>OY728146.1:92221063-95084813 GCA_963277665.1 Viscum album | reverse complement strand
TCTTCTTGTTCTTATTTTTTTCTATTTATGTTTTTCCATAATTGTATGTTCATTGTTTCTATGGTATATTATGATGGACATGTTCTATTGTAATCCTATCTATCACAACTGTTTGAATGTGACCTTTTGAATTATTTGTTTTTCTTTAAGTTTGTTTAACCCTTGTGTGGGTTTGTTCTAGTTTTTTCGATGATCATTTTTAGATGGTTTTGTTTTCTAATATGGATGGATGGAATTTCCATTTCATTGTTTTGTCTAAATTTGTTTCCTTGGTTTTTCCCCTAGTGCTGGGGGTTAGAAGGGTGTGTGATAAGTTCCCAATTCCTATAGTTCTGTTTTTCAGCTTTGTGTGAAGGTTTTTTAGTCCTTATAGGGAATTCCCCTATCCTAGCATCCTAGTATATCATGTTTCTTCATATTAGGTTTCTTGGTTGTGTTATTATGGTGGAGTTGTTTTTCTTCTGCTAAAGAAGTTGTTTTAGTTTGGGTTGAGAGTTCCCTAAGTTCCTATTTGTGATAAAGGTGTTTTCTGGATAATGTATAAAGATCGAGGCTGTTACTGGGTTCTTAGTTTACAGAGTTACCCCATAGTGGGTTTTCCATTTTAATTTTAGTAGATTTGTTGAGTTTTAAAGTTCCCTTGTTAGTGGTATCCTTGTGGTGGGGATAACCTACTTATGTTCTCCTCTCATTCGTATGTTTTTCTGTCCTTTGGATCAGTCAAGTGTGACTTGTGGAATGAATAATCACCCCAAGGTTCATTGTTTCTCTCATTTTTGATTGGGCATGGACTCAAATTATAGTTAACTTTCGTTTTGGTGTCTTTCTAGGACAAAAAGTGTTTTTAGTGGGGGAGAATTTTAACACCCTAACCTCAGATACTATTTTATTTTATTCTCTTCTAAATATCACATCTTTTGGCCAATGGTTTGGTTTGGGTCCAGATTTTAAATTTTTGATGTTTGGAAATTTTTGTGGGTATTAGGACAGTGTATGGGAACCACATGATTAGAAATAACCATGTGGTCGGCCCATGTGACCATGCGGTTTCCCTATATTCAAAATAAATAAAATGAAATGATATATAAATAAAATTAATAGTAATAATATTGATAATAATTATATTAATATTAATATTAATATTATTAATAATGTTATTATTATTATAAATATTTAGTTTATTATAAAAATTATATTTAGTCTTTTCCCCTTTTTGGGGAAACTATAGTGGGGTATCACTCTCCCCTTCCGTGTTCATACAGCCCCTACTAGAACTCCCTCACTCCGGCGACTGCCCCTCCTCTGAAGGTGACTCCCAATCCTCCCTCATGTGGACATCGTCCCCCTCTCCTCCCTTGTCATTTGCGACCCGCCTCGGCCGAGGCCTTCTTTCATTCCACATCCCTCCCTCTAGATAATTTCTTCCACTGGTTCGGTGTGCGATTCACTCTGGTCAAAATTCTCTTCCCCTATTTTGAGGTTTTATTTGATTTCTTGGGGTGCATAGGGTTTGGCTGATCCCTAATCTGTATCATTGATTTTTGGATTGATTTTTATTGATGTATACGTTGTGTGCATTGGTCTTCATCATGTTCTATTCCTCCTTTAAGGGTTTTGTCACGTTCTTATTCATTTGAGGTAGGTGAATATATGTTTTTCCTTTTCGATGCATTTAGTTGATAACTGTGTTCATTCAATTAATTTATAAACTTAATTATCATTATTATGGTTCATTTGGTTAGCTTATTGTATGGTTTTTATGGTGGTATAATTTATTAAAAATATCTTTTGATTTGATTCTATAATATTTCCTAAGCCTTGTACACTAGGTGTGATTGATAAAATGATAAAAGTGTGGATTTGGAATTAGTTGAGTGAAATGGTTATTTTTTGTGGCTTCATGGTTGTGTTAAAATGTTTTAGGAAGAGTCTCATGGGTTTTAAAAGTATTATTTATACTCTTTGTATTGTGTGATATTCTTGGGGTTGTTTTGGAAATCATGGGGTGAGTCAAAGAAATGGTTTTGGGTGTTTGTGGACTCTTGGGAGGTTCCATTGGATGTTTGGACATGCATGGGTTCCTGGAGTTCACACATGTATGTTCATTCAAGTGAATATTCCATTTTAAAATGATTTTTCATAAATATTTGTTTCTTTAATGGTTCATTGTTTTTCATATTGTACATTAGTTCCTTAAATTTATTTAGGTTTCATTATGATGTTGGTTCCCTTGAGTGAATTCTAAAATTGGTTCAAAATGAAATCTCAAATAGTATTCCTAGTTGGTAAATGGATTTTATTTGGGTAAACATTGGGATTAAGGGAAAATTTGGCATGTTTTGGTAAGATTGGGTATTTTCACAATGTTTGGAAAGGATTTTATGGAAATGTATTCTTTTCAGAACATAAAGTCCTATTTGGAATTGAAATTATAAAGTGATGTTTGAAATTGCTTTTCGAAATAGTTTTGGAGATGTTTTTGGTAAATGTGTTTTATTATGTAAAGCTAAAGGCTTGTTTAGAAATTTTGATGTTTTAATGAAACACTTAAAAGTTCATATGTTGTGATGGCCAGGTTGGCACCTTATATGATGTGATGTATATATGTATATATATATATATCATGGGACACTCTGTAGGAGGGTTTTCCATTTATGGGTTATCCTACATGAGGTCTGTGTTTTGGTTAGGCAAGTGCAGTGATGACAGGTAAGGTGAGTCACGCGTGCGAAGGCCTCCGAATAGCATAGTTTAGGTTTATTTACAATGGGTCCATGGGATTCTTTTAGAGGATCGGGTGATGGTTTCTAATCAACCCTGTTTAGATGGGTTTATACACCTTGGATTATAAATAGACCATGTGTGATATTCCATTGGATTGGCTAGTTGTGCATCTATAGTTGGTTATAGATTTATGTGCTTCACCATACATCGATAGGTGGTTCAAAACTAAGTTCGTTCTGGTGTCTTCTAGGAATGATTAGTAAATCTCATGGTTACTTTATATATCTTTGTTTTTTATCATTATTCACTTAGTTTTCAGCTTATACTACTTATTTATTTTCATCACAACCGTAGTATTATTTGTTTTGGGTTTTTGTCGTAAATTGGTATTTCTTTTGAAAATGGAAGGTGGTGTGTGATGGTTTTTAAATCATGAAAGATATGTTTGTTTAATAAAATGTGAAAATTTCATTTTCATAAATGTATTTCAAAATAATGATAATGGAATGTTTTTGGGAAAGGAAAACCCATGGATTATTTAGTGATTTCCTACTGAGCTGTCTAGCTCACACCCTACTTGCACCATTCGGTATTTGTAGACCCGAACTGTTTTTAGGTTCATTATTTTATTTAGGTCCTTGGTTCGTGTGCTCATTGATGGTGGAGGGTAGTAGAGGATGGTGGGGACCAAGAGGTTACATGAAAGACACAATAGCATGTTTTTTATCTCAATTTTATACTTAATTTCTGCTTATTCAGTTGTATTTTTTATATAGATCATCTGTTTATTTATTTATGATCAATTGTTAGCACTTATGTATTTTTTGTTTTATTTTATTAGATTATAGTTTCTTGGTCTGAAATCTTTCCATTTTTTGTTTTCTTGATTCCCAACACTAATTATCAGCCCGTGGGGATCGGGAATGCAATTTGGGCCTTGTCACAGATGAGGTCGGGTCTCAGGTCGGATGACATCCCGACCTGGTATGTGACAGTATGTATGTGTGTGTGTGAATAGGAAGGCACAAATATGTATAGAAACCCCACAAACATATATTTTAAATATTATAATTATTTTATTTAATGGGTCGACAACAAGGATTTGTGGACATCATTGGTGAAATTATCATTATTATATAAAAAATATAAAAGTTTGACAATTTTTGGTGCTCAATAATGTTTTTCACTGACATTATCACAAAATCTATGATATATTCACCATTTAGAAAACAATATCCAAGTGTGGGAATATGAGTATCACTTTTTATAGATAATATGTAAATGTGATCTCCATATTCCATAGTAATATTCACACACTGAGGAATTAATATATAAAAAAATGTTTCACAATTTAGTGATGTGGTGGGGAGAACCTCCCGTTAGAAGTAGGCCCTATTTATCACCAGTCATTGAATGAATTCGTTTTTGAGTAAAACCCATTTTGGGGGACTTCATGGAATGTTTTAGCCTCTAAAAAACCTATTACAAGGAAACCCTATATCCAAGTGCAAATTTTGTTTTGTAGGCTTCAATATGAATAATCGAGGAAGAAAAAAGGACTTACAAATAATTTTTTTTTGGTTTTTTGGATTTGGAAAGAGTTTTTTTAAAATATAAGTCTCAAATCCACATGAAATCTATGTGCTCATTCTAGCCTCATGTGTCCTGCCTCGTATGTTCTGTAACGGTTTAGGTTTTGGATCTTTAAATTAATAGCATTTTTGTTAACTTATGTCACAGACAACACTAAACTAAAAAAAATTTTACTAAAATGATCCATGACATATTATATGAATATTATAACAAAATTTAAGACTAAAAAAACCTATAGTAAATAAAAATGTTTTAATTAAATAAAAATGTGTATAAATTCGGATTAAGAACACATAAGGGTTTAAAAGAGAAATTTTAAATAAAATTAGTCCCTCTTTATATATTTTCATTTAAATTCTAAATCTGTTTATATCGGAATTTTAATTATGTAAGATGCGGATTATTTTTGAATTCACCATTTTAAAATTCTCTAAGGGTGATTGATTGATATTTTTCAAATTTTTTTTGATTTTTAAGTGGATCATGAAAAGTAGAGTTTTTTAAAAAAGTTATAAATTTTATGAGTTTATAGTTATAGAAAAAATGATTATAAATATATTAAGAATTTTTGTTAATCAATGATGTATTTATGGTTTAAAATTATTAGTTTTTAATATCATTTTGAACTTTAAAAATCTTAGTTTAATTTTTAGAATTTAGGGAACATTTTATTATTATTTTTAAATAGTTTTAATACTTTCTTACACCTAGAGCCACATAATAATTATTTTTTTACAGTAAAACAATATATATCAAAAAAATTAAAGGCATTGATAAAATTATCTTACATATAAATTTTAATATTAAAAATAATAATTTATTTCTAAAATGGATTTTCACATGATGCATGTGCGAATGTTAAAATTGAATTTTCTTATACAGATAATTTGTATATAATGAAATGAATTTAGAGTTTGTAATCAATGGGTTCAAATAATATTATAAGGTCCATTTTATATTTATGCATTAAAATTAAACTAATTTAGTAAAAATAAGTTACCAATGTAAAATCAATAATGGTAAAAGTAAAAATTCTATGTGTAAAATACCCAAAAACAAGTTTAAAAATTTCATAAAAATAAATTTTTGGGCGTTTTATTGACCATATATCATCACTAAATAAGTCTTATTGAACATTGAAACAAGTTATCTCTTAATATAAAGGAAAAATATTTATTAGAATGTAATTCTAACCACTATAAAAGGGGACACTCATCAAGAACACTATATATTTAGGTTTCCTCTTGAAACTATACCAATTTGTATTCATCTATAATAAAATGTCAATTACATTAGGAACATATAATAATCCATACATTTCCAAGGAGCCCACCAAGGTAAATCTGATTTCCTTAATTTTTTTACTAATTTTCGCTACTTATTTTCATTTCAATCTTACTTTCCCAAATTTAGTTTTATCATTTATATTTAATGAGATCATTGTGGTATATATATAATATGTTATTATTATACGGGAATAACTATAAACCACCTATCCCCTTTTATATTAATAAAACTTAAAGCATGATTCTTGCATGGGTAAACTACCACCTCCAAAAAGCAACATATCTCATTTTTTATCATGTTTATTTAGTATTTGTTAAAATAACATAAAACATGATTTCACATATTAAAAATATCTACATAATATTATTATGATTATTTAATAATTATGTTATGCAAAAAATAAACCACGTTCATTACCGTACTAATCCATTAATTATGGTATATTCGTATTTTGGTTGGTCTAACCACCTACTTGAACAATGATATAAAATAATACCATGTTTAACATTTAAAACAAAATTAATGATAAAATATTACAAGTAAATAATAATTTTATTTTTGTTTTTTAATGGTATCATTAATATTAAACACATAAATTAAGACACCACCATTCTTTTTTTACAAATTCTTGAAACATGCTTGTCTCCAAATTCATCTATGAAAACCATGATAAAAAATTTCATATAATTAAATTATAACATTATAAACAATCATGGAACATCAATTTTAGTTCCTTTTATTATCTATATATTATTTACCTTTGGATGAGAATGAATAAAAAATAACTATTAAGAAACTAGTTCAAAACAATCAAGATTACTCACACCCAATATAGAAAATATATAACAAATAACTAATATGCATATAGAGATTAATTATAAAATATGATTATAAAAGTTTATGGATTTGAATAATGTTCATAAATGTAATATTAGGATATTTATGTTTTTATACACGTTCTTAGAGTGAATTTGACTATGCAGGGACACATGGTAAGGGTTTCATATCTCAACTTAATTTCAAGAGACATATTTCTTATATACACAATGTTTCTTTAAAATAATGTATCTATTTATTTTTTAATATTTAATATAATGACCCTTAAATTATATATTTAATTTAGTGTTTCATTTGAAATCATATCCTTTTAGGGGTTTCAATTTAAAAGTTACTCGATCCATAATAGATTTCCCAACTCAAATTATTTCTCCTTGAGTCATAAATTCTCAAGTTGGTTGTGATCTTACAGGCCCATTTTATCATTTAATTTCATTTCATACAATGTTAATTCCTTATTTTCCTAATGTAAATTACTATATTTCATTGACGATGTCTGCTTTTAAGAGATACATTTTTAATTAAAATCTTGATGTTGTTAAGAATAATAATAATTATTTCCAATGGATATTTAACCTCTATATCCATAATTCTCTTCCCACTAATGTTTTCATATCTATTTGGAAATTTAAATATGTATTAATTTATGTGATCTTTGTAATTTTCATCACCATATTTTAAATGAAAATTTAATTTCCTTATTTACTATTTGAGTCTTCAGCATAAGTGTTTCAAAATATTAAATGTTTTTATGTATCATGGATATATATCATATCTTCGACTCCACATTTTCTCTAAAAATTATTATTTATTTTTTGAGACTCCATTATTTTATATTAAAAAAACTGATGTTTTAATATATATATCAAATGTTTTCATTTCAACCATCTTTAAAATGAATTTTCAAAATAAACGGGTGACTTTCTCTCTTAGACTTACATTACAAAAACAAGAAATAAATGTTTTTTTAAAAAATAATCATAAGAATTTATTTCGTATCATATTGAAACATCTTTCTCATGTTATTTCAGATTAAATTATATTCTCCATTATTTTAGGTGTTTTATTTTATATGGTTTTCATGGTTTTGGGTCATTTTCATCATGCTTTTCAAAGAAATAGTATATTATTATTTTAAAAAAAATTCTTTATATACCCATTGAATTATTTAAATATGTTTTCCAAAATAAAAAATGTTTAATCCATATTGGTTAAATAATCCATTACATCATTTATATTTCATAGTCATTGAATAAGTTATATTTTTCCTCCAAATCCTTCTCTTTGTGTTAACATTCTATATTTCCTTCCGTTGATTGAAGGGTGTCCACCCAGCTTTGATTCATCGGAGGATTGGGGAAATTATTGAATAATCATATACCTTTATCATTATGGTTTCAATAATGTATACTTAATTAAATAGTATTTAACTATATAATTGTTAATTATCATTGGATACCCATTTTTATTCCATGGATTTATCTTGTTTATTTATGGAACTATCATGTTTCCCTTTTAAAATTCCCTTTCAAATGGATATGAAAACCATTTTATTTCCCTAAGTTATTTATAATGAATTATTGATTTCTTATAGAGAACACATGTAAGTATGTTGACAGGTGGGTTCCTATATCTCCATATAATTCATTAGTATATGTTTTTTCTAAAGGTATAGTAAGTCCTACACATTATTTGTTTATTCAGAAGAGCATGTGCATAATGAGTTTGATCACATTTTCACGTGTGTATATAATGAGTTTGTTTAGATAAGTATAGGAATGATGATTTTCGTCATATTTAAATGTGTGTATATAATTGGTTTTATCATATAGGTGTGAGAATAACTAGTTTTCTCAAAAGGTTTTTTTTTATTATTTTCCCACATTTCTAAGTTTCTTTTTCTTTCAATGTAATGTTAAATTCCTTATTTATATGCCTTTTCTAAGATATTCCATACTTAAATGTTATTCCATTCCTTATTCCATAGTTTATAATAAATGATTTATTGGGTATAGCATTATTATATACCATGATAATTAATATATGCTCATATTATACTCAATTATGATATATGATTATTATCTCTTATGTTTACCCTTAATGAGAATCTGAGCTCACTCCTTTCTTATATTTCTATTTTCCCAGGTTATTAGGAAATTTAATACATATTATGTTTATAGAATAGTCTATTAGATGTATAATTTATTGTATATGTTAAATAATTTTCATATATTAATATATTTCTTCTATTATGGAAAAATTATAGTTTGTCGAAAAATATATGAGTTTTTAGATAATTTTTTAAACCAATTATATAAACCTCTCAACCTATAAGATCATGGAAATGTATTGTAATGTAATAATTGTTTTAAGTCATCTAATTATAAGAAAATAACATCTATGGGGTGTTATATTTTTTAGTAGATAACAGTTTAGATAAATTAATAGGTTAGTATTTTAGTTGTTGATAAGGGTTGATATGTTTAGGTTGATCATAATTTCAATGGTATCGAAATAAATTAGGTTAGTGCATATACTATTGAATATTTTAGGGATTAAGAAAATATAAATTTAGTGAAAACCGTAGGGATAAGTCTAAGTATAGGATAATTATAATGATCCGGACCTCTCTGGTCCATTTCTTTGATAAAATATAGAGTTTGAGGTGTTCTGGGAGGTCAAGGTGACTTATTCCCAACACTTTGAAAATTTTATAGTAATATGAACAGTGTTTTTAGCTATCAGTATGTCATCTAATAGAAGGTTCTCTAGTGTTTCAAATTATTATTAGGTCATCTATCGGTATGTGCTACAATTTCTCCAGCTATCAGTAGGTCATATTTTGGTAGGTGTTACAATGTTTCAAGCTATCGGTATGTCATATTTCGATAGGTGCTAGAGTGTTTCCAGCTATCTGTTGTTCATCTGTCAATAGTTTCTATAATGTTTCAATATATCAATAGGTTATCCATCGGTAGGTGCTAAAATATGTCCATCAATTGGTAGTTCATATATCAGTAGGTGCTACAATGTGTCCAACTATCAGTAGGTCATCTATCAGTATGAGCTACAGTGCTTCTAGCTATCAGTAGGTCATCTATCGGTATGTTCTACAATGTTCCAGCTATTGGTAGATCATCCATCGGTAGGTTCTATAGTGTTTCCAGCTATCGGTAGGTCATCTTTTGGTAGGTGTATAGTGTTTCTAGATTGTTCGGTGAATAGTGTTTCCAATATTCTACCGTTTCACCCCTTTGACATTGTCTTTGATGAAAAATTCACTCAAAGACTTATTTTAATGGATTTAAGGCTAATTCCAAGCCCATAACTCCTATATTAATTTTCCTAAGGGTTTGGGTGACTTTACGTGGTCAAACCATGTAGTCTTGGCTTTTCCTCCTTTGATGGAAAATCTAAACCGTATCTAAACTGCTACCCAACTTAGATTTTACAAAGTGCCGATATATCATCCTCCCTTGTTCTTCCTTACTGTTTTCCTTGGTATGAAATTACCAGTTTTCTTCCTCCGATAAGAGTCATTCATTTCAACTATAATCCTTACATTTTGGTTCCCTTGGTGTTTTCTATAGCATGTGCACCCCCAATTTTCGTGCATCCAGGAAGTGTCGATACATCTTTGAAATAAGGTATGATATACCACTGTCTTCTAGGTTCTACAATAATTTTCTTCCCATTTATCTATTCTACGTGATGACATCTGATCTCCATGTTTTTAATTTTGATTTATTTGTTATTGGTTGGTATTGTGGTGTCACAAGGTCCTTGGGTGGATGCAGCCATTATGGGAGAGGTGATCGTGATCCGCTTTGTTGGACCATTCTCGTGCGAAGAACCTCAAAAACCTTTCAAGGAAGGGGATTAATTGATTTATATTTATATACACACAATTGTATAGATATCCTGGTTTAGCCATAGGATCACGATAAAATTGACATAATAAATATTTGAACCAGATTAAAGAATTTGTATCAATTTATTAGTGATGTTATTGGCTCTTAATTTTCTAGATAGTTTGAAATATATAATTTCCTTGTTTATTATGTTGTTCTTGCAAAATATTAGTAAAAAATGTAAATTCATAATAAATTGATAATTAATTGACTTATGAAACAAAGAGGTATATTAATGAATCTGGTTGTTGTTGTTGTTCTTTGATGATAATCGAATTGATGTAATTATGCTTAATAAAATGAATCAGTTAATTCAATATTGAATAATTAATTGGTTGTGTGATAAATTTAACTCCTTTTTATGGTTCTAAGTTACCTGCATTCTTGTAAAGGCCAATCAACTTATGTTTTGAAGCTGTGAGTGATTTTTGTGTGTGAAGGTTGAATTTCTTGTTTAGGGATATGATCCCAATTTCTATGTTATTTGTTTCCAACTTCTTGTATTGGGCTGTGAGCCTGGGATGGATGAGTGTAACGACCCAATGTTTTTCAATGGAAAATTACCTTCTTATATTTATTTCATAAAATAATATGAAATCACAACATAATGAACTACTAAGTGATATGTGATCTTTAAACATAATCTTTTCACTTCTGTGTTAGGAATTTTGAAAATCTCACATACACGATTGTGTTAAAGATGATTTTTGGAGTCTAATGAATCAAAAATAATTTTTGGTGAATAGTAACGTACCCTTAGGAATAGTAACATACCCTTATGAATAGAAATATGACCCCTATGAATAGTATATCATCCAACATAAGAGTAACATTACCTATGAATAATAAAATAAAATTTACACATCTTAGAAAGTGACAATTTGACCTTAGTAATGTTTTGGTTTTTTGTAAGTCATAAATAAATAATTATAATTAATTAATTAATTTAAAATAATATTTATTTCCCTAAAATATAATCATAAATTATTTATTCAATTTCTTATAGTTGTTAGATAATTTTATAAGACCCTACATAATTTTTGAAAGCACTATAAAATCATTTTTAATCATAAAAACTGTTTTTTAAGTAAATTATGATTTTAATTAAATATTAAATTAATAGTATATAGAAAATAATTTTTGAAAAACGGACTTCATTTTTTTATTCTAAACGACAAAAAAAATTTGGGGTAAATTTTTGGGATTTTTCTGAGTTACTGGAATTTTTATGAATAGTGAAATACCGTAATTTACAAAATAAGCTAAATAATCTAATTACAGGGTCATGTGTGATGTTCTACTGATGTAAGCCCACTTGGTTCGAGATTAAATTATAAAATTACAATTCTTGTTCATTCATTTATCATTATTCTTTTTCTTGTGGGGAAATAATAAACTAATGAATTTTATATTAAGGAAACCCCTCTCCCACCACTATAAAAGCCACCCTTTACACCCTCATTTCTTCACACCTATAAAGCTCCAAGACTTCTCTAAACTATGCCCAAACACCTTCCCTAGACCCTCCCCCACGTCTAGGAGCTGTTGGTCTCATCAAAAGACCAATCCTAGGCCCTCAATGTGGTTCCCAAGAGGAGGATTCTAGAGGTAATTTCCCTCCCTCTTCTCCTTTAATTTCCTTTCAAGTTCAAGTTCATTTCTTGATCTCACTCCACATATCATCATCCAAATTGTATTGTAACTCCATTATTATAAACATACTTTAATTTTATGATTTTAATGGGATATTATATCATCTAATCCCTTTTCCCTCTTCCTTTTATTTTATTAAAGAGAACGTTGTTCGTGAGGTGTTAATTTATCACCTTCAAGAATGACATGATTTCTTCTTCCATTTCTACCTTCAGATCTGGTCATGAAACCATTTTTATTGTTAAATCATAATATTTTATATTTATTATGTTCTATTTAAAGTTCTGTAAATAACCTATGGCCATATTACTAAATGATAAGTTAAAACAAGTTCGTTGTGATCCAAAAACCGCCCAAATTGACCCAAATAACTATCATTTAATTCTTATCTATGATTCATACACATGGATCTAATATAATTCATTATAAGATAATTAAAACTCATTGAATATCATTAATGACATGTAATATAATTTGTATATGTTTACCCATGTTCTACCCAAACTTCAATTTAAGAATACAAGTGAACCACCCAAGAAAAACCATAAAAACGAACATCCCTGAACAATGTTTTTAAACTCTATAAGTCATCCAAAGGAACATAAAATGACATAATGAAACCAGAATGAAACCTATTAATGTAAAAATGGTTCTTTATTTCTAATTAATGAATATAATGTCATTATACAGGACATTATATAGAAGGAAGCATTCAGGTACAAGGTAAGGGGAAATTCTCAAACCCAACATTAATTCTTCGGGTTTTACCTCTTTCACTCCATTTTTGATATGGTGACTCCTTAAAGATCATTTGACCATCATTGTCTTTACTTTTCTGGGATATAAATGTTTTCTAATGATGTTTTTGTCAATCCAAATGTTTTCCAAAATAACTCTTCTTTTAAGAACTCAACTAGTACCTCTCATTCATAGTTGATGGTTTTGTATCATGTATGTTGTTTCCTATTTCTTTTGTGAAACCAAAGATTATGAATTTATTCTTATGAGATGAAACCCATTACCTACCATGGGTTAGTTATGTTCACTTTTGATTTATTTCCCATGTGGAAATCATGATAATGATAATGTTATGACGTGACAGGTGCACCCGGAATTATATAGCTCAATTATGAATGTTTCAAAGTGACGGGTGAGCCCGGAATTATACAGCGCTCCAATGCATTGGGTAAAGTGATGAATCTCTTGAGTAAATGTGAAAGGATGGGTGAACAATATTCTAGCATGGTTTACAAGTATGTGTGTTAGTTAACCACTAAGACATGATGTTTCATTTTTATGCATTGCAACATTTCAAGTCTTTTATTTATGCTCCTCTCATGTTCATGATCTTTTGCCTATGTTATGATTATGCTCACCCCATGATATATTGTTATTATATATCCTCTTACTGGGCTTCTATATCACCCCTTTTCATTTATATCTTTAGGTGGCTACCTGTACTAAGGAGAGGACAAGTTCCAATAAGAAGTTAGAGAAGACGAAATAAAATAAATGTTTATGCTAGATGTTGTATTTGTTATGTGTGGTCCTAGTTTTTCCAACACACTAAGCCTTTGGATCCTCTATGTGTAATACTATTGTGTTTTTTATCTTTGAAATGATGTAATAGTAATGCGTGAAAAGGTCGGGATGCTATAGTTGGTATCAGAGGCAAGGTTTAGTTTATTTGGTAATTAAGATTTGTGAGCCCTAGGGAAAACCTAAAACATGAGACTATGTACAAATATGAACACAATAATATTTACCCAGGGATTCCATATGTTATGTTTTTGGTATAAATATTTTAGATGAATACTTTATTCAGGATTTTTTTACTTATGTTTTGTTCTAACCTTTTCTATTTTAGAAAATGGAGGGAACCAGGAGAAATCAGGCAAACAACTCATGTGAGGGCCAATGCAACGATTGCCCGAACGACATCCCCAATGATTTGGGAGGTGGAGTTCAAAACATCATGGCAATTATTACCCAATTATCTTAGGTTATTAATAATAACCATAATAATGGATATCATATTCCTTCACCAAATAGGGAGAAACTAGCTATCAAATGTTTTATGAGGCAACGACCACCGACGTTTTGTGGATCTTCTGATCCACTAGTTGCGGAACAGTGGGTCAACTCCATGGAGAAGATCTTTTCCATGCTTCACTGTCCTGATATGGAGAAGGTGACTCTATCCATTTATCGTCTAGATAGAGAAGCTGATCAATGGTGGGATTTGATTAAGAACACCAAGCCAAGGGAGAAATTTTAAGAGATGGAATGGGAAGACTTTAAGATAATGTTTCTTAAAAAGTATTTCCCACAAACTCTTCACACGAAGATGGAGAGAGAATTCATTGAGCTCAAGTAAAAAGAAGGAGAATCTGTCACAACCTATGAAACGAATTTCACAAGGCTTGCAAGGTATGCTACAGGTTTTTTTATCAACAATGATAGCAAAATTGATAGATTCTTTAGTGTATTAAAACCACACCTTCGAAAGGCTCTTGCAATTCGAGTCTTTGGGAGTTATGAAGAAGTTTTCCGGTGTGCTCTCAAAGTGGAGATGGATTTTAGATAATGGTACCATGGCTATGGTGATAAGAAAATAAAGATGGAGTTTCAAGCTGGTGGATCTAATTATTTAAGTTTGGGAAAGAAGGACACCATGCTCAAGAGTGTCAAAATGACACGAAAAAGAAGGAGAATGTAGCCGAGGAAAAGAGAGAACCACTTGTGGTTCAATTATAAAACAGTAAGGATCTAGGGCACTATGAAAACCAATGCACTAAACCTTGAGTTCTCGAGGGTAATCAACGTCAGCAACCAACAAATCCAAATGAACAAGGGAAGGCTTATGCCATCACTACTGATGAGGTGGAGCATGATAATGAATTCGTATAAGGTACACCTCTAATTCACTCAAGAATGGAAAAATTCTTATTTTATTCTGGTTCTACGCATTCCTTTATATCTTGAAAGTTTGCTAGAACTATAGAATCGAATCCCTGAAACCTTGAAGTAGATATATCTATAAAAACACCAAGTGGTACAATCATTGCAACCCAAGTGTTTGACTCTTCTCATGTTGGTGTATGTGGGAATATTCTTTCGGAAAATCTCGTAATGCTTCCCTTGGTGGAATTCAATGCTATAATGGGAATGGATTGTCTCTCGTTATATAGAGCTCATATCAACTTTCGGTAAAAGGAAATATCTTTTTATATTCCGAACCATCCCATGCTCCTCTAAAAATGCAAGGAAGATCACGAATCTCCGTTGAAAAATCCTTCTATGGTGTGGGTGTTGATTCCCTATGAAGAAGAATACATCGCCCAAATGGTTGAGTCGAAGGAAAGTTCCAACCTTGAGGAAATTCCCATCGTGAGGGAATACAATGATGTATTTCATGAAGAGTTACCCAGAATTCCTTCGGATCGTGAGGTAGAGTTCTCAATTGAAATCATACCCGGAGCTAATCCTATCTCAAAGTACCCCTATAGGATGGCTCCTATCAAACTGGAGGAGTTAAAGAAGCAGCTGCAAGAGCATCTGGACAAAGGGTTCATATACCCTAGTGCATCACCTTGGGGTGCGCCCGTGCTCTTTGTGAAGAAGAAGGATGGAACCATGAGGCTGTGTATCGATTATCAAGAACTCAACAAGATCACCATAAAGAACAAGTATCCTCTCCCAAGGATTGATGAATTGTTCAATCAATTAAGAAGATCTCAATACTTCTCAAAGATGGATCTTTGTTCTGGATATCATCAGGTAAAGGTGAAGAAGGAAGATATTTAGAAGACTACCTTCCATACAAGGTATGAGCACTATAAGTTTTTGGTGATGCCCTTTGGACTTACAAATGCCCCTGAAATTTTCATGGATTTGATGAATAACGTCTTTAGACATTACCTCGACAAATTTTTGGGAGTATTTATCGATGATATTATCATATACTATAAGATCAAGGAGGAACATGAAGAACATCTAAGACTTGTGTTGGTGACATTGAGAAAGGATAAGTTGTTCGCCAAGTTCATCAAGTGTGACTTTTGGATGAATCAAGTCATGTTATTTGGACATATGATCACAAGTGAGGGAATTTAAATGGATCCTTCAAAGAAAAAGGCAATTGAGGAATGGCCCAGGCCCTCTAGTGTCATAGAAATCCATAGTTTTCTTGGAGTATATGGGTACTACCGACGTTTTGTGAGAAACTTCTCACAATTGCGAAGCCTGCTAAATAAGTTAACAAGGAATGGGGTAAAGTATTTCTAGATGGAAGAATGTGAGGGAATCTTCAAGGAGCTAAAGGGAAGGCTGATCATTGCACCTGTATTCACACTACCGAAATGTAGAGAATGTTTTGTGATATACAGTGATGCTTCAAAGAAAGGCATGGGTTGTGTACTCATGAAAAATGATAATGTGATAGCCTACGCCTCACGATAGTTGAAGATCCATGTGTAGAACTACTCGATGCATGATCTAGAGCTGGCAGCCGTGATATTTGGCTTGAAAATCTGGCGGCACTACCTTTGTGGTGAGAAGAGTGACATATACACCGACCACAAGAGCCTAAAGTATATATTCACACAAAAGGAGATCAACATGCATCAAAGGATATGGTTAGATCTAATCAAGGATTACAATTTTTCTATTCACTATCATCCAGGAAATATGAATAAGGTTGCTGATGCTCTATGTAGAAAATAACCTCCAACATTATCCATGTTGTGGATTGAGAAATACCATATCTTCATGGATGTGAAAAGAATGGATTTTAAAATCATAAGGGTAGTGGATACATCATACCTTGCCCAAATGATTTCCCAACCATCCATCCAGGAGAAGATTAAGGAGGCACAAAAGGATGATGTGGAGATACAAAAGATGGTGAATGAAATAAAAGAAGGGAAGCTGCAAGAGTTCCATATCGATGATGATGGTGTGATTTAGTTTGGAATGAGGCTTTGTGTGCCTTAATCACCCAGGATAAAGAAGGAGCTACTAGATAATACACATAGCTCAACTTTCTCTATCCATTGTGGGAGTACCATGATGTATCGTGATCTCCGAGAACACTTCTGGTAGGATAACATGATGAAGGAGATTGCAGAATATATATCAAGGTGCTTGGTATGTTAGCCAGTTAAGGTTGAGAGACAAAAGTCCAAGGTTATGATGCATCCATTTTCGAAACCCATGTGGAAATGGGAAAATGTTACTATGGACTTTTTCACAGGCCTCCCAATGATGTCAAAGTGAAATAATTCGATATGGGTAGTGGTTGACCGACTCACCAAGACTGCCCATTTTATCACTATATAGGAAGACCTCTCGCTTGAACAACTTGAAATGATATATGTGAATGAAGTGGTGAGACTGAACGGTGTTCCAATCTCAATTCTCTCTGACAGTGATCCAAGGTTCACATCTTAGATCTGGAGGATCCTTCAACATGCTTTGAGTACTGAATTAAATTTCAGCACGACCTATCACCCCCAAACCGATGGCCTGGATGAAAGGAATATTCAGAGGCTTGAAGATATGCTAAGAGCATGCTCTCTTGAATTCAAAGGTGATCGGGATCAACATATCTCATTGGTTGTGTTCTCATACAATAATAGCTTCTACTCGAGTATCCAGATGGCTCCATATGAAGCATTGTATGGAAAGCGATGTAGAAATCCAGCCTATTGGGATGAAGTTAGAGAAAGAAAGCTACATGGGCCCGATATTTTTCAAGAGATGACATAGAAGGTTCAATTCATCCAGAAACACATCAAAGCTACTCAAAGTCGGTAAAAGAGCTATGCTGGCAACCGTCGAAGGGACTTGCGGTTCGACGTTAGAGATAAGGTCTTCCTTCGAATATCTCCGTGGAAGAGAGTCATGTAATTCATGAATAAATGGAAGCTAATCCCAAGGTATATTGTCCCCCATTGAGATCCTTGACCACATAGGAGTCGTGGCCAATCGTCTATAACTTCCACCGAATATGGCTCAAGTTCATGATGTGTTTCATGTATCACTACTGAGGAAAAACATACCAGACCCCTCACATGTACGAAACACAGAGGTGGTACAGCTGGAAGATGATCTCTCCTATGAGGAGCAGCTGGTAAAGATTCTAGATCGGAGAGATAAGTTTCTACACAACAAGACAACCCATCTTGTCAAGGTGTTATAGAGAAACCATAAGTTAGAGGAAGCAACTTTGGAACCAGAAGAGGCAATGAAGGAGAAACACCCTCACCTGTTTGTGTAAAGTGAAATTTCGGGGGCGAAATTCCTTAAGGGGGGAAGAATCTAACGACCCATTGTTTTTAAATGGAAAATTCCCTTCTTATATTTATGTCTTAAAATAAAATGAAATCACAAAATAATAAACTAATAAGTGATAAGTGATCTTTAAAAATAAGTTTTTCACTTCTGTGTTAGGAATTTTGAAAATCTGACATACAAGGTTGTGTTCAAGATGATTTTTGGAGTGTAATGAAACAAAAATAATTTTTTGTGAATAGTAACGTACACTTATGAATAGTACCATACCCTTATGAAAAGTAATACAACCCTTATGAATAGTAAATCATCCAATATAAGAGTAACATTACCTATGAATAATAAAATAAAATTTACACATCTTAGAAAGTGACAATTTGACCTTAGTAACATTTTGGTATTTTGTAAGTCATAAATAATTAATTATAATTAACTAATTAATTTAAAATACTATTTATCTCCCTAAAATATATTCATAAATTATTGAATCAATTTATTATTGTTTTTAGATAATTTTTTAAGACCATTCGTAATTTTTGAAAGCAATATAAATCTATTTTAATCTTAAAATCCGTTTTTAAGTAAATTATTATTTAAATTAAATATTAAATTAATAATATTTAGAAACTTATTTCTCAAAAATGGACTTAATTTTTGGATTCTAAATTTCTAAAAAATTTTGGGGTAAATTTTTTGGATTTTTCAGAGATACTTGAATTTTTGATGAATATTGAAATACCGTAATTTACAAAATAATCGAAATAAGCTAATTATAGGGTAATGTGTGATTTTATGCTGATGTAAACACACTTGGTTGGGGATTAAATTATACAATTACTATTTTTGGTTGTTCAAGACTCACTATTCATTGTCTTGTGGGGAAATAATAAACTAACGAATTTTATATTAAGGAAACCCCTCTCCCCTCAACTATAAAAGCCACCCTTCACACCCTCATTTACTCACACCTTTCAAGGTCCAAGCCTCTTCTAAACTCTGACCAAACAATTTCCCTATACCCTCCCACACGTCCAAGAGCTGTTGGTCTCATCAAAAGAAGATTCTTAGGCCCTCAAGGAGGTTCTCAAGAGGAGGATTCTAGAGGTAATTTCCCTCCCTCTTCTCCTTTAATTTCATGTCAAGTTCATGTTCATTTCTTGATCTCTCTCCACATATCTTCATACAAATTGTATTGAAACTCCATTATTATAAAAATAATATAATTTTATGATTCTAATGGGATATTATACCATCCAATCCCTTTTTTTTTCTTCCTTTTATTTTATTAAAGAGAACGTTGTTCGTGACGTGTTAATTTATCACCTTGAAGAACGACATGATTTTTTCTTCATTTATACCTTCATATCTGGTCATGAAACAATTTTTTTGGTTAATCCAGAATATTTTATATATATTATGTTCTAGTTTATGTTCTATAAATAACCTATGGACATATTACTAAATGATAAGTTAAAACAAGTTCGTAGTGATCCAAAAACCGCCCAAATTGACCCAAATAACCATCATTTAATTATTATATATGATCCATCCACATGGATGTAATATAATTCATTAGAAGATAATTCAAACTCCTTTAATATCATTAATGATATGTACTATCATTTCTGTATGTTTACCCATGTTCTACCTGAACTTCAATTTAAGAATACCAGTGAACCGCCCAAGAAAAACCATAAAAACGAACATCCATGAACAATGTTTTCAAACTCTATAAGTCATCCAAAGGAGCATAAAATGAAATAATGAAACCAGTATGACCCCTATTAATGTACACATGGTTCTAGATTTTTAATTAATGAATATAATTTAATTATACAGGACATTAAAGAGAAGGAAGCATTCAGGTACAAGGTAAGGGGAAATTCTCAAGCCCAACTTTCATTCTTCAGGTTTTACCTCTTTCACCCCATTTTTGATATGGTTACTCCTTACAGATCATTTATTCATAATTTTATTTCCTTTTCTGGTATAGAAATGTTTTCTAATGAAGTTTATGTCAATCCAAATGTTTTCCAAAATAACTCTTCTTTTAAGAACTCAACTAGTACCTCTCATTCTTAGTAGATGGTTCTTGTATCAAGTATGTTGTTCCATATTTTTTTTGGGAAACCAAATATTATGAATGTATTCTTATGAGATTAAACCCATTCCTTATCATGGGTTAGTTATGTTTACTTTTTATGTATCTTCTATGTGGAAATCATGATAAGGATAATGTTATGATCTGACGGGTGCGCCCGGAATTATATAGCGCAATTATGAATGTTTCAAAGTGATGGGTGCGCCCGGAATTATATAGTGCTCCAATGCATTGGTTAAAGGGATGAATCTCATGAATAATGTGAAATGATGTGTGGAAAAGATTCTAGATTGGTTCAAAAGTGTTTGTAGTAGTTAACCACTAAGAAATGATGTTTCATTTTTATGCATTGCCACATATCAAGTATTTTATTTATGCTCCTCTCACGTTCATGATCTTTTACCTATGTTATGATTATGCTCACCCCATGATATATTGTTCTTATATATCCTCTTACTGGGATTCTAGCTCACACATATTTATTTATATCCTCATGTGGCTACATGTACTAAGGAGAGGACAAGTTCCAATAAGAAGCTAGAGAAGAAGAAATTAAATAATTGTTTATGATAGATGTTTTTTTTGTTTTGTGTTGTCCTAGTTTTCCCAAGACACTAAGCCTTTGTATCCTCAATGTGTAATATTATTATGTTGTTTATCTTTGAAATGATGTAATAGTAATGCGTGAAAAGGTTGGGATGCAATACTGAGCCTGGATGGCTGTTGTGGTATGTGGTGGTAGGGAGTCTCATTTGAGGTGGTGTTAACTATTGAAGTTTGGAGTGGTGAGATTCATCGGGTTATTCATGTGGGTATCGGGGAGGACACCAAGGATGATGTAACTGATTGAATAAGGTCTTACATGTTGATGTGATAGTGTATTCTGTTGAAGATATTGTTTGATTATATATTTTACCTTCCCTGCTGCTTGAGGAAGAGGGTCTTTCTTACTCTCCTTACAAATGAAGTGAATACGTGGGGGTATGACATGTGCTTTCTCTGTTTATCTTCTCAAGGACGGATGGGTCTCCGCTTCTTATATTGGTGTAAAAGACTCAATGGGTAGTATATCTACTCACTATGTTAAGCCCCTTGTGTTTGGTATCTTAGAATTATTTTCTAGAATGTTTGGAATTACGGAAATTGAACATGTTATTAAAAAAATGATTGAATTAATGAATGTTTAACCCATAGAGTTTGAGCTTGCTATGATGAAATGTTGAGGTAGTGATTTTGATAAGTTGTGGACTCGTTTTGGTCATGCTAAGAGGGCATAGATCTTGGTTGGAATGATATGCTAATGTAATGTGGGATTGTTTATGGTTAATTAAATGTTAAATAATTAATTAAATTAAAGTGAAACTGTTAAAAAGGGATAAGAAATTTAATAAATATATTTAAATGGTTATGTGCTTTTAGGATATCTATCTTAACAGTGTCCATTGGGAGTCTATGAGATGTTAGGTGCAGTTGAGTCTGAGACTAGGTTGTCCGCGTAGTGTGGTTGTGATCTATGTTATAACTTGTACATTTTGTGTTTTTATATGCTACCCCATCCAATTTGAAAGGGAAATTGACACCCTAGGGATTCTAATCCCTTGGGGGTGTTTTATCTGACATCCCAGTGGGAGGATGGATCTATGACTACGCCCTTTGGATCCACTCTCTTCTATTGGTTGTTACTTGTGCTAGTATGCACAATGGTTAGTTTCCCCATATATGTGTGTAGAGGGCTATAATGGATTGTGGTTATTTCACACACATATATTCAGGATACAGTTTTTTATGGACTATTATAGGTATAACATGTATACATTATGATGGCTTGAGTATCCTTACACAGTGTATGTGATGTAATGGATTGATGTATAATACTTGATGTATGATACACGTTATGCGAACTATGGTGGCTCCCAAAAACAACATGGTTACTTTCAGTTGTGTGGATGGTGTGGTGTGTCAACCAAGTGCTCGTATTAAATCGTTTTTATTGTACAAGGTAAATGTGGTGGTGGTATCCTAGGTGTATTCAGGCTAGCCTTTTTAGAGAATTATGATCAGGACGTGCAATATTGGGGAAAAGGGGAAAATCAATGGGGAAGTGATAGCGAGCTACCCTTGATATTATTTATTATATTATATACTCTAGTATGCGATACGTGGTGAGAGTATTTATAGTGAGGCTGGGAACATTTCATACCTATTTAGGTGATGAGTTAGTTTCACTTGTTGTGCACTATGATTTAGCATCCCTTCCTTACATTTTTCACAAGAGGATATGAGGAGGATCCTACTTAGTATACTTGTATACTAACCCTATTTTTTATAATCCTTTTTAGGTCACTTGGATAATGTTGGTGAATAGGCTAGTTAATGTTGTCTTGGGGTTCTAGGATCTATTCGGGATTCGTGGTCGATGCCATTTTACTTTATTTTGGTAATTATAGTTTTCTTTATCAGTTGTACTAGTCTTTCTATGAAATTACATATGTGCACTTGAGTTTATTTTACCTTGTGGTCTGAGAAAATGTTTTTTGGTGTCTATCTTAGCTCTCTCTTTTACATGTGTTCCCTTAGATGGTAATGTCTCCCATTTGTGTGTTTATTTTACCCTTAGTGATAGTCACCAACTCGGGGCCTACAAGAGGCATGAATCTGGGGTCACTATCTATTTCCTCCCATTTTTGTCTCAAGAGGGGTAATCCTTGTGGGGAGGGTCATGATAGAGTGGTATCAGTGGTATATTAAAGGATATGACAGAGTTTGGAGTTATAAATAGGTGAGGATACATGGGTAGGTAGGGAAATTATGTTGGTCAAGTTCAAAAAGTGTTGTAAACACTAGAGACCGGCTGAGACACATGTATTTAGGGCCCCCTGTGATCTGATGCGTGGACCTTTATGTTTACAGTTGATAATAAATGTGGTGATAATTTTTTCAGGGTAGAAACCTATGAAAGGATCAGACATCATTATTCTTTGAGAATTTGTTTGAATGGATAGAACTTGGGATAAGTTATCCAAAAATTATTAAAAGAAAAAAATTAATTAATGTTAATGTATTCCATATTCCATGTTTAGGATCTCTAAATGATTATTATTTTTATGGTATGGTTAAAAGTCGACATCCTCTTCAGGTTCGTGCAGATGATGCTCAGTAGGTTATGCCAGCAGATTTCCATTGAGTATAGGTTGACGACAACACTTGGTGGAGGACACTCAGAGAGTTACAATGCTAGAGTCTGTAGAAGTATGAGGGAATAATTTTAGATATAGTCATGGAAGGCTAGTTAGAGGAGGTTGAGGTAAATTTTAGTTTGATCCATGCTTAGAAGGGGCACTCAGTATCATTGGTTGTGATAATTCTGCACATAGCATTGGTGGTTCTTATTCCATTGAGGTTGTGCGGAGTCAAAAGTCTCATGGGAGAAGTTTTGAGACCAGTTCAGAGTCAAGTTTCTTTCTTTAACCACAAAGGTGGCTAGTCTCCAAGATATTATTACACTTATATAGGGGATATCTAGTGTGTGAGTGTTTGAAATCCATTTAGGAACCTTTTACTAAATTCTTTAGACATGTTTTTAGATGAGTAGGCCATAGAAAGAGATTTAGAGGAGGCTTTACATATACATATCAAGCCCTAGGTCACCTTGTTTATGATGAAGACATATCTTGAGGTTCTGGGAAGGGAATAGGTCATTGATAGTATGTTAGAAAGAACTAGGTCAGCATGACAGGGGAGTTGTTAGGATTCATCATGAAGTAGATAAGTGGTATGGGGTTACTGGTTTTTAGGGTAGAAGAGTTTCTGTTTAGCCTGGGGTAGGTCCAAGTCCTCAGTATCTTGTTCCTCTTGGGGGAAGCAGCTCAGAAAACTATGCCAAGGTATCATGAAATAGTTTTTCTTATGAAATATGATGTCATAATTAGTGAGAGTGATTGAGGTTTTTAAACAACCATCATGCGTCTGGTGTTCTGCTTTAGGTTCCTCCATAAATGAAGTTCCAGCTGAGGAAGTAGCAACACGTTGCACCAGTTTCGGATCAATATAAAGCATATGTGGTAGATAGATAATATCCCCAAGACTCTTATCATCCTCATAGATTTGTTCAAGGCAATGGCGGTGGTTTTCTTTAGGTTTGGGAGGCCATGGAGAAGGCCATAGTCAACTTCATGCATTAGCATTTCTAGCACCAGGCAATCCAGATGTCATTCGAGGTACCCTTTTCTTGGTTTATACTTGGAATTCATCATTTTATTTAGGAGAGACACAATCATTCATATCACCTTCCCTTTTCAATTGTTTGGGACTTGAGGTAGAGAGGCTTCCAGTTCCCTTGGCGTTGACTACACAAGTTGGAGGCCGAACTGACTTATTTGAAGTATGTAGAGACTATGAACCTATGTCGGGGCAGAATCGCTCTTGGAGAGATTTCATATGTTCATGGATACAACCATATTATTTCATCCACATCATGGATTTGTTATATTTATTGTAGTCTATTGTGGATTTATTCCAAAGTAAAGTTATGTTCGTTGATTATGATGTTGATCCAGTAGTGTTTATCGATGAGCGAGACCCTTGCATGGGTCAGAGGAATGTTCTGTCCTTGTCATACTTGATGACTGATCTGGCATTGAGTTCATCAAAAGTTCAATCTTCAGTGTTTCTAAAGGTTTTTGAAGAGTACACTGATGTACTTCCCGAAGAGGATGTAACATTACCCCCTCAATGAGAGATTGACTTTAGTATTCAGTTATTGTTAGGCGTGTCTCCTATATCCATGTCTCTATATAGTATGAAGCCTTCTGAGTTGTGGGAGCTATGTATACTACTCAGTGGTCTGTTATAGTGTGGTTTTTGGACGAGTGAGTCACCCTTGGGTGAACCAGTTTTGTTCATGATGAAGGTTGACAATTGATTGGGGTTGTTTGTCGATTATCATTGCTTGAACCAGGTGATAGTGAAGAACTGATATCCTCTTCCACAAAATAATGATTTATTCAATCAACTAAAGGGTTCAAGTTGATTCTTATTGTTTTAATTGCGGTTAAGGTATCATCAAATGCATGTGAAGGATGAGGATATCTTGAAGACTGTTTTTTTGTGGTTGTCATGGGCATTATGAGTTCATTTTGATTCCATTTGGAGTAACGAATTCTTTAGATGTGTTAATGGGGTCGACGAATGCTATATTCTATTAGTTACTAGATAATTTATTGGTGGTATTCCATGAAATCATCCTCATGTAGTCGATGTCCGAGGAGGACCATGTAGAGCATCTACATGATATTTTTGGAGTTCTTCATCGAAAGAAGCTATTTGGGAAGTTGTCAAAGTGTTGGTTTTTGGCTCAAGAAGTATGTTTCTAGGAGAACATCGTATCCTTGTTGGGATTAGTTATGGATCCATCAATAATTTAAGCTGTTGTGTCTTGTTAATCCCCCTAAGATAGTTGTAGATGTGAAAAGCTTCCCTAGTGTTTCAGGCTATTACCAGAGGAACATAGACAATTTCCATCAAGTTGTAATGCCACTAACAACATTTACTAGGAAGGATCAAGAATTCATGTAGACTAATCAGTGTCAATAATATTTTGAGTATTTGAAGGTGAAGTTTGGCAGTGCTCTGGTTCTTTGTTTCCAGTAGAAGGATTTCACTTTAAGGTTTTCTATGATTCTTTGCATCTTGGGTAAACCTATGTTCTGATGTAGTAGAGATCAGTCATTTATTATGTGTCCTGATAGTTACATCCCCATTAATGTAACTATGTCACCCACTATCTTGAGTTGGAAGTAGTGGGGTTTATCTTAGGATATGGAGAAATTACCTCATTGGTGAGCATTTCATGCTCTTCACCAATCATAAGAGCCTGAGGTACATTATCTCCCAGCATGACTTAAACTGGTGAAAATGTAGATGGATGGAGTTATTATAAGATTACAACTTCAAAATATTATATAAAACTGTTAAGGGGAATTTTGTAGCCAATTCACTGGGCACAAAGTCGTGTAGTGATGCATTGCATGAATTATGTGATTCTTGGAGAGTAATGGAAGAAATTCCAGCATTACATATGGATATGAGAGAAGTTAGGGGCATAGTTTGTCTTTTCGAAACAACAGTGTAGTCATCTATAGTGTAGTAGGTAGAAGAGACCCAATTGGGGGATCTTGAGGAGGAGGTCTGGATAGATTGAGTTGTTTGTGGAGAGATATCGATGGCTGGTCTGAGGATGAACAACACCATGTGTTTTTTCAAGTAAGGATTTTTTTTCCTGAAACGTGCCTATCGTGGGGTGTGACGAAAACAAATATTACCTATGTTAGAATGTAGTAAAGTGGTTAACCTAGATTGTATCCAGAGAGGAGTTCACAAAAATTACATTTTTCACTTTTAAATAATGATTAAAATGGGTGGTTTATGGGATTTAATTGGTTTTGGAAAGAAAATTAAAAATTGAGTGAAAAAAATTAACTGAATAAAATATTAAAAACTATGATATGAGAAGGGTGATTAGGTCAGCGTTTGGTTTTCTAATTGTAATGTTATCCTTGTTTTATTTTATTCTAACCTCTTCTACTATGTTGTTTAAAGTGAGATTCCATGATAGTTTCCTCTCACTCCTTTGGTCAAATTGTGATAGTGAGAGAATTCAATACCAAGATCTCAGTTTGGTCTACTCTCCTTCCATGTGCATGAGATTTTTAGTAAATATCCTTAATTGACTTAGGCAATACCCAATCGGGTCTTGTTTATCCCAAGTAATCAAAAACATTCACCACCACTTTCACACGTACTGAAAATCGCCGAGTACTTCACCACTAATAATTGGTCTATTCCATCATATATAAACCAAAACCCAGTGGAGGGAGATGATGATCATCAACCAAAGAAAAAATCAATAACTAAATCCATAATCAAATACGATCTCACTTGATAATAAAACACGCTATATGAAATTGAAAACAACGTTGTAGAAAAGAGATATAATTTTTATTTAATAAAGTGCATGAACTAAAGCATTAAAAATTGAAAACCTACCCTTCCAAAATCTGTCAAATATTTAACCCACCATGGTAAAGTTAATACAGATTGATGGGGAAGGAGAAGGAATTACAAAACTATGGAATAAGAAAAGAATGAAAGAGAAAAGAAGAAAAAATGTCCAGCTGATTCTGCCTTCCAAAAGTTGGCTCATGGTTGGAACCTCCCCTTCTCTAATAACCCAATGGTCCCTTCTTATATAATTATCCAAATAAAATTTCCTTTAGTTCCTCAAAATCTCAAATTAATTGGACGGTTATAGAAAAATATATGCAATATTTATTGAGGTTGACTTTTTCTCAACGAGATTTCCAAAAATCTTCCTTCAATGTTTCCTATACAATATCTGCCTTAATGAATCTCAATCTTCTTGATATTCCACATAGATACGAATATATTAATTGGCTGAACATTAAAATTTGAATCAATTTAATTAGAGCTATTATGACTGATTTATGATGGATTGACTGATGTGGAGTCCACATGGTCGTCCAAAATCTTTCTCCACATTAATTGATTTTTCTGGTCCCTTGATGGTCAAATTGTATCTTACCCCAGAAGAAAAAAAAGTAGCCCGAATCTCTAGGGTTCCTAAAAAAACGAATCACATAAATTGGGATTATAGTGTTAAATATATGGTCTAATTACCAAAACATATTAAATCAGTTAAATTCCCAGAATTTGGAAACATTCCAATTTTAACACAAAACATACCATAAATCCAAAAATGATGTAATTAAACTTAAATTGATGAATTTTGGGGGTTGAAATATTTTAAATTCTTATAAAAAATTTGTTAAATATTAGCTCTATAAATTCCCCAACACTTTGCACTTGGACTCCCGGACAAGTAAACATCAGAATCAAATCAAATTCAAAACGCATTGCCACGAGATCCACCAAATCCACACCATGAAATGAAAAGATATCATTGCTCATAACTTTATTTATAGTTCTCAATTTATACCATTTATTATATTTTCACTTCATTCCTCATCCCATGCACACAAGACACCTACCTCACATGAATTTTCTCTCATTTCTCAAATATCAATTTTTAACAATGTATTTCTCATCCAAACGAATGAAAGGGTCACCAATGATTTGAAAAACTCCTAATTCTCCACCCGATGTGAGTCAAGGACATTTGTTTCTCATGAGGACTTTCTAGGGTTGTTCTGTGGCTTTCGGTTGGTAAGGTTTAGAAGATAAAAACATTGAGTCTGAAAAAGGAGGCTTGGCTCTTTTTGAAGAAAAAATTGCAAGATTCTAATTTTCACTCAAACATGATATCCTTCTCTTCCTCTTTGTAGAAAATAGGCTCCATCATCATTCAGTCAAATCTGGGTTTCAGTGTAAAATATTTCAATCTCTTCAATCATGATTTTTCTTAAAATATCTAGATAGTCACAACTTTCTTTTTTACATTGGAAGCTCCAGAAAAGGCACAGCTTCTCTTATCATGAAAGCTCCAGAAAAGGCACAACTTTCAGTAGAATGATTTTTCAGCAGCATGCACATCTCTTCAATTATTTGTTTTCCACCCAAAGATTCACTAAATGAGGTAGCACAACCCAAGATAGCTTCCCCGCACTTACGTTCAACTAGATCGTGCAATTTCACTTCAAGAGCAAGTTGGATAGGGAAAATTTGCTTGTAATGTGGTTAACCTAATAGGTTGTTCATGGCTTCTAAGGGATACAAGGAATAAGAATGAAAAGCATTATTTTCCAAACAGGCTTAAAATAAAATAAATGCCTCAATCATTTAGAACACATATACCCCAAACCCTCATGTTTTGAAAGGAATAAATCAAATTCTGGTTAAGACAAGCATGGTCTGGTTCCCTCAAGAAGTGAGTTGAATGTATAGAATTAGAAAAAATGGTTCATACGCCTCACAGGAATGTGATTTAAAATATATAGGCAGTGAGATGTAGCATGGGATTCAAAAATCATAGTACTTTTCATGAAATTCTCAAAGAATTGAACTTGAATCAGAATCATTTTTAGCATTCATTTAAGCTCAGTTTAATGGAATATATTGGTTCACTCAATGGCATGGGTTTCAAAAATGGAAATTATAATCATTTATTCTCAAAACTTTTTAAAACAAGAAAAAACTGAAAAATAAACCCACAAAATTTTGAAAACACACATTTTTTTTGAAAAATAAACAAAAAATGAAAATCCTAAACTACATAGGTTCCCTCCTACACACTTAAATGGTGCAGTGTACTCAATGCATTCAAGTGGATTTAACATGTGAGTAAATTTTAAAATGAATCAAAATAGTAAGAAAGTATAAAGGAGAGGTACGGCCTGATTTATTGGTAGTGCAACATTGAGTTATGATCCTAAGTGTTACAAACTGATAAACATCAAGAAAAAAAACAAACGAAAACATAAGAAATTTATTAAAAATAATGAAAATATAAATAGTATGAGAAAAGAAGGATAAATCTTAGTTTAATCCCCCAAGTGGGCCTTGGGTTTTGACTGCCTCTATATGGGCAGTTCCAGTTGGTTATCCCCAATCTGAAGGTGGGTGGAGTTTCTTTATGACAAACCAACAATGCTTCTTGTTTACATCATGAGCTTCATTCTTTTTGTTGAGTACATCATGGGTATATTACACCAAATCCACACCTAGGACAATAAGATACAACTTTCATGGTTGGGTGGGACAAATAATTAGTCCTCATCTTTCTTAGTTTCCAACTTCATAGCTTCTTATTCATTCTCCAGTGGTTTCTGAAGGTATGCTGCATCATTGAAAATATCAAAGGAAAAGTCAGAGTATAATTCTATTTGAACAAAGTTGAAGCATGAAGTGTCAATATAAAATTCATCCCTTTCAATGTAAGCATCTTGTGTATCATTTTCCTTAGGAAATTCCACTTGAATCTTCTTATGTACTCCCTCCAATAAATGACTAACATGTTTGGGGAGATCCATATGTTCTTCATCGGGTGCATCATCTATTTCTTTCTCATATTCCAAGACAATACATGAGTTGTCCGAATCTGAAAATTTAATGCAAGGGGCAGTGATACTCAATTCAGTTTCAATAAAATTGGAAGACAATGAGTTCATGAAAAGATAATCTCCCTGATTTTCTCATCTTCAATTTCTTCTTCAGTGGGAAGTGCCTCTTGGAGTATAGTGGTAGCAGATGGATGCGGGTAGTCAGGCTCCTCAATATTTTCGTCAAATTATACCATGTTGGTTTTGTATTCCTTAAGAGATGTAGGATCTTCTACATTATGAGGCATAGCTGGATCAAGTAGTTCCTCACAATACTTCATAAGTCATCCAGATCTTGCTTATCTCTCGTACTTAATTCATAAGGCACATATTCTTCATCAATCTTCTTCAGAAATGGTTGAGAAGGGACAAATGGATCTTCCTTTAATTCCATCATTGCCTCCCTAGGTTCTTCAACATCAAGGATTAGTGGGAAATCCACTTCCACTAATGGATAATGTTTAGGTTCAGGTTACTCTTGGGATGTGTGAACATATTCAATTAGACATTCCATTTTTCTCTCCAGGTCATGTATTTCTTCTCAAAGTCCTTGCAACTGATCTTTTGTTTGAGCTTCCTCTTCTTGTTTCACCTTGACCATTTCATGACAGAATTATGGAAAATACTCATGGAGTTCAACTAATTCTCCTGCCAATCCCTATAATACTGAGTATTCAAGGTTTTCTTTAAGGTCTTGAATGAGATCCTTGAATTCATCCTCCTTGTTGATTTGGATTCAAGCTCCCCTGATTTGTTTAGAAAAAAGAGAAACACTATCCTCTGTAGACCAAGGTGAGTCAATAATTTTCTCATTCCCTCATGGATAATTGTTCTATGAATTAAAGAAAAACTCATTTGATAACATCATGAAAACAAATTTTTATGGTTTTTTTAATTTAAAAAATTCAAATATTTACAATTATATTGTTGGAACAGCCTCCCCGGCAATGGCGCCAAGTTTTGACACGTGCCTATCATGGGGTGTGAAAAAAAAAACAAATATTACCTATGTTAAAATGTAGTAATGTGGTTAAACTAGATTGTCTCTAGAGAGGAGTTCACAACAATTACGTTTGTCACTTTTAAATGATAGTTAAAATGGGTGGTTTATGGGATTTAATTGGTTTTGGAAAGAAAATAAAAAATGGAGTGAAATAAATTAACTAAATAAAATATTAAAAATGATGATATGAGAAGGGTGATTGGTCGGGGTTTGGTTTTTTAATTGTAATGATATCCTTGTTATATTTTATTCTAACCTCTTCTGCTATGTTGTTTAAAGTGAGATTCCATGATCGTTTCCTCTCACTCCTTTGGTCAAATGGTGAGTGTGATAGAATTCCTTACCATGATCTCATTTTGTTCTACTCTCCTTCCATGTGCATGATTGTTTTAGTAAATATCATCAATTGACATAGGCAATACCCGATCGGGTCTTGTTTATCCCAAGCAATCAAAAACATTCACCACCATTTCACACGTATTGACGATCTCCGAGTACTTCACCACTAAGAATTGGTCTATTCCATCGTATATTAACCAAAACCTAGTAGAGGGAGATGATGATCATCTACAAAATAAAAAATCAATAACGGAATCAAAAATCAAATACGATCGCACTTGATAATAAACCCCGTTATATAAAATTGAAAACAATGTTGCAGAAAAGAGATAGAATTTTTATTCAATAAAGTTCATGAACTCAAGAATTACAAAATAGAAAACCAACCATTACCAAATCACTAAAATATTTACCCCACCATGGTAAAGGTAATAGAGATTGATGGGGATGGTTAAGGCATTACAAAACTATGGAAAAAGAAAATAAAGAAAGAGAAAAGAAGAAAAATTGTCCAGCCGATTCTACCTTCTGAAAGTTTTCTCTTGGTTGGAACCTCCCCTTATCTAATAACCCAATTATCCCTTCATATATATTTCTCCAAATCCAATTTCCTTGCATTCCTCTAAATCTCAAATTAATTGGACAGTTATAGAAAAAGATATGCAATATTTATTGAGGTTGACTTTTTCTCATCGAGATTTCCAAAAATATTCCTTCAATGTTTCCTATCCAATTTCCACCTTAATGAAGCTCAATATTCTTGATATTCCAAAGATATAAAAATAAATGACTTGGATGCACATTCCAATTTGAATCACTTTAATTGGAGCTATTATGACCGATTTATGATGGATTGACTGAGGTGGGGTCCAAATGGTCGTCCGGAATCTTTCTCCACATTAATTTATTTTTTCGGGCCCCTTGATGTCTGAATTGTATCTTACCCCAGAAGACAAAAATGCAGCCTGAATGTCCAGGGTTCCTAAAATAAATGAATCACATAAATTGGGATTATATTGTAAAATTTATGGTCGAACTACCGAAACATATTAAATTAGTTAAATTCCCAAAATTTGGAAACATTCCAATTTTAACACAAAACATACCATAAATCCAAAAATGATGTCATTAAACTTAAATTGATGAATTTGGGGGGTTTAAACATTTTAAATTCATATAAAAACTATGTAAAATATTAACTCTATCAGTTCCCTTCGAGACTCATGAATTGGTTCTTACAGAGTTACATAGTTCACCTATTGTGGTAAATCCTGGAATGAAAAAATGTACCAAACTTTAAGGAGATAATTTTTGAGTCCTGGGTTAAATCATGCAACTACAGAGTTTGTGTCTAAAATTTTGGTCATCCAGAAGGTGAAGGCCAAGAACCGTGTTCCTGGTGGTTTTCTACAGCCTTTTGATGTACCTCAGTGGATGTTAGTGGAAATATTGATGGACTTTATTATCGGATTACCTTGATATCAGGCAGCCTATAATGCTATATGGGTAATATTGTATCATTTTATGAAGTTATCCCACTTTATAGCGATCATAGAGTCATGTTCTGGGGAGGTTTTGTCAAGGAGGTATCTGGAAGAGGTGGTAAGGCTCCACAGAGTCCCGAGGATGATTATTTAAGAACAAGATCATTATTTTACCTCTAGGGTGTGGAGAGGTATTCAACATGATTTTGGTTCTTAGCTATTACTTAACACTAATTTTCATTAACAGCTGTACTATCAGACATAACAGACCATCCAAACTCTTAAACACATGTTGTGTTATTTTATGCTGGATTTTGGAGGTTAGTGGATGAGGAACCATCCCTTGGTTGAGTTCTCTTACAAAAATAGTTTTCAATATACCATTGGTATGGTTCTATTTGAAGCCTTGTATGGCCGAACATTCCATTATCTGGTGTGTTGGATAGGTGTCGAAGAGTTAGAAATTCTCATGCTGGAACTGGTTCAAAATATGATCGAGATAGTTCAAGTGATTAGAGAGAGGATGAAAAAAGAGTATAATCATTAGAAGTACTTTGTCGATCATAGGATGAAACCTTTGCTGTTTGATTTTGGGGATCATATGTTTCTGGAGGTGACTCCCCATTGTGGGTAGGGAAGGTTTGGTTGTGGTAGTAAGTTTTGTCCCCATTTTGTTGGGCCTTTTGAGTTGTTGGCTCATGTTAGAGTCATGGTGTATCTGGTAAAACTTACAGCATAGATAATCAGGATCCACAATGTTTTTCAAGTGTCACAACTCCATTTTTATCTTCATGACAACTCTCACATCATCAATTGGTGTGAGATCGATGTTGAGGATGATGTGACCTTTGAGGAGTGGCCTATAGAGGACCATGACCACAAGGAGTAGGTGTTGTGAAGGCATGTTATCCCCCTGGTTCATGTATTGTAGTGGCATGGTGGTGTCTAGGAGAGTACATGGTAACATGATTAGTAAATACATGTTCAGTACCCCGATCTATTTGATGTTTATATCTTCTCTTATAAAGATGTTCATTTTGTGGTTTTATACCTTTCTTATTTATGATATGAATTTACATTGTTTCTTATTGTGCCATGCTCTCTATTTTGAGAGGTATATCCACTCGTAAAATGGATGTGACCTGGTTGTATTATTCTCAAGGTTTCAAATTGTTTTTTTAATGAAGAAGTTGAGCACCTGTGGTGGAGAGAGCCTTGAGAGGTATCTCATGGAGTGGCTGCTCAGACCATTTTTTCGGTTTCCTCTTTGGGTTGGTTTTGGATATTTGAGGATGATAATGTTTTGAGAGGTATCTGATGTATTTGAATATACCTCTATTGTCCTTTACTTTGATGAAATATGGTGTTTGAGGTGGTATAGGTTGTCAAGGTGAATTATTCCCAACACTTTTTAAAATTACCAGTTCTGTGAAAAGTGCTCACAGCTATCAGTAAGTCATCTGTCGGTAACTGCAATATTACTTCCAGCTATTGGTAGGTTTCCCATATGTAAGTTTTATAGTTTTTCTAACTATCGATAGGTCATCTGTATGTATGTTTTACAGTGTTTCCAACTATTGGTAGGTGCTATAGTGTTTGTAGATATCAATAAGTTAGCTTTCAGTAGGTGCTACCGTGTTTCTAGATTTCGGTAGGTCATATGTCAATAGGTGCTACAATGTTTCTAGCTATTGGTAGGTAATCTGTAGGTTGGTTCTATTATGTTTTTAGAATGGTAGGTCACTTAGAGGTAGGTTATATAGTGTTTCTATTCTATTATTAAGTCATCTATCGATGGGTGATATAGTGTTTCCAGCTATCAGTAGGTCATCTATCAGTATGTGGTACAGGGCTTCCAGCTATCAGTAGGTCATATATCAGTAGGTTGTATAGTGTTTCAAGCTATCGATTGTTTATATATTAGTAGGTGTATAATGTTTCTAGATTGGATGGTGAATAATATTTACTACATCCTACTTTTTCACCCCTTTGATATTATCTTTGATGTAAAATGCATTCAAATCCTTATTTTAAGGGATTTAAGGATGATTCAAAGACAATAACTCATATATTATTTTTTATAAGGGACTAGGTAACTTTACTCTGTCAAACCACATAGTCTTGTCATATCTTCCTTTAAAGGAAAATCTAAACCGTATCTAAACCGCTGCTATGTTTAGATTTTCCAAAGGGCTGAGATATCTTCCACCCACATTCTTCCTTATTGTTTTCCTTGGTACGAGATGCCCAAAGTTATTCCTCTCAAAGGAGTCATTCATTTCAACAACAATCCTTAGATAATGTTTCCCTTAGAGTATTCCGCTATATATCCCCCCCCCCTGTGTGGTGCAACCAGGAAGTGTTGATCCATCCTTGATATAAGGTATGTTCTACCAGCATCTTATAGGTTCCTCAATCTATTTCCTCCCGTTTCTCTTTTCCATGTGATGACATGTGATCTCGAAGTTTCTAATAGATATTTCTCAGTTTTTGGTTGGTATGAATGTGTCACAACATCATCAGGTGGATGCATCCATAATGTGAGAGGTGATCACGATCTATTTTGTTTGATAGTTATTTTGAAAATAACAACAAAAACCTTTTTAAGTAGGGGATTCATTACCTCTCTATTTACTTACGCGTAATTTTAGCACTAGCATTCTTTAGCCACAATATTACAATGAAATTGAAATAAAAAATATTTTTACCTAATTAAAGGATTGGTATCAATTTCTTAGCATTGTTATTCTCTCATGATTTTCTAGATAGTGTGATATATATCCTTTTATTGTTTAGTGTATCATTCTTGATAGAAAATGCTAAAGATCATAAAGCCCGAATTAATTGATAATTAATATTTTAAAGAAATAGAGGGGCATGTTAATGAATTCGTCCATTATTGTTATTCTTTGATGATAGTCAAATGGGTGCAATTATGCATGTTAAAACGAGTCAATTAATTCAATATGGAATAAATAATTTTTTGTGCAATAAAGAAGATTCCTTATAGAGTTTTGAGTTACCCACTTTCTTATAAAGGTCACGCGCCTTATGCTTTGGAACTGTGAGTGATCGTTGTGTGTGAAGATTGAATTCCTTGTTTATGTCCAAGAGCCAGTTGATATGTTATTGTTTCCTCCTTCTTGTGTTGTGGTGTGCACCTAGGATGGATGAGCTTGGAAGGCTATTGTGGTATGTGGGGGAAGGGAGGCCCAGTGGTGGTGGTGGTAGTAGTTGATACCTAGAGTGTCGATATGCATTGGGTGATGCATGTGGGTGTCAAGTAGGACACCAGGGATGATGGAACTGGTTGAAGCTTCTCCTACCTGTCAAAGTGAAAGTGGTTTCTATTAAACCTATTATTTTTTTCCTTTGTTTTACATTCCCCAGTTCTTGAGAAATATGGTCTTGCTTACCGTCCTTCCAAAAGAAGTGAAGACGCGCATGGTATTCCACATCCTTTCTGTGTTAGCTTCTCGAGTATGGATGGGTCTACGCTCTGCTTATAGGTGGAAAAGACTCAATGAGTAGTACATATACTCACTATGTTGAGTCCCTTATGTTTGTAAGATAAGAATGTTTTTCTATAATGCCTAGAATTATGGAAAGGGGAGATTTTATTAATAAATTATTGAATTAATGAAAGTTTAACCCATGGTGTTAGAGATTGCTGGGATTCAATGATGAGGTTCTGACTTTGAGATGCTATGGACTCGATTTGGTTATGCTTGGAGGTCATAGATCTTGGTTGCAATGATAAAGTTTTTTAATTTTGGAATGTTAATGGATAATCAATTATTAATTAATTAATTAATGTAATGTGAAAATGATAAAAATTGTTAAGTAATTTAATAAGGATCTTTAAATGGTTGGGTGCTTATAGGATATCTATTCATATCTTCGGTAGCTAGGAGTCTGAGAGACATCATCTACATTTGATTCTATGACTAGGTTGTGGCTATAGTGTGGTTGTGATCTATGTTTTATCTTGTATTTTTTGTTTTTCTATAAGCTACCCCACCCCACTAGTTAGGGAAACTAACACCCCAAGGATTTTGAGCATTGGTGGGGGGGATGCTTTCCCCAACATCCCAGTAAGAGGATGGATGGATGACTACCCCATTTAGAACCACTCTCTTCTCTTTTTAGTTACTTGTGATGGTTTGCATGGTGGTTTGATGGCCCATATATGTGTGTAGAGGGATATAATTCCTTTTCGATATTTCACACACACATATTTTGGATATATTTTCTCACACAGTACTATAGGTATACCGTGTATAGGACGTGATTTCTTGAGGATCCATACTTAGTGTATGGGATATAATGGCTTGAGGTATAATAACAGATGTATGATACACGTTAGGAAGGATGTGGTGGATCCCATAAACAATCAGGTTACTTCTAGTAGTGTGGATTGTGTGGTGCTTCGCCCAACTGTCAGCTGGAAAAACTTTCTGTTGCACGAGGTTCATGTTTTGGTGCTCGCCCAGGTGCCTTCAGGACAAATTTTTATAGAGAGATTCTTGGGATGTGCGACATTAGGGAAAAGTGAAAAAAATAGCATGGAAGTGGTAGCAGGGTACCATTGATATTATTTACTATAATATATACTCTGATATGAAATACTTGGTGAGGGTTTCTATAGTGAGGTTGGGAACATTGTATACCTATTTAGGTGATGAGTTAGTTTCACTTGTTTTCACTATTCTTTAGCATGATTTCATTAGTTTTTCACGAGAGGTTTTGAAGAGGATCCTATTTAGTATAGTTTTATACTCACCCAAACTTATATAAAATATTTTTCAGGTCACTTGGAGTAGGTTAGAGATCAGTCTGGTTACTACTAGCTTGGGGTTGTAGGATCTATTCAGACTTCATGATCACTGTCATTTTACTTTCTTTTGGTACTTATATTTTTCCCTTTCAGTTGAAGAAGTCTTTGAATTACTTTACATTTGTTCACTTGGGTTTCTTTTAGCTTGTGTACTAAACATGAGTTGGTTGGTGTCTATCTTATCTCTCTCTTTTTAATGTGTTCTCTTAGATGGTAATGCATCCCATTTGTATTTTTACTATGCCATCAGTGGTATATACCAACCTAGTACCTACTATAGGTGGGACTCAGGGGTCACTATCTCTCTCCTCCCATTGATGGCCCAGGAGGGGTACACATTGTGGAGATGAGGTCATGATAATAATATCCCAATGTTTTGGTAATTTAGATATTGTGTGGTTCACCTATAAATTACATCTCTTTCTTGATACTAGAACATGGAATAGGATAGGGAAACTAGGGGTAATCATTATAAAAAATGATTGTTGTGTATCAACTCTATTTTAATTTTGATGAATAATGAGCGAGACTAAGACTTCACACGTATCAAGACCCTCCTGGGGGATAAAATTTGGTTGATAATATTCTATTTATGAACCATTATAATTGATTTATTTCCTAATTAAATTAATGTATTATGTGAATAATTATGAACTTACTCAACTTAAAGTAGCATTGGTTGAACTAAGAGATTTATAGGATTAAGAAAGTGACATAGTTGAAATTAATGTATCGGACGATGAAATAGAGCTTTCATTGGAGAAGACATATTAAGATTGAACTTTCAAATTCTTCTGATCATTTACTCTAATTCTATTTGATATAATCATAATAATTTATTGTTTAGTATTCAGTGGAAACAAGAACATGAAAATGATGTCGAGAAAGGTATGTATCTAGAAAAAAGTATGCCTCATAAATGAATAAGGGGGAATACTAAAATGGTTGTAAATATTATTATATGACTATTATAATAGAAAAGTGAATTTATTAGTTTAACATAAGGTAGTGAGGTTGATATATTAATATAAAAGAAATCGTGATACTCATATATATTTTCATTAGTGATTAATATATATCAATGATATTCTTGAATAGCTAGAAAGTTATAAGGATTATGTGAAACATACATGTATTCTTTGTAAATACCCCAACTCTAGTAGCCTAGAATTGGTGGTTACTTTATTATCTTGGAATAAGACACAATTAATAACATCCCAATGGAATAAACAGTTTGTTAGTATTAAAACTAAAAATATAATTGAATTACACATTATATTGGAAAACATAAAATAAAACATAGTATTTTTTCAATAACACATTTTATCACTTTATCATATCCCTCCATATCAATCATATAACACTTCTTAGCATCCTAGTGAAAGGAAACATAAGGAAGGGGTGAGCACAGATACTTAGTAAGGGTTTGTGTACAAGAAAAGATAACAAGGAATGAATAATATGGGAATAATAAATCATGATAAAGCAAATCCTTAAAAATAATAACATGGGCTATAAAATCAACCAAGGAAAAACTGACTAAAATTTATCAATTTATTTTTCCAAAAACTTTTAATGAAAATTTTGGAAACCATTCTATTTTAAGACATTCCATCAACCAACACCAAGAGAAATTACTAAATTATTGAAATCACATTTCAGTTTATTAGAAACCTAACCTCTGTAATGACTCTATTGCAGAATAGAGGTATCTATGTCCAGGTCATCTAGGATGTGGTATTCAAAATTATAAGACATCATTTCCTATGTTATGATAAATTCTTCCACATCAATATTACCTTCATTAAATCCACATTCAAATATTCGATTTTTTATATCGATCCAAACACACCATTCTATTTTTAAGTTTCACACAAATCATCCTCTCAACCACCCTTTCATATTCATCATATGTGGTTTTGAACTCCAATTCATCCTCTAACATATCATCATTGGAATGTATAGTGAACTTCCATGCTTACCTTCCATCTCGAACCTCATCGTATATTTTGATGACTGTAGAATTAGTTCTCTCCTACTCTTGAATCATATTATCCATCTTCTCACCACCCTATTTTGGTTTCGTGACGTTACCACACTCTATAATATGATTATCAATTTGTACGATTGAAATCGCCTTGACTACCTAATCATCGGACATGGGAACTTTATCCTGCCTCGTTATTCTTTTTGGTAGACATATTTTCCATTAGATTTAGTAAATGAGAGTAGTCCATACTTACTTTTGTATTATTTCTATTTAAAAAAATGCATCTCACTATATCCCATTTTTATTTCCATCATTTATTCCTCCTAGGAATGTGAATACCTCTTCTGTGCAATTCATCAACACTATCTAATGATAATTAGAAAGAAACCTCGACCTATTATCCATTCCCATGAAAGAGGTGATCATTTAGGAGGTTCTTAATTAGCGTTGTGATTTGGATGTTTTCTTCAATCACATCCCATATATCATGTGCCAAGCCTTCGACCTCCAGGTTCCCAAAACAATTACAAACATTAAGGTTCGGGCTGGTCACTCTTGACCATTCTCTACATGTAATCTTCACCCACTGCCCACTGACTCCACTAGAGTAACTAACCATTTCAACTCCCTTACCTTCTTCATAATTCACTATCATTTACTTAGAACTATCCTTAACTTCCTCTGCCTCATTATTGTAGGCTATTAGAGCTGAATTCGTTAGAGTGTCCACCTGCCTGGTTTCACGCACAACCTCTAAGTCGCGGTTCAATATTCTAAAGATGTTGACAACCATTGGATTTGGACAAAATAACAGTGCCTCCATTTGGATGATTCCATACATTTCTGCTCTGTTAGAAATAAACTATTCATTTAAATGTCTTGTAGGAAGATCAGTCCCTGTAGAATTCTCTTGAATGATTAATCCAACTTGTATAACCTCTAAATTCATGATTTGATCACATATATCACCAATCTGATCCAAATTCTTTGAACATGCACAATGAACAAGAACCACTCTGCATAATCTTTCATACATCTCATAAATGAAAATCAAACCCCAACAGCTACACTATATCATCACATGTACCATTTTATTTCATGAAGAATATAAATCCACCCATGATTTAAATAATATCAGTTTCTTTTATCAAAACTCCTCTATAATAAATATCCAAAAAAATTAGTCGGCACTCTAGAAAAATCATTTTAAACACAGAATCATGGAGAAATAGGATTCCTAATAGATCAGGTTATAGTATCAGAGAACATATATCATCTAAAAATACAACCAAACATACGAATAATCATGGTGTTTTGAAAAGGGAGAAGAAGTTCAAGAAATCCTACCCAGATATTCAAGGTCGAGGAATCACGCTTCGTATTGAAATCTTAATTCCACATGAATAGGAAAAATCTGGATACATTGAAGATGCGAGAAGCATTGAACAATGCCTGTATCAGGTACTCCTATGATGTGAACAAATTCATGATGCACTTGTTTTCAAGAAGACCCACCATTGATCAATGATACAGTTCCCAAGATAAAAAAAATAAACCTATCAAATGAATCCATTGAATAGTGAAAATATTTGAACCATGCAACCAGTATCAAGTATAGAAGAAACAAATCCCCATTGAAATATAATTTCAAGAGTGAAAGATACAAGATTCCATAAATAATATCAGAATCTTTAGGGAAAATTGACACTTGAGGGAATAGAGGAAGGGTATCTAGTTCAAATAAGGGGGATAATGGATGAATCTAATCACCCTTGAAGGATGAAAAGGTCCCTCTCCCACTAAGTGGGGAGGGACTAGTGCAGCTGACATTGCCATATGAGGTAGTGGAGGGATGCACTACATAGAGCACTGAGGTGAAATGTGTTATTATTCATGGATAGAGAATCAATTAATCACACAAAAATAAATAAAGGATTTCATAATGATGGAATTCATAATTCCATACATCTGTAACATATCGTCTATATCTTGGACATGTTATATGAAAATACCATTACGTCCTTATTCCATTATATATAAATAAGTGGGAAAAATATCAGCCAATACCCATGATAGTTTGTCTCATGATATCTACAAATTCATTTACGGGATATAGTGGGCTCGGACTATCACTTATTAGTCAAATTCATTCCCCATGAATAAATAATTTGGATGAATCAACATTCATTAACAATCAATCACTATCCATATTTGTAGAACTATAATATGAAATGTCAACACTTTACCACAATAAATATGATCATAAACCCTTTGAATTAATATGTTATATGGTATCATAAGAGTATATCCTCAATGTATGATTCAGAAAATGATGTCGACATAGATGAAAATAAATTAAAAAGGTCACATGAAAATTTCTTTAGGAAAATAAAATTTAACTTTGAAAATAGATTTTGAAAATATAAAAATAGAACATGTTATAAAAAATAATTTTATTGGAAAATATAATTTTAAATTTGAAATTAAATCTTCAAAACAATAAGGAATCATGATGAAGAGATATTCTGTTCATTTCATATAAGTTAAAAAAATATCCCCAATGAATTTCATCGTAAGAAGGTAGATATGATATTATTGTTCTAAACGTATAATTATTTATTAATTATCATATATAATAATTAGTTACATCATCATAACCATCCAAGTAATGTGGTTTAAAAAAATTAAACCACTACATGGAGATTGTATGTTGTATGCATGTAGGAGCGTTTATTTTACTTTTCTTAAGATTGAAAAGAGTTAAAACATGGTAGTAACATAATAATAAAAACATATTAGTATATTTGTGATTTGATAGTTATTACTTTAGGATGATAAAAATTCCTAAATATGAATTAAAAGAATAAATATACTTGAAATAGTTGGTAATGATAATTACCTCTTCTTCAGTGGGCTCCCTTTGGATCTCTTCTTAAGTGACCCTGGGATTACTGTTTTGGAAGGACAAAAACATTAAGAAATTTTATAAGGATGTTTATAAGATTAATGGGCAGACTTTTTTTGATATGGATGGATCATGGTTGTGTAATTAAGTAATGAATGATGTTCCATTTTATAATTGAGGTGAGGGGAAATTTTTGAATTTTTTAAAATATTAAATTCAAATAAATTATTTGTCATGTACAAATTGATCCAAATAACATGATTTTAACCTCATTAAAGGAATTATAAAGAAAGTTACAAGGTAAATTTTTTTATTGATTCAGTTTTTCAATGTTCACAATGTATTGTTTTTTTTATAATTTTGGTTAGTTAGCCATCAGGCTTTCATGTTCATTCCTTATTAAAATAGTTCCTCTTTTATAGGTTGATATTTCTCCTAATGGATTCCATAGTACATGCAATAAAAAATGGAACCATATTAATATACATATAACCTAAGGAGTATATAACTATAAATAATTTCATTCAATAAATTTTGGATATGTTTTGGATATGTTTTCACCCATATCTTTCAGTTTTAAGCCATATAAACCCTTTTAACAATTAACATACTATTAAAATTATCTACCATTTAGGGATCTATAATTTTACCATAAAATTACCAAATCCAAGTAAATGTAACATGGTAGATTTAATTAACCATATATTAATATTTTTTTAAATATAATATTTTTCTTCATTTGAAATCATTTAATAAAATTTTATTTTCAAATGAAATCAATAATTTCAATTTTAAAACGATTCATTTAGTATGGGTTTAATAACATCAAGAGAAAAAATGAATTTTAATGAAATGAATGATAACCACAATAATATGTTATTTTTATCTAGTAAATTATTTGATAGAATTAAATATTTCAAATTATAACACTTTTAATGATTTTAATATCATTTATTGAGTTTTTTCATTTATTAAATAATTACCGCATCAATATTGTGTAAGAATTTAAGGTACTTATTTCTTCACAAAAAAATTAATAATAATCTAACATGATGAAAATAAATAATTTATATTTAATTTTTTTTATAACCAACGATATCCTTTGGTTATCACTATATTAAAAATACTACAGTTATTAAAAACAAGTTTGTGATATTTTTTACTTTTCTTTACATAAAATAGTATAATGGTAATAATATCATACAAATAGAATAAAAAGTACATATAACAAAATATTTTATTATCATGGAAGAAATGGAACCATTAAATATAATTAACGAATGTTTTAGGTCTATTTTAGGGTCTTTATCATTATATTTTTAACCATTAATTACCCGATTAACCTTTTATCGTGGTAATAAAAATAACTAAAGTCATTATTCTTATTGATAAAAAATAAAAGGGAAATATTTAATAAATTTAGGCCTCTTCCTTAATAATATTTTATCCATTATTTAATATTCAATTTTAATAAGTGGAAGAAATTAATTTTTGATTAAAAACAAAAACACAATGAAAAGAAATATTTAGACAAATAACATTTTAAGTATAAAACAGTTTTTATAACAAATTACAACATTAAAGTTATTACAATGAACATATTTATTTTATCAATAGTATAATATTACTAATTTTACTTTTAAACTATTTAAAAATGGAACTTTTAATATTCCAGAAATAAAAATACAGTTTTTAATAAAAAGTACTATTTTCACTTTTCACTAGAAAATTAATCTTTTTAGAAAAAATCGCAAAAAATTAAATGAATAAAATTTTCATACTATGGCTTAAAAAATATAGTAAATTTGATCAAATAAATTCTGTAAAATTGGAATAATTAATTATATTACTTTCTTATTAAAATAATTTTTGATGAAGGCATATAAAATGAATTTACTAAAATTTCAGTGTTTATTTCCTATGAAGTAATCAATAAATATTTATTTATTTGAAACTTTATATATATTTCAAAAACATGTTTAATATTATTCACCCCTACCATATTAATGGTTATTTTATAATATTTTTGTTAAAATAATAATATATTAATAGTGTATCATGGTTTATTTAAGCTTAGTGTTTTGCACTGTATGTGTTATCAAACATATAATTATTTTAAAATATAGAGGCTGTGTGCACTATTTTATATCAAATTAATTAAATTTATTTAAAAATTAAGCATACCATGAAATATTTAGGTGTTACATTCTTCCCTTATTTAATAAATTTGGTCCTTGAAATTTCTATAATGTCACATAATGAATAGATTTTGGTAGTTCTTTATTATATTTTTTCTGGTTCTTATGTCACCTATTGTATCTTATGATTTATCAAAATCACCTTTCATAGTAAACTAATACTATTACTCAACACTTAAACTATATTTCCCGATTCTTTATAGGCTCTTCATAGAATGATAAATCATGTTCTAATTGTATTTATCTAGAGGTGAGAACATGTGTTGAGTTTGTCATGTACATCCTTAACAATGATACTTGAAACACATCATATACTTTAGAGAGGCTATTTGGAATTTCCAAATTGTATTTCGCAATTAGAATTCATTATATAATTTCAATAGTTCTGATGTACCTAGGGATCAATTTTATTTTATTTCTGAATCTTATAACACCCATCCATGGATTTTCCATTAAGAAAACATGATCATCCTCTTGAAATTACAAATATTTAATTCGGATATTATCATAGATATTTGTACTTCTTTGAGCCTATATAATAAGGGTTTTAACACTATTTACATTTTTTTATTTCCTCCACATGTTCTGGGTCAATATTCATCCTTTCAAGAACTTCATCCCAATAAGTGGGAGTACAACATCTCTTTCCATATAATGTTTCATTCAACTTCATTTGAATAATGGAATAGAACCTATTATTATAGGTTAATTATAAAATAGGTAAATACTAATCCCACATACCTATAAAGTAATTTTATAATGACCTAAAAATGTATTATAATGTTTTGATTGTCCTTTTAGACTGCCCATCCATTTGAGGATGATAATAATTACTCAGAAGAAGCTTGATATCAAGAGACTTCTGAAGCCTTTTCCAGAGTTTCGATGTAAATCAAGGATCATGATCAGAAAAAATTAAAATAAGTTCACCATAATTTCTTACTAATTAATTAATATAGAGTCACGAATGGTTCTAAAGAGTCAAATCTTCTCTTATAGTGATGCAATATATATTTTTAGTATGTATATCAATAATAACCCATATCAAATCATTTTTCTAGGGGTCTTTGGAAATCTAGAGTAAAAGACCATTGTAATTTTATCCCATTTTCTTATTGAAATAGAAATATGTTTCACGACTCCTCTAGGATACTATTTTTTATCCTTAACCTATTGAAATACTAAACAACTTGACACATAATCCGCAATTTACCATATCATATTATATCCCAAAAAATGTTCCTTCAAATCTAAATAAATCTTGGTGATGGTAGGGTGTATATAGAAATTAAAGCTATGAGCATCATCCAAAATTCCCTCTTCAGCTCAGGTATATTGGGAACAAAAATTCTCTTTCCAAATTTTAGAACACCATCTTCATAAATGAAGTCTACTAATTTTCCATCATTTAGTAATTTTATTTTATTTTGAAAATTCTCAACATCAGACTCAAATCTTTTTATCTTTTCCAATAAAGGTAGTTTGAAAATCATTTAAAAAATGAGTGATGTTTCAATTTCCTTAATATTTACCATATTCATCTTTAATAATACATGATAATAGGATCCTTTTAAAATTATATTTTGTCAAGAACAATACGATCTTCCCTTAATAATGCTTTCACTACCATATTTTCCTTCTATGGGTGGTAGTTTATTGAGAATTCGTTATCCTTGAGTAGATCAAGCTATCAACATTATCTCATGTTGAACTCATTATGGGAGAAGATATATTTCAGACTCTTCTGATCTATGTATATCTCACATATTTCACTATAGAGTAGTTTCTCTATATCTTCAAAGAAAATATTATAGATGCTAACTCAAGATCATGAGTGATAAAATTATGTTCTTGATTCTTTAACATTATGGATGCATATTCAATTACCTTATTATTCTATATAATGGAAAAAACAAGTACCTTCTTCGATGCATCACTATATATTACAAATCACCCATTTCTCGATTATAGATTCAAGATCAAAGAATTCACCCATATCATTTTCAATTAATCAAAATATTATTCACATAACTTTTTTCATAATGAACATAACCCCAAAACAAGTTATCTTTGTTAACAGGAAATCCAATTACGATTTTTATTTGAACAAACCACCTATAGTATCCTACCAACCCAATGAAACTATTTACCTCATTTATGTTCATTGGTATATTTTATTCTCAGACTTCCTTTATCTTCATTGGATCAAATGATATTCCATCCTTCGTGAAAATATGGCCATGTAACGAAACATTCTATGTCCAGAATTCATGTATTCTAAATTTCAAATATAACTCATTTAATCTAATAGTATCAAGAACGATTCAAAAGTGATTTTCATAGTTCTCACATATCATAGAGTAAATAAACATATCATCAATAAATTTCAAAAACCATCAATATACTCCTTGAATACTACGTCAATTACGTTTATAAAAATTGATGGATCAATAGTCATTCCAAATGGAATTAATACAAACTCCGAATTTTTATAACTCAATATAAATCATGTCTTCAAAATATCCTGCTAATTTAATAGTAATTTATAATTCCAAGAATAAAGATCAATCTTTTGAAAATGATGATATCTATGATGCTAATTTAATAAGTCATCAATTTGTGTTAGAGGATACTTGTTATTTATCATAATACCATTGGTTTCCCCATAATCAATGAAAATCATCATAGATCCATATTTCTTCTTAAAAAAATGAATAGGGGCTCCCCATGGTGAAAAACTGGGGCACATAAATCCCTCATTACACCAATCGGTTCGTTTTTCTTCAATTATAATAATTCCACAATGGCCATTTTATAAGGATTAACTAATATACGTCTTGGATTAGGGATTAAACTAATTAAAATATATACCTCATGCTCTAGCAGATTAACATGAAATTACTCTCAAAATACATCAATGTATTCTTTCACAATATGTAACACCTCAAGATTCCATGGTACACTTCCCTTTTAATAATGCAATAGCTTGCATTGTACGCAATTTTGAGATTCTAACACACCATGACCAATCAAACTAGCCATTATGAACAGTAATACCCACCTTTTGAAATTTTATAAATTTTATCTTTCAAAATGGACTTCATTTTTTGATTCTGAATATTGAAATTAGCCTCGGATGAATTTTTGGTATTTTTCTAAAAATTTTCAATTTTTGATGAATAGTGAAAAACACTAGTTATTGGTTAAAACTGACTTTTTATTTAAATAATTATTTATTTTATTTAAATTTATTTTAGGTCAAAAAAGATAAATAATACCCATATAATTTCAATTTAATTCATTGGAGTCAATTTATAATAATTTTAGGCATATAAAATTTTTATTGAACTTTTCACAGTCTTTTACCCATCTCATAGGAGAATTTGAAAATTCACATAAAACATAATTTTGCTGCTTCTTTGAGTGGAATTTAGAAAATCCAAGATACACGGTAAACATAAAGGAGTAAAATGTGGTTCAATAAGATAAAAATAATTAATGGTGAATAGTAACTCTTTACTTTAATTTACCACGGTAAAAATGTAAATAGTGTAATTAAGGTTAAAAATGATATTATTATTACCCTAACACATGTCCTAATTCTATTGGATAAGTATAATTCGACCAAAAAATAATTAGGAATAAAATATGAACCTATTTGGTCCACATGGATTAGATTAGGGCATTTATTGTTATTTAATTCAACGAAGAGTTAAAAGAGTTAAAATCAACGTTTAATAACAAATTTATTTTAATATAGGGTTATACATAAGATAAATTCGATTATAAATATTAATTAGAAATATAAAAACATTTCATACATAATTTTATTTTATTTATAAATTTTAGACAATAAAAATTTAATTTTTTTATGACATAATGATGATGTCGTAATTACCTTATTACTGAAATATTAAAATAATTGATATTATAAATACCCAAATTAATATAATTTTAGATTTTTTAGGAATTCCAATAATTTCCTAGGTTAATATGACATATTAATATTGGTTATATGAATTTTATTCGAAGTAATATTTCTGTTATGAATTTATCAAAAACAAAGTACCCAATAGTGTCAAAATTGACATAAATGTGTTTTTAAAACAAATATTATATTATTAATTGATATTATATTATTAAAAATATAATTTTCAGCGAAAGTACTTATATAATGATATTTTTATCATTAATGGACCACTTAGGGGACTCTTGGAAGTATATATTATGTTTATTAACTGTATAATATAAAAATATAAAGAGACATGGTAGATGTCAAACTATTTAACTAAGAGTTAAATATAAAAGATAAGGTTACTATAGTGACCCAAAAATGTCTAAAATATATTTTTTGAGTGGTTTTCGACCCCTACACACCATATAATTTAAATAATCCACTTTAGGGCCATTATAAATAGAATATAAATTTATTATAAATTAATACTTTAAGTTATTCCTAAAGAGCCCCCCATCCCCCTTATAAAAGGACACCACTTCTCACCAATTCCTCACACCTATCAAGCCTTTTCGATCATCCAAACTCTACCCAATTAAGCTCCATAAATCCCTCTACTACTCCTAGAATCCTTAACTTCGGAATAAGGCACTTAAAGAGTCCTTTTGTTTTCAAACCAAATGGAGTTACCCAAATTAAAGATAACGATATCTCTTAGCTTCTTTTATTTTATTTTAATTCTCCAACCCCTAAACTATTATTATTATTTACTTTTGTAACAAAAACAATATCCTAAATATACTAGTATACTGTTATGTGAATTATTAGAACTACACTTACACACAACTCCATCTAATGGGTGAGGAACATCATTTTTGTGTGGATGGAAACCAAATGCCTCACGAAATGATGATTGTTCAATTATCTCCTACCACCTCTCATGGTGGCCATTAGGATGGAACTAAAATTAAATATGATATTAATGATATTTATTTTATATATAAGCTTATGTAATTCAATTTTATATCATACCATTATTCATTTCATGTCTTATATATATACGATAATTTCTTTTGAGGAAGTGCGGACTGCCGCCCCCTCAAAGTGATATGACTCGTTCATACCATACATAGAACATATAAAGGATGGTGTTAATGAACATAAGTAACACATATTAGATATTATATTATACTGTAATAATAATATACCAATATATCATTTGTTTTTTATCTTTTTTAAATTGAAAAATGAAATGGATGTAGCGTTCGTGCGTACGTAGGGATTACCGTCTCAACGAACGTGATGAGATTCATTTCCCCTCCATATCCATTCAAGAATAATTCTCATTTGATGATTAAAATTAATTTTTAAGGACATTATATCATTCTTTATGTGAATAGTATACAACCTATCTATAAAAAACAGGGTGTACATAACGAATCATATAATGGAAACCGAATCAGTTAACACCCGAAAAGATGATAATACTAATATATTTTTAACAAAGCAATATTAAAAGATCATATATGATATCATATTTATGTATATTATTCATGTATAATTTAATAACAATGATTTTTCTATTATATAAGAGGTTAACCTACACTATATCAAAGAAAAGTACAAGGTAAGGGTTTATTTCACAATCTTTTCATTATCCGAGGTTGTTTATATGTAATTATCTATTGGGACCTCTTAATCATCCACATCCATGTTTCATAAAAATGTATTTCAAAACATTCTTACTATTTTACAGAATATGGGATGAAGTATTTTATACCCTTGTGTTAATATTTATACGATGTTTATAATGGAATCTTTACGTCATTTTCCAAACAAGGACCTTTTTATCCTCTTCGAAAACTTAAGGTAAGAATGTCTTTTTTTAACGTATACAGCGGGTGCGGATATTTTCCACCATTGTAATATCTTTGAAGCTTCCCTTACAATATTATAAGGATATTTTCAAAGTAAATGTTTTATTTTATAATTATGTGAATTTCAAATTATTTAAAAAAAGTGATATTTCTCTCAAATAGTTTTGATTTCATTTATGTCCACCTCCTTTGATGGGTTTTAAGCTTATTTGAAGTTGATTTATTATGATCTAAAATTTCCATATTGTATTGAAGGTTTTGTGATATGTTTGATTTTGGATGTGTTATTTTTATACCATTCATTGTTTATGGAGAAAGTATTTACATTTCGTATGCTATTTTTAATACGAATGTTTCTGTTATGTTTAAACATGTTCATACGAGGAATGTATTAGAATTAGTAAGTGACAGGAGGAGCTCGCTATAGTTCCTCAATCCATCGGTAGGTCTCATGAGACAAACGAGTGTCTTGGAATGAGGCCTTGACAAAATCTTATTTATAGTCTTGGCATAAGGCCTTGGCTACGTGGTTATGATAGTCTGCCAGTATGCATTCCATCATTATGAAAGTGGTTATTGATATTTCATGTGATTATTCGATAAGTAGAATATTAATTATTTCATTTTATTTATTCCATATTATGCTGAAATTCATTTTTAAAAGTCTTTTGTTTTAGTTATACATTGCCTTAAATGTTTATTCTTATTTATGAAAGTTTCCTCTATATTGTTATACTTACTGGGCATCTAAGCTCACCCCTTTCTATGTTTTATTTTTCCCAAGATGTGAATAATTATTTTATCAATGACCTACAGAGATAGTATGAGGGTATATGAGTGTGTAATATAGAGACTATGTTGTTGTAGTTTTCAATTTATGGTGTAATGTAAATTTTTTAATGTATCTAGTGTTTCCAAGGATACTAAACTAATCATTATTTCGAGACTTTATCATTTGTGATCATTCATATGTTATGTAATAATGCACCGACTCTTGATAACTAGGGTTGGGCTGTTACCATTGGTATCATATTAAGTTTAGTACAAACCTTGGAAGCTAGATTTAGATAAACTCTGATAAGAGCACATAGATCTAAGATGGACTTTTAGGATTAGTATAGAAGAACTTCCTAAATTTTGGTATTGTAGAGATTTTGTCAGTTTTCTAAGCAATACATTTTTTCCTGTATACGAGTAGGTAGAGGTGGATCTGGCACATATGTACCTAGGGGTAAAACCCGAAAACACCTCTTTGAGATAGACTTGAACGAGAACTGGTGCACGACAACAGGCCTTGCTGCACTCTTTGTTACGACCCTACTGGGGGATATGCTTAGGATAATTCTCAATTTTTTACAAATCATTATGAAGGGTTTATGAGTATATACTTCCTCAAAGAAAACATTTTTATTATTATGGATTATATCCATAAATAGTTCAATTTATGTTATGTGTTTTACCAATTTGGATTTATGTATTTTGATTCATAAACTAATCTATTATATGCCATTATTTAGAAATGGAACCTAGTGGAAGAAATGGAAACTGTATCAATGCACACAATCCATGTAGGGATTTCACTCCGTCTCAAGATAATTATAGTGGAGTTGGTTATGCAACTGATGCTGATCAGATAATCACCATACTGGGACAACTCACTCAGGTTATGAATAATAACCTTACCCACATGGAGCACCCTGATCCGCAGCATGGAGGATCAATGTTAGACCGCTTCATGAGGCAACAACTACCAGCATTTAATGGGATTACAAATCCATTTGTAGCTGAGCAATGGATAAGTTCCCTAGAGAAAATATTTCAGGCTTTGGGGAGTAGTGAAAGGGAAAAAGTTGTCATGTAATTTTATCGCCTCACTAGAGATGTTGATCAATTGTGGAAATTGATACAAAACAAGAAGAAAGATGATGAAGTATAAGATATGGAATGGAGGGAGTTCAATGTTCTTTTCTTAGAAAAATAATTTCCTTATGACCATCGACCAGAAATGGAAAGGCAATTTATGAGTCTGAGGCAAAAGGAGGATGAGAATGTCGCAAAGTACGAGGCGAACATTACAAGGCTAGCAAGGCATGCATCAGATTATATACATAACCCGAGATGTAATAATGATCATTTATTTGATGGGTTAAAATCATTTCTCTATCGTGAATTAGTCTCACAATCTTTCTCGTCGTACGAAGATATTGTTTCATGTGATATCATGAAAGAAAAGGAATTTGCTATGTCTTACGACTTTAAGGTAAAGCAAGAGAAGAAGAGATCTTCTGACCACTCTGGAAATGGAAATAAAGGGAAGAAGGGAAAATTTATTATCCATCCTGCAGTAAATGTGTGAAGAAACACCCCAGTAATTTCTTGAAGGGAATGAGAGTCTATTACAAGTGTGGTGAAAAAGGCCACCAAGATCATGATTTCAAGGGAAAGAGAGTTTCTGTCAATGTGGAATGATATAATTGTAGAGAGATGGGACGTTATGCAAATGAATGTCCTAAGAATCAGGGGAAATTACCTCAAAAAATGCCAATGGATCATGGCCACACTTATACTATCACTACTGGTAGAAGCTTCGAAAGACGTGGTGGAAGGTAATTTAATGGTTTCCTCAGGTTTAGAAAATGATTTATTTGATTCTGGATCATCACATTGTTTTATATCTTCCTAGTTTGATAAGAAAATTAGATATTTCCATTTTGATTTAACAAGGAATTTGTCAGTTAAAAATCTTAATGGAAGTATCATTGCAACAATGTTTTGCGAATCATTCCCCATTATAGCACATAAATGTTCTTTATCCGCTGATCTCATCACCATACCTATGATTGAATTTGATATAATCCTCAGTATGGATTGGCTTTCTGACCATGACACGAAAATTTATTATAAGAAGAAGGAGGTACGATTTTTTGATGATGATGATATGGAAAATTTTATCTTTAGAGAAGAATCTTCACCACCTAATTCTTATCTATATCCACCCCCAGTAGCTCAACTAAATTCAATTATTGGGGAGGAAGAAAATGAAATGACTATGGGTGAGGAAAGGAATGTTCAAATAGAGGATGTACATATTGTGAAAGAATATGTAGATGTGTTTCTAGATGATTTACCTGGTCATCCTCCAGAATGAGAAATTGAGTTTTCCATTGATTTAATTCCCAGTTCAAGGCCTATATCGAAGACCCTTAATAGAATGACCACTATGGAATTAGTTGAACTAAAGAAACAACTAGAGTAATTGAGTAATAAGGTATTTATTTTCCCTAGTGTTTCTCTGTGGGGAGCCCCTGTCCTTTTTGTGAAAAAGAAATATGGGTCTTGGAGGTTATGTATCGACTATAGGGAGATCAATTCTATAAAAATAATGAACAAGTATCACCTACCTCGCATTGATGATTTATTCGAACAGCTACATGGAGCTCAATAATTATCAAATATTGACCTTTGATCTCGATACCATCAGTTTTGTGTGAAGAAGGAAGACATTCTGAACATAGTATTTCGAACTAAGTATGGGCATTACAAGTTTACAGCAATGCCTTTTGAGCTGACTAATGAACCCTCTGTTTTCATGGATCTAATGAACAGTGTTTTCAAGGAATATCTCGATGAATTTGTGGTGGTATTTATTGATGATATCTCGGTGTATTCCAAAAGCTATACAGATCATGAAAATCACTTCTGCATTATCCTAAAGACTTTGAGAAGACATGAATTATATGGGATGTTTAGCAAGTGTGAATGCTGGATTTATGAGATTTGTTTTCATTGCCATATTATCTCTAAAGATGGAATCTATTTTTATCCTCTAAGACCAAGGCAATCCAAGATTGTCAAGCACTGACATGTATTACCGAGGTATGCAGTTTTATTGGTTTAGCATGTTATTATCGACGTTTCGTCCAGAATTTTTCTCGATTGGCTAACCCATTAATAAAGCTCACACATAAAGGGGTTAAATTTTTTTGGAAAAAAGAGTGTGAAGAATGTTTTGAATAACTAAAGAGAAGATTATTAAGTGATCCTATATTGAAACTGCCATCAGGGAATGAAGGGTTTGTTATTTATTGTGATGAATCGAAGAAAGGGCTTGGTTCTGTCCTTATACAGAATGATAGAGTTATTTCCTATGCATAACGATAGCTAAAAAATCATGAGAAAAACTATCCTACTCATGATCGTGAGTTAGCTGCTGTAATATTTTCTTTGAAGATATGGATACATTATATCTATGGTGAAAAATGTGAGATATATACCGATCATAAGAATTTGAATTATATTTTTTCACAGAAAGAACTCAACATGAGGCAAACGAGATGGCTTGAACTACTCAAGGATTAGGATTGCACGATACACTACCACCCGGGGAAGGAAAATAAGGTGGAAGATGCTTTGACCAGAAAAGATCATGGAGTTTTGAATGTGATGATAATTTAAAGGAATCCTATTTTCATGGATCTAGTGAAGATAGATTTGGGAATTACCATGGAAGGTGAAACATCGACACTTTTTCAAATGGTTTCCAAACCATCTTTACTATAAAGGATAAAGAGTTCTCAGACTGATGATGAAGAGTTACAAAAGATTATTAAATCTATTAATGATGGGATATTGAGTGACTTTGTGTATGAAGACGGAATTTTGAAGATTGGGAAGTGACCTTGTGTTCCCCATATACCTGATCTAAAAAGAGAATTGTTGGATGATGCTCATAGTTCCAATTTCTATATAAACCCTGGGATCACCAAAATGTATAGATATTTGAAGTAACATTTTTGGTGGGACAACATGAAGAGGGAAATTGCTGATTTTGTGTCGAGGTGTATGGTTTTTCACAAAGTGAAAGATGGAAGGCAACAACCTGGAGGAGTCATGCAACCTCTTCCCATACCTGAGTGGAAATGGGATAATATCACGATGGACATTGTCATGGGACTACCATAGACTCCTCGAAGGAATGATGCAATATGGGTCATTGTTGATCGTCGTACCAAGTCATCACATTTTCTTGCTATAAAAGAAGATATACCACTTGAACGTCTAGCAAGGCTATATATTAATGAAGTTGTGAGACTTCATGGAGTACCCCTATCGATTGTTTCTGATCGTGATCCTTGTTTTACTTCATGATTCTGAAAGAGTCTTCAGAAGGCCATGGATACTAAACATCGATTGAGCACTGCCTACCACCCCCAAACAGATGGAAAATCTGAATGGACTATTCAAACCTTAGAATACATGATGAGATCTTTCTCACTTGACTTTCAAGGTATGTGGGATCAATATTTTCCTTTGGAAGAATTTTACTATAATAATAGCTTCCATTCAAGTATTCAAATGGAACCATAGAAATCATTATATGGAAAGAGATGTCGCACACCAACCTGTTGGGATGACGTTGGTGAAATAATACTTGTAGGCCCAGAACTGGTGGCAGAAATGATGGAGAAGGTAAAGTTAATCCAAAACCACATAAAAGCATCTCAAAGTTGGCAGAATAGCTATGATGATAACCGAAGGAAGGATTTGAAATTCAGGTAGGAGATCATGTTTTCTTGAAGGTATCTCCATGGAAGGGTGTTATACGTTTCGGTAAGAAGGGAAAATTGAGTCCTAGGTACATCATACCATTCGAAATTCAAGAACGAATTGGGGTTGTAGCTTACTTTTTGGCATTACCACTAAATCACTCCAATGTTCACGATGTGTTCCATGTATCACTGATTAGAAAATACATGCCTAACCCAATGCATGTACTAACCTATGAAGAATTAGAATTGGAACCCGATCTGTCTTATTGCAAAGAGCCTTTCAATATTCTTGATATGAGAGAACAAGTTCTGAGAAACCAGACGACTCGTCTGGTAAAAGTTTTATAGAGAAACCATAAGGTGGAAGAGGAAACATGGGAACCTGAGGAACTTATGATGAGGAACCACTCGGGTCTTTTTAAGAAAAAATTTTCTAGAAATTTCGAGGATAAAATTATTTGAAGAAGGGGAGAATGTAACACCCCGATATTCTCACGATATGCTTCCCTTTGAATAATGCAATAGCTTGCATTGTATGCAATTTTGAGATTCTAACACATCGTGACCAATCAAACTAGCCGTTACGAATAGTAATACCCACCTTTTGAAATTTTATAAATTTTATCCTTCAAAATAAACTTCATTTTTTGGATTCGGAATATCGAAATTAGCCTAGAATTAATTTTTTTGTATTTTTCTGAAAACATTCAATTTTTGATGAATAGTTATAAACACGGAGTTATTAGTTAAAACCAAATTTTTAATTAAGTAATTATTTATTTTATTTAATATTATTTTAGTTCAAAATAGATATGTAATACCTATATAAGTTAAATGAAATTCATTGAAGTTAGTTTATAATAATTTTAAACATATTAAAATTTTATTGAACTTTTCACCCTCTTTTACCCATCTCCTAGGAGAATTTTCAAATTCACATAAAACTTAATTTTACTGCTTCTGTGAGTGGAATTTCGAAAATCCGAGAGACACAATTAATATGATGGAGTAAATGTGGTTCAATAAGATAAAAATAATTTTTGGTGAATAGTAACTTTTACTTTTATTTACCACGGTAAAAAAGTAAATAGGGTAATTAAGGGTAAAAATGATATTATTAATACCCTAACACATGTCCTAATTCTATTGGATAAGTATTATTTGATCAAAAACAACCTTAGGAATAAAATATGAACCTTTTTGGTCCACTCGGATTATATTAGGAAATTTATTATTATTTAATTCATAGAAGAGTTAAAAGAGTTAAAATCAAAGATTAATAACTAATTATTTATAATATAGGGTAATACATAAGATAAATTCTATTATAAATATTAATTATAAAGATAAAAAAATTTCCTACATAATTTTATTTTATTTATAAATTATAGAAGTTAAATAATTTAATTTGTTTATGACACAATGATGATGCAATAATTACCTTATTAGTGAAATATTAAAATAATTGATATTATAAATACTCAAATAAATATAATTTGAGACTTTTTATGAATTAAAATAATTTTATAGCTTAACATGACATATTATTATTGGTTATATGAATTTTATTTGAAGTAATAATGTTGTTATGAATTTATCAAAAACAAAATACCCAATAGTTTCAAAATTGACATAAAAGAGTTTTTGGGAAAAATATTATATTATTAATAGATATTATATTCCTAAAAATATATGGTTCTTCCAATGGACTTATATAATGATATTTGTATCAATAATGTACCACTTTGGGGTCTCTTGGAAGTATATAGTATGATTATTAACTATATAATATAAAAATATAAAGAGACATGGTAAATGTCAAACTATTTAGCTAAGAGTTAAATCTAAAATATAAGGTTACTATAGTGACCCAAACCTGTCTAAACTATATTGGTTGAGTGTTTTTCGACCCATCCCCACCTTATAATTTTAATAATCCACTTTGGATCCATTATAATCCTAATATAAATTTATTATAAATTAATACATTAAGTTATTCCTAAAGAGACCCTCCTCCCCCTTATAAAAGGACACCATTTCTAACCAATTCCTCACACCTCTCAGGACTTTCTGATCATCCAAACTCTACCCAATTAAGGTCCCTACATCCCTATCCTCCTCCTAGAAGCATTATCTTAGGCATAAGGCACTTCTAGTGTCCTTTTGTGTTCAAACCAAAGGGAGTTACCCAAATTAAAGGTAACAACTTCTCTTAGCTAATTTTATTTTATTTTACTTCTCCAACCCCTAAACTCTTATTATTATTTTTTTTAGTAACAAAACCAGTATCCTAAATATACATGGACATTTTTATGAGAAGTATTCTAACTACACTTACACACACCTCTATCTAATGGGTGACGAACATAATGTTTTTGTGGATGGAAACCAAACGCCTCACGAAATGATGATTGTTCAATTATCTCCTACAACCTCTCATGGAGGCCATTATGATGAAACTATAATTAAATATGATATTTATGATATTTATTTTATATATAAACTTCTTTAATTCAATTTTCTAGAATAACATTATTTGTTTCATGTTGTATATATATACAATAATTTCATTTGAGGAAGTGCGGACTACCGCCCCCTCAAAGTGATATGACTCGTTCATACCATACATAGAACATATAAAGGATGGTGTTAATGTACTTAAGTAACACATATAAGATATTATATTATACTGGAATAATAATATACCTATGTATCATTTTGTTTTTATTCCTTTAAAATGAAAAATGAAATGGAAGTAGCGTTCATGCGTACATACGGATTACCGTCTCCACGAACGCGATGAGATTCATTTCCCCATCATATCCATTCAAGAATAATTATCATTTGATGATTAAAAGTAATGTTTAAGGACTAGATATAATTCTGGATATGGATAAGATACAACCTATCCATAACAAACACGGCTTACGTAACGAAGCATATAAAGGAAAACGAATCAGTTAACACCCGAAACGACGATAATACAAAAATATTATTAAAAAATAAATATTAAAAGATCATATATGATATCAAATTTATGTATATGATTATTGAATAATTTAATAACAATGATTTTAATATTATAAAAGTATTTAACCTACACTCTATCAAGGAAAATTACAAGGTAGGGGTTTATTTCACAATCTCTTCCTTATCCGAGGTTGTTTATACGTAATTATCTATTGGGACCTCTTTATCATCCACATCCATGTTTCTTAAAAATGTATTTCAAAACATTATTAATTTTTTACAGAATATGGGTTAAAGTCATTTATACCCTTTTTTGACTTTTTATAAAAAGTTTATAAAGGAATCTTTACATCATTTTCCAAACAAGGACCTTTTAAACCTTATCAACAAATTAAGGTAAGAATGTGTTTTTTTTAACTTATACAGCGGGTAAGGCTATTTTCCCCCATTGTAAAATCTTAAAATATTCCCTTAAAAGATTATAAGAATATTTTCAAAGTAAATTTTTTATTTTATAATTATGTGACTTTTAAATGATTTAAAAAAAGATATATTTCTCTCAAGTTGTTTTGATTTCATCCATGTCAATATCCTTTGATGGATTTTAAGCTTATTTGAATTTTATTTATTATGATAAAAAACATCCATATTGTATTGAAGGTTTTGTGATATTTTTGACTGTGGATGTGTTATTTTTATACCATTCATGGTTTATGGAGAAAGTATTTACCTTTCATATTCTAGTTTTAATAAGAATGTTTATGTTATGTTTAAACCTATTCATATAAGGTATGCATTGGACTTAGTTACTGATGGGTGGAGGATTCTATAGCTCCTCGATGAATCGGTAGGTCTCATGAGACAAACTTGTGTCTTGGCACAAGGCCTTGAGAAAATATTATTTGAAGTCTAGGCACGAGGCCATTGCTATGTTGTTATGATAGTCTGGCATTATGCATTCCATAATTATGAAAGTGGTTATTGATATTGCATGTGATTATTCGATTAGTAGAATATCGATGTGAATAAGTAAATCGAATTATTTCATTTTAAATCTTCCATATTATGCTAAAGTTCATGTTTAAACAGCTTTTGTTTTAGTTATACATTGCGTTAAATGTTTTTTCTTATTTATGAAAGTTTACGCTATATTATTATCCTTACTGGGCATCTGAGCTCACACCTTTCTATGTTTTATTTTTCCCAGGATGTGAAGAAGTATTTTATAAATGACCTGCAGGTGTAGTATGAGGGGGTATGAGTGTGGACTATGGAGACTATATTGTTGTAGTTTTCATTTTATGATGTAATTTAAACTTTATGAATGTATCTAGTGTTTACAAGGCTACTAAACTAATCGGTCTTTTGATACTTGATCTTTTTTGATCATTCCAATGTTATGTAATAATACACCAACTCTGGGTAACTGGGGTCAGGGAATTACATAATAGCTATATCCTCAATTTAGTGGTTACCATTCCAATCCGTAGGTCATGTATTCACATATTCCCAATGTATTTCATTTATAAAAGAAATTGGAGGTGGATCTAGCCATGAATCAGATGGTGATGTTTCCAAATTAAAGATATGTAATTCTATATATTCATCATAAACCATAATTAACCTATCCTTGCAAAAAAAATTATCATATTTTGAAAGACAATCTACACCAATTATTATATAAAAATCAACAATTGGTAGGATTATAAATTTGGAAAATAAGGCATGTTTGTGTGACATAATAATAATTGACTCACAGATCATTTTAACAATGATACATTCAATAAGAGTCTTGAATTATAATGCATTTCTTATAGTTCTAGGAAAACATATAATTTTATTAGAAAACATGGAAGATATAAAAGATTTTGATGAAAGAGAATCTAATTAACAATTAGATATTTTAGATCATATAATTAAATTACCATCCACCAAATCATTAGGAACCTAAAATTACATGTTGTAATCACAAAACTTTGGCCTTGGTCCCTTATCCTTTTTTTGGGAAAAATTTGGTGACGCCCTAGAAAATCATTTTATTCCTACACCTCATATTTATAGTTGATTCATTGAACATTGGGTACTTATTTCATTCTATCTTAATCACAATTCTAGAGGGCCTTCCCTCTACTCTTTTAGAAAACATTTTCCTTTTAAACAGGTACTAGGGTGTTTATTTCCATAAGTATGTCAAATTATGAAAATTCCCCTATAAATTCATCCCCTTATCAATTTTTTATTTTCTATAATATTCATCATTTTCATCCCCTTGGAGTCATAAGGAATATAGAATTATTTTTCTATCTTGATAGCACATGATACTATGTAATCATATGATGAGATTGTTTGGGAGACTAGTTCCCCTCAAAGGAATGACTTTAATTCATGAATGAAACTACCATTATTACTCTTCAAATTATGTAGATAGTCTATAAATTTCCTTCAAAAGATATTAATGTTGGATTCATACATGGAATCTTTTTTTGCTTCATTTTTTTGAGACTTAATAATTGTTTTTCTATATCTTCTCATTGTTCCCATAGAAAATATTTTTCTAAGAAGAATTCATTAAAATCCTTACATTTCATTATTCGTATTTGTTCATCATACTATGTGTACCATATAAATGAACTCTATTGATTTTCATACTTTGAGAGATAATAAACATCCATGACAACCTTTTCCCTTTAAATAAATCCAAAAATCGAAAAATTTATTCACTAAGTAAGGTATCCATTTCTTGGATACACATATATTTGTAATCCCATTGAATAATGGATGTTTATAATGCATGAAGTAGTCTAATAGTTTTACACATCAATGTGGATCATTATATTTCTCCAAATGGGAACGTTTATTGGTCAAAACCTGAGTAATCTATCCAAATATAGTATTCATTTGTATGGATCTAGATACAACTCTAGCTCCAGCTTCATTATCATGCCTAGTAGGGAAATAATTATATGGATAAAATGTATTGATAAAACATAAATTCCTTCTGTGAGGTGTCATTTCTAAATAACTAGTACTCACTCGTGCTATTGCATGGCGTATTCAATTAATGGTTTTTCTTATAATATGATATTAAAATTTAGAAACGTTAAAAAGAAAACATATGTTGAATAAATTATAATTAGAAAGTAATGTTGTCTGATAATGGAATAAGAGGACATAGAATATGAATACATCATTCAAGTAGTTGAAAAACAGATCAGAGACAATGATGAACCTTATTCAGACTAAAACCCAAAAGCATCATTAACCTCCAGTTGTTTGTGTATATGAGGATTTGGTATGCTTCCATACTACTTACTGGTGGTTGTTGCTTGTGACCGCCCACTACAGACCATATAGACACCACTCCCAATCTTCCATCTTCATGTAAAACGTATTCAGAATAAAAAAAATTAAATAAATGGTATAACCAAACATCTTCAATTATAAATTCAGAAAAAAGAAAATTGTATGGGAGCCATTATTATAAATTTCAAGTGCAATAAGATGTTTTTGATTAGTTTTTTAAATTAGAAAAACAATAGTAGTGGACTGCACCAAGCAAGGAGATATTTACCTAAATAATCTCAAAATTTTCCATTACAAAGAGCACTAAATTACATCTTGGATAACAGTGAACCAAAGCCTGCACATTAAATGTCTGTTGAAAAATCTACACATTAAAGGAGAATTGTCTCTCATACACTGTAATGAGGAAGGTTGAAAGCATAAAAATAATTGAAAACAATTTACAAACACCAACCTGGATATTTGGTTATGCTTCTAACAACAATATGATTCAATCTTCAAGCGGTGGGTGGAGCACTGTCCCGTTATTTTCCTACATAGAAAATAGAAAGAAAATTTTATTAACTACTAAAATAACAACAGGAATGAAAATAAATTAAAAGGAAAAATATTTTTTGTCTTAAAACATCAATATGAAAATTAAAGGAGGATACCCACTGAAACATGATGAAAATGAAATTATTTCGGACCTTTTTCATGCATGAAATCAAAAACAATACTACTAACTGAAATGAAGATGTTCTAGGGGAAAAAATAAAACCCATTAATTGATTCATGTTTTTAACACCCAATTTCAGAAATTCAGTGAACTGGAGGGATTAAATGAAACAATGTTCAGCTATCAAGTTATAGAAACTTGAACCATGAATCAGAAAAATTAAAAAGAAGATACTTACAAATAATTTAGGGAGGTAGAGTTAAATTACAAAAAAAACCTCTTGGAGGTTTAATGGTATTTTCATAATAATTTCCTTCACCACCTGGCAATGATTTTGATTTCTCACATCGACTGTCAGTGCAGTAATTATGCACTGCCTGAGTTGAACATTTAGAATCTGAAAACATATAACAGAAACATGAGGAGAATTTATACAAGAAAAAGGTAGGATATTGTGGTGATGGAAATGGAATTAAATACAACCTTTCTCCGCATGTATAGCTCTAGATGGTGGTGCATTATAAGTCCAGCAAGGCAATGTTGCACTTCGGTTCCCCAGAACTGAAGATGATTATGGTCTGGGAAAATATCCAGGTTTTAGTGTAGCAGATGGTGAAGGATAAAGTAACCAACATATGTGCTTCTTGATGTAGGTTCTCAGAACATGTCCATGTTCCAAGAAAATATCCAGGTTTTAGGTTCTCAGAATATATCCAGGTTCCCCAGCATTGAAGATGATTCTGGTCTCACATATGAGATGCTTCATGTAGTAATCCACCTCGATGATCAAAAGTAAATATGCATGTAGCAGAAAAACTAACAAACATAACCTGAAAATTTCTATAATCAACTAAACCCATAATTAAAAGAGTTGCATGAACTGAAATAATAAGTGATAGATAAATCAAAGATAAGAAAATGGTTGTAATAATAAATAAGAGATGTGAAAATGATTTAATTAAATACCAACTAACAGAATGTATGTAATTGATTCATAATTTGTAATGTATAAATTAGTAGATTATTTTCAGAAACATAAAGTTATACACTCATAAAAAAACATTTTTTTCAAGATGTATTCAGCTTGAAAAACTTCTAGCAGGTACATTCTGCAGATACAGAGAATACATTTTGTTTTGAATAAAATAATTAAAAATGAATTGATTGGAATGTTACCTTTCAGATGAATCATCATGTGATCATTCCCACCATATATCTATTGGAGTTTGTATCACTTCACGACTACATGACATCATTAAGGCATTTACATTGAATATTTCATGTTTATTTATAAAAAAATGTCGAGAAAAATAAAATGAAAATAGGACTTTCATCAATGAGGGAATGTAAGCTTCTTAAAAAGTGATACAATTTCAAATATGATCTATATAAGGAATGAGATATGCTCCCCTCTACATTAAAAGTCTATTCATTTACCTTAATGATGGATATATATTTTGGGATCTTTCTCTCCTTGTTCATGATATTGAAAATTGAGTACTTATATCACCCTCCTTGATCCATCATTAGTATAACTGCTTTTTAAGAATCCCTTTTTAGTAGGAATAAGCTCTCTGATCATATATTGTAATATAACTTCATCAGATGTGGAGAATTCAAGTTTACCAAAACTGTTTTGTCATTGAAAACTTAATAATGTCCCTACATTCTTTAAAATGGAGCCCAGAAATAATGAATCTAAAAGTGATATGAGATATCCTATCTTCAGTGGACAATGAAAAAAAAGGTTGTCTATGTATTAAATATAAGATGGTAACTTGGATGTGAGTGGGGGGTACATTACAGATGTTCTGTTATCTAAAAATAAGAATTTAATTATAAAAAATAGTAATGGAGTGAACCAACCAAGGTGATATTTACCTAAATAGTCTCTGAAATGTCCATTACAGAGATCACTAAAGCACATCTTCGATAAATTTTGACCTGAAACATGCACATAAAATGTATTCTAGATAAAACTACACATTAAATGTGAAATATCTTGCATAAACATTAAAAAGGAAGGTTGAAACCATCATATACATTTAAAACAATGTAGAAATAGGAACATGGATGTTAGTTTTACTTCCAACAATAGTATGATTCGATCTTCAACAGGTGCATGAGGTGTTTTCTAGCGGTTTTCCTGTCCATAAAACAGAAAGAAATGTTATTAAATAGTTAAATAACACTTTATTGAGTGTTATTAGATAAACCTTCAAATTAAATGGGAAATGTATGATATACATTATTAAGTGTTGATTCTAGTTCCTCTTGAACTTCAACTTCAGTGAAGTCGATACAATGCCCATTAAGACCTCTCACTAGTTGTTCCTGGTATTTACCCCCTTCTCATGCACTGAAATAATAAAAAACTGAAAAATAATAATTCAAAACACAATTATATTCTATAATAGATCTTCACATGATCATATCGAAACCTTATAAAATAAATACTTTAACTTGTCTTCCTAAATATAGCCCATATTTAAATTCATTATAATGAATTTTTAATGGTATATAATAAATTTGGCATACAGAAACATGTAATACAACCGAAAAATAGTTTTACATGAGCATACTTAATGTAGAAACAATGTAGTTATCAAAATTTCTAAAACATACCAATTGTCATAGAAGAAAATTTATGAAGCAGGTTCAGCTTTGGTAGGTTCGGAATGCCATGGAGTTGGGTAAAGTCCCACCTCCTGGAAGTCTTGCTGACAGGGTTTATCCCATTCTTCAGTAGGTATCACTCAATGTTGAGCATGTCACGTGGCAGCTCAATCTCACATATGAGCTTCTTGATGTCATCGTCCACCTCGACAACCAAATGCGGGTTATTTAGATATTTGATATCTCCTTGTGAATATGTGAATTGGTATGAGGATAGAATGAATAAACTAAAAATTGTTTCAAATAAATGTTCGTGTAAATCAACTAAATGTTAGGTCATAAAAAGTAAATAAACATGTCATAGAAAATATAACAAACAAAACCTTAAATAATTATAGAAAGCGAGTCTACAAAAAACAATCAGCATATGCAACATCAAACATAGTTAGTCAACTCCCTGTATTCATTTAACTTCCAGATCACATACCAATTAGTTTTGAGGGAAGATATCCTTTATGTGCTTCAAATAATACGACATGAAACCCTGGAAACTTGTGAAAACATTTAGAGTCAGTAAGACTGTATTTAAGAGAAAAGTTCTTGAAATACCAAAAGAAACCTGCATATAAACATCCTGGAAGACTGTCCAACTTGTTGAATTCTTTAAGGTCTAGTTTTTTCCTATAGTAAACTGGAAGTCCTACAAAAATAAAGTTGAGAATTTCATGATTAATAAAAGAGAAAAAGTGTCATTAAATGATTAATGCCTAGCATGAAAACCACCCAGCAAATCTTAAAATCATCACAGTCAACAAAACGTCCAGCATATAACGACGTCCAGAATGAATAACCAATGGGAATCAATTTGTAGAAAACCATTGAGCATCAAAATCATCCAACATTACCCTTCTACAGCCTATGTATCATCCTAATAATTGAAAAATATCCATAAAGGAAAACTGATACAAAATCATCCACCATGAAAAACTTCAAAAATGATAATAAAACATGACACCTTGAAAAACGTACTACATGAAAAACGTCTAGCAGGGAAAACTAATAATAAAACTATAGAAAACCCATACTAAAATGTCCACCATTACGAATCCCAAATATAACAATCTGCGCATCAAAAATATAGAAACATAAATTAATTTTAATGAATTTATCTACGGTCATTCATTTGGGGAGAATTAGTGTTGGCCCAGAGAATAGCCAAGATAATATGTAACCCGTGTATAAAGTAAATGTGTTATTTGAATATTAAATAAACCTTAAAACTGAGTAGTACACTTGTTCTAATAAGGTAATAATACTGTACAGACTAAAAATAGTATTTATTGCACAGTATATTTTAGAAAAAAATAATGTAAACCAATTAAATAACCAAAAAATATTATTACCATGTCATTGCAGAAAAACATCTCAGTCTGATTTCTCAGTTTTCATTTTAAAACTCCCTGTAATCCCTTTGTAAGAAGGTTCTTGATGTCATCGTCCACCTCAACGACCACATGTGGGTCATTTAGATATTTTATATCTTCTCGTGAATATGTGAATTGGTAGGAGGCTTGAACGCGTAAACTCAAAATGGTTTCAAATAAATGCTCATGGAAATAAACTAAATTTTAGGTCATCAAAAGTAAATAAACATGTAGCGAAAAGTATAACTAACAGAACCTTAAAGAATTAGATAAAGAGAATCTGCAAAAAACAATCAGCATATGCAACATCTAACTTAGTTAGTCAACTCCTTATATTCATATAACTTTCAGATCACATACCAATCATTTTTTAGGGAAGATATCCATTCTATTCTCCAAATGATATAAAATGCAACCCTGGCCAGATATGAACACATTTAGAGTCAATAAGACTAGCTGTAATAGAAAAGTTCTTGAAATAATAAAAAAACCTGCATGTAAATAGGCTGAAAGACTGTCCTTCTTTTTGGACACATATAGATCCAGAAACTACATATGCAACATAATAGGGACTCCTGATGATATATCATTACACAGAATTATAAAAAAGTAATTTCTAATCTAGAAAGTTCATATAAAACATCTAACTAAGTAAGTCAACTCCCGATATTGATATAACTGTCAGATCACATATCAATCAATTAAATATGAATGTTATCTTTTTTGAGCCCCAAATAATATTGAAGGAAACATTGGCTAGTCTTGCTTTTTATTGAGCTTGTTCTTATCAGAGAACATATCTATGTCAGCGTCCTGGTCACCTATACCTTCATGAAAAAATGAGGTAAATTTATAACACATTTGTTTCATATGATCATAGTGCATAAAAATCAATACATATTGTTGTTAATAGGGAAAAAATTATCTACATCCATATTATGGATGAAAGGGTGGTTAACTTCAATATTTGAAAACAAAATACCTGCATTCATTTCCAACATTTGAATAAAGAAGTTACCTTTTCCATGATGATGGTATACCTTGAATTGGATTTCATCATCAGTTTTATACCAAATTCACGTCACCAGAAATTGAATACCCTATGGAATCACATGCAGAGCAGTCCACAACTTCCTTGTTGATTTCTTGATTGGTAATAAAATGCATAGATTTCAATAAACAGTATGGGAAAGTAATAATCATAACTTATAATTTCATTGAATAAAGCCATCTCTTACTTGTATTTTTTCCTCGGTCACCTAAGGAAATAAATTACCTACAATAACACGTGTCTAGTATTGGCTCATCTTCTTGATGTCATAATCCCTAGTAGAATGAGACTACATCTACAGAAATAGATATTTCATCATAATGAAAATCATTTTATAGAATGAAGATAATTCATGGAAATATATACCATTTATTGAATGAAATGTTTTGTGGAAACACCTATCAAAATCCCAAACACAACCCACCTCGTAGTTATAACCATGTCCTTTGTTTTTCTGCAGATTGGAAGCCAAAATAACGGAAACATAAAATCATCTCAATCTATATACCAAAATGAAATCAGAATAAGTTATAAGGGAAATCTTTGAAGAATCCATAGTAAAAGTTTATTTTAATAAAAGGGTAAAAGTTTATTCAGACAATTGTAAATAAACCCAAACAATTATAGAACTGAAAATATACCAGAAATGTGATAGAAATAATTTAGGGTTGCAAGAATTTAGGATCCATATTACACATTTATTTTCATATCTGAAGTTCTAAGATGAAGCAGGAGGGAATATGACATGCAGTAAGCATGCAGATAAGGGAAGGTGAAATCATTTGAAATTTCAGAACAAAAAATCCCTTCAAAACCTACCAGAAATTGCAAACTCTAAGGGGGTCAAAGGTATGGATTGTATGCAGTTATAAATAGCTATGATGGGATATAATTTCAGTGCAAGGAAAGGAATTAGGCCTGTGATGGAACAACCTAAAGTACCGCGGTCCGGTATAAAGGAATCCTGCTGTCGGAAAAACTGCAAACTGAAATCCAAGGACCTGATTTAATAGGATGGAGTGAGATGCTGAAACTGGGAGAAGGAGGAAGATGAAGTTAGTCGAGGAAGTTCTACAAGATATTCAGGAGGAGGATTCCACCGGTGTGGGGAGTCAGCAAGAACCATAGGTTGCGAATAACAAAATCCCAACCGCGACAGTGAGAGGGAAATCCGGGGAGACTACAGACGTAACCACAAAAAGATTGTGGTTGGAGCTGACATATGGTATACCAGGAGAGGGAGGAAAAGATAATGGGGCGTTCGACAACTATCTAGGTCAAGACCCACGTAAATCTCTACGGTAGCAGGAGACGGATGTAGAGGGAAAAATGGAACCCGTGGGGTGGTGCGACGTGGTAAGATGGTTGGGAGACATGTATAGGAAAAAGGACGTGGAAGAACTATGGATGGAAACGTGATGGTTAGAAAGCCAATATTAGTATATATAGTAGATGACATATGATAAATTAGATTATAACATTATGAAACATATTGTATAATTAAAAATAAGTTAAACACTTAATGTAATTTGAAAACTTATGTGTAAATAATCTCAAAATCATAATCTAGGTTTCTTTGGTAATATCCTTAATCTCTATTGTATGGTTACATTTCATTAATATTTTTTATCCTAAATATAATTACTTATTTTTTATACTAAACTTACTCTAATATTAACTATAAATAATCTGAATGTAATTTCCATGAATAGGTGGTTACTTTATTATCATGGCATAAAATACATGAAATCACATCCCAAAAGAAATGAATTGTTTATTAGTATTAATATATATATATAGTAATTAAAAATTATATCTAATAACAAAAAATATAAAAAATTATTTTCTTTTAGATTACCATTATTATCTTTACTATATCCCGGCTTATTGCATGGTCTCAAGTGTTTTCCGGACATGAATTTTTTATCAGATATTTTAATTTTTTCTTTTAGAGGATTTTAAAGTGTAAAATGTTATTTCTCCCCAAAAAGATGATCTTAGATAATTTTATTTACCACTCTATTGGTCCCAAAATAGGTTTTTTACCCTAGGACACGAGTTTGGTGGAATTATGAGTTGTTCTAATTTTTACAGCATAATTAATGATTAATATTTAATAAATTAAATATTAAATTATTCATATAGGTTCATTCAGTCATATATTTTAGATAGAGCATCATATGTAGATTCTATCTCCACTATTGAGTTTGTAATGAGGAGTTTTTCCAAGGCGGTGTACAAACTCACGTTGGGTGATAGGGACGACAGGAGCCCCATTTTCTTTTCTGTTATTTTTCTTTATTTTTTCTTCATTTTGTCTTCAATCCTTTTTCCTCATTTAGTTTCTTCTATATTTTTTAGCTTCTCACACAAGCCCCCCTCTGGCTACCCCTTTGTTTGACCTTGAGATAAAATGGGGGAGGGAGAGATATAAAGAAAGGGAGAAGAATAATGGTACCACCAAGAATCTTGGGACATGCTGAATCATCATGTGATAACTGTGGACTGTATAAATGTGTGAGGTTTTGGAGGATTCCATCCAAAGTTAAAACATTGTTATTTTTTATTGTAAATGCAAATAGTTTTATTATTTTCACGTTTTTAAAACTGATTATTCTTTCTTGGGACCCCCTGTGGCTTGATCTATTGATTTATCTGAGAAAACGATGGTTTTAGGGAGATTTGAGGGTTTTATATTTGGGAAAACCCATCTACATAGCATGTGATTCAGCACCAACACAACATGTGTTCTTCATGTTTGGAAAATTGGAAATTTTTTATGTACACACTTCCTATGGGTCATACATTCCATATAGAGTGAATCAACCATCTAGTCGAGTACCCGACTATGCTCCCAGTATAAGAGGAACATGTCGTTTAGAGTACATGACAATACCCCATGTGGGACGCATGCCATGTAGATACACACAGTTAGTTAGAACACATGGCTAAGACTGGGGAGTTATAAAGGAAGGTACCCCATATAGGATATATTCAGTGTACTAGGCCTTCACATTGTGTACATGTGAATTTACTTGCCATGTATTGATAGAGTTCATGCCCAGGTGGGGCCTTGAGGGTACACGCCATGTACAAGGGTACACACGTGGTGTACTCCACTTTTGGTACCATTTTATAGTACTTTCCTATTTTATTCCCCAAAGTCAGAATTTCACATTAGTGTAATCCATTTTGAGAAGTTTTCCTCTTAGATTATGATGGTGAAACCTATGGACTGTTTTGATGACTCATAGTGGGTGTTTTAGGATTCTCACAAAATAGAGAGGTTCTCCCTCCATAAATTGAACCCGGTTATCTTCTGAGAGTGATACCTTGATCGAATATGGTTTATAATTCATATACCATGGCTAACTTTATCATAGTCCTACCATTTAGGATGTATCCCTTTCATGACTTTCCCTTCTCCCCTGGAGGCTGTTAGGTTAGTTGTATTTGAGGATTCCACTATGGAATGGATCATCTTATGTTTTGATCTAGAGGATCCCAAGTAGGATTCCCTTATCTATTTAACTATTACCAAAGATCCCATGTGAAGTGTCTTTGTTTAAATGATAACTTAGGGAATCCTTTGTAGGATCCCATTACCATTATATAGTTCCAAGGATCCCATGTAGGATGCCTTTAACTCCGTGCTCTTTATTTGAGGGTCCCCTAAAGGATACCCCTTATTATATTTCATTCTACGGATCTTGATTTGGATGCCTTTATTCAATTTTCATAATGGATTACATGTATCATTTCTCCGTTAACCTTTGTTGCTATGGATATCTAGTAGGATTCATTTTTTTTATGTGTAGACCCAAGGATCGCAAGTAGGATTCCTCTTAAGTGTTTTGACTTGTGAGACCCAATGGGTGTCCTGATGTTTTACCAAAACTATGCTAGTATGTCAATTTTGGGTAGATATGTTAGTGTGTGTCACCTTATAACCCATTCCAAACATTTATGACCATGGGGGTGTGTGTGTAGTGGTGGGTTTAGGCATTAAGACACCCATACTCTATTGGTTATACTTCATAAGTTTAATGTTGATTCAATGATGATAAACATTGCTTCTTCTTGGTTGGTGGATTTTGAAACAAACATGAGGAACCTTTCATTCCATTTTTGATGCCTAAACATGCTTCCTGGGATCTAACTTCTTATCCATGTTATATTTTTATTTCTCTTATACCAAGAGGCACTACAAGATTATGGCTGTGGAGGTTTTATATTGGATAAATATATTATTGTGATTTCAAGATGTGTTTCCTTAGATCCAACTATGGGGCCTATTATTATGATATATGGGAATGGAATCCCTAGTAATAATGCTCGTGGATGATTATTCTCTCCCAAGTGATGAGGATGATTCACCTCTCCACTATTTGATATATGATGAGGATTATTACCATCTCCTTAGCACGTGGGTTATATTAGGATGATTACACTCTCCTTAACCTAGGGTTGTAAGTGAATGATTATACTCCTCTCGACTTGTGGCCTATAGAGGATGATTATGCTCTCCTCAGACCATGAAATATGAATGATGAATATACTCTCCTCTATTCATCATATTATGAGGATCTCCATACGTGCTCTCTAGGATTAAGCTTATGAACGCATTTAATTTACCAAGGTGGTAAGCATGTATTCTACCACCTATGGTTGAGGTTGGTCTTGATGTTCCCTTTTGGATCTCAAGGGGTTGGCATGGCATCTCGCTGGTGACCACTCCTTAAAGATCGCATAAGGGTCATAACCCTTGGGTTCATCCAAGTTGAAATTGTTGTGACAGCCTATGGACTGGGACCTAAGGATCATACATTGGACTATATATACATGGCATGATTAGCATATTGTCCAAATCAGTGACCATTCAGAGGATGTATGGATACACTCACTACTACAAATATAACCTTTATCAGCACTTGAAAAGTGAATTAATAGCGCTATTAATCAAGGTGAAGATAAAGGGTGGTCCCTTTTATCAGTGCATAGAAAAGTGCTGATAAAGGAACCATTTATCAGTGCTAAAAAAGCACAGATAAAAGACCCCTTTTTTCAGCGCTAAAGGAAGCATTGATAAAAGGGTTCCATTATCAGCGCTTTTTTAGCACTCAAAAAAGGGTAGTTTTATCAGCGCTTTTAAAATCACTGATAAAATTCAAAAAAATAAAATAAAAGAATTATATAATGTGAGGGGGGGGGGATTTTAACAGCACTGACCCCCCCTTATCAGTGCTAGGTGGACCCCCAGCCTCACACTCTCCCACGCGCTACCCTTCCTGCGCATCCCCAACACACAAGATCCTCTTTTCTTCCACCCGATCTTGAAACCGAAACCTCCCCCTTGCGCGCCTGCACCTTTACCACTAATCCATTTCTTTTTTTCTCTATTTAATGAGATATCTATTTATTTATATATATATATAGTTATATTTATTCAGATATTAATATATATATTCATATTGACATAAATATATTTAGTTATATTAATACATATGTATTTATTCATATATTAATATATATATATATATATTCGTATATTAATATATATATATATATATAGTTATATTTATTGGTATATTAATATAAATTCATGTTAATATAAATATATTTAGTTATATTAATACATATATATTTATTCATATATTAGTATATATATTCATTCGTATATTAATATATATTTATATTTATTTATATATATATAGTTATTATTTATTATCCATATATTTATTTGTATATTAATATATTTTTACAAGATTAGTTTTAAATACATTTATAAAATATGTTTTTATGTGTATTTATATGTAATAAATAATTACATACATTCATATATACAACACACACACACAAAAACACAGATAGAAATACAAACACACATATATATATTTACGAATAAATGCATATATATGTGTATTTGGAAAGCCATAGAATGTTAAAACGACCATAACTTCTAATCTAGAAACCTGTTTCGACTCCACAACCAGTAAAATCGAATAAAATGAAACAACATTCTATATGATATGTGCTACATTCCTAACGGACATCCAGATCAAAATTTATACATGTTTGAATGTTAACAAATCTGGGTATCCCGACTAAAAACTCAGTTTTGGAGGCCTTCTAGGCCTTTTTTGTGCTTGAAAAATGTGACAACAAATTCACTAGGGTCACTATTGTGTAGAGCTCACCGTAGGATTCGATTTCATATATTGTAGATATCAAATATACACTTGGATCAAATATGGACGTTTGATGTTTGAGTTACATTTTTAACTTATTTTAGATCTTTTATTAATTTTTTTGTGTGTTAAAATTATTTTTAAATGATTATTAATCGATGATAATTAGAAAATTATTAACTAATAATATTTTTTTAAAATATTTTAAATCCATTTTCACCAAATATATTATATATTAAATTTAATAGTCTATTTATACTTATCTAAAACATATATAAAAAATATATATTATATTTATATCAATATAAATATACTCATATAAAAATATTTTTTTTCATGATATTTTTTTAAACATAAAAGTTATCTGTGCTAGAAAAAATGTACTGATAAAGCCACCCTTTATTAGCACAACTAAAAAAGCGCTAATAATGTGGTCAACTTTAACAGTGCTAAAAAGATCGCTGATAAAGGGGGGGGGGCTTTATCAGCGCTATAAAAAGTGCTGATAAAGGGTCACTTTTAACAACGATTTTTAGCACTCTTAAAAGTTCCCCTTTATCAGTTCTTTTTTGTAGTGGTGATAAAGGCTCCCCTTTATCAGCACTTTTTTTAGCACTAATAAAGGGTGGCGTTGCAGAAACCCAGTTTTGTGGTAGTGAAATCCCTGGAATCCTTCTTTATAGCAATTAGAGATGGGTACCTGTGATCATAGGGATAACATGAGTATCCCCTTGTGGTGAAATAGATTTCTATGAGATATTTTCAACACTAAATGAAGCATGTATATTTCAATTGGGATTCCTGAATTAGATATCTACTTAATTATAACAAGATTCAGTGGCATGACTTCTAGCACAATGACATTGCACATGATGTTCAGGAGATTAGGATTACATATCCAAGGATCATTGATTGATGTTTTTATGTTATTTCTTCACCTTACATAGGCACATTCTTATTTGGGTATATATTTATAGGTATGGGACTATAAATATATATTTATATAAATATAAATAGACTTGATATCACTTTACCCATTTGACTGGGATCACATACCCATGGTTCAACTCAGGTTCCATGACATATACTTTCCTTTTCTTTTCAATTGTATCTCATCTAGGATATGAATATTTAATTTTAATGCGCAAATATAAGTAGATTTAATGGTTCACGTTTGGGTGGCCTACTGAGATTATATTCTCACCACTTTACATGCACCAATGTGTGCATATATACCCTATATAATATTTTTAGGTTGAGCAAAAATTACATGGTTGTTAGGGGTGAGGCCCAATGTTGCATGATCGAGTACAACTTCTCGGGTGGATTATTTTGTTCTAGATAATGCAGTTCAGTAGTGTATTTGATACTTGGTATGTAGCCTAGCTGAAAGTATGTTTTGGAGCCCCATACTTTTATTTTAGTTTAAATTGAATTCATGTTTGTGTAGTCATTCTTGTGGGTGACCAATGTGATATTTATGGTATAACTATTCAATATTTTATATCATATCAGTTATTATTACAACATGTTGTATTTAAGTTTATTTATTACTTTAATAAACTTTTTATTTACTACTATGTGTGAAACTTAGATACTTTTATTGTTTTCTTACTCTAATAAGAGGTGATAGTCTCCCCACTATTATACCTTAGGCCGTCTCTACTAGTCAGTAGCCTCCAAAATATGGGGAGTCACACTTAATTCCTCATAATGAACTATATTGGAGCACTAGATTAGTGGGTTCCTGGTCGGGATGTTACAAAGTGTCATTAGAGCTATTCCTTTTCATGGAATTACTATTTAGGATATGGTAGATAGAAGTATTAGGAATGTTTTGGAACCTATGACGAATATTGGACCGGGCATTAAGAACACTTATTCTAGTTACAATTCCAAGATTCCAAGGGTATGGTATTGTTGTTCTAATATAGGGTGTTACCATTGTATATGATTTTATCCTTGGGTGATGCACATGTTGTGTTGATGTTATGACTTTTTATGTATTTTTGGATCTTGTTCTATTGAGAAGAGGTCAAGGATGGAATTCGACTCTCAGATATAAAAAAAGAGGTGTCTTAGGAATTATATTTTTTATATATTATTCACGTCATCCTGCCCTAGTTTTGTGTAATTTTTAAATGATGACAATTGGAAAACTGTTTAATGTATCAACAAAAACCTAAATGGTTTTTCCCATATATGTTTTTGGATGAGTTCTAATCAATTGAGCCTGCTTTCACACACACACACACACACACATTTCCTTATGATGGTGGGTAATGTGAATCTACAACATGGAATTTTTTTGTGAGGGTGATGACTTAGTCCCCTTGCCTAGGAGGTGAAGTAACTCTAGTAGGTTGATAAGGAAAATTATTTCCATGTGTTATTCCCCATTGTAAGGTTTTGTTTTCTCAGGTCTATTTATTTAAAGTGTCAGTAACAAATTAACTAGTTTCTTTCAGCTTATATTGAAATGAAATTTTACTTAACCGACCCCATTGTGGTTGTCTAGTTAGAATGATGAGTATGATGCTGATAGGTACCATGACCATTCTCATGAACTAGACCGTGAGGGGGTATTTCCATATACAGATTCAAAGTGAGTGTTCGTTCAAGATCTCTTCTGTATTTGTTTCATGACATTCAAGGATTAGTTCCTTATGAGGATTATATGAGAGGATCAGGGCCCTTATAGTCCATGTTTTTTATTTTTACCCCTGAAGATTTTTGTTACCTTTACCTCCTTTAGAGAGGTTTGATCTTTTGGGATAGGTGATTAGACCTTGTGACCCTATTATGAGACTTGATTTACAGGGCTAGTTGGGAGACCTAAATACCCTTAGTTTTGACACAGAACCTTATATTTTGAAATACATTTTTTTCAAGGGAAACATGTAAAAGTGGTTGTCCTAGTTTTATGGACGCCTTTTAAGGCAGTGAGCTTTGTACTACACTCATTTTGAGATCAAGGAACAGTGGGTGCTCAAGTTTTGATATATAGTAATGTTTATGTCTTTAAATTTTGAAAAGAATCTAGGGTGATTTGGTATCATGAATGGATTCAACATTTAATATTGTTCGGGTTCCTAGCCCATTCAACTAGTTTTTTCTACAATTATTTATTGTGGTTAGAGTGTAGGTAGATGTTTGTGGCAGGAATGATTCTAAGATATGGATAAAAATGGAATAAATCATGGCATAAGTGAGGTACTCTATTTTGAGGAGGATTTACAAGATCACATCTGGATTAATAAGACCGATGTTCCATATAGCATAGTCAACTTATCCTTATGTAATAAGAATCACTGGTGTAAAATTAAGATGATAAATGTTTAAGACAATTATGTGTGGGACCTTTTAAATCGTAAATCTTTGAATGACAATGTGCGAGATGGGTACTGATGTTTTCAAGACATACCCAGGGAGTTGTTTCCTGGGAGTTATGGTTAAATTTTGAACGTCTCTTCTTGGTAGAGGAGACATTAGGGATAAACTAGGCACTGTAATATGGTTGAATTGTGGATGGTCCTGAACACACATTATCAAGACACATGGTGTCAGGTTTTGTTTAAAAGAATGTTATCATTTTTTGATGTGAGAATGGATTGAAGATAGGTTTACACACCTTTCAACGAAATATTAGTATACTCCTTCTTAGATAGAAAAATGCTTTATATTATCATAATCTTTAGTATGCTAAGAGAGAATCATCCCTACATAGACATAGTTTTCTTTTAAATGTTTTCCCTAGTTTGAGATGGAACCTATTGAGGTTATGCTTGAGGAGTGGTATAAGGTATGACATATGGTGAAGACTGCACTACTAGATTTTTTTGGATGATGAACCTCATTTTTAGTTGATATTTGGCATTTTCAATGGGCTATTGAGCTCAGAGTTTGGTTTTGAGATGATGATAAGGGAATTCCTATGGTGGGGAGAACCGAATCGAGTGCAGTTAAATTTCTTCTATATAGGACATCGTTGTAAATTCTATAGAAACATGTATATGGACAAATCTATATATATTTTTGTGTATATGAATGTGTAGAGATAATGACTTATATTCTTACCACCAAGCTTTTCAGTGATGATAAGGTTTATAGTGGGGAGATTATAAGGTCCCGTAATTTTTTAGATATAAATTTTTGAGAAAAAAATTTATTTTTTTCATTTAGATTCTTGTATGGGATAGAATTATCTTTTTTAGACTGGAATATGATCTTTGATATTTTTTATGACCACTCCGCATAACAACCCTACATTTTATTACACACGTAAACATGATTTATTATATAAAAAATCACATATTTCAACCCAAAAGATCAAGAGGATTAGTGTATTTAGGGATCTGGAACATTACCTGACAACTGAAGACATAAAATACAACATCTTTATGGAAATATACTTTTACAAGACTACAAAGTTTCTTCATACATAGAATTGCATAGTATAACATGGGGATATACATAAGAAAAGGGTGAGATATAAATCCTTGTAAGGGATTAAAAAAGGCATAACAAGAAGAATAACACTACTAGAATTTGTTCTATTTGCGATGGGATCTCGTTAAAAACAAGCTTTAGCGACGGGGTCCCATCGCAAATATCCCGTTGTATAAAATGGCATCCCAAACACCATTTTTTTACGAGCGGGTCGCAAAAAATGGTATTTGCGATGGGCACTTGATCCCATTAGAAATACTATTTAAAAAAATATATTTAAACTATTTTTGATGGGATCCCGTTATAACTAGCACCATCACAAATAAGTCTTAGATTATTTACAATATATATAAATAATCTTTTTTCAATGGGCCCATCGCAAATAGTATTTGTGACGGGCGGTTGAACCTGTCGAAAATACTATTTAATAATATATATTTAAACTATTTGCGAAGGGATCCCGTCACAACAGGTCGAGTCACAAATAATAACCAATGTAAAGAAAATATATTTAATAAAATTATAATTAATGAAAATATAATATTAATATTATTAAAATGAATAATAAATTAAAAATATTAAAATTCTCAATATTCTCAAAAAATTATAAAAATTTGATTAAATATTAATATTGTTATCAGTAAAATAAACAAACACTAAAAAAATATAATACTAAAAAATATATTTAATAAAATTATGACTAATGAAATAATAATATTAATATTATTAAAATAAAAAAAATATTACAATTCTCAATATTTAAAAAAATATTAAAAACATCATACATTATTATTATTATTATTATTAGTAAAATAAATAAACATTAAAAAAATAATAATAATAATAAATAATAAAATATGAAAAATTAAAAATTAAATTATGCAATATTCGCACCCATATAAAAGACAGAAACTATAAATAGTTCATATTTTAACAAATTTTGAATTCAAATGTTTTTAACATAAAAAATAAATCATTGGGGGGTTATCTTCTGGAGGAGGTGGTGGAGATGTAAGAGATGGTGGAGGAAGCTCCATCCCTAAACTACGAGTCAGACGACACATGTACTCTATCTACTCGTGATGCTTCTGCTACCATTGGCGCATCTCCTCATCATGATGTTGCTGCTACGGATGCATCTCTTCATGCTGCTTTTGAAAACTCTCTATAATCTCAGCCTGAGTTCCCAACTGCTCCAGATACTATGAGTAAGAAGATTATGCCTCTACATGAGCTCCTCTCAAGCTAGACACTGACATCGCATCAATACCATAATAAGTACTAGGAGTTACATGAGATTTGATACAAACTACTCAGCCCTTCTAAACGACATACTAAATCGCCTGCATCTGTGCTGCCTCATCGAAATGGTGGGACTGGTCTTATCAGTCGCCTCAACCAGACTCCAAACTTGTTTATAAGAGGTCTTAGTCTCATATGACTCTTTCAATTCCAATTTAAAATTAAAATTGTCAAAATATTATATGTAGTTTATTGTCAAACTGAAAAAAATAATATTAACCACAATTCAACGCAAGCGATCACCTCTAATATCTCCAGTGGTTGGATCATTGTACATCCTCTAATAAATGTCATACTCCATAATATCGGGATTCTCGACTACCAATAAAAATATACAATAAACTTTTTATATTTAATTTTATATAAAATATTTAAAAAAGATACTTACCAGATGTTCTATATGCGTACTGAATGTATGGCTACCAATTTGATATGTCACCTCCTGTCTCCCCCAGTTATGCTGACCCACTAAAGAACTCCTCTGAAATCAACCACCCAACCCATGTAAACATAATTCATCCCAAACATGAGATGAAATGTACTATGGTCGGTGGGCTCTACACGCCTAATCAAAATCTGTCCCTCCTACTTTCATAATGGTTTTCCTTCTCAAATTGTTCAAAAACTGATGGAAACAGTCACACAAAGGCACCACCCATGCTTCGTGGATAGCATCAAGCATGCTATCATCAATGGGATATCATAAACCCTACATATAATTTTTAATATCAAGTTATTAATAAAATAAATTTCAAAATATATATTATTTATTTATGTACCAGCCAATGATTGAACTAGTCGAGCTGCACATTAACGAGAATCTGTTACCATGTAATCTATGGCTGAGAAAAATAATTTCTCAAGATAGAACTCCCCTGTCCAACTTCTATATGCGCAAAACTGTGAAAAAATAATAAATAATCAAACAATTAGTACATATATAAACAAATTAATGAAATATAACTTAAATATACAGGTTAGCCTACCTCTATGTGCATGGATCGAAGCCAAGATGTGGACATCGCTTGAGGATATGGTCAGAAATCATCAGTCGCGCAAGAATGAGCCCCCTCCACATACCGGTTGAACTACCACCAGGCCAAGGGAAAGACGACCTCAAATCCCGCTCTTCCAAAGGTAGCTCAACATCCTGTAACTCATGAAATAGATCACGGTCCATCTGAAACACCAAATTATTTTTGTTAGCAGATTTTTGAAAATAACTATTATATATAGATATATATTAGTGATGACTATAAACAACATTTAACAGTTTCAATGTTCACCTTCGTCATCATCTTAATATTTGACGATGTTAATGTCTTCATATTCCTCCTCGGTATCACCAATATCCATATGAGTTTCAGTTTCATTATCTCTTATCATTTAAAATTCATTTGTAACATCATTAAAATATTCATCACAATTGACCCGTAATTGTGGGGTGTCATAATCTATATTCACGTCTCATTGTGAAAAAGATGGATTTTGAGAAGTCCCTTGAAATATTTCAATTCCTTCCACTTCAATGAAACCATATTCCGTTTGAGTAAACTGATTTTCCCAAGATTTCCTTTTTATTATGCTCCATCAATCACTTAGGCCTGTCTAAGTACCACAATACTATGCGTAATAAATTTGATGTTCTTGTTAAGCCATTAAAATTAGTTCATTTACTATAAGAAGACTTTTATATTTAATATTGAAGATTCCATGAGTCAGATGAACATGGAATCCTCTCTCAGTATCCAACAACTAACATTTAAACATCATTATGTAATTATATCCTAGATAACAGATCTCAATAATTTCATCCAGAATGCCATAAAAGTTAACTTCAGTTTCTCTATGATACGATCCTCTTAAAAAAACTCCACTATTCATTATTTTTTTATTCCCCATATGCACATGTATGAAATTGAAAACCATTCACGACACAGGAAATATTAGATTTAACCATTTTGGAAGGCGGGTTACATAATATTCAAAGTCACTTATAAATTTTATTATCATTATGAGAAACCTAAAAATTTATTAAATAGTTATCCATATAATAAATAATAAATAGAATTGATATTAAACCATCAATAATTTACGTTACCAGTTTTTGAAACCATTGAAATTTTTTTTGTCTGCATTCTTCAAGAGTAGATTCTGTAATTTGTGGATGTTGTTTCTTGATATGATTATCACAAACCTACAAATAAAATACGTTTACATATTGTAACATAAATTATAGATTGAGTGATAGAATCACTTACAATACAAATTATTACATTTCTTCACAATTGAATAGAACATATGCATGAGCATTGTGATGTTTATCATCTGAAAGCCATCCTTCCTAAACTCTATCGAATCCAAGATTTGGATGATTAAAAACTGATAATTTATTTTCCATTTTGTCATTAAATGTTTCCTCATTCCATCCCATGCAATTTTGATTTTAGGGATTTTCTTATTCCAAATAATGAGAGTCAAAAAAAAAAGAAATTTCCTCTTGAAAATAAACTTCAACAATTGAGTCTTCAACTGATTCTTTGTTACATTCTTTTTTATTCAATTTCTGCATGCATCTCTCTAATGGGTATATCCATCAAATCTGTAATGGACCTCCACATTTAACTTCATGTGAAAAATGTAATATCAGAGGTTCCATTGAGTCAAATAAAGCTGGTGGAATGATTTTTCGAGTTTATATATAATTACAGCAACATCTTCTTCTAGTTTTCTTAGCACATCAAAGACTGTTGTCACAGAATAAATGTATCAAAAAATATGATATGATTGTTATCGAATCCCAAATCATATCATTCAACAATCCTAGGAGTCCAATCGGCATAATTCTTTTCATTATACCATGAAAATAATGACTTTTTAATCCGGTAATATGACTATTTTTAACACATCTTCCTAAATTGGAAGCATAGCCTTCTGGAAGTCTCAAATCTGAAATCCACTGGAAAAATAATAGGAAACTCTCTTTGGATAGTGTATAAGCTGATTTTGCTTCATTAACCTCTCTGATATGATATTTTAAAATAGTTCTAGTTTTGGTCTCCTGAAAATTTGGGCAAGATCTAATCGTGCTTTTACAGTATCTTTGGTCTTACCTAGTTTATCTAAAACTGTATGAAATAAATTATCAAAATAATTATTCTCATTATGAATGACATACAACATGTGGTAGACCAACAAAATGGGACCAATATAGAAGATCCCAAAAATTGATCCATTTTATCCAATTATGTTCTTTCTTGAATCCATGAATTTTCTGTTGGGTTACTATTGGACCAAATGTGATGGGAGGTAATGAAAATACAACATATTTTAACTCTACACCTATTATCATTTTGGGGGGTTTATCTCTTTCAGTTGTTCCTTTTCTAAAATGAGATTTTTTCCTCCAAATAGGATGATCGGTTAGAAGAAATCTATGATGAAAGTCAAAATAGAAAGGTTTTTTTCCATTGATGGGCATAAAGGCATTTTTGTCTTTCATACAATAAGGACATGATTTCAGACAATGTGTACTCTAGCTAGATAACATACCATATGTTGTAAATTTATTAATCGTCCACATCAATGTAGCTTTTAATATGAAATTTTGTTTCACAGCTACATCATTTGTACTAACGCCAGTACTCCACAATGAATTTAACTCATCAATCAATGATTTCAAATAAACATCAATATTTTTATTCAGATGTCTTGGGATTAATAAGTTTAAAATGATATAGGTCTCTTTCATCAATATCCATGGAGGTATATTATACATAGTTATGAAGACATGCAAACAAGAATCGACCTAGACTTCCCTGGTTGAGCTTCTTTATACCTCAATTGTTCATATGTGGGACAACTATCCAATGATTCATTTTCACCAGAATATAAGATTCATTCATTTGAACATGAATTAATCTTCTAAAAACTAAGGCCCAGATTACGAACCAACTTTTTTCTCTCATAGTAATTTGTAGGCAACACATTTTCTTCAGGTAACAGTGTTTTAACTAAAGAAAATATCCAATCAAAACAGTTGTTTTAAATTATATTATCTGATTTAATAGCCATAAATTTTACAACATATTATAATTTTTTTATCTTGCAACTAGGATATAATGCATCCTCAGCAGACCTCAAAAACTCATAAAATTCAGATGATGCTAATTCAAGAGTTAAATCAATATCACATTGAGTTTCAGTTTATCGAAATGATGGACCTGAAACATAATGTAGTAAATTTTGAAACCATGATTGATCTGGAATCAAGTTACTAGCATCTTCTCTAGAACTACATTCACTATGTTGATACCAAAAAACATAATCTGGTTGAAACCCAAACCGTAAGAGATGTCCCCCAAACTTATCAAATGTGTGAAACATTCTCATAGAACATTTTTTACAAGGAAACTTAATTGTGCCTTTTGAAACATATTCTAGTTTTGATGATGAAAATGATAAGAAAGATTCAACACCGTCAATATATACAAGATTTAAACCAGAACCATTTGGATTTCTGTACTGATTTATCCAAGTGCGATCATCTAATAATGACTGATGTTGACTTCCTTGTTCTATATTTTTCTAAAAAATATAAATTCATCACTGTTTTTGAATAATTTGAAATTATAAAAACACTATCAAAACAAAAAAGATAAATATTTACAACTAATTATTAATAATTCCCATTAATTTTGTGCGACACAATTTCCAGTGGATTGATGACGACTCTTTTGTCTGACAACTCATTTAATTGAAAAATTTTCTCACTGAAATAACTATGAAAAATCTTCTCAAAGGTACTTATATTCATTCTAATGCATATGTGAATGTAAAAGCGTACCTCTAAGTAGATTCTTCATTATGATTTTAGTGTGAGAAAGATGCAAGTAAATGAGCTATCAAACAAAAGAGCCCTTTTTTCATCAATGAATCATCTTCTTGCAACTATCACTGCCTGAAAACATTATAAAAATGGTTTTCCTACGAATTCATATTCAAACTCGTGAAAACGAAATTGGATATGCATATGTAAAAGCATACTTTTCATAATGTTCTGAGTCGGTGAAAGTTAAAAGAAGAAGATTCCTCAAGCAAAAAGAGTGTCATCAAACCACTGGAAATTGTGTCAAGTTATTACAAGTTATTACAATTGATTAAAATTGATATTATTCCTAATTATTCCTAATTATTTTTAATTATTCTTATTAATTCTTATTAATTCCACCCAATTCCTATTAATTCCTATCAATTCCTATTAATTCCTATTAAATCCCAATTATTCCTAATTATTATTAATTATTCTTAATTATTCCTATTAATTCTTATTAATTCATATTAATTCCTATTAATTAAAAATTATTACAAATTATTACAAATTATTACTATTTATTACTATTTAGTACTATTTCATTAATATTTATTATAAGTTATTACTAATTATTACTAATTATTACTATTTATTCCTACTAATTACTATTTATTCATACTTATTACTATTTATTCTTACTTATTACTATTTATTCCTACTTATTCATACTTATTACTAATTATAACTACTTATCAGTAATTATAACTAATTATAACTAATTATTACTAATTATTACAAATTAATACAAAATATTATAACTACTTAATACTAATTATAAATAATTATAATTAATTGTTACTAATTATTACAAATTATTATGAATTAATACTAATTATTACTAATTATTAGTAATTATTACTAATTATTACTAATTATTATTAATTATTTCTAATTATTACTAATTATATCTAATTATTAATAATTATTACTAATTATTACTGTTTATTGCTATTTATTACTAATTATTACTATTTATAACTATTTTTTAATAATTATTACCAATTATTAATATTTATTACTAGTTGATACTATTTATTACTGTTTGTTTCTATTTATTACTATTTATTACTAATTATTCCTATTTATTAATAATTATTCCTTGTTATTATGAATTATTCATATTTTTTACTAATTATTTCTATTTATTACTAATTACTACTATTTATTACTATTTATTCGTATTTATTACTATTCATTCCTATTTATTAATATTCATTCATATTTATTACTAATTATTCCTAACTATTCATAATTATTCCTAATTATTACTAATTATTCCTAATTATTTCCATTTATCACTATTTATTCCTATTTATTTCTAATTAATCCTATTTATTTCTATTTATTCCAATTTATTACTATTTATTCCATATTTATTACTATTTATTCTTATTTAATGCTATTTATACTTATTTATTGGTATTTTTTTAATTATTGTAATTATTATTAATTATTACTATTTATTACTATTTATTACTATTTATTTGTATTAATTCATATTTATTCATATTTATTCATATTTAGTTGTATTTATTCGTATTTATTCGTATTTATTCCTAATTATTCATATTTATTAATAATTATTCATATTTATTCCTAGTTATTACTATTTATTACTATTTATCACAAATTATTACTAATTATTACTAACTATTAGTAAATATTAGTAATTATTACTATTTATTACTATTTAATACTATTTATTACTAATTATTACCTAATATTACTAATTATTACTAATTTTTAATAATTATTCCCAATTATTCTTAATTATTTCTATTTATTACTAATTATACCTAATTATTACGAATTATTCCTATTTATTACTAATTATTCCTATTTATTATTATTTATTCCTATTTATTACTATTTATTACTTATTATTCCTAATCATTACTAATTATTACTAATTATTTTTAATTTTTTCTAATTATTCCTAATTATTCCTAATTATTCCTAATTATTCCTAATTGTTACTAATTTTTCAAAATTATTACTAATTAATCCTAATTATAACAATTTATTCCTAATTATTACCAATTATTACGGATTATTCATAATTATTACTATTTATTACTAATTACTACTAATTGTTCCTATTTATTCCTATTTATTCCTATTTAATCTTATTTATTTCTATTTATTCCCAATTATTACTATTTATACCTATTTATTACTAATTATTCCTATATAATATTAATTATTCCAATTTATTCCCTATTATTCTTATTTATTTCTAATTATTCTTATTTATTACTAATTATTCATATTTATTCCTATTTTTTACTAATTATCTCTATTTATTCCTAATTTTTCCTATTTATTACTATTTATTACTAATAATATCTATTTATTACCAATTATTCCTATTTATTACTATTTATTACTAATTAATCATATTTATTCCTATTTATTATTACTTATTCCTATTTATTACTAATTATTTCTATTTAATACTAATTGTTCCTATTTATTACTAATTTTTCCTATTTATTACTAATTTTTCCTATTTATTACTAATTTTTCCTATTTATCATTAATTATTAAAAATTAGTACTAATAATTTCAATTTATTATTACAAATAAATACTCATAACAAAACAATTGAAATCAAATTTAATTACAACTAATAAAAAATAATTTAAATTCAAATAAAAATTGAAATAAATACTAAATTAAATAAAATATAAATACCTTTAAACATGATCTCCTTTTGATGTACACGACTTCACAACTTCTTCATGAAAAAAACTAACTCACACAAATTTTTACTCTGAAAATATAGTTCCGAGAGAGAGAAAGTGAGAATTGAGAGGAGGAATTGATCAAACGGTTAGAGGGAATATATAGGTTGGATTAGTTGTGACGAGACTATTTGCGACGGTTTACCCATCAAAAAAAGTATTTTTGAGACGGGTCTCGTCGCAAAAACCTTCGTTCACATTAATTACAGTCGGTGGTTAAAAATCTATTTGTGATAGGAGAATATCTCGTCGCAAAAACCTATTTACCGCCACTCGGTATTTGCGACAGGTCCCGTCGCAAATACCCTCCGACATACACAGTATTTGTGATGGGGGGGATTTCCCTTTCACGAATAACCTTCCCGTAGTTAGGCGCACAAACCGCACCTAGCTTTTTGCGACGAGACCCCAAATCCAGTCACAAATAACCAATTATTTTCGACGGGCAGAATCCCATATTGCAAATAACCTCTTGGATGTGCTATTTGCGACGAGAATTAATCCCACTGCGAATAGCCCGTCAGAAAAAAGCTATTTTCTCCGAAGTGTACAAAATAAGTTAGGCCATAGAGATATCAATGCAGCATAAGAGAAACATGAACATAAAGACACGATATAACATGATCATCATAACATGGGAATGTGGAAACAACTTAAAACATGACATCATTAACATAAAGGAATAAGGTAAACCCCTATCCCAACATGATGGAAAAAAGTTACAAAACGGAATTAGGTAATCCGTTATCCCAACACGATGTATCGTGATACTAAACATTACCAAATTCATTGGAGCCCTATCAGGGTGGACCCTTCATGAAAATTTTAATCTCGGTTTTAAGTGTGCCACATAGATCATATTACATGGATTTATTCAACATCATCATTTATTCCAAGATCACGAAATTAATCAATAAGTATATGTGCATATAGGTGAATACCCTTGATAGAGAAACATGTATGAGGTTTACTACACAATGATTTTGGCATTGAAAATCACGATGCAAATTTAGCATCATAACGACAACATATGGGGATTCACTAAATGGGTTGATGAGAGAGAAATGAGCCTCTTATCATTTAGACATGAAAATGGGTAGTAAGGGGATTAAAGAGCATAAAATCCCAACATATGAAATGTAATTTGAGATGCATAATATAAGAGAAAATCGTGAATGGAAATGAGGAGAGAGAAATCCCTTACAGAATTTCGGCGTGGTAATAGGTGTACATGGGGGAGATTAATGAGGGTAAAAGGGGCATCTAAACATTAAAACATAATAATGTATGTATGGGAGAGGTTCTAAAACATAATCCATAAATTTTAATTGAAAAAAATAAAAATGGTATAACAATATAAGAAATCATGGTAAAAATGATAATGAAAGGAAAGTGAGGATCACTTACAAAAATTCGGGATGGTAACGGGTGTACATAGTGGTTCATAAGAGGGATAAATGAGAGTTGAAGGGGATCTCATCATTTATACATCAAATTTTCAATAAGGAGGATATTTAATAACATATCCCAACATAGGAATAAAAGAAATTTAGAGACATAACATGAAAGAAATATTTGATAAAAGAGGAGGGTGGAAGATCCCTTACTCAGATGTCTGATCCAAAATTCTTTTGAGGGGATTCATGAGAGATTAGGGTGACTTGGTAGGACTATAGGGATTTGATACCCATTTGAGGATGATATTCAACGAGTTTTAGAGAAGATTAATTGGTTTTTAGGTTGGTTTATATAAGGAAAAAGGGGAAATTCTTTATTATTTACGTTTTGGACACTACAAACTATAATATTGAAAACCGAAAAACAAACCATGGTGTTTACCCACGGTTTCTGGTCAATGGGAGAGGAAGCAATTATTTTACATGAAAAATGGCCAAAGACATTAAAATATTACCATTGCTTATGTGGAGGTGAGTCACACCCTCAAGGAAATAAATTTAATATAATAAAATATTTTATACATTTTGGAGGATTTACTAAGGCCTTATAAAATAAGTCAATTAAATCTAAAATAAAATTAATTTAAATTTGAAACATATATTTGGTCAATGATTATTTTTATGATATTTATTACATCACTATTAGGACATTATGTTGTTATAAAACACACTATATATTTATATATTATTTAATTTTTAACCAAAAATTCGACTGTCAAATAAAATTATAAAAAATTCACAGTTTGATAATTTCAATGTCCTCATTCAATAAATAATATTCATTTTGTATAAATAATTTTATAAATATATGAATTTTCACTTTTAAAATGAGAACAAACATTTATTAAAAATTTACGGGTTTGGTCAAAAACAGTTTTAAACCTTAATAAAAATAACATTTGACTTCATAAATATTATATATGATTTATTCTTAATAATAGTTTTTTGATAATAATATTTTATTAAAATATTAATTATTTAATAATTCATTAATTCCTTAAAATAAATTCTTTAGAATGACACGTTCAATTTTATCGTATAAAAATATAACTGTTATCAAACTGGTTACCTAATCATTTATAGATAAGAAATTTATATGATCATTATTTATAAGAAATGTTTTTATAATTTTATTAATAAAATCATTAATGTATATATTTCTCAAAAGTACGATTTTTACTCGAAAAATAAATTTTTAATATCCGTCAATTTTTTAAGAAATAGTATTCACATAAAGTAATTGTTTGAATAAGAATTTTATTGATAAGAATGGATTACACAGTAATTAACTAATACCTTGTTATATAACCCCTTATAAAACCCACATAAGACCTAAGGGTAAGGTCTGCGATGGTGAATGATTCTTGGGGAAGCTCAAATAACATCACCCAGGTGGTAATCTCTATTAACTTGAACTTCTCCAATAAGAGATTCCATTCAAGATTAATCTGTTGATGCTTGGATTGGGCTTTGTCAAGAGTGAATCCCAAGGTAGCTACCTCCTTTCTGAGCTCTGACAAGTGAGCTTCATAAAACCTAAGTCCACTAGATGAGGACATCCTCTACTTTGTTTGTATTGAAAGGATTTTTTTAAATCCTTATATTTATATTAGTTATGCGATCGTTGTTCAATGGCTATATTATAGAAGGTAATGATACTTAATGATTATTTAATCCTAATAAAAAAAGAGCGAACATGTTTTTTATATCAATAATAAATTAAATGAAAGTGAATTTTATTCATAATTGATTGGGTCATTACACTCCTTTTGTCCTTAAACAAGGTCCTTAACCTATGATAGGAGTTTGATCGAATTCTGATTCATTCAAATTTTAGCAGAATAATTAATATTGAGTAATTAATTAATTAAATATTATATTACTCACACACTTTCTTTTGGTAATATCTTTCTAATAGGGAGTCAGATCAATATTATTTCTCCACCATTAAGTCCAGAATGAATAGTTTTTCCTTGGCGGGGCATTAACTCGAGTTAGGATCTAGAGCGAACCCGATCCCCTCTTTCTTTTCTTTTTTTTCATCAATTTTATTTTCTTGTATCTTTTTTCATCCTTTATTTTATTCCTTCTCCCCAATTTTCTTACGGTCACCCATATGGATCCCCCTTCATGCGACTATGAGAGAAAATGGGAGAAGGATAGAGAAAATGAGAGGGATAGGAGGAAGGGTACCTCTACAAAGCTTTGGATGCACTGAATCATTGTGAGAAAGCCATATACTTATGAAATAAATGAGGATTTAGCAGATTCCTCCCAAAGGTATTCAATTTTTATGTTTTTACATAAATCCCCATAGTTTAATCATTTTAATGTTTTAAAGCCCCATTATTCTTGCTTAGGATCCCTTGAGGGACGATCTATATATTTTACTTATAAAATGTGGGTTTCAGGGCGATTTGAGGGTCTTCCATTTGGGAAAAAATCTAAACGGAATATGGTTTACTACCAAAACACTTTGTGTTCTTCATGTTATGGGAAGATGATATTATTTTATTACTTGTTATGTATGAGTTATACACCCCATATATAGGGACTTGACCCTGTAGCCAAGTACCCAGCCCGAATACCTATGTATGGGGCACATGCTGTGCCGAGTACACAAGTAGACCCCTTGTGGGTCACATTCCATGTACATGTACACGAACATGAAGAACACATGGCCATGTTTTTGTAGTTACACGCTAAGTTACACAACGTTGAGTACACATCGCGTACTAGGCCAACATTCCATGTACTTGATATTTTACACACCAAGTCCGGATAGAGTACATTACCAGGTGGGTCCTTGAGGGTACACACTATGTACGAGGTTATACATGTTTTGTACTCCTATTTTTCTACCCTTTGAGGGTCTTTTCATGTTTTATTACCCAGAGTCATAATTGGACAAGAGAGTAGTCCATTCAGCATAGTTTTCCATGTATATTGTGAGGGTGAAACTCATGGAGAGTTTTTATGACTCCTAATTGTTATTTTGGGACTTCTAACTAAATAGATAGGTTCTCCCTCAAATAATAAATCCCAGTTATATCATGGGAGTGAGACCTTGACCTGATATGGGACATGATCCAACTACCGTGACTAATTCCTCCATAGCCATACCTTTGAGGACATCTCCCTAGAGAGATGTGGCCATCTAGCTCAGTAGGCTATGCTGTTAGTTGTCTCTGAGGATTCCCATGTGGAATTCCAGTACATATGTTTTGGCCTAGAGGATCCCAAGTCAGATTCCTCAATGTATTTAACTGTTACCAAGGATACCCTGTGAGATGAATTTGGTTACTTTTTGATGTAGGTAATCCCTTATAGGATCCCTTTATGGGTGTACTATTCCCTGGATTCCATGTATGATTTCTCTGCCTATGTGCTCTATATTCAAGGGTCCCATGCAGGACACCCCTTATTATGTACCATTATAAGGATCTAAAGTAAGAAGACTATATTGACTGTTTGTCAAGGATTCTATGTAGGATTCCTCTTTTCACCCTTGTTACTAAGGATCTATAGAATGATGTATTTTATAATATATAGACTCGAGGATCCCAAGTAGGATGCCTCTTAAGTGTTATGACTTAAGGGAACCAATGGGTACCCCGATTTTTTGACCAACCCCAAGCTAGTACGTCAGGTTTGGGTAGAGATGGTTGTGGGTGTCCCCTTAGAACCAATGCCAAACAAGTATTACCGCAGTGATGTGGTAGTAATCGTGGTTTTAGAAGTTCAACCACCCTCACAATTTTTTTACACTTCACTTGTTTTCTAATAATGTAGTGATGATCACCAGAGGATATTCTATGTTGGTAGTTATTGATCCTAACATGATATGTATTTATTTCCCTTTGGGATTCTGAGACATGCTTTGCTAGGATCTGGATTCAAATATCTGTTACTATGTTATTATTTGTTTACCCAAACGTACTACCAGGGATATGGCTGTTGATCCTATATATTTTATTATTATATTTTTGGTATTTCTAGAGATGATTCCTATCCATCTATTTATAATATGATTATGATATAAAAGAATACTGTACCTTATAATGATTCTCATGGATGATTACAATCCCCCAAGTCATGGGGATTATTATTCCCCTTATGTTTGATATATGATTTGGATGATTACACTCTCTTGAGATCATGGGTTAAATGAGGATTATTACACTCTCCTCAACCCAGGGTTGTTGATGGATGATTTTTCTCCCCTCAACCTTTGGTCTATAGAGGATGATTTCTCTCTCCTAAACCTATGGTATATGTAGGATTACTATTCTCTCATAGATTTATTCCATGATGAAGGTCTCTATACATTCTATTTAGGACCAGGCTTGTAAGCCCTTTTACATTACCAGGATTGTTGAGCATGGTGTCTAACACCTACAGTTGACTTTGGGAATGGCTTCCACATTTGGATCTGGAGGGGTGGCTATGGAGTCTCACCAATGATCTATCAATATAGATCACCTAAGGGTCAAATTATTGGGGTTTATTTATGTACTAAATGTTGTGACTTCCTACATACTGATTCATAGGGATTAAAAATTGTAATGGATTTACATGTAATGCATGTAATGACATCCAAGTCAGTGACCTTTTACAAGACTTTTAGATATAATTCAATGGAATCCTTGATTATAATTATTGGAGGCATGTATGAGTGAAAAAAGGGTTAGGATGAGTATCCACCTATGGTGATGTATCTTGATCAGACATATTTCTAGAACTAAACAAAAAAGGTATATTTCCATTGGGATTATAGAACCAATGATCGAATTAATGATACATATCTTGAGGGGAAAAATACAACTCAATGTCCTTTCACACGATGTACAAGTGATCAAGATTACAAAACCAAGGATCAACTGGTAATGTTTTTATGTTATTTTATCACCTTACCCAGGTATATTAATATTTGTGTATATATGTATAGGTATATAACTATATATATATATATATATGTATGTATATAATATAAATATACTTGAAATCAATTTACCCTGTTGAACAGGATCACAAACCCACGGTTTGACTTTAGTTCCATGTTATATTCTTTATTTTTCTTTTCAGTGGAGTTTGAGCTAGGCTAAACATGTTTTGTTTTCATGAACTTGTGTCAGCATATTTATAGGTTCACATTAGGGTGTCATACTAAGATTATATTCCCAACCTAGAATGTGCACCTCAATGTCCATACAGAACATATGTTTGAATTTCATGTTGAAAACAGATTGCACGGTGGTTTGGGATAAGTCCTAGAGCTGTATGATTGATCGGAGCTGCTCTTGTGGATTCTCTTATTTTGTGCTGATGAAGTTCGATAGTGTCTTGGAGATCAGGTATGTGGTCATGTTTAGAGTTAGTAGTAGAGACCAATAATATTATTTTAGTTTATTTTTTATTAATTTATTTATGGTTGGACCAATGGTTGACTAGTTTTTTATATATGACCCAACTATTTAGGCTTTTATATAATTTCATTTATTATTAAATAATGTTCTATTTCAGTTTATTTATTGAATCCATACACTTTTTATTTACTAATGTGTATGATACGTTGATATTTCCTCTATTTTATTACTCTAATAACAGGTCATAATATCCCCACTATCACCCCTTAGGCCCTCACTGTTTTTCGACAACCTATGGTGAATGGGAATGCATGCTTGAGGCCTTGTAATGAACTATCTTGGAGCCCTGGATTAGTGGAATCAAGGTCATGGAGGTACATATATCAATCTTAAAAAACATATTAAAATCCTGGGGAAAGGAAATATAAGAAATGGTTGAGCTCAGATGCTAACTAAAGTTATCTATATAGTTGAATCTAACAAAGAATGAATAATATGTAAAGAATTAATTATGATCTAGTAATGACATATAAATAATCACATAAGGAAAAAAATTATCCATGAATAGAAAATAAAATAATCACATGGACATCCATTATTGAGTTCATAATTATTGAATGTTTAATTCCATAAATTTTAAACATACCATATAGGAAATATCCCATACATATGAAAATACCATCAAGGACCTCAGACATTACATCGAAATAAATGGGTAATCCATTAGCAATAACCTAAGATTGTTTTTCTAATGAGACATACTGAGGCATCGAGGGACAATATCAAGATCATCCAATCACATACTAAGTCCAATGCATTCCTCATATTAATAAATAATAGAAATAAATGGAAATAACTTAAAAATCAATAACTATCCACATTGGAAGTACAATCTTATTGAAGGTCTATAATTTACCCCTGTCAAAATGATCATAAACCATCTAAATAAATATAGTAGATAATATCATTAGATTATATTCTATATATAAGATTAAAAAAATATTATTTACATAGAATAAAATATATTAAAACATCCACTTTTAAATTTATTGAGTAAAAAGACATTTCTTTTCTGAAAATAACATTTTAAAATATTAAAAATATGTCTGTAATGGAGAATTAATTTTTATTGAAAATAAACATATATAATATTAATGTAGGATTAAAAGAATTTAGGTAAGATGATGGTTATAAATTTTATTCATTGCATATATATTAAAAAATAATCCTTTAATACTTTTCAATCATAATAAAAAAGTACCTTACACTGAAAATGACATAAAGATTTATTTTAACAAAATTTATAAGAAGTAAATAATTGGTAAAAATTAATTTAAACAATTATTGCAGAATTTAATTTTATTTTATTTTTACAAAAAATAGACATGGAAAAGAAATATTCCCCACCTAGGACATAAAACTAAACAGCCCTAAATAATGATGAGATTTTGAAATAACCCCTCACCTCAGGTTTGATTTCCTTTGTACGTGTTTTAACTTCCGGTATAACAAGTATATATTTATTATACATCTATTATAGAACCATATTCATATATATTGTACCATATATTATTTACATACAATATTTTATCACCCTTTTATTATCAATTCATTTGTTAAAACCAATGGTTCGGGTTGTAACAGCTTTGTTTCTCATATATGGTTTGGTTTAATAGTTTTGGTCCATTTACTTTCATCAAGGTTAAATCATCCCCATAATGTTAATAATTTTATAAATAAAAAATATATTCATTTTTACATATTTAGGTCAATCCATTAATTATATATATAGATAATAAATACACCGTTCATGTAGATAGATAGTTAACCATATGTACACATGAAAACTATTTTCACCATTAAATGGATGGAAAGAAAGAAAGGTAAATATTATTTAAAATTTCAAGAATCATTATTATTTCATATATATCATAAATTTTTAAAATCCAAGTAATATATAAATGAATAAATAATCACATTTCTTTGTGGAGGTGTAGTCCACACGTACACAAGATTGATGCTATCATTTCCCAAAAACTCCATGGTAAAAAGGTAGATAAAATATTATCATTGAAGTGGTATAACTATATCATAATTATCATATTTAATCATTATTTCAGTCTTCCTAACCATTCATGTAATGTGGAGATGAATTAATTAATTACACCGCTATGTGGAGACGGGTAAGCCGTACGTCTACTCGAGTGTTGTTCTTTGCTTTTCTTAGGATATAAAAGAGATGAGATATTCTATTACTATAATAATTATAACATATATGTATATTTATTCTACTAGATTTATTATTTTGTGATGATTACAACACATGAAGAGGAAGTAGAAGAAGAAATAAACCTGAAAGGTTCAATAAATATGATTACCTGTTCATCGAAGGACTCCCTTTAGATGTATTTTCAAGGGACCCAGGGTTGCTATTTTTGAAGGAAAAATATACTTAAGAACATGAATAAGTATTTTTATAAGAATAACGTTCTATTATTGGTTGATCTAGATTTATAAAATTGGTTTAAAGAAGTAATAGTGGAGGTTCCCTTTTATAATTGAGGTGAGGGGCACTTTTTTAATTTCTTAAATAATAAATTAATATAAATTATTTAACATTACCAATTGGATTTTTTAAAATAATTCTACAATAAGGTGGACATATATATAAATAATTTAATCCAATAAAACCTTGAAAGGTTTTTTATATTTTTTTCACCATTATCATTTAGTTTTTACCCCTATTAGTCCCCATGATAGTTTTAGTACGAAAATAATTACATACCCTATATGGGTCCATAAAGTCACTATAAAATTCCAAATGAACCATAAATGGACCATAGATTTCAATAACTATATACCATTAATTTTTCTTAATATAAATGTTTTAATAATTTTAAATAATTTCATAAAATATTATTTTAAAAAAATATCAATAATGTCAATGGGGAAAATTTTATTTAGTTTGATTTTAATAATATAAATAAAACAACATAATTAGAAAAAAATAAATCCTGAACTCTATAATATATCTTTTATATCTATAAACTTCACGGATTGCATTAATTTTTTCAAAGAATACATCTTTTATTTATTTTAATATCAATTTTTATCATTAATTAAATAAATACAGCATTTGTGTTGTGTAAGCATTTCAGGTAAAACATTATTCAAAAAAAATTAAAATTAAATATACATGATGAATATAGATAATTTATATTTAAAAATATTAATTTTAACAAAAAATATCCTCTAGTTATCCCAATATTGAAAATATTATTGTTATAAAAAACAAAAGTCTGGCATTTTTGACCTGTCTTTACAAAAGTTTTTATAAAGATCATAATATCATCCAAATCAAAAAATGCCATATAATCAAATATGAGATTCTTAATTATGTAACATACTAGTCAAATAAAATTAATTCATGTTTTAGGGTCAGTTTATAGTCCTAATAATTTTATTTCTAATCATTAATTACATGATTTATTTTTTACCGTGGGAAAAAATTGATAAAGATACTATTCATATTGACATAAAATAAGATGGACATATTTTCTAAATTTGTAACTTATAATTTAAAATATGGGATCCATTATTTAATATTAAATTTCAATAAGTGGAATAATATAATTTAATATTAAAATAAAATATGCAATGAAAAAATATTTTTAGAAACATGCCTTTTTAATGTATAAAAATATTTTTATACAGAATTAAATTATAAAAGTTATTCCAATTAACTTAAATGAATTATTAATAAAATAATACAACTAATATTACTTTTAAAATATTTTAAAACCAAATGTAATTTTCAAAATTCTTGAAATAAAAATTTAGTTTTTTATAAAAAGTAGCATTTTTCACTATTCAATGGAAAATCAATCTCTTTAGAAAAAATACAAAAAATGCATAATATGAAAATTTTAATAATATTATTTGAAAAAATAAGATTATTTTATGAAATAAATTTCCCAAAAGTTTAAATAATTAATTATTTTATTTTCTCATAAAAATCCTTTTTGAGGAAAACATATAAACAGACTTTACTAAAACTTTTGTTTTTATTTACTAAGAATTAATCAATAAATTTTTATTTATTAGTACCTTTGTATATATATATTTCATAATAATGTTAATCTAATTAACACTATAAAATTTAATGGCTAGGTTATAATGGTTGTGTTAAAATGATAATATTTTAATAGTGTATTGTGGTTTGTTTAAGCTCTCTGTTTCATGTTATATACTATATAAAACATAATATTTTTGTTAAAATATTTGGGGTTTAATTGGACGAAAGATATTAAAAAATATATTTATTTTAAAAAATATATCATAAAATCTTGGGGTGTTACATTTCTCTTCATTATTTTTAGTTTAATGTTTTGGATTCATATATAAAATGGTATTAATAACCTTGAAAACTGATTATTTGAAAAGGTTTTACTTTTAGGGATAATGTTTAATAACACATTATGGAGTGATGGATAATATTTTTTAGTATATGATTGATGATGAGATAATAATGGGTTGAATTAATTTTAAAATTAATGTAATATAGTATTGGTAACCTTGGGATTGAAAATTGATTCATGATATTTTTGGTGATGTTCATTGAATTTTTACAATTGCTGTATATATTTTCTAGTGTGTTATTTTATGGCCTAGTGATTAATACTATTTAAGGGTTGAATATTTTGTTAATTTATGAATACATTAATGGATTAAATATGTTTAAATGTTTTGTAACTTTAGATGGTTTTTAGAAAGGTATGTTTTAGAGAATGTATAATTAGGGTATATACACACTTGAGTATATGATTGTATAGAATATTGATGTATTTAAGAAAATATAAGTAACTTAATACATCCTAAGGTAGTAAGGTAGATTTCATATTAGAATATCTATGATGAATGGTGAATATGTTAAAAATACCTTTACCTACTTTCAACAAATGAGTTATAATTAAAATTAGAAGGACATAATTTATTTAAGGGATAAAATGTAAAGACCTATGTTTTCGGATGCTTTAAATTAATACAATCTTTGATAGTTTGTCTCACACACAACACTATAATAATGTGACACCCAACTAAAATGGTACATGGCATATTATATCAATATAAATAATAAAATTTAATAATAATAAAACCTCTTGTAAATAAATATATTTCAATCAATTATAAATGCTTATAAATAATTATTAAGAACACTTCATAATTTAAATGTGAAATTTAAAACAAATTAGTTTCTATTAATATATTTTCACTTAAATGATAAATATAAATTTTATAAATTTAATTTTATGATTTATCTATATTTTTTAAATAAAATTTAGTTAAGAGTGTGTTTTTAAAATTTTTGTAAAATAATTTTTTTAATTGAATAGTGAAAAATATTGTTTTTACCAAAATAATATATTTTATTAATTTGTCACTACATAAGAATGACATATAAATTTATTAATAATTTTAATTAAAAAAAATATTTATTTCTGGGGTGATGTTATTCAATTTAAATATTATTCATAAATTATAAAACCTATATTTAGTTTTTACAACTTAGTTAACAATTTATTCCATTTCATTTATAGTTTTTGTATTTCCTTTTAATTAAACAATTTTATGGTAAAATTTTGTGTTAACATGATCTTAAAGCCATAAAATATATATGTTTCATAATAAAAAAATTTATATCATTAAAATAAATATAATTGATAAATTTATCCTACACTTAAATTATATTCTTAAAAATAAACTTTTGTTTAAAATGTGTTTTTACATGTTACATGAACTAATGTAAAAAATAAGTTTTATTACACATAGAAATTTGATCTATTAATATTTATTTAATATTTGGAATTGTTTGGTATAAATTATATAATAAAGACCATTTTACTTTTAAAAATTAAAATTAAATTTCAAAGTTAAACATTAGTTACCACGGTAAAACTGAAAATCATAAAAGTGAAAATTATATGAGTAAAGGATGTAAAACATATTTAAAACATATGCAAAAATGAATTATTAAGGGATTATAAATATTATTAAATCCACCTGACCATTATTTTCTACTTTTGAGTCTTCTTGACATGTAAAATGCAAGCTCTCTTTATATTAAGTTGTAATATTTAAAAAAATGTCATTCTCTTAACTTATTAAAGTGGCCCCTCACCCCTATTCAAGAACACTCAAAATTTTGGATTACTTATAAAAATATACCCTTTTTTAATTTTAATATAATATTATTTCAATTAATTTATTTTAATAACAAATGAATTCAGCATAATCAATCTATTAACAAGGAGTCTTCTAATGGAAATCCTAAATCGTCAATATGAGTACTAATTTTTCTCTACTTCTTTTTCTTTTCATATTACTTTACTAGATCTAATTTTCTCATTAATATATAGTGAAATAAATATGGTTTGTGTAATTAATGTTATTATGTTAATGTAATAACTATTATACACATTTCCACTTCCATTTATTAAGAAAAATGAAAACTTCTTTCATGCTTGTGTGGAATACCACCTCCATAAAGTAAAAGATATCATTTTCCATATAGTCTCTTTCATATTTTTTAAAATATATTAAAACATTATCCAAAATCTTAAAAATATGAAGATAAAATTATTATTCATCTATAATAATGATTTTTTTCCAGAATAAACCACTATCATAACTGTAGTCATCCACTAATTATGGTATGTTCATGTTAATGTCAGTCTAACCACTTACATGAACAATGCTATAAAATAATATTATAGACAATTATGAGAACATAAATAATAATTATATATGATATAAATATTTAAATAATTATTTTATGTTTGTTTTTTAATGGTATCAATAATATTCTTAATAATTAATTAAGATACCACTATTCATTTGTTAAAAATCATTGAAACGTGCGTGTCACCAATTTCATCAACATGAATTGAAAAAAAATCATATAGATTAAAATTATAAATTTATAAAATATCATGAATCATAATTTTATGTACCATTAAATATATTTTAATGAATAAATTCTTAATAATAATGAAGTAAAAACCCGTTATAATGAAACTGGTTCAAATGATCAAGATTACTCACACACGATATTGAAAATAGATAGTAACAAACAAATATAAATATAAAGAATAATTTTAAATGAACATTATAAAAGTTTATGGATATTAACAGGATTAAAAAATATAATATTAAGAGATTTCTTATTATTATTATCGAAGATCATAGAGTTCATTCAATTAAACAGGGAAATAGGGTAAGGGTTTCTTATCTCAAATTCAATTTCTTGAAGCATATTGCATATTATACACCATGGTTGTTTTTAATGGTGTATATAATGATCCTGTAATATTTTTTATAATTTTACTGTAATTAATTATATTTTTTATAGTTTTATTGGAAAACATATCCTTCAAGGAGTTTTAATTTAATTGTTACTCAAGCTATAACATACTTTATGATTCAAATTCTTTCTCCACACATTATAAATTCTCTACTATGTTATGATATTATAAGACCATTTAATCCTTAAAATTACATTGAACAATGTAAATTTATATTTTTTATCATGTGAAGTTACTAAATTTAATCATTATCATTTTCTTTGATGATATACCTTCTCAAATAAATGTTTGACAATGGTAACAATACCTCCCATTCTATTGAATGAATATTTATCCTACATGTCCCTAATTCTCTTCCTACCAATGTTTTATTTCATTTTATAGAACTAAAACAAAGATTAATTAATGTGATTCTCTTACATCCTATCACTAATTTTCAAATTAAAATTTAATTTTCCGTGATTACATGTGTGTTTTTGGTAAATTTAATTCAAAATGTTTAAATATTTTACATGTCAAATATATATTTTCTATCTTATACTCCGTTTATTATCTATAAAACCATTATGTATTTGAAATGACTCAATTATTTAAGTTTTCTATAGAAACAATGTTATAATATATCTCAAATTTTTCTATCTAACCTATTCGATAATTATATTTTAAAATCATTTTGTGACTTTACTATATATTCAATTTTTATATAAAAATAGAAAACAAAATTTTTAAAAAAATCATTATATAGTATTTATCAAAATTTTTTCTTCATTCCCAGTTCCTTATAAAGTAATTTTTCATTATTCAATAAGTTTTATTTAAAATCGTTTCATGGAAAATTCATATTTTATTCAGGATTTTTAAAGTAAGATTCTATAATTATTCTAGAAACTATTCTTAGTCTACCAGTACAGTTTCATTTTTATGTTTTCACAAATGATAAATTTTTAATATATATATATATATATATATTTTTTAAATAATCAACTACATTATTTTAATTTCCTAATAATTCAATATTTGTTATTTTTCTTCTAAATAGTTTAATATGTGAACCCTCTATATTTCCTTTTATTGACTGAAGGGTGTTTACGAATATGTAATTAATTGATTGATTGGGAAAATTATTAATTAAAATATATAACTTATATCAATATGGTTTAAATAAAATATAAATTATTTAATGGTAACTACCTAGAAATTATTTACTATTATTGAATTCCGATTTATATTTCTTAGGTTTATCTAGTTTGCTGAAAGAATTATGAATGATATCATTATATTATTAAATCTGAAAAGGTTATGAAACATTTTTTCTTTCAATGAGATATTTATGATGAATGATTGATTTCTTATGGAAAATATATGTAAGGGTGATTTTGAGTGGGGTACTATATCTCCCATGAACGCATTTTTTATGATTATATCACATGAGATAGTGACACATGGACATAATGAGTTTGTTCACATAGGTGAGGACATAATGAGTTATCTCGCATTTTAGGTATGTAAATAATGTTTTTTCCCAAACATACGGGAATAATGAGTTTCCTCATGAGCTTTTCTTATTCATAACATTTTCTACATTACTAATTTTATTTTCTTTTTAGGATTTGTTACAATCCATGTATATGTATATTTTCTAATATATTTTGAATCATTCTCTCATGACCCGCATTCACCAAAAGGAGGGAAGGGTCAGCAGATTGTCGGGCCCTTCCTTCTTTAAGTTGAAGGAGAGATAATAACCCCCGAAACCCTCCCTCAATAGGTCCAGAAGTGACAACTAGATCCAAGGGTATAGAATCACACACTAAATGGAAGCCATTACCCTCTTTCATTTAATAGGATCGGGAGATAAGATGGTACATCCCAAAACCACCAAAAGTGTAAAGTAAAAGTAAAGCCAAGAACCATTCCCAATGCATGTTACAAAAGTAAAAACCACAAAGTACAAAGTGACTACAAGGGTAAGGTACCAAGCAAATAAAAACAGCAACTGCAACTTCCCCAAAGGTCTGAGATAGTATGGTCCCGTGTGATCCCTGATGTCCTAATGGTAACCTGAAAGTAGTTTTATATACGTAGGGTGAGCATACAAGTATACTTGGTAGGGAAAACAAAGACTCTTGTGCACAAGTGGGGGAACGTACTAAAGTCCCATGAGGAAGAGAGTAAACCAAACACCTAACAAGGTAAACTATCCACCCAAGCCTCACCAAGGCACACTCCCCAAATAACGCAAGTCATGTAATATATATAATAAGAGCACATCGATGTTTGGGTACCCTGCTCCACTTTCCCACTGGTTATTGAAGACATCCTACTCATAGAACCAATGCCGCTACTCTCACCGCAGTCCCACTACCACACCCCGCTCGGACACACCTGGGCCACAACCTCACGCAGTCCCACTGCCAAACCCCGCCCGCACACACCTGGGCCACAACTGTCACACGTAACCACACCTGCAAAAACCTAGGCAGAACAACCACCGCCATGCCTGAAGACACCTGGGATAGAAGATCCACTGCCACGCCCGATGACACCTGGGCCTCATCCCGAAGATACTTGGGAAACTACCATCCCACACACACCTGGGCCATAACCACCACACTACCCTGCACAAGGGTTCTTGGGCTAATAATGGACCTCAGGCCATCACAGCTTACCCGAAGATACTTGGTCTATCCGGGAAAGGGAGCAGAAAAGGAGCTAATAACCAGCCACTAATAATAGTGTTGGAAACAACACCCTCCCCCATGAAATAGGGGTGTTCGGCACTAAGTGCTCTACTTGGGCGGGGTGTGAATAAGAAACACGAAACTAAAAGTATATATATAGGTAACAAGCACTCTCCGAAGTTTAGTATTTTCAGCCAACCTAAGGAACACAAACATCACTCAAGTCCGAGTCACAACTCTCACCAACAAAACCCATTTATCCCATTTGTTTTCATGTTCAGTAATGATGTTTAACTAAGTGATACACGTACTTGGGAAAGTAGCAAGATTAATCACAAGTCAAGGAAAGAAAAAAAGTTAACCATTAACTACAACATCCACACCCGATTATCTCGTAAATCTACAACAACCAAATAAAACCCCGAGATACATCCCCATTACCAACATCCAGGAGCCAAAAGGGTTTCTCAACAACAGAGGATCCCAACCAAATTCGTGATATAAACAAGCTAACCACCCGGTCTTAAAAAAATCCAAAACCACTGAATCCATATCAACAGGGGATCTCATCCCCATATACATCACCCATCATACGGATTGCGAAGGAAATACAACCCAACCACCACCACCAACACAATGTAGGCCCATGCTGGTATTTTCAGATTTATAAGATCTAACACGCTCCCTGATTTCAATTTCCGTGTTCTTTAACCGGGGTTATCACAAAAAAAGGATTGATCCTGGTACCTCAATTTATTTAGCCGGATATAAGTAATTAACCAAATTCCTTTACATAGAAAGGGTTCAAAAATACATTCCATTTAAACATCACGAGAGGTATGGTTCATTAGGGCACAGAGAAAAGACCACCAACGACCATGATTTTCAATTGGCGCAAGCCCGCACAATTCAGAAAGGAAGATCACAAACCAAACTAGCATCATCGATCACATCCCCCCTTTTATTCCATAGAGTCCGTTCATTATCTTCATTAATGTCTGGTTAGTCCAATTCTACAGAATCAAAACCATGCCCACCCCACATGATACACAAAAAGGGAGAGACGAAGGAGAAATTCCCTACTTGTTGATCAACGATTGACAGTGAGCCTAGGTGCGGAATTCCATGGATAGCGATGCGGCTCGCCTGAAAGAAAAGAGGTTCGTCTGAACGAAGGGTACTACTATCACAGGGTGATCACGAAAAGAAGAAAACCACGACAAACCCTTTAGTTTATAATGGTCGGGGACGGTTGAGATAACAATGTGGAACCGCGTAAGGAGCGGGGGTCATGGGTTGACCACATGGTCCCACATGTTATTATAGGGTCGGGCAGTTTAAACCGACACACACACCATGTTAATTCATTAAATATTTAATTAAAACATTTATGGGTGTTATTGGGCTTTAAAACAAGCTTAAAGGAATCAAAATAGGGTTTGAAACAAAATTTGAGCAAAAAATGAGCGCTACTGGAAAAAAACCCCAACAAGGATGGGTGACGCCGATCGGTCGCGCTGATCGGCCTCACGCCGAGACACTACCCCTTTAGGATCTGGATTTTTGGAAAAGGAAAGGACACTAAGAGTCTGGGTCATCACATCAGATACCTCTCAAACGTTTCTCGCCCCCGAGAATTTAAACAACCTAGAAGGAAAGAGCGGGTCTGAACAATCACCTTGAAAGATACATCTCAAGAGTGCGTTGTTAACTAAAAACACCTCCCTGTCAAGAACCAAGAAACATACCATATCAAACTGCCCAGCCATGTGGGTTGGGGAGTCTCCTTCCCCATGTCATGATACTATCCACTTTGGGCGGCACTGACTCGCCCATATGGGTTTAATCACATCCAACTTAATGCGTCTTGATTAGTGGTCGGGTCCTACCCTCCCCATAGCCTGGACTTTTCACACACATTTAGAGGAAAGAAAACCAGTATTTCATAGACAACAAGGTAAAACACTCTACCACAACAGCTATAAACCGAATAGTACAAAACTCAAAACAACTCTGGGTACTGGGCATGCATCTATGCTTCCCTCTCCCATGTACTCTTCTCAAGCCCACCATGTCTCCATAACACACGATCCAAGGGGATGGTTCGCCCATGGAGCACCTTCTCCTCACGATCCTTGATCATCATTGGTCTTTCCACAAAAGTCACGTCATCCTCGATGTCTAGATCTCCCCAATCAAGGACGTGTGAATCATCGTGTAGGTAACGACGAAGGTGGGACACATGGAATACATCATGTATCCTCAGTAGCGGAGGTGTTAGAGATAGCTGATAAGCCACTTCACTGACCTGTCGCAACACTTCGAAGGGTCTGATGAACCTCGGGGAAATCTTACTCCCTTTGATGAACCTCCGTTGTCGATGCTGAGGGGAGACCTTCAAGAACACGTGGTCTCCAACTTCAAACTCCAAGGGCCTCATCCTAGTATTAGCATACGACTTCTGTCGGTCCTGGGCTACCTTCATCCTTTCATGTATGAGCTAAACCTTCTCTGTCGTGCTCTGCACCACCTTCGGGCCAAGGATGCCTGCCTCTCCTACTTCGGTCCAACACGCAGGTGAACGACATGGCCTCCTGTACAAGGATTTAAACGGGGCCATACCAATGGTAGAGTGATATCTATTATTGTAGGAAAACTCTACCAAAGGCAAGTATCACACCTACGATCCTCATGAGTCCGGAACACATGCCCGCAGCATATCCTCCATGGTCTGGATGGTGCGCTCTGTCTGTCCATCTATATGGGGATGAAAAGCAGTGCAAAGGCGCAGTTGGGTGCCAAAAGAATGCTTCAATCCTCTCCAGAATTGCGAGGTAAAATGTGCATCCCTATCCGAGACTATAGACCTTGGAACTCCATGTAACTGAACCACCTCATCCATGAACTTTCGTGCCAAAGGATCCACTGCACTCGACTCCATGATCGCCCAAAAGTGTGTCGATTTTATCGACCGGTCCACTACCACCCAGATGGCGTCGTATCCCCCTTGGACCCTGGGTAGTCCCGTGACTAAATACATCGATATGTCGTCCAACTTCTACTCAGGGACATCTAGAGACTACAGTAGGCCACCTGGAACTCGGTGTTCAGCCTTCACTTGCTGACACACTAAAAACATGGCCACAAACTCTACCACTTCTCGCTTCACTCCGGGCCACCAAAACTGTCTCTTCATTCCCTGGTACATCTTGGACACTCCAGGGTGTACTGCTAGGGGTGTGTTTTGGAACTCACTGAGAACCATTCCACACATCACCTTTCGAAAAAACAACTTTCACTAGAAAAGCATCCGGTTTTGGCCATCCTCCGTCCATCATTCTGAGGCATTTCCCGGGTCAACTCGGTCGTGCATCACTTCGCACTCTGGGTCTTTCCAATGAGATTCCTCCACATGTTGAAATAGAGATGATTGTACTACCATCTGATACAGGAAACCTCTACTGCTATCCATCCTTGCCTCCAGGTGTAAGGAAACCAACTCCTCCATTGCCTTCTAGGTGTCTACCGACTCTCGGACCGCATCCTTCTGTGATCTCCTACTCAAGGCATCAGCCACTACATTCCCCTTCCCTGAAGCGTAGGAGATCTCAAAGTCGTAATCCAGGAGGAACTCCATCCACCTCCACTACCGCAAGTTTAGGTCCCGCTGGGAGAAGATATACCTCAAACTTTTGTTATATGTGAAGACCACAAAGCGTTCTCCGATGAGGTAGTTCCGCCATAACTTCAATTTAAAAACAGCCACTGAAAGCTCTAGGTTGTGGGTGGCATAATTATACTCGTGAGGGCGTAGCTGCCTAGACCCAAAAGAGATCACCCCTTGTAACTGCATCAACACACATCCCAGGCCTTGTCTTGAAGCATCACAGAACACCTCATATGCCGCCCCTTCTTCTGGTAATCTCACCACTGGGGCACTAGCCATCTTCTCCTTCAGATAGCTAAAGGCCGACTCACACTTCCCACTCCACACGAAAACCTGGCCTTTCTTGGTCAGGGCGGTCAAAGGGGCTATAACTTGGGAGATGTTGGGTACGAACCTCCAATAGTAACCCACCATCCCAAGGTAACTATGGACCTCTGCCACATTCTTGGGTGCTACCGAAGGAAAAACTACCTCAGCCTTAGATGGATCCACCGCTACCCCCCTGCTCGGACACCATGTGCCCGAGGAAGTGTACTTCTCGTGTCCAGAATTTGCATTTTGAAAACTTCCCATAGAGATGATGCTGTCGAAGGACCTCCAAAATAGTCCTCAGGTGCCCCGCATGGTCCTACTCTGATCTTGAATAGATCAAGATGTGATCGATGAACACAACTATGAACCGATCCACGTACTCCCAAAAGATAGAGTTCATAATCCCCATGAACACAGCTGGGGTGTTCGTAACAATGAAAAAAATATCTACGAACTCAATGTGCCCATATCTTCACTTGAAGGCTGTCTTTAGGATGTTTCCCTCATTCACTCTCAGCTGGTGTTACCCAGACCGCAGGTCGACCTTTGGGAACCACCCTGCCCCTTTCAGCTGGTCGAAAAGATCGTCTATCCTTGGAAGAGGGCAGTGATTCTTAATCGTCACCTGATTCAGCCTCCTGTAGTCTATGCACAACCCGATACCACCATCTTCCTTCCTTGCGAACAAGACTGGAGCACCCCACGGTGATGCACTTGGTCAAACATAACCTCTCTTCGTCGGATTGTCAATCTGAATCCGTAACTCTTGTAGATCCAAAGGTGCCATCCGGTAAAGAGCCATCGAGATCGGACGAGAACTAGGCTTTAAGTATATCCCAAATATGATATCCCGTCGAGGGGGTAGATTTGTCACCTCCTCAGTAAAGACGTCCATAAACTCATCGACGATCTCTTGCACCCCCACCATTTCAGCATCTAAGGACTCTACTGACAGCTCAGCTAACAAGGAGAGGAGGGGTTCCTCTCGCCTCCTGCCCTTCTGACTGCTCTGCTCACCAATAAAGGTAACATGCCGCCCGCCCAAGTATGAGAACACAACCCTTCCTCGGAAGCAGTCGATGAAGGACCACACGGAGAATAACTAGTCGATGCCTAGGATGACATCGTATGGCTGTATCTATAGAAGAAAAAGATCCCTAACCGACTGATGTGGCCCTTTCATTAGTCTGCATACTCGAAAAACAAATAACAAGTCGGTCTGACCTCTGACTGGTGTGCCCAACACCTGGGGTACTGGAAGTCTCTCGACATCTAAACCCAAGGCATGGGCTAGACTGGGTGAAAAAAAGGAGTGCGAAGCTTCGGTATCGAACAAGGCATCAGAAAGGGTACTGAACAAACTGATCGTACCTCAAACAACCTCCGACTCTGCTGGAACTGCTGCCTCTGCGGCGTGTAACTGTCCACACCTAGATAATCTTCCCCTAGGCTGTCAGCCACCTCCCCGACCACGCCCCGGTTGAGGTCCTTTAGGAGCACCCTGAGGTCAGCATCCTCCTCCTACGTCTTCCCTCGGAGGAGCGGGAGCTTTCTGTCCCTACTAATGCTGCAGGAAAGGCCTGGCTAGAAGCTGCTGCTGGGGCGGCTGCTCGGGCTTCCCACCACCGTCGTATTGTACCTGGTCTAGGCACTGACTCCGGAGATGTCCATGGCTCCCACAGACAAAGCACGACGGTCCCGGGCCTAAAGGAAAAGGGTGAGGACCAGGGAAGCAGAACTGGAACTACTGCGTCCTGCTCCCTTCTGGTCGGAACCTGGAGGGTCCTGACACTAGAGGCCTGGTGTTGACGGCCTTCCCCTTCGATTGTCCCAACTGGATACCCTCTCGTTACACACCTCCTAGAGTGTGCATCCTCTCCATCACTTCGCCCTTCTTATGGACATCCAAGTACGTCGGCATGGTAAAGGGGGAAACGACATACTGGAGGGAGGGTCGGAGCGCCTCCTCTAAACGTCTTTCCCGAGACTCCTCGTTAGGAAAGAGGTCCGGAGAAAAACGTAGGAGGTCATTGAACTTGATTCCTAGCTCCCTCACTGACATACTCCCCTGCTTGAGGGAGAGTTTCTCATGTCTCTTTTCCGCCTCTATCGTCGAAGAGAGGAATTCCGCCCGGAACTCACTTCGAAATCAGCCCATGCCACCTCAGCATCTCTCCTCTCCCACAGGTAAAGCGTCCACCACTGACGTGCCACTCCCCACATCTGGCTAACGGCCAGAGGAATGCAGTACTCGGTCGGAGCCCGGATCAAGCCGAAGGCTATCACTAGCTCCTATAGCCAGCCCTCCATCATCATATCAGAGGTGATGCCCTCATACTTCTCGAGGGTCTGTCGCTAGAAGGCCTGAAGTGTCTTCTACCACTGGTCATCCTCCTCCTATCAATAAGAACTCTTCAATTCAGCCAAGGTAGTCTCTGGGGCCTCGATTGCCTCTACCACATGTGGTCGCCTTCCAGGTTCCATAGCTGCAAGGTAAACAAGGAGTCCCCATGCCCAAGTAGTGCAGATTAATGTTCTTAAAAAATATCTTAATCTTTTTATTGATTTAAATTCCCAAGAAACCCATGAAACACAAGAACACAAGTCATTATGATGCATGTTCTTTTCCTAGGGCCTCTACCCTGCAATCATCATGTTCTCACTTGGTCATTTTGTAGGTCCAGAGTCCTTGCATCGGATCACGGGGGCCCAAAAATCCCATGTCCTAGCCGGTCTTCCCTGGCCTAATTAATGCACTAAGTTCACCCAACACTATTTCCCTACCATCCTATGAAATCCTCACTGTTACTAACTCCAAACTCCATCCTATCTCTCATCCTACCTTTGATACCATTCTGTCACGACCCGTCTTTACCAAAAGGATGGAAGGGTCAGCAGATTGTCAGGCCCTTCCTTCTTTAAGTTGATGGAGAGATAATGACCCCCGAAACCCGCCCTCAATAGGTCCCGGAGAGGAAACTAGCACCAAGGGTATAGAATCACACACTAAATGGAAGGCATTAACCTCTTTCATTTAATAGGATCAGGAGATAAGATGGTAAATCCCAACAACAGCAAAAGCAGAAAGTAAAAGTAAAGCCAAAAACCATTACCAATGCATGTTACAAAATTAAAAACCAGAAAGTACAGAGTCACTATAAGGGTAAAGTACCAAAGAATGAAAAACAACAACTGTAACTGCCCCATAGGTCTGAGCTAGTATGGTCTCACATGATCCCTGAAGTCCTCCTGGTAACCTAAAAGTAGTTTTATATACCTAGGGTGAGCATAAAAGTATACTCAGTAGGGAAAACCAAAGACTCTAGTGCACAAGTGGGGGAACTTACTAATGTCCCTTGAGGAAGAGAGTAAACCAAACACCCAACAAGGTAAACTATCCACCCAGGCCTCACCAAGGCACACTCCCAAAATAACGCAAGTCAAGTAATATATATAATAAGAGAAAATCGATGTTTGGGTACCCTGCGCCACTTTCCCACTAGTTATTGAAGACATCCTATGCATCGAACCAATCCCACCATTCTCACCGCAGTCCCACTGCCACACCTCACCCACACACACCTGGGCCACAACCTCACGCAGTCTCACTGCCAAACCCCACCCACACACACATGGGCCAAAACTATCACACGTAACCATGCCTGCAAACACCTAGGCCAGAACAACCACTGCCACGGCCAAATACACCTGGGCAAGAAGATCTACTACCACGCCCGAAGACACCTGGGCCTCATCCCGAAGATACTTGGGAAACTACCTACCCACACACACCTGGGCCATAACAACCACACTACCCCTCTCGAATGTTCTTGGGCTAATAATGGACCTCATGCCATCACATCCTGCTCGAAGATACTTGGGCTATCCGGGAAAGGGAGCAGAAAAGGTGCTAATAACCAGCCACTAATAATAGTGTTGGAAAAACACCCTCCCCCATGAAATGGGGGTGTTCTTCACTATGTGCTCAACTTGGGTGGGGCACAAATAAAAAACACAAAACTACAAGTATATATATAGGTAACAAGAACTCTCCCAAGTTTAGTTTTTTCAGCCAACCTAAGGAACACAAACAACACTGAAGTCCGAGTCACTACTCTCGCCAACAAAACCCATTTGTCCCATTTGTTTTCATGTTCAGTAATTATGTTTAACTAAGTTCTTCACCTACTTGGGAAACTAGAAAGCATAAGAACAAGTCAAGGAAAGAAAATGTTGAAGCATTAAATACAACATCCACACCTGGTTCTCTCGTAAATCTACAACAACCAAAGAAAACCACAAGATATATCCCCATGTCCAACATCTAGGAGCCAATAGGGTTTCTCAACAACAGAGGATCCCATCCCAATTCGTGATATAAATAAGGTAACCACCTAGTCATAAAAAAAATTCACAACCACTGAATCCATATCAACAGGGGATCCCATCCCCATCTACATCACCCAACATACGGCCCGCGAAGGAAAGACAACCCAACCACCACCACCAACACAAAGCAGGCCCATGGTAGTATTTTCAGATTTATAAGATCTAACACACTCCATGATTTCAATTTTCATGTGCTTTAACCAGGGTTATCACAAAAAAAGGATTGATCATTGTGACTCAATTTATTTATCCGGATATACATAATTAACCAAATTCCTTTACACAACAAGGGTTCACAAATACGTTCCATTTAAACATCACGAGAGGTTAGGGTTCATTAGTGCATAGAGAAAAGACCACCAATAGCCATGATTTTCAGTAGGTGAAAGCCCGCACAATTCAGAAAGGAAGATCATAAACCAAAGTAGCATCATTTATCACATCCCCCCTTTCATTCCATAGAGTACATTCATTATCTTCGTTAAGGTTTGGTTAGTCCAATTCTACAGAATCCAAAGCATGCCCACCACGCATGACACAAAAAAAAGGAGAGACTAAGGAGATATTCCCTAGTTGTTGATCAACGATCGACGGTGAGCCTGGGCGTGGAATTCCACGGATAGCGATGCGGATCTCTTGAACGAAAAGCGGTTTGTCTAAACAAAGGGTACTACTATCACATGGTGATTGAGAAAAGTAGAAACCCATGGCAAACCCTTTAGTTTATAAAGACCAAGTACGGTTGAGATAACAATGTAGAACCACGTAAGGAGCGGGGGTCATGGGTTGACCACACGACCCCACACGTTATTAAAGGGTCGGGTGGTTTAAATTGATGCACACACGAGGTTAATTCATTATATATTTAATTAACACATTTATGGGCGTTACTGGGCTATAAAACGTGCTTAAAGGGGTCAAAATAGGGTTTAAAACCAAATTTTCTCAAAAAAGGAGCGCTACTGAAAAAAAACCCCGACAAGGCTGGGTGACGCCGGTCAGTCTCACCGATCGGTAGTGCCGATCGGTCTTGCCGATTGGTCGGGCTGATCGGTCTCGCCTATCGGCCTCACACAGAGACGCTACCCCTTTAGGTTCGGGATTTTTGGAAAATGAAAGGACCCTGAGAGTCTGGGTCATCACACATTATGTTATTTAACTATATTGGGTTTATTATTTATTGTTTATAACATTATTAAATATCCTGATTATACCCATATTATCATATTATTCCCACTTACGATCTCTAACCATTATCGCTTATATTTACCCTTATTAAGTATTTGAACTCACCCCTTTATTATGTTTCCATTTCACCAGGTTATAAAGAAAAGAAATATATATTATACATCCAAAAGATTATATCATTTGAAAAAATTTCGATATATGTTCAAGAATTAATATAGACTAATAAGTTTCTTATATATTGGAGAAATTTCCATTACTTGAAAAAGAAATGAGTTTTGTAAGTTAATGTTTTTTCCAGTTATCTTAAAATCTAAACCAAAAAGATCACAGAATTTATTGTAATCAAATATTTTTTTATCTCATGTAATTACGCGATGATCATGTTTGTGTGGTATCATAGTTGGAATTAGTGGTAGGTTTAGATACATTTAGATTCAAGGATTTTAGTTTAGGATAATATCGGGATTTATAAGTTAAACTGAATCATAATTTAATAGGTATAGATAACACATTATTTTTGAAGAGGTAATATTGAATATATTTGAGACTAGGATAAGAGAAATTCCATAAAAACCATAGGGATAATTCAAAGGGGAAAATATATGAATATGACAATATTCTGATGTTTTGGTAAATTTGAGATTGTGGGGTTGTCTTATAAATTAAATTACTATCTAGATAATAAAAATTGAATATAGTTTGGGCATAGGTGTACATAGGGTAAATAACTATGAAAAAGTATGATTGATTATCAACTAAATATTCACGTTGGTACAAAATGAGTGGGACTAACATTTCACACGTTTCTAGACACTCATGAGGGATATTCTTTGGTTCATCAATTCTCTTTACAAACCATTATAAATAATTTATTTCTTAATTACTTTATTGATTATTTCAAGAAGTACGAGATAATTAAACCTAAAGTAACCTAGGAAGCACAAAAAGAGTTATAGTATTTACATAGTGTGACATAGTTGGAATGAAAGTATCATATATTTAAATAATTCTATCATTTTTTAATACATATTAGGATTATATTTTCATATTCACATGATCATTTACACCATTTATATTGGATTTTATCATAATCATGTTGGAATTTTTTATTTGGTTAAAACAAGATCATAAAAATGATACTAAGAAATTTATGTATCTAGAATTCAATATGTATTATAACTAAAATTGGAAGAATAATTTAATGTATGCGAATATTAGTATTTAATGATTATTATGGAAAAAGTGAGGTTCTATGTCTCAAATAATGTATTGAGGTTAATATCTTAATAGAATATTTTTTATACTCTTATATATTTTCAATAATGAGTTATATTTATCAATGATATTATAGTATATTATAAAAGTTATAATGATTATGTGAAACATGTAGGTATTTTTCATTAATAGTTCAACATTGAAGTTTTAGAATCAAATATTAAATATAAATGAACACATGATTTTGGTGTGAAAAACACTTAGCATTAATATACAATTGATGATGATATTTTAAAGGGTTAATTGATTTGGAAAATGTAAGTTAAATATTATTGGTAATATTGGGAATGATAACTGATTCATTGTATTTTTAGTGATGTACATTGCACTTTTATGATTGCGGTATATATTGGTTAGTGTGTGATTTTATGACCCCATAATTAATGTCACAATAGGATTGAAGATAATGTTAATTTATGGGAGAATATATGGTTTCAATATAGTTAAATTTCATAGAGATTTATATGGGTTTGGGAAGTGTATATTTTTGAAAAAGTTTGATTAGGGAATATACATAGTTGAGTACATGGTTGTTTGTAATATTTATATTGTTTGAGGAATGATAAGTAAATTTATATAGCTTCAGAGAGTAAGAAAATTTTCATATAAGAAGTTATATCCTGATTGATAAATATGTTAATAATATCATCACTTTCATTCATCAGTGAGTAATAATTAAAAATTTGAGGATTAAATTTATTTAAGGGGGTATAATGTAATGAATTGGAATTTTGGATTCAGTAAATTAATAATAATTTTGATAGCTTGTGTCACACAAAACATTAAACTAACACAAATATCAATTAAAATGAAACATGAAATTTTAGATGAATATTATTAAAAAAATATAAGAATAATAAAACATCTGGTAAATATAATGTCTGTAATAAATAAAAAATTCATTTAACATTGGATTAAGAACACATAAAATTTTAAAATGGAAGTTTATAATAAATGTAATTTCCATTTATATATTTTTCTTTAAAAGATATATTTTTTAATTTTTAAATTTTAATTTTGTCAAATGAACTTAATTTTTTAATTAAGTATGTAAAAATTATTTTATGTGGTATTTTTGAGATTTTTCTCAAATAGTTCATTTTTAGGTGAATAGTGAGAAATTCAATTGTTACCAAAATCGTAATTTTTTTTAATTCAATCCTCTCATAATATAAACATAAAAATTTATTAAGAATTTTAATTAATCCAAATTTTATTTAAGTTTTAATATTATACATTTTCAATATTAATTTAAAATTTAAAAAACATAGTTTAATTTTTTTATCTTTGGAAACATTTTATGCCAATTTATTTCTGTCTTTTATATTAGTTAAGTATTTTAATTTTAAAATTATGTTATTGTTTTATGTTAAAGAAAATAAATTTTTTAATTGTTGTATAATAGAACTATTTTTATTATTAAAATAAAATTAATTGATAAATTTATCATAACCATTATTTTTATGATTAAAAATACACTTTTTTATAAAAAAGGGTATTAAGCATTACTCACACTAATGTTAATATTTATTTTTCATGGACATAAATTTTAGATTAGAAAAAATATTTTAAATTATAAATTAGTAGGTATAAATTAACCAATAAAGGATATTTTTTATTAAAATTAATTTACATAATCAACAATTACATACCACGGTAAAATAAAAAATAGTCAATATAAAAATTCTAAGAGTGAAGGGTTTAAAAACATTTTTAAATCATGGTTAAGAGTTATTGTTTATGGCTTGATTAATATTATCACATACTTCACTTGATTATTTTAATTTCTATGTCCTCTCGACATGTGAAACATGTGAACTCTATATATTAGTTTGAAATATTTATAAAAATCTCATTCTCACTTATTATTAAAGGTGCCTCTCACATCCCCTTAAAGACCACTATTAATTTGGGTTTCCTCTTGAAAATATGACCTTTTTTACTACCCTTACAACACCCTTTCAATTAATTTATCTTATGGTCACAATAATTAATCCCAATCCCTCTATTTCTATGGAGTCTTTTAAGAGAAAGACGAATTACTCAACATGAGTACTAGTTTTTTCCTATTTATTTTATTTTTTGTTATAATTTACTTGATTTTTTTTATAATTATATATAATAAAATATCTATGGTCTTTATAATTAATTCCATTATGCCAATATAATAACAATTAACCAACATCCCCTTTTTTCATTAATAAAAATGAAAACAGCATTCCTGTGTGTGCATACTAACATGTCCACAAAGTAATGTATCTTGTTTTTCAACTAGTTTAATTATTATTTTTCAATATTATTTAAAATTTGATTCAAAATCAAAAAATATTTTAATAGTATTGTTATTCTTCATTAATAATTATATTATTCCAAAATAATCCACATTTATTACCATAATCCTATATTAGTTTGGGTAAGTCCATGTTTGGGTATGCCATACCGCCTATTTAAACAACATTATAAAATAATAACTTGTATTAATATATGTAATTAATGATTTTATTTTATTTTCTACAATTTTAATATTAATTTTAAACTCAATAATTAAGATACTTCCTTTCATCGTTTAAAAATCACTAAAACATACTTCTCGCCAATTTCTTCTATAATAACCATAACAAAAAAACTCATAGAAAAACCTTAAATCATTATAATATGCCATTTAACATCAATTTAAATACCTTTTATTTTATATCAATTATGATCATTGGGGGAATATTGAAGGAAAAAACTACTCATGTTTATCTTGTTTAAAAGGATCAATATTACACTTACTTAATATTTAAAATATATAATAACTAACAAATATAAATGTTGAAAATAAATTTAAAGGAAGGGTTTAAAATTTAATGATCATGAATAATATTAGAAAATATAATATTATAATATCTATTTTTATTATACAGGATATTTGAGTGCATTTAACAATGTAGGGAAACATGGTAATAGGTTCTTATCTCAAATTTAATTTCATAGAAAATATTTCTTATTATAGACTTTATTTCTTTTTAATGGTCTATCTACATATACTTTAATATTTTTTTATCCTTTTTGTTGAAATATTAGTGTTATTTAATAGATTAAATGAAATCACGTCATTCTAGTGGTTTCAGTTTATATGTTACTTAAGCTGCAATAGATTTCTTAACTCAAATTATTTATCATTGATTGATAAATTATCTAATTTTTTATGATATTCTAATCCCATTTTATCCACTAATTTAATTTTTTACTATGTTAATTTATCTTTTTATTGGTTAAAATACTTCATTTCATTGATATCATCTTCTTTGATGAGATGACTTCTTAAATAAAAGGTTGATGTTGGCAAGAATATCACCCATTCTTTCAAACAGATATTTCAACACCATCTCCAAACTTCCACTATAACAAGTGTTTACCATATTTATTTGGAAATAAAATTTTTATATATTCATGTGATCTTCTGAATTCTCAACATATTTTTGAAGTGAATTTGTATTTCCTTATTTATAATGTGGGTTTTCAGTAATTTTTTTTCAAATTATTAAATTGTTTTATGTATTGTGGATATATTTCTTATATACCACTCCATATTTTCTCTAAAAATGAATTATGTTCTTTTAAATATTACTTTATTTAATATTTATTAATAAGTAATGTTTTAATATATATCAAATTTTATCTTCCCAAACATTTTGAAAATTACATTTCAAATGAAACTGATGACTTTGTCCCATAAAATCTCTTTATAGAAATATGAAAATAAGATTCATTTTAAAAATGTTTTCAGAAAAATGGATTTCCCATCACATTGAAACTTATTTCCCTTTTTTATAAAGTAAACTATTTTTCCATTATTTTATGAGTTTTATTTAAAAGGGTTTTCATGGAAATGATTCATTTTCATCATGCATTTCAATGTAAAATAAAACTATTCTTCTAAAACAAATTTATTCAACTTATAGAATTCATTACCCATGTTTTCAAAAATGAAAATGTTTAATATAAAAAAGAGTTGTAATCAATTACTACATATTTTTTTACTTTTCATTAAATTTTTATGATTTTAATCTATGTATTTTCCTCTTGAACAATATATATTTTTCTCTTTTGATTGAACGATGGTCTCTTTGATTCCATTGATTTATTAAGTTATTAAATAGACTTTATACACTTTATATATCCATTGTAAATATCTTATACCTCATTAAATGATATATAACTAGTAAATTATTTATTATCATTGGATAAATATTTTTATTCCATGGTTAAACTAAATTTATTGAGGTCTTATGAATTTCTTCCTTATATAATTTCATTTTAAAGGGATATAAAACCACTTATCATTCCATTAGTTCTGTATAATAAATTTATATTTCATAAGGAACACATATGTAAGGGTGGTTATGGGTGGGGTACTATATCTTCCTCAAATTCATTGGTTAAGACATTATCTTATGAGATATTAAAGCATATGCATAATGGGTTTTATCACAGAAGAGTAAGAATAAAGAGTTTTCTTACATTTTCAAGAGTAGATATAATGTGTTTTTTGACATAGGAATGTCCATAATGAGTGTTATCATAGTTTTTTCTTATTAGTTTGATTTTTTCTATCTTTTTAGGTTTTATTATATTCATTCTATGTTACATTCCTTGTTGGTGACTATTTTATAAGAGATTTCTGTCCTTTTTCTTATTACATGCCTTATTCAATGACCTATATTTTATGATTTTTTGGATATAACAATATTATGTGTCAGTATTAAACATATATTATTTTATTATTCTCACTTATAATCTCTAATTATTATTGATTATGTTTAATATTACTATGCATCTAAGATCACCCGTTTATTATGCTTCAATAAACCATGGGTATGAAAAAATATGACACTCAATAGGTTACTAGAAGAGTATCATATGTTTATAATTTGAGGGATATGTTTAATATTTCTTATAGACTAAAAATTTTTCTATATTGTGGAAAACATTCTATTATGTAACATCCTAAATTGTAAGCCACTAAACAGTTTCTCGAGCAAGTGGTTCATGAGGCATCAAGAGAACCTCCCTATATACTATAGGATATTGACAAAAAGTAAAGTTATAAAGGGTAAAATTGGGAGACTATAAACTCATCTTTAGAGTATCACAATAATTCAATAAATAGATAATATAATAATGGAATCATGAAAATAACTGAAAGTGAAAACAATAGAAGTGAACATCTAGATGATAATACTAAACAATCCATCAATGGAAATATCTAGTAACATATAAAAAATAACGAAATATCATATTTCTAAACAAAAAATAAGTAAGAAGACATTGAAGAAGGCACACATACATAATGGAATAACGAAAGAACCAAAAAGTCCAAAATTCTATCTCCAGATATCATCATGAGACATTGCTCGGTCCTGTACCCCCCACTCCCATGCTATAAACAATTATGCTTTGTTAAGTGTGTGGTTTCTCCTCTTCCTAACTATAACCATGATTTCTATCCAGGTACCAATTGGTGTCCTAAATAGATAGTGAGATGTACTCAGAAGGTCACCATAAAAAATTCCTATAAGAAATCTATATTGTGAACATAAACCATAAGTGTTTGGAGGCATAACATGAAAAAATGTAAGTGGATAAAAGATATGAAAAGTTCATAATCACATTTAGTAAAAATAGAGGAATATAATAGATGGTCATAAATATTTATATATACTTTCAATAGTAGGTAATAATGATCACAACATATGCCACATGTGAATATAGTAACAAACCTATATAGGCCAAGTCCTAAGGAATATAATAAGGGGGACCTATATCTGAATATGTAAATGTACACGGAAGTTGGATGCGGTATACCTAAAACATTATCATTGGTTTTATACCCCATAAGATCATATATATGTTTCATAGGTTATATATCTTGAACATCCCTAGTCGGTATGATAAAATAAGTAATCATACTTATGGGGTTTTGGTTCCGTTACTCGACCCCTTAGCCAGTTCTATACCATTCGTAACAAGCAACATACCTTCATAAGAAGTTAGTTCCATACCATGATGTCCAAAATCAAGAATTAATATAAAGTTTCATGGTCCATGTTTGTGTCTATAATAAATTTTTATTATTAATATAAAGAGTCATGAGCCAAGAGAATGTCCATCTCATTCTACATTATTATTTAATCACTTTTATAACATTTAACAAATTCAATAACATTTATCAATTTTAATAACATTGAGTAGCATGGAAATTTAGCTATGAACCTCTCCAACTATATCATATTATTTATAGAGGATCTCACAAATAGGTTGAAGAGCTCACACACCCACAGGGTTGGTGTAACATAGGGAAGATAATGGAACACATCGCATGAGTGGCCCGGGTTGAGGTTGACAACCTCCAAAAAAGATAAGGTAATATAAATGCAATCCAAACTAGGTGAAACAATTCATTTAAGGATTGTTATTTAATTCAAAATTAATGATTGAAAGGATCAACATGTGAATTAGATGGAAATTTGAAATGGGCAATATAACCTTAGCTAAAAGCCATAGAACACCTTCCTTAAGACTGTGATAGAATACTCATCATGTCACGACCCGACCTTTGTCGGGGCTCAAGAAGCAACTACCCCAAGCACACCTCCATAGGTCCGAGGTGGAGATATCTGCTGAAGGAACAATAATCTTGGGTAGATCATTGCCTAAGTACTTTTATAGACACATGTCACCAACTTGATGCAAGAGTGCCAAGAGGAAAAACTAAAAGATACAACCTACTATAAACAATCCGAACATGCATGGGCCACTAAATAATACAAGTCAAAAAAAAAGTAAACTGAAAGGGAAAACATGAAAATAAAAACCCAACCAGAATAGTTTCTGAACTAGACAAAAAGATGGAAAATGGAAAAATAGATGAGATATCCCAGCTCCAAGAATCCAAGCTACGACCATCATACACAGTCCAAGCAACTATATCCCTAAGCTCCCTGAAGTTACAATCAAACATGTCAATTTTCTATATAAGGTACAATACGTTTAGGAAAATCCTATACATGGGTGATTGTAAACATACTTAGTTGGATGCCCATAAAAGTAGGTGTAGTAGTAAGAGATACAATACGAATGTAAAATAGTATATAGAAAAATTTATAATATAAGAGTTTAGCTCAACCAATCAAGAGAGTGAAAACAAGCTCATCCAAAAACACTAGGAGCCTAAAATGATGAGAAGATGAACTTCTCTTCGAGTCTTCACTACCTATAAGAGGAGAGTATACTCATCCAAACATGAGAAGCTAGACTCGTAGAGAACATGGAATACCCTACAATTATTCGACTCTCCTAGAAGAAGAGTAACCAGCCCAAGGAGTGGGTACTAAAATAATATATATATATATATATATATATATATATACTCTCAACCAAGAATCCCAAATGAGTGAGTAAGGGGATCTCCATCTCATAGATAATCTTAGGAAAAGGGTCACCAATAGTTCTATAAGTAACCACCATTGATGCCCATTATCCCACATGTCTACCCTAAACTACAAGTTAAAGGGTCTAAAACACCACACCTCAATACTATCCACTTTGGCTGGGTTCGTCTCACCTGCATGGTATTAGATCATGTCACAAGGACACATCTCGGTGGGGTAAAATTCCCCTCTCACTTTTGAGTCACAAGTAATGTTAAATTATGACTCACCATTGATCCATGTAGTCTAGAGGTAATCTCAAAGTTTAGTACACTTTCCCAGCCTGGTCAGAGTGTTCCACTCTAGTGTTGTTGATGACCCACACCCAGCCCAACATGAGGGTGCCTCTCTAGGGTTTTTGAGGACGCATTCCCAACCCAGTTGGAGGGTTCCAATCAGAATAGTTTGGGGACCCATGGACAACCTTTATGGAGGGTTCCATTATATTGTCATGAAGAACCCATTCCAATCCTGGCTAGAGGGTGCCACCCAAAAGTACCTGATGTCATCGCCTGATCGCTGCTACCATCGAACACCGCCTGAAGATTCGCCGTGCTTGGAACACAATTGTAGATTCTATTAAAAAACATCAAGAAGGATATTCCATTGATATTCCATTAATGTTTCCACATTTAATTAGATAACATATAAGGCTCCTCATATCCATACAGATCACACTTTTATGATCCTTATGAAAAAAACATTCAAGATAGACATTTCACTTGCCCCAATCGTACATTGGATGGAAAAGTTGTATAACACTACATTATGCCCAAAATTTGTCTCAAAGGGCCCATGAATTGGTCCCAAAAGTAATTATATTGATAGATCCAGTACAATTCTCCCATAAAAATACATGGATCGACTACTCATTCGCCCAAAATGGATACCTAGGGAAAAAGATGCATTTAACCACAATGTGGGCGAACTAGAACCTCATGGGGCCCATACCCCAAAATTATTTTAAACACCCTAAATTCATCTTGAAAAGCTTACCCAAAGACTAGGGTTGTGACACTACTAATGGAGCATTAATCTGATGTCACATATTGACTCCACACCCGCAATAAGAACCCTGAATAATAATAATCATATTTTTATTGTTAAACTCAGACGTTTTGTGGAACTGAACCATGAAACCAAAACATAAATTTTTTGAACTATTCTAAAAGGATCTGCCTTGCATAGAAAGACTCATGTCCACAGATGGAATGTCAATCAGACACCCAGATTAGAGATACGACCTTTGGAACAAGAATGGACTAACCTGATCCGGTCCGAACCGTTCTGGTCGGACCACTCTGCATGGGTCGGCCCACCCCAGCTAACCCAGATCGATTCTCTAACCTATTCATTCGTAGCTTTCCTGGCCCTATTGACACCAGCCTGACCAAGTCACCACCTCAGATCCCTATTCCTGGCCACGTCAATGACCAACCCACGAATCGCGAGACGATATCTTCGCCTCGACTGACCCACCTAGCTACCACACTGTTGTTCCATCTTGACCCTAGTACTCACCAGATCCACTCCACAGCCATGACGCACAGCCACCACACTCTCTGTCCTGCCACTCCCCACCAAACTCAGGTGTTCGCACCATCCAGAAACATCTGCTCACGGCCCCACCAACCTTGCCTCATAGCTCTGCTCCACCATCCCAAAATATTCCTACTGCACCCCCATCCATACTCCCAATCTCACTTCACCAAGCACACCGCCACCTCCACCCGGCCACTGCAGACTACCTCAGTATGAAGACGCGACAATCAATGAATATCGTAGTGCACCAATTACCTTCATTGGTTGCTCTCTAATGGTCCCTACCACGGGACACCAGAACTCCTCTGTTTACACAATCATGAATCCACCAACAGATTAGGGTCCCTTATGATGATGGATTCATAGTGCCAGCCTCGTCTGGAAGATCCATTAGAATATTTTTACGTCCAAATGTGGCAATGAATATATTTAAAGAACATATGGATATCATATAAATTTAGAGTCATTTAAACATGGATCTATGACCATGTTAGTATGACCATCAATTATTAATAAAGGAAAAAATGAAACATATGAGAAAAGAAATAACTTTTTAGGACAAAATTCAATTGAAAACCAAAATTAGAAGAAATCCTACCTTGATTCGTTTTCCCGTCATTGAATATGCATCTGCTGCATTCCCTCTTTGATCTGTCGAGGATCTATCAATAAAATCTTCTCAATTAGATAAAGAATTATTGAGATAGAGAAATAGATGATTATGGGATAACAGTAATCCTAATTCCTTAAGTTTTCATTTATAGGAAAACACCAGAAATCCGGCCAAATGCCACAAAATCCAAAAAACTCTACACCCTCTCATTTTATATCAAACCAATGTAAAACACCCCATTATGAACTCAATAATAGTCTTGGATTTCCAATTCATGACCCTGATCAAAATTTATTCGATATGACATCATTGGTAAAATAATTAAGTTTAATTATTTTATTTTTAATTTTCCCCAAGTTGAATTTTCTCATAGAACTTCCATGCTGACAGAAGTTATGCCTTTCCTAGGGTAAACACCATGTTACAGACTCAGCCATTGCCTCAAATTACTGATCTAGGATTCCATTTAGGCATTATCCTGTTCTATTCATGTTCAGAGTATAAAATATACTTAATATTTTATAAAAGTAATTTCGGGCTCACCAGGCCACAAAATTTTATTCTGTATCAATGCCTTGATATGGAAATATATATAGAAATATTTCATAGTCTTAAAAGACAAAAATTGGGAATCTACATCATTCCCCCCTTCAAGATTTTTATCCTAAAAAATCAAACTAGGAATAAAACTTGGGATAATGAGCCTATATATGGATCTCCCAATCCCAAGAACTCTCCTGCACATTTCTATGATTCCACAACATGTGAACCAAAGGGATGGTCCATCCACATATGGTCCACTCCTATCGACCCTCAATAGAAACCATGTGCTTTGTAATGGTCTCTCCATCTTCAATGTCCAATTATCCCCAATCGATTAGGTGTGTAAGATTTTGTATGTATATAGTCAGATGAGACATATATAAGGTGTATTTCAAAAATTCTAGCTGTGGGTGATGGGAATGGTGGTAGGAGACCTCGCTAACCCTCCACATGACCTTGAATGGCTTGATGAATCTCGGGGATAGCTTTCCACCCCGGACGAACCTCCACATTATGCGTTGTGGGGAGACTCTCAAGATGAAATGGTTTCCATGATCGAGCACCAAGGGCATGCGATTAAGTTCTATGTAGTATTAATATCTGATTTGGATCAACTTCATCCCTTCACAGATGACCTGTACCTTCTTTGTCGTTGCCTACACCCACTTTAGTCCCACCAGGGATGACTGTCCAACTTTTTTCAAGCACCAAGGTGTCCGGTATGGTCACATATATAGGTCTTCAAAGGGTGACTTTCTAATAGTATGGTGGTATATTTTGTTGTATGAAAAATATACTAATGGAAGGTGGTCCCCCAAGCTCTATCCAAAACCAAACATGCAAGCCCTTTCCATATCCTCCAACACCTATATTGTGCGCTTGGTCTGCCCATCGCTCTAGGGGTGAAAATCTGTACTCATCCGCAACTGGGTCTCGAATTCATCCTACATTCCTCTCCATAATTTTGATTTAAACTACACATCACAATCATAGACAATTATCGTGGGTAACCCGTGAAGGAGGACGATATCCTATAGGTAAAACTTCCCCAAACTCTCCACCAAACTCTACTCCCAAATAGAATGGATGTGTATAGACTTGGTGAGCTAGTACACTATCAACCAGATGGTATCATGGACCTTCACTGTGCGTAGAAGCCCAATAAATAAGTCTACGGATATTTCATCCCACTTCAACTTCAGGATCTCAAGAGGCTGTAACAAACTCTCCAGAACCTGATCCTTAGCCTTCACCTACAAACAGGTGATTTATTATGAGACGAACATAGCTACAATTAGTCTTTATTCGTACCACCAAAAAATACACTAAAGATATATATATGTTCATATGTACATATATATATTCCCATACAAGAATCCCAAATAATAGAGTAAGGGGATCTCCATCTCAAAGCTCATCCTAGGAAAAGAGTCACTAGTAGTTGGAGAAGTAACCACCATCGATGCCAAGCATCCCTCACATCTTCCCTAAACTGAAAGTCAAAGAGGATCAAACTCCACACCTTGATACTATCCACTTTGGGTGGTTCTGTCTCACCCACATAGCTTTAAGTTATGTTACAAGGACATGTATCGGTGGAGAAAATGACCCTCTTACTCCAGAGTCCAAATTAACATTAAAGTACATCTCACCACTAATCCATGTAGTCTAGAGTTCATCTAAATGTCAAGGAAACATACCCCTACAAGTTGGAGGGTGAAACTCTAGTGTCATCAAGGACCCATGCCCAGCCTAGTTGGAGGGTTCCACTCTGGTGTTGTTGAGGACCCCTGGCCATCCCGGTTGATGGGTGCCACTCAGAATTGGTTGAGGACCCATAACAACTCAGTTGGAGGGTTCCACTCTTGTGTTGTCAAGGACCCATTCCCATCCTAGTAGGTGGGTGCCACTCATAATTTATTAATGTCATCTTTTAATCACTACTACCATTGAACAGCACCTGAAGATGCACTATGCTCAGAAAACTAGTTTTGAACCACTTCAAACATGTCAAAATGGATCTTTAACTAATATTTATTTCATGTTCTATATTTAATGAGATCGTGAATAAGGCTCCACACATGAAAACAGATCACACCCATGTGGTATTTTTATAAAAACATACACGGTAGAGTATCTACTCACACCAATCATATATCAGATGAAAAAGTTTTGTAACGCCATATTTCACTTCAAATTCATCTCATGCGGCCTATTCCATGGTCCCAAAAATAATTATATGGATCACTCCTTTGGGATATTCCCAAAAAAATACATGAGATCTACTACTTATTTTACCATAATGAATACCTGATAAAAAATCTTCATTTCACCGTAATGTGTGTGAACCGGACCCTAATAGAGCCCATACCCTGACATCAGTTTAAACACTTGAAATTATTCTTGTGAATTTCGCACAAGTACTATGGTCGCACTACTACAGACAGTGTATTAATAAGATGTTGCATGTATATTCCATGTTACACCTAGACCCTAAATTCCTTTTATTTAATTATGTCTTGGCATTTAATTTTTCTTGGTTAAGGTTCGAGTCGAGTCCCATTTAATATTTTCAGATTGTCAAACTCCTAGTAGAGTTTTTTTCCTACGCATGGTTTTGAAGACCATGCGACCAAACCATGAGGCTTTCTCGGGGTCAAAATAAAATAATTAAAATTAGTTGAAAAATAATATAAAAATTTAAGGAATGATTAATAATAATAATAATCATGATAATATCAGTATGCTTAGTATTATTGTTATTGTTATTATTATTAATAAAGAATATTATTATCATAATTTTTATAATTCTATTATTGGAATTATTATTATTATTATTATGAAAGATTATTATTATTATTATTACAATTATTATTATTATATTTTTCGTATTATTATTATTATTATGAGTATGTAATTATTATTATTAACATAGAAAGTACTACTATTATTATTATTATTATAATTTTTTTTCTATTTTTTTAATGAAACCTCTAAATCTAACATCCCTGTCCCTTTGGTGTGACCTGATCTAGTCCCCAACCCCTTTGTAACATCAACACATCGCACCACATCACCCACTAGACTCCCATACCTACCTCTAGTGGGCTTACATCCCAACACTCCTCCCTGTCCCTAGTGGCCTGATTCTAGTGTGGGTCCCTTCCCCTATTCCGGCATAGCCAGATCCTAGTGCTTCCCCATGTGTACTGCCTTACCAAATGGTCTAACCTTCCTACTCCCTCTTACACACTAACACAAGCCCCTTGGTCTAGTGACCTCAGCTTCAGTGGCCCAACCTCCCTACTCTGCCTTTCTCCAACTAGAGCCCCATATGCAGTGCCTCCACATCCTCTCCAGTACATATTTTCCCATCCTCCAATATGTTTTAACTTTGAAATTTTCCTTCAATTTTATAAAACCCTAATGTTTTAGGTATAGTGATTTTTATTTTTCTCATTGTCTAGGGTGTGTGGTTGGTCTATGAGGCATTTTTCTTCTTTTTGTTGAGGTTCCATCACATTCACACATGTTGAGGCAGGTGTCTCCATGCCCTTTCTTTCAATTTAATTTTATGTGATACTTGATGTTTTTGTATTTAAACCTTAAACCATATTTTCAACATTATAATATTTATATTTAATTAATGGTATCATTTTATGTTTGATAGATTTGGTTAAAATAGGTTTTTTTCTGTTTCCCATATATGCTCATATTTGTGCTTAGCTAATTGGGTTTAATCAATTTTTTTTCTCTTTTAAATGGTTATGTGGGATGTTTTTGGGTTTTTTTTACTTATATAAACGTTTTATAGAACTTTTTTGGCATTTTGGGATGGATATATAGAAATCAGTTTTCGGATTAAAAGGTTTTTTGTGTTAGTGGATGGTGCATGTGATGTTTCTTAAAAAATAAATGGTTAGGAAAGGACAGATTGTGTTATTCCATTAGATGTGGGAACATCCATGGATGCATGGAGTGTACCCATGTATGGCCCTTCAAATTATGATGACAATTGGAGTGGTTTTCTCTTGAACCTTGTTTTTATAAAAAGAACTCTTATATTCACTTTACCTATCTTTTGATAAATGGTTCCATGGTTTAAAAAATGTATTGGGTGGTTTCAAAATTTTTTAGAAGGTTATGGAACGATTGGTGGTTGATAAAAAGGTAATGTTTTTGTAAAATTGTTAAAATCTTGTTTGGAATCATTTTGTTTATTGTGACTGTATTCAACTCATTTTTATTGATTGAGTGTATTTGAAAAAAATCCCCATTTAGAATGTGTGACTTTTTCGAGTGTGTGTTTGATAAATAATAATTATTTGGAAAAGTCATAGTGAAAATAAAATTTCTTATGTTTGGAAATGTTTTTTATGTTTTTGATTTCCCTTTCATAAATGTACCCTATATGGGTATAACTAAAGGTTAATTTGGAATTTTGAAATGGATTTTTTAAAACCCTTATTGGGCCGGGTCCCTTTCTTAGTTATTGATACATGATAGTGGGAGGGTCCTCAGTATTTGACCTCCCTTATGTAATGAATGTTTGATAGAATGGGAACACACTTATGGAGGCTAGGGCAGAGCGAGATTACGTGGTGTGTTGGTTATATATATGTGTATTGTTATTTTAATTGTATCCCACACCCCCCTGTGAAATATACATGGGAACCTAGTATAGAAAATAGGTTTACTAATAATGTTTTATTCACTAGTTTAGATTATGCACTAGATAGTGGCCTATAGTAGGGGATGTTTTGTTATTATTGCTATGGGATTGGGTCCCTCATCCAAGCCAGCTAGGGTAACGGTCAGGTGTTAGGGTGTTTTGATGTCATCGAGTAGGGAATGCCTTTGGGATGAGTCACATGTATAGTACCTTCTGTTTTTCCTCTGAGTTCTTAGGTTTTCCCCATGTTTTCCCCATTACAAATATTACTCGATCTATTGCACTCGTCATGTAGAAACATGTTTCTTGTACCTGTTTTTGGTTTTTATTTAGGAAACTATACATGTTTATTTGGTTTAAAAGTATTTTTATGTGTTTGTTTGAAAAAGAAAGCACAATTCCTCATTTTCCATTATTGAGCCTTGTTTTAAAATATGAGGGCAATAGATCACCTTTATTATTGGTTTTAAAATTCAAGATATGTATAGAAAACTATTTTTAGAAATGTATTTTAAACTAGTGTCAATGTAATTATTTTGGGAACAGAATGGCATGGACTCTATGGTGTTTACCTACTGAGCTGTCGAGATCACACCCTACCTATACCTCTTAGTGTTGGTAGACCTAGGCTATTTTGTAGGATCAAGTTTTTTTCAGGCTTCCCTAGAAGGTGATTATAATCAGACCATGAATGGTATTGTTGTTGGATGTTAGCATGAGGTCATAAGGATATTGTACAGTAGTGGTTATGATTTTTTTCATTTTTGATTCAATTTTGATTTTTTTAGATTTCATGTTGTTGAGAAGTATCTTGTAGCTTGTATTGTTTATATTATTTATGATTTGTTGTTAGATATTGTGGATTTTTTTGTTTTCTTTATCTATTACTGATTATTTATTTTTGGGTTAAATCATTCCCATGTGTATGTTTTGATTCCCAACACTAGTTTCCATCTCGGGGGTGATCGGGAATGCCCATCAGGAAATTCCATGGACTGGCTCGGGAAACAGATTTAGGGTTGACTTGGGCTGGTTTATGAAAAATTAGTATCAGGGAAGACCCTTGTTATTTGGGGTTCCTAGTATAAGGAGATTGGGAATGTTAGGACTCAATAGGTGGGTATGAGAATAGAATTGAGAAAGCTTAATTTCATTCATCCTCGAGTTACCACTGTTAGTCCAGGATTTGAGTCTTTTGTCTAGGGTTGTTTTGGATAGAGTAATGATAATAGAGGTTAATTGGGTTATGTTGTGGCCTCACATGGGGTGGTGAGCCATGTGGAGTCCAAGTACCTGGTTCAAGACCCTCTTAGTGTCATTCCTTACATGGGGCATGGCTCACCACCATGTCGTTGGGTTAAGCATAGGCACAAGTTCATCATTCCAGTGGTTTGTTTGTTGTGTTTATTTTTTTTCATGGTTGATGTGAGGGTGTGTTAGAAATGAAATTAGTTTTTAAATGTAAAAGTGTTTTGTATACATTGTTTTTAAATTGGTGAAGTTGGTTTTAAATAAGAAGTGTTTTGATTTGAAAAATTAGGTATGTGTTTGGATTTGATGAGGAAAAGAGATATATGAACCTTGGAACTACATGTGTAGGGTTATATGTGCATAGGTATATATAGAGAGTGTGTGGGGGAGCTTGTACATGAATGATGTAAGAGGGATTGGATGAACGCACTTTTGACGGTTCATAAGGTGTCATAGGTGAGTTTTTAAAATATAAAGGGAAATTGTGGTTTTGAAAAGAGAAATGAATTTTTGGGAATTGGATTTGGTTTAAAAATAAGGTTTTAGTATTTTGAAAATGGATTGGAAACATGGAATGTTTGAAAATTTATACGAAATGTGATTTTGGAAAAGAATTTTTTGATTGTCTTTGAGTTCGTTTGGATTCTGAGCCAGTTGTTTTATGCTCGGGGAGTTCATTTTGATTTTTTTTCTAATCTTGATGCTGATTTTAGGTTGTGTTTTTCATATTTTTCTGAATGTGTGGCCCAAAACGTCCCCCGAGGTTTCTAATTAGTCATGCACAGTTCCATGTTTTTTTCATATGTTTCCTATATATCAAGTTAATTGAGGTCCGTTAGAGGCAGTTATGTGGTTCATGGAGATAGAGTGTGTCTTTGGTTTGTGGGAATCTCTCAAGGGTGTTAAGGATCTTACCATCTTGAATTTATTTGTGGGTCTAGTTATGGACTAGTAAATATGGGTTGTCTCATCATCATTAGAGTTTAGTGTGCAGTTAGTGGTGGCCAGCTTTTATAATGGTTCCCTATTTGGTGAGGAGTGGCTGCTGGAGGAACCTGTCTCCAAGAAGTTATATTTATTGGTGTTGGGTTCCAGTTTTTTTACCATTCTCTTATGTGCCACCAGTATGGCTAGTTCAGGCATTCTAAGCCATCATGTTTCATCTCTTTGAAAATGTATTTCCATTTTGGTCATTTAAATCATCGGGAGGAAGAAAGAGTTTTGGACTAGAAGATACAAATGCCTAACTGTTTGGTAGGAGATACTTCATCCATCAGGGACCCAGCCACAGGTCTCGAGGTGAAGATCGTGCATAGTTAAGAGTTATATAGGATGTGTGGAACCTCATTCCAGATCATGTTTTCAGCTTTGGGATGAAAATATCCATAGTTTTTGTGTTCTATTCTTACTGTCGTCCTAATATCATCCTTGTTGTGGTGGTGGGATGAGCTAGTTCTAATATAATCCAAGGGGCCTTATCTGCCCTTAGTATGGTCTCTAAATCTTTCTTATTCCTTGAAGGATGTTGGACCTTTGAATAAATGAACCCACTATTATTTTGAGATTGGTCGCAGATGTTTTTTTAGGGGGATGTTTGATTTTATGAAATTAATGGGTTGTGTTTCTGGGACCTTTCATAGTTCAGGAGCCTCTCCATGGGTTTTCCTCTAGTGTGTATTAGTTTTTCAGGGTATTCCTCTGTCCCAGTGTCTTGGTGTGCTAGTGCTCCCCATAATGGTTTTAGTACTTGTGGTGGAGTTGTTTCGTTAGCATTGATAAAGTGGGTTGTGTTTGGGAAAGGAATTACCTAGTCTCCAGTTGTGGTGAGGATTTTTTCCGTCTTTGTGAGTGGTGTTTTGTTAATTTCTCATCCTCATGTTTCTGGTTAATTTCATATCAATCTTTCCATTTAAGTCTCTAGGGTGTTGTCTGTTCTATCTAGAGAAATTTAATGAGTTCAATTTGGGTGTTCTTGTTATTTCTACAAGGTGTGGTGTGTTCGGGTTTCAAGGTTTCTGTGTTAGGGAATTATTACAGTGGGGATAACACTCCCATACTCTCCCCTTAATCATGGGTAGTGGTTTTTCTTTAATTGTTTGGGTGTGATAGGTGTTGTGAATGGTCACCCCTAGGATTTTGGTTTCCTTTGGTGTTGTCTATGCATGGATTTGAGTTGTGTTAATTTATGGCTTGGTGACTTTCTGGGGGCAGAAAGTGTCTGTGGTGGGGAGAATTGTAACACCCTGACCCCAGATACCACTTATTTTATTATTCTTTGGCTTTTAATTTTTCCCTATTGAGGTTCGAGTTGAGTCCGGGGTAGTATTTTAGGATTCTAAAACTCCTCGTATAGTTTTTGGCCTTCTCACGGTTGGTGCAGGGTCTGGAAGACCGTGCGGTCAAGTCGCGCAGCCTGCTCGGTGTCAAAAAAATTAGTTGAAAAAAAATTAAGTAATGATTAACAAAAACAACAATAATAATATTATTATGGTTATTATTATTATTATTATTATTTTTGTTTTTTTTGTTTTTATTAAGAAACAAGATTATTATTTTTAAAATTATTATTATTCTATTAGTGGTATTATTATTATTTTGTTATTATTATTAAGGAAAAAGATTAATATTATTATTATAATTATTATTACTCTAATATTTGTATTATTATTATTATGAGTATGTAATTATTATTATTAACATAAGAAACATTAGTGCTATTATTATTTATATTATTAATTTTTTATCATATTTTTTTAAGAAACCCTAAATCTATCTTCCACCTCCCTTTGGTGCGATGTGATCCAGCCTCCACCCCCTATGTGACTTTTGTGCATCACAACCCATCACTTTCCGGAGTCCCCTCTCTACCATTGACCAACCTACATCATGGCGGGCCTCCCTATTACTGGTGGCCCAATTATAGTGTGCCTCCCTACCATTTTTCTAGTGCCTCCCGACACTAGCCCTTCCCCCATGCGCACCACCTTGATCGGTGGTATGACCTCTATGCACCCTAATGCTCGTCATCGCGAGCACCCCTGGCCCGGTGACCTCATCTCTAGAAGCCTGGACTTCTTTCTTCACCTTTCTCTAGCCGTATCCCGCTATGTAGTGCCTCCACATCCTCTTTGGCATGTGGTTTCCCCTCATCCAGTGTGTTTTACCATTGAATTTGTGATATCATCAATTTTGCTAAATCCCAGGGTTTTGGGTTTAGCGATTTTTATTTTTATTATTGTCTAGGGGGTGCAATTGGTCCACGTGGAATTGTTCTTTCTTTTTTTGAGGTTCCATCGCATTCTCACATATTGAGGTTGGTGTCTCCAAGCCCTTTCTTCCAATTTCATTCCATGTGATGCTTTCATTTTAGTATTTAATCATTAAAACATATTTCGAACCCTTTTTATATTCACATTTAATTAATGGTAACATTTTCTTATTGATATATTTGTTTAAATATATGTTTTTGGATGTTTTCTTATATATTCTCATGTTTGTGATTATCCAATTGGGTTTAGTCAAATGTGTTCCTCTTTTAAATGGTTATATCAGATGATTTAGGGTGGTTTTTACCTATAGAAACGTTTTATGTAACACATTTGTCTTGTTGTGCAGATGTTATGAAAATTGGTGTTCTTATGGATGGGTATATTGTGTTGGTGGATTATCCATGTGATGTTTCATCAAAATGAAATAGTTGGGAATAGACCCCTTGTGTTATGCCATTGGATGTGGGCACATCTATGGATGCATGGATTGCCCCAATGGATAGGACTTCAAATGATGAAGAAATTTGGAGTGGTTCTTCTCTAAATCCTTGGTTTTCTAAAAATAACACCATTATCCACTTTCCCTTTCTTTTGATAAATGGTTCCAGGGTTTAAAAAATGGCATGGATGGTTTCAAACTTTTGTGGATGGTTATTAGATGTTTTGTGTTTGATAAAAAGGTAATTGTTTCTTAAAATGGTTGAAAGCCCATTTGGACCTTTTGTGTGTCTTTTTCAGGTCTTCAACTCGTTTTTTGTTATTGAGTTGATTTGAAACAAAGAAAAATTTGGAAAGTGTGACATGTTCGAGTGTGGGTTTGAAGCATAATGGTGATTTGGTAAATTCATAGTGAAAATGGAATTTAGTATGGTCGGAAATGGGTTTTAAAGTGTTGTTTTCAATCTGATAAATTTATAGTAGATGGGTATAACTAGTGTCCCATTTTTAATTTTAAAATGTATTTTATAAAACAATTCTCAGGTTGGGTCCCTTACCCAGTTGTTGATCCATTTGAGTGGGGGGTCCTCGGTATGTGACCTCCCTTGTGTAATGAATGTTCGATGGAAAGGCGCCACCCTTGAGGTGGTCGGGGGTATTTCCAGATTGTGTGGTGTGTTAGTTATATATATGTGTCTTGTTGTTTGAATTTTATGACACACCCCCTTGTGAAATATACCTCAGAAAATAGAATAGAAAAGATGTTTAGTAAGAACAATTTATACACAAGTTTAGATTACGCAATGGACAATGGGCTATAGTAGGGGGATGTTTTTTTATTATTAATATGGGATTAGACCCCTCGGCCATGACATGTAGGGTGATGGTTGGGCGTTAAGGCATTATGATTTCATTGAGTAGGGCATGCCTTTGGGATTAGTCACACATATAGTATATTCTGGTCTTCTTATGATTTCCTAGGTTTTTCCGGTGTTTTCTTCATTACGAGTATCACTAGAGTCATTTCCCTCACCATATAGAATCATTTTCCATATACCTAGTTTTGGGTTTTATTTGGAAAACTATGAATGTTTGGTTAGTTTATAATGATTTCTAGGTGGATGTTTGAAAAATAAAGCACAATTACCCATTTCCCTTCTTGTTCCTTATTTTAAAATATGAGGGAAATGTATCATGTCTCATGTTTGTTTTAAAATAGAAGGTATGTATAGATATCTATTTTTATAAATGTATTTCAAACTAGTATCAGTGGAATGTTTTATGGAAATGAATGGAATGGACTCTCTAGTGTTTACCTACTAAGCATTCGAGCCCACACCTTACCTATATCTCTCGGTATCAGTAGTCCTAGGAGGTTTTTTAGGTTTAGGTTTTTCTCAAGAGTTCCTAGAAGGTGATCGTGATCAGATCATGGATGGTCATGTGGTTGGAGGTTACCATGAGGTCACAAGGAGATTGTGTAGAAGCAGTTATGTTTTTCTCATTTTAGTTTCAATTTTATATATTTTTTAGTTTTCATCTTTTTGAGTTTTATCATGTAGCTAGTATTGTTTATATTATTTATGTTTCGTTGTTTGGTATTCTGGATTGTTTGGTTCTCTATATCTGGTCTTGGTTATTTATTTTGGGCTTAAATCATTTTGACATGTATGTTTTGATGCCCAATACTAGTTTTCATCCCAGGGGGGATCCGAAATGTCCCTTGGGACACGCTGCAGGCTGACTCAGGTGACTTGTTTAGGGTTGACCTGAGTTGATTTGTGATATGCCATGTCTATAAGAAGAACCCCAAATAATAATAATAATAATATTACTAATAAAATTAAGTGTTTCATGGAATCGAGCAACATAACAAAAGAATAAAAGTTCCAAAACATTATAAAATGTTTCATCTCAAAGAGAAGGACTTGTGGCCGTAAACAACATGTTGATCGGACACTCGGATTAGGAGATATGGCCTTAAGAAGCCATATTGGCACGACCAAATCAGGTCCGGCCTATTCCGAACAGACCACTCCACATGTTCCAGCCCTCTCTTGCTAACCTAGCTCGATTCTACAGCCCACGGGCTAGACGAATGGATTGGGCCATTTGTCACATGCCTTCCCGACCCTCTGGCACCTGTCCCAACCTAGTCACCACCTAAGACCGCCTCATATCCCTCCACCTGGCCGCATCAACGACCGACCCATGAACCGTGAGCCATTTTCTATTCCTCGGTCACCCCAACTGGTCACTGCATTATTGCATCATCCCGATGATGCAAATCATTGGCTCCACTCCACTACCATGTTGCACACCCACCACACTCAACTTCTCGCCGCTGCCTACCAGTCTCATCTTGTCCCACCATCTGGATGCCTTCACTTGTGACCCCTCCGACCTTGCCTCGTGGCTCCACTCCACCACCCTGATGTACACCTGTTGTAATACCAACCGCACTCCCAGTATCCCTCTTCCTAGTGTGTTGTTGCATCCACCCGGCCACCATAACCCACCACCGTCTTAATCGACAAACATCCATAGACGCTACTGTTCCCTGACTACTCCTGCTAGAATATATTTAGTATACCCTTTGATGGAACACCGGAACCCAAATGGTTACCCAATCGTGAATCTATCAGAAGATCAGGGTGCCTTGCGATGAGGAATTCACAGTGCCATCCTCTGCTTGACGAACCGTCAGTATTTTGATATGTCCAAAAGTGGTGATGATTGTCCAGGAAGAACAGATGGATTTCAGATAAACTTTTAGTCCTTCAAACATGGATTGATTACCATTTAGTGCGGCCATATACTATTGATAAATTAAATGATGAAATGGATGAACAAAGGATGAATTTTTAAGGAAGATGTCAATCAAAAAACAAAAGTAGAAGAAATACTACATCAATTTGATCGCCCATTATTGACTATACATCTGCTGCTCTCCCGCTTTGTTCTGCCGAAGTTCCATCAATGAAATCTCCTCAATTTTATGAATACCATTAAAAGAACCGTTGAGATTGGGAGACAGAGAGGATTATGGGCTAACCCTAATCCAAATTCCATTTTTTTTCATTTATAGGAAAACATCAGAAATCATGTCAATGGTCATTGAATCTGAAACATCCGCACCCACTCATTTTATTTCACACCAATGTAAAACACCCCATTATAAACTTAATGGAGGTCTCATATTTAAAATTTGAGACACCAATTTTATGTTATTCGATATTACATAAGGGGTAAAATAATTAAGTTTAATTATTTTATTTACAATTTTCTCCTGGTTGACTTTTCTCATAGAAATCCCACATTGACAAAACATATTCCCTATCTAGGGTAAACGCTACATTCTAGACTCAACCATGGACTCATATTTCTAATTGAAGCTTCCATTTAGGATTTATCATATTTTATTCCTGTTTATAGTATAAAATATAATTAATATTTTTATAAAATAAATTCCCAACTCCCTGGGCCTCATAATTGCACGTCGTATCAATGCCTATCTTTAGAAATATACATATAAATATTTATAAGTTTTATATGGAAAAAAATTAGTCCCTAAACATTAAATATCATCATTTGGTTTGGTCCAGATCTAAAAAAACAAATATATAGAATAATGACCTTAAAATAGGGTATATGTGTTTACATGAAAATAACTCCAAAAGTGTCCATATAAATTAAGGAAAGAAGGAAATAGACTGAATCTATTATAGTTTGTTATTGAACTTGATAGACGACATCACAAATAGAGTCAAAATTGAGATATGATATAATATCCTAGGTTAGGTTGTGGAAGGATATCATATGGTGGACCTCTTGTGCAATTGATAAGAGAGGTGAAATGATTCTATCAAAATAAGACGCCTAATATCCTTTTAAAAAAGGATCCCTTGGCCTTTACATGACATGTAAACATTACATGTTGTGTAATTATCCGGTTTTTTCTTAATGTGAAAAACCATTACAGACATTGAAAAGTGTTTGACCACACAAATACACTTTGTGTATTTAATAAAAATCACATATTTAAATATATGTTGTGTATCTGGCCTACAACTAGGCTCCATCCTCCCCAATGAAAATCATTCCAAAAACAAAACAACCCACATGGAGGCATAGTTTCTAGTTTTATGCCAAAAGAAACCCTAAAAAGGGTTTAACAAAAACATAAATGATCTGTACCTCACATTAAATCCTAGTATATTAAAGTTTTTACCCCTTAAAGAAAATTTTCCCCAATTTTACCTTCAAATGGTTGTAGTTAATCATATGAGAAGAAATCCATCCACTGAGACTGTGCGTCGGCCTCTTGCTCCCATGTCTCATCCTACACATGGATGTCATACCATAACAGCTATATGAGAGGAATCGACCTACCTTAGAGAGTCATTGTGCTATAGTCCACAATAAAGATAGGATACTCCTAAAAAGGATTCATATAACTCTAACTCAACCTTATCACGTTGAAATATATGATACAGATCTAGATAGTACCGGTGATGCTGTGAAACAAGGAAGATGTCATGAATATACTGGTACCTATGAGGTAACTATAACTTATAGTATACTGACCTGAATCTCCCCACATCATCAAAAGGATTAATGAATTGAGGATAAATCATCACATGCCTTATAAACTATAAGATCGTGATTCTTTATTAGAAGTAAAAATGTTTCATTTTCATTTTATAGTTAAAAAATTGGGGGGAAAGTGGTTAAGTGCTGGTTGTATGCCTATTACACAACATTATTGGGGCCTACATTCCATGTTCGTATAGGTATAAACAGTGTATAGAGTGCTACACCCCTTATAATCCTAGTAAATGACAATGTAATGAACAAGCCAATATTTTTAGAAACATGGCGTGCATTTTCTATTACATTCCATTTACTTTTTTTGTTAAATCAGACAATAGCGTCATTTTTGTTTGGCAGACAGAACCAATCCCACATTCGATAAGCAGGGTTCTCAGGCAATCAAAATGAGAATTTGTCTCCTCTTTTTTCATCCGACACCCAATTTGAACACCTTCAGAAATGTCAGAATCCTCTCAGAGAGTTCTCTATTCCCTTTGAGACTTTCATACTAATTTCTTATCTCGACCTATATATCAAGGGTGGAGAGGTTTGGTCATTTTTTGTATATCTAATCTGATTTTGGTCTATTTGATTATTGAAACTAGATGAGTAGAGTCATAACAACATGAGGTAGGTGGTATTGTTCCTTTCCTTGACTGTCAAGTTGATTATATATAGAGGATTACCACACACCCACTTTTTAAGTCTCTGTTGATTGATTAATGAAACCTGTTATTTCTTATTGATGATTAGGTAATTAATTAGATGATTTTAAAGAATGTTTAGGGTTTGAATCATTGATTTAGGGCCACCGCATGGGTGCTTTTCACTTAGATGGTTGTTTGGCCAAGAATCCCTAAGAGGAATGACTAGAATTCACATTCTTTGGTTGTAAAAATGAACTACTTATGTGATATGAATTCCCCACATGAGTTAATTAAATTCTTAATCCATGTAACAGTTTAATATTCAAGTGATACTTGTTATGTGAAATATTCCCACATGAGTTGTTTAAATAGTAAGCCATGTTATTATTTAATTCACATGTGATGATTTTGATATTGAATTTAATTATATGACAAAGAGGGGTAATTAGCAATGGGAGAGCCACAGTCTTAGTTAAAAGACAAGGTTGGGATCATGTGACTAATTTAACCTTATGTATACCTTGGGTGAACGTGTGTCTCAGTTAAAATACTATGGATAAATGAAAGAGGTAATTATGTGAGGCACATGAGAGATCCATGATAGGTTGGTTAGGCTCATTGAGGATTATTTAAAATTCTGAGTGAACCTAGGATCTATTAAGGGGTACTAAGGTCAGGATCTATTGTCAAATGATTAAATGATTATTCTATCACGGGTTGATGGTTACTTTTATACGGGGGGGGGGGGGGTCTTTGGGCCGTGGATGGACCTAGAGAACATTATATAATCCAATAGAATTGAATAATGAAATGGAATGACTAATGACGCACTTCCAAGACAAATCGCACGCTTGGATTCAGTCTTCACTTATACTTGGTTACATTGTCTTTTGAGACATCTGTTGTGCTTTACTATTGAGTACCATATAGTTCAATGATTTCACTATTTCGCATAGCCTATTATATATATATCCACTGATATATTGGAACATACCTTTGGTGGTTTCCTACTAGGATTTTGTCTCACGCCAAATTTGGGTCATGTTATTGAGCCCAAACAGTTTATATTATTGTAGGTGTTGATAAGGTAAAATTCCCTACTACTAGTACATGATGTACTGCATAGAAGTAAGAGATCATGGGACCGAGTAAAGGATTGAGATGTTTTTTGCTTCCTTTTTTTCATATATTTTGGATTACTATAGTGTACCCATTTTGGATTTTTTCTTACAACAAAACATGCTACATCATCTTTTGAATGAAACAATGCTTGGTTACTTCTAATAATAGTTTCATACTTTTGACTTTAGTCGTATGTTGTTTACTACTACCAATATTATAATATTATTTATTTAGATATGTTACACTCTTTCAATGAGGGAATTGTTTCCCCACTATCACACCATAGGCCCCCGCTTCTAGTCAATATCCAATGGCTTTTAGGGAAATACGTTTGAGGCCATATGGATAACTAGTCATGGGGCACCAGTTAACTGATATCTGAATCTGATAAAATACAAAGTGGTATGATACGAGTGTTCTTTTCTATTTTTCCTTAATGTTTAGTGACATTAGACAAGGATTGGAAGTAAATAGAGTTTGGTAATAAAATATGCCTGAGAGTAGCTACCCAGTGTATTGGAAAAAGCCAAATTGCCTCGAATTGACTTGTGTTTTTTGGATTTTATGTTGTTACAATTTATTAGATTTCACTATTGGGTAACACACTTGTTTTGTGATATTATTATTGATATTATTTTGATTCTATTTTGATTCAACAAGATTAGTTAATGGTATTCCATCTCATGCATCATATATAAACTTATTAAAAATCACACTCCATGCATTCTTTCCATTCCATTTCAGAGCATTACTGATTGCATGATATTGTTATAGATGTCATGCCATATATGCATATTGTTATTATAGATACCATGATATATATACCTGATTTTGTGATAGGTTTATTTGTACATGTTTTGGTTCGAATTGTATGGACGCCATGATTTGATCCTTGATGTGTATGGGCTCTCTTGAATCAGAATTTGGTGGATCATGTTTCAAAAATTATATCACATTGTGTAGTTATGTGCTATATGTGATTCTAAACTTTTATTTAAAGGGATTATGGACCCCCATGGGGCAGAATTTGGTATACCATTGAATTATTTTTCTAAAATTGGGGTTCTAGAGGATTTTTTTAGGCTTACTGTCAAGAAACCCAGACAATATGGTGTGTGGTACTACCAACACACGCCATGTGTTCTCCCATTCGGGATGAAATAACTTTTTTCATGTACATGGAATGTACCCTTTGTAAATTCCATGTGGTAGATGACTGTGTTTCTGGCCATGTGAGAAGCAACATGGGATGGTGGGTTTCAAAATTACACACCCATGTATTTTTCATACACATCGTGTAGTCTTACTCAAGAAAACCCATGTTAATCTTGCCATTTTGGAGTACATGTCCCAGTGGGGAGACTTGTGTACATGTCGTGTACGAGCCTAAAAACTCGTGTTCCAAGAATGGTTACACACCCATGATGGTGGATGTGCACTCCTGGGTAGGAGAATGAGGGTACACGGTTTGCATGGTTCCTACACATCATTTACTCATATTTTGTGAATCTTTGAGGGTTTTCTTCACTTATTTAGTAATTACACTATGGAACTGCGAACTTCGATGATCTTGAAATGAGGTGTGTTCTGGAACTTGCAGAGCCGTGCCTCCACGAAGACCTCCAGTTGTGTGCCAGGAGAGTAAAGATGATCATACACCGAAGGTGGTAGGACATGATCTACCAGTGGACCCTCCAGTCATGGTAGTCGGAAAAACATTTATTATACCAGATGTAGGTGCTAATGCACATTTCCATGAAAACATTATGAGGTTCATGCAATCCTTTTAGGGAGAACCACAACCTACCACGTCTATGGAATAACTGACATGAGTGTTTCAGCTGAAGCATCCGCCCACATTTTTTGGGGGAGTCAGGCCACAGGCTACAGAGTCATGGCTGGAGGCCATGTTATCAATCTTAGATAATCTTGGGATGCCTACTAATATGAGGGTCATGCTTGCAACTTATATGATACGTGATTCCCCCATGACGTGGCGGGATGTTACCACAAATATATAACATTGGTGGGACATGAATTGGGAAGATTTTCACATAGTCTTATATGAATACTTCAATCCCGAGACACTGAGGACCAAAAAAGCCTGTGAGTTTATACATCTGGAGAAGGGAGCTCTATCATTTATTGATTAATCTTCCCACTTTATGGAGATCCAGTGTTTCACACCTATTTTAATGGGTGATGATCTGTCAAAGGAAAGGTGATTCGAGGATAGTCTTAAGTATTACATCTTCTTGTGGGTGAATATCATCTGGGTGACTATGATATCTTATGTACTGAATCATACACTGATTACCAAGTGGAATTAGGGGGAATCTGGAGGTACGAGCAAGGTAAGTTCGACACCGAGATCTGGTACGGTTTCTAACGTTACTAGGATGCATCGTTATGAGCTTACTCATAACGAATATAGTAGTCAAAACATATATTCCAATGCCCAGGTGAGGTGCTTCCTATGCGGAAGAATTTTGCATACTAAACCAAATTTCCCGATGGACCCAGTCGAGTGCTGAGCTTGTGGAAAATGAGCTATATTCAGATTTTCTGTAGGACTTTTCCTCCAATAGATAGTGAGATAAGGTCCACATAGACTCCACATTCATGAATTGGGCCAACAAATTCCCAATAATTTGGGAACTAGAATATGTCTGGCCACTAAGGCTAAAATGGTGGTCATGAAAATGGTATATATACTCTAGGTTATCAGAGATATCCAAGTGGATCAGCTCAGGGTAGCCGGGAAAAGTCACAGGGTCGTGGTATAGGCAAAACTTATGCAGTGCAAATGACCCAACAAGAGCAAGATCCAAGACCTTCTACTATTTGAGGTACCATTCTAGTCACCTCTGTTTTAGCTTATAAAGTTTTTGATATAGGGGATTTACATAGTTCCATATTTGTGCCTGTTGTGGAGAGCCCAAGGGTCTATGTTTTTACATCTGATGATGTTATGATGCTAGACACTCCATTAGGGATTAGAACCACATGTGTGAATTAGTTCAAGGAGTGTCCTATTGAGGTTTGTGGGTATCACTTCATATGGGAACTCTATGTATTATAGATGATTGGATTTTATGTCATTCTTGGAATGGATTGGTTGGTATCATTTCAAGACTTTTTTGATCTCTATCACTTTTGGGTGAGATTTAAATCACCAGAAGGTAGATCGTTTCTACACAAGGGTGAATGCTATGTCAAGGAAAGCTGATCTGGAGCCGAGAATCAGGGGTTGGGTGGGATGACAGCCTAGATTGGATGTCTATATTTGGATGATCAGGGGAAACATTAAGAAGATTTACATCCAGTATTTGATCGTTTCAAGGATTCCTTCCCAGATGAATTTTCTAGACTACCTCTAGTGAGAGAGGTAGATTTATTTATCAATCTACTACCTAGAGCTACACTGGTATGCATTGTTCTTAATAGGATGGCTAATATGGAGTTGCAAGAATTTAAGATATTGTTATAGGATTTGGAGGCTTAGGGTTTTATCAGACCCAATAATTCCTAATGGGGTTCGCCAGTCCATTTTGTGAAAATGGTAGATGGTACCCTTAGAGAATTCATGGATTATCCGAAATTGAACCAGTTGATTGTTAAGAACTGGTATCCTCTACCAAGAATTGATGATCTCTTCAATCAGCTATGAGGAGCTCAGGTATTTTCTAAGATTGATTTTAGATCCAGTTATCATCAGTTTCATGATATACCATTGGACATACCTCACATAGCCTTTAGAGAAGGAATGGTCTTTATGAGTATCTTGTTATGTTGTTCAGTCTCAAAAACATGCAAGATTTTTTCATGGAACTGATGAACTGAATGTTCCATATTTATCTTGATTTGTTTTTTGTGGTTTTCAGGGATGATATCTTGGTATATTATCAAAATCACCATAACCATGCCACACATCCTGAGATCATTTTGAATACACGTAGAGAGCATCATTTATATGATAATCTCATAAAGTTCTACTTCTGGATGGATCATATTAACTTACTAGGTGACATCATCTCGAAGACAGGAGTATCATGGGACCTAGATAAGGTGAGAATAATAGTTTTCTAGGAACATCCCAATAATGTCATTTATATCTGAATTTTCTTCGGGCTAGCCGGTTACTACAGGCACTTCATACAAGACTTCTCATGTTTAGCAGCACCGCTGAAAGGCCTGACTAAAAAGGGTGAGAAGTCTCTATGTATATATTATTGTGAGATGAACTTTCAAGATTCGAAAGGGAGATATACATTCAAACTAATAATGATTATTTTAGATCTAAGAAAGACTCAAACTATGTACAGTGATGCATCGGGTATCGGGTTTAGGAGAAATTCTTATGCAGGGAGATCGAGTCATTGCTTATGGATCTTGGCAGTTGAGGCCACATTATAGGAATTACCTGATGCATGATCTCTAGTTTTCTATAGTTTTTCATGACTTACATTGTTGGAGACATTACTTATTGCGAGAGTGTTTTGTGGTTCACATGGACCAAAAAATTCTCAAGTACATTTTTACTCAACGTGATCCTAATCTGAGGAAGAAAACATGGGTGGATTACCATCAGTATTTTGACATAGAGCATGCCTACACACCTGGGAAAAGCAATGCCGTGGTCAATGAACTGATCAGGAGGACTCAGATATAGGATGTGCGGTATTCCAGTAGCAAGTGGCATCTTATGAACTTATTTTCTAAGATTCATTTGGAGGTACACGACACATAGGAACATTATTTTAATACATTCTTAGCTGTTACATCTACCTTAATGGACAAAGTGAAGATATGGTCTCTATCAGATTATGAAGGCCTAGTTCTACATGATTGTATGTCATGAGAGTACCCTCCTACTAGTTTGACTGCAGGCGAGGATGAGGTTTTTCGGTTACAGGGTCGTGTATGGGTTTTAGTAGACATGTGTGAGGAGCAGATATAGGGTTGTCGTGATTCATTTGGGGAAGTGAATAATAGTGTCACCATGACGTAATGATATTTAGATCATCAGTACGTATGGCTAGGTATGAAGGGAGATGTAGATGGATTTTTCATGAGATGTTCCACCAGTTAACTAGTAAAGGCCTAACATCAGCGACCAACTGGACTTTTACAACATCTACCCATTCTTGAGTGGAAATAGAATGACGTCATGATGGATTTTTTGAAGGGATTACCAAGTTCACCATGTGGTAATGATGCAATTTGGTTCATTCTTGACAGTCTTATAGAGCATTCATATTTCCTTCCAATCAAGGAAGCCACTGATGTTGATGAGCTTGGATGGTTGTACATCCACAAGATTGTATGAATGCATGGGGTCCCACATTCTATTATTTCATAAAGGGACACCTAGTTTACTTCTCATTTCTGGAAAGGGATACAGAGTGCCTTGGGTACATAGGTTCTTATGAGTTCAACTTATGACCCCGAGACAAATGTCCAGTCAGAGCACACGATTCAGGTGCTGGAGGACATGCTTCAGGAATGTATCTCAGATTTCATGTGTTCCTGTGATACATACATACCCTTTTTTTGTGTTCTCCTAAAAAATTATCTTCTAGACTACTAATCATATGGTTCTATATGAGTATTTTTATGGCAGGCCATGCTAGTATACCCTATGTTAGATGGAGGTATGAGAGGTATCTCTGTTGGGACCTCATCTTGTCTAGGACACTACTGAGTAGGTTCATTTGATTCAGAAGCAGATGGCTACTGCATAGTCTTATCAGAAATCATACGTCGATCACCGAATATAAAATTTGGAGTATGATGTTGGGGATCGAGTTTTCTTATGTATCACTCCGAGGATGGGAAATAAGAGTACAAGGAGACATGGTAAGCTTTAAGTAAGATACGTCAATCCATTTGAGATTTTGGAGAGGGTTGTGTCTATTTCATATCAATTGCAATAACCTCATAGTGACATGTCTATGAACATTTTCTTCCATGATTCTTAGTTGAGACATTAATTTTCATACCCATGATGCACCTTTCAGCCTGAGGATGTGGAGTTTTAGTAAGATGCATCCTTCGAGGAGCGTCCCATTCAAATTGTGGATCATAGCACAAAGGTTCTTCATTGACGAACTGTTCATTTAGTGTGGGTTCTATGGTTTCACAGATGAGTGAAGGATGATACCTTGGAGATGGAGTCGACATTTTATCATAATGGCCATAGTTATTCTCAAATGTTACTTCATCACCCATAGAAGGTGAATTTGGGGACAAATTACTTTAATGGGGTGAGTTTGTAAGAACCTGGTTCTTCCTTTTAGGTATGGATCTTTACTTCTCTATTTATACTTAAGATATTGGGGGGAAAGAGGTTAAGGGATGGTTGTAGGCCTGTTACACGATGTGAATAGGGCCAAAACGTCATGTACATATAGGTACACACCATGTATGGAGGGATACACGCCGTACAATCCAAATACATTACCATGTAATGACCTAGAAAATATTTTTATGGACATGAAGTGTAGTTTCTAGTACACACCAATGTACATTTTTTCATTAAATTATGAAGTAGCTTCATTTTTGTTAGGTGAATAGAACTAATCCCTCATCTGATGAGCATCGCAACTAGGCAATCTAAACATGGATTTTTCTCCCATCTCGTCATCCGACCCCCGATTCGAACACCTTTGGATCCATTATAATTCTCTTGGTGGGTGATAGATTTTTTTGAGACTTTATTCATGATTTATTTCCTCTACTTAGTTATCATTGGTTGATTATTTTTCTCGTTTTTATATGTCTTATCCAATCTAGGTCGATTTGAAAGACGAAACTGGATGAGGAGAGTCATACGAACACAAGGTATGTGTTCTTGTGCCTTTCATCGATTTTCGAGTTGATTATATATGTTGGTCTTACACACGCCCAATTATAGGTTATCTCTTGATTGAATAATGAACCATTCCATTTCCTATTGAGGATTAGGTAATTAATTAGATGATTTGAAAGAATGTTTGGTGTTGGGAACCTTGATTTAGGGCCACACCATGGGTGCATCTCCCTCAGATGGCCATTTGGAATAGAATTCCTAAGAGTATTGACTTTAATTCCAATTATTGTGTTGTTAAAATGAAATTCTTATGATATATGAATTCGCCTTGTGAGATAATTAAATTATTAATCCATGTAATTATTTAATTTTTATGTGATACTTGTTATGTGAATTGTGACCATGTGAGTTGTTTACATGATAATCCATGTGATAGTTTAATTCACATGTGTTTCATTTGATATGGAATTGAATTACATGAAAATGTGGGGTAATTAGAAATGAGGGAGCCATAGTCTCAGTTAAAAGAGAAGGTTTGTCTCATGTGACTAATTGCACCTTATGTATACCTTATGTAAACAAGGGTCTTAGATAAAAGAACATGGATGAGATCATGATGTAATTATGTAAGGTCTGTGAACAAGCCATGACATGGTGTTTGATCTCATTGAGGCTTATTTTAAATTCCATGTGAACCTAGGATCCATTAAGGGATAATAGGGTCGGGCGATATTGGAAAATTATTAAAAGATTATTAGGTCATGACTTGACTATTACTTTTATATGGTGGGTCATCAGGCCCATGTCGGGCCATGATAATTTGATATAATCCAATATAATTGAATAATGATACGGAATGACTAATTATGCATCTTCTAAGCCAAAGCACAAGCTTTTATTTAGTCTTCACTTGTACTTGGTTACATTTTCTTCTAAGACATATATTGTGCTTACTTTTGAGTACCTCATGGTTTACTGATTTCACTATTGTAAAATTCCTATTATATATATCCACTGATATATTATAATAGACAATGGGTGGTTTCCTATTGGTATTTATTCTCACACGCTATTTGGGTCATGATTTTGGGCCCAAATAGTTTGTATGATTGTAGGTGTTTATCTAAGAAAGTTCCCTACTACAGGTACTTGATGTGATGCTTAGGAGTAGGAGAGAATGGGACCGAGACAAGGCTTGTGATGATTCTTACCTTCCTTTGTTAATTTTTTTACATTAGAAAATATATTGTGGATTTCTACAGTGTACCTGTGTTGGATGTTTTCTTCGAACATAAAATTCTGCACAATCTATTATATAGAACGATGTTTGGTTACTTCTAAAAATAGTATTATACTATTTACTTCAGTCGTATGTTGTTTACTGCTTCCACTATGTTATTATTATATATGATGTTGTGTTATAATCTTCCAATGAGGGAATAGTTTCCCCACTATCACACCCTAGGCCCTCACTTCTAGTCGGTAGCCTATGGTGTTTTGAGAAATGCGTTTGAGTCCATGTGGCCAATTGGGTATGGAGAACTAATTGAGTATCATCCGGATCCAGGAAGTTACATAACAAATAAATTTCCCCACTCTAGTAGAAACATGTAAGAACACCTGATCCTCAAACATGAAATCTAGTTTTAAATGGTGATGATTGGTGTATGAGTTCATCCAATATTACACTATATCCATTCATTTCCTGATCAAATAAAATGACTATGAAGATTCCTGAATGAGATGTGGTTCATGAAAGTCTTCCATATCTCTATATAACCATTATAAAGGTGAATGAATCGGTCTACCATATAAGGCCTAATAGGGATCCATCTGTATAATTTCATGAAAGCAGTTATTGAAGGAAAAATCAAAAATAGGTTTATGATTCACCCAAGAAGCACTGAAATTAAGGATCTATTCTCATATAATCTCTACAAAATCCTATATAATTTGTTATGACTTATCATTGGTCTTAGGGTGAAAGGTTGTGCTCTAGATCACCTATGTACCCAATGCTTTCTGTAACTACTTCCAGAACCTCAATGTTAAATGAGCATCCCTATAAGAAAATATAGTACGTTCGACCTCATGTACATGTATAATCTAATGGAAATATAGTCTCCAAATCTCATCCATTAATAAGGTATCTTTGATAGGAAAAACTTTAGAGACCTTTGTGGGCCTTTCAAAAGTCACCTATACTACATCACTGCCTCAAGGGGGTCTCAGAAAAAAAAAGTCACCAAATCCATAGTTACATAATCCCATTTAAACTCAGGCATGATAAATGGTTATAGAATCTCTATGGACACTATTGTCTTTCATCCACCTACTCATTAGTGGAACACCGTGTTACAAAACCAACCATATCCCTTTTCATAACTGGACACTAGTATTGGAAATGTATGTAATGATATATCTTAGTAAGACTGGGATGTACTTCCCATGTAAAAGCATGCAACTCACATAAAATCCTATAGTATGTCTTTAGAAAACTATATGAATCCATGGACGTGGAATAAATCATCCTTATAAATAATCTAGCTAGGATTTAGATCCTAACATGAAATAATATCCCATAGAACTAATCCCTTAGGATCAAATAACTAACTCATCTTTACTATTACGATATTTAAATAGGTCACTGATAACAATGAAATTTATGACTATCCATGATAGTCCAGAACCACCAAGTTTATCTTAGAAAACAAATTTAATAGCTACCACTGATCACTAGACTCTCAAACATCCGGTGTTTTAGTCCTTCAAGTCAAGCAATCTGCTACAAAATTTCCTTTCCCAGGTGTATAAGAATGATCAAAATCAAAGGACGAGAATATAATGATCCAAAACACTATATGAGGTATTTCTAAGGTTCGAACACATACTAGGTAATATAGTGACCTCAAACAAAGCTTTTAGATAACATAATATTCTCAGAGATAATCAAATAGGTCATCTATATGATGATAATTATATCAATTATTCAAAATAAGATAATTAAACTTTTGTAAATCCATTGGAAGCAAAAACTTTCCATTCACATTCTTGAAAAAATGGACAGGTGAACCCCATGGGGAAGTATTGGGCCATATAATACCCTTATCTTCTAAGTCCTATAGCTATCTCTTGAGATACTGCTACTTAGTAGTTGCTATCCTATAAGGATGGATGGTCACTAGTGTAGCTCCTAAGAAGAAATCAATAGATAACTCCACCTATCACTTGGGAGGTAAAGTAGAAATGTCATATGGGAATACATCTTTGAAACAATCTACTATAAGAGAAAATTATGCTTGACATATTCCATTATCATCCACATAAAGTCTTGAAATCTTGGATATTACACCACTCAACCCATAATAATATATTCTATATGTACCTTCATGGATATCCCACTCTCCCTTAGGAATATAAGTATCTCTCTCTGTTGATGCAAATGACATCCTCCAGTGATAACAATTCATGTATTCATGATTAGGAACTAACTAATACATATTAAGAAAAATTTCAAAACATGAAATTTCTAGGGAAAAATTTTACATAGAAAATGATATCCATATATCCCATAGGCAACTCCCTTCATTGGTGTACACTATCCGATTGTATACCCAAAGGAGTTTCCCGGGTCATCACCCCATAGAAGTACTAAATTTTAAGCATGATTGTTTTCAAGATATCCATAGAGATAAAATAATTTTAAGCGGTATTTCAAACAAAACATATACCAAGGTAAATTAAAATAAAATAAAACCCCAAATTTTAGATAGTTTGAGGATCTTCTCCCCTATAACATGATCCAATGCATAAACCTATCCCATTACATGTCCATGAGATACAACATTATTTCCCTTAGAATGAATGATATGATAACGCTACCTAACTAGTGTCTAGATCCCCCATCCCGGACAACCTACTTAGAATGACAATACGGTAGCAATCTAGATCCATGACTAATGCGGAGTGATCCAACTCCAAGACCTGACGTCAGAAATAATCCTCTCCCATTGGACACTGAAGGGAAAATTCTGAAAAGCCACTGTAAATTGAACATCTTACTGTAGTACCAGCATTCAACTGGAGCCCTCTTATATTGGGGTTTCACATTACTATACTTTCGTTGATGATGAAATACTACAAAACCGATAGTACATGCACCATGACTAGTACATCCCTCATGAAATGGATTGAAGTGATGCTTCATATCATCCAATATTTCCCTACAGGGCTGGGAAGCCGGTCTAATCTTATCTGGACCTCCATATTCCCACAAGTTATGTTCAGTATTAAAATCCTGGTTTATTATATTAGAAAATGTACTCAAATGAAAATCAATCACCTCAGAAAAAATAGTATTTATAATCCCATATTCAAACCATACTTCCTTTTCAAGCTCATCAACATCATAGATAGGCACAAGGTACTAATTCTCTATAAAATGATACAAGTAATCAATAATACACATATAACCCTAATTCAATTTCATGAAGCCCCTAGCATTATTAATACTCAAGGTCGTAGGGAAGAAATAGTCATAGAATAATTTCTGAAAACATTCCCACTCCATAATGATATGATGATCAATTTTAAATATGACATCCTACAAGTTCCTAGCAGAGTCTCGAATCATATACATAGTGACATTCACCATCCACTTAGGATGTGTCCCTAGGTGCATGAAAATAGTTTTCATGGACTTTATCTACGACTCTATAACCTAAGAAATAACATCCCTTGAAAACATGGGTTAATGCTACTACTGGAACTCTCTATCCAATTATTCAAAAGAAGAGTCAAGTCACAGAGCTCCCTATATAGTCTACATAAGCTGTAGAAATTCCCCTTATAATAGGGCAACATAACTCGTGTTGAGAATAACATAATGTTCCATTGTTGGAACTACCATGGGTAAAACTAGAGGATAAAGGCCAACCACCTCTAGATCATGGTCCTCACCACCATCATTGAACACAACTAAAGTATTTCATGGTGTCATAGCTCTACAAATACCAAGAACACACATCAGATAATATTTAACAATAATAACACCACAGATACAAAAATAGGTTATGTAAAATAATTTTTATATAAGATTCAAAACCCAATATATGTTCCTAAATTCAGGTCTATCTGTTAGGAATGATCATAAAGAATATTATAGACACTTCCAAACATCCCTCTACTATGCCAGGGTCTAGGTCAAGATCTATATTTCACTATAAGGGTCCCAATATAGGGATTATCAATTTAAATTGAAATATAAAAATACCTTTTAACGTGAAATTTATATCCCCATTAAGGGATAACAATTAATAATTAATGTTTTTCAATTCTTTCATTTACATAATAGATCAGTTAACTAAAAAACCCTTCCCAATTAATTCAATTACATGATTTATAAATTGAAACTTGTAGTTCGTTTAGATGCATCAAGAAAATTAGATTTGAAATAAGAGTATAATAGTTACCTTAAGATTATTTGACTAAATGAATCATCATTACCGATCTATATAGGTACATGAAATCTTTATATTACAAATGATATTCATGTATTAAAAATACAGTAACATTTTAGTCTATGTGACCTCAGTCAAATAACTCAAACCCATGATAATTAATTAGTTAGTGTATAATCATTAACTTATAGGAGAAAAACCATTTGGGTTGATATAGATCCTTTAATAAAAAATTATATAATTCCATTTTTACTACATAAATTATAGTTTTATAATAGATAAATCACCCAAGGAACAACAAACCACTATCATGCTATCAGAAAATTCTTCCTACATGGAATAGAATAATTCATGATATATTTGTTCAATGAGGTTCCTCATATGATGAATGTTCAATGTTCCCTTTATGTATCATTCCAAGGATAAAATTAAATCCAACATCATTATGATAATAACATCACATATCATGTGTCCTACCAAATAGTGTAATCAAAACAACCATAACACGCATAAACCAAAACACCAAGTACTATCCCAAGTAATTTTGAATTTTCCCTATACATGGGTCATATAATGACAAATACATGCTCATTACCATATTGAGAAACATCCTAGTATAATTTATATGATCCCAAAAGAGTAAGGAAAAAAAATAAACCTTTGATACTAAAATTTAACATTCCGACCAAGAATCCACTAAATGGTTCCCCAATCTGATGGGTCACATGGGCTCAAGAGAGCCTTCTCGTACACTAGATGATACCAACTAATAGTGAGGGTATAAGGTGGTATAGTGGGGAGACCATACCCTCATAATCAAATCCACTAAATGGTGTAATAAATAAATAATAATATAGAAAAAGAATGAAAATAATTGATAGAAGGAACATCATAACTGAACATACAAATGACAAAAATAAACAATCCATCAAAATAAATTTCCAATACAATATTCAATATAACGAAATGGCATGTATGTAATCCAAAAATAATTAGGTAGACATGGAAGGAGGAACATGTCTATACATGTACATCAAAAGAACCAAAAAGATCCAAATACTTTCTACATATAACATCATGGTCCAAAGATTGGCCATATGCTCCCTTGATCCCATGCTACAACCAATCATACATCATTATCTTGGATCCTTTCCCTATCTCTACCGACATCCGTGATGTTTTTCTGGGTACCAATAGGTGTCCTAAATATGGTATGATATTTACTCAGTAGGACACCACCAATGGTTTCAATAACAATTTCAGAACTATGAATATAAATGATAATCATGTGGGAGTATGATAGGAAAAATAGTAAATGAATAACTAGTTTGAAAATTCCATAAGAACATGTTGTAATATTGGAAGACTATAACAAATGATCATAAATATGTATATAAAATTTATATAATGGGTAATAACTAGCTTAGCATATGCCACATGTTAAAGGAATAATAGTACTACATGGGCTAGGTCCTAGTGTGTATAACTAAGGAGACCAAAATTTGAAGATATAAATGAATATGGAATTCACAGGTTCTATACATAGAGCATCTTCATTGATTCCATATTGTATAAGATCATACCTAGGGGTTGTAAGTGACATACCTTTAACATCCATATTTGGTTCCATACCGTATATAATCATACCTAAGGGTCACATGTGCTATACCTTGATCCCCTAGTAAATTCCATACCATAGGTCATAGGTATCATACATTCATAACAATTAAATTCCTTATTTAGATTTCCACCATAAAGAAATAATATAAAATTCCATGAGATATGAGGTTGTACATACCAAATTTCAATTATTAGTAGAAAGAGGCATGGGATAATATAATATCCTTCTCATTCAACTTTATCATTTAACCCATTTAATAACATTTAACCACTTCAGTAGATATCACATGTTGAGGGTGAAAACCTCCTTCCATGATTTTGTGCTACCAAATAAACCCTAAATAGGTGAAATTATTCATTTAAGTCTTATCATTTAATTTATATTCAATGACTATAAGGTTCGGTGTGTGAGAAAATGTTAATTGTAAAATAAACAAAAAAACCTTCTGGAAGAGGTATAGTCCACCAACCTGAGGATTTTGGTAGAACACTCTTCCAATATCAGACTTTGGTTTAGTCTATATTAGAAGGAAATGAAGATACAAAAAATTACCTAAAAATAGGTCATATGACCATGCACTAAAATAACACTAAATGAAATGATATAAAAATGAAAGAAGGAAATAGAATAAATCCATTATCAATGGCCATCCAATATGATAAAAGGAATTATAGAAATAGTAAAGAAGGAGATATGAGTTCAAATCCTATGTTATTTCATGAAAGGATATCTAAAATGGACCTTCTATTTGAGAGAGAAGAGAGTGGAGGATCATCTATCAATATAAGAGGCCCTTTCTCTTTAAAAACTTCCCTAGGAATTTACATGTTATGTAAAATTTAATTTTTTTTAATGCTAAGGTTTTCCCATCTAGGGAAAACCATCACATGCCTTGAAAAGGGTTTTTACATACCAATACAAATTTTTTATTGAATACATGCCATATATTTACACACACACCCTATATTTGGCCTACAATCAGGCTCCATCTCTCCTTAAAACATACCTTCCAAAAACAATATAACCCACACCAAGGTGTTTTTTCTAGGTTTATGAGAAAATTCAAACTCAAAAAGGGTTTAAAAAACATAAAGGATCTATAACTCACATAAAAATATGGGTTATTGAAAATTATTTGAAAAATATTTGAGTTTTTTAGTAAATATTGTTTCATAATTCTGTAAAACACTATACCTATAAGATCATGAATTTTTTTTGAAATTATATAATATATTTATTTCATGTAATTATTATATTGTTACATATATGGGGTGTCATACTTTAGGGTAAACATACTTGTAATTCATGGCCATGCATCCTTTTCATCCATCTCTTTGTGTGCTCATCTATTTCATGTTCCAAGGTTTTTTAATTTATGCTTCCTTACATGATGCTCCCGAGTGAGAACCATATGCACACTAAGGATACTTTTTCTTATCATTCACACACTTATAATTAATTCATAGGTCCATGGGTGATTATACTAGTGCACCTTCCATTCCTTATAAATCACATGTGAGAGTGCACCATCACACCCTGTTTCCACACCCAGAGGCCTGCACGAGCCACCTTCCGTGCTCAACCCTCATGCTCCCTAATCCCCTTTTTGTCTATAAATTGACAACATGGGTCCAAATTTTGAGATATATTTAATTATGTGAAAGGGGATATATTTGGAGTTTTATGACCTATGACTCACCTAAGTCATCCAACCATGTTCAATTTACTAATGTAGTCAAATAAACCTAATAAAATAATAAAAATTTGGAAAAATTATGTTACAGAAAGGTTTAAAACATTATTTTTCTTAAGAGAGTAATTATCTTAGATTAAACCAAAATTATTGTAAAGGACCCCATCTTAAATGATACAGTAGGATATCACACACCCAAGTTACACTCATGGAACTATAAGATGGTAAAAACTGACCCCTTCCCTAAATTGACACTTCCCCCTAAAATCAAATAGAGAGAATCATCAACTAATATCAAATATGGTAATAGATTTCACTACCCATAAATCATTAGATATTTCTCCTCATCCTATATTTTTGGAAACACTTTGACCTATCCTTCAACTAGGTAGACACTTACAACTTCCCTGTACTATGGAGACACATCACTATACCCTATACTAGGGTGAGAATTTTACATGGAACCCCCAAATAGGGCATCAACGTACTTTATTACCACAGATGAGTGCACCCTCTATCAAGTCTCTTAACAGGGTGACACATTCTCCAATGTGTTACACAACACCCTAATGACTTAAATTATATTTTTCCCCTTGAAAACCTACTTTTTCAATATCGTTATTGACATGAAACACTAAACTGAAATGAACCATGAAAAACTATCTAACCATTAAAATATATTAATAAAAATGGTTATTAAATAAAATGTAAGAATATTATTAAACATATCTATAAATTAAAAAAGGTAATTATTAATACCAAGTAAGTGGTGAAAGTTTAATTATTGTAGATTAATAATTTAAAAAATGATTTATTATTTAAAATGTATCCTTGCTAAATATAGTAATTTTATGTGTTTTAAGAATATATATATTTATTGATAAAATATTGTTTTTGATTAGAATAATATATAACAAATAAATTTAATAGTAATGGATTTAAAAAAAATAACAATACATAATATTTTAGAAACGTTATTCTCATATGAAATTATTTTTCATTATTTTTGACTGTTTTAATTGAAAACATTAATTATCAAATTTTAGAATTTAAATTTTAAAAAATAAACATAACTTTTAGATTCATTATGCAAATATTATTTTAATATGAATTTTTATAATATTTCTAAAATAATTTGTTTTAGGTAAACAGTGAATGAATTGATTTTTATAAGACTATCCATTTTATAGAATTATAATAATTCAATAATGAAATAAAATTCATTAATTTAATTTATGGGAAATTAAATATTTTAAATGTAATATAAATCATATAATAATACTGTGATGAATTTATATAATTGATGTTTTAATTTTCTGGAATCTTAAGTAATATTTTATTCTAAAAACTATTTTCATTCACTTATATTCAAAATAGAAGTTTACATTACATGTAGAAATTAGATAAAAAATGGATTTTATATACTAGACCAACATTATTATATTATGTAATAAGTTAAATTTCAATTTTTTGAATAAAATTATGATTACTATGATTAATGTTAATGACCATGGTAATGTTAAAAATGTTATTTTAAATGAAATATTTTATTAATATTTTATAATTTTTATAAAATATCTTAATTTAATTAATTATATAAAGTTTCATTAATTTAATTTTGATCCTATATCTAAATAAATTATCACTCATTCAATTGGTAATCAATACTTAATAAGATTAGTAAGAGTTAATGGTGAAAACAATATTTTTTTATAAAATAGTGTAAATATAATATTTTCATTTAAAATATTATTTAACATTAATTAGATATTTAATTAGATTAAATTGATATTAAATTTATTTTAATCATAACCAAGACTTTTAATAGGTTTAATTTTATATATTTATTAAAACATAAGTTACTTAACTAAAAACTGGTTACTGTGGTAAACATAAATATGGTAAAAGAAAAATATAAGAACAAATGATTTCCAAAATATATAAAACATATGTGCAAATACATGTTTGAGGCTAGATCTACCCAATACCACCATAAAATATATTATTTCAGACTTATTTAAACTTTAAATCTTGAATAATGTCATTTCATTATTTAAAAATAATTGGTGTTCACAAAAATTCGTTTTTCATAAATTATAAAAGGGGATCACTGACCCCCTTTAAATTTTTAATTTACCATCAATATATTCTCTAACCCATGCCTAATATTCCTATCCAATATGTCTATTTCATTTCTAATACCTCACTATCACTATATGTTTGCATAATCCCTTCAATTTTATGGAGTTTATCAAGAATAAATTCAAGGTCTCAGTACAAATATTACTTAATCCATAACCATTTTTTATTCATAATTATAATCCAAACCTACACAAAATATATTTATATAATGAAATAGGTATAAATTTTATACTTAATGTAAATTTTATTAAGGTAAAAACCATTAGTTATTCATTTACAACCACTTGTAAAAAAATTAAATAATTTCAATCGTGCATTATGAGGTCCACCGCCTCCATGGAATAACATTTTTTAGTTTTTTCATATTCATTTTTTATTTATAAAAAGAAATTGAAATATGATATAATAACCTAAAAAAGATAACTAATACCATTATGATTCTTTTATAATGATATTATACACTTCCAAAACCATACCCACCCATGGAGTTACAATGTGTTCATATTTAGGTCAGTTTAACCACCTATATAAACTACACTATAAATCACTATCATAGATGACTATGTTAACTAAAAATAATAATATTATTATAAGTAAAAGAGATAATAAATATTTTTTATGTTTCTGGAAAGGTAATTTTATGTATTTAAAATATTATTAAAATGTCAATTTTGATATTTAAAATTACTAAAATTGTCCAACACTGATTAAATCATCAAACAAACAAAATAAAAAACAATATAATAATTATAATATGATAATAAATGGTCCATATTAAGGGAAATATAGAAGAATAATATTCCAAAAGTTTTTTTAAATAGTATAATTTTATTATTTATGAAGTTAGGTGAGTTCACAAAACATATCAAGAATATGGTAAGGGTCTGTGTTAATTCAATTTTCTCCTATTAAGTTACTAACATTGTTATTGAAACTATATTTCAATAGTAATTATTTATTATAACTAGTTAATAATTGGAATAGTATTTTGTCTTTATTTTCTAGGGTTCTAATTTTTTCCTTATAGTGTAAGTATGAAATAATTATTACCTCAATTAATATATTAGTTTTCTGTGTTTCCTATATCAAATTTTCACTCCTTTAGAAATACTTGTTATTATATAGCATGTTTTATTTAAAATAGTGAATCTATAGACCCATTAATATATTATATCATGATATTATCCTTAATAGTGTTACTTAATTTTATGTTTTGAACCATTTACTTTAAGGGGTTTGGATAGAATATTTCTAAAATTTTAATGGTCTGTGTTAATTCAGTTTTTATCAATCAAGTTACAAGCATTCTTGTTGAATTATAATGTTACATGGTTTATTTATTATACATAATGAATATTTTATAATATATTTCCTCATTATTTTATGGGGTGATACAATTCTTACATATAACCTCATTATCAAATGATTCTTACCTCAAATATTATGTTAATAATAAGGGTTTCTTATCACAAATTTTCACTAATTGAGAAATATTCCTTTTTATACACAATGTTTTTTAGGAATATTTTATATACTATAAATTTAATATTTTCATTATTATCCTCTCATTATTAATGGTATGTGATGTTTCATTTTATATTATATCATTAAACGTGGTTTGATTTAAATGATTCTTAATCAGTAAGTTTTAATTGTCTCTATTTTCAATTCCATGAGACATGCTTGATATTATGGCCCATATTTTAGTTTATAAAGTGTATTAAATTCCCTATTGTATTTATGTAAAATGAATATCTTTTATTTTATTATTTTTTAATTTCATGGTTTTAATATCATGTTCCATTGATTCTTACATTAATACAACCATAATGGTGCTTGCATCTATTTTTTCATTGAGATATGATAAATATTAACCACTTTATTTCTTTATTGAGTATATATATTTCCCACAGATTACTTTCTAAATCCATTGATACTATTTTCAAATATGGTTTAAAGTTGAATAAATCCATCACAACCTTTTTCAATGAAAATAATTCTCTATTATAGGGATGATTTCTCTTGCATTACCTTTACATTATGAATACCCAGTTTTTTATTACATCGTTTGAATTGAATTCATGAAGATATCCATAAATTGATTTATTAGGGAAATTATTGACATAACCATATAACATTACTCTATATAGTGTTATTTTAAGTTCTTATTACAAAGAAAAATATAACTTTTATTAAAATTGGAATTATTTTTTTCTTTATTTCCATCATAAAAAAATCAATTATTTAATTTTTTTCATGATTAAGTAAAAAATTACATAGTTAATGTTTTGAAATGTATTGTTACCCCATATTATGAATGTATTGGAATTAATAAGAGATATGTGGGGGCTGATAAATATAGCCTCCCAATGCATCAATAGCTCTAATAAGATAGACATGATTAGGTCATTTTCTATATGCATAATAAAAACACATATTAAGTATCCATAGAGACTTAAAGGTAAAGTAATGATGTCTAAGATTATGATTCTAGGCTTAGGGTATGAAACAATCTTTTTATAATTTTTGTATTTCATCACTAAGGAAAAAATTATTTTTATAAATGTGATTATTTATTGATATTTCAACCATGTATAGTCTATTATCATATTTTATTTTTATTATGAAATTATTTTAATTATCTATTCATGATATATTATTTATTACCATATTCTGGCCACTTATGATATTTGATTGTAATCACTTTTGTTTACCCTTACCAAGAATTTAGCTCACCCGTTAATATATTTATATTTATCTAGGTTATAAAGAATAATATTTCACATGATATGTATAAGATAATATATTTTTTGTAAATATTAGTTGGATATATTGAAAACTTATAATCAATTATATAGTTTGATATATAGTGGAAGAAAATGTCTATTTTATTTTATATATAGAGACATTTTTAGAGAAACGTTTATCCTAAACCATTAAACCTAAAAGTTCCTTTAGTTATAAGGGACTCAATATTTGTTAGTGATATTATATTTGTTAATGTTTGAAATTGGGATTATTTTATTGGTTTCAAATATAATATCTAAATAAGGTGTTTATTCACACTATATTACAAGTGTGCAAGCCCAAGATTATAAATTTGGTATTAAAGGAGGGTTTAGATGACATTATTGATTTATGATATCACTATTCTGTTATAATTTAAGAGTTATAAATGTTATTAAGTGTTGATAAATTAAGGTTGATAATAATTTGAATTGTATAGATAAACCCTTTATGTTAGTTGAATTAATATTGAATATTTTTGGGATTGGTATAAGATAACTTTAGTGAAAACCCTAGGGATTAATCTATTGAAAAATTATAGGTATATGAAAACATCCTGAAATTTCTCTAAAGTAGAAATTTTGTGGTTTTTATGGTAATATAAACTATTTCTAGATACTAGTTGTGGATACGGACTTTGGAATAAATATACCTAGGGTTAATAACCTTAAATGGATTGGTGGGTATTAACTCAATCATTACCTAATGCATGATAAAGGGGTATAAATGAATAATTGGTTTAATACTCCCATGGGATATACATTGGTTAGTAACATTCTCTTTAAAACTAATTAAAAAATATTTATTATGTTAGTGAATTATGGTATGAAGTATAAGAGAACCTAAGATAAATAAAACTAAAATGAACTTAGAGTGATTTAAGTTGAATTGAATGATAATTTAAGGATTTTGAAAATTAATATATTTTGATATTGATTTTTTCATGAAATCATATTATAATAATTATATTATGGATTTCATAACTCGTTATTTAATATTTTTAATTTTATTAAATATTTGAGCTCGAAGGAACCTAGTTAACAAATCATTCCACTAATAATGAATAGATTTTTCCAACAAAATCATAAAGGGATAATATTTGAGGTGAGAAATATTATGATTAAGAAATAATGACTATCATGAATTATGGTTAAAAATATAAACATAATTGACTCCCTCAATACACAAATAGAGATAAATATAGAGTATCATGGAATTTTGGGGGATAATTATGATATTAGAAAGTAGAATAAATTTCATATGTGTCGTCAATATGGGAAGAAACACCTCAAGTATTTCTCGAAATTAATGAGAATCCACTAAAATTGTAAAAATAAAGGCCACCAATATCATGAGTGAAATAGAAAGAGACAAGATACAAAAAATCATTTCTTCAATTATAATGAAATTGGGAAATCTTCATATCAACACACTAATCCAATAGGAATAGGGAAATAATCACTATGAACCGCCTCGACTGTGCTATGAAGGAAAATCATATTAAGAAACTAATTTTTAATAGGATAATGATTCTATACTTTATATTATCCAATTCCTTAATAAATGTATGTTTTAACCCACTACAAAATATTAAACTATAAATAAAACCTATTATTGTATGATTTTTATTAATTCATCTTCATGGTTTGTGCGACGTTACATATTATAAATATAGATTTTCACCTTAATTTAATTCAGCATTAGGAATGTATTGGATCTCTTTTAAAAGGTATCTTATATTTTTATTGTATTTGGAAGTATCAGTACATGTATTATATCAACCCATGATCATCTATCGATGTAGACTATGAAATTCCTATAGAAATTATTTTTATCACATAGTTCTTGATATAAAATCACTTGTTTCTTAGTGTCTATAATAGTAAATTTGAAACCTCCTTATAAATTAAACCTTATATGTAGTCTATCTTGTGCCTACACTGAAATGTTTTCTTTATAGAAAAATAATTCAAAATTGTAAGGGTGTAATCTATTAAGGGGGTGGGGGAATTTAGCACCATATAATCTAAAATTATATATATATTTATTATAAACATGTTTCCTTTTTTGGTATATATATATATATATTGGACATCAATTAATATCTAAATAATATCATAATATTTTCATTTAGAGGATTAAAATTTCATAAAACCATCATTGAATTTTTCTTTCTAAATTAACCTCTTTTTTAGGCAGGTATTTTTACAATATCATTCCCATGGAATATCCTATTTTTAATTAAATTGTTTGAATGGAATCTACCTAGATATCCATATAAAAATTTATTATGGAAATTATTGACATTATTTTATAAAATTACTCCATACAATTTCAGTTTGAGGAATTATTACATAGAAATATATTCTATTTATTGGATAGTAAAATATTTTTTCTAATATTTCCATCATACAGATAACCATTTCTCTATTGTTTCCATTATTAAGTAATAAGTTACGTACGTAATCTTATGAAATGAATTTTTAACTCATATAATTATTTCAATATAATTATCTAATGATAGGTGGGGCATGGTATTGGTATCCTATAAATGCATTTATTAGACTTATGAGAAAAACTAGCTTGGGACTTCTGGTGAATCCTAGCCATGAAAAAGTATTTACAAGACACAAGGAATTAAAGGTAAGAACATGATGTTAATGATAAAGATATCATTTCATAGGTAATATAATTAGCTATCCGGGATTATGGATTTCATCATGAATTAACTAGTTATTGTTATTGATTTTTTTATTTATTAGTATGTCCACCTTGAATATGTTGAGATCATTTTTATTTTAACTATGTTATTATTTTTATTATAGCATCCTCCAATATTATTAATTCAAATATTATACACACTATTTATCTTTAACAATTATTATTTATTTTTACCCTTATTGAACACTTGAAATCACCCCTTTTTATGTTCTTATTTCTCCATGTTATACATAAATGAATTAAACATTATATGTCTAGTAGAATAGTTTGTGTGAAGAAATTTTTTGGAGATGTTAAAGAGATATCATTGAATAAGTAGTTTTCTATCCAGTTGAAAGAAATTTTTATTTTAAGATATATATATATATATATATATATGGGATTTATTATTTTAATGTATTTCATAACTCTCTAAAACACTAAAGCTAAAAGGTCCTTTGGAAGTAATTGAATCAGTATTTTTTAGTGATATTGTAATTATTGTTGGTCAAAATTGGGTCACTTTTCTTAATTTCAATGATTGTATATCAATAATGTGTTTATGAGAATTATATTCCAGGAGTATAGGTACAAAATTCGACACATACAACTTGCGATCCTATCCATAAATGAATCCTCTATAGCCTCCTGAAATGCATCACTGGGTTGTGCATACTAGAGTGCTCCCCATCAATCTTTTATTCCCTTGATAAGGGGTTCTTAGTAGGGTTTAATTCTACACCAATAATATACTAATTATAATAATTATAATGTACTAGCTTGATAATGAGGGTCCATTTAATGAGGATTCCTATGAAACCACCCTTGAATCAATTTTCTTAAGTTGCCATACCCATATCCGGAATCAAACCAATCTGAGCACTTAGAGGACCCATTTGTTCTACATAATGACAGGTGGATAGTCCAAAACCTACTATAAGGTATGAACCCCTACTATTACCCCCTTCACATGATTCATTAAATATGTGAGGAACCTCTAGGGTAGTTTATTCAAAATTTGCACACATATCCCTCTTATTCCCAAGAAAGGAAAATGGTATCTTAATTGGTGTAATTACCATCACTCTCCTCGTTGGACCATATTATCCATGAGTTCAGTTGTACACCTTATGCTGGATATCATTTAATAGGATTAAAAAATACCTACATTTTGGTTTCCCATGAATAACTCTCAACATATTCCTCAATGTTGTATATTCTTTATGAGTAATCCTTTATCAAAGGGACATATTATCATTGAATCATCCTTCCTAAAAGGGATATATTTCAAATTATTTACCTTCCCTAAATGTATATATTCCCTATAATTCATCATCCATTAAATGAACACATTCCATTAGAGTCTCCATTCCCCAACGGGACATATTTCATATGAGTAACTCATCCATATCATGCATTGTTATTAAAAAAATATAATAATCCTTAAATAGAAAACCATGAAAGATCCCTACTAAATCCCTTGTTGTATACCCTTTCGTGACACATATCCCAATATTCATGAATTAAAAATATATAACACAAATCCTTGACACATTAAGCTAATATACATGTTTTGGTTCTATCACATATATTTAAAATGTGTCACCTAAACAACAATGGTTTTAAATCCCATTAATCATGATATATTGTACTCCTCCTTGAGGTTTAATTCCAATACCCCACAGGTCCTAGTTGAATGCCCTTAAAAGACACTTCATTTAGTCCTTGTTGCAAGACCTTGAAATGCCCTTAATTTATTTAAGGTCACATGATCTTAATATAAACCACATGTTTCCTTGTTATATGTCCTAAAATGTTAATACATGTCTCATTAAGTGCCATATAACTATGCAAGTTCTACTTCTATTCATAGGGATACACATGAAGCCCCTTTATGGGAAAAATACCAACATCAAAATGACAACCACCAACCTAAAGATAAATGAATGCAAGATTTTCCAAATATTTGGCTTAAGAATATAACATGACTAACTAAATATATAATGAGGGAGAAACTATGATAAATACAAATTTTTACAATTACACATGGTTTTAATCAATCACCAGTGTGGTGTTAGCCAGTGGTAATACTATTACTAGGAAGGATTGAAGAGCTGCATTAAATAATTAAGAGCATATTGAAGTAGGAAACAATTACACATAAAAAGGTGAGATGAGCCAGAAGTCCCATATTCTCAACCAATGTACTATCCAAATCATTATTGGTAAAGTCCTAATGACCACCATCCTTTGGAAATCATGTCTACATCGACTCAAAATATAGGGGTGTTGTGGTATATTGGAAATATTATGATGAACCTAAAGTGAAATAAATTAACCAAAATTATTTCTGTAACAACCCATATAATGATAGAAATAATAATTTTAATATTTACATTAATTAGATAATAATATTCATTATAAAAATATTAAGTAATATTTTTTAAAAAAATAAATAGTTTTAACTAAACACTTTTTTATAAGGATTTATTTAAAAGTTTTCTTTATAAATTTTGTAATTTTAATTTGAAAAAATTAATATAATTCTAAAAGTCATCTTATCAATATTTACATTTTTTGAAATTTTGGGATTTGTTTAAAAGTATCATTTTTTGAGTGAATAGTGATAATACTGATTTTTTGTAAAAATAATTTTCTTTTCAACAAATTAATTAATTTTAAAGTTACAATATGTTTTGAATATGATTTTGAGTATTATAGTAATTATTAAGTTAAATTTAATCTACATAATTACTTTTAAATTAAATTTTTATTTGTTTGCAATATATGTTTGTTCTCGAGTTTAAAAATGAGATTTCTGTAAAAAAACTATTTTTAAATGTATAATGCTTCTAAATTTAAATTAATAATGATAATACAGAATGATAATTGTTTTAAACTAAATTTATATATTCTATATCATTAAATATTAATTTATTTTCACAAAATGATTATTATTAACCAGAGAGTTAATATAAAACCATCATCTACTCTTAAAATACACTGGTTGAAAACTTTTTTTTCGTTGTGTATTCAGGTTTTGTTTTAAATTAAAATTTCCCACTTATATGAATTTATTTTGACAAAATGGATTCCATATTTTTAATTATAAAAATTTATAATTTTTAATAATTTCAACTTAATTTTTGAACAAAATGAACAGTAAAAACAAGAAAAAATTAATAACCACATTAATAGTAAAAATAGATTTACTTGGGGGTTAAACTAATAATATAATGGTTATAAATGACAAAAAAATTATCAAACACCCATTGGATGGAAATATTTTCAACATATCTTATATGGGTTCGATAATATCCCATTTTAGAGGCTTGTGGCTTGATATAAATGTAGGTATGATTGAATCATTTCAAAAACATTACATGTTTTCCACCCACCTAACTTATAAGAGTCCACCCACTATCCTCCTCTCCTCACACAATTAAATACCATTTGTTCAGCCAAAAAATTCCCAAATCACTTCTCTATTATCCTCCTCTCATCCTAGAAGCCTTATCATTGGAAGAAATATGACCAAATAAGATATATTTTGAAAACCAAAATAACATACCTGAAGAATAAGTAATTTCCTCCAACAAGCATTTTTAATTTTCTTCTTCCACCACCCATTCAAATATTATTAAACCCTGATTATATAATAAACACTATATATTCTATATACTGATACGTTATGACTATTTCATATGTCATGACCCTACTTTTTATATAGGTATGAATAATTTTTTATGGTTTAATTACTTGTTTCTGACTTAATACATATTCTAAGGTTATCAAGGAGAAGACGGTGTATGGGGATTGTTTGGAGCTTGAAGCCCTAATATTTGGAGAAAAATAAAAGGCCTTATGGTTAGTAAAAACTGTTCCACCCAATCCACATGGTGAGAGTAAATCATGCAGGGGTGTTTTAGTGCACAGTTGAGGGCCCACAATTTTCCCTAACCATGTGACCCGGGTTGCATGCCCATGTATGTGATGGAAACTTTTAAATAGATACAGAACACATGGTCAGTAAATGGTTTGTCTAACTATGATCCATAACCATGTGATTGGGGTAGTGAGCCATAGTTTGTCACATGATTATCACTTGGTTTGACCAATTGTGTAGCCAAACTCTATGACCATATTTTTAACTGGGAAATGACCATTTTTTTCCAAAATCTCTTTTAAGAGTTAAACCTCATCCTTATTTATTATTTCATTAAGTGACCTGCCCTTATTTATCCCTTATAATCTCCTCAGTATTATGATATAGTATTCGATTCAATTTCAACATATAATGTATGATTCAAGTTCCATTCGTCAGATTGGATATTCAATGGCAAGTACTCTATTTTCCTAGGATCCTTTCAGTACTTGTATTTCTATCGATGATATTGTTTTGGTGCAATCTCACACACCCTATTTTCATGGTATTCATATATTCTTCTATTTTCATATGATCTAGGCTAAATCATAGGCTGATACTAGATGAGTGTTCCTCTACGATCAAATAGTAGGTGTTCTATACCTTTTACCTTAGAGTCTATTTGTTTATACCCCATTGTTGTTCTACCATAAGTTGGACTTTATGGGTGATGCTTTATAAATTAATTAAACCTTGAGGTAAATATAGATTTCTTGTTTAAGAAATTCCAAGGAACCTTATATATGGTTGGTGGTAGTTGAAATTAAACTGAATCACTCATGTGGTGGCTTTTTCCCTTTAATCATGATTATGAAACCTGTGGGGTGTATTGAGATCACTTTTCTTTATTAGGAATTTATTATTGTAATTTAGCTAATTTTTAAATGCTACAAGAACATTATAACACCATGTCCTTTTTTATGAAATTTATGATTTGGATAAACCATTGGATGTTATATGATTATAAAGGTATTAGTGATATGATTAATGGAATGTTTTATGAATCGGTTATGATGATAATTGAGGGTTCATTGTTTTCCAATGAATACCCACTTAGATCCCATGAAAATTTATACTCTATGTTTATGGATTACATCAATTCCTTTAACATTTCTACTCCATCGATTTTTCACAATTAGATTCCATGGAAGTTTTTACTTGATGGATATGGATTAATTAGATTCCATGGACATTTCTTCTCCATGGATTTGGTTTACTTATATTCCATGGACATTTTGACTCAATAGATCTTGCTTAATTATATTCCATAGAGATCTACTCCATATATCTAGATTACTTGGATACCTTAGACATTCATTCTAATTAGATACTATTTCATAAAACCATTTTGATTCCATGGAAATATGTAATCACTGGATTTGATGACCCACCAGGATTCGGTGGACATTTCTACTCCTTGAAATCAGATTAATTGGCTATCTTGGTTGCTTTGAAATTTTATACTCCTTGTATTCAACCCACTTTGATTCCATGAATATTTATACTCTTTGGATCCAGATTACTTGTTATATTTAGATTATTTGTATGCCTTGTACATTCACACTCCTTAGATCCTTTCCCATATAGTCTTGATATTTTCATATATGTAATAAGCCATTATTGGTTCTTTTTTTATTATAGATAGTCCTTGTGATTTCCATTCCTGATCACATTGAGACATGATAGACTAGAAAGATTTATATTGGTTATTATTACTTATAAGACAAATATATATTCTCACTGATTTAGAATATATCATCAAAATGGGATTTTTATAGACACCATTTGTGGTGGACTGCTGAGTTTTATCTCATACCCTATTAATTCCACATTTTTGTACCAAAAAAACCATAATATATGAAGGTGGGGATAAGGGAAAGTACCCTCTTAGAGATTCTTGATTAATTATATCATATAAGCAAGGGAGAACATGATTGGGAAAAGTATTTTGATGTAATCTTGGTATTTTTTTTTCTTTTTGGTCTTTTTGTACTTCTGATACATCTATTATAATAGATTCATATTTCCATGTATTACATATCTTTTGTATATCATTTCATGATCATCACTTTTATATGATCCCATTTGATGAGATTACTTGGATATTTATCTAATGAATGTTTATTATTTATCTATTAAGTTATCTTATATGCTTCCACTATTGATTTATAGAATTATATTTCTATGATACACTGGGATCATGTGGGTATAGTCTCCCCAATGTTACACCATGGACCCTCACTACTAGTCGGTAGCCTCTGGCATATGGTGAGGTGCTCTTGATTCATTTTGACCCACTGACTCAGGGCACCATTTAGTGGTTCATGGATCAATATTTAAAAAAGTGGTATCAAATTCTTTCTTTTATTTTAATAACTATTTCAGGATGATATAAGGAGAAAAAATATGTTTCAGTATTTTGTAATGATCCTATTCATGGGAGTATCTAACACAAATTTAGTGAAAGGAAAAACTAATTGGGATGAGACTCTTTGTTCAAGATCTTGCATATTATAGTTTACTTGATTTCACCATTGTGTTATGCACTTGTTGTTTTATCTTCCATGTGATAACATATTTTTACCCTTGCGCTATTATTGAATGGAATTATTACATCATGGATCAACATAAGTATTTATGGATTTATATATCATTAATTTTAAAATTCCATGTTTATTTTACCACATTCATTCCTTTTATAATGTTTGGTGCCTTATTTTCAATGTCAATGAATTTTTTAAATTCTTTTATGTAGAGAGTTGATAAATGATTGGTTGTGATTAAATGGACACCACAATTCAATTTATTTGGTTTATGAGAACTTATAAATTTTAATTGATGATCTATATAGTTAATGTTTTTAAAGACAATTCTTTTATAAAAGATTATGAACTTAAATGAAACTGAATTCTGAAATGAAAGGTCACAGTTATTTTGGGATTCCAATTTCAATTCAATTGTTTTTTCCTCTATAAATTATTATAGACACTATATTCCATGACCTTTGGATTACAGTAGATAAATGGACCCTAAAACGACTTCAGTAGTGGGTAGTAGACTGTGTCTCTTTCATTTCATATGACTTTTATATTTTAAATTCTTGGTTTTAGAGTACAAAGAGGGGTGTGACTCATGTATAGGAAGGCTTGTACTTACCATGTTCTTATATATGTGATATTTCTATTACCAAAACCATTCCAAGGTGTGTGAATGGATTTTGTATAGATATTCCACCATGAAAGTCTCAAATAATGCACTAGGAGGGTGGTGACAACCCTGATATAGAGGTGGTGGGCCATAGGCCCCTAGTAGATCCTCCAATAGTTCCACTTGAGGTATATCATCTTATACTTCATGTGGGTTTTTATTCCCAGTTTTAAGAGGGTTTCCTATGATTTATCTAGACTATTCAATGAGCCCTACGACCTACCACGACTATGGAAAAGTCAACATGTGAGATTCTATAGTAGTATCTTCCAATAATTTTGCTAGATGGTAGACCACAGGTAGTAGGGTTTTGGATGGAGGACATGATATTGATATTCAATCACATATAGAAACCTCATGATAAGAGAGTGAATCTTGTTATGTGTATTATTTGAGATTCCACAAAGATGTGGTTTCATGTGATTACTCAGACAATAATTTATAAATATATGGTCTAGAGGGTTTTATAGATGTACTTATATGATTTTTTATACCGATGCATTGAGTGCTGATGGAGTTAGAGTGTTTATTCACTTGGAGCAGTGAGTCTTGAGAGTCACGGACCATTCTTCCCATTTTTCATAGGTCTGTCAATTTGAACCTATTCTATTTTGTGACATGTTTTCTAATGCTTTGGGATTGAAGGATGATATGAGGAGTGACATCTGATCATAGGTGAATGTATTTCATATTTCTGAAATATCATAAATAGTAAATTATGCACTTATTATTGAACATAACATGAACAAATATATGGGTGAAGAGCAAGGTAGATATGTTTCTTGACCCAGGGGTTCAGTGTTAGGTGGATGTAACTGATGTTTTGAGGTCTCTTGAGAGTGGAATACCGGCCAAATATTGATTTTTGGTATTTTTTCTATCATTAGTGTGGGAGGTAGGGGCACAAGAAGAACTACTATGATAGAAACCTAGTCCAGTGTTGATCCTATGGATGGATGGGTCATCTAAAATGGTTATTCGGATATTTTCTCCAACATCTAGGGAGATAGGGTCTACAATGACTTCACATTTCTGAGTGGTGTAATTAGCTTCTAATCAGGATGGGGACTAGAATACATCTAACTAATCGAACCTAGGTGGTGGTCTTGGACAAGGTATCGGGAAACTAGTTTTAGTGCACCAATAGAGTAGAACAACTTAGGGTAGTCCGGATATATCCTAGGGTCATGGTACATCCTAGATGTATACAGTATAGTAGATAACTATGGAATAGAGTTCTATAACTTCTATAGTAAGAGTTTCTATTCTAGTATCATGTACAATAGTATCTACTATTTTTTATATAGTTTCTTCTAATTATTTCATATTTGGGCCTATTATATAGAGTCGTGGACTTAATGTTTAGTTATCCTTTGGGATTAAGAAAATCTATAATGCATTGGGGATTCGATCAGAGAGTGTATGCCAGTGTAGGGAGTTCCCTCATGATATAGATAGGTGTCTCTTGGTATGTTGACTTTTTTCCTTAACGTTATAAAGTTTCAAATCATTCTTAGTATGTACTAGTTCATTCCCTACCATGATTACGTTGATTTATATTTTCGAAGGGAGACATTCATATCACTATAGGGTGGGGATTTTACTTACTAGGGTCAATGTAATTTCAAGGAAAGCCGAGATGGACCCAAGAATCATGTCTGGGGTGGGATGATATCCCATATTTCTAATTTATATCTATATGGTTAGGGAATGCATTAGAAATATTTACCTATAGAGGTTTATTATTTCATGGAAATTTTTCCAGATGACTTCACAGTACTACATGTTGATAGAGAGAGGTAGATTTTTCCATCGAGCTAGTGCATGGAGTATCACTGGTATCCATTCCTCTATATATAATGGCTACTATTGAGTTGCAGGAGCTCAAGAGTAAGCTATAATAATTGAAATAAATAATAGTTTATATGAACTAGTACTACTCTATATAGTCCTCCAATCCTCCCCCCTAAGAGGGCAGATGGAACCCTTTATTTATGTGTGGATTACTATAAATTCAATCAGTTGATTGTTAGGAATCAGTATACTTTACCTATGATAGATGACCTCTTCAAATAGATATAAGGAGCTAAATTGTTAAAGAATGTTGTCCTGATATTGGGCTATCATTAGGAACATGTTAGACATTCAGATATTTCATGTTGAACATTCAGTAGTAGATATGAATTGTATGATTATTTGGTCATGTCGTTCAGTCTCATGAACTTTCCTTCATCTTTACTAGTATTGATGAGCCAGGTTTTCCATCTTATCTAGATTCTTTTTTGGTGGTATTCATAAGAGATAACTTGGTGTTTTATCAAAATCAATAAAACCATTACAAACATCTTGATATCATATTAAATAAACTACGAGTGTATCAGTTATATTATAATCTCAAAAAGTTTCACTTTTAGATGGATAATTGTCACTTTTAGGGTCATATTATCATAGAAACAAGAGTATTAGTTGACCCAGAGAAGGTGAGTGTAATAGTTTCCCAGAAACATACCATGAAAATATTATATATATATATATATATATATAGTTTCTTTGGTATAGATGGTTATTAATGGTGATTAATATAGTACATTTCATGCTTAGCAACACCTTTTATGTGCTTGACTAAGAAGGGTGTGATTTTTATATGGTCAAGCACCCGTGCGATAACCATTCATAAGATGAAAGGCATTCTAACTTCAGAAATGGTCCTAATTCTTTCAAATAAGGGAAGAAGTTATATAATCTATTGTGATTCATTAGTTATCAGTCTAGGAGAATTTTTTATGTAAGAGGAGTGAGTTGTGTAATACAGGTCACTCCAGTTGAGGACACATGAAATGAACTACCTTAAATAAGATCTCGTGTTATCCTGTGTTGTTTTTTCCTTGATTTGTTGGATAAATTACTTAATGGGAGAGTTTTCTGTGGTGTATAAGGACCAAAAAATCCCCAAGTATATATTTACACAACATAAAATGAATATTAATAAATAAAGGTGGGTTGAATACTTATAGTATTTATATATATAGATTTCTTATATTTCTAGAAAGTGAAATTTAGTTATCAATTATTTGAGCTGGAGGACTTGAAAGTAGGTAGTTCCAGTGGCTAGTAGAAAGTGGTATATTTGGTGTTGAATTCTGAGTTTCATTTGAGGTACAAGATAGTCACAGAGAAAAATTTATCTCATCCTGGTCAATGATCACTACCCTTATGGATAAGGTAGGATGATACATCTATCATATTCCTAGGGATTGGCCCTATGGGATAGCATGGTAGATGAGGATATATGTCCTTGTTAGACAATTGGTGAGGATAACATTATATGTATACATGGGTTAGTCTAGGTTCCAGAAAACATATGAGGGTGAACGATATAGGAATTTCATGCCTCATCTTGGGAAGTACATCCCAACATCACTAAGATGTATCAAAACATACAGTGAAATTAAAGGTGTACTGAAATGAAATGAGAGATATCCAGATTTATTACTAGGAGTTCCATTTCTCAACATGTGAAGTGGGAACATCAGTGAATGACATGAATCTTAAAGTCATTGTCCATTCTTGAGTATTAATGTGATGATTTTCCCATGGATTTCATTGTTGGTTTTCCAAGATCTCATGGAGGAAATGATAGATTTTAGGTAGTTTTTTCCCGGTTGAAGATGATATCTAACTTCTTACCTATTCAAGCGACATTATCAGTTGAATGTATAGGGATACTATATTTTAGAGATATCATACACATTTATGGAGCTCCACATTCTATCATATATGATAGTGATGATCATTTCATGTTTTGGTGCTAGTAGGGGTTATCGAAGGCCTGGGGTATATATGTTATTTTATGCACGGGTTATCAACGTCAGATCAATGGTCGTTGGGAGTGTATGATTTAGGTGCTAGAGAAAATTCTCCATGCTTTTGTACTTAAATCTGGGGGTTCATTGGAGAAGAATAAACCCCGAAATGAGTTCACTTATAAAAATAACTTTCAGTTTACCATCTATATGATTTTTATGAGGCATTATATGGTAGGTAATTATGTTAACCTCCATGATAGTTAGAGGAAATTGAGGTAGAACTGCTTGGATCAAATCTCATTCACGAGACTATCGAGTATGTGAAGCAAATCAGGAAGCACATGATTTCTGTTCAGTCTTAGAAGATGTCAAATGTGTTGGAGTTGGTGTCCTATAACTAACTACATTGTATTTTATGATAAACTTGTATTAAAGGATTGGAATATTAATTAAAACGTTATCACGTCTTGATTATTATTTTGTGTGAAAATTCATGTGAGAATTTCATAAGGTTATTTGTTTCACTAATGGTTCATAGCGGATCCCTGCTATGATGAGAACTCAGAAGTTCTGAAACACTATTCTTGAATTTTTGTTATATGTACAGATGATGTTATTTGAGGGACATAAATAATACTGGCCATTAAGTGTGAAGACTCATAAAACATTGAGGAACCTTCTCATTGTGTGTCCCTTTGCAATATCTCGGAGGATATTATGAGAATGAGACCCATCAGTATGAATCCATATTTCATAGTTTCATTGGATGTTCCTATCTGTGGACGTGTGTATTGGGTCCTATATTTTAATAATATTATTAATGGTCATTAAAACTTGTTCACATAGATGTATTGATGAAAACTGTCACTACACACCGTTCACAGTGAGGTATGATATTTTAGGTGTGTCACGAGTAACACTACATTAATAGATAATGTATGAAAGTATTTTTCCCTTCTGTTACATAATAGAATTTGATATCATAGGACCTTTGATGAAATTAATATATCCTAAATAAATCCTTGTCCATGTTGAGGAATGGGAAAGTTCAATTCTAGGAAGTCAAAGAAAGGATAATCAATCAGATAGGATGATAGAAATATAATGTCACCCACTTGATTCAAGATATTGAAACAACTATATTAAATCACATGGCAAGCATTCATATGAGGTGACATGTCATTGTGGCATTAACTTCATTACATATGGGTTCCTTGGCGTGTTGCTAGATGCTATCCTTGGACTTTAGGAAGGATAAACCGAATTCCACTGAGAAAGAGGCCTATAGGGTCACACACTCAGTGTATCCAAGTATCTAAATTTAATATTTATTTGAAATGTTGAATAAATATTATTCTAAATTGTGCGTTAATAATAATTCATGGATACCTGATCACGTTTATTATCTCACTTGTTATTTGAGAGAATATATTGTTGGAAAAATAAAATATTATTAGTGAATAATGCTATGATATATATTTAATAAATTAACAGTCATTATTCAAGGTCTAATAAATATGGTAGAGGAAATAAAGAAAATGGAAAAACAAAAGTACACACCCTGTATATTAATACACACATAGTGTATATTTTCAGGGGATTTGTGAGAAATAATATTATTTATTTAGTTAAATAATATTATGTGTAATTTGTTGGGTGCATGCCAAGTGATAAAAATTTTCAAATGCTATTATTATACAAGGGGTCTTACTAATAATTAAATTAAATGAATAAATTCCTTTTGGTAATTAATTAATTTTATTATAATAAGTTATATAAATTCCAATTACATTATTCTCATTAGATATATCCATACTTTGTTGTTGTGCACAACAGATCTGGAGAGATCTCTCAAGCCAGGAGATAATTCCTTTCCTCCAAGAATTCTCTCAACTTATGAGAGAGATCCTTCTCCATAGGATTAAGGAGAGTGCTTTGGAAGAAGCTCTCAAGGTGATCAAAGCTAGACATCAAAAGTGAATGCTCTTACACACTATCACCTAGAGATCCCTTTGTTGATGTCCAAAGATATATGGAGAACATGTGGATCACCGATAGAGGGAGCCTACACATGGCTTATATTATGAAACAATAGATCACATTGGATCGTGACCAGAAGCATCAATGATGAAATAATTCTATCAAGGTAATTCATGTATTTTATTTAAATTAATTATATCCAACATATGATGATCCTCTATATAGTTTCAAGACTTCCCTCTTTCCTTTTCATTCATTATTCTATTCAGTAAATCTGGTGTTTTATCATTGCGATGGATATCATATTTTTCATTATTAACAATAAAATTAAAGATGGGTAGACCCATCCATGCACTTATTTTGTGCCAAGAACCTAAAAATTGTATCAGAGGGGTCAAATCCTCGATTATAATTATATAGTAATTTTTTTTGATGATTTATTCATTTAATTATTTAGTTGTTTCAATTATAATTAATCATTCTATAAATCTGAAACTCAAGATCTGTTCCTCCTATTTCATTTCATGTTCATCATACAAAATGATATTTTATTTTAATTTTGATTAAAATAAAAATAGAGTATCTTATTTGGAGGTACCAAAGGTTCCTATATATACAACACCAGAACAAAAGACATGTTTTCTTCCTTACAGGCCATGTATTCAATCTTCAATTCATTGGGACTGGTCAAAAAAACAAAGCCATGTGTTGGTGTTTATCTAAATCTTCATGATTCTGCGTTTTGAGCCGGAACAGGTTGCAAACAGTTTCTGGATTACACATTGTGCCCCCCACTAGACACCGCAGGTGGTCCCTTTAGGTTAGGCTTGGGCCGTGTATCTCATACATGGATTTCCTGGATGGAGACCATGTAATGCAGATACTACATGACGTGTGTCCCACTAGACATTCCACTTATTCCAATGATTTATGAAGTACACCTACATGTAATATACCCATGAGTTTACTTTAGATGGATGTTGAATGATAGTACACACCATGTAGTAGGAGCTACATTCCATGCACTAATCCCAATTACATAGATTTATTAAAATTTATTATTATATTATACAAATCATTGAGATATGTACCATGGTTTGGGCATAAATCTTGGTCACAACACATGATATGTTTTTTTATATATGTGTTTAATTTAACATATGCATAATGTTTAGTTCTAATCATTGTGTAGTAATGAATGAGAATTCACTGGGTTTTATCCAAGGTATAAGTTTTGTACAAAGATAATTTTAATGAAATTTATTTGTCTAAAACTATTATGGATGAGAATCTCAAAGAAATTAAGAAAAAGGTTTTATGATAAAAGGATTGAATAATTAAAGATAGTAATTAATTGATTAGAGTGTAATTTATCTAAAACAAGAAATATTAAATAAATGAATTCTAGTTATATTTATGCATAAATAACGTTTGATGAATAGATGATCATGAGCTAGATCCGGACCTTTGTATATAGATGGTTTCTTTTAATTAATTTATTTAAATAACAATTTCTGTCTGATGAGCATTCTCATTTTTAATATGTAGTGCATATGTGCCAAAGGTTTCATTAATGTAAAACTTCATTTTACCCCTTACCTACATGTGAGATAAAATAATATGTAATGGATGGAGTTCCCAAGCTAGTGGATGTGGTTCATGTTAGGAGCAGTGGTGAAACAAAACAAATGAGATACAAAGATGGTTAGGTGAAAAGCTTTAAATATGAACCAAAAAGGTTCAAGGTGTTTTCTCCACTACGTCTTAAGTTAGTTTATCAACCTATAGATAATGTTACCAATAGAATACTCTAATGTTCATTCCATTTATTTTATTTCTATCAGTTTCATGGTTTCTTTATTTTGGGAGTGTTTTTATGATCACACAATCAATGAGTTAAAGAAGAATACAAGATGGAACTAAAATAAGACTGGATTTTTCCAATATATTATCTTAGACATGGTTAATAACTTAAGTATATCCAAATTAATATTAAAAATCATGTAATAAATATAATAAAGTATAAATTTAAAGATAAGGATAAAATCCCTCAAGGAAATATTAAGATGGTATAACTTTCCATAATCATGGTTAGAATCGAACCATATTTCAAAGTGATTGACCAAACCTTGTTGGGGTGATTTCAATTATTGAGGAATTATAATTTGAGGTTTTGGGTTGACATAACTTGGTTCACATCAAGGGTTGACTACCATAGTTGGACATGGGGTGACAAAGATTCAATGGTTGAGGAAATAAAAAATAAAAGTATTTTAGGATTGGGGAGTCCCATCAATGGATCACAGAACTACGAGTTAATGCATATGGAAATTGGAATTTCTACCTAAGACCTTTAAAGATACTTGACAAACCATATTTGTGTTAATTATTAGGGAAATATGGATATTTTCCACTTTAATATTCAGGAAAAAGAATATTCCTATGTCAATGGTGAGGGATATTATATTTCGATAAAATAGTGGGAGACTAATAAGTAATAATTTATTTGTTTTTCTTAGTTTTATCATGATAAATTATAAATATTTTCTCATAATAATATTTAGAAATGATGAGAAAATGGAATAAAATATATCATATCAAACCACACTTGAGAAAAAAAAACTTCTCACTGGTACCAATTTCCTAGAGTGGTAGATGTGTTTAGGCATCATCCTTCGTCAGGAGAGGAAATTGTATGTGCTAAGGGAGCCAATTAAAATTGTGCCTAAAATGAGGCTAGTGATGAAGAAATATCTCTCTATATGAAAACTTTTTATGATTCCATAGATGTCCAATATTTCATGCTATCAGTCATGTATAATGATCTCTTGATGAAACATGAAAACTTGAACGCGTGTAGCATGATGTCTCACCATAAGGATATCTATCAAGAGAAGGAGACACATGAGAGATATGAGATCTCAAAATCTTGGTTCAAAACTATTCTTGGAGTGTCTGTGACAGTTGGGCCTCATGTAGTCATGCTTATTGGCTACATTGAACATCAAGGCATCTTAGGGATTAAGTTCCCATATGAGTTGCAAGCAGATCTCATCATATCATCACGGCACAAGACCTTATCAAACATTATTATCATATAAAACATGAGAATTAATGAGATGATTCTATTAGAACTTCTGAAATTGATTCTCCTAGTAGATAAGTACATGGGGCATGAAAAATTTGTAGTCCTTATCATGAATAAGAAGAGAAAGGACAAGGAAAAGGGGCCAGACATTTATAAAGGGTCTAAATCCCCTAAAAGCACCATCCCTCCCAAAAGGGGATGATCTAGCGGCAGGGTTAGGAACTCGAGACAATATTTTGTGCATGTGTCAAGACATGCCACTAAAAGAGGAACTAAACCTAGAATCATGGGGTTTCTAATTTTTCATTTGTTATCGAGTGCAATCTTTCTGTTTCTACACATTGTGTTTTAGAGAAAGCATGTGGGGCTCACATATCTATTCAAATTAAAGAACCAAGTAGATTTATAAATATTTATAGAGGAGAGGTGGATCTTGGTGTTTCCAATTGAACAAGGCTGGTTGTATTTTCCATTGAAGATTACCATCTCTCATTTACAACTGAGATGCTTTTGGTTTTACATAACTATTTTTATGTACCTCGCGTTACCAAGAAAATAACTTTAGTATCATGTTTTTATACGGATTGATTTATTTTTAAGATTAGAAATAAGGGTTGTTTATTTTATAAGAAAATAATATGTTATGGTATAAAGCATTTAAATAATGGTTTGTATGTATCAAATTACAAAGTGTTGGAAATCGATAATGAAACAAACTCACATGACTCACACAACACCCAATTGTAGCATCACCATCTCTATCATATAAATGAGAAGCACTTGGAAAAGCTCTACCATGATGTTTATTTGGACTCTACTATGATAAAAACCACTTTATAGATGTAACACTTGTTTATAAGGAAAAATAACCAAGAAAAATTTCATTGTAATAGGTGGAAGTTCCAAAGAACTTCTACGATTGGTACACACGGATGTGTGTGAACCATTTCTATTAGAATCTTGAGGTGGATATTCTTACTTCATTACTTTAAGTGCTGATTTGAGTAGATTTCGATATATATAATTAATTATTTATAAGTCAAATTCCTTGGATAAATTTAATGAATTCATAAATTAAGTGGAGAATATGACTGGTAAGAAGATAAAGAAACTTCAATCAGATCGAGGTGGAGAATATTTAAACCAGGAGTTCATCGACCTTTTAAAGGAGTCTGGGATTTGATCTCAACACACTCTTCCTTATACACCACAGTGGAATGGTGTTTTTGATAGGAGGAACAACACCTTGTTGTACATGGTTAGGTTGATGATGAGTCATGCATATCATCCATTATACATTTGGGGATATGCGTTAGAAACTGTAACAAACACATTAAATTGAGTACCAACTAAGATGAGAAATGGAATTTCCTCTGAGTTATGGAATGGAAAGAAACCCAGTTTGTCGCACACACATGTATAGGGATGTGAGGCATTTGTTAAGTCCTTCATAGGAAACAGACTATCACCCTAGGGAATGAGGTGTATCTTTATTGGATATCACAAGGAAATTAAAGGATATTACCTAAATAACCCTTTAGACACAAAAATTAATATCGCCAGACAATCTATATTTCTTGAGAGGAAGAACATCCACAAAAAGGATAGTGGGATCAAGATTGACTTCTATGAAGTTTATGGTCAAGAAACATATGAGTTGGTATTGGAACAAAATCCATAGGTCCCCATGGAGGAGGTTCCAGAAACAGAAGTCCAACTTAGGAGGTCAAGAGAGGTAAGGGAACTAGAGAGATTTGGTTTCCTAGTGACTAAATATGGTGAATCATTATTTTTGGACAATGATAAACCTATCTCCTAAAACGAAGCAATTGAGAGACTAGAAGCTGCAAGATGGTTAGATGCTTTGAATTATGAGATAGATTCATTGTATTAGAAACATGTCTGGGTTCTCGTCGATGAGCCAGTTGATGTAAATCATGTTGGATGCAAATGGGTGGCCAAAATAAATTTTTACTTGTAAGGTCAATTTAGAACCTATAATGAAATTCTTGTGGCTAATGGAGTTAGAAAATGTCAAGGAATTTACTATGATCAAACCTTCTCACCGGTTTTCATGTTTAAATCCTTAAGAATCATACTTCTCATAGTAGCTTTCCATGACTATGATATTTGGATGATGGATGTCCAAACAATATTACTTAATGGGAATATTCAGAAAGATGTCCATATGACACAACTATAGGGTTCTATGACACCAAGTGAAGCCAAATGGGATTTCAAGTTGAAAAAAAAATCCATTTATGGATTAAAGAAAGCATCAAATCCATGGAACATTCAATTAGGGGAAGCCATAAAGGAATTTGGTTTCGTTAAGAATGAATGTGAGATATGTGTTTATAGGAGGTTTAATGGGAATATTTTCATTATAATAGTAGTATATGTTGATGACATATTACTTATTGGAAACAATATACCAGTCTTATAGTCAGTTAAAAACAAGTTGAACAAGTGTTTCTCCATGAAGGACTTAGGTAAATCAGCCTATGTTTTAGGGATAAAGATCATTCGTGATATAGCTGAGAGGCTTATTTGGACCAAGTTACAATAAATACATTAACCACATATTAATGATATTTAGTATGAAATAATCCAAGAGGGTATTGGTTTAATCATCACATTGGCTACATCTTTCTAAGAGAACGTGTCCTCATACACAACGAGAGAAATATATGATGAGTAAGATACCATACACATTGTATATAGGATCCATCATGTATACCATGTTATTTACAAGGCTAGATGTTGCCTATGCACTGAGCATGGTAGGAAGATATGAAGTGGATCTAGGATAACAACATTGGACTACTATTAAGACAATTCTTAAATATTTTAGAAGAACTAAGGATATGTTTCTAGAGGTTGGAGGAGATGATAAACTTGTCATCAGAGGGTATGATGATTCTGGTTTTCAGAATGATTATAACGATCTGATGTCACAATCTGGATATGTATTCTATCTCAACAGAGGAGCTGTGAGCTGGAAGAGTTCAGTGAAGCCATTTTTCGCTGATTTCACAGAAGATTCCAAATATATAGAGGCTTCAGATACACACATAGAATCCATATGTATTCAAAACATTTTCCAAGATCATGATGTGGTGCCTAGAAGTAAATATTATATCACATTTTATTGGGATAATACTAAAACGGTGGATCTTGAAAACAAAATAAGGTCATATAAATGGACAATGTACATTCTCCTGAAGTATCTCCTCTAGAGGGATTTATATCAAAGAGGTGTAGTTGTAGTGAGAAGAGTGTCCATGGAAGAGAACATGGAAGATCCTATGACTAAAGGTCTATCTTAGTAGAAGCATTAATATCGTGTGAGACCTATAGGATTAAAGGTTGTTATGAGTTTCATCTAGTCCAAGTGGGATTCTATTAGAGTAAGTATCCTACAACCAACTACTTTTTAATTTAGGATAAACTTGTATTCATGTATTTGAATACTAATAAAAATGTCATCACATCTTGATTGTTCTTCTGCATGATCAGGCAGATGATAATTTCCCAAGGGTAGCTATAGCTATAAAGGGTCATAATAGATCTCTGCTATCATGATAACCTAGAAGTTCCATAACACTATTCTTGAATGTATTCTCTAAGTCCATATGATGTTATTTTAGGTACATAAATTATTAAGTCCATTAACGGTGAGGACTCATAAAAATTTGAGGCACCTTCTCACGGTGTTCTCAATTAGTAATATCAAGAAGGGAATTATGAGAACGAGACCCGCCAGTAGGAAAACCACCTTTCATAGTGTCATTGGAAGTTCCTATATTTTGTCGTGTGTATTGGTACTTGTATTTTTAGATTATTATTAATGGGTATTACAACTCGCGCACTTGGATGTATGGATGAAAATTTTGATGACACACTATTCGATACATATTAGGATATGTTGGGTGTGTAACTAGTAATACTCCATTAATAGATAATGCAAGAAAGGTTTGTCCCTTCTGTTCTATAATGGAAGTTGATATCTCCATCCATTTGATGGAATTTATATAGCCTAAATAAAACCATCGACATGGTGAGGAATGGATGAGTTCAATTTCAAGAATTCAACGAAAGAATAATCAATCACATGGGTTAATGGAACTAGAATGAAAGCAGCATGATTCATGATATTAAAACAAAGGGATTACATTACACATTAAGCATTAATATCATGAGACACATCATTGCAGTGTTAAATTATTTCTCTATGTGTACCTTGGCGTATTTCTAGAAGCTAACCTTGGACTTTAGGTAGGCTATGACTAATTCCAATAAGAAAGAGGCATATAAGACCACACACTAATTCTATCCATGCATCTCAGTTAAATATTCATTTAAAAGGTTCAAAAAATATTATTCCCGGTTGTGGATTAATAATTCTTCTAGGATGCCTGATCGCATTTATTTAGAAACTTGTTATTCGAGAGAATATATTTTGGGTGAAATAATATATTTATTTGAGAATAATGTAGTAATATTTATTTAATAAATAAATAGTCATTACTCAGGGTCTAATAAATTTGGTAGTGGAAATGAAGAAAATATAATAACAAAAGTAAACGCCATGTATATTTCTACACATTCCATGTAGTTTTCCTGGGATTTTTGAGAAATAAAATTATTTATTTAATTAAAAAATATTAGGTGTAATTTGCTGGGCACATGTATAGTGATAAAAATATTCAAATGTTATTATTAGACATGTGTTCTTAATAAGAATTAAATGAATAGAATAAATGCATTTGGTTAATTAATTCATTTTGTTATTCTTAGTAATAAAACTCCCAATTACATTATTTTCATTAGATCTACCCGTTACTTGTGTATTTTCACAATAGATCTAGAGAGATCCCTAAATAAAATAGATAATTCCATTCCTCCAAGAAGACTCTCATTTTAAGAGAGAGCTTCTCCTCCATCGGATCAAGGAGAGCGATTTGGAAGCGGCTCTCAAGGTGATCAAAGGGGGACATTGTAAGGTAAGGTTCTTTTGCACTAGCACCTGGAGATCCATTCAGTAGTGTCCAGAGATACGTGGAGCACATGTGGATCACCACTATAGGAAGCATACATTTGGCTTCTATGACACAACAAGAAATTACATTAGATCATGAAAGGAATCATCAATGAGGAGATAATTACATCGAGTTAATTCTTGTATTTTTATTAAATTAATTTTAACCAACATATGATGATCCTCTCTAGGGTTTTAGGACTTCCCTATTTCCTTTTCATTCTTTTTTATATTCTGAGGATCTGACATTTTATCATATTGACATATCTTGTATTGATAATTTTTAATGGTAAAATTAAATATGGGTACACCCATCCATGTTCTTCTATTGTGCCTGGAACCAAAAATATGGGAACCATTGTCAATGAACTCTTCATTTTGTAGTTGGGGATGAATTTTTATTACATGTTTTTTCCAGGATGTGTCTTAGATGGATTCAAAAATAGTGGATGTTATAACCTAATTATATAGGACCCTTAAAGATTCCTAAGAGAGTTAGTCGAGTAGCCTATGAGTTACAATTACCTAAGAGGTACCAGACCATGCATGATGTATTCCTCAAATATTATCTTCACTGATATCATTCTGATCCATCACATATCCTTCAACGTGAGGAGGTTGAGTTGGAGGTTGGTGCAACCTTTAAGAACTATCCTAACCATGTTGTTGATAATATAATGAAGTTTCTATGATTCCATTTAGTTCTTATGGTATGTATACTATGGTACCACAACCATGAACATGATAAGATATGAAAGTGAGAGGTTGAAAAATGTTCCTAGTGGTCGGAGCTTTTCTCAGTTGATTTCATAATTCCATTAAAATCCAACTGAAGAAAAAGTTTCTTTAAGGTGAGAAGTTTGTAATCACCAAAATTTTAATGAAGGTAAAAATCTTATATTTAACTGATTAATTACTTGGGTTTGACATAATATGAATACCTAGTAAGGATATGAAGGAAATGAGGGTGTCTAAAGCTTGATTAAATCCCAGAGCCTTGTTTTTTTTTTGAGAAAATAGATATTCCACATCGTTAATAGAAACAACAAGTCCTAGTAATCATGGTTAGAGTCAATCGTATAGGGTGTTCCATTGCATAGAAGAGGGCTCACAACTTTTCCTAACTATGTGACCTAGGTCGTTCAACTATTCATGTGATACATACTTTTAAAAAGTCAAAACACACTGTCGGTGAAAGGTTTTTCTAACCATGTTTCATGACTCTACAAGATGGTTCTTAGGGAAGATCTGAGTGCGTTAATGGTACAAAATTTGGCCAACCATGTGTAAAAAGTATAAATCATAGAATTTAATTGTGAAATAACCATTTTGACCCAAATTCATTTTAAGAGTTAACCCTCCTCCTTTCTTATTTCTTCCATAGATTATCTCTTCATTCTCCCTCATGAGCTCATTATGCTGTTGAGCTTGTATATGATCTAATTTCACCATAAAATGTCCAAATTGAGTGTCCGTCATCTTGTTGGATAACCACTTGTGAATTCATCATATCTTAGGATCTTTTCATTATTTTTCTTTCTATTGAGGACAATATTTTGGTGAAATATCATATTCCATATTATTAGGGTATTCATATGTTATTATAATATATTAGGATATATTCCATATCAGAGGATAATAATAGATAATTGGTCCTCCATGGGAATAAGGTAGGTATTATATACATTTTACATCAAATATTGGGGTTTTATACCCCATTTTCATTGTTTCATGCATTGGAAATTCTAGGAGATAATTAGTAAATTATTAAATATTTTAGTAAATTTTTATATTATTGTTTAATACATTTCATATAACCATATATAAGGATGGATTTAGTTGAAGTCAACCTAAAACACCCACGTGGAGGGTTTATCCCTCTGACCATTATTATTCCACCCGTGGGGTGAGTTGATCTCACTTTACATTATTGAGAATTGAATATGGTAATTTATAGATTTTTAAAATGTTGTAAGAACCATATTGAACCTTGTCATTTGAGTATTAAAGTTATGAAATGGTAGTAACTTGGATTATATATGATTATTATGTGATTAGAGAAATGATTAATGGAACAATTAATGGAATTGTTAGTGAATTGATTATAATGATAATGGAGTGTTTGTAGTATGGCACTGATGACTCACTTAGATTTCATGGACATTTCTACCCCATGGATTCGGATTAATTTGATTCTATAGAAATTTCTACTCCCTAGAAATAACATAACTAGATTTCATTAACATTTATACTCTATAGATCTGGCTTACCTAAACTCCGTATACATTTCGACTCTATGGATATGGATTACTTATATTCCATGGACACTCTACTCTATAGAGTTGACTTAATTGGATGGTTGGACATTTATACTCCTTGGATCCAACGTAATCGAACCATTAGGATGAACTGATTATTTTTACTCCTTGGATACAATAAACCACTATGATTCCTTCAACATTTCTACTCCTTCGATCCAAATTACATGACAATCTTGGATACCTTTGGCATTTCGACTCATTCGATCTGACCCACTTGGATGCCTTGAAAATTTATACTCCTTGGATCTGGTCTTCTAGTTATATTTAGCTTATTTAGATGCTTTGGAAATTCCTAATCCTTGGATCCTAGACCATGGAGTCTTGAGACTATTTTACATGTCATGGTCCATTGTTGATTCTTTCCATGCGTAAAGATAGCCTTTATGATTTAGTTGCTTGATCATAGTGATACTTGATAGACTAGAAAATATCATTTCAAATATAATTACTTGTGCTACTATTATATATGTTCACTATTCCAGCTTATATAAATCGTCCAAACTAGTTGTAGGAACCATTGGTTGTGTCCTACTAAGTGTTATCTCACACTCTATTTCGGCCGCCATTTTGTACCTAGATAGACTTCATGAATGAAGGTAGGGATAGGGGAAAGCAACCATAAGTTGATATGTGATGTATTATTTCACAAGAGAAGGGTATAACAGGGATAGGATATGGCTCGTAATTCAATACAGGGGTTGTTTCATTTTGGTCTTATTGTACATTGGATACATGTGTTGTACTGGATGTCAGTTTCCATGTATTTAGTTTTTTTATATAACAATCCACGATCATCATTTGTTTATGAAACTATTGGATGAGAATAAATGGTTATATATATGATTTATGGTTTTTATTCATATGTTCATTTATCTCATTTGATTTTTCTATTGATCGGTACGATTATACCTCTATACTACACTCTGATCATGAGGGTATAATCTCCCCACTATTCCACCATGGACCCTTACTGCTAGTCAGATGACTTTGAGGTACATAGAGGTGTGATTGAGGCTTTGTAACCCACCAGCTTGGAAATCCATTCACTGGATCCCCGTTTTGGATGTTATCTAATATCCAAAATCATTTCCACCTTTCATTAAATGGTTTACAGAATCATCCTATTTTTATACGGAGGACTACTACCTCACAAATCATTGTCATTTGTTTTTCCAATTACACCTCTCATAGTTGGGTATGATGATGGATATAAAGTAAATATATGATACTTATAACATAATTTTACATATGGATTCATTATATGATATATATTTTTTTACATTCCATTTCATAGGGAATACGATAACACCACTCGTGTGCACTGAGGACTACCACGTCATGAAGTGATATGATTTTTTTCACTAATATGTTTCATTGAAGGTAATACAGGTAAAAATAATGAAAATACATGATATAAAAGTAATGATTATGAAATTCATAAAATATTTATCCTTATAAAAATATAATATATAATTTTATTTCTTACCTTTTCAGTCACTGTAACAGTGATAATGTTGTTCATGTACGTGTGGACTACCGACTTGACGAAGTAATGCGACTCTCTTTTCATACCCAAACCACATGAATGATATATATATTTATATTTAATGAACCGGTATGGTATATATAATATTACTATCATTTATAAAATATAACGTATTACATGCATTCTTTCTATATTGATTATCCAGAAATGAAAATGTTACTCATGTGTTTGTACATCCTATTCTCTTAATGATCGCAACATACTTCATTTATCAAAAAAAAAATTAATTATTGGACATAAAATAATAATTTATGTATAAATATGATAATTATTTAATTATTATTATTCTTTATAGGATTAAATACTGACCTCTTTTATAATAGTCAACCAACCAAATTCGTTTTTGACACATAAGCCAAATATGAAAAAATATATGAAGTAAAATTAATTGATTATGTAATTATATATAACATGGTAATATGTGAAATAAGTTAAATAATAAGTATTAAAAAATTTATCAAGATATTAAATAATTCACATGAGTTTATTATTCAGTATGATTAAGACACCCCGGAAAAGTCGGACTCATGTTATGATACTTCGTCAAAATTTTATTTCATTGAGGCATATTTTGATGTTATACACATGTAATATTTTATAAGGTGTATATACAACCCCTTTTACATGTCATATCATAAAATTTTCTGTTATAATGATATTCATAGTTTTTAACGTTATCCTCTCATGGGGATTATGATTTAAATATTTCTAAAGTTATAACATAATTTTCATTAAAAAAACTATTTTTTAATGTTTTCCACCAAACTCTTTCATTTCAATTTCCATTTTTTAAAAATGATTTTATGAATTTTTTTATATGAACATAAAATATTTTATAAATTAAATTTTATTTATATTTTAATTTATTTAAATGGTTTTCCAAAAGGTGTATTTTTACTTTTTTTTATATGGAATGTTTTTATAAATGACAAAAGGAACACTCTATACGATGAGGACAAATTTTCCACCACCATGTCCATTATTTTATATCTGGATTTCCATGAAATATTTAATTATTTATTAAAATAAATAAGCTCTACCATTTTTTGTTATTTTAATAATGAAAATGGGTTTTCAATGAAAATGGAGTTTAGGTATTGAAAATAAGTTTTCAAAAATGGGTATTTTGATATCGAAAAGTTATTTGTTTATGAGTTTAAAAGAGTTTTTATGAAATGTTTTTTTGAAAAAATGAAACAATAATTTTTTATTTCTGATATAGTAATTGATAATTATAAATGAGATATTGATGTTCCTAGATTGCGCTGAGCCTGTTATAGCTTATACAATGATGTGATCCAGATAGCCTCAGGTGAGCCTATTACATATTTCATGATGGGGTGGCCCATATAGTATTAGGTGATCCCTTTATAGATTAAACAATGGGTGGACCTAGATAATGATCCAATTAATTGGGTAATGTTCCTTGTATTGATAGTAAATAAGGATGGAGTTACCAAAGGGTTTCTCGTATGGATTTAACGGGTCTCTAAATACATCTAACATGGGCTTAAAAATTGTAACTGGTGTGATGATATAAGTTACAAAAAAGTTTTTTAATTTATTTCTATGATTTATAATGATTAATTTGTGAAAAAGATTGTTTTTATGTTAAATGTTTTATTCAATATGATCAGAGAACCTTAAAGATAAAGTTAATTGTTATATGAGTTTTTATATTTTAATTGGATTAAAAATTTAATATCATTTTGTATCCCAAATTGATATTTTTTATCATACAACATATTTTAAAAAAACATTTATAGGGTTTTAGGATGGGAAAGGGAAAGGAATAAGTCATGGTGAGAAGTCATGAATATTTTTCATGAAATCAAATCATGGACTGTTTTAAAGGTTTTATATGGTGGAAAAATTGATACTGATTTGATGTGACCACTTTTTATTATATTTTGTTCTTATGTTTGTGTTATAGACAAATTATAAAAAACTAAATTCTTAAAAAGACCCTCAAAGTGATGGAAAGTAAATTATTTTATAAAACTAAATTATATGTAATGTTTAAGGTTGAGTCCTTACAGTTGGTATTACAGGACGGTTAAGATAACTTTAGAGGTATGGATAATGTTAATGACTTTTATAAGAAATATTTTACCTTATAGTTATGTTAAAATTATATAGAATTTAATCATTACCATGTCGCTTCATCTGAACTACTTTTTTTAGAATGGGTTTCCCTAGAAAAAATAGGATGCAGTTGTGGGAAGGAACAAAGAGGAAAATATCCTTCCAAATCAACACCTTGAGGTGGTAGGAATTGGAAGAGAATAGTTTGTTTCAGCGATGGATAAATTTACATAAGTTATAAATGGTGGTGGTATCCATGATATATAGGAACCTGGTCAACCACAAAGGAATATTTTAATAATGGTTCATTTTATTAGACAAAATCCCCAATATTTCTGTGGATCATATCACCTCATGATATTTGAAGGATAGATTAATGATCTAGAGATGATATTCTATGTCATGGGATGGTCATAAACTCAAAAGGAAACACTTTCTGTTTATTTTTTTAAGGTGATGATGATCAATAATGGTCATTCATTAAGAATAATAGAGAGAAATATGATCTTGATTCCATGGAATGTAAAACATTAAAGGATATTTTTCTTGAGATATATTTCATGAATGTTTTTTAACTAAAGATGGAAAAACAGTTTCTGGAACTAAGGAAAACAAATAAATATTATATAGATTCCTATGAAGAAAACCCTACTTGACTGGCCATGTATGTTGTATATCTCTTTCAGGACACTGGTAGAAAAATTAATAGATTTTATTCAGGATTAAAACCATGTTTACCAAGAGCATTGGATGCATTATAATTTAAAATATATACGAAATTTGTTCATTGTGCTGAGAAAGTTGAGAAGGTTTTTGCTGACACATATATTCCTTAAGTTGAAAATAGTAAGAAAATGTAAAGGTTACAGTAAATGGAGAAACAACAAGATAAGAAGGTGGGGGAGTCCCTACACTTATTCAAAACATGGAAAGTGTAATTTTAACGAATGGTTGATAGAATCTGGGAAGTGTTTCAAGTGTGGTTAGTTTGGTCACAAGGTTCGTAATTTAAAAGAAAAGATTCCTAAACAACTAATTAATTTTGTGAGTAATATCCATCCAATAATGATTTTTTATACATGTAATGAGATGGGTCATTACGCTAATATGTGTCTCAAGATAGTTTCACAGGACTGAAATCATCATGAGTGAAAACATAATGGTGTAGAAAATGAATTTTATATGACTACCATTTATGTTGGGCTATCAAATGAAGTGGAGAAATGTATGATACTTATGTATTTAAATTATTCCAAAACCCTATTTGACTATGAATATTTGAATTCATTCATTTATAATAAATTTTCAAGTTAACTTGGAATATCAATAAATAAAAATAATATATAAATTTTGGTGAAAACTATAAGTATAAATATGAGTGAAACTAGGATTTATAGGAATATTTATGTTGTCATCAATGTGATGGTATTTCCAGTAAATCTTAGTAAATTGGACATAATCAAGTTTAATATCTTTCTTAGTATGGATTGTATTTTAGCTTATCATTATAAGTTATACTGTAGAGCTAAAAAACGTTTTCAGTTATTTCATACATTTCATTAAATACCAACAGGCTGAGGAATTAATTAGAGGTTGTAGTTAAAGTTACCTATCTTAAATTGTTGAAAATAAAAAAACCATAAAAAGTAGTTATGTTATGGTAGTAAATAAATACATAGATGTATATCATGATGATTTTCCTTGTGTTATTCCTTATCAGTTGGTTGAGTTTAGTATTCACTATGTACTTGAATATAAGGTTATTTATAATCCCCTTATCCAATGACTCAAGTTTAACTTTTAGAAATAAAAATGAAATTATAAGAGTTATTATATAATATTTTCATCCGACCTAACACATCACCATGGAATGCTCATTTTTTTGTAAAAAAGAGAGATGGTTCAATGTGACATTTCATTGATTATAGAGCCTTGAATAACATAACAATTAAGAAAAAATATCATTTCCCTCATATCAATGATTTTCATGAATAGATAAAGGGAGATCAATATTTTTCGAAGGTTGACCTCTATTTGGGGTACCATAATTTAAAATTAAAGGAAGTAAATATTCCTAAGACTGCATTCTAGACTATACATACAAACTATGAGATTATTTTTATTCCATTTGGGTTGTCTAATGGACTTAATTTATTTATGGACTTTATGAATATAGTTTTTCATGAGTTTATGGAAAGGTTTGTGGTTGTTTTTGTAGTTGATATTTTTTGTATATTATAACATTCAAGAGGAACTTGAAAGACACCTAAGGATTGTTTTGAAAACCTTAAAAGAAAATAAACTATATGGGATATTTCAGTAAGTCATACTTTTTTTGGAAACCAATTTCTTTACAAGGACATATTGTTTCTAAATATGGGAGGAATGTTGACCGTAATAAAATAAATGTTATTGAAGAATGCACAAGACCAAAAAATCTCACATAGATGTGTAGTCCCCTTAGATTAATAGATTACTACTTGAGAATTATTGAAAAAATTTCTGGGTTTTCTATCCCAATAAATAAGTTAACTCAAAAAGGACATAAATACATCTAGAAAAAAGAATGTGATGATAATATTTAAGAACAAAAAAAAGATTGGTGAATTCCCTCGTTTTGTACATGCCTTCAAGAAATGGTTAAATTTTCTTCTACAATGATGCTTCATTGGATGGAATCAGTTGTCTCTAAATCAAAAATGATCATTTAATTGATTATGATTCATGTTAATTGAAACCATAAGAATTAAATTACCCAATACATGATTTAGAATTATTTGTTGTGGTTTTTAAATTAAAAATTTAGGGGCATAATATATATAGATTAATGTGTAAAATATATACTGATCAGGAATGTTTGAAGTATATCTTCACTAAAAAATAATTAAAAATGTAATAGAGAATATCGTTGGAACTAATCTAGGATTATGATTGCATGATTCATTATCATCTTGGAAAACCAAATAATGTTTATGTTGCTTTGAGTCAAAAAAATAATGCTATGTTGACCAGAATACATTGTTAACATGACCATTAGATTAACAATTTTATAAATTTTAGCCTAGAAGTTGCGGATGCATGGAAAACATCTATTTTTTTCTTTTTTAAATGCAGTCAACATTTTTAGAAAGAATTATAAAATCTTATAAGGAGGATCCATATTTGTAGGAAAAAGAAGAATCTGTTTAGAATGGTAAGTTTCCTAATTTTAATATTGATGATGAATGGGTTTTATGATTTGGAAATATATATTATTTAAATTATGTTTCATAGTTTTATGAAGAGTTATTATGGGAGGTGTATAGATCTTCATTTTCCATTCCTCTGGGAATCACTAAGATGTATAAAGGCTTTCATGAGTGTTACTGGTCATATGGAATGAAAAGAGATAATGGTATATTTTCCATGAATTGTTTTACTTTTAAGGAGGTTAATGAATATTTAAAGTCACTGAAGGGGATGTTTCAACCTTTTCTACTGTCAGAGTGGAATTGGGAAAATATATCCATGGATTTCATTTTGATATTTCTAAGGAAATTATGAGGTAGTAATTCTATGTCTGTTGTTGTTGATTGATTAACTAAATATACACATTTCCATACAATTATAGATAAAATTAATTTAGATAATCATTACAAACTTTATATAATGTCGATAGTTAGGTTATATGGAGTTCTTATCTACATTTTATCATACAATGATCCCAGATCCACATTTATTTTTTGAAAAGGCCTTCAGAAGTTATTGCGTACTAAATTAAATTTCAGTACAACTTTTCAATCCCAATCTGTTAGACAGTATAAGAAAGAAATTTAGAACGCAGAATCAATGATACATTTATTATAAATGGATTAACAGGTAATTTGAGATCAAAATATTTATTTGGGAGAGTTTTCTTATAATAATAGTTATCATTCTAGTAATAAAATGGCACCATTTGAGCCATTAATTTGAAAGTAGTGTTGGACACCATTATTTTGGGATGATGTTGGAGAAATTAAGTTGATGATACTAGAGTTGGTAGACGAAATTATGGAAAAGGTATGAAAGTAGGAATAAAAGTTACATGAATAACCAAAGGAAAAATATTTATTTCATGGTAGGTGATCATGTCATTTTCAAATTTTATCCATGGAATATAGTTGTAAATTTTAGTAATCAGGGGAAAATAATTATATGGTTTATTGGGCCATATGAAATCCTTGAGAATGTTGGATCTTTTTCCTACTGAGTTGTATTACCTCTGAGTTTATCCCAGGTAGAAAAAGTTTTTCATGGACAGATGTTAAGGAAACATGTTCCAGATTAATCTCATGTTTTGATCTCATAAGTAGTTCAATATTAAGATAACCTTTCATATAAGGAATATTATGTTTTGTTTCTTGACTATGGAGAAGAAGTATTGCGGAATAAGGTGATTCACCAAGTTATATTTTTTTGGAAAACCATATGTTTGAAGAGTAAATATGGGTATCTAAAAAGGTTATTAGGAAAATATGTCCACACTTATTTAATAATTGAATAATATGTGAGGATGAAATTTTAAAAGGGGGTAAGAATATAACTTTTGAATCTCACCAAATGAGAATAAAAAAATTAAAACTAAGGAAATAAATACATATGGGCATTATTTCCCCTACAAAATAAATCGATGAAGAAGGTTGTCGAGTCTCATGGATCACATGACCATCATATGGTCATACGAAGAAACCATGTGTAGTGAATAGCCCGAGGATGGTCTCATGAAGAACCTCTGACAAGTCCTTCTCTTGAGAAGTCACCCCAAATAACTAGTGGCCACATGGATACAACTATATAAGATTCCCCAGGACATGTGGATTGTCAACCAGTAAGAACTAGAAAAATTATATAAAAATCATTGAGAAATAGGAGGAAAATGTTCAAAAGGGAGAGGCCTATTTAGGTCAGAAAACTTATGCAATGCATCATTGATGGAGAGGAATATTGTCCTCAACAACATCCAAGATAACCCGTGATACGCCCAAAATTTACACAATAAAATAAAGGAAATAAAATGAAGGATAAGGGAGCCCTTTGTGGTATTAAAAGACATGTGATGCACCCATAGAGGACTGCAAGAAGCCATAAGTACCCAGTGACTTACTGGTTTTATCCTGGTAAAGTCCTTTGTCTTGTCATTATAGTCGCATGGAGGGCCATTATTATGTCCAAGAAACAACACGGTTCCCTTTTGGATCGTTAAAGAGAAGCAAGTGGAATTGTATATGAAATGCTCACCCATATCCATAGGACCTTTATTGGTCATGTGATGAATCACTAAGAGATAAATAATTTTTATTCGATATTACTAATTCAATGTCACATGACTCCCAAAATTTGTAAAAAAACTATGGAAAAAAATGAGAGGATGTGGGAGCCTTTCACAACCAGAAAAATAACATGACATACTAATGATTTCTATATCACAGTCTCTAAATGCATCCAAACAAGTCAGCTTAATCCTGCAAAGGCCCTCATACAAACCATCCTTGTCTCATGAAAAGTCCCATAAAAGTCACATGAGATAACACGAAATCCTTTCAAAAGGAACCATAATATCGTGAAGCCCCATATACATGTCAACATGACAATATGGTAGTCATTTGACATTACGACATGATTCAAAAAGTAACCATTAATTAAGAATAATACAATGAAGGAGGCATCGATGGGAGAGACTCATGGTTGCTAAAAATAAGGTGATTCCCTCATAGACATCCATGATAGAGACTCACGAAGTCGCATGTTACTGAAGATCATTTCTAACTCCAACATAGATTAATGTGATATGAACCATTTGAAGTAGTAAAAAACTAGGGCGGAGAGGCCAATAAATCCTTCACAACACCATGAAAATTGCACAACTACTCTCTATGTATGGTAGAACTCTAGGAACTTCACATTAGCACTAGTACAGACTTCTTGGAGTGGCTGATCTCAAGACTGGTAACTCTTCTATCAGGTAAGATACCATAGAATTGCATAAGGGGTCAGGAAACAAGCCTAGGTGCTTCAGGTTATTACACATAGATCACACAAAAGTCTTCGGGCTAGAATTGGGAAGGATATCTCACAAACCTGCTAGATCACATGAGACATAATACATGCAATCATTGAACAAATCCATGGAATTTGTAATATAAAGGCTAGAAATAAGAGTGATCAATGGGATAAATATGCAAAGGACATATACTTTGATCCACATATTCATCACGTGAACCTTTCAAGATATGTGATAGCACTAGAGTATGTTGACCAGATCTCACGACTCCCCTTTGGAATACTATTTGGATTATGAGAGGTCCTCTGGGACATGTAAAAGATAGATGTATGGCACCCCATGGGCATGAAACCTTAGTCTTGAAAACCCCTTCTTGATTTCCGTCTACTCATTGTGATGTCCTTAATACACATTTCTTGAATCATATAATATCTCCCACTCATATGATCTAATTGTCATGGTAGAATGAAAGCATGTCAACTGGCTCTCGCGACGCCCTTTGGTCAAGACAATCATGTCTCGTGATGACCTCTAGATAATTATTCAAGAAAAAGTGACACACTTATAGAAATTTATAATTTACTCTTGTGATTATCTCCATGTGTGTTAGCCATATATTGTGATGACACTTTGGAATGTTAGCTGGATCATGCAACACCCTCTTGAAAAATCAACCATGTTAGTTGATGGCTCCCAGGACCAACTGTCCACGTCATGTGATGTCCTGCAGACAAGATAACTTCAATCATGTTACAAACTTTGGATATTTTATCCATATTATGATAAGTCTCCCATACAGGTCAACTAAATCACACAATTGTATTTTTACATGTTAGGAAGACACTATCCATCATTCTGAGCATACAATCAAGGCATGTCATGTGAATAGTCAATGAATATCTTGCTTGAAATTAGAAAAGGCCAGGGGGAATCTCATGATTTGATGATATTTTTAATCCTTAGAGTGCAAGATCTGATTATCTAAGGTACATCAGTTCTTACACCCCGATCAAGTGAACTATGATGATTCTGATTCCTTAGATAACCAGGATACATAAGATGCCTCCCTGAGGCCTGATCCCTCTATTAAGAAACCAGTGGACAGTACCAGCACATATTTCTCACATACACATGAAATTAAATTTATTATTTTCCATATCTTATTCCTCACAATTAGAATAACTCATGTGTTCTTAAGTAATTTCAATAACCATATCATCTTCACCATAAACCTCTATAAAGACTCGGGAAATGTTAGTGTGCAAGCCCCAATCAGGGGAACTATGAGGAATCCGATTTCATCCATAACCGTAATATGTAGGATTCCTCTCTAAGATCTGAGATCCATATTAACTATCTAAATGTCTAGCTTATTACATAAATCCTTCATCCATATGCAATGAGACTGATCATTTTCTATACCATGTTTCTCACACCAGGCATAGCTCATGTGTGTAATACCCTGAGATTTTATGAAAAATATTCTTTCAATTTCATTGATGTATTGTGTTTTATGCTAGACCAAAATTATCATGTTCTATATTTAACACTGTATTATCTTGTATTATACGCAAACACTATTCTTGGCTTGTGTTCCATGCAAGAGCAACCATCCTCAAGAGCATGTGTTGTACGCAATATCGGGTTTGACTAAAAAATGATACATTATTATAATATTATAATGAATTAGCCGTTAATAATAGTATTAAAAAAAATTTTAATTTTATAACATTATTATTCATCTTACACATTTTATATAACATAGTATGAGAACAAAATAAATTTTTCGAGTAAAAAAGTGTTTTTAAAAAAATGCAGTTTTGCCACCTTTTGATGGCACACCCACATTAAATATATTTTTTGACATGTTTATAAGTTCAATTTTACATAATAAAATTCTTCTTTGGAATCATTATTTAAAAATCTACTTTGGATAAATATTTCATATTATTCTGATAACTTTCATATTTTAATGAATAGTAAAAACACGCTCTATTTTAATTAAAAACAACATTATTCATCATAATAATTTATATGGTTAAATTATAAATTTAATGGTTTTTAGGTATAAATAGAATTTATTTTTACCATTTAATATAATGTATGTCATTATAATTGAGTTTAGAGTTAATTAATTGGTAAAATCATTTCAATCTTTTGAAATGTTTTACCTTTTAAAACTTGTTTTCTTAACAACGAGATTAATTTTAAATTAATCTATGAAAATTCTGTGATTTGAATTTGGAAAAACTGATTCCATATTTGGAATCAGAAGATACAAATTATGTTAATAGGCTATTTTTTATTTTTGGTTACTATGAATAGTAACTACGGTAAATTTTATTTACCTTAGTTAAAGGTAAATCGGTTAATTAAGGGTAAATATAATATTATAAAATTACCCTAACACATGTCTTAATATAATTGGACGATTATATTTTATCATAAGGAATATTTTTGTTGAAATGAAATCCATTGGAATGCACTTGGATGTGATTAAGACATTTAATTTATTTTATTTTACAAAAGGTGAAATATGTCACACTCAAACATTAATAATTAAAGTATTTTTAATATAAGGTTATACAAAATATAAATTCGATTATAAATACTCATTTTAAATATAAATTTTTTTTAATTTATGGTAATTTATTTGTAGTTTTTAAGAGATATTTAATTACCTTAATAGCGTATACATTAATGATGCATAAATTATTTATTTAGCAAAAAATCAGTAATGTAGTTTTTATTAAAATAATAATACCCATTAAAAGGTCCAAAAACCTGGACAAAATTTATTTGTGGTATATATATACCATAAACATCCAATGGTCTAATATTTGACCATTTGGAGCTTTATAAAATCAACTATGACACTTATATTATTTTATTTTAAATGATGTCAAAGTTGTCACCTTCATACTTTAATAAATATAACAATTTACATGTAGTCATTTTAAGATGGTAAATTCAAGTAAAAGTATTATTTTGAAAGATATTAGATTTATCATCGTCATAGTTTTTTATTTTTAATATTTATGCATCTAATAATTATATTAAATGATTATACAAAACAGATGTAATAATTGTTTTATTAAGAGAAATATCAAATAATAGGTATTATAAATATTAAAATAAACATTATATTAACTAATTAATGTTCTCCACAAATTTTATAGATTAATATGACATGTTAGAAATCTATTAAACATTTTTTTCGAATATATCATCTCTGGGGATTTTATTTAAATTCAAATAAATAAATAGTGTCAAAATTAACACTGTTGTTAGTTTATAAAAATAACATATTATATAATTATATAAAAATAAAATGAAATATTTAAAAATTATAAATTGAAATTTATATGGTCTAAAATTTCTTAAACTACCCAATTATGGATAATTCTCAACACATAAGTAATTATTTATAACAATATAAAATTTAGAATATTCTTACAACAAATAAAATTAAATAGATTAAATAAGGATAAATCATGTTGATAAGGTTTAAAATAAATTTCCAACATGTCTAAATTTTATTGTTTTAGGATATTAAAACCCTATATCTTATAATATTTGTATTTGAGTCATTTTGGAAGTTTTTAAGCGGGGTTTGAATTTATATTAAATTAATAGTTTTGAGGTTTCCAAAGGTTCCCCTCTCCCTCCATATAAAAGGGAACCTCCTCCATCTCCTCTTCACACAAATTTGAGCCTTCATGCTCGAAAAAAACCTACCAATTTCACTTATCCACTTCTATATAAACCTACTAGAGGACTTTTTGTTCTTAAAAGTCCAACTTTAGTGCCCTAAGAGGAGGTTAAGAGGAGGCGCGTCGAAGAATAACTAATCCCTTCTATAGATTCTTTCAAGTTTATTTATTATTCTACATCCTCTTCTTTAGTTGTTTAATTATAAAGTAATAACATAAGTATAAATAATATAATTATATGTTATTATAAATATGAAAAAACCTCATTTCACCTTCTATCCATCCTATGGAAAATGAAATCACTGTGCGTACTTACGTACGGAATACCGTTTCCACGCCGGGGTGAATCTGTTTTTCCACCACCACCTTACTCGGATGGGTATAATGGTATAAAGAATAACTATATATGGGTATTATAACATCATACTGATTCTAATATATTATATCATCCACTCCAATTACATTCAATAATTATGGGAATGATACCATCACTCGTGCGTACGTACGGATTACCGTCTCCATGACGCGATGAGATTAATTCTCCATGTTAACCATTCAAAAATGATTATAAAGTATATATAATGAATAATAATTATATATATGACATAATAATGCTATTGGATTTATGTATATATATAATTCAACTAATTACTTCCATTCAAGTCAATAAGTAAAGGAAATCGACGTTCATGCGTACGTACGACCTACCATCTTCATGAACGGTTTGTTTCATTTCAGTTATATATCTATTATATATATATACTGAATATATATGATATATAAATCATGTTTTACATTATTAAAGTTATTAAATCATGATATATGTAATAATAATATCAAGAACGACAAATCCAAACACGTACGATAAATGAAACGATTTTACTCAAAACACTGCTTTAACATTGAATTGACAAAAGAATGGGTAAAATAAAGTCATAATTGAATCAGATATGAAATCATAAATATTATTATGGTAATGTTACAAGTTAATAATTTGTTTAAACCCACAATACATGAGTTTTGGACACGTACGGAAGAAATTGGACCTAAGGTAAGGGTTAATTTTTCAATCTCCTTTTTATTCGAGATTTCATATACGTAAGTATTTACTGGGGTTATATTTTTCATCCATGTCCCTAAAATGTGTTTCATAAAGTGATTAATATTATTCCATGTATGTTTAAAGTCATTTTTACCGCTCTTTGACTTTTACTTTGTGTTATGGAAGGAATCTTTCTTTTTTTACCATACGTGGTACTTTTTGACTTTTCCGTTAAAAGTATGAGGAGAATTTTTTTTAACTTATACAGCATGAATCGATTTTTAGGGTTTCATAACGCATTATTTCCATGAAGCTTACTATGATAGATTTCATGATTATTTTTAAAAAAAATCATCTCTTTTAAAATTGTATGTCATTTTGGTAAAAGAAAATGATTTTGAAGAAGAAAGGATATTTTCTTCAAGAATTAATTTCAAGTGTTTTATCAAAACTATTTTCTATCTAAGATGGAATTATTTAGTATGTTTATGTTTCAAGTATAATGTCTCTATTATTTACATGGTTTTATTTTTGTTATGATTAAATCATATCCATTTGTTTTATATGGATTATGTTATGAAGGGATGATGTTTATGAAACCCATTTTATTCTATCAGATATGTTGAATGATTTATGATTGTTTTGTGTCACACGTAAGAATGATTTCAATATGATATTGGTGGGACCTAAATCTACCTCCAATACATTGGGTAAATGTTTATATCTCATTAGATCGACCTGTCTAGAATGGAAATTGAATCTGGATCAGTAATACAGGGTCGGAACGACAAGTAAACCTAGTTCAATAATGGACTTTTTCCACTATGATGGTCTTGGCAACAATGCATTGGCTACTATGGAAATCATACCTTGGGATTAATGGTTTTCCACAATCACTTGTTTTATTCCCATGCTATTTTATCATGATTAATCTACCTTTATGATCTATGCATCATGTACTGCCATGTTTTATATCATTGCTCATGATTTTAATGTTTAGATTTTATGCTCTGGTTTTCAAGTTCAAATTTTTATGGATTGTTTTATGTTCTCCTTGTTTACCCTTACTGAGTATTTTATCTCACACTTTTTTTATGTTTTCTTTTCCCCAGGATATAAATATGGTTTTAGGTAAGAAAAAAAAGGGGAAGATATTTATGGGAGATGTTGAAGATCTTTCACCATGATTAGAATATTGTGGTCCAAGTTTCCAGAGACACTAAACTAATACTGTCTTTGGGAGTCTGTTTTTGTTATGTATTAAGTATTCCTCAAAAGTAATGTAACATACATGAATGTCAAGTTTTTGGTCCCTATAATTGGTATCAGAGCATAAGTTTAGTTATAACTTTGAAACTAGGATGCGAAAACTTCAGTGATATCCCATAGAGATATTTCTAAGGTATGTCTAGGGATGTCCCTAAGGTTAAGTATAAGTATAGGTTATAGTCCTAGGATTATGGTAACGATCATAGAATTAAACCAATGATGTTAGATATTGAATATACTCCCCCTTTATTATGTTTTTTTTCCTAGAATGATATTTTTCTTTTCACACTATTCTTTTTGGGTTTTAGATGATGGTTGGAACCTGAAGGAACCATGTTGATCAATGTAATGGGAAATGCAATGATTTTCTTCCTGAACAACCAAATGTTATGATTAATGGAGTGAAAAATCATATTTCTATACTAACACAATCTATGAATCATTTTGGACATCCGAATGAGTAGAGAAGGGAACAATATTCTATTGAGTCCTTCATGAGGCAACATCCACCTTCTTTCAGTGGGTCTTATGATCCACATTTTGCTGAACAATGGATTAGTACCATTGAAAAGATATTTTCCATACATCATTGTTCCAAACATGAAAACGTTATTCATGATATTTACCATTTAGAAGTTGAAGTGTAACAGTGGTGGAATCTAATTAAGAATACAAGTCCCCAATGTGAAATTTAATCCATGGAATGGGATGAAATCAAGAACTTGTTTTTCAATAAGTACTTCCCTCGTATTCTTTGAACGAATATAGAAAAGGAGTTCCTTGAGCTTAAGCAAAAGGATAATGAATCTTTTGGTATGTATGAGGTGAATATCACAAGGATCGCAAGGTATGCATCTAGATTTATCATCCAACCTGAAAGTAAAGTTGATTGATTCTTCAGTTTCTTAAAACCAAGTCTTCAAAGGGAATTAGATATAAGAAACTTCAGTAGTGATGAAGAAATTGTGTTTTGTGCTATCAAGGTAGAACTGGAAGTTAGTGATATATACCCATCGAATGGTTTGGACTAGAAATGAAAGATGGAGTTCATAGAAAAATCTCAAAATAATGGTGAAAAGAAGATGAATGTTTCTTTATGCTCAAAGTGTGGAAAGAAGCATAGTGGAGATTGTATTTAAGGGACTTGAAAATGTTTTAAGTGTGGAAAAGATGGTCATCGAGTAGCTGAGTGCTGAAGTAATGGGAAGAAGGTAGCTAATGATGTGAATAGAGAAAAGACTACAGAGAACAAACCACCAACAAATCAATGCTTCAAGTGCAGGAAAATGGGAAATTATGTTATCTAATGCCCTAATCCAAGGGTTAATGATGACCGAAATCAACAACCTATTAATGAAAAAGAAAAAGGGAAGTCACATGCGATCACTATTGGAGATGTTGAATATGACAATGATGTGGTGGAATGATTACGTGTTTATGTAACAGGATTCCAAAATAAGGTTGTATATAGTATCGTGGAATATTGGAATATTTATGTATTGGTCTATTGTGGTTTTCAATAATTTTATGGTACTGATAACCATGCAAAGTGATTGATATATTTTTATAAAGAAGATGAAAATTGAATAATGAAGGGATAAGGAGAAAATAATATGTATGATAGTATTCATGAGCTCATGACTGATATAAGGACAAAGTGATATCATGGTTGAGTATATCGAAATTTTGGGATTTGGTATGTGGAAAGAGTTAACTTTTGATAGCATTCATGTTTTCACTAAGGTTCTTTGGTAATTTATGTTTCAAGAGAATACATGATTAAGGTATTCAAATATTTGGAATGTGACCAACAAGATATATCTTATGATATATGGGGGATAAATGAAGTTATTGACATGCTTGTTATATGACCTTTCTGGTAATTGTTTTTTGACTATGAGATTGGAAAAAAGTATTTTTGATAGGCCTAAACATTGTAATGGATTAAGTTAGACTTCAGATAGTATAATTTAAGGATAGAAATTGTTTTTAGATATTATTTATGGAATTTTATAATAGTATAGGTTAAGAAAAAGGAAAACCCGAAGGATGGGAGACAACTCGTCGCGTCAGACAAGGCTGTGGGAATCGAACCCACAACCGAAGTGTGACATGCCTTTATCGCCTACAACTGGCCTACATAAAGTCCCTATTTTGTATAAAATAGTTTTATTTTATTAAGTGGTATTATTGAGGAATTGTAAGTCGATTTTTGGAACCATATATGATTATTCTCACCAATTATGGACTTATGTATATAACTATTGCTCACCTTATGTTTGAGACAGATGGAATGAACTATAATTCTATCACATGAACTGCTAACACTTCATGGAAGACAAATTCAACTTAACTTCTTTAAGATATGAAGTGAAAATTGTTCAAGTCATGAACAATAGTGAGATTGTACCAAAATAATGTATTTCTTTTAATAAATATTTTTTCAACATTAGGGAAATGATCTTGAAAACCAAAAATGTTGTCCTATTTCCCTCATATATGATGAATCATATGGTACATTAGATCATCACAAATTTATGGCGTTGTGATTTTTGGATTTTTTATAGCCATGTTCTCTACCACTCTCCATCATAACTTGATGGTTCGATTTCTCTTCCATATCCATATTTTCACCTATGTTCTCCTGTGTGGAAACCCAGGTATTAGTTAATTTGGGTAGCCGTTACGTTTCATACTTTAGTTTTTAAAGTTATGTTTTGATATTACTTTTTATGATGTGGGTTCCTATTAAAAAAACATTCAAGTAGTAAACCATTTATAACACCGACAAATTTTGAGGGAGAAATTCATTTTAAGGGGGGTAGAATATAGCACCCTGAGATTTTATGAAAAATATTCTTTTAATTTAATTGATGTTTCCTGTTGTATGCTACACCAAAATCATATTGTGTTATACGCAACAACGTATTAGATTGTATTATACACAAACACTATTCTTGGCTTGTGGTGCATGCAAAAGCAACCTTCATCAATAACGTGTGTTGTACGCAATACTGAGTTTCACTAAACAATGATATATTGTTATAATATTATTATTAACTAGACGTTACGAATCGTATTAAATAAATTTTAAATTTTATAACAATATTATTCACCTTACACATTTTCTATAACATGGTATGAGAAGAAAATAAATCTTTTAGGTAAAATACGTATTTTTAAAAAAATGCAGTTTTGCCGCATTTTGATGGGGCACCCACATTAAATCTACTTTTTGACATGTTTATAAGTTAAATTTTACAAAATAAAATTCTTCTTTGGAATCATGATTTATAAATTTACTTTGGATAAAATTTTCAAATTATTCTGATAACATTCATATTTTAATGAAAAGTAAAAACATGTTATATTTTAATTAAAAACAACTTTTATAACGTAATGATTTATATGGTTAAATTATAATATCGAATGGTTTTAAAGTATAAATATAATATATTTTTACCATTTAATATAATTTATGTCATTAGAATTAATTTTTCATTGAATTCATAGGTAAAATCATTTCAATCTTTTGCAATGTTTTAAATTTTAAAACTCATTTTCTTAACAACGAGATTAATTTTAAATTAATTTCTGCAGCTTCTGTGATTTGAATTTGGAAAAATGGATTCCATATTTGGAATCAGTAGGTCCAAATTCTGTTAATAGGATACTTTTTATTTTTGGTCACTATAAACAAGCATTGATTATGCGCCCGTAAGGAGCTCTCCCTATGGTTTCTCTCTCGCCCCCGCGAGCTTCGTCGCTGTGGATGGCGCACCGTTTCTCCTCGCGCTCATTGGGTTTTTGTGGAGTTTCATTATTGAAGTGGTGTTATGAGGTTTCGCGGCCTCTTCTCAAGGTGATGCACTATGGGCTCTTGCGGTTGTTTATTCAGATCTGTGGGTGTAAGACCGTATCGTCACCGACACACTCATCGGAGCGCTCCTAGTTCTGTTCAGCAGCTTTTGGTGGTCCTGTGTTGTGTTTCTCCTCATTTTATGGTTGCGCATATGCCTAGGAAATTTGTGGGTTTCTTCCTTTTCTCTAATGAGTGAGTTAGGGTTTCGTTGTGCCTGATGTGGCTCTTTTGTTTGGTGGCAGCGGGATCTGCTGCTTTTTGTTTTTCTTCTCCTATTTTTGTTCCTTTGCGGGGTTTCGAACTGCAGTGATTTTCTGAAGTCACTATCTTGATCTTCGGGTGGTTCTTACTTTTTATGTTTTGTCATGGGTGTTGCTGCTTCTTTAGATTGGATCTTGCTCTTCATGCATTTTCATGAGCATAGGTTGAATCTGTTCGTCAATGGTTCGAGGATGATGGTTTGAGTGCGTGGATGGACTTGTGACTGCGATGATGGTTTTGTTTTGCGTCGATGATGTGTTTCCATACTGGTGAATGGTTCGAATCTTGTGATGGATGTGATCTGTTGTTTTCTGGCAACGTCGATGGATGTAGATGGTCGGACTTTCTCACCGGCGACATGGAAAGAGGCGGTGTTGAGATTTGCGACGACCCGCATCTCGAGGTGGGTGTGCGGCTCGAGGTGGTCACGTGGATTGAGGTGGCTTGATAGATCTTCATTATTTGAATGTTGGTAATTTGAAATTTCAGGATTGTGTGGTTAACAGTTCTCCTAATCCAGTTTTTGGAAAATTAAAAAAAGGATTTCCAGTATTTTTGGTCACTACGAATAGTAACTACGGTAAATTTTATTTACCGTAGTAAAAGGTAAATCGGGTAATTAAGGGTAAATATAATATTATGAAATTTCCCTAACACATTTCTTAATATAATTAGATGATTATAATTCATCCTAAGGCATATTTGGGTAGAAATGGAATCCATTCGAACCCACTTGGATGTGATTAAGACCTTTAATTTATTTTATTTTAAAGAAAGTGTAATATGTCTCACTCAATCATTAATAATTAAATTATTTTTAATATAAGGTAATACAGAATATAAATTAGATTATAAATACTAATTTGAAAGATAAATTTTTTTTCTTTGTTATGGTAATTTATTTGTAACTTTTATGAGACATTTAATTGCATTAATATCTTAGACATTAATGATGCAGAAATTATTTATTTACTGAAAAATAAGAAATATAGTTTTTTATTAAAATAATAATACCCATTAAAAGCTCAAAAACCTTACCAAAACTTATTGGTCATATATATCTAAACCATAACCATCCAATGGTATAATTTTTGACCATTTTGAGCTTTATAAAAGAGATTATTACACTTATATTATTTTATTTTAAATGATGTCAAAGTTGTCACCTTCATAATTTAATAAATATAACAATTTACATGTTGTGATTTTAAGATGATAAATTCTATTAAAAGTATTCTTTTAAAATATATTGGATTTATCATCATCATAGTATTTTTTTTTTAATTTTTATGCAATTAATAATTATATTAAATCATTATACAAAAATTGTGTAGTAATTGTTTGTTTAAGAGAAATATCAAATAAATGGTTTTATAAATATTAAAATAAAGATTATATTAACTAATTAATGTTCTCTAAATATTTTATATATGAATATGAAATGTTAGGAATATATTAAACATTTTTTTTCGAATATATCCTATGTGTGGATATTATTTAAATTAAAATTATTAATATTGTCAAAATTAAAACAATTGTTATTTTATAAAAATAACATAATATTAAATTTTTAAAAAATCACAAAAATATTTGAAAATTATAAATTAATATTTATATGGTCTGAAATGTCATAAAGTACCCAATTATGGATAATTCACAACACATAAGTAATTATTTATAACAATTTAAAATTTAGAATATTATTACCACAAATAAAATCAAATAGATTAATTAAGGATAAATCATGTTGATAGGGTTTAAAATAAATTTTCATCATGTCTAAATTTTATTGGTTGATGATATTACAACCCTATCACATACAAGCTTCGGATTAATGTCATTTTGGAAGTTTTTATGTGGGGTTTGAATTTATATTAAATTAATATTTTTGAGGTTTCCAAAGGTGCCCCTATCCCCCCAAATAAAAGGGCACCTCCACCCTATCCTCTTCACACAAATTTAAGCCTTCAAGCTTAGAAAAACTCTGCCCATTTCACTTCTCCACTTCCATATAAACCTACTAGAGGTCCTGTTCTTCTTCAAATACCATATATAGTTCCCTAAGATGAGTTTAAGAAGAGGCGCGTCGAAGTAGAGGTAATCTCTTATACTGATTCTTTCAAATTTCTTTATTCTTATACTTCCTCTTAATTAGTTGTTTCATAATAAAGTAAAAAACATCAGGTCAACTAATATACTAATATGTTATTATAAATATGAAACAAACCCATTTCACTTTCTATACATCCTATAGAAAATGAAATCACTGCGCGTGCGTACGTACGGAATACCGTCTCCACGCCGTGGTGTAATATGTTTTTCCACCACAACCTTACTTTGATGGGTATAATGGTGTAAAGAATAACTATATATGGTTATTATAACATAATAATGATTCTGAGATGTTATTTCATCTACTCCAATTACATTCAATAAATATGGGAATGATATCATTGCTCATGTGAACGTACGGATTACCGTCTCCACGACCCGATTATATTAATTCTCCATGTTAACCATTAAAGAATGATTATAATGTATATATAATGAATAATAATGATATATATGACATACTAATGATACTCAAATGAATTGGATAAAGATTTATATCTCGCGAGATAGACATGTCTGGAATGACAAGTGAATCTCGTTCAGTAATACAGGGCTGGAATGGAAAGTAAACCTGGTTCAGTAATATACCTTGTCTACTATGATGGTCTTGGAAACAATGCCTTGGATACTATGAAAATCCTAAGATGTGATTAATGGTTTACCACAATTTCATGTTTTATTCTCATTCTATTTTATCATAATTAATGTTCCTTTATGATCTATGACTTATGTACTATCATGGTTTATGTCATTTCTCAAGATTTTGATGTTTAGATTTTATGCTCATCTTTTTACGTTTAAATGTTTATAGATTGTTTTATGTTCTCCATGTTTACCCTTACTGAGAATTTTATCTCACCTTTTTTTATGTTTTATTTTCCCTAAGATATAAATAAATGTTTTAGGTAAGAAAACAAAATGGGAAGATATTTATTTGAGTTTTTGAAAATCTTTCACCCTGATTAGAATATTCTATTCCGAGTTTCCAAAGACACTAAACTAATATGGTCTTTGGGAGTCCGTTTTTGTTATGTATTAAGTATTCTGCAAAGGTAATGTAACGTCCATGAATGTCAAGCTTTTTGTCTTTACAACGAGGGAATAGTGAGCTACAATGTTCATATTATCTACATAGTAAGCTTCTAAAATGTTAATGGAATCATTGGACTTAGTATATTTTTTCATCCTTAGTGTGTATTATCCCATCATAAGGGACAAATCTATGTGTAAGTCCCAACCAACTAAACTACAAGAACTCAGATTCCTACAATAACCAGGATATATAGGATGCCTTCCTAAAGCCCGGGAATAAATAAACATCCATTTCAATGTAAGACCCATGTCTCTAGAATTTTAACCATCAGGACCCAATCATTTCCATGGGCTGATCACACTAGCTCATCCCTCAAAAGACTGAGAAATAAAATAAACTATGGTGAATTTTATCCCTTCCATAATCATGATACATAGTATGCCTCTTTGAGGCATGATCTCTATATTAAATCATAAGGGGTGTCCCCAACACATAAGCCCACACATCCATATGCAATGAAATTGATCTTTTTCTACCCCTTGTTTCTCACACTAAACGTAGTTCATATGGGCTTAGGGAGCGTCATTGAACATATCATTAGCCTCATGATTCTACACTAGCTAGGAAAACACAACATGTAATCCCCATTGAATGACATAAATTAAACCTATCTTATATTAGGAAATCTGCCTTGGGGCCAGTCCCAAGGGAATGATCAAACTATGATAACTCTAATTCATGCTATAACCATGATAAATATAATATCACCCCAAGGCTCAACCTCTGACATATAGTGCCTCAGTTCTTCCCATATATTTCTTAAGCGCGTGATGTTAAATGAAATGGGTTTAAAAAACTACATGGATTTTGTTTCCTGCAATAACCAAGATACATATGAGACATCATTATGGCTCAATCCTCTCCTCAAAATATTAACTTCCTCCATGTGTTGTAGAAAATTATATAGAACCTTATTATATGGATTTAGAATATAATTAATCTATCCATAACTCAAAAATCTATAAATAACCTTAGATACATATAGATTGATTCTCTTGTGAGATCCCCTTTCCTCTATTCATTTTTTAGATCTGCATCATTTTTTATATAAAAATAATAAACTTAAAATTGTTGTTTTAGGGTAACCAGTCCAGTATCGGGATCATGAAGATATTTACAAAAAATATCATAAAACTATAAGAGAGACTTATAGTAAGGAACAATTCCCACAAAAGTGTGTGATGAGCCCGACCTCCCATAATCTCATCCAATCTGTGTCCGTAAGCATCACTGGGTTTGAAACCCCATGTGACCACCTTCCTTCGGAATGAAGGTCCATACCCATTTATGGATGAGGGAACTATTAGAAGTTCCATTAATAATGAAAATTATCACCTAGTGGTATTGATTTTACAAGAAATTAACCCAAAAAAATCAATCATTAGGCCAATCCGAACCCACCTCAGCGAGGGTTCCCCAGTCATCTCCTCTCCATCGAAACATAAATAGTGAACCTGAAGTGATTCTATCGAATAAAAAAGTGAGTTGGTAATTATAGATTGGTCCATTTTGTTTTTAAAACCATAAAACACATAATTTTTGAACCTGACCTAAATCTCTCAAATAAAAATATTATTAGGTTATAATATGTCAAAGCATTTTGTTTTGCGCACTATACACAAGAAATGAGGAAATCTCTACATGGAACCCTCAAATGAAAGAATGACCTATTAATCATATGTTAGGACTCTCTGTATTTCCTTCATACACATGAAAAGTTGTATGACTAGAATGATATTACAGTTGATCTTCAATAACTGGGGTTCTTATGAAATAAGTCCATCCTACTGTTGACATGTCCACATAATCATAATGGTATGATTATGAATAAAAGGAAAATTGTGATAACCATGCATATATGATTGATATCATCATGCCTATGATATTTCACTAATCGATGACTTTATTCCTTATTGATTGTATGACTGCATATACTACTCTCATCGATATCATCCAGATCCATGAAAATTTCTCCTTTATCCAGATATCACTCTGGTAAATCACATACGGCTACAACCCCCACGGGTCACAAAATGATCTTTCATAGTTAAAAGATATTACTTTAGTTTGTGAACACAATGGTCTTGGAGTACACCCAACATGGTATAATATCAACCCTAGAAGCTTCCCACAAGTTTTTCTATGCTCGAAAAATGGAAAGTCCACATCACTCAGGGAAGGCTACAACTAATCTTTTGGCCATCATCTCGACAACCAACTACTTTGAGAGAATATACCTGGAGCATGAAAACTGCCACATTAAATATCTAATGATTATGGACTAGGAAGCCAAATAAGGATCCGAACCAGTTCAGGGACTACCTAAGAGGGCGTCTGTTAACCACCTTCACCACCATCATCCCACCAGTACGCACTAGTTTTTTGTTTGGTGTACCACCCTATACACTTTAGGCTCTGATTCCCATGCATGGGAAATAATGAAGTCTCACTGGGTGAGGAAGGTGATGAATATCCAAGATATGGTTCATATCCCTACACCTACTGATGATTCCTACTGACATATTATGAAACAAACCAATAAGCATACTCATATTACTTCTCACTCAGAACAAGCCTATGGGAATATTCTCACAGCAGGAATGGGGGAGGTGAATATCCATACCCCTCTGCATGAAGTCCATAAGCATATCCTAGTGGAACAAGGAGTGCAGTAGTGGGTCCATATCCATTCTTCAATCGTAGATATTTTATATTATATAGTGGGGATGGAAAATGTTAAAGGTGATATCCATGAAAACACTTTTCTAAAATGAATATATAGTTTAGTATCAGTTGGAGAACTCTATTGGAAAATTATGGAATTATTAAAGATAAAGGGATATATGATATTCCTATCCCTACATCCAGGACAGATCAACACTCTCATCATTGTGAAAATGTGGAAACACAAGAGCATGCTAACATTTTTGATACCATCTATGAGGATTATCAGCATATTACAATAAAGGATGAGCCATTGGATCAGGCTCATATTCCTGTTCCAACTAGGGATCATGAGGTGAGAGAACAAAATTCCTCAAGAAAGGGGAACATGCCAATCAAAATAGTCTAATGAGATATTCCAAAGGTCTAGGATTGTACTCACATCACCATTCCAACAAGAGTTCACCATGTGAGTGGGGAACATGCCTCAAGAAAGGATCATATTCATATCGTAGAAGTTGAATGACATACACCAAAGGTCCAAGATGAGGCATATATCATCGTTATGGATTGGACTGACAATGTAATAATGGCACAAGCCTCGTGATTGGATTATATTCTTATGAGTGAATTTTCTTGGAATATTCCATCTAATCACTGAAGTTAGGAAAATAATCTAGCTTATATTGATAAACGAATGCACCAAAATCATTACGAGGAAATATAGGAGGAGGATCATATCTCTTATCCCATTATAAAGGTCCTTCGACATATATTGGTAGGGAATGAATATTCAGATCATGCTCATATTTCTGTTCCAACTGGGGATCACCATTTGAGGGTGGCACATGCCTTAGGGAAGGAATATACTCTTACTGAGAAATACTATTGCCATATTCCAAAGTATTATGGTCAAGATCATATTCCCATACCGACAGAGGATCACTTTGTTATAATGGAACATACCTCAAGTGAAGCTCACATTTTTATCAATAATGAGAAAACTCATTTTCATATTCAAGTAGCTCTCTGGAGTGGGATAAAACTCCCAATGAACCAGAAGATAATAAGAAAGTTCCAAAAACCATATGTTAGATGGATCATATCCTTACAAAATTACAATAGGTATGTCAGTATACTCAACCTGTGATGTAGAACGTGGCACATTTTACAAACCTACTCAATTTTAGTGTCCCTAAGGTCATTAAAGATGCATTCTCAACAACTAAAGGGTCTATAAAAAGATCCCCTGAAGTAGAATATAGTCATTAACATGATAGTATGCCTCATAGTAGTGTGTAGATTTATCACAAAGACTCTATGTAACACCTCAAGCTTCCAAGATATGTTTCCCTTTGAAAAATGAAATAGCTTGCGATGTACGCAACTTCGGGATTCTAACACACCACAACCAATCAAACTAGCCGTTAAAAATAGTGATACCCACCTTTTGAAATTTAATAATTTTTTTTTTCAAAATGGACTTCATTTTTGAATTCAGGATATTGAAATTAGCTTAGGGTGAATTTTTGGTATTTTTCTGAAAACTTTCAATTTTTAATGAATAGTGAAAAACACTATGTTATTGTTTAAAACCGACTTTTTATTTCAATAATAATTTATTTTATTTAGTTTTATTTTAGGGCAAAATAGATAAATAATACCTCTATATGTTCAATGAAATTCACATGATTCATTTTATAATATGTTTAGATATATAAAAATTTTACTGAACTTTTTACCGTCTTTTACCCACCTCCAATTAGCATTTGAAAATTTGCATAAAATATAATTTATTACTTCTGTGAATTAAATTTCAAAAATATGAGAGGCATGGTTGATATCAGTAAGTAAAATTTGGTTTAAATAGATGAAAATAATCTTTGGTGAATAGTAACTTTTAACTTTTATTTACCACGGTTAAACGTAAATAAGGTAATTAATGGTAAAAATGATATTATTATTACCCTAACACATGTACTAATTCTATTGGACAATTTATTTTGATGAAAAAAAACATTAGGAATGAAATACGATCTTTTAAGTCCATTGTTATTAGATTAGGACATTTATTATTATTTAATTTAGAGAAGAGATAAAAGTGTTAAAATCGTGTTATCATAAATAAAAAAAATTATATAGGGTTATACATAAGATAAATTCAACAATAAATATTCATTAGAAATATAAAAAGATTTAATACATAATGGTATTTTATTTATAATTTTTAGACATTAAATAATTAAATTTATTTATGACACAATGATGATGCAGTAATTACCTTATTAATGAACGATTAAAATAATTGATATTATCCATATAAAAATAATTGTAATTTGAGACTTTTGATAAATTCCACTAATTTTATATGTTAATTAGAATTGTTAGGGTTGATTAAACGTATTTTTTTAGAATTAGTCATGCTTTTATGACTTTAGCAAAAACAAAATACCAAATAGTTTCAAAATTGACAAAAAAGAGTTTTTTATTCAAATATTATATTATTAGTTGATATAATATTACACAAAATATAATTTTAGGCCAAAGGACTTATATAATTATAGATATATCATTAATAAACCACTTGAGGTTCTATTTCTATATTATAGTAAGTTTATTTACCAATTATTATAGTAATACATGAATACATGAAAAAAGATAAACTATTTTACTAATAGTTAAATCTAAATGATAAGGTTAATAAGGTGACTAAAACCTTTCTAAAACCAATAGGTTGAGAAATTTCTACCCATCTCAACATTATAATATAATTAAGTCAATTTGGAGCCATTAAAACTGAAAATTATTGTATTATAAAATAATATTTCAATCTTTTCCTAAGGTGCCCCTCATCTCTCTTAAAAAAGATAACACCCCCTTCCCTCAAATTCACACCTCCAATGCCATTTTGTTCAGCAAAACCCTACCCAAATAACCTCTCAAATGTCCACCCTTAATCCTAGAGGCCTTCCTTTGGTCAGAAAGCCAACTTACGAAGTTTGTTTAACAAAATCAAAAGCAAGAAGCCAAAGAAGAGGTAAATATTTCATCACCTCTTTCAAGTTATTTTCTTCTTCCAATTATTATTTCTTTGTTGTTTCCATTATAAAATAATAACTCCAGTATCTTATACATACTATGATGTTATTATAAAAATGGTACAACCATATTCATTATTCTAACCATCATATGAATGACAAAGTCACCATATGTGCATACGTATGGCTTACCATCTCCACGTCGTGGTATAGTATTTATTCAATAAATTATTATTTGGATGGGTATAATAATGATTTTTAATTGATGTAAATAAAAATATAACATGTTAATGATTATGTATATATGATATAACATTTATCTTTATATGATTTTACCTTTAATTGAATGATATTTTCACTCATGCGTACATATGCATTACCGTCTCCACGAACACGATGAGATTCATTTCCCCATCGTAAAAATTCCAGAATAATTTTAATTTGATGATTAAAAATAATGTTTAAAAAACTTAATATCATTCTGGATATGAATCATATATAACCTATCCCTAAAAAACATGACTTACGTAACAAAACATATATATGAAAATGAATCAGTTAACACCCAAAACGAGGATAACACTAAAATATTATCAACCAAGCAATATTAAAAGATCATATATGATATCATATTTATATATATAGTTATTTTATAATTTAATAAAAATGATTTAAATATTTTACAGGAGGTTAACATACCCTCGACCAAAGAAAAGTACATGGTAAAGGTTAATTCTACAATCCCTTCATTATCCGAGGTTGTTTATACGTAATTATCTATAGGGGCCTCTTTATCATCCACATCCATGTTTCTTAAAATGTATTTCAAAACATTTTTACTATTTCCTAGACTATGGGTTAAAGTCATTTATACCCTTGTTTTAGTTTTTATAAGATGTTTATAAAGGAACCTTTCTGTCGTTTTCCAGACAAGGTACTTTACGACCATTTCAACAAAATTAAGTAAAGAATTATTTTTAACTTATACGGTGGGTGCAACTATTTTCATCCATTATAAAACCTTCAAAGATTCCCTTAAAATCTTATAAGAATACTTGGAAAATAAATGTTTTCGTTTAAATGGTTTCAAAATAGAAGGAGTTATTTATTTAAAATAATTTTTCATTTCATCAATGTCAACATCCTTTTATAGATTTTAAACATGTTTGAAGTTTATTAATTATGATACAAATCATCTATATTTTATTGAAGGTTTTGTGATATGTTTGACTATGGATGTTTTATTTTTATACAATTCATGGTTTTTGGAAAAAGTATTGACATTTTGTATGCTATTTTTAATACAAATGTTTATGTTATGTTTAAACCTTTTGATTTGAGAAATGCATTGGACTTAATAAGTGGCGAGTGATCCCACTATAGCTCCTAGATGCATCAATAGGTCTCATGAGACAAACTAGTGTTGGAATAAGTCCTAAACAAATCTTATTTTTATTCTTGGAACAAGGCCTTGACTATGTGGTTTTGATGTCTGGCATTATGCATTCAATCATTATAAATTTGGATTTTGATATTTCATGTGATTATTTAAAAAGTAGAATATCCATGTGAATAAGTAAATGGAAATATTTCAATTTATGTTTTATAAATTATGATGATGTTTATGTTTAAAAATCTTTTGTTTTAGTCTTATACATTAACATAAATGTTAAAGATTATTTATGAATGTTTTCTCTATATTTTTATCCTTACTAATCATTTGAGCTCACCCATTTCTATGTTTTATTTTTCCATGGATTTGAAGAAGTATATTATGAATGACCTATAGTGATAGTATAAGGGATATGAATGTGGTAAATAGAGCCAATGTTGTTGCAGTTTTCATTTTATAATGTAATGTAAAACTTATTTTTGTATCTAGTACTTCCATGGCTACTAAACAACATGATCGTTCAAGACATGGACTTTTTTGATCATGCCAATGTTATGTAATAATGCACCGACTCTGGGTAACTAGGTTCGGGGCGATACATTTGGTATCATAGGAAGTTTAGTTCTAACCTTGTAAAAATGATTTATAAAAACATTGATTATAGCACATTAGCCTAAGATAGACTCTGAGGCTCGATATAGAACAACATCCTAGAATTTTGGTAATGTAGAGAATTTGTATATTTTTAAAGAAATACATCCCTGTCTAAATATGAGCAGGTAGTGTTGGCTCTGGCATAAATGTACCTAGGATTGAAAACTCCGACAATGAGTTTCGGTCTTGACTCGGGGTATCCTCGTACATGAAAACTGACCTTGCTGCACTCTTGGTTACGACACACCCGGGGAATTTACCTAGGATAATTCACATTTTATATACAAACCATTTTGAATGATTTATGATTATATACCTCATCAAAGAAAACATTTTTATGATTATGGATTATAACAAAAAACTCTTCAATTTATGCTATGTGTTTTAGTAATTTGGAATAACGTATTTCGATTTATAAACTATTCTAGTGTATTCCATTGTTTAGAAATCGAACCTAGTGGAAGGAATGGAAACCATATCGATGCACGTAATCCATCTAAGGATTGCCCTCCTAATCAAGATATTATACTAAAGCTATTGATGCAACTGGTGCTGATCAGCTTATCATCATACTTGGACAACTCACTCAGGTTATGAGTAATAACCTTACCCTTATGGAGAAATTTTATCCACTACTTGGAGGATTAGTGTTATACATCTTCATGAGGAAACAAACACCAACGTTCAATGGGAGTACAAATCCATTTGTAGCTGAGCAAAAAATAAGTTTCTTTGAGAAAATATTTATGCTTTGGGGAGTAGCGAAAGGGAAAAAGTTGTCATGGATGTTTATCGCCTCATAAGAGATGCATATTAATGGTGGTCATTGATTCAAAACACAAAGGAATATGATGAATTATCAAATATTTAATGGAGGGAGTTTAAGGAATTTTTCATAGAAAATTACATTCATCGTGACCATCGATCGGATATGGAAATGCAATTATTGAGTCTGAGGAAAAAGAAGGACGAAAATGTCACCAAATATGGGGATAACTTTACAAGGTTATCAAAGAATGCTGCATATTATATATGTAACCCATGGAGTAATATTGATCAATTATTTTATGTGTTAAAACCATTTCTCTGTTTGAAATTTATCTCACAATCTGTCTCGTCGTACGATGATATAGTCTCATGTGTTATCAAGATAGAAAAAGAATTCTCTAAGTCATACGACATTAATGGAAAGGAGGAGAAGAAGAGATCCACTAAACAGTCTGGAAATAGTAATTAACGGAAGAAGAGAACATTTGAATATCCATCCTACAGTAAATGTGGGAAGAAACACCCTGGTACCTTCCTAAAGGGAATGGGAGTCTGTTAAAAGTGTGGTGAAAAGGAAACTATGCTCGTCATTGCAAAGGAAAGAATTATACTCTTAATGTTGAATGCTAAAATTGTATATAAAGGGGGCATTATGAAAATTAATGTCTTAAGCTCCAAGGAAACTCACCTAAGAAAATGCCATGGGAGAAATGCCAAGTTTATTTGATCACGACTGCTGAGGTTGAAGCTCCGAAAGAAGTGGTGGAAAGTAATTTAATATCTTCCTCTTTTTTATCCAATGTTTATTTGATTTTGGATCATCGCATGGAATTATAGATTCCTAGTTTTCTAAGAAAATTATATATTTCCAATTTGATTTAATAAGAGGGTTGTCAGTCAAAACACCTAAAGGAAGAATCATTACAACAATGTTTTGTTAATCAGTTCCAATTAAGGAACATCAATGTTATTTATCTGTTGATCTCATCGTCATACCCATTATTGAATTTTATATAATCCTTGATATGGATTTTATTTAGGACCATGATGTGAAAAATTATTGTAAGAAGAATGAGGTTACAATTTTTGATGATGATGATAAATAACACCTTATCATTAATGCAGAAACATCACCATCTGATTCTTATCTAGTTCCATCCCCAGTAGCTAAAATAAATTCAATTATTGGGGAGGAATAGAATGAAATAACTATGGCGAGTAAAATAATGTTCAAATTGAGGATGTAACTATTGTTCAATAATATTATTGATGTGTTTCCAGAGGATTTACCTAGACAACCTCCATAATGAGAAATTGGGTTTTCAATTGATTTAATTTCTTGTTCATGAACCATATAGAAGACCTCTTATAGAATGTCCACTGTGGAATTATTGGAATTAATGAAACAAATAGAAGAATTGAGTAATAAAGGATTTAATTACCCTAGTGATTCTCTATGGGGAGCCTCTGTTATTTTTGTTAATAAGAAAGATGGATCTATAAGGTTGTGCATTAACTATAGAGAGATCACTGCTATAACAATAAAGAACAAGTATCTCCTACCTCACGTTAATGATTAATTTGATCAAATTCATGAAGGTCAATATTTTTCAATTATTGTCCTTCGATCTAGATATCATCAGTTATGTGTGAATAAGGAATACATTCTGATAATAGCATTTCAGACCAGGTATGAGCATTATGAGTTTATCATAATGCCTTCTAGGATGACTAAGGAACCCTATGCTTTCATGGATATAATAAACATAGTTTTCAAGGAATATCTTCATGATGTTGTAGTGGTATTTATTAGTGATATCTTGTTATACTCCAAATGCTATTAAGATCATGAAAATAACTTGCACATTATCCTAAGGACACTTGGAAGAAATGAATTATATGGGAAGTTTAGGAAGTGTGAAATCTATCTTTAATAGATTTATTTTCTTGGCCACATTGTCTCTAAGGATGGAATCTCTTTTGATCCTTCAATGACCATGGAAATCCATGAATGGATAATACCAGCGAGTATAACTGAGGTATGCAGTTCTATTGGTTTAGTAGGTTATTATTGGTGTTTTGTCCAGAATGTTTCCCGATTGGATAACCCATTAACAGAGATCACATGAAAAGAAGTTAAATTTTTTTTTGTAAAAAAGGGTGTGAAGAAAGTTTTTAATAACAGAAGAGAAGATTAGTCAATGCTTCTATCATGACTCTACAATTACGGAATAAGAAGTGTGTTATTTATAGTGATGCTTCAAAGAATGGACATGGTAGTTTCCTTATGCAGAGTGATAGAGTTCCTTCCTATGCATCACGATAGCTAAAAATTAACGAATAAAACTATCCCACTCATGATCTTGAATTAGAAGCTATAATATTTTCATTGAAGATTTGGAGACACAATCTATATGGTGAAAATGTGATATTTATACTGATCACATGATTTTGAAGTATATTTTCTCATAAAAAGAACTCAACATGAGGAAAAGGAAAGGGATTAAACTACACAAGGATTATGATTTCACTATACACTACCACCCAGGGAAGGAAAATAAGGTGGAAGATGCTTTTTTAGGATCGAAATAATGATGTAGATGCTCAATATACAATAGGGGGTGAATTGTACACTTTAAAAATTTTCTTAAACAATGAAATATCTAATTTTAACAAAGTTAAACATAGAAAATTCACACCACATCTAACACAAATTGAAGGATTGGTATATGGTATGAAGTTACAAACTTCTAGTTCTATGCACTTGCTTAAATCTAGAAAGTGATTCCGAAAATGTGGTTCTAGAAATATGGATCCGGAAATTGAAACTTAACCAAAGATTACAATATGAGATTCTACATTAAAGCGTATATAATATAAATTAATCAGAGTACAAGTGTAAGGAAAAATAAGTATGTTATACATTCCTTACAATACGAAATGTAGTGGAAAATGAGTAGTAAAACTACAAGTAACAAGATATAAGTCTTTTAACCCAAAGAGAAGGGTATCCAAAAACCTTGGATAAAGGTCCCTTGATTTATACTTTCAAGAAAGTCTGTCTTACCCACACTAGGGTAATCCCACGATACGAAGATCGGAGTCTCTGTCTTGCTAACCCCACAAGCCCTCAACTTCAATGTAGTTAGTAACTCTATCTTCCTCAGCAAGGAAGCCCTTGAACTTAAAGGTAGTCGGCACATCTGTATTCCTATCCCCGGAAGCCCTCGAATGTAATAACCAACATTTAGAGTCACACGAAGCAATCTGCACAAGGAAAAGTTTGAACATGTAGTTCAAACTTTCTACTCGAAGCATGAGAGTTAATAAGAGCCTATCTCTCTAGAAATCACATCAACAACATGTAAGAACATGTTTTCAAGTTGTCTAAGTTCAGTGTTGAGATCATTCAAATGAGATCCTATTTATAGACAAATTTACAACGGTCAGTTCCCTCCTCCAACAGTCATATTTTCCTTAAATTTCGGAGGGACCTGTACACGTGTCACTAAACCAACAGTTAGTTAGAAACAGAATGGATGACATCATTTTCTAATGAAACATTTCTAAATGAAAGAACGAAATCATTTTATAATGAAAAAGGTGAAAGCATAAGCAAAACTAGAATTCAGAATGTAAGTAAATAACAGTTCGAAGTCTAAACAAAATTGAATTTAGAGTCTATAATAAAAGGCTGTTCAGAATCTTTTTTATAGGAATTCGGAACCTGAATTCTGTAGAAACCCGGAGTCTAAATTTCAAAGGACATTCGGAGTCTAGTTTTATTAGAGTTCAGAATCTGAACATACAATGTTCAGAGTTGAACTAGTAAAAGTTCGGAGACTAGAATTCAGAGTGGAACTATATGAGAGTTCGTATCCAGAATTCGAAGTAGATCTATATGAGAGTTCGTATCCAAAATTCGTAATGGAACTTCATTAGAGTCTATATCCAGAATTCGGAATGGAACTTCATTAGAGTTTGTATCCAAAATTCGGAATGGAACATCATTAGAGTTCGTATCCAGAATTCAGAATGGAACTTCATTAGAGTTTGTAACCAGAATTCGGATCCTAATACAGAATGCTTAATATCTAGGTATTATATGATTCCGAGGTTTTAGGTATGAATACTATTTTTATACTTATGAAAAATATTGATATGTGTAAGGAAATCTAGGTTTGGGTAAATATCCTTAAGGAAGGAAATTTTTCTTAGAGAAGTAAAATATCGATTTGCTTAAGTAAAGGGTGTTTGTGATTTTCAAAACAAGAAGGAATGGAAAAGTCATAAGGAAAACCTTATTGACTCAACAGCTTTGAGAAGAACTAATCATGGAGTTTTGAAAAGTATGAGAGTTGAAAATGATCCTATATACCTAGATCGAGTAAAGATGGATATGGGAATAATCATGGAAGGTGACACGTCAAGGATTTATCAAGTGGTTTCCAAACCATATTTACTAAAAAGGGAAAAAAATTCTCAAACTGATGATGAGGAATATCAAAATAAATTTAAAGCTATGAACGATGGGAGATTGATCGACTTCGTATATTAAGATGGGATTTTGTAATTTGGGAAAAGACTTTGGGATCCTGATATAACTGATCTGAAAAGGGAATTGTTGGATGATGCTCATAGCTCAAATTTCTCTATACATCCAGGTAGCACTTAGATTTATAGAGATTTGAAGGAAAATATTTTGTGGGACAACATGAAGATAGATATTTCTGATTTTGTGTTGAGAAGTATGGTTTTTCAACAAGTGAATGTTTGGAAGACAACATCCTAGAAGAGTCATGAAACCTCTTCCCATAACTATGTGTAAATGGGATGATATAACGATGGACATTGTCATGGGACTACCAAAGACGTCTATAAGAAATGATTCAATATGGGTCATTGTTGATCATCTTACCAAGTCATCACATTTTCATGCTATAAGAGAATATTTACCACATGAAAATTTAGATAAACTATATATTAATGAAGTTGTAAGACTTCATTGAGTTCCCCTATTAATTTTTTCTGATCATGATCCATGTTTTACATCAGGATTCTGGAAATGTTTTCAGAATGCCTGTATACTGAACTTCGTTTGAATACTACCTACCACCCTCAAACAGATGGATAATCAGAACAAACTATTCAATCCTTAAAAGAAATTTTGAGATCTTGCTCACTTGAAATTAAAGGTATGTAGGATCAATATTTACCTCTAATAGATTTTTAATATAATAATAGCTTCCATCCAAGTATTCATATGGCACCATATGAAGTGTTATATGGAAAGAGATGTCGCACAACAACTTTTTGTGATGATGTGGGTGAAGGAAAACGTGTAGGCCCATAACTTGTGGAGGAAATGATGGAAAAGGTGAAGATTATCCAAACCCACATCAAAGAAGCTCAAAGTAGGCAAAAATATATACCGATAACCAAAGGAATGATTTGGAATTTCATGTAAAAGATAATGTTTTCTTAAAGGTATCTTCATGTAAAAGAGTTATACGATTTTATAAGAAGGTTAAATTAAGTCCTAGGTACATAGAACCATTCAAAAATCTTGAATGAATTGGGGTTGTAGCTTTGCCTTTGGTAATGCCGACACGTCTCTCCAAAGTTCTTTATGTGTTCCATGTATCACTATTTAGAAAATACATGCCTAACCCAATGCATGTACTCACCTATGAGGAAATTGAACTAGAACCTAATCTATCTTATTGTGAACAGCGTATCAAAATTCATGATACAAGAGAACAAGTGTCGAGAATCCGGATGACTCGTCTGGTAAAAGTTCTATGGAGAAATCATAGGATCGAAGATGCAATGAAGGATCCCAAGGAACATATGATGAAGAACCACATGAAAATTTTTATGTAGTAATATTCTAGAATTTTTGAAGATGAAATTATTTGGAGGATGGTAGAATGTAACACCCCAAGCTTCCACGGTATGTTTCCCTTTGAATAATGCAATAGCTTAAAATGTATGAAACGTCGAGATTATAACACACCACGACCAATAAAACTTGCCTTTATGAAAATTTATACCCACGTTTTGAAAATTTATAATTTTTATTTTTTAAGGTGGACTTCATTTTTGAATTCTAATATTGAAATTAGATTAGGGTCTTTTTTGGTATTTTTTTGAAAACATTCAATTTTTGATGAATAGTGAAAAACACTATGATATTGCTTAAAACTGAATTTTTTTTTAAATAATTATTTATTTTATTTAAATTTATTTTAGGTCAATATACATACATAATACCTATATAATTTCAATGTAATTCATTAGAGTCATTTTAAAATAAGTTTAGATATATATAAATTTTAATAAACTTTTACCGTCTTTTACCCACCTCCTAAAAGCATTTATAAATTTCCATAAAACATAATTTTACAAATTTTGTGAATTAAATTTCTAAAATCCAGGAGACACAGTTGATATCAGTAAGTAAAATGTGGTTCATTAAGATGAAAATAATTTCTGGTGAATAGTAACTTTTATCTTTTATTTACTACGGTTAAAAGTAAATAAGGTAATTAAATTTTAAAATGATATTGTTATTACTATAAAACAATCTCTAATTCAATAGGATAAGTGTATTTAGACAAAAAACAACCATAGGAAAAAAATATTATCCTTTAAGTCTACGTGGATTTGATTAGGACATTTATTATTGTTTAATTTAAAGAAGAGTTAAAAGTGTTAAACTCATGTTTTCATAACTAAAATATTTTTAATATAAGGTTATACATACGATAAATTTGACTCGATTTATTCATTATACGGATAAAAATATTTCATAGATAATGGTATTTTATTTGTACTTTTTAAAAATTAAATAATTAAATTTATTTATGACACAATGATGATGCAATAATTACATTATTAATGAATGATTAAAATAATTAATATTATAAATATCAAAATAAATGTAATCTTATACTTTTTATGAATTTAACTAATTTTATAGGTTAATATGACATGTTAGTGTTTATTTAATGAATATTTTTTTATGTAATCATACTGTTATGACTTTAACAAGAAAATCCAAATAGTGTCAAAATTGACATAATAGAGTTTAAAAAAATATTATATTATTAATTGATATAATAGTTTTGAAATTCTAAGGATCGTCCAAAGGACATATATCATGATAGTTATATAATTAATTAACTACATGAGGTTTTCATGGAATTTTATAGTAAGTTTATTAACCAATTATTGTAATAACACAAGAATACATGGTAAAAGTTAAACTCATTAACTAAGAGTTAAATCTATAAGATAAGGTTAATAAGGTAAAACAAACCTATCTAAAACCTATTGGTTGAGAGATTTTCTACCCATCCCCACCTTATCCTCGAAATAAATCATTTTGGAGCCATTAGAATCCAAATTTTTTTTTATTATAAAAATATATATCAATCTTTTCCTAAGGTTCCCCTCACATTTCCTATAAAAGGGGACTTCCCCTTCTCTCAATTTCACACATCCAAAGCCATTTTTATTGTCCAAAACCAGCCCAAATATCCCCTCAACTATTCTACCTTTTTCCAAGAGGAATTACATTGCTCATAAAGCCAACCTATAGAGTCCCTTTGACCAAATAAGAAGGAAGAACATGAAGAAGTGGTAAATATTTCATCACCTCTTTCAAGTTATTTTATCTTACACTTCCTCTTTCTTTGTTGTTTACATTCTAAAATAATAACTCAAGTATCTTATACATACCATGATGTTATTATATAAATTGTACAACCATATTCATTATTCTATTCTTCATATGAATGATAAACTCACTATACATGCATACGTATTGCTTACCATCTCCACGTTGTGGTGTAGTTGTTATTAAATACATTATTATTTGAATTGGAATAATAATTATTTATAATTGATTTAAATAATAAATAAATTTTTTTAATTATTCTGTATATATGATATAACATTAAATTATATACTATTTCACCTTCAATTGAATGATATTATTGCTCGTGCGAACATACAGATTACCATATGCACGAACACGATGAGATTAATTTACCCATTGTAACCATTCAAGAATAATTTTCATTTGATGATTGAAAATAATGTTTAAAGAACTTAATAAAATTCTGCATATGAATCAAATACATCTTATCCATAACAAACATGACTTATGTAATAAAACATAAGAAGGAGAATGAATTAGTTAACACTCAAAACGATGATAATACAAAAATATTATTAATTAAGCAATATTAGAAGATCATATATGATATAATTTTTAGGTATATGGTTCTTTTATAATTTAATAACAATTATTTAACTAATATAAATGAGGTTTACGTACCCTCATCAAAGGAAAAGTACATGTTAAGAGTTAATTCTACAATCTCTTCATTATCCGAGGTTGTTTATATGTAATTTTCTATTGGGACCTCTTTATCATCCACATCCGTGTTTCTTAAAATGCATTTCAAAACAATTTTACTATTTCCTAGACTATGGGTTAAATTAATTTTTATCCTTGTTTGAATATTTATAAGATGTTTATAAAGTAATCTTTCCATCATTCTCCAAACAATGTACCTTATGACATTTTCGACAAAATTATGGAAATAATGTTTTTTTATCTTATACGATGGGTGAAGATATTATCCCCATTATAACACCTTCAATGCTTCCATTACTATATTATAAGAATATTTCCACAAAAATATTTTATTTTAAATAATATCAAAATAGATACAGGTATTTCTTTCAAATAGTTATCATTTCATCTATGTCAACATTCTTTGATGGATTTTAATCATGATTGAAGTTGATTTATTATGATACAAATCATCAATATTGTATTGAAGGTTTTGTGATATGTTTGATTGTGGATGTGCTATTTTTATACCATTCATTATTTCTGGATAAATTATAGACATTTTTTATTCTACTTTTAATACGAATGTTTATGTTATGTTGAAACCTTTTCATACGAGGAATGAATTATACTTAGTAAGTGATGGGTGGAGACCGCTATAGCTCCTCGATGAATCAGTATGTCTAATGAGGAAAAATAGTGTCTTGGCACAAGTCCTTGGAAGAATATTATTTGTAGTATTGGTACAATGACTTGAAAATGTGGTTATGATGTCTGGGAATTTGAATTCCATCATAATGAATTTGGCTATTGATATTGAATGTCATTATTATACTAGTAGAATATCCATGTGTATAAGTAAATGGAAATATTTCAATTTATATTTTCCATATTATGATAAAGTTTAAGTTTAAAAGAATTTTTTTAGTCTTATACATTGCCTTAAATGTTTATGTTTATTTCTGAAAGATTATACTATATTGTTATCCTTACTAAGAATCTGAGCTCACGCCTTTCAATGTTTTATTTTTTCCAGGATGTGAAGAAGTGTATTATGACTGACCTGTAGGGATAGTCTAAGGGATATGACTATAGTCAATTGAGATAATTTTGTTGTTGTTTTCATTTTATAATGTAATGTAAAACTTATGAATGTATCTAGTACTTCCAATGATACTAAAATAATCAGTCTTTTGAGACTTGGTCTTTTGTGATCATGCCAATGATATGTAATATTGCACCAACTCTGGGTAACTAGGGTCGGGGTGTTACAATTGGTATCAGAGAAATTTTAGTACTAACTTTGGATACTATATTTAGAAAAACACTGATTAGAGAACATTTCCCCAAGATAGAATTTGAGGATTTGTATAGAAGAACTTCCTTGAATTTTGGTAATGTAGAGATTTTGTGTATTTTCCAAGAAATATATCCCAGTCTGGATCTGAGAAGGTAGAGGCGGATCTGGGAAAAATTTACCTTGGAGTGAAAACATTGACAAGGAGTTTCGGGATTTACCTGAGGTATCCTGGTACATGACAATGAGCCTTGTTGCACTCTTGGTTATGACACTCCTGGGGGATATTCTCAGGATAATTCACATTTTCGTTACAAACCATTATAATGGATTTAAGAGTCTGTACCTACTGAATGATTTTTTTTATGATTATGGATTATACCAATAAACTCTTCAATTTATGTTAAGTGTTTCACAAATTTGAAAATATTTATTTTCATTCATAAACTAATATAGTGTATGCCATTGTTTAGAAATGGAACCTAGTGGAAGGAAAGGAAAGAATCTCAACGCACGTAATCCATGTAGGGATTTACCTGCTACTAATAATAATTATAGTGGATCTAGTGATGCAACTGGATCTGATCATCTTATCGCCATATTGGGACAACTCACTCAGGATATGAATTATAACCTTACACGTATGGAGTACGTTGATCCACAACTCAAAGGATCACTGTTAGACCACATCATGAGGAAAAAACACCAAAATTCAATGGGACTAAAAATCCATTTGTAGCTAAGAAATGGATAATTTCTTAAGAGAAAATAATTCATGCATTAGGGAGTAGCTAAAGTGAAAAAGTTTTCATGGCAGTTTATTTGCTCACATTATATGTCGATCAATGGTTTTCATTGATTCAAACCCCAAAGGAAGATGATGAAGTGTCAAATATGGAAGGGAGGGTGTTTAACGAAATTTTATTTGAAAAATACTTTCCTCGTGACCATCGAGTGGATATGGAATGTCAATTTTTGAGTCTGAGGAAAAATGAGGATGAGAAGGTCACAAAATATGAGCCTAAATTTACAAGGTTAGCAAGGAATGTAGCAGATTATATACATAACCCAAGGAGTGAGATTGATATTGTTTTATTGGATAAAACCATTTCTCTATCGAGAATTTGTCTCACAATCCTTCAACTTGTACGAAGATATAGACTCATGTTCGATCAAAACAATAAAAATAATTCTCTATGTCTTAAAACTTTATAGAAAATCAAGAGAATAAGAGAACTACTAAACATTATGGAAATGGAAATAAGGGGAAGCTAAGAATATTTGAATATCCATCCTATAGTAAATGTAGTAAGAAACACCCTGGTACTTTCCTGAAAATAATGGGAGTCTATTACAAGTGTGGTGAAAAAGGCCACCATGCCTGTGATTGAAATGTAAAGAAAGAGACTGTTAATGTTGAATGATAAAATTTTAGAGAAAGGGGGAATTATATAAATTAATGTCCTAAGTGCCAACAAACATACCTCAGAAAAGTCCAAGAGAGAAAGGCTAAGCTTCTGTGATCAATACTACTAAGGATGATGGTCTTAAAGACATGGTGGCAGGTAATTTAATGGTTTCCTCATGTTTAGCCAATGCTTTATTTGATTATGGATCATCTCATTTCTTTATCTCTTCCAAGTTTTATTGGAAAATTATATATTCCTAATTTGATTTAATAAATGATTTGATTGTAAAAAATACTAAGGGAAGTATCATTGCAACAAAGTTTTGTCAATCAGTTCCCATTAAGTCATATAAACATTATTTATCTGTTGATATCATCGTCATAACCATGATTGATTTTGAAATAATCCTCGATTTGGATTATCTTTCAGACCATGATGTTAAAACATATTGTAAGAAGGAGGTTACAATTTTTGATGATGATTACAGAGAACACCTTATCTTTAAATAAAAAACTTCACTATCTGATTCTTATATAGATCCACCACCAATAGCTCAACCAAATTCAATTATTATGGAAGAAGATAATGAAATATCTATGGGTGAGGAAAATAATGTTCAAATAGAGGATGTACCTATTGTGAAAGAATATGTTGATGTGATTCTATAGGATTTTCTTGGACATCCTCCAGAACGAGAAATTGAGTTTTCCGTTGATTTAATTTTTAGTTCAACGACCATATAGAAGACCCCATATAGAATGACCACTGTGGAATTAGTGTAACTAAATAAACAACTAGAGGAATTGAGTAATAAGTGATTTATTCGCCCTAGTGTTTCTCTATGGGGATCTCCTATTCTTTTTGTTATGAAAAAATATAGATCTATGAGGTTGGGTATTAACTATAGGGAGATCCCTACTATAACAATAAATAACAAGTATCCCCTCGCTCGCATTGATGATTTATTTGATCTAATTTATGGAGGTCAATATTTTTCAAAGATTGACATTCGATCTGGATATCATTAGTTGTGTGTGAAGAAGGAAGACATTCTGATAACAGCATTTCAGACAAGGTATGAGCATTATGAGTTTACCGTAATGCCTTTTGGGATGACTAATGCACCCTCTGTTTTCATGGATTTAATGAACATAGTTTTCAAGGAATATATTCATGAAATTGTAGTGGTATTTATTGATGATATCTTGGTATACTCCAAAAGCTATGAAGATCAATAAATTCACATGCGCATTATCCTATGGACTATTAGAAGAAATGAATTTTATGGTATGTTTAGAATGTGTGAATTCTGGTTTCAAGATATTTCATTTCTTGGCCATATTGTCTCTAAGGATGGAATCTCTATTGATCCTTCAAACACCAAGGCAATCCAAGAATGGCCAGCACCGACAAGTATAGTTGAGGTACGCAGTTTTACTGGTTTAGCAGGTTATTATCGGTATTATGTCCATAATTTTTCTTGATTGGCTAACCTATTAACCAAGCTCACATGTAATGGGGTTAAATTTTTTTGGAAGAAAGATTGTGAAGAATGTTTTGAAGAACTGAAGAGAAGATTAGTCAATGATCAAATCTTGACTCTAGCATTGGGGAATGATGGGTTTGTTATTTATAGTGATGTTTCAAAGAAAGGACATGGTTGTTTCCTTATTCAGAATGATAGAGTTATTTCCTATGCATCACGATAGCTAAAAATTCATGAACAAAACTATCCCACTCATGATATTGAATTAGAATCTGTAATATTTTCTTTGTAGATTTTGAGACACTTTCTATGTGGTAAAAATGTGAGATTTATACTGATCACAAGAGGTTGAAGTATATTTTCTCACAAAAAGAACACAACTTGAGTCAAAGGTGATGGATTGAACTACTCAAGGATTATGATTGCAATATAAACTACTACTCGGGGAAGGAAAATATGGTGGTAGATGCTTTGAGAAGAAAGGATCATTGAGTTTTGAAAAATATGAGATTTGAAAATGATCTTATATACATGGATATAGTAAATATTTAAAAGGGAATAATCATGGAATGTGAAACATCAATGATTTATCAAATGGTTTCCAAACCATCTTTACCGGAAAGGATAAAAAGTTCTCATACTGATGAAGATAAATTTCAACAGAAAACTAATGTTGTGAACGATGGGATATTGATCAAATTTGTATATTAAGATGGGATTTTGAAATTTGGCAAAAGAATTTGTGTTCCTGATATACCTGATCTGAAAAGAAATTGTTGGATGAAGCTCAGAGCTCCAATTTCTATATACACTATGGTAGAACTAAGATGTATAGAGATTTGAAGGATCCTTTTTGGGTGGACAACATCAAGAGAGAGATTTCTGATTTCGTGTCACGGTGTATGTTTTTTCAACAAGTGAAATCTGGAAGACAACATCCTAGAAGAGTCATGCAAACTCTTCCCACACCTTAGTGGAAATGGGATTACATTACGATGGACATTGTCATTGGACTACCAAAGACTTCTAGAAAAAATGATAAAATATGGGTCTTTGTTGATCATCTTACCAAGTCATCACATTTTCTTGATATAAGAGTAGATTTACTACTTGAATGTTTAAAAATACTATATATTAATGATGTTGTAAGACTTAATGGAGTACCCCTATCAATGGTTTCTGATCATGATCCCTGTTTTACAATAAGATTCTGCAAAAGTCTTCAGAAAGCCCTAAATATTGAACTTCATTTGAGCACTGCCTACCACCCTCAAACTAATTGACAATGAAAATAGATTATTCAAACCTTAGAAGACATGTTGAAATCATTATCACTTGACTTTCAAGGTATGTTGGATCAATATTCACCTTTGGAAGAATTTTCCTATAACAACAACATCGATTCAAGTATTTAGATGGAACTATATAAAGAGTTATATGGAAAGAGATGTCGCACACCAACTTGTTAGGACGATGTTGGTGAAAGTAAACTAATAGGCTCAAAACATGTTGAGGAAATGATAGAAAAGGAGAAGGTTATGCAAACCCACATCAATGTATCACAAAGTAGTCACAAGAGCTATGACGACAACTAGATGAATAATTTGGAATTTCAGGTAAGAGATCATGTTTTCTTGAAGGTATCTCCATGGAAGGGAGTTATATGATTTGGTAAGAGGGGTAAATTAAGTCCTAGGTATATCGGAACTTTTGAAATTCTAGATCAAATTTGGGTTGTATCTTATCATTTGGAAATGATGCCAAGTCTCTCCAAAGATCATGATGCATTCCACATATCACTATTGAAAGAATACATGCCTGACCCAATGCATGTACTCACCTAAGAGGAAATTGAACTGAAACCTGATCTGTCTTATTGTGAAGAGCCTGTTTTGATTTTTTATACAAGAGAACAAGTGTTGAGAAATTGGGTGACTCATCGGGTAAGAGTTCTATGGAGAAATCATAAGATGGAAGAGGCAATGTGGGAACCTGAGGAACTTGTGATGAAGAACCACTCGAATCATTTTATGCAGTAATATTATATAGATTTTGTGGAAGAAATTATTTGAAGGAGGGGAGAATGTAACACCCCAAGCTTCCATGGTACATTTCCCTTGGAATAATGCAATAGCTTGCGATGTACGCAACTACAAGATTCTAACACACCGCGACCAATCAAACTAGTCGTTATGTATATTAATACCATCTTTTTGAATTTTTATAAATTATATTTCACAAAATGGACTAAAATTTTGAATTCTGAATATTTAAATTATATTAGGGTGAATTTTTGGTATTTTTCTGAAAATTTTAATTTTTTTATGAATAGTGAAAAACACTACGTTATTGTTTAAAACCGACTTTTTATTTAAATAATTATTTATTTTATTTAAATTTCTTTCATATCAAAATAGATACATAATACCTATATATGTTCAATTTAATTAAATGGAGTCATTTTATAATATTTTTTGATATATAAAAATTTTATTGAACTTTTTACCGTCTTTCACCCACCTCCTCGGAGCAAGTGAAAATTTTCCTAAAACTTAATCTTACCACTTCTGTGAACTAAATTTCAAAAATTAGAGAGACACAGTTGATATTATTAAGTAAAATGTGTTTCAATAAGATGAAAATAATTTTTGGTGAATAGTAACTTTTAACTTTTATTTACCACTATTAGAAGTAAATTGGGTAATTAAAGGTAAAAATGGTATTATTATTAACCTAAAATATTTCCTAATTCTATTGGATATGTTTTTTTCGACCCAAAAGATCCTTATAAAAAAAATATGATCCTTTAGGTCCACTTGTATTCGATTAGTACATTTATTATTATTTAATTTAAAGAAGAGTTAAAAGTGTAAAACTCAAGTTTTCATAACTAAAACATTTTTAATATAGGGTTACACATAAGAAAAATGCGAATGTAAATATTCATTAGAAAGATAAAAATATTTCTTACATAGTGGTATTTTATTTATAATTTTTAGACATTAAGTAATTAAATTTATTTATGACACAATAATGATGGAGTAATTCCCTTATTAATGAATGATTAAAATAATTGATATTATAAATTTCCAAATAAATGTAATTTGAGACTTTGGATGAATTCCAGTAATTGTATTTGTTAATAATACATGGTAGGGTGGATTCAAAGAATTGTTTTTGAAGTAATCATGTTGTGATGTATTTAACAAAAACCAAATACTAAATAGTTTCAAAATTTCCATAAAAGGGTTTTTAAAATAATATTATATTATTAATTGATATAATATTCCTAAAAATATAAGGTCCATCCAAAAGACATATATAATAATATTTATATAATTAATGAACCACATGAGTTTCTCTGGTAATTTTATTGTATGTTTACTATTCAATTATTATAATAATACAAGAATACAAAGTAAAAGTTAAACTATTTAACTAAGAGTTAAATCTAAAAGACACCATTAATAAGGTGACCCAAATGTATCTAAAACCTATGGGTTGAGAGTTTTTGGACCCAAATATACCTTATCCAATAAATAAATCATTTTTGAGCCATTATAAACCAAAAATGTTTTTATTATAAAGTAATCTTTCAATCTATTCCTAAGTTTCCCCTCGCCTCTCCTATAAAAGGGAACTTCCCATTCTCTAAAATTCACACCTCTAAAGCCATTTGGATCTGCCAAAACCTATCCCAATATACACTAAAATATAATCCCCTCTTCATAGGGGAATTACTTTGGTCATAAAGCCATCCTATTGAGTGTTCTTGACTAAATCAGAAGGAATAACCCAAAGTAGAGGTAAATATTTCATCACCGCTTTCAATTAATTTTCTTCTTCCACTTCATCTTTCTTTGTCATTTACGTTATAAAATAATACCTATAGTATATTATATATACTATGATGTCATTATAAAAGTGGTACAACCATTTTCGTTATTCTATCCATCTTATGAATGACAAATTTTCCATATGTGCGTATGTACGACTTACCGTCTCCATGTCGTGGTGTAGTTGTTATTCAATACATTATTCTTTGGATGGGTATAATAATGATGAATAATTGATTTATATAATAAATATAACATGTTAATTATTCTATATATATTATATAATAATAAATTATATATTATTTTACCTTCAATTGAATGATATTGTCCCTCGTGTGTATGTATGGATTACCATCTCTACGAACACGATGAGATTCATTTCCACATCATAACCATTCAAGATAATTTTCATTTGATGATTAAAAATAATGTTTAAAGAACACAATATACTTCTGGATATGAATAAAATATATCCTATCCATAATAAACATGACTTATGTAACAAAATATATAAAGGAAAAAAAATCAGTTAACACCCGAAACGACGATAATACTAAAATATTATTAACAAAGCAATATCAGAACATCATATATGATATCTTATTTATGTATATGGTTCTTTTATAATTTAATAATAATTATTTAACTATTATATAGGATGTTAACATAACCTCAACCCATGAAAAGTAAAAGGTAACGGTTAATTATACAATATCTTCGTTATCCGAGGTTGTTTATATGTAATTATCTACTAGGACCTCTTTATCATCCACATCCATGTTTCATAAAATGTATTTCAAAACATTTTTACTATTTCCTAGACTATGGGTTAATTTCATTTATACATTTTTACTTTTTATATGATGTTTATAAAGGAATATTTCTGTCATTTTCCAAACAAGGTACTTTACGACATTTTTGACAAAATTAAGGAAGGAATGTTTTTTTAAATTATACATGGGGTGCGGCTATTTTTGGCCATTATAATACCTTCAAAGCTTTCATTACAAGATTATAAGAATATTTACAAAATAAACGTTTTCTTTTAAATTGTTTAAAAATAGAAAGAGGTATTTATTTCAAATTTTTTTCATTTCATCTATGTCAACATCCTTTGATGGATTTTAAACTTGTTTGATCTTGATTTATTATGATACAAATCATCCATATTATATTTCATGTTTTTTGATATGTTTGATTGTGTATGTCTTATTTTTATACCATTCATGTTTTATGGATTAAGTATTAAAATTTTGTATGCTAGTTTTAATACGAATGTTTATGTTATGTTTAAACCTTTTCATATGAGGAATGCATTGGACTTAGTGAGTGATGGATGGAGCCCGATATAGCTCCTCGATGAATCGGTTGGTCTCATGAGAAAAACTAGTGTCTTGTCACAAAGACTAGAAAAAATAATTTTTTAGTCTTGGAAGACGGCCTTGACTATGTGGTTATGAAGTCTGGCATTATGCATTCCATCATTATGAATTTGGCTATTGATATTGCATGTGATTATTCAACTAGTTGAATATACATGTGAATAGTTAAATGGAATTATTTCTATTTATATTTTATATATTATGATGATGTTTATGTTTAAAAGAATTTTGTTTTATTCTTATACATTGCCTTAAATGTTTATTCTTATTTATAAAAGATTCCACCAGATTGTTATCCTTACTGAGCATCTGATCTCACCCCTTTCTATGTTTTATTTTTCCCATGATGTGAAGATGTATATTATGACTGACCAGCAGGGATAGTCTAAGGAATATGACTGGGGTAAATGGATACAATTCTGTTATTGTTTTCATTTTATAATGTAATGTAAAACTTATGAATGTATCTTGTACTTTCAAAGCTACTAAAACTAATCGGTCTTTCGAGACTTGATCTTTTCTGATCATGCCAATGTTATGTAATAATGCACCAACTCTGGGTAAATAGGGTTAGGGCATTACACTCTACACCTTAAATCCAGCATGGTCAACCTCCCCACAGTGTTATCTCCCAAAACAAAATTCGACCTTTTCCCATATAACATCATACAGATAGGTGTCCAAAACTCTAAATCTAATGTATATAGAGGTGATCAAAACAACGGTGTCAAGATGTACAGTTCTCCATCAGATTCTAGTATCACTACAGTCTAGTTAGTAGGAAACCCACCATATAATATTCCATGGTATGACTAGATAGAGGCATGTAAGTTGGATTAATAGAATGCCGACATTGACATACAAATAGAGTTTCCCAGAAACAACCACCCCATTATGTTCTGGACCCTCCCCAATTCAAATGATGAAGTCCCAGATGAGCTAGAAAAGGAGTGAATTTTTTATCATCACAAAAATATGTAGGATATTCATTAGCAGATGATGTATAGACACCACTATTATATAGGATATGACGGTCAGCTTCAGACCATAAAGATACTCTATTGTCATATATACGTGGCCGTTATCTCTATGGATCAATATCGAAAACCCGAAAATGCATATAAAAATTTTGCAACCCGCTTTCCACCACTTTATCACAACCATTTAAAATATGATCTCAGAAGCCACCTTAGGCATCCATATTAATGGATAGGGAGTATATGGAGAGTTTCACTTTTCTACACCCCTGGAATAGAATAATTCCAAAGATATGGTGTCCTATAATGTCATATAATCCAATGAAATTAGGGGACTGAGTAACACTCGATCCAGTTGATCATTACAACAGAATGATCCTAATACAATGATTACCATAGATCATGAATGAAGGGAGAGGATAGGAAACAATTAATTGATCTAGGCCTCTCAAAGCAATGTGATGAATTTAAAACCCATAGATCGAAGTTTTGATCAACCAAAAATCATCCCGTAAATAATGGTTCTCACCCTGGGATTCCATGTCACCTATCTCCCATGTAGAACAACCCTATTGTGTTGAAATTAATAGTACAACTACTATTTCTTGATATGCCTCAATGAATTTTTTTATTTTCAAAATGATAGATAATGTGTATGATTATTTAAATGAAGAGGGATACAACATGGAAAATATACCATGAGAGGTGGGTGATTTAGATTCACCAACCAAGGCTGCACATAACTAGAACTAGAGAAGGCCCCAAAATATGGATCCTCAAAATAAAAAGTTTCAATATTTTTAGAAGAACACTAACAATGAAAAAGGGAAAGGGGTGGTCAAATCCAAATAAACACCCTAAAGAGTTGAGATTCCTTCCATGGAGGAACAATATTCACAATATGGGAGTAAGATAAAATCTCTCAGAAAACACAATGAGGATATACTCAATGGAAATATTACCACAATGTATCACCTTTAAGAAGAGGTGAATATTATCCCTCCCAAAGTCAATCCATCAACAAGAGTGGTATCAAAGCATCATATTGGCTCTATATCTAGGCAGTCAGTCTATATAAATGAGAAATTTAAATTGGTAGTGACTTCTATCCATTACAGTGGAAACCTCTAGCTTGTTTGGAAAAACATTCAGCCTTGGGATGAATTGAGGATTAGTAGGGGATGAACGTAGGGCTACCACATTGAGCTCCACCCATACCCTGTAGAAGGAAATCATCTCAAACAGTAGTACCCCCAGAGCTACTTAACATCATAGAGTCCTTGACTACTTGAATTGATGGCATTGAATGGTGAAAAATACATATGAATCTTGAGGGAAAGCAATATACCAATTGGGTGGATGACACTTTTCCTCCACCCAATTTTGAAAATCCTACCTTCTTTTACTTTGATAGTACGTGAGATCCTGAATAACATCTCACACAATTGGTATCACATTGTGGATAGATGACGAGCCCTCGAGATCATTAGAAGGTAACAGAGATGAGTTGTCTTTACATACTCAGATAAGAATAACATTTTTATTTTATAAAAGCCTGCCAATATGATCCATTTTAGGATGAGAAGACCTTCATCGCCAATCTATTTATCAGTTCAGCTCTATGATGAGGAAAATGATGATCGTTGACCTTAAAAACTATAAACCACATGAAAATGAGAGATTTTCTAACTTCATATCTAGATGGAATGTATTAACCTACTCATTCCATATCCAACTCTCTCAAGAGAAAATACTGCAACTCTATGCTAAAAATATCCTCGATGAGTTTTAAACACCTATGATCCCAATGAAGTATCCAGATCGATTCTATGACTTCGTAAGAACAAAATAAATTCTTGAGGAGTCCATTCAGTGAAAACTATTCAGAACATAACGTATGCCCTTAGTATAAGGGAAAATTCCATTCAAATCATAATCTGCGACTGGTACTATCATACTAGCAACAATCCCATACAATAACCGAGGAAGGTTCCGAACCACCCAACACCTCCTATCAAGATACAACAACCATAGAATCACCCTCATCCAGAAGAACTGAGAAATCATGGTCTATCATGATATGAGGAATGGATAATTAAACAATACTTCTTCCAAATTGAACAATTCCTTTGTTATTTCTTGGAATCCAAGGTTGATAATCTGCTTATGACACCACATCTCAAGAATCCTAATGAGGTCAACCTCACCAATCGCCCCAACTACATTCCTTTACACTGAAGGTTGGGTGTTAATATCGATGAATCATTCATCCTAAAATACACATTCAGGTCATGGTAAATTCAAAACATGTGGGGTTAGATAAATACTTAGTGAAGGTGACCTTCATAACAATTTCTTAGTCAGAAGAAGAGGATGGTTGGTTTAAAGTCTGAAATAGGTCTGTGTGGAAGTTTGGTAATTGGATTACTCAAAAAATAGTCAACCAACATCATGACACCCTGAGATCACAACTATGAAGACCCAAAATAACTCTACCACACAATGTAGCAACACAAAACATTACTCTCAAAGGTGGGTGTTTCCACTAAAAGTAAGAAGAAATAGAAGAGGAGGAATCATATTCTTCTCCAAAAAAAATCTAACTACTAGAGACTTCTTCCCTAAAACATCTAAATCATGAGAATCACCCCACAAAAAGGAATAATTGTCGTACAAATAGCACATATTTGGTTCTGTCAATGTGATATATTTGGAAAACCCCTTCTCTGATGATGAATATGCCACCAAATCTGAGTTTCCTAAATATAACTGGGGAAAGGGAGGATGCATGTGCATGAACCGAGGATACATGGGGCAATGCAAGAATGTTCCAACCCAATATTTTAGTCACATCCCCACAATGGGTATATAATCTGTTGGGAATCATGGGATAGTTCGAAAACAGGCTTAGAAGAGGCATAGAGGCGTCTGAGAACCCTCTAATGATCATCCACACCCAATTATCTTGCATGACCACCTAGAGGGTGTTTGATTATATTCTCATCCTAGGAAATAAGAAGTATAACCAGGCCTTCACCACTATTATGAGATGATCCCTCGACCTCTGCACAAGCACTAGGCCCATCCAACTCGAATGCCATGGCTCATGAGCCACTATTCTAGGAGTATCCATACATTAAGAAGCACCTATCTCAGACACAACAGTATGATGTTCTGAAATAGATAGTGGTTTTATTTCCCAATATCTTAGTCATTTATGCACTCCATATTTCAAAATAACTCAAGTACACAGTTTTTGAATCTTTCTATAGCCTGCAGGAATTCGAGACAGAGGTTTCCATAGATGAGGTCTATCGACTACATTCCATTTTAGCAGAATTCCATGTCTCCATCTAATTCACTAACCAGGATTAATAATATGTCATATAAGGGAACATTATACCCCTATATGTTTTAGTAAGACTCAATAATTTCAACTTCCAAAGGGTGATAATTGAAAATGTTTGTAGGATCAACCTCATCCTAGTTCAAATCCTTTAACATTTGGGACATGGAGAATTTGATTTGTCTCCCAAAAATCTAATCATTCAATGGTTTGATAATTGTGATCAAATACATCTCATGAAGATAAAAATTGAATCATAGTTTGGGGAGCTCACATTTGACACAAACATTATGGTTTTCAAGATAGTTACCACATGTAATATCCTGATTGGAAGGCATGATATCAACAGACACTTAGAGGTACCCTCAACATTCCCTCAGTGTCTAAAATACCCCATCAATGGAATGATCAGGATACTTCATGGTGACATATACCCATTCCAGACATGCAGATCCACATATATTGAAGCGTATTTATATAATAAGGGATGGAAACAACCAATAGTGAATGATGAAACATAGTTTCAAGACCCAAACGGTTTAGGGACTATGTCTGCATATCCCTGGAGTATGCTAGATAATGACTACGTTCCCTCTATAAATCTGGTTGATTTTATAGACTTGAAACCTGATATCCAGGCCCCTTATGTCCTGAGTGATAGTGTAAAAGACAACCTTCTCTGATATATATCTACAATGACTCAAGAAGTAGGGGATGATAATGTCTCTTCTCAAGCCTTCTCTCATGCCAATCGTGATGGAGAAGACCCTATATTTCTAACAACATCTGAAAATATCCCCAAATACTTATAATTGGGGGAATATGAGGATGACCTCAGGAACACACCTCCCACATTCATGGAAGGTGTCTCCGCTACCATAGATGAGCTTAGGTAGTTAAATTTAAGAATGAAAGAGGACCCACATCTTACACTAATTAGTTACACCATGCCATTTGATGATCAACAGATGTAAATTGCATCTCTGAAATAGCACGAATATATGTTCACTTATAACTAAACAAAAATTCATAGACTGAATATAAATGTGAATACATACCATATCCACTTACCTAATGTGCCTTGAGGTTTTAAGAAAGAATCCAAGAGGATGCACCACTCTCATGAAACCAATCAAGATGTAGAAGTTGTAAAATTGATCAAATACAAAAAAAATTAGAAATACAATACCCAAGATGTATTTCTAACATCATCCCCATAATGAAAAATAAGGGACAGATTAGGGTCTGCCTTGATTTCAGAGACCTTAACTGGAGCTTCCCAAAACATGACTTCTCATTGATGATCATAGAACTCTTTATTGATGAAAATACTTTTTTCCAAGCCATTTTCTTCATGGATGGTTGTTCAGGGTATATTCAAATAACGATGTCCCCTGATGATGAAGAATCCATAGCCTTTATAGTGCCTCAAGAGATTTTCTACTATCAGGTCATGCTTTTTGTGATAAAGAACACTTGTGTTACATATCAATTCTCCATGCATCATATATTTAAGAAATTATTGGGAATGATAGTTTAATGTTATGTTGAAAACATGGTGGTCAAATCCTGACAGTGATGTAATCATTTCACACACCATAAAATTGTATTTGATTAGCTAAAAAAGAAAAATATAAAGATAAATCTATTGAAATCAACCTTAAAGATCACATAAAGGATGTTTTTTTTGAATTTTTGGTATGCCATGGCAACATTGAGTTATAACCAGATAAGAATAGTTCTATCATAATAATGTCACCCTCCAAAAATCACTATGAACATATGGGGATCAAAGGAAACCCTACATACATTTGGAGATTAGTTTACAACCTAGATAGCAAGGGTTAACCCTTCTCTAGGATAACAAAGAATAGAATCTCCTATCAATAGAATGATAACTTCTAGGAATCCTTTAAAATCTTATGTAGTATCTATTGCACCCACCGGTACCAATGACTCTAGTGGAAGGGAGTCCACTAATAATTTATGTGGCCACCACGAAGCACTCACTAAGAACCCTCCTCACATTGAAATATAAAGAGAGGTGTGATAAATGTCTCTAATAGCTTAAATTTACTATTCTAGGTACTAAAACTCAATACATTGATGTTGATAAGAACTGCCTTGAATTTATATCCAAATTGAAAAAGACGAGGCATTACTTGCACCACCATGCAGTCCATCCGATCTCTCATATTAATCCTCAAAAGTAAATCCATGTTCATCCCATGTGGACTGGGCACTTGGACTATTGGGTGGTCATTCCATAGTAATATGAAAGTCAGTTCTTATAAGAGAAATCAGTGAAAGGGAATGCCATGAATGATTTCATCACAGTACATCCAACATCGGAGAATAAACATGTGGACACCGAGATTCCATATGGAGAGATAATTTCTACCCACGACACTCCCTATACATGGGAGATATATTTTTGTGGTTACCCTTGATGTTTTTTAGGTAAAAGTAAGGAATACCTGATATTAAATTGGGTTATCTTATGGATTGTATTTACCTCTCCAGAAAAAATAGTTTTTTACCACACTTTCTCACTATCCAAAGGTTGGATGAATAATGAGGAAGAATACCAAGCCCTCATTGTTGGATTGGAACTAGTCCTACAATTGCACAAAAACTATTTTAATATCAAAGGGGATTCAAAACTAGTGATAAAAAAGACCAATGGAAAATATTACATCAAAAAATGATGAGATGGAACCTCTCACTAGCTATGTTAGATGACTAATGGAAGAGTTACCATTTGATCGCAAATTGCATCATGTTCCAAAATCATTGAAAGCCCATGCCGACACATTGTATATTGAAGCTACATTACCATAATAACCTAATTGAGAGGAAGTAATATTCCATATAACACCTCAAATAATAGCCTCATAGATCATCATATGTGATCTGAGAGAAATCAATTAGGTTATCACCTCCCTACAGTGTGATGAACCAATACCCACCCCTAAATGGATAGAGCCCATAACCGATTATCTCAAAAATGGGACTCTTCCCATATATAGTTCCAGAAGAGAATAGAATCAACACCGAGTAATGAATTTTACCAATAAGGATGGCCCAAATGAGAAAAAAGACCTCTATAAGTGAGGCTTCAATGGAATCGTTCTTAGATACATGTGCAAAGGATAAATTCCCACCATCATGGAAGAATTCTAAGAAGGCTCTTGCAGTGTCCATCAATCAATGTCCCAGAACTCCCATTAATTAAATAGGCTGGGGTATTACTAGAAGACTGTGATATTAGAATGTGTGAAACACACCATGAAATTTCATGCATTACGAAATCCATGAAAACTTCATCAGTCAAACCCTCAAATTGATGCATACATCTAAATATTAATATCCATTTTCTATTTGGGGATGAATGTTCTGGGGTCATATCACCCAATGATAACAAAGAAGTTTAAGTGCATCCATACTACCATTTAATTCTTTTCCAAATGTGTCAAGGAAATACCATTCAAAGAATTCATTACAAATAATATTATTAACTTATTGATATCCCATATCATCACCATGTTCGTAGTTCATCACACAATATTGATAGACAAAGGCACCATATTTTATTCCACATAGTTGAAGAAACAATACCAAGAATACAACATCAAGTCCAATCACTCATCTCAGTATCATGAAGAAACAAAAGGATATATAGATGCCTTCGATAAGACTCTATTGAATATACTCTAAAATATGGTGAACAAGGATAAGAATTCTTGTCCATAAAAACTCCTCTATGATTTATTGGCATACTATACCACCAAATGTACTGTTATAGATGCAACACCATACTCATTGGGGTACGGGACCAAGAGAATACTACCCCATAGAAGTAAAGATTCCTTCACTCTGAATAGATATTAATGGATAGATTTTAGATGATGATAAAATTCAAAAGTGTCTGGATGAATTGGAGTGGTTCAATAAGAATAGGTTGCGTACATTAAACAACCCTAAGGTTTATCAGAATCGAGTAACAGAAGCATTTTATAAGAATGTTTTGTTCCATTCCTTACACCAAGGAGAACTAGTGTTCGATTTAAGGGCCCCAATGATAACAGGAAAGAATCCTTTAAACCTGTAATTGAATTAGGAAGAATCTTATAACATATATATGGAATATCACAATGGATCATACATATTGGACAAAATGGATAGGGATCATGTCAAACCCCCCAAACAATGTGAGGTTTCTCAAGAAATACTTCTCATAAATGTCATCATGTGGGCATCCACATTAGTTTAAGGCCCACTATTCATTCTAGTTACGTGATGTTAAATTGTAGAAATTCATCCAGGTAACATTAAATTAAGTTGAAAATAATTAATCCTAGTTACATGATGTTAAACTATGAAAAATTATTCCCAGTTACATGATGTTAAAATATAAAAATATCATTCTAAATGAAATAATTTTAACTTAATGGCAGCCCATATACTTACCGCACGATGTTAAACTACATGGATGATTTCCTTACTATTTGAAATTAACTATTACGGGGTTTTAGAATTATGTGTGGCTTGATTCCTACCATCACATGATACATAGTTATTCCCAAATCTATATTCATTGACCAAGCCAAAACATTAATTTTATTTCACATTAGGTGAACCTTATCCTAACTCGATGACTTAAAATTCTATAGATCCAAAATTTTGCTTTCCTTATTCACATATATTGATATGTGCCCTTACCAAAATACGTTAAACTACATAGAAAATGTCCTTTTTTCATTACCTTAAACTACATGATTTTTTAATAACTACTTATTCATTGATAATTATATTCAATGAGATATGTAGGGATTCCTTGATCCTATATCTTCGTCCAACCAACACATGATAAAAAATACCATTTTTTAATCCATAATTTCCTTTTCCTTGTTCGAGGAACCCTTGTAATTCCTTATTTATCACATTGAACATAGCTCAAGAGAGCCTAGGAATTTTAGTAAGTGCTTCCATGAAAAAACAAGGCATAAAATCTTACAAAATGCTAATCATGGTCCTGAATGAAATACCCTAAAAGCCATACCATGAGTCCTCACAACATGACATTAAACTATATGGTTGGTGTGACTTGTACTAAATAAAACCCTAAATTCCTTTGGACCTCACCCAATAGGACAAATAATTCTAGTGTTGGTCTCCTACCACACCAATATTCAATAACTACATGGGAATTGATTCCTGACATCACATGAACTACTACAAAACTAGACATTAATAGTGCTATAAATGGCCTTTATTATCACATGAAATGTGCTGAATATGGGAGAAATTTTATAACCATAGAACTTTTATCAGCAGTGAAAAAGTGTTGATAAAGGGGTAATTTATTTATACTAAAAAAGAACTGATAAAAATGATCATTATAAACACTTCAAAAGGTACTTATAAAGGTCCCATTTATCATCACTTCTATTTAGCACTAAAAAGGAACCCTTTATATATGCGGATAAAAAAATTATCAGTGCTTTTAGAAGCACTAATAAATGTGTTTTTTATGAGCGCTTTTGAATGTATTGATAAAGGAACTATGTATCTATACTTTTAAAAGCACTGATAAAGGACCATACTGTAGTATGATGTTACAATAAATTGTAGTACCACTTTAGTGTGTTGTAAAAGCACACTACACCACCAAAAACACACAAAATATCAACGAAAATGAGTCCCAATACAAAATTTAAATGAAATGAAATTTACAACACAAGTACCAGAAACAAATATATTATAGACTTTTCAAAAATTAATTTATACAATTACATAAATTCAAATTATTTCATAGATTCAAAAAATACTAACTATAAATGTTCCCATGATTTCAATTGACTTTCTTTGTCGAACTGCCGACACTTCATGATTAGTTTCAAACAAACCCCCTTAACTTGAAAAAATAATCTACCTATATAAAAAAAATTGAGTAATACTAAAAAGAAATAAAGAAAACTTTAATACTAAATAATACAATAATTATATAGACAATTATTTTACTATGAAAATATCAACATTACCTCTATGATTGAGCAGTAGAGGTAACATGAAGGAAAGTGATAAATTTCAACACTACAAGAGTGAAAGGTTTTGTGGGAGAATATTTATGCGGAGGTATTGGTGTATAAAAGGATGAAAGATGGATAGATCACCCCAACTCGAAAAAAACAATCCACCTGTATTATAAAATAATTATTATGTGAGTAATAGTTAAAAGAAAAAATTTAAACATACATATGTAACAATGCATTAATTTTATGGACAATGATTTTATTGTGAAAACATCAATATTACCTCTGTAATTGAGATTTGGAAGCATAACTTCTCTTCCTACAAAAGCAGCGAAGGTAACTTGAAATAAAGTGATAAATGCTCCACTATTGGGGTCAAATGGTTTTGAGGGAGAAGGAGAATGAATGTGGGACAGAGCACCTGAACTCGAACAAAATAATCCACATGTATACGAAAAAATTAATTATGTGAGTAATGCTATAAGGTAATAAATTAAATAGATATATGAAAAAATATATTAATTCCATCGATAATGATTTTACTATGAAAAAAATAAATATTACTTATACGATGGAGAAGAGACAATGTAATTTATCTTCTTAAAAATCCATGACACATTGACGTAAATCTTCTCAAATAAACAAACTATAAAAGGAATATTGAAAATTAAATCAATGTTACAATATATAATTTTTCTTAAAATAGAGAAAGTATATATTAACATTACCATTGCATATATCCAAAGGGTTTACTTCATAATATTTTGTTCTTCTGAGGGATTGGTAAAATCATCATGTGAATAATACATTGTCTACTTGATTAGTCAAACCTTTAATTTATATTATTCTAATTCATAAGAGAACATATAATATTATGTGGAAAAACATAATATATTAAAATACAATTTTACCTTCTCATTGAACTCCCTATAATTTTCTAAATGTTTCAAGGATTTTGTTCCTCTTTCCAGAATCCAAATCCCCGCTTTATGGTCCCCTATAACATACAATACATTTTCTACATTGGTATTAACATGAACTGATTATGATTTCCCAATAAAAGGGTCTACCTCGATTGAATTTTCATCCCACTGAACAATTGTTTTAGTCTCCAACAGGATAACCAACCAATTAATTTTTATTGGATCATAGACCAAAAATACATTCACTACTTGAGATTCCATTATGAATGGATTTTCTATTTCCGCTTGTACACTAAAATTAACCTCCACAAAGCCCATTACATCAACTTTCACTACATTTATATTGTCAACCCATTTTCAATATAAAAGAGACACTTTAAATGTTGTATAATCTTACTCTTATATCTATTTAATAATTCCAAAATATGACATATCTGCATAAATTAGATTCCTATCGTTGGAACCAGATGTTTGAATCACTTTAGCCACATGAGTAACACCACTGATTTTCATCATATCAAAGTCATCATGTTCTTTTTTATAGAATTTATAACCATTGATTACAAAACAAGTGTAAGATATAACATTTTTATTCGATCCTATGGATATATATTGATGTTGTTCAGAAATTGAATTCATATTTTTAGATAAATCCTTATTAATATAATCTATGAACCATCCAATAAACTATTTATCATTTTTATTTGATATCCATTCTTCATCCCTTGATGGATTAAAATATCTAAGAATTTCTTTGTTGGATTAAATGTATGGATCAACATCATCACTATTATGTGATATGTAAAGAAGTTCTTTCTACTACTCTGTCAACGTAATTGTAACAACATCTCTTTCGCAAATCCATTCTCCCATACAGAATTCGCTATGAGGATACTTTTAGAGACTAATTATTTCAACATATGATAGGTAATAGGTACAGAATTCAATCGATTCTTCAACAATATATCATTCTCCAATAAAACATTTTGGATGAATTCAATTCTTGACATACCCTTTAAAAATATTCATTAACCATTCAATTGGGTAAATCTATCAATAATGGACATGACCACATATTTGAACCTCTCTAACAAAGTGTAACATTGAGTGAACTATTATATCAGAGAATTTATTTTTGAAAAAACATCTCTAATTAACATAATATGACTAAAATATCCATATACATGATGGGTAACTTCACCGGGTCTACAACTTTATTGCATATGGATTTGAAAAAGATGCATTGTCTAGTTAATGTATTTCATATATTTTGAGGTATAAAAAAATGAAATGAAACAGGCATTAAATCCTGCATCAATACATGATAGTTGTATGATTTTAGTTATTGTAACATCAAATTAGTCATTGACGTGACATTCTTCACATTTTATGAATACCCATGTGGAACTTTTACACATGTAAGGAAAAGGAAAAATATTAATTTTATTTATCTGGATTGAGTGTAAGATACTGGAGGAATAAAATTACACCTTTTACCCTTAATCGATTCCAACTCTTCCATTATCCCCATTTTAATCAAGTCCATGCATGCCTTAATGAAAACATTTATTTTTCCAGGTAAATTTTGTAACTTTACAATAATACCATCAAATATATTTTTTTCTACATGAATGAAATCCAAAAAATGTATGGCATATAAAATATTTTGATATGGTAATTCAAAGAAAATTCTTCTCTTTTTCCAACCTTATTTTTTAAGTATTTCTGAAAAGGGTTTACCAAAAATTGTGCCAATATTTTGTACTTTTTTGGTACAGTTGATCGCCCATTGCTGGAGATAGTGTTTTACATTGAATGGTATTCCCATCAAAATTTGTCATCTAGAATTTTTATTTATGTCATTAAGGTAAAATATTATGATACAATTCAAGAACATTATTTGAGGAATGTTTCAACCAAACCAAGAATGTGCATTTTTTAAAAATGGGACACCCCGACATTCCTTTAATGCCATATCCTGGTAAATTTCTATAAGTGGGGAAGTCATTTATCAATCTGTACAACATGGACCTCAATTTGAATTCATCATTATATGAGAACCATACATTATAACGCATGTATCCCACATTAATTTTAGATCATCAGTAAATGGATCCAAATAGATATCAATATCATTACTGAGTTGCTTTGGTTCAGATATAATCAAATACAACATAATGTATTTGAACTTCTTACATAACCATGGAAGAAAGTTATAATTCAACAACATGATGGGCCCTGAACTGTGAGTACTAATTTGTACACCAAAAGGATTTATTCCATATGTAGATAACATACAACGACATTTTCATGGATCATCTCAAAATTCCGAAAACTCGTAATCAATTTTCTTCTATTGAGGAAAATCTATTGGATGATATAGTTTCCCATCTTTAATTATTGTATCTGAATTACATGTTTATTTTCTTGTGGTTTTTTTGACATCTATATTGTCTTTTTAACTACAGAATGATAGAAAAGTACCATTAATATTAATCAAAACTTGATTAATTTTTCTTTTATCGGTTTGTGCCAAACTTAGGTAATTTTATGAGTGATTCATAGTCCTTGAGAAAAAATATGAAATAATTTGGACAACTAGGTACTTTTTAGAGACCATTCCCATTAAATGTATCATTAATTTAGGCTCATATGTTTGACATGGTGGTTTATTTTCTTCTATTAGCATATCATTCAAAAGAATAAGTAGTTCTGTAAATATGGTGTCACTCCATTTAATGTTAGCTTTCAAATTATTTAACATGAATACAGATAACATTGTTGTGTATTTAGTACCAATGGTATACAATGGTTTATTGGAAAAACTATTAAACTCCAAAAACAACATTGTACAATCATGAACGTCATCTTCAATTTCCATTTTCATTTATTCCATGCGATCTCCATTATATTTTACAAATGTATTTATATCAAATGTTTCATAAAAAGTAGTATCTTTCCAATTGATGTCAACATTCAGTTTTTCCTCATGTTTTTTCAAAAATTTAAAGAATTTATCTATTCCATGACAAATCATATTTTCTTCCAACTCTTCCAAAATAAATTTTCTTGAATAACAACAACGTGAACATAGATAGTGGATTTTAGAAGGTTCATCTACATTCTCTCTTGGAAACATGATAAAATATTTATCATAATATTAATATTCATTTTTAAAATGGTTATAGTGAATCCATTTCATTTCGTATCTATCCTATTAGGATTATAAACAATTAATTAAATATAATAAATAAATAACTTCAAACAAGATATTTATTATCAAAATTTAAAATTAAATATAATTATAATAAGAGAAATATGAATCATTTCTACTATAATATATGAGCACATAGATATTCCAAATCAAACAATAAGGGTTTTTGGAATTTGAAAAAATGGAGGGATAAAAAGGAAGATAATAAATGATATTATTACTAAACATTATTGGTGTGAATCATAAGATCAATATTGTAATGCCCCTAGCCTGAATTACCCAAACAACATTAGGTTAGATCATATTATGGCCTCTATCACACCTCCAAGACACTAAATTATGGTTTCATCTTTGGGTGGAAAAAAAATAAATTGGAGGTCCTCCCCCAATATGAAAAACTTAGTACTATAGGTTGAAAAAAATTCTAGAATAAGACTTGGGGTCAATGAATATTCCGAACCAAAATTATCATTACCCGATATAGGCATACCGGTTAGAAAAAAAAGGGAAATAATTGATGCAATAATAATATAGACACAGATACATGTCGCGCCATTAGAAAAACTAACTTATATTTTATAAGAAATATCAAATAGATAAAAAAATTGATATTCAACCATTATATGAACTATAATGGAACCTTAATGATTCAAAAAGTGATGGATTGATGTGAAAAAACCTCATGTTCTTAACTAGAGGTGACCCCATTGAATCTGCTCCATAATAAAACTAAGGACCACAGTTAATTCGAAGAGGAACCAGATCATGTGATACATATAAAAAATACCGGAACATACATCAAACCACTAACTTGGTTCCTGAAAAAATAACATTTGAAGCTAAATGTTCACATAGGTGTCAATGAAAGGTGTTAGCATATATATGATCATTAGGGAACCAATAATGTTCCTAAAATAAATATTCAATAAACAAGAATATACATGAAAATATTTCACTCAATCTTGGCTAGGGTGGTAAGGGTGGGGAGGGGTTTGTGGAGTGGTTAGGGGGTCAAGTCCCCAAGACAATGATTTACCTGTATTTTCTTTGTCTCATTGTGTGTCGATTTCATGGTTGTACACACTTTTTAAAAAATAATTTACAAGAATATTTCTACACATTTATGTACATATATGAAAAAATTATTTAGTTATAAGATATAAAACATAGTAGTAAAACAATAATGAATAAATACAAGGTTCAGTGTCATATATAAAAAACATATCATACATTGGTAGTAAATACAAACAATGGACTACAAATCGTTCCCTAAACAATTGGTCACAAACAAATTATAAGAAACATATCATAGAAAAATTATTAAAGAAGAAATACAAAACAAAAGAAAAAAATACTAAGTAATTATGAAGGCCTAGCTCACTAGGATAAAGAAACAATGAGACCCACTTTAGAAACCCAAAATGCAATCAAACAACATATGTTAGATGAGATGTTCATGAAATAGGTGGTAGAAAAGTGGTGTGATTAGACCTTTGATTCACCAAGGAGGAGCATTGATAGTTGGTGGGTTCCGCCAAAATATTTTGTATCAGGACTATTTCGCAAATTTGTAGGGTTACTAAAATATTTCAGGACACTTTTACCAGCTCTTACCAATAAGCGCCGCTAGAGTGCCATTTTATGAGCGATTATTACATAAGTGATGATAAAAGGGATATGTATCAATGCTTATGTAGCCATAATATAATAAGTATTTATAAATTCCAATGTTATAGAACTGATAAATATTAATTTTAGTAGCAGTTTTTGTAGAAATGACAAATAATATCTTTATCTATGCTAAAAAGTTCAAAAAAAGATGATTTTGTTAGTTCTTATTATTAAAGCACTGATAAAGGATTTATAATTATAATTACAATAAAAAAATTGTAAATATTTATAAATACTTAATAAATTTATATAAATATAAATATATTAAATATATTCCATTTTAAATATAGTTTTTTATAATTTTATAATTATATATGTATAATTATAGAAATATTTTTTAAAAATAATATTTATATAATTTAATATATTTATATAATTATACATATATATATTTTATAAATATATATAAATATAAGTATTATAAATATATTCATTATTTATGTATATTTATTATAAATTTAATAATTATATAAATATATAAATATTTATTTATAACTATACAAATAATTTAAAAATAATAATTATTTATTTATAATTATAAATATATAAATGTTAAAATATAGTAATTGTGTATTTATAAATATATTAATTTTTTAAAGTATTTTACATATATATTTTTAACATTATTAATGAACATAAAATTTTTGGTGCATGCATTTATGTTAAAAATGTGTGAAATTGAATAAATTAAGATTATGTAGACATTAACAATATTAAAAAAATAGATATGTTTTGTGTGTGTGCATTTTTATATCTAAAAATGCATTAATTACATATATATGAAATCAATATGACACACATTTGATCTATATTAAATTGAAAAATCAAACAACATTCAATTATATGTCGAGTACTATTCAGCTAGTTAATATTCTAATTCATAATAATTTTTATTTATACACAATTATTCAGTAAATATATGAATATTTAATGTAAAGAGCATAAATATTTTTTTTAATATATAAATCAAATTTATATACATTAATATATATAACTATATATTTAATATGAAAAATTGAATAATAATATTCATCATAATGATCTAATTAATAAAATGTTTCATATTTAATAATGTATAATCCATATATTTATTTTTAACAATAATTATTTAATAAATAAAATTTGTATTTTTTTTAATAAACAATTTTTTTTATAATTTATTTAATTCTTTTATTAATTCTTTCGGACCATTATCATCCCTAAAAATATGCTGATGAAATAAATATTTATCAGCGCTTAAAATAAAGTGATGATAACGGGTACCACTTATGAGTGCTAAAAATAAAGAACTGATAAAGGATACCCCTTATCAGTGCTAAAAATAATGTTATGATAAAGGATTCCTTTAATCAGTTCTTAAAAGAAATCACTGATAAATGTTCACTGTATAAGTGCTAAAATAGAACTGATAAAAGATTAAATTTATCAGCACTTTCCTTAGCACGAATAAATATTTCATTTATCAACAGTTTTTTGTAGCATTGATAAATACCAGCACTATTAAAGGCATGTATTGTACTAGTGACGATACATAGTAACACCTATATCTTCAATCATAGGTCCTATCACAAAAAAATATATAAATGATTTCTCTATGAGTATAGGCCATACATGGACAGGGAATTCATTCCTTAAGAACTATGTGTGGATCTATTCTTATTACAATAGGATTCATATTGATTCCTATATTGTTGTCCTTAGGTCCATCCACAATTCCCCATTTCACATCGAGAAACCCACATCCTTTCTACACGACATTAAAATGTATGGTTACTCAAGAACAACATGTAGATTGATTAATATAATCCCGAGATATGTTTTGATTGATGGATATATAATCACGGGACAAACCACAATAATCAATGAAAATAATTCCTACCACGGTGTACTATTCAGGCCTGCATGGGGATTTTCCAATTAAAGAACTATGTGTGGATTTATTATTAACGTCAAAGGGTACATATTGATGCCAGATCTTCCATCCAACGTCCACCTTCAACAAATGGTAAAAATATTCACCCTAAGATACATAGGGGATAGGATCATACAATCTTACCCTGCCTACATATGAGTTAGATCTACACATGGTCTTCTTTCACTTATAATATGTATCATACAATTTTTTACATCGATTCCCATATCTTTACCACATGACGTTAATCTGCATAGGAGTTTTTACATACTGCATGGCATTAAATGGTGTGGAAAACATCCATACAACATGTCAATAATCTTCCCAATACATGTCCTTACCACATTATGTTAAAATGCATAAAATCAATAAGTTCCCATTACATGACATTACACTATCCAGACCATCGCCTATGTTTCAACCTTTGAGAGAGGAACACTTGAGCCTCACCCCCATAAACTAGAGTACGAGGTGCTTCTATCATCATTTAAGAACATCCATATATAAATCATACTTCATGTCTAGAGAACATCACATTTTTAAAAAAATTCAGGCCCCTGGAAAAGATTACATAATTCAAGCGACCATGTTTTTGACTCGAAATTCATGCATATGGATCCTTCTTAGGTTCCTATGTTCATCATCTAAATTACACTAATGAAAAAAATGGAATATACCAACACTTTGGAACTATTGGTACAATTTCCAAAACCATTGTGTGATTTGTCTTGGCGATAGACCTATCCCAATAGTTTGGCCAAAACCATTGGTACAGGTCTATACCAACGACTTTCCAAATTGTTGGGATAGGTATTTCCAAACAGTTTCCCTAAAGAATTGGTGTAATTAAATCTAAAAAAAAGTTACATATATGGTTTGAACCCCCAACATGAATGTTATATATCAATAACTTTACCACTATCATATATTTATTTTTGTGAATATATTTGGATATATATATATATATATGTGTGTGTGTGTAATTTATATAATGATTTATATGATGAGATTCAACAAAAGAATTCATCAAAAATAAGGGTTCCTATAATAATGGTTCTAAAAACCTTTGGGATAGGCCTATCCCAACGGTTTGGTGAACTATTGGGAGTGGTAACCACCCTTTCCCAATGTTTTACCAAAACCATTGGGAGTCATCATGTCAAAGTGATCACTCCCAATGGTTTTAGAAAACCATTTGTATAGCCATACCATTTCCCAAAAATTTTCCAAAACTGTTGGGAAATGTGTTCTCAAAGTGGACTATCCGAACAGTTTTTTAAAACCATTGTGATATCCATACCCTTTCCCAATGGTTTCCAATAACAATCAGGAAAAGTGTTCTCAAAGTGCCATATCACAACGGTTTTGGAAAACCATTGGGAAAGCCATAACTATTCAGAACGATCTTTGAAAATATTTGGTAAACTTGTTGTCAAAGTGGCTTATCCCAACAGTTTTCAAAAACTATTTTGAAAGGGGACCTATACCAATGGTTTTTAAAAATTGTTGGCATAGATGTGTTGGTATATGTTGGATTTCTATTAGTGTGTGTCACTCTGTAAAAAGAAATTTCTGATCCTTTTATGCCCTAAATTCAACATGGAAGAACTCGACACATCAGTGTGATCTGAACTACTCTCGGTATGACTATCTTATATCATTAATCATGACTTGAGAACTTCAAACCATGATTTAAAATATTCTCACCCCCACTTAGTATTATTTTGAAGTACTCATAACCATGGGTATCCTAATCGAGATTTTGTACACCATCCTCTATATTAGGTCCATCTGCATAATGACCATACACTAGAAACACTTTCATCAATGTTGCACAACCTTAAACTCTTGACAATAATGGTCCGAATCAGAATACCTTAAACTAACATTGAAGGAGACACAAAAATTTCATGTCAAAAACCTATAAATGGAGTCCTACGAAAAATTCAAGTCTTCTCTTACTAAACTCTTCATATAAATCTTTTATAATAAAATTAGGGTGTAAACAAATAAGGAATAAATCTCATAATGTCTAAACTATAGCCTTGGTAAAATCAAAGATATTATCACCAGACCCCCTAGTTCAAGGGAAAGTTAGAGTAATGATTTTCCCCACCTCCTCAGTAATCGAATATGTTCTCTTGGTAGTGACACAAATTTTAGGGTACTTGAACCCTTCTTAGATATTACACTTTCCATAAATCAGATATCATGATATTTGGGGACACAGAGCACCACCATCTTTAATGGCCCTTAGAACGAATACCCAACTATAAGGGACCCTTTTCTCACTACAAAATAATCATCTTTTGGCAACAGGGGTATATTTATTGGTAAAAGTGAACTTTTTGTGAAAATACATTTTCCTAACAAAAATGTTCCTATCATTACACAATTGGTAAAAACAATATCGCTTAATGTTATTGTGCTGGATAAAATAGTTCTATTACAATAATAATAATACCAATAGAAAATGTATATGTTGGTCGAAAATTTTAACAACTTATTTGTATGAAATATTTATCTATTGTTAATAGTATTATCAACATTCATACACAAAACAAATAATTAATATTTGTTTATAATTTTAATTTTATGTAAGATATTACGTTTCTATATTTTAATATTTTTGGAAAAAAATTATATCATATTTATTAATTTAATTTTATATAATATATTTATTATATATAGTTATAGTATATTTATTATTTATAATTTTAAAAAGTTAATTTATGATTATCCAAAAACCTAAGGATTTATTTGAAATAAAAATGTTCAATCATAATTTAATAAAAATATTTAAACATCATGAAAATATATGAAGCACAAAAAAATATGATTCAAACACTTTACATGAAACTCCATCAAAATTCATTGAATTTTTTTTCCATACATCAATTTTCACCTTTATGGTTCAGACCGATAATAATACCAACACATAAATTTTCTCATCCTCATGTTCACTCTATTCAGTTCAGTCCTCAATTTCTTGATAGATTAGGTGAAATAGATGCACCTCTTTCTACTACTTTCCCTTTATGTTATGAAGCAAGTCCCTAATATTTGTTTCACTTGCTCACTCCCACCAACGAGCCACACTATATCATCCCAACTGGGAATTTTGATGCCAAACCAACGAGCCATTCCACATCATTAAAAATGATAATTGAAATGCGGAACCAATGAACCAAACCACATCGTAATGAAATGGCAGGAGAAACCTCATTAAACATGAAAAAAATTATTGAATTATAATGTGTCAAATTAATTAGTTATATGGTATTGAAATAAATCCTATGTGGAAAAAACATTCATGTAAAGATCAACCAATTTTTAATAGATATGAGAAAGAACTACAGTTCCCCCTGAATCATGAAAAGTTGTTGAACAATATTGAACTAAAGTCAATAGTGCTACAGATTCAACATTCATAAAATATTGCATATAAATAGTGAATTACAACCACAATTATAAATAAACATGAGCCCATCCCACACTGTGGCTTCATATAGATTTAGTGTAGTAACAAATGATAGTCTGCTTGAACATTCGATGTGAGTGTACATGATACATGTAAAAGAAAGAAGAAAATACATATGTTTCTTTATTTTTAGAATGGAAAGAAGAGTTATTTATACTTGTTTTATAAAAAAATAATCCATGAAGCACTCAATAATAAGATGAATCTTTTCCCCTATATCATAGAATGTTGACACAAAAATATGTTTTTATTGAAATCAATTATCTTACAGGAAGGAGGAACAATCCAGTCCAAATATATTATACTCCAATGATTACATAGATAAAAGATCAATGAATTTTAATGAATGATAAACATATTGATATATTTTACACAAATATTATATAACATAAAATAATATGTTACAATTATTACACAGATAAAACATATGTATTTTGGATAATTCATATTTCTGAATTTAGAGATTCTAGATTTCATATCAAACAGATATATAACACTCATATTTTTATATAGATTACATAGTAAATCCATATTATAGTGGTTAAATGAATCAAACATAGGATCTATAGTAGTTGTGTAGGTATGTGTGTTTAATAGCAGCAGAGTCAACAAATATATATCGTTGTAGAGTATACTAAAATCTGTGTGTGACTCAGCAGATATGATATTAGATGTACTGTTGCAAGTATAATACAATATGTGCATGAAAAGTACTATAATTTGTATGATCAGTATATCAGTTTTTGTGTGTGTGTGTGTATTGATTCTACTAATGTTTTTGTGTAATAATTCTTGTATGATTAGTCTACCGTAGTTAGTAAGTTGGTTCCACTATAGTAAGTGTGAAAAGTATGGTCAAACACATTTAAAATTTCACATATTTAGGATCAAAATTATTTTTAACTGCATTCAAAAATTTATTCATATTGAAATAAAATGAAAAATAATAGAAAAGAAAGAAAAAATCCTTGATTTTATTCTATTATCCGAAGAATTGAATTGAAAAAATAATCCTCCTTATCAAAAAATACATCTAGGTTTCCATCATTAAAACACCTATACAAGTAGATAAGGGTTGTCTCTTGAGAATCCATTGATATACAGTAGAATAAAACCTGATGAAAAATAAAAGATATAATGAGATTCAAGTCAAGCATGGTGGTCTCTTCGAAATCCATTTATCTACAAAATAAAGATAATTGTGATTCCTTCTTTTTATTGGTGTCCAAACGAACACATTTTAAATTTTATAGTACTAGACTCAAATTAATTTTTTTAATATCATGAACAAATTAATTCATATGTAAATATCATATTATTTAATAGAAATGAAATAAAACTCCCATGTTGATTGTTATTATCCAAATAATTGAATTGAAAAAATCATCCACTATCTTATAAAAAAAATACAAACAGGTTGACCCATAAAAGAAAGAGCATCTCACTTGTTGACAGTGATGTCCCAATGGATTATTATTGTAACATTATCTACAAAACATAATGATTAAGCCTGATATATTATAGGATGAGTGATGATATTAATTCCTAAGTCCAAATGTTAATTTCTATATGAAATTAAATAACACCTCACTCTGAATTTCAAGGAAACACAAAAAAATACTATCTGGGTTTTTATTATAAAAAAAATCACAAAATATGGTAGAAAATAATAATTTCAACATTAAAAATCAAGGAAAAGAATCATACCTGATGAAAAATTAAAGTGAATCTAATGAGATTCATGTCGTGTGGGGTGATCTCAAGAGAAGACATTTATCTAAAAAATAAAGACCATCCCACATCCTTGTTTTCATTCATGTACAAATGGATTGATCTAATACCATTACCTTTAAAAAGAATGATTAGTGACACAATGAATTCCCTAGGACAAATGTTAATTTTTTATGAATTTCATTGAGACCTCACATTATTTTTCAAGGAAACAGAAAAAGAATCATGTAAAACAACAATTCTATCATGAAAGATTGCGTAAACATGTATCAAACACATTTGTAATTTTAGTGTTTTAGGCTCAAAATGTAATTTTTAGTATCCTACACAAATTAATTCCTATTGAAAGAGCCTAAAAACTAATATAAAAGAAAGAAAATTAACATTATTATTGTTGTTATACTAATTATGGAATTGAAAAAATACTTTCACCATCTTATCAAAAACTGTAACCAGGTTCCTATCATCAAAATACATATTAATAAAAGATAATAGAAATATTAATTAAAAAATTAGAGTTCAATGATGTCCAATGTGATTATTCCAATAACATTACCCAAAAAACAAAATGATTAAACCTGATATTGTAAGATTGAAGTTAAAAATGAGATACAACCAAGTTAGAATCTAAAATATGAGTAACAAAATAATTTCCCAAGGCCAAATTTTAATTTTTTTATGCATTTCATTGACACATCGCACTTATTTTCATGAAACCACAAAAAAATGTAAAACATAAATTACATCATGTAGGATAGTGTCATCCATTATCAAAAACATTTTAAATTACATAGTTTCAAGAACAAAATGATTTATTGAAGAATGTACAAAATAATTCATATATGATTAACATAAAAACTAATTTAAAAGATATAAAAATACCTTGATGATTGATTTTATCTTATGAATTTAATTGAAAAAATAATACACCTTCTTATTGAAAAATAAAACCAGGATGATGTCCTCAAACATCTATTCATAAAAGACAGCTTAAAATAAGAATTGAAACATTGGCGTTTAATAAAAAATTATAGAAGTAAATCTAATGAGATTCAAGTCATACAAGGTGATCTCTAGAGAATCCATTGATCTTTAATGGAATAATCAACACACTATCATGACCAGATACTAAATAGAAAAACATTATTCATATAACTAAGAATTAATGTATTTCTAATAAATGATTAGGGGTGAATTTATTTTTAATGGAGTCCATTAAATATTTAAACAACAATAAAGTATTTATATATATTTGTTGAAATGTAATACAAATTCATTCAGTCAACTTATATAATCATGAATTGAGAAATCGTAATTGATAGTTTACATTTGTTTCACCTCAAATATGTTCCTCATAACCTAATTCATTTATTACTAACACAAGAGGAGCATACGATGATCGGATATGAATGAAAAAAAGAGCGGTGGATGATACCGATGAAACAAAGGGGAAATTGATTAAAGGAAATTTACCTGGTGAAGAACATAGTAGCAACAAACCAAAGGGGGTGAAGGGTTACCAGAAAAGAAATGCGATGTGGAAAAAAACCAATGTGGGATTAATATTGTGGCAGCGAATTGAAGGGATAACGACTGTATTGATGAACTGAAGTGGGATTAACCTTGGATTGACGATGGATTGATTTCATATGTATCATTAGGGTTATTGGGCTTCAATATTTCTGAATTTCTTACCAATGTACTTCAATTTGGGCATGTATTTTATTTAATAAATATAATAAATAATTATTATAATAAAAATTTTATGTTTCAAAAATAAATTTATTAATATACATACATATAATTATCTATTATTTATTAATACTTTTATAATTTATTTGGTTAGAGTCTATATAAATTTGAGTCATTTATCAATAATTATAAATATAATATATTAGTTTGATGAAAAATTATTAAATTATCAACTTTATAATTCCTTATTTAAGCATGGATATTTGTTAAAAAATGTATTGTTTATGAAAAAAATTAAAATATTATTAAAATATTATTAAAATATTTATTTATAGTGAATAAATTATTATGGTGTGTGTGTCTAATGGTAAAACATTTTTCATTAATAATAATTAATAAAAATATATTCATTTTTTGTAAGATAATATTTGGTGTTGGTATGATATAACGACAAATATAATTGATACTAAATCATTTTTTGGTATAAATGAGTTAATAATAACAGATGTATATGGTGTCAAAAATAATTCCGAGTACTTATAAAGAATATAAAAAAATGATATATCTCTTGTAATTAATCATTTTTTCCAACATATATTATATCCGACACAAATATATTTTGGTATAAGTCATTTATTTTGTAGTGTCTTGACTATGAATATATGGATATGGACCTTGTATATGCGCCTATGGTCATTAACCAAATGTTTCACTACATAAAAAAGGATTTGTGTTCCTTGTTATCCTTGACATCACTACAACAGAATTCAACACCTCAGTGTCATCTGAACTAATTCTAGTTTGACTATCCCATATCATCCTCCTGACCCAAGCACTTTAGATCATGACTTAAAATCTCCATACCCATCAATTTGAGTGGATTTTATATCCAAGATTTTACTTCATCATGTTTTATACCCTTTACAAGGTGTAATGCAACATTCCATTCCCAAACCCTTGATGGACCACAAATCATGATTCAAAACTTCAGGGTGTAGGGATCGAGCTTCCTAATCAAGAGGTAAATTTCCATAGGGTGCAAGAAACCTTCATGGATAGAATTACTCCCATACCTAACCTCATTATATATATGTTTTTGTCTCCAAAAATCATGCATGACCCTTATAAAGGGGTTTATATAATCTTTATCTTGACCATTATATCCACACATAAGGTCCTTGATCCACCTTATAAAGGAATATCCTTTTTTACAGAATGAATCATTAATCCTTGTGAGCCCTGAAAACACCATGGTGGAACATGGAACCTCAGAATGTCCTGGTACATACCCAGTATGTCTTCACCATTTCAAATTCATGGAATCAAAATTTTTGTTTTGAGTTAGGGTACCCCTATTCCAACTATCTAGGCATACCTAGAAACCCTAGTAATTTTCCATAAGCTGATTTTAACTCAATAAATATTCTATATCCCTTAAAAAATACCCAAATTCAAGATACCCTTTTCTTGACTATTTGTTTATGCCTAGGGCTTCTGCATTGGTGTATACAGTTGTCAATCGGTTGTGTCACTCTACAAAATGGGATTTATAATACTCATTATCCTCGACATAACCATGACATAAAGCAAACACCCTAGAGTATTTTTGGTCATTCCTATCATGTCAGCACCATATTCCAGGATCACCAATCTGGTCTATGCTAAAAGAATATAAAACATAGTGATAGAAGGTTCGAGCAAAAAACCCTAAACTACAACAATAAAAGGACTACGATAAAAGTCCCTACACTACAAAGATAGAAGGTCCAAGTGAAAATACCCTAAACAAAAGCGATGAAAGGTCCATGCTAAAAGACTATAAACAGAAGTGATAAATGGTTTGATCTAAAAGATCCTAAACTCCAATGATAGAATATATAAACTAAAAGACCCTAAACTACAGCGATAGGAGGTCCGAGCTAAAATACACTAAACAATAGCGATTTAAGGTTCAAGATAAATGACCATACTCTATAGTGATATAAGTTTGGAGATAAAATAAACTAACTAATTCAATAAAAGGTCTGATCTAAAAGGATATAAACTAAATCCATTGAAGGAAAGAGCTAAAATAACATAAAACACATGATAGACGGTCCAAGCTAATTGACCATAAAGGACAACAGTATGTTTTCCAAGCAAAAATATACTAATTACATGAATAAAAGGTCTATGCTAAAATAACATAAACTAGTGTGATATATGTTTTGACCAAGAAGACCCTAAACTACAATGATATAAGGTACAGCCTAAAAGACCCTAAAATACAATTATTGAAGGTCCGAGTTAAAAGTCCCTAAACTACAACAATAAAAGTTCTGAGGTAAAATAAACTATAACTAAAATGATAGTGCATAATCCCATAACTAAAACAAGAGGAAAAACTTTAGAAACTCATTCTCTGAATCCACATGGTATTGGGGATCAGCATTTTGATTTATTTAAATTATATCCCTTTGGTTAACCATTGTAAGAGAATATTGATGAGAATCATAATCCATATAAACATCTGTAATTTGAATATCTAAAATAGATAAAATAAAATATTGCAATAAATAAAAGGAATCAACAAATCCCCTAAAGGGTTCATGAATCCATTGACCCTTGAAGATCACGTGGGTCGCATATACCCATACGGAATCACACATCTGCATGACCCCTCAAGGAATCATGATCACATGACCTAGACATGGTCACGTGAAACACATAGTATTCAATAAATCATAGGATCAAGCTAAAAAAATCCACCATAACCATCAATACAATTAAATATCCTCACGAGAACATTTAAAAAATTACTAAAGTATAATTTGTAGTTGGTTTGTGTGGACTATTGAGTAAATGTGATCTTGAAAAAAATTCTCACAAAAGAAGGATTTTGGTGAGGTATCACAATAAATACTTGAGGAAGGGTCTTGATATAAGAGAACATAGTAGAAGTAAGGTGATACCACTTTGGGATAATTAGTAGTTGGTGAATGAGTTCACCCTCCACTCCCCTATATAGAGGGAATTCCATAGACTACCAATCGTTTTATAGAAGAGCTAACGAAGACCCAAAAAATGAATCTCAATAACTCTAATGACTCAAGTGGGAGTTTTCTTTCCTCAGAATATATACCTTATCCCTAAGGAAATTTCTCGTGATGGTGGTAATTTGTTGATGGATTCCAAATCAGCAACGAAAAATTCATAAAGGAAGAAATACAGGAATATGGGTATTATTTTCCCTACAAAAGTAAAGGAAAGAGAATATGGAAATACCCATAGACCCCATGATCCTCCATGGGATGCATGAATTTATGACTATAATAAGGTCATTTGAAATAATCATGTGTAGTGAATAACTTGTATATTATTCCTGTAAGTCCCTTCGACATCTCCTTCTCCTTTTCAGAAGGTTCCCCAAAAAACCAACGGTCATGTGGCGATAGCCAGATAATCTCCCCTAGGTCACATGACTTGTAATCTAACAGCCTCCTGACAGAGAAACCAAAAATACTTAAAAATTAATAGAAAAATGTCAAAAGGGTGGAGGCCTCTCATGGTCTTCAAACTTACAATATGAATCACTAATGGGGAGGATAATTTTCCTCAACAACATCCAAGAAAAACCATGAGATCTCCAACCCTTTCACAGTGAAACAATGGAAATAAAATTAATGTGGTGGGAGCCTCTTTTTGTCGTTAAATACACACGACATGCCTCTGGCAGTTTGAAAGATGCACGAAGCACATAGTGATGTACCCACTTTGTCTCTTGAAATAACTATAGCTTTTCATCCTAGTCGCAACAAGGGCCTCAGGTATGTCCCGGAAACCACAAGCATCCCCTTTAGTTCCTTATGGAGAATTTGATGGAATTTTCTATGAAATGCTCATAGATATTCTTATGAAATTTATTGTTCATGTGATACATCACCAAGAGATAGAGTACATATCTTCAACATTTCCCAAGAAATCTCACAAAAATCCTGACCATTTTAAAATAAAAAAAGTATGTCAAGGTGAGAGGCAGTACGAGCCTATCACAATTATAAACCTCAAGAGACAAGATAAAGATATCCACATAATGGTATTTCAATTCTCTTAGACATGTCTTCTTAATCCAACAAAGGCCTCTAGAAAAACAATAGTTATCTCGTGAAATGTTCCAGACAAGTCACCTGAGTTCACACGAAGGCCTTTCGATAGGTTCCCTAATCTCATGAAGACCATTGGACATGTCAATATGACAATATAAAAGACCTTAAATATGCTGGAATGATCCAATAAGTCTCCAATAATTAGAAATAATCCGATAAAGATGGTGTTTATGGGGGGGACTCACGTGCACTAAAAATTAGGCAACCCCCTCAGAGCGATCCACAACAGAGACTCATGAAGACATGTGATGTCAAAGCTCTTCATCGACTCCATCCTATATTATCATGATAGGTGAAACATTATTTTCTGAAAAATGAGGGTGTAGATGCATAAAAATCCCCAAAAACAGCAAGGAAAATGAATGACTTCTCTCTATGGATAAACTATCTATAAAATATTTTCACTGACACCAGAATCGATTTATTAGAGTAGATGATCTCGTGAATGGAAAGTTCTATGTTAGGTAAGATACCACTGGATAATCCAATATATCAAGAAACATACATAATAACATCACATGATCACCCATAGATCATTCAATGGAATTCTGGAAGGACATGTGAAGGAAATCCCCAAAACCTGCTAGATCAAGAGAGTATTTAAATAAGATAAAATTGAATAAATCCAAGGTATTCACAATATAAAGGATAGAACTAAGACTGATGAATGAGAGACCTAATAAGTAAAAATATATGCATATCCATTACATTAATCATCAAGGAAACATGAAAATAGCAGGGCACGCTGCATATATCGCGCAATTTCCTTTTTGAAAACTATTTGGATCTTCCAAAGTCCTCTGGAACATGATGAAACAAGTCTCATGGAACCCCCTAGGAAGGCAACTATAGTCTCTTGAATCAATCTATACTCACTATAAAAAACATGAAATGTCCTTCACACATAATTCCTAACTAGTGTAACGACACCTACTCGGGTCATCTGTGTCTCACAATAGCACCCAAGAAAGTCAACTGGCTATCGTGGAACCCTCTAGAAAAGATAGCGGGGTCTCATTATTCCCTCTAAATAAGTCTGTTAGAACATGTTACACGTTCTGAGAAATGTCACACTAAATCTCAATATGCCTTCCATATGTGACAGAAAAATATTGTGATGACATCTGGGTATGTCATATAGATCATCTGAAGCCCTCAGGAAAAATAAGCCAGCTCATGTGATGGATCCCAGGACCAACCATTCAGGTCTTAAAATGTCCTCCAGAAAAGTCAGACTGATCATTAGACAAACATCATATATTCCTTCCATATTATGAAAAGTACCCTTTATTATTCAACCAGATCATTCCATTGTATTTGGAAATGTCTGGAAGACACTCTTTGATATGTCGACCAGGATATCAAGGCTGGTCAAGCAGACAAATAATACCTATTAGGTAAGAAAAGCGAGCCAGGTCAAGAAGGTAATACATGTATTCGACGACCATTTCTTTACTTGGTGTTTAATCCTTGATTACCAGGGTGTATTTAGTATGTAATCCCAAAAAAGTGAACTATGATGAATCTGATTCCCATGATAACTAGGATATATAGGATGCCTCTCTGAGGCTAGAGACCAATATTAATCACCAAGATGACAGTCCCAACACCTATTTCCCACATCCTAGAGAAATGACATTTATTATTTTCCATCCATTATTTATTCCAACTAGAATAGCTCATGTGGGATTAGTGAGTTTCATTAATCAAATCTTATTCACCTTAAACCACTACAAAAACTAAGGAATTTCAGTGTGTAATACCCAATAAAAGGAACTATGAGGACATTAATTCCTTCAACAACATGGATATATAGAATGAATATTTGAGGCCCAAGATCCTTATTATCCATCCAAAGGAGAGTCTTAGTACATATTCCCTTCATCATTATGTAGTAGGACTAATCATTTTTTATCCTTTATTTCTCACACCAAGCCCAGTTCATGTGGGTTTAGGGAGCCATAATGATCATATCATATTCATCGTAATCTTATATAATGAATAGGTAATCCTAGGACTTGATAAATTTATTTTTCATTAGAGCGTATTCACCTACTAAAATGGGAATGTTAGTGTGTAATCCCCAACCAACGGAACTATTAGAACTCTAATTTCTACAATAACCAGGATATGTAAGATTCCCTCCTAAGGCACGATCTCAAATAAAATATATTTCAATTTAATCTCAATGTATTTGACATTAATACCATAAAGTCCCAATCATTATCATGGGATGATCATTGTAAATCATCCCTCTGTGGACTAAGAAATCAACTGAACTATGATGACTCTGATTCCTAACATAATCCAGATTCATAGGATGCATCTTTGAGTCAGGACCATTATATTGACGTTTGAGGGATATCCTAACACATAAATTCACACATATATATGAATTGTTGCTGATAATTTTATAACCCTTTTTTCTCACTTTGATCATAGTGCATTTAGGCATAGGGAGTTATAATGAACACATAATTGGAATCACGAGATTCCACTTCTAACATGGATATACAAGACGTCACCCTGAGGATCCAATAGATACATAAGCTATCTATCACTCCAAAACGGATGAATAACCTCAGATACAAATTAATGGCTTTGCTAAGGAGATACTGTTTACTACTTTAAATAATAAGATCTCATTTCTTTTTCATATAAAGAAAATTAAACAATAATGGGTTTTTAGGTCAACTGGTTCCATATCGGGATTGGTAAGAGATTCATGAACATTTCTTAAATCTATGAGAGTTTCCCAGAGTTGGAAACAATTCCCCCAAAAGGGTGTGATGAGCCCGACCTCCCATCCTCTCGACCAATGCGAGTCCCAAAGAATAATTGGGTATGAAACCCAAAGTGACCACCTACATTTGGAATGTATGTTTGTACCTAATTTTGGATAAGTTAACAGTTGTATGATTCAATTAATAATGACAATGGTCGTCTGGTGTAAATGATTTTGCATGAATTGAACCCCCAAAATCAACCATTAGGCTAAAATGAACCTACCTTAATAAGGGTTCCCTAATCATATATTCTATATATAAATAATAAAAACAATTGAAAGTATAGGATAAATAATTTTTTCACTTATACGAATTACATAATTATATTCATTATAAAAATATTAAGTAATTTTTAAATAAAAAGAGGAAATGGTTTTAATTAAAAACTTTTCTTATAATGTTTTATTAAAAAGTTAAATTTTTAAATTTTTAAATTTTATTTTTTAAGAAATTAATATAATTTTTTAAATCATCATATCCAAATTTACTTGGGGTGAAATTTTAGTATTTTTCAGAAAATATTGATTTTTTAGTGCATAGTGAAAAATAGTGATTTTTGGAAAAGTGTTTTATTTTGAATAAATGAAGTAATTTAAATTTAACAATATTTGTTGAAAATTTTTTAATGTAAAAAAGTAATAAACTAGTTATATTTAATATAATTAATAAATTTTGAGTCAAATTTATATTGGTTTTTAGTATAGTTTTTTTTGGGTTAAAATGACATTTTTCTAAAAACTATCTTAAAAGGAATAATTTTTATAAATTGTAATTAATTAATATAATAAATAATTATAGATGTTTTAAATGATATTTATAGATTATATTTCATTAAATATTAATTTATTTTCATAAAATGATTATTATTAATCATAGAGTTAATATAAAACCTTTTTTATTTGAAAAGAATACTATGCTAGAAAACATACATTTTTTTGCATCAGTAGGCTTTTTTAAATTGAAATTTAAACTTATATGAATCTAATTTCAAAAAATAGATTCCATATTTGTAATCATCATAATTTATAATTTCTAATAATACCACATTAATTTTCTTCCAAAATGAATAGTGAACGTATTAAGAATTAATTACCATAGTTAAGGTAAAAATGGATTTAACGGGGGTCAAACTAATAATATAAGAATTTTAAATGAAATAAAAACTAGTGAAACATAAAATTTATGACCATATTTCATCCTTATATATTATAGATTTTATAGTGACCTATTTTGAAGGATTTTGGAATGATAAAGATGCAGGCATGATTGTATTAATTCAAAAAATTAGATGTGTGCCACTAACCTCACTTATAAAAACCACCCCCATCTACTCCTCTCTTAACACCATAAAATTTATTATTAATTAATCATTCGTGTGTACAGAGGACTACCGCCTCACGAATACATGTCATTCATTTTTTCATTACAATATATTAAAATTCGATATGATGATGGATAAAAATTTAATATATGATATTTATAACAAAATTATACAACTATAGTCATTATATGTTATATAATTTTTTTTATTTCATTCTGTAGGGGATATGATAATGTCGTTCGTGTGTATGGAGGACTACTGCCTCATGAAGTGATATGATTCTTTTTTCACTAACACGTTACATGGAAGTTAATAAGGGTAACCATAATGAATATATGTGATATAAATGAAATATTTGTTACATTAAAGACATATTTATCATTATTTAAACTTAATATATCATTTTATTTATCACATTTTCTCTCACTGAGAAAGTAAGAACGTAATTCGTGTACATGTGGACAACCACCTTCACGAGATGATACGACTCTCTTTTCATCAATACACCAAATATATGATATATATAAGTATATTTAAATAAATAGTATGTTATATATTATTTTATTATCATTGAAGATAGATACAGTATTACTTACCTTCTTTCCACAAGGATTGTTGAGAAATAGAAACATTACTGATGTGTACGTATCACCTACTATCTCAATGATTATAACGGTTTTCATTTCTAAAAACCAAATATTATGGTTGGGAATAAAAGTATAATTTATGTATAAATATTATAATTTTTTCATTATTATTATTTAGAAGTTTATATAACGACCTCTTATACCCTAATCAACATACCAATGTCATTTTTGACACATTAGCCGAATATGGTCATAACAGCCAACATAAACAGAATTAGTTGCGTAATTGTATATCAACTGGTAAAAAGAAAATTAAAATTAATACAAAACATTAAAAACTTTCTCAATTAAATAAATAATTAACACACGTTTATCATCCAAAAATATAAAGGCACATGTGACAAGTCAGAATCAATGTAAGTGACTTCGTCTCAATTTCCTTTCATTGAGGAATATTTTGATGTTATGCACATATACTCTTTTATGAGGTATATATAAAAAATATTCGATGTGTTATATAATGAATATATATATTATCATGGTATTTATAGTTTTTTTAAATCTTATTCTTTCATGGTTCTTATGATTCTAATATTTCCAAATTCATAAAGTACTTTTCATTAAAAATTGTGTGTTTTAATGTTTTCCTTCCAATTATTTTATTTTCTTGACCATGTTTTTAAAATGAATTTATGCATTTTTTTTATATGGGAATTTAATTTTTTTTAAATTAAATTTGAGGACACTTTTACTTTATTTCAATGGTTTATAAAAAATAATATTTTGAATGTTTCATATGAAAGGTTTTGACAAACATCAAAAGAAATGTTCTATATAGCGAAAAATGCTTTTTCCATACCATGACCATTATTTTATTTTTAGCTTCCTTTGAAATATTTCATGTATTATTAAGAGAACAAATTATACCTTTTTTGGTATTTTGGAATGGAAAATGGTTTTTCTAAAAAAGGAGTTTTGGTATTGAAAATGGGTTTTCAACACAAAGGAGAATTTTGATATTCAAAAGTTATTTTTTATGAGTTTAGAAGAATTTTTCTAGTATTTTACGATGAAAAGGTGAAATTATAACAATTTGTATTCATGATATTTCACTTGATAATTATAAATGTGGAATGGGTTAACCCAAATAGTTTCGGGTGATCTCATTACATCTTATATGATTGGGCAGCGTAGATAGCACCGTGTGAGCACATTACTGCTTTTATGATTGGGAAACCCAAATTTCATTTGATGAGACCATTTTATATTAAATGATGGGTGCACTCAAATAATACTCCAATGCATTTTGTAATGGTCATCGTATTAATAATAAATAATGAGGGAGTTTCCATAGGGTTTATTCTATGGATTTAACTGGGCTCCAGTTACTTCAAAAATTATACCTTTAACAAAAATTGTGTGCATTTTTCATGTGAAAATGTCTTATTCAATATGATTAAAGAAACTATAAGACAAAGGTAAATTCCATATGAGTTTTCATATTTTTTATATACTAATGGGTTTTTTTCTTTTTGCATACCCTATTGAGATTTTTCTACTCACTCCACATTTAAAAAAAATTGTTTTTCATTGGATTTAAGGATTTGTAATGGAAAATAAGATGTAAAGATGAAAGTAATGAATATTTTTTATGATATAAAATAATAGTTTTTTAAAAGTTGAATATATTGGAAAAAATGGATACCAATTGGATGTTTCAACGTTATATAATATGGTTTGGTTATGTATGATTTATGGACTAATTCTCTAAAATAATAATCTTAAAAAATCCTCAAAGTGACGGAAAGTAAATTATTAAATAAAAATCAAGATCATGTAATGTTTAAGTCCATGAAATTATATGTTTATTCACATCAAGAATTAGGAAACACATCCCAATATTCCATCAATTTCATATCATAAAAAAATTATGAACCTAACATAATCATTTACCTATTAATGTGATAGATCATCTATAATATTACTTTTGATGATGTATCAATAGGTTTTTTGTTTTTCATTATTGTCTCTTTTTGGAACCCCATTTTAGAAACCCTCTTAATATTATAATAAATTTAAATGTAAATGTCACAAAAAAATTATCCAATATCCAACTCCATTGAAATACAGGCTCCTCAATCATGATTAATGATATGCCCCCACAACCTAGGATTATATTATCACAGACATAACAAATCCAAAAAAAACTGATAGTGAATAATAAGGTTTTTGTAATATCCCCCCTTTACCACTATTATGACCATGGAAGAAGTTGAAAAATTATTTCATGAGATGGAGGAACCTCAACTATTCAATATATGAGGAGATAATAAGAATCACATGGTCACCAATACCACATCCAACTTGTCCAAAGTGTGTGAAAATATACACCTGCCTTATCAAAGGGAGGTAGAGGAGGATATAAAAATAATACCCATAGATATATAGGATCTTCCCAAGATGGATCTTTCTAGTTATCATTATCCCCAATATTTTATAACCCCATTATCTCACAAATAAGCTGATAAGGATCAATATATAGAAAATCAGTCCCCAGACATACACTGTACACATAGATCATCTTAATTAACCTATTATGACCCATGTTCCCCATGTGATACTAGATGTGAAAAATTCATCATCACAGTTAGTGATGTGACAAAACATTAATCACTGGTGAAATAAGATATAGGATGAAGAACCATTTCAAATAGCTAAGCTAGTTCAGGCTCTCTCTAACTTATTACCCCTATCACAAGGACAATGGGAACAATACCTCATAAAAATAAAATATCAATGAAACAAAAAAATGGTATTCCCATAAGATGAAGATTCATAATATATATCATTAAATGTTATCAACATGAAAGATCAATTATCTAAAAAATAAGGTTCAGTTGAACCTGATATCCTCATCTATAAGCGAGGAGGAGGCCAAGGAGGATAAAGAGGTTATGGAAGAAGACTTTGTTTAGAACCCTACATTTTATAATTGATTCCATTGAAGTAATATAAATAGATGAAACCCACATACAAACACTTAAATAGATTCAATAGAAACACCAATTTGACGTAGATCCATCAATGGCGCATCTGAGACCCATTATACTTGAAGAGTGACCAATGTATTTATTATTGTCTTGTCAAAATCAAAATTTAGGATGGATAGGTGATTATAACAAATAGATCACAATTACATATCAAAAATTCATGCCATGTACTAAGATGTTAGTGAATTCATCTTCAAATCAAAGATCTCAATACTAATTACAAACTAATGGGATGATACATCGACCCATGGTATATAAATATTAGATATTGAAGAATCTATCCATATTTTTGACTATACAACCAATTCTAAATTCCCTTAACCCATTAATAAAACATAAGGAAGCCTTAATTTATGCCCATTTAATCCTCCAATAATTCAAGGATAAAATTTATGTATCTAATAAATATCATGAAAAAATTTGACTCTTTTGAATGATACACCACCCCATCCTTCAAGAAACAAGACTAAAAACCTATTTTACTCAGGCACAATAGATCCCTTAACATCTCTCGTAGTCATGATGGAATCTATATCCTTTGGTCCCTAGTTGATAATGGTTCTGAGATAAAGCTAATCCCAATCTCAACCATTGAGAACATGGGTGAAAAAAAATTGACTGCTCTCCCTTGAAACTAAAAATCCAAGAATATAACAAGGGGGAAACAATTCACCTAAAAAGGATCATGTTTATGGACAAATTGGGTGACTATTTTCTTACTCTAAATTCATTTTTGTTCACCAAGATAAATATTTAAACATCATCTAGGAATTTCATGGATCAATTTTCATGGTTTAGTTTCATAATCATACATACACATATTGAAACTCTCTATTAATTAAAAATTCAGGGCATTACATATAAATAATTCCCCCTATGAGTCATGTAAATCTTAATATTTAGACAAATGGTTCTATAAAAGAGATAAAAATTATATGATGGTACATATATATTTTTATATCACTTACCCTAATGGATTGGACATCTCACATATTAGTCCATGGTGTAAACCACAAAAATACAACATTCTACCCATTCAGACAAATTTAGGAAACAATTATTGATATAGGAATTTATTAGGTAATGTAGTTTCAATTGGATAATTATAAACCCATATAATTCATATTATGCTCATGATGATATCTCCATTTCACAACCACCCCATTTAGGGAAGAATATCTTAGTGAAGTCTAGTGCATCGATCGTTCCCATAGACACATTTAGGATAGATATGGCCTGAATCATATTCGTTCGACCCTAAATAGACCCTTTGATCAGTTGAATATGAATCATATGAAATGAAGGAATAACATGGGTTTTATTTTAATTCATCATTTTCCTCATGATGTAAACTTTTATAGATGATCCCAACCTTTAGATAGAACAATATCACTTCGATTGGGATACAAATGTTACCCCTACATCACCATATGGGACTAAATGTCACCATGTTGACTAGAAAACCTCAAATTTACCATTTATCTTTCTATTATGATAGTTTTGAGGTTGAAGAGGAAGATAATATATCAGGGACTCCCCGCCAATATTTATGGAAGGTGTATCAACCAACATTGATGAAAATAGACATATTTATCTAGGAATGGAGTAAGATCAATTGCTTATATTTGTTAGTGATTCCTTTAACTCCAAGGAACAAGGTGTGTACATCTCCTTTCTGAAAAAAAACTGATAAGTGTTTTTCTAGAACTATATAGAAATTCCTATGTTGGATCTCTATATGGATACACATAAATTTGGTTTACTAGATGATCATAAAACTTATAAACTATTATCATAGAGATTCATCCAACCCATGTAATCAAAGTTAATTATTATGTTAAAAAATAATAAAATCCAACTTCATTTGAGAATTCCAATAAATGAACTGACTTACCAATATCATCCCCATAAAAAAAATTCAGGACTAGATTGACCATATGGATCTCAATCATCACATCCCGAAGGAAAATTTCTCGATCAAGATCATGGAATGATTGATATTTAAGATAATTGTATTTTAGTTCCTCTACATTATAGATTGATATTTGAGCTACAACTATATCCAAATGGCCCCAAAAGACACACAGTCAATCATATTAATGGAAATTCAAGAGGTATATTTCTATTAAGTAATACCCTTCATCTTGGTGAATGTTGGAATCACATATTAATGTTCCATGAATCATATCATCATGTCCATTTCGTAAATGATGACAGAATGAAATTTGGAAAATTAAGTTGTAAAATTTCAACAAATATATGATGATATTTAAAAACATTATTTTTTAAATAAAAATATTTCACATAGTCTATGGATAAACCTCTTAAAATTCTATTTTCGGATTAGATAAGGGAAATTCATTAGTTTTTTTCTATTCTATATTACATCAAAGTTGACCTCTTAGAAGATACAAGATATTCCCTCTTCAATACCGTAAAAAGTTTAGGGACCACTATTTGTGTCATTCTTATATCATGTAATACATAGAAAACCTCACAGGAAATTTTTTCACTTTATAAATATAATTTAAAATATGGTATCTATTAGTTGGATAAATTTTTAAAGAAATACATCATAGATCTAAAATAGTACTTTTGGCATACAAAAGTTACAATTTTTCCGATGCAAAGGAAAAATAAAATATTGTATATGGAAATATTGTAATGATCACTTATAACCATAATTTATTAGATTAATTATATGAGAATTGATTTGAACATATATTTTCTTAGTATAATATTTCTAGATGTGGAGACCTGATACTTTAATATAAAAATAACTACCTTGTGTTGTTTTTTTTGTGAAGAAGTTAAGGAACTACCTGAAGTACCAAGAGGAACACCATATCTATCATGACAAACTAATAAAGAATACAATAAATATCCCTAAGTTAACATGGTGTCTATTCTAGTTCATGGACATTCTGTATTAACTTGATATTCTTATTGTGTCTCAAAAAGTGATAACTGGAATAAATAAATAGATTTCCTCACATCACACCATGCCCCAATGACGTCACTATAGAGTCTATAACTACTCAATCATGGATTATTTTCCATACATGATTCTCCCAAATAATGGGAGATATACATTGATTGTTCTTCTATAATCCCTACTAAAAGATGGATATAAAACGTGATGAAAAATGGGTTTTCTTGAGGACCCTTTTCATCTCTCAAATGAAAGAAGTTATTTCATATTTCATTTTACTACTATATGGATTCAGTAATAATTAATAATAATAGAAATAAAAAATTTATGATTTGATTTATCCTCGAAAACCCCAATGTCTTGATTAAAAATTAGATAATATTTACAGTTAGTAATCATGAGAATTAATTGTGGGAAATCCCTCAAAAAGGCATTGTTGATTCCATTTCTTTATTATGTATTAGGGTTGATGGATAAATTACCCCTATATCTAAAATTTTATTTTATCCTATATTAATATAATGCCTTATAATATACAAGATACAATACGTATTCATGCCTCAAAGATCTAGACTCACTTGTAAAAACCATTCCCATCACACATTATTGGGTGGTCTCTCTATTCATACACAATGATGTAAAATAAATTAACAAAGTTAACACCCCCTAGTACAGGATAGCCTATACACCCAATAAAAAATTTCATGATTAGATGGATGTATCCAATAATATAATACCTAGAAAAAATATTATCTTACCAGATTGATCCAAGATGAATATATCCATCTTCAGGCATCAAATTGCATCCTCTACGATGGTCTAAATTCCCAGAAATTCCACAAAAAGAAAGTTTTTTAAGTATTAATACTTAGATTAATTGAAGGAGGATATACCATTTTAGTAATGTTGGAATTTAATGTGGTAAATTTTAGTGGACACGATATTGGATCCATGAACTTACCTCAATTCTTGATACTTTTATTCTTCTAGAAATCAATGATTCAAGACTATATAGAAATATCAAAGAAGTTCCATTATTGTCAAATACATTGCACCATCATAAATCAACCCCTAAAATTGTATAACACCACTAAATACTCATGGTAATTATCATTATAAAGAATAGATGTATTGGAGGCATATCCCCCGTGTAATTAAGAACAAATCCTATCATCAAGTTCATGAATACAAATATCATCCCCAAATTTAGTGTCCCCCTTGAAATATTCATAGACAATGATACCAATTTATAATATTACGAATATTAAAGGCTATATAATTGGTATAATATAATGATAAACCACTAATACATCTATCATGATGAGTTTAATAATAAATTATACACTTTTAATAAAAATATAACAAATATCATTAAAAATATGGTGGAAAAGGCATGAAATATTGGTCAAATAATCTTACGTATGCTATGTGATATTATTGTACCATAACTCTTAATCCCATTAATGAAAACCCATATTTTCTTGTATATTGTGAATATATAGTCTTTCCATTTTATTTCCAATTTATATCACTCCACATAATCATATAAAACTACTTTTCTATAGATGTGTAGTCTCAGATTTGACTGGATGAATTGACGTGACTTGATGAGAAAAGGTTACGCACACTGAAAAACATATAAATCAACCATAATAAAGACTTTTGAGTTCTATACATGAAGGTTAAACTCTTAAAATTAAATTAATTATAATTATTTATGGCCAATATAACTCATAATATACTTCAGATGAATCCCTCCAAACTGAAAATGAAATGAGAACTGTTTTATTCCATACATATGGTTTTATCCAGTGGGGATTATTCTTATATCACCATGGATACATACCATATTATTCCTACCACCAATGAAAATTTTCTTAAATAAATACTTCATATATATTTACATTTTCTTCATATTTCATTTTCACATGATTTGAAACTTCCTTGCTTGAAGTCATCACTACATGAATCTAAAATGCATATCATAGAGGTTCTCTTTTTATAACCTTAAAATGAAGAAAATTTAAGTCCTTATCATATGATGTTAAACTAAAAAACATATAATCCACCATATATATCATTAAAAACGTAGGATGTGTTTTTACTAAGTCCTATTTTCCTTACATGAGTGTCAAATTCATATAAGATTTTAATATGCCTATTTGACCCAGTAATTAATCTATAATAAAGTAAAATAAAACAAGTCAACAAGAACTATATATGGATTGATTTATGCTTTTAAAACATACATGATGATGTTCATATTATATATTTATAACCTAGGAAAAAATCATATTTTATTTACTCATACTTCTTAGATTTTTACTCAATCACACTGGGTTTCTTATAACAACTTGGTACCAGAATGAAACCTCCCATTTCCCTTTCACATGATATTGATTTATATAGATACCATATAAAAACCATATATAATTTTATTCCTTCTATATTATCATATTTAATTATTTCCATTGTATTATTTTTTTATTTAAGTTTTATCCTAATTAAATCCTTTCTTAATTATGGTGATCAAGGCCTCATTCATTATTGATAGGCCCATTTATTTATACTTGTTCAACACTAAGATAAAGACATTTCATTTTTCTCATGATCCAGATTTTTTAAAAACACCCCTATATGAATTTTCCAATTTTTTATTACCTTAAACTAATTGATATCTAATTCCATGTAATATAGTGTTTAAATTCATGACATATAGTCTAGCCCAAATGTTGTTAAACTCATAAAAAAATAATTCCATGAAATTTAAAGTCCTAAAATGCCCTAAATAATGTAAGAGATCATTATAAATTGGGAAAATTTTTCATTCATTAAGGATTAAATGAGTATGACTATACCATAAATCTATTATTTCATGGTTCATCTAACCTATGAACAAAATTTTACCCCAATAGGAACTCTGTGTGGATTGATTCTTATTAACTCATGATATATAGTGACGTCTAGATCTCTTATAATAGACCAAGTTGTAACTTCCATTTCTATTCCAGGTTCTTCTCAAGGGATATGGATTTATCCAATTATATTTAGGTTTTAATACATACTTCTCTCACTATAGAACCTATAAACTTCACCCCTCTTCTCATGTACACATGTTAGATCTGTATAGAGAGATTCTTTGTTTATGAAATACATGTGGGTTGATTCCTATTGGGATTTGATATATAGTTATGGTTGGATATCCAATATTATGACCAGGAACAAATATAATTAATTCCAAACCTCTCTCCATCATTGATCTTGGGTATTCTCCAACACATTTGGGTTCTCCATGGTTTTAAATTATAGTGACGCTATCTTCATATATACCTTGCATATGAGCTCGATTTGAGAAGAGGATATCTTATAAGAACTAAATGTTTATTTATTCTTATTATTTTAGGATATTTAGTGATTTTATATTACATATCCCAAGCCTCAACATAACTATCAATTTCACCAAAAAAATCCCCCTTCAAGTGTAGGAACTTATCATTAAAATTGACTCATTATATTCTATGATCCATGTTGGGATGATATATTAGTAAGAACTAGGTGTGTCTTCACTCCTAATATAAAAGGACACATATTTATTCTTAGATCTAATATATTGGGGATTAATATAAATATAATACAAATACTCAATTCATCATGATGTTGGGGCCACTAATTCACATTATATTTCCCAATATAACAGTCTAACACTAAGATGAAGTCGTTTTATCTTTGTATATGATCCATATATATAGAAAACACATTAAAAAAGATACCCATCATAATACATTATTCAAAAAAATATATAAGTCCCCTTCACATGATTTTAAACTATTAGGATTTATTTCCCATTAAACTACCATAAAAAATTGCATCTAATCCCCTATCATTTGTGGATAAAATTCCTAAAATATTGTCCATCATGCAAGACCCTAAACTACTTGCAATGTTCGGTAATATATGACGCATTTATTGTACACAATATATAGATAAATATATGTTTACCTGATATATGATTCTGATCCATAAAATTAGAGTATGGTAAAATGACTCATTCCTAAGGAAACTCTGGTCTCTTATATTCCGTACAATCCAAGACACCTCTCCTTGTTGCTACCCACAAGGATAAAAAAATTGGCCTTCTCTACATATGATCTAGTTTAGTGTAGAGGATATATGTATAAGAAAAATTTGAGGCTTGATTATTTTTTATTTTGTGATATCTATTGATATTTGAAAAAAGTTTTTTGGACCCAACCACATATCACCATTCTCCTACATTCCCCTTCAATATCCCATAACTACCCTACCATGTTTCTATCATAACTCTAATTTATCCATCGCCTTTTTAATATACCCTTCATACAAACCACACTGTGTACAGTGAGTTTTTTATTTAAATGAAAACTACAATTACTACTGGTAACAATGGAATTCATCTTAAAAGGAAGCCTTTACCTGGTAATGATTTTCATGATGAAATATTCGGTACTTCCAAATAATGATTGTTTGTATATTGAGAAGAAGATCCTAAAATTACTATTCCCTCTTAATTAAATATCTTTAGAACTCTATATTTTTATATCAGTTAGTGAACATCATTATTTCTATAGAGAATGAATTGGATGGGAGTTTAGCTCAACAATTTTATTTATTGTTGGGGATTCAATGCCTTTCTCTATAATCCAAACTTGGTTTCCGATTTTTCAAGTCTTCCCTAGAATCTCACAATTTTTCTCACATCCATAAATGAGTATGAACCTAGTTTCCAAAGGTAGGTGTTCCTCTAGGGGTTCTTGTATAATAATTCTTAGGATCTAACATTAGTTGAGAAGATGGGATGTCAGGTTCATCATACCCTTTTGGGGGGATTGTTTTATACTCTGGTACTCTCTTATAGATTTATGATATGTTAATGAAATCACTCCCATACCCCCATATGGATCTAGTTACCCCTATTTAAAGGACTTTATTATGAATCATTTAAAAATAGGAAAAATTTCATCCATATCATAGGTTCTCTATCACTCAATTATTTATTTATTATTATTTGGGTTACGGCCATATTGAAGAACTCTAGAGTTTATTGCCTTCTGAAAAGGTTGTTGGTGTCCTAGAGATAGTATTGGGCCTCCACAAGGCATCCTATATATCATGTAAAAAAATGAATCAAAACACACATAGTTCGTTTCACATAGTTTAATGTCGTATGACTGAACTCATCCATACAATTTATTATCATGTTGTGTAAGGATGCGAATACTGATCTAGGACCTTGGTGGGGCATCCAATATTTACAATTTGAGATAGGAATCATATTTTATGTAGTTCCTATACATTCATAATTTAATGAGAGGTATGAAAATAGATTCCTTGGACGGGGCTTATGAATATAAGGATTCTTTAGATTTGTTTGTCAGGAGTATGGCCCTTTTGAGAGGATATGTGATATAATCATAATTATATCCCAATGGTGACCCGACATTGGGGAATTATCATTATATTTTGGGTATAATAATTATTAGTCTCTAATCCCACTTGTGCCTTGATCGGTTTGAGAAACAATAGGTAGGAGATGATTGGACACATTACATGAGAGGATAAGCATGATCACCCATCCTATGGTGGATATGGAATAGAACTCATGAATTAGGTAGGAATCCTTTGTATCCCATTTTACAATTGGAATTAGATTCATCATATTTCAATTCATCCTCGATCCCACTGATGGGTTTGAGGTTATTGAGGGAATGATCAATTCTTACACTTAAAATAATACCCCCGTATGACCCCACTTCTCAAATTTTAATGGATGAGGAAGAATTTAAAACCTATCAAACAATTTATTCCCCTAATTCAGAAATACGTGGGACATAAATGAACTTACATCAAAGTGGATTCCCATTGGATCCTGGACCTTAAGAAGGAATCCTACTTAACCTAGTTATGGTTAGAATCATAGATCTCATAGTTCAATCATCCCTTAACCCATTGATGGAACAAGGTTTATCACACTAAGATATATTGTCATTACCCCTAAGTTTCTAGGAATGTTTGGGGATTATACCTGGATGGATTCCCTTGGGTCATGGAATACACACTACGGATTCTATATTGATCGGGGCTTACACAATGAGGATTCCCTTTTGATCTGGGCATACACGCTAACGATGTAATTTTAAAAGGGGATTATAGGCTTAGGCTTCAATTTTGATCACATCTTACACACTGAGGTTTCGATTGACCGTGGATTATACACTAGGGTTTCTATTTTTATCGAGACTTACACACTGTGGTTTCCCTTCATCGGTTCTTAATCGTTGAGGATTACCTTGATAGGGGATTACACACAGATGGTTTAATTTTGATCAAGGAATACACAATGAGGATTTCTTTTTGATAAGGGAATACACACTAAGTTTTCCCTCCATAAGGTCTTACACACTGAGGTTTCCCTTTTGATCAGGCTTACATATTGAGGTTTCCCTTGTTCGGGGCTTACAAAATGGGGCTTTCCTCGATCAGGCATTACACACAGAGGATTCCCTTTTGATCTGGGCTTAGACACTGAGGTTTCCCTTTGGTTAGGACATACACCCTAGGGATGCTATAATGTCTCGAATATTTATATGTATTATTTTTAGATATAATATGGAATTATTAATAGACCAGGTACAGTGACAGAACATCATTTCATTGCCCTGTGATCCTGGAATGGTGGTTCGGACTTTTTTTAAGTTATGTGAGTCAACACTTGTGCACGGTTGTGGAAGTTTTTGAACTGATGTTCGGATTATAAATCTGAGGGTAATGTTTCATCCAGGACAATGAAATTAACTAGCAATGGGTCTAACCTCGACTGACGCGGGTCGATGGAAAAAGATAATTTTTGGACGTTTTTAGTAAAATAATAATAAAAATAAATTTGCAATGTTTATTTTATTTTATATGGAAACATCTGCTTCTGTGCAGTGATGGGGAAACTAATTCTTTAATAAATGCCACGTCATAATGACTCAAGAATGGACAGCTTGAATCTTTAATGCCACAGTGTGAAGGAATTCCAAATCACATTCCCCTTTTTAATTTGTTAATCAAATTATTGTCTTTGGCGGAAGAATGGGAGAAAACTCTGGGGAATCTATGTCCCATTGGAGAAAACACTCAGCGATGAACGACGACAGATCGAAGCTGTGAATCGCTGCACCAACAATGTTAAAGGATCTCAATGACAACAGTAGCAAGACTATTCGTCAGTGATCAATCCCTTCTTGAGGTAGGGGTTGTTATTTCTAATCACCTTTCCCCATTTTTGATTTTAAATGATGAATGCAGATAAACCACGAATATGTTGATCTGCGGATTCGTACATTTTTTTGGGAAGTTTTTTGATTGGATGATTTCATGGAATTAATCCATGATTAATTGTTATTTGATTCTACTCTATTTAAGCCTACTAACGAGAGTGGCTCAAAACCACAACGAATGACGGTGGAGGTTCATTCCTCGATTTTCTGATTCGATTTCCCCCCTTTCTTTTCCTCGTGTGTTCTTCGTGTTCTTCGAGGGGTGACAAACAATGGATATTTGTGCACCCATATTGCAAAAAAATGACCCCGAACTGAAGATTAGACATTTCAGCGACCTTAAAGATTTGTTTTGGTCCTAGAGGATGACGAATCAGCTCAGATCGGAAAAGACTTTTTTTTAGGCGTTCTTTCCGCGGGAGGATCAAAACGGGTTTTTGGAGCCGATCGGAGGCCCATAAACAATGGATATGACCTTGGGACATTAGGGCATCCAGGATTTAGGAGTTTCTTGGTAATTGGACAGCCTGATCGACGAACGGGGTAACATGGAGGCACGGTGGTGGAAGTCTGTGATTCTGGAAATTTCCAGAATACACAGCTTGTACTTCCGAAGAACACGTCGTGTAGTACCGACGGTGGTGGATAGGGTTTCGGGGGTTAGATAGGAATCATAGGGTGTGTGAACCTGGTCACATGGCGTGTTGGACTTTCCCCAAAGGTTGTTTAAAGTACAAAGACATGGGATGGACAACATGACTTCAGAATATATGGTGTGTACTCTCTACATAGCATGGCAGAGGTGGCTACGTGGGACTTGGCATGTATCTAGGGAATAAAAGGACATGAGATGATGTACATGGCATGTACTTCATCACACGGCCAGGTGAGGCCAGTAACATGGGTCACCCCATGTACCGATTGCACGGGTTGAAGTACACGGGTTGATCACCGTGTATGGGAAAACGACCGGCATACACTGAGCCAACCCCTGTCACTCGGACATAACATGTACACCATACTACATGCTATATAATCACATTTCTACACGACCAGCCTTAAAACATGGACTGTTGTACACGGGTTGTACCCGGGGTTAGACTACAAGGCATGTAACTTTTCTACAGGCCGTGTACTTTTTTTGGAAAATGGCATGGTCTTCTTGTTCACTGTATCTTTGACATGTTCCGTTTGGGTTAGTGCCCCTTATTCTAATTTCCATTGAGGCCATGCATCATTTCCTTCTATAGGAGTGTGATTCCTTCAGCAATACTTTTTGTGATAGTGTCAACATCCCTTTGAGAGGCCCATAGTGAGATCCTCTATCCATTCCTGACCTTAAGTAGAGTGAGGTATCGACGTGACCAACTCTATCCGGTGGTGATCCTCTACCTAGGTGGTGAATCCACCTAGCTGGTGAATCTAGATGAGTTGCGGTATCCACCATGGCCTTGGATGTGATCCTCATCTGTGTATCGTGATCTTTCCAACGCAGGAGTGTGTCTCCCATAATGAGTGCATCTATCTATCGTGATCTTCCCCACTCAGGAGTGTGTCTCCCATAATGAGTGTAACTACCTCTCATGATGTTTCACAACAAATAGTACTTTTATGATGGACTTTATCCAAGCTACCAGACTCATGGAGTATGTTTTCCCAGAATGAGTGCTTCGTATAAATCGTTGAACCGAATCCCTACTGGGGGTATGCGGTTGTGTGACTTGACCCTAGACCACAGGTCTGGGTTTTGAGTATATCTAGATTGTGATATCCTATTATAGGTTTTGTAGACATATACTGTGTAGAGATGATTGTGCCTTTCCTTTGAGTACTTGCTTTGTGTTTTTTGGGGTCCTCTACTGAGTATTGTTATACTCACCCCTACATGGGATTTTCCCGCATGTGTCATGTCTTGTGTAGACAAGAAGCCTTTTGACAGAGTCCAAGGAGGCCCAGGACCGGACCAAGCTTTCTGAGTTCCCTACAGATCGATGCATTCCTTTGGCTATGAGCAGCAGTCCCAGTACCTCTTTGGGTTTACAGGTTTGACATTGTATTTTTCAGACTCTTGTTTTTGGTGGGCTTTTATTATAGCCTAGTTCAAATATAGTACATTAATTTCTGTCAAACTCTATTGGTTTGGTTTATTTCTATGCATGCATTTATTTCCTTAGTGGTTTTTACATTCCATCACTTGTGCGTTTGGAGATGTGTGCAAGTGTACGGGTTGTTAGGAAATGCCTCCCATGTAGTAAAATTCCAACTTGGTGCTAGTCACCAGCCCCTGGCATATTAGAGGTGGGATTTCAGGGTCATGACACGGGCCCCACTAAGACGGGTCATGACACAGTGGTATTTAAGGTGGTTATTTCTACCTTAGGATCAAGAGTCTGTGAGATTGGTTTGGGGAAATAGTGTTTAGTGTTTCAAGCTCTACTTTCAGAACATAGACTCCAGTTTTGGTGCGGCAGCCGATGTATCCATACTCCAGGGCTCTAATAACCTTCTTTTCAACTCTGTACATGAAAAAAATAGTTTCGGAGAAATTGTACATGCATCATTTAGGAATGGGTTTTGTTTTTCATGTCCTTTGGGTCAGCTATCCAGATATACTCATTGACCATATTACATCTTGTTTCCTTATAGTATTCCTTCGCAATTCATACCCACTAGGATTCAGCTGCATGATTATGAGGTCTAAACCTTCAGTGACGAGGCTTCGATATGGGGACCAGTTACCCAGGCGTTTCCACTAGGTGGTGCACTTGCTATACCACCACCAGTGGAGCAGCACGTGGTACCTGCATCAATGAACGATGAGGAGCATAGGCTGAGCGTGCTCCATGAGTTCCAAAGACAGAGACCCATTAGGTTCTGAGGTGAGACCAACCCTCAGGCGGCTGAGGACTAGCTTGAGGTGGTGACCAGAGTTTTCTGTCTAGTGTGGACACTAGAAAACAAGGTGGTTATCCTAGGAGTGAGCCTTTTTCAGGGTTCGACGGGACGATGGTGGAGTCTGACCACACAGACTCACGACGAGGAGACTCTTTCATGGACAGAGTTTGAGTGACTCCTTAAGAAGGAGTTCATTCCGGTTATACTGATGGTCGTATGCATCCAGGAGCTTCTTCGGCTCAATAAGGGCAGCTTGACTGTAGCTGATTATTCATCATGGTTCTCCAACCTCAACCGATACTCGATGGATATGGCCAGGGATCAGTACATCATAGGTTGGACCGTCGAGCAAGGTCTACGATGAGACATATAAGCTAGTGTTGTGCCTCTATGAATTCTGACTTATGATGGAGTGCTGGAGTAGGATTTGGTGATTGAGAGCTTCTTGGCAGAGCTGAGATAGATGATGATAGTCAGTAGCAGGCAAACAGGTTTGGAGACCTCGGCAGCAGCGAGCCGACATTGGACTTTTTGATTAGGACAAGAGAGAAATAAAAGGAGGACCCATGATAGGGGATCAATAGTTCAGGGTTCTCAGGCTAGATCCAATCATCCCAGGGAGAAGTGATGTTATGCGTGCGACAGTATGGGACATATTGTTCAATATTGTCTGACCAGAAGAGCTGTTGACTGGGAAGTGGTGGATGGACCACCAAGGTAGAGGTAGTGAGTGGAGCAGACAGAACTTCCAGGCGGCAGACGTAGAAGAGGAGCAGGGAGAGCTGTAGGTGGTGGCAGACTCTTCGTACTACTTCCACCACCACTCCCAGGAGGTCCGCACACGGCTTAGGGTGCTAGGGGATAGGGGCGGGGACTGCTGCATGCAGTCGAGGAATGTGACCCAGGGGCTCCAAGGATGATACGAGGTACGATCTGGGTCTTCTCTACCTTAGCTTCCGTACTTATAGGCACAGGTTCCAGTCATTCCTTCACTGCCACATGTCTTGTGCGAAACCTTGAGATTCCAGTATAACTGTTGACTCGATCCATATGCATGGAGACACCTGTGAGAGGATACTTAACGATCACACAACTTTGCAGACAGTGTGATCTTACCCTTGGAGGTGAGAGTTTTGGTTGGAACCTCTGGGTGGTACCGTTGAGGCCTTATGGCCTCATTCATGGTATGGATTGGTTATCTTCGGTCCATGCCTAGAATGACTATTTTAGTCAAAGAGTGTGCTGTGTTCGCTGTGATGGAACGAGGTTTTCCATTGTCTGAGAAAACGAGACCTAGGTAGCACAGAATGTGGTCATGCATAGGAGGGTGCAATTGATCACTTATGAGATGGATACCCTTTCCCTCGGAGTAGTAGATGTTGTGAGCTCTCAATTCCTAGCAGTAGTGGTTGAGTATGAGGATGTCTTTCTCGAAGATGTACCAGGATTACCTCCCCACTGGGAAATCAACTTCTACATCAACTTACACCATGGGACGAAACAGATTTCCTCACCAGAATAATGGATGTCCCCCGTAGAGAATCTCAAGCTGAGGGTGAATTTGGAGGATTTGAAGATCAAGGGCTTTGTAAGACCCATCGTTTCACCCTGGGGTGCCCTAGTCTTGTATGACAGGAAGGCAGATGGGAGTTTGATATTGTGTGTGGATTTCCGGCGCCTGAACCAGGTGACGGTGAAAATTAAGTATCCACTATTGATAATCGTCGACCACTTCGATTAGCTAAGAGGGGAATGTTGGTTCTCGAATATTGAACTTTAATCAGGTTACCACCAGTTACGATTTTTGAGATGAGGATATACCGAAGATGGATTTCATATGCCACTACAGTCACTATGAGTACTCTTTGATTCCTTTCGGCATGAAAAACGCCCTCGTAGTGTTCATGGGACTGATGAACTGGATCTTCCATACGTACATGGACCGATTCATAATGGTCTTTATCGACAACATCCTTGTGTACTCAGCATTAGAGGAGGAGCACGCGAGACACCTACGGATATTTCTAGACGTACTCTAGGAGCACCAGATTTATGGGAAGCTCTCTAAGTGCCAGTATTGGATTTAGGAGGTCCACTTTCTGGGACATGTCATCTCAGTAGATGGAGTAGTTGTGGACCTAGCCAAGGTGGAGGCAGTGTCAGCATGGGAGGCACATCAGAGCGTGACGGAGGTGCGAAGCTTCCTTGTGTTGGCAAGGTATTACCAGAGGTTCATCCTTGATTTCACCCGAATAGAAGCACCAATGAAGGCCTTTACTGGGAAGCATAAACCCTTCATGTGGATAGGGAGGTGATAGAAAACTTTTGAGTAGTTGAGACGGAGTTTAATGAGCATCCAAATCATGAGATTACTATAGGAGGGTGTCAAGTACATAGTTTTATGCGATGCATCAGGGACCGGGCTTGGATGGGTCCTGATGCAGAGACAGGTAGTGATTGGTTATGGTTCATGCCTGCTTAGGCCACGTGAGAAGAACTATGTGACCCATGATATCGAGTTGGCAGTGGTATTCTTCACATTGAAGATGTGGCGACACTAACTTATGGGTGAGGTGTTGATCATCTACTCTGACCAAAAAAGCCTCATGTACATCTTTTTGCAGAAGGATCTGAATCTGAGGCAGAGGTGTTGGCTTGAGTTCCACCAGGACTATGATTTTGATATCATCTATACTCATAGGATGGGGAAAAAGGTGGTAGATGGTCTTTGCAGAAGTTCGAGCTCATAGTTGTTTAGTGAGGCGACAATGCAGTTAGCCTCATTGTAGTTATCCTTCATGGGAAGAGAGGATAAAACATACCTACAGTTGATGGATGTCACCCCACCACTCTTACAGCAGGTTAGGGAGGCACAACTAGGAGATGTCGACTATGTGGCTTTACGTGCTCAGTTATCCACATGACATGTTATTGATGGATATTCACAAGGTGGGGAGCACTCACTTCTTTTTAGAGGACGCATTTTTCTACTAGTAGTGTTGTAGGAGGTGGTCCTGAGGGAGTTTCAAACATCCCTCTTGGCGGTGCTTCCTGGAGTTTCAAAGATATACCAGGATCTCCGATTATAGTTATGGTGGTCAGGAATGAAGAAGGTAGTAGGAGAGTTTATTTCTCGATGACTCACATGCTAGCAGTTGAAGGATGAGTACTAGGTTCCAGAAGGATTAGCTCACCCCATGGAGGTTCCAAAGTGGAAGTGGGATGAAATATTGATGAAATTCGTGATAGGATTACCACAGATGTCCAAGGGGTGCGATTCCATCTGGGTGGTCATTGACTGAGTCACCAAGTCGGCCAACTTCCTAGCTATCAGGGAGCAGAGTTCCTTTGAAAGCATGTGATGCCTCTATGTGCAGGAGATAGTTTGGATTCATGGTGTCCCATCGATAATAGTCTCAAACAAAGCTTCCCATTTCACTTCCCGGTTGTGGAAGGGATTATAGGAGGACTTTGAGACTAAGTTATGCTTGAGCACGGTGTTCCATCCCCAGAACGGCTATCAGACGGAGAGGACCATTCGGGTTCTGGAAGATATGATGTGGGCCTATATCTTGGAATTTGGTCATAGTTGGGAGGACCACCTACCATTGATGAAGTTTTCATAAAACAATAGCTACAACTCCACCATTGGCATGGCACAGTTTGAGGCCTTGTATGGAAGACCTTGCCAGTCACCGCATTGTTGGACCGACCCTAGGGAGTCAGCACTCATTGGTCCAGAGTTGGTGTGAGCTACCACCAAAAAGGTGCATATCATCCTGGAGTGGATGAAGACTGCACAGATCTGGCAGACATCTTATGCTGACAGAGGACGAAGATCTACGGAGTTCGAAGAGGGAGACCACGTCTTTCTTCAGGTCCCACCTCGATGAGGGTAACATAGATTTTTCCGGGGTGGCAAGCTATCTACAAGGTTCATCAGACCTTTCCAGGTACTGTGCAAAGTTGGAAAGGTGGTGTTCTGCCTAGCTCTACTTCCACAGTTGCATCGGGTACGTGATGTATTCCATGTGTCACAGTTGAGGTGGTACATGCAAAACCCGTCACACATCATTGACTCGGGAGAGATGGACATCGAGGATGGAGTGACCTTTGCTGAGTACCCAATGGAGATCGAGTATTGGTAGAAGAGGATCCTTCATGGGTGATTGATTCCCTTGGTCCATGTTCGTTGGCAGCACGAGAATCTTTAAGAGAGCACGTGGGGGCGGGAGGCTCAAATTCGTGCCCAATACCCACATCTTTTTTAGTAGTCTTGTTTTGGCTTTATGGGGACACAAAGGCCCAAGGTGGGAAAAATGTAATATCTAGTATTTTTCTAATGTATTATTTTTAAATATAATATTGAATTATTATGAGACCAAGTGCAGTGAAAACACATCATTCCAAGGCCAGGTTCTCCCAAAATGGTGGATCAAATATTTTTTATGTTAAGGGATTCGACACTTGTGCATGGTTGTGGCACTTTCTGAACGGATGCTGTGATTAAAAATATGAAGGCACCGTTGAATCCATGACGACGAATTTACCTAATAACGGGTCTAACCCCAACCAGCGTGGGTTGAGGGAAAAATTCAATTTTCGGACGATTTTTAGTAAAATAAAAATTAAAAAAAATGCAATGTTTATTTTATTTTATATGGAAGCATCTTCTGCACAGTGGCGATGGGGAGGCTGATTCTTTAATAAATGCCACATCATAATCACTCACGAACGGAAAGTTGGACTCTTTAACATCGCAGTGTGATGGAATTCCAAATCATGTATCCCCTTTTTAATAGGTTAATCAAATGATGGTATTTGAAGTAATATTGAGAGAAAGCTCTGGGGAATCCATAGCTATTTGGAGAAAAATCTCAATGACGAATGACGATAGATCGAAGCTGTGAATCGCTATGCTAATGAAGTTGAAGGATCTTGATGATGATGGAAACATGACCCTTCATCAGAAATCGATCCCTTCTTGAGGTAGGGGTTGTTATTTCAAATCTCCTTTCCCTGTTTTTGATTTTAAACGATGAACGTGGATCAACCACAAACATGTTGATCTGCGGATTCGTAAGATTTTTCGAGAGGGTTTTGGATGGGTTGATTTAGGGGAATTAATCCATGATTAATTTTTGTTTGATTCTTCTTCATTTAAGCCTACTAACAGGATCAGACCAACGCTATTATGAATGACGGCGGAGGTTCGTTCATCAATTTTCTGATTAGATTTCTCCCCCATTTCTTTTCCTCGTGAATTATTCAATTTCTTCATAAAGCGATGAACAATGGATCATTTTGCACCCATATTGCAATGAAAATATCAAAAAATAGATATCCAACATAGCAGTGACCCTACCATGGTGCGACGGTCATAATAGATAACGAATCGGCTCGGATCGAAAAAGATCCTTCTTCAGGAACTCTTCGTGCGGGAGGATCAGAACGGGTTTTCAGAGCCGATTGGAGGACCAAAAACAATGGAGACGAACTCGGGACATCAGGGAGACCTAGATTCCTATGTTTTGTGGCAATTAGATGGCCATATCAGCGAACGGAGAAACATAGAGGCACGACAGTGGGAATCAGTGATTCTGGAAATTTCCAGAATACACTGAGTGTACTTCTGAAGAACACACCGTGTAGTACTAATGACATTGGATAGGGTTTCTGGGGTCTGGGAGGAATCACAGAGCATGTGACTCTGGTCACACGGCATGTTGGACTTTACCTGAAGCTCGGTGTGTACATTGTAAAGTGCACGGACACGGGATGGACAACACAGCTTTAGACAACACAGCATGTACTCTCTACACAGCAAGGCAGAGGAATCTATGCGGGACTCGACATTTATCTAGGGGATACACAGAAATTGGATAAAGTACACGGCGTGTACTCCATCACACGGCCAGGTGAGGCCAGTAACACCGGTCACCCCTTGTACCGTTTACAAGGGATGAAGTACACAGGTTGAGGACTGTGTTTCAGAACACTACCAACATACATGGAGCCGACGTGACTCACTCGAACACGGCATGTACACCGTGCTACATGTCGTTTACTCACTTTTCAATATGACCATCCATACAACATGGGCCATTTTACATGGGCAGAACCTGGGTTCAGACAACATGACGTGTATCTTTTATACACACCTTGTATTTTTTTGAAAATGGCACGGTCCTCTTGTTGACTGTATCATGGACATGTTTCGTTTGGGTCAGTGCCCATTCTTCTCATTCCCCTAGAGGTCAGTCACCGTTTCCTTCTACTAAAGTATGATTCCTTCAGCATATCATTCTGTGATAGTGTCAGAATCCCTTCGACAGGCCCGAAGTGGGATCCTCTATCCATTCCTGATCCTAGGTAGAGTCTGGAATCGACATGACCAAACATACTAGGCATTGATCCTCTACCTAGCTAGTGAATCCACCTAGCTGGTGAATCCGGATGAGTCGCGGTATCTTCCATGGCCCTAGTAGTGATTCTTATCTGTGTCTCGTGATCTTTCCCACTCAAGAGTGTTTCTTCCATAACAAATGCATCTATCTATCGTGATCTTCCCCACTTAGAAGTGTGTATCCAGTAATGAGTGTAACTACCTCTCATGGCGTTTTCTGATGAACAGAACTTCTCAAATGGACGTCATCAGAGCTACCAGACTCGTGGAGTGTGTTCTACCGGAATGAGGGATTCATAGAAATCTTCGAACTGATTCCCTAGAGTGGTTATGCAGTTATGTGACTTGTCTCTAGACTACAGGTCTAGGTTTTGAGTATATATGAATTTTGATATCCTATTATATGTTCAATAGACATATACTGTGTAGAGCTGACTATGACTTTCCTTTGAGTAATTGCTTTGTGTTTTTTGAGGTCATGTACTTAGTATTGTTATACTCCCCCCTGCACGGGCTTTTCCTGCACGTGTTGTGTCTTGTGCTGAGGAGCAGCCTTTTGAAAGAGTCCAGGGAGGACCAGGACAAAACCGAACTTTCGGAATTCTTTACAGGTCGAGGCATTTGTTTGGCTATGATTAGTAGTCACAATACCTCTCTGTGCTTACAGGTTGGACTTTGAAATTTTCAAACTCCAATTTTTGGTGGAATTGTATTCTGGCCCAGTTCTCTTTCAGTACTTTACTTTCAGTCGTACTCTGTGGGTTGGGTTTAGTTGTATACATGCATTTTTTTTCCTTAGTGGTTTTTATATTTCAGCATTTGTGGGCTTGGAGATGTGTGTGTGTGTATAGGTTCTTTGGAAATTCCTCCCATGTAGTAATATTCCTAAATGGTGCTAGTTACCAGACCCTGGCCTATTGGAGGTATGGGGAGTCACGGTGCGGGCCCCACTAGGACGGGTTGTGACAGATTCCCTTGATTCACTCAGTCTATATCTTCTCAAAGATAAAGAGAGATTGCAATTCCCATGAATGTATTTTTTCAATATCATGTAATCTATAGGGTTTCTTGAGTGTGTAACCATATATCACCAAAAACACTTCCTTTACAAAATGATAATGTGGATGAAGGTTCCATGCTAGAGTCCACATGGCATGAGTCCACGTAGGTCTACTAGAAAGAGTTGACATGCCAAAAAGGATCTACCTAACATGTCTTTGATTCTTGTTCTAAATTTCTTGATTGTTTTCTTGACTTATTTTTGTTGTGTCAATTTGTTTTGAAAGTCACTTCATATGGTGGATACCCAAAAGGTTCACGATGACTCTCGTGAATGAAGTTAGCATGCCAAAGATCTTAATCATGACTAAAGTGGATATTACCGGGGATTTGTTCATGATCAACTAACTTGTCTCAATTTACATTAGTTGAGTGATGTGGGTATGTCCAAGATACATTGTATAACCATATAGGACATGTCTTGGGCCTTACAAATGATCAAATATGACACGAATTTCTGTTGTCGCATGATCATATTGACTTGTCCTTAGACTATCACTTGATATTTGTGATATGATAGTAGGAAATAGTATGATCATTATGACATGTCAATAAAAAATCTCAAGATCATCTTGTCTTGTCAAGAGTCTATCTAGGGACAATTCACACATGTCAATGGTATATCGTAAGGTAAATTTGACTTGTATCTAGGCTTCTATATGAAAATAGTAAAATGTCACTTATATTTTTTGAGATCAACGTGAATTGTGCAAGGATTTTTGTGAGACCATTATGAGATTTTCGAAGTTGACTAAGGACATCATGATACCACTGAAGAGTCTTTTAATTGTGTTTCCTTAAACTTTTCACATGGAGGGGTCTCACATGTGTGATTAGTTTCTTGCGTTTATTCAAGTTCCACAAGTGAATGTTCAAAGGGATCATTCCATAAGTCATTATGGGAACCAAATTTTCTAGTAATAAGTATTCACAACAATGGGTTTGTTCCAAACTGTACCTCCTAGGTCTCGCATAATGGCTCCTCATGAAGGTATGAGAGTAATATGACCTCAAATACATATTTTAATCTATTTGTTGCTTATTTTTGGGGCTACATATCAATGATTTAGAACACATGGATGAAAAAAAACATTGTATGGTGATGTGGAGTATATGGAATATGGGGGGCCTCATATCCTATAACCTACACTGTGAGTCTAACAATGGGGGATATTGGGAGACTAAGGGATAAAAACATCACAAGATGCACATCCACTAATGTTTAGGGTTCCAAGGATAAGGTCTATAGTACATGGAGAAGGGGGTACATGGAATATTTTTGGATGAAGTCCTTTTGTCTTCCCCACAAGGTCATGTACTAGGGTACTGAGAGATCGTGGGTTCACGAAGCCCCAAGGCACATGTACACTGGTGAATTCCTTCAGACACTATAATGATTGTGTTGTAAATCCAAGAAACTATTCATCCATGATAAAAGAGGTTCAATCACACATATAACCAGGTGATCTAAAAATTGACCTATAGAATGTCTAGTGAAAACTCACATGGGTTTCATACTATGGTTGCCTATGAGGAATATGGGCACACTGGGCAAGGTCTCCAACCATATGGTGTATCATTTGATCACATGATTACCTTACACGGACTAGACATTTCATGACACTCTGTTTTCTATGTGATCTATTGATCTTAAAAATTACATGCATTAGGTTCTCATTATCACTTGAGGGGGCTCTTTGGGGATGATTGATAGTGCACTCTGCCTCTCTACCATCCTTGTTTTCCACTCTGCCCTCTCATATTTACTTCATGTGTATTTATTAATAGGGGTAGGGTATTTATTGGTGTGGTTAGAATGAGGTTGGCACCACTTTTTATTGATATAGAACCACTTGCACCAGCTGAGTCGGTGAAGATTTTTTGATATCGTCGTCACACGATCGTGAGGTAACATATTCTTCATCACACGATCGTTTAATTTGAGAATTTTATTCTTTAATTTCTTTATGCGATGTTGTGTGACATCCTTTGATAAATATAATTTAATTTGGATGAAAATAATTCATGTGGTAGAAGAGATCACAATAATAACCTTATTATTATGACCATAAATTGTCTTTACATCGATTTCATAATCAAAGGATGATCATGTAATGGATTTGATAAGGTTTGGGAGTTCTCACTATATTCCACTGGTGTCCTCGATTGGATTCTCGTGACATCTTTCATAAAATATGGATTTGACTATCAATTTATGTACTGGAGGTGGTAGTCATGGTGATCACCAAGTGATCATGTGATTGAATTCGAATTTCCATGTCAAAACAATGGTGCAGGAGGATGAAAGTTGACTGGGAAGTTGAAGATGGTGGTCTCACACTACATGTGATTGATTTGAACTTATAGAACACAGATCAACTCAAATAAAAACAATAAATGTGTGGGATTAAAGTAGATGGTTGGGATCAACAGAAGGATTGATCAAACGGATATGATTTCATCACACTAATAGTACGCGTTAAAATATTATCCCTCATAAAAATCATACATCACCTTCCCTACAGAATATAATCCAATTCTTAACCACTATTTAGCTAGAAAAACAATGGGTTTTGACACCTATACCATACTAAACCCCGCCTAGATTTCACCCCTATGAGATTTATGCCCAATATATTCATGGATTTTACCTCACACACTATGGGCCATATATACTGGCCCGCTCGGTTCTTGTGAGAACTATTCCTTCTAATGTCCACTAACTCTGACTCGCTCACATTAGGAATGGTGAACCCTGGTCCCACATGGGAATATAGTTGAGCCTTTCCATGGTATGTTGTGGTTTTGGCCATATTTCTTTAGAAAAGGGTGGTAATAGAACTCTCACCTACAATGAATAAGATTATAATTATAATGACTACAAGAAGGTATAACCTCTATATCAATGCTATTATTCAAATATGTACCAACTGAGTTTTCTATGAAGCATGTCAGCATTTCCCCTTACCTTCAAACATCTATAATCCCTCATGGGAATTTTCAAGATGTAGTATTATGGGTGACAAAAATTCCCCCTAGAATTATATTTATTAAGAACATAAATAATCTAATTATATGTTAGATGTAGATAAATTTATTAAATATATTTTCATCTGGTGGGATTTGACATTGAGATTCTTAAGTGTATCTTTCCTGAGTGTGTCACTACAGAATTTGAGGAGCTATCCAAATGATACTTCTAACCATGAGTGCCCATATAAATCTAAGATGAAAATACTCTTTGGATCGCGGTATAGATATTATGAAATTGGAATGTATATAAATCCATAAATGTAACAGGGAATGGGTTAAAAAGAACTTATGAATGGATACAAATTAAGGTACTTGGATATTAGTATGTATCCCATGAGGATGTAAATAAATTCATATGTAGTTTTGGAAAATACCACTATGTAGATCAAACTCACGCATATGGAACATATTTTCATAGATAAATATGTCTATGATGAATACCCTTACATAGATCTAGCCCAAACATAAGAAGGGGAATGCCTTTGTTTTATTATGAAATCCTAGGAAGAGAACTATGTTTGGTTAGAGATATTTCTTGGATCATCCATGATACCCCTACATTGGGTGTAATACCAAATATATCCAATCACCTGGGATTTTTGTTATTAACTTTCAATAGGTTCCTCTTGATATATTTTAATTAATGCCCATTGACAAGAAATTCACCATTGATCCACCGGATACAATTGTCTTGAGATCAACTGATTTATATGGACAATTAGAGAACAAAATCCTGCCAAAAGGTAGAATGTTCTAAATTCTACCTAATCTAGGGGACTTAGTGGGAAAATAATTATTTTTTATAAGGACATATGATGGGACCCACAAGCATTATATTTTTTTTATCTATTTTACCCAAATATTTTCCCTAAGATTCATATGGGGGAAAACATTGAGGGAATAGAGTTGTATTTTTCTCAAGCCTGTATCTAAAAGGTTATATACATGAAATGTATTGTTTCACTTTCAGCATATAAATGATCAATATTTCATGAATCACACAAATTTTAGGTCAACTGAGAAGTGGATTGACTTTTTACGGCGATACACATATCAGGTTTCATCATGGTGTGTTCTATATAATTTTCAATTTTTTTTAATGTCTTAAAAGAAAGACCATGATTGTGATGTTGTTTAGAGTCTCTTAGCTTGGGCTGTTTCTCTAATGTATTTTCGAATCTTCTAGCTCGGACCATTGATGTGATGTAGTTTGTGGTCTGCTATAATGGACTTTTTTTGTACCATTGATTAGGTTCTTCGAGATCAGATCTTTGATGTGTTATATATTATGGTATTCTATCTTGTATATTTTTTGTTCTATAGTTTAGGGCATTCTGGATCGAACCTTAGATGTGATCTTTTTTACGGTTTTCTAGATTAGAAATTTTCTATGCTGTAGTTTAGGGTTTTCTAACATGAACCATTGATGTGATATATTTTATGGTTTTATATATTAGAACATTATTTTTCTACTATATTTTTATTCAATCTCAAACATTTTTTGTGCTATTGTTTAGGGTCTTCTAGCTTTGATATTTTCTTTGTTGTAGTTTAGGGTCTTCAAGAATGAACATTTTTCAGGCTCTACATTAGGGTATTCTAGATCGAGCCTGATTAATAAATATGGAATATGGGGTAAGAAGACCAAGAATTACTGAAAACACTATGGGTTGTGGAGTTCCACATGGCGTCGTTGATTCTCACAAGGATTAGAGTTCAATTCATGAAAGGAAGGTATTCCTATGGTTGGTAGTTCGAATCCCTTATGCATTGGAATCATTTCCATACATATGAGTATCCACTGTCTTCCTAGGTTTATGGAAGGTTTAAGGGGGTAATATGTTGGGGGATAAATAATAGTGATGTGATTTCTTCCTGGATAGTTGGAATATGGGTGATGTAATTCATAACCTAAAATGTTTATTTAGTGAAAAGGGGATGGAGAAGAGATGTTGGGGATGACCCATAACTCCTAGAGGTACCAGGTTCCACCACGATGTCTCCATGTATCAGACAGATGGAATCACCTTTTTGTAAAAGAGATGATTTATTTAGTTGGTTGGTCAAAGACCTTATGCATCGATAACATGGACAAGAAAATATGATCTCTACTCCTTTATAAGGGACATGAATTATTGTTGAAGACTAAAAAATTGAGACGATGAGTTTGGGTATGAAATAAAGATATCAATGGAGGGTTTTAGACCCATATGGGAATTTATCTCTTGATTTTAAAGCTTTACCCCTATGACATGTGGCTTCGAATCATAAGGTGTGGTCCATCAATGGCTCATAAATGAAGTGTCATATTTCATCTTTGAGAAAGGGTACAAAACATAGTGACATGAAATTGAGGATTCAATATATTCTCATTTTTTTTGGTTCGAGGATTGTAAATCAGGGTACAAAGTGCTTAGATCATGAGAAATATTTGTGACAATCATTCCAAGGATGACCCAAAACACCATCAGGTGATAATTTCAGGCATGGTGATGTCCCGATCAAAAGGATTATATATCCCTCCTTATAGAGACAAGAAGTATCTATTTTGTGGGTCTTAGATCTTATATATCAATAACATGGCCTAAATGAGAGATCTCGTTTAATTTTCAAGGGTCATGAAATACTTTATGAAACATGAATGACTCAAATAATGAAGTTATATTTTTGGAAAATATAATATCCATCACGGGGTTGTGCACACTAAATGTTGTTTCACCACATATAAAACATATTCTCACGATGTGGGGATGTGTAAAATCATTTCTATAACTTTTCCTTAGATAATAGAGTTTAATGTGAATAGAATGGATTTTACTAGCACTATAATGTAGGACCTATTAGATTTATGTATTATTTATTTATCCCCTAATTTTTTCCTAAACTCTAAAGATGAAGATTTTAGGAAGTGAATACATTATGTTTACCTAGGACACCCTTATTTTGGTTTTCAACCTGATAAGTTTTGTTTATATTTTTCTAGTAGTTTATGGTCTTGTGATTTGGACCTTGATAGGCTAGATTTTATGGTCATAAAGTGTTGACCAGAGTGTAGATAGTTTAAGTTCATGAAACTCATGGACTTAATATTGTGAATGTTAAACAATAGGACAATTATGATACTTAGGGCCAAGAGTACTCCAACATCTTTCTGAGTGGGAGAATAAAATGTCGAAATTAACAACATGAGGTTATCAGGTCATGAGTGATGATATGGGACAATTATATTAGGTATAAACCCAAAACACCCCAGGTGATGACCTCCACCATTGTGATGTCAATACCACAAGAACTATAATCAATAATTATAAAGACAATATGTCACTAACAGGTAGTTTAAGAACTAGTACATCAATAGTATGGAAAAATTGAGATATCTTTTTTCCATTATGAGGTCTATAAAAGGCTTATAGAAACCTAAGGGACTCAATACATGAATTGGGGTACATAGATTGAGGTGATCTAAAAGATAGAGGAAGCACCATACACACTAGTTGACAATGGAAAGGATCTTATGGTCCATTTATATGAAATAATTACCAATTAATGATGGAATAATTTATTTTCATGTAGTGGGGTTATTTTTCATGAAGTGTAACATCCTATGGTAAGAAACTTTTCCATGTAGTTTATCATCACATGGTGAGGAAATTCTAGTTTCACAGTTTTAGTGACATGAAAATAGGATGTTTTCTTTTCAGTTTAACATCATTTGGTGGGGATGTATGGAGGAAAATTTATTGTCATTTTGTGTGGATGTTCTTGTTGTGCAGTTTTAATGTCATCCGACTAATATGTTTTCCATGTAGTTTATCCTCATGCGGTAAGAACTTTTTCCTTCCAATTTATCATCATTTGGTAATTACTTACACTGTCTAGTTTATCATATGGCGTATAAGATGTAACTTTTTTGATATTTTAATGTCATGCAATGAGGATGTTTGTCTCACAGTTTAATTTCATGCGGTAATGATGTGGGAATAAACATAAAAAATTTACACACGATATATTGTTTATACAAGAAATCCATATGTACATCTTGGTCATGACTAGGGAAAATGTGCTTGTGTAGCATGGATCTGATGTAGTTGGGGTGTATTTCTCATTGGGTTTCACATTTGGAACCATGATTGGGAATCTGGATGTCACTATGTATCATGTGATGACATGAATAAAGACACTTGTAGTTCTTGAATATGAAACACTCTATAGGTCTAGTCTATTCATATATGTGTGCATTGTTTACATTTATTAATTATTCTAGGACCAGGATTGAAGATCTACATGTTTCTACTTTTCATGTGATGAAATTAATCAATCCACCCATATTTCAAAAGGAACAGTGCAGTTTAATGTCATGTAACAAGAAAATGGGCTTCCCAATGTGAAAAGAGTATTTATGTCTAGACCCTAGGATGGAATACTGAAGTCACTATGTATCCTATGGAAATAAGGATCAATAAATAAATTTTTATTAACTATACAAGATTATTAATGTCATTCAATGAGGATGAAGATTAACCGACATGAAAAAAAAATGTTGCATTTGGGCATAAGGGTAGAAATCTCAGAATCACTACATAACTTGTGAAAATGGAAATAATAACACATTTAGTTCTTAGAGAATGACCTTCCAAGGCAATTCTGTCGTATTGAAGAGAGAGCGTATTTTTATATTTTTCGTGACTGGACCTGGGTTTTAAGAGTCTAGGAATCACTATGTTTCTTATGATGTTAGGAATCAAGTCACATTTAGTAATTGACTACCAGTGTGGTAGGAGACCAAAATCAGAAACTACGGTCCTCTTAGGTGAGGTCTACAAGAATGTACAGTTTTATGTCATTTAAGGTACATCAACTAGGAATATTAATATCATACGGTGAGAAATAATGGTATATCCTTAATTGTATTGCATCGAGGACCATGATGATTCTATACCAAGATTATGTGCCTTATATGTGGGGTGAATCCCTTACTAAAATTCCTAAGCTCATGTGAGCTATGTTCAATGTGCTAAATAATGGATGAAAATGGTTACTCTCACTATGAAAAGGAAAATAAGGATAAGGGAGAGGCATTTTGTAATATATAGTGTATATACCAAAAGATATTATTGAGGCATCTCTACGTATCTCATTGATATTGTTAATCAAATCATACGAAGTTCTAGAAAACATATAAAATTTAATGTCAGGTAGAAATGACATTAGCCATTCAGTTTAACATCTTGCGGTAACGACATGGATCACCCAATGTGAATGATAATGGAGGTTGTAGATTTGGAATGTTTTACCTCATGAAATGAGGGATTTTACTATGTAGTTTTGATATCATGAAGTAAGGATGAGGTCTTACCATTTAATTTAGTGTAACTTGGATGAGATTGTATAGTTTAACATCTTATATCAATGATGAGATCCATATAGTTTAGCATCATGTTGTTAAGATGAAATCTATATAATTTAACATCATGTGGTTAGAAAATTATCCAAAACTCAGTTTTTGACCAGTTTGGGACATCGTAATTTGATGTGGCAATGGCTCTGGGCATGTTTGGGAGGATTCTTCCTACTAAAAGACTCCATATCTCAATGTTAACAGCTTTTTCATCAGATCTATATGTATTTTCCTAGACATTCCATTGAGTTTTCCTCTATGGGTTGGTTGATGACTATAGTGAAGTGATCCTAATGGTGTATTGGGGAGCCATATATAGTTAACCCTATTGTTTCAAGAACATATCTATATGATGGCATCTAAATTTTGGACACCCCTTTATATAAAGGTCGAGGAAAGGGGATGATTTTTTTATCCATGGGAGATATAACTGTGGGGAGGTTGACCATGATAGATTTCAGGAGTAGAGTCCATGCGATCCATATCCACACTACCATGAAGAGGACTATCATGGTAATGATTTTCTTATGATTTTATTGAAGAGTTTAAGGACCCTTTTGTTGTTGATAATGTTTCTAAAATTACCTCATGGAAACTGAAATTGACCAAATTTAGAAGATGGGTCATGTTCTGCATTGTTGTTGGAATATTCCAACCTTCCTTTTGGAATTGTGTAGGAATATGGGCATGTGGAATGATAGATTCTCAAACATGATTACAATCATATGGTGCTATGTGGGTATGGGGACACTTCTAAGAAGCTGTTGAAATATTCCAATGAGGTGTCTCATTATTTAAGGGAATATTCCACTGTCTCGAGGAATGTGCTTCTCTCACTTGGTGAGTCTTAATTTGAGTAAGAATATAACCCTGGTCTAAATATACATTACCTTCCAGAATATGATAATGGACCTCCCAAATGGGAGAAGTTATATGAGCCTCTTTCTGTATTTCCTTAGAATGATTCTAGTGTAGTTGTTTGTCGGTAGGAGTAGGAATATGTGCCTAGATTCCTTGATCTACTAAAACATGTTCGTATGATTCACCGACATGCACATGTCCCAAGACTTGTACAATTATTACTTGGTTATCCCTAGCCATAATAGGGATATATTCCTGACCCATGGCCTTTGGAGTATGTCACTATACTTCTTTGATAGGAATATGATCATATCCTATGGCATGTGAAACTCTTACTTAGTGACCCTTAGTTGGAACGAGGATATGACCCCATCCCTTATGCCGCTTCCTTTACTGAAATATACCAATAATCCTCTTCGATGGAAGAATGTTTGTTCACGTACTTCAGAGTAGCCACTCATTCATAAAAACCATAGTTTTATGATACCATTTCTATCTGGTTAAGAATATTTTCCTATCCGTGTATATTCACCAGAATATAATGGCATAGCTCCTATATTATTGTCAAAAAGCACTAATAAATCAATAGGGTATGTACATTAATTTATTCATATATTCTCTCAGTTTCTAGGGTATGTTGGTTGATGCCTTTGATTGAAGTGGGGATATACACCCTCTTATGTCCTACTTGGTCCATCAGAATCTGGTGATGTACATTATGTATAAGGGCATGCATTTAGACCTATCCCATGCTTACTACCCATATATGATAGAATAATTTATTTGAACTATCATGGGTATGATCCTTCTTTCTCTGGCCTACAACATTACGCATTTGAAAATATTTCCCTGAAGATTAATTCTAAATGTTTAGGGAGGTGACCTATTGGGGAAAACCCTCATCAGGAGACTAAGGGGTATTAGAGATTTTTTTGATATATTTCAAATCAAGATTATATTTTATTATTGGTTCCTCTGAAAACTATAATTTCTATATGATTCTACTTATGTCTCATAGATATTAAAATGTGAAGCATTTTATTTTCGTGTGATAAGGACATGGTCTGGGAAATTTATCGTCATGAGGGAAGGATGTGAAAATTGGTTCCCAGACTAGGATATAGGATCCATGAATCCCTATGTTTCTCATTAGGATGATAATATATTAATATGTATTTATAAAAAATCCCTTATGTTTAACATCTTGTGTTAAGGATGTGAATATAGGTGGATAGACCAAGATATAAGATCCAGGTGTCCCTACATATCTCATTAAGATGAGAATCAAGTCATATTTAGTTATAGGAAATCCATTTAGTTTAATGTATTGTAGTAAGGATGTGGATATAGGTGAATGTGCTGGGATATATTATCATGGTATACCTACATATCTCATTAGGATGAGAATCAAGAAGTATGTAGTTCTATAAAACAAGTGTAGTTTAATGTTGTATGGAAAGACATCAGATGTGATTTTTAACATCTTGCGGTGAGGATATGGATATAGGTGTCTGAGCCATGATATAGGATCTAGGAATACCTATGTATATCATTATTTTGAGAATCAAGTTGATCATAGTTCTAGAAAATACATGCAGTTTAATTTCACATAGAAAGAACATCAGTCATACAGTTTAACATCATATGGAATGGATTTGGTCCATGTAGTTTAATGTCTTATGGTAAGGATGGTGACCATGTATATTAATGTCTTGCAGTAAAGACATCAACCATGCCATTTATTATCATTAAGTAAGGAAAATAGCCATCTAGTTTAACATCTTGTGGTAAGGATGGAAACTATGCAGTTTAACATCTTATGGTAAGGATGATAACCATGTAGTTTAAAGTTTTGTGGTATGGACAATAAACATGTAGTTTAATGTATTACAATAAGGATTTTGACCATGAATTTTAACATATAATATTACATAAAACATCCATTTAGTTTAACATCTTGAGGTATGGAAGTTGACAATGCAGTTTAACTTCTTGTGGTAAGGAAGACGACATTTCAATTTGACATATTATAGTAATGAGATTGACCATGAAGTTGAAAATCTTACAATAAGGATGATTAACATGTAGTTTATCATCTTTTGGTAAGTAAGATGACATTAACCTACCACAAGTGTGGTTTTCATGATGAATATTGGTAACCTCTTATGTATATTGCATGATTTTTTGGATCCTTAAACTCCATCATGCCTCCACTCACATGTATATCCATCCAATCCTTAAAGAAAAATAATATCTCTATTGTGTTCCATAGATGTTGATGGTAGGAGGAATAGTTTTCATGGCCGATCAATATAACCTCATTCATCTTCTTTATTTTTGGGAGTTTCACCAAACCAATTTCCATGGAACAATAAAAATTCAGGGAGATCTGATTTTTTTAGAAAGAATTGGTTTTTGTTCAATCTTGATTTGGGATATAGTCATTTATCTGTAGGTGGTATGTGTATCATGATCTTATTCACAAATTTTCTGCCCTATTCAAATTGCTTAGTTGACTATAGTGGGGATTCATGGGTTGGTGGTTCCAATATTGCTATCTTTATGTCGACCTGAAGCCAATATTTAAAGGTAAAATAACCTTCTATTGTATACTCGAGATGTTTGTGGTTAGGGAAATTATTTTCATAGCCTACCATCCTTTCCACACTCATATTTATGATTTATTAGATATTTTTCAAACCATTTTCCATGGAATAGTTTAAATACCTCGGGAGATGTATTGATTGGATGAAATATGTTTTTGTTGTTTGTATTCAAATACATGGGCAAGCATGATACTTATCCAAAATGCTATCTACACCTCCACTAGTGCAGGTGAATGGCTGATATTTTATCCTAGGATATAGATTCCTAGTCTTTATTTGTCTGGGGGAAGATTTTGAAGAATTGGGGTTCTTGGATGACGTATATTCTTCCAATTTTTTAAAAGATCCATAATCTCCTCAAGGTTTACAAGAATCAACTGAGGTCATCTGGTTTCCATAATATCCTCAATTAGGAGGTAGAAAATATGGAAACCCCCTTATCCTAGTGATATAGGGGTATTGCAAAAATGAAATTTCCACAATACTTGTGGGCTGGTGTGAGGTGGAACATTTTTTTGGATTTCACTTGATGTGGGGATGATAAATATGAAAATACCCACAGCCCCGTGGGATGGGGAAGTTCACTGTAAGGTGGTATTCCATAGAAAGACACTGGTACATTATACCAAGCTAGATATCTCAAGAGTATACCCACAATTATTTTCTGAAGGTCCTTGTTCTCTTATTCGAGTTGAGTGATCAGTTTTTCTGTAGATATTGCCTTGTCATATTCAAGGGGATGGATGATAAGAGACATGAAAACACTCATTCCTCTATTGGTAGAAGGGTGTGTCGATGATGACAGTAGATTATTTGTGGACCCTAGAAACTAAATCCATTTCAACCATTGTACATATGACCAATTTTTAATACCCTCTAAAATACCAACATAGTCAGTAACACGTTCTATAGATGCCTGAAATATACAAATGATCCTTTCTTTTCCTATGTCAGCAGTAGAAGATAGGCCAACCAGCTACGAATCAAATGACTATAGGAGGTTATTATTATACTTTTTAGGATATTGCTCATCTAGATATGATGAGGAGTCTTCAGATATGATTGATATCTTACTGACAGAGACACATGTGGGCTTCTGCACATCCTCGGTAGAGTATCTCATTTGGTTGTTCGGTCACTTGTGTAAAATTTTAGTGGTTGGTTCCCATGATACCATTTTAGGGGTCGTTTCCAATCATCAAGCTGATCCCATCGTAAAATATGGTAAACATACCCCCATCTCTATGTGTTATAGTGTTCCATGGGATTCCATAGTCACCATGGATTACTATGATGAAATCAAAGGCTTCTAGGTAATGATTATACGTTATTGATTCCAAGATACTACCAAGATTCACTAGTGGTCCTTATACATATTTGATATAGTAGGGATATAATCCTACACTGGAGATGCATTGTTTGTATACCCCTGGTGGGCTCTCTTTCTGGGTTTCCCAACATGGAAAGTTGGTGTAGGCCCAACCACCTCTGCAACTCCTTATGGAATCACAGTCACATGTTAGTGATGACGATCAAAACAAATGGGATCCATCTAAGAATCTCTAAAGTGATTGGGTTGACCTAATGGGTTTCTAACTCAACCTCCTTAGTATAGGGAAAGTATTAATTGATTCGTTCTAGGGATAAGTTCTCTAAGTGATTGAATATGGAAATAATGTCCATTCATTTCTTGTGTCTTGTCATAGGAAATATCACTGATTGGAAATCCCCCTCTAATGTAATTCATGATATGATTCTAGATTTTTAATTGAGATGTTGATTTTGTTTTCCCATCCCATGATGTTTTCAAACTGATATTATAAGTGGTGTGTCTGTGATTACATATTTCGGGGATTCGGGTGCAAGGAAAATTGTACAATGATTTAAGAATCTGCGGGAACATTCGATAATGAAGTTTTGATTGCAAGGAATATGAATGTCCTGGGAAGAAACAAGATAACTTCTAAGTGAATCATCATATATAAGGTCACATGTTCAATCAATAACTTTCATAGTTTAGTGGATAAAGGAGAGGTCCCTTATTTTTATGCAAGGTTCAACATAGTTAAAAGAAACATGTAGGTTTCCCCATTTTGTTTCATAATGAGAGAATAAAATATGGGCCTCATAGGAACTTAACAACCTATTCATTATAAAATGTGAATGATATTACATAGTTAAATAAATTCAAATTGGGTTCACAATTTTGTTTTTGCGGAGAATGAATTTTATGGGAGTTCAGTTTGTGTGTTTGATTGATTTGTGGTGGGTTCAATGACTTGATCAGTCAATCGTATCCGGTTTCCAATTTTTCATGTCTTCCCTAGAAACTCACAATGGCTCCAACATCCCAAATTGATTACATACCTACATTCCAAATGTAGGTGTTCCCTTAGGGTTTCATGCTCAAACATGCATTGGAACTCATATTGGCCGAGAGGATGGGAATTCCGGCTTATCACACCCTTTTGGGGTGAATTGTTGTCTAATCCAAGAATCTATTATAAATTTATGATATGTTCCTAAAATCCTTCACATACACCAATACAGGATTGGTTACCAATATTTCAATGATTGGATTATGAATCATGTATCTTTAGGAAAAATGGTGCGCATATAATGGGTTCTCTATCAATCTCTTATTTATTTATGATGCTTTTTATTATGACCATATTCAGGTACTCTATAGTTTATCACCATCTAATAAGTAGTTTTGTGTCATAGAGATATGATTGAGCCTCCACGAGGCATCCTACAAATCCTATAAAAACATGGATCAAAACCCATATATTATGTTTGACATAGTTTAATGTCATATGATTAGACCCATCCATGCGGTTTATCATCATGCTGTAAGGATGAAAATAAAAAGATCAATCCATGGTGAGGCACCTACTTATTATTTTTGAGGCATGAAGCAAAGTCTACACAGTTTATATACACACATTTTTGTCATGATTGGTATGATGACGTTGTCCCTGAAAACAAATTATACATATAGGGACTCTATGGATTTCTTTTCCAAGAGAATGGCCTTTTTGAATGGAGATGAGATAATATTTTACGTATATCAAAATGGTGATCACACATTGGGTATTTATCATCATATTATTAAAAAATCATCAAAAGTCTGTAACACAACACCAATCATGCTCGATGAGAGAAATAAGAGGAAAGCGAATATTTAACAGATTACATGAGAGGATATCTATATTGGGATTATACATTTATGTTTTATTTTGAGAGGCATGATAACCCATCTAACAAAGTATATGGAATGGATATTGGGACATAGGAAGGCATCCTATGTATCATGTTTTATAAGAGGAATAAGATTCATAATAGTTTAGTTTATCCCTCAACCCGCTGATGGGTTTGAGGTTCTTGAGGTAATGATTCGTGATTATACTTAATATAATGCCCATATTTGAACCCACTTCTCATCTACTGATGGATGAGGAAGAATATCATAACTATGGGAGAAATTATTCACCTAAGGTAGCATTACTTGGTACATACTGGGAATTAAATTGAAGATAATTCCCATTGGAGCTAGGGCCTTAGGAAGGTGTCCCACATATCTCATTTATAGTGGGAACCAGAGTTTTCAAATTTCACTCATCCCTTAATCAATTGACAGGCCAAGGTGGATGATCATGCTCAGACACATTATCATTATCCCTTTGCTTCTTGTAATGTAATAGGATTATACCAAGATGGATTCCCTTTGGTTGGGGATTATACATTGGGGATGCACTATTTATTAGAGATTATAGACTAAGGATACCGTTATATGTGGTACATATCATATTATGTTTATGGTGGGGGATTACACACTTATGATTCTGTTTTTAATGGGGATTACACACCTAGGATTCCCATTTGATCAAGGATTACAAACTATGGATTCCATTTTGATCTACGATTATGCACTGAGGTTTCCCTTGATTGAGGATTACACATTGAGGTTTCCCTTTTGATCAAGGATTACACATTATGGTTTCCCTTGATCTGGGCTTACACTATGAGGCTTGCATTGATTATGTTTTACATACTAAGGATTCCCTTTTCGATCAGGGACTACACAATGAGGCTTCCATTTTGATCGTAGCTTACAAACTAGGGTTTCCCTTGATTGTGACTTACACACTGATGTTTCGATTTTTATCAGACTTACACACTGAGGTTTTCATTGATTGGGGATTATGCACTAAGGATTCCACTGATCATGTCTTACACAATAAGGCTGCCATTTTCATCAAGACATAATCACTGAGGTTTCACTATCATCGGGGCATAGACACTAGGTATTCCCTTGATTCACTCGGTCTATATCTTCTGACAGATAAAGAGAGATGATGATTCCCATAAAAGGTATACCTGAGATTATGTGACTGGTAGGGTCACAAGATTGTGTAACCATATCTCATCATGGAAACATCCCATATATAAGGGTTGTGCGGATGAAGGTTCATGTTCGGAGTCCATAAGGCAAGAGTCTAAATGGGTCTACTAGAAAATGCTAACATTCCATAAGGGATATTCCTGACATGTCATAGATGCTTATAGGAAATGTATCAATTTTATGCCTAACATATTTTGTGTGCCAATCTTTTATGGAAGATATGTGCAGGGGTGTCTACCCGACATGTTCATGATTCCTCTCATGAATCAAGTCAGCATACCTAAGATCATCTACACGAACAAAGTAGACCTGACCAGTGTTTTTTTAATGATAAAATCACTTGTCTCATATTCCTTCACATGAATTAAGTAGGTATGACCATGATACTTCACATAATCAAAGATTACATCTATGTGTCCTTGTGAATGACCAAAACAAACATGACTATGTGTTGTCGAATGATCGTCTTGACTCATCTTTAGACTATCACCTAACAATGGCGACATGTCAATGGTAAATCACATGAACATGACCCTATTCCAAAAAGCTGTTATGAGATCTTCATGAATTTTATAGAGTTTATCTTGGGACAATGCAGACATGTAAATGGGATATTGGGAGATCAACATGGCTTGTCTTCAGACTTCCATATGAAAATAGTGACATGTTAAATAGATATTGAAAAATCAACCAGAATTTGCCAAGCCATATATTATGACCAATATTACATATCCAAGGTCACCTAGGGTCATTGAATGAACACAAAAGAGTCTTGATATTTTGTTTAATTTAACTATTCATGAGGCGAGGTCTCATAGATGTGTGTAGGGTCTTGTGTTTGTTTGAGTGAAATAAGTGTACATCCAAAGAAATTATTCTCTAAGTCAATATGGGAACCAATATTTCTAGGAAAAAGAATGAAAAACCATGGATATTCATCAAACTTCATCTATCAGGGTCTCTCATAATGCCTCCTCATTATGGATTGTGGCTATAATGATCTCAATGAGGTCTTGAAATGGGTTTCATGCTTATGCATGAGGCTCCATATTAAGTTTTTCACCTACATGGTTGAAAACACACACTGTAGGGTGAGTTGGGGTACATGTAATAGGTGGGCCTCATTTCCTACTATGACAACCTGACTTTTACTAAAAACTTAAACATTGTTTATTACATAAACTATTCACTTGATAAAACATGGAAGATTGAGAGGTATAGTGTCTTGGGGGAATAGGATCACTACATAAAAACATAAAATATGAAATACAACATCTTTATTGAAAACATCTTTTACATTACCCCTACATTCCCTCGTACTTAGCATTGCATGGGATAACCTAAAGACATTAATAAGAAAAAGGGTGAGCTATAAAGCCCAGTAAGGGAATAAACATGGAATACATGAGGAGTAAAACACATGTTAGACAATAGGCATATCAATAGATCACAAGAGAAACATGGACATAAAGTCTTGATAAATCATGATAATCATAACATGTAAATGTTGCAACAACACTTAACATGGAATTAGCATGAGCCTAGGGTTATTGCACATGGAGCATGAGTAAATCCTCATTGAAAATGAAGCAAAAGTAAACCCTCATTGCACTTGAATTAGCATGAGTCAATACTCATTGCACATGACTTATCATGATACTATACTTTATGCAATGCATTGGAGCGCTATAAGGGCGCACCCTTCTTAAACATTTCATTTCATGCATAAGTGTGTCACATGGATCATAAAACATGGATTCAAAAAACATAATCATTTATTCCATGACAAAGGAATGTGGAATGAAACTTTGTAATCAATAAGTAAATGTGCATAAAGTTGAATACACTTGATGGAGAAATGGGCATGGTATTCACTACACAATGGCATTGGCTTAGAAAATTGTTGTAATTTTTGCAGCATAATGGCGTGATATAAGAATTCATAAAAATGGTTGATGAGAGAGAAAGGGGTGCCTTATCATATCTACATGAAATGAAAAGTAAGAGGGTAATTTAGATACATGTCCCAAATTTTTTAATGGAATTTATATTCAGGATACAAAAGTATTGGTTGAATGTAAATGAGGAGAGAGAAGTTCCTTTTAGAATTTCGACCTAGTAACAGGTGTACACGGGAGGAATTTAATGAGAGAGAAAGGGGTATCCCATCATTTAATAAAAAATAGGATAGTATGGGGGAGTTTCAAAACCATACCCCAGCCTTTATAATTGTAATTAAAAGGGAATAACAATATTAATAAAATTGGACAAAAAAGTGAAAGGAAGAAAAACCCTTACTTGGAAGTGCGCTTTCAATGGCTTGAGAGAGGCTTGAAAGATGCTTCTTGGGAGATTGGGGCACCTTGGGAGGATTCTAGAGAGAGTAGGGAAGAGGTGGGACGAACTCCAAAGGCTTTGAGTGAGGAGTAAGTGGGAGCTTGGGGGGGTTTATATAGGAAAGGTGAGTGAATTCTTTATAATTTAGGTTAGGACCCCTTACATTAAACTAATCCAAACCAAAAATCAGAGCATGGTTTTTTCCCATGGTTTTTTGGAAAAGGGAAGAGGAAAACAATATTTTATAAGTCCAAAGTCCTAACTTCTTAAAATAATGTGGTTGCTTATGTGGAGGTGAGTCACACTCCCATGGAATATAATTTAAAAAGAAATGATGTTTAATAAGTCTTGAGGGGTCCATTAATTCATTGTAAAATAAGTCAAACAAACCCAAAATCACATTATTTTAATTCTAAAACATATATTGGCCGAACAGAAAGCTTATAGTATTTTATTACATCAGTATTGGGTCATTATTATGTCATAAAACACATTATATATTTAAATGGTATTTAATTTTTACCCAATAATTCGACTGTCTCACAAAATTATGAAAAATTCACCGTTGGATAATTTTGACATCATGATTTCTGAAATAACATTTATTTTATCTAAATAATTTTCTAAATATGTTATTTTTCACTTTTAATATAAAAACTGACATTTATCAAAAATTCACGGGTTTTGACAAAAATGGCTTTCAAACCATAATAAAAATTACAATTTCATTCATAAAATTATGGGATCATTTATATGAAATAAAAATTAATTTAATAATATTAATAATATATTAATAAAATATTATTTAATTAAAAACTTCCTTAATTTAATAAAATATAATTCTTAATTAAATAATAACTAAAAACCCTATTTGTACTTTAAAAACTATTTACAACATATCATTAATGACAAGAAATTATATTCATTATTATATACAAAAATAATGTACATGAACACAGTACTAGATATTTGTTACATAACCCCTTAAAATAGCCGCATAAGACCTAAGTGTAAGGTTTGTGATGGTGACAGACTCTTGGGGTGGCATGGATAACATCGCTCGAGTGGTAATCTATATCAAATTCCACTTTTCCTGTAGACGGTCCCATTCGAGCTTGACATGATGAAGCTCAGCATGGGCTTGGTCAAGAGAAAAACCCAAGGACGCCACCACTTTCTCGAGCTCTGACAAATTGGCTTTGTATGGAGCAATTCTGCTGGATGAGGCCATCGCTTCATTTGTCTAAGTAAATTGGATTTGTTAAAACCCTATATTTATACTAATCATGTGATCACTATTCAACGACTATATTAGAAACGGTCAATATTATTGACATAAAACCAAAGGACCTGCCATTTTATATAAAAATATTGCATAAAGTGACATTTAATTATATCAAGTGGGATTTCCATTAATGATAATTTCGGTCGTTAAAATATTCCCCCTTAAGAAATTTCTCCCTCGAAATTTCCTTTTACCACGCTAAAATAGATGTGGGTAACTCAGCTTCATCATTTCCTCTGATTCCCAAGTCACTTATTCAAAATTGTAGTTTCCCCACAACACCTTGATGATGGGCATTGTCTTATTTCATAGAACTTTTTCTCTATGATCTAAGATCTTCACTGGTTTCTCCTCATAAGAAAGATCATCCTCCAACTGTACAACCTCAGAAGAGAGTACATGTGAAGGGTCCGATATGTACTTCCTTAAGAGGGAGACATGAAAGACATCATGTACTTTGGGCATGGTAGGTGTAAGTGCTAGTCGATAGGCCACAACCCCGACGCGATCAAGAATCTCGAAGGGGCCGAAGTACCTTGGAATTAACTTCCCTTTCTTTCCAAACCTCATGACCTTCTTCCACGGAGATATGCATAGAAAAACCAAGTTTCCAACATTAAACTCAAGGTCTCATCCACGGTTATATGCATAACTCTTTTGTCGACTCTAGGCTTCCATTATATGCTGTTGAATGGTTTTCACCTTCTACACCATTTCTTCGACCATTTCTGGTCCAAGCAGCTTACCTACACCGACTTCATCCAAAAATGTCGGTGTTCTGCACCTTTTCCCATACATGGCTTCATATGGTGCCATTTGGATGATTGGGTGGAAACTTTTATTATAAGAGAACTAAAACAGAGGAAGATGTTGATCCCGTCCTACTTTAAAGTCCATTGAGAAAACTCTCAACATGTCCTAAAGTGTATGGATAGTCCGCTCGGATTGGCCAATAGTTTGACGATGATAGGACGTACTGATGTTCATTTCATTATTCAGAGAATGTTGAAGAATCTTCCAAAATATAGTGGTGAATCTTGGATCTCGGTTAGACACAATAGATAGTGATACTCCATGCAGCCTTACCACTTCCCTGATATATATCCATGCCATTTGATCCAATGAAAAATCCTCCCAAATAGCAATGAAGTGTGCAATCTTTGTAAGACAGTCCACAACAACCCAGATTACATTGTTGCCTTTGGATGTCCTCGGAAGTCTGGTGACAAAGTCCATGGTGATGTTCTCCCATTACCATTTTGGTATGGGAAATGGTTGCACCATCCCCTTAGAATTTTGCCTCTATGCCTTCACTTGCTGGCACACATGGCAATTTGATGTATATTCAACGATCTAATTCTTAATATTATCCCACCAAAAGTTTTCTCAGAGATCTAGATACATCTTTGTGTTCTCTGGGTGAATATAGAAATTTGAACTATCTGAATCATCCAAAAGATTCTTCTTCAGCTCCGGACTTGATGGAACACATAGTCTTTTCCCAAATCCCACAATTCCTTCTTAATTGACATTAAACTCTGAGGATTTCTCTTTTTCGATAGCTTCAACTTTTTCATGAATTCCAACATAATCCTTTTGAGAATCCTTTAACCTTTCCAAAAGAGACTTTTGATCATTCAGTTGTGAAAGGATTGATGATGTTCCCTTCTTTATGATTCCCATGTCCATTTTCATCAAGTTTAAGAAGATTGGATCCTTCTCAACTCTCATCATTGATAGATTTGATGGGTCCTTTCTACTTAGGGAATCTTACCTCTTGTTCGCTTTCCCATGGTGGTAAGGTATTGAACAGTCGTAATCCTTGATAGGATCTATCCATTTTCTATGACTCATATTAATCTCTTTCTGTGTGAATATATATTTAGGACTCATGTAGTCAGTATATATCTCACATTTCTCCCTATAGAGATAATGCCACCAGATTTTCAAGGAAAAGATCACCATCTCCAACTCCATATCATGCGTTGGATTGTTTTGCTCATGGATTTTCAACTTCCTTGATGCGTAGGATATCACTTTATCATTCTACATCATCACACAACCTAATCCCTTCTTCAAAGCATCACTAAATACCACATAAGGTTCCCCACATATGGGTAATGTGAGAACGGGCACAGTGATAAGCCTCATTTTCAACTCCTTGAATCATTCTTCATATAAATCACTCCAAGGAAAATTTACTCCCTTTCGAGTTAGCTTGGTAAGAGGGTTGGACAATCATGAGATGTTTCTCACAAATCGTCGATAATATCCAGCTAACCCCAAGACGCTACGGATATCCGTTACCGATGTTGGCCTTGGAAATCCCTCAATTTCATCTGTTTTTGAGGGATCCACATATATCCCATTTCTTGTGATTATATGGCCCAAAAATGAGACCTGCTTCAACCAGAACTCACACTTTTTGTACTTTTCATAGATCTTCTCCTTGCATAAAGTCTGTAGTACAGTTCTTAAATGCTCCTCATCATCCTCCTTGGTTTTGGAGTATATTAGAATATAATCTATAAATACTACCACAAATTTATCAAGGTAATCTCTAAAGACTCTATTCATCAAGTCATTGAAGATTAATGATGCATTAGTGAGTCCTAAAGGCATTACTATGAATTCATAGTGCCCGTATCTTGTGCGAAAAGCAGTCTTGGGGATATCTTCCTTCTTCACCCTTACCTGATAATATCCCGACTGCAAGTCCACCATGGAGAAGTATTGTTCTCCACACAGCTGATCGAACAAGTCATCAATTCGTGGGAGAGGATACCTGTTCTTTATTGTGATTTTTTTGAGCTCATAGTAATCTAAGAAATGGTCTATTGACCCGTCCTTCTTCTTGATGAAGAAGACTGATGCACCCCATGTTGAAGAACTTGGGCGTATAAACCATTTATCCAGATTCTCCTGTAGTTGTTTCTTCAGCTCTTCAAGCTCCATTAATTCCATTCTATATGGAGTCTTGACTATTGGTAGAGCCCCTGGTATAAGTTCAATTGATAATTCAACATCTCTTCTAATAGGAAGATCAGGTATTTCCTTGGGTAACACTTCAGCAAATTCCCTCACAATAGGCATTTCTTCAAGGATGGTTTCTTCCTTGGACACAATCATTTGATCCAGATACGCATGCACATAGGGTAGTAATATCCATGCTTCTAATGATATAGCTAAAGGATATTCATCTTCCTCCTTACACTTGTAATGAATCGGGGGTCGATTCTCCACATGGAGTGTGATTTCTCTTTCCCGACAATTTATGTTGGCTCTATATAAGGAAAGACAATCCATGCCAAGAATTGTATCAAGTTCCACCAGAGGGATTATGAAGATGTTTTCCATGAAATTCAATCCACATATTATAATAGGGTAGGAATTATATCCATGGGATGAAATGATTTCCCCATTTACCGTACTCACCGACATCTTCACTTCCATGATTTGTGGTGGTGCTTGGATTGTTCTACTAAACTATCAAGATATAAAAGAATGCTTAGAACCTGAATCCAAAATTACGTTTGATATTATTCATTGAATAATTGGAGTACTTTTCACCACTTCATTATCGGGGTTCACTTCGGCAGAAGGGATGGAAAAACCTCTTCCTTACTACCTTGGAGGTTGTTGGTTGCCTCCTAAAACCGTTGGAATATGGAACTAATTTTCAAAATGCCCCGTTTATTTTCAGTTGTAGCAATGAACAACGCATTGAGGTTCGAACGGAGCGTTCCTATCCTCTGTCGCAGCCACGAGACTTTCTTATCGACAGTTAATAGCTATGTTCCCTTCTCTCCCACACCTAAAGCATTTCCTCATCCCCTTGAGGCAATTTACAGGGTGCTTCTTTCCATACTTTTTGGCAAGTGGGGTGCTGGATCTTCTTAGCACCATTGGATTTATCCATCAGACTGTCAGCATTTAAGCCCACCTTACTCTTCTTGTCCCCATGATACCCTTGTACTTCCCCGATCTCCATTTTGACCTTGAGGGCACATTAGAAAATTTCCTCAAAGTTATCAAAATCAAGGATTTCTAATTAATTCTATAGGCTAGGCTTCAGCCCACCAAAAAAGTAGTCATCTTTGCATTCGGGGGTAACAACAAAGCCGGAAGCGTATCGTGGAAGCCTTGTGAAGTTTTCCTTGTATGCTCCAATAGATTCTTCATCTTTTTTCTTGAGGGAAATGAAGCCCCTTTCCATCTTAATCTGGAGGGTGCGCAAAAAATATTTATCAAAAAACATCTTCTAGAAATCCTTCCATTCCAATGCCTTGATCTCCTCCTCAGGCATCATATTTATTATCAATGTCTAGCATTGATCATCTTCCCCCTCCATACGATAATCTTCCAGGAGAACCTTCTCTTGCTCAGAACATTTGAGGATAGAGATGATCTTTTCAATGGAGTTGATCCATTGTTCAGCGATCGTGGAATCAGATGATCCACTAAAAGTAGGAGGCCTTTGTCTCATGAAGCTCTTGATATCCACTTGTTCTTTCTTAGTGGGGGGGGGGGGGTTGAACATTTCTCTTAACTCGTGTTTCTATTCAAATACTGAGTTATCTGAGAGAGAATCATAACAAATTTCTCTATTCCCGCTCCCATTGGATTGGGAATCACATTAGGACAGTCATCACACTGATCTTCACATCGGTTGTTAGCCCAAGTCCTCGTATTACCATCTATTGGTTGGAATAAAAGGAATGTAAGGGGTAACACATAAAGGGTAATCCAAAGACAAAAGTTGATGACTTATAAATAAACTTTTATTTCCTTAACTCATGAGTCTATAGTCTTCACTCTAGGCTTTTCATGATCTACTCTCAAAAATATATTCTTAGGAGAAATTTTTTTAATTTCCTTAATATGGGTGCATACTAAGCTTATGAATTCATCAAAACATATCCCCCAAGAGTTTCGTAACCAAGAGTGCAACAAGGCCCATTGTCATGCACCATTTCTCATTTGAGTCTAGCTCAAAGCAGGGTTTTCGTATTTTACCCCTAGGATACATTTGTGCTAGAGCCGCCTCTACCTTCTCGTAACCAGAATGGGATGTATTTTTATAATAACCCACTTAATCAATACTCACCAAAACATAGGGACGTTTTTATTTTACTTAGTCTTGTATCTATGGCTTTACTAGGGTTTTCTAATCCTAATCCCAAAAAATAACTAAATCTATCCTCTTATACCAACTATGACAAACATGATTTTATTACAAACTTAAACATGATTTATTACATAAACTATTAAATTGATACAACATGGAAGATCAAGAGGGCTAGTGTCTTTTGGGCTTAGGATCATTAAATAAAAACTTAAAACATAAAATAAAACATCTTTATTGAAAACATCCTTTACATGACCACTACATTCCCTCGTACTCAGCATTGCATGGGACAACCAGAGGACATGCATAAGAAAAGGGTGAGCTATAAAGCCCAGTAAGGGAATAAACATGTAATACATGAGGAGTAAAATACATGTTAGACAATAGGCATATCAATAGAGAAGAAGTGAAACATGGACATAAAGGAATGATAAATCATGATAATCATAACATGGAATTGTGGCAACAACACTTATCATTGAATTAGCATGAGCCAAGGCTCATTGCACATGATGAATGAGTAAATACTCATTGCAAATGAAGCATGGGTAAAACCTCATTGCACATGAATTAGAATGATTCAACAATCATTGCAAATGATGTATCATGATACTATACTTTACCCAATGCATCGGAGCGCTATAAGGGAACACCCTTCTTAAACATTTCATTTCATGCATAAGTGTTCCTCATGGATCAGAAAACATGGATTCATAAAACATAATAATTTTTTCCATGAAAAAGGAATGTGTAATGAAAATTAATAATCAATAAGTAAATTTTCATGAAGTTGAATACCCTTTATGGAGAAATGGGCATGGTATTCACTACATAATGACACTAGCTAAGAAAATCTGTGTAATTTTTGCAGTGTAACGGTGTGATATAAGAATTCATAAAAAATGGTTGATGAGAGAGAAATGGGTGCCTCAAAATATCTACATGAAATGGACAATAAGGTGGTCATATAGATACATGTCCCAATAATTGTAATGTAATTTAGATTCATGATACAAAAGTATTTCTTGAACGTAAATGAGGAGAGAGAAGTTCCTTTCGGAATTTTGGCATAGTAACGGGTGTACATGGGAAGAATTTAATGAGAGAGAAATGGGTCTCCCATAATTAAAACAATAAAAGGGAAGTATGGGGGAGGTGTCAAACCATACCCCAGAATTTATAATTGAAATTAAAAGGGCATAACAATATTAAGTGAATTGGACGAAATAGTGAAAGGAAGAAAAACCCTTACTTGGAAGTGTGCTTCCAAAGGCTTGAGGGAGGTTTGAGAGAGGCTTCGTGGGAGCCTGGGGAACCTTGGGATGATTTTAGAGAGAGTAGGGTAAAGGTTCGACGAACTCCAATAGCTTTGAGTGAGGAGGAAGTGGGAGGTTGGGTGGGTTTATATAGGAAAGTTGAGTGAATTCTTTATTATTTATGTTTGGGACCCCTTACATTAAACTAATCAAAAACCACATGTAAACTCATGATTTTTGCCCATGGTTTTTTGTAAAATGGAAGAAGAAAACAATATTTTGTAAGGCCAAAGTCTGAACTTCTTAAAATAATGGGGTTTCTTATGTGGAGGTGAGTCACACTCCCATGGAAAATAATTTAAAAAGACAAGATGTTTAATAAGTCTTGAGTGGTTCATTAATGCTTTGTAAAATAAGTCAAAAAAACCCAAAATCAGATTATTTTAATATTAAATCATATATTGGCATAACATAAAGCTTATAGTATTTTATTACAACACTATTGGGTCATTATGATGTCATGAAACACATTATATATTTAAACGATATTTAAATTTTACCCAAAAAATTGACTGTCTCAGAAAATTATGAAAAATTCACAGTTGGATAACTTCGACGTTCTAATTCCAGAAATAGAATTTATTTTATCTATATAATTTTATAAATATCTTAATTTTCACTTTTAATATAAAAATCGACATTTATCGAAAATTCACGGGTTTTGACAAAAATGGCTTTCAAACCATAATAAAAATTACAATTGCATTCATAAAATTAAAAGATAATTTATATCTAATAAAAATTAATTTAATAATAGTAATAATATTTTTATAAAATATTATTTAATTAAAAAATCCCTTAATTTAATAAAATATAATTCTTAATTAAATTATTACTAAAAACACTATTTGTACTTTAAAAACTATTTACAATGTATCAATTATGACAAGAATGTATATTCATTATTATAGACAAAAATAATTTTCATGAACATAGTACTAGAGATTTGTTACATAACCCCTTAAAATAGTCGTATAAGACATAAGGGTAAGGTGTGCGATGGTGACAGACTCTTGGGGTGGCTCGAATAACATCGCTCGAGTGGTAATATCTTTCAACTTCCACTTTTCCCGTAGACAGCCCCATTCGAGCTTGACATGATGAAGATCAGCTTGGGCTTGGTCAAAAGGGAAACCCAAGGACACCACCTCTTTTCCGAGCTCCGACAAATGGGCTTCTTATAGAGATATTCTACTGGATGAGGCCATCGCTTCTTTTTTCTGAGTAAATTAGATTTGTTAAAGCCCTATATTTATATTAATCATGTTATCACTGTTCAAAGACTATATTATAAATGGTCAAAATTATTAACATAAAACCAAAGAATTTGACATTTTATATAATCATTTTACATAAAGAGACATTTAATTAGATCAAGTGGGATTTCCATTAGTGAAACTTTAGGTCGTTACACCTACGACCTGCACCGTGAGTCCAATCATGAAGGATATTGGAAGACTGAGGGTTCCTTTTGTCAAAAGATTCATGTCCACTAATGGTTTGGGTTGTACGGATAAAGTTATCACTAAATGGTGAAGGAGGGTACATGTAATATGGGGGGCACAAGTCCTTGTGTCTTCACCATGACACCGAGAAAAGGGGTACAATAAGATTGAGGGTTTATGAATCTGTAAGATGCATGTCTACTACTATACATCATCAGACATGACCAGAGCATACTATACATCCAAGGAACCGTCCTAAACAACACATGAAGTTATTCCAATCATGAGAATGTGTGATCCAAAGAGAGGCCTTCAGCAGGTCTTGGGAACACTCATTGGGGTTTCATATAGGGGACATCCACACAGAATAATTTTATTCTTAATAAGGTCACCAACTTGATGGGGTATCACACAGTCATAATAATACAACAAATGGACTAGGAATTTAATGATTCCCAGTTCATAATTTGATCACCTGATTGTAAAAATATCATGTGGTAGGTTCTTGAAATCACCTAAGGGGGTTCTCTAGAGATAATCATTAATGATCTCTTCTGCTCCACCTTCCTTAATTTACACTACTCCCTCTCCTCTCCCTTGCATATGATTTTATTAATGGAATTAGAGTTTTTTATAGGTGATGCTGTCCAAATGGTGACACCTCCTTATATAGGGTGGGCTCCTCTTTCACTAGTTAAGGACATGCTGATATTAGGGGATCGACATCATGTGATTGCGAGACATCCTATTCTTCTTTTCATAATAATTTCATTTGATCACATGATGCTTAAAATTTCTTATATAATGACATATGATATACTATGATAAATCATATTTAATTTGGGAAAAATAATTCAAGAGGAAGAAGGGGTTGTGGATGTAAAATTCTCACCAGGAATCCATTGATTTTCTTAACTACGATCACATGATCAAAGGATGGTCTTGTGATGGATTCGAGTGATAGTGGGAGCTCTCAAGATATGAAACTGGTGTGCTTAGATGGAGTCCAATGATAGCTTAAATATATTATAGATTCGTCTATCAATCTAATGATTGGATGTGGCAGTCATGGTGATCACTAATTGATTATGAGACTGACTTAAAGATTCCATTTCAAACTAGTGGTGTGGGAGGATGGCAGTCAAGTGGAAGGTTAGAGATGGAGGTATCATGTTTCATGGAATTTATTTGAAATTATGAGATTGACTCGCATTAGAACTCACAATGTGTTGTACTGAAGCAGATGACTGGGATCGATGGAAGTCTTGATCAGATAGATGTGATTTCAACACATGAATAATATGTATGGAAATGATTCCCCAAATCAAAATCCTTCATCACCTTCCCTCAATAATATAATCCAAGTACCAACTATTATTCAATAGAATCAAAAACAGGGTTCGACACCCATACCACATACAAACACCTACACCCGATATTCATCCCTATGGGCATTATGCCCACACTATGGATGACATCATTCTCAAGCACCATGGGACATATACAAGTGCCCAATCAGTTCATATGGGTTCAATTCCTCCTGATATTCACTAACTATCATGAATGGATCCCATTGGGAATAGTCGACCCGATTCCCACACAGGCATATGGTGGAGCATTGGCTTGTATAGTTAGTGGGATGACTATATTATTTTATCAAAGTGTGGTAATAAAACTCTAAACAATATAAAATAAAATTCTATTTAGAATGAGTGAATCTAAGTACCAACCTCTATATAAAATCTATTCTTATATTATTCTCTTTTCAAGTCTTCTATGAATCATGTCAGAATTTTCCATTGCTTCAAACATCTAAAACCCCTCATAGAAATGTTCAACATACAAAATTATGGGTACCAACAATCATCAACATGATTATCCCATTTTATCATTTTAAAATTTAAATATCTTATACAACGATTTATATAATCATCATTCCATATTCAAAAGGTTTTTAGAACTCTACGATCTTGAGCCCCGACTTGGTTGTCATATAAAATCAATATCATTTTTATGATATGCATGACCTTAAAATTTTTTCACCCCATCCATGAGATGGTCTATCCCAGAATTGGCCTCCCCGTCAATGTAATAATTTCACCAACCCATTTATATATAGGCTATATGATATTTTAGTCCTAGTCCTGATACATTTTTACCCCAAAAATCCTCATTCTAAGAAGTATTACCTTAAACAGTGTTCAGTTCAACATAAGGATATCTATATTATTATTGGGGTATTTATTCACAACAAGTATTACATTTCCCATGATATAGATAATTTCTCACCCTATGGTCAAAGATGTATGACATTAAACATTACTATCACTTTAGCCAATGATTTATAAACCTATAAATCATCCATTTTTGGTCAAATACGTATGAATATAAACATTATCTAAAAATAAAACTATTTTTAAGAACATAATATATAAATTAAAGAGACATAATGTCTTGTTTTATTGAAAACATTTAATGGGTGTTTTTAGAAAATGAAAAATATTTACTCACTATTTCACCTCCTTTTGAACCATGGAAAAATTCCTAGATTTAAATAGGAAAGGACCAAAATTTTTGGTCCCACCAAATAGCCAGATAATAAGTTATTCTATCCTCACTAGACCCACTATCCTATGAAACAAATTAAATTATATCTTCTTTATACCCACCTTCACCAATGCTCAATAAATTTCCCGTTGTATCCCTTAAACCTAAGAATGATTTAAATACATAGTGGAATAACCTTTTGAGTGATTGAAGCCATCTTTTATATCATTTTATTTAATAATCAACTTCATTTTGCAAGTGTTTTTAATCTTTAAAAACCGTTCATGGCCATTGATAATGAGTATATTTGGATCCAATAAACAACTTTGATGGAGAATGATATTTGTATCACTATATTCAATAATGGAGACAAGAGACATGTTATCATCTAGAGTAGAAGGTCCATTAACCATATAAACCACTAAAACATCACAATAAAACCCTTTATTTGAATTTTTCCAATGATCATAATTGACATACTTGTCTTATCCGATATTTTTCTAATCCAAATGCCATTATTTATGCTTTAAAAAGACTATAAAATATATATTCAATTGTATCTAGAACCCCTTGATGTTACACACCTGTGAATCAAACCCATATCCAAATAAAGGATATGATGTCATATTCCAAAACCATTTATTTTCCATGTTTATTGAACCTAAACTACCTGAAATAATGGTCTACGCACTATTTAATTAAACTATATCCTAAAAGGCATGGGATATTCTATACCACCATTTTCTATCTATTCATTTTAGATTATCCTACCTTTGGTGGTTAGGATATATAACCCTTTGGTCAAAGATGTATGCCAAAAAACCTTATTAACATATGGTTTGAGTACTATGACCCTATAAAACATGCACATGTACTTGTGGAAATCTACATTAGTGGTATTGGGATTCCATTCATATTTCGTTTAGATTTCCCTTTATACTAGTTTCATTTCCTCATATTTTTATCAAAGCTATTTGAACCTAAACACAAACCACGTTGGTCAGACATACAAAACAAACTACACAAAGAAAGAGACCTTGTACATTCTAGGTTAAAAAAATGATAAAATAAATCTTTTGAAAATGTTCCCTCTTATCTCTAGGTCTGTACTTTATAACACAAAGATAGAATATTGATCAATTGAAAATGAATTGGCACAAAAATTATGATGTTAAGAATATAAATTTTTTAAGATAAATATGAGTTCATACCCACTATCCTTCCCCATCAATATTTATAAAAACATTAGGGATTAAAGATAAAATACAAAAATCATGTAGTTAATACCATATAGACATAGTAAAAGTTAATCCATTATATATAGGTCCTTCTACCTATGAAAATGTAAAATTTCCATCATGTTCCTCACATATTAATCCAATAAATTTGTCTGAAATGCATGAAATATTGATTTTCGGGGTACTTAAACCATTTTTAACATTTGATTCCTCATTACAAAAAATCCATGTCAAGATTTTAAAAATTATAAATCATTAAACCCTCCCATATTATTATGTAAAAACATTAGTATATAGTGACTATATATGAATTTCCATATCCATCACGCCTCTACCCATTTATGAGAACATGTCTTGGATGAAAACATATCACATGTATGAATGAGATAACCATATATTATAAGGATGATATATTCAAATCCATATTATACCTTCTTATATTCATATATGTTAACATTTTAGGGATAAAATCAAATCAGATTTCCCTTTATCTCACATGTTCACCCGACTTATAATAATGGTGTATTTTACTCTATATCAGGATAGCCTATAACCATCATGAGGCACATGTCCAAAAAAGATAATTATTTGATCAATAATTTATCATTGGTTCAAGAATTTAGATTTTTTGATTTACATTATACACATATATATAATATTAATAAGTATTATGTTATATTTGTATTAGTCTTAGTTTTTTTTGAAATTTTCAATGAATTTATATGTTGAGGATACATAAAAACATTAATCCAAGATAGTCCTCTTGGTTAAAAGCTTCTCATTAGTGACTAATCTATAGAAGCATAGAAGATATTCATGTAATGCATAAAAGTTCCCTATGTTACCACTACTATAAATTTAGGCTATAGCCACAGATCTATAGTGACGGTTTTATCGATCTATAGCTACAGCTTATTTATAACCACGGTTTAATGGGATGTTTGTGGCTATAGGTTCCCTTCTCAAACCCTCTTATCCCACGACCCCTCCTGCCTTGCGATTACTCCTCCTCGCGATTCTTCCTCCCCGCGATCTCCTCCTCGCCGCGCCCTCCTCCTCGTCGCGCCCTCCTCCTCGTTGCCAACTCATTGCGCCCTCCTCATCTCCACAACCCTCCTCCCCTATGCCTCCTTTCCGCACCCTCCTCATTGCCGCGAAACTCCTCCCTGAAGCCTTCCCTCCGTGACCCTCCTTGTCGACGCCACTCTTCCGCTGCCTCCTCACCGTGACCCTCCTACTCTCCATGACCCTCCTCCCTGACGCCTCCTCCCCGACACCTCTCTTCTGATGCCAAGGTTGACACCCCCATCAACCCTGAAAACCCTCGACCCCTCCTCGCGGCAACCTTCCTCACCCCGACCCTCCTCCTGCAAAGCTGATCCGAACTGCCTCCCCTCCTCCTCCATTCTTGACAGTTCTCCCCCACAGCCAGAGGTAATCCCCTGTCTTCATCCCCATCCACTATTCTTTACCCTCTATTATTTTGTTTCAATATAACTACTTATTTGTGATTTAATTATTGATTTTGGGGTGTGATAATGGTTATATTTTTACTCACCCTTATGTGGTTTCATCTTGAACATTTAATGTATTATGAAACTGGTTGTTTTTTATAGAGATTTAGGCAGATATAGTGTAGATGGTGTGTATTGGTGCTTGGTGGATATGGTGATTAGACTATTTTTAGAATGGAGGCCTCATGATTAGACTGTATTATCTATTTTAGTTTGATTAGACCTACCTACTAGTTATTAGTCCTATATTTTATCCTCTTTACATTGATTACGTGCTTTATACTTTGTTGTGGGATATTATAGGTTTTGCATGAATTTAAAATTTTCAGTTTTTTACTCTTCCAAATTTCTCTGTTATGCCTGGAAATATGTGTGAAAATATATAGGTTCATTAGTTTAAGTTATCCCATATATTTAATATGCCTACTTAGTGATAGTCACCAGTCCCTCGCTGTCCCTCCTCCCCTCAGGATTCCTCCTCCCCTCCTCCCATACTCCCCTCATTATTCCTCCTCTTGCGATTCTTCCTTCCCCTTCAACTCCGACGTAGCTAGCAAACCTCCCCACCGGCTCAGACATGGCTCTGACGCCTCCCTGCTGACGCGGCTCCAGCACTGCCTGCCCACCTCCCCGCCGACACGACCTACCCACCTCTCTGCGGTCACCTCACCTCCCTACGGTCACCACACCTCCCTGCCAATGCTGCTTCGAGGCTTCCTTCCCATATCATCCTCCGGAGAACCTCTTATGCAGTGATTTGAGGTATGAATCTTCATCTATTACCTTCATTATGGGTTGAGCAGTTCATTATTCTTGATGTGGATTTATTGGATGAGATAAATTATCCGGTTACTAGGAGTTACACACTATTGGTATATTATCTCTGATTAATTTTGAATTGAGTTACCTTAGCTTCTACAAATATTATTCATACTGGGTAATCATAAACTTATAAGAAAGAGGCTCAATTATTTTAGGTAACAAGTAGGATATGGATGCTGCTTCACATTCCCCATTATACTAAGTTGAATTTTATTGAGTTTGAGACAATGGGGTTAAATTTGTGTTTCTCATTTTAATTCTTCTGTTTCAATCATTTTCTTCCAATACTATTGTATGTGTTCATTTGTAGTGGCTTGTACATTCTAGTTTGGTGATATACTACTTTATTAATGAATCGAACATAGTTTTTTTCTCATGATATTTTTATAATGTTCACAATGTACTAGTTGAATGATTTTAGGTGGTGGGATCCTTTGATGGAATGGAGAGATATTTGTGATGCTATGAGATATATATAATAACTTCACGTAGAAATTAAAAGGCATGGAATCTAGTTTCACTGGATGGATTCGACTATACTTATTAACATATATTATTTAATCAGTATTAGTAAATTGTAATAATTTTTGATTCATTGAATAAAAATAAAATAGTATTCTCCTTGTGGAGTAGGAATCATATCTTGACAATGTAAATATATATTTTTTCTTTATTTCATTTTGATAATTATATTTTGATACTCTTTTATGTGTCCCTTTGAAGTGGTTTGTTCATTACAGTGTTATGATTTATGTCCATATCCTTCTAAGTCTTTAAAACCATAGTGTGGGATTGAATATTGATACATTGTTTCAACCTAATTAATTTCCAGAAGATATATTCTAGTGGTATTCCAAAGTGTAGCCATGATCCCAAAAAATGCCTTTCACAACTAGCTGCATCTTATACCTCAATATACCACCACATTCCTCCTTCAGCTTCTAAACATATATTTTTTAGCAGTATTCTTCTTAAAAGTTTACTCTATTATCACTTATGTTCTAAACACATGGAGGGAATCAATATCAACCCTTGTTTTCAAATCCCATTAATTTTAGTCATTCAGATTTATAGACTTCTTTGGCCACTCAGGTTGTCTATCATTCAAGAGAAGCACATAGTGAAAGCTACGTTTGTACTATTTCTCTCGGAAATAAGGAAGCAGAATTAGAACATTAATTACTTCGTGATGAAACAAAATTTCATCTGAAACAATAAAAATCATTACAATTGCCTGAATTTTTTCTAATACTAGATCTTCATCATCCTATATGTCCATGTTGATGATATTATTATTTACAGTCCAATAAAAGATATATTTTATGATATAAAGATTGAATTTTCTGGAAGTTTCAAGATGAAGAATAATGCTCCAGCAAAATAGATCCTAGGGATGAGGATATTGAGGGACTTAAGTTATGATACATTATACCCGACTCAACCCGATTACATCTTAAAGGTGGGGAAGTTATTCAGAATGAGTGAGGAAAAACTTGTGACTTTGGTTACCTTTCCCATTTTTTATTTTTGTTTCCTTCCTACTAATTTCATTCATCTAGGAAGTTGTAAAGCTGAAACCTACTTTTCCTAATGCCTACCTAAAGCTTAGAAATTTCTATAAGGTATGTCATGGTTACATTGTATTGCTGCATGTGCCTGATCTTTTACATGATTGAGGCAATTTTTTATCCTTTTACAGGCTCTAGAAATGCCAAATGAGGCTATTTTGTGCTTAACGTGTGCTATGAAAACACAACCAAAACACAACCTGAACTGTGTATGATATTCTACTGATAAAAGGTACGTGTATTGTATCGTATATTTATATTATTTATAATTTTCCTTATATCTTAATGTTTTATGTTTTGTTGTTTCAATTACACAAGGAGATACAAGTACAACACAACACAGACAAATAACCTCTCCAAGGTGCAGAGTTAGGAAGGCCTAGTTAGTGCCATATTTTCTACCATGTTCATATTTTATTCCAGAATCTTATAGGTTCTTATTTTGGTTCTAATTTGTTCATATATTTTTTCAAATAGGTCCATATTTTATTCCATAAAGGTATGTAGATTCTTCCTTTCCCATGGTTTTCTCAGGTGGAAGGGATTCCCCATGCCTTTGTATCATCAAACTGCATTGATGGATACTTCCTCTAGGTGTCCGGCCAACTTGGAGCTATAGATCTATGTGAGTTTCCATTAGAGAATCTATATATGACAATGTATTAATTTACAAGATTATCATTTCTTCCTTTCCTATAGTTTTCTCAGGTGGAAGAGATTTTCCAAGCCTTTGTGTCATCAAACTACTTTGACGGATACTTCCTCTTAGTGTCAAGCCATCTCGAAGCTATGATTGCACTATGGGAAAGGGTTTTTATTCCAGGCGATGGAAACATGAAAGGTATTATTCTTGATGAATTGACATATTTTTATATTTTTTAAAAATTTCTTTGTTTATCTCTACACAACAAGATATGGTTTCCTGAAATTCAACTCTTTCTACTGCTCCTCCCTGGGATTTCAGCAAGGACCTATTTTTGGGACTACTATATTCTCTATGATATATCTTAATTTCAAGAGAGGTACGTCTCTACACATAGATAATAACTTATTTTCCTTTTCTATCTCTTTTATCAGTTTGTGACTTGTTGAATGTTGGTGTATACTAACTATATTAAAAACATTATTACTATTCCAATATTGTATCTGCCCATAGGTTGTTCCAAATTTATTTCTCATAGATAATTTTTTCCTATAATAGAGGATTTGGTTTAAATCACAATGCTATAAGAATACTAGATTTGGTTTACTACTTAGTACTAAAACGTAGCATATTGTTTCTACTCCCATCCTCTATGTGAAAAGTATATTGGATTTTAACCCCAGTACCATAAACATAGTGATCTCATTAGATGTAAAAAGCACTACCTAATGTAAGGGGTGAAATTATTCAATGGAAAATAGTTTAGATTCTATTTAAATAACGGAAGTTACCAAGTTTAATTTACTGAGTGTGAATACTCTAGTATAATATTGGGTTACAGATTCAAAATATTCTTATTAATCCATTGGTGATCAAGTATACATGGTTAATTATGTATCAAGGATGTTTTGAAGTACCCATTTGGTGAATGGTGAATCCCTAGAAGTTATTGGAAAAGGATAACTAATCATATAAATAAATAATGGATGATTATTAAAGTTAATGGAAGTTTCAAACATCCATGATTTTTGAATAAATATAATTTTAATTTGGAAACATAATTATGTAGCCATTAGGAATAGTTTTGAAAATAGGGTAAAGAAATTTACCGATGGATCAATGATAGTTGCACACGGATTAAATGATGGAACTCGCTACTTCACTAGAAATTTAACTGGAGGGGAAATTTTTATAAGTATTACTTTGATGATATAATTTTTTTCACTATTGTTTTAATAACCTTAGTGAAAAGAATTTAAAGGTTCTACAAGGATAACATAATAACAAATCTTGATCATAAATAAATTGGAAATTGTGAATGTTCTATTTTAGGAAAGAAGAGAAAAGTTTTTTTCATCTTAGATTTTCAGAATCATAGAAACCAAAAGTTGGAGTTTGTCTATGAAGATGTGTGGGGACCTACCCCTATAAAATACTTAGGTGTTTGAATTTAATTAATTAATTTCATTGATGATGCTACTAGAAAGGTAATGATTTTTTTAGAATTAAAAATTTTATGTATTTTTGTTTACTTCATGGAATGCTTTTCCATAATGGGAGTACAATCAAAAGATGAATTGTTTCTAATAGACAACGGAGGTGGGTAAAGTGGACTCAATTTCTATAAAGTCTATCAAAATAAACGGATAAGACATGAGATGATGGTGATCAGAACATGACAATAAAATGAATTTTCTAGAAGAATGAATAGGGGGCAGGGGGTAGGGTGGAGGGGGGCAGGGTGGAGGGCGGTTGTGCAGGATAAGGGGCTAGGTGGAGGGGGGAAGGGGCAGGGTGAAGGATAGAGGGGTGCAGGGGGGCAGGGGGGAGGGGGCATGGTAGAGGGGGTGGAGGGGGGGCAGGGTGCAGGGGGGGCCTGTGCAGGCTACGAGGCTGGGTAGAGGGGGGCATGGGGCAGGGTGTAGGGTGCAGGATGGAGGGGTGAAGGGGGGGCATGGGGCTGGGGGTAGGGGGCAGGGGGGAGGGTGGAGGGGTACAGCTGTGGACAGGTTAATAACAACCCATGTTCGATGTTTGAAACCTAAAAATTCTTTTCCCTTTTCTTTTCTTTTATTTCCTTCAATTATTTTACTATTTAATAAAATTTTTCTTGTGTTTTCTGGGCACGAAAAAATCTGGACAGCACCTTATGCACCTATTGAAGATCAAATCATACTATTATTGGAAGCATAAAAAAACATCCAGGTTCTTGTTTCTACTTCGTTTTCGATGTTTTTTATGTTTTCCACCTCCCTCTTTAAATTGTTTGTGAGACATTGACCATTTAATTTGAAGTTTTATGTTAAATACATTTAATGTCTGAAGGTGCGTATACCCAGTGGGGGAGCAACAACTTTTAGATAGAATGCTCCAAAAGTTGAAGTGGACGGTTTGGTTCCACCTTGATGTAGGATCCCTCTTATAGACTCTTTAAATCAAGAATGCATTAAATTGAATTTAGCTTCATTCTTAATTCAGCTTAATTACATTGAATTTCATATCTTGAATAAGTGTTCTTTAATATAATTGTTTCTTTTGATAAAGTCATGTTTTTATAATAAAACCCCTCTAATGGATGTGCGCTATCTATGAAAACTCACCAGCCCCCTTCCACCTTCATTTCAGCCCGCTTCCACCAGCATTCCAGCCCGCAACAGCCCCCTGCCACCTTCGAATCCGCCCGCACAATCACCCCAACACCTGCAACTAGACCTCTTCCACCAGCATTCTAGCCTCCTCCCGATCCCTTCACTCTTGGCCGGAAGATGCTCCCCCGCGGATGTTGCTGGATCGGGTGAACACGGTGCGGTCACGCTGCGGTAATGTCGTGATTTGGCCCTGCTCCAGCCACATCCAGCTTACACCAGCCCCCTTCCACATTCATTTCAGCCCGCTGCCACCATCATTCCAGCCTGCAAGAGACCCCCATGCCACCTTCGAATCAGCCTACACCATCCCCCCAACACCTGCACCCAGCCCCCTTCCACCAGCATTCCAGCCTCCTCCCTCTCCATTCGCTCTTGGACAGAAGATGCTGCCCCACGGATGTCGCTGGACTAGGCCAATACGTCGTGGTCATGCCACGATCACATCGCGGTTTGGGCCTGCTCTAGCCACATCCATCCCACGCCAGCCCCCTTCCACCTTCATTTCAGTCCGTTTCGACCAGCATTCCAGCCCGCAGTAACCCCCCCCCCCCCCCCCCCCCCCCCCCCCCGCCACCTTCGAATCATCCCACACCATCCCCCCTACACCTGCAACCAGCCCCCATCCACCAGCATTCCAGCCTCCTTCTGCTCCCTTTGCACTTGGCCAGAAGATACTGCCCCGCGGATGTCACTGGGCTGGGCCAACAAGCCGCGGTCACACCGCGGTCATGCCACTGTCACGCCACTATCACGCCTCGGTCACGCCGCGGTCACACCGTGATTTGGCCCTGCTCCAGCCACATCCATCCCACACCAGCCCCCTTCCACCTTCATTTCAGCCCACTTCCACCAGTATTCCAGCTCGCAATAGCCCCCCCTTCCACCATCGAATTAGCCGGCACCATCCCCCCAACACCTGTATCTGGCCCCCTTCCACCAGCATTCTAGCCTCCTCCCACTACCTTTGCTCTTGGCTGGAAGATACTGCCCTGCGGATGTCGCTAGAGCGGGCCAACATGTCGCGGTCATGCTGTGGTCACGCCACGGTCACACCGCATTAATACCGTGATTTAGCCATGCTGTAGCCACATCCATCCCACACCAGCCCCCTTCCACCTTCATTTCAGCCCGATGCCACCAACATTCGTGCCCGTAACAACCCCCCCTTCCACCTTCGAATCAGCCCGCACCATCCCCCTAGAACCTATAACCGGCCCCCTTCCCCCAGCACCTCCATCCATCCCCCAAGCACCCCCAACAGCCCCCCTTCCACTTTCGGAAATCTCACTCAGGATCTGTTACTACATACATCATGTATCACTTAAGATAAGTTTTTTTATGTTAGTGGTTCCAGATTACTTATTGAAAATTTGTATTATGACACTTATTTGAGTGGTTTTCTTCTGGAAATGGATGTGTAAATGTTTTTCAGAAACAGAACACAATGAATTTTTTCAAACTTTTTATCATAAGTCATTAGGACTCTGGCCTAACAAGTAGTCGAACACCAGAACTATGTAGAATTAAATGAACAACAAATCAACTTCTTTTATTTCTGTAGGATTAAGAAGAATTATAGAGACAACATATCATATATGGTTGAATCACTCTTTGAAATGTGCTGTTAAACCCTTCTTTTAGAACACAGTGCTGGATCACTTCACCAAAAATCATATCCAGTCTATATCGTCGTCCTAATAATGTTGGAAACTTCAAAATATCATTCATACCCACCAAAAGGTTGAGAAACATTACTTCTTTCTAAAGATGCATCTTCACCTGCATCTATATTGGCCAAAAACAGGAGCAACTTTGTTTCTTAAATCACATCCTGACCATTATTCCAAGAAATCATGCCACCCTTTGCTGTCTAGTGAGGAAGAAGACTTTCTATTCCTCATGTCCTGAGTCCACAATATCCGCAGGAGAGTTCATGTCAATCGCTGCTAGTATACCATGACTATGAAAAAGTTTTAGTAACTAGTTGGTACCTGGAAAGGCCTTGACCAAGCTCCATTGAAAAATAAATAGTAGGAATAACTCCATTATATGTTCAGCAGTTGTTCAAGGGAATCCACATAGTAATGTCAGTTGTGGAATTGCACCATCATGCCACCAACCTGTTGCCAACTCCCCCACTTCCTCCACTTCTTCGTTATTCAAAACACAATGAGTCTCCTTTCAGTGTGAGGTTTCATGATCCCCCTATTCCTTCCCTCTTTAAGAAACCTTTTGTATCTTAATTTTGCAACATTTTGAGCTATTCGTATCCCCAAACATTCTCCCTCAGCACTTGTTTGAACTCTTTTCAACATTATCATCACAAATTCTGTACAAACTGAAACCACTAGCACTTTGGCATAAGAAGAACTTTTCAATAGCAATGGAAAAGGCAAACAATAGTATTTTTAATAGTTTATTTGGAATACATGGAAAATGTGTGATGAAATATGTTATTTCAGAGACATAAAAAACACATAAAAACACACATTGCAAGAGACCTGTCTAAAATGGCATGAATTCTTCCTAAAAATCACTGAAATTTAATATGATAGCATCTCCATGTGGAATAAAACCCCTCATAAGCATGGACCTGCCTCCACCCATAGTCATGTCACCTGAAAAGATGAATTGCATCCACCAGCATGTAAAGAACATCCAAGATAAATACATTGTGACAACCCCCCAAGTATAAGATGTCGATGTGCTGGGACTCAAGAATAACTTTTAAGAGAAAAAAACATGCAAAGGAGGTTCACATAAACACAGATGTCATCAGATCCATGCATTGAACTATCTTATTTGGGTTAAAACATTGGTGTTTCCTCAAAACCCATAAAGAAAAAGAACACAAAATAAGAGTGATTAGGGAAAATTACAACAGATAAGCTGAAATTGTTCAATTTTCTGAAGATCATGTAAACAGATGTAGTTCCATTGCCTGAAATAGAGAAAAACAGATCCTTGGAGCAACAGACGATCCATTAGGACCATAACAAGTGTAGCATTAATATCAAAGTCTCCAGATAAAATAGAAATAAATAGCCATTCACGTACATCAAAATATGTGAACAAGCAGCACACATTCTACAAAAAATAACACATTGAACCCCAATTTTCCATGAAGCATCCAGAACCAGAGTCGAGAAAAAAATTCTAGTCAATCCTCAAGGAAATTTGTGGGAATCATACCCAATTCCAAAGATAATACCTGCTAAAAACCAAGTGCCTAATACTAAAATGAAATAGAAATAAATGTATTCTTCTATAGAACTAGACAGTAACATCTACAACCTTTTAAGCTATTTGTATCCCCAAATATTCTCCCTCAGAACTTGTTTGAAGTCTTTTCAACATTCTCGTCACAAATTCTGTACAAACTGAAACCACTAGAATTTTCTGTACAACCTTTTCAGCTGTTCGTATCCCCAAACATTCTTCCTCAGCACTTATTTGAACTCTTTTCAACATTATCGTCACAAATTCTGTCCAAACTGGAACCACTAGCATTTTGTGTCCACCTAAACCGCGAACTTCCTCTGCTGTTTCAGGTTAACAATTACCTTTCCCTTCTGTTGTGGAGTGGAAACAAACTGCTCCTCCAATGCACTATATTGTTGAAACAGTTCCTTCTCTGTCGGCTCCCCATACTTGTCCATTAGAGCAAGTTTAAACAATTCCCATGACAAGTTTGAAATTGCACCATACCAGGACAAAAACCAGTATAGTGTGGTACCATCCATGCAAAGTTGCGCCCAGTGTAATTTTATGTCCTCTATTGCCCAAAAAAATTGAAATACCTTTCTGCTTTGATGATCCCACCTTATGGATCATCTCCCATAAAATATGGAAACACAACTCTGGTCAGCCATTTTTTATGGATGTCAACAGCATAACAGAATTATTCTCATTTCATTATATATTATTTGATTGTCTGGATTGATATGTGTGAGAGGTTATTTCCGTATTTTAATTTATTTCTTCCATATATGAATGAAAATCTTGATAAGAATGAGGAGGTATTTTCACCTGCAAGTTGTTTGCATCAAATTTTACTGAACGACTTCTTGGAAATGAGTTAGGATTTGAATATTCTCAATGCTTTTCTCTATATTTTAATGATTTATTCATATTCATGAGCATGTAATTAAATTTTCTCCTTTCAATCTACCAAATATGACTGACATTCTTGATAGGCCTGAGCAAGAGTTTTCATTAGCTCATTGTTTTCAACTATGTTTTACTAACATTGTTTGAAGGTGTAGGAATACATTTTCATCCAGTTATAGACAACCACCATATTTTACAAGAGTTCTTGATATGCATGACCAAATTTTTTTATCAAATCATTATTTCTCATCAAATTTGACCAGTGTGATTCTTCAGTGTGAACAATGTGGTTGTCATGTCCTAGTATTTTTTACTATTACATTCTACGAGCTTCATGGGGGGCCTGAGTCCAAAATATCATGGGCAGGAGCCTATAAGGGGTGGTTCTCTTTATGTAGTGGATATTGATTCATGCAGTGTGGGTGGTGGACATTGCTGGAAAGAGCCCTCAAGATGGACCCCTTTGTTATGGGTATAAAGTCACCAGTCACCCCTTGATCAGGCTCCCTACGATAATAGTTGAACTTGTTATCACGTTGAAGGGATGGGCTCCTAAAATAGTATCAAATAAATATAGATTTTATCTGATTATAGATTTCCTACATTAAATGAGTGGATGATTGGTGGGGATTCATAAGGAGGGCCTTTGATGCTCTTGATATGGTAGGGACAATACTGTTTATTTGGTACTCTATGACTGATACATTTTGAACCTAATGCTGGGGATATTTCGTTGGTGATAATGTCTTTTTTTGGGTTGAGGACCAACATTGTGATGTGCATGTCTACGAGAATGGGTGAAATTTCATTGGGATCAAATAGATTTTGGGTAGAATTTCCTTTAATATATGTGATAGGGGGTGGCCATGGGGGACCAGGGGGGCATGGGGGTGCAGGGTGGGGGTGTTCAAGGGGGCTGTCCAGGGGGGTGCAAGGGTGTGCAAGAGCGTTGTCCAGGGGGTGCAAGAGGGCTATCCAGGGTGGGAATGGGGGTCGAGTGGGGGTGCAAGGGGGATGTCTAGGGGGGTGCAGGGGGTGTCCAGTGGGGCTGTCCAGGGGGCATGGGGGCTGTCCAATGGGGTGCAGGGGGGAATGGGGGACCAAGGGGGCATGGGGTGTAGGGAGGGTGTTCAAGGGGGATGTCCAGGGGGTTTCAAGGGGGTGAAACAGGGCTGTCCAGGGGATCATGAGGGTCCAGTGGGGGTGCAAGGGGGTTGTCCAGGGGGTTTAGGGGGTGTCCAGTGGGGCTGTCCAGTGGGGCTGTCTAGTGGGGTGCAGGGTGGGAATGGGGTTGCAGGGGGTGTTCAAGGGGGCTGTCCAGGGGGGTGAAAGAGGGTGCAAGAGGGCTTTCCAGGGGGTGTTCAAGGGGGCTATCCAGGGGGAATGGGGGTCCATTGGGGGTGCAAGGGGGCTGTGCAGGGGGTGCAAGGGCGGTCTTCTTGTCCAAGGTTTGTCCGGACGGGGGGCATTGGGGGTTTCTAGGGGGAGGGAGGGGTGTCCAGTGGGTTGTCTCGGGGGGGGGGGGGGGGTGAGGGGTGTCCAGTGGGGGTGCAAGGGGGCTGTCCAGGGGGGCATGGGGGCTGTCCAGTGAGATGAAGTAGGGTGTTCCAGGGTGTTATACTGGGGGTGCAAGGGGGCTGTCCGGGGGGGCATGGGAGATGTCCAGTGAGGTGCGGGGGGGGGGGGGGGGGGGAGGGGTGTTCAAGGGGGCTGTCCAGGGGGGTGCAAGGGGTGAAAGGGGGATGCCCATGGGGTGTTAAAGGGGGATGTCCAGGGGGCGTGGGGATCCATTTGGGGTTCACGGGGGCTGTCCAGGCGGTGCATGGGGGTGCGGGGGGGGGGGTGTTCAAGGGGGTGTAGGGGGCATGTCCATGCGGGGAATGGGGGTGCAGGGGGGGTGTTCAAGGGGGGATGTGGGTTTTTTTTGAAATGGGAAGGCCTACATCCACGGTTTTAAACCGTGGTTGTTGGTCTATTGCCACGGTTTCAAACCATCGCTAAAACTATACAACCACAGTTAAGAACCATGGCAATAGGGCCTATATGGCTTACAATCCTCCCACGGTTCAAACTGTGGCTAAATCCCTTTAGCCAAGGTTTGGAACCGTGGATATAGCCCATTAGCCATGCTTTTAACCATGGCTACATGCCATTAGCCACGGTTTGAAACTGTTTCTATAGGTCTTGTCCTATAGCGACGCCAATACCAGCCACGGTCTGTTGAACTGTGGCTATAACCTATAGCCACGGTTTTTGGGCTTAGAGCCATGATTTGAAACAGTGGCTATAGACTAAATTTCCAGTAGTGTACCTTTAAATCTGAATATTTTAATTTTTAAATTATCCTATTATATGGGAGGGAAATTTTATAGCTCTGAATATTGTGTTTCACACAGTTTCCTTTAGAATCCATGATATGGTCTTCATTCACGCAACACACGTCAAGTGAAACATGAAAGTATATCATTGCGTGAAGAAGAATAAAATGGTATCTCCATGTGCTATAAGACCACTAACAAAATAAAGGACACATATTCCGAAAATATGTTTCTCAATATGGTTAACTGGTGGTGAGAAACTCCCATTAGGTTTATTCAATGTTTTTATTGATCTCTAAGGTAAAGAGATATTGGGAACAGAAATCCCATTTTTAGTGATATTCAAGTAACTATTTTGACTCTAATTAAACCTCTTATAGGAACCCTATAGACACGACCATAGTTCATTTAGTAGTATTCAATTTGACTACCTATGGAGAAAAATTAGACTTACATATCAAATGTTATGGATGTTTGAAGACTGGTATATTTTTTCTAAATTCTGGATTCATGCTACTGTGAACTGTATTCATTATCCCTATATTAACACACCCTAATTCATGAAATTCAGTTCCATATGTTCCCTTTCATGGGTGAAACTCCGTGCCCAAATTATGTTCCCTACTACTTTACAAGAAGACTTTTATGCTTGATCCTCATGCACCATTTCTTTATATTTTTCTATGAATAGACCCCACTAGACACTATTTTGAGAGACACATAAGGATGAAAAAATTATATACATAGAAAATCCTAGAATCACTTCAGTGTGACAATGTCTTCTCGCCTCCTTATAGGGAGTACCTAATCAAAGAAACATATAAGAATAATCCAAATTCAGGGTAAATTAATTTACTAAAGTTATAACACATTAAAGCCTTGAAAGATACCACTTATCCCCTTTAAATACAAAAATAACATGAAATATATAATCCAAGATGATACACTATAAATCTGTGAGACCAATTAATAATGAATAGTTTAACCAGGGTGAAAATTTTCCATACCTTCAACTAGGGAGATACATTACCCTATGCTCAACTTGGGAGACATGTCCCTTAAAAATTCACTAGGGTGATACCTAACCCTACCCATATCTATGGTGACAATTTTCCATATCCTATGACTAGAAAAACACATTTCCTACACTATAAATAGCGTGAAATATTTCCTAAACTTATAATAATGTGAAAATTCATTATAACCCATACTAGAGTGATCCTTTAACCAGCCCCCCTAACCCATTTTTATCATGTTCTTTCACTAATCTCATACATGGGTTCCTCCTTCTTCATGAAATCCTAGTTAGGTAATTATCTAATAAGGCATCCTCTATAGTCTCATGAAATTCACGTAAAAGCTAGGAACACTAGAGTGCACATGATTGATCATGTGTTTCATTAAAAATTGGTTACTCTTAGTTATTTATCATTGACTGATATGATTCTCATGGTGAAAATGATAATGTATTCCATGGAAAATGAGGGACCTATCATGAGGATACCATTGAAACCTCCTCATCTTTTTTTTGACCAACAAAGATAAACTGTATCCAGCATCTAACTTGTATGGGAACCTATAAGACACTTTTTTCCATTCAACAAGCTAATTACCAGATGGATACTCTTACTAGATATGAGACCAAAATCCTCCTACCCCCACCAATGTTACTGACTAGATTAGGCTCTTTCAAAAAGCATATGTTTAATCCCCACATGTATCGTTACTTATCTGAATAAAGGAAACGGTCTTCTACTGGGTCTAATCCCCAAATACCTCCTCATTGGGCTAAAATGCTTTGAGTCCACTGTTCATTCCTCATCCTATAATCAGTTTAAATATTGTGGGCGTCTTCACCTCTGGTATTCCCATATATAATCCTCAAATTATTCATCCAAGGGCCATATTACCTATGAGCATTCCTTACTAAAAGGGAAGTAATCACTATGAATCAAACATAATCAATAGGCTATATTCCATATATGATACATTCCATAATGGGACATACTGCCTATATGTAATTATATTTAAATGTTCTATATTCCCTATGAGTCATCATCGATCAGCAGTCTATATTCTTTATGATAAACTCCACATTTTAATGTTTCATTATAAATTGATATAAAGAGCCATAATGGTCCTCAAATGAGTAATACCAACTCAATACCATACTATCAACACACTCGTGAATCATAGTTCTATTTGAATGGATTGGATCTTTATATCATATATCCTTACTACATGATGTTAATCTTCATGGGTTGGTCCTACACATGGTCTTAAACTATGAAACTAGACCTATGTGGGATCTGATTCAATTTTACCATGATACTTTAGATTCCTCCTTGATGTTCAATCCCAATACCCGATATGTCATGGATGCATGATCTAAAATTGAAAATTATTTGCTTATGGATGCATACTATTAAATTGAAAATAATTTGGTCATATTAACATAACTTTAAATGGAAACACATTGGTCCTTGTATCCTGAACGTAAAAGGTACAACATGTCTGATTAAGAGGAACCAAACTATTTGAGTTCTGACTCCTTTTATGGGGATACAAAATTAGGCCATCCATGGGCCCAATCCCCACATCCCAATCTCTACTACCTCTTTATCTAGTGAGTAGTTTCATATTGGTGATGTTTTTTTATTTAAAAAGTATCATAAATGATTAATTAGAGAATAATGGAGAAGATTTTATATATAAATATTTTCACATCGATACATGATTTCAATCAATAATAGGGGAAATGGTAACCAGGATTCACTAATATTTCTTAAATCATTAATAAATAAATGAATTAGGAAATGATTCTCCCAAAAAGGGTGAGAGGATCCCCAACACCCAAACCCTTGACCAATATCCCCAAGCTTTACTGTTGAAGTCCCAATGATTTTCTTTAGAAAATAGGTCTATATCAACTCATAACATGTAGGCAAGACAACACATAAGAGTTATAATTAAGATATTTATGTGAAAAATATTAACTATGAGTAGTTGAGTCACATCATGCATTTGAAAACACATCCCAAAATACCATTCATTTCACATCATATTTATTTTTTAATTATGCGTACTGTAATTATTTTGATCAAATATTATATTGGTTATTAAAAATATATTTATTCATATGTTTCCTCAAAAATATTCATTGGATTGATATTTTAAAAATCTATTATAAAATAATTATTTATTAAAATATTTATAAATTAATTTATAAAATGTATTAATATATACATCACCAAAATTGATAGATTAATGACCTAGTGAGAAGTGGTAAGTATTTATTTGAATCGTCTACAACCAGTAAAATCCATAAATTCACCAGTTGTATGAGTTAATAAAAATAAACAAAATATATTATAATTATATAAGGATATCTATGTGAGTGAAAAAAATTATTATATTTTGGGATATTTTTATACAATTATTATCTATAAATTAATTATATTACCCTGATTTTCAAATTCAAATAAAATTTATGCATATTAATGAATATATCATTGAAAATATTTAATTAATTATTACATTATAATATATTGATGATTTTCCATTGGTAAAATTATATTTAATAAAAAAAATAATAATAATTTATAATTAACTATAATAATTAATATAAATATATTTTATTATATATATATAATTAATTATAACCATAAATTATGATTAACCTTTATAGTTTAATTTGAATATAAATTATTTAAAAAATATTGTTTGGATGAATTCAAATGGAATTTGAAGGTACCTGAAAAAGTTATTTAAAAAAACAATTATTAGAGATAGATGGTACTTAATATACTCAAATGTTATTTATATACCTTCCATACCTAATTTTTTATGAATCAAAAAAGTAGAATTTAATTTCTTCAATATATAAAAAAATGTTTTCTTATAAAAATACATTAAAATTCAGTAAAAGTAAAATAAATAAATACAATAAGTGTTGTTTTGAAAATTAGTAATAAATAATAATTTTATATATTGATTATATATATATTAACATAGAAAGATCCTTATTTATCCTCATAAAAATTATTTACAAAAATTAAATCTAATTTATTTATGTTTGACAATGTTCCATTCCATTAAATCTGATTGATGAATATTTAATTACTTTATATAAACACTCCCAATAATTGCCTAAATATTCTACGTGCTTATGTGTGGTTTTTGTAAAAATCATACTTCTAAAAAATGGAAATAGAAAAAAATCAAGCCAATATGGGAAGATAATTTATCATGCTATTATATTTTCTTTTAATATATTGAAAAACATCATCCTCAATCCATAAATACAGCGTATTAATCTCTTGGAAGATAAAATTTTATATGAATATAAGGAAGATTTTTGAAATAATGAATCACCACAATGTAAATTTTTTCAAAAACCCATTTTGACCATGAGATTTTGTATTCATGTAACACCACGTGGAAAGAATATCATTTTTCCATATCTTGAATATCTAATGCAATACATGAAGTAGTAATTAATTCCACTAAAACTGAATTGAAACCCCTAATCCACTATTATGATATTTTTTCTATTCATCATTTAACCAAAAATGTATCATCATTGATTCTCATAATGTATATGTCTTACCAATACTCTATAACCTATGTTAAATTCAATTAAAATTATTTCACATCCCATAATGATCTCTAAAACTAAAACATCATAACTTCTAAAAAAAGGGGGAAGGATTATTCTATTTATATAGAAATAATTTTTAATCACCCAAAATATTAGATACAAGTTCTCACAAATTTCCTTTGAGAAGATAATTTCCTTTGATTAGGTGTTGAATCATCACATTGAATAAGAAAATAGAATTCATCATCATCAATGATAACCAAATTAGATTAAAAAATTGTTTATCCCAAAGAAACCCATGAAAAATTTATTTAATAGATTTGAAATTTTTTGTACTAAAAATGTGGTTCTTCCATATATATTCTAAGATGTTTTAGCTCTAATACCTTGATATTTTAAAATAATACTTTGTTTTTTAGTATACATGACATGAAACATCAAGAGTTAATAACTATGAAATATTATTATTTAAATATGATCATTATGACATAGCTATTTAATTTGTTGTTATGAATAGAAGTAAAAAAATTCTGAAATATGTATATAATTTTCCTACAAAATAAAAATGTATATATAAATTCCTAAAAAATAAGCACTAAATTTTTAGTAATGTAATTTTATAATTCAAAAAATGTTTTCTTCAAAAATGGTGTTCATTGAATATTATTAGTGAATATTATAATTAATAATAAAAAATTGTAGAAATTTTATTTGATATAAATGATATAAATTTTGAAATAATATTATAAAAATTAGATCTTGATGAAATTTTTGGGGTTTTTTAAAAAGATTAATTTTTCAAGGAATAATGAAAATTAAGATTTTTTTATAAAACATTATTTTAATTTATTGTATTAAAAATGAACAGTTTTATTTTTAATTGTTTTTACAATTTAAATAGTTATTTTTTATATTAAATAATCTAATTAATTTCATTAGAGTAAAAATTTTTCTATGATTTGGTATAAAAACATTTTCTATTCCTGAAATGCATTTTTATGGAAAAGCATTAGCATTTAATATTATGATTATATTTTAAAACTAATTTCTACAACATATAGAAATTTAATTTGATAAAATAGATTAAATATTTTCTATTAGAATGTAATTTTTTTGAATAGGTCAACTTTATTTTTTTTATAAGGAATACTAACCATAAAAATACTTTTCACCATAATAAAGTGAAAATTTCGTTTACTATGGTCAGAATTATTATGGAAAGGATTTAGAATAACCGTAATAATTTATATAAATCTTTATGATGAGTGGATTTTTACCACCACATTCATATTGTATAAAAAATGTCATTTTTGTGAAGGTTTTATTTGATAAAGACCTTTCTATTATTTTAAGTAAATAATAATTCCAACGTGTCACCTTCTTGATTTTTATTATCTGTAATATTCCTTCATAAGGATAAAAAAAATAATTTAAGATTATTAATAGTTATTTTTAATACAATGTTTTTATGATGATAATTTTTTTAAATTTATCGTGATGAAATAATTAACTTAAATTCTTAAACAAGACAAAAAAGTTATTTGCAGGTAGTATAAAATCTAGTAAATGACTTTAAAAAAATTAAAAGGTAACGATTTTTGATGATTTATGGTTAAAAAAAGATAAAAATAATGTATTATTATTTTTTAAAACGTTTATATTATAATTACATTACCTCCTTAACATTTTGTGTACTCAAATTATGGGAATATTCCAGAAAATGACTTTAATGAGATTTTATGTTAACTAATATATTATTTAATTATTTAACATTAATAAAATTATTATATTGGAAAAATTTAAATTTTTATGATATATAATATAAACTATTCTCAACTTATGTGTCACTTTTCCTTTTATTATAACATTTTTGTCCCTGAAAGAGTTTAAAATATTGTTATCATGGTAATCATAAATATAGTTAAAAGAGGTTAAAACTAAGGGATATTTGTTAAAACATAACCTAAAAATGTATAAATTATATTGGATGACATTAATTAAACATATATATATATATATATATCATAGATCCAAAATATTTCAATTTTAATCTACTTCAAATTGAAAAGTAATTTATATTAATTTGATCCTTTAAGCAATTCCATGAGTTCCCTTCCCCTCAATTATAAAGGGACCCCACCCATTATATCTTCCTCACACTTCATGAGTATTGTATCTTGACCAATATAAGACCATGTAACATAAAAAATAATTATACCATTAATATAGGTCATGGTATCGCCAAAAACCACTCTAAAAGTCTTAATGTGCAAGATGAAGTTTTATTCTAAAGAAGAGTTATTCATCTTAACTATCTGCTTTCATTTAACATATTTTTATACCTTATTAAAATATTTTTTAAAAATAAGGATATAATAACATAAATATACTAAATTTATGTAATTATTATTATTACTATGTTACAACAATTGTTTCATCCCTTTTTCTATAAATAAAGTATCTAAAACATCATTGGTGTGTATGTTTGGACTGCCACCTGCACAAAGTGATGTATTTGGTTTTCCATCACTAAGTCTCATGGATGTTTATAATGATTTTTTTAATGTTAGAATATATTTATTAATATAATTAAATAATTATAATTCCATAAATATAATTTATCATATATTTTATAACCCTTACATCCATTTGAAAAGTATAACATTGTTCAAGCATACATGTAGACGACCACTTTCAAGAACTGATGTGATTTTTTTCATGTATGAATTTGATGGATGGTTGTAAAAATGGATTTAATATATAAAAATTATTATCATTACACAATTAATATTCTGGATATGATGAAACAATGATCCATTTTACCATGACCAATCTTCCAAAGTTATTTCGTAACTATGAACTAAATGTCTTTAAAACACTCGATGTGGACTTAATAGATTTCGTAATTAAATATTGGATTTAAATAAATAAAATAAATTATTCAATAATAATATAATAAAAGTGGAAATGGATCTAAAAAAATTAAAATAAATAACATAAGTATATTATATATGAGTTAAATGACTTAAATAGAAAGTTTTTACTTTTGGTAAGAGGTTTCATACATGAATTTCCATTCATTTGTTTAAAATTCAACTACATTTACTATGTTATAAAAATAGTATGTGTGAAATGAACTATGGATCTCTTTTGTTTTATTTAAACTTTTTTTTTACTATTTTTACACATAATCACATTATTTTTCAATTATAACTTCGATGATAGGATCATTTAAGGATTATTCTTCTAATTCTCATTTTTAAAGACACGTTTCATGTTATGCACAATTATTTCATTATACGGTGTACTTACTTCCACATGAATGACTTAGTTCATTTTAATTCATTTAATTCATGGAATTTATAAATCCATATAATTTAATTACTTTTAATTAATTTTTATGCAAAAGTTAACATAACGAAAAAGTATTAATGTTACAATCTTGTTTCTTTTTGGGATTATTTATTTCAAGGTTCCTTTAGGAGAAGTTGATTGATAATAATTTTTATTAAGGACATATATATTCTTATCCTTTGGTTATTTCTATGGTTAACATTATTTCCTTTAATTTTCTTCTTTTATGTACTTAAAAAGATCAAAAGAGAGTTTTTAATGGAAAACCGACCTTATTTATATTTTTAGCAAAGGATATTTTCTCTTCTATGTCCACGATCTTTAATTTTTTAAATAAGTTTATTTTATATGAATAATTTATTGTTTAAATTCATTTTAAAAAATCTTCTTGTCTATTTAAAATGGTTTGAATGAAATATTTTTTCTATTTTCCCATCATGATACAATGGGTTTTTTACCAGAATTATGAAGGGATATTTGTTTTATCATTGAAAAAATAAATGGAATTTTCCACTATCATGACTAAATTTTTCTTTCAAGATTCCTTTATAAGTTTCATTTTCTTCTTTCCAATGAAAATGTTTTTCATAATATTTTGTTTAATTTTAGATTTTAACTAAGTGATTACAAAATAAATTGGTATTTTCCTCATAAAAATGTTACCATGATATTTTAAATGTTTTTTTATATATGATAATATCCATTATTATTACATATGTTTTTCTACTCATATTTTGTAATGATACTATCCATATCTTCAATATGTATGTTTTATGATTTTTATAAAACGCATTTCTTTTCCACAAGTCAATTATGTTATAATGGAATTCAAGATGTTTTTAATAGATCTATAATGAAAATGAAATATGTAATGTGTTATATTTATGTATGATACTTAGTAATTGTTTATTTTTATGGATTAGTATGATATAGGTCATGATGATGGTAAAGCCAGATACAACTTCTATAAAAGGTGAGCCCGATATAGATCTCTACTGTATTAAGGAATGTTCCTTTTATTTAAGGGAATTAAGAAGAGAGGTAACCATGCAGGATTCTCTTATGAATTTAACTATGTTTTATTTATTGTTAACAAGAGTGAACATAAGTTATGAAGATAATTTTCCTAGATACCGTCATGTTTTATGTATGCATTCTATGAGTTTTTAATGGTTCCTTTGATCATGATTAAAATCACATGGATCATTATTATTGATTATTATTATTTTTTCCTATGCTATAGATTTATTTCTTGTCACATTATTAATGATCTAGGATTTTAGGGGTATGAATTATCTAACATTTTTTTGGTGCGGATGTGCATCAGGTTACGTTGTTCCGCCAGGACGCATTCGCGCGTGCACCCGTCAACCCGAGGGGATGGGCGCGCGGCTTGTGGTCCCGCAGTCCCGCTTTCCAAAGGCGGGCGGCATCTGTCCCTTATTCAGGGGCTTCTGCTCCTTGATCGAAACCGGGATGATGGGATGTCGGCTCCTCCTTCCTTGGACGTCTCCTCGGAACTCGTCGCCTAATCCGGGTCTCCCTCATAGATTTAAGACATGCTCGTGAATCTCGTTCCCGGTGCCATATCTTCATGGACACCGGTTAATTACGCTGCTTCCGCCCGGACGCTCCAAGGAGTCTGGTCGGGGCAGCAACCTGCGGTGAGGAGGCCGGGTGGCTCTGGGTGCTAGGGGCGTGTCGTAACACTGCGGCTCTGCACGTCTGTCTTCCGTCCCTAATAGGGCTTCTCGAAGGCATGATGGCCTGAGGCATCCCGCACTGGGTGCGGGGGACTGTGTCCCTTGAGGTTTTCCTCAGCTTCCCATGTTTAACACGGGGTACGCCGCGAGTTTAACGTCCAGCGGGGACGGCATCGGACTGATCAACACGAAGAGTGGATCAGATGACAGAACCCCTTGCGGGGAACCTCCAACGCTGGGGCCAACGCATGGGCGGCTTCCCAAGTGATATGGAGTGGAGTGAAGTGGCATGACCCCACCGGGATGTGGTGGCCCGGGTAAGGATCAGGATGGATGATGGAGTGAAGAGCTTGGACCCCGTAGGGGCTTCCTACGTACCGCGTGTTAGCACGGATCAAAGTCAACGTAGTTCGGGTATACAGTTTAACGTCATGTTGGACGTCGGCAAGCCGACTCACGAAGGGGTCGAGGCCGCCGGGCGGAGGATTGAACCGAACCACCTTGCACAGGGGGAGATGGAACGGCCGGGTGGATCACAGTTTCACGTCATGCTGGACGATAAAAGGAGAAATGGAAAAAGGGGCTGTGGGGAGGCACAGTGGAGATACACACGGGCGGTCTCCCACAGGGGCGGATTCATAGGTGAATCGACGCAAGCGTGAACCCTAGAGGGGTCCACTGATGGACGAACCGACGTGAATACGACCGGGACGACCAGGTGGTGGGCTTGAACCTCAGGGAGGTTTCCTACGTACCCTGTTTAGAAGACAGGGATCAAAGTCCACGTAGTTCATTCTGTCAGGACTTACGCACTTGAGGCAGCCCGGATGCGGCAAAACTCAGTTGGAAGGGACTTGGACCGAAAGTATGAGACACCTCGATCCCAGTCACACCCTCTACTGGCTTCGGCAGTGGGGAGGCGCAATGGAGATACACATGCGCGGCCCCCCACAAGAAACTAGGGGTTTGTAATACCCTACCCCCTTAGGGAAAAGCCGCTCCCATTAAATCGTCCCTAAAGAGGGACAATCCCGACATCCCTGCAGAGATGAGCGGGCGGGGGCCACATCCAAACCGGGGGGGGGACCCTGCGTGCGGGGCACGGGATCGGGTGATGCGACGGTTTAGCATCTTGCCAGATGAAGTACAGTTTAACGTCGTGTGTTGAGGATGAAGCGGACGGTTTAACGTCTTGCCGGACGAAGTACAGTTTAACGTCGTGTGTTGAGGACGAAGCGGACGGTTTAACGTCTTGCCGGACGAAGTACAGTTTAACGTCGTGTGTTGAGGACGAAGCGGACGGTTTAACGTCTTGCCGGACGAAGTACAGTTTAACGTCGTGTGTTGAGGACGAAGGTGCTTGGCAGTTTATCATCTTACAGCGCGGATGTGGTACAGTTTAACGTCATGTTGGACAAAACACTTGGCAGTTTATTGTCTTGCAGTGCGGACGTGGTACAGTTTAATGTCATGTTGGACGGATGCAGTTTAACGTCATGCTGGACGAATGCTGAACAGTTTAACGTCTTGTAGTTTGGACGAGGTACAGTTTAACGTCGTGTTGGATGATGCACAGTTTAACGTCGTGTTGGACGAATGCAGTTTAACGTCATGAGGGACGATGGATTTCCGCTGATGGGTCCGTGTCACTTCGCGCGAGCCTGGAGGGCCGCACGGGAAGAAAACGCACGGTGCGGGCACCCAAAATGAAGATCATCGGGCGCCATGCAGGCGGGTACCCTCAGGGGGTCAAGGGGGGCGACCCTGGCGGATTGCGCGCAAAAGAGGAGCTTTGCGCGCAAAACAGCAGGTCGGCGCGCAAAATGGCGGGCTGGCGCGCAATCGGGCCAGCCCTTTGCGCGCGGATGATTGAGATTGCGCGCACCGGGCTTCGGGTAGCACGTGGGGGCAACGGCTCATTCTCTAACGAATGGCCACTTTGAAAATGGGGGGTGCGCGCAATCGGGCTGGATTGCGCGCACCCGGGGGCAATTGCGCGCAAGAGACTTCTTTTGCGCGCAAAGGCCTTCGGGTTAAGGATTATTCAAAGGAAAGGAGCCAAGGGGATTGCGCGCGAAGGCGAACCCCAAGGCTCTATTGTGCGAAAGAAAGGAGGTTACCTGAAGATCGGCATTGCGCGCGGAAGGGGTTGGATTGCGCGAACGATCGACGCTGCAGATTCTGGCAACCTTCAAAACGTCGGGGGTCGCCTTATATTTATAGGCAACCCCAGGCGCGGAATCCGGTCTCGGGCGCGGAATTCCCTTCGCGGGCGCGGAATCCGGACCCGGCGCGCAAGGGAGCCGCGCAGGCCACGGGCGCGCAAAATAGCGCGCCGGCCCCACGCATTGCGCGCATCCCGGGAGGATTGCGCGCCGTCACTCAACTTTGCGCGCGGGCCTCTGAAATTTCGCGCAAGTCCTCCGGGCCCTCCGGAACGTGCTTCTGACTCCAAATATCACTTCGCTTTCCGCATCCGGAGCTTCGTTTTGGAACAACGGACTTTTCCGGCGTCTACAAAAGCCCCCCCTCGGAATCTGATTGGCGAGAGGTCGCAACGATCGGGTTCCGAGGGAGACGCCGGAATGCCGAAGTCCTGGGCTGCGCGGGGCTTAGGCACGAAAAAAGGGGCGCCGGGCGCGCAATTCGCCGCTGCGGTCGCGCAATCGAGCGTTCCGCGTGGCGCGGAATCTCGGCCTCGTCTATAAATAGGGGTCCGGGGTTCCGCGTTCCGTACACAGGCCTTCCGCGCGATAAGCTTCAATGCTCTCGTGCGCGAAATCGCCTTTTCCGGTCGCGAAATTCTCCCGATCGGCGCGCAAAACCATCCGGAATTCGCCTGTCTTTGCGCGAAAACCCGGAACTTTGCGCGACATTCTTCCCAATTGCGCGCCGTCCACTTGGATTGCGCGCCAACCTTCAAACTTCTCTACCAGCCTCGTCCGATCCTGCACGCTTCATCCCTTAACCCGCACAACTCCCGAAACTTCTGAGATGGACGCGCATCAAGGAAATGAGGGGGATGCCGCCATTCGCAGAGCAGAGATGGCGGCGAACGAGGAGGCTTACGGAGCCACGGAGATTGTTTCCAACAATCAATCCCTGTTCGACTTGCTGACTCCGGCCCAGAAGACATATCCACTGTCGGACAACCTGCCGCTCTGGAACTTCGGCATCCTAGATGAGGTTCCGGTGCCAGGGTTCGAGGTTGATGCGCCACGGACCTGGGTGACTCGGGAGGACGAGCTTCCCCGCTATAACATCACCAACAATGGGCATCCTGCCAGGGAGACCAGGCACTTGGACGTCTATGTCCTGAACTCGAGGACACGAACCATTGACGGGGGCGAACCTACTGCGGAGAATTCTCCAGCCCTCTACTCGAGCACATATCGCCAGAGTGTCACTGACGACACCAAGGGCTGGCTGAAGGACTGGGACTTGCGGTCTGGGGGCAATTTCACCAGCGAGTGGGCCTGGGCGTTCTGGGTACGCCACACTTGCGATCACTTCGCAGAGGAGCTGCGGTACATCGGCCTATTTGAGGCGGTGTGGACGTCGCAGTTCCACTTCTACCAGCAGTCCGAGCTCGGGCCGGAGCTGTTCACCCGCTGGTCTCCGGATACCAACACCTTCCATCTTCACCATGGGGAGGTCGGCATCGGTCTCTGGGACATCCACTGCATCGGAGGTGTCCCGCTGGAGGGCTACCAGTATGATGAGTTCCTGCCTCCGAGGAACACCTGGGGTGACAGGTCACGGACTCCCATCCTGACGTGGCATCTGCTGGACCTGGCTACAGAGCGGCTCGGGGTCAAGGACTTCCAGAAGGACATAGCCTACAAGGAGTGGTTCGGCTAGTTCTTGGAGCATGACCCAGCGGTCAAGATGCCAGGCAGGGGGAAGCGGTGCCCGACCGCGGCTCAGAGGAGCCGGAACGGGTCGTACTGGCGGGTCCTGGAGACGGGCGACTACCGCTCATGGGGGTACCGCGTCATCGAGGCCCGGGACCCAAATGTCCGGTACGCGGCGTTCCTGGCCGCCTTTCTGAGTGGGTGGCTCCTGCCAGTGCGGGACGCGAGAATGGGCCTTCGCCCGGCGACACTGGCGATGGCGGGCGCTATGGCCGCCAACAAAAGATACAACCTCGGGGTCCCAGTGCTGGCTAAGCTGTACGCCATCCTGGGACGCATCTCACGAGGGGGTCGCCACGAAGGATCTGTGGGCCCTTTCAGTTCTTCCACGGCTGGGTGGCTGCTCACCTCGGTGGGTACACGTTTCCGAACGCCATCATTCCTCCGGGCAACGGCCTGCGACCCTCCCTGCTGAACATCGCGGGGGTCGCTCCAATGACCCTAAGTGAGGAGGGCGTGAGGATTCGGATTGGCAATCATGCCAATTTCAACTTCAGTCCATTCCCCACTCCCGTCGGCCAGATGATCGACAATGGGCAGGGTCCGCTGGAGCAGCATGAATACTTCCTGAACATGAGGGGCGGGGTGCTCGTGGCTCGGATCGACGGGAAGGTGATCTGCGAGCCTTACGTGCCAACCCGGTTCGCCAGGCAGTTCGGGTGCCTTCAGCGGATGCCGAAGAGGGTATTCACTGCTGTCCGGGAGGAGATGAACCCTTGCGTCCTTCGCCAGATGTGGCTGATGTTTGCCGCTTTCGGCTCCGGCGACGTCATCACTCTCCCTCCTACCGGGGTTGACGCAGGCTTGGCAACCGAGTACGCCGAACACTGGGCCATCGCGTACCCCGAGGGGCTTCTACGGAAGCCAGTTCGGCGGCTCGAGGTTACCTGTGCGGAGACCGGGCGTCAAGGAAGGAGGCGAGGCGCCGCCACACGGGGGAGAACGGAGGCGCGCCAAGCAGCGGAGCCGGCGCGAGCAGGGACTTCGGCGGCGGGCACATCGCAGGCTGCCGCTACGACCTCGGCGCCCAGAGAGGGGGCACGTGCGGTGATCGAAGAGCGGCCCGGGAAGCAGGTGAGACGTCTGCTCGAACCCTCCCACGATGCAGTCTTCCCGGCGCTGTGGTCGGCCTGGATGACCCTGCGGCAGTCACTGGGGACCGACGCCATCTGGCGAAAGATTCTCAGAGAAGGAATCCATCTGCCAGAGGTCGGGCGCCTCCATATTGCCGACAGGGTGGACTTCAACCGGCAGTATGCGTATCTGACGGCCATGGATGATTACGCGCGCCAACGTGGTCAGCGTGCGGAGCCATCCCTTCTGGTGAAGGTGATGATCGGTCTAGAGCCCGCTCCAGAACAGATGCCGCCGGAAGAAAACGACAGTAGCAACGACTCCGAGGAAGAGGAGGAGATGGGGGAGGATGAAGGCTCCGAGGGAAGATCCCATCAGGGGAGTCCGCGGGAGAGCGGTGAGGTGGCCGGCTCTGACAATGTTGATGTCACTGAGCTCCTCGAGGTCCGCTTCTATCCCTACTCAACCTGCTTCATCCATTCCCTTATGCAGCTTCTAACCCATTTCTCCACCTTTCTCAGGAGCGCACAGATGTTGGTCAGGCGTCCTCAGTGGGAGTAGGAGGGGCGCCAGCAGGACAAGGCGGGGGCCAGGCACCCATTATCGAATTGACAAGCGCGGAAGGGCCCCCTGCTGCAACTGTTCCTGCGGCGGCCGAGGTAGCGGAAAATGACGCTCTGAACTCCCGTAAGTCTCCTTACTTTACTGCTGGTGCTTTCTGTTGACGATCCGTGACTAACCACGGCATGTCCTGCGTAGTGATCTCAACACTGGAGGCTCGTCGGGTTGCCGAACCCGGGCCATCCACGAGTGGACCGGTGGCAGACATGCCGCCTTCTCCGGAACAGACGTCCCACACCGAGCCGGCCCCACCAACTGCTGATCAGGGGGCTGCGGACGCCGGAGGTGCTGACATCGGAGAGAGTTCGGGGGCTGACGAGGGTGTCAGCGCCGCTGGGGAGAGAGAAGAAGTTCGCCCGGATGTTGGGGAACCCATCCCTCATGAGGACCTCCCAGGGGCGGACCCTGCAGCAGACCTGCTGGCTGCCTTCCCTGCCTACCGGCCTGCCGACCCCGAGGAGATGGACGACTCAGACGCGGAGGCGGTCGAGGAGAGCCGGATAACGTGCCGGAGGGGGTGGAAGTGCATCCAGCGCTTCCTCAAGCGAGACCCGTCGGAGTGGCTGGGGCGCATGGCATCACATCAAACCTGGATGCGCTTCCTGTGTGCCGGGGGAGCTGATGCTCAATGCCTCCATCTGACGGTTCGTGATTTCATGGCCGAAAAGATGCGCGAGAGCTGCCGGCGTGCCGATGTCACACAAAGTCGGGACATGTCGGAGAGCACGCGGGCGCTCCTCGCGGCGGAGCAGGAAGTCCGGCGTCTCGAAGGGCAGGCGGCAGAGAAGGAGGCCTTCGTCGCAACGTGTACCGAGCTTGTGGAGCAACTTGCATCCCAGCTGGTTGACGCCCAGGTACAGCTGACGGAGGCGGGCCAACAGATGGTCACAATTCAGGTCGAGCGGGAGCGTGCACAGGCCAGAATCGACGAACTGCGTGCTGCGACCGCCGACGAAGAGAGGGCACGCAGAGAGCGAGAAGCAGCTCTGGAGGCCACCAGCCAAAGGGTAGCGGCATTAGAAAGACTCATTCAGCACGCTAATCCCTAAGGGCTTTGTTTTGCCGTTCCCAAAACATTTGCTTTCGCTACTTTGATCCATTTGTATGAATCAATATATTTATCTGCATCTTTTGGCTTAACATGCTCAACCACAATTCACTGTCTTGCGGGAGCGTTAACCAAGCATCAGGCATCCATAGTTGGGCCTGGATTGCTGGAGAAAAGAGGGAGGTCATTCCTAGGAAAGGAGACCTCAAGCCTAATCAATGTATCATCCCCCCAACTTGTTCCAACACACGAGCGGGACAATGCTAGGGGCGTTGAGATTTTATCCGAACATAGGGAAATGAGAAAGGGTGAATCGCGTGTCCCGAATCCAGACATCCACAACGGTCGGCCTTCCAGGAAATGCCCAAGACGGTAGGCGGACAGTGGATCGACCATAACAACTGCAATAGACGGACCGAAGGTCATCATTCATATTACAGGAGGCGGACCACATGTCATCATGAATACCGCTTTGGGGGTTCCTTCAGACACAAGGGTGGAAATCCAGATCAACAGGGCATGCGAAGCGTGGGGCGAAGTGACGATTGTTCGGACAGAATCCAACTCTCTCAAAATTACGCCACCATGGGGAAAGCGTATTAGGCGGATGCACTAATCTGGCCGTGAGTCACCCCAATTCTCAGACAGCACCTCTTTGACGAGGAAACCGTCACTTCCCATCATTGCAATGGGGCATCCCGAGCTGAATCGGGGAGAATATCACAACTGCACCACTCTACCAGAAGCCAGGCCAGACGGCCGGCGACGAAGAGGGGTGGGACTTAACGATCCCTGAGGCTGGACCCGAGTTGAGATGCCCGGGCGTTCCTACGTACTCCATCAGGCTGGAGATCAAGCCATACGTAGTTCTGAGAGTGCAGTTTAACGTCATGCAGGACGTAGAATCCCGTTTAGGGGAGATCTTAGTTTAGGGTCGTAGAGCTCGAACCATAGGGGTAGATCTTAGTTTAAGGTCTTAGAGCTCGGACCATAAGGAGAGATCTTAGTTTAAGGTCTTAGAGCTCGGACCATAAGGAGAGATCTTAGTTTAAGGTCTTAGAGCTCGGACCATAAGGAGAGATCTTAGTTTAATGTCTTAGAGCTCGGACCATAAGGAGGGATCTTAGTTTAAGGTCTTAAAGCTCGGACCATAAGGACCTCAAAGTACGCCACATCGTGGTCCTATCCCCTGGATATGCGAAGATGCACTGAGGGATAGTGTCAAGAGTGTCGAGGTTTTTCCTGGTCAGAATGGGAGGTGGAAAATGTGAATCATGCGGCCATTCACTCAAGGACTGGGGGCACCAGAGTAACGATATGGGAGTACTGCTGACCGTGGCGGAAAAGAAGCATCAATATCGCACTAACCGTTGGTGGAATGAGGAAGCAAACGAGCATCGACCGCTCAATCGCAGGATTCATATCGATTTGTTGCCCGAGGCCATTGGGGGTACCGGCCCGAGTCGGTGGGAGAGCACTGAGGCATTGTATCCGAACCGTTCACGGGGGCTCCACCTAGGGCGTAGACGATGGGTCCGAATGAAAGGGAGCACGAAGCCTGAAAAGTGGAGGAAACATGACCAAGAGGATCCTGACCCTCCTGGCAATAAACTAGAGTACTCTTGACACCGGTGGACCACTGCAAGGGGTCGGGGAACACGCCTTGAGGGTGACCTGAAGGCGGCGGATTCCCCAGAGAAGGGGGAATCTCTAAGAGGTGGGGGGCTGGACCCGAAGTTTCAAACATCCGAGCGTTCCTACGTATCCCATAAGGATGGAAATCAAGCCACACGTAGTTCTTGAAGCGCGGCGCAACACAATCGGGCACCAGCGCGGGGAAGAGTGCGGGTCTGACCCTCGCACACAGAAGGAGCGGCATTTGATATTTCTTGTTTGTCCTTAAAGATGAATGGTTTTTCTTTGTGCGGCGACATGCCTGTGATTGAGAAATCTCTGGCGTCGCCACAATAATCAAGCCACGGAAGGCATTGATGAATGGCGTGGTTTATTAACCAGCGCCCAACATGAGTGTCCCCTGAGGAGAACATCATGATGCAGTGCCGTTTCTCGTCGGGCGGCCAAGACGATCACAGTTTACGGTCGTGTGGTAGGACCAGACAACACAGTTTAAGGTCGTGTGGTTCGGACCATGGAGGAATCCTCTTATCGCGGTACGGCGGACACGGCGGAGGTGGGAACATACCCAGACCTGCGGTCACGCACGATTCCAGGAGAAGAGTCTTGGGATAGGGGTCTGCGTATGTTCATCACCTGAGGGGCAGAGATGCTAGCCTCCAGATATACTGGGCCCAGAACGCGATTGTTCGGGTGACTCCTTCCTCCTTATGGGGACGAGGGTCCAGCTACGCATGGCCCTTAGGGAGGATATCCGCATATATCCTTGGTGCTCAGATCATGGGAGCCTCGAACGACATCATTACCCTTGTCGGTCTGCCTAACGTGTAGAGGTGTACTGAAGGTCAGTATGAAGAGAGTGTCGAGATTCCACTACAACGCACAAAGGCGGAGTGTGAGGAGGACTGCGCAACCAATGTTCAGAGCCTGAAAGAGCCGACATGGCGATCAAGGACGTTGCTGACCATATTCGTAACACAACATCCGATCGCGTCAGCCTAAGACGGGGCAAGCAAACGAGCATCGACCGCTCAATCGCAGAATTCATATCGATTTGCGGCCCAAGACCCGCTGGTAAATCGACCCGGAGCAGTAGGAGAGCACTGAGGCATCGTACCCAAACCGCTAACGAGGATCCCTTTGAGTGAAGGCTCGAAGAAGAGGAAGCGCGAGGCCTGACAAGCAACACAGGACTTGCGGGATTGAATCTGACACTACGAGTCATAGATCGAAGTACCCAAAACATGTTAACAGATCACCGGAAAGGGTCGGAGGACTCACCCTGAGAGCAACCAAAAGAGGGCAGATCCCCGTGATCAACCAAGAGACGGGGCTGGACCTGAAACACAAGCGTCCAGGCGGTCCTACGTATCCCATAAGGATGGGAATCAAGCCATACGTAGTTCTTGAGAGGCAGTTTAACGTCATGCAGTACGATGAAAGGTGTGAGGTGGTCCCACACACGGGGGGAGGCGTACGGCGTGGCCAGTAGACCGACGTGAATGAGGACATGATCCCCCGCTCACGCGATACGCCTCGCACAAAAAGGAGGGGAACTTGGGCCAGAGGCCCAACGTGGGATAGAGATTCCCGGGAAATGGGGCTGGGCCTGAAACATGTATGTCCAGGCGGTCCTACGTATCCCATAAGGATGGGAATCAAGCCATACGTAGTTCTTGAAGTGCAGTTTAACGTCATGCAGGACGAGAAAAGAAGGGGGAGCAGAAGGCATCCCCAAACGTGGGGGGCGTACAGCGTGGCGAGCAAACCGACGTGAATGAGGGCATAGCCCCGCGTTCACACCATACGCCGCACACCCGGAGGCAACTGGGCCAAGGGCCCGAGATGGGATGGAAATTCCCAAAGGATGGGGCTGGGCCTGAAACATGAATGTTCAGGCGGTCCTACGTATCCCATAAGGATGGGAATCAAGCCGCACGTAGTTCTTGAGGGGCAGTTTAACGTCATGCAGGACGATACGCTGGGCAGTTTAACGTCGTGCAGCTTGGACGTGGTGCAGTTTAGCGTCATGCAGGATGAGGCACTTGGCAGTTTAACGTCTTGCAGCGCGGACGAATGCTGAACAGTTTAACGTCTTGTAGCCTGGACGAATGCAGTTTAACGTCGTGCAGGACGTATGCTGAACAGTTTAACGTCTTGTAACTTGGACGAATGCAGTTTAACGTCATGCAGGACGTATTATGAACAGTTTAACGTCTTGTAGCTTGGACGAATGCAGTTTAACGTCGTGCAGGACGTGAGCACACTCAGACAAAGTACTGCTTGAGGAACCTAGCGTTGGTGGGAGGAGTGACACGCTCACCATCCATAGTCGCCAGGGAGTACGCGCCATTGGGATAGACCTTGTGGATGACAAAAGGTCCCTCCCACTTGGGGTCCAACTTGGGCGGCTTCCGGCCGGGGATCATCGGTGCTCTCAGGGCTATCACTAGGTCACCCTGCAGGAAGGAGCGGAGGCGAACCTTCTTATTGAAAGCTCGAGCCATTCTGATTTGATGCCTCTCCAAGTTGTGCAAAGCGTGAAGTCTATTCTCATCCAGTGCTTCCAACTCAACTAGACGGGCTTCAGCAACTCTGTCCGGCGCTTGCTGGTCATAGACCGCAGTGCGCAAGGACGGTAACTGGATCTCGATGGGCAGGACGGCCTCAGCTCCATACACCAGGGAATAAGGGGTCATCTGGGTGGAATTGCGAGTCGTCGTCCGATAAGCCCAGAGGGCGTTGGGGAGCTTGTCCGGCCAACTCTTCTTGTTCTGACCAACCATCTTTTGCAGAATGTTAGAGAGGGTTTTGTTAAACGCCTCGATCTGTCCATTCGCCTGCGCATGATAGCGAGATGTATGGTTCGAGCGAATGTTATACTTGGCGTACAACTTCTTCAACTCGGCTGCTCGGAAATTGGTTCCGTTATCCGTGAGGATAGCGTGAGGCACTCCAAATCGATAGATGATGTTGGAGGTCACGAAGTCAGCGATCGAACAGGATTTGACCTCTCTGAGCGGAATCGCCTCTGCCCATTTGGATAAGAAGTCCGTGGCGGTCAGAATGAACCGGCACTGGCGAGCTGTCGCCGGTGGGTAAGGTCTCACAACGTCCAGACCCCAGACTACAAAGGTCCAGGAATACCTAGTGGTATGGAGAGGCTCCGGTGGCCGATTCACAAAGTTCGCATGAACCTGGCACGCATGGCACCTCCTGGCGTACTCGATGCAGTCATGGATCATGGAGGGCCAGAAGTATCCCAACCTCCGAATCTGGTGGGACAGCTTCGGCCCAGTCTGATGGGCGCCGCATGAACCAGCATGAACCTCTTGCATGACTCGTGGGATCTCAACTCCCTGAAGGCAACGGAGGAGAACACCATCAAATCCGCGTCTATAGAGGATCTGCTCCAGGCCGGGACTGCTCTGGAGGACAAACTGCGATGCGCGGCGTCGAACTCGCTCGCGCTCGGCCCGATCTGACGGGAGAATGCCATGTTGGAGGTACTCAACCAAGGGCGTCCTCCAATCAGGGGCTGGTTCGACTGCCATATCTGGGGTAATCGGGGCTCCGGGCGCAGGGGCAACCGCGGTGAGATTACTTACCGACGGGTCGCGATCTCCTTCCGGGATAACGGGAGCGATGAGCCTGCGGTGCGTCACGCAGACGGTCAGGTTATCCTGTTCAGGCTCTGCAAGTGACGCAGCAAGGCTGGCCAAGGCATCTTCTCGACCGTTCTGCGACCGGGGAATATGGACAATTTCTGGCCGAGAAGGGAACCGGGCCATCAGAAGGAGGGTGCACTCCAGCAATGGCACAAGTTCCGGCTTCCTGACAACATAGTCGCCATTGATCTGCTTAACGACCAGCTCGGAGTCCCCTTTCACGCACAGATGGGGCACGTCGATCTCGAGAGCTAACTCGAGGCCGGTGATGAGGGCATGGTATTCCGCCTCATTGTTGGTACAGCCCTCTGACAACAGGAAAGAGTATGGAAGTACGGCTTGCTCCGGGGTATTGAAGACGATACCCAAGCCCACTCTGTTGAGCTTAGGATTATCGAGTCTTCTACCGGTGGGGCTCCAGGAGGCACCGTCAAAGTGCATCTGCCAGCATGGATCGGCTCGATCAACCGAGAGAATGGTCTCATCAGGAAAGCCTAGATCCAGCGGCTGATCCGCGGAGGTCGGGTGAGCTGCCAGAATGTCTGCCAATGCTTGCCCTTTGATGGCCTTCTGAGACACATACCTGATGTCGAACTGCTGGAGAATCACAGCCCACCGTGCTAGACGGCCAGTCAACATAGGCCGGCTCAGGATATATTTCAACGGGTCTACCCGAGAAACCAACTGTACCTCATGGTGCTGCAAGTAGTGTCGTAATTTCTGTATGGAAAATACGAGCGCCAGGCAGCTCTTCTCGATGGGGGAATACCTAACTTCCGCATCGAGGAGCATGCGACTGAGGTAATAGAGGCTATTCTCCGTTCCCTCGTTGTTCTTCTGGGCGAGAAGGGCACCCAGGGACCGTTCCAGGGCGGTCACATAGAGGACCAGTGGCTTCCCGGATACAGGCGGCATCAGAACCGGAGGTTGAAGTAGGTACTGCTTGATTTCCTCGAAAGCGGTCTGACACTCTTTATCCCATACATAGGTGGCACCTTTCTTCATGAGCCGAGAAAAGGGCTTACACTTGCCGGCCAGATTCGCGATGAATCGGCGTATATAGGCTAGGTGGCCTTGGAACCCTTGCAGTTCCTGGATGGTACCTGGGGGAGGCATCTGGCTAATCGCCCTGATTTTCTCTGGGTCGATCTCAATACCCCGGTATCTTACCACAAATCCAAGGAACTTTCCGGAGGTGACCCCAAAGGCACACTTCAACGGGTTCATCTTCAGGCAGCGAGACCGGAGGAAGCCGAACACTTTCTCAAGATCTTTGAGATGGTCCTGACGCTGGCGCGATTTGACAACCAAGTCGTCGACGTAGCATTCCACCAGTGTGCCGAGCATTGGCTTGAATATGCGGTGCCTCGCCCGTTGATAGGTGGCACCTACATTCTTCAGGCCGAAGAACATGACCCGGTAGCAAAAGGTACCTTGGGGGGCCCTGAAGGCAGTGAACTCCTCATCCTCAGGGGCCATCCGAATTTGGTTGTATCCGGAGTATCCATCCATGAAGGATAGGGCTTGGAACCCTGCCGTGGCGTCAATCAACAGCTCTGTCACTGGAAGGGGAAAAATCATCCTTCGGACAGTGGCGGTTGAGATCGCGGAAGTCGATGCATACTCTGATCTGCCCGTTCTTCTTCCTGACCGGCACAATGTTGGCCAGCCATTTGGGGTACTGAACTTCCCTCACGAAGTTGGCTTTGATAAGCTTGTCAACATCGGCCTCAACCATGGCACCGTGGGACGGGTGCATCTTCCTGGGAGGCTTCTTGAACCCGCGATGGTTCGCCGGGAGACCAAGGCGGTGGACGGCTACCTGAGGATCTAGCCCCGGCATCTCGTCATAGCCCCAAGCGAACACATCACGGTGCTGCCTGAGAAAGTCCACGTACTGCTGCCGCTCCTCAGAGGGCATGGCGGCACTGACCAATGTGGGTCTTGGATCGGCCTCGGTTCCAAGGTTCACCTGTATTAACTCATTGACCGTGGCGGGGACGCCCTCCTCAAAGGCTGGGGGTGCGTCTTCCATATCCTCTCCACTCGGGGAGGGATCGTCCACGGGAGAGACTGCGTTGGAAACTGCATTGGGGCTACCAGATCCTGCTGGGCCACTGGTGCTGGCGCGGGCGGTCGTGGTCATCTCATCAGGAGACTCGCGGGCCGTCGAGACCATGGCGATGTCCAACCGGTGAATCAGGAGGACGTAAGCGTCATCCAGACTTGCCCAGGGATCACTTTCAACAGCGACAGGCTCAAACTCACCTGCCAGGATCTGCTTATCCTTGCTCTTGTAATAGTCCGCGTCCAGATAGCGGGCTTCACACGAGGAAAAAGGAGAGGCATCTCCTTGAAGCACGCCTACTCGACCATTAAGGGAGTATTTGAGGCATTGGTGGTATGACGAGGGAACCGCTACGTGAAGGTGGAGCCATGGCCTGCCCATCAATGCGTTATACGCAGTGTCCTGAGAGACTACCATGAATTCGGTGTTGGCAACCAAGTCACCGAACTGGGTCTTCAAACGTATCTTGCCGACCGGGGTTTGCTCGGTGCGGTCGTACCCCTGGATCCTGAGGTCGGAGGGAATCAAGTCATCCTCAGACAACCCCAATCTCCGGAGCGTCCGAGTTGGAATCAGGTTAATCCCGGACCCCGTGTCGACAAGACAGCGCCGGACTTCAAGGCCATTGAACTAGCCAGTGACATACAACGGACGAATTTGTCCCTGTATAGGAGGGTCTTCATCCTTACCAGAGAACGAGATAACTGCCTGACATTCGGCGTCCTCGATCATTTCGGCGTGAAAGGCCTCTGCAGCCGCAACCTCTGTCTCAAACTGGAGGGGGCTCTTCAGGGCTTCAGCGAGTGCCTCGTGCATCTCAGATGACATGCGCAGAGCCTCAAGGATGGAGAGCCTTGCTGGGATGTCGGCCAAGTGCTTCAGGACATCATACTTTTTGGCCAAGCGCGAGCCCCTGGTTGCAGGAGGTTGCTCTGCGGTTGGCGGCATGACGGGCCTTGCCGGTTGGATCGGCGGCCGACTGGTACTTGGCGTATCTCGCTGTTCACTGGCTGCAGTCCGGGAAATGGTCACCGTACTGGGGTCAGGAGGCCAGGATGGACCCGTGGCAGGGCGGAGCTGGTCGTGACGCGGCTAAGGCGGTTCTGCCTGGTCCCACACCACAAACAGCGGCGGAGGCGAATCCGTCATCCCCGAATGGGGGGGCGGCGCACGTTGTGCTCGGTTTTGAGCCTGCTGCCTAGTCTCAGTGGCGTGCACGGCCTGGATGGAGGTACCAACGGCTGTGCCCCGGCGACTCCTGCTGCTGCGGTTCTTCCGACGGTGGCGACGACCGGGGACACTAGAGAGGTCCACCTGGTGTTCTTCAACGTCGGGAACCGAAAAGGGATTTACCAGCTCGACGGTGTTAACCGAAGCGTACCCAACACCGTCATTGGATGAATCATCCATCACCGGGCGGATCCGAGGAGGGACCCCCATCTCCGGGGGCATGAAATCGCCGAGAGTGCGGGATAGTGGCGGGACCGGCGGGGCGCGCTCTTCCTTCTTGCGCTGCCGCCGTTTGCTCCTCTTGGAAGAGGCAGGCTGGGACGACGATGCCGAAGCAGCACCCACAGATTCTGGGGGCTCAGGCTGATTCAAGCGCGCACGGATGATTCCATGGGCGCTAATGGTTGTCTTGCGGGCCATCCAGTTATTATACTTCTGGGATCCACGGTCGGAGACCAGCTGCCATTCGTCCTCGTTGCCACTATCGTCATCTGATCCCACGAACACGCCCACCACTTGTGCTGGAGCTGGGCCCAACCTGATTACATTGTTGTTAATCTGGTCTTGGAGCCAATCCTTAAACACATAGCACCGCTGGATGGTGTGCCCCAGGGCCCGATGGTAGGGGCAGTAGCGGGGGTTATTCGTAAGATGTGCCTCCTCTGGCCTCCAACACTCAGGCAGTCGCACAATCCTCTGCTCCAGGGCGCTCCGGAAATAACCGGGGACCTGATCCTCGTGGAATGAGTAAGTCAGGTGTCGCGGGCCCCTGGGAGCGTGGTCTTGACGAGGGGCTGGAGGGGCCGGCCGAGGAGGTGGACCCTGATTATCTCGCCTGGGTTGCGGCGGTACATTACGCGGAGGGGCCGACCGGTTCTGGGGCTGCCGTTGCTGGGCCGGGAACTGAGCCCGTGGAGGCGGGTTCCTGTGAGGCTGTGGAGCTGGCCTCGCCGGCAGCAGCTCCAATGGCCTGGGGGCCTCTATCTGGGCAACATCAGCGGGCTCAGCCCTGCTGACTCTCCTTGCAGGAATCATAGGAGGCAGCGGGTGTGCCTGGCTGGCCTGTTGCAGGGCTTCCTCAAGACGTTGAGCTTTGTCTGAGAAGTCCCTGAACCCTCCGGGGTAATTTTGAGTGATCAGGGAAGGGACCAGCTCGGTCTTGACGTTCCCGACGCACATTGTCAGTAGCTTCTCCTGAGTCAATGGCATGTCAAGGGAATACGTGAGACCCTTCCATCGGGCAACGAAGTCCGCGACTCGCTCATCAGGCCTCTGCTTTCACTTGAAGAGGTCTGCGATACTTGTCTTCCGGGTCGTGGAACTGAACTGGTAGAGGAACTGTCTACGGAGGTCCTCCCAGCTGGTTACCGACCCGACGGGGAGCTGGCTGTACCAGACAAATGCTGGCCCTTCCAGTGTCTGAACAAAGCAGCGAAGCTTAGCGGCCTCTTGCTGCGCCGGAGTCCCCAACATAGGCCCGCACCTCGAGTTGAAGTGGGCTAAATGCTGTGGTGGATCTCCAGTCCCGTTGAAGGGAGCGAAAGTGGGATTCCCGAATCCCGGAGGCGCCGGCATGTCATCCACCCATGCTGGGTAGGGCTTGCCGTCCGGTGGGATCTCCACCTGCCGAGTCTCCAAGGCCTCCAAGCGGGAAATGAGCGCCGCCATCGGATCGTCCGGACAAGGGTTCCAGTCCTGGCGAGGATCTCTAACCACGAGCGCATTGCATGGCCCTTCAATCGGGTCGTCGACTGGGTCGTCGAACTCGGCAGCTCGTGGGATGGCGGGCGGAGCGGCCCTTGGGGCAGCGGGAGGAATCCGAGCGGGGTCTCTCAGGTAGTCACGCCGCTCGGGAGGGTGTGGCGAAACATACCGCGCCCTCTTGCCGTAGGCAATGGCCTCTCTCCTATCAGCGAACACGGCGTAATCACGGTTGCCTGGGAGAGTCTCGTCGAGGGGCGGTTGTTCCGATCCCTGCTGTCCTGGCCTAGGATCACCGCAGTCAGGCCGCCGTTATGCAGCGCGCTCGGGGAGGAGCTGGTCAACCAGCTTCTTCTGTTCGGCGAGCTGCTAACGTAGCGTAGCCTTCTCGGGATCCTCCTCTGCCCTCTGTATGGAGGCAGATGGGTCGGCTGGCTTTATAGCCTCGCTGTGCTCTTTTCCTTTGCTGACGTTTCGGCTCAATGTCAGTGCTTCAGTGGGTGCGGGGAGCCCCAGGAGGTTCCTCTGATGACGAGTGACTCTCACCGATGGCTCTAACGACGGCTTGTCTTCGGGGGGGAAGCCCCCGTCGAGAAGTTCCAAGTCGTTCCCCTCTCCCGACAGGTCAGCCATATTGACCGTTTCTGTCCCTGGGGATATACCCTCAGGGCCACCCAGCGAATCGGGCTGTCGGCGAATCACACTGAAGCGTAGGGCAGCGTACTTCCCCCATCCACGGATATACACGTGCAGAGTGGCTTCCTCGATAACTTTGCGGAGTACTTGAAAACACTCAACGCATCGTTGTTGGAGGGCCTCGTGGTGCTCAAATGACCCGGGGTGCCGAGCCGCGGGGAGCATGGCCAGGTCAATTTGACGGCACTGCTCACCAATATCCTCCAGGTGCACTTGACTCCCGGGGTATGGCATTTGTAGGCGGTGAAGACAGGAGTGAGTCTCCCGGAGAGTTCGGCGGAAGCATTCGAACTCATCCGGGGTGAGCGATTCGGGTGCATCAAAGCCCGGCCCTGCGACTGGCCAAAACTTCTCAGGGAAGTGGCCCTCTGCAAGGACGGTCCAGAAGCTCCACGACTCAAACTCGGGACCCAGATCTCCTTGGTCCTCTTCAATGGCTGGGAACGGACGGGGAACCGGCAGTGGTGCCGAGGCGGGCCGCCGGGCTGACGGGCTGGCCGGCGGTGAATACGGCGAACAGGCCGATTGGCCTCCATATCCTGGGCCGCCCTCTAAGGGTGGCGGTGCCCTGGCTACCACATCACGATAGGACGGGCCGGCGAGCGAACATCCTGCCGTAGCATCGGTGCTCGCCGAGGGTGCACCAGATCGTGGTTCGACCGTCGGTCCCCAGAAAAAGTCTCCGGCTTCTCCGACCGAGACGGAAGGCACTTCTGGGGGGGCCGGTACCAACTGCAAGCTTGATCCTTGGGGGTCTACCAGGCCCTCGTTACTCCGGATATACCTTCGGAGAGAAGCGGGGATCACATCGATCTCGCTCTCGGGGAGCACGAGACTGACGTGCCACATTCCTACCCCTTCCCTTGACTGGCGGGATTGGGGAAAGGGCTCTGTCGCCGAATCGTACTCCGCCTCTGAATCAGAGAAGCGAACCGGTCGGATCTCTGTCCGGAATTCCTTAACATTCTTCCCTCGGCGTCGACGCCTTGCCTTCCTGCCCCTGGGTGGTTCTTCGAGGCAGGGCTGATCTCTGTCCTGGCGTCCTCCGGCCGCACTGGTGCTGGGGCCAAGAGGACTGGAAACCAAGGTGCGAGGGGCACCGGGACAGATATCAAAGGGGACGCGGGGAGAGATGATTCCGGGCAGGCCTCTGGGCCGGGATCGGAAGGTGGGATGACCCATGCCTCCTGGATTGGCCACACGGAGTAGATCCCGCTGGTGAATAGCGCTACCGCGAGGTGGTCCGCGGTTGCTACTGCCTGCACCAGCAACCGGGAGAGTCGACCAAACCTGCCTTTGGGGCGGTCGAGGCCTCGATCCAGGTCGGGCATAGAAGTTCCCCTGCTCAGGATGCGCAGGGGCCTGGCGACTGGGGCCAACAGTGGCTTGGGCCAATGCGGCCGCTGTTGCTAGGGCCCCAAGGTGGGCATCCTCTTCCGCTCGTGCCCGACGTTGGCGTCGGGACAGACGGGTCGGGATGAGCGGCCCGGGCAGGTGGAGAGCCCGCTCTTCGACTTGAGAGGCCTGGCGGCGGTGTCGCCGTGGCCTGGCGGGAGTCCTTACCGTAGATCCCTGGAGAGAATCCCGGATAGGGTGATCCCGGGCATCTTCCACCTCATCCGCATAGGGAAGGGAACTGTCAGAGCACTCCGGGGATAAGCTCCCGAAGCGGTTGGACGTTGAGGTAGGCAGCGGTGCCTCCCTGCGCGGCCCTCGGGGGCGGCGGTGGTGGCGAGGTGCAGCCTCCTCAAGGTCTAGGCGAGCCATGTCCCTAGTGGGGATGCCTCCCTCTTCCTCATATCTCCGCACCAGGGTGTTGATCACCCTTCTCTGGATGACCTCCGAGGGGGAGAGAGGGCGTGGTCGTCACGCAATTGCGGCTGCTGGGACGGCCGTGGAACGGGCGGGACCGCGCGGAGTAGTCGCGTCGGTGTTTCCCCTACCTCTGCGCCAGTGGGTGGGCGGTGATCGGGCACTGGATCGGGCGACCTGATTTCTGAAAGCAGGGAGAAGGACCCATTAACACTGACAGGAAAAAGGAATCGACAACCAACCATTAGCGCCATGACGCCTTCCGTGGGGGGAACCTAGGCCCTCGACGTTGCGAGACGGAGTGCCCGATGTCCCTTCCCCAGCCCCTAGCGGGTAAGACTGAATGCTTGGCCGGGCAACACGCCGGTCTTCCAACACCTCTGAAAGTCATCGGTCCTCGTATCGAGGAGAAGAGATTCACGTCGGGTTCACCATTTTTCTGTTTCGGTGCGGATGTGCGTCAGGTTACGCTGTTCCGCCAGGACGCATTCGCGCGTGCACCCGTCAACCCGAGGGGATGGGCGCGCGGCTTGTGGTCCCGCAGTCCCGCTTTCCAAAGGCGGGCGGCATCCGTCCCTTATTCAGGGGCGTCTACTCCTTGATCGAAACCGGGATGATGGGATGTCGGCTCCTCCTTCCTTGGACGTCTCCTCGGAACTCGTCGCCTAATCCGGGTCTCCCTCATAGATTTAAGACATGCTCGTGAATCTCGTTCCCGGCGCCATATCTTCATGGACACCGGTTAATTACGCTGATTCCGCCCGGACGCTCCAAGGAGTCTGGTCGGGGCAGCAACCTGCGGTGAGGAGGCCGGGTGGCTCTGGGTGCTGGGGGCATGTCATAACACTGCGGCTCTGCACGTCTGTCTTCCGTCCCTAATAGGGCTTCTCGAAGGCATGATGGCCTGAGGCATCCCGCACTGGGTGCGGGGGACTGTGTCCCCTGAGGTTTTCCTCAGCTTCCCATGTTTAACACGGGGTACGCCGCGAGTTTAACGTCCAGCGGGGATGGCATCGGACTGATCAACACGAAGAGTGGATCAGATGACAGAACCCCTTGCGGGGAACCTCCGACGCTGGGGCCAACGCATGGGCGGCTTCCCAAGTGATATGGAGTGGAGTGAAGTGGCATGACCCCACCGGGATGTGGCGGCCCGGGTAAGGATCATGATGGATGATGGAGTGAAGAGCTTGGACCCCGTAGGGGCTTCCTATGTACCGCGCGTTAGCACAGATCAAAGTCAACGTAGTTCGGGTATACAGTTTAACGTCATGCTGGACGTCGGCAAGCCGACTCACAAAGGGGTCGAGGCCGCCGGGCGGAGGATTGAACCGAACCACCTTGCACAGGGGGAGATGGAACGGCCGGGTGGATCACAGTTTCACGTCATGCTGGACGATAAAAGGAGAAATGGAAAAAGGGGCTGTGGGGAGGCACAGTGGAGATACACACGGGCGGTCTCCCACAGGGGCGGATTCATAGGTGAATCGACGCAAGCGTGAACCCTGGAGGGGTCCACTGATGGACGAACCGACATGAATACGACCGGGACGACCAGGTGGTGGGCTTGAACCTCAGGGAGGCTTCCTACGTACCCTGTTTAGAAGACAGGGATCAAAGTCCACGTAGTTCATTCTGTCAGGACTTACGCACTTGAGGCAGCCCGGATGCGGCAAAACTCAGTTGGAAGGGACTTGGACCGAAAGTAGGAGACACCTCGATCCCAGTCACACCCTCTACTGGCTTCGGCAGTGGGGAGGCGCAATGGAGATACACATGCGCGGCCCCCCACAAGAAACTAGGGGTTTGTAATACCCTACCCCCGTAGGGAAAAGCCGCTCCCATTAAATCGTCCCTAAAGAGGGACAATCCCGACATCCCTGCAGAGATGAGCGGGCGGGGGCCACATCCAAACCAGGGGGGACCCTGCGTGCGGGGCACGGGATCGGGTGATGCGGACGGTTTAGCGTCTTTCCAGACGAAGTACAGTTTAACGTCGTGTGTTGAGGACTAAGCGGACGGTTTAACGTCTTGCCGAACGAAGTACAGTTTAACGTCGTGTGTTGAGGACGAAGCGGACGGTTTAACATCTTGCCGGACGAAGTACAGTTTAACGTCGTGTGTTGAGGACGAAGCGGATGGTTTAACTTCTTGCCGGACGAAGTACAGTTTAATGTTGTGTGTTGAGGACGAAGGTTCTTGGCAGTTTATCATCTTACAGCGCGGACGTGGTACAGTTTAACGTCATGTTGGACAAAACACTTGGCAGTTTATCGTCTTTCAGTGCGGACGTGGTACAGTTTAATGTCATGTTGGACGGATGCAGTTTAACGTCATGCGGGACGAATGCTGAACAGTTTAACGTCTTGTAGTTTGGACGAGGTACAGTTTAACGTCGTGTTGGACGATGCACAGTTTAACGTCGTGTTGGACGAATGCAGTTTAACGTCATGCGGGACGATGGATTGCCGCTGATGGGTCCGTGTCACTTCGCGCGAGCCTGGAGGGCCGCACGGGAAGACAACGCACGGTGCGGGCACCCAGGATGAAGATCATCGGGCGCCACGCAGGCGGGTACCCTCAGGGGGTCAAGGGGGGCGACCCTGGCGGATTGCGCGCAAAAGAGGAGCTTTGCGCGCAAAACAGCAGGTCGGCGTGCAAAATGGCGGGCTGGCGCGCAATCGGGCCAGCCCTTTGCGGGCGGATGATTGAGATTGCGCGCACCGGGCTTCTTGTAGCACGCGGGGGAAACGGCTCATTCTCTAACGAATGGCCACTTTGAAAATGGGGGGTGCGCGCAATCGGGCTGGATTGCGCGCACCCGGGGGCAATTGCGCGCAAGAGACTTCTGTTGCGCGCAAAGGCCTTCGGGTTAAGGATTATTCAAAGGAAATGAGCCAAGGGGATTGCGCGCGAAGGCGAACCCCAAGTCTCTATTGCGCGAAAGAAAGGAGGTTACCTGAAGATCGGCATTGCGCGCGGAAGGGGTTGGATTGCGCGAACGAGCGACGCTTCGGATTCTGGAAACGTTCAAAACGTCGGGGGTCGCCTTATATTTATAGGCAACCCCGGGCGCGGAATCCGGTCTCGGGCGCGGAATTCCCTTCGCGGGCGCAGAATCCGGACCCGGCGCGCAAGGGAGCCGCGCAGGCCACGGGCGCGCAAAATAGCGTGCCGGCCCCGCGCATTGCGCGCATCCCGGGAGGATTGCGCGCCGTGACTCAACTTTGCGCGCGGGCCTCTGAAATTTCGCGCAAGTCCTCCAGGCCCTCCGGAACGTGCCTCTGACTCCAAATATCACTTCGCTTTCCGCATCCGGAGCTTCGTTTGGGAACAACGGACTTTTCCGGCGTCTACAAACGTAATACTCATGAAATTTGAATATGTTCTCATATATATTTTTTCTCATCTTTTGTTCATAGTAGATAGTAAATTATTAATGACTATGTTTACTCTTACCAATAATCTAATCTCACCCATAATATATTTTCCTTTTCCTTGGGTTATGAAGAATTATGTTAAATAAATTATTTCTAGAAAGGTTTTATGTATGAAGAATTTTTTGGTCGATGTAGAATACATACTGTAAAATAAAAAAAACTATGTATCAGATAAAAATAATCACTTGAAGTCATGGGTATTGTTAGTTAATATCTCGACATAATTATCTGAAATAATAAAACTAAAATTAACTTTGGTATATAAATGATCTAATATTTCTATTTGAGGATGTATGTTTTAGATCACTAATATTGTGTTAAGTTTACTAGTTTCGATGCCATAAATATAAAGAATATTTTTCATGTACTAGATTTAGGGGGTGTGAGTTCAAGGCTATTATAGTTGTTGTTAGATTAACATTTAGATATCTTTTGATACTAGGTTGTATTTATGTACGGTTAACATAAGTGTTTTGAAATCTATCATGGGTTTATGTTTTTAAGGATGTACATATGTTCAATGGATAAAATTATATTTTTTATGTTCATAAGTGATTAAACATAAGGTGATTTAAAACTTTTCTATATTTTATGAAGGATAATACATTGAGTTAATTCTCATGTAATGGGAATTGGGTTAACCTTGATGGTTTAAATGTTATTTTTTACAAGATAATATTTTTTTCTGATATTTATGATATAGATAAGGATAACCATTCATGTTAGTAGCTAAAGATTATTATTATTATTTTGGTGATGTTCTCTAGATTATATTATTCGGTAGTGATTTAAGATATTTTGGGGACATTATAATTTGAATATTTTTATCGTACAACTATTTATAGACTGAAAATTATTTAAATATTGGAGATTAATATTTCTCATATTCATATAAAGGCATATTTGGGTATTATATTACCATTTTCAAACCATATTGTTTTTAATAAAGATAAGGAGAATATATTTTCATCCACTTATATAACTCATGTTCAATCATAAGTTGATTGTATTTTTACAATCATTAAATATTCGTACTCACTATTTGGATTAAAAGATAATATAATGGTGGAAAATTATTATAACACACAACCAAATGAGGAAATTTTGTTTATGGATTTTATGAAAATATGTGAAGTATATTTCTTTATATTTATAGTCTACATTATAAATTAATTACTCAAATATTAGAAATGTATCATGAAATATAAATTTTATCCTATTATATTCATTTATGATTAATTAATTCTCTACTTAATCCCTTATTAATGTATAGTTATGTGGACATTAACATTCTCATTATTATTCACTTTCTTGTGATAAATGTTATCTATCACTCCCCATCATTATTTATACATTAATTTTATCTTCCATATACTTATTTTCACTTCAATATAATTTTATCCTATTTGTAAACACAAAAATGTATTATTCTAGATGACCTTATTATTTCATTTTCCATCTTTTCAGAAGGAATATTTATTAACTCATTTGTCGATCTGGATTTTCAATGAAGGAAAATTCAAACGATAAACCTTTTATTACCATGTTTATGATATATTTTTGAGGAATAAATATATTAATTTTTTGGAGAATTTAATACTCCAATATTTTTAAATAACACTATGTTTGATAACATACATTACATACAATATAAGGCCACGACCTTAAAACTTACTTAATATTGATTTAAATGAATAATTCACAATGATGATATTTTCATGTTTAGAGTTTTAGAGAATTAGAACATAACTATTACATCTCAAAAGATTACAAGGTAAACACTTCTACTAAGTTTCCATAATAATAAAAACTCTTAAAAAGAAACATGTCTAATTCCATGTTTTATATAGCATGACATTCCCTTGATCCCATCCTTGACCTTATTCCACATTAATTCCTGTGAAAAACATTTCAAAAAAACTTGGGGTGAGCATAAAAAGCTCAGCAAGGGATACACAAGGGATGAAAACTGTTAGTTTTTCAAACATCAAGTAAACCATGTATACTCTATCAAAGTAATACCTTCACCTTCATGAAGTAGTAAAAACTCTTCACTGAATAAAGTATCATTACATACCTTTTTGTAACCAAAGGATTACCATGAAACCCATATAAAGAACACATAACATATATAAAGGTAACTTGGGACATAAACATACTTAAGTGGAATAAACATACGGTCGACTTCCACACATATCACTTAATTGAATAGCCATACGGAAAATTTCCATACATACTTAATGGAATAGCCATACGGCCGACTTCCATACCAAATGCATTGGAGGTTATAACGTAAACACACATCCTGGTATTCACGACACCACCCGTTATATGGTTTATAACGTAACCACCTGTTAAAATGTCTATGTACCAATATAAAATCATAAAACATAAAACCAATATAAAGGAATGATAACATTTCCACATTTCAATCACAATATATCATAAATATATTGACATAATAGAATCCTTTCTCAAAACCATTTTCAATACCAAAATACATAAAAGAGTATATGGTATTTATTTTATTTTAAAAACATTACGTCTTGTTGAGGAAGCCAAAGACCAAATAATACTTATGACGGCAGAAAAGGTCGTTTTCGCCGCGTATGTTAAAGAAACATTCCTTTTTTTCGTTTTGTAAAATGCTTCTTAGAAAAATATTCCTTTTGTATAAAAGTAAAAGTCAAAGGGGTTTATACACCGTATAAAAGAATGTTGTGTATAAAACGAAATATGCCCTAATGAAAGGAGATTGAGACGAAGTCCCTTACCTCGGGTCCGACTTGACTCGATCGTTCTTTAATGTCCTGAATAATAAACATGAGTTAATTTCTACTTGCTTAAGAACCTTTTTCAAGTTCATTATTCCTTTTATATCACTTATTGCCATGTTATAAACATTAGTAACCATTTATGTTAATAATGTTTGTTTTGTCGATATTTGGTTCTTAAGTCGAAAGTGGACTTCTTACAATTACATGTTGTTAATTTGGTCAAAGGTTCATTATATCCAGAATGATATTAATTATTTGGATAACATATATATCATATATATTCATCATATACATGTATTTATAATATTACATCACATTTAGAGGTAAGAAATGAAATGCACCATTCATTGAGACGTTAAGCCGTACGTACGCATGAACGCTACTTCCATTTCTATTTTGTATTTTATGGAATGGAATTATAATGATATAAGAGTATATTATAATTTCATTATAATAACATATATAATATCATTAACTTTATCCTTTACAAATCCCACATATTGTATTAACGAATCAAATCACTTTCAGGGGGCGGTAGTCCGCACTTCCTAAAATGAAGATATCGTGTTTACCCATAATGGAAACAATAATGGTATGCCATAAATTAAAAATACAGAAGCTTAAGGAAAGAATAAACATATTATATATCATATACAAAAATAGTTACATCATAATTTCCACCTTTGAAGGTGTTAAATGAGTATTGAACAATCATCGTTTCGGGAGGTAGAATTTCGCCATCCACGGAAACCGTATGTTCTTTAACCATTTGATGTAGTTGTGTGAGATTGTAGCTCAAAAAATCTTATAACAACATCCTAGTATATTGAATATACTGGTGTTGTTACAAAAGAAGTAAATAAAAAGAGTTTAGGGGGTTGTAGAAGCAAAATAAAACACATGAACATTAGAGATTGAATTACCTTTAAAAGTGTAACTCCTTTTGATTTGAGCCTAAAGGCTTCCTTTGAAAGGCTTATGCCCAAAGGGAATCCTCTAGGATTAGGAGAGGGATGTGGAGAGAGTAAATGGGCATGGGATGGCCGAGCTAAAGGCTTGAGGAGTGTGTGAAATGAGGTAGAGGTGGGGGCCTTTTATAAGAGGAGAGGAGGGGCACTTTTGGAAATCATGAAACTATTATTTTATTTTCAAACGTTTTTCGAATTTCTAAGGTCCCATATTGATATATTTCAATGATAAGATGATAAGTCTTAGAAATATTCCCATCCAATAGTTTTTTGACAAGTTTGGGTCTTAGATTTTATATTATCATTTCATTTTATTTAAACTTTTCATTAATGAGGTCATCGTTGCATCATCATGATGTCATAATTAAATTAATTTATTTAATGTCTAAAAATTATAAAAAAAATATCCTGATGTGGGAAATCTTTTTATATTTCCGAAGAGTATTTATAGAAAAAATTATGATTAGTATAACCCCTTCTAAAAATTGTTTTAGTAAAACAATTTATGATAGTGTCATTTCCACCTTTATTTTAAAAAAAAGGCATTAAAGTCATTATCTCACCTAAGAGGCTCCATAGGGTCCCCTAAATCGACCCATGGGTTGTCTTGATCGGACATGACTCGTCCAATAGGGGTAGGACAAGTTTCATGGTGTTTTCACATTTTTAAAATATCATTTCTACCATAAATTGCACTAATTACCTCTAATCGTGATTAAAAACTTCATAAGTTACTATTCACCAAAAAAATATTTTTATCTCATTGAACCACATTTTACTTCTTAATGACAACCATGTATGTCGGATTTTAAAAATTCAATACACATTAGTGGTAAACTTTCATTTAACTGAAAAATCAGTTTGCTTGATTACCACTTTGTGGTTTCACTATTCATTAAAAATTGATGTTTTTCAGAAAAATACCAAAAATTCACCCTAAGCTATATTTGATATTCCGAATTCAAAAATGAAGTCCATTTTACAAAATTCACAACATATAAGTTTAATTAATTAATTTAATAATTAATTCCCGCTGTCAGAGCAAATAGCGTGTTTTTATGAAACAATAAGTATCAAAAGATTGACACTAGTTTAAGTCCGATTTCAAATTGAAATTAATTCCAACGACCACTATTGGATTTAATGGTAAAAATATTTTCCAATTTCACTTTAAAACCAATTCAAAATATAATCTAATAATAAAATAAATTATATTAAAAGTGGTTTTGAATTAAAATACAACGTTTTACACTATTCGTTAAAAAATGAACTTTATCGGAAAGATACTAAAAATTTACACAAAGTAAATTTTGATGTCTCGATTCTAAAGAAGAGTTATTTTTGGTCCAATATAATTTATGAGACTGATCAAAACTATATTTAATGACGGTTTTTTGTCAAAAGGTGATAAGTGAACCCTTAGTTAAAATTAGGGCATAAATGCCTAAAATTGAATTCTTTCCGTATTTTAAGCCTTTATCCTTCATTTTGTAAATGTAAAAACATTTAAAAACATATATAATCATATTTTAGTTATTTATATCCATTCACGCAAGTACAACAGCTACTTGTTAACTAATATTTAAAATAATATTATTTTATTACTTGTGTGCAATGTAAGTTTTCAAAGAAACTCATCGTTGTGTATTGAGTACGCTATCGAACGTAGAAACCCCTTTTAATTAAAATTAATATTTAATTCGTAAATATTAATAAATATGAAAATTCTTTCTTCTTTAATTACCTGGGATGTTACATCCTTCCCCCCTTTTGGTAATTGCATCCTCGCAATTTTATTCACTTATCAAAATAAGTGGGGGTATTTATCCCTCATAGCATTTTCAGATTCCCACGTTGCCTCTTCAATCACATGATTTTTCCACAAAACCATTACCTGATGAATCACTATATTCTGTAACACCTGCTACCTGTGGTCAAGAATCTGGACTGGTTGTTCTTTATAAGATAGGTTCTCTTCCAGCTGAAGTACCTCTGGACTCAAAACATGAGATGGATCTGGAATATACTTTCTCAACATTGAAACGTGAAAAACATTGTGTACCTGAGATAAACTCGGAGGTAAAGCCACTCGGTAAGCAACTGATCCAACTTTCTCCAGAATTTCATATGGTCCAATAAACCTTGGACTCAGCTTTCCTTTCTTACCAAATCTCATCACACTTTTCCAAGGAGAAACCTCAAGAAAAACATGATCACCTACCTCGAAAGATAGATCCTTCCTCCGGTTATACGCAAAACTCTTCTGCCTGCTCTGAGCTGTTCTCATGTGCTTCTGAATCAAATGAACTTTTTCTGCCATCTCTTCTACCAATTCTGGTCCCATCAGCTTCCTTTCACCCACTTCATCCCAAAATGATGGAGTTCAACACCGTTTCCCATATAATGCCTCAAACGGTGCCATCTGTATACTGGAATGAAAGTTGTTATTATAAGAAAACTCAACCAAAGAAAGATGTTGGTCCCAACTTCCCTGATAATCCATCGAACAAGCTCGTAGCATATCCTCCAAGATCTGAATTGTTCGTTCTGACTGCCCATCTGATTGAGGATGAAAAGCTATACTAAAATTTAATTCAGTACCCAACGACTTCTGAAGGCCTTTCCAAAAGTTAGATGTGAACCTGGGATCACGATCAGATACAATGGAGAGGGGAACTCTATGTAACCTGACTATCTCTTTAAGATACAAATGGGAAAGTTGATCTAGGGAAAAAGTATCTCGTATAGCAAGGAAATGAGCAGATTTAGTCAAGCGATCAACAATAACCCAGATTGCATTATTACCTCGAGATGTCCTCGGTAATCCCACAACAAAGTCCATGGATATGTTTTCCCATTTCCACTCTGTCACTGGTAACGGCTGAAGCATCCCTTTCGGTAACTGCCGCTCTGCTTTAACCTGCTGACAAGTCAGACACTTCACAGTAAAATCAGCAATATCTCTTTTCATTCCATCCAACCAGTAATACTCCTGCAGATCTCTGTACATCTTAGTACTGCCAGGATGAACTGAAAAAGGGGAACTATGAGTCTCACATAACAACTCATTATTCAACTGTGAATCACAAGGCACACATAATCTCTTCCCAAACCTCAAAACACAATCATTATAAATGTTGAATTTAGGCAACTTACCTTTCTGAACCAGCTCTACCTTTTTCTGCAACTCACTGTCTCGCTTCTGTGCTTGCTTGATTCTGTCTGATAGAGAAGATTTCACTGATACCTGTAACAAAACAGAAGAAAATCCTGTACCAACAACTTCTATGCCAAAGTTCATCAAATCCTTAACCAAAGGATCATGTTCCAAACGCAACATTGCTAATGAAGCATTACTTTTTCGACTCAAAGCATCAGCCACTTTATTTTCTTTTCCCGGATGGTAATGAATTGTACAATCATAATCCTTGATTAATTATAGCCATCTCCTTTGTCTCATGTTCAATTCTTTCTGAGTGAATATATACTTTAAACTTTTTTGATCAGTATATATTTCACACTTTACTCCATACAAATGATGCCTCCAGATTTTTAAAGCAAAAACAACAGCAGCTAATTCCAAATCTTGTGTAGGGTAATTTATCTCATGAGTTTTCAACTATCATGAAGCATAAGCAATTACCAGATCATTCTGCATTAGGACGCAACCAAGTCCTTTCAATGAAGCATCACTGTATATAACAAACTCACCAATCCTGGAAGGTAGCTCCAAAACTAGAGCATTCACCAATCTTCTTTTCAATTCCTTAAAACAATCATCACATTCTTTTGTCTAGATAAACTTAACACCCTTCCGAGTTAGCTTAGTCATTGGACTAGATAACCGTGAAAAATTTCTAACAAACCTTCAGTAATAGCCTGCCAAACCAAGGAAGCTACGAATCTCAGTTACATTTGTGGGTCTTGGCCATTCTTCAACAACTTTTGTTTTAGTAGGATCAACAGTTATGCCATATTTTGAAACAATGTGACCCAGGAAAGAAATTTGTTGTAACCAAAACTCAAACTTGCTGAATTTTCCATATAGTTTCTTTTCTTTTAAGGTTTGCAAGATAACCCTTAAATGACTTTCATTCTCCTATTTACTTTTAGAAAACACCAAAATATCATCGATGAAAACAACCACAAACTTATCCAAGAACTCGTGGAAAATTATATTCATATAGTCCATGAATACAGCAGCTGCATTGGTTAACCCAAAAGGCATAACTACAAATTTATAATGGCCATATCTAGTACGGAACGCAGTCTTCGGAACATCGGCTTCTTTTACTTTCAACTGATGGTACCCCAACCTCAAGTCAATATTTGAAAAATACTGAGCTCCCTGGAGCTGATCAAACAAATCATCGATATGAGGCAAAGGATACTTGTTCTTAATAGTAATATTATTCAAGGCTCTATAATCAATGAAAAGTCTCATTGATCCATCTTTCTTTTTAACAAACAAGACAGGAGCACCCCATGGTGATGTGCTAGGTTGAATGAAACCTTTATCTAATAACTCCTGCAATTGATTCTTTAACTCAAAAAGTTCAACTTGATCCATTCGATAAGAGGGTTTTGAAATTGGCTTAGAATCAGGAACTAAGTCAACAGTAAATTCAACTTCCCGATCAGGATTAATACCATGGAACTCATCAGGAAAAACATCAAGATACTCACTTACCACTGGCACATCATTAATCTAAATAGTTCCTTTATTTTCAACAATATGTGCAAGGTAACATTCATTTCTATCTTTTACTAGTTTCTCAACTTCCTGATATGTTATCAAAATCAAAGGTTCATTCTTGTACACAAACTGAAAATATTTCTAAAAAGAAACCATTTTAGCTCTGCATTCAATCTTAGCATGATAAACAGAAAGCCAATCCATGCCCAAAATAACATCAAACTCTACTAGAGGCAAAACAATAAGGTTTGCTGGTAGATTCTTTCCACATGCAAGGATATGAAGGTTCTTATAATTCCTTTTTGTCTCAATGTTCCCTCTGGGTGTTTTTACCATAAGTTCAGGATTCATATCTTGATATGGAATTTCCAATTTACTAGAAAACTTCTCAGAAATGAAAGAGTGTGTAGACCATGAATCAAACAACACATTGGCATAATCTGAACAAATAAACAGTGTACCTGATACCACTTCATTCGATGGCCCAACATCTGCTGAAGTTGTTGAAAAGGATTTCACCACCCCTTTCTTCTTGTAGTCCGGCTGCATTCCCCCAGTTGAGTTCTTCGTTGGACACTCATTTTCATAATGACCCATTTCATTACATTTCAAACATCTTATCGTTGGCTTCTCATTGCCTGCTTGATCATCTTCCTTACAGTTACGAGAAATATGACCAGACTTACCGCTTCGAAAGCACTTACCAGACTTGGATAAACATTCTCGAGGATGCATTTTACCACACTTCTCATAGGATGGATATTTTGTTTTCTTACCTCCATGCTTCTTTGATGAATTCTTCCCCTTTGCCCACCATCTAGACCTCTTATTATGTTATTTGTCATAGAACACCTGATCATCGGCAAACTCCATTTCCACCTTCTCCGCACATCGAACAAGCTTTTCATAACTTTTGAACTCACGAGAAGCTAAATCCCTTCGATACTTTGGCTTTAACCCTGAGTAAAAACGGTTAATTTTACTATCAAGATCTCGTATGAATTTTGGAGAATACCTTTCCAATCGAGTGAACATTGCTTCATAAGCAGCCACTGAATCATCCTCCTGCCTCAATTCTAGGAACTGTTTTTCCATCCTAAGACGAACAACCTTAGGAAAATATTTCTCAAGAAACATACCTTTGAATTCGCCCCAGTGAAGATCCTCAATCTCATCACTATCTCTGATATTTTTCACCATCAACCACCACTGATCAGATTCACCTTCAAAACGGTAAACAGCAAGACTAACCCTTTGATGTTCTGAACACCCCATGACATCAGAAATCTTCTCCATTGCTTTAATCCACCCTTCAGCTTGCACAGGGTCAGATGATCCTCTGAATGATGGGGGATGTTGTCTCATGAAATGTTCCACCACTGACATGTTCCTCTGCGGTTGATATGGCTGATCTCGTGCATGGATACCACCACCATTTATAGCCTGAGTCGACTGTGCCATCATTGCAACAAACTGTTCAATTCCGATTCCGACCATCTCAGGTTGCTGATTTGGAAGGTTGTCTTCCTCCTGATGTCGTCCCAACATAGCTGCTTTTTTTCCTCTGTGGAAAACCATTTTGAACACAGAAATATCATAGGCGAAGCAACATGGTTATCCTTAAATGCTATATCATTTCAACCATATTAAAATTTAACACTTTTCTAACTTCTAAAGTTGTCTAAACCGACCTCTGATACCAACTATAAGGCCCCGACCTTAAAACTTACTTAATATTGAATTAAATGAATAATTCACAATGAGGATATTTTCAGGTTTAGAGTTTTAGAGAATTAGAACATAACTATTACATCTCAAAAGATTACAAGGTAGACACTTCTACTAAGTTTCCATAATAATAAAAAACTGTTAAAAAGAAACATGTCTAGTTCCATGTTTTATATAGCATGACATTCCCTTGATCCCATCCTTGACCTTATTCCACATTAAGTCCTGTGAAAAACATTTCAAAAAACTTGGGGTGAGCTTAAAAAGCTCAGTAAGGGATACACAAGGGATGAAAACTGTTAGTTTTTCAAACATCAAGTAAACCATGTATACTCTATCAAAGTAATACCTTCACCTTCATGAAGTAGTAAAAACTATTCACTGAATAAAGTATCATTACTTACCTTTTTGTAACCAAAGGATTACCATAAATCCCATATAAAGAACACATAACATATATAAAGGTAACTTGGGACATAAACATACTTAAGTGGAATAACCATACGGTCGACTTCCACACATATCACTTAATAGAATAGCCATATAGCCAATTTCCATACATACTTAATGGAATAGCCATATGGCTAACTTCCATACCCAATTCATTGGAGGTTATAACGCAACCACCCGTCCTGGTATTCACGGCACCACCCGTCATATGGTTTATAACGTAACCACCCGTTAAAATGTCCAAGTACCAATATAAAATCATAAAACATAAAACCAATATAAAGGAATGATAACATTTCCACATTTCAATCACAATATATCATAAATATATTGACATAATAGAATCCTTTATCAAAACCATTTTCAATACCAAAATACATAAAAGAGTATATGGTATTTATTTTATTTTAAAAACATTACGGCTTGTTGAGGAATCCAAAGACCAAATAATACTTATGGCAGCGGAAAACATCGTTGTCGCCGCGTACGTTAAAGAAACATTCCATTTTTTCGTTTTGTAAAACGCTTCCTAGAAAAAGATTCCTTTTGTATAAAAGTAATAGTCAAAGGGGTTTATACACCGTATAAAAGAAAGTTGTGTATAAAACGAAATATGCCTCAATGAAAGGAGATTGAGACGAAGTCCCTTACCTCGGGTCCGACTTGACTCGATCGTTCTTTAATGTCCTGAATAATAAACATGAGTTAATTTATACTTGCTTAAGAACCTTTTTAAAGTTCATTATTCCTTTTATATCACTTATTTCCATGTTATAAACATTATGTAACCATTTAAGTTAATAATGTTTGTTTTGTCGATATTTGGTTCTTAAGTCGAAAGTGGACTTCTTACAATTACATGTTGTTAATTTGGTCAAAGGTTAGTTATATACAGAATGATATTAATGATTTGTATAACATATATATCATATATATTCATCATATACATGTATTTATAATATTATATCACATTTAGAGGTATGAAATGAAATTCACCGTTCATGGAGACGGTAAGTCGTACGTACGCATGAACGCTACTTCCATTTCTGTTTCGTATTTTCTGGAATGGAATCATAATGATATAAGAGTATATTATAATTCCAGTATAATAACATATATAATATCATTAACTTTATCCTTTACACATCCCACATATGGTATTAATGAATCAAATCACTTTCAGGGGGCTGTAGTCCGCACTTCTTAAAATGAAGATATCGTGTTTACCCATAATGGAAACAATAATTGTATGCCATAAATGAAAAATACAAAAGATTAAGGAAATAATAAACATATTATATATCATATATAAAAATAGTGACATCATAATGGCCACCTTTTAAGGTGTTAAATGAGTATTGAACAATCATCGTTTCGGGAGGCAGAATTTCGCCATCCACGGAAACCGTATGTTCTTTAACCATTTGATGTAGTTATGTGAAAGTGTAGCTCGAATAAATCTTATAACAACATCCTAGTATATTTAAGATACTGTTTTTGTTACAAAATAATTAAATAAAAAGAGTTTATGGGGTTAGAGAAGCAAAATAAAACAAATGAACATGAGAGATTGAATTACCTTTAAAAGTGTAACTCCTTTTGATTTGAGACTAAAGGCTTCTTTTGAAAGGATTCTGCCCAATGTGAATCCTCTAGGATGAGGAGAGGGATGTGGATAGTGTAAATGGGCAGGGGATGTCCGATCCAAAGGCTTGAGGAGTGTGTGAAATGAGGTAGAGGTGGAGGCCTTTTATAAGAGGATAGGAGGGGCACTTTTGGAAATCATGAAACTAGTATTTTATTTTCAAAAGTGTTTCGAATTTCTAAGGTCCCAAATTGATATATTTAGAAGATAAGATGATAAGGCTTCTAAGTATTCCCATCCAATAGTTTTTGGACAAGTTTAGGTCTTAGATTTTATATTATCATTTCATTTTATTTAAACTGTTCGTTAATGAGGTCATCGTTGCATCATTATGATGTCATAATTAAATTAATTAATTTAATGTCTAAAAATTATAAACAAAATATCCTGATGTAGGAAATCTTTTTATCTTTCCAAATAGTATTTATAGACAAAATTATGATTAGTATAACCCCTTCTAAAAATTGTTTTAGTAAAACAATTTATGTTAGTGTCATTTTCACCTTTATTTTAAAAAAGGGCATTAAAGTCATTATCTCACCCAGGAGGCTCCATAGGGTCCCCTAAATCGACCCATGGGTTGTCTTGGTCGACCATGACTCATCACATAGGGGTAGGACAAGTGTCATGGTGTTTTCACATTTTTATAATATCATTTTTACCTTAAATTGCACTAATTACCTCTAATCGCTATTAAAAACATAATAAGTTACTATTCACCAAAAAAATATTTTTATCTCATTGAACCACATTTTACTTCTTAATGACAACCATGTATGTCGGATTTTTAAAATTCAATACACATTAGGGGTAAACTTTAATTTAACTGAAAAATCAGTTTGCTTGATTACCACTTAGTGGTTTCACTATTCATCAAAAATTGAAGTTTTTCAGAAAAATACCAAAAATTCACCCTAAGCTATATTTGATATTCCGAATTCAAAAATGAAGTCCATTTTAAAAAATTCACAACATATAAGTTGCATTAATTAATTTAATAATTAATTCCCGCTGTCAGAGAAAATAGCGTGTTTTTATGAAACAATAAGTATCAAAAGATTGACACTAGTTTAAGTCCGATTTCAAATTGAAATTAATTCCAACGACCACTATTGGATTTAATGGTAAAAATATTTTATAATTTCACTTTAAAACCAATTCAAAAGTTAATATAATCATATAAATAAATTAGATTAAAAGAGGTTTTGAATTAAAATACAACATTTTACACTATTCATTAAAAAATGAACTTTATCAGAAAAATACCAAAAATTTACACAAAGTAAATTTTGATGTCCCGATTCTAAAGAAGAGTTATTTTTGGTCCAATATAATTTATAAGACTGATCAAAACTATATTTAATGACGGTTCTCCGTCAAAAGGTGATAAGTGAACCCTTAGTGAAAATTAGTGTATAAATGCCTAAAATTGAATTCCTTCCGTATTTTAAGCCTTTATCCTTCATTGTGTAAATGTAAAAAAATTTAAAAACATATATAATCATATTTTAGTTCTTTCTATCCATTCCCGCCAGTACAATGGCTACTTGATATCTAATATTTAAAATAATATTATTTTATTACTTGTGTGCAATGTAAGTTTTCAAAGAAACTCATCGTTGCGTATTGAGTACGCTATCGAACGTAGAAACCCCTTTTAATTAAAATTAATATTTAATGCGTAAATATTAATAAATATGAATATTATTTCTTCTTTAATTACATGGGATGTTACATACAACACCAGATGTTAATTATGGTGAAATATTAATATCTAAATATGCCTGTTATAACATAACTGCTGGGTTTGTGGGCATGAATATGAGTAATAAAATTATGACTCATATATAATGTTCTGAACTAATAAATGTTTATTGATAAATTAATAAGAAATAAGATCATAATTTTTAGTAGTCATTTTATGTTTCAAAAATATGTTTTCTTCAAAAATGGGGTTTATTTATTTTTTGTGATAAAATACTGAAATTTATTTATGAAAATATTAAAAACATTATTTGGTAAAAAGGGTATAATTTTTGAAATAATTATATCATAGTAATCTTAGGGTGAAATATTTCTATTTTTATAAAATGATTTATTTTTCAGTGAATAGTGAGAAATACCGATTTTATAGAAAAGTGTATATTCATTTCATGTATTTAAAAAGTCCTCTTTTGTTTTAAATTGGTTTTTAAATTTCACTAGTTATTTATATAAAAAATTATCAATTTAATTTAATTTTAAAAAACATTATGTATAATTTTGGTATAAAAACATTTTTCATACACATTATGCATTTTTTCTAGGAAACCATTTTTATCATATTTTGAGGGTTTATTTTAAAATAAATTTATAGATATTATTTTTTTGAATTTGGTAAAATGAAATATTTATTTTCAATCATCATGTAATTTTTTTTAAATGGTTAAACTTTATTTTTTCTCATAATGAATAGTAAATATAGAATATTTTATCTACAAAGTAAAGGGGAAATTGGGTTTCTGAGGGTTAAAACTAATGTGAAATGGATTTAAAAAACCCTAAAACCTGATTTTAATATTTTATATTAGTTTTTATTTTCTAATCCATTCATATACTAAAAAAAATTTGTTTTCATTTTTGTTTGATTATGTTTTTTATATAATTTTAATTAAAGAATAATTCAAAAATGTGACATTCATGATTTGAAAATCCATAATATGTTTTTACAAGGATAAAAAATTAATGAATATTCATAAATGGTTATTTTTAATATCAATAATTTTTTATTATGGTAATTTATGTTTTATCTTTATTGATGAAATAATTACTATAAATGATAACACAACACCAACATAGTGCTTGTGCAAAAATTACAAAATTAAAGTAAATGATTTTAAAAACATAAATTGTAATAGTTTTTAGAATATATATTTTATCTCACTAATTTTTTAGATAAATATAATTTATTATTAATTATTTTGAATTTTAAATTATAATTATATTGTTGGGTTGATATTTTGTAGCGTCAAATTTTGTGAATAGTTCTAAAAATTACTTAAACGGAATTTTCTTTTATATAAAATTTTATTAAATGATTTACTATTCATAAGATTAATATACTTAAAAAATGAATGGTATATGGTCTAGAATATTATCAATTGTACACTTATGGGCCACTTTAAATTTCGTTGTAACTTTTTTTCGATCTAAATTATAGTAAACATTGTTATCATGATAGTTATTAAAATGGATAACCTGAGGATAAAACAAAGAGATAAGGGTCAAAAAAATCATCAAAAAGTATCTAAATATTTATTTATGAGGTTATTTAGACTTATAAAATCCTTAGATTCTAAAAATATTAATTTGGATCCTAATTAATTTGAAAATTAATTTATATTAATTTAATACTTCATGTAATTCCAATCCTTCCCCACCCCTCACTTATAACGTGACACCCACTCTCCTCTATTACTCACACATAATGAGACATATATCCTGACATATATATACCAAGATCACACCATAAAATTCATCTAAACTTCATATATGTCTTGTTATCACTAAAAGTCTAGCCTATAAGTCTGCAGTTTTAAGATGAAGGTGGTCTTCTAAATTAGAGGAAATAATCTTAACAGAGAGTTTCATTTAAATTCCTATTATAACTCTATAAAATATTTTTAAACCATTATTATATAATAACATAATTATCTAAAATATACATGAATTTAATTTTAACTATGTTTAAACCCCCTTTTATCTATTTTTCAATAAAACAATGAATTGAAAAATAATTCATGTATATGTGTAGTGTAACATCCCCAAATGATAAAGGGTTAAATGACTAAATTATATGACTCATGTCAACAAGGTGCACCTTCCTTTTCGGGAGCCTGTCTGATTAGAACTCTACAGTTAAGTGTGCTTGGCCTGGAGTAGTGATCAGGATGGGTGACCTCCTGGGAAGTTTCTCAGGATGTGTGTGATTGAGGACAAAGCACACTGAAAAGGGCATGTGATGGCAGGTGGTGACTATCATTAGTCAGATGACCCGTTCGAGCATGTGTGTGGAATCTAGGGTGGGCCCCACGTGTCTGTAGGGAAACTGGTGGAACCAGGTGGGCCAGGACCCGACGACCATGTTAAGGTGGGGTGGTTGTGATGTCACCGGGACCCAGTTGTCACATTTGGTATCAGAGGAGGAACTCATCCTTAAGTGCGGTGCACTACCTGGGTTGAGATGTAGGGCCCACAACGAGGGTGTTTTGCTCTAAAGGGGGTTGATTATAACATCCTCAAATGATAAAGGGTTAAATTACTAAACTATATGACTCATATCCACAAGATGCACCTTCTTTTCCGGGAGCCTGTCTGATTAGAACTCCACAGTTAAGTTTGCTTGGCCTGGTATAGTGATCAGGATGGGTGACCTCCTGGGAAGTTTCTTAGGGTGTTTGTGAGTGAGGACAAAGCACACTGGAAGGACATGTGTTGGCATGTGGGGACTATCATTAGTCAGATGACCTGTTCGGGCATGTGGGTGGACCCTTGGTTGTGCCACAGGTGTCAGTAGGGCAACTAGTGCTACCTGGTGGGCTAGGACCCGACGGCCAAGTTAAGGTGGGGTGGTTGTGATGTCACCGGGACTCAGTTGTCACACATGGTATTAGAGGAGGAACCCAGCCTTAAGTGCGGTGCACTACCTGGGTTGAGATGTAGGGCCCACAACGAGGGCGTTGTGCTCTAAAGTGGGGGTGATTGTAACATCCTCAAATGATAAAGGGTTAAATGACTAAATGATATGACTCATGTCCACAAGGTGCACCTTCCTTTCTGGGAGCCTGTATGATTAGAACTCTATAGTTATGTGTGCTTGGCCTGGTATAGTGATCAGGATGGGTGACCTCCTAGGAAGTTTCTTAGGGTGTGTGTGAGTGAGGACAAAGCACACTGGAAAGGACATGTGTTGGAATGTGGGGACTATCATTAGTCAGATGACCTGTTCGGGCATGTGGGTGGACCCTTGGTTGTGCCCCACGTGTCAGTAGGGCAACTAGTGGTACCTGGTGGACCAGGACCCGACGGCCATGTTAAGGTGGGGTGGTTGTGATGTCACCGGGACTCAGTTGTCACATTTGGTATCAAAGGAGGAACCCAGCCTTAAGTGCAGTGCACTACCTGGGTTGAGATGTAGGGCCCACAACGAGGGCGTTGTGCTCTAAAGTGGGGGTGATTGTAACATCCTCAAATGATAAAGGATTAAATGACTAAATGATATGACTCATGTCCACAAGGTGCACCTTCCTTTCTGGGAGCCTGTATGATTAGAACTCCATAGTTAAGTGTGCTTGGCCTCGTATAGTGATTAGGATGGGTGACCTCCTGGGATGTTTCTTAGGGTGTGTGTGAGTGAGGACAAAGCACACTAGATAGGATATGTGTTGGCATGTGGGGACTATCATTAGTCAGATGACATGTTCGGGCATGTGGGTGGACCCTTGGATGGGCCCCACGTGTCAGTAGGGCAACTGGTGGTACCTGGTGGGCTAGGACTCGATGGCCATGTTAAGGTGGGGTGGTTGTGATGTCACTGAGACTCATTTGTCACATTTGGTATCAAAGGAGGAACCCAGCCTTAAGTGTGGTGCACTACTTGGGTTGACATGTAGGGCCCACAACGAGGGTGTTGTGCTCTAAAGTGGGGGTGATTGTAACATCCTCAAATGATAAAGGGTTATATGACTAAATGATATGACTAATGTAAACAAAGTGCACCTTCCTTTTCGGGAGTCTGTCTGATTAGAACTCCATAGTTAAGTGTGCTTTTCCTGGAGTAGTGATCAGGATGGGTGACCTCCTGGGAAGTTTCTTAGGGTGTGTGTCAGTGAGGACAAAGAACACTGGAAAAGACATGTGTTGGCCTTTGGAAACTATCATTAGTCAGATGACCCGTTCAGGCATGTGGGTGGACCCTGGGGTGGGCCCCACGTGTCTGTAGGGAAACTGGTGGTACCTGGTGGGCCAGGACCCGACGACCATGTTAAGGTGGGGTGGTTGTGATGTCACCGGGACTCAGTTGTCACATTTGGTATCAGAGGAGGAAACCAGCCTTAAGTGCAGTGCACTATCTGGGTTGATATGTAGGGCCCACAACGAGGGTGTTGTGCTCTAAAGTGGGGGTGTTTGTAACATCCTCAAATGATAAAGGGTTAAATGACTAAATGATATGACTAATGTCAACAAGGTGCACCTTCTTTTTCAGGAGCCTATCTGATTAGAACTCCACAGTTAAGTTTGTTTCGCCTGGAGTAGTTATCAGGATGGGTGACCTCATGAGATGTTTCTCAGGGTGTGTGTGAGTGAGGACAAAGCACACTGGAAAGGACATGTGTTGGCCTGTGGGGACTATCATTAGTCAGATGACCCGTTCAGGCATGTGGGTGGACCATGGGGTGGGCCCCACGTGTCTGCGGGGCAACTGGTGGTACCTGGTGGGCCAGGACCCGACGGCCATGTTAAGGCGGGGTGTCTATGCTGTCACTGGGTCCTGGTTGTCACATTTGGTATCAGAGGGTGGTACCCAGCCTTAAGTGTGGTGCACTGCCTGGGTTGAGATGTAGGGCCCACAACAAGGGCGTTATGCTCTAAAGGGGTGGGGGTGATTGTAACATCCTCAAATGATAAAGGGTTAAATGACTAAATGATATGACTCATGTCAATAAGGTGCACCTTCCTTTTCGGGAGCCTGTCTGATTAGAACACCACAGTTATGTGTGCTTGGCCTGGAGTAGTGATCAGGATGGGTGGCCTTGTGGGAAGTTTCTCAGGGTGTGTGTCTATGAGGACAAAGCACACTGGAAAGAAAATCTGTTGGCCTGTGGGGACTATCATTAGTCAGATGACCCATTCAGGCATGTGGGTGGACCCTGGCGTGGGCCCCATGTGTCTGCAGGGCAACTGGTGGTACCTGGTGGGCCAGGACCCGACGACCATGTTAAGGCGGGGTGTCTGTGCTGTCACTGGGGCCTGGTTGTCACATTTGGTATTAGAGGGTGATACCCATCCTTAAGTGCGGTGCACTACCTGGGTTGAGATGTAGGGCCCACAACAAGGGCATTGTGCTGTAATGTGGGGGTGATTGTAACATCCACAAATGACAAAGGGTTAAATGACTAAATGATATGACTCATGTCAACAAGCTGCACTTTCCTTTTCGGGAGCCTGTCTGATTAGAACACCACAGTTAAGTGTGCTTGGCCTGGAGTAGTGATCAGGATGTGTAACCTCCTGGGAAGTTTATCAGGGTGTGTGTGAGTGAGGACAAAGCACACTGGAAAAGACATTTGTTGGCCTGTAGGGACTATCATTAGTCAGATGACCCGTTCAGGCATGTGGGTGGACCCTGGGGTGGGCCCCACGTGTCTGCGGGGCAACTGGTGGTACCTGGTGGGCCAGGACCTGACGACCATGTTTAGGCGGGGTGTCTGTGCTGTCACTAGGGCCTGGTTGTCACATTTGGTATAAGATGGTGGTACCTAGCCTTAAGTGTGGTGCACTTCCTGGGTTGAGATGTAGGGCCCACAACGAGGGCATTGTTCTCTAAGGGGAGGGGAGGTGATTGTAACATCCTCAAATGATAAAGGGTTAAATGACTAAATGATATGACTCATGTAAACAAGGTGCACCTTCCTTTTCGAGAGTATGTCTGATTAGAACACCACAGTTAAGTGTGCTTGGCCTGGAGTAGTGATCAGGATGGGTGACATCTTGGGAAGTTTCTTAGGGTGTGTGTGAGTGACGACAAAGCACACTGTAAAGGACATCTATTAGCATGTTGGGACTATCATTAGTCAGATGACCCGTTCAGGCATGTGGGTGGACCCTAGGGTGGGCCCCATGTGTCTGCGGGGCAACTGGTTGTACCTGGTGGGCCAGGACCCGAAAACCATGTTAAGGCGGGGTGTTTGTGCTGTCACTGGGGCCTGGTTGTCACATTTGGTATCAGAGGGTGGTACCCAGCCTTATGTGCGGTGCACTGCCTGGGTTGATATGTAGGGTCCACAACGAGGGCATTGTGCTCTAGGGGGGGTGTTTGTAACACCCCCAAATGATAAATGGTTAAAGGACTAACTGATATGACTCATGTCAACAAGGGGAACCTTTTTTTCGGGAGCCTACCTGATTAGAACTCCATAGTTAAGCATGCTTGGCCTGGAGTAGTGATCAGGATGGGTGACCCTCTGGGAAGTTTCTCAGGGTGTGTGTGAGTGAGGACAAAGCACACTGAAAAGGACATGTGTTGACATGTGGGGACTATCATTAGTCAGATGACCCGTTTGGGTATGTGGGTGGACCCTGGGGTGGGCCCCACGTGTCTGCAGGGCTTGTGGTGACTATCATTAATCAGATGACCAGTTCAGGCATGTGGTTGGACCCTAGGGTGGGCCCCACGTGTCTGCGGGGCAACTGGTGGTACCTAGTGGGCCAGGACCTGACGACCATTTTAAGGCGGGGTGTCTGTGCTGTCAATGGGGCCTGATTGTCACATTTGGTATCAGAGGTTGGTACTCAGCCTTAAGTGCGGTGCACTGCTTGGGTTGATATGTAGGGTCCACAATTAGGGCATTGTGCACTATGAGGGGGGGGGGATTGTAACATCCCAAAATGATAAAGTGTTAAATGACTAACTAATATGACTCTTGTCAACAAGGTGCACCTTCCTTTTCGGGGGCCTACCTGATTAGAACTCCATAGTTAAGCATGCTTGGCCTGGAGTAGTGATCAGGATGGGTGACCTCTTGGGAAGTTTCTCAGGGTGTGTGTGTGTGTGAGGACAAAGCACACTAGAAAGGACATGTGTTGGCTTGTGGGGACTAGCATTAGTCAGATGACCCATTCAGGCATGTGGGTGGACCCTGGGGTGGGCCCCATGTGTCTGCGTGGCAACTGGTGGTACCTGGTGGGCCAGGACCCGGCGACCATGTTAAGGTGGGGTGTCTGTGCTGTCACTGGGGCCTGGTTGTCACATTTGGTATTAGAGGATGGTACCCAGCATAAAGTGTAGTGCACTGCCTGGGTTGAGATGTAGGGTCCACAACGGGGGCGTTGTGCTCTAAAGGGGGGGGGGGGGTGATTGTAACATCCCGAAATGATAAAGGGTAAAATGAATAACTTATATGACTCATGTCAACAAGGTGCACCTTTTTTTTCGGGATCCTACATGATTAGAAATCCATAGTTAAGAATGCCTGGCCTGGAGTAGTGATCAGGATGTGTGACCTTATGTGAAGTTTCTCAGGGTGAGTGTGAGTGAGGACAAAGCACACTAGAAAAGACATGTGTTGACATGTGGGGACTATCAATAGTCAGATGACCCATTAGAGAATGTGGGTGGACCCTGAGGTGGGCACCACATGTCTGCAGGGCCTGTGGTGACTATCATTAGTCATATGACCCATTCAGGGATGTGGGTGGACCCTAGGGTGGGACCCACGTGTCTGCGGGGCAACTGGTGGTACCTTGTAACGCCCCGATCCCAGCTACCCAGAGTCGGTGCATTACTTCGTAACATTGGAATGATCACAAGAAAGATCAAATCTCGAAAGACCGATTAGTTTAGTAGCCTTGGAAACACTAGATATAATCATAAAGTTTTACATTACATTTCAAAGTGAAAAACTACTACAACAACAAAGTCTTCATATCCACACTATTAACCCCTCATAATATCCCTGCAAGTCAATCATAATTTACTTCTTCACTACCTGGGAAAAATAAAACATAGAAAAGGGGTGAGCTCAAATGCCCAGTAAGGATAACAATATAGCGGAACAATCAAAATAAGCGTAAACATTTAAGGCAATGAATTACTAAAACAAAAGCCTTTTAAACTTGAACTTCAACATAGTATGGAAAAAGTAAAATGAAATAATGCCATTTACTTGTTCACATGGATATTCTACTAATTGAATAATCACATGCAATATCAATAACCACTTTCATAATGTTGGAATGCATAATGCCAGACTATCATAACCACATAGCCAAGGCCTCGTGCCAAGACTACAAATAAGATTTTGTCAAGGCCTTGTGCCAAGACACTAGTTTGTCTCTTGAGACCTACCAATGCATCGAGGAGCTATAGCGGGCTCCACCCGTCACTTATTAAGTCCAATGCATTCCCATATGAAAAGGTTTAAACATAACATAAACATTCGTATTAAAACTAGCATACGAAATGTCAATAATTTCACCATAAACTATGAATGGTATAAAAATAGCACATACACAGTCAAACATCTCACAAAACCTTCAATACAATATGGAAGTTTTGTATCATAATAAATCAACTTCAAATAATCTTAAAATCCATCAAAGGATGTTGACATAGATGAAATCAAAATTCTTTTTAAAGAAGTATCTCCTTTTATTTTGAAATCATTTAAGATCCATATAAAATAAAACATTTTCTTTGAAAATATTCTTATAAGCTTGTATGGAAAGCTTCGACGATTTTATAACGGCGGAAAATAACCGCACCCGCCGTATAAGTTAAAAAAACATTCTTACCTCAATTCTGTCGAAAAGGTTAAAAAGGACCTTGTTTTGAAAATGACGGAAAGATTCCTTTATAAACCTCTTATAAAAAGTCAAACAAGGGTATAAATGACTTTATCCCATATTCTTGTAAATAGTAAAAATGTTTTGAAATACATTTTTAAGAAACATGGATGTGGATGATAAAGAGATCCTAGTAGATTATTACGTATAAACAACCTCAGATAATGAAGAGATTGTGAAATAACCCTTACCTTGAAATTTTCCTTGGTTGGGGTAGGTTAACCTCCTGTATAATGGTGAAATAATTGTTATTAAATTATAAAAGAATCATATACATTAATATGATATCATATATTATCTTTTAACATTGCTTTATTAATAATATCTTAGTATTATCGTCGTTTCGGGTGATAATCGATTCGTTCTTCTTAAATGTTTGGTTACGTAAGACATGTTTGTAATGGATAGATTATATCTTATTCATAATCAGAATTATATTAACATTATTTTTAACCCCAAAATGAGAATAAGACTTTAATGGATACGATGGAGAATGAATCTCATCGCGTTCGTGGAGACGGTAGTCCGTACGTACGCACGAACGCTACTTCCATTTAATTTTTATTTTAAAAGAATCGAATCCAAATGATACATAGGTATATTACTATTACAGTATAATATAATATTTTATATATGTTACTTATGTTCATTAACACCATCCTTTATACTTTCCATGTGTGGTATGAACGAGTCACGTCATTTTAAGGGGGCGGTAGTCCGCACTTCCTCAAATGAAATTATCGTATGTATATACAACATGAAACGAATAATGGTATGAAATAAAATGGAATTACAGAAGCTTATATATAAAATATATATCATTAATATCATATTTAATTACAGTGCCATCATAATGGCCACCATGAGAGGTGGTAAGATGTATTTGAACAATCATCGTTTCGTGAGGCGTTAGTTTGCCATCCACAGAAACATTATGTTCATCATCCATTATATGGAGTTGTGTGTAAGTGTAGTTTGAATCCTTCTTATAACAACATCCTAATATATTGAGGATACTGGTGTTGTTACAAAAGAAAGGAAATATAAAGATTTTGGGGGTTGGAGAAGCAAAATAAATGAAAATAATTTAAGAGAAATCGTTACCTTTAATTTAGGTAACTCACTTTGGTTGGAACCAAAGGACTTCTTGAAATGATTTCTGCCTAAGGGGAAGCTTCACGGAGGAGGAGAGGGATGTGGGGAGATTAGTTGGGCAGAGTTTGGACGAGCCAAGTGGCTTTAGAGGTGTGAAGAAATGAGAAGGAGGAGTGCCCTTTTATAAGAGGGGTGAGGGGCACCTTTGGAAAAGCTAGAAATATTAATTTATAATAAATTCATATTCGGTTTCTAATGGCTCCAAAGTTTACTATTCAAAGGTTAAGGTGGGGATAGGTCGAAAACCACTCAACCAATAGAATTTAGACAGGTTTGGGTACTTATATTAACCTTATCTTTAAGTATTAACTCTAAGTTAATTAGTTTCACTTTTACAATGTCTCTTTGTATTTTTTATATAATATGGTTAATAAACATACTATATACATCCAAGCGACCCCCAAGTGGTCCATTAATGAGGAAACTATCATAATATAAGTCTCTTGGCCGAACCTTAGATTTTTAGGAATTTAATATCAATTAATAATATAATATGTTTTTTAAGAACTCTTTTTTGTCAATTTTGACACTATTCAATAGTTGATTTTTGTGAAACTCCTAACAGATTGATTACTTCGAAAAAAGTCAATTAAATCAATCCTAATATATCATATTATCCTAGAAAATTAGTTTAATTCATTAAAAGTTTCATATTATATTTATTTGGGTATTTATAATATCAATTATTTTAATTTTTCACTATTATAGTAATTACTACATCATCATTGTGTCATAAATTAAATAAATTATTAAATGTATAAAAATTATAAATAAAATATCATTATGTAGGAACTCTTTTTAGATTTCTAATGAATATTTATAATCGAAAATCCAACATGTATAACCCTATGTAAAAATTGTTCTTCTAATAGATGTAAGCTTATGCCATTTTTATTTTTATTTTAACTTTATTAATATAATGTGTCCCTACCACATACAAGTGGCTCCAAGGGGTCCCCAAATTGACCCAAGGATGCTCATGGTCGGGTATGTGTCTACCAATAAGTTTAGGACACGTTTTAGGGTAATTTTGTATTATTATAATATTATTTTTTTAACCCTTATTTACCGGATTTACCCTTAACCATGGTAAATAAAATATTTACCACAGTAATTATTCAAAATGTCTAAAAATAAAAGTTACCTATTTACACAATTTGAACATCCTGATTTCAAATATGTAATCCATTTTCCTAAATTCAAAACACAGAAGTGGCAGAAATTAATTTAAAATTAATTCCCGCTGTCAAAACAAAAAGCGTGTTTTTAAGAGATAATAACTATCAAAAGATTGACACTTGTTTATGTTCGGTTTAATTGTATAATTATGTACAATGACCAACATTATATTAAATGGTAAAAATATATTCTAAATATACTTTAAAACCACTCAAATTAATAATTTATCACTATTAATTATTTTGATTAAAAAAGTTGTTTTTAATTAAAATTTAGTAATTTTCACTATTCATCAAAATATGAAAGTTATCCGAAAAGTACCAAAATTTCACCTTAGGCTAAATTCGATGTTCCGAATCCAAAAATGAAGTCCATTTAAAAATATAAAATATATATTATTTCAAAATTTAGGTATTACTATTCATAACGGCCAGTTTGATTGGTTGTGGTGTGTGTTAAAACTCGAAGTTGCGTACAACACACGCTACTGTTTTATTCAAAGGAAAGCGTACCGTGGAAGCTTGGGAAGTTTCATTTTAAATTTTTTGATGTCTCCATTTAGTCAAAAAGTTTAAAATATTGTATTTAAAAAGGTTTCACTATCAAAAGTTGATAAAAGTGCAATACTGAAAATGAATCTGTTCTTGCATTATGACTAAGAAACTCATAATATGGATTTCTAAAATTATAAAGTTTAAAATTTAGTTAATACTATTCATGACCTCTTTTAATGGCTTTTTTTTGTACGTCTTGGTGTGATTGAACTTGGTGTTGCGTGTAGTGAAAGTTATTGAATTATTTTGAAGAAATAACACACTATAAAATCTTGGGGTGTTACATTCTCCCCTCCTTTAATAAATTGCGTCCTCGCAATTTGAAATTGTTCTTCGAAAATAAAAGGTTGAAAATATAAAATATATTTGTGGGAAAACCCACATCGGAAATTGGGTTACTAAAATTTATTCTTAATATGAGGAAAAGAGAAATGAAATGGTCACCACCAAATTATGATCTCGATTAGGAGAACATTGGTGGAAATTAGAGACATATAATCGGAGGAAAAACGTAAATATTTATAGGTAGTGATTGAGGTCATCAATCAAAAACAAGTGTATAATTGAGGTCCTTAAACTCATCAATCTATGATGATTTGAAGTACCATCGGTTCAACAAAATATAGGGTATTGGGATAACACATTTTTGACGTTTCAAAATATCTTAGTTGAAATCCCACATCGAAAAATGAATTAACGAGGCCTCTATTTAAAATAAAGAGTCGAAAGTATGAAGATTACCGAAAATAACACACACTAGGGTTCCATGTAGGAAAATATGGATATGGAAGAGAAATCTAACCATCAATTATCTGATGGAGAGTGGTAGAGAACATGGCTATGAAAAGGCCAACAATCCCAAAGCCATAAATTAGTGATGATTTAAGGTACCATCTAGGAAAACATTTTTGTTCTAAGTTGCTTTTCTTAATGTTGAAGAATTTATTTATGAGATTGGCTAAGATCATAAGGAGATATACTTACTTTATAATTAGAGTTTTATCCATTAATAAATTTCTACCACAAACTCATCTTTCACTCTAAAAGATAATAGAATGTAAAAAAAATTCTATTTACACTATTCGTATAGGGTTCCAAAATAAACGAATTTATAAAAAAAACTACATTATTTAATCCAGGACATCTCATGGTCCAGTGGTAGGTGATACACCATTGTCGCCCTTCAGTTGCGGGTTCAAGTCTCGCAGCCTTGCCGGCCGCGACGGGTTGCCGCCCGACCTCCGGGTTGTCCTTTTATGGCAATCCAAAATAATCCAAACTAGAACTATCCAAAATACTTCTGTCCAAACTCACAGTCTAACATTTATAAAGAAGGTAAACATAATATAGATCCTTTTTACCCCGTAATAGCATATGAATACCTTCATCATGTATTACCATATTCCTTATTGATTACATTCATGCTCCCTTATTCCATATAGAATGATGGATATACTTCATCAATCCAAAAATGTTATAAACCCCAACAATGATGGAATATACAAATCATTAATCAGTTCCAAGGTAGTCAAGAATATCCAATATAATTTATCCAAAACAATCATGTATTATTCCAAAATCACTACCTCAGTATCAGAACTATATTATGATTTATCATTCTCTCAACCATATATTTTCCAAAAATTTATCCTGCTATTGAGTCACTTTTCTTTGCTCCACACAATCTCAAGTCCTTAATGAAATAGTACTGCAGTACAATCCTTATATACTCCATAATTATTATAAAAAGTACATTGTTGATACAACACTCAATTGACATAATCAACATAAGAATTCTAATCATTCCTCTTCATCTGTGGTAGTATCATAACTTGATTATTATCCAATAGCATCATTTGCGTCATAGTCTGATGACTGGGACATAGGTTCGCCTAGTGTCCAAACTCCTTGCAAATGAAGCATTGTACATTTGAAACCATTTTCTTACCCTTGCAGTCACGTACTTTGTGCCCTTTTCCTCCACACTTATAACAAACTCCCATTCCTTTTAGGCAAGTTCCAGGGTGTTTCTTTCCACAGTTACCACATATGGGAAAATTCTTCTTTTCCCTCTTCCCTTTATCCATCTTTCTCTCTTCCATCCTTTTCTTCTCTTGCTTCCCTTCAAAGCCATAGGACTCAGTAAAATCTTTACTTATCTTATCAACACATGATATTATTTCTTCATATGATGATAATACATGGGGGACTATTTCTATTATAAATTCTAGCTTAAGACCATGAAAGATATGATCCTTCCTTCTCTTTGGATCATGTGCATTTCTGGAGTTCTCATTCCTTCTACTGGGCGCCATTTCTAAACAATGGAATACACTAGATCAGTTTATGAATCAAAATACATAATCCCATACTTATAAAACACTTATCATAAATTGAACTATTTATGGATATAATCCATAATCATAAAAATGTTTTCTTTGAGGAAGTATATACTCATAAACCCTTCATAATGATTTGTAAAGAAAATGAGAGTTATCCTAAGCATATCCCCCGGGAGTGTCGTAACCAAGAGTGCAGCAAGGCCCGTTGTCGTGCACCAGTTCCCGTTCGAGTCTAGCTCAAAGCGGTGTTTTCGGGTTTTACCCCTAGGTACATCTGTGCCAGAGCCGCCTCTACCTGCTCGTATCCAGACAGGGATGTATTGCTCGGAAAACTCACAAAATATCTACAATACCAAAATTCTAGGAAGTTCTTCTATACTAATCCTCAAAGTTCATCTTAGGTCTACGTGCTCTAATCAGAGTTTATCTAAATCTAGATTCCAAGGTTTGTACTAAACTTCCTCTGATACCAACTGTAACACCCCGACCCCAGCTACCCAGAGTCGGTGCATTACTTCGTAACACTGGAATGATCACAAGAAAGATCAAATCTCGAAAGACCGATTAGTTTAGTAGCCTTGGAAACACTAGATATAATCATAAAGTTTTACATTACATTTCAAAGTGAAAAACTACTACAACAACAAAGTCTTCATATCCACACTATTAACCCCTCATAATATCCCTGCAAGTCAATCATAATTTACTTCTTCACTACCTGGGAAAAATAAAACATAGAAAAGGGGTGAGCTCAAATGCCCAGTAAGGATAACAATATAGCGGAACAATCAAAATAAGCGTAAACATTTAAGGCAATGAATTACTAAAACAAAAGCCTTTTAAACTTGAACTTCAACATAGTATGGCAAAAGTAAAATGAAATAATGCCATTTACTTGTTCACATGGATATTCTACTAATTGAATAATCACATGCAATATCAATAACCACTTTCATAATGTTGGAATGCATAATGCCAGACTATCATAACCACATAGCCAAGGCCTCGTGCCAAGACTACAAATAAGATTTTGTCAAGGCCTTGTGCCAAGACACTAGTTTGTCTCATGAGACCTACCGATGCATCGAGGAGCTATAGCGGGCTCCACCCGTCACTTATTAAGTCCAATGCATTCCCATATGAAAAGGTTTAAACATAACATAAACATTCGTATTAAAACTAGCATACGAAATGTCAATAATTTGACCATAAACTATGAATGGTATAAAAATAGCACATACACAGTCAAACATATCACAAAACCTTCAATACAATATGGATGTTTTGTATCATAATAAATCAACTTCAAATAATCTTAAAATCCATCAAAGGATGTTGACATAGATGAAATCAAAATTCTTTTTAAAGAAGTATCTCCTTTTATTTTGAAATCATTTAGGATCCATATAAAATAAAACATTTTCTTTGAAAATATTCTTATAAGCTTGTATGTAAAGCTTCGACGACTTTATAACGGCGGAAAATAACCGCACCCGCCGTATAAGTTAAAAAAAACATTCTTACCTCAATTCTGTCGAAAAGGTTAAAAAGGACCTTGTTTTGAAAACGACGGAAAGATTCCTTTATAAACCTCTTATAAAAAGTCAAACAAGGGTATAAATGACTTTATCCCATATTCTTGTAAATAGTAAAAATGTTTTGAAATACATTTTTAAGAAACATGGATGTGGATGATAAAGAGATCCTAGTAGATTATTACGTATAAACAACCTCAGATAATGAAGAGATTGTGAAATAACCCTTACCTTGAAATTTTCCTTGGTTGGGGTAGGTTAACCTCCTGTATAATGGTGAAATAATTGTTATTAAATTATAAAAGAATCATATACATTAATATGATATCATATATGATCTTTTAACATTGCTTTATTAATAATATCTTAGTATTATCGTCGTTTCGGGTGATAATCGATTCGTTCTTCTTAAATGTTTGGTTACGTAAGACATGTTTGTAATGGATAGATTATATCTTATTCATAATCAGAATTATATTAACATTATTTTTGACCCCAAAATGAGAATAAGACTTTAATGGATACGATGGAGAATGAATCTCATCGCGTTCGTGGAGACGGTAGTCCGTACGTACGCACGAACGCTACTTCCATTTAATTTTTATTTTAAAAGAATCGAATCCAAATGATACATAGGTATATTACTATTCCAGTATAATATAATATTTTATATATGTTACTTAAGTTCATCAACACCATCCTTTATACGTTCCATGTGTGGTATGAACGAGTCACGTCATTTTAAGGGGGCGGTAGTCCGCACTTCCTCAAATGAAATTATCGTATGTATATACAACATGAAACGAATAATGGTATGAAATAAAATGGAATTACAGAAGCTTATATATAAAATATATATCATTAATATCATATTTAATTACAGTGCCATCATAATGGCCACCATGAGAGGTGGTAAGATGTATTTGAACAATCATCGTTTCGTGAGGCGTTAGTTTGCCATCCACAGAAACATTATGTTCATCATCCATTAGATGGAGTTGTGTGTAAGTGTAGTTTGAATCGTTCTTATAACAACATCCTAGTATATTGAGGATACTGGTGTTGTTACAAAAGAAAGGAAATAAAAAGATTTTGGGGGTTGGAGAAGCAAAATAAATGAAAATAATTTAAGAGAAATCATTACCTTTAATTTAGGTAACTCACTTTGGTTGGAACCAAAGGACTTCTTGAAATGCTTTCTGCCTAAGGGGAAGCTTCACGGAGGAGGAGAGGGATGTGGGGAGCTTAGTTGGGCAGAGTTTGGACGAGCCAAGTGGCTTGAGAGGTGTGAATAAATGAGAAGGAGGAGTGCCCTTTTATAAGAGGGGTGAGGGGCACCTTTGGAAAAGCTAGAAATATTAATTTATAATAAATTCATATTCGGTTTCTAATGGCTCCAAAGTTGACTATTCAAAGGTTAAGGTGGGGATAGGTAGAAAACCACTCAACCAATAGAATTTAGACAGGTTTGGGTACTTATATTAACCTTATCTTTAAGTATTAACTCTAAGTTAATTAGTTTCACTTTTACAATGTCTCTTTGTATTTTTTATATAATATGGTTAATAAACATACTATATACATCCAAGCGACCCCCAAGTGGTCCATTAATGAGGAACCTATCATAATATAAGTCTCTTGGCCGAACCTTAGATTTTTAGGAATTTAATATCAATTAATAATATAATATGTTTTTTAAGAACTCTTTTTTGTCAATTTTGACACTATTCAATAGTTGATTTTTGTGAAACTCCTAACAGATTGATTACTTCGAAAAAAGTCAATTAAATCAATCCTAATATATCATATTATCCTAGAAAATTAGTTTAATTCATTAAAAGTTTCATATTATATTTATTTGGGTATTTATAATATCAATTATTTTAATTTTTCACTATTATAGTAATTACTACATCATCATTGTGTCATAAATTAAATAAATTATTAAATGTCTAAAAATTATAAATAAAATATCATTATGTAGGAAATCTTTTTAGATTTCTAATGAATATTTATAATCGAAAATCCAACATGTATAACCCTATGTAAAAATTGTTCTTCTAATAGATGTAAGCTTATGCCATTTTTATTTTTATTTTAACTTTATTAATATAATGTGTCCCTACCACATACAAGTGGCTCCAAGGGGTCCCCAAATTGACCCAAGGATGCTCATGGTCGGGTATGTGTCTACCAATAAGGTTAGGACACGTTTTAGGGTTATTTTGTATTATTATAATATTATTTTTTTATCCCTTATTTACCGGATTTACCCTTAACCATGGTAAATAAAATATTTACCACAGTAATTATTCAAAATGTCTAAAAATAAAAGTTACCTATTTACACAATTTGAACATCCTGATTTCAAATATGGAATCCATTTTCCTAAATTCAAAACACAGAAGTGGCAGAAATTAATTTAAAATTAATTCCCGCTGTCAAAACAAAAAGCGTGTTTTTAAGAGATAATAACTATCAAAAGATTGACACTTGTTTATGTTCGGTTTAATTGTATAATTATGTCCAATGACCAACATTATATTAAATGGTAAAAATATATTCTAAATATACTTTAAAACCACTCAAATTAATAATTTATCACTATTAATTATTTTGATTAAAAAAGATGTTTTTAATTAAAATTTAGTAATTTTCACTATTCATCAAAATATGAAAGTTATCCAAAAAGTACCAAAATTTCACCTTAGGCTAAATTCGATGTTCCGAATCCAAAAATGAAGTCCATTTCAAAATATAAAATATATATTATTTCAAAATTTAGGTATTACTATTCATAACGGCCAGTTTGATTGGTGTGGTGTGTGTTAAAACTCGAAGTTGCGTACAACACACGCTACTGTTTTATTCAAAGGAAAGCATACCGTGAAAGCTTGGGAAGTTTCATTTTAAATTTTTTGATGTCTCCATTTAGTCAAAAAGTTTAAAATATTGTATTTAAAAAGGTTTCACTATCAAAAGTTGATAAAAGTGCAATACTGAAAATGAATCTGTTCTTGCATTATGACTAAGAAACTCATAATATGGATTTCTAAAATTATAAAGTTTAAAATTTAGTTAATACTATTCATGACCTCTTTTAATGGCTTTTTTTTGTACGTCTTGGTGTGATTGAACTTGGTGTTGCGTGTAGTGAAAGTTATTGAATTATTTTGAAGAAATAACACACTATAAAATCTTGGGGTGTTACATACCTGGTGGGTCAGGACTCGACGACCATGTTAAGGCGGTGTGTCTGTGCAGTCAATGGGGCCTGGTTGTCACATTTGGTATCAGAGGGTGGTACCCAGCCTTAAGTGTGGTGCACTGCCTGGGTTGAGATGTAGGTTCCTCAACGAGGGCATTATGCTCTAAGGAGGGGGGTGATTGTAACATCCCAAAATGATAATAGGTTAAATGAATAACTGATATAACTCATGTCAACAAGGTGAACCTTCCTTTTCGGGATCCTACCTGATTAGAACTCCATAGTTAAGCATGCTTGGCCTGGAGTAGTGATCAGGATGGGTGACCTTATGGAACTTTCTCAGGGTGTGTGTGAGTGAGGAAAAAGAACACTAGAAAGGACATGTGTTGACCTGTGGGGATTATCATTATTCAAATGACCCGTTCGGGAATGTGGGTGGACCCTGGGGTGGGACCCACGTGTCCGCAGGGCAACTGGTGGTAGCTGGTGGGCCAGGACCCGACGACCATGTTAAGGTGGGGTGGTTATGGTGTCACCGGGACACAGTTGTCACATTTGGTATCAGAGGAGGAACCCAGCCTTAAGTGTGGTGCACTACCTTGGTCGATATGTAGGGCCCACAACGAGGGAGTTGTTCTGTAAAGGGGGGGGGGGGTGATTGTAACATCCTCAAATGATAATGGGTTAAATGACTAAATGATATGACTCATGTCAACAAGGTGCACCTTCCTTTTCGGGAGCCTGTCTGATTAGAACTCCACATTTAAGTGTGCTTGGCCTGGAGTAGTGATCAGGATGGGTGACCTCTTGGGAAGTTTCTCAGGGTGTGTGTGAGTGAGGAAAAAGCACAATAAGAAGGACATGTGTTGGCCTGTGAGGAATATCATGAGTTAGATGACCCGTTTAGGCATGTGGGTGGTCCCCAGGGTGGGCCCCACGTGTCTGTGGGAAAATTGGTGGTACCTGGTGGGATAGGACCCGATGGCCATGTTAAGGAGGGGTGCCTTTGTTGTCACTAGGGCCTGGTTGTCACATGCATACCAACAGAAACCAACAGCGGAAGCCAAGTGCAAAAGAAACCAACAGCGAAAGCAATGTAAATATATATAACTATGATGACAAAGATGCAGCAGGTACAAGTATCTAAGGAAAACAGCAAACACAAAAACGCGCTAAAATACAACTGAAACCAAGTGCAAAAAAAAGACAAAGTAATCTCCTCAGCATCGCGAGCCACGGCTCGGTCCCATGCTCCCCAGCTCCTGATGCAGTCAAGATCACGAAGTAGAAGGGCGCTTTCCCTTATCTATACCTGCTGCAACATAGTCTGCTTGGGCCCAATGGCCATGTTAAGGCGCGGGTTTCTGTGCTGTCACTGGGGCCTAGTTGTCACATGCATACCAACAGAAACCCACAGCGGAAGCCAATTGCAAAAGAAACCAACAACGAAAGCAATATAAATATATATAACTATGATGACAAATATGCAGGAGGTACAAGTATCTATGGAAAACAAAAAACACAAAAACGTGCTTAAATACAACTGAAACCAAGTGGAAAAGAAAAAAACAAAGTAAGCTCCTCAGCATCGCGAGCCACGGCTCGGTCCCATGCTCCCCAACTCTTGATGCAGTCAAGATCCCGAAGTAGAAGGGCGGTTTCCCTTATCTATACCTGCTGCAACATAGTCTTCTTGGGCCCAAAATCATGGCCCAAACAGGGTGTGAGACACAATCCCAGTAGGAAATCACCCAATCATTTTTTCCTAATAGTAAATGAATACATGGTAGTAAATAAACATGAAGCAGTAAACAAGAAAGCACAAGCAACTACAGTCCACAGTTCTAACAAGTAAAGAACACAGGTAAGCAGTCAACAACAAGAAGAAAACAGGTAACCCTCTGGGTAGCCCTCACAGTCTAACCCCTATGGTTCATCCTCTCTGTACTAACAACCCTCTAGGAGGAACACACAGTCTCATCCCTCTGGTTTGGCTACGTAATTAAGAAGACTCTCTGGGGGAAGCACTCACTATCAATTCCCCCTATAGTCTCGTATTGTGCTAAAGGCTCACTGGGAAAGCACTCAACGTCAATTCCCCCTATGGCCCACGTTGTAATTAAATTACACTCTGGAGAATACCTTTCTTCAATTCTCCCCTTGGTATCGCATCGTGATTAAAAGAAACTCTAGAGAAGCCATTCCGTCAATTCTCCCTTTGGTCTAAAACTCTAGGTTCTCACAGTCCTGAGTGAAGGGTAAAACATGCTCAGTGCGCATGTATCATCCATTTAAAACTCAAAACTACTTGGCAAACAACTAAGGATCAACAGCAAAAGTAAAACGGCAGATTCAAAATTCTACAACTAGGCATGGCAATTGGAAAAATGCCAAACAGGCAGAATAAGCATGGAAAAGAAACCTGAGCACAAAATAAATTATACTACTCACAAGAAAAAAAACTCTACTAAAGCAATCAAGAAAAGAAGGCAAGCAACAGGGTAAAAACAGGAATCACGCAATACCTCGTTCAAGGGTATTGGTGGAATTTGCACATAATACCCATCGACTTTCAACAGAAAGGCACAAACCACCTACCTCTATCCGAGGAGATCGATATACGTGAACCTCAATGACAGATTCCACTTAGAACGAAGTAGATCTAAGGAAACACACAAAACGTTCATCCCATGATAACTTGGAAACCAGGAGGAATCATGAAACAAGGCTAAAGTAGAAAGAAGAACTCACCGCTGCGATTCCAACACAACTGAGAATGAACGGCGAGGCAGGAATCCGTCGACGATCCGGCCGTACAGTCGCTCCCAGATTGTCGAGAACTGAAGAAGAAGGAGAATATGGGTGTTAGACGAGACCCATGTCCATTTAACGAAAAAAATAAAAGTACACGGTGTGTACTTTTTGAGTACACGGCATGTACTTCGAATTTTATGTACTCCGAAACAACCGGCCTCCACCTCAGCCTTACACACCGTGTGTGTGGCCTAGACACTGCCAGCACACGGCTTCAAGCCTTGGAGTTCATGAGCTTAGAGCAGGGTACTCTATCCGTCATGGAGTATTCCTCTAGTTACCCTAATCTGCAGCATTTTACACCCCTTCAGGATGGGAGTGGGGTGTTCCTGGAAAGGAAGTTCGAGGATGGACTCAGGCAAGATATCTGCTCGCAGGTGAACATCTTCCAGCTGAATTTCATTACTTCCATCGTCAATCAGGCACTGATTGCGGAACGCAATCTGAGAGACTCTGGAGCTACGAGCCAGGGCGGTTCTGCTTCCAGATCCATGTTTCCTTCAAGTGACAGTAAGAAGCGCCGTAGGGAGCCTACGTGCGGTGATTCGAGGAAGCGAGACACATCTTCTGGCAGCCAAGTGACATGCTATCAGTGTCAGCGAATAGGGAACACGAGGACGCAGTGCAAGAGGGTCCCCGTGGAGTGCCGATCTTGCAACAAGTTGGGTCACCTTCAGCATTTCTGCCAAGTTTTCTCACCAGCAGCAGGTGACCGGGGTTCTTCCATGACACATCGTTCAGGAGAAGCTCCGCAAGTTTATCACCAGTCAGGGAACTAGAGTTCTTCCAGCCGTTCGGGCCGATGTAGAGGTCGAGGCCGTGGCAGCCAGCCACCAGTTCCTCAGCACCAGCAGGGCGGTTCAGCTCAGTGTGGTCAGGCAGGGGTGCATGGCCGCAGTACATGCCAGTCTTTCGTCGTGGACAAAACTTATCATGAGCAGGATCCTGACCCTTATACAGTTCGAGGTACAATTCTAGTAGCCTCAGTTTTATCTTCATCACTTTTCGATAATGGTGCTACGCATAACTTTATCTCTGTTGCAGTTGTGGAGAGATTTGGACTCTGCATCTTTTCTTCTTGCTGACTCGTTGACACTACACACACCCTTGGGGATGAGGACATCTAGTGTACGCCAGTGTAGATAGTGCCCTCTCGAGGTTGCAGGGTATCGCTTCATATGGGATCTCTATGTCTTGGAGATGACAGGATATGATGTCATTCTCGGCATGGACTGGTTGATTCCCTTCCAGGAAGTCGTTGACTGTTATCGCCGCAGAGTCAGTTTCATTTCACCATAAGGTGAATCTTTCCTTTATAGAGGTGAATGGGACGTTCGGGCGAGTCAGGCGGGACTCGAGCATCTTTGGCTAGGAGGGGTGACAGCCCAGATTGCTAGTCTTTATCTGGATGATCAGGGGACTCCACATTTGGACTTTCCTCCAGTGGTGGATCACTTCAGGGATGTCTTTCCAGAGGACTTTTCAGGTTTGCCTCTAGAGAATGAGGTAGAATTCTCTATTGAGCTCATGCTAGGAGTGGCACCAGTGTCCATTCCCCCCTATAGGATGGTCGCACCTGAGTTGCAGGAGCTCAAGAAGTAGTTGGAGGAGCTACAGGCTAAGGGTTTCATCTGACCCAGTACTTCTCATTGGGGTTTTCCTGTTCTGTTTGCAAAGAAGGCAGACGGTACCCTTCGACTTTGTGTAGATTATCAGAAGCTGAACCAGTTGACGGTTAAGAACCGATATCCCTTTCCACGGATCGATGACCTTTTTGATCAGCTTCGAGGAGCCCGGGTGTTCTCGAAGATCGACTTGAGGTCTGATTATCATTAGTTGCGTGTTAGACCATCAGATATACCTCTGACAGTCTTCAGGAGAAGGTATGGTCTATACGAGTATACAGTCACGCCGTTCGGTCTCATGAACACGCCTATAGTTTTCATGGAACTGATGAACCAAGTGTTCCATCCTTACTTGGACTCTTTCGTCATGGTCTTCGTGGACGATATCTTGGTGTACTCTCACACACGACACGACCATGCCACACATCTTGAGATCGTTCTAAGTACACTGAGAGAGCATCGACTATATGCTAAACTCTTGAAGTGCCACTTCTGGATGGATCAGATTCACTTCTTGGGTCACGTCATCTCAAAGGAAGGAGTATCTGTGGACCCAGAGAATGTGATAGCTGTAGTTTCCTGGGAGCAGCTGAAGACCAGTTTTGAGGTACGGAGCTTCCTAGGACTAGCTGTATACTACAGACACTTCATTCAGGACATTCCTCGTCTAGAATAACCATTGACAGGTCTGACCAAGAAGGGGGTGAAGTTTTTATGGTCAGATTCTTGTGAGTCATCCTTTAAGGAGCTGGAAAGGAGGTTGACGTTAGCACCGATACTAGTCTTCCCAGAGCCAGGAAAGAGCTACACTATTTACTGTGATGCTTTGGGTATCGGGCTGGGAGATGTGCTTATGTAGGGAGATGGAGTCGTTGCGTACGGGTCTCGGCAGTTGAGGCCACATGAGAGGAACTACCCTACGTACGATTTGGAGTTAGCTATTATTGTTCATGCCTTGCGCTGTTGGAGACACTATCTTCTGGAAGAGAACTTTGTGGTCTTCACTGACCACAAGAGTATCAAGTATATCTTCACTCAGAGTGATCTGAATCTAAGGCAACACAGGTGGGTCGATTGTCTTCAGTCCATTTACTTCAAGCTTGCATATACACCGGGAAAGGGAAATGCCATGGCTGATGCGTTGAGCAGGGGATGTCAAATTTAGGCAGTTTAGGAGGCCAGTAGTGAGTGCAAACTGATGGCTCTGTTCTTTGAGAAGCATCTGGAGGTGCACAACAAATGGATTAGCGATGAAGGTCCTGATACATCTTGGTGACACCAGGATGAACTTCCCAAACAGAGGAAGGGAAATCACACATCATCTCCTCGCGTATGTATGATGGCACCCATACGCATCCCTGGAAACGCAAGATCTCATCCTCACCCACTTTCCATCCATGAAGAGGGTCTCTCCTGACACACTCTCCCACAAGACTAAGCCTTCTGAGTCTAATAGTTTCCTTAACCGTACCTGATCAAGTAGCGTGGAGTTAACAGCTACAGAAGATAGAAAAGTCTGTCCCCGTATATCGTGAACCTCCAGATGCATATCAGAGAATAGATCCACCAGTTTCCACTCACTGATGGCCTCTTGAACTTCCTGAATTTGTGTTCTCCTGCCCAATTAATCATCCACGGCGTTTCCGTTTCCCGGCGTATAGGCAAGCTCGAAGTCAAAGGACTGAAGATACTCGACCCACCTGTGCTACCTCAGATTCAGATCACGTTGAGTGAAGATATACTTGATACTCTTGTGGTCAGTGAAGACCACAATGCTCTCTCCCAGAAGATAGTATCTCCAATAGTGCAAAGCTTGAACAACAGTAGCTAACTCCAAATCATGCGTAGGGTAGTTCCTCTCATGTGGCCTCAACTACCGAGACCCGTACGCAATGACTCCATCTCCCTACATAAGAATAGATCTCAGCCCGATACCCAAAGCATCATAGTAAAAAATGTAGCTCTTGCCTGGATCTGGAAAGACCAGTATCGGTGTTGACGTCAACCACCCTTTCAGATCCTTAAAAGATGAATCAGAAGAATCTGACCATAAGAACTTCGCCCTCTTCTTGGTTAGACCTGTCAAGGGTGCTTCTAGATGAGAAAATTCCTGAATGAAGCACCTGTAGTATCCAACCATTCCTAGGAAGCTCCGTACCTCAAAAGCATTCTTTGGCTACTCCAAGGAAACTATAGCTCTCACTTTCTCTGGGTCCACAGATACTCCTGCCTCTGAGATGACGTGACCCAAGAATTGAATCTGATCTATCTAGAAGTAGAACTTCAAGAGTTTATCATAAATCCAATGCTCTCTCAGTGTACTCAGAACGATCTAAAGATGTGTGGCATGGTCGTGTCGAGTTTGAGAGTACAACAAGATATCGTCCACGAAGACCAGGACAAAAGAGTCCAAGTAAGGATGGAACACTCAGTTCATCAGTGCCATGAAAATTGCAGGCACGTTCGTGAGACCGAACAGCATGACTGTATACTCGTATATACCATACCTGCTTCTGAAGGCTGTCAGAGGTATATCTGATGGTCTAACGCACCACTGATGATAACCGGACCTCAAGTTGATCTTCGAGAACACTAGGGCTCCTCGAAACTAATCGAAAAGGTCATCGATCCATGTTAAGGGATATCGGTTCTTAACCGTCATCTAGTTTAGCTTCCGATAATCCACACAAAGCCAAAGGGTACCGTCTTCCTTCTTTGCAAACAGAACAGGCGAACCCCAAGGAGAAGTACTGGGTCGAATGAAAACCTTAGCCCGTAGCTCGTCCAACTGCTTCTTGATCTCCTGCAACTCAGGTGCGGCCATCCTATAAGGAGGAATGGACACTGATGCTGATCCTGGCACGAGCTCAATAGAGAAGTCAACCTCACGATCCGGAGGCAAACCTGAAAAGTCCTCTGGAAAGACATCCCTGAAGAGATCCACCACTGGAGGAAATTCCAACTGTGGAGTCCCCTGATCATCCAGATAAAGACTAGAAATCTGGGTTGTCACCCCTCCTAGCCCAAGATGCTCGAGTCTCGCCTGACTCGCTCGAACGTCCCATTCGCCTCTATGAAGGAAAGATTCACCTTCTGGTGAAATGAAACTGACTCTGCGGAGATAACAGTCAACTACTTCCTGGAAGGGAATCAACCAGTCCATGTTGTGAATGACATCATTGCCTGTCATCTCCAGGACATAGAGATCCCATAAGAAGAGATACCCTGCAACCTCGAGAGGGAACTCTCAAAACTAGCGTACACTAGATTTCCTCTTCCCCAAGTGTGTGTCTAGTGTCAACGATTCAGCAGAAGAAAAGATGCAGCGTCTAAGGCTATCCACAACAGCAACATAGATAAAGCTATGCGTAGCACCAGTATCGAAAGGGGCTGAAGATAAAACTGAGCCCACTAGAATGTACCTCGAACCGTAGAAGGGTCGGGATCTTGCTCATGATAAGTATGCTCCACGGAGAAAGAATGGCACGTACCACAGACCTATTCCCCTGTTTGACCACTATGAGATGAACCGCCCAGCTGGTGCTGAGGAACTGGTGGTTGACCGCCACGGCCTCGACCTCCACCTCAGCCCGAACGGCCAGAAGAACTCCAGTTCCCTGACTAGTGAGAAACTGGCGGTGCTTCTCCTAAACAAGGAGTCATGGAAGAACCCTGGTCACCTGCTGTTGGTGGGAAAACCTGGCAGAAATGCTGAAGGTGACCCAACTTTCCACAAGATTGGCACTCCACGGGGTCCCTCTGGAACTGCGGCCTCATGTGCTGTGTCCGGCCACACTGATAGCATGTCACTTGGCTTCCGGAAGATGCATCTTGCATCCTCGAATCACCACGTATAGGCTCCCTATGACGCTTATTGCTGTCATCTGAAGGTAAGTTGGCTCTGGAAGCAGAACCGCCCTGGATCACAGCTCTAGAGTCTCTCAGATTGCGCTCCTCAATCAGTGCCTAATTGAAGATGGAAGTAATGGAAGTCAGCTGGAATATGATCACCTGCGAGCGGGTCTTCTGCCTAAGTCCATCCTCGAACATCCTAGCCAAGAACACCCCTCTCCCATCCTGAAGGGGTGTACAATGATGCAGATCAGTGAAACGAGAGGAATAATCCATGACGGATAGAGTAACCTACTCTAAACTCATGAACTCCCGGGCTCGATTGGCCCTCAGGGTATCCGGGTAGAAGTAGTCATAGAACATGCACTGGAACTCCTCCCAAGTCACAACCTGCTGCTGACCCGCCTGTGAGATCACGTCCCACCACCTCTTGGCAGTGTCTTAGAGCATGTAGGTGGCGAGCTTGACTCGCCTCTCTGGAGGCATCTCCAGATTCTCGAAAATAGTCAGCATGGCTTCCATCCATGACTCTGCAGCCTGAGGTCCTCCCTCCCCCAAGAACGTGGGAGGATGCTGCTGCTGGAAAACCCGCGTCAAGTCTGCCTTAGACGAGTCATTAGGTGGTGCTTCATGGAAGGCCTGCATAATCCTAATTAAACCTTCCCTAAACTGCGCATCAGCACCTGCAACTGGTACAACAACCGGTGCCAAGGCTGGCTCGACTGGGGGATTGACAGGAAGTCCTTGATCATCCCTGTCTGGCGTCTGATCAGTGCCTGACAACAGACGTATGACCGGAGGACGTCTCAGAGGCATAGCTCTGAAAGATGAAAAACACACCTTAGATCAGGAAAATAAGGACAGAGAATACAAGGGTACAAAATGGGAACAGGGAAATAAAACACTCAAGATTGTAAAACAAGACTACACGGTGTGTATAAAACTACATAGTGTGTCTTCTAAAGCTATAGACATGGGTGTGTACTCCTACCCTACAAGTTGTGTACACTTCAAACTACACGGTGTGTTGACCCCCACAAATGGCATGTACTTGAAACTATTCCCCTTCCCGAGTCTCTTTAGACGACCAACCCACACGGTCCGACTCAAATTCTGGTAGTTCTGAAGGCCAGTAGTGTGTGGCAACTGATGGCTCTGTTCTCTGAGATGCATCTGGAGTTGCACGATAGATAGGGATTGACTTTTCTATCTTCTGTAGCTGTTACCTCCACGCTACTTGATCAGGTACGATTGAGACAACTATCAGACTCATAAGGCATAGTAGTACGGAAGAGTGTGTCAGGAGAGGACCCACTTACTGGATGGATAGTGGGCGAGGATGAGATCTTTCATTTCCAGGGATGTGTATGGGTGCCAGTAGACATACGTGATGAGCTGATACGGGATTTCCATTCCTCTCTTTGGGTAGTTCATCCTGGCGTCACCAAGATGTATCGTGACCTTCATCACCAATACTGGTGACCAGGAATGAAGAAGGATGTTGCTGGTTTTGTCATGAGATGTTTTACTTGTCAGCAAGTGAAAGCAGAGCATCAACAACTAGCAGGGCTTTTACAGCAGTTACCCATTCCGGAGTGGAATTGGAACGATGTTGCGATGGTCTTCATGACTGGTTTGTCGAGATCACCTCAGGGAAACGATGTTGTTTGGGTTATCATCGAAAGGCTTACTAAGTTTGCTCACATCTTTCCGATCAAGGAGACCTTCAGTGTCGATGATATGGGATGACTATACATCGGAGAGATCATTCATCTGCATGGAGTTCCACACTCTATTGTTTCAGACAGAGATGCATGCTTTACCTCTCAGTTCTAGAAGGGACTTCAGAAGGCCATGGGTACACAGGTACTTTTGAGTACGGCATACCATCCCCAGACTGACGGCCAGTCTGAGGGCACAATCCAGGTGCTTGAGGATATGCTCCGATCTTGCATCCTTTACTTTGGCGGTTGATGGGAGAAGCATATTCCCCTAGTGGAGTTCTCCTACAATAATAGTTTCTAGGCGATCATTCAGATGGTTCCATAGGAGGCTTTGTACCGTAGGCCATGCCGATAACCCTTATGCTAGCTAGAGGTAGGAGAGGCAGCATTGCTGGGACCTCGTCTTGTTCAAAAGACTTCAGAGAAGATAGAGCTGATTCGGAAGAAGATGGCTATAGCGCAGTCTCGACAGAAGTCTTATGCTGATCAACGGAGACTTCCTCTGGAGTTCGAGGTCGGTGATCAGGTTTTCCTACGTGTCGCACCGAGTTTGGGACATAAGAGGATTCAAAGACAGGGTAAGCTTTCACCACGATATGTCGGGCCGTTTGAGGTCTTGGAGAGAGTGGGGTCGGTCGCCTATCAGTTGCATCTACCTCAGAGCTATCAGGCCATGCACGACATCTTCCATGTCTCTCAGCTCTGACGCTACTTTTCATACCCGTCTCACATCTTTCAGCCTGAGGATGTCGAGCTCGAAGAGGATGTGTCGTTCGAGGAGCATCCTATCCGGATTGTTGATCGTAGTACAAAGGTTCTCGGCGGGCGGTCTGTTCCTCTGGTACGAGTGCTATGGAAGCACGGGCGAGTATAGGACGTGAACTGGGAGAGGGAGACCGATGTACGATCGTAGTGACTGGAGATGTTCGGTATTTCTCCTTCTCCTCCTTGTTAGGGAAATTCAGGGATGAATTTCTTTAAGGGGGGAAGTTTGTAAGAACCCGGATCTCTTTTCAGGTATGTTGTTTTTTATTTTCCTGGAGCTTTTGAGAAAAAATGATTTTTTTTGAAATTTCAGAAGTACACACCGTGTACCTTCTGTGTACACGCCGTGTACTCTTTCCCTGGCTCGAAGTTGTGCGCTGGCCGTATCCGGGCCACACACACGGTGTGTAACGCTGAGGTGGAGGTCGGTTATTTCGGAGTACGTAAAATTCGAAGTACATGACGTTTACTCAAAAAGTACACGCAGTGTACTTTACTTTTTTCATTAAATGGACTGGGGTCGCGTCTAACCCCCATATTCATCTTCTTCTTCAGTTTTTGACCGTCCGGGAGAGACCGTATGGCCGGATCTTTGACGGATTCCCACCTCACCATCCGTTCTCCGATTCAAGCACGATCAGTTGTGTTTGAATCGCAGCAATGAGTTATTCCTTCTGCTTTAGCCTTGTTTCTTGATTCCTCCTGGTTTCCAAGTTAACGTGGGATTAAAGTTTTGTGATTTTCCTCATATCTACGTCATTCTAAAGGGGAATCTGTCATCGAGTTTCACGTATATCGATCTCCTCAGATCAAGGTAGGTGGTTTGTTCCTTTATATTGAAAGTTGATGGGTATTATGTGCAAATTCCACCAATACCCTTGAACGGGGTATTGCGTGATTCCTGTTTTTCCCCTGCTGCTTGCCTTCTTTTCTTGATTTCTTTAGTAGAAGTTATTGATTGTGAGTAGTAAAATTTATTTTGTGCTCAGGTTTCTTTTCCATGCTTGTTCTTCCTGTTTGGCGTTTTTCCAATTCCCATGCCTATTTGTAGGATTTTGGATCTGTTGTTTTAGTTTTGTTGTTGAGCCTTAGTTTTTAGCCAAGTAGTTTTGAGGTTTAATTGGTTGATACACGTGCGCTGAGCATGTTTTACCCTTCACTCAGGACTGTGAGAACCTAGAGTTGTAGAACAAAGGGAGAATTGACGGAAGGGCTTCTCCAGAGTGTCTATTAATCACGATGCGAGACCAAGGGGAGAATTGAGAGAAGGGAATCTCCAGGGTGTCTTTTAATTACGAAGCGGGCCACATGGGGAATTGACGTTGAGTGCTTTCCTAGAAACCCTTTAGCATGATACGAGACTATAGGGGGAATTGACGGTGAGTGCTTCCCCAGAGTGTCTAAACTAGTTGATGGTTAAGAACCGATATCCCTTGCCGCGGATCGATGACCTTTTTTATCAGCTTTGAGGAGCCCAAGTGTTCTCAAAGATAGAGTTGAGGTCCGGTTATCATCATTTGTGCATTAGACTATCAGATATACCTCTGACAGCCTTCAGGAGCTGGTATGGTCTATATGAGTATACAGTCATGTCGTTCGGTCTCACGAATGCGCCTCCAATTTTCATGGCACTGATTAACCGAGTGTTCCATCCTTACTTGGGATCTTTCGTCATGGTCTTCATGGACGTTATCTTAGTGTACTCTCACACTTGACACGACCATTCCACACATCTTGAGATCGTTCTGAGTACACTGAGAGAGCATCGAATTTATGCTAAACTCTCGAAGTGCCACTTCTGGATGGATCAGATTCACTTCTTGGGTCATGTCATCTCAGAGGCAGGAGTATCTGTGGACCTAGAGAAAGTGAGGGATTTAGTTTCATGGGAGCAGCCGAAGAATGTTTTTGAGGTACGGAGCTTCCAAGGACTGGCTGGATACTACATACACTTCATTCAGGACTTTTCTCGTCTAGTAGCACCCTTGACAGGTCTGACCAAGAAGGGGGCGAAGTTCTCATGGTCAGATTCTTGTGAGCCAGCCTTTCAAGAGCTGAAAGGGAGGTTGACGTCAGCACCGATACTAGTCTTGCTAGAGCCAGGAAAGAGCTACACTATTTACTGTGATGCTTCGGGTATCGGGCTGGGAGCTGTGCTTATGCAGGGAGATGGAGTCGTTGCGTACAGGTCTCGGAAGTTGAGGCCACATGAGAGGAACTACCCTACGCACGATTTGGAGTTAGCTGCTGTTGTTCATTCCTTACACTGTTGAGGACACTATCTTCTAGGAGAGCACTTTGTGGTCTTCACTGACCACAAGAGTCTCAAGTATATCTTTACTCAGAGTGATCTGAATCTGAGGCAGCGCAGGTGGGTCGAGTACGTTCAATCCTTTGACATCGAGCATGCCTATACGTGTAGAGACCCGAAGCTTATCGTACATGGACATTACATTACATTTGCGGAATACTTAGTACATAACAAAAACACACACACAAGGATCGTAATAGTTTAGTGTCTTTGGAAACTCGGAACATAATCTTCTAATCCTGGTGAAAGATCTTCAATATCTCCCGTAAAGATCTTCCATTTTTTTATACCTAAAACCTTTCTTTATATCCTGGGGAAAAGAAAACATAAAAGGGTGAGCTCAAATGCTCAGTAAGGGTATACAAAAGAAATAAAAATCATATCATATTTTTTTGAAAATCATAACCTGCAAAAGAGATCATAATATCTTAACATGGAACAAATCATAGAAGTGAAAATGAGATCACCATAATCATAACATGAAACTTGAAACTTTGTGGCATGCACACATAATCATGGAAAATCATTTCTTGTTAGTCATGACTCATTGCCAAGACTATCTTAGTGGACAAAGTCCCTTTCTGAATCGAGTTCACTCCTCGTTTCAGTCCTGTATCACTGAACCGAAATAACCTTCCGTTCCAGCCATGTCTATCTCATGAGATATAAAATCATTACCCAATGCATTGGAGGGAGATATAGGTCCCACCCATCTTATAATGAATCCTTTCTTATGTGTGCCACATAATCATAAAACATACATCATCGCATAACACATGTAACAAAAATGGGATTCTTGAAACATCATGACATCATAAATCAATTCATATAAGATAAAGGAATTCATAAACATATTTCCACCACAAAATAGTCAAATAAATGTAAAAATATGGATAGAAACAGAACCCTTTATTATCTTAGATTGAAAATAATTTTGATAAAACACTTGAATTGAATTCTTGAGGAAAATATCCTTTCTTCTTTAAAATCAATTTCTTTTCACAAAACATCATGGAATTTTAAAAGAAAGAGATTTTATTGAAAATAGTCATGAAATATTTTAGAGGAAGCTTCATGAAAATAAGGCTTTATAAAACAGTAGAAATCCGTTCGTGCCGTATAAGTTAAAAAAAACATTCTTCATACTTTTGTCAGAAAAGTCAAAAAGCACCTCGTACGGAAAAACGACAAAAGATTCCTTTCATATTCTTTACTAAAAACTCACCTAAGGGTAAAATTGGATTTAAACTATTGCAAGTGGATGGAAACAATATTACATATTTAGGGAACATGGACGTGGATGACAAAATACACCCCAGTAAATACTTACGAATAAACAATCTCGGATAAAAATGAGATTGTGATATTTCCCTTACCTTAGGTCCGACTTGCTTTGTAAGTGTCCGAACCTCCTGTATAATGATTTAAATCATGTTATTGACTTATTACAGAATCATATTCATTGTTATGATATCATATATGGTTTACTTATGACATTATATTACCCGTTCTTTTGTAAATTCCATGTTAAAGAAGCGTTTTGGGTAAAATCGTTTCATTTATCGTAGGTGTTTTGACTTGTTGTTCTTGACATCATTATTACTTATATCATGATTTACTTACTTCCAGAATATAAAATATGATTTATATATAATATATATTCAGTATATATATATATATAATAGATAGATAAATAAAATGAAAAACACCGTTCATGGAGACGGTAGTCCGTACGTACGCATGAACGCTGTTTTTCATTCCTTATTGTCTTGAAATGGAAGTAAGTAGATGAAATACATATGTATATATATTCATAAATAAAGTAGATTTATAATGTCATATATTTCATTATTATTTCTTATATATACATTATAATCATTCTTAAATGGTTAACATGGAGAATGAATCTCATCGCGTCGTGGAGACGGTATTCCGTACGTACGCACGAGCGATGATATCATTTCTATAAATTTTGAATTGAATTGGAGTGTATTATACAATATATCAGAATCAATATGATGCTGTAATAACTATGTATAGTTATTCTTTACACCATTATACCCATCCATGTAAGGTGGTGGTGGAAAATAGATTACACCACGGCGTGGAGACGGTATTCCGTACGTACGCACGCGCGGTGATTTCTTTTTACGTAGGATGGATAGATGGTGAAATAGGGTTGTTTCATACTTATAATAACATATCAGTATATGAGTGATACTGATGTTATTACTTCATAATGAAACAACCTAAGAAGAAGAAGTGGAAGAAGAAATAAAGATGAAAGAATTGGTAACGGTAATTACCTCTTCTTTGAAGTGCCTCTTTGAGACCTCCTCTTAGGGCACTATAATTGGTCTTTGAGGAAGACCAGAACCTCTAGGATGTTGCTAGGGAAGTGGAGAAGAGATTTTGGCAGGGGTTGGCCGAGCTTGAGTGCTCAAATTGGTGTGAGGAGGAGGGGGAGGAGGTGTCCTTTTATAGGGGAGGAGAGGGGCACCTTAGGAATATCTCAAAATATTATTTTATATTAAAGTCAAAATCGGTTTATAATGGTTCCAAAGGGTCTTATTTCGAAGCTAAAGTGGGGATGGGTCGAAATACTATCAACCAATAGAATTTAGACAAGTTTAGGGTATTATTTTAACCTTATCAATTAGATTTAACTCTAAGTTAAATAATTTAACTTTTACCGTGTCTTTTTTTTTTCTTTCACTATATGGTTAATAAACTTACTCTAACATGCAAAACGAACCCCAAATTGTATATTATTAATACATATATCCTTATCTAAGTCATATGGCCGAACCTTAGATTTTTAGGAATAAAATAACAATTAATAATATAATATTTGATTTAAAAACTATTTTGTGTCAATTTTGACACTATTTGATATATGATTTTTGTGAAAGTCATAACAGAATTATATGTTCGAAACAAGTTGATTAAATCAACACTAATATATCATAGTAACCTAGAAAATTAGTGTAATTCATAAAAAGTCTCAAATTACATTTATTTTGGTGTTTATAACATCAATTATGTCAATATTTCATTAATAAGATAATTACTGCATCATCGTTGTGTCATAAATAAATTAACTTATTTGATGTCTAAAAATTACAAATAAAATACCATAATGTAGGAAATCTTTTTATCTTTCTAATGAATATTTATAGTCGAATTTATCTTTTGTATAACCCCATATTAAAAATGATTTACTTATTAAACTTTGATTTTAACTATTTTAACCCTTCTTTAAATAAATTAATAATAAAAGTCCTAATCTAATCCAAGTGGGCCTATATGGTCATATTTTATTCCTAAGTTTGTTTTTGGCCGAATTACACTTGTACAATAGAATTAGGACATGTGTTAGGGTAATATTAATATCATATTTACCCTTAGTTACCTTATTTACTATTAACCGTGGTAAAAAAAGTAAAAAGTTACTATTCACCAAAAAATTATTTTCATCTCATTGAACCACATTTTAGTCCTTGATATTAACCGTGTCTCTCGGATTTTCGAAATTCCATTCACAGAAGCGGTAAAATTAAGTTTTATGTAAAATTCAGTTTTTAACCTACCACTTAGTAGTTTCACTATTCATCAAAAATTGATGTTTTTCAGAACAATGCCAAAATTTCATCCCAAGCTATATTTCATATTCCGAATTCAAAAATGAAGTCTATTTTACCAAATTCATAACATAAAAGTTGCATTAATTAATTTTATAATTAAATCCCGCTGTTAAAACAAATAGCGTGTTTTTAAGAAACAATATCTATCAAAAGATTGACACTTGTTTATGTCTAGTTTAAATGTGAAATTACATCCAATGACCAACATTGTATTAAATTGTAAAAATATATTCTAAATATACTTTAAAAACACTCAAATTAATAATTTATCACTATTAATTATTTAGATTAAAAAAGTTGTTTTTAATTAAAATTTAGTAATTTTCACTATTCATCAGAATATGAAAGTTATCCGAAAAGTACCAAAATTTCACCTTAGGCTAAATTCGATACTCCGAATCCAAAAATGAAGTTCATTTTGAAAAATAAGATTTACAGAATTTAAAAAGTGGTTATTACTATTCATAACGGCTAGTTTTAATAATATTTTAATAGCATATCGTTGTTTAGTGAAACTCGGTATTGCGTATTGCACACGCTATCGAGGAAGGTCGCGATTGCGTGTAATGCAAGGAAAGTCAAGGATGCGTGTTGTGCAAGCTCCTTTTGGTGTAGCGTATAACACAAGACATTAGTGAAATTAAAAAGAATTTAAAATCTTGGGCTGTTACATTCTACCCCACTTAAAATGAATTTCGCCCTCGAAATTCGTCGGGGTTATAAATGGTTTACTATTCGAAAGTTTCTTTAATAGAAACCCACATCGTAAAAGGGAATACCAAAACTTGGCTTTAAAAACTAAAGTATGAAATGTAACGATTACCCAAATAAACTAATCACTGGGTTTCCACATAGGTGAAAATATGGATATGGAAGAGAAATCTAACCATCATGTTCTGATGGAGAGTGGTAGAGAACATGGCTATGGAAAAGCCAGTAATCACAAATCCATAGATTTGTGATGATATAAGGTACCATCTGATTCATCAGGTATAAGAGAACTAGGACAACATTTTTGGTTTTCAAGATCATTTCCCTAAAGTTGAAAATTTGAATTAGAATAAATACTTACTTTATTTTGATACAATCTCACTGTTGTTCGTACCTTTAATAATTTCCACTTCATCTCTTAAATAAATGAAGTTGAATTTGTTATTCGTGAAGTGTTAGCAGATCATGTGATAGAATGACGGGTCATTCCATCTGTTTCAAACAAAAGGTTAGCAAAATTATATACATAAGTCGATCTATAGTGGGATTAATCACATATGGACTTATACTTCATATATCATACTGCTTAATATAATAAAACTAATTTCTACTAAACAGGGACTTCCTGTAGGCTAGTGGTAGGCGATAAAGGCCAGTCGCACTTCGGTTGTGGGTTCGATTCCTACAGCCTTGTCCGATGCGATGGGCTGTCGCCCGTCCTGTAGGTTGTCCCTTTTTCTAAAACTACGTTACTATAACATCCCATCAATAATATCGAAAATCTTCTATCCTTAAAAAATACTAACTTATGTCCAACATAATCCAGTCTAATCTTTAGGATTATACATAATACTGCAGTCCACTCTCATAATATAGTGACAACGATTACCAGAGATTTAATACTGTCGTTGATCCCCACATATCATAAGATATGTCTTGTTGGTCACATTCCAAACATTCAAAGTCCTTAATCGTGTATTCTCTTGAATACCTTAGTGAAAACATGAGTGCAGTTAAAAGTTAACACTTTCCACATACCAAAATCCTCAAAATTCTATATACTCAAACCATGATATCACTTAGTCCTTATATCAATCATGAGCTCATGAATACAATCAAACATCTCATTATCTTCTTATCCTTTCATTATGAACTTATCATCTACTTTCCAAAAGTATCTGAATAACCTTTCATGGTTAATGGTAACATTAATCAGACAACAATGTAACAATCCTTACATGTCTCTTTATTCCATAGTACCATGAGATTACTTATACAACATTACACATGATAAACATGTAATCATTCCACTACATTCTTAAACCATTAACCGAGCTTCAACAATTCTTTCATCTCACATATCATTTGTAGTCTCTTCATCATCATCCACATAAATACTACCCATATGGCCATACTGATTCTCTTCATGAGTCTTTCCCTTAGGACATTGGTTTGCATAATGCCCATACATTCCACATTTAAAACACTTAACCATTTTTGATGTCGTAGAAATACCATTATCCTCATCCATGGTGTTAACCGACCCTTTTCCTTTGCACTTACTTGCTTTGTGTCCTTCTTTTCCACACCCAAAGCATCTTCCAGTTCCCTTGAAACATTCTCCTTGATGCCTCTTCCCACATGATTTACATAGGGGAAATTGAACTTTCTTTCCTCTATGATCATCATAAAACTCCATCTTTCTCTTATTAGCCGAGTCAGGAAACTTACCAAATTTTACTTTATTGATCATGTTGTGAGATTGTTGATTCGGCATAATAATGATGTTTGGACATCCAAATCCCATTTCATTTGGTTGCTCATGAAGAATATCATTCCATTGTCCATCATATCCTCCATTATAGTGAATCATCTTGTTTCCAGCCATTTTCTAAAACCCAAACAGAATAGTGTTAGATGCAAAAATCGTAATAAAGGGGGAGTAACTTAAATATCTATCATCTTTGGTTTAATCTAATATCGTTACCATAGTTCTAGAACTATATCCTATACGTATACTTATCCTTAGGGGCATCCCTAGACATACCATAGAAATATCTCTAGGTATCTCACTAACATTTTCGCATCCTAGTTTCCAAAGGTTGACTAAACCTTTCCTCTGATACCAACTGTAGAGACCCGAAGCTTATCGTACATGGACATTACATTACATTTGCGGAATACTTAGTACATAACAAAAACACACACACAAGGATCGTAATAGTTTAGTGTCTTTGGAAACTCGGAACATAATCTTCTAATCCTGGTGAAAGATCTTCAATATCTCCCGTAAAGATCTTCCATTTTTTTTATACCTAAAACCTTTCTTTATATCCTGGGGAAAAGAAAACATAAAAGGGTGAGCTCAAATTCTCAGTAAGGGTATACAAAAGAAATAAAAATCATATCATATTTTTTTGAAAATCATAACCTGCAAAAGATATCATAATATCTTAACATGGAACAAATCATAGAAGTGAAAATGAGATCACCATAATCATAACATGAAACTTGAAACTTTGTGCCATGCACACATAATCATGGAAAATCATTTCTTGTTAGTCATGACTCATTGCCAAGACTATCTTAGTGGACAAAGTCCCTTTCTGAATCGAGTTCACTCCTCGTTTCAGTCCTGTATCACTGAACCGAAATAACCTTCCGTTCCAGCCATGTCTATCTCATGAGATATAAAATCATTACCCAATGCATTGGAGGGAGATATAGGTCCCACCCATCTTATAATGAATCCTTTCTTATGTGTGCCACATAATCATAAAACATACATCATCGCATAACACATGTAACAAAAATGGGATTCTTGAAACATCATGACATCATAAATCAATTCATATAAGATAAAGGAATTCATAAACATAATTCCACCACAACATAGTCAAATAAATGTAAAAATATGGATAGAAACAGAACCCTTTATTATCTTAGATGGAAAATAATTTTGATAAAACACCTGAATTGAATTCTTGAGGAAAATATCCTTTCTTCTTCAAAATCAATTTCTTTTCACAAAACATCATGCAATTTTAAAAGAAAGAGATTTTATTGAAAATAGTCATGAAATATTTTAGAGGAAGCTTCATGAAAATAAGGCTTTATAAAACAGTAGAAATCCGTTCGTGCCGTATAAGTTAAAAAAAACATTCTTCATACTTTTGTCAGAAAAGTCAAAAAGCACCTCATACGGAAAAACGACAAAAGATTCCTTTCATATTCTTTACTAAAAACTCACCTAAGGGTAAAATTGGATTTAAACTATTGCAATTGGATGGAAAAAATATTACATATTTAGGGAACATGGACGTGGATGACAAAATACACCCCAGTAAATACTTACGAATAAACAATCTCGGATAAAAATGAGATTGTGATATTTCCCTTACCTTAGGTCCGACTTGCTTTGTAAGTGTCCGAACCTCCTGTATAATGATTTAAATCATGTTATTGACTTATTACAGAATCATATTCATTGTTATGATATCATATATGGTTTACTTATGACATTATATTACCCGTTCTTTTGTAAATTCCATGTTAAAGAAGCGTTTTGGGTAAAATCGTTTCATTTATCGTAGGTGTTTTGACTTGTTGTTCTTGACATCATTATTACTTATATCATGATTTACTTACTTCCAGAATATAAAATATGATTTATATATCATATATATTCAATATATATATATATATAATAGATAGATAAATAAAATGAAAAACACCGTTCATGGAGACGGTAGTCCGTACGTACGCATGAACGCTGTTTTTCTTTCCTTATTGTCTTGAAATGGAAGTAAGTATATGAAATACATATGTATATATATTCATAAATACAGTAGATTTATAATGTCATATATTTCATTATTATTTCTTATATATACATTATAATCATTCTTAAATGGTTAACATGGAGAATGAATCTCATCGCGTCGTGGAGACGGTATTCCGTACGTACGCACGAGCGATGATATCATTTCTATAAATATTGAATTGAATTGGAGTGTATTATACAATATATCATAATCAATATGATGTTGTAATAACTATGTATAGTTATTCTTTACACCATTATACCCATCCATGTAAGGTGGTGGTGGAAAATAGATTACACCACGGCGTGGAGACGGTATTCCGTACGTACGCACGCGCGGTGATTTCTTTTTCTGTAGGATGGATAGATGGTGAAATAGGGTTGTTTCATACTTATAATAACATATCAGTATATGAGTGATACTGATGTTATTACTTCATAATGAAACAACCTAAGAAGAAGAAGTGGAAGAAGAAATAAAGATGAAAGAATTGGTAACGGTAATTACCTCTTCTTTGAAGTGCCTCTTTGAGACCTCCTCTTAGGGCACTAGAATTGGTCTTTGAGGAAGACCAGAACCTCTAGGATGTTGCTAGGGAAGTGGAGAAGAGAATTTGGCAGGGTTTGGCCGAGCTTGAGTGCTCAAATTGGTGTGAGGAGGAGGGGGAGGAGGTGTCCTTTTATAGGGGAGGAGAGGGGCACCTTAGGAATATCTCAAAATATTATTTTATATTAAAGTCAAAATCGGTTTATAATGGTTCCAAATGGACTTATTTCGAAGCTAAAGTGGGGATGGGTCGAAATACTATCAACCAATAGAATTTAGACAAGTTTAGGGTATTATTTTAACCTTATCAATTAGATTTAACTCTAAGTTAAATAATTTAACTTTTACCGTGTCTTTTTGTATTCTTTCACTATATGGTTAATAAACTTACTCTAACATGCCAAACGAACCCCAAATTGTATATTATTAATACATATATCCTTATCTAAGTCATTTGGCCGAACCTTAGATTTTTAGGAATAAAATAACAATTAATAATATAATATTTGATTTAAAAACTATTTTGTGTCAATTTTGACACTATTTGATATATGATTTTTGTGAAAGTCATAACAGAATTATATGTTCGACCCAAGTTTATTAAATCAACACTAATATATCATAGTAACCTATAAAATTAGTGGAAATCATAAAAAGTCTCAAATTACATTTATTTTGGTGTTTATAACATCAATTATGTCAATATTTCATTAATAAGATAATTACTGCATCATCGTTGTGTCATAAATAAATTAAATTATTTGATGTCTAAAAATTACAAATAAAATACCATAATGTAGGAAAGCCTTTTAGCTTTCTAATGAATATTTATAGTCGAATTTATCTTATGTATAACCCCATATTAAAAATGATTTACTTATTAAACTTTGATTTTAACTATTTTAACCCTTCTTTAAATAAATTAATAATAAAAGTCCTAATCTAATCCAAGTGGGCCTAAATGGTCATATTTTATTCCTAAGTTTGTTTTTGGCCGAATTACACTTGTCCAATAGAATTAGGACATGTTTTAGGGTAATATTAATATCATATTTACCCTTAGTTACCTTATTTACTATTAACCGTGGTAAAAAAAGTAAAAAGTTACTATTCACCAAAAAATTATTTTCATCTCATTGAACCACATTTTAGTCCTTGATATTAACCGTGTCTCTCGGATTTTTGAAATTCCATTCACAGAAGTGGTAAAATTAAGTTTTATGTAAAATTCAGTTTTTAACCTACCACTTAGTAGTTTCACTATTCATCAAAAATTGATGTTTTTCAGAACAATGCCAAAATTTCATCCCAAGCTATATTTCATATTCCGAATTCAAAAATGAAATCTATTTTACCAAATTCATAACATAAAAGTTGCATTAATTAATTTTATAATTAAATCCCGCTGTTAAAACAAATAGCGTGTTTTTAAGAAACAATATCTATCAAAAGATTGACACTTGTTTATGTCTAGTTTAAATGTGAAATTACATCCAATGACCAACATTGTATTAAATTGTAAAAATATATTCTAAATATAATTTAAAAACACTCAAATTAATAATTTATCACTATTAATTATTTCGATTAAAAAAGTTGTTTTTAATTAAGATTTAGTAATTTTCACTATTCATCAGAATATGAAAGTTATCCGAAAAGTACCAAAATTTCACCTTAGGCTAAATTCGATACTCCGAATCCAAAAATGAAGTTCATTTTGAAAAATAAGATTTACAGAATTTAAAAAGTGGTTATTTCTATTCATAACGGCTAGTTTTAATAATATTTTAATAGCATATCGTTGTTTAGTGAAACTCGGTATTGCGTATTACACACGCTATCGAGGAAGGTCGCGATTGCGTGTAATGCAAGGAATGTCAAGGATGCGTGTTGTGCAAGCTCCTTTTGGTGTAGCGTATAACACAAGAAATTAGTGAAATTAAAAAGAATATAAAATCTTGGGCTGTTACAATACGTCGGGAAAGGGAAACGTCGTGGATGATGCGTTGAGTAGGAGAACTCAAATTAAGGCAGTTCAGGATGCCAATAGTGAGTGGAAACTGATTTCTCTGTTCTCTGAGATGAATATAGAGATGCATGACAGACGGGGACAGACTTTTCTATCTTCTATATTTGTTACCTCCATACTAATTGATCGGGTACGGTTGAGGCAGCTATCAGACTCAGAAGGCTTAGTCCTATGAGAGAGTGTCTCAGGAAAGGACCCTCTTCCTGGATGGAAAATGGGCGAGGATGAGATCTTGCGTTTCCAGGGACGCGTATGGGTGCCAGCAGACATGCGCGAGGAGCTGATGCGGGATTTCCATTCCTCTATTTGCGCAGTTCATCCTAGCGTCACCAAGATGTATCGGGACCTTCATCGCCAATACTGGTGTCCAGGAATGAAGAAGGATATTGCTGGTTTTTTCATGAGATGTTCTACTTGTCAGCAGGTGAAAGTAGTGCATCAGCGACCAACGGGGATTTTACAGCAGCTACCCATTCCGGAGTGGAAGTGGAATGATGTTGCGATGGACTTCATGACCGGGTTGCCAAGAACACCTCAGGGAAATGATGTTGTTTGGGTTATCGTCGACAGGCTTACTAAGGTTGCTCACTTCTTTCCGATCAAGGAGACCTTCAGTGTCGATGATCTGGGATGACTTTACATCAGAAAGATCATTCATCTGCATGGAGTTCTGCACTCTATTGTTTCAGACAGAGATGCGCGATTTAACTCTGTTCTGGTAGGGACTTCAGAAGGACTTGGGTACACAGATACTTTTGAGAACATCATACCATCCCCAGACTGATGGGCAGTCCGAGCGCACAATCCAGGTGCTTGAGGATATGTTCCGAGCTAGCATCTTTGACTTTGGCGGTTCTTGGGAGAAGCATATTCCTCTTGTGGAGTTCACCTACAATAATAGTTTCTAGGCGACCATTCAGATGGGGTCGTACGAGGCTTTGTACGGTAGGCCATGCCGATCACCCTTATCCTTGCTAGAGGCTGGAGAGGCAGCTTTGCTGGGACCTCGTCTTGTTCAAGAGACTTCAGAGAAGTTAGAGCTGATTCGGAAGAGGATGGCTAGAGCGCAGTCTCGACAGAAGTCTTATGTTGATCAGTGGAGATGACCTCTGGAGTTCGAGGTCGGTGATCAGGTTTTCCTTCGTGTCGCACCGAGGTTGGGACACAAGAGGATTCGGATACAGGGAAAGCTATCACCATGGTACATCAGGCCGTTTGAGGTCTTAGAGAGAGTGGGGCCGGTCGCCTATCGGTTTCAGCTACCTCAAAGGTATTGGGCCATGCATGACATCTTCCACGTCTCTCAGCTATTATGCTACTTTTCAGACCCTTCTTACGCCTTTCAGCCCGGGGTAGTCGAGCTCGAAGAGGAAGCATCATTCGAGGAGAATCTTATCTGGATTGTCGATCGTAGTACAAAGGTTCTATGTGGACGGTCTGTTCCTCTGGTACGAGTGCTATGGCAGCACAGCCGTGTACATGAAGAGACCTGGGAGAGGGAGACCGATGTACGATCGTAGTGTCTGGTGCAGTTCGGGGTTTCTCATTCTCCACTTTGTTAGGGAAATTTGGGGACGAATTTCTTTAAGGGGGGCAGTTTGTATGAACTCGGATCTCTTTTTAGGTATGTTGTATTTATTTTTTCTAGAGTTTTTGAGATAAAATGAATTTTCTGGAAATTTCAGAAGTACATGCCGTGTACTTTCTAAGCACACGCCGTGTACGCTTTCCCTGTCTCGAAGCCGTGTGCTGGCCGTGTCCGGGCAACACACACGGTGTGTATTGCTGAGGTGGAGGCCAGTTATTTCGGAGTATGGAAAATTCGAAGTACACACTGTGTACTCAAAAAGTACACACCCTGTACTTTTTTATCATTAAACGGACCAGGGTCACGTCTAACCCCCCATATTCGTCTTCTACTTCAGTTTTCGACCGTCCGGGAGCGACCGTACGGCCGAATCTTCGACAAATTCCCGCCTCTCCGTCTGTTCTCTGATTCTAGCATGGTTAGTTGCGTTAGAATCGAAGCGGTGAGTTCTTCCTTCTTCTTTAGCCTTGTTTCATGATTCCTCTTGGTTTCCACGTTATGGTGGGATGAACGTTTTGTGTATTTCCTCAGATCTACATCGTTCTAAGGGGAATCTTTCATCGAGGTTCACGTATATCGATCTCCTCGGATCGAGGTAGCTGGTTTGTGCCTTTCTGTTGAAAGTCGATGGGTATTATGTGAAAATTCCACCAATACCCTTGAACGGGGTATTGCGTGATTCCTGTTTTTCAACTGCTGCTTTCCTAATTTTCTTGATTTATTTATTAGAGGTTATTGCTTATGTGTAGTATAATTTATTTTATGCTCAGGTTGCTTTTCCATGCTTGTTCTACCTGTTTTGCATTTTTGCAGTTTCCATGCCTAGTTGTAGGATTTTGGATTTTTTGTTTTACTTTTGCTGTTGAGACATAGTTCTTAGCCAAGTAGTTTGGAGGTTTACTTGGATGACACACATGTGCTGAGCATCTTTTACCCTTCACTCAGGACTATGAGAGCCTAGAGTTATAGACCAAAGGTTGAATTGACGGAAGGGCTTCTCCAGAGTGTCTTTTAATCACGATGCGAGACCAAGGGGAGAATTGATGGAAGGGATTCTACAGAGTGTCTTTTAATTATGGCGCGGGCCATAGGGCTAATTGACGTTGAGTGCTTTCCCAGAGATCCTTTAGCACGATACGAGACTATAGAGGGAATTTACGGTGAGTGCTTCCCCAGAGAGTCTGCTTAATTACGTAGCTGAACCAGAGGGGTGAGACTTTGTGTGCCTCCCAGATGGTTTCTAGTACTTAGAGGTTGAACCATAGGGGTTAGACTGTGAGGGATACCCATAGGGTTACCTGTTTTCTTATTGTTGTTTAATGCTTACTTGTCTACTTTACTTGTTATAACTGTGGATTGTAGCTGCTTGTGCTTTCCCGTTTACTGGTTCTTGTTTATTTACTGCCATGTATTCATTGAATATTAGGAAAAAATCATTGGGTGATTACCTACTGGGATTGTGTCTCACACCCTGTTTGGGCTATGCTTTTGGGCCCATTCAGACTATGTTGCTGCAGGTATACATTAGGGAAAGCACCCTTCTACTTCTAGATCTTGACTACATCAGGAACTGGGGAGCATGGGACCCATCCGTGGCTCATAATGCGGAGGAGCTTACTTTGTTTTTCTATTTTGCACTTGGTTTCAGTTTTATTTAAGCACGTTGTTGTGTTTACTATTTTCCTTAGATACTTGTACCTGTTGTATCTTTGTCATCGTAGTTATATATATTTACATTTCTTTCGATGTTGGTTTCTGTTGGTATGCATGTTGTTTACTGCTTCCGCTGTTTATCGTTGTTTTCTTACCTTGTATACCTTACCGAAAGAGGGCATAGTTTCCCCACAGACCCACCAAGGCCCTCGCTGCTAGTCGGCAACCTCGGGATTTTGGGGAAATGCACCTGAGGTCATGTGGAGAACCGGGTATGGGCACCAGTGGAGGGGATCCAGACTCGGGTAGAACACGCTGTGTCCATAAGGAACACGTCGTGTAGTCCGTCTAGGGACCCGGCCGTGTCACGAACAACACAGGTCGGTGTTACCTTCTTTTCCACACTCCGTGTTTATTAGGAGCACGCCCTGTAAGTTTCAGCCGTGTAGATGGCCATGTGTTTCACAAACACGGGTCGCCGAAGCCTTGTATAGTACACACCTTGTGTGTTGAGAACATGCCGTGTAGTCTCGGGTTGAGTCGGACCGTGTGGGTTAGTCATGTAAGGAGACTCGGGCCGGGGAATAGATTCATGTACACGCTGTGTGTGGGGGTAAACACGCCGTGTAGTTTGAAGTGTACATGACTTGTAGGGCAGGAGTACACACCCATGTCTGTAGCTTTAGAAGACACACCATGTAGTTTTATACACGTCGTGTAGTCGTGTTTTGCAAACTTTTGTATTTTTTCCATGTTCCTATTTTGTACCCATGTGTTCTCTGTACTTGTTTTCCTGATCTAAGGTGTGATTTTGATATTTCATAGCTATGACTCCGAGACGTCCTCTGGTCGTACGTCTGTTGTCAGGCAGTAATCAGATGCCAGACTGGGCTGATCAAGGACTTCCTGTCGATCCCCCAGCCGAGCCAGCCTTGGCATCGGTTGTTGTACCAGTTGCGGGCGCGGATGCACAGTTCAGGGAAGGTTACATGAGGACGATGCATGCCTTCCAGGGTGCACCTCCTCCTACCTCGTCTATGGCAGACTTGACGCGGGTTTTCCAGCAGCAGCATCCTCCCACGTTCTCAGTGGATGGAGGACCTCAGGCAGTAGAGTCATTTCTGGAAGCCATGCTGACTATCTTCGAGCATATGGAGACGCCTCCAGAGTGGCGGGTCAAGATCACCACCTGCATGCTCCGAGACTCCGCCAAGAGGTGGTGGGACGTGATCTCACAGGCAGGTCAGCAGCAGGCTATGACTTGGGAGATGTTCCAGCACATGTTCTACGACTACTTCTACTCGGAGACCCTAAGGGCCGATCGAGCCCAGAAGTTCATTAGCATAGAGTAGGGTACTCTATCCATCATGGAGTATTCCTCTCATTTCACTGATCTGCAGCATTTTACACCCCTTCCGGATGGGAGTGGGGTGTTCCTGGAAAGGAAGTTCGAGGATGGACTCAGGCGGGAGATTTGATCACAAGTGAACATCTTCCTGCTGACTTCATTTACCTCCATATTCAATTAGGCACTGATTGTATAGTGTAATATGAGAGACTCTGGAGCTACGATCCAGGGCGGTTTTGCTTCCAGATCCATCTTTCCTTTAGATGACAGCAAGAAGCGCCATAGGGATCCTATGCGCGGTGATTCGAGGAAGAGATACACATCTTCCGGCAGCCAAATGACATGCTATCTGTGTGGCCGGATAGGGCACACGAGACTGCAGTGCCAGAGGGACCCCGTGGAGTGCCCATCCATGGGCATGTTGGGTCACCTTCAGCGTTTCTGCCAGGTTTTTTCACCAGCAGCAGGTGATCGGGGTTCTTCCATGACTCCTCGTTCAGGTGCAGCACGCCTTGTTTCGACTCCATCTCACTGCATAAGCACAGCTGCCAGCCCGATACCCGAAGCATCACAGTAAACAGTGTAGCTCTTTCCTGGCTCTAGAAAGACTAGTATCGGTGCTGACGTCAACCTCCCTTTCAGCTCCTGAAAGGATGACTAACAAGAATCTGACCATAAAAACTTTACCCCTTCTTGGTCAGACCTGTCAAGGGTGCTGCTAGATGAGAAAAGTCTTAAATGAAGCATCTATATTATCCATCCAGTCCTAGGAAGCTCCATACCTCAAAAACATGATTTATGTTGCTCCCAAGAAACTACAGCTCTCAATTTCTCTGGGTCCATAGATACTCCTGGCTCTGAGATGATGTGACCCAAGAAGTGAATCTAATCCATCCTGAAGTGGAACATTGAGTGTTTAGCATAAATATGATGCTCTCCCAGTGTACTCAGAACGATCTCAAGATGTGTGGAATGGTCGTGTCGAGTGTGAGAGTACACCAAGATATCGTCCACGAATACCACGATGAAAGAGTCCATGTAAGTATGGAACACTTGGTTCATCAGTGCCATGAAAACTGCAGGCGCGTTCATGAGACCGAACGGCATGACTGTATACTCGTATAGACCATACCTACTCCTAAAGGTTGTCATAGGTATATCTGATATTATAATGTGAAACTGATGATAACTGGACCTCAATTCGATCTTAGAGAACACCCGAGCTCCTCGAAGATGATATAAAAGGTCATCGATCCGCAGCAAGGGATATCGGTTCTTAACCGTCAACTGGTTCAGCTTCCGATAATCCACTCAAAGCCGAAGGGCACCGTCTGCCTTATTGGCATACAGAACAGGAAAAACCCAAGGAGAAGTACTAGGTCGGATGAAACCCTTAGCCTGTAGCTCCTCCAACTTCTTCTTGAGCTCCTCAAACTCAGGTGCGGCCATCCTATAGGGAGGAATGGACACCGGTGTCGCTCCTAGCACGAGCTCAATAGGGAAGCCTACCTCACGCTCCGGAGGCAAACCTGAAAAGTCCTCAGGAAAGACATCCCTGAAGTGATCCACCACTGGAGGAATGTCCAACTGTGGAGTCCCTTGATCATCCAGATAATGACTAGCAATCTGGGCTGTCACCCCTCCTAGCCCAAGATGCTCGAGTCCCGCCCGACTCGCCCGAACGTCCCATTCGCCTCTATGAAGGAAAGATTCACCTTATGGTGAAATGAAACTAACTATGCAGTGATAACAGTCAATGACTTCATGGATGTGAATCAACCAGTCCATGCCGATAATTACATCATAGCCTATCATCTCTAGGACAAAGAGATCCCATAAGAAGTGATACCCTTCAACCTCGAGAGGGCACTCTCTACACTGGTGTACTCTAGATGTCCTCGTCCCCAAGGGTGTGTCTAGTGTCAACGAGTCAGCAGAAGAAAAGATGCAGAGTCCAAGGCTCTCCACAACAGTAACAGAGATAAATCTATGCGTAGCACCAGTATCGAAAAGGACTGAAGATAAAACTGAGGCTACTAGAATCGTACCTCGAACCGTAGAACGACCAGGAACCTGCTCATGATAAGTATGTTCCACGGTGAAATATTGGCCTGCACCGCGGCCCTGCGCCCCTAGATGACCACTCCGAGCTGAACTGCCTTGCTGGTGCTAAGGAACGAGTGGCTGACTGCCACGGCCTCGAACTACACCTTGGCCCAAACAGCTGGAAGAACTCCCATTCCCCGACTGGTGAGAAACTGGCGGTACTGCTCCTGAACGAGGAGTCATGGAAGAACCCTGGTCACCTGCTACTAGTGAGAAAACCTGGAAGAAACGCTAAAGGTGACCCAACTTGCTGCAAGATCGGCACTCCAAAGGGCCCCTCTGGCACTACGGCCTCGTGTGCCCTGTCCGGTCACACTGATAGCATGTCACTTGGATGCCGGAAGATGCGTCTTGCTTCCTCGATTCACCGCGCGTAGGCTCCCTACGGCGCTTCTTGCTATCATCTGAAGGAAAGCTGGCTCTGGATGCAGAACCGCCCTGGCTCGCAGCTCCAGAGTCACTTAGATTGCGCTCTGCAATCAATGCCTGATTGATGATGGATGTAATGGAAGTCAACTGGAAGATGTTCACCTGCGAGCGGATCTCCCTCCTGAGTCCATCCTCAAACTTCCTTTCCAGGAACACCCCACTCCCATCCCGAAGGGGTGTAAAATGCTGCATCTCAGTGAAATGAGAGGAATACTCCATGACGGATAGAGTACCATGCTCTAAGCTCATGAACTCCCAAGATCGATCGGCCCTCAGGGTCTCCGGGTAGAATTAGTCGTAGAACATGTGCTGGAACATGCGTCTGGAACAAGCGCTGGAACACACGCTGGAACACGTTCTGGAACACGCACCTACAGTTTTCATGGTACTGATGAACCGAGTGTTCCATCCTTACTTGGACTCTTTCATCATGGTCTTCGTGGAAGATATCTTGGTGTACTCTCACACTCGAAACAACCATGCCACACATCTTGAGATCATTCTGAGTACACTGAGAGAGCATCATCTTTATGCTAAACTCTCGATGTACTACTTCTGGATGGATCAGATTAACTTCTTGGGTCACGTCATCTCAGAGGTAGGAGTATCTATGGACCCAGAGAAAGTGAGAGCTATAGTTTCCTGGGAGAAGCTAAAGAATGTTTTTGAGGTACGGAGCTTCCTAGGACTGGATGGATACTACAGACACTTCATTCAAGACTTTTATCGTCTATCATCACCCTTGAAAGGCCTGACCAAGCAGGGGGCAAAGTTCTTATGGTCAGATTCTTGTGAGTCAGTCTTTCTGGAGCTGAAAGGGAGGTTGACGTCAGCACTGATACTAGTATTTATAGAGCCAGGAAAGAGCTACACTGTTTACTGTGATGCTTTGGGTATCAGGCTGGGAGCTGTGCTTATGCAGGGAGATGGAGTCGTTGCGTACGGGTCTTGGCAGTAGAGGCCACATGAGAGGAACTACCCTAAGCACGATTTGGAGTTAGCTGCTGTTGTTCATGACTTTCTCTGTTGGAGACACTATCTTCTGGGAGAGAACTTTGTGGTCTTCCCTGACCACAAGAGTCTCAAGTATATCTTCACTCAGCTTGATCTGAATTTGAGGCAGCGCAGGTGGGTCGAGTATCTTTAGTCCTTTGACTTTGAGCTTGTCTATATGCCGAGAAAGGACAACGCTGTTGCTGATGCGTTGAGCAGGAGAACTCAAATTCAGGCAGTTTAGGAGGCCAGTAGTAAGTGGAAACTGATGGCTCTGTTTTCTGAGATCCATCTGGAGGTGGACGACAGATGGGGACATACTTTTCCATCTTCTGTGCTCAGCATCACAAGCCACGACTCGGTCCCATGCTCCCTAGCTCCTGATGCAGTCAAGATCCCGAAGTAGGAGGGTGCTTGCCCTTATCTATACCTGCAGCAACATAGTCTGCTTAGGCCTAAAAGCATGTCCCAAACAGGGTGTGAGATAAAATCCTAGTAGGGAATCACCCAAAGATTTGTGCCTAACAGTCAATGAATACATGGCAGTAAATAAACAAGAAGCAGTAAACAGGAAAGCACAAGGAGCTACAATCCACAGTTCTAACAAGTAAAGCACACAAGTAAGCAGTCAACAACAAGAATAAAATAGGTAACCCTCTAGGTAGACCTCACAGTCTAACCCTTATGGTTCATCCTCTGAGTACTATCAACCCTATGGGAGGCACACACAGTCTCACCCCTCTAGTTCAACTACGTAATTAAGCAGACTCTCTAGGGAAGCACTCACCATCAATTCCCCCTATAGTCTCGTATAATGCTAAAGGCTCTCTGGGAAAGCACTCAACGTCAATTCCCTATGTAGCCTGCGTCATAATTAAAAGACACTCTGGAAAAGCCCTTCCGTCAATTCTCCCCTTGGCCTCACATCATGATTAAAAGACACTCTGGAGAAGCCCTTTCGTCAATTCTCACTTTGGTCTACAACTCTAGGTTCTCACAGTTCTGAGTGAAGGGTAAAACATGCTCAGCAGGCGTGCATCGTCCAAGTAAACCTCAAAACTACTTGGCTAACAACTAAGGCTCAACAGCAAAAGTAAAACAACAGATCCAAAATCCTACAACTAGGCATGAGAACTGGAAAAACACCAAATAGGAAGAACAAGCATGGTAAAGCAAACTGAGTATAAAATAAATTATACTACTCACAAGAAATAACCTCTACTAAAGAAATCAAGCAAAACAGGCAAGAAGTAGGGGAAAACAAGAATCATGCAATACCCCATTCAAGGGTATTGGTGGAATTTTCACATAATACCCATCGAATTTCAACAGAAAGGCACAAACCACCTACCTCGATCTGAGGAGATTGATATACTTGAACCTCGACAACAGATTTCCCTTAGAACGACGTAGATCTGAGGAAACACACAAAATGTTCATCCCATGATAACTTGGAAACCAGGAGGAATCAAGAAACAAGGCTGAAGAAGAAACAAGAACTCACCGCTGCGATTCCAACTCAACTAACCATGCTTGAATCGGAGAATAGATGGCGAGGTGGGAATCTGTCGAAGATATGGCCGTACGGTAGCAGCTGGATGGTTGAAAACTGAATAAGAAGATGAATATGGGGGTTAGACGCGACCCCGGTCCGTTTAATGGAAAAAAGAATGTACACGGTGTGCACTTCGAATTTTCCATACTCTGAAATAACCGGCCTCCACATCAGCCTTACACACCATGTGTGTGGCCCAGACACAGCCACCACACGGCTTTGAGCTGGGGAAAGAGTACACAAAATGTACTTAGAAAGTACACGGCATGTACTTCTGAAATTTCCAGAAAATTTATTTTTTCTCAAAAACTCCAGGAAAAAGATAGACAACATACCTGGAAAGAGATCCCGGTTCTTTCAAACTTCCCCCCTTAAATAAATTCGTCCCCAAATTTACCTAATGATGCGGAGAAGGAGAAACCCCGAACAGATCCAGCCACTGCGATCGTACATTGGTCTCCCTCTCCCATGTCTCTTCCTGTACTCGCTCGTGCTGCCATAAAACTCATACCAGAGGAACAGACCACCCGCAGATAACCTTCGTACTACGATCGACAATCCAGATAGGATGCTCCTCAAACGATGCATCCTCTTCGAGCTCAACTTCCTCGGGCTGAAAGACGTGGGACGGGTCTGAAAAGTTGCGTCGAAGCTGAGAGACGTGGAAGATGTCGTGCATGGCCCAATACCTCTGAGGTAGCTGCAACCGATAGGCGACTAACCCCACTCTCTCCAAGACCTCAAAAGGACCGACGTATGGCGGTGAAAGCTTACCCTATCTCTGAATCCTCTTGTGTCCCAACCTCGGTGCGACACGTAGGAAAACCTGATCACCGACCTCGAACTCCAGAGGTCGTCTCTACTGATCAGCATAAGACTTATGTCGAGACTGCGATGTAGCCATCCTCTTCCGAATCAGCTATATCTGCTCTGAAGTCTCTTGAACAAGACAAGGTCCCAGCAAAGCTGCCTCTCATGCCTCCATCCAGCATAAGGGTGATCGAAATTTCCTACCGTACAAAGCCACGTATGGAACCATCCGAATGGTCACCTAGAAACTGTTATTGTAGGATAACTCCACTAGAGGAATATGTTTCTCCCAAGAACCGCCAAAGTCAAGGATGCAAGCTCGGAGAATATCCTCAAGCACCTGGATTGTGCGCTCGGACTAGCCTTCAGTTTGGGGATGGTATGTTGTACTCAAAAGTAGCTGTGTACCCAAGGCCTTCTAAAGTCCCTGCCAGAACAGAGAGGTAAAGCGCACATCTCTGTCTGAAATAATAGAGTGCAGAACTCCATGCAGACGAACAATATCTCTGACGTAAATTCGTCCCAGATCATCGGCATTGAAGGTCTTCTTTATCGGCAAGAAGTGAGAAACCATAGTAAGCCTGTCGATGACAACCCAAACAGCATTGTTTCCCTGAGGTGATCTCAGAAACCCGGTCACGAAGTCCATCGCAACATCGTTCCACTTCCACTCAAGAATGGGTAACTGTTGTAAAAGCCCCGCTGGTCGCTGATGCACTGCTTTCACCTACTGACAAGTAGAACATCTCATGAAAAACTAGAAACATCCTTCTTCATTCCTGGACACCAGTATTGGCGATGAAGGTCTCGATACATCTTAGTGACGCTAGGATGAACTTCCCAAACAGAGGAATGGAAATCCCGCATCAGCTTCTCGCGTATGTCTCCTTGCACCCATATGCATCCCTCGAAACACAAGATCTCACCCTCTCCCTCTGATACCACATTGTAACATCTCGAGTCTGGATCCCCTTCACTGGTGCCTGTACCTGGTTCCCCACATGACCTCAGCTTTGTTTCCCCGAACACTAGAGGCTTCTGACTAGCAGCGAGGGCCTTGGTGAGTCGGTGGGGAAACTATGCCCTCATTCGGTAAGGTATATAAGGTAAGAAAAAAACGATAAATAGCGGATGCAGTAAAAAACATGCATACCAACAGAAACCAACATCAAAAGAAATGTAAATATATATAACTATGATGACAAAGATGCAGCAGGTACAAGTATCTAAGGAAAACAGCAAGCACAACAATGTGCTGAAATACAACTGAAACCAAGTGCAAAATAAAAATAAAAAAAGTATGCTCCTCAGGTAGTGCACCACACTACATCTCAACCAAGGTAGTGCACTGCACATAAGGCCAGGTTCCTCCTCTGATACCACTTTGTAATGTCCCGAGTCCGGAGCCCCTCCACTGGTTCCCGTACCTGGTTCGCCACATGACCTCAGGCGCGTTTCCCCGAATGCCAGAGGATGCCGACTAGCAGCAAGGGCCTTGGTGAGTCGGTGGGGAAACTATTCCCTAATTTGATAAGGTATAAAAGGTAATAAAACAACGATAAACAGCGGAAGTAGTAAACAACATGCATACCAACAGAAACCAACAGCAAAAGTAATGTAAATAAATATAACTATGATGACAAAGATGTACTAGGTACAAGTATCTAAGGAAAACCGCAAACACAACAACGTGCTGAAATAAAACTGAAACGAAGTGTAAAATAAAAAAAAGTAAGCTCCTCAGCATCGCGAGCCACAGCTCATTCCCATGCTCCCCAGCTCCCGATGCAGTCATGATCCCGAAGTAGAAGGGCGCTTGCCCTTATCTATACTTGCAGCAACATAGTCTTCTTGGGCCAAAAATCATGTCCCAAACAGGGTGTGAGACACAATCCCATTAGGCAATCACCCAAATATTTGTGCCTAACAGTAAATGAATACATGGTAGTAAATAAACAAGAAGTAGTAAACAGGAAAGCACAAGCAGCTACAATCCACAGTTCTAACAAGTAAAGCACACAAGTAAGCAGTCAACAACAGGAAGAAAATAGGTAACCCTTAGGGTAGCCCTCACAGTCTAACCCCTATGGTTCAACCTCTATGTACTAGCAATCCTCTGGGAGGCACACACAGCCTCACCCCTCTGGTTCAGCTCTGTAATTAAGTAGACTCTCTAGGGAAGTAGTCACCGCCAATTCCCCAAATAGTCTCATATCGTGCTAAAGGATCTCTGGGAAAGCACTCAACATCAATTCCCCCTGTAGCCCATGTAATAATTAAAAGACACTATGGAGAATCCCTTCTGTCAATTCTCCCCTTGGTCTCGGATCATGATTAAAAGACACTCTGGAGAAGCCCTTCCGTCAATTCTCCCTTTGGTCTACAACTCTAGGTTCTCATAGTCCTATGTGAAGGGTAATACATGATCAGTGCACATTTATCATCCAAGTAAACCTCAAAACTACTTGGATAACAACTAAGTCTCAACATCAAAAGTAAAAAAACAAATCCAAAATCCAACAACTAGGCATTGCAACTGGAAGAATGCCAAATAGGCAGAACAAGCATGGAAAAGCAACCTGAGCACAAAATAAATTATACTACTCACAAGAAATAACCTCTACTAAATCAATCAAGCAAAGAAGGCAAGAAGCAGGGAAAAAACAAGAATCATGCAATACCCCATTCAAGGGTATTGGTTGAATTTTCACATAATACCCATCGACTTTCAACAGAAAGGCACAAACCACCTACCTCGATCCAAGGAGATCGATATACGTGAACCTCGACGACAGATTCCGCTTATAATGACGTAGATATGAGGAAACACACAAAAATTTCATCCCACGATAACTTATAAACCATGAGGAATCATGAAACAAGGCTAAAGCAGAAGGAAGAACCCACCGCTGTGATTCCAATGCAACTGACTATGATCGAATCAGAGAACATACGGCGAGGCGGGAATCCGTCGAAGATCCGGCTGTACGGTCGCTCCGGGACGGTCGAAAACTGAAGAAGAAGACGAGTATGGGGGTTAGACGTGACCCCAGTCCGTTTAATGAAAAAAATTACACGGTGTGTACATTTTGAGTACACGGCGTGTACTTCATATTTTCCGTACTCTGAAATCCACCTCAGTCTTACACACCGTGTGTGTGGCCCGGACACGGCCAGCACACGGCTTCGAACCGGGGAAAGAGTACACGGCGTGTACTCATAAAGTACACGGCATGTACTTCTAAAATTTCCAGAAAATTCATTTTTTCTCAAAAAGTCTAGGAAAAAGGAAAACAACATACCTGAAAAGAGATCCGGTTTCTTACATGTAGACTAACACATCTACAATGTTATATGTTCTATATTACCTCCCCAAATCTCATGGATGTTTATATTTGCTGATTATATATATATATATGATACTTATGAAATAAATAAAATTATATCAATATAATATATCAACTGTTTTCATACCCTTTCATTTGTTGGAAAATGATAACATCATCCATGCACAAATGTGTATTACCACCTCCATGAAGTGATGTGATTCATTTTTCTTGTTTGAAATTCATGGTTGGATATAAAATTGTTTTAAATGCCTAAAAATAATTAATAAATAATAATTAATATTATGTATAAATTGAAACAATTAACACTTCAACCATAGTCATCCTACCAATCTTATTTTGTAATTATGAATCAAATGTCATCAAAAAACCCGGCACATACTTAACTGACTAAATAATGAAATATTTCATTGAAATAAATGAAAGAAACAAATAAATTTAAAAAATATAATAATTGGTTTAATTATAAGGTAATAATACTATAAATGGTTCTTAAATTTGTAAAAAACTAAGTTTGTTATATAATAGTTAATGGACATATATAGAATGATTGGACTTGAGGTATGAGGTTTCTTAACTCAATTTAAATTCCTTAGGTTTAAGTTATAATTGATTGAGTATTTTATACCAAGACTATGGGTGAAATTAACTATAATTTTATTATAATATATTTTCAATTTTTTGGGGTTTTATTATTTTTAAACATTATGACTTCATTGATTAATTCTGTCTTTAATGATATGATCTTTGTAAGGATTTTCCATCTCATTCTAATTTTCCGGAGAGAGGTTTCATATCCCAAATAAATATTAATTTTTATCATGTACTTACTACATCATGATTTAATTTTAGAATATTAGTTTATTTTATTCATGGAATTTACAGATCCATATCATCTTCTTTCTTTTGATGACTTTTGAGTTGAAAGTTACCAAATTAGTATAGGTTTAAGTCATAAAATATTTTTTTGGATTGTTTATATTCAACGATATTACAGGGGAAGTTGTATGATATTAATTAAATTAAAAACCTATGTATTATTTAACTCTTGATATTTATTTATTTTACATGTTTTTATTTCATTTTCATTTAATTGGTACTTATGAATATCAAAAGAACATTTTGAGAAAAACCAACCTTATTTCTCTCTTAGGCTGAGAATAATTTCTCTTCCATATCCATGATATTGAAAATGTTAAAAAAATAGTATTTTTTTATGAATATATTATTGTTTAAGGTCATTTTAAATTATATTTTTAATTTATTTATAAAATTTTAAAAGTAATATTTTTATTCTTTTATGAATAGGGAACTATTGGATTTTTTTACCTTAAGTGTGAATGTGATAATTATTTTAAAATTTACAACATGAATGTATTTTTCCAAAATCATGATTAATTATTATTTTAAATATTCCTTTAATATTTTTCTTGTTTATTTCAAATGATTTTATTTCCAAATATTTTTGTTTTGTTTATATTTTGAATAATATATTTGAAAATGAAAATGGAATTTTCCTTAAGAAATTTACAATGATATTTTAATGGTATTTTAATTTATTAAAATATCTGGTAATGTTACTAATATTTTATTCGGGATATGCTCTAATGATACCATCTATATTTTGTTCTTTGGATGTTTTATTAATTTCCTGAAACTCATTTTCTTTCTATGGGAAATCATGTTAGAGGGAAATGAAAGCTATTGTTAGAGGATTGATGATAAAAAATTCAAGATTCTATGTGTTATATTTATGTAATTTTGTTATAAATTTTTGAACTTGTTGGGTGAAAATTATATTTCTCATGATGATGAATGAAACTGAAATATATTATATGGTGGGTGTGACTTATATATCTCTCCAATGCATTGGGTAATGTTTCTTATCATTAAAGGTGAGAAATAGGGATTTAACTGGAGAGGTTGATCCATTATATTTAATAGGGATCTAGTTATTTCTTACTTGAGTAAACATGAGTGATGAAGTTAATGTTACGACATTGATGCTAGTTTCTATATTGTTTCTATGACTTTTTAGAGTCTCATTTGATTAATATGAACATAAAATGGATCAATATTATTTACTCTCATGACTCTTTTTCTTTGTTAAAAATGTATATGATATCACAGGTATAATGGTCCATATTTGAAGGTGTATGAATTCTCTCTCTTGAATTTTGAATTTGTTATCATACCCATATGATCATCTCTTCCTTAATCAAGATATTTAATTGTTAATTATCATTTTACCCTTACTATGTATTTGAGATGACCCTTCATATGTTTTCTATTTCCCCAGGCCGTGAATAATTATGTCAACTAAATTATGGATTGGATGGTTTCATGTGTGAGAAATTTTATTGGAGATTTTAAATACATATTTTTATATATGAAAATATTGGTATAATAGAAAATTTTATCCCTGGAAGACTTTTTACTGTTATGTATGTGTTTATCCAGATTCTATAAAACTCGAAACATAGAAGTTCCTTAGGTATATAAGTGATCTAATATTTAAATTTCATGTTATTTGTTTTGGAGGGATAATTTTCTGTTATATTTATCATTATAAAATCCAAAAAATTGAAGATTATATTTCTAGAAAAATATCGATGATTGTGTGCTCAAGAGTTTTATAGTAACGAAGAACATAAGTTTAGAGTGTCATGTAATATATTCCAATCGATAAACTTCATCCTTTCAGGAATATCCACACCTCATAAAATATTATAATAATTATTATTTTTTACCAGTGGATGTTTCATCATTTCTCTAAAACAAAATTCCCAATAAAACACTAAATAATTTTTAGTAAAATTTTATAGAGAAATATTGAGAAAAATTTACATCCAAAACAATATAAAGAGATTAGTAAAAATGTTAAATTTTTTTAACAATAAAAATTTCATCATGATTTATAAAAAATTATGAATAATGACCTTAATACAGTAATGAATATTGATACAAGGAAGTTGGAGGAAATTTTTAGATCAAGAGATGTGAGGATGATAAAGGTTACCTCATGAGAGGTTGTTTTTCAAATGGGGATTATTTTGAAGTGAAGTGAAGTTAATGTGGGTGTGATAATCCTGAATGTCCTGAAGGCCATAAATGTTTAATTATTTTTGATAATACACCTTTTTGGGGATGAGATGGAACCCTTACATGACTATATGGTTTTAGTGTCATATTACATGACCCATGGGTCTAAGGAAATCAAACTAAACAAGAAAAATTGGAATTTACCCTCCCCAGAAAATATCATAATGTCAGCTCTCCACATTCACATGGCTGGTTGACTAGCTATCTTGTGTAGAGATGCACATGCCTTGTACTGATGGAAATGTCATACCCTCTTAATCTTCCCAGTCTGGTTACCTGTACTCTGGTGAATGCACCTTCTCTGAATCCTGATCTAGAGCCTTGTTCCTGGTAATATGTTTGGCTGCATCTACATCTTCAAGTGGCTCAAAGTCCTTGAGGTGGCTCGAAGGACTTATGATGGCCTGAAGGCCTTTAGGGGGCCAAAAATCCTTATTGTTCTGATGTTCTTGGGTTAACCGAAGGCCTTGAAGAACTCAAGGACCAAACAGGTGTCCCAAATTCCAAAAAAATGAATAGTTTTGTCTACTATAGTACAGAATAGTACCTGCTATTGTATGATCTTAATGTGATGGGTAATCTATGAATTTTTATGTGGTCACTAATTGGTGCGCAAAACATGATCATATCACAATGTATTTGATTCTTCCATAAAACCATAAAAGAAAACATATTTTTTAGTTATGGAAACCTTTTTCTACTATGGTTTTATATATATTTAGGTGACACACTATAATAGAGTTGGTTTTGACACCATAGTCTCACACACTCTAGATCGAATGCTTATAAACACATTCTTTATATATTGGATTTTAAATCAACTGAAGCAACTCAATATCAATAATAAATAATTGCAATATAACTAGTAAATATTCAGTCACTTACATTCCAATGATCTTTTATGTCAGGAGTTTTAAATAAATTAGAAAAATATTTAACTATTAAATTCCATGTCAATATAATTAAAAGGATATTTTTCCCACCCAATATGAAACTAAAAAATATTTAATAATTATTCATTGTCTCCAATAAATTTTACACGCATTCTAATCCTATTGAAATATAATGTCTAAAATTTTATTCATTCCCCAAGGAAATGGACACATAATAAATGGGTGATAAAATTCCCATCATGGTAAATTCATATCACAATCAATCATGTAATTATTAATATGATGATAATAAAAAAGAATCAAATAATTCCATATAACTAAACACATGATATTAATAAAAATCCTTGGATGATATAATAATGTAAATAATAACTTGGATAACAATGACTAAATTCATAGTAATGGAATGCATAATTTCAGACATGTTGATGTTTACCATCAATGCCTTAAAAAAATTATTATTATCACCATCAAGTATCTAAACAAGACATCATCATTGTCTTCAAGGTTTAAATTAAAACATCATTATTTCATTAGGTAGGAACACACAAAATACCCAAGCCTTTGGTATCATGAAACCGTCTGATGCATCAAAATGGTTATAAAATACAAGGACCAACCATTAATTTTTCATGAACAATTCATTCTCTATATGAAATATATTAATATCAGTTCAATACATAATCAAATTTCTGTATGAATCAATAAACATCTACATTGAAATACAATCATATAAAACATCAATACCTTCCCAGTCAATGAATTAGATAAAATGAACATAATCCATATAGTGAAATATGGTGGATGGTTCACCAATCCATAATCAAATTTATATTATAATACATAATCATCTATATTGGAATAAAAAAACTGGATTCCAATACCATCCCCTATGAATAAATAATCACATGACATCCGGAGAAAGAAATGTTTTTCTAAATTAATAAATATCACATGTATAATTTATGGAATTTCATTATATGTCATAATAAAATAAAAACACCTTAATAATAAGAAATATATTAATGGTGTCACATAAAAAATGTATAGGAATAAAAATCATTCCAATAATGGAGGGTTATTTAGAAAGAGAAACAATTTTAATGATCATTTCTTTTACAAAGATTTGATCCAAAAAATTTTAATATAGGAAAATGTTTTATTAAAGGGAAATAATATATTACTTAGGTATATATAAGGATATTCATAAAATCATCCAATGAACATGGTAATGTAAGATTAGGATTCCTGACTGAAAATATGAGGTAGGGTCATTTTCCTTGTAACTGGTAAATAATGAGGGAAATGGGAATGAAATATTGAGAAGAAATATAAAAAACCAAGAATACTAGATGATAATAATTTTATGGGGGTGTTATAAAGAAATAAAATAAAAATTCCTTAGACGGATTACCTTTAAAAAACCTGATTTTAAATTGTTATTGAAGAAGAAACCCCTATAGTAATGGTAATGTATGAATAAATATAACATAAGAGAGTTACCATGAAATGGATATTCCAATATCATGAAATTAATAATAATAATAAAAATTTATTAAAACTGGGTAGTGAATAAACTATATTGTATGAATAATGGTGCACAATATAAAAATGTCTCATAGAATTGTTAAATGAGACAAGAAACCCATACAACAGTGGTATATTTTGAATCAAAATTAATTTGAAAAATGAACATGAAATTACCATTCCAACCTAATAATTACATAAATATGTTAAAATAAATTCATTATATAGTAATAATTCCTTATAAAATAACTCATGATTCATAATAGGATATATGTCTCAATAAATTAAATTTGAGACAAAGAACCCCTTTCTTTAATTTCTGACTTCCAATAAAGTAATTGAACCACTTATTCAAAAATAATTCTTAAAATTTTCACCTATTTAAGAACCATATTCATATCAATAACATTTTATAAAATTATTTTTAAATTATAATCTATATCTATGCCAGTTATTACAATTTTTCAATATCAGGTGTTGGTATTCTTAATCATTTTGAACTAGTTTCATAATTGCCGTTTATTTATTTTCTATTCTCCCAAATGTCAAAATTTTTATACTATAAAAGGTACTATAATTCATTGTAAAAAAATTCTCAAGGTGTCACTAAAGCATTTTTCAGGTGATTGTGTTTGTTGACAATGTGTACATCTGTGTTGTGATTGTTGAGAAAGAAAAACAATGAAATAAAATTTTTTTGACAAAGGGGATTTCATGGTGGAATGTCGAGTTCAAGAGTTGTGGTCAACTATCCAGGTTTGATTCAAGAATGTCGACAAAGGAATGGATGACCTAGAGGTGGTACAAAAATAATAGATACAAGGTGGTGCAGTTTTCCAGGGTTTGCTAACTTTTTGGGCTTGAAAAATGATAAATGGAGAAGAGTGGTTTTGGAAAAGGGACCTATGTGTTGTTTACTTGAAGTAGAAGAAACTTGTGCACCCTATGTTTTCCAGGCTCGGATCATCAAAATATGGCAATGGAAATAGGTTCGCACAGGTATTGGTGTGGTCACACAGGTGACCTGTGCACATTGAAGAGACTTGAGCGTCGATGCCTTGAATGCTTGAGAACTTGCATGTCTGTTGTTTTTGAAGATCTGATCTTCGAAATATGGAAAAGGAAAGAGGTTCATGTAGGTGACTTTCAGGAGTAGAGACCTACGTGCTGAGACCTACGCGCCGAAGGGAGACCTGCGAGCCACCGCGTAGGTTGAATAAATTCCTATAAATACAGGACCACCCCTCCTCTTTGTGAAAGGTGTTCAGTACTTTGAAAAATAATTGTTCTAGTCGCTTTGGTGTGGTGGTCGCGTAGGTGGTGTGTGGTCGCACAGGTGGACTTTCACGCCAGTGTTTGAAGTTGAGCGCCAATAGGTAGTTGCGTGCCAATATTGGTTTGTGCATAAAAATGGGTTGGGTCGCGCATGTTTGGAGGAGCACAGGCTTGTGTCGTGCTGGTAGTTGATGTAGACCTGCACGCCAGTTGTGACATGTGCGCCGATACATGCGCGCGGATTTAGACTTGTGCGCCATGTAAGGTTGATTCACGGTAGTGTTTCCGGGCTGCGTGAAATCTGGACGTTTTCCTAATACCGTCGGTGCAAAGAGAGGTTCATCTACGTGTGAAAGTTGAACTTCAATAGAGCATCCACATACAACAGAGGATATATTCATTAGTGATAATTAACAGACCTACATGTCTATAAACTGTGAGTGGATCCTTTTTGGAGAAGTGAGAAAAGGAAGAGGAATAAGTTGATCCTCTCCACCGGCAAAGATCCAGAGAGAGAGAGAAATAGAGAGTGACCCTTGGGAAAGTAGTGAGATGACCCTAAAATATTTATAGGCAGTGAGCCTTGGAGTAAAAGTGATAAATTCTGAACTTTGTAAACAGCAGTGCACTTTTAGTGAATTTGGTACGACCGATAACTTATCGGCTTATTCTCCTTGGACGTAGCTCAGTGAGGGTGAACCAAGTAAAAATTGTTTTGTTCTGTGCATGATTTACTTTCTATTTATATTGTGCAATAGGAAAGAGAGAGAAGAGTGGTTTTCTTAACAGTGAAACAAGATTAGAACGAGCTTTAATTTTTAATTAGTCACACCGTGATTCACCCCCTCTCAGAGTATTCAGCTTTGTGAACCTAACAGTTGGTATCATAGCGAAAGGTTGATACTAGTTCTTCTATAAATGGAGGTCACTAATCATAAAGGGATTCCAATCTTCGACGGATGTAATTTTCATATATTGAAGAATCGAACGCAACACTATTTCTGATCCTTGAAAATAGATGTGTTTTCAGCAGTTATGCATGGTATCACAACTGATATTAGTAGTGGTGCATTATCAGATGCTGAGCATATATATTTGGATGCTGATTCCAAAGCAATAAATTCCTTAGGGGGAGCCCTTTATAATCCCATCTATAGAAAGGTTATATAATGAAAAACGTCACATTCCATGTGGGAAAAGCTTTTGAATATATAGGAAGGGGATAAAAATTTAATAGAGGAAAAGATGCAAGTGTTTTGGAACAAGTATGAACATTTGAGAATGAACCCGAATGAGTCTGTTGATTAATTATTTGACAGTGTAAATGCTGTGGTAGAAGACATGATAGGTCTTGGTGAAATTATCAAAGACAGAAAAATTGTGAAGCACATCTTGTGATAACTTCCACCTTGATTCAATCCCAATGTTTCTATTTTGGAAGATAAAGACCCGAATGAATTAACATTGGATAACCTACACAACACCCTTGTTTCATATGAAATGAGAAACGATGATAACGACACTGTGGAAAAGGGGAAATCCAAAGAGGTGGCATTTAAGGCCATAAAGAAGCTCACTATTGGAGATTCTCAGGAGGAAGAAGAGACAGATGAGGTTATGTCATTCCTCTCCTCAAATCATCAAATAGGAAAAGGAAAGTTCAAATGGAAACTTCCTCTTACATGATTTGGATGTGGAAATGTTGGACGTCTGACAAAAAGATGACCTAAATAGATTCAATAATAAAATTATAAAGATGATGTTGAAATTCCCAAGAATAAATCTTCAGCCTATGTGAAAGGGAAGAAGCAGTTCAAGAGAAATTTCTTCATGAAGAAGAATCTTCTTTCACAAGAAATTGATAGTTCAGATGAGTCTGAGGTTAAAGAGGCCGATGAGATTGAAAACTAAAAAGACCATGGAGAAAATGCTACGATGGCGGTCGTCGGTAGTTCCCATAAAAAGGAATAAGCTGACAATAGAGATGAAGAATAATAAGTTGAAGGAATAGTTGATATGGAAGCCGAATTAAAAGCATATCGTGAGGAGATAAACGTTTGGAGGGCCAAAATGAAGAAGGCCAATAAAGTTTTTCATGATGCCAAACTCTATATGCAAAAATAGGATGAAGAACATTCTGTGCTGTTAAAATAAATTGAAAGAATAAAATCCTCAACACTAGAGAGATCAGAAAATATTGTTGAGTATAAGCATAAAATTGAGGAAAAAAAGAAGGAAATTGATTGTTTTACTAACACCGGAAAGGAGCAAGTCAGACGTATCACAGAGCATGAAGAAGAAGTGGTCAGTCTGCGACAAAAAATTAAGGATCGAGAAAAACACTTGAACTCCAATGTGATGCTAGGAATGCAGGTCATTCCGAAGACTAAAAATGTGAAAGAGGAGCCTAGTGGTTCAGTAGGAATGAAGCAGCAATTGAGCTCAGACGTTAAGGCTGATTCAGGTCTTGATAAGAAGCGAAAATCGGTGGCAATTGAAGTTAGACTACAAGCACCCATCCTGAAATTGATGGTTGATTTGGGCATAAAGCAGAATCAAAATATTCAGTGAACCCAAGGGGGAAACTCATAGTGCTGAAGAAACATGAAGGAATGCACCTTATATCAGGTGTTATTGTTGTGGGAAGATGGTACATTCACAGTATGTGTGTTCCATATCCAAGAGATATCAAGGGGACAAAAAATAGAGGTGGAATCCAAACAGAGAATGGTTTTCCAAAACATATTTCGAAAGATACTATTTTTGGTGCGGAGGAATTAGGCACATGGCTAGGTAATGAACTTAGACCATTCAGAGAAATATGCCAAAGCAGAATCAAAACATTCACAAGCAGCAAATCAATAAAACAATAGGTGAGTTAAAAATGCAGAATAGATTTTCGGCTTTGCATGATAAAGCTGGTCCATCATACTCTGAGAAAGAATAGAAGTCTCAATCCATGCAGAGTGTGAAGGAAAAAGTATGGACCAAGAAGAATAAAAATGAGAAGGTTGTGGTGGTAGAAATTTCAATTAAGGCATCAGACTTCTCTGTTGTATAGATCCTTGATAGTGGTTACACATCTCACATAACAAGTAATAAGGATCTTGTTACATGCATAAAATATGACAAAGAAGGAGTTTTCAAATTTGGAAATGATGAAGTCCTGAAGATTGTTGGATTGGGAAAATCCATCTTTGGGGGAAATGAAATGAGACGTGCTAATGTCTTGGTAGTAGAAGGTCTTAGTCATAACTTGCTCAGTGTCAGTCAACTATGTGACTATGGGCACTCTATCTAATTTACCAATAATATGTGTGTTGTGAAAGGAAAACATGGAGCAGTTGTTCTATAGGGAAAAAGGACAAAGGGAAATCTATACCTTGTAGTTGGGGAAGAAGATACGTGCCTTTTATCTAGAGAGGAAGAATGCCAGCTATGGAATAAGCGACTTGGTCATCTATGCCACCATCCATGGAAGATCTGGTAAAGTGTGATGCTACTAGAGACCTTCCCTAACTATCACTTGATCTCACTCATACGTGTGATGCTTTCCAATAAGGGAAGATCATTAGAAAGACATACATGACAAAGGAATAGAAATAAAGTAGAGTGCTCAAATTTGTGCATGCTGATGTATGTGGACCTATATCACCACGAGCAATAAATGGGGAAAGGTACTATGTTCTTTTCATTGATGATTATAGCAGAATCGCATGGGTATTTTTCAATAGCCATAAGACAAAAGTGTTCAGTTTCATATAGCAGTATAGGAGGGAACCAGAAAGAATTCTTGGGCCGAAAATTCTGAAGTTTCATACTGATAATGGTACGGAATTCACAAACAATCAAGTCGAAGACTATCTTGATAAACACGGGATAAGGAATCAAGTTTCATCCATGAGATCTCCCCAACAGAATGGAGTGGTTGAGAGGAGAAATCATATCATCAACAACATGGCCAGAACGATGCTTATTGAAAAGGACCTACCCATGATATTTTGGAAGGAAGCAGTTTTGACATCGGTCTATATCTCGAACAGGTCTTTGTTGTTTCCAAAGGAAAGGAATACTCCATATGAAATGTGTTACAAAAAGAAGCCAATGTTGAAATACTTTCGAATCATTGGAAGTAGGTGTTTCATTATCAACAAATAAAATCACAGGATGTTTGAGTAAAGAGGATATGGGGGGATATTCCTTGGATACTCAAGGAAAATAAAATAATATAAATGCTTCAACAAAAGGCTGGGAATATTTTTTGAGAGCAATGATGTCACTATAGTTGAAAATGAACAGAATACTCAATGACCCAGTGAACACTTTCTGGATGAATGTGATGATGAGGTAAGAAACACAGGGTGAGTATAAGTGGAACAAGATGACTCAGAAGATGATATTGATGATGAACAAGAAAGTATCAAGTCTCTCACTGCACGGAAGCCAAATAGTCGATATGAGAATGATAGAAAAAATATCATTGGTTATCAGAAACATCCAGTTCAGACTCAAAGAATGAAATCATTACAGAAAACATCGTTTCTATCTTAGGTGGAGATGAAATGTTTTTTCAATGTAGCTGAAGATGAAAACTAGGTTTAGGATATGAATGAAGAGCTTGATCAGATTGATAAGAACCAGACATGGGACATTGTTTCAAGGCCATCATATAAGAATGTCATTTGGACTAAATTGTTCTATCGCAACAAGATGAATGAAGATGGCACAGTGATTCAGAATAAATCACTGCTAGTGTGAAAGGGATACTCTTAGATAGAGGGAATATATGTTGATGAGACATTTGCAACGGTTTTAAGGCTAGAGACAATCAGATTGTTTTTGGCCATAACAGTGCAAAGAATGTTTAAACTGTTCCATATGGAAGTCAAATATGCATTCATGAATACAGTTCTAGAAGAGGAGGCGTATATTGAATACCCAGATGGTTTTCTCATTCATAAGGATGAGAACCAAGTTCGCAAGCAGAAAAAGGTGTTGTATGGGCTGAAACAATCACAAAGAGCATGGTACTCAAGGCTTGATCAGTACATGAAGAAGCTTGGTTTATAGCATGTCGGAGTTTATTAAAACCTATATTTCAGCAACAATAGAAATCAAAGGATGATGGTGTAGGTTTATGTTGATGACATAAATTTTGGCGGATCAGATAAAGCTCAGTGCTGACAGTTTTCCGAATTCATGAAAAATGAGTTTGAAATGTCAATGATTGGTGAGATGATGTTTTTCCTTGGTCCATAGGTGACAGAAGGAAGGAATGGAACATTCATTTCTCAATACTAGTATGCCAAGGAAGTTTTAAGAAAGTTTTTCATGGAGAATTCCAAGAAAATGAAGACTCCGGTTGCTACTCGGATGAAATTATCAAAAGATGAGGATAAAAAGGCATTTTATATCACAGAATACATGAAAATTAATGGAATTTTGATGTAATTTACCGCAACAAGGACTTATATTGTTTTCGCCACATGCCAAGCATCGAGATATCAGAGTAATCTCAAGGAAAGCCACATACTTTCCATAAAAAAAATACTTCAGTATATCAAAGGCACCATTGATTTCGGTCTGATGTATAATGGAAAATATCAATCAGTATTATTGGGATACACAGATGCAGATTGGGCTGGATTAGTAGATGATTGAAAATCAACATCAGGAGGTGAATTCTATCTTGGTGGATTGTGTATTTCTTGACTAAGAAAGAAGAAATATTGCATTTCATTGAGCACCACAGAGGCTGAGTATATTGCGGAAAATCAAGCATGCACACAATTATTTTGGAGGAAGCAGCAGCTTAAAGATATGGGAGTTGAAGTGATGTATCCGATTGGAATCCAGTGCGATAACTCCAGTGCTATCAATGTGAGAAAAATTCTAGTTCATCACTCCAAGAATAAGCATATTGAGACCAAATATCATTTCATCAAGGAGAAGGTAGAGAAAGGACTTGTGAAGTTGGAGTATGTGCCTACAGAGCTACAGGTTGCAGATATTCTGACAAAGGACTTAACCAAGGAAGCTTTTGAAAGGCAGCAACTGGATCTGGGAGTTCAGTCGACTCCCCAAAATTGAAATAGTGTGGATGTATAACTCCCCCTCTCCCTGAGGAATGATGTGTGTTTCCCTAATGTGCTGATATGCATTCTCTATTCTGTTATAGACTACAAAGGGGTGACCTTTGGGTTCGTTTACAAAGGGGGAGAAAATAGTTATTGTTCAAGTGGGAGAAAGTGTGGCTATTTGAAAAATCATGACAGATAAGGGGAGAAGGTGACAGGTTGTAACACCCTGACCCCAGTTACCCAGAGTTGGTGCATTATTTTAATACATTGGCACGATTACAAGGAATCAAGTCATGAAAGACCGATCAGTTTAGCAGTCTTGGAAAATAGATTACATACATGGAAATTACATTACACTTTACAAGAAAAACACAACATAAATGATCATTTGATAATGCCATTATTCCCTTGGCTTAACCCTACATATCAATCACAATACACTTCTTGGAATCTTGGGAAAAATAAAACATAGAAAGGTGTGAGCTCTGATGCTCAGTAAGGATAACAATAAAGCGGAAACTTTCATAAATAAGAATAAACATTTAAGGAAATGTATAACTAAAACAAAATCCTTTTAAACATGAACTTCACCATAATATAGAAAAAATAAAATAAATTAATGCCATTTACATATTCACATGGATATTATACTAGTCGAATAATCACATGCAATATCAATAACAACTTTCAAAATGATGGAATACATAATGCCAGACTATCATAACCACATAGCCAATGCCTCATGCCAAGAATACCAATAAGATTTTGTCAAGGCCTCGTGCCAAGACACTAGTTTGTCTCATGATACCTACCGATGCATCTAGGAGCTATAGCGAGCTCTACCCATCACTTACTATGTCCAATGCGTTCCTCATATGAACAGGTTTAAACATAACATAAACATTTGTATTAAAACTTGCCTACGAAAGTCAAAACATTCTCCATAATCCATGAATGGTATAAAAATAACACATCCACAGTCAAACATATCACAAAACCTTCAATTCAATATGGAAGTTTTGTATCATAATAAATAAACTTCAAATAAGCTTAAAATCCATCGAAGGATGTTGACATCGATGAAATCAAAACTATTTGAGAGAAATATCTCTTTTTTCTTTTTTGAAATCATTTAAAAGTCACACATTTATTAAAGAAGTAATTTCAAAGAATTTTTTTAATCAAAGTGTCTCATACCACTTTGAAACTTTTTAAAATAAATATCATTTCAAAACATTCATGTCCATATAAATAAATCCTTAAAATCATTTTGAAAACATCGACATTAATTAAAAATATTTAGAAAGATATATCTTTAAAAACATTTAAAATTCTGATAATGATAAAGAGTACCTTTCAAAAACTCTTATAATATTCATTTGGAAATCATTTTTATGAAAAATTTACATGGATGATAAAAATTTCCCAGTAGATAATTACGTATAAACAACCTCGAATAATGAAGAGATTGTGAAATAAACCCTTACCACATTATAATCAATCAAGTCGTATGAACAATAGTCAATAACCACCAAATGAATCACAAAATATCAGGAATATAAAGAGAATAATGATAATATATATATATCAAATGGAATTACAAAATACACCACATGAAATAAATAAGTGGTGAACAATGGAAATCTCATGGAAATAAAAGTGAGATAAGAAACCCCTTACCCAGTGTCCGACATGACCCGTTCGTTCTTCAATATCCTGAATAATAAACTAAAGTTAATTTCTATGGGCTTAATATCCTTTTTATAGTTTATTTTTCCTTTTATATCACTTATTACCATGTTATAAACATTATGTAATCATTTAAGTTAATAACATTTGTTTTGTCGATATTTGGAACATGGGTTAAAAATGAACACCTTATAGTTACAAGTTTTTCACATGGTAAAAATGATCAATATATCCAGAATTATATTCATGATTTAGATATAATATATATCATATATATTCAGTATATACATGTATTTATAATAGTACATATAATTTTGGGGGTAATAATGAAATGTACTGTTCATGAAGACGGTAAGTCGTACGTACACATGAACGCTACATTCATTTATATTTCTTATTTAAATGGACTTAAAACATAATAATATATAGATATATTATAATTACAGTATAATATCATATATAATATCATTAAATCCATCCTTTATACATCTCACATATGGTATTAATGAGTCATATCACTTTGAGGGGGCGGTAGTCCGCACTTCCTCAAATGAAATTATCGCGTTTACCCATAATGGAATCCATTAAAGTATGATATAACATAAAAATACAAAAGCATGAAGAAAACATAAACATAATATATATCATATATAAATACAGTTTCATCATAATGGCCACCATGAGAGGCGGTAGGAGGTAATTGAACAATAATCGTTTCGTGACGCAATAGTTTTCCATCCACAGAAACATTATGTTTTTCACCCATTAGATGCAGGTCTGTGTAAGTGTAATTAAAATACTTCTCATAATAACATACTAGTATATTTATGATACTGGTGTTGTTATAAAATAAAGTAATAAAAAGAGTTTAGGGGTTGGAGGAGTAAAATAGAAGAAAAGAAGCTAAGAGAAATCATTACCTTTAATTTGGGTAACTCCCTTTGGTTTGAACAAAAAAGGACTCCTGAAGTGCCTTCTGCCTAAGGTAAGGCTTCTAGGAGGCGAATAGGGATGTAGGGAGCTTAATTTGGCAGATTTTGGATGAGCCAAAAGACTTGAGAGGTGTCATGACTTGGTTAGAAGTGGTGTCCTTTTATAAGGGGGAGGAGGGGCTCTTTAGGAAAGTGTGAAACTATTATTTTATTATATAATTATATTCGGTTTATAATGGTCCCAAAATCATTAACGATGAATATAAGATGACTCATGGTCTAAATAAAATCATCCAATCAGAACTTGACATGTTTTCGATATTATTTTAATCATTATAATCATATTTATTTAAATAATTTATTAATGAGGTAAATACTATATCATTATTATGTCATAAATAATTTACTTTATTTGTTATCTAAAAATTATAAAAAAACTACCATGAAGTACGAAATAGTTTTATCATTCCAATTAATATTTATAGTAAAAAATATGACTTACATAACACAATATAAAAATTAATTAATAAAAGATTATTGTTAATGTAAATTTTGTCATTGCATTCAATTAATTAATCTAAATTGTCATTATCACACCCATGTGGCTCAATGGGGTCCCCGAATCAACCCAATGATTCTCATGGTCATTAATGATTCAACCAATAAGGTTTGGAAAAGTGTTAAGGTAATTTTTAATTATTATAATATTCTTTTTACATTGAATTAGCCTATTTACCTTTAACTGTGGTAAATAAAAGACAAAAGTTACTATTCACCCCAAATTATTTTCATCTTAATGAACCACATTTTGATTCTTTATAACAACCATGTATGTTGGATTTTTTAATTTCAATTCACAGAAGTGGTAAAATTTCATTTAAATGAAAAATTCAGTTTTTTTAACTACCGCTATGTGGTTTCACTATTCATAAAATATTGAAGTTTTTCAGAAAAATACCAAAAATTCAGCCTAAGCTATATTTGATCTTCTGAATTAAAAAATTATGTCTATTTTTCCAAATTCAAAACATAGAAGTGGCATTTATTAATTTTAAAATTAATTCCCGTTATCAAAACAAATAGCGTGTTTTAAATAAACAATAACTATCAAAAGATTGATACTTGTTTATGTCCAATTTCAAAGTGAAATTATTTCCAATGACCAAAATTGGATTAAATGGTAAAAATATATTTTAATTTAACTTTAAAACCAATTAAAAATATAATCTAACCATATAAATAAATTATATTAAAAGATACTTTTGAATTAAAATACAATATTTTTCCCTATTCATTAAAAAATGAACATTATCGAAAAAAATCCAAAAAATGTACATAAAGTACATTTTGATATCCCCATTCTAAAGAAGGATTTTATTTGGTCATATATATTTTATTAATGTGACCAAAACTAGATTTAAAAAGGGTTTGCCATTAAAAGGCGGTAAAATTGCATTTTCGAAAAAATACTTCTTTTATCTAAAAAAAATTGAATTTGATGTTAAATTATGTCTAAGAAACACATAATAAGGATTGTAAAATTATAAGGATTATATAAATTATAAAATTTAGTTAATACTATTCATAATCTCTTTTGAATGGCTAGTTTGGTAAGTCGTGGTGTGCTCGAACTCAGTGTTGTGTGTAGTGCAAGTTGTTGAATTACTTTGAAGAAATAACGTACTATGAAATCATGGGGTGTTACATTCTTCCCTCCATCAATAAATTATGCCCTCACAATTTGAAATTATTTTTTTGAAAATAAAATATTGAAAATAGAAAATACCTTTGGGAAAACCCACATCGGAAATTAGGATAATAAAATATAGTCTTAATAAGAGTAAAAGGGAAATGAAAGGGTCACCACCAAATTATGATCTCGATTAGGAAAACATTGGTGGAAATTAAATACATATAATTATAGGAAAATTTAAATATTTATATGTTGTGATTGAGGACATAAACCACCAACAAGTGTAAAATTGAGGGCCTTAAATTCATCAATCTATGATGATTTAAAATACCATTGGTTCAACAAAACATATGGTATTAGGATAACACATTTTATGTTTTAAGATCCCTTAAATAAAGAATAAGAATTAATTTCTTCATAGAATATGATAAGAAGGAAAATATATACATGACAATTAGAGTCCCATCCTTTAACTAATTTCTACCACAAACTCATCTTTCACTCTAACAGATAATAGAACATAAAAAATATTCTATTTATCCTATTTATATAGGGTTGCCAAAAAATGAATTTATAATTCATCTACCAGAAAATTTTTAGAAAAAACTACATTATTCAATCCAGGAAATCACTTGGGTTAGTGATAGGTGATACACCTTTGTCTCCCTTCGGTTGAAGGTTCATGTCTCATGGCCTTACCGCATGCGACGGGTTGCTGCCCGACCTCCGGGTTGTCCTTTTTATGGAAATCCAAAAACAATATTAAAAATAGTATCCAATTTCAAACTTAATCCATTCCAGCCTTTATAATTATCCAAAATACATATATCCAAATGCTCAATACAAAATATATAAGGGATTTAATCATAATGAGGATCCTTTTTCCCAAGTAATAACATGTGAACGCCTTCATCGTATATTCTTTTACAACACCACAACATCTTGAATTACCAAAATCAACCATCTCTTTTTCCAAAATCACTACCTCATTATTAGGACCATGTTGAGGATTACCTTTCCTTCAACCATTTATTTTCCAAAAATTGAATCTTACTATTAAGTAACTTTTCAAAGAACCATATACTCTCCAATCCTCAATAAAATAGTACTGTAGTACAATCCTTATTTATCTCCATGATTATTATAACCAAAACATTGTTGATACCACACTCAAATGACATAATTATCTAATAACAACATAATAAATCTAATCCTTCCTCTTCATCTGTGGTAGTATCATAACTTGATTATTATCCAATAGCATCATTTGGAGAATAGTCTAATGATTTGGACTTTGGGTCGCGTAGTGTCCCAACTCCTTGGCGATGAAGCATTGTTCATTTGAAACCTTTTTCTTACCCTTTCAATCATGTACTTGGTGTCCTTTTTTCCACACATAAAAAAAGTAACATTACCTTCAAGAATTTACCAAGGAGGCTATTTCCACATTTTTCACATATGGGAAAATCCTTCTTTCCACTATTCCCTTTATCTATCTTTCTCTCTACTATATTTTTCGTCTCTTCCTTCACTTCAAAGCCATAGGACTTAGATAATTCTTTAATTATCTTACTAACACATGATATTATTTCTTCATATTTTGAGAATACAAGGAAAAATATTTCCCTTCTAAATGTTATCTTAATACCATGAATGATATGACCCTTCATACTCATTAGATCATATGTATTGCTGGAGTTCCCATTCCTTATACTGGGCACCATTTCTAAACAATGGCATACACTAGGTTTGTTTATGAATCACAATTTATAATTCCAAATAAGTTAAATACCTAACGTAAATTGAATGGTTTATGGATATAATCCATAATCACACAAATTTTTTCTTTGAGGAGATATATACTCATTAACCCTTCATAGTGGTTTGCAAAGAAAATGAGAATTATCCTTAGTATATCCCCCGGGAGATTCGTAACCAAGAGTGCAGCAGGGGCCGTTGTCGTGCACCATTTCTAGTTCGAGTCTAGCTCAAAGTGGTGTTTTCAGGTTTTACCCCTAGGTACATCTGTTCAAGATCCACCTCTACCTACTCGTATCAAGATAGGGATGTATTTTCTTGGAAAACTCACAAAATGTCTACATTACCAAAATTCTAGGAAGTTCTTCTAGACTAATCCTCAAAGTCTATCTTATGATAATGTGCTCAAATAAGAGTTTATATAAATCTAGTTTCCAAGGTTATTTCCAAACTTCCTCTGATATGAACTGTAACGCCCCGACCCCAGTTAGCCAGAGTCAGTGCATTATTTTAATACATTGGTACGATTACAAGGAATCAAGTCCCGAAAGACCGATCAGTTTAGTAGTCTTGGAAAATAGATTACATACATGGACGTTACATTACACTTTAGAAAAAAAACACAACATAAATGATCATTTGAGAATGCCATTATTCCCTTAGCTTAACCCTGCATATCAATCATAATAAACTTCGTGTAATCCTAGAAAAAATAAAACATAGAAATTGGTGAGCTAAGATGCTCAGTAAGGATAACAATATAGCGGAAACTTTCATAAATAAGCATAAACATTTAAGGCAATGTATAACTAAAACAAAAGCCTTTTAAACTTGAACTTCAGCATAATATGGAAAAAATAAAATGAATTAATTCCATTTACTTATTCAAATGGACATTATACTAGTCGAATAATCAAATGCAATATCAATAACCACTTTCATAATGATAGAATGCATAATGCCAGACTATCATAACCACATATCCAAGGCCTCGTGCCAAGACTACAAATAAGATTTTGTCAAGGCCTCATTCCAAGACACTAGTTTGTCTCATGAGACCTACTGATGCATCGATGAGCTATAGCAGGCTCCACCCGCCACTTACTAAGTCCAATGAATTCCTCATATGAACAGGTTTAAACATAATATAAACATTCGTATTAAAAATATCCTATGAAATGTAAATGCTTTCTCCATAAACCATGAATGGTATAAAAATAACAAAACCATAGTCAAACATATCACAAAACCTTCAATACAATATGGATGTTTTGTATCATAATAAATAAACTTCAAATAAGCTTAAAATCCATCAAATGATGTTGACATAGATGAAATCAAAACTATTTGAGAGAAATATCCCTTTTTTTAAATCATTTAAAAGTCACAAATTTATTAATGATGTAATTTAAAATATATTTTTTAATCAAATCATCCCGTACCACTTTGAAACTTTTGAAAATAAATGTCATTTCAAAACATTCATGACTATATATATAAAATTTTAAAATCATTTTGAAAACATGGACATTAATTAAAAATATTTAGAGAGAAAAATCTTTTAAAACATTTAAAATTCTGATCTTGATAAAGAGTCCCTCTCACAAATTCTTATAATATTAATTTTGAAATCATTTTTAAGAAAAATGGACATGGATGATAAAAATGTCCTAGTATATGATTACATATTAACAACCACGGATAATGAAGAGATTGTGAAATAAACCCTTACCTCGTTGTAATCAATCAAGTCATATGAACAATAGTAAATAAGCACCAAATGAATCACATAATATCATGAATATATAGAGAATAATGATAATATATATATCCAAAGGCACTACAAAATACACCACATGAAATAAATAAGTGGTGAACAATGGAAATCTCAAGGAAATAAAAGTGAGATAAGAAACCCCTTACCTCGTGTCCGAATTGACCCGTTCATTCATTAATATCCTGAATAATAAACTAAATTTAATTTATACTTTCTTAAGAACCTTTTTCAAGTTTATTATTTCTATTATATCACTTATTACCATGTTATAAACATTATGTAATCATTTAAGTTAATAACGTTTTTTTTGTCGATATTTGGAACTTGGGTTAAAAATGAACACCTTATTGTTACAAGTTGTTCATATGGTCAAAATATCATTATATCTAGAATTATATTAATGATTTAGATATCATATATATCATATATATCCAGTATATACATGTATTTATAACAGTACATATCATTTTGGGGTAGGAATGAAATCCACCGTTCTTGAGACAGTAAGCCATATGTACGCAAGAACTCTACATTCACTTATATTTCATATTTTAATGGACTTAAAACATAATGATATATAGATATATTATAATTCCAGTATAATATCATATATAATATCATTAACTCCATCCTTTATACATCCCATATAAGGTATTAACGAGTCATATAACTTTGAGGGGAAGGTAGTCTGCACTTCCTCAAATGAAATTATCGCATTTACCCATAATAGAAACCATTAAGGTATGATATAAAAGAATCATACAGAAGCATGAAGAAAACATAAACATAATATATATAATATATAAATACAGTTCCATCATAATTTCCACCATGAGAGGCGGTAGGAGTTAATTGAACAGTCATCATATCATGAGGCGATAGTTTTCCATCCACAGAAACATTATGTTCTTCACCCGTTAGATTGAGGTGTGTGTAAGTGTAATTAAAATACTTCTCATAACAACATCCTAGTATATTGAGGATACTGGTGTTGTTATAAAATAAAGTAATAAAAAGAGTTTAGGGTTTGGAGGAGTAAAATAGAAGAAAAGAAGGTAAGAGAAATTGTTACCTTTAATTTCGGTAACTCCCTTTGGTTTGAACAAAAAATGACACTTGAAGTGCCTTATGCCTAAGGTAAGGCTTCTAGAAGAAGGATAATGATGTAGGGAGATTAATTGGGTAGATATTGGTCACGCCAAAAGAGTTGAGAGGTGTGAGGAATTGGTTAGATGTGGTGTCCTTTTATAAGGGGGAGGAGGGGCTCTTTAGGAAAGTGTAAAATTATTATTTTATTATATAATTCTATTCGATTACTAATGGTCTAAAAATAATTAAAGATGAATATAAGATGTCTAATGTTCGAAATAATATTATCCAATCAGAATTTGACATGATTTGGATATTATTTTAATATTTATAATCATATTTATTTAAATGATATATTAATGAGGTAAATACTGCATCATTATTATGTCATAAATAATTTAATTTATATGTTGTCTAAAAATTATATAAAAAAATACAATGATGTAGTAAATATTTTTATATTTCCAATGAATATATATAGTAGAAAATATGTCTTATATGACACCATATAAAAATTAATTACAAAATTGTTTTTGTTAATGCCAATTTTGTCTTTACATTAAATTAATTAATATAAATTGTCATTATCACACCCAAGTGGAACAATGGGGTCCCAAAATAGACCCCAATATCCCCATGGTCGTTAATGACGAAAAAAATAAGGTTTTAAAAATTGTTAAGGTAATTTTGAATTATTATAATATTCTTTTTACCTTGAATTAGCCTATTTACCTTTAACCGCGGTAAATAAAAGTCAAAAGTTACTATTCAGCAACAATTATTTTCATCTTAATGAACCACATTTTACTTCTTCATAACAACCATGTATATCGGATTTTTGAAATTCATTTCACAGAAGTGGGAAAATTTCATTTAAATGATAAATTCTGTTTTTTTAACTACCACTAAGTGGTTTCACTATTCATAAAAAATTAAATTTTTTCAGAAAAATACCAAAAATTCAACCTAAGCTATATTTTATATTACAAATTCAAAAATGATGTCTATTTTTTAAAATTAAAAACATAGAAGTGAAATTAATTAATTTTTAAATTAATTCCCGTTATCAAAACAAATAGCGTGTTTTAATGAAACAATAACTATCAAAAGATTGATACTTGTTTATGTCCAATTTCAAAGTGAAATTAATTCTAATGAAAAATTTTGGATTAAATGGTAACCATATATTTTAATTTCAATTTAAAACAAATTAAAAATATAATCTAACCATATAAATAAATTATATTAAAAGGTAGTTATGAATTAAAATACAAAATTTTTCACTATTCATTAAAAAATGATCTTTATCGAAAAAAATCTAAAAATTTACAAAAAGAAAATTTTGATATCTCCATTATAAAGAAGGATTTTATTTGGTTATATAGAATGTATTAAAGTTACCAAATCAAGATTTAAAAAGGGTTTTCCATTAAAAGGCGGTAAAATTGCATTTTCTGAAAAATACTTCTTTTTTATAAAAAAATTGAATTTGATCTTACATTTTGTCTAAGAAACACATAATATGGATTGTAAAATTATAAGGATTGTATAAAGTTTAAAATTCAGTTAATACTATTCATAGCCGCTTTTGAACGGCTAGTTTAGTAAGTTGTGGTGTGCTTGAACTCAGTGTTGCGTGTAGTGAAAGTTATTGAATTACATTGAAGAAATAACTTACTACAAAATCTTGGGGTGTTACACAGGTGGAGCAACTAGATAGAGGGAGTTGAAGGAGAAGATAGATAGGGGGAGATTATTAAATATGATGATGATAAAAGTGATCGATCAAATAATAGATATCACGACAACTGAGGATCGTGATAAAAAATGAAGAGTGGTGTTGGGATGCTGTAAAAATATTTCCATCAAATTGGTATTCGTTTGGTGTCAACAGTGGGTGTCAGAGTTGAAGTGTCTCATTGATGAACTTTTCATTTACTCTTTTTTCTCACGCAGAGCATTGCTCATGCAGTCTTAGAGTATGTGTTGAGTAAATCCTTGATCGCTATCAGAATCAAATTTGGGCGAATGGTGGCTAAAGAGTTAATGATGTATCTTTTTATTGAAGAGTTTTCAACAAACCCAAAGGGGAATATTGTTGGGAAAAAATCCCTCAAGGTGTCATTGATGCATTTTGGAGGTGATTGAGTTTATTTACAAAGTGGACATTAGTGTGGTGATTGTTGACAAAGAAAAACAATGACATAATAATTTGTTGACAAAGGGGATTTCACAGTGGAATGTCGAGTTAAAGAGATGTGGTCAACGGTCCATGTTTGATTCAAGAATGTCGACAAAGGAATGGACGATCTGGAGGTGGTACAAAAAGAACAGATACAACGGGGTTCCATTTTCAAGGGTTTTCCAAATTTTTGTGTTTGAAAATCGAAAAATGGAGAAAAGTATTATTGGAAAAGGGACCTACATGTTGTTGACTAGAGGTAAAATAATCATGGGGGCCATTTGTTTTTCAAGATTAGAGCATCAAAAAATGGAAAATGAAAGAGGGTCGTGCAAGTATTGGTGTGGTCGCGCAGGTGACATGCACGCCATGAATAGACTTGTGTGTCGATGCCTTGGATGCGTCAGAACTTGCACGCCTGTTGTTTTTCAAGATCAGATCTTCGAAATATGGAAATGGAAAGAGGGTCATGTAGGTGACTTTCAGGGGTAGAGACATGCACGCCGAGACCTGCGCACTGAAGAGAGACCTGCGCGCCACTGTGTAGGTTGACCAAATGCCTATAAATACAGGACCACCCCTCCTCTTTGTGAATGAAGTTCAACACTTTGAAAACTTAGAGCTACCGTCGTGCTGGTGTGGTGGTCGCGCAGGTGGTGTGTGGTCACGCAGGTGGACTTGTGTGCTAGTGTTTGAATTTGAGCACTAGTAGGTAGTTGCGCACCAATATTAGTTTGGGCATAAAAAGGGGTTTTGTTGTGCCGGTTTGGAGGAGAAGAGGCTTGTGTCGCGCACATAGTTGAGGTGGACCTACGTGCCAGTTATTACCTGCGCACTGATACTTGCGCGCGAGGTTAGACTTGTGCGCCAAGTAAGGGTGATTTACGGCAGTGTTTCTAGGATTCGTGATAGCTGGATGTATTCCTAATACATTTGGTTTAAAGAGAGATTCATCTACGGGTAAAAGTTGAACTTCAATAGAGCAACCACATACAACAGAGGATGTATTCATTAGTGATAATGAACAGTCCTACAAGTCTATAAAATGTGAGTGGATCCTTTCCGGAGCAGTGAGAAAAGGAAGAGAATGATGGTGATCCTCTCCACCGTCAATGAGCCAAAGAGAGAGAAACAGGGAGTAGCCATTGGGAAAGTAGTGAGATGACCCTAAATATTTTATAGTCAGTGATCCTGGGAGTATAAGTGATCTATCCCGAACATTGAAAACAACAGTGCACTTTTAGTGAATTTAGTACGACCGACAAATTTTCGGTGTAAGCTCCTTGGAGGTAGCCCTGTGAGGGTGAACTAGGTATAAATTGATGTGTCCTGTGCATGCTTTACTTTCTGTTTATATTGTGCAATAGGAAAGAGAGATAAGAGTGTTTTTCTTAACAGCGAAACAAGATCAGAACAAGCTTTAATTTTTAATTATTCATACCCTAATTCACCCCCACTCTAAGGGTATTCAACCTTGTGGACCTGACAAGAATAAATTATTTATAGTTGTTTACAATGTTATAATTTCATTCTAGGATATTTTCAGTTTTAATTCATAAAGAAGAAATCAATGATGAACTTTTTCGGTGTTTTTTAACAAACAAACATTAGTATATTAAATAATGAGTTCCCTAGTATTTTTACCACTCAGGAAAAAATGAGATCATTATTTACTTATTTGAATAATATATTTTCAGTAATTATTTTATAATATTCATCCATGATATTATTTTATAGTATTATTCAATTAGTTGGTTAGACCGACCTAAACACAAACATACCATAATTAATTGATGATAATGGTTATGAAAGTGGTTTATTTTTTAATAATATCATTAATATAGAATAGTAATGATATCAATTAGATAATTTACATATTTTTAAACAAATTTTAAGATATTTTAATAGATATTATAAAATAATATTAAAATGAGATATATTACTTCATGAAGGTTGTAGTCTGTATAGATGCACAAAGAGAAATTTCAATTTGGATTAATATAAATGTAGAAATATAGTTAATGATTCTAATGTTTACATAATAAAATTTAGTACATAAAAAGTATTTATTTCATTATATTATTTTTTCTTGAAAAAAATTGGAATAAGAATATTAAGAAGAAAATTCTGATGAGTAATAAATACTTTTGATGATAACTTGAGATATCTCTTGGAAATCTATTTGGGAAATAAAGGCCTTAGGGTAACCAATTGAGAGATGAGGCTTATGAATGAGTATGGTAATTAGGAGAATATAAGTAGAGTATTTTTAGGATTAAATTTAATGTTATAGACAAAAATTTTTTTTTGTTTTCATCAACCCCTCCCTCTAATGATACCACGATGAGGGGAGAGAGATAATAAGTCCCAAGACCCTCCTCTACTAGGCCCTAGGATTGTAACTAGAACTGAGTGTATAAAAATATCATGTAAGGGAGGAATTACCCTTAATAAAATAAATAGGATCAGGATATAAGATGAATAAACCAGAATAAACTTCATGGCATATATATAAGATAGTTAACCCCCCCCCATAATTAATGTGTAAATAATAAGGATACCAAAAAGGTATCCAAAGTAAAAAACCAAAAATAAAAACTAAATTAGTGACAAAAAAACATTCCAAAGGCCTGAGCGAGTAATTCTTAACATTTTCCACAAAGTCCTCAAAGAAACCTAAAAACAGTTATATATACGAAGCAAGAGAATACAAGTATACTAAATAGGAAAGAAAAAGGCTCTTGTGCACATGTGAAATGAGAATACCAATGCACTCGTGAGAAAGAAGTAGAACAAAAAATCACATATATTGGTATAGTATCCATCCTAACATCACCAAGGCATGATCACTAAATAAAAATAGATAATTATTATAATATAACATGAGTCACATCGATGTAGGGTTCCTCGTACTACTTTTCCACTAATTCAACACTCTTTCAAACCAACGTCGTATGTCCTTGAGATACCATGTATTCTGAATAACATAAAATTAAATCATATCCCAGTCGAAAACACATGGGACATCACATCCTATCACATCCCTCCTATAGAAACCTAGGCTATCACATCACATAACTACAAAATTTGGGTATCATGAACATGAAGTACATCAACCTCATGCCCTCATCCTTCCAAGAACAACCCCACAATAATACATCTAACTAAATCTTAATCTTAGACACTTGGGACCTCATATCTCATCACATCACATGTTGATAATGAAACATTTGACTTCATTCCATCACAACCCATGTATAACAATAATGTATGGAAGAGGGAGTAGGGAATAGTGGGTAGACATCCATCCATCCTCTCATAAGAATATTGCAAAAACAGACCACTATATATATATATATTTGTTTTGACACATGGTAATCAACATGGGTGTGGAGTGTAAAGAAATCACAAAGACTATACAATGTATTTATATGGGGTGTCACACATAACAATACCCATCATAAAGGTTCACTGCCAAGGAAAAATCCATCTCACAAGATCCTCAACTTCCCTTTCCAAAATTAAATTCAAAACCTTAAAAATGAAAAATGCAAGAAACAATTCATATTTATGTTTTAATTCTTATTAATCTATTTTCTAGATTTTCTATTACAAACCATTTCCATTAAAATAAGAACCATGTTTAGTGTTTCCAGCCCATTGAAAATTTCATTATTCGGAATACCCATTCCAAACCATTATTATGTTTTAATTTCGATTACCACTCAGGAAACTAGAATAACTCATCCAATCACAAAAATAAACCACCAAACATTCACAATCCAATAGGCTATATCTACTTTCACAACCTTGCTGCACAACTACACCACAACCACTATCACAACCCCACTACCCACTCACCACAACATAGACATCACCCATGCGTAGAATCATTAAAACCATTACACAACACAAAACAACATCCACAAACACATTACAACACAGACATAGAATTTTCCATATAAGGAAAATAAGATTTCATTCAATTACACTTCATTATTTAAGGAAATCATCAAAAAATACATAAGACCACAAGGAATCAAATTTATTAACCAAATATAAATAGTTAACCATTTATTTACGGAGGTGTCAGAAATAATCAATCAACATGTAAAGAACAACAAATATCAAATGCTCAAAATAGGGGTTACAAAAAGCCATGGTATTCAAGGATACAACAAACATAGATAATCTCAATATCACAATATCAAAAAGAATATAGGCATATAAAGATTTATCCTAACCCTTTCAATTTAATTTAATCTATTTATTTATATTTTTTAATCAAAATGTATCTATCATCCTAATATATAACTATATTAACCCACACTGCATGATGCATTGAAAAGATAAATGAGGTAACCCCTACCTTGAAGAAATAATCTTGACACAAAATTGCTGCAACAAAAAAGGGGGGTGCCCATATAGGAGGAAACCTCTTCGGGGGAACTTAAACCAACTATAGAAAAAGTTTCCATGACTCCAAGGGATGTAGGATTTTGAACCACTCTTCTCAAAACAATTTAATATTTAAAGAATGAAGGAATTGTTTTCTATTTTAATGATTAGATCTTAAAACATTGTGATTAGATACATTTTTAAATTTTCCATTAAAGAAGGATATCATTAAATCCATATGGTTTAAACATTTATAAGGTCTTGAAACTCTTTATAAATTTGAAACATTATTAAACCTATTTTAAAATACTTTGAAAATTAATATAATAGGTATGGAAGCTATTTTTCTTCAAAGGAACATAAAAAATGGAGATTCTGAAAATTATGGAAAAACTGTAAGCAATGTTCAAAAAGAGCCCCCATTGGTGATCCATTGTTAGTTAAAAAATGTTTTACCATTATTCGTAAACTATTATTTAGAAATGATCTACATTAAGTGATCCACGATTAGATCAAAACGATACACCTTTGGTGACCCACTATTATTTCAAAATGATCCACTGTTAGTTCAAAATGATACAAAATTGGCGATCGACCATTAGTAAAGAATGATCCACCATTATATAAAAATCATACACCATTAGTGATCCACCATTAGTTCAAAATGATCCATTATTGGTGATACACCTCTAGTTCAAAAATATCTACTGTGGGTTCAAAATGATCCACTAATGGTGATCCACCATTTGTTTAAAATGAGCTTCTGGTGGTGATCCACATTTATTTCAAATTGAGCCACTATTTGTTATCCACCATTAGTTAAAAATAAGTCCCCATTTATGATCCTTTATTAGTTAAATTTGTGCTACAATTTTTGATCCACCATTAGTTCAAATTGAGCAACCATTGTTGATACATCGTCAGTTCAAAATGAGATACCCTTAGTGATCCACCACCATCATCCAAAAGTCCTCAAAATACATCTCGTTTCCCAAAAAAACACCCCTATACATTCCTTGGGTACTTAAAATACCATAGTTATCAGAAATTAATAGGACATAAGGTCTGGTCTATTACATAAGATACCTCTTAGACTATTCTATCACTAAATAATTGAAGTCCAACCCTAAAGGAAGGAGAGAAAATTCCTGAACAACCATACCATGAGATAACTCTCAAGTATATCATAACACATGAAACTCCACCACAAACCGAACGTACTAACCCAAACAACCACAACAAATAAACAAACTGCATTACCAAGAACATAAGAATCAGCTAATCTTATCTTCCATTTCAAGATACTATCAACTCTGGTTGGAACTTAATTTCTTTCATGGGTTTAATTAAATCGTATTATAATTCATACCAATTAGGAATAAGGTTCTACCTATTTCAAATGTAAGAAATATATAACACATCACACATCACACATCACATCAATGTGAAAAAACCTATCTCATAAAACACTGAGGTCTAAATAGTATATCACAATGAAAAATACTTCACTACCATATGAAATAATAAAAATACTCTATTAACTAACCTCACATAAAAGTTAAAGGATTCCAACTCCTCCATTGCTCTCCAAATATCTGTAGACTCCTAAAAAACATCCCTTCATGACTACCATCTTAATGTGTCGGCCACCACAATACCCTTTTTCGAGGTGTTAGAGATCTCAAAATAATAATCCTAAAGAAACTACATCCATATCCATTATTTCCATTAAAATTATCCTAGTAAAAGACATACCCTAAACAATTATGATATATGAAGACCACAAAGCGCTCCCTAACGAGGAAATGTCACTACAACTTCAGCATAAACAGAAATTCTCATAGATCTAGATCACAAGTGGAATAGTTAGGCTCATATGGATGTATCTTCCTATACATATGAGATCCACAACCTTTGTTGCATCAAAACGCATCCCAATACCTATTGGAAATCATCACAAAACAACTAAAAATTACACCATCTTATAGAAACCAGAGCACTGGAGCACTGTTCGACTTCCCGTTTAGATTATTAACAATGATCAATATAGATAAAATATTTTTCCTTTATGGTAAATTCACTTAATGGGGATTAAAATTGAGTGAAATGTTTCATAAACCTTTGATAATAGTTTACGAGACCAAGGATGTTATGAAACTCCACCATGTTCTTGGGTTGTACGAAATAAAAAACCGCCTCAACCTTTGATGATTTCACTACCAAATCCATATAATAAACCACATGCCCAAGGAAAAGCACCTCTCATATCCAAAAAACACACTAGGATAAATTTCCATAGATATAGTGTCTTGGATGAACTTATAAAATAGCTCTGAGATGCATGAAATGTTCCTCCTATAACATTGAGTAAATTAGTATGTCATTTATGAACACAACCATGAAATGGTATAAGAATGAACCAAAATTAGATTTCATGATACCCATGAACATAACAGATTCAATAGTGACACTCAAAGACATGACCAAGAAATCAAATTCCACATACCTTCATTTGAAGACAGAATTATGAAAATCTCTATCCCTCACCCTCAATTGGTGATATTCAGACCGCATATCAATCTCAGAGAACTAAAAAACTCTCCTAAATTAATCCAAAATATAATCTATCCTCATAAATGGATAGAAATTTTTGATCTTAATCTGGTTGAACAACTGGTAGTCCATGAAAAACCTCATACTAACATTTTCCTTCTTATAAAATAACATTGGAGCACCCCATGGTGAGGAACTTGGTCAGATGAAACAACTCTGCATTAGATCATATATCTGAATCCTTAGCTCCTACAACTCAAAAAGGTTCATCAAATATGGAACCACCAAAATTAAAAAATTTAGGTTTCAATTCTATCCTAAACAAAAAAAAATTATTGAGGGGTTAGTTCCACAACCTCCTCAGGAAAATCATCGAAATTCCATAACAGTCATGGTAACCTCCTTGGTCTCTACGTCTACTAAGTACATAGGGAACTAAGACACCAAAGAAGGAAGAGGCTCCAAACACTAAATGCCCACCTATAAAACTCACTCACCAATGAAAACCACATGATGACCTTGTAAATCTAAGAACATAATTCTATTATGGAATCAGTCGCTAAAATAACAAATAAGATAAAACTAGTTGATGCCTAGGATGAAACCATATAGTTGAATTTGAAGTTGGGAACATCCACACATGACTAATTCTTCCCAAATATTAGTGCACATCCCTAACACATCAAACAAGATCATACGGTCTTTGGTCGGTGTAGTAAACACTAGGGGAATGGTAAGAATATCTACATCTAGTACTTGGTCATGGACTAGAGAGGGTAAAACAAAGGAGGGAGAATATCCTGAATCAAACAAGGAACAAACAAGGGTTCATGATACAATATGTGTTTCTCATATGATATCTAGCCCCTTTGGTGCTGCTACTTCCACTTCCTTTAAATGATCACGCCCAACACCTCTACCTCTCTACTGATGACCACATCTATGACCATGCTCGGTTTAAGGTTCTTGAACTAAAGGAACATCCAGATGTCATCCTATGTCTGCCACATCCATTATATTTTAAGAATAATCATACGAGCCCTGATTCTAGAATGGCCTATCAAGTAGCTTCTAATAAGGCTGATGTTGAAACTATCCACCACTACCAAGATGAGCTCGAGAAACCTCTTCATATTGATCCCCCTGATGGCTATGAACCCCACATACAAATCACACTGGTCTAAATTCCCCAAAAAAATCACAGAGTGTACAGACCCTAGAAGGCTGAAAGGGGAGATGATGAGGTCAAATCCTTATTGGTAGAAATCTCAATGTCCCTAATGCCTAAAACCCACCACAGATAACTATACTCCTTGATGAACCTTTCTAGGTCCCGTCTTTTGGTAATCCTCATCATCGATACATCCTCTCAATCACCTATTACTTTTTCTAAACCTCATGATATGTTGAATATGTGAAAGGATTGACTATATACAAGGTTGAAGGATGATTTTCTTCCTCAAGATTCCTTTCTTTGGACTCCTCATCTAGGAAAAGATCTAGGAAAATGTATAGAATGTCATTGAACATGATCCCCAACTCCAACATAGAAATACAAAACTGATGGAGGGTGAGTATATCTTTCCTCTTCAAATACTTCGTGTTCAATGAAGGGAACTCATTTAGGAACTCCTTATTGAAGTTGATACCTGAAACATATTACTTCTTCTGCTCACAATGTTACAAATTCCACTACTAACTTGTATATACTTGAATCTGGGTAATTTTCAAGGGGAGATACTACTCCATCGGTGCCAAGATCAAATTGAAAATAATTTCTAGATCCTATTTCTGAATATCTATCTTCACATCATATATTATTCCCTCATACATACCCAAATATTACCAATGAAAAGAATGCAATGTATTCTACCATTTATCATCATCATCAACTAGATAAACACTCCAAAGATCAACTAGGTCTTCCTACGAGACCAGCACTTCCTGGGCCACAGGAAGATGACGAATATGAGCCATTACTATAAATGGAATCAAATATTTCACACTCCCGGTTGGATGGTTTTTTATTTAGAATAATTTAAATTTAATTTATTTATTTTAGCCGTCCTAAAACAACTCAATTAATTTTAGAATACATGTAATCTTGATGCATATACCTCCATTATACCACTACCATGAAAAAAGTTACACCTCACTTTATCATTGAATAAGGTCAAAGTATGTGCAATGGATCACAGGGGGCCCAAGAATACCATGTTCTAGCCTATCTTGCTAGACTATATAAAAAAACAAAGACAATAGAGAATATTTACATACTAACACATGAAATCCTCACCATGAATATCTCTGAACTCCATCCTATCTTTCAACCATCACCTCTGATACCATTATGTTTGGATCCCCTTACTCCAAAAATACCACAATAAAGTGAGACTGCTAAAGACCTCCATGTTCTGCCTCCAGTAGACCCTGAGTTTGGGACTAGAACAAAGTGTATAAAACTATCATGCATGGGACGAACTATCCTTAATAATATAAATAAGATAAGGATATAAAATGAATCAACCATAATGAACTCTATAACCTATATATAATAAATTCATAAAATATCCCCTGAAGAACATTTAAATAAAACAGATACAGTTAATGGTCTCCAACGTAAATAACAAAAATAAAAACTAAATAAGAGACAAAAAACTATCCAATGGTCTGAGCTAGTAATGTCTAGCATTATCCATGTTGTCCTAATAGAAACATGAATATAGTTTCATATATAGGGTGATCATACATGTATACTCATTAGTAAAATCAATGTTTCTCTTGCACATGTGAAAATAGAATTTTAATGAATTCGTGAGATAGTAGTGGAACTATACAACCACTATACATGTATAATCTCCATCCCAAACTCACCAAGGCATGATAACAAAATAAAACAATCCCTGTAATATAATATAACTTGAGTAACATGGAAGAAGGGTACCCAGCACCACATTCCCACTAATTTTCTAATCTCAAACCCCAACATTTTATGTCATGGAACTCCCACCTATTCTGAATAACATCACATTACATCACATCAAACCTTAGAAAACGTGGGCCATCACATCACATTACATTTTATCTGAAGAGACCTAGTCTATATCATCACATAACATGAAGATGCTTTCCAATAAAATAAAACATTTTGAAATTTAGAAGCTGGTAACATCACAAATTGAAGATGTGAAAATAATATTGAAGAAGTAATGGTTTAGACTTGGTGGTGGGGGAATAGTTACCAATAGGATTCCATGAATTGGTATTTTAGATGAAACATTTTAAATATCTATTAAAGGACAGCATAATTCCATGAATTAAATATCATGCATGTATATAGGTTTGAAAATATATATTTATATATTAATACATATGTAGTAAAATCAATTTTCAATACATGTAGATAAATATAGCTCCAAAAATGGGATCTTTCATTATGAAAAATGAATATTTTAAAAAGGGATTCCACTTTGGAATAATATAATGTTAAATTTAAAATAAAATACAAGCATGGATCTCCCAAAAAAATATTTTTTATCATTATTTTTGAGTATAAATTTTGTAATGAGAATTATGATAAGAAATGAATGATGGAAGGAATGATAATGTAAATCCGAACCATATAAATCTAGAAATTTATAGATATAATATTGCATGAATGGAAGTTTATATGATAGACATGAAATAGAAAATATGAATGTTTTACTTATTATAATAAATCCTATCTTTATAGGATGTCAACTCACATAGCACAAAAAACTCTCAACACTATAGTGAGTGATTAGAGTATAATGGGAAAAATATTTTAAATAAATTAGAGTGAATAAATTTAACATATTCAGAGTTGATAGAACAATAAAAAAATCTCAAAGATTTATTAATAAAATAGGGGATGTTAAAAGGAGAAAATATCATATGAAATTGATTCAATCAATTTAAAGATACTAACGATGAACATAAAGAGAGGTGAGAACATAATGTAAATGTATATATAGGATAAATAATAAAATGAAACCTTGCTCAATGATCATAGAGACACTATAAAATGAAAGAGATTATGACTAAAGAGTTATCAATAAGATAACCGAAAACTCTAATAATTTTTTGAAAACAACATAAACAAGTCCCTCTATTTTGGTTGTGATGGACTGAGATTCATGAGGGACATGGGGATTGACAACAGGAGGAGATCAAAAAACATAGAGCACAGGAACTAGGAGTGGGGTAGATATAGACGTCCATATAGAGAGGGAGAAAATGGAATGGGGGGAGTAGAGGATGACTGATGGAAAGGTAGGGTTTTTGGGGAAGTGAAAAGGGAGGGGAGGCGGGTAGTGGAGGATATGACACGTGTACCTAGAGGTATAGATTTTACTAATAATAATAGATATTTTAATATTTAAATTTATTTTACTGTGATAAAATATAAAATACTTAATAAAATTGTTCGTTAAAAATAAATATTACTTCTATTGTAAATAATATTTTACAAATTCCATTAATTAATATATCATTTCTTAAAATTAATGATAATATTTATACAAAATATAATTTGTATTCAAAATATTATCCCCTTTTAATGAATTTAACATTTTCAATGATGACATTACTTATACCATGGTAAATATTTATTATTTCTAAAAAATAAAATATAATTTAAAAAGAAATATGATAATTTTGATTAAAAATATGGAAACAATTACATTATATTAAAATTCAACAAGTTTCAACAATTAGTTCTAATACCCATGTACAAAATCCATAAACCCCATTTTTTAAACATATATTTAGGTACAAAAAGTATTTATTCCATTTCTTTCCCAGAGAAACCCATTAGAGTGATATTAATTTATTTTTTTAAATATATTATCTACACATTACAATAAAATGATTTTTAAATAGGTATTAATGTAGTTAATATTGGTAAAAATACATTATGCACTATAAAAATAGTTTTTTTTCAGAATTATCTATTTTTACCTTCAAATTATTGTATCATTATTTATAAAATATTTACAATGAATTTATGAATGATAATTTATTTTTATGCATGTATAGAAAATAATATTTTATAGGTTCAATACCCAATATAATATTAAATAACTGTTAAATTAAAATATATACAAATAAAATCATGTTTCTAAACAATCAAAATTTATTTAGCCCAAAATTATCAGAGCAGTATTCTTTATCATTGCATAACCATTCATGGATGTAATTAATGATTTATTTTTTAAATTATTACTTAAGTTTTACAAAAAAATTACTTATATCATTCCACATATGTTTTAAATTCAATGAAAATGAACAATTAAACAAAACAATTCTAATGAATCATTTTTATTTTTCAAGTAAATTAAAACCATTTTTATTTTATAAAATAAATTATTTTATCATTTTTATTGTTTATTTAATCATTGGAATTTTTTTAGTTTTTAGATCTTAATTAACTAAAAAAATATTTAATTAAAATATAAACACATAATAAAATATTTAGGTGATACATTCTACCGTCATTAGAAAAATGGTTTCCTCAAAATTTTAATTATCACATACTAATGAATATAGTTAAGTGTATCAGTATGATATTGAAAAATAAAAATATAATTAATACCAAATATCAACTTATCTATCTTAAATAATTGTATAATACTCATATCTTCCACTGATAATACTATTTTACCAAATATTTACTTTTCTCCCCAACCATTGGAGAGAAATACAACTCATAATACGACATTAAGTCCCATATAAAGGAAGTAATTTCTCATGGGAGTTCATAGTAATAATTTCACCAATGAAAATCATAGGTTGATTAATGATAAGAAATTTGGACCCCTTACCTCAAAAATTGATATAGAATTTATGCAGCATGATCTAATATATTCCCAAAACACATAAATGTTTTCTAATGTTATATTAATTAGATTTACGTGAAGCGAATCTAAAACATATATATTAGAAATGAAGTAAATTCATGGAATGAACTCATCCTTAAACTAGGTCATTGAACAAATTTTTCATCTAATCAATTGTGTAGTGATTTGATTTCATTATAAAACATTCCAAATATAATGGAGTTGGTAGATCAATGAAAAAATAGGGAATTTTTAGTTCTTCAGTGGACTATGAGTATATCTTACACCAATTAATATTTTTAAACCACCTTAGAAGATGTGATTATATTAGACTTCCCATTTATCCCATGCTTTGGTGTTTTCCAATGACTATTATCATCATTAATGCTTGATTTAATACACTTACAGGCATTATGGCCATACTAATTCTAATAGAATAATTAGAGCATCGATGGTAAATTTGGGTGAGAATTATTTTCACCCGTATCTCCTCATCATTAATGATCTCAATGTACTTATACTCTAAACTTTATGATTTTTCAAGTTCCATAGTGCATGTCTTCCTATGTTTTACCACATTTCCTACCTATTAAATGATGAAATTTATTTCATCTACGGGTTGTATCAACTGAACAACCATGAAATTCCATTTTTCTCTTATTTTATGTGTTCATATGATTGAGAAGGACAAATATTTTAACAATAACTCTATTAATATTGTTAGTAAAAACTATGATATTTTTCATTTCATCTCCCATGTTGTTTGGTCCTTAATGAGGATGGTAATAGAATTTTCCATTACATTACTTGTTAAAATAATTCCCCATAGTCCCAATAATCAAATAAATTAAAAAATATTTGTGTGATCATCGATAAATAATAATTTTAAGAAATAAAATCTAAATAAAACCTAATATGTCTTATAATATAAAAACATTATTTCAACCCAATATACACTAGGTTTAATTATGACACTATTACTCCCAATCAGTTAAACTTATATTTCATTATTTTTTATCCTCTAATACCAGAAAATAACAAGCCCTGAATTATCTTGATATTTATTACAATATTATATACCCAAAAATCAAAGAAACATATACTCTTAAAATGAAAAATAACATTATACACAAACAACTTTAATGTCATACCATTATACATATACATTAACCATAATTATCTCTAAAATATATAAATATATTCTCAAATAACCTGAATTTCCTAGTAAAAAATCTCTTTTCCATCCCTAATTTTATCTATATTTTCTAACATATCTCCCCAATATAAGTTAACCAATTATCCAAAATTACATCAACATTAAATAAAATATAAACCCAAATATTTATCTACACCTAAATCAAATATTCGTTTTGATAACCAGTAAAAAATTACAAAATATCATTAATCACCATAGTATAAAATCACAAAATCCCTCAAAGTGGGTATCTTTTCATTTGAACTCCTGATCACACACAAACACATCCACCTATAATGGTATCCAAAACTCTTATATTGTCCTTATCGGATAACTTCCTAACCACAAAATTTATCTAATCCCTACCCTGATACAAATGAAGACACCACGAGACCCATACACCTATATTCATTTCTAAATACACTTTCTTTGCATACAAGATTTGATAAAAACTATACTGAACCAAATTTAACCATCTATAATTAAAATATTAATTACTATTTTTGATTCAATTATATACCGATGAACATTTAGGTTTATAGTTTCAGAAGAACAAGAGAAACCCTTTTCACAACAACGCCTAACTCTTTCAATATAAATAATCAATTTTCTCATTATAAATAGATTTTATTATTACACAACATGTCATAAAAATCTGCAACAAAATTATCCAAAACATGGAACCCTTAAATTCTTATCATACCAAATAAATTTCTGTATATCATAAGAAAATTTAAGAACAAGAAAAGGTGATGTCGAATTCTTATAAATGGTAAACATGGGGGCAATAATCAAATATCATAAGTTAGTGTAATATTGTCAAAGGAGTATAATAACATGATTATAACATTATAAAATCATACACAAGAAGTCATATTTTATAATTTAGGAGTCAATACAAAATTATTTCTCATATGTATGTGGGAGAATCTTTAATAAATCATGATATATGAGAGTATATCATAAACATTAGAATTTGATAAACGTGTGCGAAATAAAAATAATAATAGAAATAATTTTTCAAGTATAACCACAAAGATAATAATTATAGAGTATAATTAGTATGACCACCGGTGTACATTCTTGGTCTTAGGATAATTTCTCGTGTACCCCACTAAGCTTGGGATGATTGCACGCGTACCCTCTTAGCATTGGGAAAATATATAATGTTAACTTTTTATCTTATGAGATATCAAATAGTACAAAATTCATTGTAGGTATATAATAGTTTGACCAATAATATAATGATAATCTACACATATGTATTTCAAAATATCATAAAATCATTTTTCATTTCATCATAGCCTAATTAAATAATGAATGGAAATGGGTTTCATGAAAACAACCTTAAAACCTAATCTACAGATTCCATGAAGAGAAATAAAGTGGATGGTATCATAATATACTATAAACATTGAAGAATATCAAACCCTAGAGAATATTGGAATAGTTAAATAATAAATATATAAAGGCATTTCAAAAATTCATTGCAAATCGAGGATAAATAAAATTTTCTATTTGTAACATTTAATATCTAAAAAATACTAAAAGAATTGGAAAATTATTTTCATTAAAAAAAATTATGAGACATGTCTTAAGATATTGAAATTGAGACAAAAGGTCCTTCAGGAGATTATAACATTTGAAGTATCAATCAAAAAATCAAGTTATTATGTGAAAAATTCAAATCTACATTAAAAACACATAAATATGCAGAAAAAATTCTTGGGTTATCACAAACATAATTGGAATCACCTAGTAAATGGAGAAGAAATATAACCCAATGAAATTAAATTGAGTTAAAAGTCCCCTTTCCACGGACATATTCTTGGACTAAATGGATATACCCTCATTTTTAATAAATATAATTTTATTATAAATTTATATCATTAATATATTTATATTTATCATAATATATACCATTATGTTATAATTCCTGATTTCCCTTTACGTAATAATTCTTTGTTAAAAACAGTATTTTGTGTTAATAGCTGAGTTTTCCATGCATGTTCTGATAAATTAGTTTCGATCCAGGAACCATGGTCACGATTTCCAAATTTAATTAATGTTATTGGTGATTTTTTAAAAGTATTTTATTTTATTCTATAGTTCTATATATATTTCATGGATATTATAGTGATGATTTTCCTGGAATTATTAAAAATAATGTTTTTAGAAATTTTAATTGGATTAAAATAATTTTTCTTATTATTGAATAAAAAAATTTGTATAACCATTATAGAATAATAAATAAATAAATATATAATTATTATTTATTACATTATGTCATTAGAATTTAACCAAGTTTAATAATTCATGACAAAATCATTATAACACCGTTCATTAAGGTTAAAAACCCAAAAAAAAAACAAGAGTGTGCTCTAACAACTAAACGAGTAAAAGTTTTCAATTTTCTAATAATGATATAAATATAAAAAAAATTATTTTGTAATAAATATAATATTTATATATTAAATAAATTTTTATAATCATCCACTATAATATGTTATGAAAATAGAATCATTCATGGAAGCGGTTGTCCACATATACACACTGGTGCAGTTTTCATTTTATCAGCATATATAAAGAAAGTAAGGTAGAAAAATAATTATCACTAAATAATAATAATTATACCATATATTTTATATTTATTCAAAAAACAAGAAACTTATAACCATCTATGAGTGGCGATGAAGAAAAATGTAATGCATCTCTTTATGGAGGCGGTAGTACACACATGTATGCATGATCGGTGTTTTCATTTTCTCTTCTATAGAAAAGATATTGATAATGATTTATAAATAAACATAATAACATTAAATTATAATACTTATTCTAATTACATAATTTTTATGTTGTTATCAAATATTTTTAACATGTGTAAGAATAAATTTTCTTAAAATAACATGGATAATATGATTATATCTTCCTTGGGTATCATATAAATCTCATCATAAGTCTTGATGGGGATGCATTTTGGAGAGAAAATAACCACAATAACCTGTTAATGAGATTTTGGATGTTATTTGGGAGTATATTGGTTGATATAAGGTTCTAAAAGTGTTTATAGAAGTGATGAGAGTAGGCATCATTTTATAAGTGAAAGGAGTGACACTGTTGTAAATACCCTTCACCTTAATAATATTATAAATTCACTTTCAAGGTAAATAAGCCCCAAATAATACAAAATAATAAGATAAGTTTGATTATTTTTAAATCAACTCAACCAATCATGTAAAATTATGTTTTCTATTATATTTAAGCCTTATCACTTAGTTTAGCCCCATTTATCCACTTTAACCTTCACCATGATGATATAAAAATTACCATATTAACTATTATTTATGAAAGTAATGAAATTGAAAATAATAAAAAATTTGAACATGTTTATTCTAAATAATGATATCATTTGATCAAAATGAAATTCTAAAAGTGTAATAAATATATTCTAATATGTGTGAACAAAATGAAAAACATAAATAATTTATATTTTAGTATGAAAATGATTCCATTAACATCAATTAACAATAAAAAACAATTAGATGAATTTCAATTTATTTTATTGGATATTATATCTAAAAAATCACTAAAATCATTCATCAATAATGATTAACATTATGAACCAATATTGATGTACACAGACATTACATTTATTTTGTGGAATACATACTACATTACAAAAATATATTCTCGAAGACCACATTAGTTTAGTTTATTTGAAAACTCGGAAAATAATCATTTAACTTGGTGAAATATCCTAAACATATCCCATAAAGTTCTTCCCCTTTTAATTTCTTACTTAAAAAAATACATTATATCCTGGGGCAATAAAAACACAAAATGGTTGAGCTCAAAGTCTTAGTGAGGGTAAACATTGAGAACATAAAAAAACTATAATCATTTGAACATAAAAACATGAACACAATGTTTAAACATCAAAATCACGAGTCATGAAATAAATCCTGGTAGTACATAAGGCATATATCACAAAGGATAATTAACAAAAATAGAATAGGATTGGAATAAAAAATGGAATTTTGGAAAACAATTTTGTACATAATATAGCTAAGGCATTGCTGCCAAGACCATCATTGTGGTCAAAGTCCATTACTGAAATGAGTTTACTTATCATTCCATCCCTGTATTACTGAACCATAATTACATTCTATTCTATTGATATCTATATAAGGTGATATTAATAATTACACAACGCATTAGAGGAAGATATTGGTCCCACCCATCTCATAATGAATTCATTCTTACATGTTCCACAAAAATATATATCATTCATCATAGCATAACCCATTAAATAAAATGGGTTTCTTAAACATCATTCCATCATAATCCATATAAAATATATGGATATAATAAAAATAATTGCATAAAAAAATCAAATAAAAGTAATAATAGGGGTAAAAACACAACCCTATGTAATCTTATATGGGAAAAAAATTTGATAAAACACTTGAACATAATTCATGACGAAAATATCCTTTCTTCTTTAAAAATGTTTTCTTTTCCCAAAATTCTGCCCAATTTTAAAACGAAATAATTTATTTGAAAAGAAACATGAATAATTTCAGAGGAATCTTCCTAGAATTAAGGAGGTATAATGATGTAAAAATATTTTTTTTCCTTTTAAGTTAAAAAAACATTCTCCTCATACTTTTACTGAAAAAGTCAAAAAGTACCTCATATGGTAAACGAAAGTAATATTCCTTCCATACCATATAGTAAAAGATAAAATGTGTAAAAATGACTTCAAGCATAAATAGAATAATAATAAATATTTTTTGAAAACATTTTTATAAAACATGGACAAGGATCATAAATATAAACCCCGTAAATACTTTCGTATAAACAATCTCAGAAAAAATAAAATTCCAAAATTATCATTTCACATAGGACAAATATGTTTCTTATGCATCATAAACTCCATAAAAATAATTTAAATAATGTTACTTATTTAATCTATAATCATAAACATTTTTATGATATCATTTATGATCATATTTTCATCTGTTTGTTGGTAACATTTCATTGTTACTCGTTATTCGGGTATTGACTGCTTTATGTTCTCAGGCATGTTTTTTCGGAAAAGTTAATATTACTATTTTTTAGTTTATATTTATATCATTTAAATTATGGTATTATTAAAATATATATCATATTTGTTCATTATATTCATTTATATAATCAGGGTTTAATGAAGATTATGTAGAATGAATCACATCGCACCATGGAGATGGTAAGTCATACATACGGACGAGAAACAATATCATTCCCATAATTGTTGAATGGTATTAAAGTGGATGGTGTATATTATCTCATAATAAATATAATTTTATATTAATAATATATATTAACTAATTCCACCTTTATACCCATCCATTTAAGGTGGTGGTGAAATCACATTACACCACGGCGTGGCGACGGTAAGTCATACAAACGCACACATGGTGATGTAATTTGACATTGGTTGGGTAGAAGGTGGAATATGTTAGTTTAATAATCATAAAAACCTGTAATTATATATTTACTACTATATTTATTACTTTATAATGAAAAAACTCATGAGGTGGAAGTACAAGAAGAAAGAAGTTTGAAAGAATCGGTAAATCATGTTACCTCTTCTTCGACGTGCCTCCTCTAAATCTCCTCTTAGACTACTAGAGTTGGGGTTTTAAGAATATAAAGACCTCTATAATGTTTATAGGGAAGTTGATAAGGGAAATTTTAAGGGTATGGTTGACCATGAAGGCTCAAAATTATGTGAAGAGTGGAGTTGGGAAGTGCCATTTTATAATAGATGTGAGGGGCACTTTTTGAAACCACAAAAATAATAATAAAAAATTGAAACATCAAACCAAATAACTCCAAAATGAGATATATTATATGCTATGATAAGATAATATTTTAATATCATCAACCTATAAAAGTTATACACGTTTTTTATTTCTATTAAAACATTATCATTTTAATTGACACTAGTTATTCAATTTAATTTTAATTAAGATAACAAAAGATTCAATATTAAAAAGGTGAAATATTTGATTTTTTAATTTCAATTATACCATAAATTAATAAATCAGATCACTTTATACCATATAAAAATTATTCCATATTTTTTAAATTGGTTTCTTATTTTTATTTATTTTTGTAAAACATTATTTTAATAAAACTTCAATTCTGTCAATTTTGACACAATTCATTTCCTAGATTTTTAGACATATCAAGATAAGGTTTTATCCAAAAACCAAATGTTTTATAATGTCCCTAATAGGGTAATATTATATATTATATTAATTAGACAAATTAATGATCCAAAATTATATTTATTTTAAATTTTTAAAAACATTAATTTGATATCTCTATTATTATAATAATATCTATATCAATATTGTTTGATTTTCTAATATACTTATTTGTAGAATAAAAATTTGAAATATTATAATGAGATGAACATAAATATACTATTTTTCTAAAAATATTATTAGAATATTTTATATTTTGTAAAACTTAACATTAACAATTTTATACTTATTGAAGTATTAATGTGACATCTTTAATTCCACTTTAAATAAAATAAAATAAATGTCATAATCACTTCTATAAAGCTCATAATGGTCAATTGAATAGAACATGGATGATAATGGTCAATATATACTCTACCAAAATGAATGGGACACGTGTTTATGTTTTTTTATGGTTGTTAGTATTTTAGTAAAAATTGTTTTATATATTTCTCATCAATTGATTAATTTTTACATCATCAAAATATAAGAATTTAAGGAAATTATTATTTTCCTAAAAACTAAAAATAAATTACAATGATGTAGGTAACTATTTTATATTTACAAGGAATATTTTTGTTCTAAGATATCACCACCTTATCCCTATGTTAAAATTATTATACTTATAAGAAATGCGGGTTTGACATTTGTCACTTTCATTGCTTTTATTAATATCATTTTCATTTTCATTTTCATTTTCATGTTCCCCCTAAATGTCTATGTTTCGAACCTAATATTTCAAGGGTATAATCTTATTCATCCCAATGTATTTTTGTAGGTTTTAGGATCATTTTACTCTCCTTATCATATTATTTATTACATTAATTTACCTGATTTACCTTAATCCACATTAAATATATATTACCATAGTAATTATACATAATATAAAAAACATATTAACACAATTCGGACCCACTTATTTGAAATATGAAATTCATTTTTTATAATTCAAAACACATAAATTGGAGGAAATAATTTAAATTTCATTAGTGTTGTCAAAAACAATAAGGTGGCTTTTTAAGATGTAAAAACATATCTTAAGATCATCATGTGTTTTAATCCAATTTTAATTTGAAATTTCTTACAATTAAAAATATTTTATTAAAATATTAAAAAATAATCCAATTAAACTTTAAAACCAATTAAAATGATAATCTAACTATATAAATAAATTATATGAAAGAGCTGTTTTGAATTAAAATGCTTTATTTTTCACTATTCATTAAAATATGAATTTAATCGTAAAAATACAAAAAATTCAAAAAAAAAATTATATTTTTTTTACGCTTCCAAATAAAATTATCATTGTTTTAAATATAATGTATAAAAGTGTTAAAAACTATATTTTAAATGTGTGTGCCATCAAAAGGCGGAAAAATTGAACCTTTTAAAAAAATCTTCTATCTGAGAAATTTAATTTGTTGTCAAATCATGTCTAAAAAATACAACAGAAGAATGTAATTGTTATATAAAATTAAAAATGCGGTAAATAGTATTCATAATTTCTAGTTTAAATCCCATTAAATAAAAATATTTTTATAATATATCTTTTTTTAGTGAAACTCGGTATTGCGTACAACACAAGATATCGAGGAAGGTAACTCTTGTGTGTAATTCCAGCCAAGTCAATGTTATGTTTAAGGAAATATTCCATTGGAGTTGCATATAACATAATCCAAACATAGTTCACTTATACATTAAACAAAATCTATAATCAGTGTTGTGTGAAATGAATTCTATCAAAATAACATGAAATTACATGAACCACAAGCAATGTATAGGGTTGCATGTACTGCAAGATAATACGGTGTTTCATATTGCCCAAGATAATCATGGTATAGCATACAATATAAGACATCAAAGAAATTAAAAATAATCAATCTCACAAAATATCATGGTGTTACATTTTACCCCCTTAAAATGAATTTCTCCCTTGAAATTCGTCGAGGTTATATAAGTTTTACTACATAAAAGTTTCATTCATGGAAACCAACATCGTAAAAAGGAATAAAAAACTTCATTTGAAAAGGGAATGTATAAAACATAATGGTTACCCAAAATAACTCATTATTGGGTTTCCACATAAGATAATATAGGTGCGAAGTGAAAACATGGATATGGAAGAGAAATCTAACCATCATGTTCTGATGGATAGTGATAGAGAATATGGTTTAGAGAATGTGTACTACCAGAAATCCATAAATATGTGACGATTTAATGTACCATTGGATTCATCAGATAAGAAGGAACTAGGATTACAATTTTGGGTTTCAAGATCCTCTTCCTAAAGTTGAATAATTTTGTATGATAATAAATACATATGTTATTTAGGTACAATCTCACCGTTGTTCATGCCTTGAACAATTTCTACTTCATCTCTTTTTTAAAGATATGAAGTTGAAGTTATAATTCTAGTAGTGTTAGATCATAATGTGATAGAATGATATCTCATTCCATCTCTCCAAACATAAATGTTTTCATAGGTAATCAAATATGTATAAAGCCACAAATAGCAACATAATACATTAATCTAACAAACCTAAAATTAAATATTACATCTAATATCCATAAATGGATGACATTACCATCCTTCAAAAAACAAAAATAACAAAACTTCATTAAGAGGAAAACTAAATCAATTAAACATTAGCTCTCATATCTCATAAGTTATTTCTTGGTTGTCTCATTCCAAACATATTAATACCTGGATCATATATTCTCTTGAAACATGGTAGAAACATTAATTACCATATAACCTTAGTGAAAACATGCATTATGTCAAAATTTACTCTTTCCACACACCAAAAATTCAAAAAAATACCAGATATCACTTTGTTCTTATATCATTCATAAGCTGATTAATACTATCAAACATCACATTATCTTCTTATACTTTTATTATGCACATATCAGGTGCTTTCCAAATATATTTGAACAACTTTTCATGGGTACCAGTATAATGCAACATATACATTCAAATACTTATGAAAAAACAATCTTATTTACAATCCTTAGATGTTTCTTTATAAAATAGTTCCATAAAATTACATATATGACATATTCTTGATAAATATGCATTCATTCCACTGTCTTCTTAAACCAATAACTGATCATAATCATTTTATTCCTTAACACTTCATTCATCTCATATATCATGTGTAGTCTCTTCATCATCATCAACATAAATACTACCCATGTGACCATGCTAATTCACTTCATGAGATTTTCTCTTATGGCATCGATTTTAATAATTCCCATACATTACACGTTTAAAACATTTAATCACCTATGATGCCTTAGCAATACCATTATCCTTTTTCTTTATATTAACTACACATTTTCCTTTAAAATTACTAGTTTTGTGTCCTTATTTTCCACTCCCAAAGAATCATTCAGTTCCTTGAAACATTCTCATTCATGTCTATTCCTAGATGATTTATATGAGTAAAATTGAACTTTCACTCCTCTTTGATCACCACAAAACTCCCTCCTTTTCTTATTATCTTGGTTATGAAACTCACACAATTTGATATTATTGATCATATTATGATATATCTAATTAGGAATAATAATAATGTTATTCCCTCAAACACCAATTTCATTTGGTTTCTCAAGAATAATATCTTTCAATTGTCCATCATATTATTTATAAACAATAATCCTCCAATTTCCAGCGATTTTCTAAAACAGAAAAAGAATAGTGTGAGAGGAAAAATCATACTAGGAAAATAACATAATCAAGGGGGAGAAATTCCAATTCTATAACATATTTGGATTAATACAAGGTTATTTATGATCATTTACATAATTCTATGACTATAACCTATAGTTATACTTACACTGATAGATATCAGTAGACATACCTTAGAAATATTTCTATGGATCTTACTAATGTTTTCACATCCCAGTTTACAAAAGTAAACTAAACCCGCCCCTAATAAAAACTATAATAACCCAAATTTTACATATATGGAAATTATATTTCATTTTCAGTATACTTAATAGGTTACACAAATATATCCTTGAAGACTGTATTAGTTAAGTGTCTTTGGAACCTCAGAACATAACATTCTAACTTAGTGGAAGATTTTTAACATATCCTATAAAGGTCTTTCACTTTTGTTTTCATACCTAAAACCTTTCATTACATATTAAGGAAAATAAAACATAAAAATGGTTACCTCAAATGATCTTTAAGGGTACACATGATGAACATAAACCAAACCATAAACATTTCAATGAAAAACATGAACATAATGATTAAACGTCAAAATCATGAGTCATTAAATAAATATTGGCAGTACATAAGGCATAGATCACAATGGAATATTAACCATGATAGAATATAATTAGCATAAATCATGGAATTTTGGAAAAAATATGCACATAATATGATTTCCATAGTAGCCAAGGTATTGTTTCCAAGACCATCATAGTGCACAAAGTCCATTACTAAACCGGGTTTACTTGTTGTTCCAGCCCTGTATTACAGAAACCTATTTACATTACATTCGAGAAATGTATATCACATGAAATATAAATATTTAACCAATTCATTAGAGGGAGATATATTTACCACTAATATCATAATTAAATCTTTCTTATATGTTCCACAAAAATATAAATCATTCACTATAGCATAACCCATGAAACAAAATGGGTTTCTTAAACATCATTTCATCATAATATAATATATATATATATAATAAATGGATTTTATTAAAATAATTACATCATAAAAACAATAATATCAATGTAATAGTAGGGATATAAACATATCTTGATGTTATCATAGATGGAAAATAATTTTTATAAAACACTTGAACTGGATTCTTTAGAAAAATATCCTTTCTTCTACAAAAATGTTTTCTTTTCTCACAAAGCCACACAATTTTAAATGGAATAATTTAATTTAAAATAAATTCGAAAACGTGTAGATGAAAATTTATGTAAATAAGGCATTATAAAGATGTAAAAATCCATTCATGCTGTATAAGTTAAAAAAAATTCTCCTCATACTTTTACTAGAAAGGTAAAAAAGTACCTCGTATGGTAAAAAAGATGATTCGTTCCATACGATGTAGCAAAATTATATAATGGGTAAAAATTAATTTAATCATACATATATGAATAGTAAAAATTTTGTGAATTTTTTTATAAAACATGAACATGGATGTTGAATATATCCCCAGTAAATACATACATATAAACAATATCAAATAAAAATGAGATTGAAAAATTATCCATTACGATAGGTTTGATATGCTTCACTTATATTTGAAACTCATGTGTGATGATTTAAATAATGTTACTGATTTATTTTTGAATTATAATAATTTTTATGATAACATTTATGACCATATTTTCATCAATTATTTAATAACATTTCATTGTTACTCGTTATTGAGGTAGTAACTGCTTTATGTTTTCATACATATTTTGTCAGATAAGTTATTATTCCTCTTTTTTAGGTTATAGTTATATCTTTTAAATAATTTTATTATTATAATATATATATATATATCATATTTATTCATTCAATCCATTTATATAATCATGCTTTAATGAAGATTATTTAGAATGAATCACATCGCACCGTGGAGATGGTAAGCCGTATGTACGCATGAGAGACGATATCGTTCCCACAATTGTTGAATGGTGTTGAAGTGGATAGTGTACAATATTTCAGAATGAATATCATTTTATATTAAATAAATATAAATATATATTTACTAATTCCATCAATATACCCATCCATGTAATGTAGTGGTGAAAAACGGATTATACGATGATGTGGAGATGATAAGCCGTACGTACACACGTGTGGTTATTTAATTTTTCATAGGATAAGTAGATTGTGGAAATTTGTTGTTTCATAATCATAAAAACCTATCAGTATATATTTAATACTTTAGTTATTACTTTATAATGAAAGAACTCATGAAGATGAAGTAGAAGTATAAGGAAGATTAAAAGAATCAGTAAATGATACTACCTCTTTTTCGACGTGCCTCCTCTAAATCTCATCTTATAGCACTTATGTTGGTCTTTTAAGAAGACCAAGACATCTAGAATGTTTCTATGGAATTTTATAAGTTGAATGGTTATGGAATGGTATAGTATGAAGGATAAAAATAAATTGAAGTATTAAAAGAGGAAGGTCCCTTTTATAATTGTGTTGTGGGGATCTTTTGGAAACCGAAAAATTATTAATAAACATTTGAAAAATAAAAAATCCCTCCAAAATGAGATATATTAGAAGCTAAGATATGATAATATTGAAATATCATCATCTGATAAACTTTAGAAAAGTTTTTTATGTCAATTTAAATATTATCAATTATAATTGACAATTAGTTATTCTATTTAATTAAAATTCAGATAACAAATGTTTCAATATTAAAAGAGTGCAATATTTACTTATTTTATTTTAATTGTTTCATAAATGAATAATTTATAACATTTTTTACCATATAATAATTATTATAAATTTTTTAAATTGTTTATGATTTTTAAATATATTTTTTAAAACCTTATTTTAACAAAATCTTAACTGTGTCCATTTTGAGACTATTAATTTCATATATTTTAAGATACATTAATATAACAGTTTATCCATGAAAAAAAATATTTTAATATATCCAAAATTGGTCAAGTTAATCTATAAAATTATATTGAAAAACTAAATATCCAAAATCATACTTATTTTAATATTTTTATTAACATTTATTTGATATCTCTATTATTAAAATAGTCACTATATCAATATTGTGTAATTATATAATATATTTATTTGTGGAATAAAAATTTGAAATAAATTTACTATATTTATTAATAATATATGTAGTACAATTTATCTTTTGTATAATCCAACATTTAAAATGTTATACTTATTAAAGAATGAATGTGGCAACTTTTACATCACTTTAAATAAAATAAATAAATGTCATAATCACTTCTATAAATCTCCAAATAGACAATTACTAGGAACCTCTATGATTATTGTCTACATATACTCGACCAATATGATTGGGTCATGTGTTTATTCTATTTATGGTTATTAGTATTTTAGTAAAAATTGTATTATGTATATCTCATCAATTAATTAATTTTTACCTCATCAAAGTATAAGTCATTAAAGTAATTATTAATTTAAAAAAAATTAAATATAAATCACCAAGATGTAGGTAATTATTTTATATTTCCAAAAACTATTTATGTTCTAATATATCACCTGGTAATTACTATTTTAATATTATTATACTTATAAGAAAAGTTATTTTGACATTTTTTCACCTTCAGAGGTATTATTAATATATATGACATTTTCATTCTCAAGTGGCCCTTAAATGAGTATGTCTTGAAAATAATATGTCATGAGTAGAATTTCATTCATGAAAAATTATTTTTTTGGTCTTAGGATCATTTTACACTACTTATCATATTATTTGTTACAGTAATTTACCTGATTTACCTTTAACCACATTCAATAAAAATTACCGTCATTACTATTCATAATGACCAAAAAATAAAAGTAACCTATTAACATAATTTGGACCCACTTATTACAAATATGATATTAATTTTTCATAAGAAAAAAAATAATTGGGAGAAATTAATTTAAAATTAATTCCCATTGTCAAAAACTAAAAATCAGGTTTTCAAGATGTAAAAACTTATCAAAAGATTGTAATGTGTTTGTTTACAATTTAAATTTGAAATTAAAAAAGATGAAAAATATTGTATTAAACGATAAAAAATATAAAATTACACTTTAAAACAAATTAGAAATATAATATTACTATATAAATAAATTAGATTAGAAGGCAGTTTTGAATTAAAATGCAGTATTTTTCACTGTTAATTAAAATATAAATTTTATCAGAAAAATACCAAAAATTCCACAAAAGTATATTTTTTGTGTTCCTATTCGAAATAAAATTTATATTTTGTTAAAAATAATATATAATAGTGTTAAAATCATTATTTATAATTGGCGCACCATCGAAAGCTGGAAAATCTGATTTTTTTTTAAAAATATTTATTTTATCTGAAAAATTGAATTTGTTCTTATATCATGTATAAAAACATACATAATATATATTTTAATGTTATATAAAATTTATAATTATTTAATACTATTCATAATAGATATTTTATATTCCATTAAATAAAAATATTTCAATAATATATCATTGTTTATCGAAACTTCATATTGCATACAGTGCAAGCTAGCAAGGAAGCTCACTTTTATGTGTAATGTAAGAAAATTCAATGTTACGTTTTAGTGAAAGCTTACTTTGGTGTTTCATATAACATAATCCAAGCATATTTCTTTTATATATTGAACAAAATCTATACACAGTGTTTTCAAAAAATGTATTCTATCAAATGAACATGAAATTGTGTGTAACACACGCCAAGTATAGTGTTGTGTATACTGCTAGCTAATACGATGTTGCATAAAGCACATGATAATCTTGGTTTAGATTAAAACACAAGACATAAAGTAAAATAAAAAATAATATACCTCATAAAATCTTGAGGTGTTAAAATTAGTATAATTTATTAATGTAAAAACATATTATTCACACAAAAATAGTTTTCTGAAACATTTATCTTTTTAACTTAAAATGAATTTATATTTATCTATATCAAATTTATAATCAATTTATGATGTGTAATTCATGTTTACAAATGAATAAAAATAAAATTCCACATTTATTATACTCATGAAATGGGAAAATTACTTCCAAAAAAATATATATAAATAAAACCGTGTTTGTAAACAAAATATTTCTTTCTAACCATGAATTTTTAGACTAGTGTTTATTATCATTACATAAGTTTTTCAGGTATCTCTTAAATTGATTTTATTAATTATTTATTTCATTTTTAACTTATTATCGATGTTTTTTGTGTCACAAGATACACAAAAACTATTTATTTTAATCAAATACACATACTAAAATACAAAGGTGTTATAATCGCCATGATTTACTCAGTTACATGGTTTGATGGGCTATGGGATTGCCATGAAAAATTTCTAAAAATGATTAAAAGATTTATCATTTAAAACAGTTCAAGTTTTCATGTTTTGAATGATAGCTTCACACCACTGATACCTTTTCCCATTTAGATCCTATAAAATCCAAGAACAACCCAGTAAGGGAACCAAGATAATGTTAATAGGGATATTAAATCACAATGTAAAACATAAATCTAATATGAATAATGAAAGAATAAACCAATTATCAACTCTCAATGTTTTCTCATATTTCACCATGAAATCAGGTGGTTATGAACCTATTCATATTCTACCACATGAATTTTGATGATTCTAGGTTTATGCTATCAAAATACTTATATAACAACTAGTGGTTTGAGAACTAGGATAATTTGTTGAACCCTTGTATTTGATACAATTTATAGAAAACCTGGCATGGTCTTCTATAAAACTAGTACCCAACCAAACTTGCAACTAGGTCTAAAGGCAATTCATAAGAACGATATGAATGAAACAACTATTGGGGTATTAAAATATAGACCATTGGGAATGATTTTACATATTAAAATAATAATAAATAACAGATATTTACACATAGAAGTTTGATAAGAAAATTTTATAATTATGAATACCACACACATAACATAAAGAAGTTTTAAAAAATTAATCTAATATATAAAATAGAAAAATAATAAACATAACCAAATAAAAAAATCAACTATAGAATACAAATTAAATACATACCAAAACCAAATTAAAACTGAAATATAAAACATATAAAATATGAATCATAAAATAAAAATTGAATGTAAATTCTAACATGGAACAATACATCTTCAAGAAAATGATCCAAAATAAATCAAAAAACACCATATCCTAACTCATTGGTCCATGGGAATCAAATTTTATTGTCTTCACCAATATTCCCAAACCAGAACCAACATGATAAATGAATCATCCAACCAATACCTCCTCTGATACAATAATATAATAATTATGAGAAAAAATTCCCTTTTGGGACCTCTAGACACATGGTATATAAACTTTAATTATAAATCCATTTCATTATACTTTTAAATAAAAACTAAAAATACAATATGTTCTCTTTTATTTAAACTCAATAACATTCCAAGTTCATTTGAAACCATTTAGTTTTAAATAATGAAATAACATCTTTCAAAAAACCCTTTTTATAAAGGATTTGGATATAATATATCAAAGAGGAAAAACATTAAAACCCATAAATTAGGGTTACTAACAAGTTTATAAAAATGAACCACAAAAACTTACTTCATTCAAAACCTTTCACAATTACCTAGTTCAGACATTTTCTGGGATGACGTAATCACTACAATTAGATGAAAAAATGTATATAGATATAGTGTTACATCATATTATAGAAACATAACTCAAACAAAATAATGGAAAAATTAATATAAACCAATCAATAATAAGTGTATAAAATTAATAATTAAATTGAAATGTATTAGTACAGGTCATCGATAATGACTGGGAATCATGGTTAACACACTAGGCTCTAATGTGGAAAGATACTAGTCTTAGATAATGGAACATTAAATAAAGATTTTTTTAACCTTATGTGAACATAAATAAACTAAACCCTGGATTACCCTCAACGTTCCAACAGGAGGTAAGCACTAGTAGAATTAAGTCATGTATACAGAACTATCCAACGAAAAATATATAGTATCATAGAAATCATCCTTATATTAAACTTATTAATTATGGTTACCATCACATATTCTCTTATATATTAGAAAAAATAAGTAGGAAGAATCCCATGAATCTATAAATAAGAACAATAAATCTAACCTCACATCTTATTCTACCATGTAAAACAACCACGTTTATAACATGAAAAAAAACAAGTAAAACAGAAAATTCCATAGTGAAAAATAAACAAAAAAACTCATAAATAATTTGAAAAACAGAGGATATCACACTTACACACACAATGTATTTCATACATTAATTTTACTACTATTAATTTGAAAAACTAGCATGTAATTCAAATTCATAGTATAACTATTTGGAAAAAAATAATTTGAACAACATTTAAAAATATATTAAAAAACAATACCCTATTTTTATGAAAAATAAGAATTCTTAAAATAATTATAATGAAGACCAAGACACCTATAATGAATTCCATTTTCATTGCACAAATAATACTTATATAAAAATCATACCATTTATTTAGTTGAATAAATCCTCTCAGTAATATAACCAAGTACCAGAGGTTCTCACTTTATATAAAATTAGTGTTTGAGAATTGGATCACATGGAATAACCCACATAGAAATTTAAAAACCATATAAAACAACCTTCATAAAAAATAATCATTATTACACATTATATTAATTAAATATAACTCCAAATAGGGGTTGAAAATAAACAAGGAATACAATGATTTAAATTTAAAGGTTCAAACATGGAGAAAACTACCATAAACATGTTTCTCTTCTTATCCATGATGTCTATCCACCTTAAAAGGGATAATAAAACATTAAAATACTAATTGAAACCCTAATCCACTAAACCCCTCAATTAAATTTTGAAATACAAATAACCCTAGGTCATTGAGACCAAACTAGTGAAAGAACGAGATATAAAATTAACATAAATAGTAAAATATTTTTATAGGAACTTACTAAGTATAAAAAAACTCAAACTATGATTATATAACCTTAGAATCACTAAATATAAGAGAAACAAAAAGTGGTTGTTTTGGGTATGTAGGATTGAAATTAAGAGTAATAGGGGTGTTAATGTGGAAACCCCAAAGGGGAATGAATGAAAATTTAATTTTTAATAGATCTTGGATGAAAACCCCATTTTTTATAAAAGTTTTACAAAACATGAACAATACAGGAAGATAGAACAATCCATACGAAGGCCCAAATTCTTCCCTATAGGATTAGGAAAACCATGTTCCAATAATAAAAATGGCTCTATTAATAGTTTTTGATTCATTTTAATTGATATCACATAATTTTTACTAACTATTCATCAACCATATATTAGGAAGATTCGTATCATTTAAAAAAAATAAAGTGAAATGGATGAAAATACAAGTATTTTAATAATAATAAACAAACTAATACATTAATTATGAAATTCAAGGTCATGGAGGCATATTATCCTTCTTAGGTATTAATATCAATGTTCATTTTTAGAAGGAAATCTCTTGGAGTGGCCTTTTGAAACCCTACTTACCAAGAAACCCCCTTCCCATAAAGATGTCATCTGGAGAAGCCGTAGCCAGGAATGAGCTTTTTCCAGCCGAGATAGAAGAGCATCTGATGGGGTAACAAGCCATAATCTTGAAGGAGTTGTTTCCATTCCATAAGAGGTTTGTTATCATATAGTGTGTGTTAACTTCTGATAAACTCAATCCTGGAACCTCGGGGTTAGGATGCCACTGCCATTAACCAACTCACTCATGCCCCACATGATTAATATTAATGTTAATTTTATTAATTATTATAAAATTATATAGACTATAATATTTTATAATATGTGTATCATGTTTTAAAAAACATTTTATAAGAACATATTTTTAACATTCGGTAGTTAAAATGATAACCCCTTTTGAATCATAGAAATCCACATGTGTGAAAAGATTAATATTTCATCAAGAATTTAATTGGGTATCACATAAGTAATATCCAACTATATATGGTAGAAAAAGATTTTCATTTATATCCTATATGATTCTTGGGAAACGGAGTGGATACCATTTTATCTAGATCCATCATGTAGTTTTAAACTCAACTATATTCATTTTGTATCCTAATGATTAGTTTTCCCCTGCTAAGTGTAATCAAAATAAACTTATAATAACAATTAACATAATAATTATTGTCACGAAATTACCTATTTTCCTTTCACAAGATAATCTATTGAAACCTAATGCTTAAGGTCCCCAATAATGAATGATTGTGGCCTTGATAAGTTACTCTATTTAAGGAATCTAAAATATAATATTTTAAATTATATTTAATCTCACCATCTTCCCATATTTAACCCCATTACATATTCATGCTTCAAATGATTTAGTTTGGAATCTTTTTTCACATATTAAAATAATACTTTCAAACTATAATAATTTTTGACTCTTTATAAAACTCGATTTTTTCAATACTAACTAAAAAATATGAACCAACTATATTTATACTTATGTAAATTCACCTCATGTTTAAGGTATATAGACAATTCATGTACTGGTGTATAATTTTATGTGATTAAAAATATCTACATGAGTAAGTATGGAAACGTAAATATCCCACCCCCACCTATATAGAGTAATGCATAAGCCTTCAATCCAAAGGGATGTCTCACCGAAATTCCCTCTACCCAAGGATACTTTACTTAGGATATATTCCAACACATCATATCCCTAAATATGAATATTTATAAACCTTATTCTATAAAAAATCTAAATATAACAACTTAATTAAGAATTGGGATCTAGTTAATTGAAAACTAAATATTATGAAATTTTACATAGAATTTGATTCATGGAATAAGAATTTATTAGAATCATTTTAAAAACATAAACTAAATAATATACTTATTTACAATATATAAATTGTTTCCATATTGGATAAACTATAAAATAACATTTCAATAAATGAACACATCATAAATTTTAATGTGAGATAAGTATTTATTAACAATTCAAATGAAAAATATAATTAGAAAAACTTTATAATTTAAACTAATTCATTATACAACATTCATAGTTTTATGATAATAAAACCATTATATCCATTTCATAACATAAAATATTCATACTATTCATTATATATAATTTCTCTAAATATATAATTTTATGTGTTATGAAATTTTTTGAACCATTGTTCTATTATGTAAAAAATTTACATAAATTAAGTATCATATATGTAAAATTATGTAAACCTTGATAATTCAATAAGAAACACCCTTTTTATGTTATTTTTATAATATCTCACATAAGTCCATTAATTTTGAACAATTTGGTTTAGCTATTATACCAAAATGATCTGATAAATGAGTTGGTTGTCCAACCCATGTACCAAAAAAATTTATTGAAGAAAGAGTAATGTAAAAATTAAGCATGATTTAGTCTCCAAACATATGTTCCACATAAGGCATGCCATATAAATTTTCAATGTTATATTGATTATTGAACCATAATATTGATAAATTATAAATAATAACTTTTTCATAACTTTTTATTAAATATAACCTTTTTATAACTAATTTATTTTAAAAATCATGATAAAAGAATATCCCCAAAATATCTTTTACCATTATTCATAATATATTTATAAATATTATAATTAAATTCATTATGAAATATAAATAAAAATAATTTCTCAATCAAATCATGTTTTGTGACTGAAACCTAATCATGGATTACAATAAAAATCATATTTAACAATCTATAATTAATCTTAGACTATGATTTATAACTATCGACATGTATTATATATCTTATTTTATGATCGATAGTCTCAATTTCTATTATGAAATTGCATATTTTTTATCTTATGCATGTATACTATATTGATGATAAGGTGCTCTATTTGCAATATATAGTACAGTTTCATTAAAAGAGACAAAAGAGTAATATCATATTATATGATAATTGAAAATCTATATATTTTCAATGAATCACTGGTTTTGATATCATCATACCATAAATTTTTATTTAACCATTCATAACAAATATTCCAATCATATCTCATGACTAGAAATACATTATGTAATTTAATATAGAATTTCTTCCTTTCAATCATGATTTCACAGATTAAAAATAATTTTTAGGATTTCATACCTCTTCTAGGATTCATAGAGATCTATTTGCACTTATTAGACCCAATAGAAACAAATAATAATTCAAAAACATGATATCCATTCTTATAATAAATGAAACTATGAATATATAGGAAATAAAAACAATGAAAAAGTGTGTACCTTACACAAAATCGACCACTACTTCATCTTTATTGTTGTTTGATTAGAATAACCGAGGAAAAAAGGATTCTCCGCTATTCTTCACATCTATGGTCTAATGGGACATCTTTTCATTCATACGATTCTCTACAAAATTCAAGTAAAACTAGAACGTCATGGAACAAATGATATTTGAGAAAGAGAGCATCAGAGTATGATTGAGTATTAAGAAAGAATTCACATCACCATATCATGTAAGTTTTCTTTATTTCTAATTCCCCCGAGTAAAATTCATGATATTATACTCATCCACCCATGCATTATAATTAAAGAGTAAATATATCATCAATTTTCTACTTATTATAAAACATTTCATCTAAAACCCTTGTTTTTCATGTTATCTAATTCCAATTTGATGATATTTTATATAGATGGAATACATAGATGATATAATTTATCATTTGGATTCCAAAAATATCTAAGTATGTGGAATCCTATAAAATAGTGATATAGGAATCCTTACACTACAACTATATGGAAACGACACAAAACCATGCACTATAACATGACCAATCACCCCTACGATTGACTGGAAAGTAACATGTTAACATTCATATATGTATATCATTTCCAAAAAGATAAATTTAAATTAATCATATGAGAAAACAAATATAATATATAATATCCTTCAGTAACTACATATATAAATGTTTTTGTTCATAATTGTATATGTCAAATTAAAATAATTTCGGTTTCATAACAAATATTTTCATTTGTTGAAAGATTAATTTAGTCTATTTGAAAATTATTGGATGTTTAATTCAAGTTTAAATAATGGATAGGTTATGTTATTATTTTTAAAAAGTGTTATGTATTTTTAAGGATTTATTTATAATTCTTTATTTGTAATATTTCATCCTCATGTGATATGAGGATTATGAGTTTACATTTATAGGTGACAAAATGTTATTTAAAAATTTATTTACATTAAAAATATGTTTTAAAAAATTAATTTATGTTTTTGATGATAAAAAAATATATCTTGTTAGGGATGTTTCTAAGTGTGTTTTGATATAATTTAATGTGACTAGCGTGTATATGTTTATTTTTATTTTTATTAACAATTTATTGATTTTAAAAATAATTACTATGAAATTTAATTAATGTGGGTTGATCTTGATAATTATTTCAATTACTAATTTGTATTGGTTTAAATTTGGAATATTTAATTTATATCAATAAAAATTCATGTAATCTAGAGGTGTGAATATAAATTTTAATTTTTTGGATCGTTTTTTTATTATTGGGGGTTTTCACTAATAGTTTAAAAATATACATTGATTTATTTCGTTAACATTTTATTTGTATTGATTAATTCATATTTGTTTTTAACGGTATATTTGGTCTTGAATCTTGTTTAAAAGGATATTTAATGTAATAAAATAACTTAATTTTGTATTTTTGTTTTTAAGATAATGAGTTGAGACCAATTTATTTTTTTAAAAAATAATATACATAGAATATTTAGTTTTAACTAATGAGAGGTAACTTTTTTTAAATATTCACATTTAAATTATTATTTGACATTACATTATGTAATTTTAAAAAGCGAGGTATTTACATGGGTTTCTATAAAACAAAACGTAACTATATGATTCAATATTTACAATGTTGTGAAATTATTTTTGTTTATATGGGGTTTATTTATTTAGTTTAATCCATTTTTGGGGTATTTTATCTTTTAACATGGTTTATATGAATTAATTTTTTAGTGTTGGATCCCATCATTGGTAAGAATTTGTATGATCATATATTTTTCATTTAATGGTCACCTCAAGGATTATTTAATGAGGTTTTAACATTTTATTTATATGGAATTTTCTATCATAGGGTTTAGTTTTGTTTGTGTCTTATGAAATTATATGATTAGAGTGAGGCTATTGTGGATAGATGGGTTTGGCAGAAAATAATTGATTTGAATTTGATTTCAATTACTATTATAGAGATTATCCATTTTTTAGAAGTTTTGATATAAAAGGAAAGGTGATATATCTTATTTTATGGAGGATTAACTGATTTTCATTTGGATTGAATTATGTGTCTACAGTTTGAAACATGTGTATTTAGTATTAATGGGATGATTGGAATATTATTTGATTGACATGGGATGTGATTTATGGTTTTGTGAGTTGACATCGTTTCCCTTTATTAAGTTTCATTGGAGAGTGTATATTTATAGTGTAATATTATTAATATCAAATTCGTTTTATTATTAAATGAATACAAGTAACATTTTTTTCAATATATTGATGTAGAGAGGTTATATTCAATATTTCAGCACTAGATGGTGAACATTGGTCGCAAACCAAGAAAATTATAAAAGATTCATAGTTTACTAAGAAACATATACGGGTTCTCTATACTTTTGCCAAAACATGAACCGAAATCTGTCATAAAATTCATGGTTTGTGAATATTTTATTTAATTATACAAGTAAACAGTGCATTATAAGTATATTACTAGAACCATCCACACAATTACTATTTAGTTTAGTTGACCATCGTCTATAACTATGCACGACTAAAATGTTTTTAGAAATACCCACACATTAGTTTCATTGTTTGGTAACCATGAATAGTAACATTATTTATGAAAAATCTCTAGAAATATATTATTTTTAACTTTCCTATGACCATAGGAACTCATTGTTTGATTTTTTGTAATACAATAACAAGTGAACATTGTTGATTGAATTTTTAAATATGAGTTAAACATAAAATAGCCATAAATTTTTATACCAATGCCCATTTTATCTTTAATAACAAGAAAAAATATATTTTAGATGCATTACATGACTACTTTTAGTAGGTTTATTCTATAAATGTATTTCAAAGATGGAGAATATAGAAATAATGGGTTGGATTGCAATTAGTTTTTATAATATTAATGCCATAAAATAAAATTGGTTATAATGGAAGAAATTGATTTATGTATAAAACAATAAAGTTAATGTGTTCTTAGTGGGAATTAAAAAATTAAGTGAAGTGGCAATTAAATTGTAGCAATTAGAATGAACACATTGATAATGATGTTTAAAAATAGATCAGGATGGATCACATTCATATTCTACCCTCAAGAATACTATAGATGGTTAAATTTCTCCCTTGACATTAACATTTTTCAAGAAAATAAAAAACGATAAAATCCCTAAGATTTAATAGAATATAAGAATCCAAAGAAGAAATAAATCCCTTAGTTTTATCAAAAACCCCAAAAACACAGTCTCCAAATTTAATACTGGTGAGAACATAATGGTAAAGTCAATTAAGAGGGAGTTTATATTTTAAAAACCCATTAAAACACTGAAATATCCTGATAATATAATAATAACCTAAATGATGAAGGGAAAGAGAGAGATATAGTATAGAATAAAAGAGTTATGAAATAAAATCACGTGGTAAGAATCCAATAAGTGAAGTAAAAAATAAAAATAATTGATGAAGATGAATCCTAGTTTCCTTTTAGGGATTTGGAATTGAAGTTAACATGAAAATATAATGAATCTTTTCATAATGCATTAATCAATGAACACTTGACCAAAATTGATTCTCATTATTATTATCTAAGACTCCTTTGATACAAATTTATAACCTTTATAGGTGTTGGAGGATCCTTATGTCAAGTTAGGAAAAAAAGAGTTGAGTCAAAGATATTAGATCAATATTTAATACCCAATTGATTATTTATGAACAAATCCATAAACAAGATAGATAATCATTCTGGCTAGCCAGTGAGGCTCTTATAAGTCCCATGGTTTCTTTAGACTCCACTGGTTGGCTGGTCAGCTCCGACAGCTATCCGGTGGGCATAATATAACTTCAACTTCATCAATTTTTATATTGAATTTATAGTGGTAGTATACCATCCATATAGTTCTTCCAGGTAGTGAGTACATTAGATTGATTACTCCATGACGCTTATCATGTTTTTTCTTATTACATTAACATCCTTTAGGGATGTGCAAACACAGTGACAAAAATAGACTTTAAAAGTGTAGAAATATCCTAAGTGATTGTGATCTTGGAAATAAAATATATGATCAATAATATCCCATTTTTTATGAACAGAAAAAATAATTTAATATTAAAAAAATATAATACGGATGTTATGAAGGAAGAGGAAAGAAAAATATGTAAGATATGGAAAATAAAAAAGATTTAAAATAAAATTTCTATGAAATAAAAATGCATCAAACCTGAATAATGATCTTTATATTCCTTAACAACATTCACTTTTAAATGGGATCTTCCAACTTTGTGATATCACGCTTCTATGTTTTAGTATTGTGTGTCCTTTTATAATGAAGTGTCACCACCTTTTCAAGAAATGTTTCTCCCTTCAAATGAAAAACTATTATTTTCATTGAAAATTTACTTTCCCATGTACATTAGACTTATATCACCCATTGTTTTTTTTTTGTAAAAATGCTTCTGAACCAAATGGTTTAGATAGGTAATATGTAAAATATGAAAAAAAAATATTCAATTTGATCATAAAAACATGATTTCGAAAATATAAACATAATGTTTAAAAAAGAAATATATTGTAAAATAAAACCATTATTTGAAAAGATAAAACATATACATGAAGAGATATAAAAATTAATTACAATAAGTCTCTTACTAAACCCCCCAAAATAAAATTAATACATTATAGATGGGGTTTTTTAATAATATTAGCCAATTTACGTTCCTGAAAATATATTCTGGAATGGTATCTACCTGTTGAATGTGTTCTCTCAAAAAGTATTGTTGAATATAAATGTGTTTTGTGTTTTCCAGATAAATATTATTTCTATATATGATTATGGTGCTTATAGCATAACATTTAATTTTAAGAAAAATAAATGTCAAAACAAAATCTAAAATAGATTATTTCATCCATATAATTTGTAAACAATAACTTCCACTATTTATATATTCATATTACACTATAGAAATAGAATCTCGAATTTTCTTTTCTACTATCCATTAGATTATGGAATTTATATGAAGGTGATACATCCCACTTGTGCTTTTACTATATAGTTTTTTTGACAAAACTTCTTGGGATACCCTCCGAACTGATACTCAAATAGATCATCCAATGACCTTCTAGGCTTCCATGATCCCCATATATTAACTAAAATCATCATGGGAATCACAACACAATCATTGGGGATGATTTAATATTATAAATAGATAAATATCATGGACTTCCACATTGAATCCTTGCATGGAAAACATATACATCAAAGTCCATTCATGGAAGCATAACAAAATAAAACTAAAACAAGATAAATATGGAATAAAAAATAGAACATCTGACTTCCCATAAAAACAATTAAGAGTAACAATATAATGATAGAAAAGATATCACTGAATGATATAACCTGAATTCTAAATAAAAAACTAAATGCTGAAAATTATCTCTATATAACCTCTATGGTCACCATCCTTCCAAAAAAATGACTTTCTCCAAGATCGATCTTCAACAGAACTCGAACATTTAAAATAGATTTGGTATACCAATAAATAGTGTCACAAGTAGTGTGTGATAACAAAAGAGATTAGTAGGCATGCCCCACATATTCCATACATTCCCTTTCCTAAAATAGTATACAAACACTAGTTTGAAAATATATGTTGAATATTGGATTTATCTATTTAAAAAAACCACATTTCCGCTTGAAAATTACCATTAATACCCAAATCATGGTTTAATGAATCGTTTTCCAAAAAAACATTCACATTTTTTCCTTTTTCAAATATGTTTTTTATATTCATGCTATTTAAAATCCATTTTTTCCTTTAAAGGAAAATCCCAACTCACAAAAAACCAGCTATTCATAAATAAAATGACAGATTACAATACTTAATTAAATAATTTTCATAAATGGTGGAAAACTATTTAATTTTAAAATAAAATATATATTTCAATGGAACCATAATAAATTGGAGTTATATCAAAAATAAAATAATAATCATGAAGTAGTAAGACAAATATAATCATGGGAAATTCCTAAATATCCTGTGAAGAGAACATTGAAAGACTCGGGTGGAACTATCATTAGGCATATAAAATCACCCCAATGTAAATAAAAAACCATCTTACCCTCAAATATACTCACTAGTGGGACTCCCCTATAGTCTCCAACACCATAGATGATCTCATCCATTTAATCTTGTTTGAAGTTTATATTACTTTTAACCATATCTGAGATTCATAGGATCCAATGATGAAGGTAATTAAAAAGTGTGTTGGGGTAGCCACGAACGTACAACATCCCAATTAGGAATTAACATAAGGCAAATTATATACTAACCCCACTACCCTACACCATCCACATGAAACCCCTCCTTAGATTATAGAATCTACACATGAGGGTGTATACATTTCAAAAGAAACTATTCAAAGATACCAACTGAACCTACATATTTATAATTAATAGTAGATTTTTTATAAAGTTACCCCTTATATAAATGTCATTTCAAAAACCAATGAAATGAAATACATTTTCTCAAAATATTGAAACGGCCTTCAGAACATTCATTGGAACTTAGACATTTGAATCCTCATTTTAAAATCAGTTTATTTACCAAGAATTCATTTCAAATAAAAGGGTTTTAAAGGAGGCAATCCATTGAAATTACATTTATATAAATGTACACATTTATGTGCTCACATATGTAAATATATGGATATTCAAATATCACACACACAAATACACACACACACACACATATATATATATATTAATATACATATAAATATTAAGTTTTCAATTCCAAGATAAAAAATATAATTCCATACCAAAGTATAAGAATTCTCCAGGAAAATCCATTAAAACCATAATAATATAAATAACCCATGAGAACCATAAAACACTCTTGGGAACTACCCCACATAATTTTAATAAAGTATGAACATCATTTAAAAATATAAAATTCTTTTCAATGATCTACTTAGGTATTTTATAAAACAACTAGTATGCATATACTTTCAACACATAGGCAAAAATATTTGAATAATACGAAATAAATTTATCAATCAACCCTCTAACTTGAAAAGATTTCATAAATCTAGAAAATAAAAACTTCATTAAATTGAATTTAGAAAGGCCCATGCATCACATGGAATATTCTAGAATAGAGATGGACCGAAACATATATCACATTGGTGTAAAAACATAAGATAAACCCATGAATATCAAATGAAGAAAACCCAAAAATTCAAATTCACACATAAAAATCAAATGAAACAAACACTAGAATTAAAATACCACCATAGGGGATTTCTAATTCATCAGTAAAGAAATGCTAAGAACAACTAAACTGAGAAAGGACGGAAGAGGGAGAAAAAAGTATTACCTTGGATGGAATCACCAAAAATCTAAAAATATAAATCAATGATGGAAGGGAAGCTATGTTGAGACAATAATAAGTTCCCTCCCATGAATATCATAAAAACATGGGAGGAGAGACCTGGGTAGGGGTCTTATTTTGTAAGGGAAAAAGGGGAAATCCATCCTATTAATGTTCTAGTAAATTTTCTGGGATTGGCTGTATGACAAACCAACCAGTGAAACAACTATGTTCCCTCCATTGGACAAGTAAACCACTATGGAAAGACTAGGTTTCATGGTCTACGAAGCATGAAAAAAATGTATATAATGTGTATATAAAAATTATAGAAACTCTAAAATGCCTCACACATGTTCTTTTCTAACCAAGTTCAATCAATGTTCTAAATCTTAGACCCACCAAGCTCCCAAAAGATTTACCTTCTGAGCATTGTATGATTCAGACTCAATAGTGTTCCACCAATGAGAACTAAGAAATGAATGAAGAAAATAAACATGAAACACACTGAAAGTGTAATATTTTCATAGTTATTTTTATGTAAAGCGAATTTTTTATGTAATTTAGTTGATTAATTATTTCAGTAGTAACCTTTTTTGTATAAGTAATCAAAGGATATATACATTGTTAAAAATGATCATAAAGAGACTAATATAGTGCTACATAAAAAGTTCTCACAATACTCCTTCATGTCATGGCGTGACATTGTACTATTGATACTAAATTGAAGTAGAAACATAGTGTTGGACATGTGAAGTACCATGTCAAAGAAAATAACCAATGATACATGTGGAAATGGAGAAAAACTACAGGAAAAACATGACAATTAATTAATTTAATTCACGATGTGAATGACAAATTAATTTCATGATGGGAGATAATCCATGAAAATAATCAAACCCTCATAAATTACACATCATGAATAAAATTCATGAAATAAAATTTTCTAATAGACTGAAATTCATTTGTTTTCTAGTAAATAATGGAGGATAACCGATTATTTTATTGGGACCCACCAATCACAAGAATATTTACTAATACTCATTCCATACTATATTTATAAAATCATATTAATGGTCCATGTATATAAATTATAGGCCAGAGGGTGTTGATGGTGATCGATTAGCGAAGACCGCTCTGGGAGATGGCCTAATATTGATTTATTTCCATGTTTCATTTTATTTTTTTGTTTCATGAGATGTATCTCTTCTCTTGAATCAATTGGACTTCCACATCCATAGTGGGGTAGTTTCTATTAGTGATAAGAAAATTGTGAGGATGAAACATTGTGATTGGATTGAGTTTTAAGCTGTAATTAAATTAGATCCTTCATTCTTAATCATCTTGTTTCAATTATACATTCCAAATGATGATGTATTTTACATTGATTCTGTTAATTTTAATTTACTTGGTCAATGATCCATTTCTACATCAATATAATTCTTTTATTTATTTTATGGAATAGAGTTGGGTTGGGTGGTGAGTTCTCAATGATCATCATCACATGCAAGGAATTGTAATTTCGAATTATTGGGTTTTTAGGAAATAACAATACCTATTCAGTTACTTCCCTAATTAATCAATAGAACCCCTTATAATTCCATTTCTACAGGAAATAGGGTAGACCAAACTAAGGATTGATATAAGAATAATCTCATTAAAAATATCTTGGTAGGGGATAAATAAGTCTTTTTAGATGAATCGCTCTCTTACTAACCAACATAATAAAATGGGGTAAAAATTGGAAAACATGATAGCAAAACACTAGGTCTATCCAAACCCAATAGAATCACAAAATTTTTATTTGTTTCAAAATAAATAAATTTAAAATAATTTTTGGATTATTAAATTCAAAAACAAAATAAAAAACCAATCGATTTCTAAAAGAACTAAAAAAGTTACAAATCTATTTTGTGGGCACTCCTCTTCAAGAGACTACCTAATTTAACTTCTATAATATACATGGAAATATATTTTTTACATTCCCCATCAAAAAAATGCATCAGAACTACTATGTAAGGGTAAAAACATGGTTTCTCGTAAATTTTTTTAATGAAAAATAAAAGAGGAAAAAATTAATTGAAACCTCAAAACTCAAAATTTTCATTGGAATTAAACCCAAAACATGAGGAAAATAAAAAATAAAAAATTAATATATAATATTATAAAGAATATAAAATTTGCAGAATTACAATTCTCCCCACTATAACATTATATTAGCCTATAAATTCCTTGAGTTCAAGATGGTATTCAATACCAGACCCCTCAACATAAAAAAGAAAAACATCCCAGTGAACAACTTGAAACTGAACCAAAATAATCTTGAACTATAATCCACCACCAAATACATTTTCTTTATTTTATAAAGATACTTTTTAGGGTTATCGATAACTAAACAAACAAGTTGAAAAATTTAAAAATCACACTTCGTGGTACTCGTGCATTCCAGTAAAAATTTCATATTTTCAAATCGCAACAATAGTGCGAAAAAAATGACCAAGCCTCGGTCCATGCAATGCCACATGCCATGCATCCCCTCGCGATGCACAAGTAACACCCGACTTGAAAAAAGAGAACCTGCCACCCATGAACTATATTCGGTCTCTCTACTATCTATAAATCTAATATAATGTTGTTTGAACTAATAAATTCACTCTAAGGGACCACATCCATTCCTGAAAAAGGATTTAGTAAAAAGAAACTCAAAAAGAGAATCACTAAACCAAAATTCATAATTCCAAAGGTCATATATGACTCTAATCCAGAAAAATATATGGAATCATCCAAAATATAACACAAATATAATAATTGCATGAAATGGAGAAAGGAAGACAACATAATAAAAAACCAAAAAATGATTCCTTAAAAGAATTAATAGGAGAGATATCAAGATTACAAGGTAGTCATGGAAATTATATTATTATTCTTTGATCCCAACCCAAAAAAACATCATGTGATGACCTAGGGAACTACAATATCGAAAAGTATTTGGATCACTCTAACCTAATGCTTCAGAATTCCCGAATCAAACACACATGAATAATTTGAGTAAATGATTACTTTAAAAATAAGTAAAAATAAAATAAAAAGACTCAACTATGATGGGTTAATCTATTATACACCTCTCACTTGATGGATAACCTTCTATAACACAAATATAGTTAGGGATACCACCTGTGATGGGTAATCCTCTAAAAACCAACTCAACCAAAAATGAATCATCTACCAATTCATAAAAAAGAAAAAATTTCCCGGATGAAAGAACATGATCAATGATCTCTATATGAATGTCCTTTACAAAGTAGTAATCCTTTAACAAGATACTCAACGCTATATCTAATGAAAATAGAATCTACTCATTGAAAAGGTCATTGAATTCCATCACTATTTTCCAACACTACTAAGTAACCATAAGCTCTTCTAATTTCCTCACCTTCACATCCATAGGAATAAAGCATTTTAGAAAAGTGGTCTTAAATTAACCCCACATCATTATATGTTATAATGGGGATTAAATTAGTTAGATCCATTGATCCATGCCTAGTTCATAAATTAGACCCAAGATAGCTCTCATCCTCAAATTTTCTAATGTTCCAAGGGTCTATAAAATACCATAAATTTCTTTTCCTCACACTATAAAATAAATTAAAACTAAATCAACATGAAATATAGGAAAAAATGAAAACCATCCAACTCCACCACTCTAATAGGCTTTTGGGTAGAGTTAACCGCTATATGGGACTTCCAAGAAACCGTTAATATCGTCTAGGATGTATACTATGAATAATATGATAATATAAAACCCAATAAATATCAAACCATTTCTCTATCCAAATACATCCCTAAATAGAATTTACAATTGAAATACCACATTCAAAAACTATGATGTAATGGAAAAAATAAATAGTTCTCATTCAAAAATTACCATTTCCTTTTGAAAACTAAATTTTCACTATAATAAAATCTTTCAGATATCAAAACCAAATTAATAAACCCCTTTCGATTTAAAAACAATAAATTCAAATTTTCAAACCACCTTTTGTAATTCAAATCCTCTAAAATCCTACTGTTTCCCCAAAAAATCTTTTATTTATCACAAAATCCCATTAAAACATTTTAAAACTGGATCTTGTATCTTTTAGAGACCATCACACACCATCCTAAATCCCAACTCAAGAACATCACACAATGTTAACACTTCATCATAAGAAACTATTAGTGGTTCATTACCTAAATGCCTGGTTTAGTAGACATTGTTTCGGGCATGCATCTTCCTATGAGAGTCATGTTGAATAGTTCACTAAGGCTTGACTTGATTCTCTTGACCATGAAAGGTAATGACATGACACCAGTTCACTCCAATTTTTCTTGAGGAAAAATATCATCCCATCAATCAAACCAAACCATGATAAAAAACCACAAATCATAATTTAATACTCAAAAAATCCAACAACCCATAGTAACATTAGCCTTAGAGATAAAAATAGTTCATGACGCATTTTCCACACCTAAATACCAAATTTCTATATTCCAAATATCTTTTCTAAATGATACACTAAATTAAAAAATGTATTTAATAACCTATATAATGAAATATCTCATTCTTTCATATGAATTGATTCCTGGACTAATTTTCTACCGAATCGTGGGGTGTCCTCGACACCCATAAGACGATGAAATTCATTATGTGAATTTGAGAACAATAATTAGGGATGATTTTTCAAAATAAATAGATACAAAACATAGAGTACACTTAGATTCACTTTATTTAAAACTATAGATCATATTCCATGCACAAAATCATAACCCAAAAAACTAAATCCATATAAGAAAAACATAATAAATAAAAACATATGTCAAACCCTGAAAAATAACAAGAATAATATCTAGAAATATATTGTGAAAATATCCAATAAAAGATTAATATAAAAAAACCAAAATACCTAAAATTATATTTTGGTGACCTCTACGGTCACTATTCTTCCAAAAACCTGACCTTCAGCAAGAGTGATCTAGAAAAAAACATGAACCTGCCAAAAATTCTAGGTCTACTGATTTCTGGTGTAACCAATAGGACACTATCATAAAACATCTATGTAGTAAATGGCCATAGATTTCATACATTTATATCCCCAAAATAGTTCATACAATTATTTTAAAATACATGTTGAATGTAGGATTTAAAAAATTTAAAGAAAAAAATCATTCCTTGAATACAATATTTAAAATCTCAATCATATTTTAAGTAATAATTTTAGAGAAAAATAAATCTCATTATATATCAATTTTTAAATATCCTTTTTAAATCCATGCTATTAAAAATCCATTTATCCTTTAACTTAAGAACCTAACTAATATTATGGTATCTCAAAAAAAATTAAAAAACAAGGATGATAAATATTGAAACCATTTTCATAGTATATAGAACATAGTATAATAACAAAACAAGATTTATAGTGAAAAAGAACCATTATTTAGTGGATAAATATCAAATCCAAAATAAGAAATAATATGTATTATGATATATATAATAATAGGAAATTATAAAACATCATATGAAGAAAATCTAGATGTATACAAGTGAAACAATCATTAGGAATACCAATGTATCCCTATATCAATAACCCACCACCTTACCCTAAAATATTATCATCAGTGGTAATCCCCCATGGAACCCATGAACATGTAGTATTTAGTCCACATAATATAGGAAAAATAGTTCCCATCTGTTGACATTCAGTAAGATGAAAATAATCCCATGATAAAAATCATAGAAAAAGAGAGGCGAGTTATCAAAGGAACATTATACATCCCAATCATGCATCAACTGAAGACAATAAATATACAAATCCCACATTCTAGAATCATCCATACAAAATCCCTCCGTAGAAAATAGATAGAATATATGTGTTTATGAACATTTTAAAAGTATCCATTTGTGTTATCCCAGTCCATAAGACACTACTCAGAAACATGATATGTTTGACCACCAGACCTCAAGCACGCCTCACTGTTGGCTAGAGGCCGATGAATAGAAGTGAGGGTATAGGGTGTGTTAGTGGGGAGACTATTCCCTCGTAAACTGAGTGTAGAAAAAAGTAGATAATAATCATAAGAAGTAGAAATATAAATAAATAATGAACAATATAATAATTATAAATAATCCAATATAACCAATATATTGAAGCTGTATGAAAATCATAATAATAAATGATGGTTATTCCATTATTCTATACAAAAGTTAAATGCTCTAGATATAGGGGTATATAAATATAAAACATGACAATGAAAAAGAATTTTTCCCTCCACCTGAATCACGATCATAGACTCGGTCCTATACTCCCATTCTCTTTCATAGTACTAAAAATAAATTATCAGAAGCTAGGAACTTCCCTTTGTCTATCCCTTCAATTGTGAGGTTTGTTTGTGCAACATAGGGAGCCTAAAAATGGTTTGGCATATATTAAGTATGTACCCAATAATTGTGTATATAATAATCTATTATGTACATATAAAATGAGAATTTGTTAGGTAAATTATAAATATACCGCAATAAATAAATAAGATACATATAACCAGGGTCCTCATTGGAAACATGATTGAAACGACCTACTCTATCTTAAGCAGGATATATCTAAACCAATAAAAGTTGTCGAAGTATGATACAAGTGTATAAATGGTAATCAAAATCATATATCAATAATTTACGACACCTAAGCCTCTTATTTGTACTAGAAGATGCACCCTTAGTTTCATAGTTTTTTATTCTTCGGTTTTTATATGAAAAATATATTTTAAATAAAAAATGGTATCCTATGCCCATCTAAGGAGATGTATAAAGAGAATCCCAAGTATCTCTCATGGAGGAATTTAAATACACATGACCAAATTTTTTCATCATGGTTGATCCATACAATAAATTTCTACTATCACTCTCATCATGTTGTGAATTATGACACTCTGAGCCCATCCGAAATATATCACCTAGGGGACTAAGTTTTTATCATGGCATGGTATTGCCATATATCCGATCAAGGACATCCAAGATGACTCCCCTTAGGTACCAATATCGATCTTGGGAAGATAATTCACCCAACCACTGATCTCTTCCAAGTTATTCCACTAATGTAATATATATATCACTCCCATCATATTATGATTCATTTACAATTTCAAAATATAAAGCATAAAGAGCATGTCAATGGTTTTATAAAATTATGACCCTTTAATCACCCTCATATTGTCCTCAAGGTATGGTTTGACTATTTATAACCCATACCATTTAACATGGAATAAAAATCATAAAAATTTAATTAAGTTGTAATGATTATTCTATTCATGTAGAGAAATTAATGGCATAAAGCACACGGTCCAAAAGACATGGCCAATCACCACTCTTTCATGAATTCACAGATCTACGATAAATGTAATTAAATTTTTTCAAAGGCATAAGTCTCTAAGAATTTAATTAGGGAACATATATAGTGGTATATCATGTCATGGTAATCATCCTAAATTGATTCAAGGGTATATAAGGATTCATTATACATGGTAAACCATTAAATTTAATTTGTTAAAATTTTTTGAGGCATCATCGGGTTAGTCTGACATATCACACAATGAAATGACTTATATGGTATTAAAAAAATTGGGAAAAAAATCTATACCACCTACCTTTGGTAGGTAGATGTCCACGTTTACATTTTTAGACATTGATTTGTGATATAACTGAATAAATCATCAAAATGGATAAATTCCAAGAAAAAGGGTATATGATCTATCACCAAAATAACAACATAAATGGAGATATAAACAAAGTAATTAAGTAATTAGATCCAATTTCTTACTGATAGGGATCTAATGAGATGAATGGTGACTTGATCAGATGTCATATGGATAATATATCCCAAGGCCTAGCTTTAGGCCTGAGAATTAGCTCCAATGGAGAAGGTATTTTTTACACCAAGGGAGAAAGGGGGGATGAGTTATAAATATAGAGGGTAAAATTAGTTATTATCCCCAAAATATATATAGTTTCATGGTTTGGCTGCATGGTTGGATAATCCATGCATTGAATGTGTTCTAGCTACTATCCAAGGAATGTATCCTTACACAGTCGGGGATCATGGTTTTTCTAAACATGGTCTACCCATGAGTCCCAGTGTTCATAGAGAAAACACTCAGCATATGCTATAGTAGATAGTTACATAAATCATACATAAGTCATGATATTTCCTATATATATCCTTGCAGCCTCTTTCCCAGTTTATTGAACCACATGTATTGGGAGTAATGGTTTAGTTTAAATATTTAAGATGGTTGTTTCCTCATAAAGTCAAGGCTTCGAGCTCCGAACCAGGACAGGGAACCTTCATTTCATTCATAACCACATTAGGCATTCATGAAATGGTATACAAAAGTATTTAATAAAAAAAATTATATTTCATTACAACGTAGAAAATTTAAGGCATTATGGTATTCCCCCTTTAAGAAAACACATCCCTGAGTCTCCCTTTAAAGGGTGGTAAAGCCACTATGGAGAATAAATTCAGCCACTAGGCATGTATTTCATCCTCTAACTCCTATGTATCATCCTGTATAAAACCATTATACCGTAAAACCTATTCATAATGGAGATACCTACCTCATATATCCTTTATAATTCGATCAATGATGTGAATAAGATACTTCTCAAAAATAAGCATCGATATCAAATTTGAAATCCCCAGGATGGAAATAATGAGATGGCTCTGCATGGAAAAGATGAATCCTTGAAAGGTTTCAAACATCGTGCATGGAAAGGTAACCATGAGGCAGAATAAACCTATATGAAACCATCCCAACTCTTTATAAGATATCAAAAAGCACAAAAAAATGAGGCCACAACATCAGTTTCCTTTGTATCCACCTATGCCCCAGTCTAAGAGAAACATGCAAGAAAACATGATAATTGTTGTCAAAACCCATAGGTTGGTGATGATGATTGACATAATTTTTAAATATAGTTTCAGTTGTAGTTATCATATTTAAGATCAAATAATCATGTTATGAAATTTCTAGCATTAGATAAGGACCAAGAAGCACTGCCCCTACCTCTAGCAAGCACAAAGGTGAACAATAGGGCCTACCATATTAGATCTCATAAGAGGCCATCTGAATTGCTATTTAGAAACTATTATTGAAGGAAAAATGAATAGGGGTATATTTTTCTCCCAAAAACCCCTAAAATCAAGTACGTATTCTTAGTGAATGTCCCCTAAACTCTATATAGTTTGTTCTGAATGCAAATCTATTTGAGGGTAAGAAGATATCCTCTAAAGAACCTGTGTACCCAAATCATTCTATAACCTATTCTAGAAAATCTATGTGAAATGATAATCCCTATATAGAAATATAGTATGATGGACCCTATGTAGGCTTATAATCTCATGAACATATTATTGGGTAGGATCATCCACTAATAAGGGCTCCCTAGTTTGAAAGAAGTGGTATTCTTTTGTCAGCTAGTTGATAACAACCCAAACAGTGTCACTACCTCAAGGTGACATTAGTAAACCAATTAAAAATTCATCATGTCTTAAGCCCATTTATATTCATTTACTATTAAGCATTATAAACATATATAAGGCCTCTGGTTTTCTACATTTTCCTGCTAATAGGTGGAACACCTAGTGATAAGACCCATAATATAGTGTTTCATCATAGGCCACCAATACTTGAGGAAGATATCATGTTATGTCTTGGAGATACCTGGGTGCATGACCCAGTATAAATCATTGTATTCTCACTTGGTCTCCTATTTCATGTATTTAAGAACCCATATACATCCATGGAAATGCAATATCACATCTTTTTCAATATACCAATCCGAAGGTAGGTCCTCACATGAAATACATTCATGTAGGACCAAACCTTACGAGTCATAAAACTACATTATCCTCACCCGATCCAACAGTGAAGTGGTAACTAATTAAGGATGAATAAAATCCCACTCTAGAATCTATTGAAACTCTGTATTAATATTTGAAAATAGGGTCATCAACATCCATTCCCCACTATCTTCTTCAATGGATTTTTCTTGGGTTTTTTTTCTTAGCACATCCATAAATTGAATTTCCCATACCAAGCATATTGAAATTATTGAAATCAATTTACTTAATATATTCAACTGATATCCACTATATGAGTTGAAATTCAAACCAATAAAAGATATACTTGGGGATATTTTTCCCTTTTTGGACCATAAATATTTCTATGAGAAAATAGTGTCTCTAGAAATGCATGATGTGGAAAAATACTACAAGATCGAGATCATGCATCGAGTATCTATTCTCATGAATCATCAACAGTCATGAACTGTATGAAAATAATCAATCTCCATTCATAATAATTACTCATATTCCAATTCCTCGTCCATCATAGGACACAATATATCCTCTATTTGAATATAGAAAAATCAGGGTCAGTGATGATGTGAGTCTTTCTTTTAGATCCTAAATTTCTTTCACATAGCTTCATTCCATAAGAAAATAACTCCCTTCATAGTAATATTGGTAGGTACCTTTAGGTGCGAAATTTCCTGAATAAATGTCTATAATAGCCAACTAGACCCAATAAACTGGATATGTCAAATACATTATTGGGATAATCCCACTAAACCACGACACTCACATTATTTGGGTCAATACAATCTCCGTCCTATTAAATTATATGACCCAATAAGTAAACACAATCGATCCAAAAAAAACTATTTTAGTGATATTAGTATAAAACTGGTGATCCCTACGTGTATCAGCATTATCTCAAGAAGCATGACATGGTTGTGGACGGTGTGAGAATACACCAATATGTCATCCTCAAAGTCTACTAAAAAATAATTTAGATATGATTGGAAAACAAAATTCAATAGATTCAAGAAAACAAATGGTGTTTTGGTGAGACCGAATGACATAACCAAATACTCATACCGGCCATAATTACTCTAGAATTTTGTATGAGGTATGTCTGATGGTCTCAGACACACCTGATAGAAGTCTGACCACAAATCAATCTTGTAGGACACCATTTCTCCTCACTGTTGGACAAAGTGATAATCAATTTTAGGTAATGGATATCCATTCTTAACCGTAATCTGGTTCAACCTGTGATATTCCACACACTTCAGTAGGTTCTTATATTCCTTCTCAATCATTGAGAGAAGATAACCTCATGGAAACAAACTGGTTTATATAAAACCCTATGCATATATGTCTGTCAAAGGATTCTTGAGTTCATAGATCTCTGTCGGATCCGTTATATAGGGAGTAAAGGACACCACTATAACCTATGAAGTTATATCAATGTTGAAATCATAACTAATAAGTGGTAAACTATAGATGTTTTTAGGGAAGACATACTGAATATGATCCACCACAGGGGGTGGGGTCCGTACATAGTGTACACTAAGAGCTCAAAAAGAGATTAACCATCTTTTTTATCACTCAAACCAGCCCAGTATACTTGGGTCCATCTCAAATCTCTTGAATACAACATTTCACCTTATGAAAAATGGTACTACCCTAGGGGGTGTAAAGGAGACCCTCTAGCGATAGTATTCAACATGAGCATGAAAAGGAACTAGCCAATCCATTATGGTTATGATGTCAAAAACCTATCATCTTGAGGATACTGAAATTCAACAAGAATAAATACCCACCTATCTCATGTGGGAACTCCTTTCACTAGAATACACTCTCTAAAAAACCCCAAATTGTGTGTCACGATTCATGAAATTGCATAAGTATTCTATATGCCAGAATAGGAATTACATTATTTTCACAGCTAAAATAGAATGTGATGTTCCCATATCAATTAAGATAGAAACTAATGTAGAGACTACAATAATAGTATCTTGAATTGTAGGAGGCACTATACTCTACTCAATGGGAGTAGGATACACTACATAGAGAGGGCCAGACTGACAACCCCAAGATGCAACTTGAATACCATGAGGAGGCCCTCTCTACTGGAGCTGCACCTATGAAGCCTGGATACCTTAACCCCAACCACCATTCTTGGACTGATTGGTCTATAGTAGATCATATCCCATCTGGACATGGATCTATATATATTATACCGTAACATAGAGTTTTCACAGATCTATTATCACAAGGTAGTTGGGGGATTTTGTTGAAACACATAAGGTAACCCCACATTCCATAATATTATTTCTTAATTGGATGCATTGTACATTGGGGATTCTTTTGGACTATCTTAATAGACTGGAAAAACTCCACATTATTCTTGGTTCATTTCATATGTTTTTCAGTACCCCCACATGAGAGATGAAATCCCACTAACACTTGGCGGCGTCACAGAGCATATAAGTGGATATATTGAACCTTATCTTGGGAGTTGACACAATATTTTAAAGGATGAATAAAATGGACCACATCCATGAATTAGTAGCCTGAGGACTTCCATCCCTTGAGAAGGAGGGAGGATGATACTGCTGTAATTCTTATGTCAACTCTACCACAGTAGGGGTAGGTCGTGGTGCTCCCTGTAAAGTTTTCATGAAGTGCAATAATCTCTCTCAAAACTGAGCATCGATAGCTAGTGGAGAGGGATTAAGAGGCTCTATTAGAGGAAATAATTGTGTTGATATAGGTGGATCAAGTCCCACCACCTATAGAGCATGATCATCACCACCCTACTTGCGCATGACCCGAGGATGTTGTGGTGGCATAGCTCTTCAATTTCTAAACAGACTCTATAAAAATATTTTAACATTAGAAATGATAACGATTACAGAAAATGAACGGTACAATGCCTTCATATAAATGATTCAAATCAGTATTCATGCTCCTAAAGCCCTGTCTTGGTGTTGAAAAGATCAAAACAGATCATAGGAGACAATGCATACTACCCACTAATAGGGTCGAGTCAAGGTCATTGTCTAAAATCATGTAGTATATGTTCAAGTATATATAGTGTCAATTTAATGGTATAGTGGAAAACCCCTTTACCTTCCAATTTACATCCTCATTTAACAGTAACAGTTTAATTTAAATGATAAAATTTATTTTTTTCATTATTATTGGTATGCATATTAATATCATAGACTAGTTAAATGCATTAAAACTCCAAATTTATAAAGGATAATACTCCTTATAAATTGCGGTTGGTGAATCATTTACCTGCATCCGGACATTTACATATTTTATTAGGCTATATAATGTCATGTATTTTTTTTATTGAAATAATGTTATCAATTCATATTTTTACTTTCTTCATGAATTACAATTGAAATAAAGTAATCAAATCAACTAATGTTTCAGCTCATAGAACCATTGGTTCATGGATCAAACGTAAAATAATTTTTTAATTAGCCTTTCATCATCAATTTAAATAGGATTTTTTATTATTCACTATAATTTAATTAATCTAGTTATGTTATCCTTGCAAGGAATCATTACAACATTTCCATATATAATTATCAAGGAACTCACAAAAAATATAGGCAATACATCCAATGCAAGCTGTAATATAAATAAGGCATAGAGTAATGCTTGAAATTTGAATAATTAAGTTCCTATATTAATGCATGAGATGACACCTCCATACAACACTAGGATATAGAAAATGGAAAACCCTAATAATATTATGAACAATAATAATGTCCCAAAGCACTTCTATCACCTGACGGTGAAATCAGTACAAATTTAACTAGAATAATACATTTAAAACAAAAAACCATTTGAGGTAATTTGGGTTCCACCTATATATGGGATAGCGACTCCCATGCATAGGCTCATTACCAAATACCATTACATTCATAGACTCCTATATAATACTAAAACATTAAGAGAAAAAGAAAAAGTCCACTAATACTACTTTGTGATGTCCTGTAAAGGAATCTATTAAGAGACACCTTATTACAGTTGGCCACACAACCTCAAGTGTGCCTCCCCATATTCTACAGTTTGATGACTAGCAGGGGGGAACTAAGGTGTATTCTTGGGGCCACTATTTACTTATTATGAGACTGTATCACATTGAGATAAAATAATTATAAGAAACAAAAATAGAAATATAACATTTTAAGAAGAATGGTAATAAATTATCCCTTATGACCAATATGTGGAAGATGAAACAATATCATAACAAAAATAACTATGGTCATACAACGATACTATAATAATATAAATACATTGGATACCTATGTACATACATATACAAAATTATAATAAAGACAACAAATAGAAAACAAAATGTATCATCCACTGGCATCATGAGAATAGGCTCGATCCTCCGCTTTAGTAATCCCTCCTAGTAATAAAAATAAAAGAACATAAGGTGGGAACATACCTTTTTCTATCCGTAAAAAAATTTAATTTTTTAGGTACTATATTTTCCACAAATAGGGTGTGATATATACTCAATAATATAGCACCAATGGTATCTAGAATAATTCAATCTGTGAAAATATGATTAGAAGTGTCGAGGTAAATAATAAATGTTATGTAATAAATAAATAAACTATATACGACGGGGTTCATCAAGGGATAACTGATTGACACTACCTACATTGGCCTAATTCAAGTAACAGTAAAACAATGAAACATTTAATAGTATGATAAAGGTTTATAAGTGGTAAAAAATCAGGTATCATGAATGAACCATCCCAAAGCATGCTTATTTTTGGTTTACAGACATGTCCATAGGTTCATAATTTTAAATTCTTAGTTTCTGATTTTATATATACCATTAAATTTTATTAAAATTAAATCCTAATCTCATCCATGGTAATCTACTTAGAGGAACCCAAGTATCTATCTAGGAGTACTATAAATACCAATCACTATAAGAGTCCATCAAAGGTGATCCATATAAAAAATCCAAATTATCACTCATAGTATGGTGTAAAGAATGACCAACTGAGCCCATCCTAGGTATACCACATAGGAGGCCATGTATCACTCAGGGGATGGTATGTGACATCCCTATTCCTGAATCCACCAAGAGGCGCCCCATACTCTGTTGGTCACATGGCCTAAAGAACATTTCCCCAAACACCAGAGGCAGCTAACTAGTAGTGAGGGAATTGGGTGTGTTAGTGGGGAAACTATGCCCTCATTGGCAGAGTACACCGCGGAAATAAACAAAAAATGAAATAGTGGAAGCAATAAATATCCATCACAGGAATAATTAGAAGACTAAAACAATAATCAACTGGAGCACTATTTATATATAAGAAATGATTCATGATACATATCTATGAAAACAGCCATATAGGTCTCAATTCTGAATACAAAACTAAAACAAAGTATAGAATAAAAAAAAATAAGAAACTCCTCAGCGTCACAAACCATGGCTTGGTCCATTCTCTCCTGCTCTAACGAAATCATGTACCAGATGTCGAAAGGTGCTTGCCCTTGTCTATACCTGCCACAACATAGTCTTCATGGGCCCAAAAACATGGCCCAAATAGGGTGTGAGACTAAATATCTGTGGTAAACCACTCGATGATCTGTGCCTAATAGTCAGTGAGTATACATTATGTAAAAGTATAGTAAATAGTAAAAATTAGCAATATACAGTAGGCGGTAAATAGTAAGTAGTAACAGGATGATATGCACAGTAATCAATCCACAGAACAATAAGAAGCAGTGAAGCAATAGCTAACCGTAACAGGAACCCCTCTGGTCCTATCCAAGAAGTACCAACAACCCTATGGAAAGTACACTCAGCCTAACCCCTCTGGTTGTTCATAAGAAATTCATAAGACTCTCTGGGAAAGCTCGCTCAGTCAATTCCACTTATAGTCTAGGGTAGTTAGGGACTCTCTGCGGTAGATCACACGGTATAATCCTCTTATAGTCCAAAGGTATAGTAACTCGTGGAGGAAGTGCACTTGGTCAATTCCTCCTATAGTCTCAGGTCTATCAAATACTCTCTAAGGAATCTCACTCGGTCAATTCCTTTCCTAGCCTAGAAAAAAGTTTTAAAGAAATTAAAATAAGTAATGACTCTCTGAGGAAGCTCACTCGGTCGACCCTCCTGTAGTCTATAATATCCAAGACTATCCAGGAAGCTCACTGAGTCTATCCTCTGTAGCCTATAATGTCCAAGACTCTTTCAGGAATCTCACTCGGTCTACCCTCCTGTAGTCTATAACCTCTGAGACTCTCTAGGAAGCTCACTCAGTCTATCCCTTATAGCCTATATCACCAGGTTCTCATGGTCCCATGCTAGTCAGTGCATAATAATGCTATAAGGCTAATGTATAGCTACATAGCTACTTGGCTTACCAGTCTACAACCAAACAAGAATGTCAAGGACATCATTCTATCCTATGGTCACAACGCATGGAAAACATGTATAACGACCAAAGGCTAACAAGAACAAGTAATGGGAAAAAAATCCAACCACCGCAATTCATCTAAAACCTTATCAAATTACCTCTACAAAAGCATACAAGCTTGGAATGAAAACAATAGGGGAAAAAAGGTAAACTCATAATACCCTGTTCATAGGTATTGGTGGAATTTGCACATAAAAATAAAAGAATTCTAAAGGTAAGGCACAAAACACCTACCTCGATTCTAGGAGATCAATATACTTGAACCATGGGGAATGATTATCCTTAGAATGTCATAGATCTACCAAAATGCACAAAAATTTCAACCCACGATAACTTGAGAAAGAGGGAAAATAATGGAATGAAACTCAAAAAGAAGGAAGAGCTCACCGCTATGGTTCCAACACAATTGACGATGGTCGATTCAGCCAATAGATAGAGGGTCGGGGGTTAGAAGGATGTTCATAGCCGAACTGGCCGTCTCGGTCAATGAAATTTGAGAAGAAGAAAATTTTGTCGATTAGACACAGCCCCGATCCGTTTAATGAAAAAAAAAGAATGTACATGACGTGTACTTCTGGAGTACACATTGTGTACTTGGCCTTTCCAAAATCCACTTTAAGCAACCTCCACATCACCCCTACACATCATGTGTGTGGCCTGGACACGACCAGCACATGGCCTGGCGCTGAAACAATGTACACGACGTGTACTATGAAAATTTCCAGATTTTCCACTTTTTCTAAAAAACGACCAAAAAAGGAAAAACATACCTGAAATAAAGATCCAAGTTCTTACATGTTATAACCATATCACCAACTGATCATTTCCAAGGTAACTCTCTTAAAGAATAGGTATCACTCAAGGGAAGATAAGTGACCCATCTAGTGAGATCGTTCAATCTTTTCCACTAAAAGAAAAAAAGTATCTCTCTTGACATGTTCGGATTCACATAAAAGTTGCAAATATAATGCACATAGTGCACATCCATTGAATCCATAAATCAAGACCCTTTTATCAACCTCGTATTGATATAATGGTATGGTTTAACTATTAATAACACATACCATATACCATGTAATTTCAATCACAACAATTTAATCATGTTGTACCATTTATTCAATTCTAGTAAATCTTTCTATAGAATAATGAACAAGGGCCGAAACACATGTCCAATCACATATTTTATATGAATTCACACATCCATGAAAAAAGAAATTCAATTTTTTTATAAGGCATAAGGCTCTAGTTCTTTTAGTAGAGAACACCCTTAGATGTACCTTATGTCATGGTAATCACCCAGGACAGTGATTCCAAGGTATCCCAATAACACACCTTATAAAGCAACATAAATTATGGTAAAAAAAAACTATACCACCTAGCACAAGTTAGTAGAGATCCCATATTCTATTTTCATCCTTTTATTCAACCTTGGATATAATTAATCATCAAAAATGAAAAATATGAGAAAATATTTCATATGAACTCGCACTAAAATATCATCATCAACAGTGCGACAAATGATAGAATGAAAGAATTTTATTTTTGAAATTATCAAGTGGGAACCAATGATATGAATAGTGGTTCTAATGGATTATGGGTATAGAATATATCGTAAGGTATATATTTAGGCTTAATAAATAGCTCAAATAGATGAGGGATGTTATCTTATAGAGGATAATGAAGGATGGGTGAGTTATAAAGAGAGAGAGTATAAAATTTTTCATTTTACCAAAAATTTGAAGTGGTACATGGTTTTTCAGCATGGTTGGCCAAACTATGTGCCAAAAATGTTCCCAATGTGTGCAAACTACTATCCAAATACAATGGTTTGTAGGATGGAGAGCATGGATTGTCAAACCATGCTCTACCCGTGCACAACCTCGTTATATGGAACATAACTAGAAAAACCAATAGAACATGCTTAAATAAACTATGAGTAGGCTATGATCTCCCCTTTGTGGAGGCCTGAAACACCCCACATGATTTAACTAACTATATGAACTAGGCCACATGGCTTATACTAACCCTATGGCCAAATTGTTTCCCCAAAATTCGGGGATCTAGTCTCCAAACAAGTAATGGACGCTCTTGTTCCCTTCATAACCTCATTAAGAATTTTTAAAAGGATAAATTCAAGGATTTAAACCAAATATTAAGGGTATCATACTTCATAGATTTTTCTGGATCTTACTCTATTAAAATATTCCAACAACGAATATAATTTCAGAATTAATAATAAATTTCTATGAGCTTCCTTTTATCAATATAATTTTAAAAACCCAAGGAAAGTATAAAATATTAATAAAAAGTTACAATTTTTTTTAAAACATTCTTTGGATATTACAAATTTGAAACATCTTTTGAAAATCCATTTAATAACCACGAAAACGTTTTATAGTATATGATTTTACTGAAGGTATTCCATAGATATTGCATTTATATACATATACTTATCTATATGCACATATCCATTGACATATAGATATGTACATATCACACACACAAACATATATATATATATATATATATGAACATACATTAGAATATCATGGGTTAAAATTAACAATCACAAATCATATTCCACACCAAAGAATATAAAATATCAACATAAAACAATTAAAACCTAAAAAAATGGAAATAATCAATATGAACCCCAAATCACCCTTAAGAACAAAATAGAATTTTTTTTAAAGGATTAATATAAATTGTGTGACCAAAAATCCTTTAAAAGAGAAAAAAATTAATTCTAGAAAAAACTGGTATGCATATACACTCAACACAATGGCATAAATTTAAGAATCCACATAAAACTATTTCATTAATTTATCCTCTAACTAGAAAATATTTCAAAAAGATGGCTATATAATTAAATAAATGAAATTGAATTTATAAATATCAATTATCCCATTTCATGTTCTCGAAATGATATATATGGAAACATCTACCTCCATAGTGTGTGAACGCAACAAATCCTTTAAATACAGATTAAAGAAGGTCCCATGAGTCAAATGAAAACCAAAACAACAAAAAACAGCCCACATATTTCAACACTCACTATAGGGTTGGGATAAGACGTAATCAAGATAATGGGAAGAATAAAAACTTGTGAGAAAGGGAAGAATATGGAATTTCACGACCTGCCCTTGGGGCCCGTGCTGTGACTACCCCAAGCCCGCCTTCCATAGGCCAGGGGATGGCGACTAGCACCAAGGCGTAAATCCCGGTAAAAAGGGAAGGCATTGCCTTTGTAAAGTAAACAAGCACCACAGAGTAAGCAAGCGGAAAAGTAAACAGTAAGTGAAAATATAGTACAACTGAAAGTGCGGAAAAGTAAATGGGCCAGTATACAAACCCAAACTAAAATTAAAGTACAACTCGAAAGGGAAAACAGCAACTGTAAAGTAAAAGCCACTACACCGAGCTGTCCACTGGAAATCCCACATGAAGGGTGGGTACAGATAGATCCATTGCTCTTCGGGTCCCGCCGTCCGCTCCGAGCACGTCCCGCCTAGTGGTCCACCTCCAGGTACCGTCCTGCTCGGCGAGCATCAACCATGATCAACGATGTCCGTCGTCTGCAACCAACACAACGTAGTGCGGGCATTGCCCGTGCAGGGGTGAGTATAAGCTACTTAGTAGGGACCCCGAGACCCCCGATGGTCTCCCAAAATCCACAAAGGATAAACCACAAAAGGAAGATACAAACACGAAGTAATAACCGACACTGCTTAGGTATATGCCCATACATATACCTAAGTCATCAATTCCAATACGATCCAACCTCCGAGACCAAGTACAACTCAGTCCACACAGGAAAGTATAAGTATTCCACATAGGAAAGTAAAACGAAATCCACACAGGATAGCACAACACAATCCACACAGGAAAGCAATAGGATTCAGCTCACACGGGTATACTTCTTCGGTAGACGATAGAGATGATCACCGATCCATCTAAGTCGTCGGACCCACAAAGGATCGATAAGTACTAACCCCTGCAAAGACCCACACAGGATCGGACCCACACAGGATCTGTAGGCGCGGGTTCACACAGGACCGCTGAGCACTGACCCACATAGGATCAGACCCACACAGGATCGGTAGCACTGATCACACAAGATCGCTGAGTGCTGTAGTCGTCGTCGTCGAATCCACTGAGGATCTCTGCATAGTCGGCGTCACAGTCACAGTAGCAGTCGCAGCTAGCTCTATGGTTCCCGCACACAGCAAGCTCGTTCGGGAGGGTCCGCTCCACGAGCCGAGAGGCTGATACATCAATTGTCACATAGTCCAGAGTTGATGTATCCAAAAGTTCCGTATCGTCAACAGGAACTCAACGTCGTAGATGACGCGTCGATCGGACGCTCGGTTTGAGAGTTATTGGCTTTTTCGTCCTAGGGGCCCGGTTGGTTTTTAAGGAAAAACCAACCTGACCATACACCACCTGCGTCCAAACCTCGGTCAGAGTATGCCAAAAGATCTGTATCACTAAGAGGAACTCAACAATGTCGACGGCACATCAATCAGACGTCCGTAGCTCAAGATATGAGCGTTTCCGCTCCGAGGGCCCGGTTGGTTTCGTGTACGAACCAACCCGGCCGAACTCAAAGTAATCCGAAACCTTGAGTGCGATATACCAAAACAACCTTCTCGATCCAAGGATCGCATCGCCGCTGACGAAGCGTCGTTTGGAAGTCCGTAGCCTGAGTTATGGGCATTTGAACCTAAACAGTTCGGTATCTGGGGTTTCGGGCCCGGGCCGACCCGGCCCGAGACCCCCCGGTTGGCCCGAACCGGGTCGACCCACCCCGGACAGGGTCCTCCCGGCCCAGCATGGCCCCGCCCGGCCAGGCGCCGGTCCGGTTGGGTGTAGCGCGCCCAGCGCGCTTCCAACTCGGCTTCGGCCGAGCTTATTGAGAAAGACGGGGGCGCTTGCCCCCCCTTATGAACTGTGCCCCCCCCCCTCATTATGGGGGGTTGTTCAACTGGCCGGGGGAATTTAATTCCCCCGGGTTTCTCCCTTCCGGCCAGCCCGACCTGGCGGGCTAGCTCCCTCACAACGGGACCGGCGGTGGTCGGTCCCCTTCTGTCTCCGACACCGGCGGCCCGGCTGGCCGCCGTTCACCAAGATCTGCCACGGCCCGGAACCGGACGCGGCCTTTGCTATCTAGCGCGGTGAGACGGCACCGCTCCCCTCCATCGCGGCCCCGCTCCGGCCGCGGCGTCCTCGGTTTCCTTCGACGCGACGCGATGGCGTCACGTTCTTGAATTTCTTTCCACGGCGCGGCGCGACAGCGCCGCACATATGTTCCGCATGAACCGCGTGGTGCGACGGCACCACGCTCCCTCGTACCAACCACAAAGAAAAAATTTATGAAATAAGGAGGAGGGTCGGCCGTGTTTGTGCGGACCGGCCCCCTCGCATTATTCGATAACAATTAGTCGAAAACCATGAAATTCGACATGCCAGAAACAAGAACGGAAATTAATTTTAATAAAACCCCTACCTCGATTTCAAGTGTGGAGCACGTCAACAAGCCGCGGAAGACAAGCGTCGCGGAGGTCGGGCGTCGCGGGAATCGAATGTCGATTCCGTTGACGTCAAGGTGTGTCCGAAGAGGTAACGTCGCTGGAGAAGCTTCGTAAGCTGATGAAGAAAGTCCGAGGAGGAGGAGGCATCTCCTTTCGTTGACACGGGAAGAAGATCGAAAGAAGTGGCGTCGTTGATCTTTGGAAACACACCGGCTGCGAAGAATAGAAGAGACGACACGTCTTTCTCTTCTTATGGTGACGACATTCTTCGTCGGAGCCTAAGTGTTCTTCGTGTTCTTCATCATGGTTGAAGAAGATGAAGAATGCTTCCCAAATTCTCTCAAGGTGGCAAGAGAAAACTAACCAAAATAAAATAATCTTAAGCCTTATTTTATTTACACAACTTCACCTCTTTGAATTTCAAAAGTTTGAAATTAAGCAACTCAACTTAATTAATAACACAAGTTGTCAAAATTAAATTAAGTGGAGTTATTGGGAGTTTAAAGGGGAGTTGAGGAGTTTGGGTTCGTGTGGGCCCCACCACACTTAATCCCATCAAGGGAGGTTAAGTGGATGTGGGTCCCACCTCTAACTCCCTTTGCAAGGATATAACCAACATGGATAAAAATAAATTGTGTTTCCACAATTTATTTTAACTTCATTTAAATTCCCCCAAACCTATCTCTCAACCCGCATAAAACGCAACCTCGGAAAAGGTCTCCTTAAGCGAATATCGGCGTTGCGAGTTCATCGGTTCCCTCAGAATTCGATTCCGGACACCGGTTCAAAAGTTAGAAAAACCCGCTCATTCGTTCACTGAACGTACCTGACCCAAACTTCAGAAATTGATTCCGGGCACACTGGGCCTCGAAATCAGGTTCCGTCAGAAACCGCGCTCTTGTAAAATTCCAAAGAAAATTAAGAAAAAATTTTCCTTGAATTTTACCGGTCTTTACATGGAACATGAATACATACATTGGAAGTAATCATAAAACAATCCAAAGAATAAGTTTCAAGGATTAAAGGGAAGGAAATGGGAGACACCAAGAAGCTGTCACCCATACATCTCAGCCAAATAAGGGATGAATGACCCTATATAGGGTATTTTTTATAATGGGTAAAAAAAGGAAAATACAACTTTTAAATATTTTGTGAAATTCAAGATGTTATGTTATATGGTAGAGAATACCATGAACCAATCAATGCACCTTACACTAGATAGAGAAACCAACAAAACATAGTTAGTTAGCACAATATGATAACTGTATAAAAACAAGTTTTTTTTAAATTTGATAATACTCTTGATCTTGTGTCACACGGTTTCATCTAACCATGCATAAGACATTGGATAGCTCCCAAACACCCCAATCTACTGTAAGGTTTCCCCTTGAGTCTTAAATGGTTTAAACTCAACGATCTGACACATGAGTGGTCTAAATGATGAAATAAATAAATGATTTGGAATAACCAATACATAAGGTTAGTCAAAACATTTCTATAAAACTGTGTTCACTAACTATACATAGAAGAAAAAACTACCAAAAAAATAAATAACACAAAATTTTATAGGGAAGTTAATTTTAAACTCTATTACAAGGAAAATTCCATGAGTTAAATATAATGACAAGGAGTATAAAATTAATGGTGTGAAAATTTGACATCCCCCAAAATCAGGGATGGAAAAATGTCATATATTACATGAGGTTCCATTAGAATAAAATTAACCATTATTTTTAGATCCTTTTTAAAAAATCTGTTTAATATAATTTAAATTTGATCCATTAGTATTAGATTGAAAATATGTGTAATGAAAAAACATTGGACATAATATATTTCTAGGTATTAATAAGGTTAAGAATTATCCCATTAATTCTTCTATAAATCTTATTTTCAATAGATTTAATAACATTATACAATAATATATTACATGAATTAATTGTATCTTTTGATATTTAAATAACATGATCAATGATGAAATTATTTATAAGTTCATTAGTGTTTTTCCTTTTTCTTGGAAAAGTGCCATCCTCATTTTTGAATGATTTGAAAATATAGATAATATTTTAATTGACATTTGAAACACATTCTAATTAATTTTTAAAAAAAATAAAAAATTCATTATAAATAGATTAATTTTTTAATGAAAAAATTATTTCATCAACATAGATTTAAAGGAATACAAGTTCATTAGAAATATTTTTTAAAAATAATATTGAATATGATTTTCCTATTTTAAAATCATTTTTAAAATAAATATTTTATATATTCTATATGCATGAGGGAATTATTTTAAAAAATAAAAATTGGGTTAAACTGAAAATGGAATATTGAAATTTGGGATTTATAAAACTAGTTGGTTATTTAAAAAAACCTTTTTCAAATTAAAACCATTATAAATTAAATATTATCCTCTATTTGAAAAATTATATAATTTTGATGAGAGGGGAATGCCAAAGAAATTATAATGTATTATAAACTAGAAAGGGGTGTAAAGGTTTCACCATAATCAATTCATTTTTTTATTAGATTTTGGTGTCGAGTCTATAATTATTTTGTGTGATGTTATCTTACTATAAATATTATTTTTGGTAACCCATTTTTCACCAATAACAGGATCATCATTAGGTAATTCTATAGGATTAAAAAAACTCAATTGGAATTTTTTTAGTTCTTATTTAATGGAAAATTACACAATTTTAATCATTAATATAATTATATAGGTTCTTTGGTCCTAGAAAATAAATAAAACATGGATGGTCGATATTATTTATGATGTAACTTTTAATATGATTAATGTTTTTTAGATTGTCAATAATATTTTCTAATGGATGATAAGAATACTTCTAAAAGATTTCAGTCGTGGTATATAAAGGGAATCTTACTTGATAGGAACTTTTATAGAAGGTGGATAATTCAATGTTAAAGTATAATGTTTATCCACAATATCAATTAACTCGTATGAAATATTATGATGCTTTTCAATGATTTTAATACGAGTAGATTCATCAATGATTTTTTTCATTTATTATATACATGGTTGGATCTACTTGACTTCAAAAAACAAAGAAATATTCCTTCATTATATTTTGGATGAAATTTAACTAGGTTTTATTTAATGTTAATAATATACCATTTTCAACTAATCACTTTGAAAAAAATACAACATTCATAAATTTAATTTTCAAATATTTTTAGGTGTTTTCTGAGGTTGGGTATTATGAGAACCCAATTTATGATATAATTATTATTATTGACCTTATCATCCTAAATTTGTTTAGTTAGTTTTAAATGATTCAATATGGATATTTATATTTCGTAGTTTTTTAGATTTTGTTTTTCTATCAAACAATTTAGTGGAGGCCTTCTATGAGTAGAAAAATTATGATTATAACCCAGTAAAGAATGATGTTCATCAAAATATTTTTTATAAAACTCTAACACATGATCATTTTTAATGGAAATGATTTTGTTCCCTATTTCAATTTTCAGTGTTTTTAAATCTTATGTAATTTTTACAAGTTTTATTGCGAGACATGAAAAAGACACAAGTGAATATTTTACAGTCATGAATAATAATATAAATATATGATTTTCCTATAATATATTCAAGTTGATTTCTTCCGAAAAGAAAAATTAAAATAAGATCAAGGGATTTATAGGTTTATAAGTCTTGTTTAGGTTTAAATTAATATTTTTTTTATCTTAACATGAAGGAAAAGTTCACACACAAAATTATATTTAAACTACAATTTTGGTAAATCTCATACTAGATGATTTATATTGAGCTTAATAAGTTAGTGTTTGTGTCTGATACATTGATCCTTGTGCCTATTCCATATCAATTACTAACTATATATAATTATATATAATTTCAAAAAAAATTTAGAATTAGATTTTATATTTTTAAAATAAACATGAAAAAAAGTGGTAAGAAACATTTCCTTTGAAATTAAAAACATTTCACGAATCATTTTTATAATTTATTTTAAACAAGTTATTTCAAAAAAATTATAATTATTAGAAAATTTGTTTTAAAAAATAAAATAAATATTTCATAAGTTACAAATTGTGAAAAATAATTGTCCATATAGAAAATATTTTTGTTATGGAATTTTCAAATAAAGTCGCATATCCTCAATCATGTTTTTCAAGGTAATACAATTTACAAGGGTTACCATACATGTTTAAAGAGAATACAATATTCAAGTTCCAAATTTCATTATTTTATTTAATATTTATACAAATTTATAATAAAATTTAAAAATTAATTATTTGGTACCCTGATTTTTGGTCCCCAAATGTTATCTAAGTTAGATTTAAAATCCATTTTTTGAATATTTTTTTGAGATGTGATATGTGATTAAATGCGAAAACGTTTTGTTATTACATAATAATTATTTTTTCAATTACATTCAAAAATTATATTCTATTTTTAAAAAATTATTAGAATTTTTTTTAAGAAACCCCATTATTGAAAGTAGTCTTTATAGATGAACAAGAATTATTAGAAAGACTGTTAGAAAAATTATTATTTTCATTAATTTATAAACCCAATATTTTATTTACATTTTGTTCACCTTACATAAATGTCATGAGAGATTATTTGAGGACATAGATAGTCAATTGTAACTTATTTACATTTAGTTGATCATTAAATTTTTTTTATGATTCATGATTTTTAATTCCATGTTTATCATTTTCTTTAGGCGCATGATTATACCTATATTTATGTTCTTAAAACATTGATTTTTGTTTTTAATAATATTTTTCAACTTTGTCACAAGTATATTTTAGATTTTCATAGCTTAGGACATTTGAATAAGAATTAAATAGTGAAGAATTTAAAGAGGAATAAGAAGTAAAGATAGTGTTTACTTCACCACTAAACTCAACTTCATCAATGAAATACCTAAAACATTATTCACTTGATTCCATTGCAAAGATGGAATAATCTATTCTACTCTGGGTTCAAACCATCAAGGATTTTTTTCTATTATTCATTATCTCAATTTTTTTTAATTTATAATAATTTGGAAGATATGCCTTATTTTTCCCTTTTTTATATGAAAAACGTTATAGCTTATTGACATTGATCATCCACTTTTTTTAATGATGGTATGATTTATTTCTTTTAAATAATTTTGTCTTCTTTATGGATTAATTATTCAATTCATAATCATATTAATAGATTACATTAATTGATTTAAAATAAAAATTATTTATCTCATTTACTTATTTTCATTCTTTACCAGATTTACACTTCATTTTGATATTACCAGTCGCACAATATCCAATGATCTCTTAGAATAGTATATTATTTATATATTTGGATTATTTTAATATCATTAAATTGTGTTTCAATGTACTTGGTAAAACCCAATGGATTTTCTACACATTTTTTTGATAGTTAGTGTTCCACCAAGAGACATTCTTCAATTTCATTTGTCAAAAAAGTGCATAAATATCGTAGTACATGATACGTTATGATTTATACTATTAGATTTCATGAGGTTTTTCTCAAGTAGATATATTATTAAAAAAAATTGGTTTAAACTAAAATTTCATTAATTCATAGCTAAATCATATCATCTAAGAGCAGAAATATCACCATGTTTTCATTTTTCTCCTTTTTGAACATTAGGAATAAAACCATGCGTGAAAAGTTTCTTTACAAGATAAATAATAATTTTAATAAAGGTTTAGAAATGAGACTTATAATAAATATAGTTTGAACCTTCGAAATAGGTTGCATAGCCCATAAATTTATCTTCAGAACCACTATGGGTGCTTGAAAAGATTATATCATAAAAATATTGAACATTGATCTTAGATAACATATAGAATGAATGGATTAATTGAAAAAATTACATAAAATAAAAAGTTTTAGAAAATAAACAACCATAATTGATAACAAAAGTATGTTGGATTAGGTAAAGTGGAATGAGGGCATGAATTACCTTTAGAAATTTTTTAAAATGATTCTAAAAATATAAAATCAAAAATTATCAAAGCAATAAATATAAATATAAAAAACCAACGAAAATGTGGATTAAAAAATATTAAAACATTAAGAGAAATACAAAAAAAATCATAAATTATATGATACAATATTATAAAAGTGTTTAGTAATAGCTCAATAATTATCCCCTACATCCCATCCCCTCAAGAATACAGGAGAGGGTTATAGTGTTCCATTGACTATAATGGTAGTCAAGAAGCTGAAGAAGGACAAAATCAATTGGTTTTAATGAATTACATTAATCCAAAGAATAAATAAATAACTTGGTTTTAATGGAAAAAATGAATCAAAAAAATCCTAATTTAACATTGGTGAGAGCCGAAATAAAAAGATGAAGAAGTGATTTTTTTACTAACCCAATAAAATGAACTCAACACCTAATAGAATAAATGAGGAATAATAAATATGAATAGTGTGATAGAGAGATAATATAAAATTATAACCTTATAAAATACAATAATGTAATAAAATTACACAATGATAATAGAGAAAAAATGGAATGAAGAATATGAAGGCCCATTTCCTATTATTGATTGGGAATTGAAATTGTAAAATATCTTACAATTGTTTATTTTCGATCAATCAAGGAACCCATAAGATAAATTTGTGTCATTTTTTAGATCATGCCCTCTATTTATATCTATTTATATAACTAATAGGTGTTTTAGAGTAATTGTGTAAATTAAATCCATTAAAGGGTTGATTTAAACTTGTTAAACCAATATTTAATTCCAATTTCACATATATAGATCAAAGCCACTAGTTAGTTGGTGATACTCTTGTATTTATCCAGGCTACTATAGTTTATTTTGGTTATCCAGTGGGCTTGAAAAATATTTAACTACTTCTATAATGGATGGTTGGTGGACTTTAACTTGTTGGAAAATGCTTCCAGAAAGTGTGGACTATGGAATGTGTCCTTCATTCCTCTATTTATGCCTTCACTTAATATATTATGTTCCATTGATGATGTCTAAATAAAATAAACATCATACACTTAAAATAAATGTTTAAAATAACTTAAGTGACTATGATCATAAAAAAATTAGTGGTTTATGAGTAAAAATATTTTTATTATAAAAATGAGGCCTTAAATGCCTCTTAAACTATATTTCAAGCTCGCGTGTCCTAATTTTGGAGTTTTTTCAAATGTTTTGGCCTCATTTTGTAGCTTTATATTACCGTTTTTTTTTGTTAGGTTATGATATGTATCTTGGATTAAAATAAAAATTATCTTCATTGTAAAACCCCAATAATTTATGGTTTGTCTCTTCTTATGTAAATTCAATTTTTTTAGTTTATGATACACAGAACACATAGATTAAACAAATGAATAAATATTTTTTTTATTTTTATTATTAACACCTAGCCATTATAATTTAGGGAATGAATTAAAATAACTAATTTATTAAAATATATTTTAAAAAAAATTATAAAATTAGATCCATTGATAATAATTAATTATTAATAAAAATCAGAACCAATGGAATATAAAGAATGTGTTTTTAAAAAAAAATTATTCCAACAATGGCATTTTATCATAATTATTTAGATTAATAACTATTAGTGAAATATATTAATGAAATATATATGTTATATAATTATTATTTTTTAATTCATTAAATTTTTTTAATCTCTTAAAAAAATAATATATCAAATTCAAGCATTAAAAACAATATTTTTTTCTAAAGGCAGATTTACTGCCTTTTGATGGAGAACAAATTTTAAATTTTAATTATGACACTTTTATAATTAGTATTTGAAAAAATAATATTCCTTTATGAAATATTAATATAAAAATTATCTTAGTGTTAAATTTGGGTATTTTTCAGAGAAGATTCAGTTTTTGACAAACAATGAAAAAAATAAATTTTAATAAAAAAAGTCATTTTCATTGTAATTTATTAGAATAGTTAAATAATATTTTGAACTCATTTTAAAGTATAATTAGTTAAATTTTAAATTCATAAAACCAGTTTAGTTCATTGAAATCAATTTGACATTGAGATTGAATATAAAAACATTTCTATCTTTTGAACTTTTCACTTTTAAACCCCAAGTTTTCATTATGTATCCACGATATATTTTAAATATAATTTTTCCAATTCTTTGAATTTATTTTGAATAATTGGATTACATATTTGAAATATTAATATATAATTTATTTGTTATGGTAATTTTTATTTTTTTCATAAAAATTTAAAATTGTATGGAACTTATTTATCGTAGTATAGAAAAAAATGAAACAAGTTAATGTTAAAACGGAAAAGGTTTAAAATACCTAAAAATTAAAACATTAAATGGGTTGAGATATTTTTGGATCCTAACCATCCTTTTAAAAAATAATTTTCAGAAAATTTCTTATAAATTAATTCCATCACAATGTGGTTTGGTTAAATATAAAATTATTATTATTTTTACCACACAAACCTGTATATCCTCAACATTAAATACCACCCCTTGCCACTCAATTTCAACCCAAAATCTGTGAAAAACATAAAATATCTTCCCAAATTTATCATACTCAGTCTCCTACGATTCAAGTTCTTATTTTCTCTCTAAAAAATCCAAGGGACTTAAGGCATCCTCCAAGGGTATTATATTGAAGAAGTAATTTTCTCAAAACACCTCTCTTAGTTTCTTTTCTACTTATACATTATCCTAACCTACTTCATACCTAATCAATTAATAATTACAAAATAATATAAATATTTAAAATTTATTTTTCTACTGAAATATATTATATCCATTCCTTTTATTACCTCTTATTTTAAAAAAATTAAACTATTTTTCAAGTAATGCCTGTTAATCTTCCCCGTAAACAATTTTTTTGTTCCTTTTCTATTACTAACTTCATGGATGGTAATAAAACTATTATTATTTTTAAATAGTATCATAAAATTTATAATATATCATATATAATATTATATAACTAATATATACTCATAATAGTATATAATAGGAAACTAGTTCGTGTTGTTTGGAAAAACCGCCAAAATAAAATAATCATTTATTATTAAAAAATTATCAAATTTATCATACTCATGTTAAAAAATATAAATGATAAATAAATAAATTTAAACTTATTAAATTTTATGAATATAATTTCATTTAAAATCTACAGTTATATATCAATTTTTCAAGAAAATTCATATTTTGTATGCAAATAAACCGACCGTGAAACCTTGAAACGAACGCAACTGAAATAATGAAATTTATGAAATATTATTAATGAAAAAGTTATAAGATTTTATAAAAGGAACATATAAGTTAATACAAATTTTAATATGGTCATATACTGATTTAATAACTTTATTGGAACCATTATACATGCGGTTAAAGAATTCTACACTAAAAAGAAATATGATGTGAGGGTTTTCTCGTCGCACTTTTTCTTTTGTGAGATATATTCCTTATTAACAACTAAATCGTTATGTGTGCTATATTTACAAAACTTTGATATATAATATCATGAATATCATTATATTCAGGTTATTCAATGTGTCATTTGATAATTTTTACTTTTATGGGGCATACGATTCAAATGATTACAAATGGTATGGGATTTCATAACTAAATTTTCATTCATTAGAATCAACTTCTATTTCATCAATCATGTCATGGTAGGGTTCTGTTTGAAATTAAATTTTATTATATCCTATTATAGTTGAAATTATTTTATGTGTATTTATAGTGAATACACATAATCTATCTATTTGGATATTGAAATTATTTTTTGTAGGGACCTTCTCTCAATATCCTTTCATTGAGTCATATTTTTATGTTATACACCCAACTTCTTATATGTGGTATATATACCAACACTTTAACATATTATATCATCAATTTATTTATTCTAATGTTTTTTAGTCTTTTGATAAATTAAATTCCTTCATGTGTATTATGATTCAAAAGTTTCAAAGGGGTATGTGACACATTTATTTAAAAATCGTTATTTGAATTGTTTATTATATTTTTGATGAATGATTTGGACATGAAGAAATGGGTGGGGTCTAGATATTAATATCCCTTATATGCATGAGTAGTATCATGAGACAAATAATATGGCCAAATTAAATGGATTTTACCCATAAATATTAGACTATCATGGGAAAGGTCTTGATGGTAGTGTTTCATATTCCAGATAATCGATGCCCAATAATTAACTATTTCGTAAAAAATTTAGTTTTTATTATCTAGGATACTTTAACTAGTAAAAAAATATATATGAATTTAATTCCATGATTATTGATTAGATGCTATGTGTTTTTAAATTTTTTACTTTGACATATTGATTATTCTAATTGATTTATTATTTCTCCCACTATACATAACCCTTACCCAGAATTAAAGATCTCCCCTTTATTTTGTTTTATTTTGTCCATATTTCTAGGAAGTTTGATAGGATTTATTTTCATGGTTGTTCCATGTTTTTTAAGAGGGTTCTCAATGAAAATAATATTTAAATTTTGTTATAAAATTTAATTTTAATTTCAAATATGCATAAAGTTTACCCAGACTACTAACTTATTCGGTCATTTGGGATGAGATTACTTATATCAATGCCGATTTAATAACGTAAGGCACCAACTCCTATATTCTAGGGTATCAGTCATTACAGTTGGTATCCTAGTAAGTTTAGTAGAATCATTGGGAACTATTTTTAGGAAAACATATATTTGTTAGCGAAACCCAATGACTAGCTTTTAGGATAAGGCTATGTGTAGGATAATATCCTATGGATTTGGTAATGAAAATAAGAAACCCAAGTTAAACCTATGAATTCATATATCGAGAATGTTTCATGATTTATACATTATATAAATGATTCTTCATTAATCTGTTATTCATCAGTATAACTATTGTTACTCACAGTATGGTTTTGGTTATTTTAAATGGATAGAACCAAAAGAAATTTGGTTAATGTGCAATGTTTTAAAAAATGGGATAATTATTGGAAATAAGATAATTGTTATTACAATCAACTCACTAGAATGATATGTGACTTACAACATGATCCTTAACAAAGTATTAGACTCACCAAAGTAAATAAGGATAATGTTCCCTGAGAAATAAAGTGTTGTAAACAATAGAGTAAAATATGACTCAATTACTTATATGTTGTGAGTGTAAGAAAAAACAATGAATTGAATTTAATAGGGGAACAAGGAGATGTTTTTGTTATATAAAATAATGATTTAAAGCAGGTAATTTCAAAGGAATAATTAAAAGTTTAGAATAATGGTCTCTCTAAAGTATTACTAATAGTTGACTGTTTTAATTATTGAAAATAAAGGCATTATGAAAATTAGATTTCTATAGGGAAACTCATGAAGAGAACCAGTGATATTATTTAAGAAATGGTTATACTATTGATGAAGAGGAGACAAAAAATTACAAATGAAAGGAAGGAGGTATTAATGAATATGATGATGATGTATAGTTAATGGTTTAAGATTAAAGTAGAATGATTGATGTTCTTATGAATTTGAATAAAATAATTATTTTATCAATGATTCATTGGTTAAAATAATAATTAGATATATCGGGATTGTACTACAATACTTATTTAACGATTTGGAAGCATGCGATGAATAGTGATACTAACCAAGAAATGTGATTCGGTTGAAATTTGATCTATTCAAAAATACATGAATAAGAAAATATAAACCATAATTTATACTTTTTGTTGAGATAATTATAACAAATATATATTTAGGGGATAATATTGGTGACCATATAAGTGTATAGAGATTTAATGGTTCATGTTATCTTTGTTGGGTAAACTACATTTTTGAATTTATGGAATGTATTCACCATATACAAATTTATTTTTAGAACCATCCATGTTTTCATTAAGGTTTTATGGTGATCAATGTATTCATATACTTGGAATATGAAAAGAAGAGATACATTATGTTGTTTGACGAATCTAATTCAATGTTGATTTTGTAAATATAGTGTATTTCCTTCTAAATTAGTGGTCTTTGCATTTGGATTGGCATATTTAGGGTGATACATAAAATTGAATACATATTAAATTGAATAAGTTGAAAATTGGTTAATATTGTTTGAGGGTAAAGTATGATTTATTATATTGGATATCATCAGCTAAACATTTTTGTTTTAGTAAAACTTTATTTTCCAAATGAATGACCTGGGGATCTTATGATTTTTTAAGAGTGATTCAATCATTAAAAACTCACCATGAACATTCATTTCTCAATTTATTGAATTAAGTGAAAGTAGTTTGATGTAAAAAAAGAATGATATTATACATGTGATATGAAAATTAATCATATATGTTTATTTTCTCAAGTACTTATATAGATAGTAAAAATATTCCTTAACATAAGGAAAAATGAATTGAGAATAAAAATATTATTTGTTTAATTTTATTACTGAGAATTAAATGGCCTAGTTATCTCATTATAGATTTACAGTTTGGTGATGGTATATTTTTTGATAACCATGTTCTCTATCACTCTTCATCAGAACATGATAGTTTTAATTCTATATGGTGTACGAGTTTTAACTTTGGACTATTGATTAAAAATCCAAATTTTGGGGAAACCTTTACATTTCCCTTTCCCTCTTATAAAGGGGATGCCTTATTAAACATTTTTACGATTCTGGTTTTCCAAAAAGGTATTTTCAAGTTTAAAAATTTTATTTTCAAAGAGAAATTAAAATTGTGATGATTTAATTGAACAAAAATGATGTGTTTTTATAAAAAAACTATTTTTTATACCCATAATGACGTTTTATCATAATAAAATAAAATTTCAATATTATTGAAATATATTTATTAAATTTTTATGTTATATATTAAATAAAATATTTTTAAATTCAATCAATATGTTTTATATTCTTAAAATAACAATAAATCTAATTTTAAGCACAAAAAACTATTTTCTATAAATGTAGTTTTTCCACCTCTTGATGGCGCGCATATTTTAAATATAAATAATGAAAAAAATTTAAGTTTTATTGGAAAAAATAACTTTCATTTCTGAAATAATAATATCATAATTATATTAATGTGAAATTTTTGTTTTCCTCAGAGATGTTTCATTTTTGACAAATAGTGAAAACAGTACTTTTTAATTAAAAGATGTTTTTGTATATTTATATAGTTAAATTATATTTCATATTTGTTTCAAATTATAATTACTTCAATTATACTTAAATAAATCCAATTTAGGTAATTTTAATTAATTTAACATTTGAATCTGATATATTAAAATTTCGATCATTTGAACCATTCCCCTTTAAAACCAATTTTTCTATGTGACTACGAGATTAATTTTAAATCTAACTTTTTTGCATTTTTTTAATATAATATGAAAAAATGGATTCCATAAATTGAATAATAAGGTAAAAATTACGTATTATGATCATTTTAATTATTAGGGGTAAAAAATACACCATAGTAAAAAAATTATTTATCTTGGTATAGGTAAAAATGAAATGGGTTAAAGTTAAAAGGGTAAAAGATTAAAAAATCAAAAAATTACAGCACTAAATGGGTTTTAAGGTGTTTCTCAACCATAAAAAGCATATAAAAAATTAGTTTTATACAAATTCAATGAAATTAGTGCCACATCAAGGTTTTTCTTTTAAATATAAAATAATAATAATTTTATTAACAGAAAACCACCTCTCCTAATGTATAAATACCACCCCATTTCTCCCCATCAGCCATGAATATCATAAAATATCATCCCAAAACACTCCACCACAATTTTATCACATCCATTTTCTTTTGGTATCACCAAAATACCAAATCCAAGGTCCCCAATGTGTCCTTTAATGAGGTGATATTCAAGAGGAATTTTTTTCAAAACACCTCCCTTAATTTTCTTTCATCTTATATTTTATCCCCACATCCTTCATCCATCACGAAATAATAATTCAAAAAATCATATACGAACTAAAATTTTATCTTTATAATGAAATATCTTATATTCATACCTTTTATTTCATGTTCTTATTCAATAAAATAAAACAAATTCTCAAGATAAACCGGGTAATCTCCTTTGTGAAAATTGATTTTGTTTGTTTTCCATTTTCACCTTCATGGATAGTTATAAAACAATTATCCATGTTAAATAATATTCTAATAAATATATTATATCCTATTTCATGTTATAAAACTAATATATACAAATAATTGTAAATAAAAATAAACTAGTTCGTGATTTTTGAAAAACCAAACAAAAAAACTAATCATTACCATTAACATTTTATCAAAAGAATCATCCTAATGTTAATAGATAAAAATGCTAAATTTAAAAATTTAAAATTATTGTATTAAATTTAATCAATTTCATCTCAATTCAGGAATTTTATATCCATTGGACAATGAAATCGATAATTATATGCAAATAAACTGACTACGAAACCATGAAACGAATACACATGAAATAATGAAAATAATGAAATATTATTAAATAATTGGTGGTAATATGTTTTAAAACGACCATATAAGGTAATATAAATATGAATATGATACTATAATGAGTTAATAAAAAAATTTAAATAATTAAAGATGATTTTAATGAAATCTACACTAAAGGGAGGCGTGAGTTAAAGGTTTTCGCGTATCACTTTTACTTATGTGATATATATGCCCTATTAACCATGTAATCCTTGTGTGTGGTGTATTTAATTCCAATTGATATATCATATCATGAATCTAATTATATTAATGATATTAAATATTTCAGTATTTATTTATTTATTTATTAATTTTATGAGGCATACAACTCGAATCATTATAAGTTGTAATGGATTTCTTAACTCAATTTTCATTCATTCGATTTAAAATTTATTTCCTCCTCCAATGGCCCAAAGGCCTTCATTTTATATTTAATTTTGATAATACACCTTTCAAGGGGTGAGGTGGAACCCTTACAAGGCTCTTAGGTGTAATGATTACAAAATATTTCTCGTACATCATGGTATTTCAGGAGCTTCCACAATTTATCCTTTTAGGGAGAGGATTGACCCTCCTCTGAGAAAGAAAGAGGGTACTGGTGAACAATCACAAGTTCATGCTGAATTGGCTACTTTTGAAGAAGTGCCACTGTCTGTTCCCATTACCACTCTTGCTACTACTACAAGGGGAGAAGAGTATGTTTCTAGTAAATTAACAATGCTTCATAGAATATTGAATGAAAACATCAACTGAGTTCCATTCTATGATACTTTTGGTTCACCACCTGCACCCAAACATTTGGCAGCCACTGAAACTGATGCTATAATTTTATCTGAAGAAACTGTCTGGGGTCAGAGGCTACCAGATGAGGGTCTCCTAGAAGATACATCTAATTATCCCACTTGTGAGACTAACCAAGAATATGAGATATATTTGGTTGAATTGATGAATCTTGGTGCATCTTTTAAAGACATTTTAGATCATGTTAAATTTCCATGTAATTTAGAAGAGTTTTGACGTGAGTATTATTCTTCATCCTATTAAAATAACTTCTTATTACATCTCTGACCATGATTAGTGAAAATGTGCAGTTCTATCTAAGCATGCTTCTAAACTTCCTATGCATGAAGGGGGTATAGACACCCCTCATATTGTAGAGATGTTAGCTCAAGTGGAGCTTAACCTGGCAGAGCTTCCTGAAACATATCCTGAAAATCTTATTAAAGCTAGGAAAGATTGGGAGGAGCCTTCTCATGTTGTTGATCTACCATTGGTTAAGAGATAATAATATTTTTTTCTGCACTTAATTTGCAAGACAACTTAATCAACTACTGTTATCCATTGAAATTTACCAAAACATTTAATTGACTATGTAGGGCCATCAATTTTAGTGGCTAGATCTGGAGGTGAAACCTCAGCCTCCACCCCAATGGGAATAAAAAGTGAAATAAAAAGGGTCAGGGGGGAAGGAGAAGAACAGGGAACTTCTCTAAGTGCCTTAATCCCAGATTATATTCCCCCCAGTGATAGTGATGTTGAGTCAGACCCGGAAGTACAAAAGGTTCTCCAATTTTCACATCGCAAAGCATGGCCAAACAAATGGAAGATCATATCTGAATTTCCTCTTGAAGAGCTGTCTTCGAAAATCCTACCACTGGAATCCCTATTCGTCATGTTGGGACTTGGCAGTTTTGGATATCAAGAGATTCATGTTGTGGTGAAACAAGTCATTTTAACGAGGGAGCAGGAGAAGAGGTACTATCAAGACCGGACCAGAGGGAGGCTGTTTTCCAATAACAGTGAATTTGAGGCTGCGGTGTCCCATGCTGAGGCTGATCATTCTGCCAAATTGAAGGAGCTGAAGCATAAAATCAAGGATAAAATTTTCCAGTAGATGCACCTTCAGCAATAGTTAGATGTTATTACTAGGGAACTTGACCATCTAAATAACTCATTGGGAGGAGTTCAAATGAATAGTATGAAAGCCATTGCAGATACCAAGAAATCACTCCATCAAGCTGAAAAGGGTGATGTTGGTCGAGTGCATGAACTTCATGTGGCTGTTGATGAAGCTCGGGATGCCATGAATCAAGTGAAAAGTTATGTTGACAGCCTCTTGTAGTTCATGGAAATGTGAAGAGACTCCAGTCTGTGGATGTCCTTCTAACTCTTGTGCATCAATTAAAGACACTTTAATATTCAATTATTTGTGTCTGCATTCTTTTTCTACCTGCAAAAATTTATTACCTAAGCCAATTCTCCTAGTAAGCATAGATTAATTTCTTCTAGGATTATAAAAATAACCCTACAAACTTTGAATCTTTTTATTTCTCAATATTATCTTAATCATACGAAATGTATGTTTACTGAGCTGGGACTTGACTTTTGTTCAAAGTTACCTTGTCTTTTGTTGGCAGTTTAAAATCATGCACATCAGACATATAAAGGCTAATGTTTAAGGTCGAAATATCTTTGACCAAATGGATTAAAATTGACTCAATTCCTTGATAATTTATCTGAAAAAATATTACCATTTTCAAGTATGGGGGAAAATTTAAAATATGAATTAAGAAATTTTCAATCTTAAGAATGATATGAAAAAAGTTCTAAAAGACATTAGAAGAATTATTTCCCAATAATTAAGTTACCACTATTTAACAAACCCGTTGGGGGTTAAATTATGCACAGCCACTTAAAGGGCATTGGCTGCATAGTCAAATAATAGCATCTTTTGGCTGACAGGTCCGTTATGTAGTCTACTTATGCAAGGCTGCCTAAGGGCACATACTTCATATTCAGACAAAAGAACATTCAGAAATTTTACTTTTCTATTGCTAAAAGCCAGTGAAATTTTATGGGGATTCAGATTTTCCAAAGCATAGAGTCTGTTGTATGGAGAGAGGTACTTGAATATAAAGAGGATATTCCCAATTAAGATTTCCAAATAATTCGATGAATGTCACTCCTGCGAAGGTATGACCTAAATGTGGGGAAGGGAAATATAAACCATATACTTGAATACATTCAGATCATGAAAATGAGTATGGGACAAATATGTTAAGGATGGCCATTTTTTGACGATCCCTGCATATTGTTGTTAAGACAAATAAGGACAAAAGAGGTTTTCCTCAAAAGAATGATGTTACCCCTATTTGAAAAATATGTTAGGGGGTTGAATTATGCAGGGCCACCTAAGGGAATTGTATGTATAGTTAAATAATAGCTTTTTTTGGATGATAGGTCTATTATTTAGGCTGTTTATGCAAGGCCTCCTAAGGGATCATGCACCATAGTCAGGAAAAAGAACTCGCGAGTATCAGAAATTTTGTGACCAGAAGTCAAGAAAATGGGTTATGGAGATCTAGATTTATTTAAGGATAGGAGTATGACACATGAAAATGAGTGTTGTTTAATGCATGAAGTAGATACACAAACCAATGCTAACGGCAATCATGTTGTGGTTGGGTACTGAATTGAGGTGCTACTACATATCCCATAATGATGGGAATCAAGCCATACGCATTTTGTGAAATATAGTTTAACAACATGTGGGACAAGAGTGTAGGAGATCTTAGTTTAGGGTCATGGTGCTCAGACCATAATGAGGAATACACATATAAACCTGATGTGAATGAAGACCAGGGTTTTCATACCACATTCATGTTTTCACAAGGGGACTTTTCATCCAAGGGACTGAAAGTGGAATTTGGGGTTAGGCCCATAGACTTAGGGCTAGATTCGTGGGATGCTCGAATGTTCCTACATATCCCATAAGGATGGTAATCAAGCCATACGTAGTTCTGGAAATACCCTTTGTACAGATTTGGTTCGTACAAGTGATGGGTGAAAGGGGACTTTAGTGCGATGATTGTTTGACCGAGGATTAAAGGTTCGGGCATTTCCATGTATGCACGTAGTCTTTGGAATATAGCATTATTGGAAATAAATTTAAATAATTATTCCCTCTTAGGTGAGGGTGTCAAAGAATGTTATAGTTTATTATCGTATAGGACAAATATTGCAAATATTTTAACGTCATATAGCAAGGATGATGGTGAACCAATGTAAAAAAATATTGGTTCTAGGGGCGGCTTTATGAATCAACATCGTATGAGAAGGAGGTGAATCGATGTGAAGATAATGGTTTTGGGCTTGAACCTCGGGAGGTTTCATACGTACCCAGCCTAGAAGGCAAGGTTCAAAGTCTACATAGTTCAATTAAAGAATGAATTGGTGATCAATTTGTTCTTGAGGACAACGATCTAAAAAAATGGTGTTGGGACTTACACATGGTTAGCGGCCCATAGAGGGTGTTATGGTGGAAGTTTACTCTAAGATCATGTGTGTCATACTCGGTGTGAGAAACAAGAGGTAGCACCAACACTAACGATGCACAGTTTACTCTCATGTTGGACATATAAGGGATATGACATAGTTTTAATGTCATGTCGGACGAAAGAGGGACTTTGCAGTTTAATGTTATGCAGTAAGGACTTGGGGGGGGGGCTTTTTAGATTAATGTCATGCAGTAAGGAGAAAAAAAGGGATGTACATTTTAAATTCATATAGCATGGACGAGTGCAGCACAGTTTAGCATCATGTAGCTATGACAACAGAGTTTAATGCCATGTTAGAAGTATAGGGGGAACATAATTTAAGGTCATGGTGGACGAAAGAGTGTTGTACAGTTTAGGGTCATGTAGCTAGGGCAATGGCTATGCAGTTTAATTTCTTCCATTGAGGACAATGGGGACATAGATTAACGTCATATTGGACGTATTAGGGACTTTTTTACAGTTTAAAGGCATTTGGGATGAGGATTTTCAAATTTTAACATCGTATAGAGAGGATGACACAGTTTAACGTCATGTTGGACGTAAGGAAAAAAATATAGTTTAACGTCGTGTTGGACGAAACAGTTCATCATCATGTTGGACATCACAGTTTAACATCATGTGGGACGAAAGGGAAACAATATAGTTTAACGTCATGTTGGATGAATGTGAGAGTAGTTTAAGGTCATATGCATGGACAGTGGACGTATTAAGGATTGTGTAGTTTAGCATCTTGCAGTAAAGACTTAGGGTCATATACCTCTGTCTCTTACTCTAATTCCTCTATTTAGATACATGGAACTTGTGCTCATTATGATAGAAATTTTCATTGTAATAGGGATCCATTAATTGAATCATATTTACAGAACCAAAGATCAACTCATCATCTGATGAGGACTATGCCTGATTAGCCAATTTAGGTTGCACTGTTTTGGTGTGGCGGTGCCCGTGGCTTTGAAATAGATGGCATAAAATCTGCCCGAGTCAAAGACAACATGTTCTTTTACATGATCTCATCTTCTTCTGACTATTCCTATTTCTTTGAATGATTTCATTTTTTTCGAGGATTTTCCCTCTTATGAAGAGGGTTTTTCTGTGGAATTCATAGCATAAGACACAATTAGTTTCTTCAATTTCATTCGTTAAACGGCATGAGTTCAGTTGATCATTTTTCTGACCATCCAATCATCATATATCTGTGCATTTTTGCTTTTGACTTCTTTCCACTCGCCTTCTTCCTCTGGATTTGTAGTAGTAACACAAGCTACCTGAGCTGAAGAAACATTCAGATTTACCTGTCCCGAGTCCACCATCTTTTTTAGGAGGTTTCTGAAGACAAAACACTCCTGAATGGGATTCCCCAACATCTGATGAAATGGGAAATACATAGAACGGTCTTCATCTCCTTCCTTGTTTGGACTTTTGAGCCTTGGAAACTGAACCAAATTATTTTCCAGAGCCGAAATGAAGTAACCAAGAACTTTTTCATTTTGTAAAAAATAAACCTTAATCTTTAACTCCTCAAATTGTTTCTGTATTTGTTCTCTTTGATTATATTGATGAAATTTCCTCTATTGTTGACTCTCAAGAGGTGGATCCCTTCGATAAGATGAAGGTTTTGAAGTATAATCAGGTACATGTGATTGTTTAATTGTAATTGTAGCAGTCTATTCTTTACCCATTCTCCTTCCCGGAGCTGATGGAATTACACGAGTTTTATCCTTAGTCTTTATAAGAGAGTCTTTGATCTGATGAGAAATCGAAGTATGGTCTTGAAACCCTCTTGTGTATTCCACAGGGATTAACGGTGTTCATAATTCATCATGCAAAATTGCAACACAGATTGGCAACAACTCTTCTTGAGGGAGTGCTAAGCTTAGGGAATATGTTAATCCCTTCCAGCAAGAAATGAAATCTGAAACTCTTTCATTCTCCCTTTTCTTAAAATTTTTAAGATAAAAAACTGTTGTCTTTGGAAAAGTTGAGCTGAATTGAAGAAGAAATCATTGATGGACATCTTCCCATCTTATAATTGACCGAGATTGCAATCTTGTATATGAGACAAAAGCATGCCCTTGTAATGACTGTACAAAACACTTGAGTTTAACTACTTATTGTTGCTAATAATTTCCCACCATAGGATCGCAATGAGAAAAAAATGTGCTAAGTATTGTTCTGGGTCTCCCGAAAAATTAAATATTGGTAATATGGTACTTGAAAAATTTTATGGTGAAGGAATTGCATCAACCCATTCAGCGTAAGAACTCTTTTCTGGTTGAATTTGTGCACATTTTCCCTTCATATATTCCAAACAAGCTGTTAATGACTCAATGGTATTTATTAACTTTTGAGAAACATCCAGTTGAGCTTGGACCTGATCAGGTGCAATAACTGAAGCTTGGATAGGTGTGGTGGCTGGTACTGCACCTGATGGTAGTACCAACTATTGTTGTTGAGCATAACCCATAGGATTAGACCAGTGAGGTTGTACAGGTAAAGGAGGATATTCTTGATCAATCTTAGTAACTGCAACAAATTTACTTGCTTGACTGACTCCAACACTCTTAGGAGAAAGACTACCTTGAAGTAGTTCGGCATTCAACATCCTTAATTCCTTGATTTCTTCCTTATATTGTACAAAACTTTTCTCTAGTGAGAGTGATTGTCTTTCTCCAGAGGAAGGGTGTAATGTAACCAGAATTTTTTCCTTTCCCCTTGTTGGATGCCTTTTGGAGAGGGGGATGTTGGTTACTTGAAGGAATACCTAGATTCTGGGTAAGCCTTTGATTTTGTGTATGCACACCTTCTTCATTTGCCTTTGTGTGCATAGCCTTATGAGCTGGAACATCATCATATGATCCCTTTGAGTGAGCCTCATGTTATGAAGGAACATCAACAACAGCATTGATAACATTTATTAATGCATAATGCATTCCATCTCTTTTATCGGCATTTCTGTAATATTGACTTTTTTCATGTCCCTAATGAGAAATTGCCTTATGTTCAGTTGATCCCTTAGGAAATTCTTGAAGAATCGTAATTTGGAGGGAATCTCCTGATAATTCAGCTCTACCTTCCACTTGTGGATTTATCCTTATTCGATATAAGACTAACTTTCTCTGAGGAAGAGATTGAGGATTTGAAAAATTCCTTAGTCCTGTGGACTAGGGTTGTTCCTGCTATTCTTGCTCAACTCCTCGAATCCAATTTTTTGATTTCGAGGGTTTGGCAAAAAGAGTCCCTAGTCTGGAAAGTTGGGCTGGCTCTTGAGTTTCTATATATGAGACTTTCTTAAAATCTCTCCTGATCATGCGGACTTTAGTCCAGAAATTGGATGGATTCATCAATATACATCCACTCAAATCACCTGGCTCAAAAGACCATTAGATGATTTCTGACACTATTGTCACTTGAGGATGTGCATGATCTAAACGAGAGGCCTGTTTGATATTCTCGTTTTCCTGGTGCAAGAGTAATTCGTCAAATTGTTCTCTGTATGCCTAATTTTGAGAAGACCTAGTTGAGGCCTACTCTGGGGCAAGCATTTGATTATGCACAAAATCAACTAGATGTGGCCAGTTCTGGGAAGTAACATTTCATGAGACCACCTTTGGTGGGATTTGTTGACAGGATAGTACAATGAAATGTAGTTCTCCATGAACACCTCATCCCCTGATCTGAATATCATATAAGGCATTGTCAATTAACTGGCACAACATTTTTAGTGCGCCAATGCATGAACACTGAAGGGCTCTCTTCTATTTTTCATCCTTTGGATATCAGGAAACTGAGAGAGATTCCAAATAAATTTGGTGTTGAAAACCTTATATTATCTTGACATGATTGTCATAGTCATCATAAGATAATATTTTCCATTTCAAGTGACAAAGATTATTCCACATCTAGAGACGCATATCATGAATACAATCTGTCATCAACATTTCTGGAATGTCATACTGAGAGTTAGCCAAAGGAAAAAACATGACTGGTACTTCATCTTTTTCCAGTTGTTTTCTCATATTCAGTACTTCCTCTTTATCATTCGAGGAAGATTCTTCAAACTAATTAGACAAAAGCTAGTGCTTCTTTGTTTCTTCATATGATTCAACAATATTGGTAGAGAATTCATTTGTCAAACTAGAAGATGAATGGACTAGGGGTGGTTCGAAGAATGACCTACACCCCAGGCTATCTTCTGATTGATAAAGTATATCACCTTCTAGCGGTAAAGCATTAGAAATGACTAGCTTCACATTTTCAAGTGCCTCATGAAAAGAGGGATTTCTCGTTACTGAATTTTCCTTTGAAGAACTTTTCAGGAAATTCGAATTACTACAACAGAGAGGACATTCATGGATAAATTCATCATCATGAGAAGTACCACCATGGTGGGTTACAACAGAAGATGAAACCTTTTTCTCCTTGAACTTCAGGCCATGCAGAGGGTTATCGTGGCTCTCATATGAAGATGATACTTCTATATCGACCAAACTATCATGAAGAAATCCTTGAAGAGGATGTTTCTGATGCAGACCTTTGGAATTATTTTTCCCACTATTCGTAAATGAGAGAGTAAAATCTTGAGTTTCAATAGATAATTGTTTGAGTATATCAATAACTCCAGCTTCGAGGAAGGCCATATTATAGATTGGATCTTGATTTCTTGACTCCGTTGAATGAGTCTTTTTCTTAGACTCCTTGTTACTCACTTTGGGAACCACTTGTTGAAAAAAGTGGTTATTATAGGCAGGTGTATGTACCTACTCTAGAGAAATAGTCAGGTTAGGCTGATTATCTCCATTCAAATCAGGTGTATGTTCCTGACTTGATTGTCTGTATAACATGGGGGAGTATGCCTCATAACCCTCTTGGACTGGAAAAAAGGTGTGTATCTGTTTTGGAGTGATATGTTGATGTGTCACTCCACTGGTAAGGATATATTTGTATTTTTTTCCCTGTGATGCTGCTAAAGCTATTATAATATTCTGACCGGCATCCAGAATATGAGTAGGGATTTGTTTCTTCTCTTTCGCCATTGTCAGAATGTGTTTGCTGACTTTAGCTGCTAGAACGGGAATATACATCCATTCAGTGCTTGGAGTAGGTGTGTATTCCTGCTATTGTCCTCTTTTTCCTGCCAGTGAATTATGATAGTACCCATGTATGGGAGCAGAGAGTTGAGTCTGCTACAAATTTGTCCTTGGAGCTTTTTGACTAAATTCTCCAGGTGCTACCAAACGAGACTATTGGAAGGCTTGATGAACATTGGAAAGTGTATGTGCCTGTAGTGTATTATTCGTCAAGAATGGTTGACTAATTTCATTCAATACTGGTAGACGAGATTGCTGACCGAATTGTTGATTGTAAACAGGTGTATGTGCCTGGTTATCAGTTGCCACCATATGAGATTGGCGAGCTTCTTTGGGTGAATTCAGACAAGCCTTCGAACTGGTTGATGAATTATAAATAGGTTTATATGCCTGCCTATAATACTCCACCTGAATTGCCTGGAGGGATTGGTGTGTTACTGCATACGAGTCTATTGGGTCGTATCATCAGGATGGACTGGTGTATATGCCCGCTCATTATTTGCCATCAAGTTGGCTTCATGGAATTTTCTAGAGGGGGAAGAAGTAAGAACTTGCTCCCTATTGACCAGATTTTACCTCTGGCGGTTCGTCTAGAATTCTCAGGTCTTAGGAACCTGAGCTGAACCCCTAAAATCTATACCCTCATCATGTTGACGGTGCACTGCCGCACGAGTTAGGTAGTGATTTTTGATGGTATCCCTTGGGAAGGACTCCTATCGCCTTGAATTAAGGCCTTGAGTGACCTTCTCATTAACTTACTCATAATATGGGAGGGACTGGTGATTGAGTTCCGGGGATAACGACCCAAAACAGTTGGATACAGTGGTTGGAACCACATGCTTTTTGATCACTGGCCATCGCTATCTAGACAACCAGGGTGAATTATTGACTTGGAGGGCTTTTCATGCGGCCTACAGAGTCAGAATGGTATCATGTTGATAGTATTAGTTAATTAGTGCATTTGATACCCATTGTTGAAGAAGCTAAGTAGGTGAGGTTGTCCTCAGAGCGGATGAGGATCCAACAGGAGCAGCAGCCAAGGAATTCACAGGTGTAAACTTTAGAGAATTCATTTCTGTAACGCAGAAGATATTGGAAAAGAGTGCCTATTTGATATAATAGTCATAAACAAGATATGTTCAGCCACTATATCTTTTGGATGTTCTCATATGTTATTGATTTCTTTGTTGGACCTCACATTTAATTAAATAGGGGCCTACAAAATAAGTAAAACATCATTTAACTTGGTTAAGAATTCACATCAGGTTCACTATTTTTTGTTTCCTTTGAAAATGGGGATGACCTTGTTTTGCTTAAGGTTTAAACATTCCAATAGGTTTCTAAAGGTTTTATTCATAGAACTAGAAAAATCTAATGATTATATATCCATTTGGACCTACTTTCCAAAGGCATTTGCTCATTAGTTGTGGACCAATGAGGCTTAAGAATTTGAATTGGTCAAGAGGATGAGAGGTCAGACTCATCACACCTTTTTGGGGGGAATTATTGTCTTATCCAAGACTCTCTTTATATATTTATGTTCTGTTCATGAATCCTTATTAAATTAACAAGTATGAAAATGATCTTTCCTTTAGATCTGACAATCAATGATTAATATGTATAATATTTAGAGAAAATGTTATATGTATTTGAGGTTCATCATCGATAAAGAATCATCTGTATTTGTGTAGAGATTCTTAGTCAATGTTATCCTTCAAAACATTATATAGAAATATATTGGTCATTGTGATAACCAAACTGGTTTTTAAGCCACTTAGTGGGGCACTTGATGTTTATTGTCATTCTGAAGGACATGGATTATTTTAGAGTTGGGATCGTACCCGCTGATGGGATACCTATGTATTTTTTTAAGAAAAGGAATCAGAACCCACATAGTTTGAGTAAAAGAGTATGTATTTTATGCATGGTTTATGGACCAAAGAAAATATGTCATCATTACTTTTACACTCTAAACTCACGTGAGTCATGCTTGGTGTGAGAAACAAGAGGTATCAGTAAAACCTGACAATTGTGCCACAAAAGATGTAATCATAAGAAATAATGTGGGGAATATGTATGTATGACTGCCCAATATAGATGAGTATTGGGATTTACTTCAGGGAAGAAACCCGGGAACATGTTCCATAAAGGTATATGTGATTTATGGATTTTTGGATACTTAACTTAGGACTTAATCCTGAGAAGGATTTCCAAATTATAGGGGACTTATGATTGGGTTTTATTCCTAAGAAGGAATCCCAAATCAAAAGAAATTAAGAATGGGGATTACTCTTAAAGAGGAGGCCCAGGTTAAGAGAATTATGACTGAGGCTTATTCCTGAGAAGGAGGCCCAGGTTAAGGGAATTTTGAATTTTGGGTTTACTCATAAGGAGGATTCCAAGATTTGTGAACCTTGACATTGGGGATTACTCCAAAGGAGGATGCCCATATTAAGGGAATGTGGACTGAGGCTTACTCTTAAAAAGGAGGCCCAGGCTAGAGGACTTGTGATATGAGGCTTACTCCTAAAAAAGAGGCCCATATAAAATGAATTTAAGACTTGGGGCTTACTCCTAAGGAGGATGCCCAAATTTGGGAACTTGGGGCACACTCCTAAGGAGGATTCCAATATTTGGGAACTTGAGGCTTACTCTTAATGAGGATTCCCCTATTTGGGAATGTGGGGATTACTCCTATGAAGGATGCTTAAATTAAAGATCTTCTAATCATAAAGGATGAGGTTGAATGAATGAAATCTCTAACCGTAGTGACATATAGATATGTAAATCACTATGTTTTGAGAGATGTTCCATATACTTCCTTTCATATAAGGAATCCAACAATGGAACCATGCCAAAAGTGTCTTTGAATAGTGTTTTTAAGGAAAAATATTTAATAGGAGAGGTGGATTTGATGAAAATAGTTGAATAGGTAGGAGGGGTACCCAAAAAGAGGTAGGCGCACAAGTCATTTTTGGGCGCGCAAGTCTTGGTCATGCAAGTATACTTGCGCGACACATGTATACTTGCGTGACGGTCAATCCATAAGGTAATACTTGGGAGAGGCTTGCCTCAAGACCTTAGTATTATCCCTAAAGGATTCCAAAAGGGTGGCACGCAATTTCTATTGAAGGGATAAGGTGGTGCTCAAGTGTCTTCATTTTCCCTTAAGGGTTAGACACTTAGGCACGCATGTGTTGATGAATTCCAACACTTAGGCATTATTCCTCCTCTTTAGATCTTCTATTCTAGGTAAGAAATTACCATAGAAGTGTTCAGAAGACTTCATGTATAGACTAGGGCACCGAGAGATTAAATGTGACTTTTGGATTTTTCTGTCTTCGAAATGGGGGGCCCACCGGGGGTATTTATAATCCACTGAAGACCTTGGGTGAAAATCAAGTTAGGCGCGCAAGTCACCTGCACGACCAATATGTGGAGCGCAAGTATACTTTCACGAACATGCTGAAACATGCTTGAACTATGTGTAAACAAATACTTTTTCATGAATGTTTCAATATTTTATGTTTCTTCAAAGGATGAATCTCTTTATGCTAATGTATTTCCCTTTTTAGTCATTAGACTCTATGACAGAAAAGAGCGTCAACATCAATACTATACCCTCATTATACAACATGAAATTCATAAAGAAAATAAATATATGATAACACTCCATTCCTTTATAAGTAGTTGATAATAATATATACATTATATGACCAATCAATGTCAATTATGGAATAAAAAACTGAATATATAGTAAGAAAGGATCCCCAAAAGGATGATGGTGTCTCATAATTATTCTACAACCCTATCACACATCATAAATATTTTTATTCCCACTGACTAGTATAGTCGACACCAATGGTACACAAAATAACTTCTTTTACAATTCCAAATTCTGGAATAAAGAAACTACAGCAAAGGAGTGTGTAGAACTAAAATCAACAATTTCACAATCAAGGGTAGACATCGATCAAATTGTGCCTATGGTGTCTATGAACCCACTCATGCTAGAACCTATATTGAAATTATTTTTCTATGCCCATATACCCTTCCACAATGATAATGGTGACCCATATTAACACACCCAGGTTGGGGTCCCTGATGTCGGGGAATATCCATAGGTTGTCCCATTCAATTCCCATCCTCCCAAACTAGAGAATAGGCCTAATTCTCATGTTATTGAAACAACCTCTAGGTATGTTGTTTTAGAGTCTAACACTAAACCAGACCACAACCTCTATAGTAATGACAAATAAAATATTTGTCACTAAATCTATCAATCACCATAACCCTCATAGATTTAACACACTGGTCTAAAGTCCCTTAGAGAATTATGGATGATATTAGCCCCTGATAGTAAAAAAAGGTGATGAGGTCGACTCCCCAATGGTCAAAACCTTGAAGGCCCTAGCTCCTACAACCACTAACTAACAACTATTCTCTTGATATATCATTGATGATTCCCCTACCTCAGTTACCCTCCTCATAAGCACATATGATCAATCACCTATGACTTGTTTCATACTTCCAAATACATGGGTATTGTAAATTCAGTAAATGAATTGTTGATTAAAGGAAATATATCCCCTAAAGGAATCATGAATGAGACTCCTAATCAAAGGAAATCTCAGGGGAGATCTATTGAAGATCCTTTAATTTGATCTCAAGCTCTCACAAAGACATAGACCTCTACTAAAGTGAAAGTGAATCATGCATATTTACTACCTTCTTGGTTGAAAATAGGAACTCCACTAAAAATGAATTCTATAAGTGTTCCAAAAAATCATTTTCCTTCTTGTCCCCATGATACAACATCCAACATTGACATGATTCACCTCTCATGCGACTTATTACTACTAGGACCCAATTCTTAGATAGAGCCTAAATTAGACTTAATGTTACCTCAAGATCCTCCAACTAACACTCAGTATCCATATCATGGACACTATATTAATACATCACAAAATATTTCCCCTAAATGGAACACATTTACTTCTTCCACTGATTATCCTCCCAAACCAAGTTGACCCCTAATGCTAAATCATTCCATCTTGTTGAACCTCACCAGCTTGAACTAAATGTGACTGAAAATTATTTACCAAAACTGAAAGGGAAAAAATATGTCATAATTCAGATTTTCTTTAATTTTAGTATTGTTATTTAAATTGATTCATCTTAACTCAACAGGATCACCAAATTCAGATAACCGAACAGATAATCTTGATCCATGTACCTTTCCAAAGTCAGAATCCTGAAAACATAACCACCATAGTTTATCATTTAGTGGTCTTAGATTCCATAAATAAAATAAATGGGGACCAAAAATACCACATCCTAGATAAAATTCCCTAAAAAATGTAATGAACCTAGATCAACTGATAATGTTTTCTTACCAATCCCTGCAATCCTCATTGTTGCTAACTCGAAACACCTTCCCATCTCTAAACTAATGCTTCTAGTACCACTCTATCATGACCCCTACCTCCAAAGAAAACCCACCAGTTCTAGTAATCAAGGAATAGAGATAATGAACCTTAGTTCATTCCGTTATTAGTCTTAGTGTAATATAATACAACTGATGGTATAAAAAGTATCATATATGCAAGGAATTTTCCTCTAATGATAAATTAAGATCGGGAAATAGGTAATCAACCACCAAACAAATCCATGAAACAAATAAAAAAACCAAAATAATCCAATATTACATGATTAATGTAAACACATATAATGTGTCTCAAAATGAATACAAAAAATAACCATTGTAGAGACTCCATTATAATAATAATTTTTTTGGATAATAACGTCCAGCAAAGTCCCCATAAACTTTTAAGAAACCTAGAAATATATTTTTATATATGCAGGATGAGAATGAAATGCAAACTCAGTAGGATCATAGAAATTTCATCTCATGAACATAAGAAAAAAATTATACTACTTAAATTGTGGGTAAACCATATAACCAACATACACATAAATATGTCAACTAACAAATCTCACACCCACTCAAACATGAACATCAAATAACACATCCATGTATTGTAACATAATATGAATTATATAGTAAATGGATACCCCAGACCACATTCCCAATTATTTTATACTCTCACACCCCCATTTTGTATATCTTGGAGTTCTCAACCCTTTGGGTGAATCATTCCTAAATAAAACTTTCAAATTTTAGTGTTCTAAGAAGCCTAACTACAATCAATTATCACATCTCACATGAAGACACCTGAAAAAATGTATCCTCCAATAACCACCATCATATATCCAATATAGTAATGTTATAATAACATGAAGGATATCAACTTTGTTCCTTAATTCTACAATGAATGACCCCCACTGTGAACAACCTCATCAAACTCATCAGCCCAACCATAGGTTCCTTATATGTGAAATCCATCAGAGCATCTGCCTAAGAACCTCACCAACAAGAAATTGCGAGGAAGAGGGGGTATCCTTCCATATGTACTAAATATATTAGATGTTAAAAAATACTTACAAAAAAATTTGGGTGTAGTAAAATAGCCCTTGACGTGTGTGGGTGTATATAGAAATAAAAATGAAAATAGAATAAAAAAGTTAAACAAACAATCTCATTTTATGGTTATATAAAAAATTATCATCATAATATCTCAACTTCACGACAGTTCATTGCAACCTATTCCACCTTAGTTTTCACCTCAATATTTGTTACCCATACAAGAAATCCACAACTACAATCCAAATTCCTTCATTTGTTTTTCATGTTAATAAATATCTATATTTTTCAATTACCAACCATATCCCTTTATCAAGCCCATTCACTTCATGTTAACCAATAACCACATTTGACACACATACCATTTTATTTCATGGGTTAATTATCCGTTAAAACAAATACTATTTCATTTTTGTTATTAGAATATCATTCCATCACTATTAGATAACTAGCACAAAGGAACACAAATAGTCCATTTTGCTTAAGTCAACAAGGCCCACATTTCAATCACCATACAACACAATAACCACACATCACAGCCACAACACATAAAAACAACCACATGTCACATACACCACACATCCCAACCACCACATATCAAAACCACCAAACATCACAACCACTAAAAATCACAAAAACCTCACATCACAACCTCCACACATATTATTTCAATTTGTGAAAAAGGTATTTAATCATATTTATTTCAATATTTTCAAGGAAATACACACAAAAATCCTAGATTACTGGGAAACCAATTAATTCCTCATATATATATTCTAATCCATTTTAATATGTTGTGAGTAAAATCCATAAGTACACGTAGTTTGACCAATTTTCAATAGACAATAAAACATAAACACCATAAACATATGTAAAACTAGTAATAATTGAATTACTACTAAAACATATAGGTAAAGTTATAAGAACAATTTAAAATTATACAACTTATTCCCTTCCCATTTTAATTCAATTTAATCGATTAATTATATCTTTTAATATAGTACATACTATCTACCTATTAGAAGTAAAATTCATGATATTCACACATGTACATATAAAGATAGAAAGATGAAGGATCCCCTACTTCAATGAAGAATCAAGGAATAAAAACTTGAATACAAAGGTCAGCCACCAACAATCTTGTGGGAATCACCACTTGTTTCCAATACACAATAAATACACTAACAAAAAACCCCAAAAAGTCGATAAATCAAACCAAATAATAATTATATATAGAAGATAAGGTCGTGAAATGGTAGAATTGGGAAATAGATTATGGGAGGTCACACCATTGTACACACAAATTAACCCAATGATCTAAGGGGTTATGATTCCTAATGGATTAATAAGATAGGGATAGGTAGGTCTAAAAACACTTCGATATTGATGCAAGAAAAAATGAATCAAAATAAAGGAATTTGAGCCCCTATTCATAATAAAATCCCATTGGACTCCACCATGATGTCATAAATGGCCAAACTTCCAATAGAGGCTCTCGTTAACATGTGGTTTAAAACCACAATGGGAGATCCTCTTTTTCTCTACATTTTCAAAATTATATTTTACCACTTACATAACCTAGAAAATAACATGGCCAATGTTGTGATGGTTCTTCCATATTCAAACATGAACATACTGTATGTCTTAGTGCTCGTCACTTATTTATTTTCCCAGAGCACTCCAAAGGATGTGTTGTGGTGAGATTATTCTACCCATATCATATAATAGTGTCCCAAGAAACTATTTATTATTATGGATAAAGTCACATATTATATTTTACATGAGATAAAACCCCTGAAAAAACTCCATTCAAATTCTATTTCCAAACTGTTTCAGAAGCAGTGGTGCCCCAACAATCTCCAAAACACCACCTCAAACCTCTAGATAACCCCCAAACTCTCCCACACCATTTTCATGCCACATGAAAAACACCGAGGAATTTTTTTGAAGACCCATGTCATTATATCTAAAACCACTCAAACAATTAACATCCTCAAGAATGAAAAAAAACATATAACACAGAAAGTAAGGGGAATGATTGAACTTCCATCCTATGAGATACCTCTTATGGATCTCATTAAAACTGAAAAAATGAAACTCTCTCACACCAAACTTGATGCACATATTTTACAAATAAACATCCACACAGCCATGTCGACCTCCACATAATGAAAGATAGAGACTACCAAAACTATAACATAACAAAAATATATGAACAAAAATCAAACAAATACAAATTCCACATCAAATTATTTTCCACTTTGGTAGTCAATAACATTACCACATATTTTTAAATGTTTTTATAATATAAAACATATTGAATAGAGATGGGGATTCAATATATCAACTACATAACATAATAAAAACTGCAGAATTCAATAACTAAACATCACAAACACTCTACATCACAACCACCACATGTCCCAACCACTAAAATTCATGGCCACCACACGTCACAAACACCAGCAATCAAATTTCTCTTTTAAAAAAGGTATTTTCTCATATATATTTCAATATTTTTTAAGGTAATTATCATACAAATATGAGATTACAGTGGAATATTTTTATTATATAGATATATGTATTGGACATTTTCATATGTGGTGAGTTGAGTAAACACACACAACTAGGATTATAATTTTTCAATATCCAAAACTACATAACAACCCTCAAAATAATTCAATCCAAGAGGAATATAAATAATACTAAAACATATAGGAAAATCACCAGAATAAGTAAAACACTAATGAATTCATCCCTTCCCCTTCTAAATCACTAAAAACAATTAATTATATTTGTTTTTTAGGTTCATAATACCCATCAAATAGAAGTAAAATAACTAATATTACAACATGTACATCTAAAAGAGGAATTTTGAATGATCCTTTACTTTAACCAAAAATTAGGGAAGATAGTCTCAAATCTAAGGGTCAGTGGCCCCTGATCATTAAGGAATCACTTCTATATAACTATTCAAAATAATAAACCATTCAGAATCACTAAAAAATATAGGAAAAATGATTCAAAGAAACTCTCTAATGGAACATATGGGAAATGGTGAAAGAGAATATGGGTGATCACATATTGATCACCGAGAATTTATCCAATGAGACAAGGGGATAATACTCACAATGTAAATACTAATGAAGGATATAGAGGCCTAAAAAATATCCATTATCTTTAAGGAATAACAAATGAATTAAAATAGAGGTGTCAATTTCGCTAATATATAAGAAAAATCCCACTAAACACCACCTCGGTGTTTTGGATGGAAACAATGACTATATCAGATCAAGTCATTGTCTAGTCTGAAACCTATATGTGAAATCCTATTATTATTCTCATTTACTCTCATTTTAAAAAATTTATTTTATTTCAACCATGGAAGAAACCCCAAAATGGTTTATGATGTGGTGGTTCTTTCTTCTTCTTCTTCCATATCAATATATTACCCCTTAGCATGCATAACCTTCTTCTTTTACCATCACCCTTCCAAATGATATGGTGTGGTGTATCTCCTCATCCCATTACAAACAAGAGTGTACCTTGAATACCACACCTTTCTTGGGGTGTGTTTTCATATATAATATATATATAAGTGCTCCTATGCCAAAATATCTTCAAAAGATTCTTACCATTATGCATAAAAACATGTAGTACCCCCAGAAGGAAAAAAAACCAGCTCAATACTCTATATAACCACAAAAAACTCCTAAAACTCTCTATTCCTATTTAAAAAAATTAAATGATAGGATGGTCTAGGATATTTAAATTTTAATTTTAATATAGAATACGTTTTCTTATTTTACAATTGATTCATTTAGTTTGAATTATAATATTTTATGCATTTTAATTTTTATATTGAAATTGTATAATTATAATCTTCCAACATATTCAATAATCTTCATTCATTAGGGGAGTTAAAAATTTGTGGTTGGTCTTTGGGGAAGAACCTAGATTTATATAAAGAGTTTTTAAATAATATTTCACAGTTTTAATATTTTTTCTTATCAAATAAATCATAGTAGGTAATTTATGAAATAGTGTTGGTGATGGTCACATTTCTATCCTTCTAACACAACTATTCTACTTATTTTACTCTAATAAAATTCATCATTCATTATCATTGACCAACACATTGTATACTATAGTTGGTTTAGAGAATGATGATTTTCTCATGATCATCGACATGTTTTATGAAGCAAAATACTCAGTGGGTGGATATTCAATGTATGAATAACTTGAATTATGATGTTTTGTGTTGGTATGTTCGAAGGTGTTATTAGATTTATCAAAAATATTTGTATAATTCATACCAATTTACACACGTATTATAAAGGGAAAATTAAATAGATATCATAATTTTATGACATATAAAATTGAGATATAGTGAGGTGAGTCTTAACAAGTATTATTAACTTGAGATAATGAGGTAGAATTCTATTAGGACAAGAATATGAAATAAATGATGGAGTGATATTAATAATTTAGAAAATGATTAGATATAGTTATCTATTTAATGTATTTATTCCTAATTTATTTATTATTTTATTTTTTTAACAAACTATACCAATTAATCTAAATTTTTAAAGAAAAATTATTCAAAAGCTCAAAAATATAATAAAATTATAATAAATGACAAAACATATTTTTGTTTCTTATAGACCTCCTTGAGAGTCAACATGAGGTCTTCACTATAATTAATTCCATTGGAAATGAAAAATATTACTCTCTGAAGAGTTCCACTAAATCATATCATTAAATTGGAATCATTATTTAGGATGTCATATTATTATGCTCAGGTTTGTTCTTTATAATCATTTTTTATTTTATTTTTAATTATTTTATTTAGAATAATTTTTTATTTATGTTTTTGTTTTTAGTTAACATGATCCCAAAGTATAGTATATATTTTTTAACATCATTAATTAAACCTAAATTTGATAAAATCACTTCCAAGGCTATAAATCATACTATAAATTAATTTCAAAGCGTGATATTTTACCCACAGTTCAAGGACAAGAAAAAAAATTGTCTTTCTGCTCGGAATATTAAATATAACATGTTTACAATAAATGATATGTATGGAATCTAAACTTGGTATTGGAATTATACTAATCATAAATGTATTAGTCATTTAAATTATATTTTTATCCTCCCTCATTCCATTAATAACTAAAAAAATCACTAATTGGATGTGGAAGAATTTATATAATCCAATAGATGGACTAGATTTGTTTTTGGAATATATTTACTAAGTATATTTTTTCCTCCAATATATCAAAATATATAAATATATAATAGGAAAAATAAAAGTCAAATAAAAAAATTAGAATAAACCCTAATAACCTCTAATGATGAAATTATATACGTGTAGAAAAGACTTGAAAAATATTCACTTGTCCCATTGAATTACCTTCATGGAGCATTTAATGAGGGAGGAATAATAATAATTGAGTAATATAAAGGAGATAATAAAAACTAAAACTTATTATTAGTCATATTATATAATATATGAATTATAATATGAACCTCCATACTTTTAAATTGATGACCAAGTGTAATTATATCAGATCCTGGTGATGGGTAAGAGAACAAAAAAATTGGGTTTGTTTTGAAGAAACTTATTAGGATATACTACGTGATCAGTCACCAAAAAATCTTAATTTATAGAAGATTTTTTATAAGAATAAAAGGTTTTTTTAAGTGGGGAAACATAGGTAGATGATAATAATTTTAAATAATATTGGTTAGTGTTCGTATTTTGATTTTATGGAAACAATACGAAAGCTTCTTTATCAAGAAATTGTTTACGAAGGATTCAAAAAATGTTTTTTATGTTTTGGAGAAGATATTTTCACAGTATTTGAGAAATAATTGAAGAAAAAATAGTTATATTCCTTGGAGATATACATGTGTTATAATAGATATTAAAGATAACAAAAAACATAGTACACAATAAATAAAATATGTCACTTCTTAATATATAAAATCATAATACATGGGGATATATGTTCACATAGGATGAAGATAAAAAAGAAGGATCCTCACTAACATTTTTATTTACAGATACATTTTTTCACCTTATATCATGGAACTTAGTGATTTTTTAATGTTAAAATTTTCATTCATTTGTGATTAAGTGGTTTTGGTTTTGTTTTGATTTGAAATGATCATTTTATAAATATTTGAAATGAATTGACGATTTCATATGTAAAATGATAAATAACGTAGGTCATATTTTCATTTACTTAATGGAGAATACAATAATTTTTTTTAAAGGGAAGTTTATTGAAATATATTTTAGAATATTTTTTTGAATTAATTCCTTCAAAATTCTATTTTTTTAGAATTCAAGTTGTATTATATTTTTATATTTATAGTATTAAATTATAATTTTATGATATAAAATCATTATTACAATTAATCACTAAAATTTTGATGTTTTTCTAGAATTTGGGGACCTTTATGGAGCCATGAGTTGTCACATGTAATGTTAGACTAGTTATAAGACAACGTGTGGATAGATCATAGAAATATTTATTATATAGTTAGTTGATAGACCGTGATGTGAACTACCCTTGATATTAGTGAGATCGTAAGAAAAAAATATCTCTACTACTCTTGGACTAATTGAAAAGAATGATTAAACATATCAGGTCAACAAGATACCATGAGTCTATTATCAAAAAAGAAAATTCCAACCTACCACAATATTCCAATGTATCATTTAAAGAATTAAATTGCCCCATGAATTCACAAGCTTTCGGGTTGGTGATCAAGCTACTTCAAAATTAAAATTTCAATATATAATTCATGAGTCCCAACGTACATGGATATTATTCTCCTATACTATAAGAAAAAACTTTGAGATAGAAGTTTGCAATAAAAGAAATATTTGAAGTGTTTGATTTGATGAACCGTAACTGATGAATGAATTTGAAGCATGACTTATAGAATATTGACAATTTTCATAGAAGGTCATTTACAAGAAAACATTATAGAAAAAACTATGTTATGTTGATAACATGATATCTACAATTTAATAATGTTTTATTAATATTTAATTACATTACATTATCCCCATACAAATCAACTATTATTCCCATCTAAATTAGAGGGATATTAACATTTACTAATATGTTTTCAGATAACCATTTATGATGTTTAAGCAAAGGGAATTTAGGGACTATTCGAGATTAGTTAAAAATTAATCCATGGAAATCAATGTTATATGAAATAGAAAAAACATTTTTAATATTTACTACTCAGGTTTAGTAGGCTTAATGGATGAAAGGATCATTGATGCATATATACAAATGAAATTAAGATAAGATTTGGAGTGCCAAAATAATGTAAAATTAATTACTTTGGAACCTAATTTAGGAATAAAGTCAATGAAATTAATGATATTAAATATTGGTTTTAGTTAGCTACCTATTCGATTAAGGATAATGATAAATCAAATACAAGATATTATTTGTAGGATGTGGAAGTATGGATTGAAGATAAGGATTATTTTTTACTAGATTAATTTTTTTAAGTATAAATGATGAATAATGTTGGGGACTAAGCTCTGTAGAATGTTTCAGTTTCATGTTTATAGATTGGTTCATATAATGTGTTTTATAAAATACCCCTCATAAGTTTATTAACCATGAAAAAGTAACTAATCTCATCCAATGTGCTACTTAATCTCTTTCATAGATTGTTTTAGGAGTGGTGATTATAGGCATTAAAAGGAGAATGTTGAGCTATATGATAGATTTTTTCTTGTACTTTTGAATTTTTATATTACTATAGAAGGATACATCAATGTTTATAGTGAGATAATTAAAGTTAACCCAAGAATAATTTGCTAAATGATAAATAGAATTTTGGTGGAGGGGCAAAATCATTGTTATGTAAATGTGATACCCCATGGACTCTTCTCACATAAGTGGAAAATAAACCACATCATAGGGAAAAGTAATTTAAATATAGTGTACCCAAAAATTAAAATTTAAGACATGATGTTCCATAATACATAAATATAATTAAAGAGAAGTTTAATAACAATAAAATATAAATAGAGTACCAACTCATTGATTCCTTAGGAAGATGAGAGGAATGGATAGATCCTTGGAACCTTTCCAGAATTAACGCACTTTAAGTTGTAACAAAGTGCACATGGATTTTCTAACATTTTCCAAGAAGTTTCCTCTTTTCACACATGGGAGATTACAATCAGTGAGATTCATTCCACATGGAGGATGTGGGGGTTAATTCTTGTGTAGAAATATATGATTTTAATCCAAAGGATTTGTTAATGGATTGATTTTACCGAAAATTAATTGACATTTTTTATCATAGAGACATAGAAGATGTTTCATGGGAATTTTGAGGAGTACTTACCAATTCTAGTTGGGAAAGAAACTTCTAATAACCAGTGAGAATGAGCAATTCGACAAGAGATATTGCTGGAAAAGGATCTCCCCAAGGGGGAATATTTCTCTTCCATATCTTATTTCATCATATTCTGGTTTTATCTCAAAATAAATTTGAATAGTGTTTCTATTTTAGAATTTATCATCAGATAAATTGTTTAGGAGAATAATATTGAGATAAAATTATTTTATACATTATATTTTTGATTTTCACCAAGATATGAATCTCATCCTCACTTATTAATCTATTACTCATCCAAAACATTTATAATTAAAGAAAATATACCTAGATGGAATTCAATTTCATCTTTTTAATAGTTATAAAATAAATCATGAGTGTAACAAATTCTATTGAATAAAAACTTATTCTTGGTGGAACTAACAACATTATTTTCATGAATTAGTGATTGATTTATTAGAAATACTATAGGATTAATCCACTCATAGGTGGACTATTCAAAAATAATTTCTAACTATTATCTTTTCATCTTAGTGAATGTTTCTCTATGCATGAATGTTGTAATAATATTTTAATCAATTTGATCTAGTTCCTTTATCTCAAAAATGTTTTCTACTTTGTTGCTAGTATCTATTTTTTACTCTCAAATTGAAACTTCCATTCACATTGTTTCATCATCACTACCATTTTTTTCCACTATTTTGTATTTATTGAGTTTTATTTTTCTTACTTATAAACACATACATACAGATAATCTATGGTATTGACACATGTTTATTACTTAATAGTTTTATATTTAAAATTTATCAATTAATTATCTATATTGAATAATATAATTTTCAAAAATGATCATATTTTCAGGATAAGACGCATACGACCAATTTAGATAAATAAAGTCTGAAATAAAATTGTCTAAAAAAATTAAAAACATTATAATTAAAAAAAACCCAACTAGATAAAATAGATACACTGATACTTTATGGTAGTATAATGAAAAAAAATTAAAAAAATTAGTCTATGAGAACTATGACTACATTGGAGAATCTATAGCTTTTTATGCCAGCGTATTATAAAATAATTAAGTGCACTTAAAGAAAAAACCAAAATTAAAATGAATGAAAATATGTGGATTTGAGTGATCACCAAGTTGAAAATATTAATCCCCATCCACCTTGGAATAATCTGGTATAAATATTCATAATTAAGGAACTCAATATTCTTATGGTCTTTATTATGATATCTTGTGTTAGGAAAACCTCTAGGTTTTATAACTATTTGTTTAAATAGTCTCACATTTATATCATACTATCATACCATGTATTATCTAATGAAGACATTATAGAATTAATTATATACTACTAAATTGTTTTGTAGTATTTATCACCAAGAGTGATGAGTGATATGAACATTAAATTAATATATTTTTCTTTTTCTAAAGGGAAATATAATAAAATGATTCCAAAAAACATTATGATGAAATATTTGATATGTTTGATAAATTTTTTACCTCATTTGTAATGAAATTATATATAAGGAGAATGAATTATAATATTAGTTATAAAATATAAATATTTTTATAAGATGAGGGTAATATGTTTTATGACTAATGGTATAGATTTAGGGGATAATGTATTCATTTTTCAAATCACCAATATACACTATAAATTTTCATTAACACTTTCTACAATAGTCTCACCCCATACCATAAAACATAGGTTGATCTTCTTTATAGAGGATATTTTAGTTGAAATAATATTAAAGAGATAAAAAAATTTAAAAATAAATACAAAATTCACAATGTAAATGATTATGTATATGGAATATTTTTAGGAATTAATACTAATATTTTCACTAAGATTAGGCATATGTTGATGGGTTCTAAAATGAAAAAAAATCAAGATAGGGATAAATGGCACTAATGTGGTATGTTTGGATATTCACATTCATGTTATCCTAGTTCTGAAATGTATTCCCAACCACCTGATAAATATAACATCAACCCTAACCATCCCTTAAATAGTCTAAAATAATAATCAAAATAGAAAACTACTTAAATTCCTTTAACTCATTAGGAAATAAAAAATTAATTTTCATTTTTTTAATGAATTATTTCAAATTCCATCATAACTCAAATATCTAAAGAACCCTGTCTCAAATTAAAGAAAATTTAAATATTTGTCTATGTAAAATATCATAGAAGAGTTTAGTTTCATCATATAGAATAAGATACAACCTGAAAATCATGATAAATTGATTTTTTTTCATTCCTTCTACATTAGTAGATTGAGGTGGACTATTTAATTATCTTTGTGACCATGGTGTAAGTATAAATTTTATTCCATTTTAATTTTTTAATAACATTAAACTAATACTTAAAAACCCACCACTTTTTTATTATATTTAGCATATTGGTATATTACTCACCTGATTGGGATATTTTATAATTTTCTGGTTTGTGTAAGGAATTTTTTCATGCCGTATGGAGATCTTATTTTAGACATGGAGTGTGATAAGGAGGTACTTATCTTCCTTGGCAGAACCTTCATTACCAAGAGAGGAGTTATCATTGATATACCAAAGGATAATAAGTTTTTTAATTTAGGTGAATAGAATGAAGAATTTTATGTTTTTAAAATAACTACAGAAGCTTCAAAAAGTCAAACCTATTCAAGAGATGAGATTTCAGAATTAGAGGAATATATTGTTGAGGGATAAGGAGAGTTTTTTATAGTGATTAATGAATTCAATATACAACACATCTATGAAGAGTCTTATATGGGAATATAATTAATAAAATAGATAGAACCATTAGATGAGTCTAAGATACAGTTCCAAGAAAATGTAGATAAATTACCATGAAAAATATGCACAATCAAGTCATTAAATCAGAATATTGCTGAAAGTTGATGATGTTGTTTAGAAAAAGAGAGACCTTTATATGGAATTGTAGTTAGTTCCCGATAACCAAATTTTATATACATTATCATTACATTTATTCATTTTTTAATCTTTTTAATCATATTATGATTCCATGTGTTTTTTTCATTGGGACATGGTATTTGATAATTTTCTAAGAGTAACAGTTGCACTCAAATTCTCTAGTAGTTCCCTTCTATGATTTGAATTGATAAGTTCCATAAAATTATTACTAAAATATATATTTTTAGTCTAGATCATATTATCTTATGATACCCAAATGATGTTGGATATTAGGGGTGGAGAATCATATGACATTGAAGCACTTTTTAATGGCGTATGATATTTTTAATTTCTATTGTTCAATATTATGAGATCAAGACCTACCAGTAGGAAATCCATATTTATATATTTCAATGGTTTTTCCAATAAATGGACGTATATATTGATTATTTTAATTTAGTTTGATTATTAATGTATATGTTTAGTCACATAATTTTATGTACGAATTAAAACTATAATGACATACGTTCACGATAAAGTATGACATGTTGGGTGTTTCATAGGTGGAAATCACCCCATAATTCTACATGGAAAATGGGGGTTCAAATTGCATTGGGAGTAGGAACTGTATCTGCACTATAGCGCTACTATAGCGGCGGCAGGGGCACAGTAGCAGTGGTGGTACTGTAGCAGTACTATTCACAGAATGTGCCTTGTGCCAAAAAATTGGGCCTACGGGGTATGTAATAGGATAAATGCCCACTAGGCCATCGGGCTATGTAATGGGTCTCCCTCTACCTAGTTAAAGAGGTATTTGCTTTGTTTCAATAATTAAACTGAGGCTTTGGCCCGAACCATGTAAAAAAATATGAGGTAATTTTTTATTTTGACATTAAATTCATTATCTATGGGGGTCTAGAAATATTTCTCGATGCTTTATTAGTACATTGGGTTTATTCTAATAAATCCTCTTAAACTATGCTCAGTAAGTCACACTCTAAGTATATCCTGGGCATCAGTTAAGTACTAACTATTTTTTATTTTTTAACCTGATGAATAAAAATTATTCTCCTAAGTGGTATAATAATTATTCACGTTTATTGGATCATGTAAATTCAATCACTATTTATTTGAGAGAATATTGTTTTTGGAGAATATTAAATAAATAATTATTTTTCATTGTGATAATATAATATTTAGTAACTTATGTATCATTGAATAAGGAAGTTATATTTATTAATTAAATAAATATTCATTATTCATTGCCTGATAAAACTTGTGAAGGAATGGAAGACCGAGTTTAAAGGTCTAGTGAGAACTAATATATAGTAAATATTGTTCAAATTAATCTTAAAGAAATTATTCATGTAATAATATTCTACTATGTTATGATTTTTATGTTTATCAAAAATAAATATTATTACTATTATAGACATGGGATTATTACGGGATTAAAGAGATAATAATGGAAGATGTGAATTTATTTTTAAACCTATCCATATTTAACAACAGTTATATTATTTACAACCTTTATGTTAAACATTTGTTTTTTGGTGTCCCTAATGAATCGAGAAAATACTCACAAGACCTAGAGTGATACAATATATTAATCCTATCAATATTGAAGAGTTATCCCCCTACACCCCACCACTTGGATCTAGTGTGATCATGGATAGTTTTTCTTTTAAGTGATTCACATGGAAAACCATAGACCAATAACACAAATGTTAGGATCTTCTACTCTAGTGCTAATATATATATATATATATATATAATAACTCTAAGGATCAAGGTGCATGTGTGGATCATGATGGGAGAGATCCAATGCATTATCCCAATTGAAAAATGATCATATGATGTATATATATTTAAAAATTCATTGATGAAGAATGAATTCATCATGTGGTATTTATTTAACTACTTAAATTAATGATAAATTATAATTTGATAATATTTCATTTTACTCTGACGTTTTCAGTTCAATTATTATTGGATTCAATTCTATTGGTCAGGGAATTATTCATTATGTATATCTTATATTATTAATTGATTATGAAAAAACCATTTTGTTCATTATAACAAATAAAATATTTTATACATAAATATTATATCATTTTCGGAAACATTTAATTACATGTCAAAATGATCCATTAAAAAACCTAAAGGATTAGTGTATTTGGGAAAATAGATAAATAAAAATTGGTCCATAAAATATATACATCATTTCAAATTATGTTTATAATACCCTTATATTTTATGAAATATTTTTTTTAAAATATGTTTTTTTTCAATCACTTATCATACTTGAAACACTGAGTTTTAATGAACCGTAATATTGTATATTGATATAATCAATTCCTTAAATTGGTGTTTAAAAATAAAATTATTGAAATTATAAAAATTATTTGTTTTATAAAAGTATAAAATAAATTTATTTTAAAAATACTGATTTCAAATAAAAATAAAAATAATTTGAAATCAAAACAAATATTTTTCTAAAAAAATTATTTTATGTGTGCAGAGTGTTTTTATATTAATATATTAATTCAATCACTAGTACTGATTGATTCAATAAAATTTTCATATTATATATTCAATAATTTTTTTATGATTCATAAAATATTTTTTTAGGAATGGGATAATAATAATAATAAATTTTTTTTGTTTAAAACGGTATTTTTCTTAAAAGTGGTTTCCTGGAATCTTTCACAATAACATTTAAATTATATTTACAGTTTCTGAAAGGTTTTTTTACAATATAGAAGGAATAATTGAAATAAAAAGTTTAAAATAATAATTTATGGAATTATTGAGAATTTTCTAACGAGTTTAAATTTTTGGTGAATAGTGAAAATACTAAATTTTATTAAAAACTATCTTCTTTTTTAAAGAATTTATAGAGTACCATTTTTTATAAAATTAGGTTATACGTAACATTACATATATTTTATTATTATTGATCCAATTTAGATCACTAGAATCAATTTTACGTTTCGTTTTATTATAAAAAAATTTAATACTTAAGAACAAATTGTCTATGGAAAACCATTGTTTGAACATGAATGACGGTTTGATTTTATCTTAAATTATGTCACATCCAAGAATTAGATTATAAAAAATGTATTATTTATTTTTAATAATAATAACTAATATTTCATTATATTTTATACTTTACATTTGGCCTTAATTAATAATAAAAACCACAAAAACATGTTTTCATTATTAATATGAAAATTGGTTTACTAGGGGTTAAATTATAACTGGAAGGGATAAAATGACCTAAAAACGTGTAATATTCATTTTTTTTTATTTTTACCTTGTATCATGTAAGGGTCTATAATGAGCCATTATGGAGCCTGTTCAACAAGAAATTCACGTGGTATTGTGTTATAACATTGAAAATTACAAGTCTTCCACTTACATTTGATATAAAAGTGAACCCTCTCTCCACTCATATTCACAATTCAAAATACATATGTCTTGGAAACTATGTACCCAAATATAGTAAATACATCCTTCCCAAATCACAAATTACTTTGTTTTATTATTAAACCATCCTAATAATCTTTTATTTTTAATCCTTGATAGAATCTTAGAAGAAAAGATATAGTTCATGACCATGCATATTTTATTATTTTCTTATTCTACCTCATTAAAATATTCATAAACTACGATGATATAATAACATTAATGTATCCCATAAATGGATATATTGTTTCATTAATGGGATAATATTTATATATATCATCTTCTAGTAAATGGTAAATGAATCCATCTATCGTGTGTATGGAGTACTACTACCATGAAACCTGATATAATTCCTTCTCTAACACTATCTCTCATTAATGGATATAATGATGTGTTTAAATTATATACTTGATATTTATGAAATAATTATAGTTTTTAATTTTAATATTATATTTAACTTTCTTCATTCCACTCTTTTTAATAACAATAACACCGCTCATGCATACATATGGACTAACACCTCTATAAAGTTATGTGATACTTTTTTGTTTTGTTTTGAAATATATGGTAATAAGTATATATTTGAGTATTATATATTATATATATTATATCAAAATGATTATATATGGTTTAATTATTATTTACCTTCATTTTTTCATCAATCTAAAAATGGAAACATCATTCCTGCATACGTATGACATATCATGTCCATATACAGAGTATTTAAATTTTTAATATCTACTTTTATAGATGATATAAAAATATATATATATAATGAATATATATAACATTAATATTATAATTATAACTTTTATATAATTCAATCATAATTATATTTCAAGGACCAAAACATTAAAACCAAAACAAACATGAAAAACGAAGCAGTTAACAAACAAAATCAAGAATTAAATTGAGAATTGTTAATAAATTGGAGGTAAAGGGTTATAATTAAATCATATATTATATGATACATATATATATATATATTATGGTTATTTAATATTTATATAATAATCCTTTATTTTCTATGAAATATTTTAAAATGTTTTTTAATAAATTTGTGACTTGGGGTAATGTATTTTCATATCCCTTTTTCTTATTTGATACAGATGACATATTCACCACTTATTTATTTCGTATGTTATATAGTCGTCCCATGAGTTTCTTTTATTTTACTCCTCCTAAAAATTATGGGATATAAATGTTAATACATGGTTATTTATTTCATGGGGCTTAGGATTCAAAAGTTTCCAAAGTGGTATAGGTTTTATGATACAATATCATTATTTATCAAGATTGTCTATAATTATTCTTCTAATGATTAAATATTATGATATATCTCAATAAAAACATAGAAATTCTTCTCATGTGGTTATTTATTGAAATTAAATATTTTCCATTCATTTTCCTATCATTATTTAGACATGTTTTTAAAATATTGTTTTTAATGGAAAGCCAAATTATCCACTCTAATTAGTATAAAAAATGATTTCTTTCGTATTCATGTTTCCTAAAAAAATATTTTACTATTTATTTTAAAATTATTATCTGAAATATTCATGTGATTCTTACCCATGATAAACTTTTCAAATAAAAAATTAATATTATTCATCTAATCATTTTCCAAACGAATTGCTTTTCACAGTTTACACCAAATGTGAAAGGAATCGTTGTTTTAATTTACATGGAATGAATAGAATTTTATATGGTTATGAATAATAAATTATTTTATAATTAAATTGAAATATAACAAGGTTATTTTAAAAGAATTTCATTCCATTAATATTTAGGGAAATTATATATTTTAAATATGAGATTTTAAATTGGAATGAATATTTCCTCAATTATATTTTAATGATCTTTATATTGTATTTCTATTCATTAAAGAAAAAATCATAGAATATTCTTATTATTTACTAGGGATATGAACTATATATATCATCCTTATCATTTCACTATATGGGTTACTATTATTATTAAAACATATTTTTAAACCTGATTATCTTCCATTTGTTATTCCATGATAAACTGTTTATGAAAATCCATCCATTACATTATTTTATGATTTGAGTAATTTATAAAATAATTATGAACCCCAATTTTTTTCATGGGTTATTCCTATACTAAAATCTTATAAAAACCATTTCATTTTATGGAATATGATAAGATGAATTTTCTATAGACTTTTTGATCACATATGTGTTATTTTCATTGTGTGATGGGTGGTCCTGAAATTATATATCCCTCCAATGAAATGGGTAAGGGAGGATATATCATTAGACAAAAAGGAATCTAATGGGGTTTAAACATGGTTTATTAAGGGTTTATATCCATTATAATTGTCTTGTAAGTGAACCATGACTAATATTATAGTTCAAGTAGTAATCCCATTGTACTATGATAGTCTTGGGAATGAGTCCAAACTATTAATAAATTGACTTTTTATGCTTATGTGTATTCCAAAAATCTATGTCTTATGATAGTGTTATGCACTCATGGATTTTTTTTTATTTGACTAATTTATGATTCATTTAACATGAATTTTCATTATTTATTCCATGAAACATATTTATGATATATCATATATAAGGGATGTTTTTCAAATATTATTATCATGTTCTCATAACATTATGCTCATGTTATGTTGATGTATCCCTTGTTTACCCTTACTCTGGATCTAAAATAACTATTTATTATTTTTCATATCCCCTCATTGTGAATAAAGGTATTGTGTTTGATATGTCTACGAAGGGTCATAGTTATGGAGAACTAATAGGTATGTGATGTAGTTCACATATGAACCAGTTTCATACATGTCTATGATTCCAATGGTACTAGACCTATATGATTCTGATATTGATCATTATATTATATAACTAATTTTATTAAAATATAATTTAATATCTATATAGTATTGGTATGGTTTACTATAGTTTCTATCATACAAAGTTACAGTTCACCATTATAAACTTGCATAAGAAAACTCTTGTCGGAACCTTAAATATTAGTCTACAAATATAAAAGTATCCTCAAATTTTAGTAAATCATTGAGAGAGGGGTTTCAAATAAAGTATGCCGGGAAACTAAAAAAGGATATGGCATTTGAATTCTGTTACAAAGGGGTAATAACTCTGAAATGGGTAAATTAGGATTTGAATCGATCGTCATCCAGTTCACGTTAATGGGACTTGATTCATACCATATTTGACACTCTTTGGAGATATGTTTTGGAAATTCAAAAACCCATTATAAACCATGGTAAAGGATTTAAATATATTATGACCATTAATCAAAATGTTTTAATATAAGATGAAAATAATTGAAAATAATTGTTCCTAATTTAGACACCCTATAAATAATTTTATCTGATTATGTGGTTCCCCACTATGATTATTATTGCTTAAAATGTGATTTCTTGGTATTAGTCGATGGATGGAACTCAATGAAATCATGTTAATGAACAATTTTTTGTAAAATAAAATTATTATAATTTTGAGAAACATAATATTATTTGAGCATAATTAAAAACTTTATGGGCATGCACATTAAACTTTATGAAGTTATCAATGATACTAAACATCTAAACGAGAAAACTTGGGAAATACTTTCTCTTGATTCTATCATGAAGAAACATCCAACTTCTTATTCTTTCCAAATATCCAATAATTGTTTCCAAATTGATCAGTATAATTGAAAATAAATTTTTCATTATCCAGTGTTCGGAGCATGACAAAGTCAATTTGGTCATCTATCTTTTGGGAGAGGAAATAGATCAATGGTTACTCTTATCAAGAATATATGTAAATGATATAAAATATATGTAACATCCCAAACAAGTAATTAGTAATAGATATTTTTATCCATGTCTATTAATGATTAAGATAGTGTTATAGAGGCTTAAAATGAAAATAAATACAATCTTATGCATGAAATACACTAATATTCTTAAAAGATTGTTTTACTGTCTTTTGATGGAAAACCATTTTTGAATCTGTATTTTTACAATTTTATAAACTATGTTTGTCAAAATAAACTTATTCTTTATCATTGGAACATCAAAATTTACCTTGTGTGAATTTTTGGTATTTTTCTGACAATGTTCATTTTTTAATGAATAGTGAAAAATACTGCATTTTACATCAAAACCGCTTTTTAATCTAATTTATTTATATGATTAGATTATGTTTTGAATTGGCTTTGAAGTGAAATTAGAATATATTTTTACCATTTTATCCAATGATGGTCATTGGAATCAATTTCACTTTGAAATTAGACTTAAACTGGTGTCAATCTTTTGATACTTATTGTTTTGTAAAAACACGCTTTTTGCTCTGGCAGCGGGAATTAATTATTAAATTAATTTATGTGACTTATATGATTTGAATTTTGTAAAATAGACTTCATTTTTGAATTCGGAATATCAAATATATCTTAGGGTATATTTTTGGTAATTTTCTGAAAAACTTCAATTTTTGATGAATAGTGAAACCACTAAGTGGTAATCAAGCAAACTGATTTTTCAGTTAAATGAAAGTTTACCACTAATGTGTATTGAATTTTGAAAATCCGACATACATGGTTGTAATTAAGAAGTAAAATGTGGTTCAGTGGGATTAAAATAATTTTTTGGTGAATAGTAACTTATTAAGTTTTTAATCGCGATTAGTGGTAATTAGTGTAGTTTAAGGTATAAATAATGCTTTAATAATAGTAAATGACCTAGACACATGTCCCAACCTTATTGGTTGTGTCATGGCCGACCAATACAAGACATGGGTCAACTTGGGGACCCCATGGAGACACTTTGGTTTGGAAATGACATAAATAACTTTTTATTTAATGTAAAAGTAAAAATGACACAAACATAATATGTTTTACGAAAACAATTTTTACATGGGCTTATAAAGATCAGATTTTTGATTATAAATAGTCATTGGAAATATAAAAAGATTTCCTACATCATAGTATTTTTTTATAATTTTTAGACATTAAATAAATTAAATTATTTATGACATAATAATGATGCAGTGATGACATCATTATTTGACGATTTAAATAAAATGGAAAGACAATGTAATATCTATGAACTACACATGGCCAAAACCAATTGGATGAGTGGATTTCGAACCCTTATCACCTTATCCACGAATTATATCAATGTGGGACCTTTTAAAACCGAAACACATTTTCAAATAATGTAATATTTCTTTACTTTCCAAAAGTGCCCCTCCTCTCCTCTTATAAAAGGCCCCCACCTCTACCTCATTTCACACACTCCTAAAGCCTTTGACTCGGCCAACCCCTGCCCATTTACTCTATCCACATCCCTCTCCTCATCCTAGAGGATTCCCTTTGGGCAGAATCCTTTCAAAGGAAGCCTTTAGGCTCAAATCAAAAGGAGTTACACTTTTAAAGGTAATTCATTCTCTCATGTTCATTTGTTTTATTTTGCTTCTCCAACCCCCTAAACTATTTTTATTTACTTATTTTGTAACAACACCAGTATATTCAATATAAAAGGATGTTGTTATAATATTTACTTGAGCTAAACTCTCACACAACTACATCAAATGGTTAAAGAATATACGGTTTCCGTGGATGGCGAAATTCTGCCTCCCGAAACGATGATTGTTCAACACTCAATTAACACCTTCAAAGGTGGCCATTATGATTTCACTATTTATATATATGATATATGATATGTTTATGTTTTCCTTAAGCTTCTGTTTTTTTCATTTTTGGCATACCTTTATGGTTTCCATTATGGGTAAACACGATATCTTCATTTTAGGAAGTGCGGACTACCGCCCCCTGAAAGTGATTTGATTCGTTAATACCATATGTGGGATGTGTAAAGGATAAAGTTAATGATATTATATATGTTATTATACTGGAATTATAAAATACTCTTATATAATTATGATTTCATTCCAGAAAATATGAAATAGAAATGGAAGTAGCGTTCATGCGTACGTACGGCTTACCGTCTCCATGAACGGTGCATTTCATTTCTTACCTCTAAATGATTATGTAATATTATAAATGAATGTATGTACTGGATATATATGACATATATGATATATACATCACGAATAACATTCTGGATATAATGAACCTTTGACCAAATTAACAACATGTAAGTGTAAGAAGTCTATTTTTGACTTAAGAACCAAATACCGACAAAATGAACATTATTAACTTAACTGATTACATGATGTTCATAACATGGTATAAAAGGAATAATGAAATAGAAAAAGATTTATAAGCATGTATAGATTAACACAAGTTTATTATTCAGGATATTAAAGAACGGTCGGGTCAAGTCGGATACGAGGTATGGGACTTCGTCTCAATCCCCTTTCATTGAGGCATATTTTGTTTTATACACAACTTTCTATTATACGGTGTATAAACCCCTTTGACTTTTACGTTTATTCAAAAAAAAAATTTATATGAAGCATTTACTAAACGACAAAAGGGGAATGTTTTTGTCGTACGTATGCGGCGACAACGACTTCTCCGCCGTCGTGACCGTTATTTGAGTTACGGCTTCCTCTACAAGCCATACCTTTTTTTTAAAATAAAAATAAATACCATGTTTTACTTTTCTTATCTTTTAGTATTGAAAATGGTTTTCATAATGTTTTTCTATCAATGTGTTTTATTGATATCTCATGATTGAAATGTGGAAATTTTATGTTTCCTTTATGCATGTTTTATGTGATATGATTATGTTATGGTTCTTGGGCATTATTATGAAGACGGGTGGTTCCATGATAAACTAAGGGCGGGTGAGCCCGATATAGCTCTCCAATGCATTGGGTAACGCGAAGGAGTGAATCATTAAGGTTTCTCCGAAGAGATTTAGGGAATATACTGTGATGGGTATTCCAAACGTAACCAAGAGGGTTACTCCCTGCGTAAGAATGTTATGAATGCCTCAAGTTACCTTTATGTCTTATGATTTCTAAGATTTATTCATGATTTTATGAGGTATGTTAAAGTGCCAATGTTTTATGGGTAAAGTATGATTTCATTCTTATGTATATATGAACTCATGTTTTCTTTCCATGTTTTTTTTATAACCCATACAGAGTTTTTATACTCATCCCATGTTTTTGAAATGTTTTTCACAGGTCAAGGGAAAGGTACATGATAAGATGATAGAGTCAAGGATGTGTCAAGAATTAATCCATGTTTTATTTTAAATGTGTTTCCATTGATGGGAATGAGGAATACTATCTTTATGTAACCACTTTGTTTATATGTGGAATGTAATGCAAGTTTTATGATCTAATTCTCTAAAACTCTAAACCCGAAAAGATCCTCAATGTGTAATCTTGTAATAACTCAAGATTAAGTAAGGTTTAAGGCTGGGGCCTTATAGTTGGTATCAAAGGTCGGTTTAGATAACTTTAGGAGTTAGAATTATATTAAATGATTATCCAAAAATATTTTTTTTTTCTAAATGATATATCATTTAAAGATTACCATGTTGCTTCAACTAAGACATGTTTGTTCAGAATGGTTTTCCGCAGAGGAAACAGGGAAGCAGTGCTAGGAAGGCATACAGAAGGAAATAACCTTCCGAATCAGCATCCAGAAATGGTAGGAATTGGAACTGAACAGTTTGTTGCAGTAATGGCACAGTTGACTCAAGCGATAAATGGCGGTGGTATCCATGCACGAGATCAGCCAGATCAACCGCAGAGGAACATGTCAGTGGTGGAACATTTCATGAGGCAACATCCACCATCATTCAGAGGATCATCTGACCCTGTGCTAGCTGAAGGGTGGATTAAAGAACTGGAGAAGATTTTTGATGTCATGGGGTGTTCAGACAATCAAAAGGTTAGTCTTTCTATTTACCGTTTGGAGGGTGAAGCAGATCAGTGGTGGTCTATGGTTAAAAATATCAGGGACGCCGATGAGATTGATGCTCTTGACTGGGATGAATTCAAAGGTATGTTTCCTAAGAAGTATTTTCCTAAGGCTGTTTGACTTAGGATAGAAAAGCAATTCTTGGAATTGAGGCAAGAGGAAGACTCAGTGGCTGCCTATGAAGAAAGGTTCACTCGATTGGCAAGGTATGCTCCAAATTTTATCCGGGACCTTGATAGTAAAATCAATCGTTTTTACTCAGGATTAAAGCCAAAGTATAGAAGGGCATTAGCTTCTCGTGAGTTTAAAAGTTATGAAAATCTTGTTTGATGTGCTGAGAAGGTGGAAATGGAGTTTGCCGATGACCAAGTTTCCTATAACAACCATCAGAAGAAGAGACCGAGGTGGCAGGATAAAGGTAAGAATTCTTCAAAAAAAAGTCTGATGGTAAGAGAACTAAGTTTCCAGTTTGTGATAAATGTGGAAAAAGGCATGCTGGGGAATGTCTTCTGAATTCTGGGAAGTGCTACCGATGTGGTAAGATGGGACATAAGGCTCGTGATTGCACTGAAAATGATCAAGGTGAAGGTAAGAACAAATTTTATTTACAGTTAGTGAAATGTTATAAGTGAAATGAGATGGGTCACTATGCAAATGAGTGTCCGACAAGGAGCATGAGTTATGGGATGCAGTTAGAATACAAGCAGAAAGGGGTGGTGAAATCCTTTGCAACTACTTCAGCAGATGTCGGGCCATCAAATGAAGTGGTATCAGGTACTTTGTTTGTTTTTTCAGATTATGCCAGTGTGTTGTTTGATTCGGGGTCTACACATTCTTTCATCTCTGAAACCTTTTCTAGTAAAATGGGAATACCATCTCAAGAAATGACTCCTGAACTTTTGGTAAAAACACCTGGGGGAAGTGTCGAGGCAAAAAGAATTTATAAGAATCTTCATATCCTTATCTGTGGAAAGAACCTACTTGCAAACCATATTGTTCTACCTCTAGTAGAGTTTGATGTTATCCTGGGTATGGATTGGCTCTCTATTTACCATGCTAAGATTGACTGTAGATCTAAAGAAGTTTCTTTTCAGAAAGACTTTCAGTTTGGTTACAAGAATGAACCCTTACTTTTGATAACATATCAAGAGGCCAAGAAACTTGTAAAAGATGGAAATTAATATTACCTTGCACACATCGTTGAAAATAAAGGAACTGTTCAGATTAATGATGTGCCAGTGGTAAATGAGTATCCTGATGTTTTTCCTGATGAGTTTCCTGGAATAATACCAGATCGGGAAGTTGAGTTTACTGTTGACTTAGTTCCTGATGCTAATCCAATTTCAAAACCCCCTTATCAAATGGCACAAATTGAACTTTTAGAGTTGAAGGAGAAATTGCAAGATTTATTAGAGAAATGTTTCATTAGACCTAGCACATCACCATGGGGTGATCCTGTTTTATTTGTTAAAAAGAAAGATGGTTCTATGAGACTTTGCATTCATTATAGAGCCTTGAATAATATCACTGTTAAGAACAAATATCCTTTTCCTCATATCGATGATTTGTTTGATCAGCTCCAGGGAGCTCAGTTTTTTTTCAAAGATTGACCTGAGATCGGGGTACCATCAGCTGAAGGTAAAGGAGGCAGATATTCCGAAGACTGCGTTCCGTACGAGATATGGCCATTATGAATTTGTAGTAATGCCTTTTGGGCTAACCAATTCACCTGTTGTATTCATGGACTTAATGAATAGAATTTTCCATGAGTTCTTGGATAAGTTTGTGGTGGTTTTCATTGATGATATTTTGGTGTTTTCTAAAAGTAAAGAGGAGCATGAAAAACATTTAAGGGTTATCTTGAAAACCTTAAAAGAAAAGAAACTGTATGGTAAATTCAGCAAGTGTGAGTTTTGGTTGCAACAAATTTCATTCCTTGGTCACATTGTTTCTAAATATGGAATAACTGTCGATCCTGCAAAAACAAAAGTTGTGGAAGAATGGACAAGACCCACAAATGTAACCGAGATTCGTAGCTTCCTTGGTTTGGCGGGCTATTACCGAAGGTTTGTTAGAAATTTTTCACGGTTATCTAGTCCAATGACTAAGCTAACTCGGAAGGGTGTTAAGTTTATCTGGACAAAAGAATGTGATGATTGTTTTCAGGAATTGAAAAGAAGAATGGTGAATTCTCCAGTTTTGGCACTACCTTCTAGGAATGGTGAGTTTTTTATATACAGTGATGCTTCATTGAAAGGACGTGGTTGCGTCCTAATGCAGAATGATCAGGTAATTGCTTATGCTTCACGACAGTTGAAAACTCATGAGGTAAATTACCCTACACATGATTTGGAATTAGCTGCTGTTGTTTTTGCTTTAAAAATTTGGAGGCATCATTTGTATGGAGTAAAGTGTGAAATATATACCGATCACAAAAGTTTAAAGTATATATTCAATCAGAAAGAGTTAAACATGAGACAAAGGAGATGGCTGGAATTAATCAAAGATTATGATTGTACAATTCATTACCATCCGGGAAAAGCAAATAAAGTGGCTGATGCTTTGAGTCGAAAAAGTAATGCTTCATTAACAATGTTGCGTTTGGAACGTGATCCTTTGGTTAACGATTTGATGAACTTTGGCATAGAATTTGTTGGTGCAGGAAGTCCTTCTGTTTTGTTTCAGGTATCAGTGAGATCTTCTCTATCAGATAGAATCAAGCAAGCACAGTAGCAAGACAGTGAGTTGTAGAAAAAGGTAGAGCTGGTTCAGAAAGGTAAGTTGCCTGAATTCAACATTGATAGTGATTGTGTTTTGATATTTGGGAAGAGATTTTGTGTGCCTTGTGATTCACAGTTGAAGAGAGAGCTGTTATTTGAAGCTCATAGTTCTCCGTTTTCAGTTCATCCGGGCAGTACTAAGATGTATAGAGATCTGCGGGAGTATTACTGGTGGGATGGAATGAAAAGAGACATTGCTGATTTTACTGTGAAGTGTTTGACTTGTCAGCAGGTTAAAGCAGAGCGGCAGTTACCGAAAGGGATGCTTCAGCCTTTACCGGTTCCAGAGTGGAAATGGGAGAATATATCCATGGACTTTGTTGTTGGATTACCGAAGACATCTCGAGGTAATAATGCAATCTAGGTTATTGTTGATCGCTTGACCAAATCTGCTCATTTCCTTGCTATACGAGATACTTTCTCTCTTGATCAACTTTCCCGTTTGTATCTTAAAGAGATAGTCAGGTTACATGGAGTTCCTCTCTCCATTGTATCGGATTGTGATCCCAGGTTTACTTCTAACTTTTGGAAAGGCCTTCAGAAGTCGTTGGGTACTGAATTAAATTTTAGTACAGCTTTTCATCCTCAATCAGATGGGCAGTCAGAACGAAAAATTCAGACATTGGAGGATATGCTACGAGCTTTTTCTATGGATTATCAGGGAAGTTGGGACCAACATCTTTCTTTGGTTGAGTTTTCATATAATAACAGTTTTCATTCCAGTATACAGATGGTGCCATTTCAGGAATTATATGGGAAGCGGTGTCGAACTCCAGCTTTATGGGATGAAGTGGGTGAAAGAATGTTGATGGGACCAGAATTGGTAGAAGAGATGGCAGAAAAAGATCAGCTGATTCAGAAACACATGAGAACAGCTCAGAGCAGGTAGAAGAGTTATGCGGATAACCGGAGGAAGGATCTATCTTTCGAGGTAGGTGATCATGTTTTTCTCAAGGTTTCTCCTTGGAAAAGTGTGATGAGATTTGGTAAGAAAGGAAAGTTGAGTCCAAGGTTCATTGGACCATACAAAATTCTGGAGAGAGTTGGATCAGTTGCATACCGAGTGGCTTTACCTCCGAGTTTATCTCAGGTACACAATTTTTTTCACGTTTCGATGTTGAGAAAGTATATGCTAGATCCATCTCATGTTTTGAGTCCAGAGGTAGTTCAGCTGGAAGAGAACCTATCTTATGAGGAACAACTGGTCCAGATTCTTGACCACAGGGATCAAGTGTTACGGAATAAGGTGATTAAGCAGGTAAAGGTTTTGTGGAGAAACCACATGATTGAAGAGGCAACATGGGAATCTGAAAATGCAATGAGGGATAAGTACCCCCATTTATTCGATAAGTAAATAAATTGCAGGGATGCAATTTTCTAAAGGGGGGAAGGATGTAACATCCCAAGTAAGTAATTAGTAATAGATATTTTTATCCATGTCTATTAATGATTAATATAGTGTTATAGAGGCTTAAAATGAAAATAAATACAATATTATGCATGAAATACACTAATATTCTTAAAAGATTATTTTACTGCCTTTTGATGGAAAACCATTTTTGAATCTATATTTTGACAATTTTATAAACTATGTTTGTCAAAATAAACTTATTATTTATTATTGGGACATCAAAATTTAGCTTGTGTGAATTTTTGGTATTTTTCTGACAATGTTCATTTTTTTAATGAATAGTGAAAAATACTGCATTTTACATCAAAACTGATTTTCAATCTAATTTATTTATATGATTATATTATGTTTTTAATTCGTTTTGAAGTGAAAGTAGAATTTATTTTTACCATTTTATCCAATGTTGGTCATTGGAATCAATTTCACTTTGAAATTAGACTTAAACTGGTGTCAATCTTTTGATACTTATTGTTTTGTAAAAACACGCTTTTTGCTCTGGCAGCGGGAATTAATTATAAAATTAATTAATGTGACTTATATGATTTGAATTTTGTAAAATAGACTTCATTTTTGAATTTTGAATATCAAATATAGCGTAGGGTGAATTTTTGGTAATTTTCTAAAAAACTTCAATTTTTGATGAATAGTGAAACCACTAAGTGGTAATCAAGCAAACTGATTTTTCAGTTAAATGAAAGTTTACCACTAATGTGTATTGAATTTTGAAAATCCGACATACATGGTTTTCATTAAGAAGTAAAATGTGGTTCAGTGATATTAAAATAATTTTTTGGTGAATAGTAACTTATTATGTTTTTAATCGCGATTAGTGGTAATTAGTGTAGTTTAAGGTATAAATAATGATTTAATAATAGGAAATGACCTAGAAACATGTCCCAACCTTGTTGGTTGTGTCATGGCCGACCAAGACAAGCCATGGGTCAACTTGGGGACCCCATGGAGACACTTTGGTTTGGAAATGACATAAATAACTTTTTATTTAATGTAAAAGTAAAAATGACACAAACATAATATGTTTTACAAAAACAATATTTACATGGGCATATAAAGATCATATTTTTGATTATAAATAGTCATTGGAAATCTAAAAATATTTCCTACATCATAGTATTTTTTTTATAATTTTTAGACCTTAAATAAATTAAATTATTTATGACATTATAATGATGCAGTGATGACATCATTATTTGACGATTTAAATAAAATGGAAAGACAATGTAAAATCTATGAACTAAACATGGCCAAAACCAATTGGATGAGTGGATTTCAAACCCTTATCACCTTATCCACGAATTATATCAATGTGGGACCTTTGAAAACCGAAACACATTTTCAAATAATGTAATATTTCTTTACTTTCCAAAAGTGCCCCTCCTCTCCTCTTATAAAAGGCCCCCACCTCTACCTCATTTCACACACTCCTCAAGCCTTTGGCTCGGCCAACCCCTGCCCATTAACACTCTACACATCCCTCTCCTCATCCTAGAGGATTCCCTTTGGGCAGAATCATTTCAAAGGAAGCCTTTTGGCTCAAATCAAAAGGAGTTACACTTTTAAAGGTAATTCATTCTCTCATGTTCATTTGTTTTATTTTGCTTCTCCAACCCCCTAAACTCTTTTTATTTACTTATTTTGTAACAACACCAGTATCTTCAATATACAAGGATGTTGTTATAATATTTATTTGAGCTACACTCTCACACAACTACATCAAATGGTTAAAGAACATACGGTTTCCGTGGATGGTGAAATTCTGCCTCCCGAAACGATGATTGTTCAACACTCATTTAACACCTTTAAAGGTGTCCATTATGATGTCACTATTTTTATATATGATATATAATATGTTTATGTTTTCCTTAAGCTTCTGTTTTTTCATTTTTGGCATACCTTTATGGTTTCCATTAGGGGTAAACACGATATCTTCATTTTAGGAAGTGCGGACTACCGCCCCCTGAAAGTGATTTGATTCATTAATACCATATGTGGGATGTATAAAGGATAAAGTTAATGATATTATATATGTTATTATACTGGAATTATTATATACTCTTATATCATTATGATTCTATTCCAGAAAATATGAAATAGAAATGGAAGTAGCGTTAATGCGTACGTACGGCTTACCGTCTCCATGAACGGTGCATTTCATTTCTTACCTCTAAATGATTATGTAATATTATAAATGAATGTATTTACTGGATATATATGACATATATGATATCTACATCATGAATACCATTCTGGATATAATGAACCTTTGACCAAATTAACAACATGTAAGTGTAAGAAGTCTATTTTTGACTTAAGAACCAAATACCGACAAAATGAACATTATTAACTTAACTGATTACATGTTGTTCATAACATGGTATAAAAGGAATAATGAACTTGAAAAAGATTCATAATCAAGTAGAGATTAACTCAAGTTTATTATTCAGGAGATTAAAGAACGGTCGGGTCATGTCGGATATGAGGTATGGGACTTCGTCTCAATCCCCTTTCATTGAGGCATATTTTGTTTTATACACAACTTTCTTTTAAACGGTGTATAAACCCCTTTCACTTTTACTTTTATTCAAAAGGAATTTTTTTATATGAAGCGTTTACTAAACGAAAAAAGGGGAATGTTTTTGTCGTACGTATGTGGCGACAACAACTTCTCCGCCGTCGTGACCATTATTTGAGTTGCGGCTTCCTCTACAAGCCATACCTTTTTTTTAAAGAAAAATAAATACCATGTTTTACAATTATTTTCTTTTAGTATTGAAAATGGTTTTCATAATGTTTTTATATCAATGTGTTGTATTGATATCTTGTGATTGAAATGTGGAAATTTTATGTTTCCTTTATGCATGTTTTATGTGATATGATTATGTTATGGTTCTTGGGCATTATTATGAAGACGGGTGGTTCCGTGATAAACTAAGGGCGGGTGAGCCCGATATAGCTCTCCAATGCATTGGGTAACTCGAAGGAGTGAAACGTTAAGGTTTTTCTGAAGAGATTTAGGGAATATACTATGATGTAACCAAGAGGGTTACTCCCTACGTAAGAATGTTATGAATGCCTCAAGTTACCTTTATGTCTTATGATTTCTATGATTTATTCATGATTTTATGAGGTATGTTAAAGTGCCAATGTTTTATGGGTAAAGTATGATTTCATTCTTATGTATATATGAACTCATGTTTCCTTTCCATGTTTTTTTTATAACCCATACTAAGTTTTTATGCTCATCCCAAGTTTTTGAAATGTTTTTCACAGGTCAAGGGAAAGGTACATGATAAGATGATAGAGTCAAGGATGTGTCAAGAATTAATCCATGTTTTATTTTAAATGTGTTTCCATTGATGGGAATGAAGAATACTATCTTTATGTAACCACATTGTTTATATGTGGAATGTAATGCAAGTTTTATGATCTAATTCTCTAAAACTCTAAACCCGAAAAGATCCTCAATGTGTAATCTTGTAATAACTCAAGATTAAGTAAGGTTTAAGGCTGGGGCGTTATAATATATCCATGGAGTGTGATGAAATTATGATCATATATTTTCATAAGTAATTTACACCAATTTTTCATAAAAAATATTTGAATTAATTCCTTGTGAAAAATAAGAAAGATGGAAAATCTGTTGGTACCTATGAGGAAAATTTTACAAGATTTTTGAGGTTCGCTTCTGGTATTCTCATCAATCCTAAAAGTAAGGGTGATAAATTCATTTGTAGATTAAAACAAATTCTATTTATTTTTTAATCTATAAGGGACATTGGTAGATATGAATAAATCATTCGACGTTAAAAAAATTTAGAAATATATATTGGAGTTATCAGTCAATCTAATGGTTTGGATAGGAAAAAATGAAAGGGTTCAAGGGAAAATCTAAAAAAAATAGATAATTAGATGATTTTTATTTGATGCTTGACGTGTGTAAGGAAACATAGTGTAAATTATATTAAGGGGATTTGTGAATGCTTTTATTATGTAAGGTAAGGTCATTGAGAAATCAACTTATGAAGTTATATGAAGTAGATTAAAATTTATTTGAAAAAAGAGAAAGATCCATGGAATTCACCACCCACACTCTATTGTTTCATATGTAAGGAGGATGGAAATTATGCTAACCAAATAACAAATAAAAAGGTTAATGATAATGATCAATTTCAGTAACCTCTTAAGATGATAGAAAAATGGAAATATCATGTGATCACTCTTTAGAATGAGTCTTATGATAAAGACATAGTGAAATATTCACTTGCTATCATTTCTAGAACTACTAATGTTTTATTTGATTATGTATTTAAAAAGTATTTTAAATATGAATAAATTTATAAGTGTATCAAAATTCCACCCCTATGATTAGATATTGAATTATCAATGAAGAACACTAATGGTACAATGACCATACTTCAAGTCTATGAATCATATATAATTCATGTTTGTAAGAATATTCTTCCTTAAATTCTCATTACTATCCCTATGGTTGAATTTGGTGTTATCTCATGAATTTATTTTCTTTATCTACATTAGCTAACATTAATTTCTAAGGATGGGAAGTAAATTTTGATATTCCAAACCAACCTATGATCATCTATTAGTGTGATGATAAATATAAACTTATAATGGAAATAAAATCCATTTTATGAGTCCTAATTCCAATTAAAATGGGGTATTTATCTTATATGGATTATTAAAAACTAAACTTAAATGATATGAGTATTTTTTGGGAGTTTGTTGATGTATTTCTGGAATATCACACTAGTCATATGCTTAATATTGGATTTGAGTTCTCAAAATAACTTGTACTTTGTACAACCCTAATATTAATGAATCCCTATAGAATAGACCAAATTGAGTTGAAAATTTTGAAGAAGAAACTACAAGGTAATCTTCAAAAGGTATATATTCTCTCAAGTGTGGAACCATGGGGTAAATCTTTTATTTTTTTTATAAAAAATATATTCTAATTAGACTTGATATTTATTATCAAAATCTGAATAATATCATAATCAATAACAATCCCCCACCCCTTATTAATGACTATTTTTGTCAATTATGTAGATCTAAATACTTTTCCATGATTAAAAATCATTTTTTATCATAAAAAAATGGTTAGGAAGGATTATATACCAAAGACAGTATTTTATACAGGTATGTATACAATGATTATATACTGATTAAATTTGTCTTTACTAATTCCCCTATTGTCTTGGTAGATTTATTGAATATATTATTTAGGGATTAACTTGATTAGTTTATGGTAGTATTTATAGATGATAAATATTCAAATGAAATGGAAAACCATGAATATATCTTTATAATTTTGGTGAAGACCCTGATGAAATATGTTTCGCTTGAAAAAATTATCAATAGTGAACTTTGGATATAAAAGGATTCATTTTTTGGCCTTATAATATCTATATATGGTATTCCAATGGATCTATCAAAGAAGGACGTTTCTGAATGTTTTCATAAATCAATCAATGTGATAGATATCAAACGTTTTCTTTATTTGGATAGATATTATCAATGTTTTTTGGATAATTTTTTATGAATTTTTAACCCACTCACCAATTAATCATAGAAGGGACACAAGTACCTTAGCAAAAAATAATGTGAAGTAAATTTCAAAGAATTTTAGGGACGGTTAGTCAGTGCAGCTATTCATACTTTACCCTAAAATATAAAAGAGGTTTTAATCTCTATAGAAACATATAATAATGGTATGGGATGCATCCTAATACGTAATAATATGGTGGAATAATATGCTGAAAAAATTGATAGTTCATGAGAAATATTACCCAACTCAAGATTTGAATATAGCTATGGTAATTGTTTCATTAATGTTATACATGAATTATTTTTATGAAAGAATATGTGATATATATACTAATAAAAAAAATTTGCAGTATATATACACTCAAAAAGAGTTGAACATGAACCAGATAACATGGTTGATTTGATTAAAGATTACCACAACTTAATATATTACCACCCTAGGAAAGAGAACATGGTCTAAGATGCTTTGAGTTGAAAATATCATGTTAGATTATCTTTTATGGGGATCAAAAGTGATCCCATATTTAAGTATTTTAAATGAATTTATCTAGAAATATTAGTGGTAGGGTAGAAAAATTATCTTTCTCAATTGAGTATTCAGCCATATATCCATGTAAACATTTAACAGGAGTAAAATGAAGATGTAGAACTACAGAAGAATATAGAAAATATTTTTTATTTAATACATGAATATAATGGAATTATATGTTTCAAGAACCATGTATGTGTCCATAATAAAATTTTTACATAATGACATTTTAAAGTATCCTTGTAGTTCATCAATTTTTATTCATCTTTAACTTATAAAGATGTATTGTGATTTGAAAGAGTAATTATAGTCAAAAAACCTAAATAGATATATTAATTAGTAGTCTTGATCATTTTTATGCTAAAAATTTAATACCAAGAGAAAAAATTCTAAGGTTATGTTTCAACGATTACACATACCAGAATGGAAAATGGAAAACATCACCATGGATTTTGATGTAAAACTCCCCAAATCATTTAAAATGTCCGATTTTATATGGTTCATTAATGATATACTTATGAATTCATCACAATTCATCTTTATCGCATAGTTTTTATCTTTGGATAAAATTTTTAGGATACACATTAATATATTTGTAAGGTTTCATTTACTACCACATTTTATTGTATATGATTGAGATTTATGGTTTACCTTGATGTTCTAGGAACGTCTTCAGAAGGCTCTGGAAACCATGTTATGTTTTATCACTATGTATCATCCTAAGACCAATGTTTAGTATAAGAGAAATATTAAAAACCAAGAGTATACTCTGAGATATTTCTCTATGTATTTCTTGGGAGTTTGGGATCAACCCCTCTATCTAGTAGAGTTTTAACTCGATAATAGCTTTCAGACATGAATATATATTTTCTTCCTGAATCCCCCTATAAAAATAATTTTACAAATACGACGTGTGTGGATGATATTGTAAAAATAAAGATATTTTTACGTGATATATATATATGTGGAAATGGAAAATAAATTCAAATCCATCCAATGACATATTTAAAAATCTTTGAGTCATTTTAATGTTTTGATGACAATCATAATCCTGATTTTGGGTTTGATGTTGGTGATAATTTTTTCAGATGAATTTATCAAGGAATAAGTTTATGAGATTTATGAAGAAACCAATGATGATCCCCATGTAGATTATCCCCTTTTAGATTCTTTCTCAAGTAGGGAATGTAATTTATCTCTTAGTGCTTAGATTGAAAATCTCTCAATTTTATGATGTGTTCCATGTATCTCTCATAATAAATTACAAATCTAATGTGGATCATTTAATAAACTTATAGGTTAAACCATGATTACATTATCTTTCATATTAATAAAAACCAATGGATATTTTTTATCGTAGGAGAATGTTCTGGGAAACAAGACAACTTTCCTAGTTAATGATTTATGGTGTAACCACCAATTAAAGGAATCTACATGTGAACCTGATGATATCATGAATAAAAATTATCCTCAATTATTCATTTAAAAATAAGGTAATTTAATGTGTGAAATCCATTTTAAGGGTTTTAGAATTTAACACTCTGGTATTTGATGATATATTTTTTTTTCAGAAACAAAAATTCATTTCTTTGCTATCTTGCCTTATATACAACTCTGAGTTTTAACGTACGATAATTTTGTATATCATTATAACCAAGATCTTTAATTGCAAGGTATGAATAATATTAATTGAATTATGAAAATTATATGTTTTACCCATGTATAAAATAAATTTATTTTCTACAAACTGATTAGAAATGAAAATAAAAATCATTTGTAAGTAAATGAAATTATTTTCTAAAAAACAATTTCCATGCCTACAATGTGTTTTTAACATAATAATTTAAATTAATAATTTTTTTTGAATATGTTGAATTATATTTTTAAATTTTATTTTTAATACATAAAATTACCATGCAAATTTTTTTTCTATGCATGGAATAAAAATAATAAAATATTATGCTTAAACCCAATTTTTCAATAAATCGATTTCCTCACAATTTATACACTTATTTTTTAACTTTTGTTCATAGTATTAAAAAAATGATTTTTTAAGAAATAAAATCAGTTTTTAAATCAAAATTTCAAAATTATCATAGTTTGAATTGATAATAATTTTCTAAAACGGTTAATTTTTTTATGAATAGTTAAAAATAATGATTTTTATTAAAAAAATGCCGTCACATTTGAAGCATTTGAAATGTTATATTTCGATTTTACATAGTTTTAAAACTGAAATAACCTCAACTATATTATTATAAATTTAATTTAATTTACTTTAATTAATATTATGTTAAATTTTGTAAAAAGCCATTTTATACTTAAGAAACGGTTTTCTTTTGAAATTATTTTTCATCATGATTGAAGGAATATTTATAAATTAAATACTATAATTTAAATTAATTTATTTTACTAAAATTTATTACAAATTTTTTAAAATAATAATCCATATTTTTTAATATAGTAAACAAAATTTTTGGTAGAAAATAATGGAAAATAATAAAAATAAATAACACAGTTTTGGTTAAGATTTTTTTATCGAGGCATGGTTAAACTAAAATGATACGGGATAATATTATGGAAAAAAATTTACAATTAATAATTTATTTATATATTTTGACTAAATATCATATAAGTATTTTCAGTGATCCATTTTGGATCTTTTTTACAAAGATAACAACATTTAAATACCATAATACTATAAATCATTTCAAGCATGGAACTCTCCAAAATTATAAAAGGGACCCCCTATCCACTTCTCTTAAAACATACAAATACTTTTGAATAATGAATCATACTTAACATACATGGATATTACATCATTTTGTATAATACACATATATAGTCCCAAAGACTATATTAGTTTAGTGCATTTGGAAACATGGTATCATAAACAGATGCTTCATAATACATCTACATATTCTCCAACAAATTTCATCATATCTAGAAACCTTTTGATATATGATACTAAAAACAATTCTTTATATCCTGAGGAAAATAATCATAATAAAAGGGTGAGATCATATGATCCTTAAGGGTAAACATTGAAAATGTGTAAGCCTAAACATGATAAAAAAGGGTATGATTACGTGATCATAACATTGGAAGATCATACCCTTAGTATCAACGATCTTTTAATTGAATCATGGAATAAATATTGGTAGTCCATAAGACATGAATCATAACATAATCAAAGAACATAATCCATGTGATCATAACTTTGACATGAGACAGGAAATTATTGTATGCACATAAACTTGTATCATTGTGATCATGTGAAAATAGTGAAAGGCTCACTAATTGAATTAAGGGCATGAAAACATGCCCCTTCATAGAAATATGTACTGATAACTATGTCCATAAAAATTATTATGGACATGAAAATGGGGGCCATTCATAGAATTGCAAACATGACATCAGGTTGGCACCTAACATAAATACCTCATGATTTATCCATATTTACCCAAATCCAAGGAGAGAGAAATTGGTCACAACCATCATAAAATTAAAACCATATATATGTTTCCCACAAAAAAATATATCAAATCATAAATGATAAAAATAAATGTCTTTCCTAACATTTCATCATAACATAACTCATGGCAGAGAAACATAATTCAAAAACATCAATTCATCATAAACATAAACTATTTTTATTGTTAATAAGAATAGTATAATTGGACCATATACATAGTAAAACATAAGTAAGTTCAAATAAATTTATATTACATGTAAAATATTTTTGAGATATCACTTGAAATCATTATTTAGGAATATATCCATTCTGTTTTGAAAAACAATTCTTAATAAAATATTTCACAATTTTAATAGAAAAAATATTAATCGAAGAAAACCTTATAATATTGTAAGTGATGATTCATTACAATAACGCTACATGAAAGTTTAAATATAAATTAATTCTATATAAGTTAATAAAATATTCATTTCATACTTTTTCAGAAAAACTCACAATGTACCTCATTTGGAAAACAAAAAAAAATCGATTCAAACCATTTCATAAAAAATCAATCATCGGTAAAAATAAAATTAAATATTCATCATAGAATTATAAAAAAATTGAAATATTTTTATAAAACAAGAATTTGGATGATTAGTTTCCCCAAATGGTGGTATAAAATGAAAAAATCTAGATTATTTATTAGATTTTGAAATAATTACTTATCACATAATAATTAGTAGAATCATATGCCCCATTATATAAAACAATATATTCAAATGTGAAGATACCATAATTAATTATAAAATAAATTCATGTTAATTATATACACCACATTGAAGAAACAAGTAGTGTATAATTTGTAATGCCCTGACCCCAATTACCCTGAGTCGGTGCATTATTACATAACATTGGCATGATCACAAAATGCCAAATCTCAGAAGACCGATTAGTTTAGTAGCCTTGGAAACACTAGATACATTCATAATGTTTACATTACATCATAAATTGAAAACTACAACAACATCTTGTCTCCACACTCATATCCCCTTATACTATCCCTGCAGGTTATTCATAAAATACTTCTTCACATCCTGGGAAAAATAAAACATAGAAAGAGGTGAGCTCAAATGCCCAGTATGGATAAAAATATAGCGGAAACTTTCATAAATAGGCATAAACATTTAACAGAATATATAACTAAAACAAAAGCCTTTTAAACTTGAAATTCATCATAATATGGAAAAAATAAAATGAAATAATTCCATTTACTTATTCACAAGGATATTCTACTAGTCAAATAATCACATGCAATATCAGTAATGACTTTCATAATTATGGAATTCATAATGCCAGACTATCATAACCACGTAGCCAAGGCCTCGTGCCAAGACTACAAATAAGATTTTGTCAAGGCCTCGTGCCGAGACACTAGTTTGTCTTGTGATACCTACAGATGCATTAATAAGCTATATCAGGCTCCACCGATCACTTATTAAGTCCAATGCATTCCTCATATGAATATATTTAAACATAACATAAACATACGTATTAAAACTAACATACGAAATTTGAATACTTTCTCCATAAACTATGAATGGTATAGAAATAACACATCCATATTCAAACATATCACAATACCATCAATACAATATGGAAGTTTTGTATCATAATAAATCAACTTCAAGAAATCTTAAAATCCATCAAAGGATGTTGACATAGATGAAATCAAAACTATTTGAGATAAATATCACTTTTTTTGAAATCATATAAATGTAAGATAAATATAAAATAAAACATTTACTTTGAAAATATTCTTATAAGCATGTAAGGGATGCTTCGATGATTTTATAAAGGCGGAAAATAGCCGCACCCTCCGTATATGTTAAAAATACATTCTTACCTTAATTCTGTAGAAAAGGTTAAAAACAACCTTGTTTGGAAAGCGACAGAAAGATTCCTTTATAAAAATCTTATAAAAATTCAACAAGGTTATAAATTACTTCATCCCATAGTCATTAAAATAGTAAGAATAATTTGAAATAAATTTTTAAGAAACATTTATGTGGATGATAAAGAGGTCTCAGTAGATAATTACGTGTAAACAACCTCGGATAATGAAAAGATTGTAAAATAAACCATTACCTTGAACTTTTCCTTAGTTGATGGTATGTTAACCTCCTGTACAATAGTTAAAAAATTGTCATTAAATTATAAATGAACCATATACATAATTATGAAATAACATATGATCTTCTAATAATGCTTTGTTAATAATATTTTAGTATTATCATAGTTTAGGGTGTTAACTTACTCGTTTTTTATATGTTTTGTTACATAAGTAATGTTTTTTATGGATAGGTTGTATCTTATTCATATCCAGAATTATATAATGTTCTTAAATATTGATTTTAATCATCAAATGAGAATTAGTCTTGAATGGATACGATGGGGAATTAATCTCATCGCGTTCCTAGAGACGGTAGTCCGTACGTACGCATGAGCGACAATATCATTATTTGGACATTAAACTAATATATAATTGGATGGTATATCATATATAGAGAATCATTATATTTATTATTTACATGAATTACATATCATTATTATACCCATCCAAATATTGATTTATTGAATAACAATTACAGCACGATGTTGAGATGGTAAGCCGTACCTACGCACGTATGGTGACATATCATTCAAAGGATTGATAGAATACTGAATATGGTTTTAGCATATTTATAATAACATCACAATATATAAGAGATACTGGAGTTTTTATTTTAGAATAGAAATAAAAAAGAAATAAGAAGTTTAAGAAAAAGGAACTTGAAAGAGGGCGGTGAAAACATTACCTCTTCTTTGGGTTCTTCCTTTTGATTTGATCAAAAGGGCTCATTAGGTTTACTTTATGATCAAACTAAGGACTCTAGGATTAAGTGATGGATGTTTTTAGAATAATTTGGTAGTTTTTGGCTGAGTCAAAAGGATTTGATGATGTGATTTAGTGAGAAGGGGTAGTTCCCTTTTATAAGATGGGTGAGGGGAACCTTTGGAAAATCTAGAAATATTATTTTATAATAAATTCATATTCAGTTTTTAATGGCTCCAAAGTGGATTATTTAAAGTCTAAGGTGGGTATGGGTCGAAATAATTTCAATTAATATATTTTAGAGAGGTTTGGGTCACTATATTGATCTTATCATTTATATTTAACTCTTAGTTAAATAGTTTGACTTTTACCATGTCTCTTTGTATTTTTATATTATATAGTTAATAAACTTTTTATATACATCCAAGATACCCCCAAGTGGTCCATTAATGATACTAATATCATGATATAATTCCTTTGTCTGATCCATAGATTTTCCAGAATAAAATATCAATTAATAGTATAATATTTGTAATAAAAACTCATTTATGTCAATTTTGACACTATTGGGTATTTTGTTTTTGATAAATTAATAACAGCATTATTAATTAGAAAAAAATTTATATAACCAAACCTAATATGTCAATTAACTTATAAAATTATTGTAATTCATAAAAAGTCTCAAATTATAATTATTTTGATATTTATAATATCAATATTTTTAATATTTCATTAATTAGGTAATTACCGCATCACCATTGTGTCATAAATAAATTTAATTATTTAATGTCTAAGATTTATAAATAAAATACCATTATTTATAAAATATTTATATCTTTATAATTAATATTTATAATCGAATTTATCTTATGTATATCCCTATATTAAAAATGTTTTAGTTATTAAACTTTGATTTTACTCTTTTAACTCTTCTTTGAATTAAATAATAATAAATGTCCTAATATAATCCAAGTGGACGTAAATGATAATATTTTATTCCTAAGGTTGTTTTTGGTCGAGATACACGTGTACAATAGAATTAGGACATGTGTCAGGGTAATATTAATATCATTTTTACCCTTAATTTCCTTATTTACTTTTAACCGTGGTAAATAATAGTAAAAAGTTACTAATCACAAAAAATTATTTTTATCTCATTGAACCACATTTTACTCCTTGATATTAACCATGTCTCTTGGATTTTCAAAATTACACTCAAAGAATCTGTAAAATTATGTTTTATGAGAATTTCCAAATTCTCTTAGGAGGTGGGTAAAAGGCGGTGAAAAGTTCCATATAATTTTTATATATCTAAAATTATTCTAAACTAAATCCAATGATTTACATTAAACTTATATAGGTATTATGTATCTATTTTTACCATAATTAAATTTAAATCAAATAAATAATTATTTAATTTAAAATTCTGTTTTAAACTATAACTCAGTGTTTTTTTACTATTCATCAAAAATTGAATATTTTCAGAAAAAATACCAAAAATTCACCCTAAGATAATTTCTTTATTCCAAAACCAAAAATGAAGTCCATTTTGAACTTTAAGATTCATAAAAGTTCAAAAAGTGGGTATTAATATTCATAATGACTAGTTTGATTGGTTGTGGTGTGTGTTAGAAATTGAAGTTACTACAACAAACGCTACTGTATTATTCAAAGAGAAGTGTATTGTGGAAGCTTGGGGTGTTACATTCTCCCCTCCTTCAAATAATTTCATCCTCGAAATTTCTAGAATACTGCTGCATGAAAAGACTTGGGTGGTTCTTCATCATATGTTCCTCAGGTTCCCACGTTGCTTCTTCCATGTTATGGTTTCTCCACAAAACTTTACCAGACGATTCGTCCGGTTTCTCAGTACTTGTTTTCTCGTATCAAGAATCCTGATGGGATCTTCGTAATAAGACAGATCGGGTTCCAGTTCTAATTCCTCATAGGTGAGTACATGACTTGGTTTACGGATGTATTACCTCAACAGTGATACATGGAACACATCGTGCACTTTTGAGATACTTGGAGGCATTTCCAAACGTTAAGCTACAACCCCAATTCTCTCTAGAATTTCTAAAGGTCCGATGTACCTGGGACTCAATTTACCCTTCGTACTGAAACGTATAGCTCCCTTCCATGGATATACCTTCAATAAATCCTGATCTCCTACCTGAATTTCCAAATCCTTCCTTCGGTTATCGGCATAGATCTTCTACCTACTTTGAGATGCTTTTATGTGGTTTTGGATAACCTTTACCTTTTCTATTGTTTCCTCCACCAATTCTGGGCCTACAAATTTTCTTTCACCAAAGTCATCCCAACAGGTTGTTGTGCGACATCATTTTCTATATAACGCTTCATATGGTGCCATCTGAATACTCAAATGGAAGTTACTGTTATAATAAAATTCCACCAAATGTAAATATTGATCCCACATACCCTGAAAGACAAGTGAACAAGATCTCAACATGTCTTCTATGGTTTGAATAGTCCATTTTGATTTTCCATATGTTTGAGGGTGGTAGGCAGTGCTCAAATGATGTTCAGTATCCAAGGCCTTCTAAAGACTCATCCATAATCTTGAAGTAAAATGGGGATCACGATCAGAAAAAATCGATCGGGGTACTCCATTAAGTCTCACAACATCATTAATATATAGTCTTGCTAGACGTTCCAGTGGTAGATCTTCTCTTATAGGAAGAAAATATGCTAACTTGGTAAGACAATCAATAATAACCCATATTGTATCATTCCTTCTAGGAGTCTTTGGTAGCCCCATAATAAAGTCCATCGTAATATTGTCCTATTTCCACTCTGGTATGGGAAGAGGATTCATGACTCCTCCAGGCTATTGCCTTTCAGGTTTCACTTATTGACAAACCATACATCTTGACACAAAATCAGCAATCTCCCTCTTCATGTTGTCCCACCAAAAGTGTTCCTTCAAATTTCTATACATTTTGGTGCTCCCAGGGTGAATAGAGAAATTGGAACTATGAGCATCATCTAACAATTCCCTTTTCAGATCAGGTATATTGGGAACACAAAGTATCTTCCCAAATTTCAAAATTTCTTCTTCATAAAAAATGTCTCTCAATCTCCCATCATTCACAGCTTTAATCTTCTTTTGAAATTCTTCGTCATCAGTCTGAGAACTCATTATCCTTTCTAATAAAGATGGTTTGGAAACCATTTGAAAAAGAATTGATGTTTCACCTTCCATGGTGATTCCCATATCCATCTTCACTAGATCCATGAAAATTGGATCCCTTTAAACTCTCATCATGTTCAAAACTCCATGATTATTTCTGCTCAAAGTATCTACCACTTTATTTTCCTTCCCCGGGTGGTAGTGTATCGTGCAATCATAATCATTGAGTAGTTCAAGCCATCACATTTTCCTCATGTTGAGTTATTTCTGTGAGAAAATGTACTTCAAACACTTGTCATCAGTATAAATCTCACATTTTTCACCATAGAGGTAGTGTCTCCATATCTTCTAAGAAAAGATCATAGCTTCTAACTCAAGATCATGAGTAGGATAGTTTTTATCATGCATTTTCAACCGTCGTGATGCGTAGGCAATAACCCTATCATTCTGCATAAGGACACAACAAAGTCCTTTCTTCGATGCATCACTATAAATAACAAACCCTTCATTCCCTGATGAGATAATCAATATAGGAGCATTGACTAATAATCTCTTCATTTTTTCAAAACATTCTTCACACTCTTTTGTCCAAAAACATTTATCCCCTTTATGTGTGAGATTTGTTAATGGGTTAGCCAACCGGGAAAAATTCAGGACGAAACATCGATAATAACCTGCTAAACCAATAAAACTGTGTACCTCAGTTATACTCATCAGTGCAGGACATTCGTGGATTGCTCTTGTCATAGAAGGATCAATCAAGATTCTATCCTTAGAGACAATATGGACAAGAAAAGAAAACTCCTGAATCCAAGAATTCACACTTACTAAACATCCCATATAATTCATGTCTTCTAAGATTCTTCAGGATCATGCGCAAGTGATTTTCATGATCCTCGTAGCTTTTGAAGTATACCAAGATATCATAAATAAATACCTACACAAAATCATCAAGATATTCCTTGGAAACTCTATTCATTAGATCCATGAATATAGAGGGTGCATTAGTTATCCCAAAATGCATTACTGTAAACTCGTAATTCCCTTACCTAGTTAGAAATGTTGTCTTCGGAATATCTTCCTTCTTCACACGCAACAGATGATATCCAGATCGAAGGTCAATCTTTGAAAAGTATTGATCTCCAGGAATTTGGTCAAATAAATCGTCAATGTGAGGTAGGGGATACTTTATCTTTATTGTTATAGCATTGATCTATTTGTAGTCGATACATAAACCCATAGATCCATCTTTCATTTTACCAAAAAGAACAGGGGCTCCCCATGAAAGAAAACTAGGGCGAATAAATACCTCATTACTCAATTCCTCTAGTAGTTTCTTTAGTTCACTTAATTCCACAGTGACCATTCTATAAGGGGTCTTTGATATAGGCCTTGAACAATGAATTAAATCAATAGAAAAATCAATTTCTCATTCTGGAAGATGTCCAGGTAAATCTTCTGAAAACACATCAACATATTCTCTCACAATTGGTACATCCTCTATTTGAACATTCCTTTTCTTACCCACAGTTATTTCATTCTCTTCTTCCCCAATAATTTATTATAGTTGAGCTAATAGGGGTGGATCTAGATAATATTCAGGTGATGATGATTCTTCTCTAAATATAAGGTGTTCCTTATCATCAGCATCAAAAATAGTAACCTCTTTCTGCTTATAATAAATTGTTTCATCATGGTCCGAAATCCAATCCATACCGAGGATTATATCAAATTCAATCATAGGTATGATGATGAGATCCAAAGATATAGAACATTTATGTGCTCTAATGGGGACTAATTCACAGAACATTGTTGCAATGATACTTCCCTTAGGAGTTTTAACTAACAACTCCTTTGCTAAATCAAATTGTAAATATCTTATTTTCTTACCAAACTGGTAAGATATGAAACACTGTGATGATCCAGAATCAAATAATGCATTTTCTAAACTTGAGGAAACAATTAAATTACCTTCCACCATGTCTTTCAGAGATTCTAACTCAGCGGTAATGATAGCATAGGCTTGGCCTTGATCCCTTGGCCTTTTCTGAGGTTAGTTCCCCTGAAACATTGGACATTAATTTTCATAATGTCCCATCTCCCTGCAATTGTAGCATTGGAAATTGGTCTCTTATTTCTTCCCCTTGCAATCACGAGCTTGGTGGCCTTTTTCACCACACTTGTAACAGACTCCCATTCATTTTAGGAAAGTACCGGGGTGTTTCTTCCCACATTTACTACAGGATGGATATTCAACTCTTCCTTTCTTCCCCTTATTTCCATTCCCAAAGTGATCACCAGATCTCTTCTTCTCCTTCTTTGCTTTAAAGTCATAAGACATATAGAATTCCTTTTCTATCTTGATAGAAAATGAGACCATATCTTTGTACAACGAGAAGGTTTATGAGACTAATTCTCGATGGAGAAACAGTTTTAACCCATCAAAGAAACGATCAATCTTACTTCTTTGGTTACGTATATAATCTCCAGAATACCTTGCAAACATTGTATGGTTAGCCTCATACTTTGTGACATTCTCATCCTCCTTTTGTCTCAGACTCAAAAATTGCATTTCCATATCTGCTCGATGGTCACGAAAAAAGTATTTTTCTAAGAAATGTTCTTTGAACTCCCTACATTTTATATTTGATACGTCCTCGTCATACTTTGTGTTTTGAATCAAGGTCCACCATTGATCAACATCTCTAGTGAGGCGGTAAACTGCCATAACTTTTTCCCTTTCAGTACTCCCCAAATCCTGAAATATGTTATCTATGAAATTTATCCATTGCTCAGCTACTACGGGATTTGTACTCCCATTTATCAATGGTGGTTTTTTCCACCTGAAGTGATCTAACATTTATCCTCTATGTTGTGGATCAGGGTGATCCATATGGGTAAGGTTATTATTCATAACCTGATTGAGTTGTCCCAGAATGGTGATTAGCTGATCAGCACCAGTTGCATCACCAGCTCCACTATAATTATCTTGAGTAGGAGGGAAATCCCTACATGGAGTGCGTGCATTGATACGGTTTCCATTTCTTCCACTAGGAACCATTTCTCAACAATGGCATAAACTAGATCGGTTTATGAATCCAAATACATAATTCCATACTTGTAAAACACTTAACATAAATTGAACTATTTATGGATATAATCCATAATCATAAAGAAATTTTCTTTGAGGATTATATACTCATAAATTCTTCATAATGGGTTGTAAATAAAATTAGAATTATCCAAAGCATATCCCCTGGCAGTGTCGTAACAAAGAGTGCAGCAAGCCCCGTTTTCATGCACCAGTTCCCGTTCGAGTCTAGCTCAAAGCGGTGTTTTCGGGTGTTACCCCTAGGTACATCTGTGCCAGAGACATCCCTACCTACTCATATCCATACAGGGATGTATTTCTTGGAAAACTCACAAAATATCCACAATACCAAAATTCAAAGAAGTTCTTCTATACTAATCCCCAAAGTCTTACTTAGGGCTATGTGCTCTAATCAGAGTTTATCTAAATATAGCTTCCAATGGTTGTACTAAAATTCATCTGATACCAACTATAATTCCCTGACCCCATTTACCCATAGTCGGTGCATTATTACATAACATTGGCATGATCACAAAAGATCAAGTCTCAGAAGACCGATTAGTTTAGTTTCCTTGGAAACACTAGATGCATTCATAAAGTTTAAATTACATAATAAAGTGAAAACTACACCAACATCTTGTCTCCACACTCATATCCTCTTATACTATCCCTACATTTCATTCATAAAATACTTCTTCACATCCTCGGGAAAATAATACATAAAAAGGGGTGAGCTCAAATTCCCAGTAAGGATAACAATATAGCGGAAACTTTCATAAATAGGCATAAAAATTTAAGGTAATGTATAACTAAAATAAGCCTTTTAAACATTCAATTCAGTATAATATGGCAAAAATAAAATGAAATAATGACATTTACTTATTCACAATGATAGTCTACTAGTCGAATAATTACATGCAATATCAATAACCACTTTCATAATGATGGAATTCATAATGCCAGACTATCATAACCATGTAGCCAAGGCCTCGTGCCAAGAATACAAACAATATTTTGTCAAGGCCTCGTTCCAAGACACTAGTTTGTCTCATGAGACCTACCGATTCATTGAGGATCTATAGCAGGTTCCACCCATCACTTATTATGTCTAATGCATTCCTCATATGAATAGGTTTAAACATAACATAAACATTTGTATTAAAACTAGCATAAGAAATTTCAATACATTCTCCATAAACCATGAATGGTATAAAAATAACACATCCATAGTGAAACATATCACAAAACCTTCAATCCAATATGGAAGTTTTATATCATAACAAATCAACTTCAAATAAACTTAAAATCCACCAAAGGATGTTGACATAGATGAAATCATAACTATTTGAGAGAAGCATTAATTTTTTCAAATCATTTAAAAGTCAAATAATTATAAAATAAAACATTTACGTTGAAAATATTCTTATAAGCTTGTAAGGGAATATTCGACTATTTTATAACGGTGGAAAATAGCTGCACTCGCCTTATAAGTTAAAAAGACATTCTTACCATAATTCTGTCGAAAAGGTTAAAAAGGACCTAGTTTGGAAAATGAAAGAAAGATTCCTTTATAAACTTCTTATAAAAAGTCAAAAAGAATATAAATGAATTTATCTCATAGTATTTAAAATAGTATGAATTATGTGAAATAAATTTTTCTGAAATAGGGATGTGGATGATAAAGAGGTCCCAGTAGATAATTACGTGTAAACAACCTCGGATAATGAAGAGATTGTGAAATAAACCCTTACCCTGTACTTTTCCTTAGTCGATGGTATGTCAACCTCCTGTATAATAGTTAAAAAATTGTAATTAAATTAAACAAGAACCATATACATAATTATGATATCATATATGATCATCTAATAATGATTTGTTAATAATATTTTAGTATTATCATCATTTCAGGTGTTATCTTACTCGTTTTCTATTATATGTTTTGTTACATAAGTCATGTTTGTTATGTATAGGTAGTATCTTATTCATATCCAGAAATATATAAAGTTCTTAAACATTTATTTTAATCATCAAATGAGAATTATTCTTGAACGGATATGATGGGGAATGAATCTCGTCGCGTTCGTGGAGACGGTAGTCCGTACGTACACACGAGCGACAATATCATTCATTTGATATTAAAATAATATATAATTGGATGGTATATCATATATACTGAATCATTATATTTATTATTTACATGAATTATACATCATTATTGTACCCATCCAAATAATAATTTATTGAATAACAATTACACCACGACGTGGAGACGGTAAGCCGTACGTACGCATGTATGGTGACATGTCATTCAAAGGATTGATAGAATATTGAATATGGTTGTACCATATTTATAATAACATCAAAGTATATCGAATATACTAGAGTTATTATTTTATAATGGAAATAACAAAAAAAAGAAGTTGAAGAAGAAGGGAACTTGAAAGAGGGTGGTGAAAACTTTACCTCTTCTTTAGGTTCTTCCTTTTGATTTGATCATAAGGGATCCTTAGGTTGCCTTTATGATCAAACTAATGAATCTTGGTTGATGTGAGGGAAGTTGAGAGAGATTAATTTGGTAGGGTTTGGCCAATGCAAAATTCTTTGAAGGTGTGAATTGGAGAGAAGGGGGAGTTCCCTTTTATAAAAGGGGTGAGGGGCACCTTTGGAAAAGCTAGAAATATTATTTTATAATAAATTCATATTCAGTTTCTAAAGGCTCCAAAGAGGATTATTTATAGGTTAATGTGTAGATGGGTCGAAATCCTTTGAAACAATAGATTTTATACAGGTGTGGGTCACTATATTAACCTTATCATTTATATTTAACTCTTAGTTAAATAGTTTGACATTTACCATGTCTCTATGTATATTAATATTATATAGTTAATAAACTTACTATATACATCCAAGAGTCCCCCAAGTGGTTCATTAAGGATAAAAATATCATGATATTAGTCATTTTTCCTACCCTTATATTTTTAGGAATATAATATTTGTTTTAAAAACTCATTTATGTCAATTTTGACACTATTGGGTGTTTTGTTTTTATATATTCATAACAGCATTATTAATTTAAAAACAATTTATATAACCAATCCTAATATGTCATATTAACCTATAAAATTACTTTAATTCATAAAAAGTCTCAAATAACAATTATTTTGATATTTATAATATTAATTATTTTAATATTTCATTAATTAGGTAATTACTGCATCACCATTGTGTCAAAAATAAATTACTTTATTTAATGTGTAAAAATTATAAATAAAATACCATTATGTAGGATATTATTTTAGAGTTATAAATAATATTTATAATCGAATTCATCTTATAAATAACCCTATATTAAAAATGTGTCAGTCATTAATCTTTGATTTTAACACTTTTTACTCTTCATTGAATTAAATAATAATAAATGTCTTAATCTAATACATGTGGACCTAAATGATAATATTTTATTCCTAAGGTTGTTTTTGGTTGAGATAGACTTGTCCAATAGAATTAGGACATGTGTTAGGGTAATATTAATATCATTTTTACCCGTAATTACCCTATTTACTTTTAACCGTGCTAAATAAAAGTAAAAAGTTACTATTCACCAAATATTATTTTTATCTTATTGAACTACATTTTAATCCTTGTTATTAACCGTGTCTCTCAGATTTTGGGAATATAGCTCTCCGATGCGGTAAAATTATGTTTTATGAGAATTTCCAAATTCTCTTAAGAGGTGAGTAAAAGACGGTGAAATGTTCCAAAAAAATTTTATATATCTAAAATTATTATAAACTAACTCCAATGAATTAAAATGAACTTATATAGTTATTATGTATCTATTTTGAACTTAATTAAATTTAAATAAAATAAATAATAATTTAAATAAAAATTTAGTTTGAAACTATAACTCAGTTTTTTTTCACTATTCATCAAAAATTGAATGTTTTCAGAAAAATACCATAAATTCACCCTAAGCTAATTTTGATATTCTGAATCCAAAAATGAATTCCATTTTGAAAGATAAAATTTATAAAAGTTAAAAAAGTGGGTATTACTATTCATAACTACCACTTTGATTGGTTGTGGTGTGTGTTAGAACTCTATGTTGTGTACAACACACACTACTGTATTACTCGAAGAGAATCGTACAGTGGAAGCTTGGGGTGTTACATAATTCATGTCTCCAATTGAAATAAAAGTGAGACAAAAATACAATAACTTTTTTCTTGACTCTCATCATACTCATACAAACATCACGTATAATGAATATAAGTTTATTATAAATGAATTATAGAACAATATTCTCATATATAGTACTAAATATTATTTTATTATTATTATATACTACCCATTTATAAACAATTCTATGCTAATGTTAAAATTCAGGTAATATTCTCTTTCTTTTTCGCATTTGTTTTTACTTGTTATCCTTGGTCCTCTTACATAGATCATCATTTCATCATCTCCAGAATTATAATCAGGAAATTAATATCATATATATTTATCATATATTTATTTATGGTGATTCATAAAATTTAATGATAGAAAATAAAATACACCATTCATGGAGATGTTAGGTTGTACGTACGCATGAATGTTGTTTTCATTTTCATTCCATTTTAAAAGAAATAAAATTATATGAGATAATATCATTCAAGAATCATAATTATTTTATTTATATTATATATATTCATAACATATATCCTTATTACTATTCATATGAAATATTTTTGAAAAAATCCACTTCTCATTATAGAGATGGTAGGTCATACGTATGCACAAGTGATATTATTTTGTGCCAATAGATTAAATGGTGAAAAAGTAGATATGATATAATTATAATTATTTCAAAAATTTTATATATAATCATTATAAACATCGTAATTCCAACTTAGAAAATATTGTGAAATGAGATGGGGGAGGAGGTGACTTTTAATAATCAAGATTAGGGGAACTTTTGGAATCTACTGAAATAGAAATTTAATTTAAATTAAATAACAATAAAAATACCTCTAAAATGAAATTAATTACAAGATAAGATCATATAGGGTTTTTATGTCATCATCCAACCTATTTTTAAATAGGTTTTCGTGTCATTTTATACCTTATCATTTTGAATAACTCTTAGTTATTCCATTTTTCTTTTAACTATGGTTACAATGTTTTCAATATTAAGAGGATGTAAATTTTACATTTAAAGTATAATTTGTAATATAAATGGATAATTTGACATATTTTTTTACCATATATCATCCCATATTCCTTATATGATATTTTTAGGAATTTTAAACAATTTAATATAATATTAATTTAAAACAATATCATAACTGTCAATTCTGATACTATATTGAACATTGACTTTAAAAAAATGAATGCAACAATATAAATTAAAACTAATTCAACTAATACACCCCTAAAATGCCATATTAACTTATAAAATTATTTAATCGCATTCTTTGAGTAAAATTATATTAAATCTAATATTTCTAATATAATTTAATTGATTGTTTCATCAGTTGTATAATTACCACATCACCATTTTGTAATTATTTAGGAAAAATATATCAAAAAAAATTTAAAAATAGATTTTTCTGATGTAAATAACCATTTTAAATTTTCTAATAATATCTATATATTTGATCATATCTTCTATTTAAACAAATACTAAAAATATTATACTTTTTGAAAGTAAGTTTTGTGCATTTTTGTCACTCCCTTTGATTTTAATAATAATCAAATTCATCTTCATTGAAAACTATCAATTTAATTATTACATTTTCAACCTTATATGTTAAAGGTCTAATTAAAATCAAAAAATAAAATGTTGGCATTTGATAGGGTATGTTTTTAATATTTAAATTATTATTTTTTCACTTAATTACCTGATTTTCCCTTAATCATTGTTATAGAAATTAGTAAAGTTACAATTCATATTTTCTAGAAATAAGAGATTCTTATTTAATAAATTTATAACCTGTGGTTAAAAATATTTTTTCCATTATTTCAGATTAAATTCATAGAAATTTTTGAAACTAATTAAATATTAACCCCACCAATGGGACGAAAATAAGGGTTTTAAGTCAAAATGTTCAAAAGATTGAAATATTTATAAGTCCAATTTCAATGTAAAATTTATTAAAATTACCTAAGTTAGGTTAAATTATAGAAATTATATAAAATTGTAATTTAAATCAGATAAAAAATATAATTTAACTATTAAAAAAATATAGAAGAAATAACAGTTTCCAATTAAAATTCGGATTTTTTTTCACTATTCATCAAAACCTGATTCTTATCAAAAAATGCCAAAAGTTCCCCCAATGGTAATTTTGATATCCTTATATAAAATAATATGTTTATTATTGAAAATTTCATTTATTAAAGTGTCAAAATATATATTTTAAACAACTACACCAGGAAAAAATAACAAAACTGTCTTTTTTAGAGAAATACTTCTTTTATTACTTAAATTTGATTTATTTTTATATCATGTCCAGAATATAAATAAGATTAATTTTAAAAATTATATTTAATATATTAAATATATATTATTAATATAAGTCGTCTTGTTTTTTAAATTTATTGGTACAAAACACAATTCTGTACATTTAAATATATTTTTTCAGAAAAACATTTCCGTTTATTTAAAAAGGGTTTTCCAATAATTTATAATTAATTGGTTAAATATTTATATATACATATATAAACCATAATTTAATTAGTTAGTTAATCATTTTCATTCCCACCATTCTAATGTCTAGGTTATAATTATCTAGTTTAAATACTTACAATAATAAAAGGTTGGCTTGTAGAAACTAAGTATTGAATGTAACTCAATCTTAGTCTATGTGACATGTAATGCAAAACATAAAAGAAATAATAATATTCAGAAACAAATTTATCTCATAAAAATATCTGTATTTTACTTTCTACACCGCTCAAAATTATTTTTCCCTCAAAATATTTTGGGGTTATCAAGGGTTTAAAACATGAAAGTTTCTATCATGGAAACCAACATCATAAAAATGAATGTTAAAACTTATATTTAAAAAGGGAATCCTAAAAAGTTAATAGTTACCCAAACAAACACATAACTAGGTTACCACGAAGGATAAAATAAGTGAAAAGTGAAAACATGGACATGGAAGAGAAATATAACTATCATGTTGTGATGGAGAGTGATAGAGAACATATACAATATAAGGATAATGACCAAAAAACCACAAACCATATAGGACTGAAAAAGGTCGCTGATATCATCAAAAATGAGAATAATAACATAAAATTTTATTTCAAAATATATTTATATTATATAATTAATTGATTTCATTTCATAAGTGCAATATCACCAGGTGTTTTGGCCTTTATCAATTTCTATTTCATCATTTATTACAAGTAATGAAGGTGATAGTTTCATTCTTGAAGCGCTAGTAGAACATCAGATCCATAAATAGAATGATCGATCAGTACATATATCCTTATCACTACAAAAACGTTATTACAAGTTACACTATATGCATAAATCCTCATATGGAGGGGTAATAATTTAATATCTAAAACCTCATCTGATGTTTAATATAGAATATTCTATTAATGGTTAACCTTGTAACTCTACTAAATGATAAATGTTTAAACCTTTTTAAATTAGGTCCCCAACATTTCTCAAAAACATCATAGCATCAATCCCCCATATATCATAATGTATCTCTTATTTATCACATTCCAAACATGTGAATACATTAAACATTTATTCTCTTGAAATATTATAATTACCAAAAATATTTATTAAAAATATGCCTTCATTATTAATCAAAATATTATTGGATATTTTCTTTCAGTAAAAATATATTATAATCTCCACCAGTGATAGCATAACCCACTTTTTCAAAAAAATCCACGATCAGTTTCAAAGTGATTAGTATAGTACAATTGACTTATTCATATACAGCATATCGTTATATAAATATCATTATCTCACCATTAGGAATATATTAAGGGTTATCTTTTCCTAAATCATGTGTTTCAAATGAATATCACATTACTACCTCGATCACATTTCATGGTTACCAGTACAATTTAAAATATGCTCTGAAATCCTTAAGAGAACTATAGTATACTAATCATTAGATATTACCTTATTACATAATCCCATAAAAGAAATTCTACAATATTATTTTTTAATTACATTACAAACACACTTCAATCATCCAACTTTCATCTTAAACCATTACTCAGGCTTCATCATCTTATTTTTTAATTCCCATTTCCTGGAATGTGATAGATGAATCATGTATTGAGGTTCCTCAACCTCAATATAAGCTTGCTTCTTCTGTTTAATTTAAACCATATTGTTATCACATCTCAATCATTTCACATGTCATTTTTGGTCTCTTTATGCTTATTGGTATAACCAGTAGTCATAACACCTTCCAGATTCTATTAATGAGATTTACACTTAGAAAATCAATTTGCATAATTCTCATACTTTCCACATATAAAACATTCATTTTATCAATATTCCTTCTAGTTACTAATGTTGAATGAGACTATAAAGCATAGTCTGATCAATACATGTATTAGTAGAAAAACACACAATCCTGAAAAAATGCTTATAGGATACCTAAATATTTAAAACAATTTTCACATTTATGACACATTAGGCTTATCCTAGGATAAATTACTATAAATATCATCATAAATATACCTATGGACCTCACTAATGGTTTCTTATCATTATTTCTAGTAGTAAACTAAATCTCTCTTCTGATACCAACTATAATGACTCAGGATTAAGGTATATAGATATTACATATTTTTTGTTGACTACCCTCACATAAACCCAGAGACTGTATTAGTTTAGTTCCTTTGGAAACTTGGAAGAAAAATAACTAGTTCATAATATATATATATATATATACACACACACATATTCACCTCCCTATTTCTTCATATATAGAAATTTTTTTACATACCATAATTAAAATATTTCTTCATATTTTGGGGGGAAAACATAAGAAAATGGTGAGATCAGATGCTCAATAAGGGTAGACAAGGGTGATATGTAAGAATAAATTTAAGCATAAATGGTCTAAGAATGTTATCATAACATTAGAAGATTATACACTGCATTCAAGGATCACAAAAATGATTCATGGAATAAATATTTTTAGTTCATAAAACATGATTCATAAGGGAATCAGAAAAAATAATTATGAAATCATAACATTGACATAAGACAAGAAATTTTTGCATAAAAATAAACTTAAAGCATATTGAACATGTATAAATAGTAACAGGTCCACTCATTAAATTAAGAACTTAAAATCAAGACTTTTTATAAACATATAAACATGAAAATCAAGTACACAGATAAAATTATGGACATTAAAACAAGGTAAATGAATTGAATTATGAACAAAAAATTGGATTCACCTCATCTGGACTTCTTGTAGCCTTTTCATCCTCTTCGCAGGATCTGGCCCCTTTTCTCCCTCATGGATCTGCATTCACTCGGGTTCTATTTTTGTTGTCCCCGCCTTTGTTCTAGTGTGATTTTTAGGCCCTCTCAAAGGTTGGTTGTTGATGTAGCTTTTGGATGATATTTATATACTCTGATCTCTCATTCCCCTGTAACCCTCCATGTCGGAGCAGAAGTGGTGGGGACTATGAGTTTTTTGAATATTAGGATTGGTGGTTTCCAGTTTTCATGAACTCCCCAATTAAGTTTACCCTCATTTTGTTGGCTCATGGTTCACTACCTCATTATTGGATGGACTTTCCCTACTTTTATACCATGTTACTCTATGCCTCTTCAAGGTGGATCAGGAGCTATGGTATCGATGAGGTTTTGGGATGTGTGGTTACTGGTCTTCGACGTTCTTGGTGTGAGACCTCCACGAGGGCTTTGTTCATTTATGAAATCCAATCTCACGACATCATTAATGTTCAGTGATGGTTTTTTTTCTATTCAATACAAAATTTTCATTTCATCTTCCTAGTTCTTTTTGTGATAGATGATGTGATTTCTATTATTGCAAAGATGGTGGCAATGTATTGGTTTTTCAGTGTTGGGATTTCGATGGTTTTTGTTTTACAGGAATCATTGTACAGCTCCGGCGATGATGATGGAAAGGTTTCTGATGGGTGCTATTCTTCTGGTGCTAATATTATGTGTCTTTAGTGATGGTTACATGTTGATAAGGTTTTCAATGTGATTATGTAAAAGTCAGTGATGCACCTTTATGGTTTCTTGTGTGGCTTGTGGTGTGGGTGTTTCATGTGAGGACCTCTTTGTCACCGATGGTTTTTGAATTTGAATTTTTATATTTTTAAATTTTAAAGGTGATTTTTGAATGATGTAATCTATATAGAAATTTTCTTGAAGGTAGTTCTATTGATAAAGTTTTTTTTCAACAAAACCCTACTTTTTTAAGGGAGATAATTGAGAATAATACTCTATCTCTTTTTTATGATTTTGATGTTCAAAATAACCCTTATTTGTTATTCTAATAATTTTATTTCTATGTATATTTCAGGAAATTAAAATTATTTATTTCTGTATATTGGAAAAATATTAAAGTGTTTTATCTATGTGGAATAATTGGAAAAGTGTTTGGAAATGATTTTTTCATATTTGCGTGTTTTGAAAACAATGTTCATGATCTACTTATTTAGAAATCACATTCGTGTGTTTTGGAAATACTGTTAATAACCTATGTTGAGGGGCATAGCGTAAGGATGGAATCCGTCGTTTACTTTACAACATATGAGAAAATTATGGTTAAGAAACCATACTTTATATATAAATGTATTGAAGAATTACCCAACATTTGGAAGGAACCTTACATTGGGGATATCAGAAATGAATAGAAGAAGTACCCTACATTAGTATGGAACGTTAAGTTTGTTTCTCAAAAGTATGGTTCATCAAACTTCTGTCTGAATAAAACCTTATGTTTTATCAAAATGTATTGATCATATACCCTACGTTTAGAAGCTGATAAAAGTATGGATCATCATCCTTGATTTTATAATGAACCTTACGAATCATGTATCTTATCGTTTAATAAAAAGTAATGTATGGATATTATACCATATGTTTGAGAGTTGAATAAAAATGTATATTTTAACCACCATACATTCTCAACCTTATGTTCTGAACATTATGTTTAGAGAATGTATGCTATGAATATTCAACCCTATTTTTTGCGTCAATGATTTTTTTTTTAAAATTGTAATTTTTTTTTAAAGGTTGGGGCCGAAGCCTCATTTATTATTAAAGGAAAGCAAAGACCTCTTTTAACTGGGTAGAGGGAGACCCATTACATAGCCCGAAGGCCCAGTGGGCATTTAGCCCATTACATGGCCCGTAGACCCATTTTATTGGCCCGAAGCCCATTCTGTGAATAGTACTGCTACAGTGCTGCACAGTAACCGCCACCGCTACAGTACTCTGCCACCGCTACAGTGCCCTGCCGCTGCTACAGTGCTCGCCGCTGCTACAGTACGCTACAGTACTGCTACAGTAACCTGCGCCCAATGGGTTTTGAACCCCCATTTTTCATGTAGATTTAAGGGGTGCTTACCACTAAGCCAAACCCCAACTACAAAACGTTTGTATGGGTAACGAGGTATAGGGCTGGCCTTGCCCACCTACGCGCCTCACGTTCCCCAGCTAGGCCCAAGGTGGCCAACCCTTGGGCTTGGGCCAGTTCCCACGGAGTCGAGGGGACGAGAGGTTCGCTGACAAATGGTGCGTGTTGCCTTTGTGAGGACTCGAACCCGGAACCTCAGCGACGGGTCGCCACCGCCTTGAACCAACTCACCCAGCCCCCGCGGGCAAAACGTTTGTATGGGTAACGAGGTATAGGGCTGGCCTTGCCCACCTGCGCGCCGCACGTTCCCCAGCTAGGCCCAAGGTGGCCAACCCTTGGGCTTGGGCCAGTTCCCACGGAGTCGAGGGGACGAGAGGTTCGCTGACAAATGGTGCGCGTTGCCTTTGTGAGGACTCGAACCCGGAACCTCAGCGACGGGTCGCCACCGCCTTGAACCAACTCACCCAGCCCCCGCGGGCTCAATGATTTAAATTACAACTGTATTGATCAATGGTATTTATGTAGATTATTAGGGTGATTTCAAGACAAATTCAAAGACCGAATTCAAAGCACATCTTTGAATGATTCAAAGAAATTTAGTTGTGATTCAAAGGGTCAATTTAAGAGGAAATCATCATGCCGAATATTCAAGGGAGTCACGACTACTCTGTTATTCAAACATTTGAATATCGCGATTCTAAAGGTGACTTATATGGATATATTTTTTTTAAGGAAACGCTCATCGTAATTCATATATATATATATATGATATTTTGTATTACAAAATAGTGGGGAGAATAATCAATAAAATATATAACAATCTCTTGAGTTATTCATGACTACAATTTTACAGAGTCATTATAGATTTACAGATCTGCTGCTACCAAGATCTTTCTTAATCTGTTTTTCTAACAAAGAAGAAACACATTAAAGATTCCCCATTTCTACATCGAATATCTTTTGTGAATTCATTGTTAATATATTCGCTAAATTTATTTCTATATCTATTGCAACTGGATCAACTCTGAACTACCCTTTATCTGAAGAATATCTTTTCTGAAGATGACAATCAATCTACTGTATGTTAAGTGATTTTGCAACTGTGAAGATCTAGTGGAAATTAGATCAAGACAGATGCTCTTTTTATTTTGATTAACTAGATTCTCGTACTAAGATGTTTATTTGGTTCTGTGTATAAACTAGAAGGCTCTGTTTTTAGCCATAACATGTAATGATGTCTACTTTCTACACTCAGTTGTGGATGTTCTATTAATAAGAGTACCTGATAGTGATAGTCACCAAGATCATGGAGTAGAGAGTTGGTGGAGTAGAGTAGGGGCCTTATGTTCCCCAAACCACTATACATATTTGTGTTCTTTATAACGACCTGTACTTTACATACATGGTTATTACTTTAGAATTTAAGCATACTTATTACAACATATAACAAAACCATGATAGGACTGTATAGGTATAGTGTCTTTAGAAACTGGGAAACATAAACAACTGGTTCATAAATCATCTATATTGTATCCTATTTATTTCATCATATCTAGAGTCCCTTTTGGCATATCCTACTTAATACCCTTCTTCCTAACCTTGGGAAAACAAAACGTACAAAAGGGTTAGCTCAAATTCTCAGTAAGGGTAAACAAAAGAAATATAAATCATATCATATTCATAAGAACATAACATTTTGAAAATATTAACCTGCAAAAGAGAACATAATATCTTAACATGGGATAAATCGTAGTAGTGAAATGTAACCCCAATAATCATAACTTAAAACATGATACTTTTTGTAATACACATATAATCATAGAAAATCATTTCATATTATTCAAGGATCTTTCCAAATACTATCATAGCAGACATTGTCCATTACTGAAACGAGTTCACTCTGGGTTCCAGTCCTGTATCACTAAACCAGATTAACATGATGATCCGTCCATGTCTATCTCATGAGATATAAATCATTACCCAATGCGTTGGAGGGAGATATAGGTACCACCCATCTCATAATAAAACAATTATTATGTGTGCCACAAAATCATTAATTATACATCATATCATAACCCATGTAATAAAAATGGGATTCATAAACATCATGCCATCATTACATAATCCATAAAAGTACTTCATAAAAATAATTCCATAATAAAATAATAAAATAAATGTAATAATAGGGATAGAAACAGAACCCTATATTATCTTAGATGGAAAATAATTTTGATAAAACACTTGAACTCCATTCTTGAGGAAATTATCCTTTCTGCTTCAAAAACATTTTTCATTTCTTTACATGTCATTCAATTTTAAACTAAAATAATTTGATTAAAAATGAACTTGAATACTTTTAAATGAATCTTCATGGAAATAATTTTCTATGAAATCATAAAAATCTATTCATTCCATAAAAGTTAATAAAACAATATTCTCGTACTTTGGCAGAAAAAGTCAGAAAGTATCTCGTACGGAAAACGAAAAAAGATTGTTTTCATATATTTTAATAAAATTGACCAATAGGTAAAATTGGATTTAAACAATTATAGGGGGATTGAAAAAAAATTTCATATTGAGGAAACATGGATGTGGATGATAAATATGCCCCAGTAAATTTTGAAGTATAGACAATCTCGGATAAAAATGAGATAGCGATATTTTACCTTACATTAGGTATGATTTTTTTTGTACGTATCAGAACTTCCTGTATAATGATTTAAATAAATCCATTGACTTATTAAAGAATCACATTCATTGTTATGATATCATATATGGTCATATTCTTATCTTCTTATTAGTAATATTTCATTGCAACTTGTTATTCGGGTGTTCATTGCCTTATGTTCTTATGCATGTTTTATCGAATAAATTCTTATTTTTCTTTCTAGGTTATAGATACCTCATATCTAGAATGGTATTAGTGTAATATATATCATATTTATTCATTCAATTCATTTATATAATCATTATTCAATGAAGATCATTTAGATAAAGTCACATCACATCGTGGAGACAGTAGGCCGTACGTACGCACGAGCGATGATATTGATCCCATGATCGTGGAATTGTATTGAGGAATATTTATACTATTTAAGAATAAATATCACTTTACAATAATAATATATAATTATTCTTTACACCATTATACCCATCCAATTATGGTGGTGGTGGAAAACAGATTACACCACGGTGTGGAGACGGTATTCCGTATGTACACACGCGCGGTGATTTCGTTTTCCGTAGGATGAATAGAAGGTGAAATATGGTTGTTTCATATTTATAATAACATATCAGTATATGAGTGATACTTATGTTATTACTTCATAATAAAATAAATAAATAAGATGAAGTAGGAGAAGAAGTAAATTTGAAAGAATCGGTAATGGATATTACCTCTTCTTCGACAAGCCTCTTTGAATCCTCCTCTTAGGGCACTAAAAATTGTTATTTGAAGGAGAAAAGGACCTATAGTATGATTATATGGATGTTTATAAGGGAAATGGGTAAAGGTTTCTCGATATTGAAGGCTCAAAATGGTGTGAGGAGGAGAGGGATGAGGTGCCCTTTTATAAGGGAGGAGAGGGGCACCTTAGGAAAAGCTTAAAATATTATTTTATAACAAAGTCATATTCAGTTTATAATAGCTCCAAATTGATTTATTTCGAAGCTAAAGTGGGAATGGGTCGAAATACTCTAAACCAATAGGTTTTAGACAAGTTTAGGTTACTATTTTAACTTTATCATTTAGATTTAACTCCAAGTTAGATAATTTATCTTTTACCGTGTCTTCTTGTTTTCTTATACTATATAGTTAATAAACATACAATACCAAGCCAAAAGAACCCCAAGTGGTTCATTATTAATATATATAACCTTATCTAAGTCATTTATCTGAACCTTATATTTTTAGTAATATAATAACAATTAATAATATAATATTTTTTTAAAAAACTATTTTATGTCAATTTTGAAACTATTTGGTAATAGATTTTTGTGATACTCATAACAGCATGATTAGTTCTAAAAAAGTTAATTAAATAAATACTGACATGTCATATTAACCTATAAAATTAGTGGAATTCATATAAAGTCTAAATTACATTTATCCAGGTATTTATAACATCAATTATGTTAATATTTCATTAATAATGTAATTATTGCATCATCATTGTGTCATAAATAAATTAAATTATTTAATGTCTAAACATTATAAATAAAATACAATTATGTAGTAAATATCTTTATATTTTTAATTAATATTTATTGTCGAAATTATCTTATTTATAACACAACATTAAAAATGTTCTTGTTATTAAACATTGATTTTTACTATTTTAACACTTATTTAAATAAAATAATAATAAATGTCCTAATCTAATCCAAGTGGACCTAAATGGTCATATTTTACTCCTAAGGTTGTTTTTGGTCGAATTAAACTTATCCAATAGAATTAGGACATGTGTTAGGGTAATAATAATATCATTTTTACCCTTAATTACCCTATTTACTTTTAACCGTGGAAAATAAAAGTAAAAAAGTTACTATTCAAAAAAATTATTTTTATCTTATTGAACCACATTTTACTCATTGATATAAACCGTGTCTTTTAGATTTATGAAATTCCCCTCATAGAAGCGGTAAAATCATATTTTATGTAAATTGGCAAATTCTCCTAGTAGGTGGGTACAAGAAGGTAAAAAGATTAATAAAATTTTTATATATCTAAAATTATTATAAAATGACTCCAATGAATTACATTGAACTTATATAGGTATTATGTATAAATTTTTCACTAAAATAAATTTAAATTAAATAAATAATTATTTAAAAAAATAGTCTGTTTTTAAATAGTAACCTAGTGTTTTCACTATTCATCAAAAATTGAACGTTTTCAGAAAAATACCAAAATTTCACCCTAGGATAATTTCGATATTCCGAATCCAAAATTGAAGTCCATTTTGAATGATAAAATTTATAAAATTTTAAAAAGTGGGTATTACTATTCATAATGTCTAGTTTATATAAACTTTTAATATCATATCATTGTTTAGTAAAACTCGGTATTGCGTACAACACACGCTATCGTGGAAGGTCACAATTGTGTGTAAATCAAGCCAATCTAGTGTTGTGTGTAATGAAAGATTCCTTTGATGTTGCGTATAACATAGGACATAAAAAATATATACTTCTCAAAAAATATTAGGGTGTTACATTCTATCCCTCTTAAGATGAATTTCACCCTCGAAATTCGTCACCTCGTAACAAAAAGATGATGATACCTCTCTCTCTCATCATACCCTCAAGCTCCCATATATCTTCTCCTAATTGGTGGTTCCTCCATAAAGCATTCACCAAGCGAGTGGTCTTGTTTCGTTGAACTTTTTCTCTACGATCTATAATCTCTATCGGCTGTTCTTCATAAGAATGATCTTGCTCCAGCGGCACAACTTCTGAGCTTAGTACATGTGAATGGTCGGGTATGTACTTTTTCAGCAGAGACACATGGAACACATCGTGAACTTGAGAGAGATTCGATGTAAGTGACAATTGGTAAGCTACCTTCCCAACACAATCCAGTATTTCGAAAGGACCGATATACCTAGGGCTCAACTTTCCCTTCTTTCCTAATCTCATTACTCTCTTCTATGGAGATATTTGTAAGAACACTTTAACACCAACCTCAAACTCTAGGTCTTTTCTTCGATTGTAGGCATAACTTTGTTGTCGACTCTAAGCTGCTCTTATGTTTTGTTGAATATATCTGACCTTTTCTGCCATCTCATCAACAAGATCAGGTCTTAATAGCTTTCTTTTCCAAACTTGATCCCAACAAGTTGGAGTCCTGTATTTCTTTCCATAGAGAGCTTCATAAGGAGCCATCTGAATACGAGAGTAGAAGCTATTATTATACAAAAATTCCACCAAAGGTAGTTGTTTATCCCATCCACCTTTTAAATCCATAGAGAAAGCTCTCAACATGTCTTCTAGAGTTTGAATTTTTCTCTCAGACTGATCGTCTATCCAAGGATGATAAGGAGTGCTGAAACTCAACTCTATATCTAAAGTATGCTGAAGACTTCACCAGAACATCAAGGTAAACCTTGGATCCCGACCAGATATAATGTAAAGTGGTACTCCATGCAATCTTAGCACTTTTTTTACATATACCATGGAAAGCTGATCTAGAGAGAAATCTTCTCTAATAGAAATGAAATGTACCGACTTCGTAAGACGATCAACTATGACCCAGATAGCATTATTGCCTTTGGATTGTTTAGGAAGCCCGGTGACAAAGTCCATAGAGATGTTTTCTAATTTCCATTCAGGTATGGGTAATGGTTGTAACAACCCTTTAGACTTCTGTCTCTCAACTTTAACTTTTTGACAAACCAAGCATCGAAAGACATATTCAACAACATCTCTTTTCATTCCATCCCACAAGAGGTACTCGTTCAGGTCCCTATACATCTTCGTGCTTCCAGGATGAATAGAGAATGAAGAACTATGAGCCCCATACAGTATCTCCTTATTTAATTTTGGGTTGGGACAAACACAAACCCAATTCCTGAACCTTATTATCTCATCACAATCAAGGTTGAATTCAGGAACATTTCTCACCTTCTTTTTTAACTCTACGTCTTATTTTTGTGCCTCTCTAATCTTCACATTTATAGAAGGTTGAATAGTCATTTGAGAAAGATAGAATTTTTACACTTCCATTATAATTCCAAGATCTATACTTTGTAAATCTATAAATATTGGATCTTTTGTGATCCTCATCATGGATAAGCTAGCATTGTATTTTCGGCTTAATGCATCTGCCACCTTGATTGCTTTCCTAGGGTGATAATGCATTGAGAAATCGTAGTCTTTAATCAACTCCAACCATCTTATTTGGCGCATATTCAGCTCCTTTTGTGTGAAAATATACTTTAAACTTTTATGATCAGTATAAATATCACACCTTTCACCATAAAGATAATGCCTCCATGTTTTTAATTCAAATATTACCGCGGTTAACTCCAAATCATGAGTTGGGTAATTTTTCTCATGGATTTTCAACTATCGTGAGGCATAACCTATCACCATATCATTTTTCATGAGAACACACCCCAGTCCCTTCTTGGATGCATCATTATAGATCAAAAACCTTGCTCCACTACATGGTAGTGTGAGAATTGTTTCCCTAGATAACCTTTGTTTTAATTCATTTATATTCTCTTCACACTCCTCCATCCACATGAACTTAACTCCTTTTCGAATAAACCTGGTGAGTGGATTAGATAACATTGAAAAATCATTCACAAAATGTTGATAATATCCATCCAGACCAAGAAAACATCGGATCTCAGTTACTATCATTGGTCTCGACCATATTTCAGTAACCTCTGTTTTTGATGGATCAACAGATATCCCCTCTATGGAGATTATGTGACCCAAAAATGAAACTTTATGAAGCCAAAATTCACACTTCGTAAATTTGGCATAAAGCTTCTCCTTTATTGGGGTCTTTAATACAATTCTCAAGTGATCTTCATGTTCTTCCTTGCTCTATGAATAGACAAGAATATCGTCTATAAATACAACCACAAACTGATTAAGATAGTCTCTAAAGACTCTATTCATCAGATCCATGAAGATAGCAGGGGAATTAGTAAGACCAAATGACATCAATATAAATTCATAGTGTCTATAACATGTACGAAAATCCATCTTTGGTATATCTTACTTTTTGAACCTTAATTTATGATACCCTAAATGAAGATCAATCTTGGAAAAGTATTGAGCTCTGTGTAGTTGGTCAAATAAGTCATCAATGTGCAGGAGAGGATATTTGTTCTTGATAGTGATCTTGTTAAGTTCTCGATAATCAATGCAGAGTCACATTGATCCATCTTTCTTCTTAAAAAACAAAACAGGTGCTCTCCAAGGTGACACACTAGGGTGTATGAATCCTTTATCAAGATTCTATTGGAGTTTCTTCTTCAATTCCTGCAACTCAATTGGGGCCATTCTATATGGTGTCTTTGAAATAGGCATAGCACCAGGTATGAGTTCTATTGAAAACTCAACTACACGATTTGGTGGAAGACCCGGAGATTCCTCCAGAAAGAGATCATCAAACTCCCATGCAATGGGAATAATCATAATCGTGAGTTTCTCTCCAACCATTTGAGATAAATAACCTTAATTTGTTGGAATCAAGACACATAAGATGGATGAAATTTCCACTGGGAGGTTATATTCATCCTTGCATTGATAGATGCTAGTACATTGATCAGGAATATTAAATGTGATTTTCCTTCATTGGAAATTGATTTGAGCTTTGTATAAATAAATCTAATCCATGCCAAGAATCACCTCAAATTACATTATAGGAAGGATCACAAGATTTGCAAGAAGCACTTTCCCACAAAATTCAATCGTAGAAGACTTATAAACTTTTGATGAAACTGTTGTTCCATTAGGGGTTTTCACAACTAACTCTATATGTAACTGCTGAGGTAATATGGAGATACCCTTAGAAAATTCGTTAGAAATAAAAGAGTGGGTGGATCCAGAATCAAATAAAACATTTTCTACTTTAGAGTGGATGGTAACTGTACCTTTCACCACTTCATTATCATACTCCACATCACCGATAGAAATTGCATGTGACTTTCCACTGTTTTGGCCTTAAGATTTTGTTGAGGTCGATTATCATCAACAACCCTTAGATTAGGGCATTGATAGGCATAATTCCCCATTTACTTGCACCTGAAATATTGAAGTGTAGGAGGTGAATTATGTGTATCCCTCTCATTGTTCGCGTCATTAGACATCTTCTTCCCATTATTTCAACATTCAACTGCCTGATGACCTTCTTTTCCACACTTAAAACATTTACCTGTCCCTTTAAAACAATTCCCTCCATGTTTATTTCAACACTCTGAGCATAAGGGAAAACTCATCTTCTTTTCAGTGTGGTCTTTAGATTTTCCTTTGAATTCCATTTTCCTCTTCTTATCAAACCCATTTGATTTATGGGTTACTCCAATATCCATCTCAACCTTGAGAGCACAACAAAATATTTCTTTGTAGATATTGAAGTCCCTTATGGCTAAATCCCTTCGAAGATTTGTTTTTATGACACTAAAGAATAGATAGATTTTATTCTCATGTCAGATAATAATTCTGGAAGCGTACCTTGCATGTCTTGTAAAATTTTCTCCATAGGTACCAACAGATTCATCATCCTTTTTCTTCAGTTCAAGAAACTACTTCTACAACTTTGTTAGAAGAATACTAGGGAACTACCTAATGTAAAATAAGTTCTTGAACTCGTCCCATTCCATGGACTCAATTTCATTCCTTTGCCTTGTATTATTAATACGATTCCACCATTGATCAGCTTGACCTTCCAAACGATATACTGCTAAGATGACTTTTTCATGTTCAAAACATTATAAAACTAAAAATATCTTTTCAGTGGTACTGATCCATTTTTCAGCCACTAATGGATCAGAAGACCCGCTAAATGAAGGTGGATGCTGCCTCATGAAGGATTCAATAGAATGTTGCTCCTTCCTTTTCTCGTTTGGAAGTCCAGCATGATTTATTGCTTGATAAAGTTGTGTGAGCATGGCTACAAGATTTTTAATTCTAGCTCCCATAATGTTTGGTTTCTCAGGAGGACAATCATTGCATTGCCCGTCGCATTCAGCATTAACACGGTTCCTTCGGGTTCCATCCATTGACTAAAACCAAGAAGCATAGTGTGAGAAACACTAATCGTAACAGAAAAACCACATAATCAAGAATAAAATTTCACACATAAGGTATTATCATATGTTGTTCATGGACATTTCTAAAACACTAATATTTTTTTCTATGTTTAGACATATCCTTAGAGTTCTTACTAAGGCTTTAAAATCCTAGTTTCCAAAGGTTGACTATACCTTTCCTCTGATACCAACTATATCGGTCTAGAATTAATTTGAGTTTACTATAATTGATACCTATCAGGGAACTCCATGGGTAGCTACACCCCCTGGGTGGGACACACCACCATCCCCAGTGGCACCCATTTCCTCATTAAGACCTTTGGCGGAGAGCCATGCTTCGTCCAATGCTCACATGAGAGAGTTCCCAATGATTGAATTCATTCCAACATCCTTTTCCTCTGATGCCAAATATAACGACTCGTACTTTATATACATGGTTATTACTTTATAATTAAAGCATACTTATTACAACATATAACAAAACCATGATAGGACTGTATAGGTATTGTGTCTTTCGAAACTGGGAATCATAAACAACAGGTTCATAAATCATCTACATTGTCTTCCATTTATTTCATCATATCTAGAGTCCATTTTTGAATATCCTACTTAATACCCTTCTTCCTAACTTGGGGAAAAGAAAACATACAAAAGAGTGAGTTCAAATTCTCAGTAAGCGTAATCAAAAGAAATATCAATCATATCATATTCATAAGAACATAACATTTTGAAAATATTATCGGGTAAAAGATATCATAATATCACAACATGGTATAAATCATAGTAGTGAAATGTTGTCTCAATAATCATAACATAAAACATGAAACTTTGTGGAATACAGACATAATCATAGAAAATCATTTCATATTAGTCAAGGCTCTTACCAAGACCATCGTAGCGGACAAAGTCTATTACGGAATTGAATTCACTCCTCGTTCCAGTCCTGTATCACTAAACCAGATAAACTTACCATTCCAGCCATGTCTATCTCATGAGATATAAATCTTCACCCAATGCATTGGAGGGAGATATAGGTCCCACCCATCTCATAATTAAACCATTCTTATTAGTTCCATAATGTCATTAATCATACATCATAGCATAACCCATGAAATAAAAATAGGATTCCTAAACATCATGCCATCAGAACATAATCTATAAAAGGACTTCATAAAAATAATTCCATCATATCATAATAAAATCAATGTAATAATAGAGATAGAAACAGAACACTGTATTATCTTAGATAGAAAATAATTTTGATAAAACACTTGAACTCCATTGTTGAGGAAAATATCCTTTCTACTTCAAAAACATTTTTCCTTACTTAACATGTCATAAAATTTTAAAATAAAAGAAGTTGATTAAAAATGAACATGAAAACTTGTAAAGGAAGCTTCATGGAAATAATTTTATATGAAATCATAAAAATCCATTCATTCCGTATAATTTAAAAAAACATTCTTCTCGTACATTGGCCGAAAAAGTCAAAAAGTATCTCGTACTAAAAATGACAAAAGACTCCTTTCATATCATTTTACTAAAATTTACTAATAGTTAAAATTGGACATAAATAATTATAGTAGGATAGACATATTATTACATATTGAAGAAACATGGATGTGGATGTTAAATATTCCCCAGTAAATTCTGAAGTATTAACAATCTCGGATAAAAATTAGATTGCGAGATTTTCACATACCCTAGGTCTGATTTGCTTTGTACATATATGAACCTCCTATATAATGATTTAAATAATGTTATTTACTTATTATAGAATCATATTCATTGTTATTATATCATATATGGTAATATTATTATCTTCTTATTAGTAATATTTCATTGCAACTTGTTATTCGGGTGTTCATTGCTTTATGTTCTTATGCATGTTTTGTCAAATAAATTATTATTCTTGTTTTTAGGTTATAGATACCTCATTTCCATAGTCGTATTAGTTTAATATATATCATATTTATTCATACAATTCATTTATATAATCATTATTCAATGAAGATCATGTAGAACGAGTCGCATCACATCGTGGGGACGGTAGGTCCGACGTACACACGAGCGATGATATCATTCCCATGATCGTGGAATTGTTTTGAAGTGTATGTATACAATTTAAGAATCAATATAAATTTACAATAATTATATATAGTTATTCTTTACACCATTATACCCATACAAGTAAGGTGGTGGTGGAAAACAGATTACACCACGGTATGGAGACGATATTCCGTACGTACGCACGCACGGTGATTTCATTTTCCGTAGGATGGATAGAAGGTGAAATAGGGTTATTTAATATTTATAATAACATATCAGTATATGAGTTATACTGGTGCTATACCTTCATAATTAAACAACTAAACAAGAGGAAGTAGGAGAAGAAGTAAATTTGAAAGAATCAGTAATGGATATTACCTCTTCTTCGACACGCCTCTTTGAAACCTCCTCTTAGGGCACTAAAAATTGGTCTTTGAAGAAGAAAAGGACCTATATTATGTTTATAGGGAAGTGGATAAGGGAAATGGGCCAGGGTTGGCCGAGATAGAAGGCTCAAAATGGTGTGATGAGGAGAGGGAGGAGGTGCCCATTTATAAGGGAGGAGAGGGGCACCTTAGGAAAAACTTAAAATATTATTTGATAATAAAGTCATATTCTGTTTATAATAGCTCCAAATTAATTTATTTCAATTATAAAGTGGGTATGGGTCGAAAAAATCTCAACCAATAGGTTTTATACAAGTTTAGGTTACTATTTTAACCTTATCATTTAGATTTAACTATAAGATAAATAATTTAACTTTTACCATGTCTTGTTATTTTGTTATACTATATAGTTAATAAAAATACTATATCATTCCAAACGAACCCAATGTGGTCCATTATTAATATATATAACCTTATCTAATTCATTTGGACGATAATTAGATTTTTATGAATAGAATAACAATTGATAATATAATATTTGTTTTAAAAACAATTTTATGTCAATTTTGAAACTATTTGGTAATTGATTTTTGTGAAAATAATAACAGCATTATTAGTTCGAAAAAAGTTTATCAAATCAATACTAACATGTCATATTAACCTATAAAATTATTGTAATTCATATAAAGTCTCAAATTACATTTATCTATGTATTTATAACATCAATTATGTTAATATTTCATTAATAAGGTAATTACTGCATCATCATTGTGTCATTAATAAATTAAACTATTTAATGTCTAAAATTTTAAATAAAATATCATTATGTAGGAAATATTTTTATATTTATAATGAATATTTATAGTCTAAATTATCTTATGTATAACCCTACATTAAAAATGTTTTTAGTTATTAAACTTTGATTTTAACTATTTTAACACTTTTTTAAACAAAATAATAATAAATGTCCTAATATAATCCATGTGGACCTAAATGGTCATATTTTATTCCTAAGGTTTTTTTGGTCGAATTAAACTTATTAAATAGAATTAGGACATGTTTTAGGGTAATAATAAAATCATTTTTACCATTAATTACCATATTTATTTTTAACCGTGGTAAATAAAAGTAAAAAGTTACTATTGACCAAAAATTATTTCTATCTTATTGAACCAAATTTTACACATTGATATTAACCGTGTCTCTAGGATTTTTGAAATTGCACTCATAGAAGTGGTAAAATTATGTTTTATTTAAATTTTCAAATTTTTCAAGGAGGTGGGTACAAGATGGTGAAAAGTCCAATAAAATTTTTATATGTCTAAAATTATTATAAAATGACTCCAATGAATTAAATTGAACTTATATAGGTATTATGTATAAATTTTTACCTAAAATAAATTTAAATAAAATAAAAAATTATTTAAATAAAAAGTCTGTTTTTATATAGTGACCCATCATTTTCATTATTCATCAAAAATTGAAAGTTTTCAGAAAAATACCAAAATTTCACCCTAGGCTAATTTCGATATACCGAATACAAAAATGAAGTCCATTTTGAAAGATAAATTTTATAAAATTTCAAAAAGTGCTTTTTACTATTCATAATGGCTAGTTTATATAAAATTTTAATAGCATATCGTTGTTTAGTGAAACTCAGTATTGCGTACAACACACGCTATCGTGGAAGGCCGTGATTGCGTGTAAAGAAAGCCAAGATATTATTGTGTGTAATGAAAGATTCCTTTGATGTTGTGTATAACATAAGACATAAAAAAAATATATACCTCTCATAAAATATCAGGGTGTTACATTTTTTACTATTTATTTTCTATTGCACAAACAATCTGCTAATTATAGAAGGACAGACTGGACCATCATCACGATTCGTGAATAATTTGTAAAAGACACAATTCACCCCCCCCCCACCCCCTCTTGTGCATATTTGGAATAACCCAATCCAACATTTGGTATCAGAGGAGGATCTTTTGTGAAACCTATAATTGACTGAATATTTTTGGATTATACAAAGCACAGTGGCTGATACATGAGAGGGTATGTCAATGGTTCATGATCCCTACCTCAATGGTGAAAATTATGGATGCTGGAAATCAAGGAGGATAATTTACATAAAGAACCTTGGATATAAATCCTACTCAAAAATTATAACTGCCTTTGTGATTCAAGAGAAACATGAAACATGGTGTTCTGATATAGACATAGATTACAACATAAACTCGAAAGCTATGAATGCTATCATTTATGGTCTTAGACTAGATGAATTCAGGATAGTATCTTAATGGAGGACTGCTTATGAATTTTTGTAAACAATTCATGTTGCTTATAAAGTAACAGACAATGTTAGACAGATGAAGTATGCCATGGTAAAATTAAAATTCAACACATTTAAAATGTTTGAAGGAGAAAGTATCACCTAAATCAATGGAAGGGTTAATTTTTTTTAATAACTCAGTGCCTTGAGAGATCCTATCAAATAATGAAATCAATCACTTAAAATAATGAGATTACTACCACCTAGATTGAATCGAATATCAGCGGCTATTAGACAATCATCACCAGTTAAATATCTAACAATGAGAGAGTTAATTGGAACTCTGATGATGTATGAAGTTGAGATTTAAGATGAAGTAAATGAGAATAAAGTATTGATCAAGAGAGAAAATGCATCTTTGAAAGTGACATCCCAAAAGTAGAGTATAAAGATAAAGAATGAAATCAAAATGAAATCAATGAGTTCTGATTCATCTAATGCATATTTGGAACTAGCTCATCTATCAATAAAATTCAGAAAATTCTATAAAAATAATAATGGATTCAGAAAATCTTTAAAAGGCTGAAAAATATCCAAGATAATTCCGGGGCAATGAATGAAAAAAGATATGTAACATTAGACATCAGTGTCCTCAATTAAAAGGAGAGAAGAAAATAAAATTGTTCAAAAACAATTATTATGAGGAGAAGGACCAAAGAGAAATGAATGTTAAATGGAGTGTTTCTTAAGACTCCAGTATCACATCAAATTATGACTCAGAAAAAGAAGAATCAAATATAAATGAAAATATGTGTTTTATGGTAGAAGCCGTTGAGGTTCAATCTTATTACTCTTCTAATTCTTATTCTAGTTCTATTTATTCAAATAATAAAATTGCATCCTACTTCAACATACTAGAAGAAATATATTATTCCTTATCTAAGAAACATAAATCATTAAAAAATATTCACACTTCTATTTTATGAGAAAGGGGCACTCTTCTGAAACAACATGAAGAGTTAATTGAAAAATATAACTCATCAAACACAAATTGTACAGATAATGAAACAAAAATAAAAACACTACAAAAATAATAATAAACATATAAAATTTCATATATTTTTTTTAAAAAAAGGAGAAAATAAACTAAATGGAATTCTTGGAAAGAATGCGATTAAAAAGGAAAGATATAGAATAGGAAATAAAGGTGAGGAACCCAAACTGTATACGAAATGTTTTGTCCCAATTACAAAATGTAAAATTTGCAACTATTGTGGAACAAAAGGCCACATATCTAAAAACTATTATTTAAGGCAACTGAAAATATGTGGGAATAAGAAGGACTTTGTTGCAAGAAATTTATTTGATTCTATTGATTATAGAAAAACAATGCAATTCTAAATTCCCAGGTCTTTGCTGGCTAACACTGCTGGACCCAAAAAAAATATTGGTAAAAAAATAATTTGTTTAATTTCCATTGTCGGAAAAAGGCCACATAATCCAAACTGAAATATGGTATATGGATAGTGGCTTCTCCTAGAATATGAGTGATAATTCATCAAATTTTAAAACATTAACTCAAAATAATGGAGGATTAGTCACATTTGGTGACAATGCCAAAGGTAAAATTATTGGCATTGGAACTGTTGGAGATCCAGAAGTTATCTCAATTTAAAAAGTACTCTATGTACAAGGATTGAAACACAACCTGATAAGTATCTCTCAACTCTGTGATGATGGTTATTTTTTTGATTTTTCTAACAACTATTGTTCGGTTTTAAAAGGTAAATTTATTAAATTTAAAGCACCCAAAACTGATAATGTTTATACTCTGGACTTAAATTCCTTGTGTAAACAAAATGTAAACTACTTAACTGCTAAGATAAATGAATAGTGGATCTGGAATATAATTCTTGGACATTCCAATATATATTATTTACATAATTTATCTAAGAAACAATTAGTTTTTGATTTTCCAAGTCTCAAATTTAAATGTGATAGATTATGTGATGCATGTCAACATGGAAATCAGCCCAAACAATCCTTCAAATCTATTAAAAAAATTAATATATCTAAACCTATAAAACATATCCATATTGATTTGTTTGGACCATCATGAATATCATGCATGATGGGTAAATCATATATATATATATATATGTTTTAGTTGATTATTATTCTATATTTACTTGGATTTATTTTAAAAAATATAAAAATGAAGCTTTTACTATATTTCAAAGTTTTTTCAATGCTATCCAAAATGAAAAAGGTTCTAAAATAATTTTATTATGAATTGATCCTGGTGGAGAATTTGACAATTGGGAATTTAATTCATTTTTCTCAAATAGGGGTATTAAACACAACGTTTCTACACCATAAACATCTCAACAAAATTGAATTATTGAAAGCAGAAATAGAACTATTCAAGAAATGGCTTGGACTATGCTAAATGAATACAATCCTCCTATTTATTTTTGGGTAGAATCTGTAAGTACAACCTGGTATGTAATGAATAGATTTCTAATCAGAACAGTTTTTAAAAATACACCCTATGAACTCTAGAATAACATAAATCCTAAAGTAAATTACTTTAAATTTTTTTTATGCAAGGTTTACACCATAAACCCCTAGTACAAACTTGGTAATATTGATTAAAAATATAATAAAAGAATTTTCCTAGGATATTATAATCCTTCCAAAGCTTATAAAGTTTTTAATAAAAGTTCAAATATTGTTGAAGAATCAGTTCATGTGAAATTTGATGAATCTCATCCCTTTGAGAAAAGGAAATACAAAATTTTTTAATATGACTCTAATGATAACAAGATACTTCAGAACTTAAAATATGAATTTAAAAAAGATTTAAATTAAATTCAATCCTGTCAAGGACAACATGACATTGATAAACCTATCATTTTACTACCTAGGAAGTCTATAACCCTAAATAAAAACCCTTAAAAACTATTTTAAGAGACCTAGACACTACAATAAAAACTAGTCAAAATGTAGGAAATCTTGTTGAATTTTATAACTTTTTATTACAATTAGAACATAATACATTAGAAGAAGACTTAGTTGATAAATGTTGGATGATATCAATGAAATAAGAACTAAACCAGTTCATGAGAAATGATTTTTTTAATTTAGTTGAAAGACCGCAGAACTATCTAGTTATAGGAACTAAATGGGTCTTTAGAAATAAAAAAGATGATCAAGGAATAATAACTAGAAATAAAGCATGACTAGTAACTAAAGTATATATTCAGAAAAAATTTATAGATTATGTTAAGACCATTGCACCCATAGCAAGATAAGAAGTTATTAGAATCCTTTTAGCCTATGCATCTCATATGAAATTTAAATTATTTTAGATGGATGTTAAGTCTTCCTTTTTAAATGGTTACTTATTGGCGGATGTTTATGTTGAGAAACCTCCTGGTTTTGAAAATTCACAAAAACCATATTTTGTTTTTAAACATACTAATGTACTGTATGGCCTTAAACAAGCTCTTAGAGATTGGTATGACGGATTGAGTTCTATTATTTAGAAAACTGATTTTACTTTTGGGATTGAAGACCCAAAATTGTTTGAGAAAAATACTAACTCTAGTATTTTATTGGTTCAAATTTATATTGATGATGTAATTTTGGGTTCAACAAATAAAAAACATTATCATGGTTTTTCTAATTTAATGAAGAATGAATTTGAAATGAGTATGATGGGAGAATTAAATTTTTTTAGGACTTCAAATTTATGAAATATTTTTTTGAAATGTTTTAAATCAAAGAAACTACATTACTGATTTACTAAATAAATTTGGAATTGAAAATATAAAGACATAAACAAATCCTATGTGTACTAATATTGAACAGGATTTGGATGAAACCGGAAAATCAGTTGACTACAAGTTATATAGAGGTATGATTGGTATTTTATTATATCTTACTACTAGCAGGTTAGATATAATGTATCCAGTATGTCTTTGTGCTATATTTCAATTTGATCCTAAATAATCTCACATAAGTTCTCTTAAATGAATTTTTAGATATTTAAAAGTAACTATTTTTCAATATCTTCTCTATACAAAAATGTCTTATTTTAATTTAAATTTATAATCAGATGATGACTATGGAAGTTGTAGATTAGATAGAAAAATCACCTCAGGAACTTGTCACTTTTTAAGAAAATATATAGTTTCATGGTCTAGTAAGAAACAACACTTTGTTTCCCTATCAACAGCTGAGACAGAATATATATCTACATGCAGTTGTTGTGCATAAGTTTTGTGGATGTAAAACACTCTTATGTACTTTGGAATAAATTTTAATACACACTTATTTTATGTGATAATACAAGTGTTATAAATATTTCAAAAACCTCCTACTAATTATTCTAGAACTAAGTATATAGATGTTAGACATCATCTTCTAAGAGATCATGTTCTTAGAAAGGACATATTCTTAGAATTTGTAATTATTGAAATTCAATTAGATGATATTTTTACTAAACCACTTCCCCTTACATTGTTTGATTTCATTAAGGTGGAGCTAGGTTTATTTATTTTTAAATGAAATTTTAATTTTAATTTATTATTTTATTATTACATGTATCTAGAATGATTTCAAAATTTATTTGTTCTTATTTATATTTTTTTCCGAGTACATTTTATTTTATTTAAATAATGTAATGATTATTATGTATGTTAATGACATAGGAATCATGGATGTCAGAAACCGTTTCAAATTCCAATCCTGTTCATTTTCTCAAAACCTTTCGAAACACCAACAACACTTATCGTCGGCATCTACCATTGACTAAACCATCAAAAAGATAAACCTTTTCCCCTACAGAACATTGGCACAGTAATGTACAAGACATAGAGAATCGATGAAGGAGAAGCCAGTAATTCCAAGCATCATTTCCCTATAGGAAGGAAGATTATACCTGGACAAGTAATCGACTTGTAATAGTTGTATCAAATATATCTCATGTTGTGGAAGGCCCTTGCTTTTCAGAATCTGGAGAAAACTTTTAGTGGTGAAATTACGGAGTTTCTATATGAGTTATAGCTTCTTCACTTTTTCAAATCCATTTAGTTAAGTCTTGGAGATACATAGGATGCCATATTTGCAAAAATTGATGATCGGGATTTTTCAATTTCATCTATAGAAATTGGTAAAATCATAAAATGTCCTCATGAGGGAGTTTATCATTTCATCATAAAGAATATTGGAGACAATGAACATAAGTCAGAGGACATTATTTCATTTTTATTTGGTTCTACAAGTATATGAAAAATCTTAGTGAAGGATCTGGAACCTGATCAAAAGATTCTTGTTATGTTCGTGCAAACAAGGATTGCACCTAGGATGTCATAGATGGGGATGATTTTGTTTCCTAACATGAATATAATGTTTTTTATTATGAGTGAAATCATGTTCAATTTTCAGAGATATATGGAAAGATATATCAACTACTGCAATCAACTAGAGGCTATAATGAACTTATATCCCTATATAAGGTTCATTTAAAAATTAATGTTTAAGTCTGATATGGTAAGAGTAATTGATTCTAGAGTAAGATTCCATCACAAAAAATTTTTAATGATGGAACTGTAAGGAAGGTTAACTTCTTCTGAAGTATTGTGAAAGGAATTAATATACCTATTTGAGCTGAGGAAGACCTGGACATGGCTCATGGGGAGAAACCTGCTATGTCTAAGGAAGGCATGGCTGAATCAAGAGCAAGCAGAACCTCAAGAAGACTGAGATTTGAAGTAGTTGATCCACCTGCTCGTGAGGTAATTAAAGAGGGACTTCAGAGGAAAATACATCGAGTGGATCAAGCTAGAGAGGAGCCAGTTCAAGAAAATGACGATGAAACTTATCCTCTAATGAGCTACAAATTTATTAGAGAACATGTAGTACAAAAAAATTAACAATAAATAGTTTCTTAGATTGAGGTGACTCCACAAGTGGAAAAATAAATTATGACTCAAACTATGTATAATCCTAGAGATGTTAAAGTGGATAGACATGAATATTCTCAACCAGTATAAACTACTGAGATTTTTCAAGAGGAATTAACTCAAGAGGAACCTATATTATAGGATCTAGTCTTGGAGGAAATTAATGAGGAAGATGCTTAGGAGGAGAAAGAACCTATTAATATGAATGCAGTAGAGAACCCTTCTATAATTGACACTGAAATTATCAATGCGTATTTTTCTATATATGAGTTAGTAATGGACTCAGAGGAAGTATCATTTGAGAATAAAGTATAAATAGAAGATGAAGAAAAATCAGATGCAGAATCTCTATTATTAGTTTTGTTAAAAGCAGTGGAAGCTCAGACAGAGAATCAAGCACAAGGTTCTTCTGATTCCATGAACTCAAAAGTTGAGAAGCTGTATAGAAATTTAACCAGAGTTCAATTAGAAAATTGTTCTTTAAGAAGAGCATTGGAAATGGAAAATAAGAGATTTCATAAATTGCATGAAACTTCAGTTTCAAAACAAGAAGTTTATGTTTTTAGAAGGACATGTTGGTTGAAGTATTAAATTTGATAATTGAGATGGTATTGTTGTCAGATTTGGATGATTTTAAGATTTTCATTGAGCAAAAAGTCACAGCTATCGGGAACAGTCAAGCTGGTACCTCGAGTACTTAGCTTGATTTGATAAGCATATTTCAGGACATTACATTAGTAATGAGAAATATGAATGGAAGATTGTAGGACTTATAGTGTAACAGTGCTCCAGTATATGTTCTACTGGATAATCAAAATCATCTTATTGACCAGCATACATCATATGAACCCAGGGTCATAGTTCTATTGAAAAGATTCATAGAGAATCTAAATCAGTTTATTGAGAAAAAAGAGATATTACATGAGTTTATTAGAGTCAATTTGATTTTATATATACTTATATCTCAGGAAGGAAGATATCTCATAGTCGAGTTGGGTGATGGACTAATTAAAAGGTTGTTATTGTAGATGTGAGAGCTCAAGGAATTCGTTCAGATGGAATTAAACCTGTTTCCCAAACCTTTTTAGCCCAACCTTGATTCTAAATTTCATTATTGTATTTGTAATTATATCTTCAATAAAATTTATTTTGATCCCATGTTTATGTATTTTTGTTTATTTAACAGTACTATCTATGTTTGAATGACAGTAATCCAGTTTCACATATTGATAAATAGTTTTGTCATAGAATTTAATAAAGATTATTGCTACATTAAAATGTGTTATATTACATCTTCTATCATTCTTTTTGATATCACAAAAAGTGGGAGGAATATGGATAAACACAATTTTTTTTATTTAAATCTTTTACTTAGAGGGAGAAATGAAATAATTTCATTTTAAAGGGAGAAATATATAAAAAAAATTGAACGAGATATTTTTTGATAAACAAAAACATTTATTTTCTTTAATTATTAAAAGATGATATATTATTTTACATTATAAAGGGGGAAAATGTAATACTTTATAAATAAATTCGTTAAAATAAAATATTGTTTTAATCTATTAAAAATTATAAAATATATACAATTACTTTTGAAAGATAATTTCATTGATTATTTCATGGGGTTTGTGATCATCCAAAAGGAAGAGATTGTTGATCAAGTGTTTTTTTCAACAACACTCTATATTATTAAGGGAGATCACTGAGAACAATACTCTATCTCTTGATAATGATTTTTATGTTCACAACTACCCTTATTTGTTATTATAATGATTTTATTTTTGAGTGTAATCTTGGAAATTAATATTATCAATTTCTCTATTTTTTAATAATATTAAAGCACTTAATCCACATGGAATAATTGAAAAAGTGTTCAGAAATTGTTTTTTGCTTATTAGAGTGTTTTTAAAACACTATTCATTCTCTACGTATTCTGAAATCCCTTTCGTGTGTTCTGGAAACACTATTCATACCCTACGTTGAGGAGCATAGCATAAGGTTGGAATCCCTCATTTACTTTATGACATAACAGAAAAGTATATTTATGAAACCACACATTATAGACAAAAGAATGGAAGAAGACCCCTATGTTTGAAAAGAACCTTATGTTGTGTATATCAGAAACATATAGAAGAAGAACCGTTGGTCATTATGGAACATTATGATTTTTTCTCAAAATTATGGTTCATCAACCTTAAGTTTGAAAACAACCTTACATTTTATCAATAAGTATGGATAAAATAACTTACATTTAAAATATGATAAAAATATGGATAATCAACCTTACTTTTATAATGATCCTTATGGATCATATATCTTATGTTTTTCTAAAAAGGAAAGTATGGATATTATACCATATGTATGAGAGTTGAAGAAAAAAGTAAGGTTTATCAACATTACGTTGTCAACCTTAAATTGTGATCCTTACGTTTGTAGAATGTATTCTATGAATATTCAACCCTATGTTTGGAATCATATATTTAAATTATGACTTTATTGAGCAACAGTCTTTATGCATATTATTAGGATAATTTCAAGAAAAATTCAAAGACCGAATTTATAGTGCTTATTTGAATGATTCAATGCCATTTATTTGTGATTAAGAGGGTCAATTTAAGAGGATAATTTCATGCTGAATATTTAGGGATGTTATGACATTTCTATTATTCAAACATTTGAATATCGCGATTCTAAAGTAGAATTTTGTGGATCTAACTTTTTTTCAAGGAAAACGCTCGTTGTTATTATATATATATATATGTGATATTTTTTATTAGAAAAAAACTGTGGAAAATCATAAAGAAAATATATAACAAGCTCTTGAGTTCTTCACGACTACAGTTCTACAGAGTCATTCAAGATTTACAGATCTGCCGCTACCAGGATCTATCAAAATCTACTTTTTTGAAAAAGATGAAACACATTAAAGATTACTCATTTCTACATCGAATATATTTCATGAATCCATTATTCTTAGAGTTTATGAATTTATTTCTATATCTATTTCAATTAGATCAACTCAGAACTACCCTTACATGAAAAATATATTTTCTGAAGACGACAATCTATCAGCTATAAGTCGTGTGCTGTTTCAACTATGAATATCAACTGGAAAGTATTTAAAGATCAATAATCTTTTTATTTTGTATAATCAAATTCTTGTATTAAGCTATGTATTCAGTTCTGTGTATTAACCAAATGGCTCTGTTTTAGCCTTAATATGTAAAGGTGTCAACTACCTGCACTCAGTTTTGGATAGTATAGAATCCCACCTTTTTATCACATAAAATTTCATTACATTTTACAAAAACCAAGGATCTTGAATGTTTAGTGTCTTGGAAACCAGGAACTTTAAACATGAAAACATAAAAGATTCTTCTTAAACACTTGAAAGGCTTCTCCTCATGTTCATCCTAGGTTCATTACTGCATCTCATAACCTGGGGACATACATCAAATGAAAGGGCGAGCAGAAGGCCCAGTAAGGGAAACAAGGGAAACATTTAACATGTGAACTTGAGATACATCAACTATGTCATGAATAAGAACTTTAAGGCATGATAAAAAAATAATGTGGCATATCATAATAAAAACAACATTTTTCATAACTTTAGGATGTGGCTACATCATTTAACATAGACAATCATGAACATATCACCGAGGTCCATCCCCAAGGTGTCATTTGAAAATTACCAAGGTTATTCACCAAGGTATCGTGAAAATTGTAATCTATAGTGGTTACATCATTACCCAATGCATTGGAGAGCTATCTGGGCGCACCCTTAAATTTGCCTTTATTATCATGTGAGACACATATATCATCATCAAACATTTCATAAATAACCCATATAGAATAAAATAAATGGGTTTCATTTCATAGTCATAACGTTTTAAAAACTTCTTTAAAGACATGATCTTTACGTCACTTTAAACCCACAGAAAGGGAAAGCGAGTCTCATGTATGTAAATCCCTGAATTTAAAATAGAACATTTTGATATATATTTGAATACCCTTGTAGAAATAAGATCTTTGAGTATTCACTTTATAACATAAAATAATTTTGAGAAAAGGGAGAGGCATTTTGAGATGAAAATTCTGCAGCATAACGGCTATGTTACAAGGTTTTAGAAAACATTGAAAAGAGAGGGGACATGGGTCACCCACTCATAAATAATCCATAAAACAGTAGGAGGACGGAATATAAGGTATTTAAGAACATGGTAATGAAATTTGAAAGATATATCATATGAAATGAAAAACATGGAAGTGAGGAAAAAATAAGATTTCTCTTATGAAAATTCGGCAGCCTAACGGCGTCACTTAACTTCAAAAAAAATGACTTGACAAGATAAAATAGGGTCTCTCATAATATGATCATAAGAGATCAGTATGATAGATATAGAGATCATACCCCAACAGAATAAAAAGGAACTTGAAAGACTTGACATGAAAATCGAACTTGAAAAATGAGAAGGGTGAAAGAATCACATAAAAATTCGGCAGCCTAACGGAGTCACTTAAACTTTCATAAAACCAAATGATGAGAGTAAGAGGGGATCTCTCATCATATAAACACGAAAAGCGCAGTAAGAGGAATATAAAAGAACATCCTCTCACATAAGAACATGGAGCATAAAAGGAATGACATAAAATAGATTACATGAAAAGAAAGAGAGAGGTCGGATCCCTTACCTTAAAATGAAACTCTTAAAACTCAAATGTTGGGACCTTGAGGGCTTGGGGAACCTTGGGAGGACTCCTTGGGAGGTAATGAGACCAGAACTTCGTTGGGGGAGAGTGGGGAGTCGAAAGGATGAGAGGATTTCTTGGTATTTATAGGGAAAGTGAGGGGACAAGGCATTAATGGCCAAGGGACACCTCAAAAGTGGTTTTCTCAAAAGCATTGGCCCTCCCATGGTACTTCCCATGAAGTTAGGCCACATGGGTCCCCCAATAAAATAATTCATCACCTTTGGCCGGCCATCCCTGAAAATATCTCATGACATCATCATGACACTGTTATGAGATCATTAAACATACCGAAACCCTAAAACTGTATTTTTACTATTCACTGAAAATTCAACTTTCTCAGAAAAATCCCAAAATTTCACCTTAACCAAATATCAATGCTTTGATTTCAAAAATGAACTCCATTTTATAAAATTAATTTTCTAAATATTTTTAATTTAATTTTTAAATAAATACACTATTCACTGAAAATTCATTTTTTTCAGAAAAATCCCTAAAAATTACCAAAACATAATATCGATGCTCTGAGTTCAAAAATGAAATCCATTTTATAAAAATAATTTTCAAAATATTTTTAATTAAATTTTTAATTAAAAACACTATTCACCTGAAAAAAACTAATACTTGAATAATAATTTATGAAACCGTTATTTAACCATTTTATTGAGTCACATTACTTAATCAAGGTGCCTAGATTATATTAATACTTTCTTTAAGTGAGATTACTAATCCATTTGGACACATTACTAATCCTAATCATAAATTCAATATTCATAATTTACTATTCATCAAAATTCAAGTTGATCTTATTAGACTTTAAATTTCATACTAAACATAATTGTAGAAGACCATTTTTTGAAAATCATTACACATTTTTAATTATTTAAGGTTTACATAAACATTTTTAAAATATCCTTTTTCTAAAATTTATCAAAAATATGCATACTATATTTATCCGGTCATTTAAAAATTCATAAGAATCATCATAAGAAGAAATCCCAATTTTTATTTAAAGAAAAGGATTACACAAGGCAGTTACGGTCTCCTTACATAGCCCCTTATCACACCAGTATAGGACCTAAGTGTAAGGTGTGCTAAGGTGAGTGAATCTGAGGGAGTCTCGGCTAACATTGCACGAGTAGTAATTTCTATCAGTTTGAACTTCTCGCAGAGGCGATTCCGTTCTAGCTTCACACGATGAAGTTCGGTTTGGTTTGGTCCAGAGCAAAGCCCAGTGGTGCTACCTCTTTCCCAAGTTCTGTTAGATGGGCTTCGATCGGCCCAAGACTATTGGGTGAGGCCATCAAATCTTCTTTATATAATAATTAACCAAGATTACTGGTATTTAGAGACAATAATCAAAACGTTTAGTTTCCAGCGGTCATATTGACCAATGGTCATATAACCGTCTAAACCCAACGGTCTCATTTTAATTATGATCATGTTATCAAATGAAACATTTTTTTTGAGTAAAAATAGATAAAATAACGCATAAAATTAGGAAACAAGATTTGTTCAAAATTTCGGGTCGTTACATTCTTCACCCCTTATGAAATTGCGTCCTCGCAATTTTTAAAATTGGGTATTGAAATTTCATTTAAAGTTCCACATTGGAAAAGGAGTCAGTAAAATTATTACTTTAAAAGAATGAAAGGGAAGTACAAAGGTCACCCGAGTTAACCCACACTAGGATTCCATGTAGGAAAACATGGACATGGAAGAAAAACAAAGGGTCAAGTTTTGTGGGAGAGTGATAGAGAACATGGTTAGGAGAAAGTTAACCATAAGAAAATCCCAAACTTATGATGTGTGTAAACGGTGTTTGATTACCTAGTAGGAAACGTAAACCAACAACATTTTTGTTTTAGGTTCCTTTTCAAAATTTTGAGGAATTCATTTACAACATAAAACAAAAACATAAGAAAATATACCTATCTTCATGTAGAGTTTCATCCATTAATAAGTTTATACCCAAAACTAATCTTTTCTCCATGCTATGAGCATTCAAAACTACTTGGTCTCATCAAAACACAAGAATCATCTTTATAATCCACAAAAGATTAACTATCTATTTCTTAAATCTTTAAACATTATCCCAACAACAGAAAGGGTAAGGTAAAACAACTATTCAAAAAAAATAAAGAATCCCATAGGAAGGGAAACTACTTTTAAATCTTCAAAGTTCCATGGTACTACCCAAAATTCATCATAGACCATTCCATAAATAACGGGTTTTAAGATTCCTCAAAAAAAACCAAACTAAGATTGAAAGAAAAATACAAGAAGGATTTGATAACATAGTCTTCCAAAATAAACTTCATTGTTCATCTCCAAACAATATCAACCACTCCTAACATCTTATAACAAAAGTATCTAACCTAAACATATTTTACCCAAGATAGGTTAATCATTCCCATAAGTAACTTAAATTACTATAAGTCCACCTTAAATTCATCAATTCTTCAAAATATAAGTCAACCTTACTCCTCAATGAAAATACCATAGTAATATATTTACCTCGATCATATAGGGTCCCCAAAATAGTTAACGCCTTCCAAAATAATAATCATATTTCAATCCCCTAATCATCCATGTCATATTAATACGACAATCGTTGCATTTCCTATCACAATGGTTGTTGAGACATGTTCTTCCATTTCCCACCATTAACTAAGAAGAGAAATCATAATTAGGGGCTTAAGTACATAGCCAATATTCATGAAAAGAAACTGAAATCATATAAGGATAACTTGTAGAAGAAAAGTATACCCTAACTTGTGATCCCCTAGGTTCCCATCTAGGTTATCCATGATCATATATTCTTATGTGATTATTTATTTTATTTTATCTTTGTTCCTTTAACAATGGTTCATACTAAGCTTATGAATTTACCAAAGCATATCCCCCAGGAGTGTCGTAACCAAGAGTGCAGCAAGGCCCGTTGTCGTGTACTAGTTCCTATTTGAGTCTAGCTCAAAGCGGGGTTTTCGGGTTTTACCCCTATGTACATCTGTGCCAGAGCCACATCTACCTGCTCGTATCTAGACATGGATGTATTTTCTTGGCAACCCATTACTCAATACTCACCAAAATACCAGGAAGATTTCCTATATATAAACTTTTCTATAGGATTCTTCCTAAAGTTTTCATATCCTAATTTCCAAAAATAACTAAACCATCATTTGATACCGACTATATCATCCCGCCTTTTTATCACATAAACTTTCATTACATTTTACAAAATCGAGGATCTTTAAGGTTTAGTGTCTTGGAAACCAGGAACTTTAAACATGAAAACATAAAAGATTCATCTTAAACACTTGAAAGGATTATCCTCATGTTCATCCTAGGTTCATTACTGCATCTCATAACCTGGGGACATACATAAAATAAAAGGGTGAGCAGAAGGCCTAGTAAGGGAAACAAGGGAAACATTTAACATGTGAACTTGAGATACATCAACTATGTCATGAATAAGAACTTTAAGGCATGATAAAAAAATCATATGGAATATCATAATAAAAATAACATTTTTCATAACATTAAGATGTGGCTACATCATTTAACATAGAAAATCATGAACATATCACCAAGGTCCATCCCCAAGGTGTCATTTGAAAATTACCAAGGTTATTCACCAAGGTATCGTGAAAATTGTAATCTCTAGTGGTTACATAATTACCCAATGCATTGGAGCGCTATCAGGGTGCACCCTTAAATTTTCCTTTATTATCATGTGAGCCACATATATCATCATAAAAAATTTCATAAATAACCCATATAGAATAAAATAAATGGGTTTCATTTCATAGTCATAACGTTTTAAAAACTGCTTTAAGGACAAGATCTTTACGTCACTTTAAACCCACGAAAAGGGAAAGTGGGTCTCATGTATGTAAATCCCAGAATTTAAAATATAACATTTTGATATATATTTGAATACCCTTGTAGAAATAAGAACTTTGAGTATTCAATTTATAACATAAAATAATTTTGAGAAAAGAGAGAGGCATTTTGAGATGAAAATTCTACAGCATAACGGCTATGTTACAAGGTTTTAGAAAACATTGAAAAGAGAGGGGACATGGGTCACCCACTCATAAATGATCCAAAAAACAGTAGGGGGACAAAATATAATGGATTTATGAACATGTTAATGAAATTTGAAAGATATACCATATGAAATTAAAAACATGGAAGTGAGACAAAAATAAGATTTCTCTTATGAAAATTCGGCAGCCTAACGACATCACTTAACATCAAAAAAATGATTTGACAAGATCAAATAGGGTATCTCATCATATGATCATAAGAGATAAGTATAATATATATAGAGATAATACCACAACATAATAAAAAGGAACTTGAAAGACTTGACATGAAAATTGAACTTGAAAAATGAGAAGGGTGAAAGAATCACTTAAAAATTCGGTAGCCTAATGGCGTCACTTAAACATTCATAAAACGAAATGATGAGAGTAAGAGGGGATCTCTAGTCATATAAACATGAAAAGGGAAGTAAGAGGAATATAAAAGAACATCCTCTCACATAAGAAAATGGAGCATAAAAGGAATGACATAAATGAGAGTACATGAAAAGAAAGAGAGAGGTTGGATCCCTTACCTTAAAACGTAACTCTTAAAACTCAATGGTTGGGACCTTGAGGGCTTGGGGACACCTTGGGAGGACTCCTTGGGAGGTAATGAGACCAGAACTTCGTTGGGGTAGATTGGGGAGTCGAAAGGATAAGATGATTTCTTGGTATTTATAGGGAAAGTGAGGGGACAAGGCATTAATGGCCAAGGGACACCTCAAAAGTGGTTTTCTCAAAAGCATGGGACCTCCCATGGTACTTCCCATGGAGATAGGCCACATGGGGCCCCCAATACAATAATTCATCACCTTTGGCCGGCCATCCCTTAAAATATCTCATGAAATCATCATGACACTGTTATGAGATCATTAAACTTACCGAAACCCTAAAACTATATTTTTACTATTCACTGAAAATTCAACTTTCTCAGAAAAATCCCAAAATTTCACCTTAACCAAATATCAATGCTCTGATTTCAAAAATGAACTCCATTTTATAAAAATAATTTTTTAAATATTTTTAATTTAATATTTAAATAAATACAGTATTCACCGAAAATTCATTTTTTCAGAAAAATCCCCAAAAATTACCATAACATAATATCGACGCTCTGAGTTCAAAAATGAAATCCATTTTATAAAAATAATTTTCTAAATATTTTTAATTAAATTTTTAATTAAAAAACACTATTCACCTGAAAAAAACTAATACTTGAATAATAATTTATGAAACCGTTATTTAACCATTTTATTGAGTCACATTACTTAATCAAGGTGCCTAGATTATATTAATACTTTATTTAAGTGAGATCACTAATCCATTTGGACACATTACTAATCCTAATAATAAAATCACTATTCATAATTCACTATTCATCAAAAATCAAGTTGATCTTATTAGACTCTAAATTTAGTACTGGACATAATTGTAGAAGACCATTTTTTGAAAATCATTACAAATTTTTAATTATTTAAGGTTTACATAAAATTTTTTAAAATATCCTTTTTCTAAAATTTATCAAAAATATGCATACTATATTTATCCGATCATTTAAAAATTCATAAACATCATCATAAGAAGAAATCCGAATTTTTATTTAAAATAAAGGATTACACAAGGTAGTTATGGTCTCCTTACATAGCCCCTTATCACACCAGCATAGGACCTAAGTGTAATGTGTGCTAAGGTGAGAGAATCTGAGGGAGGCTCGACTAACATTGCAGGAGTAGTAATTTCTATCAGTTTGAACTTCTCACAGAGGAGATTCCGTTCTAGCTTCACATGATGAAGTTCGGCTTGGGTTTGGTCCAGAGCAATGCCCAGTGGTGCTACCTCCTTCCCATGTTCTGTTAGATGGGCTTCGATCGGCCCAAGACTACTGGGTGAGGCCATCAAATCATCTTTCTATAATAATTAACCAAGATTACTTGTATTTATAGACAATAATCAAAACGTTTAGTTTCCAGAGGTCATATTGACCAATGGTCATATAACCGTCTAAACCCAACGGTATCATTTTAATTATAATCATGTTATCAAATGAAACATTATTGTTGATTATAAAAATAAATAAAATAACACATAAAATTAGGAAACAAGCTTTATTCAAAATTTTGGGTCGTTACAGATAGTTTGTTTAAAAGACGAACAGATAGTGAAAATCTGCAAGCTCATGGAGTAGAACATTATTGGAGTGGACTAGGGTCCTTCTATTCCCTGAGCCACTATACATCCTTGTATTCTTTAACTATTTATTTTCCACTTCATAAATAAAATGATATAGATAAAAGGACAGACTCGTCCATCATCACGATTTGTGGATAATCAATAAAAGACACAATTCACCAACCCTTCTTGTGCATATTTGGTATAACTCAATCCAACAGGTTTTTAATATGGTATTTGGTCATTTTATGGTTCCTACTCACCAATAACGTGGTTTATCATTAAAATAAAAAAATGGATTTGGAGGAGTTTCATAAACATTTATTATAACGTAACTCATGGTAGAGAAAAATAATTAATAAATATTAATCAATCATAAACATCAGATAAGTATTAGGAATGTTACAATTGTATAATAACACCATAAAGACATATGTAACATCATATAACAATATCTTAGGTGGAAAGTAATTTTAAGAGATCACATGAAATCGTTCTGGAGGAAAATATCCTTTCTATTTTGAAAGAATTTTCTTTTTAAAATGTAACAAAATTTTAAAAGAAAAAACATTATTTAAAAATAAACATGTAATATTTAAAGTTAATACTCTATAAAATAAAGCTTCATAAAATCATAAAAACCATTTCATTTCATACAAGTTAAAAATGATTTCTTTCTTACTTGTTAAAATAATCACAATAAACATCATTTGAAAAAATAAATAGATTCATGTAAAATCATTTAGTAAAAATATAAACCAAGATAGAAGTGACATTAATTATTAATAGGATAATACTAAATACATATTTAAAAATATTTTTACAAAACATGTACATGGATGATAATAATTTGACAATAGTGGTTTAAAATGATACAATCTCGGTTATTGATGAGATTTTAATATAATGACTTTTCACTTCATAATTAGTATAATGAAATGTCTCATCAATGAGAGAAAATCATGTGGATGTTAAAAATACCATAATAGTGAGAATAATACTCAAAAAATACATTCATGGATAGTATATACACCATGTAGATGAAACAAGTATTGTATAAGGCATGTGTCCCACCTAAAAAGTGAGGCAAAAATCCTTTACCTTTTGTCTTGAATCTCATAAAACTGAAAAAAAAAATCCAATATAATAAATATAATTTTATAATAAGTCCATTAAAAAACCAAATTCTTACATCTAATACCATATATGATTTGATCATGAATTATTATTACCCGTTTATTTAACACAATTTTGTTAATGTTACGCTTCGGGTAATATCTGATTTGTTTTTTGCAAGTGTTTTTACTTGTTATGGTTGGTCCCCTTACATGGATCATTTTTTATCATATCTAGAATTATATCCATGACATAAATATGATAAATATTTATCAAATATGTATTTATTGTGATTCAAAATATTTTAAGGGTAAAAAATAAAATAAATTATTCATGGAGATGGTAGGGTGTACATATGCTTGAAGATTATTTTAATGTTATATTCATATTAAAAGAAATAAAATTATATATATTATCATTAAATAATTATTATTATTTTATATATACCATATATATTCCAAAAAATAATCCTTATTTCCACCCATGTGGAATATATATGAAATGTGATTCACATCGCATCATGGAGACGGTAAGCCATACGTATGCACAATCGACGTTTAATTTCAACAAAGATTAGATGGTAAAAAGGGAGATATGATATTTTCATTAAATTTATTTTTAATTATTTCATTAATAAAATATATAAACATTATACCCATAATAATTTCCTCTTAAAAATGTTGGTTATGGAAAATGAATTATATCACTAAGTGGAGATGGTAAGTCGTACGTATGTACGAGCGATATTATCACTTCTCGTTAGACGAGAAAGGGGTTGTATAATGTTTTGTTCATAATAAAAATAACATTTATTCATATTTAATATGAATAAGTTATTATTATATTAAATATATAATATATTTATAGGAGGTATATATGATTATAAAAAGAAAATGATTACATAGAGTTATTACCTCTGATTTGAAATGGATTAATTAGATCTCATCTAGAGAACTCTAGAGTAGGTCCTTTGGGAACACCAGGACCTCTAGAATGTGGACGGGTAAGGATATAAGATAATTGTTTATAGTTTTATTGAACTAAAATAGTCAATATTGTGAAATGAGATGATGTAAGATGTTTCCTTTTATAATGAAGGTAAGGAGACTTTTGGAATATCCTAAAATATTAAATAAAAAAATTAAATATTGATAAAAAAACATCAAAAATGAAATTTATTACAATATAAGATGACATAGGTTTTTATATCATCGTCCAATTTATTTTAAACATAATCTGGTGTCATTTTAAACCTTATCATTTTGAGTATCCCTTAGTTAAGAAAATGTAATTTAAATTGTCATAACAATGTTTTTAATATTAAGAGGATGTAATTTTTACATATAAAGTATAAATTCGACCATAAATGGAAAATTTAATTTATTATAAACCATATCTCATCCCATTTTTCTTGTTTAATATTTTAATGAGTTTTAAATAATTTTATAAATTTTTAATTTTATAAAATATCAAAAGTATTAATTTTGAGACTATACATAACATTTACTTAAAGAAAATCAATAAAACAATTTAATATTGAACAAATTAATCTAATACCCCCTAGAATTTAATATTAACCAATAATATTTTATAAGAATATATATAGTCGATAATATATTCTATTTAACCTCATATTAAAAATTTTATTCTTATTAAAAGTAAGAGTGTGAAATTTTATCACTCACATTGATTTTAATTATATCTAAGTAATTTTTTTGAAATTTTTTCCATAAAATTATTAAATTTTGAATGTTTTGTATTAAATTTATACTTATAATCATCCAATATAATTTTTCCAAGTTCTATGGTAGTTTTATAATATTTATAATATTATTTTTACCATTAATTACCCGATTTACACTTAAAATGGTAATAAAAATCAATAATGTTACTATTCATATCATCCAAAAATTTAAGGGACCTATTTAATTAATTTATAAATTATTTAAAAAAATTGTTAAATCCATTTTTTCAGATTCCAACCAAAAAATTGGAATAATTTAATTAAAAATTAATCGTATAGAAGGGAAAAAACAATGAGTTTATTTGGTGAAAATGTTCAAATGATTGATATGTTTTTATATAAAAATTCAATTTAAAATTGATTATAATGACCAAAATTGTATTAAATGATAATCTTTTGATCTAATTATACTTTAAAATAAATCTAAAACAAAATTTATCTATACAAATAAATTTAAAAAAACAAAGTTTTCCATTTAAATTTAGAATTTTTTACAATTCATCAAAACACGAATCCTCTCACAAAAAGGATAAATGTTCACTAAAAGATAATTTTCATATCCCTAATTCATATAAGAAGTTTATTTATTCATGTAGAATTTATAAATGTGCCAAAAACTAAATTTTAAATAATTTCTCCGTCAAAACGAGGCAGAACTATCTTTTTAGAAAAATGCTTCTTTTATGCATAAAAAAACATTTGTTCTTATATAATTTATTGGAAATGCATAAGATGGATGTTAAAAGTTTTATACAATTTATCATATATATATATAAATTGTTAATTTAATACATCATGATTTATTTTTTTAATTTATTGTAACAAGACACATTTGTGTATATTTAAAATGTTTCTCAGAAATACATTTCATTTTATTTTAAAAGGCTTTTACATTTATTTATAATTAATTGGTAAAATAATTATATATACATGTGTAAATCATAAATTAATAATTTAGATGATCATGTTATACCCTCAATTATAATGTATATGTTATCATATTTCGGTTAAATAATAATAACAATAATATGTTTTGTAGAAAATCAGTGTTGTATATAAAATAATCTAAGACAGTGTTGAATGTAACACAAGACCTCAAAGAAATAATATTATTTTAAAAAATATATCACATTAAAATTTGGCGGTGTAATATTTTTTTCTACTAATAAGTAACAAATCCTTTAAATAATTCTGTACACATGTCATTTTAGAAATATTTTTATTTTTAAACCCCCCTAATATTGAATTAGGTATAAACCTAAATTGGCGTCATGAAGAAGATGTATAGTTCATAATCTTTTGTTTATTATATCTTCTTATCCCTGCTTAAAATGTTCTTAAAATATTAATATATAATAATTTTAATATGTATCATGTATTAAGATTTTTTTACTTTAAATTCACAACCAATATGCATATCCTCTTTCATCAAATGGGAAATGAAAATGTCTATTGTCTGTACGGTGGACTGCCGCCTCATGCGCCAATGTAATTAATTTTCCGTAAATTCTTCAAAAAAATGATATAAATATAGATTTAAATAATATATATTATTTTTATGATGTAATTACACTTATATAATTACAATATCACATATTCATTTGTACCGCCCAATTAATTGAAAAACTATAACATTGTTCATTATAAGTGTGGACAACAACCTCCATGAAGAAATGAGAGAATTTTTTTATTTTATTTTGAAATTTATGGTTATTTGGATATATTAAATTAATATATATGATATATATGGTTTAAAAAGTATTCTATAAATTTTAATTATAATTTAGCATTCTTTTTTTTCATCATTCGAAAAATTAAAATAATATTCATGTTTTATTTGACCTATCATCTCTATGAACTGTGTAATTTATTTTTCAGTACCTATTTATATAGATGACACTAAATAAATATATATTTAATATTTATAATTTTTATATCATTATTAAATTTATGTTGATAATGGGATCATAATAAAATAATAAGGACTAAAACTATCGAACCCAAACATAAACGAAGAATGATGATGTTATCACTCAGAACAACAATTTTAATAAATAAATGTTAATAAATTGGTGTTGATATGTTATAAGTGAATAATATGTGGTATTATATATATTATCATGGTTCTAAAATAAATTTATAATAAATCAATATTTATTATTCAGGAGTTTTGAACATGTACGATGAAATTCGATACTTGAGGCAAGGGATTTTCATCTCTCCTTAACGTCTATGAGGAACATCTCATATTCACCACATATTTATTTTATTTAGTGTATATTATTAACATTAATATATTTTATTATTATTATTATCCTGAAAAATAATTTTAATATGTATCTTACTAAATTTTTTTTTCTTCATGGGTCTTATAATTCAAATGATTTCTATGTGGTATGGGTTTTATGATACAATCTCTTTATTTTTGAATATTTTCTATGATAATGCTTAAAATGATGAAATATTAGGATATATCTCTCAATATACTCATTAAGTTTCTTCTCCAATGGTTATTTCTTGAAAATACATATTTTTCTTTCATTTTCCCCTCTTTATGTACTCAAGAGTCTGAAGGATTGTTTTTAAGGAAAATTGAAATAATATCTCTCTTCGATCAAAAATAAGATTCCTTATATATCCATATTTTATAAAAATGGTTTCATGAATTTTCATAAAATTAATCTGTGATTGTTTAAATTAATTTTTACCAATGATTTCCTTTTACAAAAAAAATTCATGGAATATTATTTTCATTTTTTGATTTAGGTAATATTGACTTTTTACCGCTAATGTGTAAGGAACAATTTTTTTAAAATTGATGGCAATAATATAGTTCACTCCATAATAACCACTCAACTATTTTAATATTCAATTATAATATTTAATATTTATTTTCAGATATTATTTTTCTTTAATATTTTGAAAATATTAATAATTAAAAAAAATAATTTAAAAATAGGATGGTTGTTTTCTTATAGAATTTATTAATAATCATTCTATGGTATTTACATTAATTAATTGAAAAACATCATATGTTTATTAAGATTTACTCCGGATATAACCTAATTATACTACTATAACTATCCTTTCTCCCAATATTTTATTGTTATGATGAAATGATGTTTACGAACACCATTTCTTTTACAAGAGTTATTTCATGATAAGATCTTTATGAAGCCCATTCTATTTCCATGTTTTATGATGTGATGAATTAATGAAATTTATATGAGACTTGTTTATTTTCCATTGGTTATTCCCATATGATATACCATTGATACCTATTTATTTTTATGAGTTATGTTATGATGATTGTTTTGTGAACTTTTGTCATATATATATTGTATTTTCATTATGTGATGGTGAGCCTTGAATTTTATTTTCCTCCAATTGATTGTGTAAATTCAGATATATCATGAGATAAAGATTATAAGTATGTGGAGTAAACCCAGTTAATTAAGGGAATATATCAACTTTTACATTGTTGTGAGATAACTATGATTACTAAAATGTTTTGGGAAGTGAACCCATTGCACTATGATAGTCTTAATGATTATCCATGACTACTAAGGAAATGAGTTTTCATGATTTATTTTATGAAAAAAATCTATATAATATTCTAGTGTTATTCTCCCATGGATTTTTATATTTGATTCCATACTTGTTTGTGTCTTGTTAACTGCTAAGATTTTTCTCATTAGCCATGTTTATGATTTTGGATATTCTAGTTATGGTTTTAAATTTTTTTCTCATGTTCTCATACCCATATGATAATGTTATGATGACATACCCCTTATTTACCCTTTTTGATTATCTATAATTTCCCATTGTTATGGTTACTTTCCCCATTTTATTAATTATGGTACTATGTATGATATGTCCAAAAAGGAAGGTAGTTATGAAAATATTATTTGGAGATGATGTAGTACACTTATAAACATTTTGTTTACAAAACCAATTTAACAAGGATACTATATTTATACAGTTCTAGAATGGGTCATTCTATTATTTAATGAATTTTAGTCTAACAAGATATACTATATATGTATGAAAATTAGTGGTCACAATAACATAATTCACAAATAATTCCCTTCTTACAATTGTCAAACATAAAACCATTCATTATAACATTTTGAAAGGATGCATAAGAAAGTGTGGGATCTAATTTTTTATAAGGGTAAACATAAGAGATATCAAAAAATGGTCATAGGTGAGCATAATATAATCATAAGGGTTTGAGAACAAGATCACAAATTACAATAATATAACCCAATCAGTCAAATATCATTGATCATAAATCATCTGATAAGTTGTATTCATAATAATATAAATAAGTTATAAATGCTTTTAATCATCAATAATTAATCATGATCCATGAGAATGCATCATAAGTAGAGGACATATGTTTTTAGCATTCACATATGTATAGAAAATAACTTGTTTTTCCATATTTCACGCCCAAGACCAACATTTTGGACATAATACCATTAAAATAATTAATATACTATCATTTCCAATATTCTATTGGGTGTGACATAAATATAGTAATCTCTGTCACCTATTAAGAGTTTATTAAATCTGTTATCTTTTCGGAGTTTTTTAACTCTTTCATTTTTACCTAGTGAATTAGATAGATATAATGGACCCAACCAGCATCATGAGATATAACAAACTCACATGTCTCACAATAATAACCCACACATAAATTTCACATAAAACTTTCATCATTTCATCAATTCAAAATCTATGGAAATATAGTGAGTTTGATACAAAACTTCATTATCACAATAATAAACCACCAAGTTAAAGAATTAAAATGGTAAAATTAGTTCATAATCATAGTAAGTCATAAGAAACAAAAAAAAATGTTTTTATAAATTGAAAAACATTTAAAATTTTACTAGAAAATTTCTTAAGGAAAATAAAATTATCAATTTTAAATAACTTATTTAAAATCATAAAAATTTCAAAATATTAACGAAAAAATATTATTTTTATAGAACTAGTGAATATTTTAATGTAAGATTCAATGAAATGTGTGGTCATTTCGAAAGGAAAATTCATTCATCCGGTGTATGTAAAAACCAGGATTCCTTTCACATTTTTGGAAAAAAGTAAAAAGTACCTCATTTATAAAATGAAAATATGATTCATATTATAAATACAATGTTAAAAATGTATAAATAATACATTAATAAATATTTTTATAGTACTAAAAACAATAGTAATATTTTATAAATTAAATATGGACATTAAATAAAATATTCCTTGCTAAAGAGAGAAATATAGTCGGTTTTCTTTAGAAACATTTTTATGGGGTCTTGAGTAATTAGAGATAGTAAAACGAGAGAAAAAAAATTAATATTAAAGAAAAACAATATTATAAGAAAATACATAATATTTTTTAGTAATAGATCATAATTTTTTTTATTTTATATCTAAACACAAATAATACCAGTTAAAATAAGGTTGTAAAATAAAAACCTTACCTAAATTTTTTTTTGCTTTATAAGTGAGATAACCTACTATATAATAACATTATATAATAGAAAGATATTCCTGAAAAAAATAACTTAAATGGTTTACATATATCATATTATCACTTTTTCATTAAAAATATTTCATTATCATCACCATCTCAAGTGTTAACTACTTCATTTCTCATGAATGTTTTAATTTGACAGTATTGGTCCTTTTTCATTGAACGTGGAGAAATAATCTTAAAAATAATATTAATTTCATTATTTTAATATTGAATAATTATATATACTTTTAAATACATTAATATAAAGTGGTTATGAAATATTAATTGCATCACTTAATGGAGACTATAATTTATACGTACGCACAAGTAATGTTTACACTTTTCAATTGATTGAACAAAGGATTTTTAAATGATATTTAACCCTTAAACAATAATTGGTATAACATAAAAATCACATATATTTACTAAAAATGTCATTGTTAAAATCAATGTAATGTAAAAATGAAAACAGAATCACATCGCTTCGTGGAGTTGGTAGTCTACAAATACACACAAGCGACATTGTCAGTTTTCCAAGGTTGTGACAATAAAAAGATAGATAATATATATTATACCTAAAAAAATATGTCATAAATATCATATATAAATATTAAATCCTTCATAATATTCAGCCATAAAAAATGGTGATGGAAACTGAATCATAACGATGCATAGAGGCGTTATTCCACGCGTACACATGAGCGATATTTTTATCACCCATTTGATGGAGAGGAGGTGGGAAATAGTTGTTCAATCATCACAATAGAATCTTACTATATTTATGGTACTATATTAATAATTTTATTATGGATGAAAAAGGTTTATATATGGTATGAAAAGAAATAAATAAATGAAATTCACCTCTTAAGATGTATACCTCTTCTTTGAGAGATCTCTTTGGCATACACATTAAGCCCTAGAGAATTTCTCTAGAAAGATGACCATAAAATATAGGATAAAGGTATGGAAAATAGTACTATTTTGGTGATGTTATTTTCTAATATATATGGTTCAAGTTTTGTGAATTAGGGTTGATAGGAGTTTTTCTTTTATAAGTGAGTTGAGGTGCACACAAGGGATTTCTTAATATAATTCAATGAAATTAGGTCATTTTATAGTGGAAGTTTCTATAACAGGATATGAATTAGAATATTGGATAAAATAATGTAAAAATTTATTCAAAAGGTAATATCTATACATTATTAGGTAGGATTACTACCCTTATCTCTTGTTTTAAGACCCTAATAAACCTTTTTTAACCTTAAATGTTGAAACAAATTGTATTGTTTTTCCTTTTCACTATGACCAATAATTATGTTCAACCTATGACCTTATATAAATTTTTATTATTAAAAATAATGAATAAATTTTACCATATTCAATTTCTATAAGTGTAAAATATAATATTAAATTAGAACACAAAACGGAATGAAAATCTGTTTTAGAAATATTGATTTTTAAGGATCAAACATAGTTTACAAACATTCATTTCTCTGTAAAAAAAATTAAATAAATGTTAAAATATTTTTTCAAAAATTTAATGTACAAATTTCCTAAAATACCTTAATCAACATAGAATAATTTTATTTGTTATGATAAAAAACTATTTCCATAAAAAAACTTTTAGATAAATGTTTTTCTATCCCCAAAAATGAAATTATACTAAAATCATGTATAATGAATATTAATATATAATTATTTATATTATTTATATTCAAAGTATAATTTTGTTATTTTATGATAAAATTAAAATCATAAAAGTAATTTTACTTAAAAAATAATGATTTATTTTAAAAAAATTATATTTTTTACTGATCACTAAAAAATTAATATTTTTGAATATATATTAAAAATTAAATATAAATTTATATTGGAATGATGATATTGAAAATGATATTAATAAACTCAAACAAAATTTATATAATACATTATATAGTAAATATTATTTTAAAACAAAAAAATAAATCCATTTTTTAGAAAATATATTTTTTAAGAAGAAAATGAATTTTATGAAAATTGTGTACTTATATATTTTTAATTAATAAATAAATTTTAATTTATTTAAATACTTTATATATTTATTATATGGTTATTATAAGTATTCATACATTCCTATTAAATATCTAGTTTATAAAGAATCATTATATCACATATCTTTTTAGACATGTGGATGCATATTTGGCAAGTCATTAAATACCTCATGTTAATTTTAGAGGAAATAAATCTAAAATAATTTTTTGGTCCATTATAACCCCTTAAAATGATTTTAACCCCTATAATAATTAATATTGGATATAAAAAAATTATGATATCTCGGATTCCTCCAATCCAAGGGTTCACTTGTAGCTTCCATAAATTTTTGATTCCCCTAGAGAACATTAACTAGGTGAGTTGTCTTGTTCTTTAGTACTTTATCTCTATGATAAAATTTTTTACTAGTTATTATTCAATATAAATATAATTATTCTTATTAAAACCCCTATTTTTTGTACCTATGAATTTTTCGGCATTTTCATCCTTAGAAGAGATGCATGTAATACAACGTGAATATGAAAGAGATTTGGTGGAAGAACTAAACAATAAGATATAGTTCCCAATCAATTAAAATTTTAAAAGGTAATAACAAACCCTGGGATAAAACTCATATTCATTCTGAATATTATATACTTTTTCAAATAAATAATTTCCAAGAATATGTCTTCACCAATGTCGTACCACTGGTTTTTAATATATTGCCATTTAGTTATGTTCTCCGAGCTGATATAAATATCAGGTTTAGTTTTAGTTGGTCAGATATTTTTTTTGACTGTTTTGGAGGAGATTTTAGAGGATCATAGTCTTTGAAAACATTGTATAAATTGTGAACCACCTATAGAAAGTCATGAATGACGTTTTCAGACTAACTGGGTAGGCGTGTAATAGTCGCAGAGTTTGGAAAAAATATGAATGTTCCAAGGGAAACCCATTTAACATGAACTGGATGTAAAATAACAGTTTATTCCAAGTTTTTCTAACCATGTGAGACCACATTGCATGGTTTTTCCTTAGGATAATATCATCACACTGTTGGTGCATGGTTTTCCAAACTGTGTGGCCTAACCATGTGTAATAAAATAATCACACTGAAAATCGTTGATCTAATCCAAATTAATCCTTGTTATCACAAATATTTTTATAATTCTATAGGATCTCAAATTATTTTTTCTCCCAAGACTCCATTGGTGGTTCTTTTTTATATAGAGACATATTTTTTCGAATAAATGAAATTTGGAGATCTAGATTCTTTAGTAGTACATAATTATTCCTCGTTCGTCTTTGATATATTCCTCTCCTATCACTTGGAACCATATATCTAGTCCATTATTGAGATATAATTACACTATGATAATAATTTTAAGGATATTTGACTGAATATATAGAATTAAATTAGATAAAAGGTTAGATCATGAATATATTAGTGTTTTTCTTTATTTTCTCTTACCATTGAGAAGTATGTGGATTCCCTCTTATATTAACACTAAAAGGATCATAAAGTATTATTTCTATTTATATATTTTTTCATATACATTTAAGAAATCAATAAAATGTTATAACTTGTACTTTTTCATATAGTGGGAGTTAAGAATCCTTTGGGGAAATACTACTGAGTTATGACTCTACCCATACATGGTAACATTTTTGTTTTTGTAGATGTCATATATTGGGAAACATGTAATGACAAGGTATCTCAGTTATTTATTGATTATTCATGATATCATGAGAATGGTGTAAGTCCCCGACGATTCTGGAGATGTCTCATTGCAGTTTTCAATTACTCTTTTATGTTTTTTTGTTATATCCTTTGTTTCCTTTGGAAATGGGCATGACCTTGTTTTTTTAAGGTTCAAACATTCCAATCATATTCTAACAAGTTTTTTCGTAGAACTGGAAACATCCAATGATTCTATATCCATTTGTACCTACATTCCTAATGTAGGTGATCATTAGTTGTGAACTGATGAGGCTTAAGAATTTGCATTGGTCGATAGGATGGGAGGTCGGACTCATCAAAACTTTTTGGGGGGAATTATTATCTACTTTGGGACTCTCTTTGTAGATTTAGGTTATGTTCGTGAATCCTTATTAAATTACCATGTACGAAATTGAGCCTTCATTTAGATCTAACAATCAATGATTGATATGTATGAGATTTAAAGAAAATTTTATATGTATTTGAGGTACTTCATCGATAGAGAATCATCTATATTAGTTAGAGATTATTAGTCAATGGTATCCTTCAACAAATTATACAGAAATATCATGGTCATTATGATAACCATATAGGTTTTAAAGCCACCCAGTGGGGCACATGAAGTTTATTGTTGTTCAGAAGGACATGGATTATTTCATATTTGGGATCGTATCCGCAGATAGGCTACCTACGTATCCTTATTTAGAAAAGGAATCAAAACCCATGTAGTTTGAGTAAAAGAGTGTGGACTTTATGCATGGATGATGTCCTAAAGAGAAGATGTCATAATAACTTTTATGCTCTAAGCTCACGTGAGTTATGCTCGATGTGAGAAACAAGAGGTATCAGTAAAACCTGAGGATTGTTCTACAAAAGATGCAATCAAAAGAAATAATGTGGGGCTTATGTATGTATGACTTCCATAGATAGATGAGGATTAGGATTTACTTCAGGGAAGAAACCCGGGAGCAAGGTCCATAAAGGTATTTGTGATTTATGGATATTCGGATACATAACATAGGACTTAATCCTGAGAAGGATGCCCAAATTAGAGGGGACTTATGATTGGGTTTTATTCCCAATAAAGAAGTCCAAATCCAAAGAAATTTTTGATTTTTTAAGATAAATTATGATTGGGGTTTATTCCTGAAGAGGAGGTCCAGGTTAAAGGGACTTGAGAACTGGGGCATTATTCTCATATGGAGGCCCATGTTAAGAGTAATTATGACTAGGGATTACTCCTAAAGAGGATGCCCAGGTTAAGGTAATTTTGAATTTGGGTCTTACTCCTAAGGAGGATGTCCAAGTTTCGGAACTTGGGGATTACTCCTAAGGAGGATGCCCAGATTTAAGATCTTGTGGCTAGGGCTTACTCATGAAAATGAGGCCCAGGTTAGGGAACATTGAATTGGGATAACTCCTGAAAAGGAGGCCCTGGTTAAGAAACATGGATTGGGGATTACCCCTAAAAAGGAGGCCCGGGTTAGGGAAGTTGGACTCGGGCTTACTCCTAAAAAGGAGGCCCAGGATAAGAAACTTCCACTAGGGATTACTTCTAAAAAGGAGGCACGGGTTAGGGAACATGGACTATGGATTACTCCTAAATAGGAGGCCTAGGTTAAGAAACATGGACTGGGGCTTACTGAAAAGGAGGCCCAGGTTAGGGAACGTGGACTGGGGCTTACTCCTGAAAAGGAGGCCCAGGTTAAGAATCTTTGACTGGGGCTTACTCCTGAAAAGGAGGCCCAGGTTAGGGAACTTGGACACGGGCTTACTCCTAGAAAGGAGGCTCAGGTTAGGAAACTGGGGGCTTACTCTTAAGTAAGATGTCCAGATTAATGATCTTATCATCTTTAAAGGATGAGGCTGAATGATTGAAATCTCTAACCTTAGTGACATAAAGATATGTAAATCACTAGGTTTTGAGAGATTTTCCAAAAAATTCCTTTCAAATAAAATATCCAACAATGAAACCATTCCCAAAAAATGGCCTTGAAGAGTGTTTTATTGGATAAATATTGAATACAAGAGGTTTATTTGAAGAAAATAATTGAATAATCAGGAGGACCACTCAAAAAAGGTAGGCGTGCAAGTCTTATTGGGTCATGTAAGTACTGGTCGCGCAAGTGTACTTGCGCGACACATGTGTATTTGCATGACGGTTAACCCATAGGGTAATACTGGGGAGATACTTGGCTCAAGCCCATAGTATTATCCCTAAAGGCTTCCCAAAGTGTGGCGCATAAGTTTTGTTGAAGGGATAAGATGGCGACAAGTTTCTTCATTTTCCTTAAGGGCTAGACACTTAGGCACACAAGTGTTGGTGAATTTAAACACTAAGGCCTTTTCCCTCCATTTAGATCTTCTATTCTAGGTAAGAAATTACCATAGATGTGTTCGTAAGAATTCAAGTAGAGACTAGGGCACTGGGAGAATAAATATGGATTTTGGAATTTTTTGTCCTTGAAATGGGGGGCCCACAATCAGTATTTATAGGCAACTGAAGACCTTCAGAGAAAATCAAATAGGGAACGTAGGTAACCTGCACGACCAATATGTGGCGAGCAAGTATACTTGTGTGACCATCATGGAACTTCCGCGGCCCATGCTTAATGAAATCCATGTTCATGCCTTTGTAGATTTTTTATATTTCTTCAAATGATGAATCACTTTGTGCTCAAGGTATTTCCCTTTTCATTCATTAGACTCTATGATGGAAAGGAGCATCAAACAAAGTCCCCCCTCCAATTTGGATTCGAAATGAAGGATGATTTTACTCTGAGGTGAAGGAGAAAACCAAGGAACGGAGTCACACAAGTTTTGAGTGTGCAGGTAGGGGTGTGCCGAAGAGAGTCGCGTAGGCTTCGGCGCGCAGGGGTGTGGCCGGGCCTATAAATATTCGCCTCATTCTCATGAAAATCACCCAACTTTGAACGCTTCAGAGCTCTCTCCATGTAGGTTTCTCTTGTCATGCAAGTGAATTGATTTCCGATGTTGATTTCTTCGGTTCATGTCGCACTTCTGCAGAGGTATTAGTACTTGCGCGGTGATACCTGCGCGACACACTTACACTTGCATGCCAACATTGGACTTTCGTGCCGTAATGACTTAGAAATTTTTTCTCTTTTCTTAAATTTTTTTTATGAAATATAAACAAACTTAAGAGTTAATTATTCAACCTTTGTGCAGATTAAATGGCTCCCAGAAGAATTGGAACGGCTGATGAACTGGCTAGAAAGCTAATTGATGAGATGATAAACATTGTTGGCCATGATTACTATAATGTTTGCGATAGCACTCTCCCAGATTTGGCTATGTACTTGAAGAATTATCATCTTAACTTTCCAAAAAGCATCTACTTTCTTCTGTATGGACATGGTCATCTACAAGAAGTCAACATTCAAGAGGCAAGGAATTATCTTCTGGGTTCTTGGTTTCAGACTTACACCAATTTTTCTTCAGAAAATATCTCAATTGGAGGATCATTTGTTAATACTAAAACAGTGGATAAGACCTACATAATGCATCATAGCACTTGTACCACAGATCTGAAACCTCACAATCCTGAGCTGCAACCACATTGTTATCCATCAATCTTCTGAAATTCTCAGATGGATCAATCCAAAGGCTGGTAGAAGTGTTAGGACTTCCATCATGGAGGAAGTGTGAAGCCAACTTGGATGTGGGAATATTGGGTGTGACAAACCTGTGCAGAGTTTTTCAGGGATTTGAAAGGAGTTTCAATATATGAATCTGTCTGAGCTGGGCAGACATATGTCCACAAGAATGATGACCTTATGCCGGAGCTAATTAGCCACTGGATCCCAGAAACCAATTCTTTCCATATAACTAATGGAGAAGTAGGCATCAGTTTTTGAGATGTCTATAAGATCACATGTTCTCCAATTTTGGGTGATATTTATGATGAATTCATCCCCCCAAGGCATCATGGAATTATTCGGAGAAGACTCCGACTTTGGCTACAGAATTATTGAAAATTTTCTACAATCTCAAGAACTCAAAGACCTCCAAAACTCATTATAGAAAGGATATTCATCTATAGGAGTTGATGGATGTGTTTCTTACCAAGAAGGAGGATAAGGGGCCCACCTGTACTCGTCCTACTACCAGCCCCAGAACATGGAATAAGGGTTCTTCTGGAATATTCTGGCCGACATTAGAAGCGGGATAACTTGAGAAGTGGGGGTACAAAGTGGATTAGATAATTCCAAAAAGAACCCATTTGGAGGGCTTATTAGCCTTGTGGATTAGTGTTTATCTTCTGTGATTCAGGGATTCGAAGGGAGGCCTTAGTCCAGGGACCTTCATTGTGGCATCCAAGTTAGCTGAGAAGAAAATGGTTGGGTTGGCCACCCCCATTTTAGCGATGATTCAGAGAATCTTACTCCATGTCTTTATGGGTAAGTCTCCATTGAGAATAGTGGGACCATTCCAAGTTTTGTGGGGATGGATTGCCACTCATTTTAGGACATATGATGTACATAACGGAGTTCAGGTTCCTGGAAGCTCTTTCAGGCCATCAGTGCAGGCATTTTCTAGAGTTGATCTGTTATCTCTCAACTCTTATGATATGAAGGTGAGGTTGATAATGTTCAAGGAATTCAATTTCGTTCCTTATGGAAACCCGCCAACAGGGAGGTTTGTTGATGATGGAAAAACCAACCTAAAATTGAGGTCATACATTCTCGCTTGCAGAGATGGTTTATTGGACACCAGGATTGACAGAGAGATTATATGTGAGGCCTATGCTCCGTACAAATTTTCACTTCAATTAAAGTGTATGCATCATACTCTTTTATCCCCTCCTGTGCATGTCAGGTCAGAGAAAAATTTGATGGATGCCCGACAACTATGGTTGCCGACATCTATGGAGAAGACCGGGGTAGTGTTTGATCTACCAGTTGCTAAAGCGACAAGTAACTTGACTACATGGTATACCAACAATTGGATACCATCATACCCAGAAGGGGTACTGAATCATCTGGTTCATCGGGTGGGGAAAAATAAAATAACTGTAGAGAAAGAAACCCTTCATCTCGAAGGTGACTTTTCAACACCCATAGTTGATTCACCGGGTTCCTCATCTAGTGATGACTCACAAGATTCCCATGATGGGGATGATGAGGCATGACATTTTTCAAAGAAACCTCGTGCCAGATATAATCCTCTTATAAGAATCAAGATACCAACTCCATCAACTCTTAGTGAGTTACTTAATTGGGGAAATTTAATCACCATTACATTATAGAGAATCAAGTCTTATTTTCTTTCCTTTTATCTATAGTTGAAGGAGATGGGAAGAAGCTGAAGTCTAAGATTGTAGGACCCTCCTCGTAGCCTTCTAGTACACACGGTGAATATCTATAACCAGAGTCTATCCATACATGGTAGAGTTTATATTGTGATGTTGAAACAGCCTGGCTAGATATGTACGAGGGGCTACACATCCCTGGAATAGGGAATCATTGGTCCTCCACCGATATCCGTTTTGAGGATAACCCCGATGAAGTGCGAGCTTACATCAGAGAGGTAGGTATTATCATATATACCACCGATGATTCCATTTATTTCACCAAGAGGTTGAAGGAAATGATATATCGTGGCACCACTAAGGGGACTGGTGCTTCCGATGATGAAGAGTGGCACGATTACTTGGCTCCTAAATATGTAAGTATCTTTCATTATTTTCGTTGAAACTTTATTCTAGTTAATGATTTGTTACTCAGGGAAATTACTTTCCTCATACTGCAGCTTGAAAAGAAAGGAACTGCTAAGGTTACTTCACCATTGTATAGCCCTGGTGGTATTTCCATTGGGGATAAAGAATCTCCTCACGAGCTGAGCGAGGTATATCAAGGACATCAGGCCATGGAGGATGATGTAGATATGGATCTTAATTCTCCAATTACAATATTTGGAGTTGATGATATCATCCCTCCCAATGATCTGAAGAAACATAGACATCGAAGAATGAAGTCCACAACTAAATGTTTTATCAATATTGGTAAGTCCTTCAGATAGTCATGAGTCCTAACCCATAAAAAGAATGCTCATACTTCTTGGTATTGTAGGGGATTCTTAAATTTCCCTTTTGAGGGAGAGGACTGACCATCCTTTGAGGACGACGGAGGGTGCTGGTGAACAATTACGAGTTCATGCTGACTTGGATGCTTCAGATGAATAGCCAGTGTCTGTTCCCAGTACCACTCCTACTACTACTACAACAATAGAAGAGCCTGCCTCTGGTAATTTAACAATTCTTCATAAGATGTTGAATGAAAACATCAAATGACTTCAATTCTGTGATACTTTAGGTTTAAAACCTGCACCGGAACATCTGGCGGCCACTGCAACTAAGGCCGTAATTTTATCTGAAGACTATGTCCGGGGTCAGAGGCCACAACATGAAGGTCGCCAATAAGAGGTATCGAATTCTCCCACTGGTGAGAAAAAAAATGAATCTGAGATAACATTGGATTAAATGATTGAACTTGGCGCACCTTTTGAATATTTTTTATATCATGTTAAATTACCATGTAATTTAGAAGATTTTGGATGTGAGTGTTATCCTTCTTCCTGTTCAAATAACATCTTATTATTTATCTTACCATGATTAGTAAAAAATGTGCAGTTCCATCTGTGAAAGCTGCTGAACTGCCAATGCCTGAAGGGGGTATGGAAAACCCTATTATTGCTGAGACAGTAGCTCAAGTGGAGCTGAACCAGGTAGAGCTTCCTGAAACTTATCCTGAAAATACTATTGAAGCTAGGAATGATGGGGAGGAGCCTTCTCCTATTGTTTATCTACCATTGGGTAAGAGATAACAATATTTGTGTTTGTACTTAATTTTTAAGACAACTTAATCAACTTTTTTCATCCTTTGAATCTAACCAAAAACTTTCAATTGACTATGCAGGGCCGTCAATTTTAGTGTCTATATATGGAGGTGAAGCCTCATCCTCTGCCCCAACGGGAATAGAATTTGAATTAACATGGGTCAGGGGGAAGGAGTAGAACAAGGCACTTCTTTAAGTTCCTTAATTCTAGATTATATTCCCCCCTGTTACAGTGATGCCGAATCAGACTCAGAGGTACCAATGGTGCTCCAATTTTCAAGTCGCAAGGCATGACAGAACATATGGAAGATCATATCTAAAGTTCCTCTTGAAGAGTTGTCATAAAAGATCCCTTGACTGGCATCCCTGTTCGTCATGATGGGACTTGGCAGTTTTGGATATCAAGGGATCCATGCCGCGGTGAAACAAGTCATCCTAATAAGGGAGCAGAAGCAGAGGTACCATCAAGACCTGACCAGAGTAAGGATGTCAGCCAATATCAGCTAATTTGAGGTTGCGGTGTCCCGAGCTGAGGCTGATCATGCTGCCTAGTTAAAGGAGCTGAATCATAAGATCAAGGATAAAGTCATCCAGCAGATGCACCATCAGCAACAACTATATGTTGTTACTGGTGAATATGACCAGCTTAATAATTCACTGGAAGGAGTTCAAACTAATGGTATGAAAGCCATTGAATATTCCAAGAAATCACTCCATCAAGCCGAAAAGAGTGAAGTTGGTCGAGTTCATGAGCTTCAAGTGGCTACTGATTAAGCATAGGATGTCGTGAATCAAGTGAAGAGTTATGTTGACATCCTCTTGTAGTTCTAGGAAAAGAGAAGAGACTCTAGTCTGTGGTTGTCCTTCTAAATCTGGTGCAGCAATGAAAGACACTTTCATCATTAATCATTTCTATTTGTTTGCTACCTACTTTAAATTTTTACCTACTCCAATGGGACAAGTAAGAATATTTTTATTTTTTCTAGAATTCTAAAAAATAACCCTACAAACTTAGAATCATTTTTGTTGCTCAATATTACTTTAATCATACAAAATGTATGTTTAGTGAGGTGGGGCTTGAATTTTGTTCAGAGTTACCTTGTCTTTTGTGGGCAGTTTAAAGTCATGCACGTCAGACATAAACAAGGCTAATGTTTATGGTCTAAATAGCTTTGACCGAATGGATAATGGATTAAAATTGACTCCGTTCCTTGATAATATATCTAAAAACATATTATCATATTCAAGTATGGGGGGAAAATGTAAACAATGACTTAAGAAATTTTGAATCTAAGGAATGATATGAAAACAGGGCTAAATGGAATTCAAGAAGTATTTCCTAAGAGTGAAGTTAACATAATTTAACAAACCCGTTAGGGGGTTGAATTATGAAGGGAAACATAAGGGAACTGGCTGCATAGTCAAATAATAACATCTTTTGGCTGACAAGTCTGTTTTGTAGACTACTTATGCAAGGCCACCTAAGGAAATGTGCTGCATAGTCAGGCAAAAGAACTCTCAGAAATTTTAATTTTCTATTGCTAAAAAGCCAGTGAAAGTTTATGGAGATTAAAATTTTCCATATCATAGAGTCTTCTGTATGGAGAGAGGTACTTGAATATGGAGAGGATATTTCCAATCAATATTGTAAAAGAATTTTATGAATGTCACTCCTACAACGGTCTGATCCAAACGTAAGGAAGGAAAATACAAACCATAGACTGGAATACTTTTGGATAATGAAAAAGATCATGGGACATATATGTTAAGGATGGATATTCTTGCGGAGCCCTATATATTGTCGTTAATACAACTAAGGACAACAAAGTTTTTATTCCCAAGAATGAAGTTATCATTATTTAACAAACACATTATGGGGTTGAATTATTCAGGGCCACCTATGGGCATTGGCAGCATAGTAAAATAATAGCATCTTTTGGATGACATGTCCGTTATGTAGACTACTTATGCAAGGCCGCCTAAGGGAACATGTTACATAGTCAAACAAAACATTTCTCAAGTATCAAACATTTTGTGACCAGAAGTCAAGAAAAGGGTTATGGAGATCTAGAAGTATTTAAGTTTTGGAGTATGACAGATCAAAATGGGCATTGTTCAATGCATTTAGAGCTACACAGACCAATGCTAACCATAATCATGTTGTGGCTAGGTCCTGAATTAAGATGTTGGAATTCACTATATATCTCATTAGAATGAGAATCAAACCAAATGTAGTTCTTGAAATATAGTTTTACATCAAGTCGGATGACAGTATAGGAAATATTAGCTTAGGTTCATAGAGCTCGAACCATAATAATGAATACATAGTGTGTGTTTTATAAACCTGATGTGAATGAAAACCATGGTTTTCATACCACATTCATGTTTTCACAGGGGGACTTTTCAGCCAAGGGACTTAAAGTGAAATTTGGTGTTAGGCCCAAATACATGGGGCTGGATTCGAGGGATTCTCGAACATTTCTACATATCCCATAAGGATGGGAATATAGCCGCACGTAGTTCTTGAAATAACCTCTGTATAGAATTGGTTAGTACATATGAAGGGTGAAAGGGGACTTTAGTGAAATAATGGTTTGACCCAAGATTAAAGGTTCGGGAATTTCCATGTACGCATATAGACTTTAGAATATAACATGATTGGAGATCAATGTAAATAATGATTCCCTCTCTGGTGAGAGTTTCAATGAATGTTGTAGTTTACTATCGTACAGGGCAAAAAGTGAGAATAGTTTAATTCCATATAGCAAGGACGATGGTGAACCAATGTAAAAAATATTGGTTCTTAGGGAGGCTTCACGAATCAACATCGTATGAGATGGAAGTGAACCGATGTGAAGAGTTTGGTTTTGGGCTTGAACCTCAGGAGGTTTCCTACGTACCCAGCCCAGAAGGCAAGGATCAAAGTCAGAATAGTTAGATTAAAGAATGAATTGGTAATCAAGTTGTTCTTGAGGACAATGACCTAAAAAATGGTGTCGGGACATACACAAGGTTAGCATCCCAGAGAGGGTGTTATGGTTGATGTTTACTCTAAGCTCGCGTGAGTTATACTCGGTGTGAGAAACAAGAGGTAGAAACAACCTTAACAATGCACTATTTAATGTCATGTTGGACGATGAAAGGAATGAGCAATTTAATTTCATGCAGTAAGGACATAGGGGGGGACTATGAAGTTTAATTTCATGCAGTAAGGAAAAATGAGGGGATGTATAGTTTAATGTCATATAGCAAGGACAGGTGCTGTACAGTTGTGCGTCATGTAGTAAGTATGGTGGGGACACATTTTAACGTCATGTTGGATGTATTTGGTATTTTTTCACAGTTTAACATCATGTGAGATGAAGAGGTGCACAGTTTAACGTCTTATATCTAGGATGACACAGTTTAATGTCATGTTGGACATTGGGATGCTGTACAGTTTAGCATCATGTAGCTAGGACGTAATAGGGACAATACAGTTAAACGTCATGTTGGACGATGGAATAGTTTAACATCATGTTGGACGAAAGGGAAACAATACAGTTTAATGTCTTGTTTGACGATGGTTCAAAAAGATTAAGGTCATATGCATAGACCAAAGTGATGTATTTGTGTTATACAAATTACTTCTTCAGAAATATGGCATTGGTTGGAGACGTGATGAGTTCTCCATCCATTGAGATTAAAAAATACGCTCCATTGGAGTAGACCTTATGTATTGAGTAAGGTCCTTCCCATTTTGGATAAAGCATGGGAGGTTTCTTTCCTGGTATCATTGGAGTTCTGAGAACCAATACCAATTCTCCCTGAATGAATGAACGAAGGTGAACTTTTTTGTTGAAAGCTCATGATATTCGATTCCGATAGACTTCCAAGTGGTGCAGGGTGTACAATCTTTTTAGTCTAGTCATTCCAATTCATCCAATCGCTTTTGAGATTGTTCATATGTAGATAACTGATCACAAATGGCTACTCTGAGCAAGGTCAATTGAACCTCAATGGGCAAGACTGCTTCCGTTCCATATACCAATGAATATGGAGTTAATCGCGTTGTAGTGCAGGTGGTGGTCTGATAAGCCCATAAAGCACTAAAGAGCTTATAAGGCCATGATTTCTTATCATTATCCACCATAGTTTGAAGTATGTTTGAAAGAGTCTTGTTGAAGTATTCTATTTGGCCATTGGCCGCTACATGATATTGATATGAATGATTGGATTTGATGTTGTATTCTTGATAAAACGTTCTTACCTTGGATGAACAGAAGTTGGTGCCATTGTCCATCAATATGGTATGAGGGACACCAAATATGGTAATGATGTTAGAATTGATGAATCTAACAATGATTTTATAACTATCTTCTTTGAGAGGTATTTCCTCTACCCATTTGTAAAAGAATTCAGTAGCAGTAAGAATATATTTAAATGGCTTGGATGTAGCCGAAGGGTATGGTCCAACTACATTCATTCCCAATATGGAAAATTTCCATGAGTATTTAGCTGTATAAAGCAACACTGGGGGTTGATGAATGAAGTTGTCTTGTACTTGGAAATAATTACACTTCTTAGTGTAATCAATACAATCTTGTATCATTGAAGGCCAAAAGTATCCAAGCCTTCGAATTTGATTAGATAGTCTATGTCCAAACTGGTGGGCACCATAGGCTCTGCATGCACTTCTTTCATGACATCCATTGTCTCTTCACCATCAATCCATATAAAGATAATTCCATCAAAACCTATTTTGTAGAGAAATTTCTCTAGGTGATCTAGGCTATCAAAAAGAGTAAAATTGACCACACGTCACCAAACTTGTTTTTTCATGGCTCTAACAGGTGGGAGTGTTCCATTTTGAAGATATTCCCTGATATGTTCCATCCTTCCTGTAGTGTGACTATATGGTTCATTAATAAGAATAATTTCATTTATTTCCTCTGTTCTGGATTGAACATAAGGTGAAATTGTACGACGCTGGGAAACACTGATGATTGTCTTATCCTGATTTGGATCTGCTAGAGTTGTGGCTATATTAGCTAGTGCATCAGCTTGGGCATTTTGTGATCGCAGGACAAAAGAAAATTTTGGTTCTGAATGAAATTCTTCCATGACTCTCTGTCATAATCATACTAAGGGATTAACTCTTCTTTTCTGATGGCATAATCCCCATTGACTTGTTTGATTACTAGGTCTGAATCACCTTTGACAACTAAGTGATTCACCTGTTCCTGAAGTGCCAACTCCAATCCTATGATGAGAGCTTTATATTTTGCTTCATTATTTGTAATGCCTTCCCTCAATAAGAAGGAATAGGGTGCACTGCCTTTTCTGGGAAAATAAGTAAAATTCCTAACCCAACATTGTTGAATTTAGGATCTTCCATTTTCTTCCCTGTTGTACTTCTGGAAGCCCCATCAAAGTACATTTCCCATGTTTGAAGATTATCTTGAATAGAGAAGACTCCCTCATTAGGAAGTTCAGTATCTAAAGATATATCCTCTACTAAAGGATGTTCAGCAAGGAAATCAGCTAGATCTTGGCCCTTTATTTCTTTTTTAGACACATACTGGATATCAAATTGCTGCAAAATAACTGCCCACCTTGGCAGACGTTTTATAAGCATTGGACAGCAAAGGATAAATTTGATCGGGTTATTGCAAGATACAAATTGGACCTCGTGATGTTGTAAGTAGTGCATCAATTTCTGAACTATATTTATTAATTCTAGGCAGCACTTTTCAAAATTTGAATTTCAGGTTTCTACTTCAAGCACAGTCCGAATGAGATATTAAAGGCTTTTTCTCATTCCCATCATCATTCTTCTGGGCAACGAAGGCACCCAATGATCGCTCTAATGCTTTCATATAAAGAATAAGTGGTCTTCCTTAAACAGGTGGCATTAATACCGATGGAATCAAGAGATACTTCTTGAGAATATTGAATGTCTCTTGAAATTATTTAGTCCACTGGTAAGTGACTCGCTTCTTCATCAATTCGGTGAAGGGTAAACTTTTTCCTGCCAAATTGGTGATGAAATGCTGAATATAGGCCAAGTTTCCTTAAATTGCTCTCAATTATTTAAAATTTCGAGGAGGTTAAATACCAAGGAATGACTTTGACTTCTCAGGATCGACTTCAATACCATGATGGCATACAATAAAGATGAGAAATTTTCCTAAGGTTACCCCAAAAGCATATTTTAAGGGGATCATCTTCAAATTGTGTAGTCGATGTTTGTGGAATATGAATTCCAAATCAGCCAAGTTGTTAGAACGTTGTCTAGATTTAACCACCAAATCATCTACATAACATTCAACAAATTTCCCTTAAAAGGGTTTGAAGATACGATGCATGGAAGGCTAATATGTTATGCCTGCATTCTTCAGGCCAAAGTGCATTACCCGATAGAAAAAAACATGAGGGGCTCTGAAGGCTGTAGATTATTTACCTTCTAGAGCCATTCGGATTTGATTATAGATGGAATATCCAACTATGAAAGAAAGTGCTTTATAGCTAGTTTTTGTATCAATTAAGAGATCTATGATCGGAACTGGAAAATCATCCTTAGGACAATGCTGATTAAGATCTCTAAAATCAATGAAAACTCTAATTTTTCCATTCCTCATTTTCACAGGGACAATATTATCCAAACACTTGGGATATAGAACTTCTTTGACAAAATTATCTTTGATATGATTTTCACTTTAGCTTCAATTTTGGAAGCATAAGTTGGGTGTGTTCTTCTCGTGGCTTGCTTAAATCCTCGACGTTCTTCTAGCAAACCCAAATTATGAGTAGCAACATCAGGATCAAGCCCTGGAATCTCTGTATAATTCCAAGAAAATATATATATATTTTTTTAAAAAATGAAATATTCATTTCTTGCTCTATAAGATTCATGACCGCTCTAATTAAAGTGGGGCGTGGATCTTCTTTTGTACCCAGATTTATTTCTCTGAGTTCATCCACAGGGGTAGAGATACTCTCTTCAAATTCTGGAGGATCATCCCTAAGATCTTCCTCTTCTTCTTCAACATGTGTTATTTCTTCTGTTTCTACATGCATAGTAGATGATGGAGCATAATTTCCATGATTGGAAGAGATGTTAAAATTTGAACATCTTGAAGAAGAAGCTTACATTTCTGACCCTATTGATGATGAAGTGTCTTCCTTGTGTATTAAGGAGGAGATTATGAATTGAAAATTGACATCATAATTCACCTCTGACATTTCCATAACTTCGTCTGGCCTAGTTGGCGATGTATAGACTTGATGTATTTCCGCAGATGAAATGAAGACATCTCCATTTGTGCTTTCATCATTGCTTAGTAAATCACCAATTTCTCCCACGTTGTCTGGATTGGTTGCCGTAATTGAAATTATGGAAGTTTCCTTATGAGTATTTGGATTTGGGTCTATCTAGTCAATTTTACTGATAGGCAACACATAATCTGTACTCACATGTGTGACTGGGTTTATTGGAATCTTTTCCAAATAATATGGAGCATTAAATTTGTTAACCTACTTTGTTGACGATTTCTCCTTACCCTCCATGTGATAGAATTCTGTCTCAATGTATTGAGATTTACATGTTTCGAATGGGGATTTATCACCATACAATGTCCCAATTTGACCATTGAAACAATATTTGAGACATTGATGGTATGATGATGGGATAGCCACATTTTGATGTAGTCAAGGACTTCCAAGAATGATGTTAAAGGATGTGTCATGATGAACAACCATGAAATATGAATTGGATACAAGATCTCCAAACTTGGTTCTGAGTGTAATCTCGCCCAGTGGTTCTTGTTCATTTTTATCATATCCATTAAACATCAAAGTAGTAGGAGATAAATCAGATTCGGTGAGTCCCAATCGATGAAATGTATGAATGGGGATGAGGTCGACTCCTTAACCATTATCAATGAAAGCATGTCAGATTTCCATATCATTTACCTTTACAGATAAGTACAAAGGTCTAATATGTCCATGCACGGAAACATCTTCTTCTTCATCTGTAAAAGATATCACTACATGGAATTCTGCAGGATAATTCTCTACATGGTAGACTTTAGCTGTATTAGTTTCAATTGAGAATTCTTGAGGACTTCACAAAGCCTCAATGAGTGCCTCCTAAAGATCCATTGATAAACTCAAGGAATCCATAATTGATAACATGGCCAGTACATGGGAAAAATGTTTCAAGACATCATATTTTTGATCCAAAGGTCTGTGTTTCCCAACATGAACATGTGGTTTTTCAAGTGCCTTAAAAGTTGATGATTTGGAAGTAGATTCTTCTTGTATTTGGGTTGGAGTTGGAAATACTCCTCGCTTTGGAAAATTAGACCGACTAAGTCTATTTATTTGCTAAGAGGAAGAAGGTTTAACCTCCAACTTGGTCTATTTATTTGCAAAGAGGAAGAAGGTTTAACCTCCAACTGATCCTCCAGAATAATTGTGCCAGGACTAAATCTTTCATGCATGGAAGAACTCTCTTGTTCTTAATGAGATCGCTGAAGGGCTATGCCACGAGTTTCTACTGCATACACAGTTCTAGGAGGGGTAGAATTGGGATAGTGGCTTTTGGGATATCCATGTCTTCCTCTATATCCTAGACCTCTGGAACTCCCTCTAAATACTCTATTTGATATATGGAACTCAAGCTCATCGAGATTGAAACTATGACTGGCATAAAGATCTGTTAAGTGAATCATGTAAATAGAACCAAATATCAACTCTTCAACTGATGAAGACTCTGTCTGATTATCCAATTTAGGTTGTGCCGCTTGGTGGGGCGGTGCCCGTGGCTTTGAAGTAGATGGCATAAAATCTGCCAGAGTCAAAGGAAACTTTGGTTTTGACACAATCTCAACTTTTTCTGACTATTCCTCTTTCTTTGAATTATGTCATTTCATTGAGGATTTTCCTTCTGATGAAGGGGTTTTTGATGTGGCATTCATAGCATAAGACACAATTTTTTTCTTCAATTGCGTTCCTAAAATTACATGAGTTCGATTGATTGTTTTTCTGACCATCCAATAATCATATTTTTGTGCATTTTTTCTTTTGACTTCTTGCCACTCTATTTCTTCCTTAGGATAATTAGTAGTAACTCATGCTACCTGAGCTAAATAACCTTTCAATTTTACCTGTCCTAAGTCCACCATCTTTTATAGGAGGTCTTTGAAGACAAAACACTCTTGAATGGGATTCCCCAACATCTAATGAAATGGGAAATAGTTGGGATGGTCTTCAGATCCTTCTTTATTTGGCCTTTTGGTCCTTGGAAATTGAACCAAATTATTTTTCAAAGCTGAAAGGAAGTAACCAGGAACTTGTTCATTTTTGAAAGAATAAACATTGTTCTTAAGATCCTCAAATTTTTTCCGTATTTGATCTCTTTTATCATCTTGATGAAATGGCCTCTGTTTTTTATGCTCAAGAGGTGGAGCCCTTTGATAAGATGAAGGTTTTGAAGTAGAAGCAGGTACAGGTTCTCGTTTCAGCATAACTATAGCAGTATCTGCGTTACTCATTCTCCTTCCTGGAGCTGATGGAATTACACGAGTTTTATCCTCAGTATTTGTAAGAGATTCTTCGATCTGATGAGTGATCGAAGTAAGGTCTCGAAACTCTCTTGTGTATGTCACAGGGATTAACAGTGTGCGTAATTCATCATGACAATTTTCCTCATAGATTGGAAACAACTCTTCTTCATGGAGTGTTAAGCTTTGGGAATATGTTAATCCCTTCTAGCGAGCAATGAAATATGAAACTCTTTCATTCTCCCATTTCTGACAATTTGTACGATCAAAAAATGATGTCTTTGGAAAATTTGATATGAATTAAACAAGGAATCAATGACGAAGATCCTCCCACCTGGTAATTGACCGGGATTGCAAGCTTGTATACCAGACAAAAGGAGGTCCATGTAATGACTGTACAAAACACCTGAGCTTAAATGATTCTTGTTACTAAGGGGTTCCCATCATAGGATCACAATGAGAAATAAAATGTGTTAAGTGTTTCTCTGGGTCTCCCGAACCATTAATGATTGGGAATGTGGTACTTTCAATATTTTATGGGGGCGGAATTTTATCAACCCATTCGAGGTAAGCTCTCTTTTCTGGTTGAATTTTTGCATGCTTTCCATCCATATCTTCCAACCGAGCTATTAATGACTAAATGGTAGTTATTAACATTTGAGAAAGATCCGGTTGAGCTTGGACCTGAGCAGGTGCAATAACTGGAGCTTGGACAGGTGTGGTGGTTGGTACTGCAACTGATGGTAGCACCACCGATTTTTGTTGTGCATGACCCATAGGACTAGACCTATGAGGGTGTACTGGTAAAGGAGGATACTCTTGATCAATCCTAGTAGCTACAACAAATTCCCTTGTCTGACTGACACCAGCAAGCTTAGGAGGAACACTACCTTGAAGTAGTTCTGCATTCAACCTCCTTAATTCCTTCATTTCTTCCTCCAGTTTTGCAAATCTTTACTCTTGTGAGAGTGATTTTCCTTCTCCAGAGGGAGGCTGGAATGTAACCTGATTCATTCCTTTCCCCTTGTTAGATGCCTTTCCGAGAGGGTGGAGTTGGTTACTTGTAGGAATACCTAGATTCTGGGTAAGCCTTTGGTTTCATGTACGAACACCTTCTTCATTTGCCTCTGTGTGCACTGCCTCTTGAGAAAGAACTTGTTCATCTGATCCCTTTGAGTGAGCCTCATGTTCTGGAGGATCAGAAACAAAATAATTGATGACATTTATTGATGCATAATGCATTGCATCCCTTCTATTGACATTTCTATGATACTGTCTTTTCCATGTCCCTAATGATACATTGCCTTCTGTTGAGTTGATCCCTCAGGAACTTCTTGACAAACAATAATTTGGAGGGAATATCCTAATAATTCGTAACTTCATTCCTCTTGTGTATTCTTCCCTAACTGAGAAAAGACCGACTTTCTCTGAGGAAGAGATTGTGGATTTGAAAAAGTCCCCTGTCTTGTGGACTGGTGTTGTTCCTGTTGTTCCTGCTCAACTCCTCGAATCATATTTGTTGATTCCGAGGGTTGGAAAAAAAGAGTCCCCATTCTGGAAAGATGGGTGGTTCTTGAGTTGCTATATCTGATATTTTCTTAAAATCTCTCTTGATCTTGTGGACTTCAGCCTGGAAATTGGCTGGATGCATCAACCTACATCCACTCAAATAACCTGGCTCAAAAGACCATTGGATGATTTCTAACACATCTGCCACTTGATGATGTGAACGCTCTAAATGAGAAGCCTGATAAATATTCTAATTTTCCCAATGAAAGAGTAACTCGACAACTTGTTATCTATAATCATGACTTTGAGAAGAACTAGTTGAGGCTTGTTCCTGAGAAAGCCTTTGATTATGTACAAAATCGGCCAGATGTGGCCAGTTCTGGGAAATAACATTGCATGAGACCACCTTTGGTGGGATTTTTTGACTGGAGAGTACAGTGAAATGTATTTCACCATGAACACCCCATCCCCAGATATGAATACCAGATGGGTAATTGGAAATTAACTAACGCAACCTTTTTAGTGCGCAAAGTCATGGACGCTGAAGGGATCTCTGCTGCTTTTAAGCCTTCGGATATCGAGAAACTAAGAGAGAGGCCAAATCAAAATGGTTTTTTAACCCTTTTTTTATCTTGAAATTATTATCATATCCATCATAAGATAATATTTTATTTTTCAATTGAAAAATAGTTTTCTACATGTTGAGACGATTGTCATGAATACAATATTCCTTCAACATTTCTGGAATGTCATATTGAGAGTCAGCCAAAGGCCAAAACATGACTGGTATATCACCTTTCGCCAGTTATTTTTTCATATTCAGCACTTCCTCTTTATCATTTGATGAAGATTCTTCTACTAGATTACACTAGAGTTGGTGCTTCTTTGTAGCTTCATCCAATTCAACAATATTGGCAGAGAATTCATTTATCAAACAAGAAGATGAATGACCCATGGGTGGATCGGAGAATGACCTACACCCCGGGCTATCTTCTGATTGAGAAAGTATTTCACTTGCTAGTAGTAAATCATTATACATGAATGGACTCACATTTTCAAGTGCCTTAAGATAAGAGGGATTTATCGTTACTACATTTTCCTTTGAAGAATTTTATAGGCAATGTGAATTCCTACCGCGGAGAGGACTTTCACAACTAAATTCATCATCATGGGGAGGACCACCATGGTGGGTTACAACAAAAGGTGAAACCATTTTCTCCTTGATCTTCTGGCCACACAGAGGGTTCTTGTGGAACTCATCTGAAGATGATACTTCGAGATTGAACAAACTGACATAAAGCAAGACTTCATGAGGATGTGTCTGATGCAGACCTTCGGAATTAATGTTCCCACTATTGGGAAATAAGAGAGTAGATTCATGAGTTGCAACATACAATTTTCTGAGTGTATCAAGAACCCCAGCATCGCGTAAGGCCTTATTAAATATTGGTCCTTGATTTCTTGACTGTGTTGGATAGGTATTTTTCTTAGACGCCTTCTTACACACTTTGGGAACTACTTGTTGAAAAAAGTGGTTTTTATGGGCAGGTGTATGTGCGTGCTCAGGAGAAATAGTCATATTAGGATGATTACCTCCATTCAAATCAGGTGTATGTGCCTGACTTGATTGCCCGTATGACAAGGGGGAGTATGTCCCACAACCCTCTTAGACTGGAACCGAGGTGTGTATCTGTTCCACAGTGATACGTTGATGTGTCACTCCATTGGTAGGGAATGATTTGCATTTCTTTCCCTACGATGCTATTGAAGTTGTTATAATATTCTGATAGGTATCAAGAATATGAGAAGGGATTTGCTTCTACTCTTTCACCATTTTTAGAATATTCTTGGTGACTTTAGCTTCCATAATGGGAATATTTTTCTATTCTGTGCTTGGAGTAGGTGTGTATTCTTGGTCCCATCTTCCTTTTCCAATCAGTGAATTCTGGGAGTACTCATGTGTGAGGTCAGAGAGTTGAGTCTGCTCTAAATTTGTCATCGGAGCTTTCCGGCTGACTTCTCCGAGTGCTACTAAACGAGACTGTTGGCAGGCTTCATTAACATTGGTAGGTGTATGTGCCTACTATGCATTCTTCTTCATGTATGGTTGATGAATTCCATTCAATGCTGGAAGACGAGACTTCTAACAGAATTGTTGATTGTAATTAGGTGTATGTTCCTGCTTATCAGTTTCCACCATATTAGATTGGTGAGCTTATTTGGTTGTAGTTAGAGGAGCCTGCTGACTAGTTGTTGAGTTATAAACAGGTGTATATGCCTACCTATAATACTCTGATGAAATTTATTGGCAGGATTGGCTTGTTACAGCCATATGAGTTTGTTGGGTAGTATAATCATGACGGACAGGTGTATATGCCCGCTCATTTCTTTCCATCAATTTGGATTGATGGACTTCTCCAGAGGGGGAAGAAGTAAGAACCTACACCTAGTTGACCGGATTTCTCCTCTGGTGGTTCGTCTTGCGGACTCGGGCTGAGGGACCCAAGCCAAACTCCTAAAGGTGATACCCTAATCATGTTGAGGGTGTACTGCCGCACAAGTCTAGCAGTAATTGGTGATGGGAGCCCTCGGGAAGGACTATTGTCTCCTCTAATTAAGGCCTTGAGTGACCTTCTCATTCACCTCCTCATAATATGGGAGGGACTGGTGATTGCATTCTGGGGATAACGACCCGAAACGGTTGTAGACGGTGGTTGGCACCACCTTCTTCTTGATCAATGGTCGTCACTGTCCGGACAACCAGGGTGAATTATTGAATTGTAGGGCTTGTTGAGTAACCCCTAGAGTCGGAATGGTATCGTGTTGACTGTATTCCTTAAACATGGAATTTGGTACCCAGCGTTGAAGATGCTGAGTAGGTGATTTCATCCTCAGAGCGGACGAGGATCCAGTAGGAGTAGTAGTAGATTCACTCCTAGGTGTGAACTTTAGCGAATCCATTTCTGTAACACAGAAGTTCTTGGAAAGGAGCCCATGTTTTATATAACAGACATAATCAAGATAAGTTTGGCCACTACATATTTTGGATGATCACACATGTTATTGATTGTTTTTTTGTCCCTCTCATTGATTTAAAATAGGGGACTATCAAATAATTAAAACATCATTTTAACTTGGTTAAGTATTCACATCGGGTTCACTATTTTTTTGTTTCCTCTTGAAATGGGGATGACCTTATTTGTTTAAGGTTCAAACATCCCAATCGGTTTCTAAAGGGTTTGTTTGTAGAACCAGAAACATCCAATGATTCTATATCCATTTGGACCTACTTTGCAAAGGTTGGTGCTCATTAGTTGTGAACCAATGAGGCATAAGAATTTGCATTGGTCGAGAGGATGGGAGGTCAGACTCATCACACCTTTTTGGGGGGAATTATTGTCTACTCCAGGGCTCTCTTTATATATTTAAGTTATGTTCGTGAATACTTATTAAATTACCAAGTATGAAAATGTTATTTCCTTTAGATCTAACCGTCAATGATTGATATTTATGAGATTTAGAGAATATTTTATATGTATTTTAGGTTCTTAATTGATAAAGAATCTTCTGAATTTGATAGATATTCTGAGTCACTGGTATCCTTCAACACATTATATAGAAATATATTGGTCATTATTATAACCATACTAGTTTTAAAGCCACTCAGTGGGGCACTTGAAGTTTATTGTCGTTCAGAAGGACAAGGATTATATTAGAGTTGGGATTGTACAATCATAAGGGATACCTATGTATCATTATTTATAAAAGGAATTAGAACCCACGTAGTTCGAGTAAAAGAGTATGGATTTTATGCATGGTTGATGGCCCAAAGAAAATATGTCATAATTACTTTTACACTCTAAGCTCACATGAGTCATGCTTAGTGTGAGAAATAAGGGGTATCATTAAAACCTGAAAATTGTTCAAAAAAATATGCAATCATAAGAAATGATGTGGGGCTAATATATGTATGACTGCCCAAGATATATGAGGATTGGGATTTACATCAGGGAAGAAACCTGGGAACAAGGTCCATAAAGGTATATGTGCTTTATGGATATTTGGATACTTAACATAGGACTTAAACCTGAGAAGGATTCCCAAATTAGAGGGGACTTATGATTGGGTTTTATTCTAGAGAATGAATTCCAAATCAAAATAAATTAAGACTGGTTAAGAGAAGTTATGACTTGGGCTTATTCCTGAGAAGGAGGCCTAGGTTAAAGGGACCTGATAACTGGGGATTTATTCCTAAGAAGGAGGGCCAGGTTAAGGAGAATTATGACTGGGTTACTCTTAAGGAGGATGCCTAGTTTAAGGGAACTGGCAATTTGGGGCTTACTCTTAAGGAGGATGTCCAGATTTGGGAACGTGGGGCTTACTCCTGAGGAGGATTCCCAGATTAATGATCTTGTGACTACGGCATACTCATGAAAAGGAGGTCAGGTTAGGGAACTTGGACTGGGGCTTACTTATAAAAAGGAGGCCCATGTTAGGAAACATGGACTGGGGCTTACTTATGAAAAGGAGGCCCAGGTTAGGGAACATGGATTGGGGCTTACTCCTGAAAAGGTAGACCAGGTTAAGAAACATGGACTGGTGATTACTCATGAAATGGAGGCCCAGGTTAGGGAACATGGACTGGGGCTTACTCTTGAAAAGGAGGCCCAGGTTACGAAACATGGACTGGGGCTTACTATTAAAATGGAGGCCCAGGTTAGGGAACTTGGACTGGAGCATACTCTTGAAAAGGAGGCCCAAGTTAAGATTCTTGGACTGGGGATTACTCCTGAAAAGGAGGCCTAGGTTACGGAACTTGGACTGGGGCTTACTCATTAAACGGAGGCTCTGGTTACGGAACTTGGGGCTTACTCTTAAGGAAGATGCCCAGATTAAAGATCTTCTCATGTTTAAAGGATGATGTTGAATGAATGAAATCTCTAACCTTAGTAACATAAAGATATGTAAATCACTAGGTTTTGAGAGATGTTCTATAGAATTCTATTCAGATAAGGAAGAAAACAAAGGAACCATGACAAAAAAAGGCCTTGAAGAGGGTTTTGAAGGCTAAATCATGAAGAGGAGAGGTGGATTTAAAGAAAAAAAATTGAATAAGTAGGAGGACCACTCAAAAATAGGTAGGCGTGCAAGTCCTATTGGGGGGCACAAGTACTGGTCGTGCATGTGAACTTGCATGACACATGTGTATTTTCACGATGTTTAAACCATAGGGTAATACTTCGGTGAGACTTGGCTCAAGCCCTTAGTATTATCCCTAAAGGCTTCCAAAAGTGTGCCACGCAAGTTTTGTTGAAGGGATAAGATGAAACACAAGTGTCTTCATTTCCCATAAGGTTTAGACACTTAGGCACGCAAGTGCTGGTGAATTTCAACACTTAGGCCTTGTTCCCCCTCTTTAGATCTTCAATTCAAGGTAAGAAATTACCTTAGAAGTGTTTGGAAGACTTCAAGTAGAGACTGCGGTGCCAGGAGCATAAATCTGACTTTTGGATTTTTTTTCCATGAAATTGGGGGCCCACAAGGGTTATTTATAGGCTACTGAACACCTTGTTAGAAAATCAAATAGGGCGTTCAAGTCACCTGCAAGACCAATATGTTGCGCACAGGTATACTTGTGCGACCATCTTGGAACTTCGGTGGCCCATGCTTAAAGCAATCCCTTTTCATGCCTTTATCGATTTTTAATGTTTCTTCAAAGGATGAATCACTTTGTGTTAAAGGTATTTACCTTTTCAGTCATTAGACTCTGTGATGGAAAGGAGCATCAACAATCCTATATGAGTTTTCATTTGGGGTTGTTTTCGGGGAAATTAGAGAATATTGGAAGCCCATGGTTCTATGCATAATTGTTCCATATATAGGGAAAACTATGCTGTCTACCCCATGCAATTTTTCACCCTATTTTGGTGAGATAGGAGGTGTTACACGGTTTCTCCAAATTGTGAAGCCACCCTCCTAAACCAAACACCCCAAAATAATGGGTGTTTTCATTGTTGGTGCGTGATTTGTGAAATTTTGTTCCACTTAGGAGAAATCATGAACCCCCTAAAAATTGGTCCATAGTTTAGGCACATGGTTTGGTAAACCATGATCCCTTACACAAGAAACCCTCCATGGGAGATTTAATTCCTCCAAATTTTTCTTATAAAATCCCAAACACCACAATTCTTACCCATATTCACTCTCAAAAATCCTTAACCCATTTGAATTTTTGGAAGACCCTGAGAGGATTCCAATGCTCCTTAAACCCCTTTCTTAATCAATTAAATTTCTATTTTATTTATCATCACACTGTGGTATGTTTTTTTTTCACCGATTGGATTTCTCTCTCTCCCTTCTACCTTTCCTGATGAAGATAAATGACTTTTCCCTCATTGGTGATAGCTTAAATCTAGGTTATGATTTATATTAATTGTTTTTATCTTTATCATAGTTTTTTGATAAATATATCTTCCACCATTGTGATTATGGATTATGGATTGCAGAACGTTTGTTAAAAATCGTTTGGTAGGTGGTATAATGTTCAAATACCATAATATTTATTATAATTGTGTGTATGTAATTGTGAATCTGAAATTTCCATGTAGGGAAATTGCATTATAAATGGAATTAATTAATTTTTTTACCATGTGATATGAAATTGGTCCAAAAAGTTATAATGAAATTTGTTAATATTTTGGTTATGAAAGTGATAAATAATGTGATTATGAATTTTATGAATGATGGGTTAATTAATGTTATTGATTAAAGAAATTATGAAATTGATAAAGATCCATGGGGTGTACTGATATGGATGAAATAATGTTTTATGGTAATGGTTGATAAATGGTTGGAAATAAAGAACCTTGTGTTATGATATTTCAGAATGAGTTTTGGGAGACACAATATGTAGAGACCCAAAGCCTGACGTACATGGAAATTACATTACTTTTGCGAATACTTAGTACATAAAAAAATCACACACACAAGGACCGTAATAGTTTAGTGTCTTTGGAAACTCATAATATAATCTTTTAATCGTGGTGAAAGATCTTCAACATCTCCCATAAATATCTTCCCCTTTTTTTCTTACCTAAAACCTTTCTTTATATCCTGGGGAAAACATAAAAAGGGTGAGCTCAAATGCTCAGTAAGGGTAAGCATGGATAAAATAAAACATACTATATACATTTGAACTTTAAAACATGAACATAATGTTTAAACATCAAAAGCTTGAGCAATGACATAAAAGATGGAAGTACGTAAGGCGTAGATCATAAAGAAACATTAAGAATGATAAAATAGCATGGGAATAAAACATGTAATTTTGGAATCCATTACACACATGTAATGATTTCCATAGTAGCCAAGGCATTGCTGCCAAGACCATCTTAGTTGACAAAGTCCCATTCTGAATCGAGTTCACTTCTCATTTCAGTCCTGTAACACTGAACCGGATTAACTTACCATTCCAGCCATGTCTATCTCATGAGATATAAAATCTTTACCCAATGCATTGGAAGGAGATATAGGTCCCACCCATCTCATAATGAAATCATTCTTACTTGTGCCACAAAATAAACATACATCATTCATAATAACCCAATAAATAAAATGGGTTTCATAAACATCATCACATCATCACATAATCCATAAAAAAGAAATGGATATCATTTCATAATAAGAAAAGAGAAACCATGTACATCATAGAGACATTATACTGGAAACATACACATATGAAAATAATGTCATCTTAGATAGAAAATGGTTTTGATAAAACACTTGAAATGAATTTTGAGGAAAATATCCATTTTTCTTTAAAATCGTTTTCTTTTCACAAAATGTCATGCAATTTTAAAAGAAAAGGATTTTGTTGAAAATAGTCAGGAAATCTTTTGGAGGAAGATTCCTGAAAATAAGGCTTTATAAAACCATAAAAACACTTTCATGCCGTATAAGTTATAGAAAACATTATCGTCATACTTTTTCCGGAAAAGTCAAAAAAGTACCTCGTAACGTAAACAAAAGAAAGATTCCTTACATACCATGTACTAAAATTCAAAAATGGGTAAAAAGTTATTTAAACATACATGAAAAAACTTTTATAAAACATGGACATGGATGATATAAGTAACCCCAGTAAATACTTACGAATAAGCAATCTCGGATAAAAATGAGATTTGAAAAATTATCCCTTACCTTAGGTCCGATTTGCATATTAAGTGTCCAAACCTCCTGTATAATGATTTAAATAATGTCATTGACTTATTCCAGAATCATACTCATTGTTATGATATCATATATGGTTCACTTATGACTTTATATTACCCGTTCTTTTGTAAATTCCATGTTAAAGAACGTTTTGGGTAAAATCGTTTCATTGGTCGTCCGTGTTTTGACTTGTAATTATTCATATGATTACATAGATCATGATTAATTAATTCCAGAATATAAAACATGATTTATTTATAATATATATTCAGAATATACATTTATATAATAGATCAGTAAATGGAACGAAATACACCGTTCATGGAGACGGTAGGCCGTACGTACGCATGGGCGTTGTTTTCGTTTCCTTATTGAGTTGAATGCAATTAAGTAGATGAAATACATATATATACACATAAATCCAGTATCATTATTATTTCATATATTTCATGATTACTTATTATATATACTTTATAATCATTCATGAATGGTTAACGTGGAGAATGAATCTCATCGCGTCGTGGAGACGGTATTCCGTACGTACGCACGAGCGATGATATCGTTCTCCTGACCGTGGAATTGTATTGGAGTTTATGTATACTATTTCAGAATCAATATCACTTTACAATAATCATATATAGTTATTATTTACACCGTTATACCCATCCAAGTAAGGTGGTGGTGGAAAATATATTACACCACGGCGTGGAGACGGTATTCCGTACGTATGCACGCGCGGTGATTTCGTTTTCCATAGGATGGATAGATGGTGAGATAGGGTTGTTTCATACATATAATAACATATCATTATATGAGTGATACTGATGTTATTAATTCATAATGAAAAAACCTAAGAATAAGAAGTGGAAGAAGAAATAAAGTTAAAAGAATCGGTAACGGACATTACCTCTTCTTTGAAGCGCCTCTTTGAGTCCTCCTCTTAGGGCACTAAAATTGGTATTTTAAGAATACCAGGACCTCTAAGTTGTTTCTAGGGAAGTGGAGAAGATAATTTGGCAGGGTTTGGCCGATATTTAAGGCACAAAGTGGTGTGAGGAAGAGAGGGAGGAGGTTCACTTTTATAAGGGAGGAGAGGGGCACCTTTGGAATAACTAAAAATATTATTTTATTATAAAGTCATATTTGGTTTTAAATAGCTCCAAATTGATCTATTTAGAAGCTAAGGTGGGTATGGGTCGAAAGCCTCTCATCCAATAGAATTTAGACATGTTTAGGTTCCTATTATAACCTTATCATTTATATTTAACTTTAAGTTAGATAATTTTACTTTTATCGTGTCTTTTTGTGTTCTTACACTATAAGGTTAACAAACATACTATAACAAGAAAAACGAACCCCAAGTTGTTTATTATTAATTTATATAACCTTATATAAGTCATTTGGCTGAACCTTAGATTTTTAGGAATAAAATAACAATTAATAATATAATATTTGTTTTAAAAACTATTTTATGACAATTTTGACACTATTTAGTAATTGATTTTTGTGAAAATCATAACAGAATGATTAGTTCTAAAAAATGTTAATTAACTCAATACTAACATGTCATATTAACCTATAAAATTAGTTTAATTCATAAAAAGTATCACATTACATTTATTTGGGTATTTATAACATCAATTATGTCAATATTTCATTAATAAAATAATTACTGCATCATCATTGTGTCATAAATGAATTAAATTATGTAATGTCTAAAATTACAAATTAAATATTATTATGTAGGAAATATTTTTATCTTTTTAATGAATATTTATAGTCTAATTTATCTTATGTATAACCCTATATTAAAAATGATTTACTTGTTAATCTTTGATTTTAACTAATTTAACCCTTCTTTGAATAAATTAATAATAAATGTCCTAATCTAATCCATGTGGTCCTAAATGGTCTTAGTTTATTCCTAAGGTTGATTTTGGTCGTATTAAACTTATCCAATAGGATTAGGACATGTTTTAGGGTAATAATAATATCATTTTTATCCTTAATTACCCTATTTACTTTTAACCGTGGTAAAAAAAGTAAAAATTTACTATTCACCAAAAAATATTTTCATCTCATTGAACCACATTTACTTACTGACATCAACCGTGTATCTCGGATTTTCGAAATTCCACTCACAGAAGCGGTAAAATTATGTTTTATGAAAAATTCAGTTTTTTTTACTACCACTTAGTGGTTTCACTATTCATCAAAAAATGAAAGTTTCCAGAAAAATACAAAAAATTAGGCCTAATCTATATTTGATATTATTAATTCAAAAATGATGTCTATTTTATCAAATTCAAAACATATCAGCTACATTAACTAATATAAAAATTAATTCCCATCGTCAAAACAAATCGCGTGTTTTTAAGAGATAATAACTATCAAAAGATTGACACTTGTTTATAACTGGTTTAAATGTGAAATTACATCCAATAACCAACATTGTATTAAATTGTAAAAATATATTCAAAATATACTTTAAAACCACTCAAATTAATAATTTATCACTATTAATTATTTCAATTAAGAAAGTTGTTTATAATTAAAATTTAGTAATTTTCACTATTCATCGGAATATGAAATTTATCCGAAAATTACCAAAATTTCACCCTAAGATAATTTCGATATTCTGAATCCAAAAATGAAGTCCATTTTGTAAAATAAAATTTACAAAATTTCAAAAAGTGTTTATTACTATTCATAACAGCTATTTTTAATAATATTTTAATAGCATATCGTTGTTTAATGAAACTCGGTATTGCATACTACACACGCTATCGAGGAAGGTCATGATTGTGTGTAATGAAAGGCAAGTCAATGATGTGTGTTGTGCAAGATCCTTTTGGTGTAGCGTACAACACAAGACATTAATGAAATTAAAAAGAATATTTTTCATAAAATCTCGCGGTGTTACACAATATTTCTCTGAGTACCCCTGGGGTTCCAGACTGCCACTCTATTCCCCCAAAATATTTATGATTTACATGTGATCACAGAGTATTGTTATTTCAGGTGTCATCATAAACCCAGAGGTTTATATTTTTATTAAATAATAATTTAAATGTAAAAAATAATTACTTATCATTTGTACTTTATTTTTTATACAAATACATACAATTTTATAAAATGGGAACTTTTTTAGTTTCTATTAATGGTTTCCTACAATGTTTCACTGACACCCTACTTGGGATTCCTGGTTGATACCTGAATAGACTTCATGTGTATAAGATAGAATAAGGGTAAAAGCCTTGTGCTAGAGGGATGGGTTTGGATAGAGTATAGATGAGGGAACAATATGTGATTTGATGAACCTCTAGTGGAGTTTTTAGTGTGTCTTTAATATTTGGTTTTCATTTGAAACTTGACACTTATATTGAATGACGAGTTTACAAATTTGGATAATAGTAATTTATACATGTTTTTATTTGATCATGTGATGTTTATCTTATTGATATGATATTATTATGGTTATTTCTCAATTTTTTTTGGTTATTTTTTATTTTTTTGCACTATTTTGTTGGTTTTATAAAGAGAGTATAGTCTCCCCATGTTATATATTAAACCTCACTAATAATTATCAGCCTTAGGATATGGGAAGGCATGCATATGGTCACGTAACCAATATTCTTTGGGCACCGGTGGGTGGCACACATATTAAGACATTACAAAATGGTATCATAGTGGTTTAATTTAATTTGTTTTTTATTAATATTTGGGAAATTCAAATAAGAGACTAAGATGAGTTGTTCCTTGGTTTGGAGCTCATTCAACAGAGTTTCGAACCCATGTATAAGGTAAAACCCAAGTACCCCAGGTGGGATTGATGTTCTTGATGTTTCCTGATATAGTCGAATGTTATTTCACCACATTTAATGAACGTGATGCATGATGTTATTAATTTTTTCCGAGATTTTACACATAGCCCTGTATAAAAGGATATTTTTGTATACATGTATCATTTTATCAAAGAATGGAAAAGAAGGTTTTGAGGTGATTTTTTTATAAACATTATTCTCTTTACTTATTTAATTTAAATGAAAAAGGTCCCTAATATGAAATTAAAAATTTTAAATTATGCTAAATGCAGTGAATCAAAGTTGATAAATGAGTGCCAATAAGAAATTTAATTTATGGAAAAATTTAACCTACATTATCTATGTCCTAGATAACAGATGGTTGAGGGTAGTGATAGTGCCCCACTTTTGACCAGGTGGTGGGGTATAAGGGATGAATTGTTATGGATTTATGATAATCCCTCTCGTTAGGATTTATCATTGTCCTAATATATTTTTTTGTAAATGTAGATATTTACAACCATAAAAAAGCTTATTGATTTGATGATTGGGGGACATGGTGGGAAATGATCCTATAAAATTTGAACTTAAGATATATTTTTAATAGGTGGTGGAACATGAGGGAATTTCCTTGATAAATGTTCTCTCTTAGTATAGTTTATGGGAGGAGACACATGTTGGGTTGTAAAGAATATGTCCAACCTAAAATGGGAGTTCCAGTTGCAGCAACCTATGAAATTCACAGGAGAGAGTGGGCCTATGGATGATGAATTCAAGATAGAGTCTACCCATATGACCCTTGAAAAATTAGAAACTCCTTATATTAATATATTCAATGTGGAGGATTATATTCTACGTGGTCATGAAAGGTATTGATAGGAAATTCAGAATTGTAAAGAAAAGAAAGAGAATATGGAGTGGAAGGACTTGAAGGACATGTTCATGGAGCACTTTTATGAAAATATGGTAAGGTAGGATAGGGTGGATGAGTTTATGTGGTTGATCCTAGGGAGTATATATGTGATGGAATGTGTGGGTCACTTCATTAGTTTTCAAAACATTGTTTTAGGAATGAAAGAATATGAGGAAACTATATAAAAAACATTTTTGGGATGGGATTAGATATGAGATTACTACAAAGGTTAAAATATTTCAGCTAAAATATTTTTCCAAAGTGGTTAATCAGACTCTTATTTCTAAGAGGAACCTAAATGATGCTACTGTTAGAAGCATCACTATGAAAATGTCCAATAGAGAAATAACAATTAGAGTGGTCAGGGGGGAAGTATCAGTTACATGCAAAAGTAACCGTATATACTTCCACCTATTTTGTACTTCAGTACACATTCATACCCAATTCTCGAACCTCGAGTGAGGTTTTGATCTCGTAAAAAGATTTGCCAAATAAAGTGGTATTGCATGAACCCTTGACCAATGGGTAATTAATGATTAGCTAGTCTATATTATAGTGATGGAAGGGGGTATTAAACCTCATATCATTGTGTAATTTGGAGTTCCGCTGGCTATAGATGTTGAGGTATAGTATGAAACACGTTAGGGAATGGGAACTTTTATCAAGATAGTGGTAATTATCAGGGGTCTTAGACTATAGTACAAGGAAGAGGGGAAGGAGAGGTTCATGTAGTTCATCCTCCACTTATGGATAGCAAGGTTGGGACATTGAATGTTATATATATTATTCTTATAGATTTTAAGCATGCAAGTGCATTGTTTGATACGGGTTCTTATCAATCTATTATATTTTCTCAACTTTTGACTGGTTTGTGTCTGATATTGGAGTTTGTGAGTGGGGTTATAGTGATCAACACACTATTGAGAATGCTATCGAGGGACATCTATTTATGTAAGGAGTGTTCTCATGATGTTTGAGAGTATCATTTCTATTTTCATCATTAAATACGTTATATGTTAGGTTTTTAATTGATTTTTGTAATGGATTTTTTGGTAGCCTGTTGAGAACACATTTATTATTATTGAAGTAGATAGAATTTTATATCCCTCAAAGTAAATAGTTATGTTCATCGTGGAGAGTGGGATATTAAGGAAGGCCATGTTGGTCCAATTCAGCAGAGACTTGGGGAAATTACCATCAATGATCCAAGTGTTTTTACGATGATGGGGGAGTTTGGTGGGATGTCTTTCCACCCATAGTGGAAAGGTTACAAGATCTTTTTCCTGAATACTTATTGAGGCTTCCACCTCAAATGGATGTGGATTTTAAAATTGAGATCATGTGTGGAGAAGAGCCAATTTTATTTCCATATTATAGAATGGGTCTAATATAGCTTCAACAACATGATAATAATCTAGAAGAGATGATAGATATGGGATTTATCTATCTGAATATGTTTGTTTGGGGTTCTCCAGTCTTGTTTGAAAAAAGGCTGATGGGTACTTCCATTTATGTGTTGGTTTCTATAAGTTAAACCATATTACAGAAATGAATATGTATCATCTTCCATGTATCGACAATCTCTTTGACCATTTGAGATGAGCATGTATTTTCACCAATATTTATTTTAGATTATAGTTTCATTATTTAAGAGTTATACATTCTGATTTACCATAGAAAGATTTCAGAAGAATGTACGGCCTATATGAGATCAAAGTGATGTAATTCAAGTTATATAATCGTCCTTGTATATTTATGCCCTTCATGAACCAAATCATCAACTCGTACCTGGATAAATCTTATGTTTTCTTCTTCTATAACATCTTTGTGTTCTCCAAAACACTTTACAATCATGTATGACATCTTTACATCATCTTATGTACACTCATAGAGAATCGATTGTACTCCAAGTTATCAAATTGTTAGTTTTGGATTGACACACCTTACTCCATGATGAAAATTCCATGGAAATTAAGAAAATTAATCCAAAACTAACTATTGGATATCTTATGTAAGATACAGTGGTTTATACTTCGATGTTTTGGTAGCATTATTTATTGGTATGAAAGTTTATTATCTTACCAAATCATAAGAGTAAGAAATAAATCATTTATCATTAAGACTCGAATCTATAACAGTGGAGTAAGGTTGAGTATAGATAATATTTTTTTTTGAACTATAATACACACTAGTAAAAGTAAATAGTGTTGTTGAAGCTATCATAAGGAAGTCACAGACTCATATAGTTCTGGAGTATAGTTTTGAGTAGAAGATGATGGAAATACTGGAAGATATGCATATTGTGGTTCATGAAGCTTAGGATATGATAACCCTCATATTATTGTCCTTTTACTACACACTTATGGTATGAATAGGGTAGAGGAAATATGAGGATGTGGAATGTTTTTACGTGAGGGAAATCCATGAACACAGGAAGTCACCTTCCGATTAAACTATATAGGAGGATGATATCATCTTTTTTTGGAATACTGTTGTTGTTCCTATGAGTATGTGAGAGGATAATATGCTTGGGTTTCATTCCTCTTAGTGGGTGGTGCATCTTTGATTGACAAAAATATACTATGCCCTATGTCGGTAGTATTGGTGGACACACATGAAATGGGAGATTGCAGGGTTCATCAAACAATGCTACACCTTTTAGTAAGTGATGGGTGAGCATTGATGACCTAGTGGTTTACTATAGTCAATTACTATTATAGAATGGATGTGGGATAATATTAATATGGATTTCAAGGTTTTTCTTCTAATGATGGTTCAATGTAATTATGCTTTTAAGGATATGTTTTGGGACTCCATCCTATACATTGGCGGGTCTATAGAGAAGTACCTTGAACTTGTTTAGTTCTCCCATTACAATAATTTTTAGGAAACTATTTTTATGATACCATATATGGATCCCTATGATATGGCATTAAGATCGTATCTATGTTTTATGGAAGAAGGGGAGTCATAATTTTTGGGATAGAGTCTCATACATAGTACATCAGAGTAGGTTCTGTTGATTTGGAATTGTATGGCCATGGATTTGAGTAGGTAGAATATGTTTGTTGATTGATTTCAATGATCCCTTGAGATTATAGTTGGTTATCTTGTTTTATTTGTGTTTCACCCAGATTTTTTCATGAAATGATTTGAAAGTATCATAAGATAGAACCCATGTTTGTGATACCATTCATGATTATAGAGAGAGTCGGGCCTATGGGATAATGATTGGATATCCCAAAAAGGTTTAGTGTTATGTAAAATGTGTTTCTTGGGTCACTAACTCTAAAATACCACCATTACCCTTATCATGTGATTGATGTTGATAATGTTGAGATCAAGGGTGATGGGTCATTTGAGGAGCATCAGATTCATGTTATGGATCAAAATGAAAACGTGTTGTGGAAAAAGATTGCAATGATAGTTTGATTATGGAGGAAACATGGCCATTTTTTGGAGGAAACATGGGATGGAGAAGTAGATATACCGCATAATAAGACCAACCTTTTACCTCTAAATCATATAGATTTATTTGACTATTGTTAACACCGAAAAAAGACCGTAACTCCTGGAGGAAGTTTCGAAATGACGAAGAGAAGTCATATTCGGATTCAGAGGCCCGATCTGGAGGCATGGGATGTGGTGCGAGAAACAAAGGAGGATCCGCGCGAAAAATCGTTCTGTGCGCATAGAATCCCTGGGTTTTGCGAAATTGAGCCGATGAGGTGCGCAATCTTTGCGCGCCCCCGTTCTGCACGGCGAATGTTTGCGCGCCGGCTACGCTCGGCGCGAAGAATTTCACGAGCCTCCTGGATTTCGCGCCAGAGGTCATTTATAAATAGAAGGTGACCCCGAATGGTTTAGGGGTTGAGGAATCCGAAGCGACTCCTGTGCGCGCAATTCGGCTCCCCACGCGTGCAAGATGACTTCCAAGTAAAACCCTCCTTTCGCGCAACCTTGCCCCAGAGTGCGCCTTTGCGCGCAACTCCACCTGCTTCAGTGAATTAGCCCCCTCCCCAGGGTTCCAGCCGTGCGCACAATCCATGTCTCGTGCGTGCAATACCCTGCCATGCGCGCAAAACCCTGTGCGTAGTTCCCACTCTGCGCGCAATTCCCTTGCCCCAATTGCGTGTCGTCCCAGAGTTTTGCGCGCAAACCTTACATTTTGTGCGCAAAGCCCAGGACACCTCACCTTGATTCCCCTTGGCTGCCCTCTACACCGGCACCTGATGTCTCCCCTGGCGGGCATGCGCGCCATGCGTTGTTTTCCCGTACGGCCTCCCAGGCTCGTGCGAAGTAACCTCAAGGTCCCTTGGGCCGTGTTTCCCGTTGTGTTGCTTTGCCTTATGCTCTTCCGCATAGGCACACTAACGGCTATTTCTTCTTCGCATAGCCATGCTAACGTGGACCCCCCAGTGGTTCACCCTACGCCCCCTTCACAATGGCCTTGCCAATCCCTTCCCTTCCACAGGGGGTAGAGGGAGTTGGGCATGGAAGCCCTAGGGGTGTGGAGCAAACCCACCTCGTCCAAGATTGAGGATGTTAAACTGCTAAGAACCTCATCCTTAACACAAGACGTTAAACTATGGTCTGACCCCGTGCTTCGCACGCAGGGTCCCCCCAGCTCGAACATTCTTTACGCCACTCGTCTCCACGGGAATAGACTCTTCCTCAAATGGAATGAGATCCTCCTTGTCAGAGCGGCGTTTGTCTGTGGGGGAAGGGTTGCCTCAGAGCGTAATCCCATAGCCTTTCTTGTGGATGATTTCACCCATGCATCTCCGTACTTCCCCCCTGCCAAGGCTAGTGGAGTCTTTTTCCCACTACACATTGTCGCACCACGGGCCTCCACCCTGGAGTAAGCCCCGGCACCAAGGGCCGCTAACCACATGTAAGCCCATGTTTCCCCTTTGGGCCGCTCAACGCGTAAGCCCCATACCGCTTCTCACAGACGCACCCTTCACGACGTGATCGTCTGGTCCCTGCTGCCTTATGTTTCTCACACCAAGCATGACTCACGTGGGCTTAGAGTGCACATCGACCATGACATCCTCATATGGGCCACCCTAGAGCATAAGCCCCATCCCAGCGAACTACGTGGACTTTGATCTGTGCTAATGCACGCTACGTAGGAAGCCTCCACGAGGTTCAATCCCACCACCTAGTCATCCCGACCTCTCCATGTCGGTTCCCTGACCACCTTTGGCCGCCACAGAGCATAAGCCCCAAACCCTTCGTCCCTCATGATGTTAAACTATATTCTATCCCGCATGATGTTAAACTGTATTCCATCCCGCATGACGTTAAACTGTATCGCGTCCTGCATGACATTAAACTGTATCCCCCCTCTTGGTCCGTCTCAGAACGTAAGCCCCATGTCTCACTCCACCATCCATCCTAATCCTTACCCGGGCCGCCACATCCTAGTGAGATCATGCCACCACATCCCACTCCATGATATATGGGGAGCCGCCCACGTGCTGGCCCCAACATCGGTGTTCCCCCCTAGGGATCCTTCTACCTGATCCGTCTCTGCAAGACGTTAAACTCGTGACATACCCCGTGTTAAACATGGGAAGATGAGGAAAACCTCAGATAGTACACATTCCCCGCATTCGATGTGGGATGTCTCGGGCTTCCATTCCCTAAAGAAGCCCTGTGATGAGGGACCAAAGACAGACATGCTGACAACGCCGCAACGTGACCCTTCTCCTCACCGAAGGTTGCTGCCCCAACAAGACCCCTTGGAGCGTCTTGACCGAAGCAGCGTAATTAATTGGCATCCATGTAGATATGGCACTGGGAATGAGCTTCACGAACCCGTCTTAAATCTATGAGGGAGACCCGGACAAGGTGATGAGCTCCGAGGAGGAATGCACGGAAGGAAGAACCAACATCCCATCATCCCGTTTGGATCAAGGAGCAGACGTACCTGAACAAGGAATGAATTCCGCCCGCCTTTGGAAAGCAGGAATGCGGGGCAACAAGCAGCACTTCCTCCTCCATAGATGGATACGTGTGCCCCAGTGAATGCGTCGGAAACAACTATGTCCCAAGGATGAGCTATTAAATAGTGGGGAGATTGTATTATCATGTCCTTTCTAGAAATGTCGTGTGCTCATTTTCAAGTACTCTTTTACCAGGTATTGGTTATATCATGGATTATTTTTTGGGGGGTAGATTTTGGTGAAATTGGAGTGTTTGAGATCCCAAGGGTCTATGAATGGTTGGAATATGGTTATGAAAAACTATGTGGATTACCCTAGGAAACCATGCACCTTATTTTGGTAAGCCGAGAGGAGGTGCATGGTTTGGCCAAACCATGTGGCCCCTACCAAATAGTGCACCCAAAAAATATGGTTTTTCATTGTTGGGATATGGTTTGTTAAATTGTTAACCACTTCGGAGAAACTATGCACCCCTTCAGAAGAAGTGCATGATTAAGGTTCACTATTTGACAAACCATGTCCCCTTTCCGAAAAAACCATGCACGTGTAATTTAATTCCTCCAAAAAAATTATTAAATTCCTTCACCCCCAAATTCTAACCCTTATTCATATCTAATCAACCTAGAAATATTTTCTTCATTTTTGGAAGATCCTGTGATGATTATAATTCTCCTTGAACCCCTTTTATGTTTTCTTTAATATCCTATTGAAGGATCATGTCCCCTACAGTATGTATTTTATTCCCCCATTAGATTTATCCCTATACTATATCTATTTCCTAATGAAGAGGAAAGATTTATCCTCATTTATTTATGGTTTATATCTATATTTTTAAGGATATTAATCCTTCGGATCATGATCATAGGTTTCAGTATAAGTTCACTGACACCCTTGTGATTCGATATTTCCATATCCAATTGAGGATGTTGGTTTGATGAACATTCATCAATGATCTTGAGGTAGGTGGTATAATTGTAAAATCCTATAGTCTTGATTATATTTTTGTGTATTTAATTATTTAATGGTAACTTACCTATTGGGAAATTTCATTCCAAATAGAATTAGTTGATTTGATTCCCCACGTGATAATGAAATTAGTACAATATATGATATAAAATAGGTGAATATTGTGGTTATGAAATTGGTGAATATGGTGATTATGGATTAGATGAATTATGGGTTAATGAAATTAGTTTATTAATAAGATTATGCAATTCATAGCATCCCATGGAGGTCTACCGATACGATTGAATTTTTTTAGGGTAATGGTGGAAAAATGGATGAAAATATGGAACCATGTGATGTAATATTTGTGAATGATTGGTGGGATATGAACCAATACTCCAAATACACATATGCATCCAAACATTTTCTCTAGGCCCCAAGTATATTCATATATTACATAAGATTTATGAGTTGTATGACATGAAATATTTCTCCCAAATACCCACGGGGTGACAGCCTGCTTTTCTAGGACACCATTGTATGATTATGAAATTGAGATTAAAATAATAATGGAAGTCCGTGAGGAAAGGAAATGTTTTATCATTTTTGTATTGTGCAAACATTGTCATGGTTTGAAATAGATATTTTTTATTCAGGAATCATCATAAACAAAAGGTTTTTGTGTTTAATTAAGAAAAATTTAAATTTGAAAACTATTTAAATATATTTTGTAATTTATTATTTATAAAAATGAATACATATTTATAGAGTGGATATTATTTTAATTTTTGTTGGTAGTGGACTACTAAGCTCCACTCACACCCGACATAGGATGCATAATTGGTAACCTAATGGAAATTATTTATTAATGATATGATAAGGGAATGATTCTTATATTATATGAATGAGTTGGTATAGAGAATGGATGGGGGAACCAGATTTTCTGTACGGAACCATTTGGGGAGTTGTCATTGTGTCTTTACTTTTTGGTTATCATTTGAAACATGAATCTTATATGGGATGACATGTTTACAGCTTTGGTTTATATTCATTTAAACATTTTCTCAAATTATCATGTGATGTTGGTCTTATTGAATATAGTATTACTTTAGTTATTATTCATTTTGGTTTTTGTTATTCTTTATTTATTTCCACTTCTGTTATACTTTGGTAAAGAAGTTATAGTCTCACCATGATATTTATTAGAGCATCATTATTAGTCAGCATCCTCTAGTGTATGGGGATGAATACCAGAGGTCATGTAATCAACCAACTCAGGGCATTGGTGTGTGGGAATTTTTTCATGATGCTACAAATGGAATGTGGTTATGAAGCCTAGAGCTAGATAAGTGTTTCTAATTTTGATAAAACTTTGGGGTTTTATATTTTATGTTCTTTTAGTTCTTTCTTAGTATGTATTTTGATTTATTGTTTTACTATGATAGTTTTTAATGTTTTTATTATGTTTTCAATTTTATTATTTACACATCCATCATATAGAGGATTATATGTTAATTTCTTATATTTTCTGGGTGATTTATCATTGCAAAGAGAAAATCATCCCGTAAATGCTCATGAGGTCCTTGGAATTTTTTTTAGCCTTTGGTGTCTTGTGGATTTCACCAATTTCTATTAAAACCACAGCCTCATCCCATTACAATTAATAGAGGATAAATGTTATAATCGGTATCATTTTTTTCAATCCTCGAGTTGGAAATGATATCATTCTTATATGATTTTTATGTCTATTAAGATGATATAAAGAAGATATGATTTTTGTAACATGAAATGTATAGCTTAAAAATACATAGCTAACATTTTTATGTTTAACAACAAGTTATCATGTCAATTTCACAATGATGGTGTTCAAAGAAACTTCGATTGTATTGTCAACTCATCCTCATGGGTTTAGCCAATGAGTATTTAATTTCATTCATGGATACTATGACTTTCCATTAGGACTATACTGATCCTATTTTTATGAAGACTTTTGGAAACAGTTACAAAAAAATGGGTTTTGAAAAGAATGATTGTGGTTTCTATTAATATGGTAATTTGGAGTTTATAATATTTTAATTATGAGTAAGAGATGACAAAATTTAGTATTATTCTAGTTTTATATAATTGAATCAGGTATATTTCCTTCGAATAAACCAAAAGGGGACATAAAAAATGTTGGTAGACATTATCCATATTTGTACCAATAACTATTCCAAAGCATTGTCCCAGATTTTTTTATGGATAGGGGTAATTGGAATGATGATCATCTGTAAGTTTTAAATTCGATTTAGTTCCAATAGTATAAACCACATATATTTCAAAGGGTTTCCATTCTATATAAAGTTTATGTTTGGAAGAATAGGGTGTGCCAAACGTTTGACTTCATGGGAATAGTAGTTGAGATGAATGTTACGATGGAAACAGATATGTTGGAGGATCTAGAATGCAAAAGATGTGATTTATCTTTTTTGAATAAAGATGTCCAATGTGTCATGTGGGAATATATGGAATAATTGTAAGATAAAAAATTATATCCTCAAATGTTAATAATTTTTATAATTATAGATTTATTTATCTTAAAATGTGATATCCTCTTGGTGATAGATAATGCAGCTAAATTTTTGAATTTAGTTATATTTACCCTAGAAGGTGTTGTATGTGTATCCTTAAAGGAATACATTTTTTTTGGGGAAACATTTGTATATTCACTCAAATAAAATTATTTATTTTTGTTCTAGAATATATAGAAATGTTTAATAGAGTGACTATGGTAGAAACGGATATCTCTTGGAATGCAGATGTAGGGAAAATGTATATTAATATGTGGTCACATGGGAACTATAAAACTTGGAATAAGTGAAATAGGGAGACCTAGTTACATATTGGTGGGATATCTCATAATTAGACCATGAGATAAATAATCCTTCCTCCTTGAAAAAAAATAAGTTTGGATTTTTCAATGTGGTTCTTTTGAGCAGGTGAAGTGATATTTAATAGCACCACCTATAGATTGTCAAAAATATAACATGATGGGACATCGTTAGTGCTATTTTTGAAATTATCCAAGTTTTTATGCTAGATACACATATCTTTTTTCTTATAAATCATTTTTTATTATTGGATTATCTTAGTAGAATAACTCTCATCATCAGAACCATGTTAGTCATGGTGATTCTAGGAACACCATGACTCCTCAACCTTTATAATCTCAGCAGCGTAATAGTGATAAGTTTATAGTGGTTATGAATTATTATATATCTAATAATGTGGTCACTAATGATAAATAGGGTCCTTTAATGGTGAGAGGTGTGATTCTTTTGATATCTACCTTTATGAAAACATTTTTATGTGTGTCCCAATGATTTATTTCTTCTCATGTCCTTAATTATATAGATTTTATATGTATTTAATTCCTCGAATTTTTAAATATCAAAATCCTCTTTTACACAGATATTTTCAAGCCATTGGGTTTCAATCATGTTCTATATTTATCAATTGGGAAGAGTTTCTTTAGAATTTCTCTATTCTTGAGTAATATTTCTATGAAAAGATTTTAGGTATGGATTAGTTGACTTTGATCAACACCCATATTGACTTTTATTCTTGAATTTTTAATCTCAAATCTCTTGATTAATCAAAATTCTTTATAAATAATATTTACATATAAGGGTAGGTAAAATATGAATTTTGGAACTGGTGGTTGGAACTATATCTTCTCAGTTTCCAGTGCTGAATTTTGAATATATAGAGAATATAAAAAATAAAAAATTTTAGAATATTGTTGACCCATTGTTAAAATTATTTCCTTAAAATTTGTTGGGGTTTCCACCCAAAAATGAATTGGAGATTATGATTTATCTCCTACTATGTATATATCTTATTTCACTTCCTCCTTATATGATGGAACCTAAAATTCAATTTATTTATGGATTAGTTATAATATTTTGATAGAAAATGTATTATTTGACCAAGAACGTATCCATGGGTAGCGCCATTTATTTTTGTGAAAATGGTTGATATAACTCTTAGTTTTTTTATATTACCATAATCTTATCCATGTTATGATAATGAATATATATCTTCTTATGTTAATTAATGATATATTTGATCAATTGAGGGAAGAAAATTGGTTCTCCAAAATTAACTTACATTTGAGATATTAACAACTGAGAGTTTTAAAAGAGGATATTCCAATGAAATTTTTTGAAGAATATATGACCATTATGAATTTTTCATTATTTTTTTTATTATGAATGGACAAGTAGTATTTATGGAATTAATTAATGAAATCATTAAATTTTATTTGGATTCCTTTGTGGTACTATTTTTTATGATTTCTTAGTGTATTAATTAAAAAAATTAGTTCACAAGCAACACTTGGATATAGTTTTTGTTATTTCATGGGACCATTACCTTTAATCACAGTTATCAATGTGTGATCTATTTATACAAAAATTAGGTTTCCTTATACATGTAATTTCTTATAAAAGAGTTCATTCAGATCCTAACATGCTAAAATTAGTTATCTTTTATAGATACTTAGATACATAGTTTTCTTAAAACTAATAGGAAACTATATAATCTTTGTCCAATATTTTTTATATTTGGCCTCACCGATTAAATCATTGATGTAAAAAAAAGTTTCCTTCTAATGGAACAATTAATTATAGAAATACTTTCAAAAAAATAATTTTATAATTATATAAATTCTTGTACTCATGTTCATAGAATATGGACAACTCTATGTAGTATATTCTGAATCAGTGGGAACTGGGATGTGATGTGTTCTCATGTAGAGCCATCATGTATATTCTTATGAATCACAAGTGTTACAATTTCATGAGACAAATTACAAAATTCATGATTTGAAGTTAGTCGTAGTAGTTTAGGATTTCAAAAATTAGCATCATTATATATTTAGTGATAAATTTATCATATATACATATCATAAGATCCTAAATCAAATTTTCTCACAAAGTGTTTTGAATCTATGACAATGATCTTGAATGGAATATTGGAAAATGTTTGACTTCAAACTTTTGTATACAAAATAGAAAATAAATTATGTATAATATTCCTTGAGAAGGAAGTAATATATATAGTTGGATAAAGTGTAAATTGATCAATGGAATATTATTTCCATTGTATTATATATATATATTTGGATTGTAATGAGAAATGTATTGTTGTAGTTTTATTTTTGGTTTTATTTATTCTTTATTTGGTGAAGTTTGATAGAGGTTATCAAATATCCAATCCAAAATTTATATCTATGAGGTAAAAATCTCAACAGTGTTTAAATTATTAAGGTATGGAAGCTAGATGGGAGTTTAATGATATTTTTTAGAGATCGTATCTTGGAACCATTGGCTTATTAAGAAAAACTCATTTCTTCCTACAAAAAATCAACATGGTATTTCCATCATGGAAATTATAAAATTTACAAATCATTAAAATCACTATTTTATTGGGTTTTCAAGAAAATAGTTATGGAAGAGATTTTATGTAGATTCCTCACATATGAATTGATCAAGATATAACATCAATAAAAAGTTATATACTGTATTCTATATCAATTACAATGTGAAAATGGAAGCGTATAGCAATGTATTTTTTAATATCTCTATCAATAATGGTTATGAAACATGTTTCCATATGGATGATTGTGGATGGCTTCACAATGTAAGATCACTTCATCAGTATTCATGAATATAATTTTTTTGAAGATTAATCCAAAATTTACATTTGGGAAATTTTATTGTTGCCAAAAATTCTAGTATATATTGACTCTAATCTCAGGCCTACGATCAACTATCATTTCTGGAGATCCATTGAGTAATCACTACGATCCAAATTGACAATCGTCATGAATTTTCAAACTCAAAATATTTGGAAAATCTGAAAGGAAAATACCAACATTAATGGACATGCTTAGTTCATGTGTAATAGATTATGTTCCATCATAGGAGGAGAATATACATTTACTAGAGTTCCCATAAAATAAAAAATATCAATCCCCAATACACATGAACCTTCTTGACTCATTTTATAGGAAAACATTTTGTTATTCACTTTTTGGGATGAAAATAAGTGATAATTCACTTATTGAACGTAACCATGAGAAAGAGAATATAGAGAATATTCAGTAGAGTAGAAAGAGGATAAAGATATAATAGATTCATCAAAAATAATATGTGTATCATCATTACTGGCTATTTTAATTTAAGGTGCGTGATTAATTCATCTTGATAATATCTTCAATACTAGGGAATCATATATTAATTAGTAGGTAATGTTGTTCCCATGGTACATCATTCATTTTGAGATATTTTAAAATGTTATTCAAGTGTAAAATTTGTTGTCTTTACTACCAAGGTTCAATCCAGTGTACAATGTGTTTCATGGATCTCACTTGAAGAAGTTCCAACCAAATGCTAACCATGTGATTCGATGTGAACATTTTAGCTAAGAGTTATATTATATATTTATTCATGTGTTGGTACAGACTTTGGATTGGTAAGAAAATATATATCATGATAAAATCATTCATTTGGTATGGTTTTATGGTAATATTTTCACATTAATTAACAAACATGGGGGTATAAAAATGAAATTATGGAGTAGTGGGATGATATCGTCAAAGAAAACACCTATTTTTAAATTTTTGTGACATAAAGACCTATGGTGGGATGAATTTAGCACCCCCAGTTTTAGGTAAATAACCCTTTATTAATGAACATTGAGACTACATATTAATTTGGTTGTGTTGTGGGTGGTTTAGAATGGATTTATCATGTTTTTTGAGGTGTTTATAGAGGTCCATGATTTGTGAATTCTTAGTAGAAATCAAACAACAAATCCAAAAAACATTTGATGTGGCAGTGTTTTGGCACTATTTTCTACATCTTTTGTGTATATTTTATTCACTTTTTTATATTAAAATGTTGTTTTTATTAAATAATTGATAATTGTTGTGTTTCTTCACTTTGCTGTGTAAAATAATCAATTTTTGTTTAAAACATGTGTTTTAATGTGCTTTAGTGTCATTTTAAATAATTCTAAAATTAAATGAGTCGTGCGAATTAGGATTTTTTTTATTTATTCTTTTATTTTAATTCTAGTTAGTTGATTAATTGATTTTTTAAATTAATGAATTCTTTATTCTTTAAATCGTGAATAAATAACTCTTTTTGTTTTTAATATTTTAATAATTTAATTAGTTTTAACAATTTAGTTTTAATCATTTAATATTTTTATTCTTTAATTTAATTAGTTCTTTAATTAATTAATTAATTTTAGAAGTAATTGTAAATATTTTAATTTTTTCTTTAATTACGTATGTTTATAAATTTTAACCCAAATTCATTCATTTGTTTAAATAAAGTTTCATTAATTTTATTTTTAAACTTTGTTGTTTTTAATTCCATTCTATTTAATTTAATTTATTAATTTATTTATTTTTAGTTTCATTAAATTAAATTATTTATTTAATTTTCATTGTTATTTGTGTTCGCAGGTGTTACGGTCGCACGATCCCACCCTTATCGGGGGAGATGCACTCACGTTGAGTTTACTTAAAAGAGGGTGACATTCACATGCAGGCCATGTGGACCTTCTCTTTCCAGAGAATAAATTGGCTCGCCGCACGCGCATATTTTTCATTTAGTCAGGAGAAACCACTCCGGTGACCAGCGCGGGAGGAGCAGCACAGTGAAAGTGCCACATGGAGGCCAGGGAACTCACCCGGGGAGATTCTATAGGCTTCGGTTGGGTGATGAATGCATGAGAGGCGAGAGAGGAATAGATCAATAGAGCTAAGCAGAAGCAGAGAAAAAAAGAGGGGACACACATCGATTGAGAGAGACAAGCAGCAGACACTAATGAAGATCATTATGGGGAGCAGACAAAATTTTCAACATCATCCTCGGAGCAGATTGGAGCTGGAGATCAGAGCATTTTCACACCTCGATTCCCAGGATGGGACATCGAGTGCATTCAAGGGCCGTATCCACCATTGAGCAGCGGGGATTTAGAACTTCAGGAGATCAAGCAGGGAGACAAACATCTTTATTTTCTTTGTGCTCTGTTTTTCTGCAGCTTAATTCAACATGAACTTCACTGTTTTTAATTATATGATTGCATTAAATCCAACCATTATGTCCGGCTAAATTCCCTTGGGGGAGAATAAGCTGGCTGATTCGATTTGTTTAGTCGGATTCATGCACTGCATCATTGATGGATCGTCTCTCTCATTTTTTATAGTCAAGCTTATTTTCAAAACAACAAGATCATGTGAAAACTGATCTTGTTTGTACAATAATTCAAACTGTTCCACTCTGAGTAACTCACTGACAAGTGAAGTACTCTTGAAAGAGAGAGACACATCGAACTCAACTGACAATTTGAGCTCAGTGACTACTGACATGATTTCACTATTGGATGGAATGACTCTTACAGTCAAGGGACTGTAAGAGCTATTACATCACAAGCTGACCAGATAACAACTCTGGCCAGTTACTCTTATTCAGATCCATGCACTTCAATTGGAGTGCATGAATAGGGTTAAGCAACATCAAATCGGCCAGTGGACTTTTCCCCTTATTCATCTATTGGTTATTTTCACCCCGTATTCTCTTGCTACTCTGTATACTCACTTTTCACTTCTTCACACACAAAGTCTCATTCACTCCACTTCACCACCACCAAGTGTCTTTTCTTGATTTTTTCATATGTGAATTTTGGTTTAGTTTATTTTTTAGAACACAAAACACAAGAACAGGCCTCCATGTGGTTCGACCCTGTCTTGCCACTGTCCTATGTAGTAAGTAGGTATAAATTTCAGTTTGTCGCCCGTGCCCAACAACGCGCGAGCGTGCAAATTTTGGTGCAATTTCCGGGGAGGCTAGGTATGTTTTAAAAAAACCAAACAAAAAATCACAAAAAAAATCACAAAAAAAAATCACTAAAAAAATATACAAAAAGGAAATTGAAATTCCAAAAAAAAATTGTGAACCTGCTGCATGGAAACCAGGTCTAAGTCTGAACACTTAGTACCTGGTAATCCTGAGATTGATAAGCACCTCAAAGAAGTGAAAATTAATAATGACAAGCTCAAAATGGAAGAAAACAGAAATGAAAACCTGAACAATCCACTTCCTGAGAATGTGATCCAACATGGAATGGTGAACCCACCTGCGATTGAGATATCTGAGAGGCACAGTTTGAGAGAGTTCTTGTTACCATCAGTGTCTAGAAACCCTTCATGTTTTAGACTCTCTCCTAGTTCTAGGATTTATTAGATCAAGAAATCCATGTTAAGTCAGCTTTCCATCTTCAATGGAATGCCTAGTGAAGACTCTCTTGGCTTCATTAGAGCATTTTATTGTAGTGTCCAGCTTCTACCACTTGGGGATCTCACTGAGGAAGAGCTTAAACTAAGAGTGTTCCCTTTCTGCCTCAAGGGTAATGCTAGGTCTTGGTTCCAACAGTTAGAAGAATAAATCTTTATCGCCTGGGATCAAGTTTACAATGCCTTCACAACGAAATTCTATCCTAGGAGATTAACATCTGAAATTAGGCACAAAATCATTGGATTCCTTCAGGATGAAGGATAACTGTTTCATGAATCATGGGATAGGTTTAGAGGTTTTCATAGGCAGTGTCCAAACCAGCAATGTACAAATAAATTCCTCATGGACACCTTCTACAATAGTCTCACCCCGTACCACAAAACTTTGGTGGATCAGTCTTCTAGAGGAGACTTTAGTGATAAGACTGTTGATGAGCTCAAACAGATCTTTAACACATTAGCTCAGAATTCCCAGAACAAATGCTCTAGGAGGAGAAACATTGTTTAAAAAGAAACTTCCCCTGCTCCACAAGCTGAAGCCCAAGCTTCTGGGTTCTTCAATGAGAACCCACATCAAATCCTTAAGGAATAGTGTCACCACTATGGCATGAATGGCCATTCTCAAACCTGTTGTCCAAACTTTGATATGCATGTCCAACCTCATGAGATTACCAGCTTTGCTGGCTATGGACCTCGGATGCAGCCTAGGGATGATCCTTTTTCTAACACCTACAATCTGGGGTATAGGAACCATCCGAACCATTCATGGAGGGAGAAGGGATTCCTTCGACCTACTACTCCTCCTGGATTCCAGCAGCCTCTTAGACAGCAATTCCAACCCCAATCCCAACCAATGGCTGAGTCATCCAACTCAAAGAATGAGCTGAGAGACATGTTACATCAGTTGATAGGGAGTTTTGATGAACAGAAGACCAAAAATTATTTTGATAAAGTTCAAATGGATGCTAGAATGAAAAATCTTAAAATTCAAATGGGGCAGTTGGCTAGGGATGCTAGTAATAGAGAAAAGGGTAGGCTGCCCAGCACCACTGATGCCAGTCCTAGGGGGAATACCATGGTGGTGACCACCATAAGTGGTCTCCAAACTCACCAAGATCCTAGGAAAGAACCCCAAAATACAGAAAATGAAAAACTGGATGAAACTGAAAACTCAAATTTGAAAGAACCTGAATCTGGAAAATTGGACAGCACCACTTGAATTCTTCCAGAACCTACTGTTCTAGCTCAAAAACCCAAGGAAAATGCCTTGAAAAACAATGAAATTAATGGGAAGAAAATTTTGGAAGAAGAAGCAGTAGATATGACCCCAATAGTGAGGATTTTTTCCCCTCCAATCCCCTTCCCAAAAAGACTTATGAAACCAATTCATGATTCTGAATTGTTGAAATTTTTGAAAGTGGTTATAAAGCTAAACATTGATATCCCATTTCTGGAAGCATTGATACAAATCCCATCATATCTGAAATCACTCAAGAAAATCTGTTCAAACAAAAAGACTTTGGAATCATTTTCCACCTATAGCTTTGTTGACACTCCTTTCCATCACAGAGTCTAACGACTGAAAAAAGGGAGATATCTGAGCTCAAAGTGATTCCACCTTTGAAGAAAATATCAAAAATCGACAAAGGCGTGATCAAAGGATCAACAGAAACGTCACCGCACAAGTTATATCACTCTCGCGCAAGTCCACTTGCGCGACGCTCTTGGTTGCGCTAGTGACTTGCGCGACCTAAGTGATAACCGCCCGGTAACCGCCTGGGGTCTTCTCCTGCCTATAAATAGACCCTGTGGGCCCCCCATTCGAGAGGATCTTTTTCCAGAAACTCTCATTGAAGCTCCTGACGCCCAAGTCTCTTCTCAAAGCTTCCAGAACACTTCTAAGGTAATTTCTTACCTAGAACGGAACATCTAAAGAGAGGGAGGAAGTTTTAAGTGTTGAAACTCATCAACACTTGCGCGCCTGAGTGGCCAGCCCTTAAGGGAAGTGGTCACACTTGCGCGCCGCCTCATTCCTTCAATAGAATTTGCGCGTCCCTTTTATGGAAGAACCTCAAGAGGATTCTAAAGGGTTTAATAAAGCGTCCCTCAAGTATTTTAATGCTGGTTGAAAATCGCACAAGTACCCCACATGCCGTGCAGGTATACCTGCGCGACCGATACTTGCGCGCCGCCGCAGTACCTGCGTGCCTTCCAAGACTTGCGCGCCCCTTCCTTTTTGGGTGCCTTTTCTGCCCATTTCACCCCTCTTAAGCCATTTCACCTTTCCTATTCAAGATTCAGTCTTCATGATACTCTTGAAAGCCATTTATGGCATGATTTCTTGATTTTATTTCCTTATCTGAAAGGAATTTGGTGAAATATCTCTCAAAACCTAGTGATTTACACATCTTTGTGTCACCAAAGATTGAGAGTTCATTCATTCAACATCATCCTTTAAGATGAGATAATCCTTAACCTGGGTCTCCTTTTCAGGAATAATCCTCAGTTATAAGTTCTTTAATCTGGGCATCTTCCCCAGGAGTAAGCCCCAAATTCTTAAAGTTCCCAAATTTGGGCATCCTCCTCAGGAGTAAGCCCCAAACCTTAATTCCTTAACTTGGGCGTCCTCCTTAGGAATAATCCCCAATCCCAGTCTCAAAATATGGGCATCCTTCTTAGGATTAAGCCCCATGTCCTCTAAATTGGGCATCCTCTTCAGGAGTAAGCCCCATACCAAGTCCCCTAACTTGGGATTCCTTTTCAGGAATAAGTCCTAGTCATAAATCTTGGGCATCCTTCTTAGGAGTAAGCCCCAAGTCCCTTAATATGGGAATCCTCCTCAAGAGTAAGCCCCAAAACTTAATCCTTAACTTGGGCTTCCTTTTTAGGAATAAGTCCCAATCATAATCTTGGGATTCCTTTTAAAGAATAAGCCCCAAGTCCCTTAAATTCTCTTTAACCAGTCCTAATTTACGTTTGATCTGGGATTCCTTCTCAGGAGTAAAACCCCGTTATCAATCCTCTTCTAATTTGGGTTTCCTCTTCAGGAATAAGTCCCAAGTTAGATTATTCAAATCTCCATGAAGCACATATACCTTTATGGAACCTGTTCCTGGATTTTCTCCCTAAAGTAAATCCTCTGGGAAGTCATACATACATAAGACCCAAACCATTTCTTATGATTGCATCTTTCATGGAAAAATTGTCTAATTTTTACCAATACCTCTTGTTTCTCACACCGAGCATGACTCACGTGAGCTTAGAGTGTAAAAGTAATTATGACATCCTTCTTTGAGCCATCAATCATAAACGTCATACTCTATTTTTTCGAACTACGTGGGTTCGGATTCTTTCTCCAAAACAAAGGATACGTAGGTAGCCCATTTATGGGTTCGATCCCAACTCTGAAATAATCTATGTCCTTCTGAATGACGATAAACTTCAAATGCCCCACTGAGTGGCTTTAAAACCACCCTGGTCATCATAATGACCAAGAGACTTTTATATAAATATTTTGAAGGATACCATTGACCAAGAATCTCTAAATAGATACATATGATTCTCTATTGATGAAGAACCTCGAATACATATAAAAGATTCTCTAAATTTCATACATATTTAATCATTGATTGTTAAAACTAAAGGAAATCTCATTTTATACTTGGTAATGTAATAAGGATTCACGAACATAACTTAAATCTATAAAGAGAGTCCCGGAGTAGACAATAATTCCCCTCAAAAAGGTGTGATGAGTCCGACCTCCCATCCACTCGACCAATGCAAATTCCTATGCCTTATCAGTCCACAAGCTAATGAGCACCTACCTTTGGAAAGTAGGTCCAAATGGATGTGGAATCATTAGATGTTTCCGGTTCTATGAAGAAACCCGCTAGAAACCGATAGAAACATTTGAATCTCCCATCCAGGAGGTCATCCCCGAATTTCGTGTGAAACAAAAATGGTGAACCCGACCTGAATCCTTAACCAAGTTAAAATGTTGTTTTTACCTATTTGTTAAGCCCCTATTTTAAAAGGGATAACAAAAACAATCATTGACATTTGTGTTCATCCAAAGGATGAAGTGGCTGAATTTTATCTTGATTACGTCTGTTATATCAAATAGGCACTCTTTTCCAAGATCTTCTGTATTTCCATAATGGCTGCTCTCAAATTCACATCTGTGAATACTGCTGCTGCAAATACCACTACTGCTATTCCTACTAGATCGTCATCCGCTCTGAGGATGACATCACCTACTCAGCATCTTCAACGCTGGGTATCAAATGCGCTGGTTAAGGAGTACCGTCAACACGGTACCATCCCAACTCTGGAGGCTGCCCGATAGGCCCTCCAAGTGAACAACTCACACAGGTCGTCCGGACAATGACAACCAGTGATCGAGAGGCTGGCGGTGCTGACTACCGTCTCCAACCGTTTCAGGTCGTTATCCCCGGAACGCAATTTCCATTCACTCCCTTACTCTGAGGAAGTTAATGAGTAGGTCCCTCAGGGCCTTAATTCAAAAAGACAAGAGTCCTTCCCGAGGGCTCCCATCAACAATCGCCGCCAGACTCGTGCGGCAGTACGCCCTCAACATGATGAGGGTACCGACTCCAGGCATTCAGCTCAGGTTCCTCGAACCCGAGTAGGCAAGATGAACCGCCAGAGACGGAATCCGGTTAACAATGCGAAGGTTTTCATCCCTGCCATCTCTGGAGGATTCCACCAACCTAACTTGGTGGCAAACAACGAACAGGCACACACACCTGTCCGTTTTAATTCCGTTGTCCAGCAGACTCGTCTGGCAGCATCAAGACAATCCCACCAGGCAATTTCAGCGGAGTACTATAAGCAGGAAAATACACCTGCTTATGCATCATCAGTTAGTCAGTAGGCTCGCCTGACTACATATGATGGAGTCCACCAACCTAACTTGGTGGAAAACAACGAACAGGCACACACACCTGTCCGTTTTAATTACACTGTCCAGCAGACTCGTCTGGCAGCATCAAGCCAATCCCGCCAGGCAATTCTGGCGGAGTACTATAGGCAGGAACATACACCTGCTTATGCATCATCAGTTAGTCAGCAGGCTTTCCTGACTACATATGATGGAGTCCACCAACCTAACTTGGTGGAAAACAACGAAAAGGAACGCACACCTGTCCGTTTTAATTCCGCTGTCCAGGAGACTCGTCTGGCAGCATCAATCCAATCTCGCCAGGCAATTCCGGCGGAGTACTATAGGCCGGAACATACACCTGCTTATACATCACTAGTTAGTCAGCAGGCTCGTCTGACTACATATGATGGATATCGTCAACCGCGTTTGGCGAAGTGTAATCAGCAGGCATATACACCTACTAATACTAATCAAACCTACCAACAGTCTCGCTTGGTAGCACACGGAGAAGTCAGTCGAAAAGCCCCGACGACAAACAGGAGGCAGACTCAACTCTCTCCCTCCACACTTGAGTACTGTCAGGATTCACTGACAAGAAAAGGAGGACAGGAGCAGGCACATACACCTACTCCAAACCCGGAATGCACGTATATTCCCGTTCCGACGGCTGAAGTCACCAAGCATATTTTGTCAATGGTGAAAGAGAAGAAGCAAATTCCTGCTCATATTCTGGATGCTTGTCAGGATATCATAACAGCTTCAGCATCATCTCAGGGAAAGACACATAAATCTATCCCTAGTAGTGGAGTGACACATCAACGATTCACTCCGGAACAGACACACACATCTGTTCGAGTCCAAGAGGTTTATGGGGCATACTCCCCCATATCATACGGACAACCAAGTCAGGCACATACACCTGATTTGAGTGGAGATCGTCATCCTAACCTGACTATATTTCCTAATTAGGCACATACACCTTCTTAGAGCAATCACTTTCGTCATCAAGTGGTTTCTAAAGCGATTAAGAAGGCATCTAAGAAAAAGATCCGCCCAGCACAGTCAGGAGATCAAAGGCCAATCTGTAGCCAAGACTTTCTCGATGCTGGAGTTCTTGAAGACCTCAAACATTTATCTGTCGGAATTCAAGATTCTACTCCCTCAGTTCCCAATAACGGGAACAATAATTCTGAAGGCCTTCAACAGACACTTCCTCATGAAGGCTTGCTTCATGAAAATTCGGTCAATCTTGAAGTTTCTTCTTCAGATGAGAGCCACAGGAACCCTCTGTGTGGTCAGAAGACCAATGAGCAAGAGATCTCATCTGTTGTTGTAACCCATTATGGTGGTCCTCCCCATGATGATGAATTTTTCTGCGAAAGTCCTCTCCGCAGTAGTGATTTACATTGCCGGGAAAATACTCCAGTGGATGATGTAGTGCCGAGAAAGCCCTCTTTTCTTGAGGCACTTGCAAATGCGAAACCAGTCATGTCTGATTCTTTATTGCTAGCAAGTGAAATACTTTCTCAATCAGAAGATATCCCAGGGTGTAGGTCATTCTCCGAACCACCCCTAAGTCATGCATCTTCTAGTTTGATCAATGATCTCTCTACCAATATTGTTGAATCCGATGAAGCAACAAGGAAACACCAACTCTGGTCAAAACAGGTAGAAGAATCTTCATTTAATGATAAAGAGAAAATGATGAACATGAGGAAAAAACTGGAAAAAAATGAAGTACCAGTCATGATTTGGCCTTTGGCTGACTCCCAGTACGATATTCCAAAGATGTTGACGGATGATGGAATCCATGATATTCGTCTCAACATATGGAAAACTCTTTGTCAATTGAAGAAGAAGGTATTATCTTATGATGAATATTATAATCATCTTAAGATAATAGAAGGGCTACAACGTCAGATTGATTTGTCATCTCTATCAGTCTCTCGGTATCCGAAGGCTGAAAAGCAGCAGAGAACCCTTCAACGTTCATGCCTGGGCGCACTAAGAAAATTGTGTCAGTTAATTGCCAATGCTCCATCTGGTGTTCATATCAGAGGATGAGGTGTTCACGGAGCACTACATTTCACAGTGCTTTCCAGTCAGCAAAGCCCGCCGAAAATGGTCTCATGCAATGTTATTGCCCATGGCCGGCCACAGTCAATGGGCTTTGTTCATAATCAAAAGCTTGATCAAGAACAGACTTAAACTAGTTCCTCTCAAAATCAAGCATATAGAGAACAAGTTGTTGAATTGCTCCTACATCAAGCAGGCGAGAATATTGTACAAGCCTCTCATATGGAGAAAACACGTCATCAAATGACAGAAGTTTCGGAAATCATCCAACGGTCTGTTGAACTAGGTGATAAAAGTGGATACATGCTAATGCATCCAGCTAATTTCCGAACTAAGATTCGCAAGATCAAGAGATCTTTTAAGAAGATCTCAAAAATAGCATGTCAAGAGCCACCCCAGCTTGCCAGACTGGGGACTCCTTTAACCCAACCCTCGGAGTCAACAAATGGGATTCGAGGAGTTGAGCGGAATCAGCAGGAACATCCCCAGTTCACAAGACTGGGGACTTTTTCAAATCATCAATCCCCTTCTCAGAGAATGTCGGTCTTTTCTCGATTGGGGAAGAAGCCCCAAGAGGAACGAAGAGCCAAATTATCAGGAGATTCCCTCTAAGTTATAGCTCGTCAAGAAGTTCCTAAAAGATTAAATCAACAAAAGGCAATGTCTCATCAATGAAATGAAAGAGGACAATATCATAGAAATGTTGATAGAAGTGATGAGATGCATTATGCATCAATCAATGTAATCAATGCCGTTGTTGCTAATCCACCAGAGGAGACTCACTCAGGGGACTTAGATGAAGACCGTCCTGCTCAAGAAAATGTACGCACCGATACAAATGAAGAAGGTGTGCGTACACGAAGTCAAAGGATTACTTAGAACCTAGGTAATCCACTTCCCTCTCTCCAAAAAGTATCCAAAAAAGGAAGAGGAAAGAATCAGGTTACATATCCTTCGTCTGGAGAAGGAAAATTGCTCTCATTAGAGCAATGGTTTGCACAACAGGAGGAAGAAATGAAAGAATTAAGAAGGTTGAATGCAGAACTACTTCAGAGTAGTCTTCTTCTTAATAATGCTGAAGTCCGATAGTCGAAGGAATTTTTTGCAGTTACTGAGATGGATCAAGAATATCCTCCTTTATCAGTACACCCTCAGAGGTCTAATCCCATGGGTCAAGCGCAACAACGGTTTGCAGTGCTACCATCAGTTGCAGCACCAACCTCCACATCTGTGCAAGATCCATTCATTGCACCTACCCAAAACCAAGTTCAACCTGATGTTTCTCAAAATCTAATAACTACTATTGAGTCATTAACAGCTCTGTTAGAAACTATGGAAGAGAAACGGGCGCAAGTTCAACCTGAAAAGAATGTTTACCCTGAATGGGTAGATTCAATTTCCCCTCCATCCAGTTTTGGAAACCCTGTTTTCCCTACTTTCAATGGATCAGGCGACCCTGAACAACATTTGACACATTACGTGTCTTGTTGTGATCCTATGATGGGAACTCCAGAACAGCAAGAAGTAGTGAAACTCAGATGCTTCGTGCGAACCTTGCAAGGACTAGCTTTTGTCTGGTATACAAGCTTGCAATCCCAGTCAATCGTAGGATGGGAGGATCTTCGGCAAAAATTCCTTATTCAGTTCAGCTCAACTTTGCCAAAAACGACAGTTTTCGATCTTACAAACTGAAAGCAAAGGGAGAATGAAAGAGTCTCTGATTTCATTGCTCACTGGAAGGGATTAACGTATTCCCTGAGTTTAGCACTCCTTCCGGAGGAGCTGTTGCCAATCTGTGTGGCAAATTTGCGTGACGAATTACGCACGCCATTGATCCCTGTGAAATACACAGGAGGGTTTCGAGACCTTACTTCAATCGCTCAACAGATTGAAGATTCCCTTATACATGCTAATGTTAAATATCGTGTAATTCCATCAGCTTCAGGAAGGAGAATGGGTAAAGCAGAAATTGCTACAGTTATGCTTAAATAATCACCTGTACCTATTTCTACATCAAAACCTTCATCTTCTCGAAGGGCTCCACCTCCTAAACGCCAACAACAAAGGCCGTTTCACCCAAATGATCAAAAAGAACAACGACGAAAACAATTTGAGGATATGAAGAGTAAAACATACTCTTTCCGAAATGAGAAAGTTCCTGGTTACTTCATTTCAGCTCTGGAAAATAATTTGGTTCAATTAACAGTGCCCAAGAGGCTAAATAAGGAAGGATATGAAGATCGTCCCAATTATTGTCCCTTTCATCAAATGTTAGGGCATCCCATCCAGGAGTGTTTTGTTTTTAAATACCTCCTGCAAAAGATGGTCGACTTGGGACAAGTCAAGTTGAAGGGTTCTTCTACTCAGGTAGCATGTGTTACTGCTACAGTTCCAGAGGAGAAGGTGAATGGAAAGAAGTCAAAAGCAGAAATGAACAGAAGTATGATGATTGGATGGTTAGAAAGACAATAAATTGGACTCATGCCATTTTGAGAACACAATTAAAGAAACCAATTGTGTCTTCTACCATGAATATTGCAGTAAAACCCTCTTCATCAGAGGGAAAATCCTCAAAGAAAAGGCTTGATTCAAAGAAGAAAAAAGAATCAGAAGAAGATGAGTATGTATTAAAGCCTAAATTGTCTTTGACTCTGGCAGACTTTATGCCATCTACTTCAAAGCCACGGGCACCGCCCCACCAAACGGCACAGCCTAAACAGGCTAACCAGGCAGAGTCTTTATCAGACGAAGAGTTAATATTTGGTTCTGTTAATATGATTCAATTAACAGATCCGTATTCTAGTCGTAATTTTGATGAGCCTGAATTCCCTGTATAAAATAAGGGAATCCGAGGAAGTTTCAGAGGTTCAGGATACAGGGGAAGACGTGGATCTTTATGAAGCCACTATTCCAATTCTACCCCTGCTAGCACTATGTATGCAGCAGAAACTTGTGGTAGAGCCCTTCAGCGAGCTCAAAAAGAACAAGCAAGTTCTTCTTCCAATAGTCAACTCAGTCTTGGCACAGTTATCTTGGAAGACCGATTGAAAATTCCATCTTCTTTATCTCAGCAAGTAAATGGATCTAATTAGTCTAATCTTCCAAAACCAATGATATTGCCAACTTCTATCCCAATACAAGATTCATCAGCTTCCAAAGCATCTGCTTCCAAGGTACCTGCTAAACCACATATTCCTGTTGGGAAACGCAGACCTTTAGATCAAAAGTATGATATATTGAAACACTTGGCCCATGTACCAGCCAAGTTATCAATTTTGGATGCTTTGAATCTGTCAAAAGATCTTCGGGAAGCACTCATCGAAGCTTTGTCAAATCCTCGGGAGTTTGAAGCTGAAATTGCTGCAGCTGAAGTCTATCACATAGAGAATAATCCTGCAGAATACCATGCAGTGATATATTTTACTGATAAATATGAAGATGATGTTGTGCATGGGCACATAAAACCTTTGTACTTATCTGGAAAAGTCAATGGTGTAGATATCCGAAGAGATTTCATTGATAATGGTTCATGAGTCAACCTCATTCCCATTCGTACACTTCGTCGATTGGGCCTCACGGAATCTGATTTATCTCCTTCTACCAAGATGTTACAAGGATATGATAAAAATGAACAAGAACCACTGGGAGAAGTTACACTCAGAACCCAGTTTGTAGATCTTGTATCCAATTCGGATTTCATGATTGTTGATCAAGAATCAGCTTTCAACGTCTTGCTTGGAAGACCTTCGCTACATCAGCATGCAGCTATTCCTTCATCATACCATCAATGTCTCAAATACTGTTTCAATGGTCAAGTTGGAACATTGTATGATGATAAGACCCCATTCAAGACATGTGAGTCTCAATACATTGAGGCAGAATTTTATCACATGAAGGGGAGATAAATATATACAATGAAGGAAATTACCAAAGTTAATGCTCCATATGGTTTGGAGAAAATTCCAATAAATCCATTTACACATGTGAGTACAGATTATGTGTTACCTATCAGTCAAATTGACAAAATAGGCCCAAATCAAAATACTCTTATGGAAAGATTCATAATATCAATTACGGAAGTTGAGCCAGACAACATGGGAGAAATTGGTAACCTACCAAACAGTGATGAAAGCCTAAGTGGTGATGTTTTCATTTCATCTTCTGAAGTCCAACAAGTATATACTTCGCCAATCAGGCCAGAATAAGTTATAGCAACACCAGAGGTGAATAATGATGTCGATTCTCAATCCATCATCTCCTATTTATTTCCCAAAGAAGGCCCTTTATCATCAATAGGGTCGGAAATGGAAGCTTCTTCTTAAAAATGTGAAAATTTTCATATCTCTTATGATCATGAGAATTTCGTTTTGTCATCTACTTTGCAAGTAGAAACGGAAGAAATAGCACATAATGAAGAGGAAGAGGAAGATCTTAGAGATGCTCCTCTAGCATTTGAGGAAGGTATCTCTGCCACTGTGGATGAACTCAGAGAAATAAATCTGGGTACAGAGAAAGATCCACGCCCCACTTTAATTAGTGCGGCCATGACCCTTGAAGAGCAAGAGATCTATATTTCTTTTCTAAAGAAAAATAAAGATATTTTTTCTTGGAATTATACAGAAATTCCTGGGCTTGATCCTGATATTGCTACTCATCATTTGGGTTTACCAAAAGAACATCGAGGATTTAAGCAAGCCGCGAGAAGAACGCACCCAACCTATGCTTCCAAAATTGAAGCTGAAGTGGATAAGCTGATCAAAGCTAACTTCGTCAGAGAAGTTCAGTATCCCAAGTGGTTGGCTAATATTGTCCCTGTAAAGAAGAAGAATGGAAAAATTAGGGTTTGCATCAATTTTAGAGATCTTAATCGGTATTTTCCTAAAGATGATTTCCCAGTTCCGATTACAGAACTCTTAATTGATGCGACGGCTGGCTATGAAGTACTTTCCTTCATGGATGGATATTCCGGATATAATCAGATCCGAATGGCCCCAGAAGATGAGGAATCTACGGCCTTCAGAGCCCCTCAAGGTGTGTTTTGTTACTAGGTGATGCCCTTTGGTTAAAAGAATGCAGGTGCAACATATCAACGCTCCATGCATCGTATCTTCAAACCTTTCTTAGGGAAGTTTGTTGAATGCTATGTGGATGATTTGGTGGTTAAATCCAAACAACGTTCTAATCACTTGGCTGATTTAGAAGTCATATTTCTCAAGATTAGACAACATAATTTGAAGATGAACCCCTTAAAACGTGCTTTTGGGGTAACCTCAGGAAAATTCCTCGGCTTTGTTGTACGCCACCGTGGTATTGAAGTCGATCCTGAGAAGACCAAATCAATCCTTGGTATGTTACCTCCTCAGGATTTGAAAGAATTATGAGGACTTCAAGGACACTTAGCCTATATTCGGTGTTTCATCGCCAATTTGGCAGGCAAAAGTTTACCCTTTACCAAATTACTGAAGAAAGGAGTCACTTACCAGTGGACTAAAGAATGTCAAGAAGCATTTGATGTTCTCAAGAAATACCTCTTGAGTCCACCAGTACTCATGCCACCTGTTGAAGGAAGACCACATATCCTCTATCTGACAGCTCTAGAGCGATAATTGGGGGCCTTTCTTGCTCAAAAGAATGATGCCGGGAATGAAAATAGCCTCTACTACCTCAGTAGAACTATGCTTGAAGCAGAAACCCGATATTCAAGTATTGAGAAGTGCTTCCTGGCATTAATCTTTGCAGTTCAGAAATTGAGACACTACCTGCAACATCACGAGGTCCAATTGGTATCTCGCAATAATCTGCTCAAATTCATCCTTAGTCATCCAATGCTTACAGGACGTCTAGCAAGGTGGGCAGTTATTTTCTAGCAGTTCGACATTCAGTATTTATCTCAAAAGGCAATTAAGGGCCAAGCTCTGGCTGATTTTATGGCTGAACATCCTTCAGTGGAAGACACGTCTTCAGATATTGAACTCCCTGATGAGGACGTTTTCTCTATTCAAGAGAATCCTCAAACATGGGAAATCTATTTTGATGGTGCTTCCAGAAGTCCAACAGGGAAGAAAATGGAAAATCCTAAATTCAACAAAGTTGGTTTAGGAATTGTACTCATTTCTCCAGATAAGGCATTGTTACCTTATTCCTTTTTATTGTGGGAAGGTGGTACCAACAGTGAAGCTGAATACCAAGCTCTTATCACAGGCTTGGAGTTAGCACTTCAAGCACAAGTGAATCACTTAAAGGTGAAAGGTGATTCAGACCTGGTAATCAAACAAGTCAATGGGGATTATGCCATCAGAAAAGAAGAATTAATCTCGTTGTATGATTACGTTAGAGAGTTAATGGTGGAATTCCCTTCAGAACCGAAATTTTCTTATGTCCCAAGATCACAAAATGCTCAAGCTGATGCACTGGCTAATATAGCCACAGCTCTAGCAGATCCAAATCGGGATGAGACAACCGTCAGTATTGCCCACCTTCATGCAATTTCACCTTATGTTCAAGTCAGAACAGAGGAAATTAATGAAATTAGTCCCATTCCTAGACCGTATGGTCATACTACAGGATGGATGTCACCTATCAGGGAATACCTTCAAAATGGAAAACTTCCACCTGATAGAGCCGAGAAAGAACAAATCTGGCGACGTGTGGTCAATTTTACTCTTTATGATGGCCCAAACCACCTAGAGAAAATTCTCTACAAACGTGGTTTTGATGGAGTTCTCTTCAGATGTATTGATGGTGAAGTGACAATGGCTGTCATAAAAGAAGTGCATGCAGGAGTCTGTGGTGCCCACTAGTCGGGACATAGATTGTCTGATCAAATTCGAAGGCTTGGATACTTTTGGCCTTCAATGATACAAGATTGTGTTGATTTCACAAAGAAGTGTCATTCATGTCAAGTAAATGCCAACTTCATTCATCAACCTCCATAGTTGCTTCATACAGCTAAATACTCGTGGCCATTTTCCACATGGGGAATGGATGTGGTGGGACCTTACCCTTCAGCTACGGCCAAGCAGTTTAAGTACATTCTTACTGCAACTGATTTCTTTTCCAAATGGGAAGAGGCAGTACCTCTCAAAGAAGTCAGTTCTAAATGCATTGTTAGCTTCATCAAGTCTACCATCATTACTAGATTTGGTGTCTCTCACACCATATTGACGGACAATGGCACCAACTTCTGTTCTTCTGAGGTGAAGAAATTGTATCAAGAATACAACATTAAATCCAACCATTCATCTCGGTATCATGCGGCGGCCAATGGCCAAATAGAAGCCTTTAACAAGACTCTTTCAAATATACTGCAAAATATGGTGGATAAAGATAAGAGGTCATGGCCTGATAAACTCTTTCATGCTTTATGGGCTTATCGGACTACCACCCGAAATGCAATGCGGTCAACTCCATATTTGTTGGTATATGGAACAGAAGCAGTCTTGCCAATTGAAGTTCAATTTCCCTCACTCAGAGTAGCCATTTGTGATCAGTTATCTACAGATGAGCAATCCCAAAAGCGATTGAATGAACTGGAACGGTTAGATGAGAAAAGATTGCGCACTTTGCACCACTTGGAAATCCATCATAATCGAATAGCACAAGTTTTTAACAAAAAAGTTTTTCTTCGTTCATTCAATCAGGGAGAATTGGTATTAGTTCTCAGAACTCCAATGATACTAGGAAAGAAACCTCCCAAGATTGATCCAAAATGGGAAGGACCTTATTCAATACATAAGGTCTACTCCAATGGAGCTTATTCATTAATCTCAATGGATGGAGAACACATCACGACTCCAACCAATGCAAGATTTCTGAAGAAATATTTTGTATAAACACAAAATATGGTCCCCAGAACCAAGATTTTTACAATTGGTTCATAGAGAAATGGTCCAGTATGACCTTAAACTGCAACTTCGTCCAACATGACGTTAAAATGTGTTTCGTCCGAGATGACACTAAACTATATTAGTTCCCTTAATTGTCCAGCATGACACTAAACTGTAGTTCGTCCTAGCTACATGAATCTAAACTCTACAGCACCCTAATTCGTCCAAGGTGACATTAAACTATCCAGTCCATGAATATGACCTTAAACTGTTCGCATGTCTTCTTTCGTCCAACATGACGATAAACTGTGTCCTATTTTGTCCCTGCTACATGACACTAAACTGTGCGGCACCAGTTCGTCCTTAATATATGACGTTAAACTATACAGCAATGGTCCAGTATGACCTTAAACTGAAACTTCATCCCACACAACGTTAAACTATGAAAAAGATCCTTAAATGGTCAAGTATGACCTTAGACTACAAGTAGGTCCTGTATGACCTTAAACGGCATCATCAACGGTCCATGTATATGACCCTAAACTATTTGCAAGTCCCTTACGTCCAACAAGACGTTAAACTGTAGTTCGTCCTAACTACATGACGCTAAACTGTATAAAAGTCCCTTACGTCCGGAAAGACGTTAAACTATATAATCATCAAAGGTCATGTATGACCTAAAAATACACCACCGTCCAGCATGACATTAAACTGCACTATCCACGGTCCAATTATATGACCTTAAACTATTCGCCCTTTTTTCCAACATGACACTAAACTGTAGAAAAAATCCCCAATGCGTCCAAAATGACATTAATGGTGTGTTATTTTGTCCTTACTGCATGACATTAAACTGCACAGTCCCCCTTTCGTCCAATATGACGTTAAACTGTATTGTCCCCATCGTCCTAACTACATGATGCTAAACAGTACAAAATATCCTTGATATGTTCTACATGACATCAAACTGTTATTTTGTCCCTACTACATGACACTAAAATGTGCAGCACCAATAGTCCTAACTACGAGACTTTAAACTGCATAGTCCCTTTTTTATGTCCTATATGACATTAAACTATGCATCGTTAAGGTTGTTGTTACCTCTTGTTTCTCACACCGAGTATGACTTGCGTGAGCTTAGAGAAAACATCAACCATAACACTCTCTTTGGGCCGCTAACCATGTGTAAGTCCCAACAACATTTTTTATTAGATCGTTGTCCCCAAGAACAACTTGATCATTACTTCATTGTTTAATTGAACTACACGGACTTTGATACTCATCCTCCAGGATGGGTATGTAGGCAACCTCACAGGGTTCAAGCCCAAAGAAAAATCTCTTCATATTGGTTCACCACCATCTCATATGATGTTGATTCGTGAAACCACCCCTGGAATCAATATCTTTACATTGATTCACTTTTGTCCTTGTTATATGACGTTAAACTATGCAACACTTTTTAGGTACGACAATAAACTACAATACACTTTGATTTCCTCATTTGAGAGGGAACCATTATTGACATTGATTTTTCAATCATGTTTCATTTCAAAAGACTACGTGCATACATGGTAATACCTAAACTTTTTATCTCAGGTTAAACCATCATTGCACTAAAGTCCCCTTTCACCCGTACGAACCAAATTTGTACAAAGGGTAGTTCTAGAACTATGTGGACTTGATTCCCATCCTTATGGGATACGTAGGAACATTTGAGTGTCCCTCAAATCCAGTCCCAAGTCTTTTGGGCCTAACCCCAAATTTCACTTTCAGTCCCATGGCTGAAAAGTCCTCATGAAAACACACACTGTGTATTCATTATTATGGTCCAAACTTTATGACCCTAAACTAAGATCTCTCATACTTTCGTCCTGCACGACGTTAAACTGCATTTCAAGAACTACGTATGGCTTGATTTTAATTCTTATGAGATACGTAGTGAAGTCCAAAATTTCAATCCAGGACCCAGCGACAACATAATTATGGTTATCATTGACCTATGTATCTCTATATACATTAGACAATACCCATATTTATGTGCTATAATCCTAACCTTAAATATTTTCAGATCTTCATAACCCTTTTCATGACTTTTAGTCACAAAAATGTCAAACTTCTGAGAATTCTTTTGCCTGACTATGCAGCACGTGCCCATAGGTGGCCTTGCATAAACAGTCCACATAACAGACTTGTCAGCCAAAAGATGCTACTTATTTGACCATGCAGCCAATGCCCTTAGGTGTCCCTACATATTTCAACCCCCTAACGGGTTTGTTGGATAATAGTAACTTCATTCTTGGGAAGAATGCCTATTTTGTCCTTATTTGTCTTAAATGACGGTATGTAGGGATCTGCAAAAAATAGCCATCCTTAACATATTTGTCCCATATCCTTTTTCATGATCAGAAAGTATTCAAGTCTATTGTTTATTCTTCTTCCCTACGTTTGGGTCAGACCTTCGTAGGAGTGATATTCATCCAGTTCTTTGATAATATTGTCTGGAAATATCTTCTCCATATTCAAGTACCTCTTTCCATACAAAAAACTCTATACTTTAGAAAATTTTAATCTCCATAAACATTCATTGGCTTTTATCATTAGGGAAGTAAATTTTTGAGAGTTCTTTTGCCTGACTATGCAGCACATGCCCATAGGTGGCCTTGCATAAACAGTCCACATAACAGACTTGTCAGCCGAAAGATGCTATTTATTTGACCATGCAGCCAATGCCCTTAGGTGGCCCTGCATATTTCAACCCCCTAACGGGTTTTGTTAAATAATAGTAACTTAATTCTTGGAAACTACTTCTTCTAATGCCTTTTATCTCTTTTTCATATCATTCCTCATATTCAAATATTCTTAAGCCATAGTTTACATTTTTTTCCCTCATACTTGAGTATGGTAGTATGTTTTCAGATGAATTTTCAAGGAATTGTGTCAATTCTAATCCATTTTGGTCAAAGCTATTTCGAACATAAACATTAGCCTTTGTATGACCGACATGCATGAATTTAAACTGCCAGATTTCTTGTTTTTCTTTTCACCTTAGAGTCAAATACTCTTTTCTCTCCGGATCCAACTCTGAGGGGTGACTTTTGTTGACACTCCTTTCCATCACAGAGTCTAACGACTGAAAAAAGGGAGATATCTGAGCTCAAAGTGATTCCACCTTTGAAGAAAATATCAAAAATCAACAAAGGCATGAACAAAGGATCAACAGAAACGTCACCGCGCAAGTTATATCATTGTCGTGCAAGTCCACTTGCGCGATGCTCTTGGTCGCACAAGTGACTTGCGCGACGCTCTTGGTCGCACAAGTGACTTGCGCGACCTAAGTGATAACCGCCCGGTAACCGCCCGCGGTCTTCTCCTACCTATAAATAGACCCTGTGGGCCCCCCATTCAAGAGGATCTTTTTCCAGAAACTCGGATTGAAGCTCCCGACGCCCAAGTCTCTTCTCAAAGCTTCCAGAACACTTCTAAGGTAATTTCTTACCTATAACGGAAGATCTAAAGAGAGGGAGGAAGGCCTAAGTGTTGAAACTCATCAACACTTGCGCGCCTGAGTGGCTAGCCCTTAAGGGAAGTGGTCACATTTGCGCGCCGCCTCATTCCTTTAATAGAATTTGCGCGTCCCTTTTCTGGAAGAACCTGAAGAGGATTCTAAAGGGTTTAATAAAGCGTCGCTCAAGTATTTTAATGCTGGTTGAAAATCACGCAAGTACCCCACATGCCGCGCAGGTATACCTGCGCGACCGATACTTGCGCACCGCTGCAGTACCTGCGCACCTTCCAAGACTTGCGCGCTCCTTCCTTTTTGGGTGCCTTTTCTACCCATTTCACCCCTCATAAGCCATTTCACCTTTCCTATTCAATATTCAGTCTTCAAGATACTCTTCAATGCCATTTATGGCATGATTTCTTGATTTGATTTCCTTATCTGAAAGGAATTCGGGGAAATATCTCTCAAAACCTAGTGATTTACACATCATTGTGTCACCAAAGATTGAGAGTTCATTCATTCAACCTCATCCTTTAATATGAGAGAATACCTAACCTGGGTCTCCTTTTCAGTAATAATCCCCAGTTATAAGTTCTTTAATCTGGGCATCTTCCTCAGGAGTAAGCCCCAAATTCTTAAAGTTCCCAAATTTGGGCATCCTCCTCAGGAGTAAGCCCCAAACCTTAATTCCTTAACTTGGGCATCCTCCTTAGGAGTAAGCCCCAATCCCAATCTCAAAATATGGGAATCCTTCTTAGGAGTAAGCCCCAAGTCCTCTAATTTGGGCATCCTCTTCAGGAGTAAGCCCCAAACCAAGTCCCCTAACCTGGGCTTCCTTTTCAGGAATAAGTCCCAGTCATAAATCTTGGGCATCCGTCTTAGGAGTAAGCCCCAAGTCCCTTAATATGGGCATCCTCCTCAAAAGTAAGCCCCAAAACTTAATCCTTAACCTGGGCTTCCTTTTCAGGAATAAGTCCCAGTCATAATCTTGGGATTCCTTTTAAAGAATAATCCCCAAGTCCCTTAAATTCTCTTTAACCAGTCCTAATTTACGTTTGATCTGGGATTCCTTATCAGGAGTAAAACCCAGTTATCAATCCTCTCCTAATTTGGGTTTCCTCTTAAGGAATAAGTCCCAAGTTAGAGTATTCAAATCTACATGAAGCACATATACCTTTATGGACCCTGTTCCTGGATTTTCTCCGTAAAGTAAATCCTATGGGCAATCATACATACATAAGCCCCAAACCATTTCTTATGATTGCATCTTTCATGGCACAATTGTCTAATTTTTACCAATACCTCTTGTTTCTCACACCGAGCATTACTCACGTGAGCTTAGAGTGTAAAAGTAATTATGACATCCTTCTTTGATCCATCAATCATAAACGTCATACTCTATTATTCGAACTATGTGGGTTCTGATTCTTTTTCCAAAACAAAGGATACGTAGGTAGCCCATTTATGGGTTCGATCCCAACTCTGAAATAATCTATGTCCTTCTGAATGATGATAAACTTCAAGTGCCCCACTGAGTGGCTTTAAAACCAGCCTGGTCATCATAATGACCAAGAGACTTTTATATAAATATTTTGAAGGATACCATTGACCAAGAATATCTAAATAGATACAGATGATTCTCTATTGATGAAGAACCTAGAATACATATAAAAGATTCTCTAAATTTCATACATATTTAATGATTGATTGTTAAAACTAAAGGAAAGCTCATTTTATACTTGGTAATGTAATAATGATTCACGAACATAACTTAAATCTATAAAGAGAGTCCCGGAGTAGACAATAATTCCCCTCAAAAAGGTGTGATGAGTCCGACCTACCATCCTCTCAACCAATGAAAATTCCTAAGCCTCATCAGTCCACAAGCTAATGAGCACCTACCTTTGGAAAGTAGGTCCAAATGGATGTGGAATCAATGGATGTTTCCGGTTCTACCAACAAAACCGCTAGAAACCGATCGGAACGTTTGAATCTCCCATCCAGGAGGTCATCCCTGAATTCCGTGCGAAACAAGCTTAACAAAGGAGTGTAGTGTAGTCTTGTAGAATAGGATACCTCCTAAGCTTTAGGACCCTGGAAGATTTGTCATCCCTTGCACATTTGGTGATAGAGGTGGTAAGTTCAATTGTTTGTGTGATCTGGGTTCTAGTATTAATCTTATTCCACTGTCACTTTTTCAGCACCTGAGAGTAGGAGTTCCCCAACCCACCACTGTAGTATTACAACTTGTAGATAGGTGCATCACCCATCCAGTGGATAGGGTCAATGATCTGTTAGTGGGAGTAGGAAAACACTTTTTTCATGCTGACTTTCTTTTCCTTGATATGGAGTGTGACGAGGAGGTTCCTATCATTCTTGGTAGGCCCTTCTTGGCCAAAGGGGGAGCTGTAATAAATGTGTCTAAGGGGAAACTGATTTTCAATTTGGGTGAGAAGAAAGAAGAATTCAATGCATTTAAGAAAATCCACGAACCCACCCACCAAATTTCCCGAAAATATGAGATGTTAGCTTATGAGAGTAGTGTTGATAAGGAGGAAGAAGAGTTTCTGAGAATGATAGTTGAGATCAACAGTGAACCTGAAATCCCTACTGCCTCTTGCATGGGGATAAGTTCAAGTAAGGAGAGAGAATTTGTTGATGAGTATGAGGGAGAATTCTTGGAGAACATAGATGATTTTTTTAGAGAACATTCTTACCCCGAGAGAGGAGTTTTAGTTTGAGGAGATATCTTCTGGAATGTCTTATACTGAGGAAAAAGCCTTGTCTACTGCCTTCTTCAAGAGGCAGCATGAAGACCTTGGTCCACCAAGGCCCAAGTCTCTTCACTCAACCCATTCACCACCCACCCTTGAACTTAAGCCCCTCCTTGACGATCTCATATATTCTTTTTTAGGAGACAATTCCATCGTTCCTGTGATCATTTCATCCAATTTGGAAGTGGATCAAGAGCACAATCTGCTCTCTGTTTTGAGGAAGTACAAGTCTGTCATCGGCTGGTCAATTGCTGATATCAAAGGGATATGTCCATCCTTCTGTATGCATAAAATCACCATGGAACCTAATTGTAAACCTAGAGTAGAATCCCAAAGAAGACTCAACCCCAACATGAAGGAAGTTGTGAGAGAACAAGTGATTAGGTTGCTGGATACTGGAATAATTTTTCCAATTTATGATAGCCCCTGGGTCAGTCCTATCTAGGTGGTTCCCAAAAATAGTGGAGTGACAGTGGTCACTAATGAAAGGAATGAGAAAATCCAGACAAGAGCTGTGAATAAATGGAGAGTCTGTATAGACTACATGAAGTTTAATGCTGCCACAAGTAAGGATCACATCCTCATGCCATTTTTGGACCACATGTTAGAGATATTGGCAGGAAATGAATTCTTCTGCTTCCTTGATGGCTATTCTGGTTACAACCAGATTTCCATTGCACCTGAGGACCAAGAGAAAACCACCTTCACCTGCCCATTTGAGATATTTGCCTACCGGAGGATTCCCTTTGGCTTGTGTGGTGCTCCTGCCATTTTTCAGAGATATATGATGGCAATTTTTTCAGACATGATTGAGAGGATTATTGAAGTATTCATGGATGATTTTTCTTTTGTGGGGGATACCTTTGAGAACTATCTGAAAAACCAGTAATTATTGTTAGAAAGATGCCAATAGACCAACTTAGTCTTAAACTGGGAAAAGTACCAATTCATGGCCACTGAAGGCATAGATTTGGGATACAAGGTTTCTAAGAAGGGGATAGAGGTCGATAATGCTAAAATTGATGTCATACAAATGTTGCCCCACCTTAAAATGTCAAATGAATTAGAAGTTTTTTGGGTCATGATGGGTTCTACAGGAGGTTCATTAAGGACTTTTCTAAGATTACTAGACCCCTGTGCTCCCTGCTAGTTAAGGACACACACTTTGTCTTTGATAAGACATGTCTAGAGGCCTTTAATTTTCTCAAGGAGAAGTTAACTACTTCACCTGTAATCATTTCTCATAATTGGAAACTTACCTTTAAGGTTATGTTTGATGCTAGTGATTTTGCAGTAGTATTTATGTTAGGGCAGAGGAAGGATAAGAAAATTCATGTTATTTACTATTCAAGAAAGTTGTTAGATGATGCCCTGAAGAATTATTCTACCACTGAAAAGGAGTTGTCTGCTGTCATGTTTGCTTTGGAAAGGTTTAGACAGTATTTGATAGGATCAAGGATCATAGTTTTCACAGTTTATTCAGCCGTTACGTATTTGCTGGCTAAAAAGGACTCAAAGCCTAGACTCATGAGGTGGACCTTGCAACTATATGAGTTTAGTTTAGTGATTAAGGATAAGAAAGGGGATAAGAATGTTGTTGCGGATCATTTGTCCAGATTTCCCAATTCCCCAAGTAAGGAACCAAAAGATATCAATACTTCATTCCATGATGAACAACTATTTGCTGCTTCTGTGCAGTAGTCTGCATGGTTTGCAGATTATGCCAATTTTCTGGTAGCTGGAGTCATGCCCAAAGATCTTTCACACAACCAGAGGAAGAGGTTTATATCTGAACTGAAATATTATTTTTGGGATGACCCTATTCTTTTTAGGAGGTGTGTTGATTGGATTATGAGAAGATGTGTGGTTGAGGATGAGATTCTACCCATACCTGAGAGCTTCCATTCATCACCTTGGGGTGGTCACCATGGAGGAGAAAGGACTTCTCAAAAAGTCCTCCAGGAGGGTTTCTACTGGCCAACACTATTTAAGGATGCTAGGAGTCTACTAATTGGCTGTGCAAAATGTCAAATGTTGGGAAATGTTTGAAGAAGGCAAGAATTACCTCAAAAAGGTATTCTAGAAGTTGAAATCTTTGATGTGCGGGGATTGGACATCATGGGACCATTTCCATCCTCTTATGGGAATGAGTACATCTTTGTTTCTGTGGAATATGTGTCCAAGTGGGTTGAGGCAGTATCCCTGTCTCACAATTTAGGTGCTAGTGTAGTGAAATTTATTAAGAAAAACATCTTTTCCAGATTTGGGGTGCCTCGAGCTTTCATAACTGAGAATGGAACTCACTTCAAGAATTATAAGTTAAAATGATTGATGGAGAAGTATGGGTGCTCCCATAGGACAAGCACTAATTATCACCCACAGTCAAGTGGGCAAGCAGAATTTTCAAACAGAGAGCTCAAACATAATTTAGAGAAAACAGTGTCTAGCTCTAGGAAATACTGGTCAAGGAAATTAGATGAGGCCCTTTGGGCCTACAGAACTACTTACAAGACTCCTATAGGGATTTCACCATATATTCTACTCTTTGGAAAAACATATCATCTACTTATTGAGTTACAATAGAGATCTTATTGGGCAGTGAAGGCTCTTAACTTTGATTTTAATTCTGCTGGAGAGAGGAGGTTTCTAGAGCTGAGTGAGTTGGATGAGATTCGAAGAGAGTCTTATGATAATTATGAAATTTAAAAAGAAATAACAAAGGCTTTTCATCACTCAATAATTCAATATAGGAATTTCAAGGTTGGTGAGAGGGTCCTACTTTTCAATTCTAGATTGAAACTGTTTCTAGGAAACTTGAATTCCAAGTGTCCAGGACCCTTTACCATTGTTAGAGTTCTGGTTAATGGAGCTGTTGAGTTAGTTGGAGATGAAAATAGACCATTCTTAGTCAATTGTCAAAGAATAAAGCACTTCTTTTAAGGGAATCCAAAGGGCTTGGATGCCATATCTCTATTGGAAGAATGAGCTGATCCAAGTCTAACTGAGGACTATAATCTCAGTGTTGCATGGGAACTAACCCATGGTTGTTTAGTAGTTCTCTTATATTTCATTTTTTTTCAATAAATTAATCCCTGCTGCTTGTTCTCTAGTTAAATTTCTTAACTGCTGATGGTACCTCATGATCTGTTGTTGTGTTAGAGAGAGTTGTTGCTACCAGAAACTTGGCTAGAAAACCCAAGGGAGCAATCCACTACATCATATAGATAACATTTCTCTCTACACACTCTCTTGGGTTACTTTTCCTGAACTGTAAACTCTAAAATATTATTTTACTTATTTGAACTTGTAGGTTCTGAAGAGGAATAACAACCCAGTGATGCTGATGAGGATCTGTTGATGAAATCCACTACTAGAGCTCCAATAATTCGGGGAAGTGTTGTCCTCCCTTTTTCACCTTCAATTAATTTCTTACTCTCTGATGTGAACTAAGTGTGGGGGACATCCTCCCAATCTATGAGTAATGACTATATTTTCTTTCTGGGGTGTTAGATGGTAATATATACTTAGTTGAGAATGTACTTGAGATTATTTGATGAAGCATTCTTGGACCAATTTTTATTATTCTCATTATGTTGCTGCTACACATCATTGCTAAACATGATAATTTTGAAGTAAATCGTTAAAATATTTTGTCTGCTCAAAATGATTCAAAGCATGAACTTTTTAGGAATAAAAATATACTTGGTTTATGGTGATGGTTGGTGGGGTTTTTTTATTTTTTGTTTTTATTTTATTTCACTTTTTGTGTGGCAAAGAAAATTTTTGAACATCATTGATATCCCTCCATTTCCTTTTTCAGCTGAAATGTCCATCTATTTTGAAGTTTCACTATCTCCCACCTTGAGATTCAACATTGGGGACAATGTTGGGTTTTAAGTGTGGGGGATAGGGGTCATTCTAGTGTCATGTCGAATTCCCCCTTCTTGAACCCAAGTTTGTGTTTGTTTTAAGTTTGTGTTCGTTCAAATTCTTTCATCACATGATGGTCATTAGATGTTCACTGGTACATAAATTATGTCTTGCTTAGTGGATAACTATTTGCTAGATGCTGAGAGTGGCACTTAGTCCGAAACTATTAAGTATGAATGATTGTTGAGTGCAATTGTTCACTGTCTCTATGAACATTTCAGTTTAGAAACTGAGGAAGGGAGTGTGACAGGATAGGTTTTGTGGAGTAAGGATCATGACTTAGGATAACATGAAGTTCTCACTGGAACCTATGGGACTCACTATTTTATTAAATAATATTTAATCACTTTAGGAAGTCAATACGAATGATTAGTAATTAAGTCCTTTGTAACTGGAGTAAAATTGGAAAATGGGATCCCACGGTGAGTATCTGAGACAAATTGCATTAGGTGCATTTCTGTGAAAAAATAAAGCCAATTTCAATCTTAATAAGTCCTATGCACAGTGCTCTACACATGGAATATTGCTAGGAAAAAGTAAAATAAAGTGCCCTTATCAAAAATGAACTCATTAAGGTAAGGAGAATTTTGAACCCAGATAAAGAAGGGAGCAATTGACCTGGTTAATTTTCATTTGGTTTGAATCAATAAAGTGATCAATTTAATGGACATTAATTTCTGGAACCTTGAGGAAGGTGAGAATTGAATCTTCCCTTAGTTACGTTTGAATTCCACTTCATCTAACCTGTCAACACTCCTTGAATTAGATCCTGAAATGGAAGGTGAAGTAAGAATGTTAATGATTACACATAGGAGGCATGACATACCTGACAGTGTATGAGTTTGTGAAACTCTTGACATCCATTGGTCTTTTGATGCTAGATAGGACAACATTTTTTAACACCTTTGAAAAACCTGACACATTATTTGGTCCGGTCCATCTTGATTTTTACGTTCAATCGTGCACTTTTTCAGCTGAAATTCACAAATCATAGTTCTGTTTTAAAGTCAAGGGCTTGTACTTGTTTAAGGACAAATAAGGATTTATGTGTGGGGGAGTTTGATGTGGCAGTGTTTTTGCACTCTTTTCCACATATTTTGTGTATATTTTAATGACATTTTTATATTAAAATGTTGATTTTATTAAATAATTGATAATTGTTGTGTTTTTGCACTTTGCTGTGTAAAATAATCATTTCTTGTTTAAAACATGTGCTTTAATGTGCTTTAGTTTCATTTTAAATAATTCTAAAATTAAATGAGTCATGCGAATTAGGCTTTTATTTATTTATTATTTTATTTTTATTCTAGTTAGTTGATTAATTAATTTATTAAATTAATTATTTATTTATTCTTTAAATCATGAATAAATAACTCTTTTTGTTTTTAATCTTTTAATAATTTAATTAGTTTTAAAAATTCAGTTTTATTCATTTAATATTTTTATTCTTTAATTTAATTAGTTCTTTAATTAATTAATTAATTTTAGAAGTAATTGTAAATATTTTAATTTTTTCTCTAATTACGTATGTTTATAAATTTTAACCCAAATTAATTCATTTGTTGAAATAAAGTTTCATTAATTTTATTATTTAATTTTTTTGTTTTTAATTCCATTCTATTTAATTTAATTTATTAATTTATTTATTTTTAGTTTCATTAAAATATTTTATTTATTTAATTTTATTTGTTATTTTTGTTCGCAGGTGTTGAGGTTGCACGATCCCACCCTTATCGGGGGGAGATGCACTCACATTGAGTTTACTTAACAGAGGGTGATGTGCACATGCATGCCACATGGACCTGCTATTTCCAGAGAGGAAATTGGCTCGCCGCGCATGTATATTTTTCCATCAGCTAGGAGAAACCACTCCGGTGACCAGTGCGGGAGGAGCATCACAGTGAAAGTGCCACGTGGAGGCCAGGGAACTCACCCGAGGAGATTCCAGAGGCTTCAGTTGGGTGATAAATGCACAAGAGGTGAGAGAGGCATAGATCAATAGAGCTAAGCGGGAGAGGAGAAAAAAAAAGAGGGGACACAGATCGATCGAGAGAGACAAGCAGTAGATACTAGTGAAGATCATTACGGGTTGCAGACAGAATTTTGATCATCTTCCTTGGAGCAGATTGGGGGAGGAGATCAGATCATTTTCACACCTCGATTCCCAGGGTGGGACATCGAGCGCATTCCAGCGCCACATCCACCATTGAGCAGTGGGGATTTAGAACTTCAGGAGATCAAGCAGGGAGACAAACATCTTTATGTTCTTTGTGCTCTGTTTTTCTACAACTTAATTCAACATGAACTTCACTGTTTTTAATTTCATCTTTACATTAAATCCAACCATTATGTCCGGCTAAATTCCCTTGGGGGAGAATAAGCTGGCTGATTCGATTTGTTTAGTCTGATTCATGCACTGCATCATTGTTGGATCGTCTCTCTCATTTTTTATAGACAAGCTTATTTTCAAAACAACAAGATGTTGTGAAAACGGATCTTGTCTGTACCATAATTCAAACTGTTCCTAACTCACTGACAAGTGAATTACTCTAGAAAGAGAGAGACACAACGAACTCAACTGATAAGTTGAGGTTAGTGACTACTGACTTGATTTCACCATTGGATGGAATGACTCTTACAGTCGAGGGACTGTAAGAGCTATTATATCACAAGATGACCAGACGACAACTCTGGCTAGTTACTCTTAATCAGATCCATGCTCTTTAATTGCAGTGCATGAATAGGATTAAGCAACATCAAATCGGCTAGTGGACTTTTTCCCTATTCTTATATTGGTTGTTTGCACCCTAGATTCTCTTGCTGCTCTGTCTACTCACATTGCACTTCTGTACACACTATGTATAATTAGATCCACTTCACCACATCCAATTGTCTTTGCTCGATTTTTTCATATGTGAATTTTTGTTGAGTTTTTTTAGAACACAAAACACAATAACAGGCCTCCCTGTGGTTCGACCCTGTCTTGCCACTGTCTTAAGTACTAAGTAGGTATAATTTTTTTTTTCACCTGTGACCAACAGCGTGCATGCGTGCAACATTGCACCATATATTTCGAGTAAATATGAAGGAAAATTGTTGGTACATGGTTTAGTCAAACACTTTGAGTTCTAAAGTGAAACCTTGAAACATGAAATAGAGGTAAAAGTATTTCTGTAACATGGTTTTTTTAACTATATGATCCAATCGTGTGAAGTTTGGCCTTTACACATTATCATTACTTGGATGGAACTTAATCTTCCAAATCATCTATCCTAACCATTAAGAGTTATGTTGGAACATTGAAAAACATGTATCTAATCAAAATTAATCTCAATATGCTTCTTTCATTACCTAATTATCAAGGATCTAAAATTTGTATTTCTCCCAAGAATCCTTTGGTGGTTCCTTTCGATTCAGAGAAATATTTTTTGGAATAAAGGATATTTAGATATCCAAATTAATGGGCAATCCATTGTTCTTCCCCAATCCTCCAGGATTTATCTTATTCTATCTATGGAAACAATATATCATGTACATCATGGAAACATATTTTTTTAAATGATATGAATTTTGATGAGATTTTATTGAATATATTAAAGGGAAAAAGACCCAAGGATAGATGTAGAGTATCTTAGTTTGATTCTTCATTTAAACCAACCAATGAGAATTAGGGGGTTTATATATCATCATTATGTGGCTTATAACATGAAGGATTGGTTTTATATAACTGTGTTTCATGAAATTATTTTGAAATACATTTTTGGATTTTGATTGAAACCTATTTTTTGATTTGAATTTGAATTTTTTGAAATTGAATGGCTTCATCACAAATTCTCTTTGGTTATAATATTAAAATTTTGATTATAAATTTATGGTTCTATTTTTAGGAATGGAAAATATTTGTTGAAATGTTTTAAATTTATAAATGATTTATGTGGAATTGTTTTCCAATCATTTGGAATTCATCATGGGTATTATTTTATTCATAGACAAGACACTGTGGAAGGGACATGTTCCATTGGAGAACCTATTATTGGTCACCTCCTGATGACCTGGTGGGTCAATGAGATACCAATCATGAGTATATAACTATCACCAAGGAATTCATTTTTGTGTGTGTGTGTGTGGATACATTGTTATAGGTAATCCAAATAATTGAGAAAGTTTTTATGCTTTTTATAATGTTTTATTTTTAAAAAGTTGACAGTTTTGTTAAAAAAATTATCTACTTTTAAAAATATTATTTATGAAATGTGATAACAGGTTATTATCATAGTGGAATGAGTTGGAAAGTAATTATGGAAATCCTACTGATTTTAGACACATCGGTTGATATAGAATTGTTTTGTGTTTTAAAATTTCTTCAATATATGCTTAGGTAATGGAAAAGTATCTCAGTTATTTTTTTATTCTTCTTAATATTGTGGGAATATCATGGGGATTTTGAGCATGGAGAGGGTTGGGTGTTTCTTATTTTTATTAAACATTGTATTTTCCTAGTTTTTTTGTCTTTTGATTCTTCTTGAGTGTGTATTTTGGTTTCATCTTATACTTCGATATTTTTTATTGTTTTGATTCTATTTTGAGTTGTATTTTGTACTCATTCATAATATAGAGGATTGAATATTTATTATTTATGTTTTCTAGTTGTTTTGTCTTTAAAATGGGAAAATCATATCCCAAAATTTATTGGGGCCCTTGGAATTTATTTATAGCCTTGGGTGTCTTGGGGATATCTCCAAAGACCCGTAACACCAATGTATAATCTTTTGGTAATGAGGAGGAGTAGGATGTTACAACCAAATTTTAATTATAGATTATTCCAATTATTGTGAAAATAACACTACTATCGAACCTGAGATACCTCTATGCGATTTTGAGTATCTATAAACTACTATGCAATATATTGTTCTAAATCATGTCTTAATGGAACTCTATATCAAAATTCACCCCTATATGTATTATTTTTTTCACTTATTTCCATATTGGTATTTATAAAGAAATATCTAAATGCTCATGTGAGATATATTTTTGTAAGAAAACTATACTAGACAATCGTGTTTATCCCAAATACTATGGAATATAGAAAATAGTATCTCAACATATCCTATAGGCTCAGAATAGTACTCTTAGATTGTCCATATATCTTAGGATGATAACTAGTACTAAAACATAACTCTTCATCATGAGATTACTAAAGACATCACCAAAACATGAAGATATTCCTGTGATCTTGATTAGATACTATAAAATTGGGTACTCTATAGAAAACTTACCAGATACTTAATATATATCCTCGAAATATAATAAATAAAAAAAACTTCTATCAGAGAAATTAAGTGTGATTACTTCATATGTCAATTGACTTTAACCCAACTATAATTATGGCCAAAAATGTTTTGTGGATTCTATTGAAAAATATATATATTGATGATAGTAAAATTCCATTATTGAATGAGTAATGGTTATAAGAGCCCCTTTTACTAATATCTCTCATCCTTACCTTGTTGACATACCATGAACTAAAATACATACTCTTAAATATCTCTCTTCATGTTGTCTAAATAGAAATACTCTTTCAAACCACTATATCTATTCATACATACTACATGAATTGATAATTGTGGACTATGATATTATTCCAATAAATCCTTCATTCTTTTATATATTGGAGGGACACCAACTCATTTCTATAAACTTTTCATTCTATAATAATCAATGTGTAAGTCAATAATATTTCTTCCCTTATTTTACAGCTCTACATCCTCCTTTTTTACCTCTTTAATCCTCACATGGATAGATAGTTAAAAACACATTTGAGTAATATACTATTTCTCTAAATTATTCCATATTTAAATGAAATTCCTTTTCAAATATAGAAATATTTGATCCTTTATGATACTAAACACCGATAAGATAACATTATCCATTCAACTCAATCCATCATCCACCTTGTTCTCTTTCCCTGTGTGGTAATGTATTGAGAATTGGTAATCTATAAAAAATATAAAAATCTTTATTAGATAATATTAAACTCCTTGTGAGTGAATATATAACTAAAATTTAATTTATTAGTATATTTATCACACCTTTCTCTATAAATTTTATTATTCAATTTATTTAATTTAATGATTACTACTACAAACTCTAAATCATGAGTTAGATAGTTTTTATCAGAATCATTGAATTGACATGAATAATATGTTATCACCATATCATTAAAAATGATAACTTATCCCATAATATTCTTTAACAAATCATTATAACTATTAAACCCTTATCTATTTCAAGTATGTTCTATCATATTTTTACTAACTAAACTTCTATTTAGTTCTTTTTAACATTATTCACATTCCTCAGCCCAATGGAAGTTGACTTATTTCAGAGCGGACTTAGTGGGTGGTTCATATATCATTATGAAATCCCTCTCAACATATCAATAATATCCAACCAATCAATGAAAACTATGGATATGATTTATAATTTTTTATTTGGTCTAATTTTCAAAAACATATGTATTTTAAGTATCGATCGATATACACCCACATTTGATTATATACCCCATAAATGAAACTTTATTTTTCGGAAAAGAATACTAGTAATTTTTTTTATTAAACTTATCTTTCTTAGGGCCTTCAATACAATAATCAAGTTAACCTCATTCTCTTCATATATCCTAGAATATATAATTCTAACTTATATAAATACAACCATAAAATGGTCAAGGTAATCTCTAAAGACTCTATTCATTAAATCCATAATTATAGTTCGAAATTATTAAGATCTAATATAGTGACTGTAAATTTATATTGTACATACATCAAGAAGCAACTTTTCTTGGGAATGTCTTCACTCCGGACCCTCAACTGATAGGATCCATATCAAAGATAAATCATATATAAAATATTGATGTCTTTGTAATTGATCAATATAATCAACAATATATGGAATAGGATTCTTATTATCAGTCCTAATCTTGTAAAGTCACTGATAATCAATGCAGAGTTGCATTGATACATATTTATTATGAACAGAAACAATACGTGTACCCCATAGTGATGCACAGGGATGAATTAATCCAGTTCCTTCTTTAATTCCTCCAACTTAAGTGGGTCTATTTTATTTGGTGTCTCTGAAAAAGTTGAATCATCAAGAATGAGTTCTATTGAAAACATAACTTCATGGTTCAATGAAAGACCTAGAAACACTTTTAGAAATACATCAAAAAACTCCCATACAATAAGAAATTTTTTATGTTGTGTTTCTCCTCAACCATATGAGATAAGAAAACCCATTTAATTGGAATCAAGACCAATAAAATGAATGAATTACTAAATGGATATTTATATTTTAAATTGCATCGATATAAAATCATAGGTTCATTTAGAGTAGAAATTATGACTTCTCTTCCTTTGTACTAGAAATGTGATTTATATTAAGAAAACCAATCCAGGCACAAAATCACATAAAATTAAACTATTCAAATAATAACAATATTTTTATGTATAAAATTCATATAAACATTAATATAATAAGAATCATATACATTATACATGATTATTATGCTATTAAGGAATTTTCATACTGATTTAATATCTTATCAGTGAGGATATGAATTAACATTCCTTGACACTTTTCACTGTATATATTAAGTCACACAACTAATATAAAATAGGGTACTTCAATATGTCAGTGTACTTACTACCACCTCAACATTATAATTTTATCATCAATCCTTTACTAAAACCAAAATGGTTAAGATTAAAATAAATCCACACTAATTAGAGTGATAAATAATAATAAAAATCAATCAATGGAAATCTAAATCTTGGAATCATACCTTAAATCTATGAAACCTTATTTTTATCCTATTTCATGCATGGTCATTATCTATTCACATCTTTCATAATGGATCATAATGAAAATGTGAATTCACACATGAATATCCCCCAAGAGTTTATAACAAGGTATACAGTTTTATGCCCAATCATCATGCATCAATGATGATCAAGTTAATACCAAATATTCCCCCATTCATATTTGTTACCCCTAGTTGAATATGTGCCACAACCATATCCATATTCTAGTATCCTGATAGGGATATATTTTCTTAGAAATGAACACTTATTTAATTATAATAATATAATCATAAGGCTCTGAGAATATTATCTCAACCTACAATAAATCTATATAATCGTTAAATAATTAATAATAAAAAATGATGGCATAATGATTTTTCACATAAATAGACATAAGTCATAAGTATGTGAAATCATCTATAATCAATAACAATCCATGTGAACGTATCAGAAGTATAACAAATATTTTTTGGAATAAAAATAATCATAAAAATCACTTCCATGTCCCATGTTAACTCCCAAGAGTATCATTATAAAACAATTCTCATAATGGAAAATGAAACATGGTCACTTCCAACATTATTTTAGGGGTAACCTTCTCTTTATTAGATCCAACATCTCTAAAGAGATTATTTTAATATATAATATCATAGTAGTTTCTTAACTATTTTATCATTACCCAAATAATTTGAGATATTTGATATACCTACCCATCATCATGATCTATAATTATCTCACCTGTCACATAATCATTATCTATTAATATGAGTTCCATATAAAAACATTCATCATTTCATCACAGTATACCCAATAGAAGGAAAATGGGTTTCATAAAAATTTCATAAATATAATAAAAAATTATATATAGAATGAATATATATTGTAACATTGGTTCATATCCCTTGTAAATCATAAATATATAAAACTATGTTTCTATAAGTGAAAATATCTCTAAAATATCACAAGTAAATTTCATAATAGAAATTCCCTTTTCATTTTGAAAAAACAAATTTAAAATATAAAAAATTCCAAAATATTAAGTAAAATATTCTATATAAAAATAACAACAGAAACGTGAGGTAAAAATTAAATATTGTTCATGATGGTGGAAAATTATATTCTTTCATTGTATATAAAAATAATAACTCCTTTCACATTTTTGCTAAAAAAATCAAAAGTACCTCATTTAAGAAACTGGAAAGAGTTTTACTTTAAACATTATAGAAATTAAAACATGGGTGAATATGAATGTAAAAAATATTTTAAGAATATTTAATGCATTCATCCATGTTTTTCAAAGAAAACATCATCATGGAAGAAAACATTCACATCTGAAAATAGAAATAAAATTTTTTTTCGATAAAAACATTCCTCGGTCTATCGAGTACATAAAAAGTGATTAATAAAATTAAACAAGTTAATCTATTGAAATAACCATATGATAAGAAAATAAATAATATTTCATAGATTAAGATTAAATAATTACATCATCTTAAATTTAAACATAAATAATCATAGTGAAAATGAGATTATAACAAAAAACCCATACCCTATGTCTATCTCACATCATAAGAACTCTAACCATATGTATAACGATTATAAATTTAATATTAGTGTATAAAATAAAAATATTTATAAATAAAATACCATAAATTATTTACATATAACATATTATCACCCATTAGTTAATAATCATTTACTTTTATCCTCATTTCATGTGTTAAATTCTTTGTTTCTCATGTATGTTTTTTATACTATTTTGAGCCTTATACATTCAACATTACTCCATCATCTCAATAAAAATAATCATTTAATAATTAAAAAATTTAATCATTATTTAAAATTTTATAACTAGTCATATATTGTAGTGATGAAAAATGGAGTACATCACTTCATAGAGATGGTAGTTCATTTATACACACGAGTAGTGTTTTTACTTTTTGATGGATCGAAAAAAAATAATGTTAAATGATAATTAATATTTATTTAATAATTATTAAATCATAAATATAATGAATATATATTAAATCTAAATTTATTTCCATTGAACAAAAGGGAAAACAATATCAAATCACATCACTTTCTGTAGGTAGTACTTCACACGTACACATGGGCTGCTTTATCATTTTTAACTAATGAGATGGTAAAAAGGTAGATAATATAATATAATTATGTAATTATTATTATTTCATAAATATCATATATATAAATTAAATAAATACCAATATTTTACCATGGAATATGCTGATGTAAAATGAATCATATTGCTATGTGGGGGGCAGAAGTCCGTACGTACGCATGAGCATTACTTTAATCTCCCATTTGATGTAGAAGATATGGGAAATTATTATTACATCATCATGATAACATATTATTTAATTTATTATAATATATTAATCATTTTATTATGTATACAATAGACTTATAGGATGTATAATAAGAAATAAATATTAAAAATATCAGTTAATATTTATATATCATCTTTCAGATACCTCTTTCCACATACACCTTATGCCTTGAAGGATTGTACTTATGAGGAGTCCGTAAGATCTAGGATGAAAAAAAGTAATATATTAAGGTTTTTTAACATATATTTTATAATATTTAGGTCTCCAATAGTGTTCTTAATGGAGGAAAATAATTTCCCTTTTATAAGTGAGGGGATGGACACGCATGGAATTTCTAAAAATATTTCAATGATATAAGGTCTATTTCATGTGAAAGTTGTTCCAAATGGATATTAATTACAAGGTATGATAACATATATTTTAAATATATTCAAATAATAATAGTTATACAGTATTAGGTATAATTTATTCTATTATATTTTGATTTACCCCCCCCCCCCCAACACACACACACACACACGAGAAACCCGTTTTAACCTAAACCATACTAACAAAATTTATTATTTTTAATGCTCAATATTAAAAAAATTATGTTAAACCTAATAAATTTTAGTAATTATTTTTAATCAAAATCTTGATTCCATATTTCCAGATTCAATTTCTATTGGTGGAATAATTTAATTTTTAATAAACTTGAAAAATTCAATGAAACCCTATTTTAGAGAAAATCATTTTTAAGTATAAAATATAATTTACAACTATTAATATCCTTGGGAAGTACATAAAATGAATGTTAAATTATTTTATTTAATATATAATCTCTAAATTTTATAAATACCTTTAATAATGAATAATTATTTTTATTTATTAATATAAAAACACATTGCATGCATAAAAACTTTTTTAGAAATTTTTTTTAATACCAAAATCAATATTATATAAAAATATATATAAGGAGATTACTATTTAATTAAATGTATTGTTAATAATTTATGGACATTTTTTTAAGATAAAATTATAAACATACTGGTACTTAAAATGATATGACTCTTTTTAAAAGAAATCAACATTTTCACTATTCATTGAAGAATAAATCTATTTACAAAAAATATCTAATTTTAAGCCTAAGATGATACTAAAAATATTATATTAAAAATTATATTTATTGAATCAAATAAAATTTCTAATAATGGTATAAATTAATTTTAAAATTTTTGTAAAGAATGAAAGAAAAAATTATTTTTGAAAAAAAATGTATTTTTGAAGAATTAAATGAAATTAGTAACAATGGATTACTAATATATTATTCATTAATAAATGAATTTTAATTATATAAAAACAATATATATTTTTTATAATGTGGTTATTTTATTTCATTCGATCAAATTTAATGGCTATGTTATAAGGGATCACTCTTTCATAGTTCATTTAGACATAGGGTTGCATGTAAGGCAAGCTATCAAATACCTCAAGTTTATTTCAAAAGAAATGAATTTATAATTCCGGGGTTCCTCATTTTATGGTAACTAAACTGAATTTATCCCTCCAAATTTTATTACTTTTATATAAATAATTATGTTATATCAGATTCATCACATACTCGATTTCCCTTGTAGCTTCCTTGAATTTCTGAATCCACCAAGGAACTATTTCCAGGTGAGTATTCTAGTTTTATAATAATTTATCTCAATAATATAAGATTTATATTGGTTCTTATTTGTATTAATTATGATGAAATATTGGCAGAACATGATCTTTTAGTACATGTGATGGATCGTGAATTCACTTCTTCAAAATAGATACCAAGAATACATAATGAACTTAAGAGAGGTTTGGTGGAAGAACCAACTAAGAAGCTATAGTACGTACTCAATAAAGAGGCAATAAGGTAATAATATACCTAAGTATCAATCCCACAGTTCTTTATGAATCTCATAACCTTCCTCCATGGATTATTTTATATAAATTCCTTATCACCAACTTTGAATTCAATACCTTTTATGTGATCTTTGTCCTAACTCTGGTATAGAATCTTAACCTCCATGATGTGTTATTGAATGGATCTAACCTTATAAAACAATTAATCATCTATTTCAGGTCCTAATAGATTTAATTATCTAACTTTATCCCAACATTTCGAATTTCTTCACTTCTTTCAATTGAGGTATTCATATGGAACAATCTAAATTCTCGAGAAAAAGATATTTTTTTATGAAAACTTGACTAGTGTATGGAAATGATCCTAGAAACCTTCATATTTTGGGGAATAATATTTCAACATATCCTCTAAGTTTTTAATGATCCTCTCGTATTGTACATCTATCCTAGGACTATAAGCATAACTAAAACCAAACTCTATATCCATAGCTCATGGAATAATTATCCATAACCTCATGGTAAACATCTTATATCAATAAAATATAATATAACATGGTACTATATAAAAACATACCACTACCATAATATCTATCCTAGAAATTTGATCAAGAGATAAATATTATATAATATAAATAAAGTGTGATAACTTCATAAAGTGATCAATAACAACTCTAATAGCATTATGGCCTTTATATGTTTTGGAGATTCAAATGACAAATTCCAAAGTGATTTTTTGTGCATTAATTATAGTATAGGAAATGGTTATAACATCACTGTATACTTATATCTCTTAGAAATAACTTTATAGCATAGCAAGAATAGAGATACATACTTGAAAATATATTTTTTTCATGTTGTCCCACTAAAAATACTCATTCAGATATCTATATATATTCATACTTCTAGGAAAAATATAGAATAATGAGCTATGATATTCTTCCAAGATATATTTATTCATGTCTGGTATTGGGGGATCACATACTCAATTCATGAACCTTATCATTCCATCACATTAAATTTATTACTCAAGAACATTTCTCCCCTTATTTTATATCTTAACATCCTCATTTCGCACAAATTTATTCTTCACATGAATATTTCACTGAATAGTCATTTGATTAAGATAAAATTTCTCCCATTCCTTCATTATTTCAAAGAAAATAAATTTAAAAAAAGAATTAGTGGATCCATTGGTATCCTAAACAAAAATAAGAAATTATGATCCTTTTAACACAATTTTCATGCACCCAATTAACTATCAGAGAGTGGTAATGTATAGAGAAGTCGTAATCTTTAGTAAACACCAACTATATTCATTAGTGAATACTCAACTCTTTTCGGGTGATTATATACTTTGATTAGTATCCTTTTATTCCTTTCTCGGTAATTTAATGACTCTATATCATTAATGTAAATATTTATGCTACCAACTCAAAATCATGAGTTAGGTATTTTTCTTAGGAATCATTAATTGGTGTTATCCAAAATCTATCACCATATTATTCATCATAAGAATAAATCTCATCCCCTTATTCAATGAATTTATATTAATTACAAACCCATAACCATTACAAAATATTGTGAGAATAGGTTAAATAATGTACCTACTCTTTAATTGATTATTCTCTTATTAACATTCATTAGTCCAATGAAACATGAATCCCTTCTAAGTTAATCGATTTTGTATCTTTGAGAAATCCTCCAAAAACAATTTATAACATCCATATAATCCAAGTGAACTATATATATGAGTCACAATGGTTTGTTTTGGATAATTATTAATATCTTATTTATTTGCGGGATTCATCTATATACCCTCTCTTGAGACTATATACTCATAAATGAAATGTTACACATCCAAAATTAACACAGGGAAAATAAATCATATAGATTGTCTTTATTAAGGGTATATCGTATAACCCCGATGTGATCTCCATGATATTACTTAATCATGGAATAAATAAGGATAATTTCTATAAATACTATAAAAAATTATTCAAAGTAACATCTATAGAATCTTTTAATTTAATCTATAATTATTATAGGGGAATTAGTATGAAAAATGGACACTCTATAAATTGATTGTGTCTATAACATGAATGGAAACCTTTCATGGGTATTTATTCACTTTATACCCTAAAATAATAGTTTCTATATTAGAGATAAGTCTTATAAAAATATTTAGGTCCTCATAATTTAACCAAAAAATAACCCTTATAGGGAAGAGGATAGTTATTCTTGATTGTTACTTTTTTAGGTTCCCAATAATTTATACAGGGTCATATTGATCATTCTTTATTAATAATAAAAAGAAGAGGCACAACTTATAGATACACACTTGGACAAATTAATCCATTATTAGTATTGTCTTATGGCTTCTTCTTCAATTCAAGAACTCCATTGGGCCCATTATATATGGTGTCTCAAAAATATGTTATACACTGGTATGTGGGATGCTTATGAGAAATAGGTATGGGGAAGAATTGATAAGTTGGGATTATAGGGTTGGGAGATCATTAATTATTGTAAATTGTATGATTATTATTATCTATATTTTTAAAAGAAAAGATTTTATGGGTGGTGGCCCATGGGGAGATCAACTATTGGTTGGAGAATTGGGATTGAGAACTTTTTTACTTACTTGGATATCCAGTAATTATTATTTTGTGTAGGGAAGAAATTTTTTTCATGTATTGCATCAACCGAACTCTCAATCTACAATAGAGGTTCATGTTTAGGATTATCAGTCTGATTGAGGTGCCTGATAGATACGTATTTTATAAATCTTCATCCAGAGAGTTGAACAGATAGTACACTCAATAGATATTTCATGTAAGTAGAAGAATTTATGAGTGGGAAATGATTCTTTGGTTTAAATAGATACCACTGATGATGAACTTATCATTGGGTTAGTTGAGGAATCAATCCATGTAGATTGATGATAATGTGTAGAAGAAGGGGTATTTTTAGCATCCCACTACTAGTGTTTGTCTTCTCCAATTCATAAATATATTTTGAAATCTATTTTTCATAGTGGACTGTATTCTTGGTATCCAGAGTGCCCTCGTCAAATTTATGGGTGTTTTGGAGGTATGTAAATTCCATGGAGGATTTTATTGAATCCTTGTTTTAGGGTGTTGGGAAGAACGGTGTTCATGTGAAGGTATGTGACATGACCATTTTTATAGTGTGACAAGTCATTTAGGAGGAAAGAAACAAGGAAAAAAGAATACATCTATTACTCACACTAGTTTATTTAGATTTTTGTGAAATATTTCATGGTCGGTCATGGAGTCTTTATTTATGGTGGGGATCCTCATGTTCTCTTTGAAGATTTATTTAAAGGTTATTTTTTAATACAGAGGAATGTGAATGGAAGAATGATGGGACATGAGAGTTTTGGAATCCTCCCATGATGGGGTTGAATCTCTATATTCATGAATCCTATATGGTTGTGGGAAATGAGAGTTGTAGGTCATGTGTGTGTTATAATAGGTTCATTTATATTTATATTCATCACTTTTTATTGCCTAGGAAACTCTGGTAGAGTGGAAGTTAGTAAGATGTTAGGTGCCACATATTTTTTATATTTTTCAAGATTTACAATATAGATGTTGAATTGTATTCCAAAGTGATGGTTGGGTTTCATATCAGAAAGGATATCCCTCCATCATAATTGGATTAATTCATCAAGAATTGAAGGTTGACTATTGATCAGCTTATTGACGTTGGTCACACCTTGATGGAAGGTAATTTTGTAGTTGGAACTCTGGATTATAGGGTGTTCCCTAGTGAGGGTGTAATTTATTTACTTTTATATTGGATCCCTCTAAAATGATTTTAAGCTCATTGTAAGGGGAGACTCCCTTGGTCTCTACTAATTCATACCCCCATGATTATGGAACCTTCTTCATATTATTCATTTTATTCAATAAGTATAATATTTTTCGTAAAAAAATAATATTTTCTGGAATATAAAATGTGAATTGTCTTCCTTAATAATTTATATTATATTTATGAAAATAAATCCAATCCATTACCAAAATCAGATAAAATTCTACTAGAGAAAGATTAACAGTACTTTTAGGTAGAACATTCCAAAAAAACGAATATTTTTAGAATCACAGACATGAGATGTATTGATCATATCATTAAGATTATTTACTTCTATTTTGACATATATTCTCTCAGGACATGAATTAATGTTCCGTGAATGTTTTCATGATATATAGTAACTCATGTAAATAAGATAAAATAGGGTACTTCAATGTTTCATCATACGGTTTATCATCTAAATTTATCATTATATCGTGAATCTCATACAAAAAATATAAATGGTAATAAGTATGTTCTTTTATCATTGATTAGAGTTGTCAATCATGGAGAATCATTCTAATAATGTCCAAATCAAGACACAATTTTTAAAAATTTTATAACTTGTGTTAAAACTAGGTAATCCATGGTCATTGTCTATTCAAATACTTTATAATGTATCATAATTAAAGTGTTAATTAAATCAAGAATATCCCCTTATAATTTCTATCCTATTATACTATCTTTGTACACAGAGTTTTTTATCAGTTAAGTGGAAATTAATACCTAATCTATCCCATTTGGAGTTGTTACCCCAAGGTGCATCGGTTCAACATCCTCATCTATATGGTAGTGTCTAGACAGGTATCTGATTTTTACAAAAAACCACACTTCTTTATTTTCCATAACATAGTATATTTTAATATAATTAAACTTATCCAAAGGGTTACCATAAATGTTTTATCATCCTAATTTTGAAAGATAAATATCCCACTCTCTAACAACAACTATAATGTCACTACCCGTCCCAGTGGGGCCTATGCCGCAACTCCCCAAGCCCGCCTCCAACAGGCCAAGGGCTGGTGACTAGCACTGAGTAGGCATGTTACTAACATGGGAGGCATTGCCTATAAACCTGTACAAACACACACAAACACATCTCCAAGCCCACAAAGCTGAAAAGTAAAAACTACTGAAGATGGAAAAGCATGCATACACTAAAATCCCAACCAACAGAGTGCGACAGGAAAGTATATTACAGTAGTGTAAAACCCTGGGCCAAAAGTACAATCCCAACAAAAGAGAGTCTGTAACAAAGTCCAACCTATAAAGAAAGGTACTGGGACTACAATCTGTAATCGTAGGAACACACCTCGGCCCATCTAATCTCTGTGAGCACCGTCCGGTCCTGGTCTACCTAGAATCCTATCAAAGGCTCGCTCGTCTGTACAAGACATGACATGTGCGGGAAAAGCCCATGCAGGGGTGAGTATAACAATACCCAGTAGGGCACCCCGAAACCAAAAAGGAATAAAACAAGGGAAAATACCACCAAGGAATGATACATCCATCTCTACACAGTATATGTTTACAGAACACATAACAAGAATATCCAGATATACTCATACACAATCAAATACCGTGAAACCACCATTAAGATCTAGCTCAAAGATTCCACTATGCATGTAATAAGGAGAACACACACCGAGGTCTGAAGAGAGAGAGAGATACAAAGTACTCGTTCTTGGAGAACACACTCCACATGTAATTGAGAAATATGATGCTCAGATGAGGATCACAACCAATAGCCATGGGGTGATTCCAACAACTCAGTCTGAACTAATCCGCTAAGCATAGGATCAGCTCCTGGTTAATGTTGGTCACATCGATACCAATAACTCTACCTAGGGTTCCAGGAATGAATAGAGGATCTGGCTCTGAGTCTCATAGATGGGATTCCATCAAATATTTTCAGGAAGTCCTGCTAAAGGTATCATACTCCTGTACGTAGAAAATGATACCAGAAACCTTCAGGGGAAAGTTCAAGGGTATGAACCCTAAGGAAGCTAGTCCATGTCACATAAGAAAAATGGCTCAATCCATGTAAAATAGGTTACACGGCGTGTAGTATGGTTATAGGCTGTGTTCCTTGACCCCGTGTACTGCCCATGTAAACGGCCCGTGTCATCCATCCAAGCTGTGTAAAACCCAACTACACGGCGTGTAGTAGGATCACACGCCGTGTTCCTCGACTGTGGGTATTTCTCGTGTAAACGACATGTGTCTCTAGGCTTGTCCGGTAAAAATTCACTACAGGGCGTGTAGTAAGATTACACACCGTGTTCGATCACCGGGGGTTCGCTCCGTGTACGATGGCCATGTTCTCATACACGGTCGATGTCCATGTCACATGCCCATGTACTAGTACACAGGGTATCCCATGTATCTGGCCAAGTCTGGTTGGGGAAGGGTATACACATCGTGTCCTTGGCCGTGTAACCAACCCATGTCTGTGTACTCCCGGAGTACACTCCATGTGGCCCACCGATAAACACATGTCGTGTTGCCCATAATCCTCGCCATGCATTCAGGATTTCCAGAACCATCATCTTCCTCATCGCGCCTCGGCCGGATCTCCGGATCTCTATTATGTCATCCTTTTTTCACGAAACTGAAGATTTTGGTTCGTTTCATCATCCTAACACCGAATCCGGGTGTTTCAGACCTTCAATCGTCTAGGAAAAAAAGCGTTGATTCATCCAAAAGAAAATTCCCAAAAACCCATATCCCTCGATCCACTTCAAATAATTCATCACAACCGTAGTCGCACCTCCGTAGCATCATTCCATGGTTGTATCTACAATCTCGGATTAGTTCACTAAAAACTAACGTGCAACGATCGATATCCGCAAAGAATGTCAAGTGCGAGGAAGAACAAGGAGTCTCCATGAAGAATGAGGAATTCAATCGCAAAAAGAACAAGAGGGACGATCCTTGATCATTGTTCATGACGATCTAGGTTCTTCTCCATTAGATCAAAACCAAAATGATTAATAGATTAAATCTCAAGAATGATGTTCATCCCAAAATCCCCGCAAAAGCCCATCGCGCAAATACGATCATTCCGTGGGCTAATCTGTTCGTGGATTAGTCCATGTTTATCATAGGAATTAATAATGGGAAATAAATCACAAAGATATCAAACGACCTATATGGATTCGAAATGTTCGTTGGAGAAGATCTGGTCACCGCTTCATCGTTGCCGGTGAAATTTCTCAAGAACGCCATGGCCGCATTGGGGGTTTCCTCCAGAGCCTCCAGAGGTTTCAGTGTTATGAGATCTGTAACCATGGACCCTGGAAAAAATATCTATTTAAAAATATAAAAGATATTTTCTGTAACAAGATTTAATATACTATTTTAATTAAATATTTTATTATGGTTACGTCCAAAAACTAGATTTCACCACCGAATTGTGCCAGCCGATGTTATGTCTCTCCTAGGGTAAAACCGCTGCTCTGGACGCAACAGTGCCCTCATATTTCCGATCTTATCACCCGTTCAGGAGTTATTCCACTTTTTTAGGAAAACCATACGCACGCGTAATTTAATTATTTAATTAAATTCAAACATTTGTTCTAGTCTCACCGGTCCTCGGAACTGTACGACATCTCAAAGCCTGGTCTTGAAAGAATTCCCATATAATATTAAAATAATACATGGAAAAATCTGGGACATTACATCACACCCACCATAGATCTTTACATCCTCCAAAAGCCAAAACAAATGCAACTCAAAAAGATGTGGGTACTGGACATGAATTTCAGCCTCCCACTCCCACGTGCTCTCATGGAGATTCCCATGCTGCCACCGGACACGCACCAAGGGAATAGCTCTCCCACTAAGGATATTCTCCTAATGATCCTCGATCACCACTAGGTACTCAGTAAAGGTCACTCCATCATCGATGTCAAGCTCACCCAACCCATAACGTGTGATGGATCATGCACGTATCTCTGCAGCTGCAACACATGGAAGACGTTGTGTACCCGGTCTATCTATGGAGGTAGAGCCAAGTGGTACGCCACCTCTCCAACTCCACTCAGAATCTGAAAAGGGCCAATGAACCTCAGAGATAGCTTGCCGGCTTGGCCAAATCTCCGCAGTCCCCGTCGAGGTGAGACCCGAAGGAACACATGTTCTCCCTCCTCGAACTACAAGGTCCTCCATCTCATGTCAGCATAAGACTTTTTCCGGCTCTATATAGTATTCATCCACTCCTGGATGACCTGCACCTTCTCTGTAGTATCTCACACCATCTCTGGGCCCATGAGTACTGACTCTCCTGGGTCAGTCCAGCAAAGTGGTGACCTGCAAGGTTGCCCGTACAAAGCCTTGCATGGTTCCATACCAATAGTGGAATGATAACTGTTGTTATAAGAAAATTCCACCAATGGTAGGTGATCCTCCCAACTATGACCGAAGTCAATTATGCATGCTTGTAGCATATCCTCCTGAACCAGGATGGTCCGCTCTATCTTACCATCAGTCTAAGGATGAAACGATGTACTCAAGCGTAACTGGGTCCCAAAACCTTCGTGCAATCCCTTCCACAACCGGGATGGGAAACGAGCATCATGATCTGAGATGATCGTGGATGGAACTCCATGAATCCGAACTAAATCCTGCAGGTAGAGGCATCACAAGCTCCCTACTAAAATATGCTCTCGCATGGCTAGGAAGTGGGCCAACATGGTGAGTCGGTCAACGATCACTCAGATGGAATCATGTCCTTGGGACGTACATGGTAAACCTGTCATGAAGTCCATGGATATCCCATCCCACTTCCACTCTGGCACCTCAAGGGGCTGAGTGAAACCTGCTAGCACCTGGTGCTCAGCCTTTACTTGCTGACAAGTGAGGCACCGAGAAACAAACTCTGCCACACTCTTCTTCATTCCTGGCCACCAGAACTGACGTCAGAGGTCCTTGTACATTTTTTCCATGCCTAGATGCCCCACCAAAGGAGATGTATGGAACTCCCTCATAACCTCCTCCCGCAATGTCACTGGTACAACTATGCGACCTCTGAAAAGAATAGCATGCTCCCCAGATTTTGAATATCCATCAGCAGAGTCGTCTACGGATATCTGAGCTCGTAAAGTCTCACAGCTAGCATCCCTGACCGGTGCTTCCCTGAATTGCTGTAAGAGTGAAGGGGTAACAACCGTCGACTTAAGGTAAGCTACCTCATCTCTATCCACGAACGATAACTGTAAAGAGGCTAACTACCTCGTCGCCTCATACATCAAATGGGAACTGGATCTCCTGCTAAGAGAATCTGCTACAACGTTCCCCTTCCCAGGAGTATTAACGATATCAAATATGTAATCCATGAGGAACTCAAGCCACTACCTCGGTCTCAAATTCAGATCCTTCGGAGAAAAGATATATCTGAGACTCTTTTGATCAGATTAGATAATAAACCACTCACCCATCAGGTAGTGTCACCGCATCTTCAATGCGAAGACTACCGCTGCCAACTCAAGATCATGGGCCGTGTAGTTCTGCTCGTGTGGCCTCAACTGATGTGAGCTATAGGAAATCACCGCTCACCTCTTCATTAGTACACAACCATAGTAGGTTCCTGATGAATCGCAGAACACTTCGTACTCGACACCCTCCTCTGGTAATCTCATGATCGGGGCGCTCATCAGACTCTGTCTCAACTACTGAAAGGCATGCTGGAATCTCTCAGTCCACCCGAAAGGATTCCCCTTTTGGGTCAAAGCTTTCATGGGTGCCAAAATCCTGGAGAAATCAATAATTAATCTCTGAGATTAGCCTTCCAACCCAAGTAAACTCCGCACCTCCATCACACTCCAGGGTGGATCCCATGCTAACACTGCCTCTACGTTGGCTGGGTCTACTGCTACACCATCTGCTGAGATAATGTGTCCTAAAAAGTGGAACTCTTGTATGCAGAATTGAAACTTAGAGAGTTCCCCGTACAAATGGTGCTCTCGGATTTTATCCAGAACCATCCTCAGGTGCCTCGTGTGCTCCTCCTCAGATGGAGAGTACACCAGGATATCATCGATAAAGACCACTATGAACTGGTCTAGATAGGGCTGAAAGATCTAGTTCATGAGTCCCATAAAAATTACCTGGGAATTCTTCATGCTGAAGGGCATCACCAAGTACTCATAGTGACCTTAGCGACATCTAAAACTCATCTTCGGTTTATCCTCATTCCGTACACGAAACTGGTGATAGCCAGATTGTAGATCAACCTTTGAGAACCATCGTTCCCCTCATAACTGGTCGAAGAGGTCATCGATCCTCGTTAGTGGATACTGGTTCTTCACGGTCACCTTATTCAAGCGTCGGTAATCCACACACAGCCTGAAGCTCACATCTTCCTTCTTGGCAATAAATAATATGGACACCTAGGGTGAAACACTGGGTCTCATGAAGCCCTTCCTCTCCAAGTCTTCCAGCTGCACTCTTAGCTCATGAAGCTCTGCAGGAGCCATCCGATATGCTAATGATGATATCAGTGTCATCCCGGGTTGTAACTCAATACAGAAATCTATCTCTCAATGGGGAGGTAGTCCGGGGGCATCCTCTGAAAATAAGTCCTTGTACTTAGCCACTACTACTGGAAACTAGAAACTCGTGACATCTACTGCAGAATGGGCTAAGCTAGCCAACTGATGTGAAATCAGTTGTACCTTCCTACGCACGAGTCCATCCTGCGCTGCCTGGGTCTCATTTTCACTAACGAAGGAGAACCCCATTCCATCACTATGGGCACACCGTACCCTTCTCCTAAAACAGTAAATCTAGGCATGAACTGTGGATATCCAATCCATACCAAGAATGAAATTGTAAGGCCTCGACACTACCACCAAGAGGTTCCAACCGAAACTCTCACCTCCAAGGGTCAGGTCACACTGTCTCCCAAGGTGTGTGTTCTCTGAATCTTCTCCAGTCAGTGTTTCTAAGCGTAAAAGTCGAGTCAACGGCTCAACTGGAATCTCAAGGTCTCGAACAAGATTAGAATCCATAAAAGAATGACTAGCAGTTGTGTCTATCAGTACAACATCCAATGTATAAAAGACACAGACTGTACCTATAATCATTCTAGGAGTACCTGGGTCATAAGCCTCTACTACCAGCAGCTGTCCCTGCCTCTGTCCACCAGATCCCTAAGCCAGGGGTGGACCTCCTGGGGGTAGTGGTGGTGGTAGTAAAATTTCAAAACGCCGACCACATCCAGCTGATCTCGCAGCTCCTCTACCACGTCTGCCGCCCCATGGATCTATCTTCTCTAAACATTTCCTTTGCCTCGGTGTTCCATCCACCGCTCCCATGTCAGTAGTATGGTAGGTCAGACAATCTCGAGCGAGATTTCCCCTGCCATCACAAGAGTAGCATCGCCTCTCTCCATGTTGGCTAGATGCGCCCTGTGATACCTATACGGAAGATCCCTTGTCCTGGGATCTCATCTGAAAGTGTCTCCCACGCCTGGTTCCATGACGTCAGCTCCCTTATATCGAGGTCTCTGCTCCAGCTTGCTCAATACTGACAACTTACAGCTAACTCTGCTCTTCCAAGAATCTCTCAACCACCAATTCCCACTCAAGCACCCCAGCATAAGTAGGAATGTTCATAGGGATGTTGCTAGCTCGGATGTATATTTACAAGCCCCACTCAAAAGTATTAGATCTGAAGTACTGATCCCTGAACATATCCATCGAGTACCGTGAGAGGTCAGTAAACCTCAATGAGTAGTCAGTACCCTCATGGATCCCTACTAGAGGTGAAGAAGCTCATGTATACGTACTGCTCTCAGGGTAACCAGTGAAAACTTCTCTCTGAAGATATTCTCAAACTCTAACCATGCAATAGTCACCTCGTCATGGGTCTAGATAACCAAACTCCACCATCACCCTATCGAGCCCTAGAGAAGGCTCTCTTCGATGATCACCATCTAATCTGCTGGTGTCCTGACCAAATGGAAGACTCTTCTCACTCCCTCAAGCCAGTCCTCTACTCCCTGAGGGTTAGGGTCACCTCAAAACTTGAGGGGTTTCTATCTCTGAATCTCATGCAGTGCACTCAGCCTGCGCTCCTCTTCTTCGGGTACAGCAGGCACTAAACACTTCTCCACAGGTGGTGGAACAACTAGCACACCACACGAAGGTAAAACTAGGGGATCTGGTCCCTTTATCGAAGCTTCATCACTAAGGGATTCATCCTCGTGATCGAGCTGCTAAATCCTAGAGGGTGCGCGTCGCGGAGGCATTCTGCAAAGAAACAAGATGTATCTCAGTCAGTGAGTATATATAGAGATCTAACTCAAGAAGGACATAGAAATAAAAACCCATTCATATATGATGCATGTATCGTTATTTTCCCCTGCAACTATTGTTCTAATATTCCGATTCTAAAACCAAGTTATCAGTGTCCTTGTGTATGGATACGTCAGCATCCCGCACCAACACTAGGGTCCCTAGCCTAAAAGCTGAACTAGAAACACTTAACACTATTTCCCCAAACTAAATCACTGACTCTCGGTCCTAAGTTAGAACCGAACAGCTCTGATACCACTCTGTCACGACCCGTCCCAATGGGGCCTAAGCCGCAACTCCCCAATCCCACCTCTAATAGGCCAGGGGATGGTGACTAGCACTGATTAGGCATGTTACTAACATAAGAGGCATTTACTATAAACATGTACACAAACAGACACTTCTTCAAGCCCACAATGATGAAAAGTAAAAACTACTAATGATGGAAAATCATGCATACAGTAAAATCCCAACTAAAAGAGTATGACCGGAAAGGAAATTACAGTAGTGTAAAACCCTGGGCCAAAAGTACAAGCCCACCAAAAGAGAGTTTGTAACAAAGTCCAACCTGTAAAGAAAGGTACTAGGGCTACAATCTATAGCTATAGGAACACACCTCGGCCCGTCTGATCTCACTAAGCACCTTCCAGTCCTGGTCTACCTATAATCCTGTGAAAGGCTATCTTGTCTGCACAAGACACGACACGTGTGGGAAAATACCATGCATGGGTGAGTATAACAATACCCAGTATGACACCTCAAAACCACAAAGGAATACAACAAAGGGAAAATACCATAATGGAAAGATACAGTCAGCTCTACATAGTATATGTTTACATAACATATAAAAAGAATATCCAGATATACTCATACACAATCAACTACCGCAAAACCAACACTATGATCCAGCACGAAGATTCCACTAACCACGTAACAAGGAGAACAAACTCTGAGGTCTGTAGAGAGAGAGATACAAAGTACTCATTTTGGGACAAAACACTCCACTGGTACTTGAGAAATATGATTCTCATATGAGGATCACAACCAATAGCCATGGGGTGATTCTAACAACTCATTCTGAACTAATCCGCTAAGCAGAGGATCGGTGCCTGGGTATTGTTGGTCAGATCGATACTAAAAACTCTACCTAGGGTTTCAGGAATGAATAGAGGATCTGGCTCTAAGTCTCATAGATGGGATTCCAACAACTCTATTTACGAAGTCCTGCTGAAGGTATCATACTCCTGTACATAGGAAATGATACCAGAAACCTTCAGGGGAAAGACCAAGGGTATGAACCCTAAGAAAGCTAGTCTAAGTCACAGAAGAAAAATGGCTCAAGCCATGTAAAACAAGTTACATGGAGTGTAGAATGGTTACCCACCATGTTCCTTGACCCCAGGTATTGCCCGTGTAAATGGCTCGTTCCATTCATCTACGTTGTGTAAAAATCAACCACACGGTGTGTAGATGGATCACACGTTGTGTTCTCGACTCCGGGTACTACTCGTGTAAACAGCCCATGTCTCCGTATAAAAATTAACTACACATCGTGTAGTAAGATTACACGCCGTGTCCGAGCACCTGGGGTTCACTCTGTGTACGCTGGCAATGTGCCCATTCACAGTCTCTGTCCATGTCTCCTACCCATATACCAGTACATGGGATATCCCGTGTATCTGGCCAGGTCTAGCTCGGGAAGGGTATACACGTCGTGTCCTTGGTCGTGTACCCAACACATGTCTGTGTACTCCCTGATTACACGCCATGTGGCTCGCCGAGGAACACACTATGTGTAGCCCATACTACCTGACATGTAGTCGGGATTTCCAGAACCACCGTCTTCCTCCTCGCACCTCGGCCAAATCTCCAGATCTTGATTATGTCGTCTGTTTGCAGCAAAACTCAAGACACTGGTTCGTTTCATCATCCTAACACCAAATCCGGCTGTTTCAGACCTTCAATTGGCTCAGAAAACAAGCGTTGATTCATCAAAAATAAAACGCCAAAAAACACATATCTCTCGATCTGCTCTGAATCGTTCATCGCCACTGCTGTCTCACCTCCGTAGCATCATTCTGGGTTTGGATCTACTATCTAGGATCATTGCGCCAACAAACTAACACAAATCGATCGATTTCCACCAAGAACTTTAAGCACAGGGATGAACGAAAAGTATCCATGAAGAATGGGGAATTCAATCGACAAACGAACAATAGATATGAACCTAGATCATTGTTCAGGATGATGCAGGTTTGTTTCCATTAGATCAAAGAAAGAATGATCAATAGATTAAATCACAAGAATAATGTTCTTCCCAAAATCCCCACAAACACGATTGATCCGTGAGCTAATATGTTCGTGGATTGGTCTCTGTTCATCGTAGGAATCAAGAACGAGAAAGAAATCACAAAGAGATCAAACTCCCTACCTGGATTCGCAGCGTTCGTTGGCGAAGATCTGGTCACTACGTCGTCGTCACCGGCGAAGTTCGTCAAGAACGTCCTGGCCGCGTTGGGGGTTTCGTCCAGAGCCTCTAGATGTTTCAGGGTTATGACGTATGTAACCCTATACCCCTGCGAAAATCTATATTTAGGAAGATAAAAGATATTTTCTGCAACAAGATTTAATAAAATATTTTAATTAAATATTTTATTTTGGTTACGTCCAAAAACATTATTTCACCACCGACCTGGGCCAGCCGATGTTAGGTCTCTCCTAGGGTAAACCTGCTTCTCTCGACGAAACGGTGCCCTCAGATTTTCGATCTGAGAACCCATTCAGGAGTTATTCCACTTTTTTAGGAAAACCATATGCTCACGTAATTTAATTATTTAATTAAATTAAAACATTTGTGCTAGGATCACCGGGCCTCAAAACTGCACTCCATCTGAAAGTCTGGTCTCAAAATAATACCCATATAATATTAAAATAATACATGGAAAAACTTGGGACATTACATACGATGACCCATACTTTTTGTACCTAAATATTACGTAATTTTAGATTAATTTTCATTCTATATAAACATGATCCACATCATAATCATAAATTATTATTTTATTTGAAAAAATGGATATAAAAAATTGGTACTGAAAAGACCTATTTCAATTCCCATTAAGTTCTTCACAACTAGCACCCTTATTAGACATATCATACATAAAATATTTCTTTATAACATGGTTAAAGAAAACTTAAGAACGGGTGTATTTAGATGATCAATAATGGTAAACATAATAGATATCAATCAATGATCATAATTGTGCATAACGTAAGCATACAGTTATGATAACATGATCATAACTTACCATAGTACTAATCCATAATTAAAAGATCATAAATCATAAATCATTGCATATGTCATTGTTACAACAACAGACAAAAGTCATAAGTGTGTCAAATAGTCAATAATAAATCATGATCTATGAGAACATATCATCATCATAAGAAATTATCTTGTGGAATACACATATGAATAGAAAATCACTTCATTGGTCGTGGTTCACTCCGAAGACTATCATTATAATCAAAGTCTGATAACGGGAATGTCCACATGATCATTTCCCACATTATCTTAGGACTAACCTACATCTAGTTACCTCAATCATGTACTATGAGTTTATTAACATTATCATATCTTGGTATTTTCTAAACTCCATAATAATTACACAATTAATTAGAAGGATATAATAGAACCACTAGTCATCATGAGCTTTAATAGTCTCACCCATCACATAATCATAATCTATACATATGAGTTCCACATAAAACATTCATCATTTCATTATACCATAACCCATGGAAAAAATTGGTGTTCAAAATCATTTAATCAACATAATCATAAACCATCTAGAGAATTAATAAATTTTGTAACAATGTATCAAATCACTCGTAAGACATAATAAACATGAAAGGATGTTTTTAGTGATAAAATTATCTTTAAAAGGACACTATAACATTTCTTAATGTAAGTACCATTCTAATTTTGAAATCACTTATTTAAAATATAAAAATTACATAATATTAAGGAACAAATTATAAATGAAAATAACCTTGAAAACATGTAAACTATTATTCAAAATAAACAATATACATGACAGTTGGAAAATCATTTCATATGGTTTAAGTAAAAAACATGTATTTCATTCACATTTTTTAAAGTAAAAATTACATAATTCAAAAAATGAAAATAAGATTACATTAAAAATTAAAACATTTTTAAACATTAATTTACTAAGACATAGGAGAATAATGAAAACATTATTGATATTTTTTTAATGAAAATATGGCATGGAATAAAATATTCATGATCAAAGAGAGAAATGAATTCTATTTTCCATAAAAACATTTATTTGGAATATTTAGTATTTAAAGAGAGTAAAATGAATGGAAAATATATAATATCTATAAATAAATATATTTTAAGAAAATAAATAATATTTTTTAGATACATAACATATAATTTCACCATATAGTATTTAAACATAAACAATCTTGATAAATATGGAATAATAATATAAATTCTTAACTCAAGCCCATCTTCCATTGTAAGTTCTATAACCTTATATATATTATATTTTAATTTATTACAATTTTATAATATAAACATATTCAAACATATAATTACATAAATTTTTTACTTATAAATTCATATCACCATTAATTACCAATCGTTTAATATCCTCATCATTTCATGTGTTAACTACTTTGTTGACCAAATATATTTTGTTTTAGCTCCTTTAGTCCTTATACATGGTTCATAGTTCAATAATCTAAAGAATAATAATAATGTGGTAATTTTAATATATAATAATCATATTCCATTTTATAACCATTTATATAAATTTTGGATTAAATATAGATTATATCACTTCATGGAGATAGAAATATGTACAAACACACGAGTGATACTTCCACTTTCCATGGATAGAATGAATGAATGTTAAATGAAAATAAAAATTTATAGAATCATTAATATGTCATAAGATTTATATTAATTTAATCTATATTTATTACCATCTGAGTAAAACAATAATGAAAATTGTATCATATTAGTTTGAGGAGGTGGTAGTTCGCATGGATGCATGAGTGAGGATATAGTTTTTTAATGGATGGGATGTTAAGAAGGTATGTAAGATATAAAAATTCTATAAGATTAATTTTATCATAAATTTAATATATAAAAATTAAATTACTTATGATAACTATCCGTGAAATATGGTGAAGTAAAATGATTCATATCACTACATGGGGATAGTAATCTATACGTACGCATGAGTAATTCCTGTATCTCCCATTTGATGAAGAAGATGTAGAAAATGTTTCTGCCATGATCCTAATAAAATATAATAGTATTAATGATAATGGAGTAATAATTTTACTATTTATACACTATGTTTTTAATATTTATAATAATTAATAAATTTGAAATATCCTAGTTATGATTTATACCTCTTCTTTGTGAGACTTACTTTTACTTTCACCTTATGCCCTGATGGATTGGCCTTAGGAGAAGACCAGAAGCTCTCGGATGAAGGGAAGTAAAATATGATGGATTTTTTTCTCATGTAATATTATATATATGGAAATATTTTTTCAAATAAGTTTGGATAAGATGTGCCTTTTTTAAGGGATCAGAGGGACACACATATAATTTCTTAAAAGATTTTGATGATATAATGTCACTTTCATGTGAAAGTGGTTCTAAATAAAAATATATTTAAAGTTAGGATAATATGAGTTTGATATATTTTAAAATATGAAGTATTATACATGTTAATGTGTCATTCAAACCCTTATCTTTTTCATTACCCCCCCCCCACCTCAATAAACTCATTTTAACCATAACTGTGGTAACAACATTTTACTATTTTTACTATTTAGTATGAAAAAACAATTCTATTGAACCTATTAAATTATAATAATTTTAATGAATTAGAAAATAGAATATGTTTTAATAGATTCAATTTCTATAAGTTGTAAAATTTAATATTAAATAATCACTCAAAATTCAATGAAGACTGATTTTAGATAATTGCATTTTATGCATAAAACTTATTTTAAATAAATTATGTTCATTATAAAAACAATCAATTAAATATTAAAATAATTTATTAGACATATAATTTATACATTAAATTAATATAATTAATCAATAATTATTAATTTTATATAATAATATAAATACACATTGCGAATAAAAATAGTTTTTTGACTAATGTGTTTTTAATTTCAAAAACAAACTTATACCAAAATCATGTATAGGGATGATTACTTTGTAGTTAATTGTATAATTTATAATTAAAGGATTATAATATTAATTTTTTATAGTATAAAAACATATTGGGGATTTTACTTTAATATAAATGATATTTTTTTTTTAAAATTGGTATTTTTCATTATTCACTGAAAAATAAATATATTTAGAAAAATCCCCAAAAAATCACCCTAAGAAAATATTGAAATTATCATTTAAAAATTGTAATAATTTAATAAAATAAAATTTAAAAAAATTGTAGAAATTATTTTTAATGTTCATGCGTTAAATTCGTTAAAAAAATTATTAAGAAAATATATTTTTGAAGAATAAAATTAGTTTATTGATAATTGAGTACTTATTATATATATAATTAAATAAATTTTCTTTATTTAAATCCATGATAAATATTCATAATATTTTTTTAATATTCATACATACCAATTTAATGGCTAGGTTATAACGGATCATTATACCACAGTTCATTTAGACTCAGGGTTGCATGTGAGGCGAGCTATCAAATACCTCAAGTTTATTTCAATGGAAATAAATATAAAATATTATGTTGTTAAAGGCATTACATAATGTGGATTCTTCTTCATAGGGAACCTTCTAGTGGTTTCATAGGAAGGGTCCAAAATAATTTATAATTATTTAAGTACTATTGATTGATTTATGAAGTTATCATTGGTTTTCTATTCCAGTTTAATAATTATTTTCATATGAATCACGAGATATCCTATTCCTCTTATTTATTCTCACAATATAGTCATAAATTGACTAGTTATGAATTAGGAACGTTCATAGAACTCAACTATAGGATCCATGGATTTTATCACGATAGCACAAAAATACACATCATGTATCCTATAGGTACACATCATGTACCCATGTTAAATGTAGTAGAATGACACATGAACTAATTCAGAGTATGTTAATTTATTAAACATGTAATTTAATTAATAATCCATTAGTTTAAAATGATATCCTAGAAACTAGTTAATACTACTACATGACATTTATATCTCATACATGACACGTAATCCATTAGTTAGGTATGATCTTTGAGTTTATTACATGACATGTCTGAATAGTATGTGTGCAGTTCAAGGACTACATGATGTGTAGCACATTAAAACATATTTTACTCAATGTTTTGTGGTGGAGTGATATTATTAGTCCCTAGGTATCATTTTATATATATAGAAATGATCTATACACACAGTGTAGCAGGATAGTACACACCACATATACTACCTGATTATACATAATTTAATGTAAATTTATTGTACTATTAAAACCTTGTCAACATATGGTATGTTTGTCATTTTTTTGATAAATACATTCCATTTGATGGATTTTTTACATATGAAATATATAATTAATTTTATAATACTATTTTTAACTACATTATAGGTATAATTCAATACGTAGTGATTACTGAATGTGCTTTAAAATATAAAATTCTACATAAAAACATCGTTTCATGTGTCATTTATTGGGTAGTACCCACCATGTTATTTTGTGACAATAATTTTATGATGAATTATGCATAAGTAAAAAATTATATTAATTTCAAACATGCTGGGAAATTTGGACCGGTACTCATCGTGTTTTCTCAAAGGTACATGTTTTTTACTAAATCAATTTAAAATAAATTATGTAATATATTGGGAAATTTGGAGTTTTACATGTCATATTTCCCCAAAGTTACAAGTTTTTTAATTATTAAACATTAAATAAATTATTTATTTTACATAATATAATGATGTACAAAAGTATTAATCTTGTTTAGATGAGAGTTAAAATAAAAGAGCCTTATAAATAAAGAATATATTTAACTAATACATGAAATATTTATCTTAAATAAGAATGATAGGGAATGAATGATACTTTATTAAATGTTTAATTCATTTCTAGTATATAGATGATCTTTTTCCAAAAATAGACCTTGGATTGTTCTTGATTTCCTTTTAATATATCATTGTATATTATTTATGGCACTTACATCATCCTTCCTCTCATTATGTAATGGTATTCTTGCATGGGGATTTATTTTATGTAAACCCCATAAACCAATAATTTGATTCCCATCACCTAAATATCAGTAACATATTATATATTGGATGGATCACTTAGATGAGTAGATATGGAAAAATTTTATTGTTGATGTGAATCAAATCTAATTGATACATGGGTGGATTTGTGGAAAGTTTCAACACAATCCTAGTTAGGGTCAAAGGGTTTTTTCCCCATGATGATAATTTTTTTTATCATCTGCTAGATAAAATAAACATTAGTAAAATCCCATGACCGTACCACCATTAATATTTTATTTTTGTCGAGTTTCATGGTTAATTTAATAATGGATGGTTTTTTCAAAATCACATGAAATGATGAAATTAAATAATCTAATATAGAACAAAAATAATGTGGATTATGCATAAACTTTGACTAAGACAAGGTTAATCACTTAATTAAATCCACTTAATATAAAAAATAATGTAATAAGAATAAAATTATCAATGTATACATAATGATAAAAATACATCAATTTTATTTAATTTGTATGTTTTTCCTTCCAAAAATTAATTTAAAACCAAACCATATTAAAAAAGTGCTGGAATTTCAAAATTTGTGGTTCTTTCAATTATTAGAGAATTATAACATGTGTTTCGGGTTAACATGACATAGTTCACATCAATGGTTGACTGATATTATTGTACATTTTGTAACTATTAGGAAAGGATTGATGAAATTATAATCTGAGATTTTAGGACTGTGGATTCCACTTAACATATCAAAGAACTGCAAGTTAATGGAGTTGTAAAAATTATTCCTACCAAAAACCCATTAAATAATTTATTATCCCAATGTATGTTTTATGATAAGGATAATATATGTCATTTACACTAGAATATTCATACAATGAGATATTATGAAACCATTGGTGATGGCAATTGTGTTTTGATAAAATATAGAGAGATTAATAAATTTAATGTTTGTTATCTATTTTTAAAATTAGATAAAGTACTAAAATTCTACTCTTCATAATTATATATAAAAAGATACAAATTATTTTAACCATATAATTTTGATCTATACTCTAAAAGGATAAATTTATCATTGAAAACAATTTCCATGAATGGAAAGGGCTCTTTCAAATTATTTTACGCCATGAAAGAAAATTATATGTGCTGTAAAATTTCATTCCCGAAGTACATGGATAGAAGACTAGTTAGAATGAATAATCTCTATAAGAGAAACATTTGGAAGATTCCAAGGATTTCCAATGTTTCATGATATCATCGACTTCCAATGAGCTTCTAGGCAAAAAATAGGATATTTATGTTTATAACATGAAGTCTCACCTTTATGATATTAATCTAGGGAAGGAGAAATTTGATAGATATGATATATCCCTTATCCAATTTAGGTACACAATTATAGATCATGTTCTTATTGGGTTCTATATTGTCAATATGGTTGGATACATAAGGATATTTGATATCTTCGGCATTAAATTAACTAATAGCTTGAATAAAGGTCTCACCCATTCTTTATTTCCTAAATCATTCTCCAATTTCATTGTCAATTACAGCATGAACAATGAAGAGAAAACTATTTTAGAAGATCTTAATCTCATTTACTATATTGAAAATGACCTGGGACAAGAATAACTCATAGTCCTTGTAGTGAACAACAAAATAAAGAATAATGAAAAGGGACCCAATACTCAACTCCATCTAAATCTCCCAAGAAACCACATTCTAGGAATAAGAAGATAAAAAGTTAGGAAAAGTAAAAAAGTTGAAATATGATTTGAATGTGGAAACAAAATCCACTAGAAATATAAATTCACCAAGATGAATAGGGAATATAATGTTGTGTTTTTTATAATGTGTAATATCTATAAATCTACATATTGGGTAATAGATTCAAATTTGGTGCTCACATATATATCCAAATGAAGCAACCCTACAAATTTCATAAGATTAATAGATGAGAGGTTGGTATTCTAGTATCCATTAGAAAAAAACTCAATATGTTGGCAATATGATACTTCCACCTTTAGTTTCTAACGAGAATGATTTTGTTTTTAGAGAAATATTATTTTTTGGATAATTTTTACAAAGTAAATCATATATATTTATTCCCTTTCCATTGAGGGATTAATTTCAAAAAAAATTAATAAAGAATGCCTATTTTTCAAATAATTAATTTTTTGTCGTATTACATAACTGAATAATAGTATTTATATGTTAAATTAAATACCACATATTGGAAATTAAATATGAATCATGTTTTAATGTTTTCATGTCTCCTTAACACCCAGTTGGGTAATAACAATATTGGTTATGTGAAAAAGAAGAATCATAAAATACTCTATCAATAAGATTTTCAAGACTCTTTTGAGATAATTCCACTTGAAAGATTTCATGATTTTTTTCAAGGGAAAACAACCAAGCCACCATTTAGTGGACTAAGTGAAATGAACATATAGCTTCAAGGAATAGTGCACACTGATGTGTGTATACCTCTTATAATAGAAGTTATTGGTGGATATTATTACATTATAACACTTATAAATGACTTGAGTAGACATGGCTATGTATAAATCATGAGTTATACATCCAACACCTTTGATAAGTTCAAGAATTTCATGAATGATGTATTGAATTTAAATGGTGAGAAGATAAATAATATTTTTCCTAATTGAGGCGGTGAATGTGTTAACCATTAGTTTTTTGAAATTTTGTTGGTTTTCGAATTCAATCTCAAATCACTTCACCTTACACACTATAAAGGAATGGTGTTAGTGAAACGAGGAATCATACCTTACTAAACATGTTGAAGTTGATCATAATTCGTGCAGATATTCCATTATCCTTATAAGGATATGTATTACAAATGACTATATATACTCTAAACCAATTTCCGAGTAATGTTCAAAATATGAATCATTTGAGTTATGTAGTGTAATGAAAAACTTTTTTTTAGCATCCACATGTATAGGTATATGAAGTTTTTCTTAAGAAAACATTTGGAAACATACTAGATCTTCAAGGAACAAAGTGTATATTTTTAAGTTATCCCAATGAAACCTAGTGATATTATATATGTAACCCTTCAAAACAGAATGTTATTGATAAATGATAAGTCATCATTCTTGAGATGGTGCAAATAATCGTGAAGGATAATTATAGAAAAAAATATTTCAGTGAATTTGCTGCTAATGATACACAAGAGTTGGTACAGAAACAAGTTTTATAAGTACCAATGGAATAAGTTTTTATTTAAACACAAGTACTATATAAGAGTTGAATATAGGTAATAGAAGATAAAATGTATGTTATTATTCTTACTAAATATGTTGAATAATTATTTATTAACAATAATGAACCACTTTACTACAAATAAGAAATTGAGAGCTGAGAAGCAATAAGATAGAATGAATGCGGGAATTCTAAGATGAATTCCATTTATCAAAACAATGTTTGAGTAAAGATTTATCTTCTATTTTATGTAAATCTTGTCGGGTATAAATGGGTATTAATGATAAAATATGACATGTAAGGTGATGCAAATACCTATTATTATTAGCTTTTTGTTTAAGGGTTTAAATAACATCAAGGAATTAACCATGATATAACATTTTATGTAATTTCCATGTAAAATACATTATAATTCTATTTTCTATAATAGCATACCATTACTATGAAATTTAGATGATGGATTTAAAAATATATTTTCCTAATGATAACCTCTAGAAATATTTTTATATGATACAATGAGAATGTTTTTTACTCCAAGTAATTTCAAAAATATTTTCATGTTTTAGAGATCCATTTATATATTGAATGAAGAATCTACATCTCAAAATATTGAATTTGATGATGCTATAGAAGAATTGTTTTCATTAAGAATTAATTTGAGGAATGTGATTAAAAGTATTCTAGTGATAGTGGATAATTTATCCAAGTATTACAGTTCATTGACATATTACATATTAAAAATGGCATACCATTCCTACAGTTTGATAACTGCTGGTAAAAAAGTGCTTCTACATGAAAAAATTTGTTCTAACAACCTATATTTTGGGGATCAATATTATTTATGATAGATCAAGGATGATGTTTGTACTAAATAAAGGTACATATAATGACCATATGGTATTAAGATTTGGTATGTAATAATCCATGAGAATATTAGTTTAGGTGTCACATGGTATACATCATTCCAATAAAATATATCTTTAGACACAATAGGATAAATCGATAATGAATATGATCCCATATTCATCTATGATAAGATCATTCGTGTATGTCATGTCATGTACTATGATTGATATTTCATATTCCTGGATCATGGTATAAGGATATCAAGCTAGTCTAGGAGAATAGAATCGGTATACTTTTAAAGTAATCCTTACGTATATAAGACGATATAAGGATATGTTCCTTATCTATGGAGGGTATAAAGAGATATTAACCAGGTTTCATACTACTTCTAGATTAAAAAAAATCTGAAGTAAAATAATTTTTAGTTGGGATATTTCTTCAGTGTCAATAGAGTATTTGTGAGATAGAAGTTTTCAAATAAGTTATTTAACTATAAATCTATAGTGGAGTCTTAATATATAGTGTATTTTGATGCAGGGAATAAATTTTGTGGATACACAACACATCCCAAGATGTATATTGGATGTCTATATCTAAAGAACCTATAAAATTATATTGTGATAATAATATAATGGTGGATCATATAAAGGACCCATGTTTACATCATTAATCATAAAATATACTCCGGAAGTATCCCCAATTGAGTGAATTTTCTCATATGTATGAAGTTATGGAGATAAATGGTTAGAAGGAAGAAAATAAGGGAGATACCTTCAATAAATTGTTATCTAAAAAAAAGAATGAGTATCATTTGAGAGCTATCAAATTGATGGTGGTTAGTAGATGTCTCTTGTAGATGTGTGAGTCTTTTAAAGTTGGTTTTCTAGATCCCAATTCTACATTATGATTATTGGTATTATTTGTTTTGAATATTTTTAAACATATTATCACATCATAATCCTTATTTTTCATCATATAGTATGTGATAATATCCTTAGAGAAATTTTTTAACTGAAATTTTATAGTAGTTCCCCTCTATGATGATAACAAAAAAGATCCACAACAGTATTCATAAAATATTTTTTTCTATAGCTATATGTTATAATTTAATGATAATGAAATTATATAGGAAATCTGGGGTATAAACTCAATAGAATTTGATGCACTTTATCATGGTGTAAACCCTTGGTAATTTACAGTGCATGAGATTGAGGGAACATGACTCACCAATACCAAATCCACATTTATATGTATCATTGGATATTCCTATCTCTGGATGTTTTTATTTATGATGAGAAATTAATAGTATTACTAGTATATATTATTATTCATGCACATTGATTTATTTATAAAAAATATGATTAAATAAGATAGTGATGAAGTAGGATATGGTGTGTATGGATCGAGTGAAATTTTATTAATGAATTATTTGGGAAATGATTTTTCCATTTTTAATTTAAAAAAATTTAATATCCTAAAACATTATTGGGAATGAATTTTCTTAAATAAATCAATATTCCTGGTGTTTTGTGGGAAGTTACGTTTCCTAAAAATCAATTAATGATACATAAAATGCATACCTGGTGACATAAGCTTGTAACCTACTTAATAATACATATCATGAAAAAGAGATAATATTGAAAAATAAGCATTTTTATAAGGTTTTATGTATTTAATAAATTAACATATTTATCTGTGGGTTCCATAGCGTGTTTCTAGACTCCGACCATAGACATTGGGTGTATTTCCCTATTTATACTGAGAAAGTGGTATTGAGGGTCCCACACTATGTATATCCAGAACCAGAGTTAATTATTAAATAGTATTTATAATTTAACATGTTGAGTAAATATTATTCTCATATATTGTTTAACAATTATTATTGTTTTCTTGATCGTATATATTCATATGTTATTTTTTATAATATTTGTGAGCATAATATATATTTTCAATATAGTGGATATAATAATATTTACTTATATATTGATGAATAATGACATGATATTTTTTATTAAATAAATAATCATTATTTAAGGCTTGATAAATATTTTTGGGGGAATGGAACCTGGAGTTTAAAGTTATAGTGAGAAATAATTTATATTAGATATTATTTGAATATGATTAAAATAATTAATTCAACAAATAACATTAAATTTATTTTTTAGGTTTTCACATGACTAGAAATATTATTATTATTATTACTATACATGTGGGGTTATGTAGTGATTAATGGATTTATAATGGTTCATGTCTAATAACTATTCATTGATCCTAGTTTCTTTATATACAAATCATATTATTTCCAACCCTTACACTAGCCATTGGTTTTTGGCTATTCACAATGACTCTAGAGAATCCACCTTATCCCGAGAGAGATCCTATCCATAAATTCTCTCAAGATCAGAGGAAGATCCACCTCCACCACCCTCTTTCTTCTAGAGAGATCAAAGAGAGTACTTCTTTGAAGTTATTATCTTGGTGATCATAGATTAATGGTGAAAGCATTAGGATATTCTACGATAGACCATAGAGTTTCCTACGACATCACTCATAGGTTTTTTGGATCATGTGTGGATCACATATATTGGGAATTTAAACATGATTCATTCAATGAAATGATGATAAAATGTAGAAATATTCTAATATTCATCAACAATGAAATAATTAATCTTAGGGTAATCCCATAACTATTTAAACTAATTATTAATCATTATGTGTCGATCATGCATTTATTTCTATTGTACTCATGTTAATGAATAATTTATTAAATTGTGTTAGTAGTGGTGTTATTAATCATTTTAATTTTTTAATAGTCATTAATTAAAACAGAAAATTGAGTTGGGAATATTGTATAAGTGATTCTATTATTCTCAAAACCATCATTCAATGCCTTATTTAAGAGGCAGCATGAGGAACTTGGATCCCTAGGACTAAGTGTCTTCCTTTAAGTAAAGAAGTACCAATGTTTGAGGTCAAAACCCACCCAATTCATCTGAAATATTAATTTATGGTTGAGTGATCTAAATTATTTTTTATCATCTCATCAAATATATAATTAATCTAATATTAGAGTTTGTTATAAATTTAGAAAAAGATAAAATCTATCATAGGATAGTCCATTATTGATAATAAAGGAATAATTCATTCATACTAAATGCATAAAATACCCATGGATTCTTACCATAAACCTATAATTGTGGTGAATAAAGGATATAACCCTAAGAAGAATTAAATTTTTAGAGATAAATCCATAAGATTAATTTTTATAGATATAATATTTCATATATTAGACTATCCTTGGGTTAGTTTTATCCAGGGGGTTCCTAAAAATAGTGGAGTGACAAAAATCTTAAATGATAAGAATATGAAAATAAAAACTATGATAGTGACAATGTGGATAGTCTACCTTGATTTTAGATAATATAATTAATCTAATTGGATATACCATTTATCAATATTATTTCTAGTCCAAAATTTTGAGAGGTTATCTAAAAAAATAATCTATTTTATTAGTGGATATTCCAGTGACAATCTAATTCTCATTTCCCCTAAAGACTGGGAAAATAACACCTTCACTTTTCTATTTGGAAAATTTCCCTACTATAAAATTCACATTCACTTCTGTGGTTCTTCATCCAATTTTCAGATAAATATTATGGAAACCATTTATGATATTATTTGAAGAATAATTGATGTTTTTATGAGTGATTTATTAATTATTGGATGTAATTTTTAACCCTATCTAGAGAATCAGAAATCTATTTTGTAAAGGTGCCATGAAATAAATATTGTTTTAAACTAAGTGTGTTGTGCTTCTCACCTTTTTATGTTTTTATGATTTCAAAATCTTTTTAATTATTCTAATTATTACTCTTGAGTTTTTTTTTGTCTTATTGTAACTATGAATATCTTAGTTATTAAAGGATAACAATGAAATATTATTATAATCTTTAATGGGAATTTACAAATAAATATTAATGTATTGAAGAAATTTTTGAAGTCATAACATTAATTTTAATGACTTATCAACAAAGTTTAATTCTTTCTAAAAGGGTATAGTGTAGCTAGATATTCCACAAGCTCCACTGACAACATCGTACAGTTCAAATATCTAGTCAAGGGTGTGGATAGTATCCTATAATCCAGTAGAATTAGATAGGGAATTATGTGGGGGAGAACTCAATACCTTGTTTAAGTAGATAGAACCCTGGTATCCCTAGGTGTCTAATCCGCCAACAGATGGGATCATATAGGTTTATTTTGGTGGCCATCCAAAATCTCTTAAAATGCATTAAATACTATTCAAAAAGATTTTAATTGGTTCACTAATGTTGTGGTTTTGTCCTAGAATTCTATAATAATCATTAAGGTAATAAATAAACCCTTTTGGAGGCTTGGAATCTCAAAATATCATCAAATTTACAATTCTAACATGTTACAATCTTAATGTTTATCTCTGCTTTCGAAATTTCTCTCAATTAAAATGTGCACTATATTTAAATCAATTGTGTGATCATGTTATAAAATTCCTTCCACTCGTTCATCTTTCACATTATATCATAGTTATTCTTTATATCTAATATATAAAATCCAGACCATTCCAAAATGATATTCTTATTATAATGACTCTACTTTAATGACCAAAACCATAAAATTTGTCAGACTCAGGTTTGAAAAACATCTAAAAGGAAAGTGATTACTTCTCTGTGATGTTTCTAGATAAAAGAAAAAAATATGGGGTCTATTATTTTTTTGTTTCTTGATATAAAGAGTTTAATACCAAGGTAGTTTTGGTTTATTGGATCCCATTAAATTCAAGATTCTAATCCAATATATCCTCACAAAATTAGGGTAGAAGACAGAGTGGTTCATCAGTGAACTTGAGAAAAACCCCTTTATCAGATTTGATTCTTTATATTATGCTTTATCACTATATGTTTTTGTTATCGGTAGGAATATTATTTCATACATCAATACACTTAATTTTTCTATTCATTAATATCTCATTCTTATATTCTTTCAATTTTGTCAATATATATAGTTATTCCATTATGTATTCTCTTTTTTTAACATGTATCAATCATTATTTATAAATTCCTAAAAAGGATTAAATTATCATAAAAATTTTTAAAATAGTTTTTATTATTTATCACATTACATGTTTATTTATAAAGGGTAATTACCCCCCACCCACACACACACATTCCATTTTGCCATACTCGGACAAACATTGGGTATGAGAGGGTTATTAAATTGTTTTCAACTATTTCAAATCATATATTGTTTTTAAAATTACTGAATATTTTTTATAAATATATATTGTGCTCCTAAAAGAAAACTACATGGGTCATGTTCCTTTCTGAATGTTTAAAATTTTGTTTTGTTGATGACATATATTTCTACAATTCATGGACATATTTCTTATTATATATGGTAGATAGTTATGCATCATTATACTTATACTAATAAAAAATAAGAAACTAGACACCTAGTTATATTTCTTCCTATTAATTAATTGGTATATAAAAGAGTTCCTTGAAATTTTTTAGACAACAAGGAATTAAATAAAATTTATACATTAAAAATGGATAATAAATTATGTAAAATCGTTGAAAAAAAATTCATAATGTAATGGAAAAAATTCAATTATATTATATATGATATATTCAAACAGGACCTTGATAATTTTTCGATGCATAAAAATTAATATATTACAATAATTTTTACTCCATTAACTAAAATATTTAATGGTTTAATGGTTCTTAGAGACATTTATCTTATAGGTACTTTATTCAAGAAAAAACTCTTAGTTTTACCTAGAATGTAGCAAACCAAAGTCACCACTATCTAAGAAGCTAAAAATATAATGAATGCGGTAGTAGATAAATTCATTGGATATCTCATGACATATGTGAATACTATGAGAAGACAAGTTCAAAAGGTGTAAAATGTGGTCCAAGAAACAAAAAATTTGATTTCATTGAATGAAATCATTTATGGAAAATCTATATGTGAAACAAAGATATAAAATCTTTTCAAAACGATAAATTACTGTATGAAAAATATATTCTCATATAATTAAAAAGGAAAAATCAACCAATGGATGTTACTTACTTAAGTTTCAAACATAATTTTCACATTAAGTTAGATTAACACTTGAAAAAAATTCAATCGATAATAAGTAATGTAATAATGAACTAAAAGTTTCGACTTGAAGTGTTAGTGGGTATTCACATTCATCATATGGATCAAGTAATGAATGTTATAAGTTCCTAATTGTTGATTTCATGGTATGAAACAAATTTTTAATGTTCTATTTTTTACTCTTATATTTCTTTAACCTTTTATTTGCATTTTAGATATCAAGATTTTTCTAAATATCAACATCAAAATAGTTTTTTTTTATTTTTCAAAATTTATAGATCGTAAATATTTTTATAAAATAGTTATTTTGGAAAAATATAAACTTTTAAAACAAAATGATGATTTGTTTTTAAAACTAAAAGAAAAAATGTTGATAATTTACATTCAGAAATTAAATATTATTAAAATATTCTTCGGATATTCACTCATGGGATAAATATATAATATGATTTTTCAATCTCAACATCTTGATAAAAGTAATTATAGAATTGGTTTTTCAAACCATGTTGTTTCTTGTGAAATTATAAAAATAATATTTTTCTAAAGGTGACCACCCAAAATAAATATTTTAGTTATTTGATGAAAATTGGTAATATTTTTTATGAATTAAATTGTAAATATTCTAGTCATGGTTGTCCAATGAGAATTTAACTCTCATATAATATTTCTAAGGGGAATATTATTCTAAATAAGTTTGGATTCCAAATTCATTATTATCTGACTTAAGTGTATCCAATATATGGTTACCAAAAGATATATAGTCTTATTATTTTTTGTAAAACGGTATCGAAATAAAATCTTGATAATCCACCTGGTATATGGATTATTGGTGCTCAATTCCTTTGTGTGGCGATCTTTATGAATTTAGTCATCTCGAAAACATTAATAGAGGACATGTCACGTTTTTAAATGATTCCAAAGTTAAAATCATTGATATTGGTATAATTGGTTTTTCTAAATGTACCTCGAAAGAATATGTTTTATTTTTTAATTTTATAGAGTATAATTTAAGAATTATTTGTCAATTATGTGATATTTTTTTTAAAATTACATTTGAAAATGATTTTGATAATTTTTTGATTTCTAATATAATACTTTTATTTACAACATGTCATATTCAATATATTTATAATATTGGATTAAAATATCTTACATGTCAAAATGGTATGTGTCTATGTGCACAAGATAATGAATCATGTATTTGGAATTAAATCCTAAGTCATTGTACCATTCACTTTCCTGTCAAACTCAATTATAACTGACTATTATAACATTTACTAAAAAAATAAAATATAACTTACATTGTGAAATTTTAAAATTGTAATTCAATAAAATTATTCCAAAAAATCTAAAAAACGATGTTTCCTCTTATAAATGATTAGAATTAGTTTAAAATGATATATTTGGAACAACTCATGTTTCTAGTATCTGAAATAAACCATAAAACACTATAATTATCAATGGCCAAACAATAATAACATGTGTTTTCTTCATAATAAATATAATTATGCTTCTAAATGCTATAAAAAAATTAGGGAAATTAGAAAATAAAAATATCTACCAACACTTTTACCATAATGATACCATGGTAAAGAATTTCATAACAACAAATTTGATTATTATTTTTCAACTCAAGGTTATCATCATTCCTTTACTAGTCCTAAAATACATCTTAAAATGGGGTTTCTGAATGAAATAATTGGACAATCAAATAAATTTATAGGACTATTATGAATGATTACAGAAAAATACTCAATTATTTTTGATTGTGGAATTCAATACCATTTATTATGTCCTTAACCGTGTATTCATAATACCTACAATTATAGAAACATTCATTGAAATTTGGAATGGAGAAATTATAACATTGGTTTCTTTAATGTTTTAAATTGTAAATTATTTTTTCTTACTAATAAAGATAATATTTGAATTTTTGACACTAAATCTTATAATTTTATCTTTTTAGGGTAATCTAACTAATGTAAAGCCTTTTAGGTATACATTAAGAGGAAAAGAACTGTATAAGAGTCAATTCACGTAAAATTTGATAAGAATCTTCCGAAAACTCAACTACAAATTGATGATAATGATGAACAAGCTAGTTTGACCTTACATAAACCTCAATCGTCACAATTAATTGAATATTCTCAAGAACCCTCTTATACTCCTTTACTCAATGCATGGTTTGATCAAAAATTATCCCCGTTAGAATATTACTTTTGAATTAAAATCCAGAACTTGTGTTATAATATCAGTCTGAAATGTTGTTGAACATCAATATTGTCCCCCTCACTATGAACCAAAATTCCACGATGATGTTTTTAATGATGAAAATTAGATACATTCCATAGAAACAATCAGAACTAATTTCAAATAAATAACCTTTCTAATCATATGGAACAACTCGATAATCATCCAATTATTGGTTCCTAGTGGGTTTTTCAAAAAATCCATGAAAAAAAGTAATTATCACACATAACAAGGCAAGAATTGTTACTCAAGGATATAATAAATTAAAAGGAAATTATTATATATAATCCAATTTAATATTTCATGGCTTTAATCCATTACAATAATATTGGCATTCACTATCCATTTTAATCATTAACATTTTCAAATAGATGTTATAAGTTCTTTTTCTAAATGGCATTATTTATAAAACTACTTTTGAGGATCAACAACTCAGTTAAAAAAATACTAAATTTCCCAATCATAATTTATTTTAAAATAATTCCCTTCATGCTTAAAAAGAAATACCCTTGAACATTGTATGAAAGGTTTGTTAAATTAATTTTAATGGAATGAATTTTAAATGGGAACATCCAATTCCATGGTTTTCTAAAAAAAATTTATTTAATCATTATTCAAATTTATGATGAAGTTGTTATTTTCCAATCAACTAAATAAACTCATATTAATTAATTGAATAATCTAATGAATAAATATTTTGAAATTATTTTCATGGGAGACAAAAATTATTCTTTGGTTTTATAGTTTCTCAAAAAAATTAGGAAAATTTTATAAACCAAATTTAATAATCTAGTGTAATTTTAAATTAGTCTGGAATGGATTATGATAAGGGAATTATAACACCTAGGAGTTTAAATTGTATATTAACATTAGATTATGTCATTAAAACGATAGACAGAAATCTTCATAGAATTATGATTGGAAGTCTAATTTACATTACAGTGAACTATCTTGACATCATGTTTAATGTTTCCTATTGTCATAAATTTAAATTAATTCAAAAGTTAACTCATTTAATTTCACTCATAATCATTTTTAGAAATTTTAATGGTAATAATACCATACCTTAAGTTATCTTAGGGAAACTTTTTTTGAACATACTTATTTCCTAATGCTTATTTTGAAGGATTTATATGAGATGGAAAAGATAATAGTGGAAATTTCCATAAACTAAAAAAATCACTCATCTCATTGTGTACTATTAATATAATATATCTTTCACATTCTAAAATTGAAGTCGAATACATATCCACTGGGATTTATTACACCCAAATCATATGGATGAAACATAGTCTCTTAGACTATGGGAGAATATGTGATCACACCCCTATCAAGTGTGAAAACACTAGTGTGATCAATATCTAAAAAACCTATAAATTATTATTATTATAATAACATTTATCAAAGATATCATTTTCTTATATAAAAAATTGAAAAAGTTTATATCAATCTTGAAATTGTTCTCAAAATAATTAAAAAAATTATATATCTATTAAAAAATTTATTTTCTTTTTATCCCTTTTAATTTCTTAATGGTTATTTGGGTATGATTACATTCTGAAACATAAAAACAAAACATAGAAATCATGATAATTATTCAATTTTCTTTTTAAATTATATTCCAGTGTAAATGTCTCATAATTTATTTATATACAAATTTTTTAAAAAATTTCCATAATTTCGGTAGTGTGATGTGATGGTCATAGTATAAGAAAAATAATCATGTCTACATGAAAACAAGTGGATGTGGTTTTAGAACATACTCACTATGGTTGGATTTTTAATTAGATTTTCACCCTCGCCATTTGTAGTAGTCCATTACTAAACACTATATTTAACACTCATATGTAATTTTCTATGTTCTATTAACATAATATATTATAAACCATAATGATTTAAGTCATCTTAAAATGTTTCATTGATTATTGAATTTATGTGTGTTCTCTTAATTTTAAAATTTTTCATTATTATGTATTTTATTTCTTTATGATAATTTTTTTAATAGGTCCTAATATTTTTAAGGAAACTTTTTTCAGTATAAAATCTTTTTAATATTTAAACTACCCAAAAAGATATACTCTTTATCTAATTTTCTAAATAAAAAATTTAACTCTTAATCATTTTTAAAAACATTTTAAATGTCTTACTTCACTCTTGAGATTTTTCTTTTTTAAAATGTCTATTTAATTTTATCATGAGATTCATTAAAAAAAATTTAATAAATATTTTATTTTTCAACGTTTTAAAACATTTTTTTTCTCTATAAAGAGTATTAATAGAGATAAATGTAGTTTTAAATTTTATTTATCTTATTTACTATAAAATTGCCTACGAATTATTTTAAATACTCTTAATGGGGGATAAATATTTTTATTTATATAAAAATCTAGTAACAGTAATTATATAAGACACTAATAAATGATTTCATTTTTATTCATATTTATTATATTTTTGAAATTTTGTTATTCTTCAATGAGGAGAACATTATTTTTCTCAAGCTTATCTTTATATCCTGGTTATATTTTTTTATTCCATTTTTATTTAAGTGTTTTTATTATCAAAAAGTGTAAAAAAAAATTGACTATCACCTTCTTAGGATTAAATAATTAAAAACACTCATTAAAGTGTATAATGATTAAAATTGAACTATTTTTATTTTTACTATAAATTTGTAGATAGTTTTTATTTAAGGATGATGATAAAATATTATTTTATTCTATATAGCTCATTGAAAAATACTTATTCAGGACTTTGGGAAATTTTTTAAATCCTAAAATGAAGTTGGAAGACCTATAAAATAAATTGAAGGATTTTTTAAAGGTTATAGTGGAGATTGATGTAATGCCCCGACCCTAATTACCCAGATCTGGTGCATTATTTTAATACATTGGCTTGATTACAAAGAAGCTGGTCTGGAAGAACTGATCATCATAGCAGTCTTGGAAAATAGATTACATATATGAATGTTACATTACACTTTATAACCTAAAAACCAACATAAATAATCCTTTGAAAATTACATTCTTCCACTATCCTAACACTTCATATAAATCATAATACACTCCATGGAATCTGTGGAAAATAATACATAAGAATGGGGTGATCTTAGATGCTTAGTAAGGGTGAATATTTCATCCCAAGCTATAAACATTTAAGGCAAGATTATAGTGAAAATAGTTTCCGTTTAAACATAAAACATGAATGTAATATGGTAAAAATAATCCAATCATTAACATATAAACATGAACATTGATATTATACTAGTCGAATAATCACATGAAATAACTAATTTCATAATGAGGGAATGCATAATGCTGGACATAATAACTACTACATCAAGGCCTTGTACCGAACCGATTTACAAATATTCTATAAAATCTATTTTCCAAGACACGATTTTGTCTCATTAGACCTACCGATGCCTCGAGGGGATATAGTGGGCCTTTCCTGTCACTTACTATGTCCAATAAATTCTTCATATGAAAATGGTGAAACATAACAGAATCATTCGTATTAATAGTATCGTATGAAATGTCAATACTTTCAGCACAAACCATGAATGGTATAAAAATAGAACATCCATGTTCAAAAATATCATAACTCATTCAATACAATATTGAATATTTTATTATAATAAATCATCTTCAATAAATAATAATATCTAGTAAAGGATGTTGATGTAGTTGAAAATGATCAGTAAAACTCAATAAGAGAAATATGCTTTTTTCGTGAAATCGCTTAAAACACTCATAATCTTTAAATGAATTCATTTAAAGGGGATTTTTGAATCAAAGGTTCCTATACCACATGGAATATTTTGAATGTAATGACCATTTTAAAACAATGATATCCATATAAATATATCCATAAATTCATTTTTAAAACAAGGACATTAATTAAAAATAATTAAAAAAGTAAATCTTTAAAACAGTTAAAATTATGATCTAATTAAAGATACCCTCCCATAAAACCATAAAATATTTCTTTTGAAAATATTTTTAAGAAACATGTACATGGATGGATAAAGATGTCCCAGGAGATATATATACATCGACAAGCTCTAATAATAATGAGATCATGAAATTAACCTTTAATATGTACATTCCTTTAGTTGAGAGTACGTTAAACCTCCTATATAATGCCAATAGTAATTTATTAAATTATAACATAACCATACTCATACTTATGAAATAATGTATTATTCATTTATGACTTTATACTACCCATTTAATAATAATTTCCATGTTAAAGTACCATTTTGGGTAATAATCTTTTTCTTTATCGTAGGATGTTTCTACTTTTTATTATTGATCATATCACATAGATAATGATTTTAATACTTTGAAAATATAAAACATGATTTATATATCACATATATATATATTTAATAAAAATATTTTTAATAGACAGACATAAGAAATGGAAACACAGTTCACAGAGATGGTAGTTCTTACGTATGCACGAATGTAGTTTCTATTTTTGTATAGTACGGAAGTAAGTAGATGACATATATTTATCTACATTAATATATATTATTCAAATAGAAATATTATTTCATATATATCATAATTAATCTATATATATATATATATTTATAAAAATTCTTGAAGGGTGATCGTTGAAGATTAATCTCATCTCTTCGTGGAGACGATAAGTCGTACATACGAACGAGGGATGATATCATTTTATTCATGGTGACATAGTATTTAATTGGATGTTATATTATATATTCAGAAACATTAACATGTTATATTCATTATTTAAATTAATTGTAATCATTATTATACCCATCAAAATAATGAACTGTTCAATAACAAACTACACCACGACGTGGAGACAATAAGTCGTATGTATGCATATATCATGACATTGTCATTCATAGGTTGTATAGAATAATGAAGATGGGTGTACCATATTTATAATTACATATAAGTCTGTACAATATAATTGAGTTTTTGTTTTAGTATAAAAATAATAAATAAAGTGTATGTAGAAGTAGAAAAGAACTTTGAAATAGGTGATGAAGTAATTACCTCTTTTTCTGGTGCTTCCTTATGATTTGAAAAAGGCTTCTTAGTGTGGATTTATTATAAATGTAAGGCCTTTAGGTTTAAGTGAGGCTAGTTGGTAGGATATTTCTGTAGTGTTTTTCCAAACTAAAAGACTTTGGAGGTGTGAATTAAAATAAATGGAGGATTCCTTTCATATGAGATGTGAGGGGCACATTAGAAAAAACATGAAATATTAATTCATTATAAACTTATTTTTGGATTATAATATCTCTAAATGGATTTAATTCTAGGATTATTTGTGGAATGTTCTAAATCCTATCAACCGATATGTTTTAAACAAGGATAGATCACCTTATTAACCTTATCTTTTATATTTAACTCTTAGTTAAATAGTTAAACATTTACCTTGTATTCTTGTATTTTTACACTACAAGGTTAATATAGTTACTATAAGATTCCAATAGAACCTCAAGTGGTTCATTAATTACATATCTAAAATTATATATGTCATTTTTCCAAATCATATATTGTTAGGAATATTATATCATTTAATAAAATAGTATTTCATTTAAAAACTCATTTATGTCAATTTTGACATGATTTAGTATTTGGTTTTTGTGAAAGTCATAAAAACATCATTACATCAAAAAAAACTAAATTGAATCCACCCTACAATGTCATATACACATATAACATTCGTGTATGGAATCAAAAGTTTCAATTTAAATATATTTTAGTATTTATAATATCAATTGTATTAATCATTCATTAATAAGGTTATTACAACATCATAATTGGGTTATAAATAAAGTTAAGTATATAATGTTTAAAATTTATAAATAAAATAATTTCATGTATGAAATATTTTTATATTTATAATTAATATTAATAGTAGAATTTAACTTATGTATAACATAATATTAAATAAAATTATTTATTAAAAGTTTAATTTGACACTTTTAAAACTTATGTTAATAAAATATAATAAATGTCATAATCTAATCTAAGTGAATTAAAAAGGATTATATTTTTTCATAAGGTTAATTTTCGTCAAAAAAACATTTCCAAGAGAATTAAGACTTCTTTTGGGGTAATATTATATTATTATAATATTATCTTAACGTCTAATTACCCTATTTACATTTAATCATGGTAAATAAAATTCCAAAGTTACTATTCACCAAAATTTATTTTCATCCTATTGAACCACATTTTATTTACTGATGAAAACTATGTTTTTAATATTGTTAGAATTCAATTTACAGAAGCAGTAAAATTACTTTTTATGCAAATTTTCTAATGTGCCTAGAAAGTGGGTAAAAGACATTAAAAAGTTCAATGAAATTTTATATATCTAATATTACTATAAAATAACCACAATGAATTAAATTGTAATAACATATGTATTATGTATTTATTTTATTGGAAGTTGAATTTTAAAGAAAAATAATTATTTAAATGAAAAAATTGGTTTTTATGTACTATGTTGTATTTTTCCTTATTCATCAAAAATTGAATGTTTTCAGAAAAAATACCAAATATCACCCTAAGATAATTTTGAAATTATGAATTCAAGAATGAAGTCTATTTTACCAAATTCAATTTTTAAAAGTGTGTAAAATTATTTTTATTATTGTTCAAAAAAATAAAAGTAATTATTTTAATAAAATGGATTTTCTAAACATATAACTATTTTAAAAAAAAACTAATACATTTCATTATAAACATGTTTTACTTATTTGAAAACATTTTAAATAACATTTATAATTTATTTGATACTATTTATATTACATTTTTTAATTGATAAATAAATATATCATTTAAAAATTATAATACTAATCTGTAGTTTCGCAGATACTCAATTTGGTGTATAACAAGATCCAATTCAATGATTCAAGCAATATAATCTATTAAATTACTTTAAAGAGAAATCATACTAGGAAATCAGGGGTTGTTACATTTGATTTGTTTTAAGAACCACTATATTTCTAGTACAGTTCCACCATACATTCGGTTTTGTTGAAAATATCCCCTCACCCTCTAGTAGTCCACTGTCTAGTTAGTGGAGGAGCACCAACCACCCAATAGAACTAGACAGAACCCAGATATCCCGAGGAGTCTCACCATCTAGTTGATGTGATCATCTGTCTAGCCAAATTTAGCAATCTAGAATCTTTTGAGGTACATTAAATACTATTCATACCAGCTCAACTCAACCCATTAAATCTCTATATCGATAGAATACTTCTCCAGCACTCAATCTAGTAATAAATAAACCCTTTTAGAGTTTTTCCAACTCGCCATATAAACCAATTTAAAATTAAAACCATCTACAATATTCAAATTTCCCACATTTCACAAATATTTCCTTAATTATAAATATAACTATACTAAAAATAATACTATAAAATTCTTTACACCCCAATAAATTTTTCATTAACCCCTTATTCTTCTTCTTATATACTTGATACCATTGGCATCATTCGAAAATGAGATTTCCTCTAGTAATGTTCTACGTATTCTAATCGTTGATCTATTTTGGTGATAGCTACCTTTTAATGTGATGGACTCCAGATTCATTCCAAAACCTCTAAAACTAAATTGATTACTTCTCTTTGAGGATATTACCTATAATGATTAAAAATATATTCTCGATTTGATTCTAGTTTCTTGATATTACCTATTAACAACTAAGGGAGTTTTCGTATCATGGATTCCCTTAAATTCTTGGGACTAATAATATAATCCCTCAAGAAATTCGTGTAGGATATGTAGGGATTCATTAAATAACACTAGTTAAAATCCTTTATCAATTTTTTGTTGTGATTTATCAATTTAATGTTTTTATCATTTCACTTATACTTTCATACATAAATACAATCAATAATTCAATTTATGAATTTCTATTTCTTATATACTTAACTTTTATTAATATATATAGTTATACCATTACAATTACTCTTTTCTTTTACTTATATTAATTTTTATTTTTAAAACCTCCAAACAGTTTTAATTGTAATCAAAAAAATTTAGATGTGTTTATTCATTAAAGCATTAATTATTTCTTTGTTTTTATAGGAAATTCCCTTCCTCTTATCATTCAATCCAACTCTGACCTACAATGTGAACTTCAAATTCATGTCCACAAAGGGTATTGTGTTAGGTCATCAAATTTCTATGATTGGTATTGAAGTAGATAATTTATAAATTAATGTGTTCCAAAAACTACCACCACTAGAAGATATTAAAGGGACCATGAGCTTTCTTAGTTATGATTTTTTTGACTAGAGATTCAGTAAGTATTTTTTTAAAATCGCAATCCCTTTGTTCTACCTACATTTGGTGGACATTACTTTTTTATATAATGATATTTTTTATAAAAATTTAATATTTTTAAAAAGAAACTCAAATATTCAATAATCATCAATTCCACATAATGTAAACTTCCATTTTAAGTTATGTGTGTTGCAATTTATGTGGTAGTGGGGGTTGTTTTAGAGAAAGGGAATGATAAAATAAATTCATGTGATTTAATATTCTAGTAATCTACTAAATGTTTCCCAAAATAATGTCTTTATCCTATAAAATGAATTGGATGATTCTATGTCTGGTCAAGATAAATTTAGGTAGAAATGATAGGTTCAGATGTTATAATTTTCACTAACTATACTACTATAAAATATATTTCTCATAATAAAGAAACCAAACTGAGACATATAATATGGAACCTTTAATTAAAAAAAAATTATTTTTATTTCAGGTAAATGAAATATACGTAGAAATTGGTAATTAAATTTTTTTACAGTCTGCACATTACCCAAACTGATAAACTAAATGAGACTAATTCTCCTTTTCTAGATAAATAATTTATTACTGTATCGGTCAACTAATCTAATTTATTTTGAAGATTATTCCAACTTCCATGTTGTAGGATTGAGGACCAAAGAACTTTCTAAAATTAAAATGAAATATGATTATATATGATTTAAAATACTATGTATATGATAATTATTTATAGTTTTGGAGATGCTCTAGTGATATATGAAGGATATCTGGGGATGATGGAGAATCTTTTTTCCATCCTTGAGAACTTCCATTATTCACCTTGTGGTAGACCAATGGAGGTAATAGGACAAACAAGAAAGTTTTAAATTTTGGTTTTTGGTGGATTACTCTTTTCAAGGTTATTAAGAGACTTTTTATAAGTGGTCATCGATGTCATATGTTTGGAAATGTTCATAGGAAGAAAGATTTAAACAATATGGTATTTTAAAAGTTTGTATTTTTCATGTCAGAGGCTTAGACATCATAGGATCATTTCAATCATCTTATGGAAACGTTTATATTCTATTAGCTATAATCAATGTGTCAAAGTGGGTTAAGGTAGTTTAACTTCCAAACAACCTTTAGATATTTTTTAAATTCATTTTAAAATAATATATTCTTCACGTTTAGAGTGCCCATGTAATTTACCATAAATTACAGAACACATTTAAATAATTTTATATAAAAACAATTAATGGAAAATTATTATTGTGCTCATAAAATAGGAACAATATATCACCCATATTATAATGTTCAAGTTGAAATTTAGACTTGATAGATAAAACAAAATTTAGAAAATATAGTGTTTATCTTTAAAATGTAATTGTAATTTATCTTTGATAAAGATATATTTTATTATAACACCACATATAATAATCCCATAGGGATGTCTCCTTTTAGTATTATCTTTGAAAAAACATATAAATAATTCCTATGATATTTCATAAAAGTCATTTAATGATGTGAAATCCATTAAATAACATTTTAAGTCCAACCATTAAATACATATATTATAGTTTACTAAATAGTAAGATATTTAAAGAGACTATTATGAGAATTCTCAAATTTATAATGAAATAAAAAAATACTTTTATTATTTGGAAATTCAAAACATATTATTTATGGTTGGATAAAGGATCTTTATATTCAATATAGGCTTAATATTTTTCATGTAAACTCAATTATATGTTTTATGGGACATTTATTATTTATAGGTGACAATCAATGGGGTAGTCGAGTTATTCAGAGGGGAAAATAAAACATTATTGGTTAATGTTTAGAGAGTTAAACACTATTTTGAGGGGCATCCATAAGGTATTAGAAACTATTTCATTTCTAAAACATTGAGCTTGAAATGGGAATTACTAAGGACTTTAGATATTGTTCATAATGGGAGATAACCCATGGCCCTTAATTATCTATCATTTTTATTAAATAAAAATAAAATATATTTTAATATGCCTTATTAGCCTAGTTTGATTTTTTCTGATCTGTGACTTAGTGAGATTATCAATTTGTGGTAGATTTACATGGGAAACCATTCAATTTTTTTCACTTACTACTTATTGATTAAAAGGTTCCACATTATTGAAATTATTTGTATCTTTACAATATTAATAGAGAACTATACTTCTAAGAGATACATGGAATGGATTTAGTCACTTTGAGAAAATATTGATCTTTTTTTAAGGCTATTAGGATCTTCTAGGTGATATTTTATGAAAAAAACTCCCTTAAAATCAGTAGTGGATACAATTGCATTTAATATTTAATTTTTTATTTTTTATTTTTTATGGTAATTTTTTTTTCTTTTATATGATTGTGAATAGCCCAACCAAATTCCTTCATTCCTGGAAAAAGTGGGAAAAAGTTTTTGAATTTACATAGATGATTTAAATTCTAGAATCAATAATATTTTACATTCAATTATGCACTCTATAACTCTAACTAATTGATTTGTTTCTATTGTTAATGCTTCTAGGAATTGAGTTTGGGGTGTTCTATTTTTATTTGTGTTTAAATTGAGTGAATCTTTATATCATTTATTACGATTTTAAATTTCTATTATCTTGTATGTAAAAAATTATATTAAAATTAATTGAAAAACCTTATTTCACCATTTAAAATGAACTTGGATTCAAAAATTTTCTTGTATTGAAATCATTATTTAGCCGTATTATTCATTTGAGTTTCATTAAAAATTCATTCCACTAATCTTAAAAAAACGAATGTGAATTTTCAATTTTATTTTTCCAATTCAAAAATTTTTTATAAATGTTGGAGCCCTCTTGAAACCATTAAATCCTTCTTCCAATAACTAATTTGTAAATATAATATTTAAAAAACATTGTAAAATGATTCTACCGCCTTATGATTCCGTATTGGGGACAATATTGTGTTTTATGAATGAGGTACGGGTCATAAATTTCCAAAATTGTATTTCATATTTTTAAACATCAAAAATTAATTTAATTGTTTCCAAAATTGATTTTTATTTATCTTTAATTACCTAACATTGAGGATTAAAATTTACTAAAAGTATGATATTTTATTTGTCACTTTGAGGAGGAAAACATTTTTTCTGTGGATTTAATTATGTTCATCATTTTCTTTGCACTCTTGGAGAATTATTTTTCATAAATTACATGTAAAATTAAAATTAACCATTAATTTTTAATATTTTTACAAGTATTTAAACAGTTATGAAATGAATTAGAATGATTTAGAAAATAAAAATTTGAATTTTGTCAAAATCTAATCATTCTTTACACTCTTGTAGATTCTTTGGTTATTTATTAATTATTTTTAATTATTATTATAACCAATCCATTTTGATGTATCTATTTATTCTATGTAATGTAATTTTTTTCTTTTCACCAAGAGATAAATAGAATATTATATTTTGTGATTAAATGGAAAGTTACTCTTTTTTAGCCTTTTCAAAATTTTCAATTTTAAAATTTTTTATAAAACTGAGAACCATTTTTGAAAATTATTTTTTCAAAGTGGAAAATAAATTTTCTACATGAAATATTATATGGGGAGTATCTTATTGAAATCTAATAGTTTATGTCACTTCACTTTTTCTCTATTGAGAATTATTTTTTTACCATGTTTGTAGAATTGATTAATTGAAGAAAAGAAATATTATATGTGTTGGGGAATTTGGCATTCCCTATTGTAGATATATTTTCTCACATAATAACAATAAATTTAATGGTCTATAAATGTTGAAATGATATTTTATTTATAAATTAAATTTATTATTATTATTTTATGGTGAAGTTTTCATTTTATTAATACATTAACAGAATTGGAGATACTTGGGTTTATATTTATAAAATATTCATTGGTTTAATTTTCATATTCTTATAGAGAAAATATTTTAATCGATAATTTTTGGAAGTTCACTAATATTTATTATATATGTAATTTTGAAATTATTTTGGTTCTGAGAATTAAATCATCAACAGTTACATTTCTTAGTCTTTCAACACTATTTTTGGAATTTATGTTTTATACTAATTTAAAAATTTAAATTCCTAATTTGTAATTTCAATATATTTATTCTTATTTATAATTTATTTCTCTCATTTTGTTGGTTTTATAAAATTTTAGAACCTACATGTAGAAAAGAGTTGTCACATGAAGAGTAAAACTGACCGCAAGGAAAAGGATGGACCGACTATGAAATTTTTTAAGATGCGGTTAGTTAACTAATAATGCTAGAAACCTACCATGAGATTAGAGGAACCATGTGATGAAAGGGTCTCCAATATAAAGTGATCAAGGAATAGGTAAATTTGATTATACCAAGTCTCCAAGCTATTGTGATTCTGTTACCACATTTGAAAATTTTAACCTACTATGACATGACACACTACTATGAAAAGAACTCAACTAAATGTATGAGTTCGCAAAATTCTATGATTATGCATGAGATGCCAAAAGTGGTAAATTTTAATATATTATTATTGAGTCCCAACCTCGTGTGACTTATCTTTTCAATAAATCGTATCATATATTCTATGATCTTTTAAAGCACTATAAGATACCATGGAAGTATATGAGCGTGATAAAGTCCAATTTTTGATTGAATCCATACATAGACTTATAAAATATGCCTGATTGAGAAAAAAATATATTTTAAAAGATAGACATGTGAAAATAAAAATGATAAATGATGAAAACATAATAACTTGATGTTTATAAAGATGAATTGAATATGGATTAGAGATGTTGAACTTTATCAGAATCAATGGTTAGTATGATATCAATTTTGGGGATATTAATGTTCTTTTAGATATATTCAAAAATTCCATTCTAAATTCCACCCAATGGGAATCTATAATTGTTTGAGACTAGTTGGAAATGAATATGTTGAGATAGATATTTTATCATATATTTAAAATGAGTTTTGAAAATATACCTCTTTAAGAAAGTTGGATTGATAGATGAATGGATTATCGTTGCACTTATCCAAATAAAAATAAAAATATATTGTGAGTAATGAAATGATAAAATTTCATTTTCAATGGTAGTTAATGTATAAATAATTCTCAAATCATGTATTATATTGAATCTCTATTCCATAAAGGTATTTATTATCTTGAATATCATCATAAATTAGATTGAGTATTTTAAAAGTAATATGTGGAAGCATGGATTAAAAATGAATATTTGTTTCATTATTATAATCATTATAGGTCTCAAAATTGGAGAATAGAGTGGCCTTGAATCTCCAAAATGTTCTAATTTTAGGTTTTTAGATTACTTCACGTAATGTGTTTAATGTAATTACCCTTCTAATTGCGTGCATGATGAAGAAGAAATTGAATTCATTTAATGATATGCCTGAGCTTGTTTGAATATGGTTTTGAGAGTATGGAGTTGAGAATTTTAATGGATAATGTTTTCCTTCATACATGATTTTTTTCATATCCTTTTTTGTATTCACGTATCTATAAAAGGATATTTATTAGTGTGTATTGATATATATAAATTGTAACCATTAATAATCTATTCATATTCAAATTAAAATTTCAAATCTGGGTAACTTTCATGGATATATAAATGTGACCCTTTATGACCTCTTCTTAAAGAAATGTAAAATTAGTCACATCATGTGGTAAAATCCTATAAATATGGGGTGAAATAAAATTCAAATTAATGATACAGGGTTCCCTAAAACATGAATCAAATAGAAGAGTTTAATCATAATAATTATTTTATTAATGATTTTATCAATGATTCAAAAGGAATAATAGAGGAATTAATCAATCCAAGAAAGATATCATGAATCATCTTTAATTAAGTAATAATAGAATGCATCTTGGCGTGATGGAATTTACAAATTAATTTTATTCTAGTCACATAATGGAGATTATGGCCAATATAATCCATTCTATGGGGTGGCTGAGGGAGATGATTCCAATGAAGATGACTTTGATTATGAATAACAGGATTGGTGTTCAATGTTTTTTAAGGATATTAACTAATCATTTTTTTGGTTCGTGGATAATGTTTCATGTGTATTTGGGGGAGGATGGGTTGGAGCTATTCAAGACCAAAACTACTCAGAACTAGGAGTCATGATCTAGGATGAATGTGCTAGAGCTAGATGGAAATCTCTTTAATGGATAATAATTCTTTTCTATTTCTTCATGATTCCCATTACGATTTCCTATAATAATGAATTTCTGAAGTTTTTCTATTTCATTTTTGATCATATTCTAAACTATTTTAGGGAATAATATTGGGCATACAATCTTTTTAAATAATTTTTTAAATATAAACCTAGATGTTACTATCATCCTCACTTATTAAGTAGTAACTCTTTAAAAACAGGAAAGGTTAAACAAATTTACCTTTATTGAATTAAATTAAAAAGATTTAATTTTTATGGAATCAATAATGAATTTAATATACTAAGTTTGAGTAACACTTGATATTAATGAAATTATCTTCAACATTTCAATGAATGATTGAGTCTTCTAATATAAATTCTATAGGATTCATCTAATCACAAGTTTAGTATTAAAAAATAACTGGATAACTACTCTCATTTAAATCCATTAAACATTTCTCCATGAGTTATTGAAGGAAAATAATTTTTACTTATCACACTCGGGTTTTTTGATTTCACCATTTTCCTTGATTGGGTTTGTTTCTCAGTTATTTTCTTAGGAACTAGTTGTGATGGGATTTATTTTTTGAGGTATTTATTTAAGTTATTATTAGTCTAGATCTTTCAATGATTATCCCATTAAATTTTCAAGAGAAACATATGTTTCTGGGTGGATAGTGTATGGCACGTAGTTGGAGAATGGTTAGTTGAAATCGTGTTCCTTTCCTAGGTAATCATGTAGAAGGTGTATGGTTGAGGCAGTAGCTACCACATGACCAGTGCATGGGTAGTCAAACCGTGCACCTAGGACCATGTTACTATGTTGTTGGATGGGGGTTTTGACCAGAAGATTCCACAGAACATATTCATAGTAAGTCAAACAATGAAGATTAACCGTGTGGTAGGTACTTACTTAAACAGAGAGGTGCGCACAATCACTTAAATGATTTACAAACTGAGTGGACTAACCAAGTGGCCTATATAGGCCATTAAAATTAGTTTTCCCATATTTTATCTCTCCATTATTTTTGGCCCTAAACCCCATTTCCTTTCCTCCCATGGACTCCCTTTTCCTAGGCTCACCTCCCTCCTTCTCCTCCTCTTCCTTGGGCTATATTTGGTGGTGTTTTCGCTCTGCTTCCTCAAGATCACTCAAGTAAGTCTCCTCCTCTCTTGTTTTCCTCCTCTATTCTAGTGATTTACCCATTTTTATTTTGGTTTTTAACTTCTCCAGTGGGTAGGGTGTTGTTTTTAAGGTCATATATTAATATTTAAGGGCTGATATTGATGTTTTAGGTTTGATCTTTCTTCTGTATTGTGTGGTTGAGGTGTGATTGAGGTATCTCACCAGATTCATGAAGTTTCTCCTCCCAATGTAGGTAGTTCCATGGTTAAAATTTGTTCAGGGAATTTAATATGCATGTTTGGTTTCTTATTCATGTTCTTTGGATTATATATGTCATGTGTTTCCAAATCATTTTTTGGGAGCGTATCCATCTGTGGGGACGCACTGGATTTTTCCTCGCATTCTTGATTTCCAAAGGTGGGTTGAATTTTTCGATTATTTATGGATGTTTTCTCCTTGATTGAAATGGAATGATGGAATGTTGGTATCTCATTTTATTGATTCCTCCTCATAATTCATCGCCTAGTCTGAGTATTCCATCAAGATTAAGATGTTGTTTGTGAAACTCTTCCCTAGTTCCATGTCTTCATGGATTCCAATTAATTACATTGCTTCTATCTAGACATTCCACATGGTCAAGTCAGAGAAGCAACCATCGATCAGTGGAGTAGTTATGTTGGACATCATTGTCTTGTTTGGATGCTGAATCAGTGATGTGTCTGAGTTTCATCCCATTATAATAGGGCTACTCGTGGGTTTGGAAGCCCAAGGCATCCCACGTAGAGTGTGAGGTTTTATATACTATATGCATATACCATATCATTTCTTCAACATACTTTGTTTAATAGTGGGTATTCCATGAGTTTAACATCTAAAGGAGATGGATCGAACTGATTAGAACACAGATGAGAGTCGGTCAGATGGTTACATCCCTATGATGGAGCATTCAGAAGGTTTACCAGATGATAGGCTATAATACCCAATGAGAATGGATCCAAGGTGGTGTGTCCCATAGAGGGAAGATAGCACACCAGGAAGGTTGATCTAGACACCACTGAGGTTGGATCAGGGAAAGTGCACCTTAGAAAGGGGAATACCAAGGTTTACCATTTTCTGGGATTGAACCTCAAGGAGGTTTCCAACATACCCTGTGTTGATAAAAGAGATAATAACCCATGTAGTTCAATGGGAGAGACATGGAATCAAGGTGTACATAAAAAAATGACCCAGAGACATGTTGGGGCTTACCCATGGGTAGCAGCCCATCATAAGCGGTACATTGTTGGTCAGATGGTTATGGATTGTGAGGGGATTATTCATGGTTAACTACCTAATGGAATGGAATGATCTCACCGAGATGTGGTGTCCAGTGTAAGAATTAGTATGGATATGGATGGTCAAATAAAGTGGATGGGGTGGAATGTGATGAAACCAACGTGAAAATGATGTTGACATTGGGCTTGAACCTCTAGAAGGATTCCAATGTATCATCATGGTCGGGAATCAAAGACCACATAGTTCAGTGATTGGATGGGTCACCTAAGGAGTCGGCCCATGAGAAAGGACACATAGATGGGACCTGATTGATGTATAACCTCCAATTTGGGGCATGTCCTTCCCAAAACATTGAGGCTCAAGGGAGAGACCATAATGAGACATGAGTGATGGGATTGAACCTCAAGGAGGATTATTATATTTTATCGTGGTGGAGAATAAAAGTACATGTAGTTCATTTTGGGGCATAGAATCGAGGTGTATGCCAAGGACAATGACCCAACGACATACTGGGGGTCACACATGGTTAGGGGCCCAAGAGTTGGTCTTACACCACTAAGGGACAGACCTAGTACGTGGGTCCCAACAAAGGGGTCACCAAAGTTTACCAGTGTTTTGGGTTGAACCTTAGGGAGGCTTCTTACCCACCCTTCCTAGGAGACGGGTATAAAAACCCACATATATTTAATAGGTTTACCAGTGTATGGGGTTGATCCTTTGGGAGGATTTCTACATACCATGTCTAGGAGACATGGATCAATACCCACATAGTTCAAATGGGTTTACCAGTGTTTGGGGTTTAACCTCAAGGAGGCTTCCTATATACCATGTCTAAGAGATAGTGATCAAAACACACATATTTCAAATAGGTTTACCTTTTTTGGGGGTTGATCCTTGGGGAGTATTCCTATGTTCCATGTCTATGAGACAGGGATCAAAAATCACATAGTTCGAATGGGTCTACCAGTGTTTGGGGTTGAACCTTAGGTAGGATTACTACATACCCTATCTATGAGGTAGGGATCAAAACCCACTTAGTTCGAATGGGTTTACCAATGTTTGGGGTTGAACCTCAGGGTGGCTTCCTAAGTACCCTATCTAGGAGAAAAGGATCAAAATACGTGTAGTTAGAATAGGTTTACTAGTGTTTGAGGATTAACCTCAGGGGTGGCCTCCTACGTACCTTGTCTATGAGATAGGGATCAAAACCCACTTAGGTTGAATAGCCTATAGTTTAGCATCTTGAATGATGAAAATGGGCATACAGTTTAACATCATGCTGGACGAGGGTGAACTGATGTGAAGTGGTCAGGACTGATGCATGATGGACATGAATCTCAAGGATACTCCCTAAATACATTGATCAGAAAGGAAAGGATTAAGGTCCACATAGTTCAGTGGTGATAAATTGGTCTTACACACTAAGGAATCCCATGAGGGTGTCATGGTCGATGCTTACTTTAAGCTCACATGAGTCATACAAAATGTTTGAAATGATAGGCAACAAAGACATGATGATCACTTCACAAATAGTGAATCCCTGAGAAGTATAGTGTGGATTACGTGTGGTCAACTGCTTGGGAAGATGGATATTGGGAATTAATCCAAGATGGAGGCCTAATGGAGATAAATCTCAATGATAGAGGGATGCGATATGAAGCCCCTTGTTCCAATATCTCCTTTGGTCTCTACGCACAGAAGAAGAGAATAGGATAAAGGGTGAAACCTTCTACAACAAAGGCTAGGGATTACACCATGATGGCTTCCCTCCCCCACAGATATATGTCGTCCCATGCAAGGAGGATCACATTCTATATGAGGAAGATCTTACCCTGATGGAGACTAGTGGGAATGGAAAATGTATGGGGTGGGTAACCCCATGTATATTACATAGGGTGAGGCCACATTTTAATGTCATGTGTTGGGGACAAGGACACTTGGTAGTTTAACGTTGTACAGCTCAGATGATTAAGATTCAATCCTCATCCCTAGGATGTACATACCCAGTTCAATCTAACCCTTGGTGAAGGAACTTGTAATGGATTATGGAGACATGGTTGTGAAGTGATCCATTTAGGGTCACATTAGTGTGGATATGTGAAAAATAATGAGGCAAATAAATGCAACAAGAGGCACTGCCCAAGGAACCATAAAATCACTTCATACAAACCTGGTGGGTCGTATGAGAGAAGTATGCACATGACATGGGTGTCGCACATAATAGGGTCTCGGACATGGGGCATTAAGGTAAGGATGATAAATAGAGCGCACTAGGAGGGTCACGTAAAATATTGAAAGGAGGAACATATTATAAGAGGTTGTGTTATAGATTGGTTGGTTTTATGTGAAAGATACTTGGGTGATGCTATGGATGGTAAATGGATGATGGGCCTTATGCGTGGAAGTTTCCCAGTTACTGATAAGGAGCGGAAATGGTTGATGGGGGCTTATGCATTGAACTGGCCCAAGTGCTATTATAGAGCAGCAATAGTGAATGAGTCTTACACATGGAAAGATCCTAGGTGTCCTGATGGAAAGCCAATGGTAGATGAGGCTTACACATTGAAGCTTCATGGGTGCTACTATGGAGAGCCAATGGTGGATGGGTCTTACACATGGAAGCTACCAGGGTGCTGCTATAGAGTGACAATGGTGAATGGGGCTTACACAAGGATGCTACTCGAGTGCCACTAAGGAGTGAAAATGGTGAATTGGGCTCACGCATGGAATTTTTCTGGGTTCAGCTAAGGAGCGGAAATGTTGAAATGGTATTATTCATGGAATATTCTCGGGTGTCTCTATGGAGCAGCAATGGTGTATGGGTCTTACATATGGAATATGCCCAGGTGCTATTGTGCAGAGGAAATGGTAAATGGGGCTTCTGCCTAGTAGCTTCATGGGTGCTGCTAAAGAGTAGTAATGGTGAATGGGTCTTTTGCATGGAAGCTTCCTCAATGCCGCTAAGGAGTGTCAATATTTATTGAGGCATATGCAAGGAAGTTGTCATGGTGATTCTAATGAGGGGAAATGTTAAATGTTGCTTATGTGTGGAAGCTGCTCGGGTGCTGCTAAGGAGTGGCAATGGTGAATGGGGATTACGCATGGATGAATCACATAATTGCTTCCACATGTCTAGCCATGAAGGCATATTAACTCACTAGTTGGTTGAGGCATATAATTGAGGCCAATGACTATTAACTAGTGCACAAGCGGGATAACGCCATGGGCGTTGGAATCAGTCTGAACAAAGGGATTTAAAAATTCTAAATTGCATTCCCAACATTTAGAACATAATAGGGGAGGCATGAAAAAGGGAGATAATTCAAATCATAGATTCCAAGTCCCCTTAGGTTGAGATGGAAACAAAGAAATGAGGGAAAACCATTGACCATATTCGAAACATGGGGCCAAACTCAAAGTTTCTTCTAATGTATTTGGGGGAGTTGGCCAAGAATAGCAGGTGAGATGATGTGGCATGGGACCAGGCCATTAGGGGTCACTTCAGTCTTGAAAGGGGATGAATATCCAAATTAATGACACAAAAATCATGAGGTGGAGCTTTGTAATGTCTAAACGGATTCCAATACTCTTGAAATTATGCCAATGGTGATTATGGGATAAGGCATCATACACTTGTTCCATAAGGAATATCTCATTTGGAACAAGATTCATCCATTTATGGAATGATAGGTCATGATACATTTTATATTCATGTAGTGAGGACTATTGGAATATTATGGTTGGTGCATAAAGAAACTCTTGGTTAGAGAAAGATGCATCCTATGATTTTCATATAGGATTTACTATAGTTTTTAATCCTGAATTGAGGAATATTGAAATCATATGGTTGGTGAAAAAGAAATCTCTTGGTTAGACCAAGATGCATCCTATTTTTGTCGTATAGGATGTACTATATTTTATAGTCATGAAGTGAGGACTATTGTAATCTTATTCATGGCACATAAGGCATCTCTGGCTTAGTGAAACAGGAATCCTATGTTTCTTATATAGGGTGTACTACAGTTTAAATTCATATATATAGGACTATTAGGCATAAAGATCTCCTCAATGGATGGTGTTGGTACTTATGCTAGAGCGGCCATTTCTGGTTCAACCATACATGTGAGTCAAGTGATTTGGATTGGAGGAGTTCCTTGAGGAATCGTTCGACTGAAGGTGCTCAGGGAATTGATGATGAGAATCTCAAGTCACGAAATGTAAAAGGTACAAAGAGGAATGCCTCAACTAAAGGTATTTCAGGTAATGTGGAGGACTATATTGAATCATGGTATTTTATAGGTGTCAGTGGGTGCTCATAAGGGCACAATGGGAAATGTCAACACCCTTTCCCGAAAATTGTGTGGTGTGACTCTCATGTTTTCATGGAGGTTAATGATGTTAGAGAAGGGACTGACACTGATCCCAAGTGGGGGTGCGGGGTAACATCCCCCATGTTATTTAATGGTGGTCATGAAGGAAAGAGCTTCGTGAAGGATATGTATTCACTAAGTAGAGGGGTTCCCAAAGCTAACGGTCTAAAAAAGGATAGAAATTCATGGGGATCATGGTCTCACTGAGCATGGGGCTTCACCGAGCTTAGGGTAGTGTGGAGCATAGGGATTGAATAGCTTAGAGCCCCACAGATCATGAGTATTTACATAGCCTTTTGTATCCTGATGGAGCTCCCTCCTTCACAAAGGGTGGTGGCCTTCATGGTGCTTGGAGCACTGCGAAATGGGAGATCGGCTATCGAAGGGGTGGTGTAACCGTCCTTATTAAAGATGTTGATCCAGATATTTATAGGTGATGGAGGTGGCTGAGGCATGCCATAGAGAAAAAATGTGCACCGTGAAGAAAAAATAGCGTTGTGAAGGAAATCACGCTTTGCAACTGGAGGCAGTTCCCTTAAGAATCATGGGGTCATGGAGCCAAACTTCATGGCCTTTGTGGTGATCACCGAGGCTCCAAAAAGTTCATCAGACTTGTATAGGATTCTTTCAAGCCCATTGTGGTGCTATCAGAGGCTCCGTTCAAGTTTCTCTACTCTGAAATAGTTGATGGAGCTCCGCAAACATGCTCTGTGAACCGATTTTCTTTCCCAAATTTGAATGTCCGTAACTCCTAATATGTAACTTCATTTGGGATCTATGACTAGTCAAATCGAAGTATAAAAAATTGGATACGCTCATTGATCTTGTGTGTAAGCAATTGGAATAACCTGTATATGTGTTTTATGATGTCAAATAATTACCCCTAAGAATGGGGTCCAATGAGGATGAGGAGGGCGAGGCAGACCGCATTCTGAGGTAACAAGTAATGAAAACACCCGCCTTGGGGTCCACTATATCTCGATCACATTGAGGAAATAGTTGACCAAATCTCTTAGACCACGTGAGCCATGATCCATGTAGGAAACAATAGATAATAGAAGGTTATTCACATGTACAAGATTTCTAAAGAGTGGAAGATGTGAGGGGGTTAGAATGGGACAACGATCACCATTGGGGGCATCCTAAATGAGGGAGGGTCACAACTAAAGAATAGGGCTTTATAGACAGCTGAATGCCTTCTACCAAAGTGTGTTCTATTGCACGAGCAAGATAATACCAGGGGAATTGGAATCAACCTGTTCATAGGAAAATAAAGAATGAGAATCACAATACCCAATATTCATAACATAATGTGGATGGAATGATGAAAGAGGGTCTTTGTTGACCCAATTCAAAACACATCACTCATATCAAGTTTTCCTAAAATGAGGAAAAAAACGAGGGACAACCACTAACCACATTAAAATCATAGGGGGACAAACTCAAAGTATCGTCTAATGTCTTTCAGAACATTGGAGTCAGATGATAGGTGTGCCTTAAATCCTAGCATCCTAAACATTATGGGCTTACTTCAGACATTAAAGGGAATGGGGATCCTAAATAGATGGAACACAAAGAATAGTGATGGAGTTATGGGATGTTCGAATGGAGTCTAACACTCCCAAAATTATGCCACTGTGATGAAAGCACATTGGGTGAGTCTATCAGTCTGAGAAAAATATTAAACCTTCTTCCAGGATGGACCACTTTGGTGAGGACCTAGGGTGATCTAAATGTTTATGTTGAGTAATGGGGATGATAGATACATAGTTTAGCATCTTATGGTGAGGACGATGCATGGAATAGTTTAACATAATATGATTAGGATGTTGAACATAGTTTTAAGGGAATAATTCATGGACCGGGGATAACAGTTTAAAGACATGTTTCTAGGACATTAGGCTCATAGTTTAAGGTCACAAAGTTTGCACTGTAATCGGGTCCAAGGGGGAAGAATGGTTAATGAACCTGGGGCTAGGCCTGAGGCAAAATTCAGGGGCATCGCTACATATCCCATAACGATGAGAATAAATCCAAACGTAATTCTTGAGAACAATGCGGTTAGAGACCAATGCTGGTTAGGGTAACACTCTCTGATGAGGAAGCTGATGCATCCCATAATTATCATCGGGCATCCTTAACTTATTCCGGGTAGGGGATGTGGTTTAAAGTCTTGTATCGAGCGCTTAGGCACCAAAAAAGAGAAATGTGCAATGTGGTACATATCTTGATGTGAATAAGGAATGTATAATTCCATTCTATACCACGTGTTGCCAGTGGGATTATTTAGACCGTATAAAAGAGGTGTCCTAACACGGGGATAGACCCGAAAAAAAGTTCTAGGGCATTCCTACCTATCCCCTGAGGATGGGAATCAAGCTATATATAGTTCTAAAGGACCCTTGTAGTTTAACATCATACAGTTGGACAGAGAGTGAAAGGGGATATCCTGAGGGGGTACACGATGAATCAATTATAGAACTAATGTTAATTGGAAACAAATCAATCTATAAACCACCATAAAATCCCTAGGGAAATATTAGTTTGAGAGACTGAAGATGGTGAAATTTGGGTTGGGCCCGAGACAAAATGTTTGTTCATTCCTAAGTACCTCATTTGAATGTGAATCAAGCCACACGTAGTTTAGGAAGACCTATGTAGTTAAACATCACATAGTAAAGAATATGGAAATAAGTTTCTCATAGGAGGGATATGCATAGTGCGGATATTATAAACCAAATTTGGATGAGGACCAAAGTAGTCTATGCCACACCACACGCTCCCGATAGAATCCTAAGTTCGAGGGAACAAAGGTGAAAACTATTCCAGGCCTGAGATGAGTTGTCTGGGATTCCTACATATTTCATGAGTATTGGAATCAAGCCACACATATTTATGATATTGTAATTTAACGTCATTCGAGATGAAAGGCATGTGTGGTTTGGCGGCACCAATACACATATGACCAAAACCATTAATCCCACGTGAGTCGTGCTCTTTGTGAGAAACAAGGAGAAGTGATGGGATTTTCCATGTATAGGGAGGCATATATTCGGGTCAATGGAACACTATGAGAATGAAATCCCAATAATACTGACCCACCAACCTAACGCACATAATTGTGCGGAGGGGTAAAACTGAGTGTGTTGGTATTCCAATTAAACATAAGGAAGAAGAAATAAGTGAACCATAGAGCCTGATATCTGGATCACAATAATGGTGGTGTGATGATGTAGAATAACTATTGAACATGATCAAAACATGGCATCTGTTTCATATTAGCCTGAAGTGGGGAAGGCAAATGTGGGTCAACTGCTGACCTTGTTCAAAACACAGGTCCTGCCACAAAATTTCATCTGAGATATTTTGAGGTGTTCGCTTGAGACGATAGCTGAGACAATATTACATGAGACCAAGAAATAAAGGGTATCGCTTCAGACATATAAGAGGATGTAGATCCAGATAAAGGGATCACGGAGAATGGACGTGAAACGATGGAATTTCCATGTGGAATAAAACATTTTCGGCTCTACACCATAGTTCATTTTAGTATTCCAATGAGATGTGTTATATTGAAGGAGTTGAATCCATTTCAATGGACAAGGGTCTTGGGGATGTAATCACCTATTTTTAGGACATAGAGTTGACCATTGATAGGGGACTTGGTTTAATAGAATTTGAAAAGGATGGAGAAGAAGAAAAACCTAATGTGGAAGAGGACCAAAGAGGCCTTCCCACATTTGACACATTCCTGGGGCAGTACCAAAAGATTAATATCCATGAGTTCCTATATATCCTATGAGGATGAGAATCAAGCCATACATAGTTTGGGAAAGATCCATGCAGTTTATCGTTGTGCAAAAATGATGTAGGAGAATTAATGGAAGATCCTGAAGGGAAATACATGGAATGGCTATCCTAAACCTTATATGAATAAGTAAAAAAGAATTTTTTACCACACCCCATACTTCAGACAGAGTTCTGGAAAAGAGGCTGCAAAGAGGGTAGGATATGAGGTACCTGAGGCTACACCCATAGACCAAATGTGTGGTTGTTCCTACGTATCGCATGAGGATGGGAATCAAGACATACCTAGTTCTAGAAGATGGCATGGTAGTGTACCAATTCTAGGGGAAATATTTTTTCCAGGTCAGGCCCATACACCACAAGAAGCAGTATTTAATGAACCATGATTATTTTTAGGGAGGATGTGTTTTTTTAAGGAAAAAACCTAGGACGGAAATCTGGGCATCACTGTAGGAATCAAAACATGTCTAGGCCGTGAAAAATGGCATGGTAGATGACCAGTAGAAAACATGATGTTCCCTCGAGTGAGGAAACCACAATGTGGGGCCACTTTCTTTCATGATTCCAGGACGATGGTGTCACAGTTTAGGGTCGTATAATAGGACAAACCCATTAATTTTAACATCATGTAGAAATGATGAAATAGTTTAAAGTCATGTAGGACCATGAAATATATTTTAATGTCACATGGCTTGGACGGCCATAGAAGAATGAGGTTATAAAGGGAATGTGAAAGGTGTGATAAATCATACCCGATGAAAATGAGGACATCAGTCCACACCACATTATGCATGACCCCATTGGGAGGGGACCTCATGCCAAGGGGACCAAAAATATCAGAGGATATGGGGCTCGACTCGAAGTCACAATGTTTGGGTCTTCCTATGTATCCCATAAGGATGGAAATCAAGCCATACATTGTTCTTGAAATGTTGTGAAATTTAGAATCATACAACAAGGATGAGGGGCAGTCTTAGTTTATATTTTTAGAACTCAGACCAAAAGAAGTGATATTCTTCCAAGAGGAAGAAAACATTAACCATGTCCCTAATCCCACATAAACTACACTTGATGTGGGAAAGAAGGGCAGATAAGATCATCACAATATGTGGAATACATAGAAAGGGGAAATGGCGTGGAGCCCCAAACAACATCACTTCATTGATTCATCCTCTTAACTTGAAATAGAACGCTATGGGATATCACCAAGAGTGTTGAAATTACACTTCATCATGATAGAGTGGAGAGGTATGTGAACTATGAAACTAGAAATTAAGGCTTAATGGTGTAGCATAACGTTTGCGGATGACTTTTGACTATGTTCGAAACACAGAGTTCATATCATGTTACATAAAATGGGGAAATAATTAGCATCTACTACTAACCATATTCTCAATGTAGGGCTTGTGTCACATTGTCGTTTAAAATCCCTGGGGATGCTAGCCCAATAATGTAGGTGAGAACTGAGGGCTAACATCTATGCCCCTCGGGGATCCCTTCAGATGTGAATGACGATGAAAATCTAAATTAAGGGAAAAATGAATCATGAAAAAAGATAAAAACATGTTTTGTAGAACCCCACACATGAGGTCCCAAACCAAAGTGCATCTAGGCACGTTGGGGAATTGACAAGGAGGGTCGAGGGGCCTAATTTGAGAATGTATGACTCGATAAGATGAGTGGAGGAAAGGGGATAGAGATATCTCAAGAAGGAGGTATGTTCCATGTCTGTTGCATACCCAACGTGAATGGGGACATAAGACCATGTACACCACATACCCCCCTCAGAGGAAATAGGCCAAGTGGCCAGAAGGAAGATAAGGTTTCTAACAAATAGTGCTGGACATGAAGATTAAATGTTCGATCATTTCTATGTATTCCATGTGAATGGGAATCAAGTCATATGTAGTTCTAAAATGTTGTGTAGTTTAACATCATACAAAGAGGAAGTGGGGGAGGGGTATCTCAAAGAGGAATTTGTAGGGAGTGGCGAATAACCCAACATGAATGATGACATAATGACACATACACCACACCATTCATATTTACAAGAAAAAACACAGGATAAGTGGCCGAGAGAAAGAATAGATGAACTCCGGCTAGACCCAAAAATAAAATATTTGGGCATTGCTACATATACCATGTGGATGGGAATCAATTCATACATAATTCTCAAGATTCCATGCAGTTTGACGTCATACGACAAGGATGTGGTATATATTAGTTTATGGTCATATATCTTAGAACATAGATGCCCAATTTAATGTAGTGTGTGTGGGAAAGAATGGAAGAAAATGTGAATCATCACACCTATCATCTGAGAGACCATGGGGAAACAATAACAATTAAGTATTACTACTGGCCATGTTTGTAACATAGATTCCATATCATATAAAATAGAATAGGAAAAAATAATTATTCATTGACCACTGATGATATTCGCAATGTGGGACTTGTTTCAAGTTTTCATTCGAGATCCTTTGAATCAATTTCCCAAAACAGTGGGTGAGCCAAGGTGGCATGAAACAAAATTGTTAAAGGGGCTCCTTTCAAATGTGAATTATGTTGGAGACCCAAATTGAATGATGTGTAATGTGTTGTGGTGCCTGTTCTATTTAAAGTTTTGGTATAAGGAAGATGTATGAAGGATAAGTGACTCAAAGGTGATGTGTGTGGCATGGAAACGATAGCCTAATGTGAATGTGGACATAGATTCCATACCACACTTTACAATACTATTCTAGAACTTCGTCCAAGTGTCCAAAAAGGTTAAGGGGCCTAAGGCTGGGCCACAGATGAAAAGTATGGGTTCTCCTAGGTATCCCATGATTATGGGAATCAAGCCATAAGTAGTTATGAAATGTCATGTCGTTTAACATCATATGATAAGGACGTAAGATATCTTAAATTAAGGTCATAGAGATCATAACATTTTTTAGTTTATCGTCATGCGGGATGACGGTGGGGGTTAAACGTCCCGCATGACGAGTGTGGATAGTTTAACATCTTGCAGGATGGTAATATAGTTTAATGTCATACCGGACGAGTACTGGGTAATTTTACATCCTTCAGCCTAGATAAACTATGGAGTTCAACATCGTTTGGTAAGATGGGATAGTTTAAAGTCATTTCGGACTAGGAGAATTACTAATTGAGGAATTTAGAATTGTTGAGATGAGTAATACACTCACCATCCATAGTGACCAGGGAGTATGAACTATTGCAGTAGACCTTCTGAATTAGATAAGGCCCCTCCCATTAGAGCTCTCGCATTGGTGGATTCCTACCGGGTATCATTGGCATTCTCGTGGCCAACACCATGGAAACTTGTTATAAATAACGAAGGTTAACTTTCTTATTCAAGGATCTATATATCTTTTTCTGATGCCTCTAAAGATTGTGCAGGGAACAAGACCTATTCTTATCAAGCAATTCTAGTTAAGACATTTGGATTTCGGGTACTATGTCTGGTGTTCGTTGGTCGCAGATAGCTGCGCGTAATGGGTGTAAGTTAATATGTATTTGTAGGAATACCTACTTTTAGTAAACCATGGAATATGGGGTCACCTGATTGGAATTACGAGTGGTCAACCGATAAACCCAAGGGGCATTGGGGACCTTGTTCAGTCAACTCTTCTTTTTTAGACCAACCATATTCTACATAATGTCAGAGAGGTTTTTTTGGAATGCCTCAATCTTCCCATTTTCTTGCACATGATAGAGGTAGGTAATATTAGAAAGGATATTGTACATTAAAGAAAACTTATTCTGATTATCCACTCAGAATTTGGTGCGGTTATCGATGAGGACAGCGTGATGGAATCCAAATCAGTAGATAATATTGGAGCACACAAACTCAACAATTGGATTGTACTTGACTTCCTTGAGTTGAGATACTTCTTCCCACATGGAAAATAAATCCACTTTAGTCAAGATAAACCTGCAATGGTGAGCTTTCATCGGTGGATTTGGTCCTACGACATCAAGTCCACATAACTCAAAGGGCCAAGATTACTTGGTATTTTAGAGAGGTTTTGGTGTCTGATTCATAAGATTAGCTTGAATATGGAACACATGGAACCTCTTGGAAAACTCAATATAGTCGTGGATCATGGTGTGCTAAAAATATCCCAACTTCCGAATTTTATGAGAGAGTTTTGGCCTTGTCTGATGATCCCCACAGGAACAAATATGAACCTCCTACATGACCTGATAAATCTCACCTCCTTGAATGCAATAGAGGATAATGCCATCAGAACCATGTCTGTATGGGATCTTCTCAAGACTATGACCACACTTGAGTGTGAACTCCACTGTGCACCGATGGAATCACTCACGTTTAGCATGGTCTGTTGGGATATTACTAATATGGATACAATCAATGATGGGACTTGTCCAGCTTGGGGTCCTAGCCAACACAATGGCAGGGGGACCTAGAGGTCTTGATGTGGAGGAACCAGTGGTATGGTTGCTTACCTATGGGATATCATCATCATCTGGAATGAAGAGAGTGATGAATCTCTGATGTACCACTTGGATAATCAAATAATCTAGTTGGGCTCTACATGATATGTAGTAAGGATATCCAGGGCATCAGCTCGACTGTTCTGTGATTTAGGGTCCTTAGTAACTTCTGGTTGAGAAGGGAACTAAGTAATAAGCTAGAGACTATGCTCTAACAGTAGTACGAGATCTAGTTTCCAGACAACGTAGTCACTGTTGATCTACATGATGACTAGTTCGGAGTCCCCTTTCACATTCAACTAGAGAATGCAAATCTCGAGCGCCAAATCGAGACCAGTGATGAGATACTGGAACTATTCCTCATTGTTGGTAAAACCTTATGACAACATGAATGAATAGGGAAAGATAACTTATTCAAGCATGATAAATATGATACCCAGGCCCACTCTATTGAGTCTTGGATTGATGAGTCTCCTTTTGGTGGTTCTCTAGAAAGTTCCTTCAATGTGAATTTTCCAACATGGAATATCCTGATCTACTGAGAGGATCACCTTATCTAGAAAATCAACATCTAGATACTTCCCTATGAGAGCTAGATGGGTGACAATAAAATATGCCACGGTATGTCCCTTGACAACCCTTTTGGGAAAAAACTTGATTTTAAATTATTATAGTATCACTGCTCACTATGAAAGAATGCCTATCAATATGGCATAGTTTAGAATGTACTTCAGCAGATATTCTCAGGAAACTATCTGTATCTCATGGTCTGGTATGTAGTTTCACAATTTTTTCCCTGTGTATACCAGTGCATGGAAGCTCTTCTTGACAGAGGATTATCTGGTCATCACATCAAGGATCATGTGACTTAGGTTGTATAGATTGTTTTTTATTCCCTCATTTTTTATGCGAGAAGGGCACCAAGAGATCATTCCAAATAGGTAAAATAAATAATAATTATATTTTCAAGAATATGTGACATCAAAACTAGAGTTTGTATTAGGTACTTCTTGATCTCCGAAAAATCAGTCTGACACTCCTCATCCCACTAATAATCGGCACCATTCTTCATGAGATGGGAAAAGGTATTACACTTTCTAGCCAGGTTTACGATGAATTGATGTAAATAGGCTAAGTGGCCTGTAATGCCATAAAGATCCCAGATGTTTCAAAAAAAATAAATCTATGTTATGGACTAGATCATTTCTGGATCAATCTCAATGCCTATTTATCTGACAATGAAGTCGAGAAAAACTCTAGAAGTGTCCTAGAAGGAACACTTCAATGGGTTCATCTTCATATGGTGGGAATGGAGGAATCCAAACACTTTCTCAAGATCATTGAGATGGTATTGATTCTATGTAAATCTAACAACTAGATTATCCACATAATATTTCCCCAATTTCCTAAATATTGGATTGAATATGCGGTGCATGGAATGCTGATTGGTAGCACCTTCTTTCCTTAGACTGAAAGGCATTACTTGAAAGTAAAAAGTACATTGTGTTTCCATGAATTCTATAGAATCATCATCCTCAATGGACATTTATACTTGAATATACCTAGAATACCCATCCATGAAAGAGAGATCCTAGAATCTAGAAGTAGCGTCAATCAACAGTTCTATCACAGGAGGGGGGAAGTCATCCTTTGGATAGTGAAATTTGAGATACCATAAGTTAATACAAACCCGGATATGTCTATTAATCTTCTTGATGGTAATGATGTCAGCGAACCATCTGGGGTACTGGATATCCTTGGAGAAATTGTCTTTGATGAGCTTAACATCCTTGGCCTCGACCATGGCACTGTGAGAAGGGTGCATCTTTCTAGGAGATTATTTGAACTCGTGATGATTTGATGGAAGATAGAGATGGTGGATGGAAACCTAAGGATCTAACCCTGACATATAGCCATAACACCAAGAAAATAAATCTCGATGTTGTTTCTCATGTCCACGTATCCTTGTTTATCTACAACATGCATAGAGGCACTTATCAATGTTGGTTTCAGATCAGTCTCGTTACCAAGGTTTACCTATACTAACTCATAGACCATGGGGGATATTCCCTCGTAGAATGTAGGAGGATCATCATCCAAATTCTATTCATCATCGACGTTGATGGGATCATTGGAAAGAGGTGATTCTTCTGAGTCAAATCATCCTAACAGGACACTGGTGCCAACATGAGCAGCGGTGGACACCTCAATAGGGAGCTCTTGTACTACTAAAACTACAGCGATAAAAGCTATTGAACCGATAAAATATGGCCTTCAACCCAAGGGTCCACATTTGATCATATTAAAGATATATTTGGGCATTGGATTGATCAGGATTATACCAGCATGGAAAAATAAGAAATCATAACAAATTTTCATTTCCATGTGGTGGACATTGGAATACCTTATGCGAGTACGGGATCTGGGATCACTTGAACCTGATTTTTATAGGAATACGTGGGGATCTTCTAGTGTTCTTCATTCCAGAGAAAACAAAACATTTCCCGAAATTTTGGGTCATGGCCTCCAATCGTTGGATTGGGAAAATGTAGGCATCATCCAAGTCTGTCCATGGGTTAGTCACATCTATAGCGTGTTCAACCTTATTATTCTGAATCTGGTTGTTATTCCTCTTATAATAAAAGATTTCCAAGAATCTAGTTTCACAGGAGGGAAAGGGAGACACATCACATTAGAGTACACCTACTCAACCATTGAGTAGTTTCTTAAGGAATTGGTGATATGAAGAAGGGATCCTCGCATGTTGGTGGATCCATAGCTTACCCATCAACATGTTGTAAAATGAGTATTGTGAGACAACCACGAACTCAGTGCTGAAAACTAGGTGACTGAAATGGGATTTATGAGAATCGTTCAAATTGTTTTATATTCTATCCTATCATTAACATTAATTTTTAGGTCTGATGGAATCATATCAATCTCGGATAGTCCCATATTTTAGAGTGTATGTTTCAAGATAAGGTTGATCCAAGAGCCTATGTCGACAAGACAACGAAGAACCTCCATGCTATTGAAATGGACAGTAATGTATAGTGGGTAGATTTTCCCATGTATAAAGGAGCCTCTATATTCCATATATAAAGAGATAATGGTCTAACATTCTTCATGGTCAACTTCCTCAGCATGGAAGGCTTCTGTGTGGCTACATCTGCCTCAAACAGGAGGGGACTTCTTAAAGCCTCTAAAAGGGCTACATGCATCTCTATTGATAGGCGAAGAGCCTCAAGGATACAAAGATTTTTTTAATGCTGGAAAGATGCTTGAGATGATCATAATTCCATTCCTAACATTAACTCTTTCTGATAAGAGGTCACTCCATGACACGAGGTATGAAAGGCCCTGGTAGTTGAACCCGTAGCTGACTGGTGTTGGAAATATACTGTTGCCCACTAGTTTAAGAATGTAGAACAACTACCAACTGAGGGAAAGGTGACTTTAGTATATCCACAGAAGAATATGGTTGATCATTGATTGACCATGGTGGATATACCAGGTTGAGTAGTACAAACTACGGTGGAGGAAGAAATGATGAAACGGGATGAGAAGGCTGCACATGCTTACTTCTGCACTGGTCCTGCATTATGGTCTAGGTGGAATGCATAAAATGCCTGGAAGCACTGAAAAATGTATTACGGAAATTCACATAACCATGTCCCCATCGACGATGGCATCAGTTCGGGTAATTATGGGGATCTGCCCATATTTCTCCATCATCAGGAACCATGTAGGTGTTTACCAGCTCAACAATGTTAACTAAATCATACCATTGATCACATCTTGAAGAATCATCCATCATTGGGATGATTCTGGGGGTAATATCCATCTCCAAGGGTTTTAAATCTCCGAGATTATGGGTTGGATATGGCATAGGTGGATGGATATTCTTTCCCTTGAATCATCTATTCTTTCTCTTCTAGGAAGAGGAAGATTGAAATGTTGATGTAGAAGTAGTGGTTGTGGGTAACGTTACGACTTCAGAAGGATATGGTTGATTCAATAGTGTAGAGATAATACCATGGGCATGGGAAAATTCCTTGTGAACCATCCAGTCATCATATTTTTGAGACCCACGATTAGAAACCCACTTCAATTCCTCTTCACTATCACCGTTGCTTTCATGCTTTATGAACACACATGCCACCTGTGCCAGAGATGGACCTATCTTGAATTTATTGTTTTTGACCTGGACATACATACAGTATTTAAACACATATTACTACATTAGGGTGTTCCCAAAAATATGGTGATAGGGGTAGTAAGTTGGGAGATCAATGAGATCTGTCTCTTTGGGCCTCCTACATTTTAGAAATGTTATGATTCCCTCGTCCAAGGCGCTTTGGAAATAATCGGGGACCTGAGGCTCATTAAATGAATAGTTTTAGTTATTTATATCTAGAAAGCGGGCTCTAGGAGTCTGTCCTTGGTGGGTGGATGAAAGATCCTATCGAGGAGGTTAATCCTAATTATCTCACCTCGGTGGTGGAATTGCATTATGTGGGGGCGCCTTTCAATAATGAGGTGGGAACTACTGGGCTGGAGGTTGTGCCTGAGGTGGTGGGACTTGGAAACGCTATGGAGGTGGCTCCATTGGTAATAAATCCAACTGCTTGGGGCCTTTATTTGTGTTCTGTGGCATGTTCATCTTTATAATCTCCTCTCATGTGAACTACCGGAGTTAATGGACGTGCCTTCTTGGCTTGATGCAATGCTTCCTATAGATGATGGGATTTGTCAGATAAATCCCCAAATCGCCCTTAGTAGTTTGGAGTGATGATAGAGGGTACCAGTTCGGTATTGATATTCCCCACACACATTGTCAGCAACTATTTCTGAGTCAGTGACATATCAAGGGATTATGTGAGGCCTTTCCATATGGCGATAAAGTATGGTATGCATTTGTCGGGCCTCTACTTTCATTTGAAGAAGTTAGTAATACTCGTCTTGTCGGTGGTGGAACTAAACATGTAATGAAACTACCTACCATGATCCACCATACCATCTATTGACCCAATGGGTAGCTAGATGTACCAAATGAATGCAGGCCCCTCTAGTGTCTATATGAAACATCAGAGTTTGGTGGCCTCTTGCTGCGCTGGAGTTCCCAGCAAGGGTCCACACCTTGAAATAAAGTACTCCAGATGTTGTAGTGGATCACCCATAGCATTAAAGGAGGAGAAGGTACGATTTATGAAACCAGGAGGCTCTGTCATATAATCCACCCATGCCAGATATGTCTTACCATCAGTCAGGATCACCACCTATTGAGTTTATAGGGCCTTGAGGTGTTCAATGAGAGCGACCATTAGATAATCTTGGTGGGGGTTCCTGTATTGAAAGGATATCTGACCAACAGTACATTGGAAGATTTATCAACATGATAAGGAGGCCTAGAAGCTTTTTGAGTGGCTGGTGAGTTTATTTTCAGGGCCGCTATAGGTAAGACATGTGGAGTGGCTGGTGGAACCCAAGATGGGTTCTGAGGAAGGTTAGTGTGCAACTTGGGAGGATTTGGTGATGCATATCACACCCCATTTCCATAAACTCTAGCCTCTACCTTATATATATGGGGAGGATGGTCAAGGTCACTGGGAGTAATTTTTTTGCGGGGATGTTATACTTTCCCCTATTTCCCCGATCGAAGATTACCATAGTTTGGTCTTTATTCTGCATCACATTTAGCAAGAAATTCATCGACCATCTTTTTATGTTGCATGAGATGTTGATGAAACATACCCTTTTTAGGATCATCCATAATTTTTTTAACTATTCCAAATGGGGTGGAGGTTTTCATAGCCCTAGCTTTCTCTTTACCTTTATTGGGTCCTTAACCAAGGGATAATGACTCGGAAGGTGCAATAATTCCCAGTAAATTTCCTTATTGGTGAGTAAACCTTACCAAATGATCCAATAGGCGTGTCACCACCCTGGGGGTTTGTTATCCTCTAGGATATCTATCTCAGTCTCTTCCTCTGATAGGTTGTCCATGTTGACTACAATTCTACCTGAAGGCATATCATTAATATCACCTGGAAAGATGGTATTGTTCCAGATATAACTAAAATGAAGGGAATCATACTACCCCAACCACTAATCATAATTTTGGGGGAAGCCTTCTTTAATTATTATGCGAAGCACTGTGAAGATCTGGACATAACATTGTAGGAGGGTTTGATGGAAATTGGGCGACTTAGGGCATTGATCCATAGAGAGTGCAGCCAAGTCGACCATAGGGAATTGCTGGATGAGGTTGTCAAATTGTTCTTGGGTCATGGGGTAAGCCACCCATCGATTACAGAGGAAGATTCATTTTTTCTAGAGAGTTTTTAGGAAGCACATGACCTCCTCCTAGCTAAGAGATTTGGGAATACTAAAGCCTTCAATTGCAATGGGCCAGAAAATCCTGGGGAATTGGTCTGCTATAAGAATGTCCCCCAAACTCGTTGGATCGGGCTCAGTATTAGTCCATTGTTCACCCCATTCAATGACTAGGGAAATTTAAGGGACTTGTAATGGTACTGAAGTGGACCGTTGTGATGGTAGACTGGCCAGTTGAGAGTACAGTGTGTGAGATGATAGGATACGACATATTGGGATGTTTTCAGATGAACGCGGGGAGGGCGTCCATGTCAACTCGTTGTAACATGATTGGGACCTCCACTGGAAGATTTAGAGTAGTTAGTACCTCCTATGGATCTGGTGGGAGCATGGTTAGTGTTTCCATGTTCATTTACCTTGGCAGTGATGGTATGAGGGTTCCATTCTACCGGTCAAACTAAAAACACGGATGAACACCGTGTTGAACTCTAATAAAGTAGGGAAGACCTCCGCTTCTCAGATTTTGGGGATGGGTAGGACCATTGTCACCAATGGTAAAACACGGGAAGACCTCCCTAGTGATGGTTTATTGAGTGAGGAGGATCTTCGCATCGGCGACCAGCAATAGGAGGAATGTCACCATACCTGGGATCACAAGTGAGGAAGAAACCAATGTGCTGGATGTCAGTGTGGTGGGGAGGTCCTTCTCCTGGAATGTTAGTGGAAGGGGAAAGGACTCCATGTTGATCAAGAAAGAGGGGAGTTCCCCCTCTCTCATTGATGGTGGCATGGGGAGGACCTCCATGCTGACGTCATCACCATGAGTCATCCCGAGATTGGTACTACCGGTTTTTGAGACCAAGAGAGTCATCCTGACCTACCCATGGGGCGGCTGAGGCCTCGATCCGTGTTGGGAATTTAACGTCCCTTGTTGAGTTTAAATTGGGAATTGATTGTATTCCTCAAAAGTGGCATGGGTCACTCTATCCATTGATGATGATTCCCCCTAGCGGGTGTCCTCCTTAGGTTGCAGCCAACGTTAGTGTTGGGTTAACTGAACTGTGGCCAGTGGTGCAGGTGTGTAACTCACCTACTCCTCAGGTTGTGGGATAGGGTGGTGGCACAGATGTGGCCTGGTGGGAGCCCTACTTGTTGAACCCTGAAAAGAATCATAGTTGGGATGGACTACACTTCCCCTGCCTCTTTGGAATAAGGGAGAGAGTCGTCAATGAATTTCTGGGAGAGACTCCTGAAACAGTTGTATTTTGGAGTGGGGAGAAGTGGCCCCTTTTGTGGTCCTTAGGGACAATAGAAATTACGAGGAGAAAAATATACTAGGTCCAAATTGTTTGTATCCCAAGATGGTATAATCCATTTTTCCTCATACCGTCAAACAAGGGTGTTGATCACCCTACTATGAATGAGTTTATATGGTGAGAGGGGGTTTGGGCACCTAGCAGCCATGGATATAGAGGTCATCACAGAAGAGATGGAGCTATGTCAGATTCCGGCAATGGCGTTTACATGGCCACTATGTTGATGGGTTGGTGGACATCGGTTTCATGATATAGATGCTTGGGTCCTATGAAGCAGGAAGATTCCACCATTATCACTGAAAGTAGGAAAGAAAAGTCAGGTGCCCATGTTCTATTCTGTCACCCATGATTGGTAAAAAGGATTCGCGCTAAAAACGCCCTAGCCTAGGATTTCCAATGTTCAACAGTCTCGATCTCTGGTGAGTATCATGCCTAGACCACTATTTTCATGGTGGTACCTGGAACTAGACAGCTGAATCAAGTGAAAAAATTATTTACTAATGTCTCAAAGGCTATTAATCTCTACATTAAGAAGATGATTCACATCGGATTCACCATTTCTATTTTTAACACTTTTGTCGGGGTGCGGATCCCTCTATGGGGACGCACTAGCTGTTTCCCTTCATTTCCTCTTTCCAATGGCAGGCATCATTATTCTCTTATTCAGGGATGTCTTCTCCTTTACTGAAATGATATGATGGTATGTCGGTCTCTCCTTCAGTGGATTACTCCTTAGAATCCATCTCCAAGTTCAGGTCTGCATTAATGATTCAGAAGTTGTTTTTGAAACTCTTCCCTATTGTCATATCTTTAGGGATTCTAGTTAATTACACTTCTTCTGTTATTACATTCGATGGGGTCAAATCCAAGAAAAAACATTCTTTCAGAAGAGTAGTAACATGGGACATCACTGGCATGTCCGGATGCTGAAACACCAAAGAACTTGGGTTTCTTCCCCTTATGATTAGGCTTCTTGAGGGAACAGAATCCTGAGGCATCCCACAACGAGTGTAGAGAATTATATACCACAGGTATATCCCTAGGGTTTTCCTCAGCATCCCATGTTTAACACAGGGTATTCTATGAGTTTAACGCATAGTGGAGATGAATAGAACTGATCAGAACACATATGAGAGTGGATATGATGGGCACATTGTAAATAGGGAGCATCTAGAAGGTTTATTGGATGGTGGACCAGAACGCCCAATGAGGAATGATCCAAGGTGGTGTGTCCCATAGAGGGAATATATCACACCGTGAAGGTTGATCTTGACACTATTGAGGGACGATCAAGGAATGTGAACCTCGGAAAGGGGAACCCCAAGGTTTACAATTGGATGGGATTGAACTTTATGAAGGTTTCCAACATACCTTTTGTAGATGATAGGGATCAAAACCCATGTAGTTCGAAGGGTGATACATGGAATCAGGGTGTACACAAAGGACAATGACCCGAAGACAAGCTCAGGATTACACATGGGTAGCAACCCATCACAATAGGGACACTCTTGGTTCGATGGTTATGGATTCTTTTTCCCTTATGCATGGCTATCTTCCTAATGTAAGGGAATGATTTCACCAGGATGTGGTGACCCGAGTATGAATTAGGATGGATATAGATTTTTGAACGATGTGGATAGGAGTAATGGGGTGGATCCTGCGTGAAGATGACGATTATGTTGGGAATGAACCTCAATGAGGATTCATTTGTATCCCCATGGTACAGAATCAATGTACACGTAGTTTGGTGGGGAGATGGGTCATCTAAAGATATGTCCCATGACAATGGACACATGGATGGGACCCAAATGAAGTATAACCTCTATGTTGGGGCATGACCTTCCTAAAACCCCAATGTTCAAGGGAGAGAGCAGGATGTGACATGAAAAATGGGTTTGGACTTTAGGGAGGCCTCCAACGTATCCTCGTGGAAGGGAATAAAATTACATGCAGTTCAGAATGGGGCATGCAATTAGGGTGTACACAAAGGATAGTGACTTGATGAAATGATAGTGTTTACACGTTGTTAGAAGCCTAAGAGTTAGTCTTGTGCCACTTAGGGATGGACCAAGGATGCGGGTCCCAACAAAGGTGACACCAAAGTTTACCAGTGTTTGGGGGTTAACCTCATGGAGGCTTCCTACATACCTTTACTAGGATATAGGGATCAAAACATATTTAGTTCAAATAGGTTTACCAGTGTTTTGGGGTTGAACCTCAGGGAGGATTCCTATGTACCCTATCTTGGAGACAAGGTTCAAACCCAAAGTAGTTAAAATTTGTTTACTAGTTTTTGGGGATGAAACTTAGGGAGGATTCCTACATACCCTGTCTATGAGACAAGGATCAGAACCCATGTTGTTTGAATAGGTCAACCAGTTTTTGTGGTTTAACATTAGAGAGGATTCCTATATACCCTATCTAGAAGACAGGGATCAAAACCCACATAGTTCGAATGAGTTTACCACTAGTTGGGGTGGAACATTAGAGAGGTTTCATACGTTCCTGGTCTTGGAGACATGGATCAATACCAATGTAGTTCAAATGTATTTACCAGTGTCTGGGGTTGAACCTCTGAGAGGCTCCCTACGTACCATGTATATGATACATGGATAAAAACCCAAATAGTTCCAACAGGTTTACCAGTTTTTCGGGGTGAAACTCAGGGAGGCTCCTACGTACCATGTCTAGGAGAGAGGAATAAAAACCCACATAGTTCTAATAGCATACATTTTATCATATTGCAGGATGAAAAGGGCCATACAGTTTAACATCATGCGGGACAAGGGTGAACCGATGTGAAGTGGTCGGGACTGATGGATGACAGACTTGAACACCATGGATAATCTCTAGCTACCTTTCCTCTAAAGGGAAAGGTAAAATGTCCACATAGTTAGGTGGTGATAAATGGGGCTTACACACTATGTCATCCCATTGGGGTTTCATGGTCAGTTCTTACTCTATGCTCACATGAGTCATGCATAGTGTGAGAAACAAGAGGCAACAAATACATGACGATCATGTCATGAAAGGTGCATCTATGAGTATTAGAGTGGGGATTATGAGTGGTTAGCAGCCCATGGAGATTGATAATGGGACCTACTCATGGATGGAGGCCCAATTGTAGTAATGACCAAAGAGATAGATATGGGTAATTGATTCCCCTATTCCTATATCTCTTCTAGTATTTACACATAAAATAAGAGAGGATGAACAAGGGTTCTACCTCATACATGAAAGTTTTTGGATTACACCAAGACGGTTACCCTCTCCTGCAGACAAATGTCATCCAATGAAAGGAGTATCTCATTCCATGTGAGGATGATCTCACTCCCATTGAGACTAATGGGTGTGGGAAATGTCTGAGGTGGGGCCCCCTGTGAATATTGTACAGGGTGAGAAAATAGTTTAATGTCATGTTCTGGGGATGAGGATGATTGGTAGTTTAACGTCCAATATCTCGGATGATGAGGATTCACTCATCACCCCTAGGACAAACAAAACTGGTTTTCACTAACCCTTGGTGAATGGAAGGAACCCACAATAGTGTATAATGAAAGGGTTGTGGAGTGATTCATTGAGGGGCCCACATTATCTTGGCTATCCGAAGAATCAATATCCTTTAGCGTGCTTATATAAAGAAGCATGATGCAAATCAACACAAAATGAAGCTCCACCCAATGTACCTTGAAATCAATTTGTACAAACCAAGAGGGTTGTACGGTAGAAGTATGTGCATGATAGGGGTGTCACATGTAAGAGGGGCTCGAACATGGTTCCTTAGGGTAAGGATGATGCATTGAGTGAAAAAGGAGGGTCACGTACAAGATTAACGGGGTGCCGATAAGATTAGAGGTTTTTCACAAGATTGGGTGGTTTCATGTGAATTCTTCGTAGGTGCTTCTATGGAGTAAAAAATGGAAGATGGGGCTTATACATGGAACCTGTATGAGTACCTCTAAGGAGTGGAAATGGTTGATGAGGGCTTATTCATTGATACAACCCAGATGATACTATAGTACAATAATGGAGGATGGGGCTTACGCATGGATTTTTCCCGGGTTCCTTGAGAGAAAGTCAACGGTTGATGGGGCTTATGAATGGAAGATGCTTGGGTAATTCTATGGAGTGGCTATGGTGGATGGGACTTATGCATGGAAGTTACTCGAGTGCTACTAACTAGTGACAATGGTGAATGGGTCTTACGTATGGAAGCAACCTTGGTACCACTAAGGAGTAGTAATGGTGAATGGGGCTTCCACATGGAAGTTTCCTGGGGGCCACTAAGGAGTGGAAATGGTGAATGGGTATTACGTAAGGGTGTTGTGTGGGTTCCACTATGTATCATCAATGGTGGATAGGTATTACGCATGTAATCCACACATGTTCCTCTGAGGAGTGGAAATGGTTAATCGGACTTATGCCTAGAATCTGACTGAGTGCTGCTAAGGAGCGGTAGTGGTGAATGGGTCCTATGCATGGAAGTTTCCTTGGTGTTGTTATGGAGAGGAACTGGTGAATGGGGATTACACATGGAAGATGCTCGGGTTCCGCTAAGGAGCGGAAATGGTGAATGGGGATTACACATGCAAGTTTCTCAGCTGATGCTATGGAGTGGAAATAGTGAATTTGGCTTACACATTGAAGTTTCTCGGGTGCTGCTAAGGAGTGACCATAGTGAATGAAACTTCCACATGGATGCTTCATGGGTGCCGCTAAGGAGTGAAAATGATGGATGAGGATTATGTAAGGAAGAAACACATAATTTCTTCCTCATGTATGGCCATGATGGAATCCCAACTCACTGGTGGGTTGAGGAATAAAATCGAGGAATACACCTATGCACTAGTTTACAAGAGGGATAATTCTAAGGGAATTGGTATAAGTCTGAACAAAGGGAGATGAAAAGTGTGGATCACATTCCCATCATTTAGATCATAATGGGAGAGGGAATGGTGAAGGAGAAAACTACTGACCATATTCAAGTCACATAATCCACACCGCAATAGCCTAATATGGAAATAAATAAATGAGGGCCAACCGCTAACCATATTCGAAAAACAGTTCCAAAATCATTGTGTCATCCAATGTATTCGAGTGAGTAAGACTAAAATGGTAGGTGAACTAATTTTTCATGGGATTGGGCTGTTTGGGGATCCCTTTATACCTGAAGGAGGATGAATATATGAATGAATGACACATGAAGCATGAGGTGGAGTTTTTGAAATGCTCGAATGGATTCAAAAAATCTTCAAATAACTCTACTATGATCATGGAATCAGGTATCTTACACAAGTCACATAATTCATCTCTTATTTAGAATAAAACACATCCTATTATTGAATAATATGGAATTATACATTTTAAATTCATGCACTGAGGACTATCGACATCTTACAGTTGGTGCATAAGGAATCTCTTGGTTAGAGAAAGAGGCATCCTATGTCTGTATTATAGGATGCACTACAGTCTATAGTCTTGAAGTCAGGACTATTGTAATCATATGGTTGTTATATAATTAATCTCTTGGGTAGAAAAATAGGCATTATATTTTTGTCGTATATGGTGTACTATAGTTTATAATGATTAAAATGGGAACTATTTCCATCTTATGATTGGTACATAAGGCATATCCTGTTTAGGGAAAGAAGAATCCTATGTTTCTAATATAGGATGTTCTACAGTTTAAATTCATATATATAGGACAATTATGAATAAGGTGACTAGTAATGGCTGGAGTTGGGACTTATGCAAGACATACCCTTTCTGGTTTAACCCAAAAAGGGAGTCAAGTGATTGGGATTGGGGGAGTTCCTTAAGTAATCATTCCACTGATGGTGCTCAAGGAACTGATGATGAGAATATCAACTAAAAACATGTGAATGGGACCAAGAGGAATATTTCAACTCAAGGTATTTCATGTAATGTGATGGAGTATCTCGAAACATGGTATTACATAGCTAGAAGGTGGGTTCACATAATGGTGCAATGGAAAATGTTGACAACCCTACTCAAAAATTTTACGGTGAAACTATCACTTTTTCATGCAATCAGTGATGGTAATGAAGGGACCAAAACTAGTCTAAAGCGAATGTGAATCTCCAGAAATATGGACTAATGGGTGGGATGGTAGGAGCTTCACAATGGATAATGATTCAAAAAGTAGAGGGGTTTTGCGGTGCATATGGTTTCGTAATGGATGGAACTTTGCAGATGTCAGGGTTTCACTAAGCATTAAGCTTTATAGAGCTCAGGGTATCATAGAGAATGGGGATTTTAGAGCTTAAGGTCCCACTGGGGATGCGGCATTGTGGATCCTCGAGCATCCCTAAAGAGCTCCTTCATTTTCAAAAGGCAGAGGCCTTCTTGAAGGGTAACACTTCATGGTTCTTAGGAGCACCGAAAAACGGGATATCGGCCGCTGAAGGGGGTTGTGTAACCATATTTATAAAGGGGGTGATCCAGATATTTATTGGCAATGGAGGTTAGTGAAGAAATTGGTGGAGAAAAAAATTGTTCCATGAAGAGAAAATGATGTTGTGAAAGAAATTGTGGTCCGCAACTAGAGGCAGTTCCCTCATGTTTCTTGTAGTTTTGGAGCTAACTGTCATGGACTTTTCAGCGCTCGTAGAGGATCTGGTCAATTTTCTTAGACTCACAGAGGCTTCTATAATGGACTTCTTGGCACTCGTGAAGGCTCCAGTCAAGTTCCTCTATTCCGTGATCATGAAGGGAGCCCCACAAATGGGATCCCCAAACATGCTTTCCAACAAAACGTTGAATGTCTATCACTCTTAATCCATAACTTAGCTAAAGCTCTACGACTAGTAAAATCGAATATTGTGAAATGATATACACTCTTTGATCATGTATGGAAGCATTTTAAATTTCTTGTGGGCACGTGTTTCAGTTTAAAAAACATGATAAATGTGTTTATAAAAATATTCCTGGTGTTTTTATTAAAAAATGAATTTTTAATAAAATTGGATATGTCTCATATGTGTTTCATATATTCCATTTTTATTTATTCCTTTAATGGGATAGATAAAAAATAAGGATGTTGTGAAACCCATTTTGAAAAAGATTTGAGGTGTGTATGGACAAAAGGGTTTTTTCCAATGGTAATTGGGTGTTTTTCAAGTGTGAACCATTATGGTGAATGTTGGATGTGTTTTATAAATTTTTTAGTATATTAATTAAATTATCAAAGTGGTGAAAAACATTACTTGAAATATTTTTGGTGTGAATCTGTTTTCAAAAGAGGGTTTTTCCATGAAAATGGTGGTATATATTATGTGTTTCATTGTTTGAACTTAATATGTGTATTTTTTTGGTTTATATTACATGTGAAATGTGATTGAACACAAGGTAATCATGAGTATCTTGGTGGTTTTACTACTTCTAGTACACTAGTGATTTATAAGTGGAAAAGTCTCAGTTTCAGTTAGATGGATTGACGCTTACAATACTAACAAAACATTGATGATGATCATCGACTACTAGTTCCATTGGGTTTTCCCTCTAAGTGTATTTTTCATAAGAAATATATGATTGTGTTTGATATACCTCCCTTCACCATGGTATGAGGTTCTAGTGCACCACTTCTTCTAGATTAACCATTTGTATTTACCCATGGTTTCCTGCTATGACATGATACTTATATGGTGTGGTTCCAATAGTCACTATATAGTGGACCTTGTGAGTATCTTGATGAAATTTATTTTTAAGAGAGTTGTTGTGAAATGGTTTTTCCTTGGAAGTGTTTTCCATTGAGAATGGTTTTCCATAAAAAAATTTCTAAAAAATGTTTTAGAAACTTTTAAATAAATGTTCCTATTAAATTGGATTCTCTTTTTATAGAATGTAGTGCATTTATTTGGGTGGCACCCTACATGGCTTTGTCTCATACCCTATATACACCTTTGGGTGTATATAGACCTTGTTGGTTGGAAGTTAAAGGTGTGGTACACTGTTTTGGTGGTTCGCACTGCTAGAGTTCCTCATGTGCTGGTGGCTTGAGGGTGAGGTTCCTCTTATCATATGAAGATTCATAGATCATTTGATCTTTTACTTTACCTTTTAGTATTATGTTGTTTGGTTGAAATTTTAAAACCTTTATACTAAAAAAATTAGTCCTTTCATGTTTCGTTTTATTTTTTCATTTTGTTTGTATTTTTAATTTTTGGTTGTTTATGTTTATTTTTTGGGTAAAAACGTTCCCAAGGTGCATTATTGATACCCAGGAAGTAGTTTCTAGCCTATGGGGATTAGTAATTCTATTTTGTCCCTGCCATAGATGGGGATGGGAACCGGGTTGGATGGTGTCCTTGTTTGGTTTGTGAGAAAACTAGCTGATCAAATTCCCCATTCTCATCATTTATTGCACATTTCTTACATAGAAATATTTCATACACTCAAAATTATACTAGAATTTATAGATTGACATCACTACCACCCTTTATTTCTATTGTTTTCTCATTTCTTACTTTTTCATTTTCTTTTTCAATCACACACAAAAAACTTCCTACGAGATTGACTCTTATTCACTTGTGACTAGTTTCAAACAAGAAAATATATTGATAATTTTCTGAGATTCAATGATATATTAGTATCCCAACTTTGGCCACCCCTAATGTTCTATAAGATAATCATTGGAGGGAATGTGGTGATATAGTAATTTAATATTGGAACCTTATGAATAATAAGTATATTAGGAATTATGGAGCCATGAATATTTTTTTATTCACTGAAACTCCATCCCCACTTAGATTATGTATAGTTTATAATCTTCTAATATATAGTTGTATATATGAAAAAAAATTATGAATGTTTCCTAATATTTAAATATTTAAATTTCAATTATTATTATATTTTTATATTTACATTTTATATTAAATTTCTATTAAATTATTTTTTTTCTTATAATAATTCAAATGGAAAGTATTTAACCCTTCAATTTATTGAATGAAAATAAATACATATGTAATAACTCACCCTTAAACTTTTATACATGGTATTCTATATATAAATATATTAAAAACAATGATTATTTTACTTTATTACATAGAGTAAAAGTAATATCTTTGTATTTGGGGATGGATGGTATAGTGTTATGAATTTTTTTTTATTCATTAATTTTAAATGAAATTAACTATTAAAAATATAATTAAATTTGATTTTTTAAAAATGAATAAATTCTTCCACACATAGTTTAGATACCATAAATTGATGGTAAATTTTATAAATTTAAACTCATGAGGTTATTGGTTTTCTTGATATGTTTCATTTATTATATTGGATTGAAGTTTGTATCAATTGATGGGGTTTTTTCATTGCATGGTAGATTGTATTATATTAAAACTCTTATTGTCAATATAATTTTTAAACAATGTTGATACATTCTTCTAATTCCTAATTTATTGAGTGTATAAGATAATGTATGTTCTTATAAATTCTCTAGTTTTATTTTCAAAACTATAGAAAACATTTACATTAATATGATTAATACCATTGTTAAATTTAAACACCCAATAAACCCATCAATACCATAGTATTGATTATACCCTTATTTATGATCTTACAATGTTTGTAAAATCATAAAGTTTTGATCCATTACAAGATAACATTTATTTTTTCCCATATATTAGTATATTTAATGACATATTTCATAAAATCATAGAAAAGGGACTATTCATAAATTTATTTTGAAATAATTATATTATAATAATGGATACTGCAAGGGGTTATCATTGGACATATGTAAATTTGTTACAACTCAAATAGCATGGAAATTTTTTTCCCACTTATTCTATAGAAGAAAATGTAAAATCAATGGGGAATAAAGGATATATCATTCACTATCTTTCACTATATTGACTAGTGAACCCTAAAAAAAGTGAAATGATGAATTGTGTGATAACTATGTGGGGAAATGCAGAAGTTTTTTCAATAGAATAAATTTTTTATCCTTAAATATACAAAATAGATAAATCTTCCACATTTTGACATTGAATTTTTTTCAATTCCCACCTTCCTCTAACCCCAAAGAACCTATTTAAAAATTACACATTATTAATGGAAAAAATTTTATTTAAAAATAAAGAATTTATTGACTTGTTAATGCTTTAAATAGAATATAGTTACTTGGGGATTTAGCATATCTCAAATTTTATGATCCAAGAGTTCTGAGAGAAATGATTTTCTTGGAAGGATGAATTTAATTTTACATGAATAATATTATAAAGGTAAAATAAATAAATAAATAAATGGAAATATATTAAGTGAAATTGATTAATATATGAACCATTATATATTTCATAATTAAAAAAATGTTTTTGTTTACTCATTTTTTTCATGTGTGTTTTAAATCTTACTAGGTGATCATTCTCACTTTAAAATTAATTGTTGAATTTTACTTGGAGTAAAAAATTTAAGTGTGGGATAATTGAAATATATATATTTTTGTAAATATTTATCAGTATTGAATTTTATTAAAATCCATTATAATTCAATTAAATTTGTAATTTTTCGCATTTCTAAAATATTTGTTTAATTTTTATTAATTTATAAATTTATCTTATATTTTATGTTTTAATGCATTAAATATTAATTTTTAAAATTATAATATTGGAATCCATCATTTAAATTATTTTTATGTTTATATTAATTTGTTTTCATGGATTTGAAATTCATTAAAAATTATGTATGCTGTCAAAGGTATTATTTATTCTAACCATATATTTGGATATGGTTTTTTATTGCATAATGGATTGTGTAGAAGAGTGGAATCAGCTATGAATTTTAAATTTGAACTGTACTATCAAATTTTCCAAATAATTAATGTTTTCATGAATTTGAATCGTCAAAGAACCCTGAGTTGAGATATTAATTTATCATGATCCACTACATAGCCTTTCATTGGTTTCATCCAAAAAAAAATTTTATAACCCTATGATCAGGAAAAAATATTCAGGATAAGTTAAAAAAGTTATATTTAATATCTCAATTGGAAGTGAGGTGCTAAAAATTAATCATGGGTTTTTTGAAAATACCAGACATGAAATTCCAAAATTAAATCAAATATTAATAATTATAGAGGGATACATGGATCTGCATGATAAATTATTTAAATATCATTAAATATGATCCATAAATGGAGAAACAATTCCATGTTTCAAAAAATAAAGTAGACTAATGGAGGAAATCATATAATTTTTATAGATTGTCAAACTGAATAGATAAATGAATCAATAGAAGGGGATGAAAACCCCTAGTGTGTAATGATAAAAATCAAGGGATAATGGGATTAGTTGAAGTTGGGGGAGTTCAAGTCACTTCAGTGGATTTTTGTGTAATAAAGACAATGGTCATGTTCTTTTATTGACCCATGATGATTGATTGACAATCTCATTTGTTCACATGGATTAAAAAACATGATAGTGATATTTTAGTTTTAAAAAATACTTATAGAGTGCCCAAGTGTAAGTGTTATAGTTCTATTCCATATTTTTTTGGTTCTCTTCATGGTGTTTAGTTTTGATTTACGTAATATATTAGTTACTCAGTTTTTTATATTTTCATTATCTATAATTGTGTACTACCCTCATTTTATATAATCCCCATTATTACCAAGATTTAACCTTTTTTTAATATGATGGTATGATCGAATGTAACTCTAGAGTCTATTCCAAAAATATTTCATGGGTCTATTTTAATTTTCACTCTGAGAAATATGAGTGGGTGATTTGAGTAAAGGAGTTGGTGAATATTTTAATTCCATTCTTATCATACCAATGTGTTTATTATTTCACTATGAGAATTTTCAAGTATTACCATCCTAATAGCACTCTTTATGTGGTGGATTTATGTGTATCATGGATGAGTGGCGTGTAATCTAGTCCATGTGATTGGGGGGAATAATATATAAGTCATGGATGTTCTATGTATTCATTACTTAGTTAAAGGTTCCATGAAAAATAATATCTAAGGTTTCACTAGATTAATCAGCGATCATTGGGAAATTATGAAAAATTCACACTAGGGATGTAAGATCAAGATTACTATTGATTGTAGTTTTTTTATAATTATAATTAAGATAAAATGAGGGGATTTTTATAAAATGTTATTGAATTAAATACATCAGAGAATGTAAAATTAGAACATTATTATGAAAACATTGATGGAATGAAGGTAGTAATTTAACCAAGTATTATCTAAATCTCTTAATGTAACATTTTTATTCAATTTTTATTCTTTATATATTTTTTCAGATTCCAAAACACCCAACATTCAATTTTGTGTTATTTTTTTATTGGAAAACTTAAAAACTATAAAATAGAAAAATATGTAAAAAACATCAGGGTGGTTTGGATGCCATGTTGGGAGACTACCTGAGGTTTTTACTATATTATAATTCATTGGGAATTTTTTATATTATTTTTAGAGAGGATCATGACTTCAATCCGTCAATTTTCACACTTTTTCACAAGTTTAACCATGTCATTACACTTATTTAAAAAATATACAATCAATATCCACCTAATTAATGCTATACTAAAAATAACCATATAATAGAATCTTTATCCCATTATAGTGATGAAATAATTTCTATTGAACCCCCCATAAATTCATATCAATTTTCTCAAACCTATTTTATATGATAAAATTTCATTAGGGTTTACAAGACTTCTTCAAAATATCCATTCCATGTATAATAAATTCCTTAATTTCTCTAATGATATTTATATGTACAATCTTAAAGGGATAAAATATTTCAATAGACATCAAGATCAAAGAAATACTAGTTACTTATATTTATTGGTCATGTATAATTTTTTATGTTATGGTAAATGGGTAAATTTTAATATTCAACACTATCATGCAATAAAAACATTTTTTATTTCATATAGAAAATTTATTAATTGGTAAATCCATTATAAACTCAATTTAACTATTTTTCAAAATGAAAAATAATTGAAAATAATAATTAAGAGTTAATATATATATATATGAGGTCTTTTATCCCCCTATAATAAATTTCACCAATAAAATGAAAAATTATAATTGTTTAAAATGATAAAAATTGATACTTATTCTATACATATACCTAGGATCCCATGTAATTTCATTAAACTTCTGGTTTTGTAATGAATCATCCTAGGTTTTTTGTCTATTTCAGTGTAATGAATAGCCTTAAGTGCATCACCCCATGAACTATTGATTTTTAACTAGATATGAGGGATAAATCCATAAAATAGGGAGACTATACATCAAATATCACGCTTGATCCAATAATAAAATATATAATAACATGAAAAAATATACACCATATGATAAAAACCATATCTACATTCCATGTAGAGAAAGAAACTCAACAAGTAATACAAAAGGAAACGCATAGAAATCGTATATCCACAGTCAAAATAAGGACCACCACTGGTATATGATCATAAATATCATATTAATGAAAATATTATATTATATTGCCTTCTATGATGGGTATACGAATATTTCCAAGTATGTAACATCTCGACCCTAATTCGTTACCTTTGAGAGGAAATGAATTCCAAAATTCTTTATAAAAATGAATGTTGTGATTGAAAAGAGTATAGATTAGAAGAATGTAAATATAAATTAGAACCTGGATAAAATAATTTAAGCCACATTCAATACTAAAAGGGTGTTAGGGGTTTTAGGGAATTACTTGGTTAGGGTGGAATTCACATAAGTTGGAGAGGGGTAATGGCTGGAAGATCGGGGGAACTATTATAAAATCGAATTTAGAGGTCGGGAGGAGTTAGGTGTGGATATGAGAAATGGATTAAAGTAGAGGAGGAGGAAAATGGGCTTGTTTTGTGGAGGGTCTCAGGTATCGGGGAAGGATTTGAAGGTAAGGGAATCATCAATAGTGCATGAGGTGTTGAGAGTTGTTGGTGGGGAATCATTGGGGGAAGCATCGGGAAGATTGTCATAGAGTTGCATCAAAGAGAGAATCGGAGAGTAGAATCAAGGGAGGAGGGTCACATTGAAATATTTTGCAACATTTAAAGACGATCATATTGAGGGAGCAGTGGGAGGAGGGTCGTGGGGAAGAGGGGATCCACGTGATGGTATTGGAAAAAAATGAACCAATTTTCCACAGTTTTTGAAAAACCATGACTTTTAGTATACATATATCCACAAACCTAATAAAATAAAGGATATAAATAAATAAATCTATATACATAAACCTATAAAATGGTAGCGATAAGTATGTGGCTACAAATAATTTTTCTACTATCGTTAGAATAAAACACTAAAAAAGGATTAGAGTCATACAAGTGGCTACATAAGGCCATAAAATGAGAACAAGTACGATTTTGGTTGACAATAACTCATCCAATAAAATTAAGACAACTGTTAGAGAAATTATATAATACTTATAATATAACTTTTACCCTTATTTACCTAATTGACCCTTAATCATGTAAATTTAAAAAATACTAATGTTAATATTCATATTATCCAAAAATAAAAGGGATATATTTACTAAAATTGGAACTTATGATTCCAAATATGGAATCTATTTTTCAAAATTCAAAACATTTAAATTTAATTAATTTGTTTAAAATTAATCTCGTTAACAGAATGACAAAATGAGTTTTTAATGTGAAAATTTTCAAGAGATTGAAATGTTTTAATATCCAAATTCAATGTATAATTGGTTAAAATGGTCTAAATTATATTAAATGTTAAAAAATGATCTAATATTTCCTTAAAACCAATTAAAAATATAATTCCTCATTATAAATTATTTATATGAAAAAGATAACTTCAATTAGAATGCAATATTTTATCACTATTTATCAAAACATGAATGTTACAAGAAAAATACCAAAATTTAATCCATTGTAAATTTTTATATTAATATTTAAAATAATAATTTTATTTTTTCAAATTGATTTTATAAAGGTGACAAAAAACATATTAAAAACAAATTTTCCATCAAAAGGTGGTAAAACTGCCATTTTATAAAAAATACATATTTCATAAGTATAATTGGATTAACTCTTATACAATTTCTATAAAACACATATGTTGAATGATAAAAATTATATTTAATATTATATATATCATTAATATAATTCAAAAAGTGTGATTTGTTTATTTGGTTACTCTAAAACTCACTTGGGTATGTTTAAGTAGGCCTTATAAAAACATTTCCTTTCAATTAAATTTATTTTAATATTTATTTATAATTAATTGGTAACCAATGAGTTCAATAATATATTATAAAAATTTTGTTAATCCTATTAATAAATACAAATCTATAGAATAACAAATAATTTTATTTTAAATAATAATATTAATAGTATATCATGGTTTTTTATGCTTAGTGTTGTGTGCAACGTAAGCTATTGAATAAATTTATTTTATTTAATAAGAGACAGACTATAAAATCTTGGGGTGTTACATTCTTCTATCCCCAAATAAATTGTGTTCTCTCAATTTTATATCGCACATTGAAAATCAGTAGGGGTTTGCTTCAAAATTCCATTGTGGTCAAACCACATCAGAAATAAGGTTAATAAAACTTCCCCCTAAGAAGAGGGAAAAGGAAATGTGAATATCACAAATAAATAATCAGTATTTTGAATAAGATAAAATTAGTGTGAAATGATAACTGAGACATGAAAGAGAAATCAAATGTAGTGTCCCCGACCCAATTACGCACCCGAACAGTGCTATCAGACTAGGATCCACTAGCCATAGGCACGCCTCCGCATATGTCAAGGGCTACCGAATAGAAATGAGGGTGTAAATGACAATATTTTTGAGATTATACCCTCTGTGGAAGAAGTAATATTAGTCTGAGTAATAATATATATCATGAAATAGAAATAACATGACATAACAGACTAAAACCAAACCCAGCATTGGAGGATGCATAGGTAATACCATATATATAATTGAATAAATAAATAAAAAATTATAGAGGAAGATAAGTAAACAAGCTAGCAAGACCACCACACCACTTTTAGAAACAAAAATACAACAACATGCATTACATAACTGGTCTTACTTGTTAATATACAAAGGGAAACCCATGGATAACAACTGTATAAACCAAAAATATACAAAAAACATGTTAAAATTGAATGAAAACTAAAAAAATATCAACTAGGAACGGCCTCAAGGTTCTATTCCAATATCCATGCAACCTTATATTAAGATCCAACTCATAAGCCTGATCATTATCTTGATTATAAATTCAAAAAGTCTATACATGTTTAGAAGGACCCGTTTAGGGTCTGATTTGAATCTTAGTAACATTCCAAAAAATGGCATGTACCAATCATATGTGTCTAAGATGGTGCGATACAAAAAATAAATAAGCAGTATGATGCAATAAACAATCACAAAATCCACTAGTACTCAGCGGCCACCAGGAAGGTGTCACCTATTTCGGCCAATGCAATAATCTCATAAGTAAAGAGGGTCCATGGCCTATTTAACAATACAACCCTAATTTCAAAAGTCTTGGATAACCCCCAGGCTCAACCTCAATCACATAACTTTTCACCCCGTGCCTCCTGACACCTCATGTATCAATATTGTATTGACATCCTAAAGACATGCCAATCAATAGAAACCCAGTCACATGGACCCCTGCTCAAAAGTACATGTCATCACATGGAACAAAAACTAGAGTAATAACTATATCTATCCACAAAAGAAATTATAGGCCCACAACCTCAATCTTGGAAAGCTACAACCACTAACTATCAGCCACAATGCTAACATCCAAGAGATTCTCTCATTCCACATGGATTTCAATGGTAAGCACCTGCATACCATAATCAACTAATCTGAAACTACTAGGGGACTCTACCCACATTATTTTTCATAACCACCTCATCATGAAGTCATCCTATTTGCACATGATTCAATTGGTTCTTTGGACATTACGGGTGATTGGCGGTCATCAGGAATGTCCCTAATCCACATCATCAATGTCACCTCATGTCCCTGCGACCTTGTCACTCTATTCTGATGACCATGTCATCCCAAAATCATGGTCCATGAAAAACCTGATGGCCTTTTCACTTTAACTGACATCCATGAGGCTCAATCATGTGGTAAAACCACTCAAGTATCCGGGATTTTCCTAATCAGACAGTCCACATCACCTCAATCTAGATTATCATGCAATCCCAATTTCCCCATGCCATTCCCGTCACAACCCCATGGGTTCCATTACATGGAATTCAGTATTTCACATATATATACATCAATAAAAAATAATTCAATCAATTAATTTAATTTAAATAGATTCAATTTCAATATCTACCAAATATAAAAATCATCATAGAGGTATTGAATTCCTTCAATTAATTTTACTAATCTGTAAAAATATAAATGAATTAATTTAAATAGAACAATCAATTTTCACAATTTTGGAAGCCTGAAAAAAATAAAACCAAATAGACATGACCTCTAACCCGGACTTGTTTATCCAAAATCAGTTTGTTCATGCCCAATGACTTCCCTTATGGTCACATGGTCATTTTGATATGAAGAATAAGGTATAATTGGGTCTCAATAAAAATACTCAAAAACATGATATAGGCTTCACCACCCAAAAGAATGAAAAATCACAAATCGTGGTATGAACCACCTACCTTATACTCATAGATATAGATATATCATATATCAACCTCCAATTAGAAGTGGATCAATGTAGATCTGAGTTTCTGTAAAAAACCTAGGACTGATCTATTGCCTCTAATGGATCAAAGAATGAATCATTGGTTGAGGAGAGGGATCAAAATCCACCCGAGGAGAGTAATAGGGGGATTCCTCTTACTATTCGCATGATAATGGGGAATAAATGTGATAGAGTATAGAAAAATATATAAAAATAAAATATAGAAAATTTTAAAAATTACCCCAGTAAGGGTTCCACGGTTAGTCATCATCATTTTCCAAACCATGTGCAAACTGTGTGGGCAATAGTCCATTGGAACTTCCTAAGTGGAATTACCATTGTAGCCTTCCACATATTTTTCTCTAACCATGAACGAACCATGCAGAAGACTATGATATTACTATATATCCCCTTGTATGGTTGTGCGACTCCCTCGCACGATTTACACAAACCATTTGGAAGTTCAAAAACATGTCACACAGTTAACTGGATGGGGATTCATAGTTTAACCCAAAATAGTGTAGCCTTTACCTACACACAAAATAGTCCATTTGGCCTCAGAAACACCCAAAAAAATAGAAACACCTAAGGCACTCTCCAAGCCCCTAAACCAAACCAAAACCATCTTATAAATCCAACATAACTCTTAGAATTCTGTTCCGATCATCGGTTTAGAAAATATAAAATCCAATGTTTAAAAAGTTCAAAACATGGGTCAATTATGACCTATTCAAAAAACCCAGGACATTAAAATGTCTCCACCTCACAATATCTCATCCTCGATCTATCAAACAGAACTGAAAGATGGTACCGAACATACCCATCCTTGTAGAAGTTATCCTCGACTACTCTAGTCTCATGGGTTCAAACCAGATACTTCAAGTGGACTCCCCTCCTTAGGAATTTCCAAACATTTTCTCACCTTGACCATAATATCAAAGAATGTAATGCTCTATCATTTTATTCTCAGACTCATGCTCCTCATGTGATGCATCTTACTCCCACGACAAGTTAGGCACTCCAATGCCATTTGTGAGACCCATTTCACATTCCTCAATGAATCGGTGCCCACATAGATCCCATGGAACCTATGGTACTATAACGTCCCACATCCCACATATTCTTAAAAAATATACAGTTGCCTCTCACCTAAATCAAATACACATCCTTGATGATCTAAAACCCAGGTAACCTCAAATAACCTGCATCCCTCAAATACCCTGATGCCAAAGCATATCATACTCGCATCCATTGATGATCTTGATCCCAAGCACCTCATATTCACATTCAACGATGACCCTACATCCAAGAATCTCACATATATAATCATTCACCAAAAATGGTTCCATCCAACTGAACCACATTTGGTCATTCCCTACATAGCATGTGCACATTGTGCACTCAAAACGGACTTGCCTCTAAAGGCCTTGCGAAAACTGAAATGCACCAATAGGGAATTCCAAAATTAAACAAAAACAACTCACTTGAAAGCCTGTGGTGTACCTATGAAAGTCTTTGGCATACCATCCTACTCAGAACCTACAGGCTCCCGGGCATGCACCTATCTAGAAGCTCTATTTCCTAATGTCATACCACCATGTGGTGCTGCACCAGCCACCAGCCACTGACACAAAGGTTGGATCCCATTATCTCTAACATTTCCTCTGCATGTAACTGATCCCTAACTACCATTTCTTGGTGTTGATTGAGAATAGATCTTATAATGTTGAGTCTTCCCTATTCTATGACAGCCGACTCTCTGAGGGGGAATCATGCAGAAACTCTCAAGGTTCCCAACCATCGCACATGTCTGACACTCTTTTGGAGGCCAATCACATTGATTCCAGACATGTCATAGATTCCCATACAGAAATAAAATCATTGAAGACCCACTCCGACATGGTCTCCTCAAGTCATTTTTCTATCCTCCCTACTAGAACTCATCCCTTCCTCAGTTCATGATGCTTTAAACATCACCTGAAGCCGCTTCATGTCTCCAGTAAGACACGTCAGTTAGGTTTCCCTCAACCATGGGTGTCTGGTTCACCACCTTCTAGAATTAGGCCAACCTAAATATTTTCACCTACACCCAAATGGGTTTCTATAAAAAATCCAATATGTTCCTCGCCCTCAATGTTTCACCACTTACCACACCTGGTGGAAAGAGTGAAAATTCAGTGAATGTAGATGAATAGTCCATGAAAGAAATATCACCCTCCTCAAGGCTCAAGATCTCCCTTGACCTCTCCACCCAAAATGTATCTAAGAAAACGTGTTTAAAGAACCTGACCTCAAAATCCTTCTAGGACAGTCCCTCGTGTCTACTATCCTGAACCTATACATCACACCAATTCTTTTTCAATCCTCCAAGCATGTATGTCACCAGCATAACCCTACACTCTAGAGTCATATAATCCTGTTCAAAGATTATCTGCATGCTCTATATCCATTTTTCTTTGTCCTGAGTTCACCCTCACCCTAAAAAAGTGATGGGTGTTGTGACTGAATCTACTGCGTAAAGTAAATCATAGATGAATCTTCCCCCTGTGAACCTATTTTAATCCCTAAAAGACACATACCAAGATCGATTAGATCTGATCATCAATCCACATACCATATTTTTTCATGTATGGTAGTTTCACTGAGCCCTAAACCTATCCCTAATCATGTACTTATGCCTCGTGCTCTACCGGACCCTTTGGGGTCTAAATATGATCATGCTCCTGTGGTACTATATCATCACCCACCTACTGCTCCATCCGAACCATCCACTGTGAACCTACTGAATTCCATAAATGGTCAAAAAACCCATATATATAATATATATTTATAACAAATATAGGGAAATTAGTAAGAATACATTGCATCCTCATTATCCTTACTCCCTGCCTGTGTAACCATGCCTCATGGAATCCTAGCCTCATAGCCTTGTTACCATCCCTCAATAGAGCAATGTATCAACATAACCCTTGATCTAACTGTCCTATCATCCAAAATTACCTCAATTCGATGACCTAGTTCCCAATATTACTGATCTAAATTCCATCATCCATAGTTCATGCCTTCTCCTATGATATCCATTCCCTTTTTCCACACCACATGATATTCTATATATATAAAGGCTACCATATCACATTATATATAATAAATAATAAATTAAAAAATATCATATAATTGATATATATCACACAGTATGATCACTTGGAAAACTATATATGAATTTATAAAATTGGAATACCCTAAAATGTGCCTATCAAAAGCTAAACAAACGCAAGAATACACCCCTTTCCATATGGTCCAAAGGGTATAATCTCATACATAGTTATACCAAGAGCAGCTTCCAATTTATACCTCATCTCTCCATGTTATGTGCTAAAAATAAAAATAGATAACCATCACATACCAGGTGAACAAACAAGGTGTAAATAATATAAACTATAATCTGAGAAGAATAGAATTGAATTTAACACCCAAGGTAACTCAATTCATCCCTCATGAATGGGTTTAAAGGAACCCAAGAATGAGCGACAAATACAGTTCCAAAATCACTTATTGTCCATCATACCATTTCCTAAATAATAATACTATGAAAAAAGGTTAAAGAAACCCTCTAATAAAACTTGTAGCATACCCGACCGGATTAGCCACCAAAACAGTGCTATCGAATAGGGTCCCACTAGCCTTTTGTGCACCTCACTGTATTGAAAAGGCTTCCGACTAGAATCTATGGTGGAAATTGAAATATTGAAGAGAGTATACCCTTGGTGGAAGATACAATACTAGTCCGAGTAATAATATATAGCATGCAGCGCAAATTATAAGACTTAGCATACTCGAAATAAACCCACCATTGGTGGAAGCACATACAATATCAGATATATAATGTAATTAATATATATAAAAATACATTAGATGATAAATAAACAAGACAGTATTCCAGACACACCACTGGTATCAACCAAATAGAAAAACATGAATTACAAAACATGCCTTACATGGAAACATAAAAATGGGTTCCCACAGCTAACCACTATAGCTAAATACATTATAGAAAACAACATACTAAAATTGTAAGAAATATAAATGAAAGAGAAAATCCAACTAGGAATGACCTAAAGGTCTCATGCACATCTCTATATAGGAATATACTAAGTTCTATCTCCTGAGGGTGATCATTTTCTAGAGCATAAATTCATAAAATCTACACACGTCACAAAGGACCCATGTATAATTTCACACTAATCTATATAGAATACCACCCAACGGTGTGTTCCTAACATATGTGTTTAATAAAGTGTCATATAAAACTAAATAATTGGTATGATGTAATAAATAAACACAAACTCCACTGGTGCTCAGCAGCCCCTATGGAGGTGTCCCCTTCTTCATCAAATGTTGGAATCTCAGAAGTAAAGAGGGTCCTTGGACCATATAGCACGACACCCCTAATTTAAAAAGTCTAGGTGAACCCTTAGTCTCCACATCCATCAAATAAGTTGTCACCACGTGCCTCACAAAACCTTGTATCTTAATATAGTACCAACACTTCAAAGGCATTCCAAACAATAGTAACCTGGTCCCACGAACCCCAGCTCTAAAGCACACATAAGACCAAGGCCCAAAAACCATATCTAAAATTTTATATATCATGAAAATATTGCATGCCCCCAGCCTCAATATTAGAATACCTCAACCCCCAACCATCAACATCAGTGCTGGTGTCTGAAGGCTTCTCACCTTCCATGTTTCTCTCTATGGAAATCTCCCCATACCATAATCTCCTAAGCTGCAACTATCAGGGTTCTCTACCAACAAGAGTTTTCAAAACACCTCATCATAGAGTCTAACTATGTGCACATGACTCAATCAGTAATCTGGCCATCACAGGTGAGTGGAAATCTCCAAGAAAGTCCCTAATCCACATAATCACGGGCACCTTGTGGCCCTGTGACTTTCTCGATCAATTCTGATGGCCATGTCATCCGAATACAATGGTTCATTCTCAACGTGATGGCCTTTCCACTTCATCTTACAACCATGATAACCAATACAATGGTAAAACCACTCAAGTATATGGGATAATCCCGACCAGATGAATCACATTGCCTCAGTCACAATGGTTGTAGAATCCCAATTTCCATGGGCCATGCCCGTCACAACCCCATGGGTTTCGTCTCATGAAAATTAGCATTTCACATATATATAATTCAATTAAAAAAGATTTAATCAAAAAATTAAGTTTAAAAGGATTTAATTTCATAAGCTACCAACTATAAAAAATCATCATGGAGGTCTTGAAATCCTTGAATTCTTTTAGCTTAGAATAATAATTTAGACAGATTAATTTAAATCAAATTAAATAAATTTAGATAGTTTTGGTACCCTTATTCAAAATAACCCAAAGATAAATGGACTCTAACCCGGCCTTGCTCATCCAAAATCAGTTTGGGCATTCCAATGACATCCCTTTGGTTCACACGATCATTTTTATAGGAAGCATGTGGTACCACAGGGTCTCTCTTAAAGTTCCAACAAATGTGCTATAGGTTGTTCCACTCAAAAGTCTAAAAACACACAAATCATGGTATATGCCACCTAACATAGACTCATATATGTAGGAACTCCCAATATCAATCTCTAATTCATATAAGATTAATGTAGATCTGATTCTGTGTCAAAACCCAGAGGTGGATCTATATCCTCCAACAGATTGATGAACGGATCACTGGTTGTGGAGAGAGATCAAAATATACTAGGGGAGAGGAGGAGAGAGATTCATCTAGTTGTGAACATAACAAGAGGGTGAATGTAGATAATTTATAAAAAAGGAAGAAAAATAAATTTAATTAAAATTGAAAAAAAGAGCCCAGCAAGGGCCACATAGGTAATCTGCAAGGTTTGTCAAACCATGGACAAACAGTGCGGGATACAGTGCATAAGTACGGCCTAACTGGAAATACCCATGCTATCTTCCACACCATTTTCTCTAACCATGAAAAAACATGGTTAAGCCTATAAAATTACTATATATCCCCTCACATGGTCGTGCGCCTCCCTCACATGATTTACACAAATCACATGACAGTTCAAAAACATGTCGCATAGTTAACTAGAAGGGGATTCAAAGTTTTAACCAAAGTGGTTCACCCTTTACATGCAACCCAAAAGAGGAAATTTGGCATCTAACGCTCTAAAAACTAAACCAAAGCACCCGATTCACGTTCCTAGCCCCTAGTCCAATCCAAAACAATCATATAAGTCCAACAGAACTCTCATAATTGTGTTCCGATCATCTCTTTAGAAAATAGCATAGCCACTATTTGAAAAGTTCAAAGCAAGAGTGAGTTTTAACCCATTCTAAAAATCCAAGATGTTATGTCAAACTGTTAAATTATGATGGTGAGTAAAAGCGACCATGGTCATTAGAATGTCTACCATCATAAAACATAAAATCTTAGATTTATAAAAAAGGCCATTCATTTTTTGGTAAGATGATTAAGCAAACAAATTTTTTATTCTAAAATAATTCTCCTAGACCTGATGAATACTTTTACTTCCAAGAGTAATAACATAAGGGGATATATTTACTTGATAGGTAGATATTAATCCTTTAAACAAAAACCCCCCAAATCTAAATTTTTACTACAAATGATGAGTTTTTAAGTTTTTTTGTCTGAATATTTTGAATCAACTTCTACATATCATGAAATCCCTAAAATGGATAACTATCCTTTCCTCCAACCATTATACAATAACCAAAACAAAAATGGTTAGGATAATATAAGATAATTCCCAAAAACAATCATCATGTATATGATGAAAACAAAATATCCAAAATTCAACTCTAATACCCAAATTTCTACATATATCACTATGAAAATAACAATCATTCCTCAGAAATATTCTGGACTAATATTGAAATGCAAAAATTAGAAGGATTTTATCATAATATTTTCATAAACATCAATCACTCTCAATGTATTATACCAAAAATATAATTTCCTAAATCATATAATATCCAAGATATGCTAATAAGTTTAATAAATAACCCAAATACCATAAGTACACAATAAAATAATTTCTGAATACAAAATACAAATCAACGTTTATTCCTAAAAAGATTTTATTTAATTTAATATTTTTGGATTCCAAAAATATGGGAATGTATTTCAAATAATATTAACCAATTAATCATCAATTAATTTTTAAATCCCAAGTATATATATTTGATAAATAAATATTTGTAAAATAAAATTTACCTTTATCCATTATATATTTTCACTAAAAATATGTCATTCTAACTATGAAATTACATAGAATAGTGGATGTTGCTACACCCTTTTCTCCCTTGGGTTAAGGCTTCAAACCCCTTTTCCTCTTCAATTGAAATTAGTTACTACCATGTCTATGGTTTGTCCTTTTTTTAAAACCATATTAACATAATGTCTAAAAAAATATGATGGACCACCAAGTTATAATGTTATTTACTAAATAACCTTTTAACTAAGGTTTTAAATATAAACCCAAAACATAAATAATCCATCCATTTATTTCCTTATGGGTTTTTCCTTTGTCTAATTATTATCCAATAGAAGAGTGAGTTTCCTTGGGTAATTCCTAGGTTCCACACATTTAAATAAATGAACTAAAAATGGATTCTTAGGATGATTTTTATTTCCCTTCATAGTACTGTTCATTTTTTTGGGAAATTGTTTTCTTTATATCCTTATTTCCCATAAATAGAAAATTTATTCATTCCTTTAAGACACTTTTCGGGGTTTCTCCTTCTAAATTTAACACATTATAAAAATCGAGCCTTCCTTTCTCTATGGTCTCCACCATTTGAGCTATTATCAAACTATATTGTTCTATTTTTGGGTGACTTCTTGAGTTAGTTAAGTAATATGTTATTAATAATATTTTTGGAATAAAATTAGGCATGAACATGATAAATTTAACTTATATCAACATCCCATTTGATTACTCATTTCCACCACATTTTCATTCATGTTCAATGTAAAAATGACTCCTTTCGGTCCAATATATTGATTAAACCCAAAAAACATCATGTGAGAAACAATATTCATATTCAGAAAAACATATAATATTTTATAGAATGGAATTAAACTTTATTTTCAATCCAAAACACCTTAAGTTTCACCAAGGTTATTCATTTTCATCATATATTCAAAACCATTATAATTGTTAGTAATGAAAATTTGAATTATCTTAAGAATATACCCCATGAGTGTCAAACCAAGTGCATCGTAAGACCTGTTTTCCTGAACTAGGTTACGCTCTAGTCAAACTGGGTATAACTTTTCATAGTTATAACCCCTTTGTACATCTGTTCCAGAACCACATCCACTTGTAGTATCCACACAAGTTTTTATTTATTGGAAAACAAAATTTTCTATATTTAACTAAAACTTTATGGTGTTCTTCTATAATTATCACCAAATTATAACTTTGTGATATGTTCATTGATCTATTTTTTCCAGAAACTAGTTATCATTGTTGTTAATAAACTTCTTTTGATACCAATTATAGCGACCCAACCCTAGGAACCATGAATCTTATGTCTAATACTATTACATTGGTATGATTATAAGGAAATGTAGCCCAAAGGACTGGTCAGTTTAACTATCTTGGTAAACTTGATTCAAACATGAGTTCTATATTACAAGTTAATACACTAGTTAAAACATAATTTTTTTTCTTTTAAGGATAAATTTATTCCATCTAGTGTATTAGTGTATATATTTCCTAGTACCCTTCTTGGATTCAAACGAAAGGAAAAAAATTTAAGGGTGGGATCAAATTCTCAATAAGGGTATACACCGTGGAAGAAATGATTAATCAATGAGAACAAATTTATATGGCAATGTCAATAACAGAAAACAAATTCCATTCAAATGACAAGATAAGGCATAAGCATTATGAAATGTTAAATAACTAAAACCCAAACCATTTATTAAATATGATCAGAATGAAATGAATCCATAGGTATTTTAAAATCAATAATCTCATGGATAATAATAACAATAACTGAATTATCAATATAAAAATTTCTTACTTATTGGATGTCATGTTTCCAATGTATATGTTTCCTTTACTGTAAATAACATTCACAAGACGATTTTTTATATTGTGTGGAAAACCATATAATTTGGACAACATATTCATCCAATGATACTACCAATGCATTGAGGGTCTTACTTTAAATGGTCCCCAACCATTGTTGTACTAGTCTAAATAATTCTTTATATATTTAATAATATATTTAAAAAAATTATATAAAAGTGTCACAGACCACTTTTAAAATTTCTAATAACAAGAAGAAAAATATATTCATGATGTTATATATCAAATGGTGTTATTCATACAGCACACATAATAAGTAAGTGGGGAATAAGTTTTTCATCTCATTGAAGTAAAACTGATATGAGAAAACCCTTACATCTTTATAATCCATAGAATCATTTTCCCCATTAATGAATTCATAATATATAGATATGAAAATACCATAATATTCATGATAATACTCATAAAATACATTCATGCTCATTATATGCACTGCATGGAAGAAACAAGTAGTGTTTGATGTATGTGTCCTACATAAATAAAATTGAGACAAAAATCCCTTAACACTTTGCAATCATTTATTTAAAAGGACTCTTATTTACAAAATCAAATATTTAATTTGAAAAGAACCAATTAAACTTGTAAGGTAATCTTTGAAACATTATATAATCAGAGTGTTGGTAAGTTTTTCTTCATTCTGTGTAAGTTAAAAAATATTACTTTTATAATTTTAAGAAAATTCATAAAGTATCTTGTTTTGGATAACGACAAAAATATTCCTTTTAAAACATTTTATAAAAACTCAAAGAGATATAAAAATGAATTTTTATAATAATTTTATAATATTAAAAACATTTTAAAAAAGATTTTATGAAAACAATAACATGTTATAAAAATATTCCCTAGTGGAGACTTAAACAAAAAAATCATGAATAACAATGAAATTGTGAAATAACCCCTTACCTTTTACTTTATTTTATTTGAAAATTATTTATCCTCTTAGATGATGGTTTTAAAAAATTTATTAACTTTTACCATACCTATAATAATATTTATAATATCATAGTTTATCTTCTTAAAATATTACATTACTCTTTTGTTAATAATATTCCATTATTTTTACTATTTTGGGTGTTCATTACCAGGTTTTTGGAGAATGTTTGGACATGTTTCATGTTGTTACAATTAATTAGATAATGATATAAAAATATCCATAACGAAAAAGAATATTTATATATCATATATATTTAGAATACTAGTTTTTATAATAACCCATAAAATCTAGATCTAAGAAATGAAATACACCATTCATGGTGACTGCAGGTAATACGTATACTTGAATGATACTACCATTTCTTTTCTATATTAAAAAATTTAAAACTAAATGATGTATATTATGATTATAGTATCATATTTATTTCATATATGTAACATATTTATTTCTAAAATTATCCTCAATACATTCCATGTATAGTGTGAACGAATCACGTCACTTTGAGAAGTTGGTTTTCCACACATCCTCAAATGAAGTTATCATATTCCCAAAAATTGGAAAGCATGATGGTATGAATTAGATATAAATCATAGAAGCCTAAGGAAAATATAAATATCATATATATCATATATAAACTATAATTCCATTATTATTTTCAAAATTCAAATGTGGTAAATGGAAGAACGAACAACATTGGTTTATTATGCGGTAGCCCACCGTATACAAGATCGATGGATACATATCCCACTTGATGGAAGTGTGTGTGAGTGTGGATAGAACCCTTAATATAAAAAATTATAAATAGATTTAAGATACTGAGGTTATTAAATAAATATTAAATTAACATAATCAAATGGGTTTAATAATGAAATAAAACAAAAAATGTTCATTGATTAACATCACATCTTTTTTGTGTATATCCTTTTTATTTCCACCAAAAAAACATATTAGGTTGTATTTAGTTCAAAATAAAGACTTCTTGGATGAAAGGATGGAATTTTATTGGCTAAATGGGATGATTTGTTTTCAATATATAAGGATCAAAGTGATTTTTGTAAGTGATAGAGGAGGTTCCATTTTATAATTTAGGACAGAGATACATTTGGAAGCACTCAAAATATTAAATTAATTTAACTTAATTTACAATTAAAAATTCCTTTAAATTGAATTATTTCAAAGATACGATGAGGATGTGGTGAAAAAAATTGGACAATAAGTTTTATACATGGTTAAGTGACATTATTAACATTATCTTTTGGATTTGACTGTTATTCAAACCATTTAACTCTTACAATAAAAACTTGGATTTCTTACTCTTTAAGGGTTAATATAGTTAATACAAAATGCCAATCAATCCATAAATGTAAGATCAATAAATTTTCTAGAGTTATGTAATGACCTTTTTTTGGAACTTTTGAGGTTTTTATTAACCTTTTCATTGGATTTTTGGCTTGGGTGGGTTTGGGTGAGTTCTTAAGAAAAATTAATGGATAGAGGGTTGTTCATGGTTTGCGCATAGATTTACAAACTGTGCTCCTAGACCTAGGTAACTATGTGAACGTAGACAGGGTGTTCCACATGTTTGGGGCATGTTTGACCCTAATCATGTCCACCTATCTAGGAAACCATGAAAAACAAGGTAGAGAGGTCCTCATGGTCAGCGCACGGCTTACCCTAACAGTGCTCCCCTACATAGGGAAATCATGTGTGCATGTTTTTATTATCGAAAAATTAGTTTTTAAATCACCCAAACCCTCGATACCGCTCTATTTCAACCTAGGATCACGGTTGAAAAATTCTATGCAATCTAAAAGACTAATGTATGGATTCCAAGTCTATTATAAACTGTTATTCGAGATCTAAGTCCCGTATTGAAGATCCTTTCTCTTCTCAGTAATTGGATTTCATCCGGTTGCTCCTCATGTTCTTTACTCTGTCTTTCATAGATATTTTCTAGGAAGATATCTATTGTTTCAATGGATCAAAAACTGTGATTTGTGATCTAGATCTAGTATTTTGGATCTAGATCTTGATTTTCTTGTTCTTGATACTTTGGATCTTAATTTTGGTTTTAGGGATTTAGATCCAGATCTTGATCGATGTCGTTGTGTCACTCAGATTTTTTGGATTTCCATTCGACTAACATCCATAAAAAACCAAGATTTTTGGTCTAAATCGATCTACCATCTTCATTGATTTTATATGTGTATGTCAGATTATTTATTTTCTCGTATCCCTTGATGATGGAGTTCCGGAATTGGTGTAATTAGGAATGTTATTTTTACAGGTTGATAATTTAGAGATATATGTGACTAAGTGATGATTAAATCAGAGATAAATGGGGGTTTCCAAGTTAGATATTTGATTTGGACATTTTTTATATGGGTTAAGATATTTTAATTGAGATATTGAATAGGTCGTGTTATGTTAATTAATTGCGGGAAATTAATTATGAGATGATGTTTTGATATGAAAGATAAATATTGGTGAATTAATTATGTTCAATGATCCTGATTGAAGATAATTAATTTTTGAGAATTAATTATGATAATTTGGGATTTTGTATTATAATTAATTGTGAATAATTAATTATAGAAAAAGATTCTGGTTGATTGATTAATTAATTGAGGAATTATTTATTGGGATATGTGCTTAGTTAATAGTTCGGTTAACTAGTGGGCTTCGATATGTTTAAATAATATTTGGATTAGTAAAGTAATGATGTGGTTATTTATTGTGAAATAATGAATGATTCGAATGATAGAGAATATGTGTGCTAGAAATGGCATTCTAAACCGATTTAGAAGATGGGAGTTGAACATGTAATTCCTCCCAAATAGTTATCAAAGAATGTGATTTTGGGGGTTAGACATGGAAATCTACACCTAATTAGATTTGGGGTGCTTGACATTGTGTTCAACACTGATTGAGATTTGGGTTGATTGATATAGCGTTCAACACCGAATGATATTTGTCGTGCTTGAAATGGTGTTCAACAAAAATTAATAACAATAATGAAATATGATTTATATGTTAGAGATTAATTGAAACTGGGTATAATGTGGTGATTAAAGAATAAATGATAATGTGATAACTATTTAATTATTCATTGTATTTATCATCTCATATAATTGCATACACATCCTTTAAACTGATATTGTTTTAGACACCGTTGGTTGTAACCTACTGAGTCATACTCACAACCTATTCATTCCGCCTAATCGGCACTCGAGTAGACTTTGTGGTTGTATAAAGGAATAAGGGAAAGGCTTGGGATAGATTTCTCTTTGGGAAAAGAGAATGGGTGCAGGAACCAGATGTGGTTCGAGACGAGCTTTGTAGTTACTATGTCTTTACATTTAGTTGCATTATAGACACTTGAAACATGAATTTTCATAACAAGTTTTCCCTTTCAGTTCAGTGTTGTATTTCTTATATTGATTATCATGTGACATAGTATTGTTTTGGTTATAGATATGATTCCACACTTGATTATTGTTTCTTTCTTCCATTGATGTCTTATTCTGATAAAAATGGTATAGTATCCCCATGAATAACTGACAATACCCTCATTTCTAGGTGGAACTGTCTAGATTATGGGGAGTTGTGCATGAGGGAATGGGACCAACCTGCTTGGGGAACCGTATAAGTGGAACTCGGGTCGGGACGTTACAAAAAGATATCAGTGGAGTTTTATTTCCTTCTTCTTCTTCTTTTCTTACTATTTTGGTAAAGGTAGACATGAGACTTGGAAGATTCGGGGCTTGGTAAGGATCTCATACATGGGAGTTTCAAACCCATGTATGGGGGGAAATTTGGCTACTCATGGTTGGATTATTGTGATTTCTATTTATTGTTACAATTTGATATTATTTCACCTTGTGTGATGAAATTGTGGTCTAATGTGATATATGTTTTGAAAATTGTTGAACTTTGATTCTTGGTTTATTGAGGCATGAGAGTTGAGTCAACGTGCCTCATTCTAGGAACTCAAGGTTTTTGTTACATGAATAATTTTAGGCACTCATGAGAAAATGGGTTATGGGTACATTTTTTATCTTGAACTATTTTTCCTTTTTGTGAGGTTGAAAGGGGTAAATGACATATTAAAATTTATTGTGCCTCATTATCCGATTACATAAATGTTATAAGGTTGAGTTATGTGACCTAAGATGTGAGTTTGGATTTTTTTGAGATATGCCTCCACAACACTTTTTGAGTGGGAGACCGAGGGGTATGGCTCGAAACGATCTTCTAGACATGGAACTTAAGGCATCGTTGGTTAAAGGAGAGGAGGTAGGGAGAAGTTACAAGAGAACCTTGTTCATTTCATGAAATTCATAGAGAGATACCCAGGGTAGGTTCTAAGAACCATGTATAAATTGACAAGGGAGTTTCAACTATAGAACCCATCAAATTTCACTAGAGAAGGTAGACTTGGGGGAGATGAATTATGGATTGAATCCATAGAGGTGATACCTGACCATTTAGAGACCCTGGCTAAGAGGAGGGTCACGTTGGATTCCTATATGCTATGGGGATCAGTGAAGCGTAGGTGGGACATTCAGGTACGATCTGGACAGGCCGATGATATGTTATAGAAGGACATTCTGGAGAAGTTCTTAGAGACCTTCTATCCAGAGATGCTGAGACTAGAGAAGGATTCAAAGTTTATGCATCAGACCCAGGGAAGTAAGTCCATAATGTATTAATCTTAATGATTCATAGATTTGAATTATTTTTCTCCATTGTTGGAAGAAGATGAATATTATTAGGAAAAATGTTTTTAGGACAGACTTATGTGTGATATTAAGTCCCAGGTGAATATATTTAAGCTGAAAATGTTCTCAGAAGTGGTAAATCGATCCCTCATTTCATATGGGAACCTGAAGGAGGCTTACAGTACAGGATATGTAGCTATCACTAGACAATCAGTTATTGAGCCTTCATAGAGAACAAATTTTTGTTATGATAACCTTGGGTAGGATAGTGGAAAGATATGTGGAAAGTTCAGAGAAACTGTTGAACCATATCTTACTCATGTGCTTTTCTACCAATGCGGTAGGTCGGGTCGTTATTGCACACATTTTCCATGACCACGAGTGGAGTATCGGTTTTGTGGCAAGATGGAGAACCTAAAAAATTTCTACCGGAAGCAATGACATGCCGGTACTATAGAGAAGCTACTTAGAGTGAGAGTGTGTGAAGGAGTTATTCTACACTATATTGTCCTGGTAGTAGGAGTTCCACTGGAAGAGGCCGTAGATGTAGTGGACATGGTGCATCAATGTATGAGAGACCATATCAATAAAGTGGTGCTACTCAAGGGAGTTAGACGGAGCCACATGGAAGAGTGGTAGGGAATTTATATGCATTTCTCCCTATAATTTTCGAGAGTGAGGTTTTTCCATCATTAGTGAGAGGTACTATTCTAGTAGTGTCTACTTTAGCGAGTGAGTTTTTTGATACTAGTTCCTCTCATCCCTTTATAACTACAAATCATTTTAATGGTTTGAGCTTGTATGTGGATTCTGTGTGTGGAGATATGAATTTCGATACACCATTGAGAACACAGTCTAGAGATATCTGTTTATGTAATGAATGTTCTCTAGATATCAGAGAGTATCATTTTCTTTGGGATATGTATGGCCTTGATATAATGAGATTTGACATGATTATGGGTATAGACTGGTTAGTCACATACAAATACCAAATTGATTATTACCTCAGGAGAGTGACCATTGTATCTCATAAGGGTGACCTGTATGCTCATCGTGGGGAATGAGATATCCATTCTAGAAGAGTAGGTCATGTTACATAGAAACTGGGAGAGCTCACAGCCCACGTTTCTAGTTTTTTGTTGGATCATGGGTTGGTAGGCAAGACATCCTTCCACAAGTTATGGAATAGTTCCAAAAATATTTCCTGGAAAACTTATTAGGGCTTCCACTTGAGGGAGATGTGGAATTCACTATTGATCTCATGTTAGGGACTGATCTATTGTCTATTAAACCTTACCAAATAGTACCGATAGTGTTCCAAGAGCTCAAGAAATAGTTGGAGGAGTTAGAGGATAAAGGGTTTATCTATCCAATTATTTCTCCTTGGGGATCACCTATCTTGTTTACGAAGAAGGATGAAAGGGGTTTAAACCTGTGTGTCGATTATCAGAGTTTGAAAAATGACTATGAATAATAGATATCATATTCAGTGTATTGTTGATCTGTTTTACTAGCTTAAGGGTGTTAGTGTGTTCTAAAATATCCATTTGAGATTACGGTGTCATCATGTGAGATTTCGGAATTTTGACATACCAATAACTATTTTCATAATCATTTATGGCATTTATGAGTATTTTTTAATGCCCTTTGGATTAAAAAATTCTACAGTAGTGTTCATGACCTTGGTGAATAGGATATTTCATCTATATCTAGATTAGTTTGTGGTGGTGTTTGTAGTCGACATCTTGTTTTCATCCAAGTCTCCTGAATATCTAGCCCAACATCTTGAAATTTTCTTGAGTACACTGAGTGAGAATCGGTTATACGCCAAACTATATAAGTGTCAGTTTTGGATTGACATGGTATACTTTTTAGGGCACATTATCTCAAGAGAAGGTGTGGAATTAGACCCAAAAATGGTGAAAGTAGTGGTTTATTGGGAACATCCCAAGAATTTCTCTGATATCTAATGATTTTTGGGATTAGGTGGATATTTAAGGAATTTCATCCATGTCTTTTCCATATTTTTAGTGCTATATTCATGCTTGAAAAAGAAAGGAGAAATTTTTGAATGGATGGATGCATGTGAGATGTCTTTCTAAGAGATGAATAAGTTCTTCACATTGAAAACAATTTTGATCTTACCTGAGTTAGGTATAGAGTACATGGTGTATTGTTATGCATCTGGGATTGGACTCAGATTGGTGTTGATGCAAGGAGATCAATTTATAGCTTATGGGTCTTGATAGTTAAGGCAACATGAATGGAATTACCCTACACATGACTTCGAGTTGGCATATATGGTTTATTCTCTTAAGTGTTGGTGATAATATCTTTTTTGTGAATAGTTTACAGTTTTACATATCACAAAATCTTGAAGAACATATTTTCACAGAGCGGCCTGAATCTTCGAAAGCGATGATGGTTATAGTATATGATGTCCATTGATTTTGAACTAGCGTACACACATGGAAAGGAGAATAGTATGACTTATGACATGTGTAAGAAAGATGAGACTTATTTGGTGAATGAGTCGAGTGAGGAGTGGAAGATGATGAGCTTTCAGGCTAAAATTCATGTTGTGGTCTCTAATAGTTAGGGGAATATAACTCCTGTTTCATTAACTGTGGATTCTACACTCTTGAGATGGATCAGGAACAGGGTGTATGAGGATCCAGATTGTTTGGACTTAAGGTAAATCTTTCAGTGTGTCGAGACACCTTCAGACTGGTTAATAGATGATAATTAGATCATATATGTGAAAAATCTGGTTGTTCATCCTATGAGTATGTGAGAGGAACCCATGCGAAAATTTCATGCTCAAATGGGTGGAACATCCCAAGGTAACAAAAATGTATCATGACCAAAGATGATATTTTTGCTGTCCAGAAATGAAAAAGGAGGTATCCCAATTCTTAATAAGATGTTTTAGCAATCAACATGTGAAGGAAGAACATCAATGACCTGAAGGTATATTATAGTCGTTGCCTATTCCAGAATGGAAGTGGGATGATGTAACAATGGATTTTGTGGTGGGTCTTACAAAGACGCTTAGGAATAATGATTATATTTGGGTTATTGTGGATTTACTAACAAAGGTAGAACATTTATTTTATATCAGTGAAATCTTTATAGTAGAATAGCTGGGAGAACTGTATGTAAGGGAGATAGTTCATTTTCATGGCGTTCCATGGACAATAGTTTCATATTGTGATTATGTCGTCACTTCATGCTTTTGGAAGGGATTACAAAAGGTGAATGGAATTCATGTTTTGTTATGTATAGCCTTCCACCCATAGATAGCTGGGCAGTTACAGCATACCATATAGGTGTTAGAGGATATGTTGAGGTAATTTGTACATGACATTGTTGGTTCCTGGGAGAAGCACAAGGATTTAGAGGGGTTCACCTATAACATTAGTTATCATGAAACTATAAATATGGAACCATATGAGTCACATTATGGTAAAACTTGTAGATCACCACTATTCTGGATAAAGGTGGGTGAGTTAGAGATGTCGGGGCTGATTCGTGTGTAGGAGACGTCAGAGTTGGTGTAGTTGATTTAGAAACGTATATCTACAGCTCAGAATAGGTAGAAGTCATATGCTGCTAGACGGAGAAGACCCCTAGAGTATACAAAGTGAGATAATGTTTTCATTTTGGTTTTAACTCGTTTGGGTCACCATAGGATACAAATGCAGGGCAAGTTGGTGCCCAAGTTTGTAGGACTGTTTGAGGTAGTTGAGAGAATCGGGCCTGTGGCGTACCAATTAGCCCTTCCATAGAAATACAACCCTATGCATGATTTTTTCCATGTGTCATGACTATGAAGGTATCACCCCACCCCATCAAATATGGTCAATGTGGATAGGGTTGACCTTGAAATAGACGCTTCCTTTCAGGAACATCAGATACATGTGTTGGATCGTTGTGAGAAAGTGTTGTGGGAAATGACTATGCTGATGGTTCGTGTGTTATGGAAACATGGAAGTGATTAAGATGAAACATCGGAATGGAATGAAGTAATTAGGACTCAATGGACCAAATTTTTTGTCTCATAATCTTATTGATGTTCGGGAGTGAAGCTCAAGGATGAGTAGTTATAAGGTGGGGAAATTTTAATTTCTCGGCCTTTTCTAGAGTCATCTTTAGTGCGTTTTGCAGGTAATTTTTATGTTTTTATATACATTATCTTTGGATTTGTGTCTTGGGGTTCATTTTTTTTATTTTTTTGGAAAAAATATTAGGCAAAGGGCTATGCACGGTTTGAAAAACAGTGTTCCTAAACCCAGGTATCCCTGAAAACGTGGAAAGAGAGGTCTGCACGGTTGGGGCATGGTTTACCCTAACTGTGTGCCCCAAACCAGGTAACTATGAAAACCTAGGTAGATAGGTTCTCATGCTTGGAGCATGGTTTACCATAAAGGTGTTCCCTTGTGCAAGTAAACCATTTGTGTAGGTTATTATTATCCAAAAATTAGTTTTCAAATCACCCGAACCCTCGAGACCCATTTATTTCGATATAGGCTTGGGATTGAAAAATTATAATCGATCCCAAAGCCTTATAGAGATATTACAAGGATATTCAATCACCATTCATAGAGATCTAAATCCTATATTAAATATCAGATCTCTTCTTGGTAAGTGTATTTCCTTCCATTCTTTTCCCATTCTTTCCACTATCTTTCATGGTTCTTTCCATGGATTATATCCACTATTCCCATAGATCTAAACCTATGAGTTGATATATAGATCAATTATTGTGGATATAGATCTAGATTTGAAATATCTTGATGCTTTTTTATCTTAATTTTGGATTTAGGGATTTAGATCCTCATCATGATCAACATCGTTGTTCCTCTTGGATTTTAGGGATTTCTATTGGGATAGAATAATTCAATAAACTGAGGTAGGTGGTCTAAATAGAACTCCCATAGTTGTGGATCTCATATATGTATATGAGAATATTGATTTTCTAGCTTCCCTTAACAATTGTTTTTTTGAATTGGATTAATTGGGAATTATATTTTGACTTGTTGATATTTTGGAGAAATAGATAATTAATTGATGATTTAATCATGGAACAAAGGGGGATGCCAAATTAGATATTAGATTTGGGGATTTTTTATATGGGTTGACATATTGTAATTGATATCTTGAATTGGTCATGTTAAGATAACTAATTGGGGGAAATTAATTTTGGTATGATTCTTGGTTATGTGAGATAATTAATAGTGAATTAATAATGTGTCTTGATGTTGATTGAAGGTAATTTATTGTGGGAATTAATTATGAAAAACTGGTATTATTTTGATAATTAATTGCGAAGAATTAATTATGCAGTAATATTTCTTTGGATTGATTAAAAAATTGATGAATTAATTAATGGTTATGTTCTTAGTTAATTTTTGGGTTAACTAATGATTTTTGATATGTTTAACTAATTTTTGGATTACTAAAGGAATTACATGGTTAATTATTTCGAAATAATGAATGATTTAAATGATTGACAATGTTGGTGCTATAAATGGGGTTCTAGAACAATTTGGAAGTTGGGGCTTGGACATGGTGTTGTTCCCAAATAGTTATACACGATTATGATGTGGGGTGTTAGACATAGTGATATACACTGAATGAGATTTGGGGTGCTTGACATGGCATTCAACACTGAATGAGATTTGGGGTGCATGACATGGACTTCAATACCAAATGAGATTTGGGGTTCTTGACCTTGAACACAACACCAAATTAATGAAAATAATTATTTATGAATTAAATGAGAGACATGAACTGAAACCACTTCTAATGTGATGATTAATGAATAAATGAAAATATGATAACTGTTTAATTATTCATTGTATTTATCGCTTCATAGAATTGCATACATTGTCTTTTTACTGGACTTGTTTTATAAACTATTTTTGGTGGCCCACTATGTTGTACTCACACCCAATTCGGGCCGCCTGATCGACACCTGAGTAGACTTTTTGGTTCCAGGATAGGATAAGGGAAAGGCCCTTGGATAGGTTGTAATTTGGGAATGGGGCATGGGAGAAGGAACCGTATGTGGTTCAGGAACAACTTTGTGCTTTCTATGTCTTTAATTTTAGTTTCATCATAAACACTTGACACTTGCATTATCATAGAATGTTTTCCCTTTCATTTGAGTATTATATTTCTTGTTTTGACTATCATGTGACATAGTACTCTTCTATTTATTTATATGCTTCAACAATTGTTTATTGTTGTTTTCTTTTGTTGATGTCTTATTCTGATAAAAGATGGTATAGTCTCCCAATGACTGACTTACCAGACCCTCACTGCTAGTCAGCACCCTCTAGCATATGGGGAGGCATTCTTGAGGTCATGTGACCATCTGGATTGAGGCACCATTTAGTGGCACCTGGGTCAGGACGTTACAATAAATGAGTCTGGATTTGATTTTAAAATTTATCCTAATAAATTGGAAGAATTTTATCTTTAAAAAAATTATTTCATTTAATGAAAAATTATTTATTTTAATATATACTTAATGTCAATTTTGACATTCTTCATTACATTACTTTTTAAAAAATATCATGACACAATATAACTTCGAACGAAAACTATTAATATATCTCTAATATATTTCAGTCCTAAATAAATTTTATGGATGATATTAATTATATAAAATTATAGTTATTGTAATATTATTAATATCATTTATTTGATATTTCTATTAATGAACCACTTACTACATCATCATTGTTATCCATTAAGACAATTATTTATTTCCTAAAAATTAAAAATAAATTACCATGAAAAAGATAAAAAATTTAGATTTCAAATTACTATTTATAGTCGATGATATATTTTGTATAACCACATATAAAAATTTTAATACTTATTATAAATATGACTATTACATACTTGATTTTCCATAGAATAAAACACTAAAAAGGGATTAAAGTCATCCAAGTAGCTCCAAGAGGCCATAAATTCAGCCAAATAATGATTTTGATCGACAGTCACTCATCCAATAAAATAAGGACAACTATTAGGGTAATTTTATAATACAGATAATATTATTTTTACACTTCATTGCATGATTTATCATTAACCATTATAACTAAAAATATATTTATAACTATTTGTATTGTCAAGAAATAAAAGGGGCCTATTTACTAAATTTTGAACCTCTAATTACAAATAGATAATCTATTTTTCAAAATTAAAAACACATAATTTTCAGTAAAAAATTAAAAATTATTCCAATTGATGGAACGAGAAAACATGTTTTTAAAATGAAAATGTTCAAAATATTGATATTTTTTTATATAAAAATTCCATGTAAAATTTATTCCAATGAACTGAATTTCATTAAATGATAAAATAGACATATAATTATACATTAAAACAGATTTAAAATATAATTTTACAGTGTAAATTATTTAGATGAAAAATTTGTTTTCAAATAAAATGAAATATTTCATTACTTTTCATCATAACGTGAAACTAATCAGAAAAATACCAAAAATACCAAAAACTTAAATATTTATATTCAAATTGAAAAGATAAATTTCATTCTTAAAAATAGTATTTATACAATTTTTAAACCTATATTTAAAAAAATTCACCATCAAAATGTGTTTAAACTCTCTTTTTATAAAATTATATATTTTATACGTAAAATTGGATTTTTTTTTTCTTATATCATGTCTAGAAAAAACAATGTATGAATGTTTAATATTAGACTAAATATTATATATATGTGTATCATTAATGTAATTTGGAATGTTTTATTTTATTTTTATTTTATTGGTGTGAAACACACTTATGCTCATTTAAATAGTTTTAATAAAAACATGTCCTTTATATTAAATTGGTTTTAATAATTTTTTATAATTAATTGGTGACTAATTAATTCAATAATATATTATTATAAATTGGGAAATATTATTCATAACTACAAGTTTAACCGCTAGGAGATAGTTTCATTTTAAAAAATAATATTAATTGTATATTGTGGTTTGTTTAAGCTCTATGTTGTGTGTACCATAAGATATAGAAGAAATTGAATTTAATTAATAAGAGACTTAATGAAAAATATTATGGTGTCATAATAATTTATAGACATAATTTTCATAAGATAAATACTTCACATAACTTTATTATGTCTGAAGTATCTGACTTTGAAAACCTCAACCATTCTCTGCAAAATATAATATTTCTTTAGTAAGATAGACATCCAACATGAAGCATTCTGATTCTATGTAGACAGAAGATATTCTTTGAAAACATTGATTCTCATAAGATGAAATAATTTTTCATAAAATGAATTCTTCACATGTCAATTTATAATCACTTATACTGCTAACATAAGAAAATTTTCATCAAAAAATATAATCTGAAAAAATTAAGATAGACACATTAAAATAAAAATATGGATTTTATAAATCATAAAAACACACATAAAAACTCAGATATGTTGGTAAAACATAATTCTATCAAAAAATCTCCCTCTTTTTAGTTATCACAAAACCCATTGAATAGGAAACCTATATTTTACAATTGGATCTTTATACCAAAATTTTATGTTTCTAGTTCTTCTCCCCTAAAGATAAAATTTTAAATTATGTAGTATATCTATTTTGTATCCCCATTTAAAAGAAATTTTGATTCTAAATTTTATATTCCCTTTTTTCTTCTCCCAAAAATTTATTTTAAGTCATTAAATTTTTGTATTATTCTTTTCCTCTTACCCTTTTTATGATAATTTTTTAAAGGTTGGGGTCAAAGCCTCAATTTATTATTTAAATCAAATATATCTTTAGTGTGGGTAGAGGGAGACCCATTACATATCCTAAAGGCCCTAGTCCAAGTGTCCTGAATACAAGGCTTGAAATCCCATTTTCTGGCCTAAAGGACCCCTTGGTGAACAGTAATGCTACAATACCCGCACTACTATAGTGCAACCGCTACAATAGTTCCTACTATAGTGCTTCCACTGCTACAGTGTCAGTCCTACTGTAGTTTTTCTGCTGCTACAGTGCCCTGCTACAGTACTCCAAAATTATGTCCCTGCCTATATTTGATCCTGGGTCTTTTGGATGTCAAGAAAGAGCGTATATCTTTTAGTAATTAAGGTTACTCAAACATAAAACACAAATAGAGAAAATATACTATGAATTAAATGTAGACATATTGGTAGTAAAGATAAACAGACTCAAAAAAGCATTATCCTCCTCAAATACTTTTTTTTCATTTTCTGATAAGTCCACTTTAAGGGTGAGTGGGAACCTCACAATATGCCAAATTTCAAACACAAAGAAACCAAATTTCAAACATCACAAACAGGCTCCAAATCCACCCCAAGACATCAAACCACAAAATCAGATTTCAAAGTAAAAAAAATAGGATCCAACCTTCAAAAACCAACACAGCATCACCTCGGTCCATGATCATCCTTGAGGCACACTTCTGGAATCGAATCCACTCTTCATCATCATCCCGTCACCGGAAGTCCGAAGACCTTGGGAAGGACTCGTTTCCAATGTCAAAAACAAACCATAAATCACCCACTGAGGCATCAAACCATAGCCAATGATAGAACACGATTTCACCTTTGAAGAGAAATGAAAACCGAAAAACATCCATGCCAAACGCAGACCAAACTACCTTTAACGAATCAAACAGCAAGAATACCAGTGGAAACAAACCCTTAACATCGATGAAGCTACAATGAAACATCCGACACAGCACGACACAGAATGAAGTCAACAACGGACGGGCCTCCTAGAACATCGAAGACCGATCAAACTGCACTTCCCAAAGCCTCTTGAATCCACCGCCACAGACCAACTCAGAGAGCGACGAAGGAGTAAGATTCCAGTGTAGAGTTTGAAATGTAATGGTCTCACAATGAATCACGACCATGCCTGGAACCACCAACCTCGACCAACAAATCCACCGCCAGGAACAAGCGTAGATTAAGAGAAAGAAAAAGGGAACCATCCTAACCTCACTGGATGAAGACCTCGTAGAGGAACGGGGTCACAGATCATGCCGCCACCATTAATCCCACGCAGAGAGAGCAGATTTTCTTAGTACCCCCACACCCGACAGAAAACGCGATGGAAACCTCAGTCTGCGGCACTTAGAGCTGGATCTTTGGACCAAAATCGCGCCGCCATGAAACAAAGCAAACGGTGGAATCTTCCGAAAGTGACGATCCCGCACGATGTCACCACTAGAAGATGATCACACCACGAGCACGCCGAATAGGATCACCTAAGAGATATCCACAGACGATCCATGGTAGAGAAGAGGAATGCAGCACGGGGGGAACCCCATCGTCGCTCTGCCCTTTATGGGCTCATCCGATGAAATATTATCTATATAAAGAATTGTGTGAAATAAATCGTAATAAAATAATTATAAATAAATTCTAAAAATATTATATAATATTATTGAAAAAATATTCAAAAAAACATTATTATGAAATAGAATAATGTATAAAAACACGAAAATAATGCATGAAAGCATTTAAATGTCTGAGAAAAACAATTCAAATGTTTTCAAAACACCATTTAACCAAAAATAATAAAAAGTTTTATAAAAAACATATCTCTCCAGTAAACTAATTATGTCAACTAGGAAAGTGTTTTAACTATAAAAATTTAAATTTTTATTTGGGGGTGGCTTCTTGAATGATAACTTCTATGTGAAGGGTGAAGTTGATGAAGGCAGAGTAGCATTAACCATTTCCCAAACAACAACACTAAATGTTAGTAATGATGCTCTATGTACTTCTCAATCACTTTGAGAAAAAAATACAAAATTGGATTTGATGTTGAGAGAATCTTGTTGAGTATTGTCCATATAAAAGTTATATCCATCAATAAATAATAGATTAGAAAAAGTTTTTATTATAAAAAAAATACCTCTTAAAAAACCTGAGATTTTCCCTTTGATAAATACTAGTAGGTTCAAATATTTCCTTTAGCCTTTGCAAATTTTAGGCATGGTGATCGGCAAAGGGAGGTAAATAAAGACATATCCTCGACTATGAAACAAAGCATCATCACATGTGTTAATCCTTTTTACACTATAATTCTTACAATAATCATGTATTTTTGTAAAACCATTACAGATCAACTATGATAAAATTCCAAATATGTTCTTTACATATCCCTTCTTAGCACACCTGACTATTAACTTCCTTGATGTTTTACATTGGTTATCTAACATACCAACTAAATGATCAACTAAAATGAATTCTCTTCCTCTTATATACACATGATGTTTCTAAGGATCAATAAATTAAACTGACACTTCTTCTTATTTACACAAGAGTCTCTTTATCAAGAAAATGTATTATGTTAATAGATTGAAATGGCCATTTTACTGAAGCAAAAAAAACTATAGGAACTACAACATCACTAGAAAAAACCATTCATGATGACTCTCACTGAGTCTATGAATATTATATTCTCATGTTTTCTTAAGATCTCAATGGTAGCCACATATTTAAAAAATAATTCCAATAAAAACAACTTCTCTTTAAGATACTTGTGCCCAACATTATCAATCCATGACAATGGTTTTTGGTATTTTTATATAGAAAATACCAACATTATGAAATAATAATGCTCACCTCCTTTAAAAAGTATATAAATTTATTGAATTAGTTTTGTACATTCCTCATGTCTCTCATAACATATCATTCTATATTTACCATCTTGTCAATCATAAATAATTATAAAAAAGTAACAACTTGAAAAAACACTCTTTCAATCTCACCATGGAATTGTTCTATGGAAGATGGGATGAAAATTGTCATAATTATTCTTTCTAGTTTTATGATACTTTACTAGATTCATCTCGACATCTGTATAGCAGAATAAGGACTTCATTATTTCATTTACACTAACATCATCTAAAAAATGAAAAGATAAAATGAAGTATGCATATCCTTTGTGAGGTGACATGAATACTTCCTCCATTACCAAGGAGAATATCCATAAAATAATACGGTTCACTATTAAAGTGATGAAGTTGTCATTTTCACCAAAGTGAAAAACTCTAGACTCCTAGAACACATTAACTTCCCTCTCAATGAAGAAATCAATTATTCTTTCGTGAACGTCATATTGTCATTCATGATGGTTTATTGATTCCTTAATTAACATGTATATTTCATATAGCTAGGTAAAATCTATTTTTCATCCACTTAGAACACTCCTTGATGTCATTTGATTATAAATTCATCTAAGAGATCCACCATCATTTCATTTGGTTTTCACGATTTCACATAATGTTTGGAAGAATGGAGGGTTAGGGAAACTAGGATAGGATAATCGAGAGAGATATAGATGAGTTTTCATAGGTTTTAAGAGGTTTCACATGTAAGGCTTAAAAACATTCATTTGTTTATAGATAATTTATGGGTCAAAGAGTGATGTGAAGTATAATTATTATAAAATCTAGATGAAATGTAATATTTGATGTGACTAAATTATATCTATATTTTGATAACATATTTTGATGGGTTTTTACATATGAATTCTCTGAATATTAACTGATTTAATTTTACATTTTTTTTTCTGATATTAATGTTTTTAAAATTTATATAAAGGCATAAAATTTGGAGAAATATCACGGAAAACCTGGAAATTTAGTAAACAAACAAAACTTCATGCCGTGAGCAAAGTGAAGGGGAATGACACTAGATTTTGAGAATAATAATGGAGAAATTCCAAGGAAATTAACTAAATAATTAAAAAGAAATATTGATTTTGGTGCTGAAATAAAATTTTACACGACTTGTAGTTTCATTTCACCACATGCTGCAAGTTATAAAAGAAGATATGAACCATCATTACACGATGTGACATCCAATTACAATATGTGACGAGGGTGAAAATTCAAATTCTCAAAAAAAATTCGTAAATGATTTGTACAGATTCAAAAGAAAATGAGAAAACCTTGGAGCAGCATTACATTACATGAATACTCATTTCATGCTGTGTAATTCCCAAATACAGCAGAAAATGTTGACATCTAACATATCTTAAGATGGTATTTCCTCTCTTTGACCTCCCCAGAATGGCCAATATATGTGATGTTTGACCTAATAGAAACCTATCAGCAACTATGAGGCTTATATGAGGGGGATTCCCACATAGATAATAGCATTCAATTCCATTCCATGTTGGAGGAACGAACACTGAGTGGCCACCGTAGAATTCCAAAATGCTGTAGATAGGTTTTTATTATGTTTTTTCATTTATCTTGTCTAATTGTTGTATAATTTATATTTAAATTTAAAAATATCTCTTTTAAACTTTTTACTTATCAACCCCTCTGGTCTATTCTATTCCCTATGGAATATTTTTTATTAATTATTGGTGATGACTCGACTATGATTGGCTAAATCCATAGGGGAGATCAGAATACACAAAAGGTGGGTTTGTGCCATCACAGTTCAATTTAAAATAGTTCATAATGATTATTTTATGTGATATTGTCATGTTGAGCCTACATGCTTATTTTTTTCATTATTAAACAACCATAAGTTTCAATAATGAATGAACCCCAACATGATTATGATGATTTATACATTACCACCAAATAGAATTACTCTTTTTCATTTGGAAATCAGAACAAAATGAACATTAGCTATTTTGGTTCATCTATCCTTGATGATTTGGGATTACAGGGTAGTTTGATAGGAATGAAACATTTTTCTATCGATGATATTATTTCATTGTGTAGCTATTTGTTTTAATTAGTTTCTATGTGAAATTGAATTAATTTATTTAGAAAAATCACCCCTTGAAACTGATTCCTCTCCGTTCTATTTCATTATTTTAATTTCACAATTAGTTTAAGTAAATCAACCAAAAATTAGAGTGGCCTGACCTTCAGTATATAGTTTCCATCACTAAGTTCCTTACACTATATGGGTTTGACCTCACCATTCTACTCTAATACGCCTTTGTAGTTAGTAATGTTCAAGACAATATAAATTTCTAATTTTCCCATGCCTAGAGGAATTAATTACCCCTTTTAAGTGCATCACTAGTACTCAAAATAGCAATTCCAAATAATAAATAAAATTCAATGAATAAAATATTTACATATATATAAAACTATGCTAATAAGAAAAATTAAAATAACATCATGTAAAATTAAAAAAACCTGAATCGATATTAATAATATCAAATATGTCAGCAGAAAGGGTTTAGTAAAAATATAGGCCGATTTGTTTTCTATGCAAAAAAATTATAAAGAGATATCACTTTTTGTAAATGATCTCTTAAGAAAATTGGTATCAAATCCATGTTCTTTGTTCTTGAATGTTAAATGGGATATTTTTTAAATGTTTATAGCACTAGTATTTTTACATTTGATTTGAACAAAATTTAAATTAAATATAAAATCAATTAGGTTTTGTTTCATCCAAAAAAATAAATCCCAATAACATCCAATGGATATATATTTTTCTTTTGTAGTTCATACTGAAACAGAGTAGTATTTTTTACATTACCAAGATACTATATATTTTCCAAGAAAATGAAAGGTTCCTAATGATATTTTCTCATCTAATTTATATCTTACAATATATAGATCTGAATATGATGTTAAATTAAAATCAGATGTTTTGGGAAGAGAATGGAAAGTGATATAGTTCATTTTAGATATCTTAAAATTATTTTGGAAACATTTAAATGATTTTCCTTATGAATGGATTGAAATATTACACAAGGATATATTGAAAACCTAATATGTGATCTTCTTTAAGTAAGATACAATAAACATTCAATCATTCCTTTGAAAAACTTTTATTCAACTAGTTTTCTAGTTTCCTTCATATCAAGTTTAATATTGGAGCACATAGGAGTTGAATAAGTATTGTTATTTCCAAGTTCAAACTTCTTAATTATATAAATTATTTGTTTTATTTGATATAAAATATTTCGAAAATATATTTATAGATTTAAATCAAATAAAATATTTTAACTCGTCTCTCATAATATTATCAAATTATTTTTTCATGTGTTTTGAAAAAACATATTTTTTTATTTTTTGATCAAAAAATAACATCATTAACATAGATTTATACTAAAAAAATATCTAAGGTTGATGTTTTATAAAATAATATAGGATATAACACTCCTACTCTAAAAATTTTGAATAAAAATTAACATAATCATTCATACCATCCCCTGGGATTTTTTAATGTCTATATAGATCTATTATAATTTTAAAAATAGAATTTTGAAAGCGTGGGTTTTCAAAACCAGGAGGTTGATCTTTATAAACTTCCTATATTAAAAATCCATTTAAAAAATGAGATTTAACAACCATCAGATATAATTTAAAGTTCATATAAGATGAATATTCTAGAATAATTCCAATTGCATACGGTCTATCTATAAAATCAAAAGATTCATTATAGTCTACTATTTCAACTTCATTTTAACCTTTTCCAACTAATCTCGGTTTATATCTAGTGATTACACCATATCCATCTTATTTGTCTCTAAGTACCCGTTTTATCCAAATTAAAGGATAAACAGAGGGTCCATTCATTAATTCCTTTAATTTTTTTTATTTTGATCTTATTTAAATATTCCTTTATTACTAAAAACCAACTTTCTTCATATAAAACTTCTTATACAGATTTAGGTTATACTAGGTTCTATGAATTTATCCTAGTTCAAAATCCTTTATCTAAGATTCATATAATTGTTTCTAATGGATGTTTGTTAGGATTTCTAGATAATATAGGCATCACACATTCTAGTTCACTAATATCAATCCTTTGTAGATTTTGTTCAAAAAGAAAAGTTATAAACCATCATGCTTTTTATTGTTAAAAAGAGATCTAGGTATAATTTCCTTAAAATAATCATTCAACAAATCATATTGAGTCATTTTCTGATAAAACTTTTCAATTTCATCAAACTTCACATGAGTTGATTCTTCAACAATACATGACCCTTTTTGGAAACATTTTAAGACATAGAAGTAGTAGTATAAACTAGGAAATTACCATCATCATCTTTTGGATCAAACTTACCAAGATTATCCTTGGTGTTTAAGTTGTAGACCTTCAATCCCAATACATATAAGTATCCTACCGTTGGTTTTATATAATTCTATAACTCCTAGGATGTTTTCTTTAAGATAGGTATTATTAGAACTTTTTTGATGACATCGCATTTTTTGTTAATAAATTCATCTAAAAAATGAGTGGGAATGTTATATTCACATAACAAGGTTCTAGAGATTTCATGAAAAGTCTTATTCCTCCTTTGAACGACACCATTATATAAAGGGTTAATAGGGAATAAAAAGTAGGTTTAAAAACTTTTTTTTGATAAATATGAATTCAATTTATTATTATCAAATTAAAGTCTACGATAAATTCTCAAAGTCAAAATTTTGACACCTTTTTCATTTTTTAAAAGCTTAGGGAAATTAATAAAATTATAACAAACTTCAATTTTAAGTCATAAAAAGTAAACCCATGTAAATATTGAAAAATACTGAACCAACACATAGATAATTGATTTAATAGTAATAAATTTAATTATATTAGGTCCAAAGTGATATATATGGATAATCACTAGATTTTTAAATCAATCGACCTTTTTGATTATTTTAAAAGTTGATTTGTGTTTCTTTCCTCTTCGAATAGTATCACATAACTTCTTTTAAAAAATTTAAGGGCTGGAATGTCAAAAATCAATTGTTTCATAGATAAATTTTTCATGGAGAAAACATTAAAATTTTTAATACATATATGCCAAATCCATGATTCATAAATTTAAAGACTTAAACAAAAACATTTTGATACAAATAATTGATATCTAACATATAAAAATGATCAGTTCAAGGTGATTTGAAATTGAGAGATTTATCTTTTGAAAACTAAACATGCATTGTAAGAAAAATAAAATGAATAAGCCTAATACCAATTATGATAGATACTTATCCTATTTTTCTAATCCTTAAATATAATGAACTATATTGATAAGAATTTATTGTGGATTTACAATAAATCCAACACCAAAAAAATTTCCTTTTGCGTTGTAACCGAATGTGACATGGCCACCGTTGATCAGGGATAGTGACTGAATGTTTGAGAAATCTATACTCATAATCATTGAACAACCACTTTCCATAAACCTTTTTTCACTTCTTTTCATCTGATTTTTTCTTTATAAGGACAGATCAAACAATAGAATTATTTGTTACCCAAACTTTTTTTCATCTAGAAATGTTATCTTTAAGACACAAATGAATCAAATTGTTTTCCCAGCAAAATCAGTAGATACATTTTCTTAAGAAAATAATTTTTAATTCCAAAAAATTGAGTTTTTTTAGATTATAGATGTTATTATAATAGTCTATTTATCCACAGAAAACATGAATCTTTTAAAAGTTCGGTATTTTTAGAAAAAGGCAGAAAACTGTAATTATATAATTTGGGTTATTCACCTTGAATTTATATTCAAAACTTTTTCCTTTCTACTTTGATTCTGACCAAGAATTTGGTTTAAATAATTTCCTTATTTAGTGAAAAAATTTGTAGCATATTTAATGTTTTGAACCTCTTTTTGTAGGTTTTATATTTTCATAGCTTGTTCTGTATATGTCGTAGTATAAATTTCTACTTGGTTTTTAAAATCTAAAATATCTTTTCTAGGTCTTCCACTTCATTAGAAATTTTAATTTAGGAGTTCCTGATATATTGTTTCCACTTTATGGTTTCAGAATTAGTTTCCTATATTGTAAAATTATTATTTAATTGTTCATATGATCAATTTTCATTTTTTGAGTCACGATCACGTTTATACACAAATTAATAGTAATAATAAACCTCATCCTAATGTACTATAAATAATATGGTGACCTTTGAATAAGAGATTTAGCTTATGACTCAGAATATGTTCACTCATTATAATCTTTATAATCAATCCATTTTTCCATTATATATTTCTTTTGTTTCTTTATATATCCTACCTTCTTCAATAACTTCTTATCAAACTTCTTATTTTGATGTAATTACGAATAGTCTGGTTTGATGTGTCTTATATTTTTTAGTCATAATGTCTTAGTTATTTGTATTGTTTACCATTATTATGTTACTTGTTGAATGGTATTCTGAAACCTATTGTATTTTAATATAATTTTTTGAACATACAAGAAAACTATTATTGTTTACCATTTTTTCTAGAATAGATTTAAGAGTCTTTTTCTGAATTTTGTTTTAGATTTTTTTATACCTATTTTATTTTTTTTCATCCACAAAAGTAGAAATCCTCATATTAAAATTTTATTTCTTAATCATATTATATTATCCAGATTTAGCTTCAATTTTATCTTTTTACATCATAAGATTTATAAAGATATATTTTATGTTTAAATTATTTGCCTCAGTTGATTGTTTGATAGTAGTATAGATTCTAGTCCACTATAGTGTTAAAACACTATGGAATTTTAATTTTTTTTAGGCTCAGTGATAGGTGATCATAAAGTAGAAACATTATTAACAATATCAGTGATTCTTCTACTCAATTGAGTGATGTTTTCTCCTTCAAATAATTTGAATGTATCCAATATATATTTGAATGTATCATATCTCAGATCCTTCATGCTTTCAGTACATTCATAATAATATACTATAGTGGTCCACATTTCATGAGATGTTTGACATTGAGAAAATTTGTTGAACTCATCTTCTCATAATCCATACATTATAGTATTTGTAGCTTTGTAATTCCAATCATAGTCTTATTTAGTTATAGAATCCCATGTTTTTTGTTATTTATTTGACATTTCATAGGGATTTATTTCTTTGAGATAAAATTTTAATCCAAGATTCAACAAATAGATGGTCATGCAAGCCTTCCAACAACTATAATTTTCACCATTCAAGTAAAGATTTCTAACCACTGACATACCTTCTTGGATATTAGAAATAATATCCATTTAAAAATAGTTCATTTTTACTTCTACCTTTGATATATGTGCACTCGATAATCATGATATTTGATACAAAGTTTTTTCCCAGATAATGGCTAGTTAAAATCTCAAGAGGGGGTGAATTGAGTTCCAAAAATATTCTTCTCATTAAAACTCCCTCTATTACATATTAGATTTCAAGTCCTGTCATTAATATAAATAGGAAAAATTATAAAATATTTATGGAAATAAATTTAAAATAGAATATTTATAGTGTTTTAATAAATGAAAATCCCTTGGTCCACTCCACCAACACTATACTCTATGAGTTTAGTGGAATTAAATATTAAATCTCTTTTTCCATGGGATCCCAGCTAAGTGCAAGAGGCAATCAATTATTTAAAAAGTAAAAGAGATTTCAAAAAGGTTATATATTTAGAATACCTGTCCATGTCTTTAACACACACATATATAACGATAGTAAATAAAAATTGATCAAAAAAAATTTTAAGAACAATTACAGTGCATAGTTTTAAGATGAATCTGACTATAGAAAAACATACATCCTATGAAGATGATAGAATTCAATGAACTTTTCTAGATTATATTTTATTAGAATTTTTTTATATAAAAATATAGCATTAAAGTGATGTATATGTTCTTGTATATTTATAGGTGTTGTTTGTAAATGTTATGTGTATTCGTATGTACGTGTGTTCTATACCTTTCTCTTCTTTTATCCTCATTATTTTTCATGCAGTGGATTAATCTTACTTGAATATATCCTCATGATTTTGAAATTAAGTATTGAGATAATCATAATGGTTGATTTTATAATCCATTTTAAAGCTACTACGATAGAATATAACTAGACTACATTCATTCTTTCCCCACATGGGATAAGATTCTGTAGTATCACTATCACGTATATTTGTATTAAGATCCTTCCATTATAGAAAAAATGACACATTTTACATATCAATAATTCCTTAAATGGAAAATCCCTTATCTAATATGTTATAAAATTATGAAACAAATTATTATTATATTAGGAAAAGAAAATAGTATATTCTACTGAATAGCTAATTCTTTGTAAGATATCCAACTAGAAGTTTCATTCTCTTAAGTTAAAATTCTTAGGCACATCATAAGATAAATAATATATGTGTATCCATTAGAGTGTAAGACTAATTGAATTATAAATTTTTTATGATAATTATCCTCATAAGATAAATATGTTGATATGTTATGATACATAACTTTAACAAGTTATTTTCACATCAAAATATAATATTTTCTAGATATCGTTTTCATAAGATAAATATATCTCATAACATCCTTAAGTATGAAGTATCTGACTTGAATAAAATAAAATATTCTCTTCATAAGATAATGTCTTATGTAGTTAGATAAAAATCCCAAATGGATCTTTTAGATTCTAAGTAGATAAAAAAAAAATTTCAAAATTTTGATTCTTATACGAATAAATAATTTTCTGTAGAATGAATACTTGACACATTTTAAGATAAAAACATATATACTCTACGTAAGATACATATTTTTCATAAAAATAAAATCTTAAATAGTTAAGATAAATTCATTAGAATAAAAATAAGTATTTTTTTGAATCATAAAAGCATGCAAACAAATAAGTTGGTACAACATATGTTTTTCAAAAAATATCTTCCTCCAAGAAACCCCCTAATCAATAATGATCATATAATCAAGGGGATATACTATAAAATTAAGTGATATTCCATCTACATATATCATAATAAAATACATCTTCATATAAACAAGGATTCAAATCCAAGGGTGAGTATACAACCTAATGGGTAGTACTCTAAATATGTCATACAAACTCCACTATGAAAATAAAAATATAGATCATGTCTTATAAGTATTAGGATTGGAATAAAAAACTAGTGAATAAGAATATATATATATATATATGTATAATCAATGAAACAAAATCACGCTATAATGAAAACCAATACCATCAACGTGTTCATCTATTAAATTCAAAATACCCCAAAATCAAGGAGCTATTACACCCACCAAACTTCTTCACCCTTCTAATAGGTTCATTGAATAATCTATACTCATGAGAAGAAACATATCCTTCCAATAGAAAGTCACTTAATAGTGGTACAATCTTAGTGTTCCACTATATTTAGTATGGCATGTTTGAAACAGTATGGCTCCATCACAAGCATCATACACACACACACACACACAAATCATTCCCATTTCAAGTAAACATTCCACGAAATCATTCTTTTAAACTCCAAATTCCATTTTTTGGATTTTTCAAAAAGGTTACGGGTATCACCTACAATTCTTATTCCCAAATATTGATCGATTACTCAAAAATAAAATTGATTATGGGGCTTAAAACAAGTAAAAATACAATTTAGTTTTATAAATAAAAATATTTTAAGTTATATGTGGAATTAGAGTTAGAGAGAAGCCACCTAAATCAATAAGGGTCATTAAGAAGGATAATAACACCACAACATGCATATTCTTCCTTCTAAAAACTCTATTAGATAGCATCATTAATACCTATAAAAATATAATACGAATAATTTATGATTTTAAGGGATTAACCAAATCATCTAAGGGATGACTCTAACTCAATAGTCTAATCGAATATGAGATTAAAGTGATGGTTTCATAGGAAAAAAAATGGTTTCTAAAACCAAATTTTCATAATGTTTTTAATGAAGACTCGAACCCATGGCACTAATCACTACACCTGATCTCAACAAAAATTTCATCCATTATTTTTGAAAAGTGAAGCCAACTGACACCATAGTCCTTTGGTGCCCAACACAACCATGGTTCCCTCAATAATGGATACCCATAGATTCCCACCACAACATGAATTACTTATATCATCATTTTGAAAACACAATCGATGATACCATGGTATGGAGTATCCATCCCCTCCATTCCCAACTCAACCTTGTTTGGAATCATCATAACCATGGCCACCAACAAGTCTATTTCAATCTCATAGTTTTATATAGAGAAACTATCTAAGCACAAATCCAATGAAATGGGAATTTCATACCACCCCATTATTTATAATGATCTTAGAAACTCCTACTAACAAATTTCCTTCCAAAATGGGAGTTTCAAAACCCATGGTTCACTATGCATCAAAACCTCTAAATCCCATAACAACATTTAAAAACTGACCCATACCAAACCACCAAATCCAATACCACCATAGATTATTTTAAAGCTCATAAAGCTCAAACTTATTTATCCATTTTTGTGCCCTCAAAAATACCTCCAACTAAGGTGCTCCAAACCTACACTCTCGGATCTGGTGTTAAAAACAACACGCATTACACACTTTCTACGATATCCACTATAAATTTTAAGATACTTTATACATAATGTAATATTTTCCTTCAAAATACCTTTTTAGATTTATAGTTTTTCATAATTGGTAAAATATTAACTAGTAGAACCCATGTTATTTGTATGAAATGGGAATTTAATCCACTATATAATAAAATATTTAATCTATAAAATTCCTTAACATCTCTAAAATATAGTCCATACATGATTCTGTTATTGACACATCTTACATATTTGTAATATTAATAACCCGGGTAAATGGAAATATATGAAAGGGGATAGCTCAAATTCTCGATAAGGATAAAGATAAGTTATGTTATCTAAATATCATAATTGAGAATAAGATGATCAAATGGGTCTAATCAGCATAAATAAGAATCATATACCAAACAAATCATATATATTAATTTATAGAATGAGGCATGAATCAAAGAGTTTGGAAACATGATTTAATAAAAATTATCCATACGATCAAAAAATATTAATGTAGATAAGCATAAAATTTTTGAATAAACATATGAATAGAAACCACATGACAAGGATACCCACCAAGGAAGTCATCAAATAATATGTATGGAATAATGACCTATGAACCTACATGGCCTTGGTATTATCCTCTTTTATACCCTTGGCATTGGAATAAAACCTTACATATAACCCTTTATCTTGGGTAAAATACTCTCATGTAACATTTTTAATCGGATAAATCCTTCAGTATTTACTTATGAATTGGAAAAATATTATCGTGTACCCTTTTTAGAGGATGAGATATAAAAATAAACCATTCCATTAGATGGTGAAATAATACCCCACCCATCATCAACCATACATATGCATTCCATATAAATTAAATCATCATTATATATTAAACAACCCATGTAAAGAAAATGGTTTTGGAAACTTTTTCAAATGGGATCACATAAGGTAACACATATAATTCCAAGAATTATTGTAACATGATATACATATGGAAAATAAATTGCTATCCAAATATATTAAATAACATTCATGTTAAATACCATTCAATAAAAATATTAGAGAAAATGGTATTTACATCATATAAATTAATGGTATAGGGTTAAGTCAATAATTTCCATAATAAATTCACATGTGGAATGTAAGTGAATGCACTTAAATCAAATAAATGTAAAAATTGTATACAATAATGAAAGTAATTAGAATAAATTCATGCATATTCATGTTGTATTGTTAGAAAACACAAAGATAGTGGAGGTTCATCCCTCAAAAAGAGAAGTAAATTATATAATCCATATATTGAAAGAATATAGATGGTATCATTTAAATATTTTCCTTGATCAAGTATATGAAATGTCAACGAACAACAATATAGATCAAAATTTATTTTTTGGATTTTTAGAATTAAATCACTTTGTAAATATGGAATATTCATTATTTTAAAAAAAATTAAGATATATTTTATAATTATAGGAGAAAATATTTCTTTTATAAACTATGAACACATAGAGATAGTTTTTATTATAAATCTAAAAAGGCTACATAAAGATGTGCTTACATGGAAAAACATTAGAAAGTGATTTTATAAAAAATTTATAAAAATATAAAGTTACTGGTAAAATTAAAATGTTTTATCAAATAATTTAAGTTATATATTTTAAAAATAATTTTTTATAAAAAAGAAAATTCAATATAACATTAAGAAAATAACTAAAATTTATTAAAGGAAATTTGGGGTGGAAGAAAAAACATTTAGAATGATGTAAATATTGATATATTTTTAAATATAATTCTTGAAACCCACATCTTCAAAAGAGTAACAGAACATCCTTTTTATAATATAATACGGTAATTAGAGATTTCACATGAGGTAAAATATACCTATGTTTCAAATTATATAGGGGAACATTGGACGAAAAGGAAAATATCAAAAAGGAGGGGCTACATTCAGTAAAGTGTCTGGGAATTTTTCTCAATGATGATATAATTTTTGGGAATTAAATTTAATCAAGGAAAAGTATATGAATTACAATTTTATTTTAAACTATAGTGGAAGATAAATTAACATATAAAAACTCTTAATGTGGAGAAAACCAATCTTGCATGAAGGATGTTTAAGAGGGATCGTTATAACTCAACAAATGAATTGTAGTTAACAAAAGCCTTCAAACATTAGTATCTTTAGAATAAAGATAAAACTAATAATGATACATTTTATGTATCTTCTACCATATTTAATAACATTAATACGTTAAAATACATTCATTGTGTAGTAGATACACAATTCTAATGAAAACATGATGTATATTAGTTAACATGTGTCAAGGGGTACAAATTTGAGATAAGAAAACCTTACAACATTGCAAAATTTTGAATCAAAAGAACATGAAGGATATTGTTTCAAATATAAAATTAAATATCATTAAAAATTATAGGATCATGATAAAAATATTAAAGGGTAATTGGGTACTCTATTATAAAGAAAACATTGTATATAATAATAAATATGTACCAACAAGTGATAATTTGATACAAGAAACCGTTACCTTGTTTTTAGAAATAATTTAATACAATATAAGATACAATATAAAAACATAAATTTCATAATCATATATTTTATAAAAAAATTTATATAATTATCCTTTTATAAAATTAATTTATTTTTTATTTATTATATATTTTGAATATCGTGTGTGAGAAATCATGATTGTTTTGACCTAGTTTCCTAAGAGAGATTTGGTTATTCATTTATCTCCCAAAGTTCAAAATTACCATATCATAAAAGGTAATGAAATTTATTTTTAATAATTATTTATAATTTTATATCCTTAATTTATTATAGTTTTCATTATGATCTTTCAAGATGAAAATGGTAATGATCATGTTGTGATGATTTCTAACGAGCAGACAAAGGTATATTAATAAATTAGTTTAACATTAATGTTACCATTGAATAACCCAAATAAAATATTTATTTAATTATTTTTATATTATATTATAACTAATTGTTTACTCATATACATTAGTGATATTATTTTATATCATGTTTTATGTATGTGGTTAGACCGATCCAAACATGAAAATACAATAATTAATAAATGAATATGACTATGAAAGTGGTTTATTTAGGAATAATATCATTATTAAATATTAAAATTTATATTATTTAGATAATTTTGTGGTATTTAATCATATTTTTTATATATTTTATCAAATAATAAATAAAAAAGATAAAAAATTAGATATATTACTTTGTGGAGGTGGAAATCTACAGAACATATTGTTAATATTTTAATTTCTTAAAGAATGATAGGGAAAAAATGTGGATTAAAAAAATTCTTCATAATAATAATAATATAACATATGTCACATGTATTCCTTAATTACTCTTTTATAATCATGGAATATATGTGGATATGAAAAAACAAAAGTCGTCACTTCAAAGAGGCGGTGATTCATCCAACACAAGAAAGACGATTTTGTATTTACTAATATATATTAGGAGAGGTGGTTAATAAATATGCCATTGAAATAATAAAATTAATTAAAAAATAAATAATTATTCCAATATATAGTAGTTATAAAATTATATTTGTGAAGTCCATAAGGAAAATAAAAGAAGTTAGAAAAAATAAGTACTCACATTGAGAACTTTGGATTTCCCTTGGGGACTCATTGAAAATAGATGTGTTCACCAAATATATAATGCATATAGGATCAAGTATTATGAATAGAGTTATGATGGAAATAAAATGTGTATATATTCATGTTAAAACCAAAATATTATGGTTTTATTGATGGGTTGGTTATAGGACATTTTTATTAGTGGTAAGAATGGAATTTTTAAAAAAATACTTCAACATAATATATAGAGAGCACATGTTCTATATGTCATGTGGATAAAAATGTGAAAACTATTGGAGTGTAGGATTCTCCAAGGTCAATAATATCTTAACTACTCAATTAGAACCATGTTTTCGACATGTTTGAAGCCCATTACCCCTTGATTTATTACATTAACTATATTATATTTTACTGCGGTAACTAGATTTTACCTAAGTAATTCACTATTAATTAACTAAAACTAGAAGGGAATTTATTAAATAATTTATTCAAGATAATTACAAATTAGATATAAATTTTATCATTTAAAATCTCTATATTTAATAAAATTTAATTTTAACAATACTGTATGTAATGTAACAACCTAAGTTTTTATATACCTTTTATTGAATAAATTAAATTTTCATTTATTTCTTGCAATGCACTAAGTCAAACATTACTTTTACACAACCCCAACATATAGTATTTTACATTTCACCAACTCATTGTATTTTAAACACAACACTGACTTGGCATATGTTACACACACCACCTATTTGGCATATGTTACAGGAAATACTAATGTTTCAATGAAACATCATTTTTCTATTTTCTTTATTTAAAAGAGATAATTATAAACTACCCGTTAAAAATAGTAATATGAATATTAAATAATTTTTTTAAATATTTATTATAATTTTTTTAAATGAAAAATATTAATAATTAAAGATATGATTTTTAGTAAAGTCCTATTATGTTTTAAAATACCAATCCTTGAATGAATCGCTTTTAATAATAAAATTTATTTTTAAAACATTTAGAAAATTATTTTTATAAATTAAACATATTTTTTAAATTTATAACATCAAAATTATTTTAGGGTGAATATATGGGAGTTTTTTGAGAAACTTCATTTTTTTCATGACTATTGAGAAATATTGGTTTTTAGTTAAAATAATCTTTTCTTGTTTAAATAATTTATAATTTTACATTATATTTTAATTTTTTAAGGTAAAATTAAATAAAATATCCATCTATCAATAAAATTCAGGTTATTATAATCAATTTCACTTTTATATTTATCATAAAAACATAGCAAACATTGGATCATTTCTCTACATTAAAACCCCATTATTTCGTCTCGTTATTGGGATTAGCATTAATAATAATATTTTCGATTTTATGAACAGAATTTTGAAAAAAATACCCTATATTAATCAGTATAGTATTTATTGCCTAATAATATAAACTTCATTTTTGCCAAAAATATTTGTAGAAGTGATTAAAACTAGTCACAACGATTAAGGTCAAATTTAGATTAATTTGGGACTAAACCTCGATATTAGGGGCCCAAATGACCAATAAACATGTCCAAGAACAATTTTTTGTAAATTATTAGGCCATATACCTTCCAATATTTCTTTTGGTAGGTTTTTATGACTTTTTTAGGTAAGAACAAGTGTACGCCTAACATGTTTTCAAAAATTCTATGTGAGTCCTTTTCCTTCCATATAAAGGCCACCACCTCTCTGACTACTACACGCCTCTAAAACGTATTATGTATGGTTAATCCCTTAAAAATACACTACCAATAAATCCTACCTTCCTCGTAGAATACGTACCTTGATTTTAAGGAAATCCAAAAAATCCTTTTGGAACAAACCAAAAGGAGTTAACTGATTAAGAGGTAATGTCTTCTCCCAAATCCTTTCTTTTATTTTATTTCTCTACCCCTGAAATTTATTTTTTCCATGATTATGTAAAACACAAGTATAATAAATATTCTAGGATTTTTTTTAATAAGGATTCAACCTAAACTTACACACACCTTCATCTAATGGATAAGGAATATACTATTTATGTGTACGACAAATTCCCGCCTCATTAAACGATGATTATTAAATTTTAATTACTGCATCGCATGGAAGACATTATGTTGGAAACTCGTTTTATATATGTTATATATTATATTTATTATTTCGTTAATCTTCTATATTCCTTTTACAATACATATCATTTTTACTTTCCATTTGGTGTTAATACAACAATTTATCTGAGGAAATGTGGTCTATCACCCCTCAAAGAGTTATCATTCGTTCATACACTACATGGAATGTATTAAAGATGGGTTTAAATATTATATATGATATATATTATATAATAATTTTTGTATAATAATTATATAAAAATATATATATATTTAATTTTATTCTTCTCTTTCAATGTGATAGTTAAACAGAAATAGCATTCATGCGTACGTATGGCCTACCGTCACCATGATTGTTGTATTTAGTTTCATTATTATATATTCTATAGATTATTATACTACACATATACTATATATTCATTATATTTATATAATGGTTTTAATTTTGGAAATCATGATATAAACTATAAACACCAAAGATATAACAAATTAAGACCCATGTAAAGAACAAAGCGAATATTATCTGATGTGAAACCTTAACATAGTATGGATAACAAAAGGTTAATATATGGTCATAACAAAATAATATGGTATTATATATAATAATACGGTTCTATAATGGATTTATTATAAATTTTTATATATTACATAGCTTTTTTGAACAAGTACGGCAGGAGTCAAGACACCAGGTAAGGGGATTTCATCTCACTTTTTACATCCTTGAGATACATGCTATGTTCTCCACTCATTAATTTTGTGTGGTGTATGTACTGACCATGATTTTATACTATTTATATTATAATTAAATTTATGGGTATTTACATATCCATTTTATGATATTTTTCTCTTGGGTTTTAAGCTTCAAATATTACCAAATCGGTAAATAGTTTTGTCTCAATTTTCCATCTTAGAGACTGATGTTTTGTTATGCACCTAGATTATATTTTGAGGTTCATATACTTCAATTTTAAATTTTATATCAGTAATTTAATTTCTTTAATGATATTTGAAGACTCATTTAATTTATGTTTCATACATGGTGACTATGATCCCATGTCACCATGTTGTAAGGGTTTATTGAGACAATATCATCGCTTTTGGACATTCTTTATGTTTATGATTACTATGACGAAATATAATAATAAATATCTCAAGAACACTCATTAGGTTCCTTATTCTCTATTTATTAAAGGGATATCCATGTATTAGTACTATTTCTCTACTCTTAGGTACATAATATAATGTTTTGAATTGAAATATTATCATCTTCCTCTCAGGTTGGAAATCTATTATATTCAAAAACCATGTTTTAATTTTTTTAAAAAAAGTTGATTTCAAAATATCATTGAAGGGGAAAGAAACTTAAAAACATTTAATATTTTTTAATGCTTCGTTTATAAGTTTTGAAATCTAATTTTAATGGAATTTTTTTTCCAAAAGATTCATTGTTTTAAAAATCATTTTCAAGGAAGAAAGAATATTTTACTTATGAAATATTTTTAAATGGTCTTTTAAAAAAATTTCACATATAAGATAACATACATTGGTGTTACTCATGCCGTTATGATGAAATTATTCATCATTTCCACTCATATTCATTATATTAATGGATTATGTTTGATGGCATGATTTTTATGAAACTCGTTTATCTTTCATGAGTTATATGATTTTGAAACCCATTTCTATTTCAGAGGTTATATGATATTTAAATCCATTTATTTTAATGGGTTATGTTCATAAGGAAATGATTATAAAACCTATCTATAATGACCCACACTTTACATACATTGTTAATACTTCAAAATTGAATCACACTTATTACAACATATGACAAAACCACAAAGGACCGTATAGGTATAGTGTCTTTAGAAACTGGGAAACATAAACAACTGGTTCATAAATCTTCTACAGTGTATCCCATTTATTTCATCATATCTAGGGTCCCTTTTAGCATATTCTACTTAATATCCATCTTCCTGACCTGGGGAAAAGAAAACATAAAAGGGTGAGCTCAAATGCTCAGCAAGGGAAAATAAAGGAAATAAAAATCATATCATATCTTTTTGAAAATCAAAACCTGCAAAAGAGATCATAATATCTTAACATGGAATAAATCATAGAAGTGAAAATGAGATCCCCAAAATCATAACATAAAACTTGAAACTTTGTGGCATGCACACATAATCATGGAAAATCATTTCTTGTTAGTCATGACTCATTGCCAAGACTATCTTAGTGGACAAAGTCCCTTTCTGAACCGAGTTCACTCCTCGTTTCAGTCCTGTATCACTGAACCGAAATAACCTTCCGTTCCAGCCATGTCTATCTCATGAGATATAAAATCATTACCCAATGCATTGGAGGGAGATATAGGTCCCACCCATCTTATAATGAATCCTTTCTTATGTGTGCCACATAATCATAAAACATGCATCATCGCATAACACATGTAACAAAAATGGGATTCTTGAAACATCATGAAATTATAAATCAATTCATATATGATAAAGGAATTCATAAACATAATTCCATCACAACATAGTCAAACCAATGTAAAAATATGGATAGAAACAGAACCCTTTATTATCTTAGATGGAAAATAATTTTGATAAAACACTTGAATTGAATTCTTGAGGAAAATATCCTTTCTTCTTCAAAAATATTTTTCCTTTCATAACATGTCATACAACATTAAAATAAAAGAAGTTGATTAAAAATAAACTTTAAAACTTGTAAAGGAAGCTTCTTTGATGTAATTTTTTAAAAATCCATTCATGCCGTATAAGTTAAAAAAAACATTCTTCGTACTTTTGTCGGAAAAGTCAAAAAGTACCTCGTACGGAAAAACGACAAAAGATTCCTTTCATATTCTTTACTAAAAACTCACCTAAGGGTAAAATTGGATTTAAACTATTTCAAGTGGATGGAAACAATATTACATATTGAGGGAACATGGATGTGGATGATAAAATACACCCTAGTAAATACTTACGAATAAACAATCTCGGATAAAAATGAGATTGTGATATTTCCCTTACCTTAGGTCCGATTTGCTTTGTTCGTGTCCGAAGCTCCTGTATAATGGTTTAAATAATGTTATTGACTTATTCCAGAATCATACATATTGATATGAGATCATATATGGTCATATTATTAGCTTCTTGTTAGTAATATTTCATTGTTACTTGTTACTCGGGTCTTTATAACTTTTTGTTCTTATGCGTGTTTTGTCGAATAAATTCTTATTCTTATCTTTAGGTTATAGATAATTCATTTCCAGAATGGTATTAGTGTATTATATACCATATTCATTCATTCAATTCATTTATATAATCATTATGAAATGAAGATCATGTAGAACGAGTCGCATCACATCGTGGAGACGGTATTCCGTACGTACGCACGAGTGATGATATCGTTCCTATGATCGTGGAATTGTATTGGAGTATATATATATATTATTTCAGTATCAATATTACTTAATAATAATCATATATAGTTACTGATTACACCATTATACCCATCCTTGTAAGGTGATGGTGGAAAATAGATTACACCACGGCGTGGAGACGGTATTCCGTACGTACGCACGCACGGTGATTTCATTTTTCCGTAGGATGGATAGAAGGTGAATTAGGGTTGTTTCATATTTATAATAACATATCAGTATGTAAGTAATACTGATGTTATTACTTTATCATGAAACAACTAAAGAAGAAGAAGTTGAAGAAGAAAGAAATTGAAAAGATCGGTAATGGATATTACCTCTTCTTTGGAACGCCTTTTTGAATCCTCCACTTAAGGAACTAATATTGGTCTTTGGAGAAGACCAGGACCTCTAGGATTATTCTAGGGAAGTGGAGAAGGGAAAATGGCAGGGGTTGGCCGAGCTTGAGTGCTCAAATTGGTGTGAGGAGGAGGGGGAGGAGGTGCCCTTTTATAAGGGAGGAGAGGGGCACCTTAGGAATATCTCAAAATGTTATTTTATATTAAAGTCAAAATCGGTTTATAATGGTTCCAAAGGGTCTTATTTCGAAGCCAAAGTGGGGATGGGTCGAAATCCTATCAACCAATAGGATTTAGACAAGTTTAGGGTATTATTTTAACCTTATCAATTAGATTTAACTCTAAGTTAATTAATTTAACTTTTACCGTGTCTTTTTGTTTTCTTTCACTATATGGTTAATACACTTACAATAACATGCCAAACGAACCCCAAATTGTTTATTATTAATATATATATCCTTATCTAAGTCATTTGGCCGAACCTTAGATTTTTAGGAATAAAATAACAATTAATAATATAATATTTGATTTAAAAACTATTTTGTGTCAATTTTGACACTATTTGATATATGATTTTTGTCAAAGTCATAACAGAATTATATGTTCGAACCAAGTTGATTAAAGCAATACTAATATATCATAGTAACCTAGAAAATTAGTGGAATTCATAAAAAGTCTCAAATTACATTTATTTTGGTATTTATATTATCAATTTTGTCAATATTTCATTAATAAGATAATTACTGCATCATCTTTGTGTCATAAATAAATTAAATTATTTGATGTCTAAAAATTACAAATAAAATACCATCATGTAGGAAATCTTTTTATCTTTCTAATGAATATTTACAATCGAATTTATCTTATGTATAACCCTATATTAAAAATGATTTACTTATTAAACTTTGATTTTAACTATTTTAACCCTTCTTTAAATAAATTAATAATAAATGTCCTAATCTAATCCAAGTGGGCCTAAATGGTCATATTTTATTCCTAAGTTTGTTTTTGGTCGAATTACACTTGTCCAATAGAATTAGGACATGTGTTAGGGTAATATTAATATCATATTTACCCTTAGTTACCCTATTTACTATTAACCGCGGTAAAAAATAGTAAAAAGTTACTATTCACCAAAAAATTATTTTCATCTCATTGAACCACATTTTAGTCCTTGATATTAACCATGTCTCTCGGATTTTTGAAATTCCATTCACAGAAGTGGTAAAATTAAGTTTTATGCAAAATTCAGTTTTTAACCTACCACTTAGTGGTTTCACTATTCATCAAAAATTGAAAGTTTTCAGAAAAATACCAAAATTTCACCCTAGGCTAATTTCGATATTCTGAGTCCAAAAATGAAGTCCATTTTGAAAAATAAAATTTATAAAATTTCAAAAAGTGGTTATTACTATTCATAACGGCTAGTTTTAATAGCATATTGTTGTTTAGTGAAACTCGGTATTGCGTACGACGCAAGCTATCGAGGAAGGTCGCGATTGCGTGTAAAGCAAGCCAAGAAAGTGTTGTGTAGAAAAAGATTCCTTTGATGATTTATATAACATAAAAGTCTCGGGTGTTACACTATCACTTTCTATAGGTTATGATATGATTATATTTTTATAATACCCATTTCATTTTATGGCTTATGATATGAATATTTATGATCTTGTGGCACATGTATGTATGATTTCAACATTAAATTAGTGGGAGCCATATCTCCATTTGATACATTGGGTAAATAATTGTATCTCATGAGATATTCATGGATGGAATGATAAAGGAACTCAGTTAATTCTTATAGGGTTGGAATGGGAAATGATCTTGGTTCGGTAATATTGGTCTAGAATGAGGGTTGAAAATGATTTAGTAATATAGTGCTGGAACGGGGTTTGAACCTGGATCATTAAACGACTTTTTCCACTAAAATGGTCTCAGCATCAATGCCTTGAAAATTATATAAATAAATATATATCCTTATTTTTCTACCAAAATTCCATGTTTTATTCATATTATATGCATTCATGGATAATGATCTTTAATTCCTTATGATTCATGTCTTGTTAAATTCTAGGATTTATGTGATGATTCATGTATATGATCTTCGATATGGAGGGTATGATCTTTTATTTTAATGATCATGTTCTCAACCCCTTATGATCATGATTATTCTTACATATCTCCCTTGTTTACCATTGCTGAGCATTTGAGGTCACCCCATTTTATGTTTCCTTCTCCTTGTTATGAAGATATGTATTATTTTTGAGGTGTATAAAAAGGGTGAAAGTCAATAATAACATATTATGGATAATGATTCTCACTTATTTATTAGTATTTATGTTTCCATGATTCCAAAATAACAAGACTAATACCCTCTTTGGGTGTCTGTTTGTGTAATTTTTTACATATTCTAAAAAAGTTATTCAATGTTAATGTATGAAAAGCAAGGTTCAATATAGTTGGTATTAGAGTAACAGTTTAGATAACCATTGTAATCATTGATTATAAAACCTTAGTGAGAACTGTAAGGATATGTCTAAGGATAGGTATATGGATATAGAAAATTTTAGGAAAATGTCCTGGAATTTTGGTGAAGGATAGAGTGATTGGTTTCCTAGAAATACATCTCTATCTAGATTCTACAAGTGTATGTCACTCTAGAAGAGATGAATCTAGGGTTAACAACTCCGAAAAGATGTTCTGGGCTCGACTTGGGGTAATTTGGTACATGACAATGGACCTTGTTTCCCACCTAGATTGACACTCCCAGAGGATATGCTTTTGAAATACAAAAACACTACACGAACCATCATAATCGATTTAAAAAGAATTTTCCGAAGAATAACCTAGGATATACCAACGGTATTATATAGTAATGAAGTTTTCACGATTTATACATCCTATAAGTGACTTTTCATGATTATGTGGTTCCTCCCTATGATAACTATTTATTAATCAATGATTTTGGTTTTAGTCAATGGTAAAAAACCAAAGGAATAGTGTTAATGATGATTGTTATAGACTGTGAAACGATTGTCCTCCTAAAAAACCATATACTACGGGTGATGGAATGAAAAAAAGAATTTTTATAGCCACACATCCTTATAAATCTATGAATCATGGTGGACTTCCAAATGAGAAAAGAAGGGAAAAACATTTTATTGAGTCTTTCATGGGGAAACCTCCAACTTCTTTCAGATGGTCTTCTAATCCACTTATTGATGTAAAATGGATCAGTAATTCTATGAATATATTATACATTCTCCATTATACAAATCAAGAGAAAGATATTCTGGATTTTTATCGGTTAGAAGGAAAACCAGACGAGTTGTGGAATCTAATTTAGAATATGAGGCATCAAGATGAGATTAAATCCAAGGATTATGATGAGTTTATGGACATATTTTCCAATAATTAATTTATTCATATTCTCCATACCATGAAGGATAAAGGGTACCTTGCATTAAAGAAAATGGATGATGAATATGTTGGTACCAATGTGGCTAATTTATCAAAACTTTCTAGGTACGATTCAAGAATAATCATCCTAGCCAAAACTAAATTTGATAGGTGTTTTAGTGGCTTAAATCCAAGAATCTTAAGAGAGATGGACATTAGAGATATCTGTAGCTATGAAGATATTGTGTGTTGTGAAATCAAGGTTGAAATGGAGGTTGGAGTCATGTATCAACAACATGGTTTTGACAAGAAAAGGAATATTGAGTTTAAAGGAAGCTCTAATAATCATGGAGAAAAGAAGATGACATTACCATTATTCTCTAAAGGTGGGAAGAATCATAGAGTAATTTGACTAAAGGGATCTATTAAATATTTTATGTTCATAAAAAAGATCATCTAGTAATTTATTATCAAAATGATTGGAAGAAGTTTTCTCAAAATACTAATAGACAAAAACCAAACAGAATACACCTCTCATGATTTAGTGATACAAGTGTAAGGAGAATTGGAATTATGATAACCACTTCCCAAACCCAAGGATCAATGATGATGATCGAGGTTAAAAACCTCTTAAGGAATGATATAAGGGGAAATCTCATAAAATCTCTATTTTTATTGATGGGTGTGATGATGATGTGATTAAAGGTATACATACCTTCCACTTTATAACTGTTAATGTCATATTTGATTCTATATCTACAAACTCTTTCATATCTAATAAATTTCTTAAGGGTGTTAAGATTACATCAAAATAATTAGATGTGGAATTACTAGTGCAAACCCATAATGGTATGATGATTTCATCTCATGTCTATAATTCCTATCTAGTTTAATTTGGTGTGAATGTGCTTCCTGATAATCTTTTCATTCTTCTTTAGGTGGACTTTTAGGTCCTTTTAGGCATGTATTAGATTTATCTAAATAAATCCCACATCAATTATTGAGGAAGGGAAGTTACATTTGATATTTTGAACCCCCCTATCATCTTCCATCCATGCGATGATATTTATGAACATCCTATGGAGATTACATCCAGCGTACATGTCATTATTCCCATTCAAAAGGGATGATTGTCTCAAATGGTTGGGGAGAAATTTGGCATCGATTGTATGCCTATTTTCTGGGATTTTTTGGATGTATTTTCAAAATAGTTTCCTAGTCTTGCACCAAAACATGAATTTTAGTTCTCAATATAACTTATAACAATTTCCACACCAATTTCCATGACTCATTATATAATGGATTTCATTGAGTTGTAGAAAGTTAAGAATAAACTCCATGAAAACCATGATATGGGATTAATTAAAACTAGTATACCACCGTAGGGTGAACCTTTTATTTTTTAGAAAAATAAATATTGATCAATGAGACTCTGAATTGATTATCATGAGTATAAAAATATTGAAATCAAGAACCAGCATCCTCTTCTCTATATTAATGACCTATTTAATAAAATATGTGGAGCTCAATAATTTTCTAAGACTGAACTTCATTATGAATATCATCAATTGAGGGTTATTAAATAGGATATACCCAATATGGAATTATGTTCAATCTATATATACTATGAATATATAATAATTACATTTTTTCTTACTAATTCCCCTTCTATATTCACGGGTTTAATTAATAGAGTCCTTAAATATTACCTTGATCATTTTTTAGTAGACTTTATAGATGATATTATTGTCTATTTAAGGTGGAAGGATGATTGTGAAGATCACTAGGGAATTTTACTAAACACCCTAAGGAAGGAGAATCTATATTAAAAATTTACAAAGTATGTGTTTTGGATGAAAAGGGATTCTTTTTCAGGTCTGATAATCTCATGAGATGGTATAATAGTAGATCCATTAAAGACGGAGGCTATTGAATGGTGTCCTAGACCAACCATGATGAATAATATTTGTAGATTTACTAGTTTACATTATTATTATAGATGATTGATGAGAATTTATTATGAATATCTAATCCTATGACCAATTAAACTTGGTAGGGTGTCAGGTTCCTATGGACAGATTAATATGAGGAAAAATTCAAGGAACTAGATAGAAGGTTAGTCAGTGAACCTATACTAATATTAACTTGTAGTTGATAAGGGTTTTGATTCTTTAGAAATGCATCCAAGAAGGGATTGGGATGTTTTATTATGTAGAATAACATAGTTATCATTTATGCCTCATGGTAGTTGAACATTTAGGATAAAAATTACCCAATTCTTGTTTGGGAGTTAGAATCAATAATTTTTTCATTAAATATATAGAGGAATTATCTTTATAGTGAATAGTGTGATATATACATACTGATCATAAAAGTATGAAATATATATTCACACATAAGGAGTTGAACTGGATCCAAAGAATATGGTTAGTGTTGATAAAGGATTATGACTACTCAAAACATTACCACACTAGGAAAGTGAACAAGGTGGTCAATGCTTTGGGCCACAAGGATCATGCAAGCTTATCCATGATAAGGATTGCAAAAGACAAAAGGTTGTATCTATAAATTCTTATAGAATGTGAAAAATATCATCTTTCTCAAATGAATGGTCAGCCCTATATCAAAAGGAATATTATGGAGTTGTAGAAGGATGATGAAGAACTACTAAATTAATTATAGAATATTCCAGAGTATAACCTTGATCATGATGGAATGTTGATGCATAGAAATCATGTATATGTTCCTACCATACCAGATTTCAATAAGGATACATTAGAGTAAGCTCATAGTTCTTCATTCTCTATTCGTATGGTATGGGTTCAGATGTATAGGTACTTGAATGAATACTTCTGGTGGGATGACATGAAGAGAGATATTTCATTTTTTGTATCTCAATGTATGGTATGAAAATAAGTTTAGTCTAAAAGAAAAAATTCTAAACGGATGTTTGCATCCATTACCCATACCTGAAAAGAAATGGGAGAACATCACTATGGATTTTTTCATCAGAATACCCAAAACCTCTAAAGGGTTTCATTCTATATGGGTGGTATTCAATCACCTTACTAAGTCAACATAGATCGTCAATATCATAGAATACTTCTCTATAGATCATATTACCATGATATACATTATGAAAGTGGTATGTTTTAATGGATTATTACATTATATTGTGTCAGATCAGGATGTGAGGTTTACCTAAATATTTTGGAAAAGCCTTTTTCAACAACATGACATAGAATTGAGTTTCATCACTTCTTATCATCCTCGTATAGATTTTCATTATTCAAGAACAACTCAAACCCTAGAGGATATATTGAGATCCTATTCTCTAGATTTCAAAGATGATTGGGATCAACACCTTCCTCTTGTTGAGTTTTCTTAAAAGAATAGATTTCACTCAAGAGTTTAGATGGCATCATATGAATCCCTTTATAGGAAGAATTTTAGAGCTACAACATGTTGGTATGAAGTCAGAGAAATAAATATATTGGGACCAAATACTGCTAAACAAATGGTCAATAATGTTATAACCATTCTATAGAATATTAGGGAAAATCAATGTCAGAAGAAAAGTTACGCGGATAACCATAAGCATGATATTGAATTTTAATTTTGTAAAAAAAGAACTCTAAGAATCTCAACCTGGATTAATGTTATGATATTCTGGAAGAAAGGTAAAATAATCCTTATATTAATCATTCCATTTGAGATTCTTGATCATATAAGGATGGTATCCAATTGATTGGAACTTTCTCCAAATCTCTCACAATTCCATGATTTTTTCCATGTATCTCTCACCAAAAATTACATATATGGCCCTTCACATGCACTACACTTATATTTTATATGACTATAGAGTGATATTTCTTACGAGGAACAACCAGTTGAAATTATACACCGATCATAGAATGTTCTACAAAACAAGACTAGTCACATGGTCAAAGTTTTGTTGAGAAATAACAAATTAGAGGAATCTACATGGGAACTCTAGGATATGATGAAGCTTAATTATGCTCATTTTTTTACTTGATTGTTTAATTTTGAGGGTGAAATTCATTTTAAGGGGGTAGAATGTAACACCCCAAGTTTTTATAAACCATTTTTTCGAATTAATTAAATTTTCAATTATTTATTTCAATTATCTAAGTAATGATTTACTATATCATGAAATGGAATTTTTTTACATTACATGACACCAACCTTTCATATGTTAAACGCAACACCAACTTGGTGTATGTTACGCGCAACACCGATGTTTCTACGATACATAAGTTTTTCATTATAATCATTTAAATGAGATAATCATAACCTAGAATTTAAAAATATTAATATTAATATTAATAACTACTTTTCAAATATTTTATACAATTTTTTATATAAATAAAACATATTGATAATTATATATTTTCTTTTTGGTCAAGTCCTCTAATGTTTAAAAATATCATTTTCTTGAATAAACCACTTTTAATATTAAAAATTAAATTTAGACACATTTAGATATTTATTTTGGTAAAATAAACATCATTTTTGAATTTATAATGTCGAAATTATCATAGGGTGGATATTTTTAATTTTTTGGAGAAACATCATTTTTTGATGAAGAGTGAAAAATTCTTATTTCTAGTAAAAAACTCTATTTTTATTTATATAGTTATTAAATTAAAAAAATGTCAAATTAAATAAATTTTAAATATAAAAATAAAATTTATTCCTTTATAATCTATGTCACATTGAAATTTATTATAACAACATAACTAAAATTTTGAACATTTTTCTACTTTAGAAACCCTTTATTTCATCCAATCTTTGGGGTTATCATTAATCTCAATCTTTCTACTAATGTGAATTTAATTTCAAAAAAACATACATAAAACATTTTAATATTTATAATATTTATAGTCTAATAAGATCAAATTAATTTTTACCCAATTTCTTAGTAAAAGTGATTAAAATTAATCATAGCGATTAAGGTCAAATTAAGCATAATAAGGGACTGGACCTCAAACTTAGAGGCCCATGTGACCTATAAACATGTCCAACACCAATTTTATGGACATTATTCATCCCTTAAGCTTCAATAATTGATGTATTTTGTTTTTATATGGCTTTTTTAACATAAGAACATTTGTACACCAAAATTGATTTCAAAAATTCCAAGTGAGGCATTTTCCATCGCTATAAAAGGACACCACCTCTCCTACATCGTCAAACCTCTAAAAACTATAATGTTTGGAAAATACCAACCCAATACAATTCCCAAAAATCATCCATATTTCCTAGAATCCTTATCTTTTGTAGAATTCAATCCAAGGAAGTACTTTTTCACGAACTAAAAGGAGTTACCCGATTAAGAGGTAAAATCTTCACCCAAGTCCGTTATTTTATTTCCTTTCACCACCCGTCCACATTATTTTTTCCATTATTGTATAAAAAATAATTATCATAAAAATACTAGGATATTTGTATGTTGAGTTTTCAATCTACACTTACACAGACCTCTGTCTAATGGATAACGAACATACAATTTATGTGTATGGTGAACTGTCACCTCAATAAATGATATTTGTTGAATTTTTTATACCACCTATCACAGAGGAAATTATGATGTAAACTCTATGTATATATGTAATATAATATATTTATTATTTATTTAATCTTATTTATTCCTTTTACAACACATAATGTTTTTACATTCCTTTTGGGTTAATATGATAATTCTGTTTGAGGAAGTATGGACTACCGCCCACTCAAAGCGATATGATTGGTTTACACACTACCTATGATGTATTAAGGATGGGTTTATTAATTATATATTAACTATATTCTATCATAATTCCTCCACAATAATTATATAAATATATAAATATATGTCATTTTCTTTATTTCTTTCAATACTACAATTAAACAGAAATCGCATTTATGCGTACGTACAACATATCGTCTCCATAAATGGGGTATTCTATTTCATACATATAGATTATATATATTATTACTGTGAACCTATAATATATGTAAAATATATTTATATCATGATTTAAATTCTTGAAATTATGATATAAACTATAAAAACCAAAGATATAACAAATTAAGACACATGCACAGAAAAAAGAGGATATTATTTGAAGTGAAACCTTAACATAGGATGGTCTTCAAGTGGGAAATATAAGGTCATAATAAAACATGTATGGTATTATATGTAATAATATGGTTATTTAATGGATTTATAGAAAAATTATATTTATTATATAGGTTATTTTAATGAGTACGATGAGATTTATGACATATGGTAAGTGAACTTCATCTCACACTTTTACTTATGTGAGATACATGCTACGTTCGTCACCCATTCCTTTTGTGTGTTGTATATACTGAACATGATTTTGTTTTATTTATTTTATACAGAAATTTATGGGTATTTAAATATCCATTATATTATTTTTCTTTCATGGGGTTTAAATTTCAAAAGTTAATAAATCAATAAATAGTTTTGTCTCAATTTTCCTTCATAGAGGCTCATGTTTTGTTATGAACCTAAATTATCTATTAAGATGTTTGTACATCCATTTTACATGTAATATCATGAATTTCCATTAATTTATTATATTTTAATCTTTGTGTAATTTCAATTTCATACATGGTGAGTATGATCCCAAGTTAACATGTTCTAATAGTTTATTGAGGAAATCTCATTGCTTTTCAAGATTTTTTACATTTATGCTTCCTATGATGAACTATTATGATCCATGTCTCAATAACACTCATGAGTTTAATTCCCCTCTAATTATTCAAGATAAATATATGTATTGATACTAGTATTCAACTCTTTTTTACTTAAGATAACATTTTTTAGATAAATATGATTGTCTCTCTCTTCGGTCCGAAATCAATATTATCCAAAAACCATGTTTTAAAAAAAATTCAATTTTTTTTTCAAAAAATGTTTTCAAAATATATTTGAAGACCATTTTCAAGGTAAATGGATTTGAAAACCATTTGGTAATTTTCAATGCTTCCTTTATATGTTTTCAAATCAATTTTCAAATAAAATGTTTTCTAAAAGGTTTTATGCTTTAAAAAGTGTTTTCAATGGAAAAAGGATATTTTCCCAAATAATTGTTTTAAAAGGTCTTCCAAAATGATTTTCCATCTAAGATAACATCCATTGGTGTTACTCATTCATTCATGAGGAAATTATTCAATGTTTCCATTCATATTAGTTTCCAAAATGGATTATTTTCTGATAACATTATGTTAATGAAACTCGTTTCTCTTTCACGTGTTATATGATTTTGAAACCTATTTCTATTTCAGGGGTTATAGAATTTTGAATCCCACTAATTTTCATGGGATATGTTCATGATGAAATGATTATGAAACTTATCTCTTTCCACAGGTTACGATATTATTACATGTTTATAATACTCATTTCAGTTCATGGTATATGATATAATTATTTATGATATTGTGGAAAATATATATATGGTTTCAATATGATATGGGTGGGACCTATATCTCCATCTAATGAATTGGGTAAAGATTACTCTATCTTTATATATACATGCTTGGAATGAGAAATTAACAAAATTTAGTATTACAAGGATGGAATGGGAAATGAAATCGGTTCAGTAATACATGGATCGAATGATGGGTGAACATTGTTCAGTAATACATGGCTAGAATGGGGTGTGAACCCAGTTTGGTAAAATAATTTTTCAAAATAGATGGTATTGGAAAAATGTCTTGGATACTATGGAAATGATTATATATGATTATGTGTATACCACAATTCCTTGTTTTATTCCTATATTATTCTTTCATGGATAATTCTCTTTATTTAATTTTGATTCCTGTCTTATGAACTGTCAATATTATTACCATGATTCATATATATGATCTTTTATATGAATGGTACGATATTCCATTTTCATGATAATTTTATCATAACCTTATACCCATGATTATGCTTACATATATCCCTTACTTACCCTTACTAATCATTTGTGCTTACCCCTTCTTATGTTTCCTTCCCCAGGTTATGAAGATATGTATAATGTTTCATGTGACTAAGAATGTTTCTAATAAAGAAGAACCTAGGGTGAGATAATGTAGCTCAATTTTTTATCAGTGTTTATGATTCCATGTTTCCAAAGAAAATAAACAAGTACAATCTTTGGGAATCTATTTATATAATATTTTATGTATTCTGTAAAAGTTATGTAATTTTAATTTATGAAAAATGAATGTTTCTATATGTAACATGTAAAAGATATTTTTCTAAAAAATGTTTATTTTAAGAATAAAATTTTTCTGTTGTATAAAAGTATCAATGTATTTTATTTTAATGATAGAAATTGGTTAATTATAAAAATTATATGTCTTTAAAATCAATTAAAAACCAAATTTTCCAATTTAATAATCAAATTAGATGAAAATACCAAAAACATTTTTTATGAAAATTTTTACTAAAATCCCTAAAATTTTAATCATTGGTATTCAAATTTCAACATGGTATTTCTAAAATGTATAGTTTTACTCCTAAATATAATATTTTATCGATTAAAATATTTATATACGTCTAATTAGTTCATATATAATTATAAAGATATAGTTTTTTTAAACATTATTTTTTATTATTCACTTAAAACTTTAATTATTTCAGAAAAATATAAAAAATTAACACTAAGATAATTTTGACATTAAATATTAAAAAATGAGGTACATTTTATCAAATTAAAATTATAAAATTTATATATTTATGAATTATTATGAAAATATAAAATATAAAGAAGAAGATATTTTTATTGAATAATGACTTTTTAAACTTTACGTGGATTTAATCTTATTTCATAAAAATAAATAAACATTTTAATTTTGAAATATTAGTTTTTCAATATAAATATTAAATTTTATAATAATCTTTTAATTTGTATTAATTTAATTTATTATGTTAAAATTAAATTCCATATTTAATGGTTCTTCTAAAGGAATAATTCTTAATATATTAAATAAAAATAAAAATATTATACTATTTAAATAAATTTTCCTATTTTTATTCACTAATAATTATATTCTTCATGTAATATTGAAAAAAATTTGTTAAATTTAATTGGGTGTTGCATTATTTTTGTGTTACATGTGACACAACCCCTATAAAATTTCGTTAATTTAAAGGATCTAAAATCTCAGGTCATTACACCAACAATTCCTAAAAACAACACAAAAAATATCATAAGATAAATAATATATAATAAAATAGTAATATTCATTAAACTCTGGGTGTTATAATATCCCCTCCATTGGGATTTCCCTCCTTATAAACATGGAATTTAGTCGTGACTAGAGAAAATATTGGTTCATTGGTCTAGAATAATAGAATCAAATTCCCTAAACTACTCATAGGAACAAACATGTTGTTATAACACACCAATATTATGTGTTAGCCTCCCAAGAGCAATCTTTCCTATAGAATTAAAAAAATCATGCTGGAAACCCAATGGATCATCTAGTTCAGTAAATATTTGATCCCAACAAATTATGTGAACAGAGTCTAACATTTGCTTCTACCTCTGAGATAAATTAAGTCTATCAAATACTATATTGAATCAGGGACGTAATATTAACCAAAAAATAAAACTCAACAACAAACATCACAATATAAAATAGTTAAACATTCCAAGGAGGTAATAGGCCTCACTTACCAAAGATATTGTTCTATAACACATGTAATATCCATGCTAATACATAAATTTTCACCTCTAAAGATAATTAAAAATAATGACAATCCAAATAAGAAAAGTGGAGAATTAAACAAATGATCTTAAAATTATTCAAATAGATACATGTGAATCATTTAGGGATAAATTGAAAAATATAAAAGATCAACTAAAGTCCAATGAACCGTTCAATAACCACTAAAGTCCATTACACCCACTCTATGCACTTACCCATAGATTAAAGGCCACTCCATATTCCATTATTATATATGGTGGTATACTGTACTCATGATTAACCAAGTTCTCAAGGGTTAATGAAATGAATATTAATCCCAAAACGGAAAACATGGGCATTATTTTGAGATAACGGTAATTTATGCACCATGGAAGTTCAACAATTTATGAGCATATCCCAGTATCAAATATTTTTATATTTCATCTTTAAAATTATACTGAAATTAAAACAATTAATCTGTTGTTGAACTAACCCTTGAGGAAACCATTCTTCTGAAACATCATAGAATATTATATGAAAATTACCATGAAAATTAACACCCACACACAAAACAATTAAGTAACATTACAACATGCCCACTGGTCATTTTTTATTAATATTTATTTCCTTATATACCTTCCCAATACCAGGATAGCAAATAAACATAGGTAATGATAGGTTTATAGAAACTATCATGACATATAGAGAAACTAGTATTAGGTCATCAAATATTACAAGGAATTTTCATTCTTGGCCCATCCATTGATGAATCCACACCATTAAGGTATAATATAATGGTAAGGCTATTAAAATTTAACCACTAACCTTCCTTGTACTTGGTTCCTAAATTCATGATAGAGATTCATCTGATAGAAACCTAAGTATCATCACATTTTTGTATAACCAAGGTGTATGTCTGTAACTCAACCAATGATTCATCAGTGATCCAACACATCACAAACCCATTACTCATAGACCCGTGACTTAAAGAATCCACTAAAAATTAGTAATGAACATTCATTCATTTCCAAAGTAGTAATTTGTGAGACTACACATGTTAAAACACAATCGAAAGTATTATCCATAGCCCACTAAGAACATAAGATAAGGGCCCTTGAGATATTTATGAATTTTATCATTCCCTAGTGCTAATATTATATCTCACACACTTTTAAGGTCAAATGTTATGACCATTAACTCATCCATGCCTTGACAACCATCCAATAGAAATACCCTTCCTTAAAAAACTCTCAACCATCAATACCTAACTATGGATTCATAACGGTTTTTGTTACATCAATTGAATGTAAAAATTATTTCCCAATTACACCCAATTACATAGTTAATTTCCAAAACCTCTTTTGGTAACTAAAAAAGGTGGTTTGAACCTATTTCATCTGTTTAGGGCTAATTCATGCAACATACCCCTCTGAACAATAAATTACCTGATCAGACGAAGTGTATGTACCACAACAAGTGTAGCAATAAATATCATCATTGAATGTTAAAAAAATCTTCCTCCCAAAATCATATCAAGGCATTCATATCTAACTTCAAGAGCTCACATAGACCAAGTAAAAGTTTATGATAATTGAGCATGGTGACCAATATAAATATCAATATTACATCTTGCCACTGTATTCCTTGACACTCATCCAATGAGATATCTTTTCCTCATGAAACCCCTATTTCAACTTATATGTATCATTTCTACCACAAAATAACAACAGTTATCCAAACTAGCACAATAAGGATTAGAAGCTTGTAAAAAAAACCATCATAACAAAAACAAACAAGCATAATTATAAAACCAAACATAAATAATATAATAATTACCCCCAAGAAAATATCCAACAAAATCTTTCCCAGGTATGATAACTCACTACAACTAGTTCCCTAAAGTCACCATAAGTTAGAAACCCATCAATGATTCATGTTATAATATTCCTAAAAAACTAATCTCAAGGTTCTCAAGTTACCATAAAATTTGAAATATTTTTTATAAAACATTTCCCTTTATGAAATTCAATTTGAAGAAACTATTTTAATCATTTATATAATTTGAATAATATTTAAACAGTTTGAAAAAACCACTTCACAAAATTATTTAAGATACTTGACACGAAACAATAGGATATTAATAAAACAAAAATTTCTAAGGTAATTTTTTATTTTAAAAATGTTTTATCTAAAAAACATATCCTTATAAAAAAATTAAAAAAAATATAAATCAAATATATGAACACTAATAAGAAAAACAAAAAAAATATGCCTCCGCCATTTTATATTACTAATTTTTTTCCAAATTCCTGGTCAATTCATGATCAATGAAAATGTTTAATACAAAGACAGATTAGATCATGTTTTGAAAAATCTAAATAATATTAAATTATTTTCATCATGGAAGAAAACAACATTTAACAACACATCTTTCATGGTGGTATTTCAGGTCATGATTATCCAACATAAATATTTTTCTAAAAACATTTGGTTTCCATTGAATCATTATTAATTAATTAAAAATTTAAAAAACAAGGTTGTTATGTTAGAAATTTCAATATGATCTCATGACCAATAACCTACAATAATAAGATGCACAAATATATTAAATATTAAAACAAAATATCTCATTTATCATATACAAATTTTACATACTAAAATAATTATATAAAACATGCTTATCTACACATATAGATATTATGGAATTACAATGACATGATACACTATATAATTTCTTTGAATAAACTAATAAAATAATTAAACTAATAAAATTAATTTAGTCTAATTATAGTAAATATCCATCAAACATGTAAATCATTAAATTTTAGTCAACACATGGAATGCCATTAAAATATTAAATGTAATGATAAAATGAAATAACTCAATAATGTGCAAAGTTTCTCTAAAATATAAATATGGAAACAATCATCATGAAACAAAGACAATATAAATTAATTTATATTTTTTTGTAATCATTCTAAAATTATTAACATTATCCTAAAATTGAATATATTTCAATTACCATTTATTAAATTTCTTAATTACTAGAATATGATATAGTTCCATGTAAATTTAATATTCCATTAAATAATAAAATACGAGGAATGAATAAAATACTCAATGAGGGAAATAATCAACACAAAATATAGAGACAAAACATATTTACCATGTTATGGAAACTATTTCTTTGGAACTCTCAACATAGTCCAAAAACACAACCATCCATTTCAAGAAAAGAAAATTATTATGTCACAGTTTTACAATGAATAAGAAATGAAGCACTATTATCATGTTCGATTCCTTGTGGAAAGTCTCTTTAATAAAACATAATACCCAACACTCACCAACTAAACCCATGATGATGATATGACCATGTTCCTAGAAGTATTTAATAACAATTCTCATTCTCAGACCATGCTAGTAACTTTATATTCAGTATAAATTGGTTATTAAAACATATTTTGACATTAAATTTCTAGTTCTGACACATTATTTATATATGTCTGCCATTCCAATGGATGGATCATACATAACTTGTACAATTTGAAACACCCCATCATTAATCTATTTATTATAATAGGATCAAAATTCAACAAACCTAAGGTTCATGCCCTAAACACCAATGGATGAAAATAATTTTGAATGTTATACATTATCATTAAGGGTGATTTACCCTTAAAAACAATACAACTGGAAGTAAATAACTAAAATGATATGAGCTAAATATTATTCATGATAGAAAACTTAAAAATCTCTAATAAACATAAAATAATTATTATTATTTTCATAGAACCCCAATATATTTAACAAAAGTATACAATACCCAACAACTCCAATGACATCAAGGTTATAAATGTGGGATTACACTAAATATCTACCCCATAAACTCCTTCAATATCTACCATATATTAACCATGATTTCATCATTAAGGTTCTTTACTAGATATGTAGGAGATCTTAAAATTACTTGTATGATGATGGAAAAAATTTCATACACACAAGGATTCATATAAAGTGGGTTAGAGAACATCCTTATAGGTAATCCCATAAATAAATCCCAAACATTACACTAGGACAAGACCATGTTAGCTATATTTTTATATAAAATAAGATAGATTTTTAAACACTATTGAATATAATATAATATATATATATATACATTGTGTTTGTGTGTGTGTGTGTGTGTTTTGTAGTATGTGTCTAATAAGTGAAATAAACTCACCCCATAATGCAAACCCATAGTATAAACACACTCACTCATGAATTGTCTCAAACCCTCACATATAAAATCCATATAACCCACCTAGATGAATCAACTATATAAAGGGTCCTATAAAAAAGCCATATTCATGATAAAAATCCATCCATATAGACCCAATTCATTATTTGGTGGTACAGTGCCATTGTTCCCCCAAATATGGAAAATAGTCCATGTCTAAACCAGCAAGGCCCTATATTATTATTTATGTACAAAAACCAACCATTCAAATAACATTTTCACTCATCATAAAATCAATATTATGAATTTGAAATGCCATTTTAAAAAACATCAATCACATTGTCAGCATCACAAATAATCTTTACTTCTAAAACCAAAAAACATTAGAGAATACTCTAAGGAAGATTCATCATGGTTTTTCTATCAAGGAAAAAAATTATTTAACTTTTAAAATAAAAACATTCCATGTTATAAGTGAATGTAGAGAGTGGCAGAAGTTGCCTACCTTAAAAATAATAATCCACTAGAATAATGACACTTCAAACATTATAATTTACCTTCTAAAAATATCCTTAAAACACTAGGTCTAGATCACAATAATTATAAAAGGGAATATTTATGAAGTAAAAGGAGTCAAAAATCATTTAATGGACGTATCTTGGCTAAGAGACCTATCTAAGTGAAGATAAAAATGATGTTTTTTGGGCAACTATGTTTCTGAGTCCTAATATTCTGAAAACAATCTTAATAATCATATAAATACATGGAAATAATCTCTCCCTCAAATATTGTTAGTCATTTTAGAAATTTTTTAATGAAATAAAAATTACTAGTACCATGGTGTGTTGGTACCCAAAACATTTATGATCCCTTATACCATAGCTCCCCGAGAAGACCCAATATGGTATGGAGTGAATTCCATCACCATTTTAAAAACATGACAACCAATAAAATGGTATGTTGCACATATCTCATCCATTTCCTTCCCACCCATGAAACATGACCACCCCATGACTCAGAATAACCATAGCCACCGACATAGATGTTTCACTCAACCGGTTTCCCATAAGGGATGTCTCAAAGAACAATTTCCCCCAAATGGGAATTTCATCCATCCTAGTTGTTCATATGAATAATTATTAACTCCACCAAACATAAAACCCTCAAAAATTATAATTTCAAAACTTATGGCTTACCAATCATCATAATGGCTAGCTTCCACAGTCACAACTACAAATAGCTCATAACATGGCATCCTCTAATGTTTTCTTTAATGATCAAATTGATAAAACTAAATTTTCTAGTCATGCACCCTTCAAAAACCCTTAAAAAATTCCTAACACCAACTCAAATAATCTAATAACATTTAAATACATGATAAAATAACAAAATAACTCACGGAAAGGGTTTCAAACAACACCACCTCTATCTCTAGGATAATATTAGTCATCTAACCTAGGGGATTCCCCTTCCATGTATTCTTAACACTGAAATATGCACATCCACGAAGATTCACATGAAATATGGAGTGTGAAACTAATTACTAATCTATTGAAATTACCTTAACATGAATCCAATAAAATATCTAAGGTCACATATTACATAATAAACAAATAGATATCAGAATCATATCCAAGACAAGTTATTATGAACTAATCAGGCTACTGTAAACTCTGAACTTATAGGCTTTGTCAAATAACTATGGAAGTAGTCATTTTTTGTCAGGAAAATTCTATATAAATAATAAAAAATAATCAAGTAAAGACTAACATATTTTTTCCTTGGATAATAAAAAATACCCACAATGGTAATGACTTTCAGGTGTAACCCTATAATTTGAATGAATATGTGTGGGAAAAAGAATTGTCAGGATGTTCTAACATATCTAGCCTATCATTAAATTATTTATAATATAGAACATGATCTATATACCTATTCCCCTACATCTACTGTATTGGTAATTATATATAAATATTATGGATATCCTAATATATCCCCACTCTTAAGAGTATAAAATTATAACATCCAGAAAATTCATCCAACCATCATAAAAGTGAGGAATATAATCCCAAATCATTCTAAATTAAAATTATAACACATCACAAAATCTCAATGTATTACAAGATCAAGAAACCGATATAAGGTTAGGCCACCCATGAAAAAACCTATCAAACCACCCAATTTCATCTTAACAAAGAGCATGCTCCAAAGGTTATTTCTTGTACCATTCATAGTTTTTATACCAAGAAAATCGATTTGTTCTTTAATTATTTCCTCATTTTCCCATAGAGAAGGTCATCAACTATTCCCCAGATTCAAACAAAAACATTATATAACCTAAAAATATTAGATTCCCCTCTTTAAACACAATTAATCTTAGTGTATTACACCCATAATAGTCCCATATTCACAAACACATTAGTTTTAACATGGAAGAATGTTTTAAAATCCCTTATTAAGGATATTTTTTCCCTTAAAAAGACAACCTGGGCTTCTTAGATCACATGGAAGATTAATAACACACACCCACACACAAATATATATAATCCTTCATTTAAACTAGTTCTTATAACCTTACATAATAATGGAAATCACAAGGATCTCTAACCATAATCCTCAAGGGGAATGTTTTCCAAAGTATGTCTCATAATTCAAGCTTAATAGTCCATAGTCAAAGAAAATATCACAAATTCTCAATATTTGTAATTTTACAAGGATTAATAATAAATAGTGATAGAAACTCTTTACCAAAGCTTGAAGGGGACTAGTCTTAACAAAATAGGAATAATGGACTTAATAAGGATCAAATATAGATTAAACAAGGTTTGGAGAGATCAAATATGTAAAGAAGATTGCATTAAGGATTAGTGGGTTTTGACTGAAGTTTATGGAGGTTGGTTGATTTATTAATGAATATTTTTTAAAGTTTGGGGCCAAAGCCTCATTTTTTTAATAAAACAAAGAAAAGACCACTTTTAACTGGGTAGAGGAGGACCTATTACATATCCCAAAGAGTGATAAATTTTTAGGAAAATACAAAAAAAATAAGGAACACAGACTTATATTCTATTGAAAATATGGTACTCCTAGAGTAGAAACAAGATGGAATACTGGCCACCATATATTGTACCATTGACTAGCCTAAGGGCCTCTGGGGTTTATATACCCTTATAATTAAAATTGTGTATCTAGTGACCCTCCATCAGGTGAATAGTGGTACCTATTACTATATTTCAATAGTAAATTCTTATATTTTCACATTCTCCAATTTACCCTATATATTATACATTCTAAACAATTTTAAATCCTAATTAACATTTAATTAAAAGAATGAAAAATTAATATGAAATACACCATGGATTTTAGGGGTTGTTACTAACTATTTATTATGGCTTTGTCATCCTCAAGAAATATCCTAATTATTAGGATCTCATATAATATTTGTGCTCCTATATCACCTAATGAATTTGTTTATGCTACAATAGCACCCCCACAAGAGAAACTGTCTTTCCCCAAATCACCTTGTCACTATGGTAAACTACTAGCATTGGTTTCTCTACAAAAGACACATCTACCTACATCTTAAATTTTTTTTATATTAACTGCATGTGAGGGTGTAGATCATTCCTTAAAAGTTAAGACACATGGAATAAGTCACGTATAGCCTGATGTCTTAGAGGAAGTGTCACGATGTAATCCAAGGTTAAATTCTACTACAAAATCATGAATAAACTTACAGGGCGCCATGAGATATTTATGAACTTCCTTGATTGATGTTGATCTAACCAATGTGATAACTATAAGAAAAAAAAAGTTACCCATAATGAACTATAATGTCCATCACCTCCAATCAACATATGAGGGATGATTTCTTTGAGTGATTTCTAGACACATCCAAATATACTACACTCACCCTAATATTTCTTACAGAATACTTATCCTAAAAATCACAAATTCACCCACTTATAAACAACATAGAGGTGAGTAGTATTGTAAACCATATAAAGCCTCCTAGGGATCCATATATATCAAATTTGGATTGTTATTATTGTATATAAAATCTATAAAACAAATAATGTACCCATATGTTCCTTTAAAATCTAACATGAGATCCCATATTATATCCTTGAGTATCCAGATCGTTCTCACTCTTTTTACATATAAATATAAAGGATAATTTATACTCAACATCAGCTATGTTCCCATCACCTTCTACAGCCCCATCCATAATCAATATATAAATAACATCACATTATTAGATACTACACTAAAGTGAATGTTTTGTAGATGAATAATATACTATAAATATATCTTACCCAACCCATCCATTTACTAGGTCTCTCAGACAGGTAAGAAATGTGAGACCTTACTCCAGTTATCTATTACAACCCACATAGTACCATGACCCTTAAGAGATCTTGAAACATCTATATAGAATTCCATTATAATCCCATACCACTTCCTTGTGGCCACTATTTTTTTAATTAGTAATATATATTTCCACCCTCACCCTCTAATAGGTGAGGCATTGATACATATAGATTGTAATGTCATTCCTCATTCTTGACCACCAAAAATGGAACAGAATATTATACTTCACCTTCATCGGTAGAAAATTTTCTACCCACAGGGATGTATTTCATTCTCTCATTAACTATACACTCATGGATATAAGGTTCCAAACACTACCATGTACATAGATTACCACTTCATTTCCATTATTAAAACTTATAATGGTCTCAACATCAAATAATATATCTTGTATAATTATGTAGTCTAAATAAAATTATTTGTATCCCTGTACAATTTCTAATAATGAATAAGTTATAAAAAGAAGATAAAAATCCAATATATATGTATTCTAACTCAAATTCAGTTTTTAGTTTTGGAAAAGGTTCATCAAACACCATTTAACATTGTATTTCGTTACCACTTGCTCCAGGGTCATTGTGAGATTTGAACCATACCAGAAACTTTTATATATGTAGCTTATATCTTCTTATATTTGGTAAAGAATAATATGTTCTATTTATAATTATGTTCTTCTTAAAACAACATTATAGAATAATATATTACTAATAATACATTACAATGAATATAATTAAAACTAATGACAAATTAATTGATGTATTTATCCAATATATCAAAATCAAATAATGGTGTATGATGTGCCAATTCCCTCTCCTTAAATCATAAATTAGTCAAAATTAATTAAACCAGAACCCCACACCCCCATGTAATGGACGTGAAGAAAATATTTCCTAAATTAGATCATAATTATTATCTTCATATATTAATGGTCAATTATACCTCATTTCAACATTATTCATAAATTATAGAACAAAAATCTATTCACTATGGGGCCAAATAAACATTAAAAATGGATCTATCATGATAGTTATTTTTTTTAAATAATAATTCATGTTATGTATCATTGTTTCTATGGGATACATCCAGAAATAATAAATAGGACCCCAACCCACCATAAAAATTCTATCAGAAGGTGTGTTGTAATATGCAGTATGCATGTTCACATGGATGGTGGAAATATTTTTTCTAATTCACAATTTCTGTTCTGTGAATCTTATTTCATTTTATTCACATCTTTTTTGGTTAATAATTTTATGATTATAGGATACTATTGTTTCCTAATACCCCAGTCTGGAAAATATCAACATGTTATTAATTTAATATTTATCTTTCCCTTGACAATCATAATTTCAACAATTAATAATTCACATAAATTTTTGAAATTTTCATCACAAATTAATCATGATTCTATAGATTTTGGGACAAATAAAATAATTTAAATAATATTTTTTCACTCATATTATTGAGGGTATCCTTCTATGAAATCAATATATTTCTCATAGGAAGTCTATTTACCAAAAAGGAAACCTATTCACTAAACTTCTTCCAACAATTCAATACCATAAATGGTCGAAGAACATTTCTCTTTAAATATAATAACATTAAATTAACATGGATTATATCAATATAGATATCCTATTGAATGGAAATGATGATACACAATAAAACAAAAAAAAATCGTGGGTTAAAATTAATGATCATGTATTTTTTTCCAAAAATTTACAAAGATAGTTCAATATTCATGTTCAAACCCAACCTCATTCAATGTAAAATAAAATAATTTACATTCAAATAGGAGTTTCACACATTTTAAATGATTCATTCCTTAAAGAAACATGTGTATTCACACATTTGGTCCACAAATTATTCAACTCTCCAGTAATTGGTTATAGATACATATCTATATCATTACCATGATCATTTAGCTCAAAATTAAAAATATTCATTAAGTTATATATATTTTTTTAAACATGTAAATAAAAATATTCTAAAGATGAAAAAAATTGGCCATGTTTAGTGCGTTGTATAAGTCTATCCAAAAGGATTAAACCCATCACATGATAACCCTAATATGATATTGTGTATCTTAGAAGAAAAATTGATGTGATATGTTATAATCTCCTTCCACGATAATACATATTCTTGTTTCACCAAGTTCTCAATATTTTCATTTCTTTCTACTTGACATCTCATGTCCTCTATTATTATTTTTTGAAATATAAATTTTTTATAGCCTCTATGTCAATGGAAGATAACACATAACTATATTGGGAACTCCAGAAAGATTTTATCCTTTATTTTTACTCTATAACATGTACCACACAACTTAAAATTAATTAATAATGAATTTTAATTAAAATATTTTGTGCAATAATTGGGACAGGCTTGTATTTTAATGAATGAAAATCCTAACTGATTAGTTAATATTGAATCCATATAATTACTAATTTTGAATTTTTTCATCATCAAGAAGAAAGGCCTTTTTAAAGTAAATAAATTATTCAACACCACTATTTCTAAATCGATTCATGATTTTGACATGAAATAAGTGAATCATGAATTCATGTTTGTTCATCTTGAAAAAACCAACATATACATGATTCTTAATATCCTACGTCGACTTTTTAAATTTATCAAAGTCTTCATTATGAATATTTGTGATTAAACGTGACATTAAATTTATATTCAATATATATATTTCCATTATAGTTTCATTTATAAGTTCGTAATGAAAAAGGGAACTAATCAAATATCATATATTTTACACTCACACCCCTCAGGTATGTCAGTATTTTCTGTTTTCTGAATTATTTCTATGTTATGGGGACACACATAATAATTATTTTGAAATACGAATCTAAAAATACTATAAATAACTTATTCACTAGATAACCATTATTATATGACCCAATTATAACAGGGAAATCAAACTATCTCCCCACTGGTGAATTTTTTAATGTGAAATCCATAATTATTTGAGAAGGATTTAAAACTCATTAAACACTCATTAATGATCATACATATAACTTCTAACAATAAGGATTTCAATAATATATTACTAAATACAATAAAATAACTTTTAATAAGTCTAATAACTTTTTTATGAGATAATAATTATATTGAAAATGTATATATGTATAATAATATAATTTATAAAAGTGAAAATTGTGATAGTATAAAATTATTAAACTATAGATAAATTAAAAAATTCATCCAAGTGTATATGTTGTCAAGAAAATTTTATATTTTTTATAACAGTTTAAAATTTATAAATTGTTTTAAAAATTATATAAGTATATAAAATTATAAAAAGTATATATATTTTATAAATATAAAAATAGTTTAAAATATTATCAAGTTTTATAAAATAATTAAAGTATAAAAACATAATATATAGAATATAAATCTTGAAAGTATGAAATTATAATACCTTATAAATTTATAAAAGTATAAAGGTATATGAAATTATAAATTTATAAAAAAATAAAAAAAAAATTCTAAATATAAATCATTCATATAAAATATGATATATTACAGCATTTATAAAGTTATAAATTTATAATATTATGAAACAAAAAATTTATATATATTTAACTAAAGTTTATATATAAGTTATTTAATTATAATATGATATAATCTAAAATTTATAGTCTATAGAAAGTTATAAATGTATGACACCATAAAACAATAAATAATTAATAAAATTTTATATATGTATTCAACCAACCGATACATGTCATAAAAAGATATTACTTCTTGTTAGATTAATATTGATTTCATAAAATATTTATCCATTCTATATTTGTATAGGTCTAGTGCCTTTGGAAATGTGGTCACATAAACAACTAGTACAAAAATGATTTATATCATCTCCCTCTAAGTTATTAATAACTAGAACCCTTTTAGATACATAAATTATAAAACCATTATTTATAAACATGGGAAAGGAAACATAATATTGTGTGATCTTAGATGCTCATTAATGGTACAAAATAGTGATATCAAAAATTAAATAAGAATAACATGAGAAAAAATATGTGAGAACATGAGTTTAACATTTAAAATCTACACCCTGCATATTATATATAATAATCTTGAGTCGTGAAATAAATAATAGAAGTTCATATGATGTGAATCATAAAATAATAAAAATAACATAATCTATAAGATAAAAAAGTGTCATAATACATGTTATTATGGAAGAAAACATATAACTTTGTGAATATATATAAATACAATCAGGTTCACTCATTATATTAAGAATATAAAATTAGTACCTCGCATAAATTTTTATATATTAAAACAGTTCCACTCATGATCTTATGTTCATGAAATCAAATTCCATGCATAAACTTATGGACATGAATGATAGGTCCACATATAAACTTATTGACCTGAAAACCAAATACATTTTTTAAAATTGTGAACATGAAATCATGTTCATGCATAAAAAATTTTTCTCCTGAGTTATCAATCTTTACCCAATGCATTTGAGGGAGATATAGGTCCCAAAAATTACATAATGAAAATCATACATATGTGTTCCATAAGATCATAATTAATTTATCATTTCATAACCCATGAAAATAATTTGGTATTATAAACATTTCATCATAGAATAATTGAATATAAATGGGATTCATAAAAATCTTTCCATTATAAACATAAACTTAAAAATAATTTCTATTTTTGAAATGTCTATACAATTATAATTTAAAAAATTCATTGAAAATAAACTTAAAAATTTGTAAAGGAATAATCAAAATATTGAGGTGTCATGACGGCATTAAAATCCTATTATTTTATATAATTTAAAAAATATCTTTTCTATTTTTTAAAATATGTCATGAATTACATTTTTTGGAAAATGGAAAAAATATTCCTTTCCCACTATGTTATAAAAATTCAAACATGGGGGAAATTATTTTAATATTTTTTTTAATAATAAAAACATTTTCAATTTTTTTTTAGAAATCATGGATGTGGAAAATAAATATTTCTCAATACATAGAAAAAATAAACAACCTGAATAATGATGAGATTATGAAATAAAACCTTTTCAATTTGTTAAATTTTGTATCATAATCCAAATGAAAGAAATAAATTTAGATGGACATTAATTTCCATAATTTTCATTTGAATAATAATAAAATACATATATGGGTATTATATACACCACAAAAAAGAAACAAGTAGTGTATAAGGCGTATGTCCTATAGAAGTTAAAGTGAGAAAAAAATTCATTACCTCGAGAATCCCCTTTCCTTGATCACATTCAAAACACCTATATAATAAATATATATTTATCATAAATTTATTAAATAATCATATAAATATATATAATACCATTTATGATTTATTTATAACTTATTATCACCCATTTATTAAATAGTTCTTTTTAAAATTGCAATGCTAGGTGAAAACTGCTTTGTTTTACGTGCTTATTTCGGTTCAATAATACCAGTACATATACCATGATCATGGTCCCATTATTTTAAAATTTAAAATCATTATCTAAACTATATATATATTCATTATATACTTATTTTTAATAATTCATAAAATGTATAAATAGAAAAATTAATTACACCATTCATAGAGACGACATGTCATACGTATGCATGAACGTTTTTTCTATTTTTCAACTGATGGAATGAGAGAAAGTTAGAAAATAATTAAACTCTAAAGGATCATTATTATATAATATATATTCTTCAAATCCCTCCTTATTACAGTCCTTGTAAAATATAAATGAAAAAAATCTCATTGGATCATGGAGGTGGTAGTCCACACCTATGCACAAACAACATTATTGTTTCCCAAAGGATTAGATGTAAAAATTTAAAAATTATATTATCATTAAAAAAGTATAATTATTTAATAAATTAAAAATATAAATTTAACACCCATCATAATACCCATGAATAAAATATTGTTATTAAAAAATTAATCGTATCGCTACACGGAGACGGTAAGTCATGCGTACACACGAATAATACATTCACATCTTATTTAATGGTAAAGATGGTGTATAATGGTGTTTTAATAATAATAATAAAATTTAAGAATATTTAGTAAAATAAAGATATTATTTTTTTAATAAATATCATATATTTATAGGAGTTTAAGAAGATTCAAAAAATAAAGTGATTGATTACTGTGACAACTACTTCTTTGAAATAACTCCTTTATATCTCCTCTAATGGGTTACAGGATTGGTCTATCGGTAAGACCATAACATCATAAATGTGGATAGGGGAGTGGAGAAGATAATTTGGTTTAGTATTATTTAAATATAATTCACCTATTTGTGTAATAAAGTGTGGTAGGATGTTCCCTTTTATAATTGAGGTGAGGGACCTTTTGAATTTCTTAAAAAAAATAAAATATAATAAAGTTGTTCAAGTTATAAATACTTAAAAATGGTGATTAATATTATCCTATGGCATTATATAGTTAAAATATCATTGACTAAAAAATTTTATACCGGTTTAACTGATATTTTAATCCTTATATGTTGATTTAACCACTTAATTAACTTATTTTAACATTAATCTTGTTAATATATTTTTCACTCTAAAAGGGATATCATTTTACATATAAGGTAACTATTGTCTAAATAATTCATAATATATGACATAATATAGAATTTATTTTCTAGATTTTACTTATTTAACATTTAAATTTGAAATAATTTCATAAAATATTATTCTCATAAAAAATAATTATTTTCAATTTTTACCCAATTCATTACTTTGACCTAAATAACATCAATAAAATACTTATAATTAAAAAATATTATTTTAAAATATTTCCAATATTCCATGATAAATTATAGAATACATTTATCAACTTAATTATCCCAAATTATAATACTTTTAATATTTTTAATAGCAATTATTTTATTCATCCATTTATTGAATAATTTTTACATCGGTGTTGTGTAAGTATTTAAGGTAATTATATATTTCCTAAAATTTTTAAATAAATTACCACCATGATTATAATTTAATTAGGCACAAAATTACTATTAATATCCAATCATAACAAAAAATTCTTAAAACTAACACCTAAATGATAGTTAAAACTATGTGAGCGACATTTTGCCACTTCCATTGGTTTAAATAAATATAAGTCATTTTCAAAAAAAAGTTTCAATTAAAAAAACAGAGCCTATAGTTTCAACTTTATACATTAATTTATGAAATAATAATTAATATAAATAATTATGTCTTTATTATTTAGTTATAATCAGGATTTAAAAGATTTACCCTTTACCAATGTGAAAATTTTTACCACGATTACTATTTATTTTAAACAAAAATAAAAGTGGACTATTTACCAAATTTATGCACCCAAATTATAAAAATAAAATACATTTTTATTAACTAAATTCCTATAATTTATAGAAATTACTTTTAATTAAAAATGGTTAAAACGCAATGAAGAACAGTTTTTATAAAAAATAGGGTTTTAAGCACAAAAATATACTTATACCAAAATAGATTTTGACTAAGCTTTTTATAGTTAACTTTTTAAGGGAGTGAGTGTTATAAGGTCCTAGTATCCTATTCCGAATCCAAGAATCTTTTTGAAACACACTTAAACATGAAGCATTTTGGGAATCTTAATAATGTAAGTTTTCAGAATATACATTTTCATTTCTTAATGCAGAAAACAGTAATTATTTTTTATAATTAAAAATAATTGCAAGAATAATTTTCAAAATTTTACATGAAATCCATCATCACATAATTGTGAAACAGTAAAAATGTTATATTACAATCCATCAACAAAAATTACATTGGATATAAAAACTGAGTTAGAGTTACTGATTTGGACAAGGCCAAATATTTTTTTCTTTGGCATTGTCACCAAAGGAGACATGTCCTCCACAGATTTTTATTATGTTATTGAAGCATGAATAGTCTCATGTCATGTGTCTCAAACACCCACTATCCATGTACCATAAGCTTTTACAAGAACTATTTAATAAATTTCCTATAAAATAGTAAAATAAAAATACTTTGGGTTACCTATACTTGTTTGGGTCGAGTAATATTAGTGACTAGTGCCTTAGGAACCCATATCTACCTCATAGGTTTACAATAAGAATTATGTAAATTATTTGAAAAATAAACTCTATTTGGTATTTAAAATCAGTAAACAGTAGTGATTGTATCATAATTTGAACTATCTGAATGTTTTCCAGAACTGGGAGTAAAGATGTATGTCTTAGAATTGGAAACAAAATTTGTTCTTCCAAAATTTCGTCTACCAGGTTGATAGCCAATTCCAGTCATATATTTAGCAGCAATCCGTTTACCTAGAATTTGTGTTAATGTATTGATACCATTACAAAGCCTTTCAACCTCTTTTTTTAATTTCTCATTATATTTTTTTAGTTCATTGTTCTCTTTGAGTAATTAAGCATTTTTATCCATTTCTATAGTGAGTTCAGTTTTAACAGTTGAGGTATGATCACACTCTTTCTTTAAAGACATTTATTTATCTTTTGGTTCATTGCATGTCACCTGAATAATATTATATTACTCAAACATTTATTCATTAGACATATTTTCAGAGTCACTATCATCTCCATAATAATAGGAATTGTTTACAAGAGATTCCAGTGTTACCTCAGATGTGTTTGTCATAAAACAAATATTGGGTTTGTTAGCTTGTTAATGATGTAAAGATTATGAGGGACTTAAAATGTCCTCAAAATCACTCCATGTTTCTTTATTTTCCATTTTTTACATTCTATCATTGTACTCATATTTCTTTTTTTACTTGAGCTTGGGACATTCTTCTTTGATATGTCCCTTTAGTTTACATTCTTATCAAACAATATCACCAGACTTGTCACTTCTTTTCCATTATTTCTTCCAACTTCCTTTTTTCTCATATCTTCCCTTGAAGTTCAGCTGTATGAAAAATTTATTCTTCTTGTAAAATCTCTTAAAACATATGGCTAATTGATCCATATCCTCATCACTATCAGGTGATGCTGGTTCACTGCTGAGACTTTCTACAGAAACATCAAATTTCCATTTTTCTTTGGGTTTATAGGTGCTGGTCTTGAATGCAATAGATTTTATTTTGAGTTCATCCTCCTATTACTTTTTAAATTTAATCTCCTCTTCAAATATCATTAGTTTCCAATGATTTATTTTATAGTTATCTTGCTGATGTCACATGAATCTCTAATAGAGATAGAGGTTCGTCTCTATCTATAAGGTAGAAATCAGAGAATCCTCAAGATTTGTTCTTTGGCAGTGACTTATCTCCTAAGTTAAATCATTGTGTTAACAATTTCGTTGAACCTGAGATACATGTTAAAAATAGGATCATCATGTTTCTTTTTAAAGTAATCTTATTTAATAGTATAAGTATTAAGTATCATTTATTTCACACTAGATGTTCCTTCATGTGAAATAGATTAGGTATCCCAAATTTCATGGGCAGTTTTACATGCAGAGATTCTATTAAATTCCTCATCTCCTAAAGAGTAGTATAAATCATTAATTTCTTTGCAATTGTTATTATAGGAATTTTGGTAGGTTCATCCCAAGTTATTTTTTCAATACTAGTAATCTTATATTCATCTATAATTGAAGACCAGATTTCAAAGCTCATACTTTCTAAATGCATTTTCATTTTAATTTTCCATTGCGAATAATTGGCTTCATTAAGGAATGGTGGTTTTTTTGTTGCATCACCTTACAATCTATTATCAATAATAAATAAATGATTTAAAATAGGTATAAATTTATAATTAACATAAATTTACATATCATTAATGTAAGACGACAATCATAGCTGAATAGGGTCAAAAAGAGAGTCAAAAACAAAAAAACCTCTGATACCAAATATTGGTCAGAGTAGAGTACTCAAGAGGGGGGTGAATTGAGTATCTATAAAAAATTTGATTATAAAGTATTCTTAAAAAATTTCCCCAATAAATTTAAATATATCCCACTTAATCAAGGTTATACGGTTATGAAAGTTTGACTATTTAAATAACTTCTTAGAAGATTGATTAATTTTCAGTAATCTTAATATCAGTTATTTGAATTAATTTTGAAACAATTATAATAAGGAAATAATTATAACATGTTGACAAGATTAACTATCAAAGTAAATTTAGTGATTTTTGAATTCTATAGTAAAATAGAGAAAACTAAAATAAAAAAAACAGCAGATATACAACAATTCATTCTGTCTCAAGAGGAGTCTTAATCCACTCCACTTGGTGATCACCTTCCACCAAGTAGTTTATATATATAAACATGATCCACACCGTAGATCAGTGTTAACAACAATACACAAGATTTTTCAGGTCACACAACATATTCCACATTTCTTCATCGGTATGGACTCACAGTTCCCACATGGATCTCTTCCACACATATCTTTGGGAATACACAAGTGTAAAAATATATATGAGAAAGGATATATTGTATCCTTCAGTTTGATGTAGGAGACATTGCATGTTTTTATACAAACACACACACTTTTCAAAAGATAAAAATTATACGCAGCAGAGTAGAAATGATGATATATTTTTAGAAGTTCTCTGAGGGTTAGTCTATCTAGCTCTAGACTTATGGGATGAAGAAGATGCAAGAATATAATCCTCTTGTGGAAAACAGAGTATCATATGTTATCTATATTTGTCTCATGTTATTCGTGTAGTTGATAGTGTGGAAATGTTCTCGACTCTATGATTCATGTATGATTTGTGGGTTCTTCTGTAGTGTCAGGTTGCATGAATACTCGTGCTTCTTCGTTATCGCACACACACTTGTTTTTTCTATTAAACTATTGCAGCTATATTTCCTATGATCACATTATTTTGTTTTGGCCATGTTGTTATTTTTATTCTTGAAATACATGTGTTAGAGATGAATGGATTCATGTATTCTGTACCTCGTACCTCATACATTCAAGTGACATGTCTACAAAGAAACAATAATTATGTTAGTGAATTTAAAAACATTAAATATGACTGTTAGAAATTTAATTGAAAACGACATAATAGATAAAGAAATGGGGTCACGGTCTGTCTGTAAATGGTGGCTCCATGAAATGGTGTCTCCTTGAAATGTTGTTGTAAACTATGTCTGGATGGTCACAATGTCTTGAAGGTCACGTTGTCTGTATGGTCCCGGTGTCTGGATGTTCATGGTGTCTGGATGGTCACAGTGTTTGGATGGTCACGGTGTCCAGATTTTCATGGTGTCTTGATGGTCCCGGTTTCTTAGACTTAGCCAAATCTCTGTATACAGACTTAAACAGTGATATTCAAATAATGAATTAAACATAATCATTTATAAGAGATTTTCATTGGAAACAAAATAGATTACAATAATTATTTAAGGCATAAAGAAATTAATCATATTTACATGTGATTTTATATAGATTAAACAATATTAACGAGATTTACAGAATTTATATGATTTTTTATCAACAAAACAAGATAAATACATGAGGAGTCCAACAAAAATGAATTGTATCGTTATGTAGAGATGGTAATATGTGTGTATGCATAAGCAACATTTTTACATTTTTTTTGAAGAGAAAAGGGGTTTAAAATTGTTTTTTCACAATCAAAATAAAATTTCATAATGTTTAGTATTATTAATTTATTATTTCATTAGAAATATCATATATTTATAGTAGGTGAATACTGGTAGAAAAATAAAGTGTTTGGATCTGGTGATTACATCTTTTTCGAAATAACTTCATTATATATCCTTTAATGGGTTATAAGGTTGGACTATTGGGAATACCATCACCTTAATAATGTGTATAGAGAAGTGGATAAGATAATTTTTCATATATATTATATCTAGAAGTCTCAAAGTTGTGAAATTGATTGAGTTATGATGTTACCTTTTATAATTGAGGTGAGGTTCACTTTTGGAATTTCTTAAAAACAATAAAATATAGAAAGACTATTCTAGTGTAGAATACAATGATCATGATTTATAACATATTGTTGGATATTGTAGAAATAACATCAAAAAATAAAATTTCTATAGGTTTATGTGCTATTTAAAGCCTTATATTTTGAGTTAACCCCTTAATTAACCTGTTTTTGACATTAACCATGGTAACAAATTTTTCACTCTATAAGGGTTATAATTTTACATATAAGATACCTATTGACTCATAAATGTATAAATGATGATAGGTTTGACCATATTATATCCCCATTTCCTAGTTTATTTATTTTATAATTTTTAAATAATTTAAAAAATATTATTTTCATAAAAAATCATTCTTGCCAATTTTGACATAATTCATTACTTTTACATTAATAAGATCGAGAAAAAAATATAATTCGATTGAATTATTTTAAAATATCCAAAATATGTAATTTTTATCTATAAAATTCTTTTATAACCTTAATTATCTCAAATTATAATACATTTGAATTTTTTAATATCATTTATTTGACTAATCCATTAATTGAATCATAACTTCATGAGTGTTGTATACGTATTGAAGGTAATTATTTAATTCCTAAAAATTAGAAATACATTAAAATTATGAATATGATTTCATTGGGAACAAATTTAATATTAATATTCCTTAATAACAAATTTTTGTTTCAATGTCACGACAAAAATAATATGTAAAACTAAGAGAGTGACATTTTGAAACGTCATTTCATTTAAATAATATATAAGTCATTTTCATGAAAACATGTCCATTAAAAAACTCACACTAGAGACTAATGTGATAAATTTATAATTTTTTTTCTTCCTATAACAATTAGGATTAATAATTATGTCCTTATCACTTATATTTAAACTAGATTAACATAGTTTACCCTTTACTGATGTGATAAAATTTATCATGGATAGTATTAATTTTGACCAAAACTAGAAGTGGAATATATGTCAATTTAAAACCTCTTAATATGAAATAATTAATAAAATTTCATTTATTCCATTTCAAGAATATGGAGTAATTATTTTTAATATAAATTCATAAAATGAAAAGAAAAATAATTTTTTGAAAAATGATTTTTAAGCACAAAATGTGATAATAAAAAAATCTTGTGTAATGATGATTCAAATTAATTTTATTTGATTATAAATAATTAAATGGTAGTTATTTTACATTGAGATAAAATTCAAATCATAATAATACTTTATATGAAAAGGAAAATTAGAGTTTTATAAAAATCAGTATTTTTCACTATTAACAGAAAAAGCATTCTCTTTTGAAAAAATACGAAAAATTTACCGAAATATATTTTTTATATTTTAATTTCAAAAATAATTTCCATTTTATAAAAGAAATTATATAAATTTATTATATTATTTTCAAACAAAAAGGAAATAAAAATTCATTTTTGAAGAAAACATATTTTTGAAGAATCAAATGATTTTACCAAAAATTGTGTGATTAATTAATAAGTGTTTATATTTAGTTGGGATGTTTTTTATATTAAATTAATTATTTAATCTTATTAATAGCCTCTAATTTAACATCTAGGTTATAAAAATAAATAATAAAATTTTTAATAGTATATCATGGTTTTCTTAAACTCACGGTTGTGTGTAACACAAGCTATCAAAGAAGTTAAATATATTTGAAATAATAATATCATAAAATACCAGAGTGTAACAAGTATAACACAACAAACTATAAAAATTAAAAATTAAATATATGAATTTCATAACATATAAAAATATAAAAACATAAATTTCTATTAAAATATTACATATAATTTATATAAGTATAAATATATATATAGGATTGAAAATAAATATATTAACAAACATAAAGATAATGTATTAAACTAATAAAAATTTATAAATTTATATTAATTAGTTTTCCAAATTTTAAAAATTATTGGTCACTATTAATATATCGAATGAAATTCCTAAAAAATCCCAAAATAACATTCATTTATTGATAAAATTAATTTGAAAATACAATATATATATATATATATTATTAAATAACTTCCAACCCCTATTTAACTTGTTAGATAGTAGAAATCATAATAAAAATATTTAAACCCATAAATAACCACTAACATTTAATCAAAATTACAGAAATAATTTGAAATATGGGACTATAATTGATAGTGTGGAAATATATGTTTGATGGTTTGGGGGAGAACATAGGATTATGTATCAGATTATAAAGGATTGTTCGATGGAATGGGAGGCATTTAGTTTGTGGGTACGGGGAGGAGGAATCACGTTATGAGGTTGGCTAAATAATCATGGGGTTTTTGTATGTGTAAAAACATCAAGGTTTATATTTATGGTATTTAAATAACAAAACAATAGAGTTATACTATAGTAGTTTTAAAAAAACATAGCAAAATAAGTCACAAAAACTGATACATTTGTGTTTACCAAAACCATAACAACATAATCGTATTATCAAAATTTCAAAACTTATGACAATAGATATGAAAATAAAAATAAGTAATGTTAAATTATTATTCTAAATAATAATAAAGTATTACCCATTACTGATTCATATAATTTCTAGATAAGAAAAAATTACATGCAATAAAATATTCCATCACATGAAATGGATTTATATAGTTATAATTTTTTTCTGATTTTTTAGAGATAATCCAATTAGAGATATCACTAATGGTGATCCCAATGATCTACCCAATGACAGATGAGTGATAAAGTCCTAAGGAATAGTTCCGTCAAAAAATGGTGTTCTTTAAAAGGAAGGTATTTAAATCAGTCAGGTAAATATGGGAGAAGCTGATTAATATTTACTAATGTGACATAAATGTTAAATAAAAAATTCTAAAATTATTTTAAAATTATTTTCAACATATATTAATATATATATCCCTTGATTTGTATTGATGAATTTTTTTCTTGATTTACATGCAGAGTAGATGTCATGTGAAAACATAGTGAAACCATTAAAAATATAAGTATTGTCAAGAAGATATTGAGGAGGCTTCCTTCTTTCTTTAATTTCAAGGTATCATTAATAAAGGAAATATTTACTAAAATAGTAAGTATAGAAGTTCTCTAATGTACACTAGTAGAAAATGATATGTGAATAAAAGATTATTCTCCTAAATATGAACTCAATCCCATTGGGGGAGAGATTGTAAAGTATTGTAGAATTAATCAATTAGTGACAAAGCTAAATATAAATTAGATGAAGAAGTTGTAGAGTTTGCGTCATCAAGAATAAGAATATCAAGAAAAATTAACAAAATCCTATTTAATGTATCATATGTTTCTAGGATATTAATTTTTCTACCCATAGTTTATGTATATTTCTGAATGCTAATAATTGTGATGATAAAGAAGAGTCACCAACAATACCATTCAATATTATTGAAAATCTGTGATACAAAATCAAGTGAAAGAGCTATTTTTTCTTAAAAAATGAAATATACATTTATAAATATGATGATGCTTAGAATTGATTCCAAGATACATTAGTTTTTATAAATGATGAATTTAACTCCCAAATCGATGATGAAAATAATTTAAAAAAATGGAGTAATGGATTTGAAGGTAGAATAAGAGGAAGCATTAGGTGAGAATTATATATGAAAGAATCGTACAATGAATAATAATATATTTTTTCCTGATTTTTAAATTTTTATGAAATAATAAGGATTGGATTTTGGTATTTAAAATGTAGACTTTGAATACATGAAATATTTAAGGATATAAAATATAAAATAAGTGATTGATATTAGTCTAAATGTGGAGGAATATATAATAATTGTTTATTTACATTATTATATATTAAAATATAATAGTATGAGGATCAAATATTTGGAATCCAAGATGGATAAATTACTTTTTGATCTAAAACATCATGTAATCTCCTTAACACATGGTATGATATTAGTGATTTTTTTTTATAAAGGTACCTATTGAAAAATAAAAGTAAAAAAATATGGAATATTTACACAAATTTAAAGAGTATTTGGGACATAAACTGTCATATTCTAAGTGAAACAATTTTGTGGGTTAGAAAGACACTAATTATAAAATAAATGTTTAATTTATGATAGAATTTCTCACTCAAGATATAATGGTTTACTTAGTAAAAACATAATGAAATGTATTTCTAGTAAATAAATTTCAAAAAAACTCCTTCGGTTAGATGTTATTTTATAGAAGGAATTAAAAATATATAAATATTTTTTCTATTGATAAACAGAAGAAAATTTTGGAAAATAAAAAAATAAAAATGAATTACATTGTTAATACATTATAATTTAATTATATTATTATATTTCATTTAATTTATTATATATAGTTTGAATACTAGTGTAACAACTCTATTTATTCCATGTAAATCTTTCAATATTTCAATTAATATTATTTGATCCAGGCACTGAAACGACATGAGGTTTTAAGACCCAGTGAGAAACATATTGATATTATAAAAATACTGAAAATATTAATGTCACATGTTTGATGTTTTCCAGAAATATTTGAATAAATCATGAAAATAGTCATGGATCATAAATCTGAGACTACTTTTGATTATGGAATGCGGGTATCACCCTAGGCATTACAGAATACTTACTTGTGTTGGGTGTTCGTCTTGATTTCCATCATGGGAAGATATACAATTAATTAAATAAATTATTTATTTAGTCATATTATTATTCTCCCTGAACATGAATATCCATTTAAATATATAGTTATGGTAAAATACTAGGGTTATCTGCATAAACCTAGTGATTAGAAAGTGTCTCCATAGTGAAATTCTTGGCGACTGACAATAAATCGTGATAGAGGATCATTTCACCAAATGAGGTTCTGGGTCTCATTTGTGATATAAATATCAGAACATTATTTTTTAGTGATCAATACAACCTGATGTAGGATTTTATTTTACGTTTATTTATTCAATGATTAATATCCCATGAAGAATTTGAATCATCTCCACTAATAAGGTTATTCCCAGGTTGATCATGCTTGTGGGTTTGAGATTTTTTTATATTAGGATTTAGGGAATTATTTTTCTATATTATCCTTAATATTAATTAATAATTATAAAATGAATTAATATAATCCAACATGAACATTACCAAGGTTCATTTATTTTGGGTGTTCTATTTATTTCCCCATCATTTTCTTCTCATTTGCCGAGGTAAATTTCTTCATCCCACGGTTTACTGAATGCTCGATATTTGATAACTCCATGAAAATTCATTGAAAACATGGACTGATATCATGTTTTTTTGTGATAATTTTGTGATTATTGTAACACTCCAATATTTTTCATGATGTCTTTTTGAAAAAAATATCTATTTGTTAGCTTACTTTCCACAAAACTCCAAGCTTAAACAAACATCAAAATATTATTAATTAAACACAACCATTATCAACTAGATTTTAGAATGTAAGGATTTAATGATACTAAGTAATTTTTGAAAATATAATTTAAAACTTTTTATGAAATTAATTAATTGGATACCAATTAATTGTAAATGAAGATAAAAACCAATTGAACAAAAAGGAAGCCTTTTTTAAAAAATAATATTTTTATGCCAATAATGGAATTTTATCGTAATAGATTAAATTAATAACTGTTAGTGAAAGATATTAATGAAGGTTATATTTTATATATTCATAATTTTTTTTTAATTCAGAAAAAATAATTTTTTTTATTAAAATAATAATAAATCAAATTTTAAGCATAAAATTTTATTTCACTAAAAAGTAATTTTTCGTCTTTTAATGATGCACCTATTTTAAAACTAAATTCCAACACTTTAATAAGTTTTTTTTGCAAAAATAAAATGATTTTTTGAAATATATATATCTAAATTATCTTAGGGTGATTTTATTTGTATTTTCATGATAATATACATTTTTGATGAATAGTGAAAAATACTGCATTTTAATTGAGAACTGCTTTCTGTATAATTTATTTATATAGTAAAATGATATTTTAAATTGGTTTTAAAGAATAATTATATTAATTATAAATAAATAAATCTATTTTAGTTAACTTAATTAAATTTCTCGTTGAAAGTTTTCATAGAAAATTTAATATGTTTGAACCTTTTCACATTAAAAACATGTTGTCCCGTTACGCCCGTGGGATTAATTTCCAATCTAGTTTAGAGAATTTTGTGAATTTAATTTAATAAAATTGATTCTGAATTTATAATAATAAGGTAAAAATTATGTTTTAATTTCAATTTATTTTTTAGGTATATAAAATTTACCATGGTACCAAAATTATTTACTTCAATAGAGGTAAAATAGTTACAAGGGTAAAATTTAAAAGGTAAAGGCTTAACATACCTAAAGAATTAAAAATATAGTAATGATTTTTTATAGTACATATTAATCCTAACTAGCCTCAACAACATTAATTACGAATAAAAATATTTTAAATTATTTCCAACTCACTGTGATTTTCATTAAATATAAATTAATCATTAGTTTAATCACTTAAAGTCATCTCTCCTCAAGTATAAATACCACCCCAACCACCCCATTTCAACTCACAATCCATTAAGATACTCAAATATCTGACCAAAACTCTACTACTCACCTTATATGAGTCTTAGTTCTCTTGGTATCACCAAAATACCATATCCATGGTTCTAAGGGGTCTCTCAAGAAGGTGATATTCAAGAGGTAATTGACTCAAAACCACTCTCTTAATTTCTTTTATTTTTATAATTTCTGCCACACCTAATTCATCCATAAAGAAATAACAATTATATAACCATTTTAATAATTCAATATTATGATTATAATGGAATATATTATATCCATCTTTTTCATTACCTCCTCTTATTCAAAGAAACAAAACAATTGTCCAAATTATCCCAGTTAATGGCCTCCAGGAATAATGATTTTGTTCATTTTCAATTTCCACATTACTGCATGGTCATAAAAATATTAATATGTTTAAATAATATTTTAATAGGTATATTTAAATTTATTTCATATTCTGGAACTAATATATAGTCATAATGTTAAATAAAACAAATCTAGTTTGTTATGGGTAGAAAAAACACCAAAATAAATTGAACATTTGCATTATAATTTAATCCAAAGAATAATTCTCATGCATGAAATAAAAAAAATAAGTATACCATTTAATCTTTTTTATGTGTATTATTACCATTCCATTGAACTTTTGGTGTTTTATTTCCATTCTACATAGAAATCCATAAATATACACAGATAAACCCGTCATGAAAATATTGAAACAAACTCACCCAAAACAATTGAAATAATGAAAGATTTTTAATTAATGTTTAGTAATTTGTTTATAAAAACAATAAAATCTATTTTAAATTTTAATATAGTTCATAAATTAATTAATAACATTATTTAAACCAAGATACAAGAGGTTTAATTACATAAAACTACAGGGAAGCGTGAGGTAAGTGTTTCTCGTCTCACTTTTTATTCTGTGAGACGTGTGCCTTATTCACCACTTACTCCTAATTTTTTGTTTATATACTGAACTTTGATGTATAATATATTAAATATCATCATATTTGATTTATTAAATGTTTCATTTGATAATTATTACTTTTATACAGAATACAATTTTGACTGATTACAAAGTGGAAAGGGAATTATTAACTCAATCTCCATTCATTAGGTTAAAAAATTATTTCATTGATTATGCCATTATATTCTTATGTTTTAAAAAAAATTTGATTATATTATGTGTTATTTAAAATTATTTTATGTGTATTTATAAAGATCTAACATAATCTATTCATTCAATTAATTCTCACTTCAATGATATGCTATTTTAAGCGGATTTCTGGTCACACTTATATTTCTATGATATTTTTTTCATATTGGCCTATTGTGTATTTTTTGTGGTGTATATACTACCCATGAATTTATAATATTATCTGTATAATTAAATTTATGTTTATTTACATATCCATTAAATTATCACTCTTTCAAAGGGTTTACGCTTCAAAAGTTACCAAATCGATAAGGTAATGTTGACCCAATTTTCCTTCTTTATGACACATGTTGTATTGTTAAAATATATTATTTTATGAGTTTTATATAATTCAATTTTACATGTTATATCATGAATATAGTTCTTTCCACGATATTATATTCTTCCTATAATTTTATTCTCTCTAAGATCAGAATTTTTTATTATTCAAATACAGTGTTTTCTAAAAATGTTTTCAAAAATATTTTTAAATAATATTTTAACAATTTACCGAGATAATGATTTAAAATATGTTTAAATTGGGTTTTAAAATATTCCTTTATAAATTTTTAAGATTAATTTCCAAAAAATGGTTCTTTTGAGGTTTTATGATTTAAAAATCATTTTTCAAAATAGAAAAGATGTTTTCCTCAAGAATTATTTCAAGTGATCTATAAAACTTATTTTCCATATAAGATAACATTATTTGATGATAATTATGTTTTTTGGTATTATTATTCAAGGAAACTAAACATATTCTATCATGGTTAGATTATGTTATATTTACGAAACCTATTTCATTCCCATGGTTTATGCTATGATCAAATGTTTATGAATCCTATTTCTCTTTATTTCTTCTAATATAATTTTTGTTCTTATGGAACACATATATACGGTTTTAATTTTGTGACATGTGGGGCCTATAACTACCTCAAAATAATTAGTTAATGAAAAAGTTTCTATGAGATAAAAGGTTATATGGGAGGTCATCCAAATCCAAAAACTATAGGTTTCATAGGAGGTCATCCCAAGCCCAAAGTAGGTACACAAGTTATTATCCCAAGACTAAAATACTATGAATGTCTTTGTAGGTATCATTTAGATAAGATATTATGATCTTATTTGTATTCTAAAAATTCTATGTCTTGTTCCATTTTATACTGTCATGGACCATTATATTTGATTATCATATGATTCATGTTTAATGAACTGACAATCTTTTGATTTAAGATTATGAGCATGGATATAAAGGTTCTTCTTATTAAATTTTATGCTCTTATTTTCATACCCTTATGCTCATGTTATGATTAGGTATCTTCCATGTTTAATATTATTGATAATCTGAGCTCACACTTTCTTATGTTTCCTTTTTCAGGGTTATAAATAAAGGTTTTAAGTGGGATTAATTAATAGGGAGATATTTTTGTGATATTTTGAACATATTTCAACAAATTATAATAACTTTCTCCAAGTTTGCAAAGTAAATAAACTATTAGGGTCCTTAGGAATCTATGTTTTTAATATAATTAATATTAATCTATAATGATTTCATATCCATGTATAAAAATATTCAGTCATTGTATTTAGTATCTGATCAAAGGTTTAGTTAAAATTTGTAATCATTGATGAGAAAAACTTCAAAATAACCATAAGAATAAGTCTATGTTACGATCATAGATTGTTAGTAGTGATCATGAATAACATATTTTAAACCTAATTTTCTATAGATTAAAATTTTATAATAATATTTTTTAAAGACCAAGAAATTTCATGGAAATTTTTGTCTTAAATACATTGAAATTTAATGAGTACACAGTTTTTGACGATGCCAGATTCCATGGTTCGGTGTGCCCGGAATCAATTTCTGAAGTTTTGTTCAGGTATGTTCGGTAAAAGTACGAGTGGGTTTTCTCTATCTTTTGATCCGGGGCTCGGAATTGAAATCCAAGGACACCAATGAACTCACATCATCGGTATTCGTATAAGGGGACCTTTACCGCAGCTGTGTTTGGACGGAAGGAGATGTTTTATTTTGGGGTTTCTTAATCATTTAAATAATTTGTTGTGTTACACAAATTATTTTATTTGGTGGTTATTTCCTCCAAAGGGAAGTTGGAGGTGGGTTCCACACCCCACATAACTTCCCTTGGGAGGATCTATATAAGGGTTGGGCCCACACGAGCCCCTAACTCTTCAACTCCTTCTTTAAATCCCTTAAACCCTCTTTTAACCTATGGACTTCAACTTAAATGTGGAGCCTCTCCATCTCCCTCCCATTAATTTTTCCAACACAAATGCCTTAATTAATTCAATTGAGATTTTGAATTAATTGGAAATACATGGAAATGTTATATTATGGGAGGGACTTGTTATTATATTAGGTTAGAAAATATTTGTGTGGAGAATTTTGGGGGGAACTATAGAGAAAAGGAAGTTTGTTCATCCAGTGAGGAACATGAAGAACACAAAGAACGGCGTTCTCTCCACGAATAACTTCATCCCTTCTTCTTCCTCTGCCTCAAGGGGGAATACATCGCCCACGAGGAATGTCGACTACGCTTCCACCTCAGATTCACCTGATTTCGTCTTCGAATCCTCTTTTTGCAGCTCGATGACATGCAACGTCATATACGAGGTAGGGGTTTTGTATAATTCTACATGAATAAATTATCTCGTTCATGTTGAATCTGTTTGAATTTCCTCGGCCAACTGCTACCTCCTAACGCGGAGGGCATGGGCCGAATGAAAATGGCCCGATTACCCTCCAATATTTCTTGATTCTATTCACGATGAAGGCGGTGTTAGAAGAGGTGGCGACGACTGAAGGCAGCGACGGCAACAGCGGCCGCACGCTAGCCCGAAGAAAACCACGGCACCGGGTGTCGTGTGGAAGGGAGACCGCGGCCCGCAACCGTGAGCCTCTTGGACGAAGAAGAACCGGTCGGCTCAAGGCAGCCAGGCTGAAGGGACCGCGGCGCCACAAGGGCACCGCGCTATGGAGGACCGCTGACCAAGCTCCGCGGGCCGCTTCGGTGGGCGAACCGGCCAACTCGTTAGTCAGTCGGGTTGATGGAGGTCGTGGCACCCGCAGGTGCTGTGCGGGAGGACACCGGCCCGCCCATGTAGGCCGATAGCTCCGGGAAGACCGGATGCACAGGAGGGCAATGCTGCTCGGTGCCGCCAGTTTGGGAAGCCACCCCACCCCCCCATGATCCACGTCGCTCGTCCGGCTGGCCGAGCTGCGACAACCAGTTGGTCGGGCCGCGCCAGCTGGGCCGGGTCGCGCCCCACTAGGTCAGGCCATTCCCCACAGGGTCGGTCTGTACCTCATCATATTGGCCCTACCTTTTTGCTAGGTCGGACCCGCCGAGTCAGGGTGGGCCGACCCGCCAGCCCACCGGGCTTGACGGGCCGAGCCTATTTCGCTTAAACGCGAATTACATCATGACCGTGCGTCCGATCGACGCGCTGTCTGCGGCACTGGGACCCTCATGGAGAATAGGTCCTATTGCGATACTCTAAGTGAGTTTTGGATGACTTCAAAAAACAGCCAGGTTTGGAATGAGCGTATTTCCAACCGGGGCCCTCAAATGAAAAGGCTAATAACTCTTAGACCGGGCATCCGATTGACGTGATGTCTGTCGTGTTGGGTTTCTATTCATGATATGGAACTTCAGGATACATCAACTCTGACTTCGTGATATGTAGATAGCCGAAGCCTGACGTACATGGTCATTACATTACTTTTGTGGAATACTTAGTACATAAAAAAATCACACACACAAGGATCGTAATAGTTTAGTGTCCTTGGAAACTCGGAATATAATCTTATAATCGTGATGAAAGATCTTCAACATCTCCCATAAAGATTTCCCCCTTTTTTTCCTTACCTAAAACCTTTCTTTATATCATGGGGAAAACATAAAAAGGGTGAGCTCAAATGCCTAGTAAGGGTAAGCATGGATAAAATAAAACATACTATATACATTTGAACTTAAAAACATGATCATAATGTTTAAACATCAAAAGCTTGAGCAATGACATAAAACATGGAAGTACGTAAGGCATAGATCATAAAGAAACATTAAGAATGATAAAATAGAATGGGAATAAAACATGTAATTGTGTAATCCATTAAACACATGTAATGATTTCCATAGTAGCCATGGCATTGCTTCCAATACCATCTTAGTGGACAAAGTCCCATTCTGAATCGAGTTCACTACTCATTTCAGTCCTGTAACACTGAACTGGATTAACTTACCGTTCCAGAAATGTCTATCACATGAGATATAAAATCTTTACCCAATGCATTAGAGGGAGATATAGGTCCCACCCATCTCATAATGAAATCATTCTTACTTCTGCCACAAAATAAACATACATCATTCATAATAACCCAATAAATAAAATGGGTTTCATAAACATCATCGCATCATCACAAAATCCATATAAAAGAAATGGATATCATTTCATAATAAGAAAAGAGAAACCATGTACATCATAGAGACATTATACTGGAAACATACACATATGAAAATAATGTCATCTTAGATAGAAAATGGTTTTGATCAAACACTTGAAATGAATTCTTGAGGAAAATATCCTTTTTCTTCAAAATCATTTTCTTTTCACAAAATGTCAGGCAATTTTAAAAGAAAAATAATTTTGTTGAAAATAGTCATGAAATCTTTTGGAGGAAGCTTCCTAAAAATAAGGCTTTATAAAACCGTTAAAACACTTTCATGCCGTATAAGTTAAAGAAAACATTCTCCTCGTACTTTTTCCGAAAAAGTCAAAAAATTACCTCGTAACCTAAACAAAAGAAATTTTCCTTACATACCATGTAGTAAAATTCAAAAATGGGTAAAAAGGATGTTAAACATACATTAAAACACTTTTATAAAACATGGACATGGATGATAGAAATAACCCCAGTAAATACTTACAAATAAGCAATCTCGAATAAAAATAAGATTTAAGAAATTATCCCTTACCTTAGGTCTGATTTGCTTAGTAAGAGTCCGAACTTCCTATATAATGATTTAAATAATTTCACTGAATTATTCTAGAATCATACGCATTGTTATGATATCATATATGGTTCACTTACGACTTTATATTTCCTGTTCTTTTGTAAATTCCATGTTAAAGAGCGTTTTGGGTAAAATCATTTCATTTGTCGTCCGTGTTTTGACTTGTAATTATTCATATGATACATAGATCATGATTACATAATTCCAGAATATATAACATGATTTATATATAATATATATTCAGAATATAAATATATATAATAGATCAGTAAATGGAATGAAATACACCGTCCATGGAGACGGTAGGCCGTACGTACGCATGAACGCTGTTTTCGTTTCCTTATTGAGTTGAATGGAATTAAGTATATAAAATACATATATATACACATAAATCCAGTATCATTATTATGTCATATATTTCATGATTACTTATTATATATACTTTATAATAATTCATGAATGATTAACGTGGAGAATGAATCTAATCGCGTCGTGGAGACTGTATTCCGTACGTACGCACGAGCGATGATATCGTTATCATGATCGTGGAATTGTATTGGAGTGTCTGTATACTATTTAAGAATCAATATCACTTTAAAAGAATCATATATAGTTATTATGTACACCATTATACCCATCCAAGTAAGGTGGTGGTGGAAAATAGATTACACCACGACGTGGAGATGGTATTCCGTACGTATGCACGTGCGGTGATTTCGTTTTCCGTAGGATGGATAGATGGTGAAATAGGGTTGTTTAATACTTATAATAAAATATCAGTATATGAGTGATAATTATGTTATTACTTCATAATGAAACAACCTAATAAGAAGAAGTGGAAGAAGAAATAAAGTTAAATAATTGGTAACCGACACTACATCTTCTTTGAAGCGCCTCTTTGAGTCCTCCTCTTAGGGCACTAAAATTGGTCTTTGAAGATGACCAGGTCCTATAAGATGTTTCTAGGGAAGTGTAGAAGAGAATTTGGCAGGGTTTGGACGATCTTGAAGGCTCAAAGTGGGGTGAGGAAAAGAGGGAGGAGGTTCCCTTTTATAAGGGAGGAGAGGGGCACCTTTGGAATATCTAAAAATATTATTTTATTATAAAGTCATATTCGGTTCTAAATAGCTCCAAATTGATTTATTTAGAATATAAGGTGGGGATGGGTCGAAATACTCTCATAAAATAGAATTTAGACAAGTTTAGGTTCCTATTTTAACCTTATCATTTATATTTAACTTTAAGTTAGATAATTTTACTTTTACCGTGTCTTTTTGTGTTCTTACACTATAAGGTTAATAAACATACTATAAAAAGCCAAACGAACCCCAAGTTGTTTATTATTAACATATATAACCATATCTAAGTCATTTTGACGAACCTTAGATTTTTAGGAATAAAATAACAATTATTAATATAATATTTGTTTTAAAAACTATTTTATGTCAATTTTGACACTATTTAGTAATTGATTTTTGTGAAAATCATAACAGAATTATTAGTTCGAAAAATGTTAATTAAATCAATAATAACATGTCATATTAACCTAGAAATGTAGTGTAATTCATAAAAAGTCTCAAATTACATTTATTTGGGTATTTATAACATCAATTATGTCAATATTTCATTAATAAAATAATTGCTGCATCATCATTGTGTCATAAATAAATTAACTTATTTAATGTCTAAAAATTAAAAATTAAATATCATTATGTAGGAATCTTTTTAGCTTTCTAATGAATATTTATAGTCTAATTTATCTTATGTATAACCCTATATTAAAAATGATTTACTTTTTAAACTGTGATTTTAACTATTTTAACCCTTCTTCGAATAGATTAATAATAAATGTCCTAATCTAATCCAAGTGGTCCTAAATGGTCATATTTTATTCCTAAGGTTGTTTTTGGACGAATTAAACTTATCTAATAGAATTAGGACATGTGTTAGGGTAATAATAATATCATTTTTACCCTTAATTACCCTATTTACTTTTAACCATGGTAAAAAAAAGTAAAAAGTTACTATTCCCCAAAAATTATTTTTATCTCATTGAACCACATTTTACTTACTGACATCAACCGTATCTCTCGGATTTTTGAAATTCGACTCACAGAAGCGGTAAAATTAAGTTTTATGAAAAATTCTGTTTTTTTAACTACCACTTAGTGGTTTCACTATTCATCAAAAAATGAAAGTTTCCAGAAAAATACCAAAAATTAGGCCTAAGATATATTTGATTTTATGAATTCAAAAATGATTTCTATTTTATCAAATTCAAAACATATCAGCTACATTAACTAATTTAAAAATTAATTCCCATCGTCAAAACAAATAGTGTGTTTTTAAGAGATAATAACTATCAAAAGATTGACACTTGTTTATAACTGGTTTAAATGTGAAATTACATCCAATGACCAAAATTGTATTAAATTGTAAAAATATATTCTAAATATACTTTAAAACCACTCAAATTAAAAATTTATCACTATTAATTATTTCGATTAAAAAAGTTGTTTTTAATTAAAATTTAGTAATTTTCACTATTCATCAGAATATGAAATTTATTCGAAAAGTACCAAAATTTTACCCTAAGCTAAGTTCGATATTCCGAATCCAAAAATGATGTCCATTTTGAAAAATAAAATTTATAAAATTTAAAAAAGTGGTTATTACTATTCATAAAAGCTAGTTTTAATAATATTTTAATAGCATATCTTTGTTTAGTGAAACTCGGTATTGCGTACTACACACGCTATCGAGGAAGGTCACGATTACGTGTAATGCAAGGCAAGTCAAGGATGTGTGTTGTGAAATCTCCTTTTGGTGTAGCGTAAAACACAAGAAATTAATGAAATTAAAAAGAATATTTTTCATAAAATCTCGGGGTGTTACATTCTACCCCCCTTAAAATGAATTTCTCCCTCGAAATTCGTCGGGGTTATAAATGGTTTAATACTCGAAAGATTCTTTAATAGAAACCCACATCGTAAAAGGAATACAAAAACCAATCTTTAAAAACAAAAGTATGAAACATAACGGTTAACCAAATTAACTAATCACTGGGTTTCTACATAGGAGAACATAGGTGAAAATATGGGTATGGAAGAGAAATCTAACCGTCATGTTCTGATGGAGAGTGGTAGAGAACATGGCTATGAAAAAGCCATCAATCACAAAGCCATAAATTTGTGATGATCTAAGGTATCATCTGATTCATCGGATATAAGGGCACCAGGACAACATTTTTGGTTTTCAAGATCATTTCCCTAAAGTTGAAGAATTTGAATTAGAATAAATACTTACTTTATTTTGGTACAATCTCACTGTTGTTCATGCTTTGAACAATTTCCACTTCATCTCTTAAAGAAATGAAGTTGAATTTGTTATTCATGAAGTGTTAGCAGATCATGTGATAGAATGACGGGTCATTCCATCTATCTCAAACAAAAGGTTAGAAAAAGTTATTAAATATACATAAGTCGATCTATAGTGAGATTAATCATATATGGTTCCTAAAATGGACTTATACTTCCTATATCATACTACTTAATATAATAAAACTAATTTATACTAAATAGGGACTTCCTGTAGGCCAGTGGTAGGCAATAAAGGCCAATCGCACTTCTGTTGTGGGTTCGATTCCGACAGCCTTGTCCGACGTGATGGGTTGTCGCCCGTGTTGCAGGTTGTCCTTTTTATAAAAATATATTACAATAACATCACATCAATAATATCGAAAAAACTTCTATCCTTAAACAATACTAACTTATGTCCAACATAATCCATTCAAATCTTTAGGCTTATCCATAATACTTCAGTCCACTCTCATAATATAGTGAAAATGATTACCAGAGATTTCATATAACAAGCATGTTAATACCATCGTTGATCCCCATATATCATAAGATATGTCTTGTTGGTCACATTCAAAACATTCGAAGGCCTTAATCATGTATCCTCTTGAAAAATAAATACCCCTTGAACCTTAGTGAAAACATGAATGCAGTTAAAAGTTAACACTTTCCACATACTAAAATCCTCAAAATTCTATATACTCAAACCATGATATCCCTTATATCAATCATGAGCTCATGAATACAATCAAACATCTCATTATATTCTTATTCCTTCATTATGCGCATATCATATAATTTACAAAAATATCTGAATAACCTTCTATGGTTACTGGTACCATTCAACATATACTTTCAAATACTTTTAGGAAAAACAATAGTGTAACAATACTTAGATAATTCTTTATTCCATAGTACCATTAACTATACAACATAACTCTCGATAAACATACAATCATTCCACCACCTTCTAAACCCATTGACCGAGCTTCAACAATTCTTTCATCTCACATATCATTTGTAGTCTCTTCATCATCATCAACATAAATACTACCCATACGGTCGTACTGATTCTCTTCATGAGACTTTCCCTTAGGGCATTGGTTTTCATAATTCCCATACATTCCACATTTAAAACATTTAACCATTGTTGATGTCATAGAAATACCATTATCCTCATCCATGGTTTTAACTGAACCTTTTCCATTGCACTTACTGGATTTGTGTCCTTCTTTTCCACACCCAATTCATCTTCCAATTCCCTTGAAACAATCTCCCCGATGCCTCTTCCCACATGATTTACATGTGGGAAATTGAACTTTCTTTCCTCTATGATCACCATGAAACTCCATCTTTCTCTTATTATCTGAGTTGGGAAACTTACCAAAGTTGAGATTATTGATCATATTATGAGATTGATGATTAGGAATAATAACGATGTTTGGACTTCCAAATCCTGTTTCATTTGGTTTCTCATTAAGAATATCATTCCATTGTCTCTCATATCCTCTATTATCATGAATCTTCCTATTTCCAGCCATTTTCTAAAACCCAAAAAGAATAGTGTGAGAGGCAAAAATCATGCTAGGGAAAACAACATCGTAAAGGGGGAGTACCTTCAATATCTAACATCTTAGGTTTAATTCTAATATCGTTACCGTAATTCTAGGACTATAACCTATATTTATAATTAACCTTAGGGACATCCCTAGACATACCTTAGAAATATCTCTAGGGATCTCACTAAAGTTCTCGCATCCTAGTTTCCAAAGGTTGACTAAACCTTTCCTCTGATACCAACTATAGAGACCCGAAGCCTGACGTACATGGACATTACATTACTTTTTCAGAATACTTAGTACATAACAAAATTACACACACAAGGACCGTAATAGTTTAGTGTCTTTGGAAACTCGGAATATAATCTTCTAATCGTGGTGAAATATCTTCAACATCTCCCATAAAGATCTTCCCTTTTTTTTCTTACCTAAAAAATTTCATTATATCCTGGGGAAAACATAAAAAGGGTGATATCAAATGCTCAATAAGGGTAATCATGGATAAAATAAAACATACTATATACATTAGAACTTAAAAATGTGAACATAATGTTTAAACATCAAAAGCTTGAGCAATGACATAAGACATGGAAGTACGTAAGGCATAGATCATAAAGAAACATTAAGAATGATAAAATAGCATGGGAATAAAACATGTAATTGTGGCATCCATTAAACACATGTAATTATTTCCATAGTAGCCAAGACAATGCTGCCAAGACCATTTTAGTGGACAAAGTCTCATTCTGAATCGAGTTCACTCCTCGTTTCAGTCCTGTAACACTGATCCGGATTAACTTACCGTTCCAGCCATGTCTATCTCATGAGATATAAAATCTTTACCCAATGAATTGGAGGCAGATATAGCTCCCACCCATCTCATAATGAAATCAGTCTTACTTGTGCCACAAAATAAACATACATCATTCATAATAACCCAATAAACAAAATGGGTTTCATAAACATCATCACATCATCACATAATCCATATAAATGAAATGGATATCATTTCATAATAAGAAAAGAGAAACCATGTACAACATAGAGAAATTATACTGGAAACATACACATATGAAAATAATGTCATCTTAGATAGAAAATGGTTTTGATAAAACAATTGAAATGAATTCTTGAGGAAAATATCCTTTTTTTTAAATCATTTTCCTTTCTCAAAATGCCATGCAATTTTAAAAGAAAAGGATTTTGTTGAAAATAGTCATGAAATATTTTGGAGGAATCTTCCTGAAAATAAGGCTTTATAAAACCATAAAAACAATTTCATTCCGTATAAGTTAAAGAAAACATTCTCCTCGTACTTTTTCCGGAAAAGTCAAAAAAGTACCTCGTAACGTAAACAAAAGAAATATTTCTTACATACCATATAGTAAAAGTAAAAAATGGGTAAAAATGACTTTAAACATACTTGAAAACACTTTTATAAAACATGGACATGGATGATAGAAATAACCCCAGTAAATACTTACGAATAAGCAATCTCAGATAAAATGAGTTTTGAAAAATTATCCCTTACATTAGGTCTGATTTGCTTAGTAAGTGTCCAAACCTCCTGTATAATGATTTAAATAATTTCATTGACTTATTCCAGAATCATACCCATTGTTATGATATCATATATGGTTCACTTATGACTTTATATTACCCATTATTTTGTAAATTCCATGTTAAAGAGCGTTTTGGGTAAAATCGTTTCATTTGTCCTCTGTGTTTTGACTTGTAATTATTCATATGATTACTTAGACCATGATTACTTAATTCCATAATATAAAACATTATTTATATATAATATATATTCAGAATATACATATATATAATAGATCAGTAAATGGAAAGAAATACACCGTTCATGGAGACGGTAGGCCGTACGTACGCATGAACGCTGTTTTCGTTTCCTTATTGAGTTGAATGGAATTAAGTATATGAAATACATATATATACACATAAATCCAGTATCATTATTATGTCATATATTTCATGATTACTTATTATATATACTTTATAATCATTCATGAATGGTTAACGTGGAGAATGAATCTCATCGCGTCGTGGACACGGTATTCCGTACGTATACACGAGCGATGATATCGTTCTCATGATCGTGGAATTGTATTGGAGTGTATATATACTATTTAATAATCAATATCACTTTAAAATAATCATATATAGTTATTATTTACACCATTATACCCATCCAAGTAAGGTGGTGGTGGAAAATAGATTACACCACGGCGTGGAGACGGTATTCCGTACGTACGCACGCGCGGTGATTTCGTTTTCCGTAGGATGGATAGATGGTGAAATAGGGTTGTTTCATACATATAATAAAAAATCAGTATATGAGTGATACTGATGTTATTACTTCATAATGAAACAACCTAAGAAGAAGAAGTGGAAGAAGAAATAAAGTTAAAAGAATCGGTAACGGACATTACCTCTTCTTTGAAGCGCCTCTTTGATTCCTCCTCTTAGGGAACTAAAATTGGTCTTTGAAGAATACCAGGACCTCTAATATGTTTCTAGGGAAGTGGAGAAGAGAATTTTACAGGGTTTGTCCGAGCTTGAAGGCTCAATGTGGTGTGAGTAAGGGAGGGAGGAGGTGCCCTTTTATAAGGGAGGAGAGGGGCACCTTTGGAATAACTAAAAATATTATTTTAATATAAAGTCATATTCGGTTTTAAATAGCTCCAAATTGATTTATTTAGAAGCTAAGGTGGGGATGGGTCGAAGTCCTCTCATCCAATATAATTTAGATAAGTTTAGGTTCCTATTTTAACCTTATCATTTATATTTAACTTTAAGTTAGATAATTTTACTTTTACCGTGTCTTTTTGTGTTCTTACACTATAAGGTTAATAAACACAGTATAACAAGACAAACGAACCCAAAGTTGTTTATTATTAATATATATAACCTTATATAAGTCATTTGGACGAACCTTAGATTTTTAGAAATAAAATAACAATTAATAATATAATATTTGTTTTAAAAACTATTTTATGTCAATTTTGTCACTATTTAGTAATTGATTTTTGTGAAAATCATAACAGAATGATTAGTTCGAAAAAAGTTAATTAAATCAATACTAACATGTCATATTAACCTAAAAAATTAGTGTAATTCATAAAAAGTCTCAAATTACATTTATTTGGGTATTTATAACATCAATTATATCAATATTTCATTAATAAAATAATTACTCTATCATCATTGTGTCATAAATAAATTAAATTATTTAATGTCTAAAAATTACAATTTAAATATCATTATGTAGGAAATATTTTTATATTTCTAATGAATATTTATAGTCGAATTTATCTTATGTATAACCCTATATTAAAAATGATTTACTTATTAAACTTTGATTTTAACTATTTTAACCCTTCTTTGAATAAATTAATAATAAATGTCATAATCTAATCCATGTGGGCCTAAATGGTCATATGTTATTTCTAAGGTTGTTTTTGGTCGAATTAAACTTATTCAATAGAATTAGGAAATGTGTTAGGGTAATAATAATATCATTTTACCCTTAATTACCATATTTACTTTTAACCGTGGTAAAAAAAGTAAAAACTTACTATTCACCAAAAATTATTTTCATCTCATTGAACCACATTTTACTTACTGAAATCAACCGTGTCTTTCGGAGTTTTGAAATTCCACTCACAGAACCGGTAAAATTAATTTTTATGAAAAATTCAGTTTTTTTTAACTACCACTTAGTGGTTTCACTATTCATTAAAAAATGAAAGTTTCCAGAAAAATACCAAAAATTAGGCCTAAGATATATTTGATATTATGAATTAAAAAATTATGTCTATTTTATCAAATTCAAAACATATCAGCTACATTAACTAATTTAAAAATTAATTCCCGTCGTCAAAACAAATAGCGTGTTTTTAAGAGATAATAACTATCAAAAGATTGACACTTGTTTATAACCGGTTTAAATGTGGAATTACATCCAATGACCAACATTGTATTAAATTGTAAAAATATATTCTAAATATACTTTAAAACCACTCAAATTAATAAATTATCACTATTAATTATTTCGATTAAAAAGTTTTTTTTAATTAAAATTTAGTAATTTTCACTATTCATCAGAATATGAAATTTATCTAAAAAGTTCCAAAATTTCACCCTAATCTAATTTCGATATTCCTAATCCAAAAATGAATTCCATTTTGAAAAATAAAATTTACAAAATTTCAAAAAGAGGTTATTACTATTCATAATAGCTAGTTTTAATAATATTTTAATAGCATATCATTGTTTAGTGAAACTCGGTATTGCGTACTACACACGCTATCGAGGAAGGTCACGATTGCATGTAATGTAAGGCAAGTCAAGGATGCATGTTATTCAAGCTCCTTTTGGTGTAGCGTACAACACAAGACATTAATGAAATTAAAAAGAATATTTTTCATAAAATCTCGGGGTGTTACATGATAGTTGATGTCTCAACCCCTTATCTCGAGGAGAATACCCTCCCGGATTCGAGCTTCCTGTGTTCGGGAACCCTAAAGCTGGCTGCGTCTGCGACGACAACTGTACTGGAATCCTCTATGGGTTTGGCAGTGACGACAACTGTACTGGAATCCTCCGTGGGGTTGGTAGCGACAACAACTATACTGGAATCCTCCTTGGGTTCGACAGTTTGACTTATGTACTTGTATCCTAAGTGGGTCTGACTGAGTTTCTTGTCTAGTATCCTACGTGGGTCTGACAGCTTAGCTGGACTAGTATCCTACGTGGGTCTGATATCATAGATGAATCAGTGACTGCATCTAATCATCTCTATCGCTATAAGAAGGATGTATACCTCTGTGAACTGAGTCTTGAATTTCAATCATTATCATCGATGAGATTGACTTTCTTTCCTGTGTGGACTGGGTTGTGCTTGGGCTTGAGTGTTGGAGCCGAACTAAGAATGATAACTTAGGTATATGTATGGGAATATACCAAAGTAGGGTTCGTTGATACTGCGTGGTTGTATATTTATTCTGTGGTTTATCCTTTTTGGATTCCGGGAGACCTTCGGGGGTCTTAAGGTCCCTACTGAGTATTGTATACTCACCCCTGCATGGGCTACGCCCGCACTACGTTGTGTTGGATATAGATGACGGACATCACTGATCGAGGTAGAGACTAGTAGAGTTGGACGGTACCCGGAGGTGGATCACTTGGTGAGATGTACCCGGAGTAGACGGACGAACCTGAGGTGCTGATGTAGAGACCCAAAGCCTGACGTACATGGACATTACATTACATTTTGGAATACTTAGTACATAACAAAAACACACACACAAGGATCGTAATAGTTTAGTGTCTTTGGAAACTCGGAATATAATCTTCTAATCCTGGTGAAAGATCTTCAACATCTCCCATAAAGATCTTCCTTTTTTTTATACCTAAAACCTTTGTTTATATCCTGGGGAAAAGAAAACATAAAAGGGTGAGCTCAAATGCTCAGTAAGGGTAAACAAAAGAAATATCAATCACATCATACACATAAGCACATAACTTTTGGAAATATTAACCTGTAAAAGAGATCCTAATTTCATAACCTGGGATAACTCATGGCAGTGAAATGTAATAACAATAATCATAACTTAAAACATTAAACTTTATGGCATACACACATAATCATAGAGAATCATTTCTTGTTAGTCAAGACTCATTGCCAAGACTATCTTAGTGGACAAAGTCCCTTTCTGAACCGAGTCACCCTCGTTTCAGTCCTGTTTCACTGAACCGGTATAACCTACCATTCCATCCATTTCTATCTCATGAGATATAAAATCTTTACCCAATGCATTGGAGGGAGATATAGGTCCCACCCATCTCATAATGATACCATTCTTATGTGTGCCACAAAATCATAAACCATACATCATTGCATAACCCATGTAATAAAAATGGCAATCTTAAACATCATGACATCATAAAACAATTCATATACGATAAAGGAATTCAGAAAATTAATTCCATCACAACATAATCAAATCAATGTAATAATAGGGATACAAACAGAACTTTTTATTATCTTAGATGGAAAATAATCTTGATAAAACACTTGAACTCCATTCTTGAGGAAAATATCCTTTCTTCTTCAAAAACACTTTTCCTTTCTTAACATGTCATAAAATTCTAAACTAAAATAAGTTGATTAAAAATAAACATGAAAACTTTTAAAGGATCCTTCTTGGAAATAATGTTTTAAAAATCCATTCATGCCGTATAAGTTAAAAAAACATTCTTCATACTTTTGTCAGAAAAGTCAAAAAGTACCTCGTACGAAAAACGACAAAAGATTCCTTTCATATCCTTTACTAAAAACTCACCGAAAGGGAAAAATTGGATTTAAAAAATTGTAGGTGGATGGAAATAATATTACATATTGAGGAAACATGGATGTGGATGATAAAAATACACCCCAGTAAATGCCAAAGTATAAACAATCTCAGATAAAAATGAGATTGTGATATTTCCCTTACCTTAGGTCCGATTTGCTTCGTAAGTGTCCGAACCTCCTGTATAATGATTTAAATAAAGGCATTGACTTATTAAATAATCATATCCATTGTTATTATATCATATATGGTTCACTTATGACTTCATATTACCCGTTCTTTTGTAAATTCATGTTAAAGTAGCGTTTTGGGTAAAATCATCTCATTTGTCATTCGGGTTTTAACTTGTAATTATTCATATGATTACTTAGATCATTATAACTTATTTATAGAATATAAAACATGATTTATATATAATATATATTCAGAATATACATATATATAATGGATCGATAAATGGAAAGAAATACACTGTTCATGGAGACGGTAGGCCGTACGTACACATGAACGATGTTTTCGTTTACTTATTGAATTGAGTGGAATTAAGTAGATAACATACATATATATACACATAAATCCAGTAGATTTATAATTTAATATATTTAATTATTATTTCTTATATATACTTTATAATCATTCTTAAATGGTTAACATGGAGAATGAATCTCATCGCGTCGTGGAGACGGTAGTCCGTACGTACGCACGAGCGATGATATTATTTCCATAATTATTGAATTGAATTGGAGTGGATGATACAATATATCAGAATCATTATGATGTTATAATAACTATGTATAGTTTTTCTTTACACCATAATACCCATCCATGTAAGGTGTTGGTGGAAAAACAGATTACACCACAGCGTGGAAACGGTATTCCGTACGTACGCACGCGCGGTGATTTCGTTTTCCGTAGGATGGATAGATGGTGAATTAGGATTGTTTCATAATAACATATCACTATATGAGTGATACTGATGTTATTAATTCATAATGAAACAACCTAATAAGAAGAAGTGGAAGAAGAAATAAAGGTGAAAGAATCGGTAACGGAAATTACCTCTTCTTTGAAGCGCCTTTTTGATACCTCCTCTTAGGGAACTAAAATTGGTCTTTGAGGAAGACCAGAACCTCTAGGATGTTGCTAGGGAAGTGGAGAAGAGAATTTGGCAGGGGTTGGCCGAGCTTGAAGGCTTAAAGTTGTGTGAGGAAGAGAGGGAGGAGGTTCCCTTTTATAAGGGAGGAGAGGGGCACCTTTGGAATAACGAAACATATTATTTTATTATAAAGTCAAGTTTTGTTTTAAATAGCTCCAAATTGATTTATTTCGAAGATAAAGTTAGGATGGGTCTAAATCCTCTCATCCAATAGAATTTATACCAGTTTAGGTTCCTATTTTAACCTTATCATTTAGATTTAACATTAAGTTAAATAATTTTACTTTTACCGTTTCTTCTTGTGTTCTTACACTATAAGGTTAATAAACTTACTATAAGAAGCCAAAATAACCCGAAGTTGTTTATTATTAATACATATAACCTTATATAAGTCATTTTGCCGAACCTTAGATTTTTAGGAATAGAATAACAATTAATAATATAATATTTGTTTTAAAAACTATTTTATTTCAATTTTGACACTATTTGGTAATTTATTTTTGAAAAAATCATAACAGAATGATAAGTTAGAAAAAAGTTAATTAAATCAATACTAACATGTCATATTAACCTAGAAAATTAGTGGAATTCATAAAAAGTCTCAAATTATATTTATTTGAGTATTTATAACATCAATTATGTCAATATTTCATTAATAAGATAATTACCGCATCATCGTTGTGTCATTAATAAATTAAATTATTTAACGTCTAAAAATTATAAATAAAATACCATTATGTATTAAATCTTTTTATATTTCTAATGAATATTTACAATCTAATTTATATTATGTATAACCCTATATTAAAAATGTTTTAGTAAATAAACTTTGATTTTAACTCTTTTAACTCTTCTTTGAATAAATTAATAATAAATGTCCTAATCTAATCCAAGTGGGCCTAAATGGTCATATTTTATTCCTAAGTTTGTTTTTGGTCGAATTACACTTATCCAATAGAATTAGGACATGTGTTAGGGTAATAATAATATCATCTTTACCCATAATTACCCTATTTACTTTTAATCGTGGTAAATAAAGTAAAAAGTTACTATTCACCAAAAATTATTTTCATCTCATTGAACCACATTTTATTCCTTGATATTGACCGTGTCTCTTGGATTTTTGAAATTCCACTCACAGAAGCGGTAAAATTAAGTTTTATGAACAATTCAGTTTATTTTAACTACCACTTAGTGGTTTCACTATTCATCAAAAATTGAATGTTTTCAGAAAAATACCAAAAATTAGGCCTAAGCTATATTTGATATTATGAACTCAAAAATGATGTCTATTTTACCAAATTCAAAACATATCAGTTGCATTAACTAATTTAAAAATTAATTCCCGTCGTCAAAACAAAAGGCGTGTTTTTAAGAGATAATAACTATCAAAAGATTGACACTTGTTTATAACTGGTTTAAATGTGAAATTAAATCCAATGACCAACATTGTATTAAATTTTAAAAATATATTATAAATATACTTTAAAACCAATAAAATTAATAATTTATCACTATTAATTATTTTGATTAAAAAAGTTGTTTTTAATTAAAATTAATAATTTTCACTATTCATCAAAATATGAAAGTTATCCGAAAATTACCAACATTTCACCCTAAGCTAATTTCGATATTCCGAATCCAAAAATGAAGTCCATTTTGAAAAATAAAATTTACAAAATTTCAAAAAGTGGTTATTACTATTCATAACGGCTAGTTTTAATAATATTTTAATATCATATCGTTGGTTAGTGAAACTTGGTGTTGCATACAACACACGCTATCGTGGACGGTCGCGATTGCGTGTAATTCAAGCCAGGTCAGAGATGTGTTTTGTGAAAGCTCATTTTGGTGTAGCGTATAACACAAGACATTAATGAAATTAAAAAAAATATTTTTCATAAAATCTCGGGGTGTTACATTCTACCCCCCTTAAAATGAATTTCGCCCTCGAAATTCGTCGGGGTTATAAATGGTTTACTATTCGAAAGTTTCTTTAATAAAAACCCACATCGTAAAAAGGAATACCAAAACCAATCTTTAAAAACAAAAGTATGAAACGTAACGGTTACCCAATTAAACTAATCACTGGGTTTCCACATAGGTGAAAATATGGATATGGAAGAAAAATCTAACCATCATGTTCTGATGGAGAGTGGTAGAGAACATGGATATGGAAAAGCCAACAATCACAAATCCATAAATTTGTGATGATCTAAGGTACCATCTGATTAATCAGATATAAAGGCACTAGGAAAACATTTTTGGTTTTCAAGATCGTTTCCCTAAAGTTGAAAAATTTGAATACTTACTTTATTTTGATACAATCTCACTGTTGTTCGTGCCTTGAACAATTTCCACTTCATCTCTTAAATAAATGAAGTTGAATTTGTTATTTGTGAAGTGTTAGCAGATCATGTGATAGAATGACGGGTCATTCCATCTGTCTCAAACAAAAGGTTAGCAAAAGTTATTAAATATACATAAGTCATTCTATAGTGAGATTAATCATATATGGTTCCTAAAATGGACTTATACTTCATATATCATACTGCTTAATATAATAAAACTAGTTTCTACTAAACAGGGACTTTCTGTAGGCCAATGGTAGGCGATAAAGGTTAGTCGCACTTCGGTTGTGGGTTCGATTCTCACAGCCTTGTCCGACGCGATGGGCTGTCACCCGTCCTGTAGGTTGTCCTTTTTCTAAAACTATATTAATATAACATCCCATCAATAATATTGAAAAAAAAACTTTTATCCTTAAACAATACTAACTTATGTCCAACATAATCCATTACAATCTTTAGGCTTATCAATAATACTTCAGTCCACTCTCATAACAGAGTGAAAATGATTACCAGAGATTTAATACCATCTTTGATCCCCATACATCATAAGATATGTCTTGTTGGTCAAATTCCAAACATTCAAAGGCCTTAATAATGTATTCTCTTGAATACCCATTGAACCATAGTGAAAACTTGAATGCAGTTAAAAGTTAACACTTTTCACATACCAAAATCCTCAAAATTCTATATACTCAAACCATGACATCACTTAGTCCTTATATCAATCATGAGCTCATGAATACAATCAAACATCTCATTATCTTCTTATCCCTTCATTATGCTCATATCATCTGTTTACCAAAAATGTCTCAATCACTTTTCATGGTTACCGGTACCATAAAATTATTGAAAACCACAATAGACCAAAACATAAATATTCCAATATTCCACGATACTATATACAACATTATTTTAGAATCCCATTACATAAAAACTTAATAATTCCACCACATCGTTGTCATATTCAACATCGCCAATAGTGATCGCATGTGAATTCCCTTTGTCCTTTGCCTTAAGTGGTTTCTCATGTTGATCATCACTAACCCTTGGATTAGGGCATTTATTAGCATAATGCCCCATTTCCTTTCACTTGAAGCATTGAAGTGTTGGTGGTGCGTTCTCTGCAGTGTTTGCTTTATTCACATCATTAGAAACCCTTTTTCCATTACTTCGACACTTAGCTACTCGATGACCTTCTTTTCCACACTTAAAACATTTTCTAGTTCCTTTAAGACAATCTCCACCATGCTTCTTTCCACACATTGTGCATAAGGAAACATTCATCTTCTTTTCACCATTATTCTAAGATTTCTCCTTGAACTCCAACTTTCGTTTCTTGTCAAAACCAAGAGATGGATATGTAACACCAACTTCCATTTCTACCTTGATAGCACAACGCACAATTTCTTCATAGCTACTGAAGTCTCTTATAGCTAATGCCCTTTGAAGACTTGGTTTTAAGCCACTGAAAAATCGATCAACTTTACTTTCAGGTTGGATGATAATGCCAGATGCATACCTTGCAAGTCTTGTAAAATTCTCTTCGTATATACCAACAGATTCATCATCCTTCTACTTCAGCTCAAGAAACTCCTTTTCCATCTTTGTTCGAAGAATACGAGGGAAGTACTTACTGAAAAACAAGTTCTTGAACTCGTTCCATTCCATGGACTCAATTTCATCTCTTGGCCTCGTATTCTCGATAAGATTCCACCATTGATCAGCTTCACCTTCCAAACGATATACTGCTAAGATGACTTTATCATGTTCAGAACATTGAAGAACTGAAAATATCTTTTCAATGGTACCGATCCATTGTTCAGCAACAAGTGGATCAGAAGTCCCACTGAAAGAAGGTGGACGTTGCCTCATGAAGGACTCAATAGAATATTGTTCCCTTATCTGCTCATTTGGAAGCCCAGAATGATTCATAGCTTCTGTAAGTATAGAAATAAGATTTTTCACTCCATCTCCCATAACATTTGTTTGTTCAGGAGGACAATCATTGCATTGTCCATTGCATTGATCAACACGGTTCCTTCGGGTTCCAGCCATCGTCTAAAACCCAAAAAGAATAGTGTGAGAGGCAAAAATCATGCTAGGGAAAACAAAATTATAAAGGGGGAGTATCCTCAATATCTAACTTCTTAGGTTAAATTCTAAGATCGTTACCATAGTTATAGGACTGTATCCTATACGTATACTTATCCTTAGGGACATCCCTATACAAACCTTATAAATATCTCTAGGGATCTCACTAAAGTTCTCGCATCCTAGTTTCCGAAGGTTGACTAAACCTTTCCTCTGATACCAACTGTAGAGACCCAAAGACTGACGTACATGGACATTACATTACATTTTTGGAATACTTAGTACATAACAAAAACACACACACAAGGATCGTAATAGTTTAGTGTCTTTGGAAACTCGGAATATAATCTTCTAATCCTGGTGAAAGATCTTCAACATCTCCCATAAAGATCTTCCTTTTTTTTATACCTAAAACCTTTCTTTATATCCTGGGGAAAAGAAAACATAAAAGGGTGAGCTCAAATGCTCAGTAAGGGTAAAAAAAAGAAATATCAATCACATCATAAACATAAGCACATAACTTTTGGAAACATTTACCTGTAAAAGAGATCATAATTTCATAACCTGGGATAACTCATGGAAGTGAAATCTAATCACAATAATCATAACTTAAAACATTAAACTTTTTGGCATACACACATAATCATAGAGAATCATTTCTTGTTAGTCAAGACTCATTTCCAAGACTATCTTAGTGGACAAAGTCCCTTTCTGAACCGAGTCACCCTCATTTCAGTCCGGTTTCACTGAACCGGTATAACCTACCATTCCAGCCATGTCTATCTCATGAGATATAAAATCTTTACCCAATGCATTGGAGGGAGATATAGGTCCCACCCATCTCATAATGATACCATTCTTATGTGTTCCACAAAATCATAAACCATACATCATTGCATAACCCATGTAATAAAAATGGCAATCTTAAACATCATGACATCATAAAACAATTCATATATGATAAAGGAATTCATAAAATTAATTCCATCACAACATAATCAAATCAATGTAATAATATGGATAGAAACAGAACCCTTTATTATCTTAGATGGAAAATAATCTTGATAAAACACTTGAACTCCATTATTGAGGAAAATATCCTTTCTTCTTCAAAAACACTTTTCCTTTCTTAACATGTCATAAAATTCTAAACTGAAATAAGTTGATTAAAAATAAACTTGAAAACTTGTAAAGGATCCTTCTTGGAAATAATGGTTTAAAAATCCATTCATGCTGTATAAGTTAAAAAAAACATTCTTCATACTTTTTTCGGAAAAGTCAAAAAGTACCTCGTACGAAAAACGACAAAAGATTCCTTTCATATCCTTTACTAAAAACTCACTAAAGGGTAAAATTGGATTTAAAAAATTGTAGGTGGATGGAAATAATATTACATATTGAGGAAACATGGATGTGGATGATAAAAATACACCCCAGTAAATGCCAAAGTATAAACAATCTCGGATAAAAATGAGATTGTGATATTTCCCTTACCTTAGGTCTGATTTGCTTCGTAAGTGTCCGAACCTCCTATATAATGATTTAAATAATGTCATTGACTTATTAAAGAATCATATCCATTGTTATTATATCATATATGGTTCACTTATGACTTTATATTACCCGTTCTTTTGTAAATTCATGTTAAAGTAGCGTTTTGGGTAAAATCATCTCATTTGTCATTCGTGTTTTAACTTGTAATTATTCATATGATTACTTAGATCATTATTACTTAATTATATAATATAAAACATGATTTATATATAATATATATTCATAATATACATATATATAATGGATCGATAAATGGAAAGAAATACACCGTTCATGGAGACAGTAGGTCGTACGTACGCATGAACGCTTTTTTTGTTTCCTTATTGAATTGAGTGGAATTAAGTAGATAACATAAATATATATACACATAAATCCAGTAGCTTTGTAATGTCATATATTTCATTATTATTGCTTATATATACTTTATAATCATTCTTAAATGGTTAACATGGAGAATGAATCTCATCGCGTCGTGGAGATGGTAGTCCGTACGTACGCACGAGCGATGATATCATTTCCATAATTATTGAATTGAATTGGAGTAGATGATACAATATATCATAATCATTATGATGTTATAATAACTATGTATAGTTATTCTTTACACCATAATACCCATCCATGTAAGGTGTTGGTGGAAAAACAGATTACACCACGGCGTGGAGACGGTATTCCGTACGTACGCACGCGCGGTGATTTCGTTTTCCGTAGGATGGATAGATGGTGAATTAGGATTGTTTCATAAAAACATATTAGTATATGAGTGATACTGATGTTATTACTTCATAATGAAACAACCTAAGAAGAAGAAGTGGAAGAAGAAATAAAGGTGAAAGAATCGGTAACGGAAATTACCTCTTCTTTGAAGCACCTTTTTGAGACCTCCTCTTAGGGCACTAAAATTGGTCTTTGAGGAAGACCAGAACCTCTAGGATGTTTCTAGGGAAGTGGAGAAGAGAATTTGGTAGGAGTTGGCCGAGCTTGAAGGCTCAAAGTTGTGTGAGGAAGAGAGGGAGGAGGTTCCCTTTTATAAGGGAGGAGAGGGGCACCTTTGGAATAACTAAAAATATTATTTTATTATAAAGTCAAGTTCGGTTTCAAATAGCTCCAAATTGATTTATTTTGAATCTAAGGTGAGTATGGGTCTAAATACTCTCATCCAATAGAATTTAGACAAGTTTAGGTTCCTATTTTAACCTTATCATTTAGATTTAACATTAAGTTAAATAATTTTACTTTTATCGTGTCTTCTTGTGTTCTTACAATATAAGGTTAATAAACTTACTATAAGAAGCCAAACGAACCCCAAGTTGTTTATTATTAATATATATAACCTTATATAAGTCATTTGGCCGAACCTTAGATTTTTAGGAATAGAATAACAATTAATAATATAATATTTGTTTTAAAAACTATTTTATTTCAATTTTGATACTATTTGGTAATTGATTTTTGTGAAAATCATAACAGAATGATAAGTTCGAAAAAAGTTAATTAAATCAATACTAACATGTCATATTAACCTAGAAAATTAGTGTAATTCATAAAAAGTCTCAAATTAAATTTATTTGAGTATTTATAACATCAATTATGTCAATATTCCATTAATAAGATAATTACTGCATCATCGTTGTGTCATAAATAAATTAAATTATTTAATGTCTAAAAATTACAAATAAAATACCATTATATAGTAAAGGTTTTTATCTTTCTAATTAATATCTACAATCGAATTTATCTTATGTATAACCCTATATTAAAAATGTTTTAGTAAATAAACCTTGATTTTAACTCTTTTAACTCTTCTTTGAATAAATTAATAATAAATGTCCTAATCTAATCCAAGTGGGCCTAAATGGACATATTTTATTCTTAAGTTTGTTTTTGGTCGAATTACACTTATCCAATAGAATTAAGACATGTGTTAGGGTAATAATAATATCATCTTTACCCTTAATTACCCTATTTACTTTTAACCGTGGTAAAAAAAGTAAAAAGTTACTATTCACCAAAAATTATTTTCATCACATTGAACCACATTTTAGTCCTTGATATTAACCGTGTCTCTCAGATTTTTGAAATTCCACTCACAGAAGCAGTAAAATTATGTTTTATGAACAATTCAGTTTATTTTAACTACCACTTAGTGGTTTCACTATTCATCAAAAATTGAAAGTTTTCAGAAAAATACCAAAAATTAGGCCTAAGCTATATTTGATATTATGAACTCAAAAATGATGTCTATTTTACCAAATTAAAAACATATCAGTTGCATTAACTAATTTAGAAATTATTTCCCGTCGTCAAAACAAAAGGCGTGTTTTTAAGAGATAATAACTATCAAAAGATTGACACTTGTTTATAACTGGTTTAAATGTGAAATTACATCCAATGACCAAAATTGTATTAAATTGTAAAAATATATTCTAAATATACCTTAAAACCAATCAAATTAATAATTTATCACATTTAATTATTTTGATTAAAAAAGTAGTTTTTAATTAAAATTTAGTAATTTTCACTATTCATCAAAATATGAAAGTTATCCGAAAATTACCAAAATTTCACCCTAAGCTAATTTTGATATTCCGAATCCAAAAATGAAGTCCATTTTGAAAAATAAAATTTACAAAATTTCAAAAAGTGGTTATTACTATTCATAACAGCTGGTTTTAATAATATTTTAATAGCATATCGTTGTTTAGTGAAACTTGGTGTTGCGTACAACACACGCTATCGTGGACGGTTGCGATTGCGTGTAATTCAAGCCAGGTCAGAGATGTGTGTTGTGAAAGATCATTTTGGTGTAGCGTATAACACAAGACATTAATGAAATTAAAAAGAATATTTTTCATAAAATCTCGGGGTGTTACAGCTAAGGTGGCCATCTGTACCCACCCTTCAGGTTGGATTCCTGGAGGGCAACTTCATAGTGGCTGTTTCACTTTTCTGCAGTTGTACAAGCTTTTCAGTTGTACTGTACTTTCTGTTGGGGTTGTATTTCGGGCCCCTTTCCTTTCAGCACTTACTTTTTGTATACATTAGTTTACATAGTGTTTACTTTTGTTGTGTACTCTGTTGTGTTTGTTCACTTTCATAATGGTAATGTCTTCCCAACATAGGTATCTATGACTTTGGTGCTAGCTGCTAGCCCCTGGCCTATGGAAGGTGGGCTTGGGGTAGTCGCAACACAGGCCCCAAGGACGGGTCGTGACAAATTGGTATCAGAGGAGTCAGTTCTACCAAAGAAATCAGGACTCTGGTCATTCTTTTCAGTCAAGCAATAGTTTTAAGAGTATTGAGTAAGGTTTTCAGTCCAGGGAGTTTAGTGTTGGTGTGGTGGCCGACGTATCCATACACCAGGACCCTGACCTCTGATTTTAGACTCAGTACACGAAAACACTGATTGCATGTGTGTTTCAAAAGTTTTATTTGTGATTACTTCATGTGAGCTCACCAGGTATATTATTTGACCGTGGTGCACCTGTTTCTTTTCAGTATGGCCACACAAAGGCACCCAGCTAGGGTTTTGAGTTACGTACGAGATGGTAGACCACCGAGCGATGAGGTCTCGTTGTAGGGCCCCATCACAGTGGAGGCACCAGCGGTACCACTACCCACTGAGCCACTGATACCACCATCCCCAACTACAAATAGTGCACGCCGCCTGAGTGCATTGTATGAGTTCCAGCGAAAGAGGTCGCCCAGGTTCCGCAGAGAGACAGATCCACAGGCATCTGAGGATTGGATGGAGGTTATCGTTAGGGTTTTCAGATTGGTAGGGACACCATCCAACCTCATTGTGATCCTTGTCGCGTGTCTCCTACATGCAGTGGTAGGCAGATGGTGGATCCTGATGCTCCAGGTGCATGATTAGGCATCTTTACTTTGGACAAACATCAAGAGTCTCTTCCACTCAGAGTTTGTTCCAACCACCTTTTGTGTGGTGTGGATCCAGAAGTTACTTCATCTACAGCAGGGCAGAATGACAATAGCTCAGTATTCAGTGAGGTTCACCGACCTCTCGCTCTACTCCATGGATATGGTATAGGACCTGTTATTAAAGGCCCAGACTTTCGAGCAGGGACTGGGTCATGAGATCAGGGCTTCGACGATTCCCCTCAGCATCCCGACAAAGGTGGGGGTGATGGAGTGAGAATTTCTAGTGGAGATCTTCCTTGTTGAGCAGTCTCCAGTAGCGAGACCCACCATAAGGAGACGTTTAGCAGAGTCTTCTGTAACCGGCAGTAGACAGATGTCGTAGAGGTCCAAGTGGACCGGGCCATCAGGTGGGTGACCTCAAGATATAGGTTCGGTTGTGCGGGGCACAGGGAATCGAGCCAGCTATACGAAGAGCAGGTCGTGCTATGCATGCGGCGGGCAGGGCCACATGGCTCGAGACTGTCTGACCTTCCATGCAGATGAGCAGTAGATAGTAGATATTCCTTCCAGGCAGAGGTAGTGGTTTGACCATGGAGATCCACAAAGAGCAGGAGGATGTGACAGAGAAGCTGGCCGAGCAGCGGGTGGTGGACGATGTTTCGAGGCTCTACCACCACCACCACCAGGAGGACCACCCCGACCATATGGAGCTGGCAGACAGGGGCATGCTCTGCTCCAGGCAGTCGAGGCCTACGACCACAGTGCACCTGATATGATTTGTGGTACTATCTGTATAAATCCCCGGCCTTAAACCTTACTTAATCTTGAGTTATTACAAGATTAAACATTGACGATCTTTTCATGTTTAGAGTTTTAGAGAATTAGATCATAAAACTTTAATTACATTCCACATTTAAACAAAGTGGTTACATAAAAGATAGTATTCATTTTTTCCAATCAACGGAAGCATATTTAAAATAAAGCATGGATTCTTTCTTGACACTTCCTTGACACTATCATCACATCATGTACCTTTCCCTTTACCTGTGAAAAACATTTCAAAAACTTGGGATGAGCATAAAAAGCTCAGAAAGGGATATAAAAATATGGAAAGGAAACATGAGTACATATATACATAAGAATGAAATCATACTTTACCCATAAAACATAAACACTTTAACATACCTCATCAAATCATGAATAAATCATAGAAATCATAATACATAAAGGTTACTTGAGGCATTCATAACATTATTACATAGGTATTAACCCTCTTGGTTACGTTTGGAATACCCATCATAGTATATTCCCTAAATCTCTTCGGAGAAACCTTAACGTTTAACTCCTTTGCATTACCCAATGCATTGGAGAGCTATATCGGGCTCACCCGCCCTTAGTTTATCAGGGAACCACCCGCCTTCATAACAATGCCCAAGAACCATAACCTAATCATAGCACATAACTTAAGAATAAAGGAAAGATAAAATTCCCACATTGAAATAACAATATATCATTTTAAGATTTTGAAATAATGAATCCATTCTAAAAACCATTTTCCAAACCATTTAAAACATTTAATAAAGAGATTTTTAAATCAAAGTGTCCCATACCACATTGAAGCTTTTAACATTTTAAACCATTAATATCCATATAAATAAATCATTAAAACCATTTTGAAAACATGGATATTAATGAGAAACATTTATAATAATAAATCATTAAAAAATTTAAAACGATATTTTAGTTAAAGGGTTTTTAACAAAATGAGAGACACTTGAATACAATAATTGAGGAATAACATTTAATCAAAACTTTATAATATCTTGAGAATTAAGGGATTCGTGATATAATATTTCAAAGGATAGTAAATACACCATATAAAAGTGAACTGATGCATAACAACAATGAAGTCTCGATAGAAATGTAAAATGAGATGAAATCCATTATAAAGAAGGTATCCTTAAATTATGGATAAATCAATCCCACAACTATGTGTGACAAATATTAATACACCCAATATAATTGGATATTAAGTGTAAAATAATCAAAGTTAATTCACACATATTCAAAGGATGACATATTCAGTAACTACATGTTTAACCAAAAGAAATCGAAATTGGGTTAAGAAGTTCCCTTGGCAGCCTAACGGTGTCACATCAAATTTTAGAAAAAGATTTGATGAGAGAGATAAAGGGTATCTCATCACTTGGACATAAAATTTATGGAAATAACTTTGTATAAGAAAATATCCCCACATAATAAGATGAAAATTAAAATACATAACAAAAGAAGTCTTTTAAAAATAGGAGGGTGAAAGGTTCCCCTACCGATTTGGGTAACTTTCGAAACGTACACCCCATGAAAGAAGGACTATAAAAAATTGATATAAATACTCATAAACAAAAGTTAGTTACTCAAAGAGTAGAATAATTGATAGTACATACACCACTCAAAAAGAAATATTGGCAAATGTAGCATGAATCTCACGAAAGCACAAAGTGAGCTAAAAAGCCCCTTATGAAATTTCGGCAGCCTAACGACGCCAATTAAAACTTCCATAATGGATTGATGAGAGAAAATAGGGTCTCTCATGATATGAACATAAAATTTACAGTAATAGTAATATAAAATATCATCCCAATCATAATAAAGATGAGCTTAAAAGGAATGACATAAAAGAGTGTACTTAAAAAGAAAGAGAGGGGCAGGATTCCTTACCTTGTGTCCGACATGACTCGATCGATCTTTAATCTCCTGAATAATAAAATTTCGTCAATTTCTAATTTCTTAAGGACCTAATTTAAAGATTATTATTCAGTTCATATCACATATTATAATTTTATAATAATTGGTTCATAAAGTGAGTTAATATCAGACGTTTTTGTCGATGTTCGGTACATGAGTAAAAATTGAACTTGTTGGAAAAGAATTTTCCATGTAGTTATCGGTACATCATATCCAGAATAGTATTGATGTTTTAAATATCATATATATCCATTATATATTCATTTTATACTATTCCGTAGCATTTGTAGATAAAAAAAATTAAAAGCACCATTCATGGAGACGGTAGGCCGTACGTACGCATGAAAGCTACTTCCATTTTTTGTCATATTAATGGAATTAAAACAAAATGAGATATATATATATATATATTATAATTCCAGAATTATATCCATAATTTAGATGTAATATATTACATATATATACACTATATATATGTACTTAAAACAGTACATAACATTTGGAGATAAGAAATGAAATGTACCGTTCATGGAGACGGTAAGTCGTACGTACGCATGACCGCTACTTTCATTTCTTTTCTTTTTTTGTATTCAATGGAATGAAATAATAATGATATAAAGGTATATTATAATTACATTATGATATCATATGTAATACCATTAATTCCATCCTTTATACGTCCCACATATGGCATTAACAAATCAAATCACTTTGAGGGGGTGGTAGTCCGCACATCCTAAAATAAAGATATCGCGTTTTCCCATAATGGAAACCATAAAGGTATTCCATAAATGAAAAATACAGAAGCTTAAGGAAAACATAAACAAATTATATATCATTTAAAAATATTGTGACATCTTAATGGACACATTTGAAGGTGTTAAAAGAATATTGAACAATCATAGTTTCGTGAGGCAGTAATTCGCCATCCACAGAAACAATATGTTCTTTAACCATTAGACGGGGGTGTGTGAATGTTTAGCTCGAATCCTTCATATAAAAAAATCCTAGTATATTTAAGATACTGGTGTTGTTACAAAGAAAAGTAATAAAAAGATTTTAGGGGTTTGTAGAAGCAAAATAAAACAAAAGAACACAAGGGAAGACATTACCTTTAAATCGGGTAACTCTCTTTGATTTGAGATCAAAGGCTTCCTTGGAAAGGATTATGCCCAAAGTGATGCATAAATGATGAAGCGAGGGATGTGGAGAGACAAAATGGGCAGGGTTTGGCCGAGCCAATGTCTTGAGAGTTGTGGGTAAGGTGGTAGTGGTTGGGGCCTTTTATAAGAGGAGAGGAGGGGCACTCTTTGAAAGTTATAAAAGGTTACTTTATTATAAAATACTTTTCAGATTTTAAAGGTCCCAAAAGGATATATTTCTAGGATAAGGTGATAAGTTTTCGAAATCCACCCACCCAATAGGTTTGTAAAAAGTGTAAGACTTATATTTCACCCTATCTTCTAATTTTATTTAAATCATTCATTTATGAGGTAATCACTGCATCATCACGGTGTCATAAATAAATTAATTTATTTAATGTCTAAAAATTATAAAAAAAATATCATGATAATTAAAATCTTCTTAGATTTATAATGAATATTTATAGTCAAAAATAAGACTTATATAACCCCATGTAAAAATTGTTTTAGTAAAACAACACATGTTTGTGACATTTTAATTTTAACTTTAAATAAAAAGTTATTAATGTCATTTTTCCTACCAAAGTGGCTCCATGGGTTCCCCAAGATGACCCAAGGATTTTCTTGGTCGTACATGACACATCCAATGATAATAGGACATTTTTATAGGTCATTTCATATTATTAAAACATTATTTTTACCTTAAATTACACTAATTACCTTTAATCGCGATTAATAAAACTTAAAAGTTACTATTCACCAAAAATTATTTTAATCTCATTAAACCACATTTTACTTCTTAATTACAACCATGTACGTCAGATTTTTGAAAATCAAATCACAGAAGTGGCAATGCTTCTTTTAAACGAAAAATCAGTTTTTTTTTTAACTACCACTTAGTGGTTTCACTATTCATCTAAAATTGAAGTTTTTCAAAAAAAATACCAAAAATTCACCCTAAGCTATATTTGATATTCCAAATCCAAAAATTATGTCTATTTTACAAAATTAATAAAATATAAGTTGCATTAATTAATTTAATAATTAATTCCCGTTGTCAAAACAAATAGCGTGTTTTTAAGAAACAATATCTATTAAAAGATTGACACTAGTTTAAGTCCAATTTCAAAGTGAAATAAATTCCAAGGACCACTATTGGATTAAATGGTAAAAATATATTAAAATTTCACTTTAAAAACAATTCAAAAGATAATCTAATCATATAAAAAAATTAGATTAAAAAGATGTTTTGAATTAAAATACAACACTTTTCACTATTCATTAAAAATGAACTTTTTCGGAAAAATACCAAAAATTTACACAAAGTAAATTTTGATGTCCCGATTATAAATAAGAATTTTATTTTGTCAAATATAACACATAAAATTGTCAAAAAGTGTATTTAAAAGAGGTTCTCCATCAAAAGGCGGTTAATTGACCTTTTAAAGAATATTAGAATGTTTACGCTTAAAATTGGATTCATTTGCATTTGTAATCCTCTAACATTTATTGTAAAAAGTAAAAATATTTGAAAAACATATATAATAATTTTTTAGTTAGTTCTATTCATTCCCGCCATTAAAATGGCTAGGCGTTAACTACCATTTAAAATAATATTATTTTATTATTAGAGTGCAACGTAAGATACCCAAGAAACTCATTGTTGCGTATTGGGTACGCCATCGAGCATAGCGTCCCCTTTAAAGTAATATTAATATTTTATTCAAAAATATGGATAAATGTGAAAATGTCATATTCTTTATTTACCTGGGGTGTTACATCCTTCCCCCCTTTTGGGAATTGAGTCCTCACAATTTTAAAATTGGGCTTGGAAACTTCATTGAAAATCCCACATCGGAACAAGAGTCAGTAATAAAATCACTTTAAAATAAAGAAAGAGAAGTACAAAGGTCACCCGCGTTAACCCATACTAGGATTTCATGTAGGAAAACATGGATATAGAGGAAAAAACAAAGGGTCATGTTCTGAGGGAGAGTGATAGTAAACATGTATAGGAGAAAGTTAACCATAAGAAAATCACAAACTTGTGATGGGTTAAACAGTATTTGATTCCCCAGTAGGAAAAGTTAACAGACAACATTTTTGTTTTAAGTTACTCTTCATTGAGGAATTAATTTTTTAGCTTAACTAAACCATAATGAAACATAATTACTTGTCACGTAGACTTTAAACTTTTACTATATTCCTTAATCAAACTCATATTTTCTCCAAAAGATGAGTATTTAAGAAGACTTGTTCGCATTAAGAGTACTATAATCAACTTCTTGAGAAGCACCTAATCCAGAAAAGAGAACTATATATTTCCCATGTCTTTAGACAAAAACCAAAACCAAAATTGTTAGTATGAGAGAAGATAATCCCAAATGTATAATCCTTTATAAAAAGAAAATCTATTCTTAATCTCCAAAATTTGTCCAAAAAAACCCAAAGTTCAACGAAGACTATTCGATAAAAAATTGTCCATAAAATTCTTCAAAATAAACCAAACTAAGATTGAAACACAAATATTTTAAGGATTTAATCACATAGTCTTCCAAGGTACAAATTAACTTTTATCTTCAAATAACATCAATTGCTCTTAAATTATCATATTGAAAAGTAATTAACCTAATCACATATCCTCAATGATAGATTAATCATTTCCATAGATATCCCAAAATAAACATACTCTGGATTCCTAAAATCATCTAACTAAAAATAATTAGTCAAACTAACCAGGGACTTCACATAGTCCAGTGGTAGGTGATAAATACCAGTCGCACTTTGGTTGTGGGTTCGATTCCCGTAGCTTTGTCTGACACAACGGGTTGTCACACGGTCTACGTGTTGTCCTTTTTCCAAAACTATATAATTCATAAAACATTTCCCAAAATGAGAGAAAATCTTCAAAAATAATCATAACATATTTAAACCTCATGTTTATCCCATGCCTTTCATTTTCCATCATATCATAGAGTAACCCATAATTACTTAAAAATTAAGGATCACATAAACCCTAATGGTTACCTTTATAATTTTTACTTGAACTTCCACATCGATTGGTCATCTCGTACATGATGCATTACAGAACATACCAAGGTTCAAGTGGATGATCATGACTCCTTGATAGTTGGTTTAGAACAACCATGAGTTTCCTCATTGAATCCCCCATTTCATCCAGTCTCTTAATCAGAGAACCACCACAGTTTCCTTCAAACCTATTGTCACTTTGGTGCCTGCTAGATCCATCAATTCACTAAAAACAGAAATGTCAGTGTAAGTATATCAACAAAACCATCATGTACTAATGAGGAAGATAAACACTAAGATATAATTACTCATTCACTTTATCTAAAACTAGGACTCTTTCTAAAATCCTAACCATTAGGGAAATTTCACTTATGCTTAGAGAATACCATAACCTCTAATGTTATCTACACTGACCTCTGATACCAACTATAAGGCCCTAGCCTTAAACCTAACTTAATCTTGAGTTATTACAAGATTAAATATTGAGGATCTTTTCAGGTTTAGAGTTTTAGATAATTATATCATAAAACATGCATTACATTCCACGTTTAAACAAAGTGGTTACATAAAAGATAGTATTCAATTTTTTCCATCAACAGAAACATATTTAAAATAAAACATGGATTCTTTCCTGAAACTTCCTTGACACTATCATCACATCATGTACCTTTCCCTTGACCTGTGAAAAACATTTCAAAAACATGGGATGAGCATAAAAAGCTAAGTAAGGGATATAAAAATATGGAAAGGAAACATGAGTACATATATACATAAGAATGAAATCATACTTTACCCATAAAACATAAGCACTTTAACATACCTCGTCAAATCTTGAATAAATCATAGAAATCATAATACATAAAAGTTACTTGAGGCGTTCATAACATTATTACATAGGAATTAACCCTCTTGGTTACGTTTGGAATACCCATCATAGTATATTCCCTAAATCTCTTCAGAGAAACCTTAACGTTTAACTCCATCGCATTACCCAATGCATTGGAGAGCTATTTCGGGCTCACTCTCTCTTAGTTTATCACGGAACCACCCATCTTCATAATAATGACCAAGAACCATAACATAATCATAGCACATAACATAAGCATAAAGGAAAGATAACATTCCCACATTGCAATAACAATATATCATTTTAAGATATTTAAATAATGAATCCATTCTAAAAACCATTTTCAAAACCATTTAAAACATTTAATAAAGAGATTTTTAAATAAAAGTGTCCCATACCACATTGAAGATTTTAACATTTTAAACCATTAATATCCATATAAATTAATCCTTAAAACCATTTTGAAAACATGGATATTAATGAGAAATATTTATAAGAATAAATCATTAAAACATTTAAAATGATATTTCAGTTAAAGGGTTTTTAACAAAATGAGAGACACTTGAATACAATAATTGAGGAATAACATTTAATCAAAACTTTATAATATCATGAGAATTAATGGATTCATGATATAATATTTCAAAGGACAGTAAATACACAATATAAAAGTGAACTGATTCATAACAACAATGAAGTCTCAATATAAATGTAAAATGAGATGAAATCCATTATAAAGAAGGTATCCTTAAATTAAGGATAAATCAATCTCATAACTATGTGTGAAAAATATAAATACACCCAATATAAGTGGATATTACGTGTAAAATAATCAATGGTAATTCACACATATTCAAAGGATGACATATTCAATAACTACATGTTGAACCCATAGAAATCGAAATTGGGTTAAGAAGTTCCCTTTGGCAGCCTAACGGTGTCACATCAAATATTAGAAAAATAGTTGATGAGAGAGATAAAGGGTATCTCATCACTTGGACATAACATTTATTTCAATAAGGATATATAAGAAAATATCCTGACATAATAAGATGAAAATTAAAATACATAACAAAAGAAGTCTTTTAAAAAGAGGAGGGTGAAAGGTTCCCCTACCGATTTGGGTAACTTTCAAAACGTACACCCCATTAAAGAAGGACTATACAACATTAATGTAAATACTCATAAATGAAAGTATGTTACACAAATAGTAGAATAATGGACAGTACATACACCACTCAAAAGGAAATATTGGAAAATGTAGCATGAATCTCATGAAAACACAAAGTGAGATAAAAAGCCCCTTACGAAATTTCGGCAGCCTAATAGTGCCAATTAAAACTTCCAAAATGGATTGATGAGAGAAAATAGGGTCTCTCATCATATGAACATAAAAATTATAGTAAGAGTAATTTAAAAGAAATTCCAATAATAAGAAAGATGATTTTAAAAGGAATGACATAAAAGAGTGTACTTAAAAAGAAAGAGAGGGGTAGGATCCCTTACCTCGTGTCTGACATGACTCGATCGTTCTTTAATCTCATGAATAATAAAATTTGGTCAGTTTATAATTTCTTAAGGAACTAATTTAAAGATTATTATTCAGTTCATATAACATATTATAATGTTATAATAATTGGTTAATAAAGTGAGTTCATATCAGACGTTTTTTTCGATGTTCGGTACATGAGTAAAAATTGAACTTGTTGGAAAAGAATTTTCCATGTAGTTATTGGTACATCATATCCAGAATAGTATTGATGTTTTAAATATCATATATATCCAGTATATATTCATTATATACTATTCCATAGCATTTGGAGATAAAAAAAATTAAAAGCACTATTCATGGAGACGGTAGGTCGTACGTACGCATGAACGCTACATTCATTTTTTGTCATATTAATGGAATTAAAACAAAATGAGAGATATATATATTATAATTCCAGAATGATATCCATCATTTAGATGTAATATATTACATATATATCCATTATAAATATGTACTTATAATAGTACATAATATTTGGAGATAAGAAATGAAATGTACCATTCATGGAGACGGTAAGCCGTACGTACGCATGAACGCTACTTTCATTTCTTTTTTTTTGTATTAAATGGAATGAAATAATAACTATATAAAGGTATATTATAATTACAGTAGGATATCATATGTAATAACATTAATTCCATCCTTTATACATCCCACATATGGCATTAATGAATCAAATCACTTTGAGGGGGCGGTAGTCCGCACTTCCTAAATTGAAGATATCGCGTTTACCCATAATGGAAACCATAAAGGTATTCCATAAATTAAAAAAACAGAAGCTTAAGGAAAACATAAACATATTATATATCATATATAAATATAGTGACATCTTAATGGCCACCTTTGAAGGTGTTAAAATAATATCGAACAATCATCGTTTCGTGAGGTAGTAATTCGCCATCCACAGAAACAGTATGTTCTTTAACCATTAGGTGGAGGTGTGTGAAAGTGTAGCTCGATTCCTTATTATAACAACATCCTAGTATATTTGAGATACTGGTTTTGTTACAAGAAAAAGTAATAAAAAGATTTTAGGGGTTTGGAGAAGAAAAATAAAACAAAAGAACACAAGGGAAGACATTACCTTTAAATCGGGTAACTCCCATTGATTTGAGCTCAAAGGCTTCCTTGGAAAAGATTCTGCCCAAAGTGAGGTTTAAATTATGAAGAGAGGGATGTGGAGAGACAAAATGGGCAGGTTTTGGCCGATCAAAAGGCTTGAGAGGTGTGGGTAAGGTGGTAGAGGTAGGGGCCTTTTATAAGAGGAGAGGAGGGGCACTCTTAGAAAGTAATAAAAGGTTACTTTATTATAAAATTATTTTCGGATTTTAATGTCCAAAAAGGATATATTTCGAGGATAATGTTATAAGGTTTCTAAATACACCCATTAAAAAGGTTTGGGACAAGTTCAATACTTAGATTTCACCCTATCTTCCCATTTTATTTAAATCATTCATTTATGAGGTAATCACTACATGATCACGGTGTCATAAATAAATTAATTTCTTTAATGTCTAAAAATTATAAAAAAAATATCATGATGTATGAAATCTTTTTAGATTTCTAATTAATATTTATAGTAAAAAATATGACTTATATAACCCCATGTAAAATTTGATTTAGTAAAACAACACATGTTTGTGACATTTTAATTTTAACTTTAAATAAAAAGTTATTAATGTCATTGTTCCTACCAAAGTGGCTACATGGGGTCCCCAAGATGACCCATGGATTGTATTGGTCGGCCATGACACATCCAATAAGGATAGGAAATATTTCTAGGTCATTTCATATTATTAAAACATTATTTTTACCTTAAATTGCACTAATTACCTTTAATCGCGATTAATAAAACATAAAAGTTACTATTCACCAAAAATTATTTTAATCTCATTGAACCAAATTTTACTTCTTCATAAAAATCATGTATGTCAGATTTTGAAAATCAAATCACAGAAGTGGCAAAGTTTCATTTAAACAAAGAATCAGTTTCTTTAACTACCACTTAGTGGTTTCACTATTCATCTAAACTTGAAGTTTTTCAAAAAAATACCAAAAACTCACCCTAAGATATATTTGATATTCCAAATTCAAAAACGATGTCTATTTTAAAAAATTCAAAAAAATATAAGTTGCACTAATTAATTTATTAATTAATTCCCCCTGTCAAAACAAATAGCGTGTTCTTAAGAAATAATATCTATTAAAAGATTGACAATAGTTTAAGTCCAATTTCAAAGTGAAATAAATTCCAATGACCAATATTGGATTAAATGGTAAAAATATATTCTAATTTCACTTTAAAAACAATTCAAAAGAAAATATAATCATATAAACAAATTATATTAAAAGGAGGTTTTGAATTAAAATACAACATTTTTCACTGTTCATTAAAAAATGAACTTTATCGGAAAAATACCAAAAATTTACACAAAGTAAATTTTGATGTCCCAATTCTAAAGAAGAATTTTATTTTGTCAAATATAACACATAAAATTGTCAAAATATGGATTTAAAAGAGGTTCGCCATCAAAAGACGGTTAATCGACCTTTTAAAGAATATTAAAATGTTTATGCTTAAAATTGGATTCATTCACATTTTTAATCATCTAACATTTATTATAAAAAGTAAAAATATTTGACAAACATATATAATCATTTTGTAGTTAGTTCTGTTCATTCCCGCCATTACAACGGCTATGCATTAACTACCATTTAAAATAATATTATTTTATTATTAGAGTGCAACGTAAGATTCCCAAAAAACTCATTGTTGCGTATTGGGTACGCCATCGAGCATAGCATCCCCTTTAAAGTAATATTAGTATTTTATTCAAAAATATGGATAAATGTGAAAATGTCATATTCTTTATTTACCTGGGGTGTTACAATCTGTGTCTACTCCACCCTCGCTACAGTACTTATAGACACAGGTACAAGTAATTATTTTATTGTCATTGCCGTCATTTGGAGCTCGGAGATTCTGACGAAGCAGTTTGCTTGATCCTTACGGCCAGAGACTCCTACGGGAGCCTACTCGACGATTACACACTGGTGTCAGCAGTTTGAGCTTACTCTAGGTGGTGAGATATTCGGCTAGGATCTTCTTGTAGCAGCGATGAGGCCCTACAACGTCATATTGGGCATGGACTGGTTATCTACATTCCATGCTCTGATCGACTGTATTACGCGCAATGTGTGGTGTGTCCGCATGGATGAGACCAGGTTCACCTTCACCGGCGAGAAGGGAGCCTTTGCAGTGCAGGATGGACTTACACAGAGGATAGGGAAGCTGATCTCACATAAGATGGCTAGTCTCATCCTCGGAGTGGTTGATGTGTGAAGACTAAGTTTTCCTGTAGTGGCAGATCAGTATACGGATTTTTTTCCTAACGACGTTCCAAGATGACCTCCTCGTAGAGAGGTATACTTCTACATTTACCTGTACCCCAAGACAACACCGATATCTACTCCAGCATATCGGATGGCTCATGTTGAGCTTCGTGAGCTGCGCATACAGCTGGAGGACTTGTAGGAGAATGGATTTATCCAACCTAGTGTTTCACCCTGAGCTTCTCTGATTTGGTTCTCCAAGAAGGCAGATGGGATCTTGCAACTGTGTGTCGACTACCGTCGCCTGAATCAAGTGACCGTGAAGAACAAGTATCCAATCATGAGGAATGACGTACTCTTTGATCAGCTCAAGGGAGCATGATGGTTCTCAAAGATAGACCATAGGAAATGCTATCACCAGCTCAGAGTTATAGATGGGGATGTGCAGAAGACGGCCTTAAGGTGTCAGTATAGCCACTAAGAGTTCTTGGTTTTTCCCTTTGGCATAACCAATGCTCCAGCAGTGTTCATGAGTCTCATAAACAGGATCTTCCAGCCTTACCTCGATCAATTTGTCATATTCTTCATAGAATACATAATTATTTACTCTTCTACTGAGGAGGAGAATGCCTACCACTTGCAGGTTGTACTAGATACACTCCGAGAGCACCATATTTATGATAATCTCTCAAAGTGTATGTTCTGGATTCGAGAGGTTCACCTCTTGGGACACGTCATCTCGGAGGCTGGAGTTGTAGTGGATCCAGCGAAGATCGAGGTAGAACTTTCTCTGGAACCACCCAGGAGCGTAACAGAGGTGCAGAGTTTTTTGGGTCTGTATGGGTACTATCGGAGATTTGTTCCACACTTCTCATGAGTTTCAGCACCGATTTCAATATTGACAAAGAAGGGAAAACCCTTCGTGTGGTTGGAGAGATGCCAGCAGAGCATTTCAGAGCTGAGGAAAAGATTTACATGTGCACCCATCTTGAGGCTACCAGAGGAGGGCGTAGGGTACGTAGTTTACTGCGATGCATCATGGACCAGACTTGGGTGTTTCCTAATGCAGGAGCGAGCAGTGATCGCATAAGGTTCATGGCAGTTGAGGCAGCATGAGTAAAACTACGCTACCCCTGACCTAGAGTTAGAAATAGTGGTCTTCACCTTAAAGATGTAGAATCACTACCTGATGGGCGAGCACTTTATAGTCTACTATGACCACCAAAGTCTCAAGTAGATCTTCTCACAGAAGGACATGAATCTGAGATAGTGGCAGTGGCTTGACATCCTCTAGGACTATGACTTTGAGATACTCTATACTCCAAGGAAGAGTAACATTGCAGCAGATGCTCTCAGCAGAAGATCACCCATTCAGCTGCTAGGAGAGGTGACAGAGTAGCTGGCCACATTGCAGATATCCTTTATGGATAGAGATGGAGAAGCTTTTCTACCATCTCTCATGGTCACTCCTCCACAACATCAGTGAGTTAGAGAGGCACATCGTGGGGACGTTGACTGTGAGATGCGACGTGCTCAGATATCCTCAGGGCAGACACCTCATGGATTTTCTGAAGGAGGGGAGCACGCCATCCTCTTTAGCGAACACACCATGGTACTAATTTCACTACAGAAGGAGGTGCTGAGGGAGGTCCACACTTCCCCTCTAGTGGTACATCTAGGAGTGGCGAAGATGAATCAGGACATTAGATGATAGCATTGGTGGCCGGGTATGAAGGAGGCAGTAGCAGAGTTCGTTTCACGATGCCGCACTTGTCAGTAAGTGAAGGCGGAGCACCAGGTACTAGCAGGCTTGGTGCAGCACTTAGAGGTCTCTAAATGGAAGTGGGATGGGATATCCATGGATTTCAGGATGGGACTTCCACGTACATCCAGAGGGCACGACTCTATTTGGGTGATTGTAGACCGACCCACCAAGTCGGCCCACTTCCCATCAATCAGAGAGCAGGTCTCGGTAGAGAGCTTGGGACGCCTCTACATTTAGGAGATCATACGGATTCATGGTGTGCCATAGACTATCATATCCGATCAAGATACTCATTTCACTTACCGGCTATGGAAGGGGTTATAGGATTATTTTGGCACGCAGCTTCGCTTGAACACCACCTTCCATCCTCAGACAGACAGTCATACATAGAGGACCATTCAGACTCTCCAGGACATGCTTCATGCATGTGTCCTTGACTTTGGTTGCAGCTAGTAGGATCGCCTACCCTTGGTGGAGTTTGCGTACAACAACAGTTACCACTCCACCATCAGGATGTCCCCTTACGAGGCATTGTACGGCTGACCTTGCAGGTCACCTCTGTGTTAGAATGACCTTGGGGAGTCAGCAATTGTAGGACCAGAGATGGTTTAGGCTATGACGGAGAAGGTGCAGATCATCCAGGAGTGAATGAAGATTTCACAGAGCAGACAGAAGTCCTATGCTGATAGGAGGCGGAGAATACTGGAGTTCGAGGATGGAAACCACATCTTCCTACAAGTCTCACCTCGATGAGGTCTCCGGATATTTGGCCGAGGTGGCGAGTTGTCTCCGCATTTCATCGGACCTTTCCATGTCCTCAGCAGAGTAGGTGAGGTGGCTTACCACCTGGCCCTTCCACCTCAGTTGCACCGGGTGCATGAAGTCTTCTACGTATCTCAACAGAGAAGATACGTGCACGACCAGACCCACATCATCGACCATGGGGAGCTGGACATCGATGACGGGGTGACATTCACAGAGGTTCTAGTAGAGATAGAGGATCGATAGGAGCGGTTCCTACGTGAATGGTCGATTCCTCTAGTGTGCATTCGCTGGCAGCATGGGAACCTCCAGGAGAGCACTTGGGAGCGGGAGGCTCAGATGCGAGCTCATTACCCCCATTTGTTTCTCAAGTGTGTGTTGTAGCTTTACGTGAAGTAAATCCCTAAGGTGGGGGTAATTTAAAGACCCCAAAATTTCATGAATTTTTTTTTCATAAATACTTTGGAATTTCAGGAGTATGCAGTTTCTGACGGCACCTGATTCCGAGGTCCGGTGTGCCCAGAATCAATTTATGAAGTTTTGTTCGGGTACATTCAGTAAACGTACGAGAGGGTTTTTATATCTTTTGAACCGGTGCTTGGAAATGAAATCCGAAGACACTGATGAACTCGCAGCGTCGGTATTCGTCTAAGGGTACCTTTACCACAATTGCATTTGGACGGGAGGGGAAGTTTTATTTTGGGGTTTCTTAATAATTTAAATAATTTTTTGTGTTACACAAATTATTTTATATGGTGGTTGTTTCATCCAAAGGGAAGTTAAGGGTGGGTCCCACACCCCACATAACTTCCCTCGAGAGGATCTATCTATGGGTGGGGCCCACACGAGCCCCTAACCCTTCAAATCCTTCTTTAACTCCCTTAAACCCTCTTTTAACCTATGGACTTTCACATAAATGTGGAGCCTCTCCATCTCCCTCACATTAATGTTGCCAACACAAATGCCATAATTAATTCAATTTTCATTTTGAATTAATTTTAAATACATGACAATGTTATATTAAGGGAGGGCCTTATTATTATATTGGGTTGGAAAATATTTATGGGGAGAATTTTGGGGAGAACTAAGTAGAGGATGAGGTTTGTTCATCCAGTGAGAAACATGAAGAACATGAAGAATGAAATTCAATCTATGAAGAACTTCATCCTTTCTTCTTCCTCTGCATTAAGGGAGAAGACATCGCCCACAAGGAACATCGACTACACTTCCTCCTCGGACGCACCAGACGTCGTCTTCGAATCCTCTTTATGCGGCTCGACAACGTGAAACGTCATATACGAGGTAGGGGTTTTGTGTAATTATACAAGAATAAATTATCTCGTTCATGTCAAATCCATTGGAATGTCCTCGGCCAACTGCTACCATCTACCGTGGAGGGCGCGAGCCGAATGAACATGGATCAACGACCCTCCGATGTTTCTTGATTTTATTCGCGATGGAAGAGGTGTTTGAAGAGGCGGCGATGACTGAAGGCGGTGGTGACAATGGCAGTCGCGCACCGGCCCAAAGAGAACCGCGGCACCGGGTACCACCCAAAAGGGAGACCACGACCCGCAACCGCGAGCCACTTGGTGGAAGAAGAACCGTCCCGTCGGGCCGAAGGGATCGTGGCGCCACAAGGGTGCCGCGCTACGGAGGACCACATCCCGTGCTCCACGGGCCACTTCGACGGGAAATCCGGCCGGATCGTTAGCCGGCCGGGTTGATGGAGGCCGCGGCACCCGCAGGTGCCGCGCGGGAGGACAGCGGCCTGCCCGTGCAGGCTGCTCGCACTGGGAAGACAGGCCATCTTCGACCGGCTGAACAAGAGGGCGGCACCGTTCGTCATCGCCATTTCGTGAATTCGGGGGGTCTCCCCCCCCCCATCGCTCCGTGTCACTATGCCAGCTGGCCGGGATGCGGCCAACAGCTGGCCAGGTCGCGCCCCACCGGGCAAGGTCGTGCTTGCCAGGCCAGGCCGCGCCCCGCCACGGGCCGGGCGATGCTGCGCGAGCTGGGCCGGGTGCGCCCCACCGGGCCAGGCCGTGCCCCGTCGGACCGAGTTGACCCCTTTGCTGGGTCGGACCCACAGAGTTTGGGTGGGCCGACCCGCCATCCCACCGGGCTTGACGGGCTGGACCCGTTTATCTTAAACGCATATTACATCACGACCATGCGTCTGATCGACACACCGTCTGCAGCACTAGGACCCTCGCGGTGAAGCGATCCTTTTGTGATACTCTAAGTGTGTTTTGGACAACTTTGGAAAATGGCCAGGTTTGGAACAAGCGTATTTCCAACCGGGACCCTGGAACAAAAATGCTAATAACTTTTAGATCGGGCGTCCGATTGACACGTCGTCTATCACATTGGGTTTATATTGATGAAACAGAACTTCAGGATACATAAACACTGACTTCATGATATCTGATGTGTCGACCCCATTTCTTGGGGAGCGGACCCTCCAGGAATTGAGCGTGCTGTGTGCGGGAACCCTAGAGCTAGCTGCGACTGTGACAAAAACTGTACTGGAATCCTCCGTGGGTTCGGCAGCAACGAAAAATGTACTGGAATCCTTTGTGAGTTCGGCAGCGATGACAACTCTACTGGAATCCTCCATGGGTTTGACAGTTTGACTTCTATACATGTATCCTGAGTGGGTCCGACAGAGTAGTTGGTCTAGTATCCTACGTGGGTCCGATAGCTCAGATGAATCAATGACTACATCTAATCATCTCTATTGCTATATGAATGATATATACCTATGTGAGCTGAGTCATTACTTTCAATCATTATCATCAATGTGATTGACTTTGTTTCCTCTGTGGACGGGGTTGTGCTTTGGATCGATAGTTGGATCCAAACTGAGATTGATAACATAGGTATATGTATGGGCATATACCTAAGTAGGGTTCGTTGATACTTCGTGGTTGTATATTTCTTATGTGGTTTATCCTTTGTGGATTCTGGGAGACCTTCAAAGGTCTCAGGGTCCCTAATGAGTATCGTATACTCACCCTTGCACGAGCTACACCCACACTACATTGTGTTGGATGCAGACGACACACAACACTAATCGAGGTAGAGACTGGTAGAGCTGGACGGTACTCGGAGGTGGATCACTTGGAGAGACGTACACGGAGCATACAGACGGACCCGAGGTGCTGAGGTGGCCATCTATACCCACCCTTCGGGTGGGATCCCAAGAGAATGACTCAGTTTTGTCTATTTTACTTTTCTGTAGTTGTACTAGCTTTTTAGTTGTACTATACTTACTATTGGGATTGTATTTCCGGCCCCTTTCCTTTCAGCACTTAGTTTTTTTATACAGTATTTTACTTATTGTTTACTTCTGTTGTGTACTCTATTGTGTTTTTTTACTTTCATAAAGGCAATGTCTTCCCAACTTAGGAATTTACGCCTTTTGTGCTTGTCGCAAGCCCATGGCCTATGGAAGGCGGGATTGGGGTAGTCACAGAACGGGCCCCGAGGACGGGTCGTGACATATTTCACATGGTTATGTGGTATTGTGACTATTATTATTGTTTCTCACGCTCTGATTTCTTTTTTTGGTCAATGGATTGAAGCCAAAGGAACCATGTTTTCTAGGAATTCAATAGAAAATACAATGATGGACCTCTTGAGAAACCCAATGTTTTGTAATATAGAATTAATAACCTCATTGTTATGACTTCACAACCTTTTCAATCTATGAATCATTCTAGGATTCCAAATGACCAATGGAGGGAACCCAATTTTATTTGATACATCATAACGCACCATCCACCTTCTTTTAGTTGACATATGGATCCACCAGTTTTAGAGAAACGGATTATACCTTTGAAAAGTTATTTTTTATTCTTCCCTGTTGAAAATGTGAAAAAAATTAATTTGGTTGCTTATCAATTGGAATGAAAAGTGATTCAGTGTGGGAACTATATCTTGAATACAAGACAACAAGATAAAATTGACTCTATTGATTGGGATAAGTTCATGATATTATTTTTCTGTACGTATCATCCTCTAATTACTATTATAAAAATGGATATCTATGTTTCCCATTATTCTCATGATTATGATTAGAAAACATGGTTATAATTCAAAGGAAACTCTGAAATCTATAGTGAGAAGAAAAATAGATTTACATTATGCTCAAAATATAGAATAGAACAATGTTAATGTTGTATTAAGTGGATTGGTAACTACTTTAGGTGTGGTATATAAGTTCATTGGTCATTTTAATATCAAACTAATGAGAATAAAAAAATCACTAAAGAGTGTACCTCCCACAATTCATTTTTTAAATTGTCATGTGTTTGGGAATTATGCTAACAGGTTCCCTATTATAAAGACTAATGTGGATGGTAATCCACAACAACCTCTATAGAAAATGTAAAAAGGTAATGCTTGTGATATTACAATGGATGAAGTGAACCATGGTAATAAGGGAATATTTGTTCTCCTCTCCATTATTTTGGGAATTTCATGATTTATTTTGAATGATTAATCCTTTTGAAAATATTATTGTTCATCCATTAGTAAAATTTATTGTGATTATTTACATGGATTTTGGAATAATTAAATCACATATTCTATTGGTACAGGGATGAATCTAAGATTCCACTAAAAATATTTTCATATTAGAAAAGTTCATAAATAAATAACTTAAAATTATGTGTATATTCAATATGGACTTTTAGGTTATTATTATGTCTAAATATAATATATGGTTATGGTCTTCACTTGTTTGGTTTGTGATAATTAAGAGCTACATAAAGTTATTTAGGGAATAATGATATGTTTATTTTGAAAATTTAGTAACCTTATTTGGAAACTATTGGATTTTAATCTTTTTTGGAAGGCTTATATGAGAATATATTTATGAAATTGTTTATGTTAAACTTTGGATGTGGTTTTATAGATTACTATATTACGAAACCATTTAAATAATTTATCATATTGAATAACATGTGCTAACTATTTTTGATGACATGATAACTAGAGACAAATGTAATGAATTGTTATCTAATTATAGATCTTATGATCCACTGGATCTATAGGAACTGAAAACTAAAATTCATTACATAGATTATGAAATTTATCATAAAATGATAAATCCATAAAAAAGAGTGATATTTTACTTATGATATGAAACAAAGTATATCATCTCAAATTATTTTGAAATAAAATGTTATCCTATTATCATCTTTTTTTATGATATCAATGACTATTTTTAGATCGATATTATCTACTATTTTTTGGTCATTACCCTTCTAATGACCATATGCTTTATCATTCTCCATCAGAACATGATATTTATAATTCTCTTTCATGGTCATGTTTTCACTTTCTACTAATTTTATCCTAGTTATATCCTATTTACATGGTGATATTCACTTTTAATTATCCCTCTTTTAATAAGATGTTTTATTGACCCACTTTTCCATGTGGGTATCACACAAATGAAATTTCTAACCACCCATATTTTATTTTAATTTTCAATCTCAAATTTGTGAGGATACAATATTTTTGAAATTCTTTATTGTATCGGGATTGCAGTTTATCAATTTCCTCTTCCAATGAATCTATATAATGTACACAATGTGTTCTATGTATCTCTCTTAACGAGGTACATACCTGATTTTTTATATATACTAAACTCATAATTCATAACACTGGAGTAATTTATTTCTTATAAGGAAAAACTGGTATAGATTATTTATCATAGAGACAATGCTTTATGAAATAAAACCCCTCACCTAGTAAATGTTTTCATAAAAGCTGTGTGGGAACCTGAGGATATGATGAACCTTGGGTATCCACATCTATTTATATCCACATAAAAAAAATTTGACTGTGAAATTCATTTTAAAGGTGGGAGAATTTAACACCATAAGATATTAAACTATTTCTGTTTTGAAAATAAATTTGATCTCTTCGGTAGATTTGCATAAAACACTGAGCTTAAAAGAACTTAAAAATATTATTATTTTTACACAATCATAATCACCTACTTATTCGAATGGAATGAATGAATAAGATAAAAAAATTAAAATATATTTTACATATGTTTATGAAATGAACTGATTTGGTAACCAATTAATTGGAAATTAAAATAAAAACTAATTGAACAGAAAGGAAGTGATTTTATAAAAACAATTTTTATTCCCACAATGGAATTTTATCTTAATAGATTAATTTTATCACTATAGTTAAAGATAATAATGAAACATATATTATATATATTCAGTAATTTTTTTTATTCATCCAATATTTTTTACAGTCTTAGTATACGAATAAATCCAATTTTAAGCATAAAAGCTATATTTTTCTAAAAGCTAATTTTGTCACATTACAGTGGTGAAGATATATTAAAATTAAATATTAAAACATTAATAATTGTTATTTAAAAAAAAATATCAATAATTTTTTAAGGTGGCATATCAAAATTATCTTAGAGTTATTTTTTTGGTATTTCTTCTGCCAAGTTTGATTTTTAAGTGAATTGTGAAGAATACTGCATTTTAATTGAAAACTCTTTTTTCATATAATTTATTTATATAGTTAAATTATATTTTAATTTGGTTTTAAAATATAATTATTTAAATTATAAATCAATAAATCGAGTTTATTTAATTAAAATAAATTTCACATTGAAATATAAAATAAAAATATTTAAAACATTCGGTCTTTTTCATATGAAAACTCATCTTTCTCATTGCGTCTATGGGATTAATTTTAAATTGAATTTTTACAATTCAGTGAATTGAATTTAGTAAAATTGATTTCATATTTGGAATCAGAATTTTCATGTTATGTTTTATGTTCAATTTCATTTCTATGTATAAAAAATTTACCATGATAAAAAAAATATTTACCATAGTATGTGTAAAATAGTGACTAGGGTTAAAGTTAAAAGGTAAAAGGTTAGCATAACTAATAATTTAATGAAATTAATGTTTTCTTTGATAATAAACTACCATAACCATCCCTCACATCATTAATTAACAATAAAAGAGTTGTAATTTATTTCCACCTCAATGTAGTTGGATCTAAATAGAAATTAATCATTATTTTAATCAATTAAACCCACCTCTCATCATGTAAAAATATCACTCATCACCACCCCATTTTGACTCCCAATACATTAATATAATAAAATATATTCACAAAAATATACTCTTGTATCTCCAAAAATTTTAATACTAATTTTATCACTAAAATACCAAATCCAATGTCCTCAAGGGCCTCTCAATGAGATGATATTAAAAAGGTAATCCTCTCAAAACAACTCTCTTAATTTCTATTATTTTTCCAATTTATCCTAAACTCATTCATAAATAATGAGATAATAATTAAAAAACAATGTAAATAGTTTAATTTTATGTTTTTAATTTAATATCTTATATCAATCCTTTTTATTAACTCCCGTTATACTACGAAACGAAACTATTGTCCAAGTTATGTCGGTTAATCACCTCTGTGAATAATGATTTTGTTTGTTTCCCATTACCATATTCATGAAATGTAATAAAACAATTAATATGGTTTTATAATATTATAATAAGTATATTATAACCTATTTTAAGTTCTAGAAAAAATATATATACATAATGATAATTAAAACAAAACTAGTTTGTTATTTTCAGAAAAAAAAATCCAAAGTAAACAAAACAGTTATCATTGAAATTTTATCAAATGAATAATACTCTTATATGAAAGAAACTTGATTAATAAGAAACTTTAAACATATATAAGTGAATTATTAACATTTCATTACAATTATGGAGTTTTATTTCCATTAGACATTGAAATATATAATTATACAAAAATAAATTGATCATGAAAATAATGAAATGAAGTCCCCAAAAAATGGAAATCTTGAAATATTAGTAATTAATGGATTGAAATATATTATAAAAATATAATATAAGGTATTATTAATATAAATATAATTCTCTAAAGAATTAATAAAATTCTTTTAACCAATATACAGAATTTTGAAGTACACAAAACTAAAAGGGAAGCATGAAGTAAGGGTTTCCCATATCACATTTTCTTCTCTAAGATATGAGCCTTATTCTCCCCTTAATCCTTTTGGGTGGTGTATAAACTGACCTTTGATATATGATATCATAAATATAATTATTGTAATTTTATTCAATGATTCGTTTAGTAATTATTACTTCTATGGGGTATATGATTCGACTGATTACAAAGTTGCAAGGGAATTTTTAACTCAATTTGAATTCATTGGGAAAATTATTTTTTCCTTGATTATGTCATTATAATATTATGAGTGAAATGAAAATTTATTATATTATGTGTTATGTCACCTTATTTTATGTGGATTTACATTGAATAAATATTTTAGGAAAAATCATTCAATGTAACATTGAAGGATTTTTAGGTTGATTGTGTTCGTTGAGAAAGAGGGTTTCCATAGACTATTGTGGATTTATATATATATTATTGAAAAAATATGTTGAAAAGGATCCATGAAAAAGGAATGGATGATATGGAGGTTAAATAAAAATATCATATACCCGGTGGTGTAATTTTTCAATGTTTAGCAATTGTTTGGCCTGAAAATTAGAGAATGGAGAAAAGTGTTTCTGGAAAAAGGAGTAGCACACCAATGTTAAGGATACTAAAAAAAGTTGTGTTTCATTATTATTTCAAGATAAAAACATAAATATATAAAATTAAATTAGTGAGAATAATTTGTGGAGCAGCGCACAAGGGGACTAGCACGACAGGGGCTTGGAAAAATGGACTACTGCATCGGGGGGGGGGGGAAGTTGGACCCCATGTGCTTAGGGCCTTCAAAATGCCAATAAATATATGGTTACCCCCCCCCCCCCTAATTTTATGGATGCTAAACACATAGAGAAAACTAGAGCTCTGTTTATGGAAGTGGTGGTGGAACACAAGTATTAATATATTCATAAGTTGTGCGCCATATGGTAGGGGCACGCCAATAGTGATTTGGGCATAAAATCATGTCTATTGTCCATGTTGTTGGCATAAGAGGGTTGTTTAGCACATGGTTAGAGTAACTTTCATGATGGTTTTCTATGAAAAAGGAACCACTTGCACTCCATGCTTAACGAAGAGCGCAATTCAAGCTAAGGTTGTGTGAAAGGTTTGTTGTTTCCCATTACATATATGGTAAAGTAGTTTCCATAAGTGGATGAAAGTTAGAATTCAATAGAGAGTCTATATACAGTAGAGGATTCATTCATCAGTGATGATTAAGGGACCTACATGTCGATAAACTATGACTGGATCCCTTCCAATGGTTGTGAGAGAAGGAATAGGAAGACGATGATCCTTTTCACTCGTAGGGAGACAGAAGAAGAGACATAAGGAGTGACCCTTGGGAATGCAGTGAGAAGACACTAATCCTTATAAATGTAGTGATCCAAGGCATAGAATATCTAGCCCCAAAATTGTAATTTGGTACTGATCCTTAGTTAATTTGTTACAATAATAACATTTCCATTATATACCCCTTGGATGTATCCTAGTGAGGGTGAACCATGTCAAAATATCTGTGTATTTTTTTCATTATTTTTTTACATTCACTGCATTATTATCAGATAAAATTTGAAATGACAGGATCAAAATTAACATTAAAAAAATAAGAAATGACCAATGTAATAAAGCGGTCACGATCCAATGGGGAAGGATGAAGCTTATAAGGAATATCCAAATCCTAATTCACACCCATCTCAGGGTATCTAGTCCCCATTTGAACCTAAAAATTAGTATTAGCGGAATGTTTATTTTTTCACAATTTTTTCCTCTTACTTGGTTCAATTGATTGTTTAAGATTAATAATTCCATCTAATATTGTCTTCTTGTACCATGGAAAAGGGAATAACTTAAAAAAAGAAATAGATGTCAGGTTTTATTTCTTAGTGTGCAAGAGTATACAAAAAAAATGTGATTCAATTTAAGGAATTAATCAATTTACTTATTAAATGTTTGGATAAATCAGACAGGAAAAAATACACTCACACAATGATGTTGTTGGAATGAGTGATGAACTTGAAACTCCAAGTGATGTTGAAATTACGGATGATGACGAATCCCCAAGAAGGCTAGAAGTGAATGATTTCCATGAAATTAAGGATGTTGATCAGAAGTTGGATTTTGAAATTAAATCTAAAGATATCTAGATCCATGCACTATAAATTTATGTCAACAAGCTAATAGGTTTAAATTAATTTCTTATTGATGTTTCTACTAGTCTAAGGAAGAAGAATGATTATCAAGAAGAAGATCTGAAAAAAATTTCTATAAATATAGTAAAACCAAAAGTTGATGAAAATGAAGAGAATCAAAAGTCAGATGAAATTCAGAATCTAAATGCCAGAAATGGTGATCTTATTATATATTGGTTTGAACAAGTTTAGAAGAACCAATGGCTACAAAAAAAAGAAAGCATGTTTTTCTGATTCTTTTTCTCAATAAAAATTTAAAATAAAGGAGCAATGTGCCATAGTTGATAAGCTCACATGTGAATTGGAAGATGAGATGAGTACAGGGAAGAATATCAATATAGAACTTAATACTCAACATGAATCAAGTGATATAAATATTCAATAACTATGGGAAGATCTGGAATCAGTGACGAAAGAAGTGGATAAATCCAATGCCAAAGGAATTCCTTAAATGAAGGATTCCTTGGACTTACTTTTTTATTATCCGTCAGTAGGTGATGATGAAATGAGAAGAAAATATGTTATTTCTGAAGTGAAATAAGAACATGTTTTCTCATCTCATAGGCCATATAGTTTGGAAAAAACTAACATTGGATTTGATGAATCACTTTCAATGCATGATAGGAAGAGAGATATGAATAGTTCCAAAAATGGGAAAATCATGTATATACTAGAAGAAGAGACATAAAAGATTTTATAGGAATTAATGACATCATGTGTTTTTATGTGGGACGCATGGTCATACTTTATGTTTTTCTAGAATTCATGGACTATATCACAAATTGTGAAGGCAGAAATATTCCCAAATCTAAGAATAAGTAGATGCATCCTAAGATATCTGAAATGAAGAGTCCTCATAAGAATGTATCCATTAAATGCTACTATTTTGGAATACTAAGACACACTATGAATATGTTTTAATAATCCTAGGATACCAATTCCAGAAGAATAACTCAAGCGGTATCAACATCTCATTTGAGAAATGAAAACATAAGGTATGTTTTTATTGGGATATGTTTCATATGTTCTAATCATGAGAATTTGGCAGCATATTTTATATGGAATAAAGTAAATAAAGAAAAGGAACTCTAATGGAGATCTGTGACCTTAGTGGTGTATAACGTGAAAGCCTATATTGGATGACAACATGATAAGTTAAAAAAAGTATGTTTATAGGATTAGGAGAAACACAAGGAGCTCAATGAACGGATTTTCAATCACATCCCCTTCTACACTCACAAAAACACACTAGGAATTAATTTGAACAAACCATGAAGAAAAATGGAGGAGCTACTAGAGTTGTGATTAATAAAAATGTACATTCAGTTAAGAACCCACCAGAAGTAAGAAATAGAGTGGAGACTCAATTAAATTAAAAAAATGAATATATATTGTCACCACAATATCAAATGTGTCACAAGACATGAAGTGAAAGAATGGGGAAAATACCTCCAATGGAGGAATAAGAAAGAAAATATGACCAGTGGAGAAATACCTTATCAAAGAAAGAACCATAAAAAATGGAATTTGGTTGGATCCTCAAAGAATGAAATCTATATTAATGTGTATAAACCCCAAATTGTGAAAATGGATAAACCCACAGAATCTAAATATCTAGAGAAGAATCAGAACGTGGATAATGAAGATTAAGTCATATGGAAAAAATAGTTGATGTTGGCTAATCATTTTGAGCAAGAAAATAAATAGTATTGTTATTTTAAAGAAAGTATCAAAGGGATAATCCATCAAGACTTACCAAAATACTCTTCTTGAGGATTCCAAATAAACCACTATCCCTACGTGTATAAATGATATTAACAAATGTTCAATTTTTTTAGTTTCAAGGGGAGATACAATCCAAAGAGAAGTGGAATAAAAAGATAGAAAATGGAGATCTGATTTGATCTAGAATCTCAACTAAATCAAATCTATAAAAAGAGGTTAGAAATTAATATGGAAGAATTCCTTGAATGAATTTAATGTTTTATGAATTCTATAAATGTATGAAATTAATTGAGAGAATTTGATAGTGATTGTTTTATTAACGTTTTCTCTTGTTTCCTACACCGAATACTGGCTTACTAGACTTAGAGGTTTTATTGATAGCTCATTGAAAACTGGCACATTGGATTAAATGATGCATGAAATGAAGAATATTTGGGTTTAAAGAGTGGTCCCAACAATAGGAATAGTTTTACATCATAGTGGGGTCACTCTATCTCTTAATCAGATTCAATATATCAATGTTATATAAAGGATGAAATTTTATGCTTCCTGGTATCAAGAAGACCAATTTGGGGAGAAGTATCAAAACTCGTGCACTTCATAATTATCTATTTTTCTCTAATAATATGGTATCATCTGAGTATTTTTATGATACTAAGAATCTATGACATAATTTCAATAATGTTACAATATGTGTCTGGAAAAGTAGTTGAAATAAATAATTCCAATGTAATAAAGAATGAAATGAATCATTAATAGAATAGTGAACAGTTTCATTATGGTAGTAATAAAGAGGTAAGAAAATCAGGGGGAGTTGAAGCAAAAAATGATGATGCGTAAAAAGATAATGATGATGAGTAGGAGGAAGAAACTAGAGATGAGAGATGGGTTCTAGATATGAATGAATAGCTTGACTATATTTAGATGAATGATATGCGGGAGATTATTTCAAGGCCACCAGATAAAATTTTCATCAGGACTAAATGAGTCTTTCATAATAAGATGAATGAAGATGACACAATTATTCGAAACATCATAAATAGTGTGACAAGGGTACTCCCAGATAGAATACATTGATATTGATCAATAATTTTCACATGTTGCAAGGTTGGAGACAATATGATTATTCTTACTCATTGTTGTGCAATGAAAGTTAAATGTTTTATAGATAGACTTCAATTCATCATTTCTGAATGGTGTTCTCAAAAAAGAAGTGTATATTGAGTAGGAAGACGCTTTTATCATTCATGAAGATAAGAAAATGCATTATTGATTAAGAAAGGCATTATATGTGCTGAATCAAGCACCAATAGAATGGTGTTCAAGACAAGATCAGTTTTTGAAGAAGATTGGTTTTTAGCGTGGTGGAGTTTATTACAATTTACATGCTAAAAATGATAGAAACCAAATGATGATAGTGCTGATAACATAATGAAATAATGGAACAATAATTTCTCTTTCTAAATATTCCAAGTAGGACTTAATAATATTTGGAATGGATAATTCCTTGGAGATGATAGCTCTGGTGGAAACTTGGATGAAACTGTCTCTAGATGATGAAGGCAAAGTGGTCAATGTCATAGAGTAAAGGTAGATCATTGAAATTCTATTGTACATAATAGTGAAATGGCTTGATTTTTTTGAACTTTCCAAACAAAAATATATCAAAGCAATCCCAAGTATAGACACATGGTTTCAGTTTAATGAATACATTGGTATATTAAGGGCACTATGGATTTCAGTTTGATGTATAATAAAAAATCTCATCCAGATCTATTAGGATATATATATATATGCATATTGGGATGGTCTGGAGGTTAAAAGGAAATCAATATTAGGAGGTTTTTCTATCTTGGTAGAAAGTGTATTTATTATCTTAGCAAGAAAAAAGATATTCTTCCATTGAAAACCATAGAAGATGAGCCTATTGCGGCCACTCAAGAATTCAAGTAGTTATTATGGATGAAGCAGTATCTTGATGACTTGGGAATTGAAGTGAATTCTCTGATCAGAATCCACTACGTTAATTCATTTTCTATAAATCATAGAAAAAATGCAGTCCATCACTCAAGTAGAAATCACATTGAAATAAATTTTCATTTTTTCAAGGATAAGGTGTAGAAATGTCTTGTGAGGTTTTAGTATATGACTAAAGAACAATATGTTATGGAAATTCTGACTAAGGCCTTACCCAAATAATATTTTGAGAGGAATCAACGTGCTCTAGTAGTCTAATTAACTCCCTGAACTTGAAAAACTATTGATGTGGGACCTCCTCTCCCTAAGGTATGGTGTGCTTTTTCCAAATGTTATAATATGTGTTCTTTACCCTGTTTTATACCTATAAAATAATGGCCATATGGTTTTTTGAAAAAGGGAGAGAAATTGTGGCTATTAAAGAGGGGAAATGTCTTAGTCAAGACACAGGGAGAAGATGATAGTTGGATCAGTGAGATTGGGGGAGAAACAAGATATGGGGAGAGTTTTAAATTTGACAATTCTAGAATAGATTGATCAATGGATATATATTATGACATTTTAGGTTCATGATGAATTCATAAGAATGGTTTTGTAGTGGAACAAAGTGATTTTTTGATATATTATGAATTATAATCTTTCTTCTCATGTCGAGCATTGCTCATGTGGGATTAGAGTTTGTGTGGAGTAAATATTTGATCATTATCTGAATCTCAGGAAGTGAATGGTTTTAGAAGATGGAAGAATGTATAATGAGGTATTAAATTATGAAAGAGTTTTCAATAAACCAAAAGGGTTATATTGTTGGGAAAAAATAACTCAAGGAAATATTGAATCATTTTTTGGTTGATTGTGTTTATGGAGCAGTGCGCAAGGTGACAAGCATGATAAAGGATTGGGAAAATAGACTAGTGCATATGAGGTAATGTTGTGCTCTATGACCTCAGGGTCTTCAAAATTCCTATAAATAGATGGATACCCCCAATCATTTTATGGAAGCTCAACACTTATATAAAATCAGAGCTTTTGTCATGAAAGTAGTGAGCAGACGGAAGTAGTTAATCATTTATAAGTTGCACGCCAGATGGTAGTTGCATACCAACAGTGAATTGGACATAAAAAGATGTTTGTCACAAAATTTTTGATCATAAAAAGATTGTTACATGCTTGTTTTTAGTAGTTTGGAAGTTAGTTTTTCATGATGAAGGAGATTCTTTTTCACTTTGCATAAAGAATCGTTCAATTAAACCTATGGTTGCGCAAAAGTTTTTAAGTTTCCCATTACATCATTGATGATGTGATATTAATTAGTGGATGAAATATTGACTTCAATAGAGAATCTATATATAGTGGACGATGCATTCATTACTGATGATGAAGGGACCTTCTTTCCCCTAAACTACGAGTGGATCCCTTTCAAGAATAGCGAGAAAATGAAGAGGAATATGGTGATCCTTAGTTCCCACTATATATTTGATAGGGGAAGAGACATAGGGAGTTAACCTTGGGAATGAAATGAGTATACCCTAAACCTTGTCAAGGCAGTGAGAAATGGCATATAATATCTAGTAAAAACTTTTTCATTTGGATCTGAGCCTTAGTGAATTTTGTGAAATTTGTACATCTCCATTTTATGGTCATTTTATGTATCCCAGTGAGGGTGAACCAAGTAAAAAAACATTGCATCCTTGTGTTTACTTTATTTCTTTAAATTCAGTGTATTATCATCATATAGAATTTTAAAGGACGTCATCAATATTGACATTAAAGATAAAAATAAGTTACCCCTTTAATAAAGTAGTCAAGATCTAGTGGGCAAGGACGATGTTTAAAAATAATATGCATACCCTGATTCACCCCACCCCCACCCCATCTTAAGGTATCTATGACCCTTTTGGACCTAAAAAACAGAATATATTCATTCAATTAATTCTCACATCCATTATATGAAATTTTTATGGAGTTTTCTAGTATCACTTATATTTATGTGAAAAATTTTCCATATTCATCACTCATTTATTTTTTATAGTGTATATAATTCCCATGAATTAAACATATGATCATTATCCTTAAATTTATAAAAATGTACATATCTATTTTATCATCTCCATTACATGGGTTTTATGCTTAAAAATTTACCAAATCGGTAATGTAATTTTGTCTCAATTTTCCTTCTTTGAGAGACATGTTTTGTTATGAACCTATATTATTTTATTAGATATATATACTACCATTTGAAAAAAAAAATTATGATTAATCTTTTTATTTATAATATATTATATGTTTCATGTATAGTTATTGACTCTTCGATCTGATTTTTTTTCAAAAATCTTCTTATCTAAAATTGTTTTCAAAATTGTTTTTAAATGATATTTTAAAAAATTTCATGGAAATATATTTAAAATATTTTTAAAATGGTATTTCCAATATTCCTTTATAATTATTCAAGATTATTTTCAATGGAAAGTGTTCTATAAATGTTTTATGATTTAAAAAGTTTTTTTTTCAAAATAAAAGGGTTATTTTCCTCAATAATTATTTCAAGTGATCTCTAAATATTATTTTCCATATAATATAAAATTATTTGATGTTACATATCCTTTACTTGGAATATTATTAAATTAAAATGTCATTATTATTATTTTTTGGTTTATTTTTGTATTTATGAAACCTATTTATTTCCCATGGGTGCTATAATGAAATTTTTAAGAAACCTATTTATTTTTATAAGTTCTAATAAAATTTATGTTTTTATGTCACACATATGTATTGTTTCTATTATGTGATAGTTAGGGCCTATATCCCCCACCAATTAATTGGGTAATGATAAATGTTCCATGAGATCAAAAGGAACATGTGAGGTCATCCTAAGACGAAAACAATTAGTGTACATGAGAGGTCATCTGAACCCTGAAACAAGATGGTGAATGGGAGGTCATCCTATGACCAAATATATAAAATACAGGTGAGGTTATCCCAAGCCCAATGTAGGTACACTAGTGATTAACCCATTCCAAACATACTATGAATGTATTGGAAAGTATACTTGACATAAGATATTCTAATATTATGTTTATGCCATAAATTTCATGTCTTTAGACATTTTTATTCTCTCATGGATCATGTGATTTGATTATCTTATGATTATTGACTTTTTTACTGCCAATATTTTGATTCAAGATTAAAATCATTGATATAAATGGTATTCTTTTTAAATTTTATGCTCCTATTTTTGTACCGGTCTGCTCCGTTTATTCTTACCTCTCTTCCATTTTTACCCTTACTGAGCATCTGATCTCATCCTTACATATGTTTTCTTTTCCTTGGTTATAAAGAAAGGTTTTAAGTTATATTACTAAAGGGAAAGTTATTTATGGGAGATTTTGATGATCATACAACAAATTAGAAGAATTTGTTCCATGTTTCCAAAGACACTAAACTATTACAATCCTAGGGAATGTTTTTATGTAATATACTTAATATTCATTTAAATAATGTAATATACATGTTTTAAAAGAATGCGTTGTAATAATATTGGTGAACGGTGAACAAGGAAGAATCGAGACAACAATGGTGGATCATGTTGTGAGTTTTGGTATTTGGTTATGGTACGAATTGATGATAGGTGATTTCTGAGAGGTAGATGTGGTTGGAATTCATCCATCTATAGCAGAGAGCACTATAAACCCTATAACCCTTGTTCCCATGATGATTGGAAGTTGGATTAATGGATAGAGGCATCGGTGATCATGAATTGAAAAAATTATAAATTTTAAAAAAAATACCATTCACAGAAATAAATCTTGAGATACACATTGTGTAGAAACCCTAGGAATGGAACCAGGGTTTTCACATAGAATAAAATATCACAAAGTATGTGAAATGTGTCACAAGTCATGTGAACTAACTCAGTGGTTCATCATGTACCCTCAAGTATTAGGGGATGTATGGAGTACATTGGAGAATATGTTTTATCCGAAAAGGCTCGGTACACATGGGAGGAGCCCAATACTCAGACGCATGAAAGTATATAGATTGAACCAATTGTACCTAAAAATAGCTAGGTGTTCATGGTAACATGTAGGTGGCATGATTAACAGATAGACATCTACATGTTCTGTACGCAAAAGGAAAACATAGAGTATATGAAGGTCTACATTACATGTGATATGTAAAGTCATGGTCATACCATATATTTGAAATACATTTCATATACCCCGAGTACACATCATGTACTCTCTCAAAGGGTGCTTGGAATGCTTCATTTCTATAATTTTAACTATGATCAGTTGAGCAAGATTCTTTGGTCTGTTACCATGATTGTATAGTGTGGTATTAAGTCCTTGGTAATGTATTTTGATCACTTATATGGGTTCAATATTGAATAGATTTTAGTGTGAACCCATATGGGACTAGGGTGGAATCCTTTAAAATTCCTTGTAGGGGTTCATGGTATTAGCGTGACTACTATGCATAGATCATAAAAACCATTCTAGAAGTTCAATCTAGTCTGGTTTATGTTTTCCCCTAGTATCCCTGGTTTCATCCACTTCTTGGATGATGACATTTTCATAGATGTAGTGAGTAATTATTGGTGAGGAGTGACTCCAACCAAATAGTAACTACCTAGAATCCTCGAGCAGAATCATGTGTCTAGAAGTGTCGGTTGAGATTTTTTTAGACCAGTTTTCAATAATAATTTAATTTGGGTTTTTATTATCGATATGTATCATATCCTATTGACATGTCTTTTGTTCATATCAATACACTAGATTCATTAGTATTATTAAATTTTAGTTTTTATATTGGGTATTATTATACTCACCCATGCATGGGTTTTTACCCCAAATTTCACATCTTATGCAGAATATAGTCTATTTGATGGTTTCCTAGGAGGAAAATGAGTAGGAATGTATTATATTTAGATATACATCTTGTTTATTTACCAAGTATTACATGTTATAGTAGTTTGATCCTTTTGATAATCTTGGACTCTATTTCACTTTTTTTAGGTTTATATTTGTCCCCCTTATTTTTTATTAGTACTTTTATCATGCATAAATACAAGATAAATGTTATGAATTCATTGGTATCAGGTATTTTATTTAATTTCATCATTTTATAGGATTTTATATGTTTGTGTTTATGTAATGTTACTTAGGATAAGGCCCTCCATGTGTGATATAGGCTTAGTTAGTGTTGGTCATGAAAACCTAGTATATTGGAGGTGGTCATCGGGTAGTCAAACATAGCTTATCACTGACCAGGTGGGCCCTGATGAGTCAGGTTGTGATAATGTGGTATTATAGGTTGGTTATACCTTAGGACAAGAGTGTATATTTTTTCAAGTTATGGGTTTATTTAGAGATTTATAAAAATTGTGTTAAAGTGTTTCATGTTCATGTTTCATGTCAGGGACTCTAGAGTTGGTGTGGTTGTAGACATATCCATTTACCAGGACACTGATAAGCTGATTTTTTATTTGGTATGTGTAGGCACTAATTAAAGGAAAAAATATTGATACATCCCTAATAATGGAAAGGTTGGAGATTTCTATTTCCTTCTGGATTAATCTCCCCATTTAAACTCATTGGTCATTTTGTGTCTTGTGTATTTTAGGATTCCTTCTTGAAGAAAACCATCTAGGATTCCACTGTGTATTCATAAGAATGATATGTCGAGTTAAAAGGCATTACTACATGGGCCTATAAAAGAGGTGGTACCTCTTGTTGGTTTTCTAGTCATGACACCACATATAGAAGGGTAGTTAGAAACAAAAGAATAAAACAATCATTCCATATAAGTTCATATGAAGTGTAATCCAAGGTTTTTTTGTGAGACACACCCCCATGTAACTAAGGACTAGCTAGAGTCATTATCCTAATTTTTCTTCTTCACGAGGATACCTATAATTTAGATGGTGATCCTAGTGGTGAGACTTTTTTTGGGATCTATTGGGAAATGTTGAATTCTTGTGACTCAGTTGCATAATGAAAAAGCTATCTCCTAGTCATTTTATGCTCATATATTCAAGGAAAAGTTTTGTCCATCCACCATGAGAATGGTATGAATCGTGGAACTTTTACATTTACATTAGGTTAGTGTGACTATGGAGGAGTATTTGTTCATGTTTACTAACCTCTGTCAATAATTATTGGATATGTTGATAGATCCTTTATTTGAGGTATGGACCTTAACAAATCACATGCACTAAGATATACAGGCTCTAGTGATATATCCTTTCATTATCACCTATATTGGAGTGCTTTACTGGGATCTTATAGTAGAGATATTCCTGGATGATCTGTCACGGGATATGGGTATTGGTATTGGGAAACTGTAGATGAGACCTCAGTAGCATATAGCTGATGGTAGTTACATGGATCTTGGAATGATAGATACTTATGATACAATCTCAAGATAGAGTATCATTTTTTAATGGCTCTGATAATGGATTGAGTCAGCCAAGAGAGAGGGTATTTTTCTCATGTGACTATAAGGAACATCTCACTTGGGATTTCCTGACACATCATACAATGAAAAGAGAGGTGGTTGATGGAATACCTAGACAGATAAAATTGTAGGATAATGGATGTATGTATCGAGGTAGATGTGGCAGAGAAGCAGGTGGAGTATTAAGAAGTGGTAGATGGTTTGACTTATTTCCACAACCACTCCAAGGTGGTCCGTGCTATGCTTATTGTGTTTGAGATCATGAGAGAGGAAAACTGTAGGATGTGGAGTCCTATCAACCTAATACACAGAGGATGATTAGATGTATGATCATTTTCATCTTTACTTTTGTTTTAGTACGGATTTACTAGGGTGAGATCCACTCTTTTCTTAACACTTCACTATTTTGAGACATAGATATTATGATTGATTATGTGGCTCAGACTCTATTCATGATGTATCATATAGGAGGTGAATGAGAAATCAAACACATCTTCTAACAATGTGTCCTAACTTTTGGAAGGGAGAGTTTCTTATGTAATCTCTTTATATAAATGATGATGCCTTATAATGTCATTTTACATAAGGACAGATTATCTATAGTTCATACCCTAATAAACTACTTCAGGTAGTGGATGTTGTGTATCCGTGGATATGGGTTGAGGATTTCCTTCATGGGTGAAAAAGAAACCCAATAAAGGAAAGATCAGCTCAAATAAAGAAGTATTCTACAGATCAACCACAATTTCATTAGTATTTCTCTTGGAGTAGTAGGTGTTATTGGATACCATTTTCGTATACTAGTAGTGGAGTATGAGGATTTTTTATGATGATTTTTTATGATTGCATACCCATTATAAGATACACTTCCATATTTATTTAAAACAGATGATTACCCTAATATTTGTTCCATAATATCAGATGGATCTTGTAAGGACTTGAGAGTTGAGGGTACAACTAAAGGACATATACGGAAAGGGATTTGTGAGACCTAGTATATTCCCCTCGGAAGCCCTAGTGTTGTTCTCCAAGAAGGTGGATATGAGCTTGAGGTTGTTTTTGGATTAATGGTGCCTAAACCAAGTGATCATGATGAATAAGTATCCACTAATGAGAATCAATGAAATCATAAATTAGTTGAGAGGGGCATGATGGTTCTCAAAGATTAACCTCAAATCTGGTTATCACTAGCTTTGAGTATGGGATGATGATATTTTGAGGATTGTAATCAGTTTTCATTATGGTCACTATGAGTACTTGGTGATTTCTTTCAGTATGACAGATACCCCATCGGTGTTCATGGGACTCCGTAACTAGATCTTTCATTCTTTCATAGACTAGTTTTTGTTAGTCTTCATTGGTTACATCTAAGTGTACAAATAATTTTTAGAAAAGAACATGAGAAACATGAAGATTCTCCTTGACATACTCTGAGAAAACCATATTTTTTAAAATATATCAATGTTTTAGTTCTGTATTCAGGAGGTCCTCTTTTTTGGAAATTTCATCTCAACAGACTGTTTGGTAGTGGACCTAGTGTAGGTCGAGGTAGTGTTATCTTGGGAGCCACCTAAGAGTGTGATAGATTTGTAGAGATTCCTTAGGTTTGATAGATATTACAAAATATTTTTTCCTCACTACTCTAGGATATTGGAATCATTTACTACTTTGACCTCAAAGAGGAAAGATTTCGTTTGGAAAGAGAGGTTCCAACATTCTTTTCAAGAGTTGAGTAATAGATTGATGATCACCCCATTATTACATTTCTATAGTATTTTGTCAACTACATAGTGTTTTACGATGAATTAAGGAAAAAACATGGTTTTTTTTCTTATGTAGAGGGATCAATTGGTTTCTTATTGGTCTGAATAGTTGAGACTGCATAATTATAAATACACAACAAATAATATTTATCTAGAAGTGGTTTTCATCACCCTATAAATATTTAAAAACTACCTTATTGCTAAGCAATTTATCATCTACTCTAACCATAATATTCTCAACTATATTTACATTAATAAGGATCTTGACATGAGGTAGAGATGATGGCTATAGTCCAACCTATATTATGACTTCAAGATAGTCAATACTCCTAGGATGGGGAACATAGTGGAAGATGTTGTCAATATGAAATCTTACTCAGAATTGTTTACTGAGGCCTCATAACTATTATCCTCGTTATGGTTTCCCTTAGAGGAAAAGATGTCGCATCATATCTATAGTCAATTGTTGTCACCCTACTACATATTCATCATGTTAGGGAGGCTTATCATGGAGATACCGACTGTGAGACCTTGCATACTGAGATATCCAAGGAATGTTCACCTGATGGATTTTTTAAATAGTACAGATAATATCATCATATGTAGAGGATGTACTATACTGAAAGTTACATTGTAGGAAGAGGTGATGATGGAGCTCCATACATACACATTATTGGTACATCCATGTGTGGAAAAGATGTATTAGGACATGCACCATCAGTTCTAAAATCCATGCATGAAAAAATGTGAATCATTCTTCGTCTCCCCACTCCACACTTGAAAATAGAAAAATGTTATGCACTAGGTTATAGTAGCATTATCTCAACCACTTGTTGTACTGGAGTTGAATTCAGTGGGATATCAATGGAATCTATGATTAAGTTACAACATACATCCAATGGATGTGATGCCATATGGGTTATCATAGACCAACTCACCAAGTTAGACCACTTCCTCACTATCCAAGAAAATATTTCAGTAGAGGTATCGGAAAACCTTTAAATTCTAGAGGTCATCTGAATCTATTGATTTCAACCAATAATAATTTCACACCATGATACTTGATTCACATCATGATTATAGATACGATTACAGGATGGATTTTAGACTCAATAGTGTTTGAGCTTGAAATTCCGCCCCCATCCTGACAGCCTAACAGGGTGGACCATTCAGGTTCTAGAGGACATGCTTCTAGATTGTAGGTTGTAGTTTGGACCTATTTGGGAGGATCATCTGCCCTTGGTAATGTTTTTATACAATAACAAATACCATTAAGCCATTATTATGGAACCGTGGGAGACATTATAATGGTTACCCAATAGTTCATCGCTATGTTGGACTGATCTAAGATATTCAACACTCATAGGACCATAGTTGGATCAAGACATGATGGATATGGTGAAAGTTATCCAGTAGGGGATTATGAATAAACATATCCATAAAATTAATTATTTGGACCAGTGATGGAGTCCATGGAGTTTGGGGAGAGATACCATGTGTTCCTAAAGGACATTCCTTGACATGGAGTATGAAGAATTTTATGGGGGTGGAAAATTATCTCAAGGATTCATTGGACCCTTCTATATACTATGAAGAGTTGGTAAGGTGGAAGATTGGTAGACTATTATCCATAGCTAGACTAGGTACACAATTTCTTCCATGTGTCTTAGATGAAGGGGTATGTTCATAACACCTCCCATGTTATCGACTAGGGTGAGATGGACATCAAGGATGAATTTACCTTTGCAAAATATCCATTAGGGATCAAGGATCAGTAGTTGAATATTCTTTTTTTGAAGAGATATTCTCTTAGTAAATGGTTAGTGGTAAAATGTGAGTCTTCCAGAGAGCACCTGAGAGAAAGAGTCCCAGGCGTGATCTCAGTACCCACACCATTTTAAGTAGTCTTTTTTACTTTTCAGAATGAAAATATCGATGTTTTGGAGAATATAACATCTCTACGTTTTCTATGAAAGGATTTAAATACACCTAGAAATATATTTGGACCCAATCACTAATATGATCATGATTATGATACCCTATAAGTCGGTATTGATATTCTAAAAATATTAAATATATTACTATCACGAGTGCATGGTTTTCTTAAAATAAGGGAATAGCTCTTGAATAAAGTCTCAGAGAAGAAATATGGTACTATGATTGAGTTTTGAATTTTTTTAACACATCCATGAAATAATAATTATGTTCATCTAGTTTTCATCTTGAGAATCATTATTAGATGACAAATAATTAAATAAATAATTTATATATTTATTTTTATTGTTATTCACCATGACCCAGACAACACCATTAAATAAATGGTTATGGGAAAATCCCATTTTTAGCTTCATATACCTAGGTATTTGAGAAAGATACCAGGAAGAAATTATTAGTGAAAAACAATATATTGGGATCATGATTGAGGATAGTTTAGCCAATGAGGGTTGTGGATATTGCTAGAATTGTTAACAAGAAAACATTACTCATCAGTGATCTACAAATCCTATGTTAGGATATTATTTTATGTGTATTTATTCACTATTTATTATCTCATGAAAACCATGAATCAATTCCACCAACAAGATGATTCAAAGGTCGATCATGGTTGTGGGTTTGAGATTATTTTTTCTTGGTATTTGGGGAATTGTTTTGTTTGAAAATCATTACTCTCCATTCATAATTATAATGTCTTATTTCTACCTAAAAAGGCCTAGTTTTTTACTCTTTTGTGATTTATTGTTTTCTTTATCGGTTTTTATTTACGTTCACAAAGGGAAATTTTTTTGGGTCAGTTTTGATGAATGATGATTATTCGATCACTGTATGAATGTTATTCAGTGAGAAATATTTATATAATAAGTATAGTTCATGGTCAGGGTGTGGTGATTGTAATGGGATAAGAGGGAGCATCGTGACCAGATTGGTGGATCCTATTATGGGTTTTGGAATGAGATGATGGTATGGATCAAAGGGAGGGGGTTCTAAGTAGTTGATGTGGTTTGAATCTAGCCATCAGTGGTGGAAGGAACAATCAACCCTAGATCCAATATTTTAGGTTACGATTGGTAGTTAGATAGAATAATATAGTTGTGGGGTTGGATGCATTGAAAAACATGGATATTCTCAAAAATACCACATTACGTGGAATGTAATATGAATATACTTTCCATCTAGGACCCCTGGCTACGACACTAGGGTTTTTAAATTTAAGAAAATATGACACACCAAGTGAACATGTCACATTACATGTGACTAGACCCATAGAATCATTTTGTACCCTTGATTACAAGGTAATGACTAGGTATACATGGACAAAGAAATTTACCGAGACACAACCATGTACACATATATGGCCAGAAGTCCATGGGAACAGCCAGGTGTCCATGTTCATGGGAAAGAGTCACTCCAAAATTTGGGTCAAGATCTATATTTCATGTACCCAAAATAGAAAATTCATGTATATGGAGGTTTATATTCCTTGTGAGATATAAATACATTATAAGACTAGAAATTGGAAAGACATTCCATGTACTCCCTATAATGATGTTTAGAACCCTTCATTTCCTCTATTTAGACCAGGATAAGTTGAGTGTGAATCATTGGTCCCTTCGTATGAGTGTATAGTGTGATACTACCTACATTTCACAGGACTCGTATCCCTTATAAGGGTTCATTTTTAGATAATGTTAATTATATTTTTTGTGGTACCATGGTGGAATCCTCTATCATTCATATCAAGGATTATGGTATTGGAATTACCACCATCCATAAGACATTGATCCCCAATATAGAAGTCCAATAATGTAGAGTTTATGGTGTCCCCCAGTATACCTAAGAGTTAACCCTTTCCTGGATTGTTACATATTTATAGATCAAGTGAATATATCTTGTTGGGGAGAGATCCCTCCCAGATGAGTGTTAGCTAGAAACCTCAAGCAGAATCTTGTGGCTAGAAGTGATGGTTGAGACCCATCAATATCAGTTTTCTGTTATGATTATATTTCAGTTTTCATTATTTCAATGTCTATTGTATTTTTAAAATATATATTATTGACCTGATTCCTCTTTATTCTTTATGCCTATTAATTTAGGGATGTCCTACTTTGTGTTCTTATACTCACCATTCTATGGGATTTTCACACACATGCCATGTCTTATGTAGAAGATATGCCTTTTGAGGGTTTACTAGAGGGTCTAGGAGAAGGAGGCTTATAGATTAGGCTAGACGTACTAAGATTTTTACCAAGTAGGTTGGACTCCTTTTAACAATATTTTGGTTCTGTATTTGGACCCTCTTATCAATTTCAATAATTGTTTCACACTCTGATGTGGGATATATGATGTGAATTCATTAGTATCAGTTGTTTTTTTTATTTTACCAATTTAGGGTCTTGGATATGTTCGTGCATAAAGGTACCAAGGCTATGGAGACTTGAGTGGGATATAGTCCTACTCAGCATAGGTTAACATCCCTAGGAATATTAGAGGTTGGGTTGGGGTAATCCCAACCATCTTATCACAAGACAAGAGTGCCCAAGTGTGATAGATCATGAAAACAAATATATTTATTATACATAAGGAATTTTTAGGATTATACCAATTATAATATTTAATCCAACTCCAAAATTGTGTCTTTAATGACAATCAATTTTCGAATTTCATATGAAAACTATGTTTGATAACTTAGTGGAATATGATCATTAATCTATTAAATATGTGAAGTAAGAAATAAAAATAACCATTATTACCATCACTATTTTTAATGTTATTAATGTAATTAAGAGACTAATTAAATTCTAAAAAAATCTAAATGACAATAGTTTGGTCGGGGAGGCCCATAATCCTTCTCATCATGAGAAAAATGAGAATTAGTCTCCTCAATTTACTTATTGATAATTGTATTTGTGTATAAAATAAAATATTATTCAAGGGGATATAAAATCATTGGGGAATTTAAGAGGAGGATGAAATAAATGACTAATATAAAAATAATAAAAAATGAGGTCTTGGAGAGCATGCATTGTCACATTTGCTGGGAGAAATATACTTGAACAGAATGTATTTTTTTTCAATGTAGCATTAAAATCTAGGTTAATATTACAAAAAATAACAACAATTGGAATTATCCTTATTATTAATTTTTTAGGATATTGTGATTAAATGTAAAATAAAAATACTTATGTATTCCTTTTTCAGTGATATAAGTTTCATGATTAAAAATGTTTCATTTTATGCATCATATAAACTGATTACTATAGTATGTTAAGAAAAAATTAAAAAAATAAAAATCATTCAATTATTAAATTAAAAGGTAAAATTCATAGGTAAATTATTTTAAAATTTTGTGACAACCCTACCCAAATCAGATGTTATGGGATAAAACATCACTTGGAATTATGAATTCATCTTTATATGAAAGAGTATTCATACTAGAAATGGGAACTAAAATCATACATTGGGGAAACAATTCGCACGATATTTGATAACCATCAAAAATATAAACTCTATAAGAATTAATAAGAAATAAATAATAATATTGGAGTCATAGGGAGGAGGAAACTAGATAGAAAAAATCATGTGTCGTAGAAAAAAAATTATACATATTAGACACACATCAATAATCAAAGGATCCTCATAATTGGTGGATCCATACATTGAATATAGAAAAGGAGAAAAAGAATAAAGGGTAATATCCCTAAAAACATCCAATAAATTCTCAACATCACCTTTATCCACACCAATAAATACCTTCTAAAAACCATGGCTTAGGGACATTACCATTGGATGGATCCCTAACAAAAAATATTTCATGAACACTAGGGTTCCTTGCAGGGTTTGAGTAATAAACCCATTAAGACACCACCTACACATCCTTTGAATAATTTTCATATATATTTTTTGAGTTTATACATAGATGAAAAATAAATTATCATGTAATAATGAATGCACATCAAGTTATGGTGTTCTAACCAAGACACCAAAAACCCTAACCAAACATATTTTATCTCCCTGTCAAATGTATCTATTATCTTAACCCCTGGGTATATCTCAAAACATGACTGGAACATTCCCATTTATAGAACCTCTCCATTTCAATCTCTAACCTACACAACCTCACATAGGGGAGTTAAAACATTGTTATTTTGATGCCAACACACTCTAAATTTGGGTTTGGTTTCATCAAAATATCACAAGGCACCATCCTATAACTCAAGACATGGTCACGCATCCTCATCACTCACCACCACCCTTTCACACAACATGTATTCAAAAAACATATTTTTAACACAAAACAAAAAAGGTATCAAAATTCTCTAATTTTTAAATCAAACCTATGAGGTAATCTAATAGGCTTGAAAATCAACCACATACAAAATGATACAAAAAAATTTATTTCATTTGAAACATCCAATATAAACCATCCAAATTAATCACACTGATTATGCTTATTTATCTAGTGCATTCAAATTTAATGAAATTCATTACCCAAACTCATTTTTATTCCACAAGATCACACAACCACCATGCGTTCCTAGATAGCTCACACAAAACCCAACCAACCAAGTTTACAACCCCACATCAATGAATGATCCATGTTTTGGTTTCATCAAACCCAAGACATTACACAAAAATATACCCTTTAAGAGACCAATTATATAAATATAGGCTCTCCTAAATACTTTTATACTCATATCCAAATAATGTCATGCAAACATAAACACCCTCTAATATTATAACCCATAAAACTACCTACAAATTGTGTAACATTTTAAGTGACTCCTAACTCAAACATAAGGGAGATCACTCACCAAATTGTGGTAATGGATTCATTCATGAAACTCCAAATACATAAAATATGACATGAGATCATAAATTAGGGATTTAGAATCAACCAAATTGAAAAAATGAGGATAATTTGAACCCAAGATATCTATAGTGTTAAAATTACTAATAGATGTCCACTAGAATAACCAAAACATCAAACACTCATTAAATAGAGGCTATAGGAGTTTGAGAGCCAAGGGGAACACAAAAAATCAATATAGTACAAGTAGAATTCAGAGGATGAGAAAGCCATTTTTTAAAGGGCGGGGAAGGGGGGTTCAAAATCACCATCAAATTCTCTTAGAAGGCCTCTTAGTACCCAATCTAACACTAATAGGTACCTGATAATCTTAACGGGAACCTATTCCACCCTAAACATACCGAGTAGGGATACTACCCCTGCCACCATATACCATGTGTCCCTTTACCAAAAACATAGTAACATCCTACTACATTTTGTTAAAGGGTAACTTGTTACCCTTTTATAAACAACACTCGAGCCCTATGACCCCTCAAGAAAAGATAAATAAATCATTCTATGATCTTCACTGGATTCCTCAAACTTTAATTCCCCAAATAAAATGATAGCTATATGAATAGTTGATCCCACATAGATATCTTCAAAATTTATATCATTCAGTCATCAAATGAGAGACATACTCTAAGATATAACTAAACTATTCCTAATTAAATACACCCACTCAATGTTCACCTAAAAAATTTTCAGACTGGTTACCACTACCACACATACTACAAAAAAATGAAATGGTGAGTGTTATGGGATACCAAATAATTACTCAAAGAGGACCATCTATATTTAATTGTGTTAGGAAATGTTATATAAAAACTCTGAAATATCAAAATGGTCATCCCAAGATCCCTAAATATCATGAATGCACTCCATTAGTATATCTACAAGAATTTAAATTATTATGTTAGACTCCCCTTCTATTTGTGGGTTATATAATATGATCATATTCATCTTGGAGGCCATGGACTTCAAAAACCATGACAGAATTTCAATATGAAATGTTTATCTTGATATGATGATAATACCATTAGTATATCATGATGTTGTATTATCTCCCACATGCATATCATGTGAAGATTATCCTCTGACTCAATTTCTTTTATTGGAAAAAAGTTTTCAAACTTTATCAACAATTAAAATACCACCAACTCCACTTAAAAGCCTCTTGGGATCCTAGGTAGTCTAGTGAAGAGGTCCATGAAAACATTAACCCACTTTAATACTAGCACTAAAAGGGATTGATGTAAACCACTAGGTCACTGGTTCTCGGCCTTTTTCCTTTGTAAAGTAAGTCAATACGAAACAAATATTTTAATGTATGTTGTCATATTGGGCAACTAAAAACAAAACCTTATATCATGTAATATATTCTTTAATCATGGGTGCATCACCAAATGTGAGGTGTGAGAGTTTTTCATAAAATCCTCACTCTAGGAAGTGAGGACCACTACACATTAATAGATAAAAAAACCACATCCTCATCCTATAACCACCCTAATATTGTTTCATCTACCACGATCATTTCCCACATCATGGTATAATCCAAATTAAACTTCATTCTTCCATGTTCATAGTCCACCAATGAATATATAATAACCAAAGTGAAAAAATAAACAACCCATTGGTCCTGCAACATTTCATTCTTCAAATTTGTGAGTAATATCATCAAGTTTTGTTCCCCATGAGATAATCAAATCATATTCTCCATCATCATTCAACTAAAATAATATATCATGGTGGTCCCCTTTCTTATAACATAAACCAAAAATCAAAATGTCTCAATATACTATACAAAAATCCTATATCATAGCTTTAAATTCATATAAGATATTATGTACTATAGGATCTTATGGTTTGTGTAGACAATAATCCTCTCATTGAAGATATAATGATGCCAACACTTTCAAGGGGTAAACCATAGTGGATATATACCAATCATGGGTAGGGTAGTTTCTCTCTATGAGCTATAAATGAAATAACCATAACAAGAATCTTATATTAACTCCAAAGGAATCATAGTAGATGAGATATCCCCTCCCTATTTCTAGTAATATCTATGTTAGAGTATATTTCAACCTCTCTTTTAGCACTTTGAAGGCATCTTCACACCGATTAGTGCAACTAATTGTCACCCCTTGGTAAGCCCTATTATAAGTTATATCAATTGCGATAAATCTTGAATAAATTCCTAAATTAACTCTATTGGTTAATAAAACTATTAATCTTGAACAAATTCTTGGGTGGCACCCAATAAATCATTGCGTCTACTTTATCATGGTCAACTAAAATCACCAGTTCCGATATCACATGCTTGAGGAAAAAAAGCTATTGAATCCAGACATGATAGTTCTTGTATTTAGAGAAACATTAATGTGCTCAAATCATAATAAATAATATATTTAGGTTCTAAACATATAACTCCCAGGTCCATGAATATACGAAAACATCAACCAAAACACAACTATGAAGGGCTTTTACTAGGGATAACGGATCTAATTAATGAGATCCGTGAACACTATTATCACATTCTTCAAACCAATTGGAATCAAAAGGTATTAATATAGACCATGACTTATTCTAAACTCTTTCATTGATTTATCATTCACCCTAGCCCACAATCAATGATTCCATGCTTGTATGTCAATCTTAGAGAACCATCATGCTCTTATCAATTGGTCAAATGGATCATCTATTAGATGAAAATGATAGATTTCTTTATGGTAACATGGTTCAAAATCTAGTAATACATGAAAAATATTATACTACCATCATCCTTACTAGAGTAGAAAATAAGGGAACCCCAAGGAGAGTCACTCATATGAATAAAATCCCATTCCTAAAGATCCTCTAATTGCACCTTAAACACTCACAACACAACTAGTTCCATAAGATAAAAAGGTATGATATGGGATTCACACCTGGGAAGAAATATACTATTAACTTATTATACCTATCATAGGTAACCCATGAGAAATCAACAAGAAAAACATCTTGGAAACATTACACAATTGGTTGGAAATAACTAACAACATCACCTGATTTGTTGGAAGGATCGTACCCGCTTCATGTGATGTAACTATACCTCTATGACTATGGTTTGATCCAATTGGACATACCTCCACATATCATTCTATCATGAGAACATTCAAGTTCCCTGATAATTAAGTAAAGTATATACAATACTCATGGTAATCATTGTGGGCTCGGAAGTGCATTATTCATTCAATCTTAATGATGGAATCAAAACATTTAACATATAAAACCAGAAAATAACATAAGTTACTCTAGCCCCCAAATATTATATCACCCTATATGAATCTATTAATATGGCACAACCTCTTCCAAATAGGAATTTTTAGCTATTGATTCCTTTGGATGTAGGTGACCAAATCCATGTTCTAATCTCCTAGATGAAGAAATTTGATATGTCCTCTAAGGCCCCCTTTATAAAATTTTGGAATCCTACATCTACCCTATACCCTTACTGGATATATTATAAGTAATCCTAAAAGGCCTTTATAGGTGAAACATACTACAATACACATAACACTCCACAGGTGGACATGAACACACACTTTGAAAATTCTATATCCTCGCGCACTAATATAATATAAGGGGAACTCCCCTTGATTGAGGAAGTGACAGACCTCAACCATTCTCTAACAACCACCAACCACTATAGTATATCTCATTATAAATCCTCTTCCTACCACTATAAGTGGCACTATAATATCCAATATAAAAGCAACCACCCGAGCCACTAAAGATGAGAGGATGGAATGGTGCACTTCTATCTATTAAGCCATTCGCAATAGTGAATTCCTCATAAACCACATTAGAATATGATTCTAGAAAAAAAAATCTCACCTAGATCCTCACATTAGAATATTAAACCTAGAAGCCTTTTGAGGCTTATTCCCCACTAACAAAGTAAAAAAATAATCAACTCAATAAAATAGGTGTTGTAATCTAACATGGGCATCATCACCTACTAGAGATCTATAAAATTATGCTCCAAATATGACAAAAGTGTCATAGATAAAAATACTAAAATAAGAGGTACTTAAAAACCTCCCATGTTAATACCTCTTTCCTTGTAGCTTGATCAGGACTACCCACCATATTCCAGTGGGTGTTTGGATCATATAGGTTTCAATCTTCCTTGACTACCCATCAGGTGTCTCTACCATCTCAAAGACACCCTCTATAATCTCACTTTGGTCTTTAATATCAAAAGGACCTATCATTACCTATTAATATTGTTGTTATTTCAACTTAAAATATCAACTTATTCTATAATTGTATCTCCACCTCCATGTATCCCTCCTACACTAAAAAGTATTATATAAAACAACACTAGTTAAAGTGTCTCTTCTATATGAACCATTGGGGAAACCACAGGAGAATTCTCAACACCGCCTTCTTTAGAATCTATATATATAATGGGTGAATATAAAACATTGGGTGAATCCTCATTATGTGGTACCATAAGACAACATTGGTGTGTCATTTTTCTGAAATTCATAGATATATATTTATAAATGATGTTTAGGAAAATGAATTTTCACAAATAATTCAAGATTTAATATAAGTATACATAAAAAACCCCAAGGATACATGCTCTATAGGTCTACCCACAAGACACTAGATATCCCAATGCATTACTTACTCAGTACAATTCCTATACAACTTATATTTTCATGTCATTCATAGTCATATGAAAAAAAAAATCATAGTAAACTCAAGTTAATATGAACAGATGATATTAAATTTTTATTTTATAGAATATTAAATATATTATCTCTATTTTTTAATTGATTTAAATCCTAAGTAGATGCAAAAAAATAGTTTCATGACATGGGAACCAATGATTAAAATTAGGAATCAAAAACACACAATCTCTCACAACATTAAGAAGCGGGAAACCCCCACAAACCATTAGGTGACACCCTCAGGTGAGAAAATACATGAAACTATAAATAATCAAAAAATATAAACAATAACCACTACCCTAGATAATTGAATTCCTAATATAAGTGTGATTTCAAAACACAAGTATAGTTCCTCACTTGAGTCTAAACCGTCATACCTATGATATATCAAGACCCAAATAAAAAACAAAACAAAAGGGGGTTTATTAGAATTTTTTAATTCTCTGAAATAGTTCGCCAAGTCAAAAAAGATCTCTAGAATTTTTCAAATACATCTCACCATATGCAAGAGGATTTAGGCTAGTAGGGAGGGCCTAAACCAAATTTTGAGAAACTGTTTCCTTGATATCATATAATCATCAACAATTTAAGAAGAAAAATCAATTATAAGTAATAAATATGTATCCAAAAATCCATGAAGGGACCCAACTAGATAAGAAACACTAGTTTCCATAAAAAAATAGGATACATGTCATTAATATATAAATAATCAAAGGATATCCATAGGAATTGGATTAATACATGGAATACACAAAAAAAGAATAAATGGGGAAACTATAAAAAGATCATGGTAAGTCCTATCATCACCTCTACACCCATATTAATCCACCTACATAACATCCTGACATGGGTCCATTGAGATTGGATGGATCCCTCACAATAAAGACTACACATTACCCAACATTCTAGTGTAGGTTTTGAGTAATAAACACGATAGTACACCAATAATGCTTCCTAAGTATAAGTGTGATAGATATATGACAGTGTATTCATTAATAGATAAATAAATAAATTAGAAAACATACATCCATGCGTGGGTTATCATGCACTATCTAGGCCTCCAAAAATCTTGACCAAACCTTCTTTGGCTCTATGTTGGAAAAACGTGTCACTCATTCCAAATGTACATCTTTAAATAGGACTGGTACCTTCTCACTTATGGAATGGTCTCGTATTGATTATCTAACCAAAAGAGACACATGGTATCAATGTATCATGTCATCATATTGATAAAAAACCTCTCAAGTAGAGATTGATTACATCACCAAATAATAATCCATCATCCTCTCATTTAGGACATGGTCAAACAACCTCATCAGGGACAACCATTATAATGACATAGTCTAAACATATGTATAAATTACATCATTTTTTTAGAATACTTAAAACATTACACAAAGAGACATTTAAAGAGTGTATTAGTTTAGTGTTTTAGAAACGTAGAACAAATATCATCTAACTCTTTGAAAGATATTAAATGTTTCCCACAAAGATCCTCACACATAGAAATTCAACTTATAAACCATTCCTCATAACCTGGGGAAAGGAAACATAATAAAGGATGCTTTTGAATGATTAGTATGGGTAAATAAATTAATTACGCAAGAATAACAAGAACATAAGCGTATGAGAACATGATCGTATCATTAGGAGATCATACCCTACATATCAAAGATCATAAACATAAATCTTGGAAAAAACATTAATAGTTCCTATGAAAATAATCATATGATAATCATGAACATAAGACAATAATTCATTACATATTATTACGACGTGGAATTGTAGCATAAAATTGAATGTATAATATTGTGAACACGTATAAGAAAAAATAGGTTCACTCATTAAGTTATGGACATGAAATAAGGTCGTTGAATAGAATTATAGACATGAAACCAGGTCCATTCATAATGTTTTGAACATGTAATCAGGTTCACACATAACACTTGAAACATATAATCAGGTTTAGGCATAACTTGTGGACATGTAACCAGGTCCACACATAAAATTGTGTATATGTAATTAGGTTCACACATAACATTATGAACACATAATAAGGTTCATTCATAAATTTGTGAACATGTAATTAGGTTCACACATAAACTTATGGACATGAAACCAAGTCCATGCATAACATTGTGAACATGGAATCACGTTCATGCATAAACTTATGGACATGAAACCAGGTCTATACATAAAATTGTGAACATTTAATCATGTTCACACATGCCATTTATACTCATGAGTCATCCATCGTTACTCAATGCATTGGATAGAGAAATAGGTCACAACTGTCACTTAATAACCCATACATACATATTATAGAATATGGTAAAATATGCATCATATCATGACCCATAAAAATAGATCATATAATAACCTATGGAAAATATATAAGTTTCTTAATCATTTCATTCTAGTATAACCCAAGAAAGAGAGTAGGATTTATATTCATTTGTCATGGTATATTGCACTGAATAGAAACAGGTTTCATAAGAACATCTCCCATGGAAGAGGAATGAGTTTCAAAAACATATATCCCATGGAACAGGAATGAGTTTCTTAACCATATAACCTATGAATGAGGAATTATTTTCATAAACATATAACATGTGGAAGAGTAAAGGGTTTTCATAAACTTAATTCCATCAAAAAATTCATCCATACAATGAATATGAATGGAACCATTCGAAAATTTCCCAAAAAGGCATGAGTAAAATCAACGAATATCTTCCTAGATGGAAAAAAAATTGAGATATCTTTTAAAAAAATTATTTCTTGAGGACAATATCCTTTAATATTTGAAAATTTATTTTCAAAACAAATAACCTATTAAAACTCATTTTCCCTGAAATGATATGAAAACATAAAAATAAACCTTGAATTCATTTTGAAAACCTTTTCCCTTCAAATATTACAAAATAAGATTGAAAATATTTTGAAATTATTTTCCTTAAAAATTTATAAAAGAATCTCAAAAACGTTTTAAAAACCATTTTACATGAAAACATATAAACTAAAACTAAAAAGATTTTGAAAACACTTTGAAATCATATAATGAAGATTTGAAAACGTTTCGAAAACATTTTCCCTGAAAATTGATTTAAAAAAATATTAAAAATTAACCTTTTAAACATTAAAAGAAAGCTTCATAGAAATTATTCTGGGAAAATCCATACATGTTTTACGAGGTAAAAAGAACATTCCTTTTTCACGGTAAAAAGTTTATAAAAAAATCTTGTTCAAAAATAGACAAAGTGAGTCATTTAAAAACACTGGTAAAAGAAAAAAAGGGAAAAAATTATTTTAATAATTATATGGGTATATTATAATATTCTTGGAAACCCTTTTTACAAAAAATGGTTTTGAAATAATATAGATTTCTGACCGAAAAAGGGTAATGTTGGGCATTCCTAAAAACACATTCTTAAATATATTATGTAATAAATAATGTATAAATGGTACCAATACATGAATATATCTTGAATAATAATTGGATAATATAATTCATGAATGTTATTGAGATATGGAGCATTATATTTAGTTAAGGAAATGTAAAGATAAACAATCTCAAAAAGCGATGACATTGTATTAATAGACTCTTACCACTTGGTAGCCTTGAACCCTGATACCCATTTAAGAAATTGAAAATAAAGAAAGATTAAAATAACATGAAAAAATTAGATTCATGATATAACATTTCAAAGGTAGTATAAACACGTAATTGAAAAATATAGGTTCATAACCTCGAATGTGTCTCAAATAATGAAAATTGAGACAAAATTACATTATTGATTTTGTAATTTTTGAAACATAAACCCAATGAATAAAGATAATAAAATTTATATTTAATTACCCATAAAATAAATTATAATAATTATAGGATATATCCTTGGTAAATATACACACCTCAAAAAATTAATGTGTGGTGTATAAAGCATGTATCTTACAGAAATAGAATGTTAGATGAAATTCCATTACTTTGTTTCTTGACTCTTGTCTTACTCATACAAAATTTCTATATAATAAATATATTTTTATTATAAATATATCAAACAACCATATTATTATTTATAATTCCATATATGGTTTTAGTATGACTTTATATTACCTTCTTCTTACCAATTCCATGTTACATTCGAACTTTGGGTAATATCTTCTTTGTTCTTCAAATGTGTCTTAATTTGTTATATCTTTGGTCCTTATAATTATATGATGATTTATAGAACGTAAATCATGTTACAAATATCATTTATAATAAAAATATTTGTATTATAATAATTTATAGAATATAAAATAATTAAATGGAATACACTATTCATGGAGATGGTAGGCCATACATATTCATGAATGTTGTTTCCATTTAATTGTCGTATTGAAATAAAGAAAGTAAATGATACATATGTGTGTATATCATTATTTAAGTAGATTTATTATATCATATATATCATATATGTTCACTGAACGCGTTCTTAATATATTCCACATAGTGTGTTAATGAATCTCATCGCTCTGAGGAGGCAGTACTGCACACTTACTCAAACGAAGTAATTGTATTTACACAAAATGGAAAGTATAATGATATTTGTTATAAAATAATTTTAGAATATTAAATACACTATAAATATACTATTATATACATATAAATATATATAGTCTACTGTAAATCCCACCTTGAGAAAATGTAAAGGAATAATGAACAATCATCGTTTTGTGAGGCGATAGTCAGCCATACACGTAAACAGTATGTTCATTACCAATTATAAGGAAGAGTGTATAAGTGTATGTCGAACCATTAGAATAAAAACACTCAGTATATTTATTATACTTCTTTCTTTATGATTGAATAAGGATAATTTAAATAGTTTATAAATAAAATAAAATAAACAGTATGAAGGAGGGTGTTACCTCTTAATCGGGTAACTCCTTTTGGTTTTCACTAAACGGATTCCTTGGAAGTTTTTTTTCCCAAATATAGGCTTAAAAGAGGAATGGGTGTATTGTATTAATTTTATTTGTAATATATTTTCCTACCATGAGTGGTTTTATAGGTGTGAAAAAGGGTTAGAGGATGTGGCATTTTACAGGGTATGTAAATGACTAACCTGGTATTTTTTTAAACAACTTAGCCATACCAAAGTTTTTACCTAAAAAATTAAAAACAACCAAAAACAACTCAATAATGGAAGTTTTATTGGTGAATAATTTATATAAAATGGGTTTTAGAAATGTATCCATGTCATTTGGGCCTTTATGTTTAATGTATATTCCCTTGTTAAGCTTACTTTCACTTTCATCATTGTAATTAATTTTAATTCCTTTTACAAAAAATTTTTGTAAAAAAACTATGTTGACCATATTAAACATTATAAATAATTTATATTACAAATATTGAATCCATTTTTCCAAATTATTATCACATAAGTGGCATAAATTAATTTAAAATCATTCCCATTGATAGGATGACCCTACAAGTTTTTAAAGTAATAACCTCCCAAAAAATGCTATGTTTTACACCCAATTTCATAGTAAAATTGATTATAATGACATATATTGGATTAATTAATGAAAATATAATATAATTATAAATTTAAATCAATTTATTATATAATTTTACCTTCTAGATAAATTATATTAAAAAACGTTTTGAATTAAAATTAAGTATTTTGAACTATTCATAAAAAATGAAACTTCATAGAAAAGTACAAAAAATTTACCATGTACTAATTTTTATGTTTCTCTTTCAAATATTAAGTTTATTTTGAAATATAATATTCTTTAAAGTTATAAAATTATTATTTAAAATAGCTTCTACATTCGAAAGCGGTAAAATTTCTTTTATAAAAATATAGTTTTTTATATGTAATATAGGAATGTTCTCATATTATGCTTATAAAATTAATTGTATGAATATAAAAAATATTATTTTTAAATATATAACATATTAATTTAATTAAAATAATTAACAATTACTAAATTATTTATCTTATTAAGATAAATCTTCTTTTTCGAAAAAAAATAATCTTTTATAAAATCAATCCCTTCATATTCATTTGGTTTCAATATTATTTTCGGTAACCAATGAACTCAACCATATATATTATTAAGTTAGTTAATCCTATAATATTCTAATTAAATGATATGTTATATCTTACTAAATAATAATTTTTTTAATAATGAGTAATTTTTCGAAAACACTCGGTATTTCATGTCACGCAAGCCATCAAGGAAAGTCTGCATTGCATGTAATGTAAGTTAACCTAAGATGTAAGGTACCGGTTCCGGGTGCCACTCAATGGGTGCCCCAAACCCGGTTTGCCACATGATCTCAAGTGCATTTCCCCACACGCCAGAGGATACCGACTAGCAGCGAAGGCCTAGGTCTGATAGTGGGGATACTATGCCCTCATTTGTCATAGTGTAGCGCAGCGGAGTACGAAATAAAACATACAACAACAGCGGAAGCAATAAACCATACACAACTGAAATAAACAACTACAATATTTATAACCAACCAGTATATAAATTTTGATGCAACATGCCACAAGTTCTAAGAAATCAGTCAGAACATGTTACACAGCAGTGCAATGCAATACAAGGTACAACAAAGAAAAAACAAAACAGCCGGTAGCATCGTGAGCCTAAACCTGGTGCCATGCTCCCTTACTCCTCAGCAACAGTCAAGTACCTGTATAGGGGCACTTGCCCTTATCTACACCTGCAGAAATGTAATCTCTTTGGGAAGAAAAGCATGATCCAAACAGGGTGTGAGAAATATATCTCAGTAGGCACCCACCAAAGGCTCGTGCTCAACTGTGTGTAAAACATGCAACAAGTGTGCAACAGAAAAATGCAAATAACTAAGAAGTACTGAAAAGTTACTAACTTACTAGTTAAATTTACATTTAATTATTCATTTAACAATTCAATTTAGTATCATTTTGTGCTTACATCACCAAGCCCTCTGGCCAAATAGAACCTTCCCCTCAGGCTACACAGAATCTCTCCCTCAGGCATTGCCCTCAGGCGTATCAGAATCTCATCCTCAAGCATATGAAGTGTCGGCCTCAGGCACAGAAGTCAAGCCCTCAGGCCCGAAAGGTTGCCCTCATGAAAAATAAAACGTTTCCCTTAGGCTAATACAGTCACGCCCTCAGGCTATAGCAAAACACCTCCCTCAGGAATAAGTAACATGTCCATGCCCAACATTTAAACAAGCAGTAAACATGCAATTACTCTCGATCCAATTCTACAATTACTACTTCAAGGCATACCCTCGGGTATCCTGGCCAAACAAAAAAATAGTGGAACACACCCCCGGGGTGGTTTCTGGATCCAAGAAATGATCCCAACCAACATTTTATTATTTTAATTAATCACCTATTCAATTCTAGGTGTTTAATATAGCAATGGCCTCATCCATAGGACACCCCAAAATGGGTTCGTTGCACAAAAACACACAAAACACAAGACAGTTGGAAAAATTAACACCAATCCACCTACCTTATGTGCCAACAACCGCTATAAACGAACGTCGGTTCCTAAAATGCCCAAGAACGACATAAATCTGACAAAGAAATAAAACCGCTCAAATGTAAATAACTTCCATTAGGGTAAGAATTGGTATGAACGGCTTAAGGAGAGAGGAGGGCTTACCCGTGCGGTTCCAACGAGATTGTTTGAGGTGGAAACGGATTCCAGACGAACACTCGGCGGATCTTCAATGGTATGGTCATCCCCTCTTGCTCTTTCCTCCAATTCTAAGCCTTCCCTGTGAACAGGGGAGGCTAATGCCCATTTTAAGCGAAAAAAACAAAGTACACAGCGTGTACTTCCAGGTACACAGTGTTTACTTCCCATTTTTAAATTGTTCCACTGGAGGATTCCCACCAGCACTACACTGTTCACCTGCCGACATGACTACACGGCGTGTCTTCTTGAGTACATGGTGTGTTCTGCCGCACAGCTGGCCACCGCCTTACTATTCGCCTGCCGACTGACTACACGGCATGTAAAGGACCACTACACGGCGTGTAGTCAGTTCCTACACCCTTTATCGCCAGCATGGCCACACGACCTATGTACTCATCCCACATGGAAAGAAGTACACGACGTGTGGAATAAGTACACGGTGTTTACTTCCGAAATTTAAGATTTTTCCCCATTTTCCATATTTTCCTAAAAACACTTATGGAAAAGATAAAAGAAGAAACCCATACCTAAAGAATAAGAACCAGGTTCTTACAAACTTCCCCCCTTAAAGAAATTCATCCCCGAATTTCACTTCCAAGGGTGGCGAATATATAACTGAGAATAACTCTGGCCACTGAGCACGTACGTCGGTCTCCCACTCCCAGCTTTCATCCTGTACTCAGCCATGCTTCCATAGCACCCGTACGAGAGGAACTGACCGGCCTCGGAGAACCTTCATTCTCTTATCAACAATACATATTAGATGCTTCTCGAAGGACGCATCTACTTCCAGCTCAAACTCCTCAGGATTAAAGTTATGATATGGGTCTGAATGATAGAGGCACAACTAAGATACATGGAAGACGCCGTGCATGGCCTTGTACGTCTGAGGTAACTTCAACTGATAAGCAACCGGCCCGACTCTCTCCAAAATCTCAAATGGCCCCACATACCTCGGTGAGAGTTTACCCTGTCTCCTGATCCGCTTGTGTCCCAGTCTCGATGAAACACGCAAGAAAACCTGATCTCCAACCACAAACTCCAAATGTATTCTGTGGCGATCAGAAGTATCCCGCATGAGATGTGGTCCCAGTAAAGATGTCTCACCAACCTTTAACAAGAACAAAGGTGATCGGCATGGCCTACCATATAAAGCCTCATATGGTGCCATCTCAATAGTCTCCTAGAATCTATGGTTATAAGAATACTTGAATAAGGTTATATACTTCTACCAAGATCCCCCAAAGTCTAGGACGCATGCACGCAGCATGTCCTCTAGCACCTGTATCGTACACTCTGATTGGCTATCTGTCTGATGGTGGTAAACTGTGCTCAGAAGCACCTGTGTACCCAGCACCCTCTAAAAACTCTACCAGAAATGAGACGTAAAGAGGGAGTCCCTATCAGAAATGATAGAACGAGGGACCCCATGAAGATGTATGATTTCTCAGATATATAGCCTTCCGAGCTCATCAACACTGAAGATCTCCTTAATCAGAAAGAAGTGAGATAAATTCGTGAGTCTGTCTACAACAACCCACATGGCGTCATTGCCACGAGGTGACCTTGGAAATCCTATCACGAAGTCCATCATGACATCATCCCATTTCCACTTAGGGATGGGTAACTGCTGTAATAGTCCAGTTGGCCTCTGGTGCTCCGCCTTCACCTGTTGACAGGTGGAACACCTCGTAACAAAACTAGCTACATCACTCTTCATACCCAGCCACCAGTACTGACGTCTCAAGTCTTGGTACATCTTGGTAACCTCGGGATGAACTTCCCAAGATGAATCATGAAACTCCCGCATCAGCTCCTCGTGTGTATCCCATGGAACCCACACTCGTCCATGGAAATGAAAAAATTCATCATTGCCTATTGTCCACCCAAGAGGAGGGTCCTCACTTGCCACCGACTCCCGTAGAACTACCCTCTCTGAATCAGATAGCTGTCTCATCCTCACTCTATCCAGGAGGGTAGAAGTTACAGCTAAAGAGGAAAGATAAGTCTTCCCCTGACAATCGTGCACCTCCAAATGCATCTCAGTGAACAAGGACATAAGCTTCCACTCACCACTGGCCTCCTGCACAACTTGTATCTGAGTCTTCCTGCTCAGTGCATCGGCCACTACATTACCTTTACCGGGTGTATAGGAAAGCTCAAAATCGAAGGATTGTAGGTACTCGACCCACCTCCTCTGCCTCAGATTCATGTCACTCTGATTAAAGATATTCATGAGGCTTTTGTGGTCAGTGAAAACCACAAAATACTCTCCCAATAGATAATTTTTCCAACAGTGCAACGCATGCACAACTACAGCCAACTCGAGATCATGCGTCAGGTAATTCCTCTCATGTGGACTCAACTTCCAAGACCCGTACACAACAACTCGATCTTCCTGCATCAACACTGCTCCCAGCCCAATCCCAGATGCGTCACAGTAAACTGTATAGCTCTTCCCCTGCTCTGGGAGTATCAGGATCGGTGCTGATGTCAACCTTCCTTTCAGGTCCTGAAAGGCTGTCTCACAGGCTTCTATCCAAATGAACTTCACACCATTATTAGTCAAACCCGTCAATGGTGTTGCTAAGTAGGAGAAGTCTTGGAGGAAATTTCTGTAGTAACCATCCAACCCTAAGAAACTTCGTATCTCAAAAACGTTCTTAGGATGCTCCCATTAAACTACTGCCCTCACCTTCTCTGGGTCCACGGAAACTCCTAACTCTGAGATGATATGACTTAGGAAGTGAATCCGGTCCATCTAAAAGTGAAGCTTTGAAATCTTAGCATATAGCTAATGCTCTCTCAATGTACTCAATACGATCTCAATATGGGTGGCATGGTCGTGTCGAGTGCGAGAGTACACCAAGATGTCAACCATGAATACTACCACAAAATAATTATAATACGGATGGAACACAGGATTCATTAGAGCCATGAAAACTACTAGCGCATTCATGAGTCCGAACGGCATAACCATATACTCGTATAGACCATAACTGCTCCTGAACGATTTGAGAGGTATATTTGATGGTCTAACGCACAGCTGATGATATCCCGATCTCAAGTAAATCTTGGGGAACACTCGTGCTCCATGAAGTTGATCAAAAAGATCATCAATCCTTGGAAAGGGATATAGGTTCTTAACCGTCAACTGGTTCAGCTTCTGATAATCCACACAGAGTCTGAGAGTACCGTCCAAATTCTTCGTAAAAAGGACCGAAGAACCCCACAGAGAAGTACTGGTTCAGATGAAACCCTTTGTCTGTAACTCCTCTAACTAACTTTGAAGCTCCTACAACTTAGGCGTGGCCATCCTATAAGGAGTAATGGACACCGGTGCTGCTCTTGGCACAAGATCAATAGAGAAATCCACCTCACGCTCCATAGGTAGACCTGAAAAGTCGTCCAGGAAGACATCCCTGAAATGATCAACAACTGGAGGGAAATCTGTCTGACATGTCCCCTGTTCATCCAGATATAAGCTCGCAATCTGGCCTGTGACTCCACCTCCCCACGATGCTCTGGTCCAGCTCGACTCACCTGAATATCCCATTCTCCCTTATATAGAAACTCTCCGCCCTCAAGTGACGTGAAACTCACCTTGCGATGATAGCAATCTATAAAGGCTTGATAGGGAACCAACCAGTCCATCTCGAGAATGATGTCATAGCTCATCATCTCTAAGACATAGAGGTCCCAAAGGAGGTGACACCCACCAACATCAAGGTGGAACTCCTTGCACTGATGCACACTAGCCGTTCTAGTTCCAAACAGAGTGTCTAGCGTCATGATATCAGATGAAATAGAAACACAGTTCCCAAGGCTCTCCACAACGGGTAAAGATATAAAACTATGTGTAACACCCATATCGAAAAGTACTGAAGAAAAAACAGAAGCTACTAAGATAGTACATATGACTGTAGAAGGTCCAGGATCCTGCTCCTAATGGGTCTGTTACACTGCATATGCCTGCCCAGTGTCGCGGCCCTATAACACAACCTAGCTACCATGAGCTATCCCGCCCTACTTCCTCTGAGATCTTGTGGTCTGGCTACCACGGCCCCGACCACCATCTCTAACTTCACGCCCTGACGTATTCCAGTTCCCTGACTGGTAAGAAGCCACTGGTCCTTCTCCCACATGTGGAGTCTGCATATAACCCCTCTCACTAGCCACTGGTAGAAATGCCCTGAAAAAGCACTGCAGATGACCCATCTTTCCATAAGCTCGGCACTCCACTGGGTCACGTGGACACAGCGGTCTCTTGTTCCCCTCTCTGCCAAACTAGTAGCACCTGATTAGGCCACATAAAGAAACTTCCTGGCTGGTACTGCCACCCTAAGAGAAATCCATCTGTCTCTTCCTCTTTCCATCAGAAATAGTACTAGTAACTGCTGCTAAACCACCCTGGCCCACACCACTAGCTTCCTGCAGGTTCCTCTCTGAAATCAGCTCCTGGTTCACAATAGCATGTACTGAAGTAAACCTGAAAACATTCACCAGCGCTTGGATGTCATAATGAAAACCATCCTCAAAACATCTATCTCTCAACGTCTCATCACACACCAGCACAGGTGCGAAGCACTGAAGCTCGATGATACGAGTAGAATAGTCCATCACCGGCATAGCGCCCCGCTGCAGATTCATGAACTCTCATGACTTATCTTCCTTTAGCATCTCTGGTAAAAAGAAGTCATAGAATACTACCTAAAAATCCTCACACAGCGTGTCTCTGTGATGATCTGATTGGGTGGAAACATCCCACCACCTCTTAGAGGAATCACACAGCATGTAAGTCACGAGCTTGACCCTCCGCCCTGGAGGCGTCTCAAGATGCACGAAAATAGTCTACATTGACCCCAACCAATAATTTGCAGCCTTTGGTCCACCATCCTTTAAAAATGTAGGCGGATGTTGCTGCTAGAAGATACGAATCAGCTCAGCCATAGATGAGGTAGCCTACGGTGCTCCCTAAAAGGTCTTCATGAACCGCATGAAGCCTTCACGGAACTGCGCCTTCGCGCCTGTGTTCGGTATAACAGTGGGCGCCGCATCTGGCTCTACTGGAGGATGCACTGGTAGACCATGGCCCACCATTTCTGGAGTATACTCGTCACCGCTCTCCTAGAGAACAACACATGGTCGTCTAGGCGGCATGACACTACAAGGTCAAAAGCATGCCTCAGATTAAGATTTATTAGAACTGAAAGTGAAGGAACCAAAAAGGAAACAAGAGGAAGAATCCATTTCAAGATTTGCAAAACAAGACTACATGGCGTGTATTCTGACTACACGCTGTGTACTTGACTTCCCTTCCCCTACCCGGGTCCTTCTGTACGGCTAAGCCATCTGGATTCCGTTGAAAAAAATACTACACGGCGCGCATATCATATACACAGCGTGTATGGTGTTATTTCCAACTGCCCGTGTCGTCTGTGACACGGCCAACTACTTGGCTTGACACTACACAGCATGTTACACCCGCACACGGCGTGTCAACAACCCTGTTTCCTAGTCACACGGCTAACTCCACACGGTCTGTCCTCGGACAATACTACACGGCATGTGTCCAGAGGTACACGGCGTGTTCAAGGAGAGGTGACACCGACCCATGTTGGTAGTTACATGGTTGAGTCCCCATGTCACACTACACGATGTGTTCATCATTGACATAGCGTGTTCTGTACAGGTGTTCACCGACCCGTGTTGTTATTTACATGGCCGGACTTCGATTCAACACTACACGGCGTGTTCGCCCCAAGCTCTTCCCTTCCCCATGTCACCGCCAACACAGTTTGTGACACGGGAAGAGACTACACAGCATGTACTCTGGGTACACGGAGTGTACTCAAAAAGTTTATTTTTCTTCCTGAATAGAAGTTCATACACTGCGTGTTCAAAATTCTACATGGCGTGTATACTGCGTTTCCAGACAGTATGCCTTAGAAACTTCTCTGGAACCCAGAAAATACCGAAAAACAACACTTAAGTGTCAAATTCTGACCCGTGAGGGCCCATACTCCCCACGAATCAATTCTTGACCTCTTATCCGCGTTATAACTAATAAACAGCTAATGTTCCACCAAATTTCTGTAAATGGGGGCCCAAACTCCCCAAAAACGATAGTTTGGCATCCATTCTATAAACAGGCTCACACAAGAAAATACCCTATCACATAGCAGGTATTTATCAAGCAGCTATCACAACAGCACGCATAACCAGCACAACAACTATCACAACCACATGCAATTTCTAATGCACCTACATGGCATGGAACTATTCATGGCATGTGATGTCTAGCATGTGCCTAAATGATGCAAGAGATGGCATACCCGCATCTTATCGGGGTGAAACTAAATAGAACCCACAAATAAATTATTACAGCACAATCTCAAGTGTGTCACCCAACGGTGAAAACAAATCAACAGAAAATTGAAAAATCAGTAAAATTGCAATACGAGGTAAATTGGATTTTCCCTATACACAGGTTAGCTACTCTCGGGCACAGTTTATTGCCATCTATCATTCATCCTATCCCGGAATAAGGCTCCAAATAGTAAGTCAAAGAAAAGAACCCCTCTAATACCACTTTGTAACGTCCCGGTTCTGGGTGCCACTCAAAGGGTGCCTCGAACCCGGTTCACCACATGACCTCAAGCGCATTTCCCCAAATTCCTGAGGCTACCAACTAGCAGTGAGGGCCCAGTTATGATAGTGGGTAAACTTTTCCCTCATTTGTCAAAGTGTAGCGCAGCAGAGTACGAAATAAAACAAACAACAACAGCAGAAGCAATAAACCATACACAACTGAAATAAAAAACTACAATAGTTATAACCAACCAGTATATAAATTTCGATGCAACATGCCACAAGTTCTAATAAAGCACTCAGAACATGTTACATAGCAGTGGAATACAATACCAGGTACAAAAGGCAAAAACAAAATAGTCGGTAGCATCGCGAGCCTAAGCATGGTCCCATGCTCCCATACTCCTCAGAAACAGTCATGTACCTGTATAGGGACTCTTTCCCCTATCTACACTTGCAGAAACGTAATCTGTTTGGGTCGAAAAGCATGACCCAAATAGGGTGGGAGAAATATATCTCAGTAGGCACCCACCAAAGGCCCGTTCTCAACTGTGTGTAAAACATGCAACAAGTGTGCAGTAGAAAAATGAAAATAACTAATCAGTACTAAAAGGTAACTAACTTACCAGTTATATTTCTATTTAATAATACATTTAACCATTCAATTTAGTAACATTCTGTGCTCATGGCACGAAGCCCTTAGGCCAACCAGAACCTTGCCTTCAGGATATATAGAATCTCTCTCTCAGGCATTTCCCTCAGGCGTATCAGAATCCTACCCTCAGGCATACGAAGTGTCGCCCTCAGGCACAAAAGTCAAGCCCTCAGGCATGAAAGGTTGCCCTCAGGCGAAATTGAACATTTCCCTCAGGCTAATACAGTCACACCCTCATGCTAATACAGTCACACCCTCAGGCTAATACAGTCACGCCCTTAGGCTAATATAGTCACGCCCTTGGGATATAGCAAAACACCGCCCTCAGGCATAAGTAACCGGACCATACACAAAATTTAAACAAGAAGTAAACAAGGAATTCCTCTCTAGGCAATTATATAATTACTACTTCAAGGCATACCCTCGGGTATCCTGGCCAAACGGATAAATAGTTGAACACACCCCTGGGGTGGTTCCTGGATCCAAGCAATGATCTCAACCAACATTTTTTTATCGTAATTAATCACCTATTCAATTCTAGGTGTTTAATATAGCAATGTCCTCAGCCACATGACACCCCAACATGAGTTCATGGCACAAAAACACACGACAGTTGGAAAAATTAACATCAAGCCACCTACCTTATACGCCAATGAGCACTATACAAGAATGTCGGTTCTGGAAACGCCCAAGAATGATGTAGATCTGACGAAGAAATAAACCCGCTCAAACGTAAATAACTTCCGTTAGGGGAGTAATTGGTAAGAACGGATTAAGGAGAGCAGAGGGCTTACCCGTGCGGTTCCAACGAGATTGTCCGAGGCGGAAACATATTCCAGAAAAACACTCGGTGGATCTTCAATGGTGCGGTCATCCCCTCCTGATCCTTCCTCCAGTTATAAGCCTTCCCTGTGAACAGGGGAGGCTACATCCCATTTTCAGTGAAAAAAAGAAAAGTACAGGGGATGTGCTTCCAAGTACACGGTGCGTACTTCCCATTTTTAAACTGTTCCGCTGGCGGCTTCCTGCCAGCGCGACAGTGTTCACTTGTGACATGACTATACGGCGTGTCTTCTTGAGTACACAGCGTGTTCTGCTGCCCAGCTAGCCACATCCTTACTATTTGTTGGCCGACTGACTACATTGCGTGTAAAGGACCACTACACGGAGTGTATTCGGTTCCTACACCCTTCATCACCGGCATGGCCACACGCCCTGTGTACTCATCCCACACGGCCAGAAGTACACGGCGTGTTGAATAAGTACACGACATGTTCTTCCAAAATTTAGGATTTTTACCCATTTTCCATATTTTCCAAAAAACGCTTAAGGAAAAGAGAAAAGAAGAAACTCGTACTCAAGAATAAGAACCGGGTTCTTACAAAAGTGTTCTATGTAGAGAAAGAGAAAATATATGTTTCATGTAGTGAACTATTATCTTAGTGTTGTTTATATAATAAGACAAACATAGTTATTTAATATGTTAATATTATTTTCAATAGTGTGTGAAATGAAAAATATCAAAAATATTAGATTAATTCAAAAAACATAATTCAGAAAATCTTGAGAAGTTACATTCTACCCCCCTTAAAATGAATCTTTCCCTCTAATTTCATCTAGTTTATCAAATGTTTAATACTTTAATGTTCTTTTCATAGAAACCCTCATCGTAAAAAAGAATCCGAAAACTTCCTTTAAAAAGGTAAAGTTATAAAGATAATGGTTGGCCAAAGAAACATATAAATATGTTTACACATAGGATAACATAGGTGGCATGTTAAAGAATGGACATTGAAGAGAAATATAGCCATAATGTTTTAACGTAGTGTGATATAGAACATAGTTAGGAGAAATTTATCAATAAAAAGATATAAATCTGTGATGATCTAAGGGTCCATTTTATTCATCAGAAATGAAGGTACTAGGATAAAAAATTTTGTCTCAAGAACATTATTTATAAAGTTAAAGAACCATAAAAGAAAGATATACATAATTTATTTTATTCCTTTTCATAAACACAATATCATCCTTTGGTTCTTCCATGATATATTTCAAATTCATCTCATACTCTATGAAATAAAGGATAATTTTTAATTCAGGAAGTACTAACAGATCAAATGATCCCTGATAAATCATCCCATCATTCTTCAGTTACAATCAACAAAAAATTGTTTGAATTGGTCATCCTATATGGATAAGTCATCATGTAGAGAGATAATAATTTAATATTAAAAACTCTTTTCAAAGTTTAACTTACATATTCCATAAATGGTTAACATTATAACCCTTCCAAAATAAAATTCACCATTTCTTCCTTAAATATGCTCTTATCTTATACCAAATACATTTTTTTGGATAAATGGGTACATCCTTGCATTGATAGAACATTATATGTGATTTTATAAATCCAACATCCATGTAGAGGGATATAATCACATGAGACATCACTAAACTATGAAGAATAATATTTTCATAGGATTTATTCATTGGAAATCAAACATGAAATTCCCACCATAGAAGTGGAGGATCAGTGTACCCTAATTAGAATGATTCACTTCATACATTGTGATTTCACAAACATTACCTCTATCCATAAACATAATAGATTTATTATTTTTATCATCATCATTAACCTGTGGTTTTAATCGCTTTCTGGAATAAAGCTCATACTCATTACACTTGAAACATTGAATTGTGGGAGGTGCATTATTTGAGGAATTCAATATATTCCCATTACCCTGGCATTCAACTACTCAATGAAATATTTTTCTACACTTGAATCATCTAGAAGTTCCCCTAAGACAATTTCCTCTATGTTTCTATCAACAATTTGAGCATAATGTAAATTTAGTCATCTTCTATCCATAGAATTTAGTGTTTCCTTTGAATTTTATCCTTATTTTCTTATCATAACATTGAGATTGATGGGAATTTTTAATATTCCGTTTTTAGAAATAATATGATGAATATATATACTAAACAATATGTTCTTGAACTCATACCAATCCATGGATTCAATTTTATCTTGTTGCCTCATATTCTTGTTGATGTTCCACCATAATTTAACTTTTCTTTCGAAGAGATAAGTTCCCAACATAACTATTTTTCATACTAAACAATAATGAATGAAAAATATCTTTCAAGTGGTACAAATACTTTTGTCAGAAACTAGTGGAACATTGGTTCTACTAAAAAAGGTGGATTCTTCTTTAAAATGGATTCAAGAAATTTTTTTCCCTCCTTCATTCATTTATAAATTCAGCATGATTCGTGGTTTGAGAAGGCTGTCTGGTCATAGTAATGATCTTTTTCACTCTATATTCAATAACATTTGGTTTTATAGGGTAAATAATTGAATTTTCCATTGCATTCCTCATTAACATGGCCCCTTTTGGATTCATCCATTGTCTAATACCAGAAAGCATAGAGTGAGAAACATTTTTCATAGTGAGGAACCACATTATTATGAAAAAACACTTATAAGACAAATAAATTATGACACCTTCCTTAATCTATGACCTATTTGGTCAATCCAATGTTATTCATATAAAAATTCTATTTAAATTATTCATTATGGTTTTTGAAAAGTTTTTGAATTCCCAAGACATATTCCCTAGTAGTTTCAAAACAGGTGTGCAGCAAGGCATGTTTTCATATACCAGGTTACGTTGAGTCAGGCCTAACGCCTCATGTTGGAGTTGTTATGCCCAGTTATATATTTTAAAGAGCCACAACCACATGTAGAATCTAGAGAAGTATGTATTTCTTGGAAACCACTCACTCAATCCTTTACCAAATTTCTTTGACATTTTCATAAACGTTAACTTGTCCTTCCACATATCATTAGAGACATCCCATGACATATCCTTAAAAATATTTCTTGGGATCTAACTAATGTTTTCCCATCCTAGATTTCAAATGGTGAATAATACTTCACTCTGTGATGAACTATAAGGATCCCGTATTAATGTACAAAGACATTACATTGTTTCTTCAAAATAGTTAATACATTAAACAAATAGACACCCAAAGATCGTATTAGTTTAGTATCTTTGGAAAATTGAAACAAACATCTTATAACTAAATAAAATATATTAAATTTTAACAAAAAATATCTTAACAGTTATCAATTATAATTAAAACCCATTATTCATAACCTGAGTAAAGGAAACATAAGAAAGGGGTCCGATCAAATTCTCCTTAGAGGTAAATAAATCAAATAGGCAAGCATAAAATAATCATCAGGTTATAAGAAAATGATCATATCATTAGAAGATCACACCCTACATATCAAATATTGTAAACATGAATCATGGAATAATCATTAGAAACTGATAACAAATTAATCATGATATAATTAGAAACATTATATATGAAAGCATTATGTATGAATAAGACATAGAATTAAGGCAGAAACATCGACATATAAATTTGTGAACATGTATAAGTAAAAACAGGTTCACGCATTAAGTTAAATACATGAATTAAGGCCCTCTCATAGAACTATGAACGTTCAACAAGGTCTGCTCATAATATTGTGAACATGCTATTAGGTTCATGCATAACTCATTAATATACCAAATCAAAGGCCATTTCCTAATTCCATACATAAATTCCAAAAAAAATTATTTCATTCAAAACACTTTTCAATAGATTGGTGAATTCCATTTTGAACAGAGTTTTCAGAACCCTCTTTAGCATAACTCAATATTTCAAAACAATTAATTTTAATAAGCCATGAGTTTTTGTTATGAAAAAACAATCCTAATATAATTAAATCCATTCACTCAAAAATATTTCACGAAATTCATCTTTTCTGAAGCATTATTCAAAACAATTTGAGAACCCATATTCTACCTTTATTAAAATCAAACAATTTCTACGTCAAAATCTAGTTTCACAATTTTTCAACAAGGGTATTAAAATGATATTCCCAAAACACAAAGGGACACAAGAGAATTTATGTTGAAATTAGTGTTTGTGGGTGACTTGGACATATGGTTGGATGCCATATTCCAATCACTCCACTCTTGTAGAGAGTATTTTTTACAACATCCCAGGCTCCACATGGCTTTCCAGGACCTGCAAGCTCACTAAGACTATTGACTCGACTCCCATTTCAATTCCCAAACAAATAACTACCATAAGGACCAAAGTATTCAAATGAACCCCAACTTACCCTAGTAACTCATGTCTCTCCACAAGGTGTACAGGCTAGGAACCTTAATTGTAATCAAAACATTGAGTTCTGAAAACCTTATATCTGATCTACCCTAACTCTTCTCCAAGTAACATAACCCAAAAGAGATGACCTCCTCTGATACAATTTTTTCATGAACCAAGGTGGATATACATCTGACATAAATCCCAACTCAGTATTTGGTATGGCCCAAGAGGTGTTTCTGATCACTACGAGGTAAAAACTAGTGTCTAGGTATCAATAACATGCTTTGGGTACGATTTTTACTAATTTCATACATATAAACAACAAAAAACATTTAATATGCCCAAAAAAACTCACAACCAATGAAGCCCTTAACAATTTTTAGAATTGATGTTTACACATTAAAGGAAAACCCCAAAAAGGACTACAACAAAAAGGGAACTAAAAACTAAACCCCAAACCTTCATTCCCCAAGAGGAACCATATCCTAAAACCTCCTCCACAAAACCCATAAGAAAATAACACTTAAAATACGATTCATGATCCCCAAACATCTTGGATTTACCTATAATGAACTTACAACAAGATCTACATACACCCAAGGGTGTATATATGTTTTGAGAGAAAGCCTAATATAATGCCACCCAAGAAATAGGTTTCATGCTAAAACATTAAAAAGATAATATAACATGCCCATCTAAATTAAATATTTTAAAAACACTTCAAATAAAAACATTTTTTATGTAAATACTTAAAAAGGAACACTTTGAAGGAAAAACGTTTTTCAAACACTAGATTAAATGAGAAATGGATTTTATAAATAGCACGGACTCAAGTGGTCCTCCATATTATGAAATATGGCACCACATCATATATATTAGAGCACCATGGGTAAATCACATAGTTTTAATATAGCTCTAGTGGGACCCTAGAGCCTCATACCTCAGTTAAAGGCGGTATAGTAACCTCAATCATCAGTGTCCTCATGCACGAGCCACTAGAGAGGAGAGACATCCAATGTTATAGTGGTGATCATCCATCATCACAGTTTTTTTAGTGTTGTAAATTTCAATCCAAATAAGTGAAACTGGGACAAGAAACTTCTAAAGTTTACATCTCATATATACCACCACTCGCACAAAAAGGCCATACATTTAAAGGGGATCACCTTCTTCATAAAACAACCCATTTACCATTATACACACCCCAAAGAAAACCACAATTTTATTTCCTTTACTATCACTTACATATTTCCCAAATTACCCTTTCATTAAACAAGAAAAATTCACAATTAATACCAACCATGTAAATGGGCCAAGACCCTTCCTAATAACACTCCTACACTAATAAAATTTTTAAAATAGTATCTTCATCATTAAAACATTTCACAGTTTATACTAAAAATGGAAACAATGATAACATGTCCAAAATGATCTATTTTCGGTTCAAAATCCTCATTTGAACATGAACACACTACAAGTTCCTTAGAAAATAATTTTCACACCACCCAAATAACCCTTAAAACCCTTTTTAGAAACATTACATTATAACACACACAAAACACATCCATTTCCTTTGTTAAAGATAATTTATAACCTATAAACACACCAATCAATTCAAAAAACACCATTCACACAACATAATCAAACCAAAGAACACATTTATAAACTCAAAAAAATATATTAAATCCATCTAATAATGGCAGGGAAAGGAACCACCTACCGCTCATGATGAACATTCATGAATATGGTGCTAAATCCCATTCGCACCTCAACCAAACCATGAGGGGTCAAGAAGAAACTCTAATTAATAATATAAAACCTAGAAACCCATGATTAAATACCTAAATAAAACCCCATATATTCTGGAAAACTGAAACCCCAAGAAGAGAAGTGGAGAGGCCCTAAAGGAATAATAATACAAGAGATAAGAGGGAATACATGAGAGATATTAAAGGATCCACACAAAAAGCACCCAATAATTAAATCCCAATGAGAGGAGGAGATGGAGGGAGGCCTTCCTAGGATTTGGGAGTCTATGGGGGTTGAGCAAGGGGCCAAAGGGGTTAAAATCAGGGAGAGATAAAAATAGGGAAATCATTTTGAAGAAATGGAACAGAAGCATAGTTAGTCCACATGGTTTGAAAAACCATGCGGAGACCATGATACCACCTCTTCCTAAGGAGACCCAGTCACATGCTTACCTGGGATGAGGCACATGGGCGTACGGAGGCCGTGTGGTAGGTTCTATCTTCTACTACACTGTTTCTTGGGTTGGGCACACGGTTACAACTAACTGTGCACCAACCATGTGAAGTATCCTTCCCACCCAAAACTCTCTATTTTACTCCAAAATTGAAAGGAAATCCAAATGGAGAATCTATACCAATTATAAAAGGAAATAATACATAAAAATTTTAAACTCATCACACATAGTTCTAGAGAGAAATGGATGAGAACCAGACCCAAACCGAAAAAAGGATAACTTAAAAAAATGGGTGTGACACAAGCCACATCACCAGATTAAATCATAAAATTAAAAATAAATAATATATTACATAAACCCTTATATATATAGATTTTTAAGCAATAAATGGGAAATATATATAAGAATAGGCACTTATAGAATATATAATATTAGAATTACTAATACAGAGGTATCTCAATAAATGAAACTTCAAATAAACATCAAAAAAATATTGTATATGTTTGATAGAAAAGAGAAACCCCAAAAAACGAATCCTAGATGAGAAATGGTTATGGGATGAGGAAAACAATTATTAATGGGGTGTCAAAGGAGAAATTACATAAATTTCCCTAAAAAGAACCAATAAGGTTACGAAGTAGCTAATCCTACTCTATCGGGTACCTAATTCCCTTACACAAAACCTATTATACCCCCACCATCTATCCATTGGGGATCTTAACACTATAGGACCACTTCATAGGCCATCTGGTGTCTGATATCCCTGTAATAGGAACTCAATAAACAGGGGGTACCCTAGTACCCTTCTTCAAACAACTCTTTCTCCCTACCACCACCCCCTCCCCCTGAACATATCTCAAATAAGACAAAATAAATAGTTTAAATCTAAAAAATATATTTAAAATCATAACTAATATTTGAGGGTCATTAAAAAACATTTTGAAGTAATAATGGATAATAAACATATATATATGTTTTAAAACATCAATAATGAACTATCATGGGTTGGATTCTCTGATAAACCTCATACCTACAATCATAATTTCATAAATAAAAAATATTTTAGGTTTCGAAAAATATATTTTAATTATTTAAAATAAATATGATAATAATAAATATAAGGGTAATGCATAAAATTTATAGGAATTTATATGAGTATGTGTCCAAACAGAACTATTAATAATAGATAAGATAATTAATAGTAATTTAATGTGGACCTTCTAAATTTAATATAACCAATATGAAAATCCTAGTCATATCAAAAAATATCTTCAATTTTTAAATAGATAAGTTTCATAATGTTAAGGGGTGTTTTAATAAAATTAATATCAAATTTGGAATCAATATATCTATATTAGGTAATGGTGACTTCATTAAAATTTTAAAGATAATTAAATCTTGTGGAGAATGTTAAATATGATATATATATATATATATATATTGTATACATTATGTTTTGGGTCAAATTCCATTTGGTGTGACCTAGTGAACTGATTCAACCTGTTCATTTATAGAAACATACCCAAGAGATGTGATGGATAACTAAGTTAAATTTATCATATGATTTAGATTCATGGTACATCTATAAGATTATAATGGGATGAATTCAATATAGCTAAAACTGAACCCAAAGACCTCTGAATCCAATTGTGGTTCTTTTTACTACTAATTTCTTTAAATTAAACCATATTATTCAAGGATTAGAAGCAATTCCCTTGAGAAATCTGAAAAATATTCAACAATTTTTTATGTTTTTAATCATCTCATTACCATTGAGAAATCTTTCATTATATTTTTTTATAGTTAATTGGTTAAATAATTTTAAAGTTATATTCACAATTTAAATACACTATGATTCTGTTTCGGTAATTTTTCTTTTTCTGGTAATTAAGATGTAAGATCTTAAAGGATAAAAGATGGCGTGTCAAATCCATCTAGATAGAGGGATTTTATGGATATTAATATAGAGTGTTCAAAATACATTGAGATGGAGGTATTATATTGAGATGAATACAAATATCTCAATTATATGTAATGAGGGATTATATGGATAGAAAGATAGATTAGTCTAGGATGGTACATTGATACCGCCTGATGAGTTTATAGTCGAGGATGTTTTTGGATTTGAATGATGATACCTGGATCATGTTTTTATATATTATTACTACTTTTTATTAATTAAAATACATCATTTTTATTGTTATTGATTGATAATTGATATAATTTATGTGTATTTGAGTTGTAAATAAAAAAATTTCTCATTTTTTTGACATTTAAAATTTTATTTTACACAATATTTTTACATTATTTACACTAATTTGATTTGATGATATATCATCTAATCAACTTAAATTGGAGTGGTAAAAAATTTATAGTTGGTTTTTAACTAGAATTTACCTCCCTCCCCAAACTTTTTTGTAACATATCCCTCTAACTTTTAGTACCATGACTTTTTATCATAGCATGTATCTTAAAATCTTAGTTATATTATACCTGTAATATTTTCTACTGAATTTTTAATGTCTTCTTGAGTTATCAAAAGTTATAATATTTCCCTTACACAAACATATACTATAGAAAATATACTTTGGTTTTAAATATATTAGTAATACAAGTTGGATGAATTGATAATCTAAATCCCAATAGACCACTGAAATTTGAAAGTGCAACTATGAGTATAGGAGATATTGTATAGAAACATTTATTATAAAAAATTTTGTTAAAAACTATCTTATATTAAACAAATCATACACAATTATGGTGGAAAATGTTTTACCTTTTACTTGGGATTAACGGATTAAGTTTCATCTCAACTTCTATGTTAATAACACACTTATTTGTGTTATTTATAGGAAACATTTAAGTCAAGTTTCTTCTTTCCAACTGGCATGTTTTTTTTTCAAAAAACAATTATGTAACTCACTTAGGGACATCTATAATTCTTGAAAAAAATAGATATGTCACATGGTGATTATTAAGTGTTGAATTTCTTATTGAGAGATTTAGTTTCTAAAATATATCATATATTTATGAAAATAATCAAAAAAATGAACTCTTATAGGAAAATAATTATCAAATGATTTTATTGTGGAGAAAATCATCAATGTTTTACATAAAGAGTGTGACCAGAACATATTATATATATATATATATGACACTAGTAATATTACAAATCTTAGTCTTGATTACATATTTAAAATTTTAATGAAATATGAATTCTTTTTGGAGATATATTCTAAAAAATATAAATAATGGGGTTACATTTGATTAAAAGTTATGAAAATTAACTTCTAAATAAATATCTACAAAACCTAGTTTATCTAAAATAAATTATACATAATAAGATAATTATATTGATTTAGAGACTAAAACTAGTGACCTTGTGGATATGGATATAAGAATTAAAAAAAATTAATTTGTAATGGGATAATCAAAATTTTATAAAAAATATGAGGAAAAATATGAAAAGAAATAATCATCAGATATAATCTACTATGAGTGTAAAAACATGTCCACGTCATAGTATACTATCTCAGTTTTGACAGAGGAGAAAAAACTGTCAAAGAGTATTTTAAATATGAAGGATATAAAATATTTTAGATAAAGGAGATGATTAGAGTGTTAATGAAGACACATCTTCCAATGGTTAATCATATGACAGTTGAAGAATCACAATAGTTTAAGCGAATGTTCTATAAAATGAAATTTTCCTCATGGGAATGATGATAGAAAATGAAATATCATATTTATATTTAATATAAGATTTTTCAATTTCACGGGATTATGAGATTGAATTGTAATAATAGGATGGATTTTATCAAACTTATAATGAAATGAAAGAATATGTAATGAAATGTGGAGTCAAGTACCAAAAAATATAAAAAAAATTGTGAAGAACATAAAATTAAAAAAATTTATATCAAATTTATTCTTTATTATTAAAAATATGAGTTAGATTATGTGAAGAATAAAAATGTTAAAATATTATTATATTTTGATAAATCAAAGAGTAATATTACAAAGTTAACTTTTGAGAAGAAGGTAAAGGTTGCATCTTTTGAAAAATATAATAAAATAGTGATTAATATTCATCTAAATTAGAAATAATAAAAAATATATTAAATATATATAGTATTCAAAAAAATACCTTTGAGAATATATATATATAACAGAGACAAAACAAGAAAAATTCTAAACAATTTCATAAATCTATCGAAAACTCTCATTATAATTATGACTACCTTGTCAGAGCATTGCTCCAATTTATTATTAATATAAAAGAGGAATACATTATAATAAATTGATATTTTGAAAAATTTATAATCTTTTAGAAAAAATCCATCATATATTTCAATAGATATTTCCTCCACTAAACCTCAAAGGAGTAGGAATTTTTTAGTTACAAATATACTCTTTATTGACACTTCAAAACCTCCTCCGGTATAGGGTCCTTAAATGAAATTTTTGATCAATTTAATACACTATATATCAGAAACTAAATTTATATATCTAGTAACTCATAAAATTGTTTCATCACAATTTACGGTATTTACTTATGACCTTTATTTCTATGAAAGTTTCAATTTTAATAAAAAAATTTAACTATAATTGCATTTTCTAGGGGTGTTTGTTTTATTTAGCTAACATTCAGGGAGACTTAATTTTATATATACCAATATAATAAATGAAATATAGGACCATGTAATATTAATATCTTCAAGAACCATGTTCTATGGAAGAATATCATACTATATAAAAGGTATATTACTTTTGGATGTTCAATTTCTATCAACATATAAAATTTATCAAAAAATTTCATATATTAATTTTAATAATCTCATAAATTATAATACTTTTATACTTACATTGAAAAACTCACCTCATGAAAGGTTAATATATTTTATGTCTCAAATTACAGCTCTTTCAATTCGAATTTATTTCAATTGGAGCTTTAGTTGGTGTTTTCCAATTAAAAATGACATCATCTAGAGATTTTTCTTCTTAATAAATCATCATATAGTGATTTATTGACCAATGTAGCTTTTAAATAAATGATTATATATTATAGAAAGTGATTATATTTTAAGTCATAGAGTGTTTAGCAATTATAAAATAGTGAAGGAAATGGTAATATCCAAATCATTTCCTTCAGTTCTATAAATATGTTTTTTATAACATGCATGATGTGAAGAAATAAAATTTCAATGTTTAGGAGAAAGTTTTTAAATTTATATAAGGTTGGAATTTCATATCCTCCCATTTAGATATCACAAGTCTTGATCGTCATGGCTACCGATTTCATCCCTCCCCCTCCCACGAGGGGGAGGGGATGCACAACCTTATAATGTTGTCTTCCCTTTTACCCTCTTTCAGACCCATCTGATCTCCCCTCTTTCTCTATCATTGAGTTTGACCCAAAGGTTCCATATTTCAATTTGGTATTAACCAAGATATCTATATCTTTATGGGAATTCATAGAGGCATTATACATTTATAGGCTCTCTTTTGGTGCATCTCTTTTGTGGTAATTGACCATCAATTGACACCTTCGACAGATTCATCTCAGATTCATCTCAGATTCAAGGGATCTACTTCACCCAGATGTGGTATGTATCCTAGACCCCTTCCATATTATAATTCACTTTGATAATGATGATGGGCTTATTTAATCTTTGAACATTGACGGAATATCATTTAACAAAATTCATTTCTTCCTTTTACATTGTTCTTTTGACTTCCACCAGAGAAAGCATCCTCTAGCAAAACCAATCTAGGTTAGTTTTTTGGGACTCCATGTTAAATTTTCAAAAACATTCAATTCTATTGTTTCTTGGAATCATGGTAGTAATATTTTTTTCTTTGACCATTTATCTCAATAAAATTTTCATTTTATTTCTCCTCATATATTTTTTGAAATATATGTTACAAAACCACCGGTTGACTTTTTCTGGATTGATATTGAACATGAATACCAGTTAAAACATGTGGTATGTTTCGAGTACTAGAGATAATTCTCCTCTTATTATTGTAATATGGGTCACCTCTAAGTGTTCTATTGTGTTGGTACCATTGACCATGGATATGATCCCCCAAACCTTGTTTTTAATGTCGAGCATGTGGTTAGTGCGCATGTGAATTCTTATGTGGTTGTCGCTTCTTCACCCTCAAGGGTCGGGTTGAGTTCTTCTCATGCTGATATATGTGGAACCTTTGATTTATCTACTAAAGGATTGACGGTATCTCAAGATACTACTTCATGTTTCTAAAATCCCATATCAGTCCCTCATGTTCACCCAGTGAGACATGGGCATGGATATTTCAGGTCTATAACATAGAATATGCTTCCAACACTAGCAGACATCCAAACGATCCTCCTACCAAAAATGTTTTCTTGATTGGACAATGAATTGGATCATAAAAAGGAACAAGAGGGGTGTAAAATAGTGATTAATGAAATTCTAAGAATATGGGTCCATCCCATGTGGAGTAATATTCAGAAAATTATGCGTTATTATACTAGAGCCCCCATCACCTTCAAAGTATGAGGAGGATTATAAACTCAATTTTTTCTCCCAAAATGAACTGTCTAATGGGAATCTAAAACTCGTTTATTTAGGATACTATCCAGGGAATTTTGGGAGAAATACCAAGGATAAAAACTATCATTCTTACCTAACAAAACCGATGAATACTCGATAAAAAGACAAGGGTATTAAATTTAGGGATCATATTAAGTATTCCTTCAATGCTCATGATGTACTAGCAAAACCACTTGGAGATGACATGGTGGTTGCAAGTATTAAGTCCGAAGAAACTAAATGTGATAGTCTTGAAGAACCTAATCGTATTTTTGATATGGGCGAATCTAATGGTGTCTATAAATAGGCAAGGAAGTAGGATACTAACTTGAAGATTCTTCTAATTTTTGAGGAAGAGATGGTGGATAAAGATTTTGATATTAAAGTTTCAAAGTCAGATTATGATCGAATGTTTGAGAGATCAATTCGAGATGATATTAATACTGATCATGTTTAATATATCAAATAGTAAGACTAGATTTTGGATCATATAATCAATGGGGAAAATAAATAAGGAAGAATACATTCAGACCTGGGATAGGTTGGCCTAAAACATCAAGGACCTCATCAATTATTATCCATACACAAGGTAACATATATATCATGGAGCGTACATAGGGTGATTAATTTAATTTTTTTGAATCTTTTATGCAATATATTGGTACATTATTATGAGGTATGAACTTGGTATGACATGAAATTTTTTAGTGTTTCTAACATTCCATCAATAGTTATTTCATAAATAAAAAATTTAAATTTTTAACTATTTTACAATATCTCTAAAAGATTTTCAGAATTCCATCATGATTCCATTCAAAGGAAACATCTATTTAATTTCACACAAGCTTTCATAGATTTATGGATATTTTAATAGATTTAATGTTATAGAGATCCTATTTTGAGATAATGTAAAAATTCACAAAATTATCCACCTAATCATGGAAATTAGAATTCTATTTCAATTTTTTTAACTTTTTCATACTGATTAAAGGATTCCAGAACCTTCGGAATATTCCATATCTTTATATTCTTGGCTTCCTTTATAGAATGAAAATGTTCAATATTTTTATGTTTCCATATGAATATATTAATTGAGTGTGTACTAGAATGGTAAATCATAAAATTGTTATTTACTCTAGAACATTAAATAGAATTCTCATGAAATCATTGATGAAACAAGGAATAAAAGATTTTGTTTTAACTAAAATATGAAAGGAACCACCTTTTAATACTATGTAAATATCATAGAAAAAAAATTATATAATATAGATGAAAATAAATTCATTGAAAAATTAATTGAAGTTACCCCTTTAGCGGATACCCAACTGCAGAAGAAAAAGAATGAGAAGTATGTTACAAAGAAGCGCATTAAGTAATCAAAGTTGGAGATAAAAGCATGAGATGTTATTTTCAATGAAAAATCATATTCATAAATAATATTATTGGATTAAATTATTGTTCATCAGGGAAAGGGAATAGGAGATGGAATCTGGAAAACCATACTTTTTATTTTTAAAGGTAGAATTTAATTCCTTGAATGAAACATACGCCATACATATAGAGAATTGGAATATGGAATGATATTCTTTAAATATTAATGAGTCTCAAGATATTATACCTCTATTTATGATTAGGGAATCTATTTGATATGTTAAATGGATTCAATAATAGAGGTTGGAACACTTAGATGATACATTTTAAAAGGAGGATAAATTTTTAAGATATTCTAGATAGGAAGCTTCTTTTGATTTTAGAACACCCCTAGAACCTGCCAACGATCTTATAAATAACTCATATAAATTTAAAGGAATTATTTCAGTGACTCCTCCACTTACACCACCAGATGTTAATTATTCATCATTAGTTGAGAGTTCATCATCATCTATAGATGACACTGAATCTGATACTTCTACAAATAAATATTCAAAGAAGATATGTACTTTTCATGATACTGGACTTCTATATAAGATTCCATTTTTCATAAATAATCATAAGAATGTCTAGTGGTTTAAATGGAGAAAACACTAGAAGGTACCCAAAAAATGTAATTTATATCGGTAGATCTAAAGGATAGAAATATTCATCTCACGTTGACATCAATACCATTTCTCCAAAAGAGAAAGTGTAATCAAATAGTGTTCTTAAATCTAATGGTACTTCAACTAAATTTAAAGAAATTTATTTGGAAGATATCTTTTTTATTATACTTCATGATGCATTAAAATGGAAAAGCAATAAAGAAAATGGAAAATTATTTCATTAAAAATTTAAATAATATATTTGTTCTTGTAATGACCTGGAATATCTATGGAAATTATTTTCTTAAATACATGGGAACTTTATGAGTCCGTGAAAATTTACGGCGCTAGATTTCAATGCCCAGTGTTCCCGGAATCAATTTCTGAAGTTTTGTTCGGGTACATTCATTAAACATGCTAGCGGGATTTTATAACTTTTGAACCGGTGCTCGGAATTGAAATCTGAGGGCACCGTTGAACTTATAGTGTCTGTGATTTCTTAGTGAGACCTTCATCATAGTTGCATTATAATAAGAATGGAAGTTAGTTTTTGGGGTTTTAAGATAAATTAAATAAAAATTAGGTGATAACTTATTTTTATTTTGTGGTGGTTAAAACCTCAGAGAGGACGTTTGAGATGGGGGACATCACACCATAATAACCCATGAAAGGTTATGGTGGTGGTGCCCACCCGCACATATCCTCCCTTGGGAGGATATCCTTGGTGTGGCCCACGCGGGCTTTAAACCCCCTTTAACCCCAATTTTTGGTCTATGAAACTCTCCACCTTTCCCCATCAATTAAATGTTCCAACCCACACAATTAATTAATTTAACTCTTTTATTTAATTAATTTTCACACTTTTTAATTCTTTTGAATTCATTCCAACAATTAAATAATAGACAAATCTATTATTTCATCTTGGTTGGAAAGCTTCATACATCTTGTTGGGAGAATTAAGGAGAGGAGGAGCTTTTGGAAGAACTATATCTTCCAAAAAATAACACCCCTCTCCATAGAAGAATGGTGAACACCATCTTCGATCTTCAACCATTCCAAAAGAGAAGGATTCGATCGTAAAGAACACCGCCATAAACTTCATCACCTCAGAACGCTCATCCGCCATCGACAGATATCCTCCTCCTTTTCAGACATTGACGAATCAACACCGCCTTTTGGGACTTTGTCAATGATCATCATCTTACGGGGTTGGGATATTATTTATATCTGATATTAATCCCTTGATTCATACCTCTAAAAACAATGAACACAGAAAAAACATATTATCAAGTTGATCTATAGATGTTTTTCCTTGTGGGTTAGGAATATATTTTTGAAGATTGTTGTGGGAAATAATGTTTTTAATTATCTTCCTTATCTTCATTTTTTGAGCCAATTGCTACTACACTATCATGGTGGGTGTGGTCCAAACAAACATGGCATGACCCCTCTACTGTACTTCTTGAATGATGTTTTCTACGCGAAGGAAGAAGGTGGATTTTTTCCACGGTGATGTTTGGAGATCCATCTCTAATCCTCCAATAACCCCCTTCATTTTTCCTCAAAAACGAGAAATAGAGCTCCTACAACCTTTGAAAAACCGTAAATCCCATGTGAGCATCGAGTGGGAGGAAAAATGGGGGAAATATGGGAATTCCCAAGTGGCCCGGGACTTAAAACCCTAATTTTTTAAGTTGTCACACGGCTTGGACGCACGGTTTGGGAAACCGTGTCCCAACCGTGCGGTAGTCATTGTCCCACCTGGGGAGCTCACATGGCTGGGATGCATGGTTTGGGAAACTGTGTGCCAACCGTGCGGTATCCACTGCCCCACCCAGGGACTTCGCACGACTTGGCCGCATGGTTTGTCCAGACCATGCGGCAACCTTGCGCCCCTGCACAAACCTCCATAACATTAGCACCAAGCGTCTGTTTGACGAACCACCTATGGAAATGGAAATCGTGGAACAAGAACGTTCTTTTGGCATACTCCACTTGAGGTTTGCACACAGTTGGGATACGATTGGTTTGGTTTGAACCTAAAAACCAACTGGTCCCCTAGAACGGAAATTCCAATAACTCACAGACCAAGAGTCAGATTTATGCTTCTTCTATTGCGTTGAGATCCCCATGATGAGGCGGAAATTTGAGATACATCTACTTGGGACTTCGTGACAGTTGGAGTATCGACTAGTAGCTCATGGAGTGGATCCTCCTGAAGACGAGCGAGCTGAGTATGGAGACCTAGTAACTGGCTGATACCTAACGACTACTGACCTTTAGACTCGGAGTGTTTCAACTCGCCCAATAGAGAGGGCCTCTGTGTGACGCAACAGACCCTCAGTGGGGAGTGCCTCTATGTGACACAGCAGACCCACGATACTCAATAGGAGGAGTACGTCAGCAGGCTATGAGGGGGAGCACCTATGTGTGAGTGTGACAGACCCACAATGGGGATCGCCATTGTGTGACGCAGCAGACCCATAGTACTCGACAGGATGAGTACCACAACTTTCCACGAAGGTGGGAAGCACCTCTGTGTGAAGTGGAAGGCCCATTGTACTCGATAGAGGTAGAGTACACAATCAGCTGAGGTTCTGACAGTGTGACTGGGAGTGTTACATGTTACCACCCCTAAAACAAATCCAGGTTTTGAGCTGAATCAGTGACTTTTGTGTTTACCTCATGATTGAGATGGGTTACTAGATAACTTAGGTATATGTGTGGGTATATACATAAGTAAGGGTTATCTGTTGTTTCTTTCCATTATGGTTTATCCTTGTTGGATATTGTGAGACCCTAAGGGTCTCGGGGTCCCTACTGGGTATCGTTATACTCACTCCTGCATGGGCTATGCACGCACTTCATTGTGTTGGTTGAAGATGATGGACAACGTTGATCGAGGCAGAGAGAAGTAGGACTGGACGGTACCCAAAGGTTGACCACTCAGCGTGACAGTACACGGAGAGGACGGTCGAACATGGAGTTATGTGGAGGCCATCAGTACCTACCCTTAAAGTAGGAACACCAGAGGACGATTCGGTAGCTATTTTACTTTTCTTCTATTGTACTCTCATTTCTGTTGTACATGTACTCTCTTGTAGGGCTTGTATTTCCGGCCCCTTTACTTTCAACACTCTCTTTTGTATACAATTTTTACTTGGTTTTTTACTTCCAGTTGCGTACTTTGTTGTGTTTTTTAACTGTTATAAAGGAAATTCCTTCCCAATTAAGGGATTTACGCCTTTGGTACTAGTTTCCAGCCCCTGGCCTATGGAAGGCGGGCGTGGGGTAGTAACGATACACGCCCTAGGGGATAGGTCGTGACAAATTGGTATCATAGGACTCAGTTCTACAACATAACTTAGGACATTGATAATTTTTTTCTATGAAGCAATAGTGTTAAGGGTAATAAGTGTGGTTTTTAGTGCATGGAGTCCATTGTTGGTTTGGGCGGCCGACGTATCTATACACCAGGACCCTGACTACTGATTTCCGACTTAGTGCATGAAAACACTGGTTGTGTGTGTGTTTTCAAAAGCTGTTTTTAAGTCAGCTCAACCAGGTCATCTCACTATGTATAATCATTTGACCATGTAGCATCTATTTCTTTCAGGATGCCTCCCTTTAGAGCCCTGATAGTCGTACGCTCTGACAGCCCAATGAGCGACGAGGCCTCGGTGAAGAGCCCTTTACCAGTAAAGGCACCAGCGGTACCACTTCTCGTTGGTCCCATGGTGCCACCATCCCCAGAAACAGATGATGCAAGCCTCTTGAGTGCATTGCATGAGTTCCAGCACCAGAGGCCACCCAGGTTCTGGGGAGAGACGGACCCACAGGCGGCTGAGGATTCGTTGGAGGTTTTGGTGAGAGTCTTCAAGCTTGTAGGGACACCAGAAGACTACATTGTGATCCTTTATTCCAATATCCTTCAAACAGGAGCATGTAGATAGTGGATCCTGATGCTCTAGGTACATGTTGAGTTGACACTTCTTTAGACAGACTACAAGAGCCTATTCCGGGCAGAGTTTGTAATAGCCACCCTTCAAGAAGTGCGGATACAGGAGCTACTTCATCTACAGCAGGGCATCATGACAGTAGCACAGTACTCGGAAAGGTTCACTAACCTCTCTTTATATTCCATGGATATGGTACGGGACACATTCTTCATGGCCTGGACCTTCGATCAGGGGATCTGGAAAGATATCATAGCCTTGATGATCTCCCTCAGCATCTCAACACAGGTTGGGGTGTTAGGGAGAGACCTCCTAGAGGAGAGTTTCTTTGCTGAGTAGTCACCAATTGTGAGACCCACCACTAGTTGACTTCAGTGGAGTCTTTTGTAGCTGGTAGTAGAATAATTATTCAGAGGTCCAAGAGGACCTAACCCCTGAGTGGGAGACTGCATGACTCAGGATCAACCGTTCGGGGCACCCGGGGCAGTGACTTACCTTCTAGGAGCAGGAGTGTTACTCATGCGGTGGGCAGGGTCACATGGCTCGTGACTGTCTGACCCGCCATTCAGATGATCAGTAGATAGTTTAGGGACCTTCCAGGTAGAGGAAAATCTTTGATCGAGGTGGTCTGTGGGGTGTAGTTGGACGTGGAAGAGGATCTGGTCAAGTAGCTCGCGGTGGACGATGTTACGAGGTGTTACCACCACCACCACCACCAGGAGGACCACCCTGACCGCATTGAACGGGTGTACAGGGGAGAGCCCAACATCAGGCAGCTGAGGCCTCTGACCATGTTGCTCTGGATTTGATTTGAGGTACGATCTGTGTCTACTCCACCATAGCTACTATTTTTATAGAAACAAGTTTCAGTCATTCATTCATAGACACTGACATCGTTCGGATCTTGAAAATTCCGACAGAGCCGTTGGCTCGATCCTTATGGCTAGAGAATCCTACGAGAGTAGACTCGATGATTATGCACTGGTGTTGGCAGAGTGAGCTTACTCAAAGAGGTGAGAGATTCGACTGGGATCTCCTCATAGTGGCGTCGAGGCCTTACGATGTCATCTTGGGTATGGACTGGTTATCTAAAGTCTATGCTCAAATTGACTGTATTAGGTGAAAAGTGTGGTGTGTCTGCACGGATGGGACCAAGTTCATCTTCACTGGTGAGAAGAGAACCTTTGTAGCATAGGACGGACTTACTCAGAGCAGGGTACAGCTGATCACTCACAAGTTTTCTTGACTTACCCTCAGAGCAGTTGATGTGGAGAGTCCAACTTATCCTGTAGTGGTGGACCAGTATGCAGATATTTTCCCTGACGATGTCCCAGGACTACCTCCTCGTAGAGAGGTGTACTTATACATTGACATGTACCTTAGGATGACACATATATCTACTCTATAATAACGGATGGCTTCCACTGAGCTTCGTGAGCTGCGGGTACAGCTGGAGGACTTGCAAGAGAATCAATTCATCCAGTCTAGTGTTTCTCCCTAGGCACCCCTGATTCTGTTCACCAAGAAGGCAGATGGTAGCTTGAAGCTTTGTGTTGACTGTGAAGAAAACGTACCCACTCCTGATGATTGACGACCTCTTTGACCAGTAGAAGGGAGCATGGTGGTTCTCGAAGATAGACCTCATACCAGGCTATCACCAGCTCAGATATCGAGATGAGGATGTGCAGAAGAAGGCCTTCAGGTGTCGGTATGGCCAATATGAGTTCTTGGTTTTTCCATTCGTCATAAAAAAACTCTAGTAGTGTTCATGTGTCTCATGAACAGGATCTTCCAGCCATACCTCAATCACTTTGTCGTGGTCTTCATCGATGACATTCTGATCTACTCTACCACAAAGAAGGAGCATGCCTACCATTTGAAGGTGGTACTGGACACACGCCGAGAGCACCAGCTTTATGGTAAGATCTTGAAGTGCCAGTTTTGGATTCAAGAGGTTCACTTCATGGGTCATATCATCTCGGAGGCTAGAGTTGGAGTAGATCCAGCGAAGATTGAAGTGGTACTTGTTGGGATCCACCCAGGAGTGTGACAGAGGTACGAAGTTTCCTAGGCTTGGATGGGTACTACCAGAGGATAATTCCAAAATTCTACAAAGTTGCAGCACCACTATCAACCTTGAAGAAGAAGGGGAAACCCATCATGTGTTTGGAGAGATGTCGGTAGAGATTTTAGAAGCTGATGAAGAGGCTGACTAGCACCCCCATCGTGAGGCTTCCAGAGGAGGGCGTAGGGTACGTAGTTTACTGCGATGCATCAGGGACCGGACTTGGGTGTGTCCTGATGCAGGAGCGAGTAGTGATCGCATATGGTTCTCAGTATCTGAGATAGCATGAGAAAAACTAAACTACCCATGACCTGGAGTTAGCAGTAGTGGTCTTTTCCTTCAAGATGTGGCGGAACTATATGATGTGCGAACGTTTTACCGTGTACTCTGATCACAAGAGTCTCTGGTATATCTTCTCTCAGAAGGACCTAAACCTGAGACAACAGCGATGGCTTGAATTCCTGCAGGACTATGACTTTGAGATAGTCTATACTTCTTGTAAGTGAAACATTGTTGTGGATGATCTCAGTAGGAAATATAGTATACAACTGTTTTGAGAGGCGACAGAATAGTTGGCTGCCTTACAGATATCCTTTGTGGATTGGGATGGAGCATCCTATCTCCAGTATCTTTGTAACACCCCAAGTAAGTAATGAATAATAAATATTTTTATCTATGTCTATTAATGAACTAGATAGTGTTTTAGAGGCTTAAAATGAAAATAAAATCCAATCTTAAGCATGGAATACACTAATATTCTTAAAAGATAGTTTTACTACCTTTTGATGGAAAACCCATTTAAAATCTATCTTTTGACAATTTTATAAGCTATGTTTGTCAAAATAAAATTATTATTTATGATTGGGATATCAAAATTTACTTTGTCTAAATTTTTGGTATTTTTCCGATAAAGTTCATTTTTTAATGAATAGTGAAAAATGTTGTATTTTAATTCAAAACCTCTTTTTAATCTAATTTATTTATATGATCAGATTATCTTTTGAATTTGTTTTGAAGTAAAATTAGAATATATTTTTACCATTTTATCTAATGATGGTCATTGGAATCAATTTCACTTTGAAATTGGACTTAAACTGGTATCAATCTTTTGATACTTATTGTTTCATAAAAACACGCTATTTGTCATGACAGCGGGAATTAATTATTAAATTAATTAATGTGACTTATATGTTTTGAATTTTTAAAAATAGACTTCATTTTTGAATTCGGAATATCAAATATAGCTTAGGGTGAATTTTTGGTAATTTTCTGAAAAACTTCAATTTTTGATGAATAGTGAAACCACTAAGTGGTACTTATAAAAACTGATTTTCCGTTTAAATGAAATTTTTCCACCATTGTGTTTTGAATTTCAAAAATCTGACATACATGGTTTTCATTAAGAATTAAAATGTGGTTCAATGAGATTAAAATAATTTTTTGGTGAATAGTAACTTATTAAGTTTTTAATCGCGATTAGTGGTAATTAGTGTAGTTTAAGGTAAAAATAATGCTTTAATAATATAAAATAACCTAGACACATGTCCTACCCACATTGGTTGTGTCATGGACGACCAAGAAAAGACATGGGTCAACTTGGGTACCCCATGGAGCCACTTTGGTTGGGAAATGACATAAATAACTTTTTATTTAATGTAAAAGTAAAAATGACACAAACATAATATGTTTTACAAAAAAAATTTTACATGGGGTTATAAAGATCCGATTTTTGATTATAAATAGTCATTGGAAAGAAAAAACGATTTCCTACATCATAGTATTTTTTTATAATTTTTAGACATTATATAAATTAAATTATTTATGACATCATGATGATGCAGCGATGACCTCATTATTTAACGATTTAAATAAAATGGAATGTTAATGTAAAATATAAAACCTACACATGGCCAAAACCAATTAGATGAGTGTATTTCGAACCCTTATCACCATATCCTCGAATTATATCAGTGTGGGACCTTTTGAATTCGAAAATCGTTTTAAAATAAAGTAACTTATCTTTACTTTCCAAGAGTGCCCCTCCTCTCCTCTTATAAAAGGCCCCCACCTCTACGTCTTTTACCACACTCCCAAAGCATTTGGCTCAGCCAAACCCTGCCCATTTTGGCTCTCCACATCCCTCTCTTACTCCTTGAAGCCTCACTTTTGGCAGAAGTCTTCCCAAGGAAGCCTTTGAGCTCAAACTAAGCGGAGTTACCCGATTTTAAGGTAATGTCTTCTTTTGAGTCCTTTTGTTTTATTTTTCTTCTCCAACCCCCTAAATTCTTTTTATTCTTTTCTTTTGTAACAAATCCAGTATCCTAAAAATACTAGGATGTTTTTATAAGAAGGATCTGAGCTACACTTACACACACCTACATCTAATGGTTAACGAATATACTGTTTCTGTGGATGGCGAATTTCTGCATCCCGAAACGATGATTGTTCAACATTCTTTTAACACCTTCAAAGGTGGGAATTATGATGACACTATATTTATATATGATATATAATATGTTTATGTTTTCCTTAAGCTTCTGTATTTTTCATTTTGGGCATACCTTTATAGTTTCCATTATGGGTAAACACGATATCTTCATTTAAGGAAGTGCGGACTACCGCCCCCTCAAAGTGATGTGATTCATTAATGCCATATGTGGGACGTGTAAAGGATGGATTTAAAGTTATTATATATGATGTTATACTGTAATTATAATACACATCTATGTCATTATTATTTTTTTCCATTAAAGTATGAGATAGAAATGAAAGTAGCGTTCATGCGTACGTACGGCTTACCGTCTCCATGAACGGTACATTTCATTTCTTATACCCAAATGTAATGTAATATTAAAAGTACTTGTATATAATGGATATATATAATGAATGATATGTCTAAATGATGAATATAATTATGGAATTAAAATATACATACCTCTCATTTATTTTTAATTCCATTAATATGAGAAAGAAATGAAAGTAGCGTTCATGCGTACGTACGGCTTACCGTCTCCATGAACGGTGCATTTCATTTCTTACCTATAAATGATTATGTAATATTATAAATACATGTATATGCTGGATATATATGATATATATGATATCCAAATCAGGAATTTCATTCTGGATATAAAGAACCTTTTACCACATGAACAACATGTAATTGTAAGAAGTCCACTTTCGACTTAAGAACCAAATATCGACAAAAGAAACATTATTAACTTAAATGGTTACATAATGTTTATAACATGGAAATAAGTGATATAAAAGGAATAATGAACTCTAAAAAAGATCTTAATAAATTAGAAATTAACTCAAGTTTATTATTCAGGATGTTAAAGAACGATCGAGTCAAGTCGGACCCGAGGTAAGGGACTTCGTCTCAATCTCCTTTCATTGAGGCATATTTCGTTTTATACACAACTTTCTTTTATACGGTGTATAAACCCCTTTGACTTTTACTTTTATACAAAAGGAATCTTTTTCTACGAAGCGTTTTACTAAACGACAAAAAGGAATGTTTTTTTAATGTGCGTGGTGACAACGACCTTTTCCGCCGCCGCGAGTATTATTTGGTCTTTGGCTTCCTCAACAAGCCGTAATGTTTTTAGAATAAAATAAATACCATATACTCTTTTATGTATTTTGGTATTGAAAATTGTTTTGATAAAGGATTCTATTATGTCAATATATTTATGATATATTGTGATTGAAATGTGGAAATGTTATCATTCCTTTATATTGGTTTTATGTTTTATGATTTTATATTGGTACTTGGACATTTAAACGGGTGGTTACGTTATAAACCATATGACGGGTGGTGCCGTGAATACCAGGACGGGTGGTTACGTTATAACCTCCAATGCATTGGGTATGGAAGTCGGCCGTATGGCTATTCCATTAAGTATGTATGGAAATTGGCCGTATGGCTATTCCATTAAGTGATATGTGTGGAAGTCGACCGTATAGTTATTCCACTTAAGTATGTTTATGTCCCAAGTTACCTTTATATATGTTATGTGTTCTTTATATGGGTTTAATGGTAATCCTTTCGTTACAAAAAGGTTAGTAATGATACTTTATTCAGTGAAGAGTTTTTACTACTTCAGAAAGGTGAAGGTATTACATTGATAGAGTATTCATGGTTTAATTTATGTTTGAAAAACTAACAGTTTTCATTCCTTGTGTATACCTTACTGAGCTTTTTATGCTCACCCCAAGTTTTTTGAAATGTTTTTCACAGGACTTAATGTGGAATAAGGTCAAGGATGGGATCAAGGGAATGTCATGCTATATAAAACATGGAACTAGACATGTTTCTTTTTAAGAGTTTTTTTTATTATGGAAACTTAGTAGAAGTGTCTACCTTGTAATCTTTTGAGATTTAATAGTTATGTTCTAATTCTCTAAAACTCTAAACCTGAAAAGATCCTCAATGTGAATTATTCATTTAATTCAATATTAACTAAGTTTTAAGGCTGGGGCCTTATAGTTGTTATCAAAGGTCGGTTTAGACAACTTTAGGAGTTAGAAAAGTGTTAAATTATAATATGATTGAAATGATATAGCAATTACGGATTACCATGTTGCTTCACCTAAGATATTTCTATGTTCAGAATGGTTTTCCGCAGAGGAAACAAAGAAGCTATGTTGGGACGACATCAGGAGGAAGACAACATTCCAAATCAGCAACCTGAGATGGTCGGAATCGGAACTGAACCGTTTGTTGCAGTGATGGCACAATTGACACAGGCTATAAATGGTGGTGGTATCCATGCACGAGATCATCCAGATCAACCGTAGAGGAACATGTCAGTGGTGGAACATTTCATGCGGCAACATCCCCCATCATTCAGAGCATCATCTTACCTTGTGCAAGCTGAAGGGTGGATTAAAGCACTGGAGAAGATTTTTGATGTCATGGGGTGTTCAAAACATCAAAAGTTTAGTCTTGGTGTTTACCGTTTTGAAGGTGAAGCTGATCAGTGGTGGTCGATGGTGAAAAATATCAGAGATAGTGATGAGATTGAGGATCTTCACCGGGACGAATTCAAAGGTATGTTTCTTGAGAAATATTTTCCTAAGGTGGTTCGTCTTAGGATGGAAAAACAGTTCCTAGAATTGAGGCAGGAGGATGATTCAGTGGCTGCTTATGAAGCGAAGTTCACTTGATTGGAAAGGTATGCTCCAAACTTCATACGAGATCTTGATAGTAAAATAAACCGTTTTTACTCAGGGTTAAAGCCAAAGTATCGAAGGGCTTTAGCTTCTCGTGAGTTCAAAAGTTATGAAAAACTTGTTCGATGTGCGGAGAAGGTGGAAATGGAGTTTGCCGATGATCAGGTGTTCTATGAAAAACAACAGAATAAGAGGTCTAGTTGGCAGGAAAAGGGGAAGAATTCATCAAAGAAGCAAGGAGGTAAGAAAACCAAATATTCATCCTGTGAGAAGTGTGGTAAAATGCATCCTGGAGAATGTTTATCCAAGTCTGGTAAGTGCTTTCGGTGTGGTAAGTTTGGTCATAGTGCTCGTAACTGTAAGGAAGATGATCAAGCAGGCAATGAAAAGCCCACGGTAAGATGTTTTAAGTGTAACGAAATGGGTCATTATGAAAACGAGTGTCCAACGAAGAACTCAACTGGGGGAATGCAGCCAGACTACAAGCAGAAAGGGGTGGTGAAATCATTTGCAACAACTTCATCAGATATTGGGCCATCGAATGAAGTGGTATCAGGTACACTATTTGTTTGTTCAGATTATGCCAATGTGTTGTTTGATTCAGGGTCTACACATTCTTTCATTTCTGAGAAGTTTTCTAGTAAATTGGAAATTCCATATCAAGATATGAATCCTGAACTTATGGTAAAAACATCCGGAGGGAACGTTGAGACAAAAAGGAATTATAAGATCCTTCCTATCCTTGTGTGTGGAGAGAATCTACCAACAAACCTTATTGTTTTGCCTCTAGTAGAGTTTGATGTTATTTTGGGCATGGATTGGCTTTCTGTTTATCATGCTAAGGTAGACTGCAGAGATAAAATGGTTTCTTTTCAGAAATATTTTCAGTTTGGGTACAAGAATGAACCTTTGATTTTGATAACATATCAGGAAGTTGAGAAACTAGTAAAATATCGAAATGAATGTTACCTTGCACATATTGTTGAAAATAAAGGAACTGTTCAGATTAATGATGTGCCAGTGGTAAATGAGTATCTTGATGTTTTTCCTGATGAGTTGCCTGGTATTATTCATGATCGAGAAGTTGAATTTACTGTTGACTTAGTCCCTGATTCTAATCCAATTTCAAAACCCCCTTATCGAATGGCTCAAGTTGAACTTTTATAGTTAAAGAAACAATTGCAGGAGTTATTAGATAAAGGTTTCATTCGACCTAGCACATCACCATGGGGTTCTCCTGTCTTGTTTTTTAAAAAGAAAGATGGATCAATGAGACTTTGCATTGATTATTGAGCCTTGAATAATATTACTGTTATGAACAAGTATCCTTTGCCTCATATCGATGATTTGTTTGATCAGCTCCAGGGAGCTCAGTATTTTTCGAAGATTGACTTGAGGTCGGGGTACCATCAGTTGAAAGTAAAAGAAGCAGACGTTCCGAAGACTGTGTTCCATACTAGATATGGCCATTATGAATTTGTAGTTATGCCTTTTGGGTTAACCAATGCACCTGCTGTATTCATGGACCTTATGAATAGAATTTTCCATGAGTTCTTGGATAAGTTTGTGGTTGTTTTCATCGATGATATTTTGGTGTTTTCTAAAAGTAAAGAGGAGCATGAAAGTCATTTAAGGGTTATCTTGCAAACCTTAAAAGAAAAGAAACTATATGGAAAATTCAGAAAGTGTGAGTTTTGGTTACAACAAATTTCTTTCCTGGGTCACATTGTTTCAAAAGATGGCATAACTGTTGATCCTACTAAAACAAAAGTTGTTGAAGAATGGCCAAGACCCACAAATGTAACCGAGATTCGTAGTTTTCTTGGTTTGGAAGGTTACTACTGAAGGTTGGTTGAAAATTTTTAATGGTTATCTAGTCCAATGACTAAGCTAACTCGGAAGGGTGTTAAGTTCATATGGACAAAAGAATGTGATGATTGTTTTCAGGAGTTGAAGAGAAGATTGGTGAATGCTCCGGTTTTGGCACTTCCTTCCAGGAATGGTGAGTTTGTTATATACTGTGATGCTTCGTTGAAGGGACTTCGCTATGTCCTTATGCAGAATGATCAGGTAATTGCTTATGCTTCCCGACAGTTGAAAACTCATGAGGTAAATTACCCTACACATGATTTGGAGTTAGCTGCTGTTGTCTTTGCTTTAAAAATTTGGAGGCATAATTTGTATGGAGTAAAGTGTGAAATATATACTGATCAAAAAAGTTTAAAGTATATATTCACTCAGAAATAATTGAACATGAGACAGAGGAGATGACTGGAATTAATCAAGGATTATGATTGTACAATTCATTACCATCCGGGAAAAGCAAATAAAGTGGCTGATGCTTTGAGTCGAAAAAGTAATGATTCGTTAGAAATGTTGTGTTTGGAACGTGATCCTTTGGTTAAAGATTTGATGAACTTTGGCATAGAAGTTGTTGGTACAGGATGTTCTTCTGTTTTGTTTCAGGTATCAGTGAAATCTTCTCTATCAGACAGAATCAAGCAAGCACAGAAGCAAGACAGTGAGTTGCAGAAAAAGGTAGAGCTGGTTCAGAAAGGTAAGTTTCCTGAATTCAACATTGATAGTGATTGTGTTTTGAGGTTTGGGAAGAGATTATGTGTGCCTTGTGATTCACAGTTGATGAATGATTTGTTATGTGAGGCTCATAGTTCCCCGTTTCCAGTTCATCCTGGCAGTACTAAGATGTACAGAGATACGCGGGAGTATTACTGGTGGGATGTAATGAAAAGAGATATTGCTGATTTTACTGTGAAGTGTTTGACTTGTCAGCAGGTTAAAGAAAAGCGGCAGTTACCTAAAGGGATGCTTCAGCCTTTACCAGTGCCAGAGTGGAAATGGGAAAACATATCCATGGACTTTGTTGTGGGATTACCGAGGACATCTTGAGGTAATAATGCAATCTGGGTTATTGTTGATCGCTTGACTAAATCTGCTCATTTCCTTGCTATAAGATATACTTTTCCCCTAGATCAACTTTCCTGTTTGTATCTTCAAGAGATAGTCAGGTTACATGGAGTTCCCCTCTCCATTGTATCTGCTCGTGATCCCAGGTTCACATCTAACTTTTGGAAAGGCCTTCAGAAGTCGTTGGGTACTGAATTAAATTTTAGTACAGCTTTTCATCGTCAATCAGATGGGCAGTCATAACGAACAATTCAGACCTTGGAGGATATTCTACGAGCTTGTTCGATGGATTATCAGGGAATTTGGGACCAACATCTTTCTTTGGTTGAGTTTTCTTATAATAACATATTTCATTCCAGTATATAGATGGCACCATTTGATGCATTATATGGGAAGCGGTGTCGAACTCCAGCATTTTGGGATGAAGTGGGTGAAAGGAAGCTGATGGGACCAGAATTGGTAGAAGAGATGGTAGAAAAAGTTTAGTTGATTCAGAAACAAATGAGAACATCTCAGAGCAGGCAGAAGAGTTATGCAGATAACCGGAGGAAGGATCTATCTTTCGAGGTAGGTGATCATGTTTTTCTCAAGGTTTCTCCTTGGAAAAGTGTGATAAGATTTGGTAAGAAAGGAAAGTTGAGTCCAAGGTTTATTGGACCATATGAAATTCTGAAGAAAGTTGGATCAGTTGCTTACCGAGTGGCTTTACCTCTGAGTTTATCTTAGGTACACAATGTTTTTCATGTTTCGATGTTGAAGAAGTATATGCCAGATCCATCTCATGTTTTGAGTCCAGAGGTAGTTCAGCTGGAGAGAACCTATCTTATGAGGAACAACCGTTCCAGATTCTTGACTACAGGGAGCAAGTGTTACATAATAAGGTGATTAAGCAGGTAAAGGTTTTGTGGAAAAACCACATGATGGAAGATGCAACATGGGAATCTGAAAATGCAATGAGGGATAAGTACCCCCATTTGTTTGATAAGTAAATAAATTGTGGGGACGCAATTTTCTAAAGGGGGGAATGATGTAACATCCCAAGTAAGTAATGAATAATAGATATATTTATCTATGTCTATTAATGAACTAGATAGTGTTTTAGAGGCTTAAAATGAAAATAAAATCCAATCTTAAGCATGGAATACACTAATATTCTTAAAAGATAGTTTTACTGCCTTTTGATGGAAAACCCTTTTTCAATCTATCTTTTGACAATTTTATAAGCTATGTTTGTCAAAAAAATTATTATTTATGATTGGGACATCAAAATTTACTTTGTCTGAATTTTTGGTATTTTTCCGATAAAGTTCATTTTTTAATGAATAGTGAAAAATGTTGTATTTTAATTCAAAACCACTTTTTAATCTAATTTATTTATATGATTAGATTATCTTTTGAATTGTTTTTGAAGTAAAATTATAATATATTTTTACCATTTTATCCAATGATGGTCATTGGAATCAATTTCACTTTGAAATTGGACTTAAACTGGTATCAATCTTTCGATACTTATTGTTTCATAAAAACACGCTATTTGTCATGACAGCGGGAATTAATTATTAAATTAATTAATGTGACTTATATGTTTTGAATTTTGAAAAATATACTTCATTTTTGAATTCTGAATATCAAATGTAGCTTAGGGTGAATTTTTGGTAATTTTCTGAAAAACTTCAATTTTTGATGAATAGTGAAACCACTAAGTGGTACTTATAAAAACTGATTTTCCGTTTAAATGAAATTTTTCCATCATTGTGTTTTGAATTTAAAAAATCCGACATAAATGGTTCTCATTAAGAAGTAAAATGTGGTTCAATGAGATTAAAATTATTTTTTGGTGAATAGTAACTTATTAAGTTTTTAATCGCGATTAGTGGTAATTAGTGTAGTTTAAGGTAAAAATAATGCTTTAATAATATAAAATGGCCTAGACACATGTCCTACCCTCATTGGTTGTGTCATGGCCGACCAAGACAAGTCATGGGTCAACTTTGGGACCCCATGGAGCCACTTTGGTTGGGAAATGACATAAATAACTTTTTATTTAATGTAAAAGTAAAAATGACACAAACATAATATGTTTTACAAAAACAATTTTTAAATTGGGTTATAAAGATCCGATTTTTGATTATAAATATTCATTGGAAAGCTAAACCGATTTCCTACATCATAGTAGTTTTTTTATAATTTTTATACATTATATAAGTTAAATTATTTATGACATCATGATGATGCAGCGATGACCTCATTATTTTATGATTTAAATAAAATGGAAAGTTAATGTAAAATATAACACCTACACATGGCCAAAACCAATTGGATGAGGGGATTTCGAACCCTTATCACCTTATCCTCGAATTATATCAATGTGGGACTTTTTTAATTCTAAATGTTTTTTAAAATAAAGTAACTTATCTTTACTTTCCAAGAGTGCCCCTCCTCTCCTCTTATAAAAGTCCCCCACCTCTACCTCTTTTCCCACACTCCCAAAGCATTTGGCTCGGCCAACCCCTGACCATTTTGGCTCTCCAAATCCCTATATTACTCCTTGAAGCCTCACCTTGGGCAGAAGTCTTCCCAAGGAAGCCTTTGAGCTCATACTAAGGGGAGTTACCCGATTTTAAGGTAATGTCTTCTTTTGAGTCCTTTTGTTTTATTTTGCTTCTCAAACCCCCTAAACTCCTTTTATTCTTTTCTTTTGTAACAACTCCACTATACTCAATATACTAGGATGTTGTTATAAGAAGGATTCGAGCTACACTTACACACACCTACATCTAATGGTTAATGAACATACTGTTTCTGTGGATGGCGAATTTCTGCCTCCCGAAACGATGATTGTTCAACATTCTTTTAACACCTTCAAAGGTGGCCATTATGATGACACTATATTTATATATGATATATAATATGATTATGTTTTCCTTATGCTTCTGAATTTTTAATTTTGGGCATACCTTTATGGTTTCCATTATGGGTAAACACGATATCTTCATTTAAGGAAGTGCGGACTACCGCCTCATCAAAGTGATGTGATTCGTTAATGCCATATGTGAGATGTGTAAAGGATGGATTTAAAGTTATTATATATGATGTTATACTGGAATTATAATACACCTCTATGTAATTATTATTTCTTTCCATTAAAGTATGAGATAGAAATGAATGTAGCGTTCATGCGTACGTACGGCTTACCGTCTCCATGAACGGTACATTTCATTTCTTATCCCCAAATGTAATGTACTATTAAAAGTACTTGTATATAATGGATATATATAATGAATGATATATCTAAATGATGAATATAATTATGGAATTAAAATATATATACCTCTCATTTATTTTTAATTCCATTAATATGACAAAGAAATGAAAGTAGCGTTCATGCGTACGTACGACTTACCGTCTCCATGAACGGTGCATTTCATTTCTTACCTCTAAATGATTATGTAATATTATAAATACATGTATATTCTGGATATATATGATATATATGATATCCAAATCAGGAATTTCATTCTGGATATAAAGAACCTTTGACCACACGAACAACATGTAATTGTAAGAAGTCCACTTTCTACTTAAGAACCAAATATAGACAAAACAAACATTATTAACTTAAATGGTTACATAATGTTTATAACATGGAAATAAGTGATATAAAAGGAATAATGAACTCTAAAAAGGTTCTTAATCAAGTAGAAATTAACTCAAGTTTATTATTCAGGACGTTAAAGAACGATCGAGTCAAGTCGGACACAAGGTAAGGGACTTCGTCTCAATCTCCTTTCATTGAGGCATATTTCGTTTTATACACATCATTCTTTTATACGGTGTATAAACCCCTTTGACTTTTACTTTTATACAAAAGGAATCTTTTTCTATGAAGTGTTTTACTAAACGACAAAAAGAAATGTTTTTTTAACGTACGCGGTGACAACGACCTTTTCCGCTGCCGCGAGTATTATTTGGTCTTTGGCTTCCTCAACAAGCCGTAATGTTTTTAGAATAAAATAAATACCATATACTCTTTTATGTATTTTGGTATTGAAAATGGTTTTGATAAAGGATTCTATTATGTCAATATATTTATGATATATTGTGATTGAAATGTGGAAATGTTATCATTCCTTTATATTGGTTTTATGTTTTATGATTTTATATTGGTACTTGGACATTTTAACGGGTGGTTACGTTATAAACCATATGACGGGTGGTGCCGTGAATACCAGGACGGGTGGTTACGTTATAACCTCCAATGCATTGGGTATGGAAGTTGGCCGTATGGCTATTCCGTTAAGTATGTATGGAAATTGGCCGTATGGCTATTCCATTAAGTGATATGTGTGGAAGTCGACCGTATGGTTATTCCACTTAAGTATGTTTATGTCCCAAGTTACCTTTATATATGTTATGTGTTCTTTATATGGGTTTTATGGTAATCCTTTGGTTACAAAAAGGTAAGTAATGATACTTTATTCAGTGAAGAGTTTTTACTACTTCAGAAAGGTGAAGGTATTACTTTGATAGAGTATTCATGGTTTACTTTATGTTTGAAAAACTAACAGTTTTCATTCCTTGTGTATCCCTTACTGAGCTTTTTATGCTCACCCCATGTTTTTTGAAATGTTTTTCACAGGACTTAATGTGGAATAAGGTCAAGGATGGGATCAAGGGAATGTAATGCTATATAAAACATGGAACTAGACATGTTTCTTTTTAAGAGTTTTTTTTATTATGGAAACTTAGTAGAAGTGTCTACCTTGTAATCTTTTGAGATGTAATAGTTATGTTCTAATTCTCTAAAACTCTAAACCTGAAAAGATCCTCAATGTGAATTATTCATTTAATTCAATATTAAGTAAGTTTTAGGGCTGGGGACTTATAATCTTATATTCACTCATCCACTTCTTTAGCGAGTTAGGGAGCCACAACATGGAGATGCTGACTGTGAGGCACGACATGCCCATATATCCATAGGGCAGGCACCTGATGGATTTTCTTAAGTTGGAGAGCACGTCATCCTCTTCAAGGGACGTACTATGGTACCAGTAGCACTTCAGAAGGATGTTTTGAGGAAGTTCCACACTTCCCCTCTAGTGGTACATCCAGGGGTGGAGAAGATTTATCAGGACCTTAGACGACAACACTGGTGTCCTGGTATAAAGAAGGCAGTAGCTGAGTTTTCTCATGGTGCCTCACTTGTCAGCAAGTGAAGGCAGAGCACCAGGTACCACCAGGCTTGGTTCAGACCATAGAGGTCCTAGGGTGGAATTGGGATGGGATATCCATGGAATTCATTATGGGTCTTCCACGTACAACCAGGAGTCACGATTTGATATGGGTGATTATTGACCGACTCACCAAGTCGGCCCACTTCCTACAAATCAAAGAGCAGGGTTTAGTAGAGAGCTTGGGATGCCTCTATGTAAATGATATTTTTCGTTTACATGGAGTAACTTCTTCTATTGTCTCCAACCATGACGCATGGTTTACTTCCTGACTATGGAAGGGGTTGCAGGAGGATTTTGGGACACTGCTACGTCTGACCACCACCTTCCATCCTCAGATAGATGGTCAGACTGGGAAGACCATCCAGACCCTCAAGGACATGCTCCACACATGTTTTATCGACTTCGATCATAGCTGGGAGGACCACTTACCATTGGTGGAGTTTTCCTACAACAACTTCTATCACTCCACCATCAGTATGGAACCATTTGAGAGGCCTTGTATAGTCGACCTTGCAGATCTCCACTGTGCTGGACAAACCCAGGGGAGTCAGCACTAGTGGGACCAGAGATGGTACATGCTACCACAGAGAAGGTGCAGATCATCCAGGAGCGGATGAAGACTGCACAGAGCAGACAGAAGTCTTATGATGAAAGGATACAGAGACCTCTGAAGTTTGAGGATAGAGACCACGTCTTTCTATGGGTCTCACCTCGACGGGGTCTACAGATATTTGGATGAGGTGTCCAGTTATCTTTGTGATTCATCGGATCTTTCCAAGTCCTCAGTAGAGTAGGCTCAGTGGCTTAACGCTCAGCTCTACCACCTCAGTTGCACCGGGTGCATGACTTCTTCCACGTATCTCAGCTGAGGAGATACGTGCATGACCCATCCCACATAATTGACCATGGAGAGATGGACATCAATGATTGGGAAACTTTCACGGAGGTTCCCGTTGATATTGAGGATCGATAGGAGTGGTTCCTACATGGATGGTCGATACCTCTGGTGCATGTTTGCTGGCAGCAAAAAAACCTCCAGGAGAGAACATTGGAGCGAGAGGCTTAGATGTGTGCTCAGTACCCCCATTTGTTCCCTTAGATCAAGTTATAGATTACGAGGATGTAAAGCCCTGAGGTGGGGAGAATGTAAATACTAGTTATTTCCATGTAATTTTTTTTATAAAATACATGGGAATTTTACAAGTCCGTGAAAATTTACGGTGCTTGATTCTAAGGCCTGGTGTGCCCGGAATCAATTTCTGATGTTTTCTCAGGTACGTTTAGTAAATGTGCAAGTGGGATTTTATAACTTTTGAACTGGTGCTCAGAATTAAAATCAGAGGGCACCATAGAACTCACAGCATCGGTGATTTCTTATTGAGACATTCACCGCAGTTGCATTCTAACAAGAATGGAAGTTATTTTTTGGGGTTTTAAGATAAATAAAATAAAAATAAGGTGATAACTTATTTTTATTTTGTGGTGGTTAAAACCTCAAAGAGGAGGTTAGAGGTGGGGGAAACCACACCATAACAACCGATGAGAGGTTATGGTGGTGGGGACCACCCGCACATAACCTCCCTTGGGAGGATATCCATGGTGGGGCCCACACGGGCTTTAAACCCCCTTTAACCACCATTTATGTGGGGTGAAACTCTCAACCTTTCCCCATTAATTAAATGTTCCAACCCACGCAATTAATTAATTGAACTCTTTCATATAATTAATTGGCACCCTTTTGAATTATTTTGAATTCATGCCAACAATTAAATAATTGACAAATCTATTATTTCGTCTTCGTTAGCAAGCTTCATACTTCTTGTTGGGAGAATTAAAGAGAGGAGGATCTTTTAGAAGAACAACATCTTCCAACAAAGAACACCCCTCTCCATCAAAAAATGGTGAACACCATCTTCGTTCTTTAACTGTCCCAAAAGAGAAGGAGTTAATCGTGAAGAATGCCGTCATCGACTTTGTCACCTCTGAACGCTCATCTGCCAATGACGAATATCCTCCTACATTTCTGACTTTAATGAATAGACGCCGCCTTTCTGAAAATTCTTCAATGATCATCATTTTATGAGGTAGGGAGTTTATTTAAGTATGATATTAATACTTTGATTCTTACCTTCTAAAAAAATAATGCGGAAAAACTTATTATCAAGTTGATCTGCAGATGTTTTTCCTTACAGGTTGGTAATATATTATTGACAAGGGTTGTGGGAAATGATGTTTTTAATTATCATCATTATCTTCATTTGTTGAGCCAATTTCTACCAAACTATTGTGGTGGGTGCAGGCCAAACAAACATAGCCCAACCCCTCTGCCACTCTTCTTGATTGATGTGTTCTACGTGAAGGAAGAAGGCGACTTTTTTTCTGCGGTGATGATGGGAGATCAATCACCGATCCACCAAGAACTCCCTTATTTTTTCCTCCAAAAAGAGAAAAGGAGCTCTCCAAACCACTAAAAAACCATAAATCCCACATGAGCATCGAGTGGGAGGAAGAATGGGGGAATAATGGGAAATCCCGAGTGGCTCGGGACTTAAAACCCTAATTTTTTAAGTGGTCGCACGGCTTGGCCTCACGGTTTGGGAAACCGTGCGCCAACCGTGTGGTAGACACCGTCCCACCTGAGGACCATGCATGGCTTGGACACACAGTTTGGGAAACCGTGCACCAACCGTGCAATAGCCACTTTCACACCCGGGGACTTCGCACGGCTTGGCCGCACAGTTTGTCCAGACTGTGCGCCAACCATGCGCCCCTGCACAAACCTCCATAACTTTGGCACCAGGTGTCCTTTTGACGAACCGCCTACAGAAATGGAAATCATGGAGTGAGACGGTTCTTTTGGAATACCCCATATGATGGTTGGACACAGTTGTGATATGGTTTGGTTGGTTTGAACCTAAAATCCAACCAGGCCCCTGGGACGGAAATTTCAATAACTCACAGACTGAGCGTCCGATTGATGCATCGTATGTTGCATTGTGATCCCTATGACAAGGCGGACCATTGAGGTATTTATAATTCGGACTTCATGATAGTTGGAGTATCAAAAATTATCTCATGGAGTGGATCCTCCTAGAGACGAGCGAGCAGAGTACGGAGACCTAGTAACTGGCTGATACCTGACAACTACTAACCTTTCGACTCTGAGTGTTTTGACTAGCCCAGAGGGGAGCACCTCTGTGTGACGCAGCAAACCTACAATGGGGAGTGCCTCTGTGTGATGCAGGAGACCCACAATACACAACAAGAGGAGTACCTCAGTAGGCTAGGAGGGAGAGTGCCTCTATGTGAGCGTAGAAGACCCACAGTGGGGAGTGCCTCTGTGTGACACAGCAGACCCACAGTACTCGACAGGGAGAGTACCACAGTAGTCCAAGAAGGTGGGAAGTGCCTCTGTGTGATACGGCTGGCCCACTGTACTCGATAAAAGATAAGCACACCATCAGCTGAGGTTCAAACAGTGTGACTAGGAGTGTTACATGTTACCACCCCTAGAATAAAATCCTAGTTTTGAGTTGATTCACGGACTTTGGTGTTTACCTCATGGTTGAGATGGGTTGCTAGATAACTTAGGTATATGTATGGGCATATACCTAAGTAAGGGGTAATTTTTGTTTCTTTCATTTTTGGTTTATCCTTGATGGATATTGTGAGAACTTTTGGGTATTGGGGTCCCTACTAAGTATCGTTATACTCATCCCTACATGGGAAATACCTGCACCTCGTTTTGTTGGTTTCAGATGACAGACAGCGTTGATCGAGGCAGAGAGAAGCAGGACTGCATGGTACTCGGAGGTGGACCACTCGATGTGATGGTACACAGAGTGGATGGACAGACATGGACTGTTGTGGAAGCCATCAGTACATATCCTTTAGCTATGAACACTGTAGGACGTTCCAATAGCTATTTTACTTTTCTTCTGTTGTACTCGCATTTCTATTGTACTTTTACTCTTCTATTGGGATTGTATTTCTGACCCCTTTAATTTCAGCACTCTCTTTTGTATACAGTTTTTACTTGGGGTTTTAATTCCATTTGTGTGCTCTTTTGTGTTTGTTTATTGTTATAAAATCAATGCCTTCCCAGTTTAGGGATTTACACCTTTGGTGCTAGTCTCTATCCCCTGGCCTATGGAAGGCGGGCTTGGGGTAGTCACGATACGGGCCCTAGGGGATGGGTCTTGATAGTTATACCTCATATGAATTTGAAGATAATTATTCTACAATATATGTCAGTCGAAGATCAATTTTTTGGATGATTAAGTATATCATTAATCAAAAAACTGAAATTAAATTTGTAATAGGCAATTTTAATTATGTATTTGACTTATACTTATATAATTTTAAAAACATGGTAAGAAATTATAAATTTGTGTATAATGTAATTTGAAACTTTAAATGAATGATGTATGTGCATAGAAAGGATCTTGTCTAAAATTTCATTCAAGCTAGGAATCAGATTTAGGAGTTGAATGATAAAAATTAGAATTTGGGATCTCAATATTTGAAATAAGCATATAACAAATGGAACATAGAATATCAATAAAAAACATAGAGAACAAGAGAATACATTGACCAGACAATCACATGTGTTGGATGAATTTGGGGAAGAATTTATGGATTTGGAGATTTAGTTATAAGATCTTGAGAATAGGATAATGAGGATATAGAAGACAACGGATGAAAATCTTATAAATGAAATAATTCCAAATTTCTTTTGATGCTTGAAAAAATTAATTTCAAATGTTTTTTCACTATTTAATTAATGGTACATAAATAAATTTTACTAGGATCGAATATTTCCAATCTATCTTACATGTTTTTTGGAATTTTTTTTAAATTGAATGATTGAGATGGATAGAATTATCAAGCTCCACTAAATCTGAATTAAAAACCCAAAGGGAGTATATCATAAAAGAAAAGTTTGTTTTAAAATTTCTATTCTATTTTGTGTTTTTCATTTTTTTTGTTTCATTTTGAAAATATCCAGGGATGATAGATTAAATAATTTTCAAATAAATTATATAATAAATTGAAATACTAAAGAAAAAACTCAAAATTTTAAAGGAAATAAATTTGAGAAAATCTAAGGAGACTAAGTTTGTTTTATCAAACAACATTTTTCATATTATATTATTTTAATTAGAGATTAATGTATTTTATGTCTTTTGGTATTCATTTAGAAAATTAAAAAAGTTGATATTTTTTCAATGTTATGTTTTCCTTGTGTATGAGGGATCTTGATAGGGTTTTAGTTAAATATTAAAGGGGAGAAAAGTAATATCACAAATGTTTTAATCATATTATGCATGGAGTATTATTTCAAATGTTTAGAAAAACATACTTATTTTCTAAATTTTCTTGAAATTTTTCAAAATTTAGATATTGTTGGGTCAAATACATCTTACATATCCCATGTTTTTTAAATTACAATACAATTGATATCTATTTAATCTAACCAGACATGTTTATCAAACATTTATTATGTTCATATTCAATGCTTTTTTTCTTGATCTGATGAGCCAAATTTTGATGTATATATATGGAAACATACAAGATAATTATTATGGAATATAGAGTTAAACATATCATAAAATATAAATTGTGGGTCCATCCATTGGAAAATGGGGAGTTTTATTTAATACAACTACAATTAAACCCAATAAACTCAAAACCATTCTATTTGAGTTTTTTAGTGAATTACTATAAATTAAATGTGGTGTTTCATGGAATTGAAGTAGTTACCTTGATATAGATAGAAGTTTCTTTCAATTTGGAGACAATTTGTGAATTTTTTTAATATAATTTTTTTATGTCAAATATTTCCTTATTCAAAAAAATATTTATTAATATATTTTAAAATATTCATATTAAATATCCCTATTCAAACCCATTGAACATTACTGTAAATATTTTTATTCCAGTTCTTGTCTTGTCACCACTCTTAAGAATCTTTATAAAATGATTATTAAGGTTTTTAGAATATCTTTAATTTTTTATAAAATCATCGAGAAATATAAGAGTTTCATATACTTATCTCTTCATATATATTAAAATAATTTTTTATTTATCTCTTTTAATTTTAGATTCTTATTTATTTATTCTACTATGAATATTATATATTCTTATTTTAAAGTACTGTTCTCATTGTTTTCTCAAACCCATTCATTAGACTCCCTTTATTAGTCTGTAATGTTACTAGATCATTTTATCTTCATTTTTGATATTCCATTACATATATTATTTATAAATTATTAAGTATATCATGTATTTATGGTAATATAGATAATAAATTACTAAAAATAAACCTCTTATATAGGTGGTCTAAGATATTTCTAATTCAAAATTTACAGGGACCGGAGTGAAATTACCATTCGTATAAGTAGAACCAACCCTCACCATTGATGCCCAAAAAAATTCAGAGTTATTTATTAATAAATTTTTCATACCCAATGTGAATCATATATATTACCAAAACCCATAGAATAGTTATGATTGATATTTTTGTTAACCAAGTTTTGAAGGAGATGAGCATATTATAAATATTTAGTGTGGCAAGATTTTTTCCCACGATGAGAGATGAAAATTAAAATTTTATTATCTATATTTCACTGAATTTAACATCATTATTAATTCAAAACCATGGTAATTAATAATATTTATGTTAGTTTTTAGATTTTAAAAATCATTGAAAATTGGATTTAATATCTTTTTTATATTTTTCAATTATATAATTTATATAAAAATCAAACATTAGTTTTTCAATAAAGGAAATTTCTTTTTTTAAGGTAGTAATTTTTTTTAAATTGGTTTTGTAAATTTTCAATCAACATGGGAAATCCATTATTTGTATATTTAAAGGAAATTTGGTTATTCATTTTTGAAGTTAATTTCAAAATTAAAATTTTAAGTGGAATGAATCTGGATTTTTCACTATGTCATTCATTTTAAATTAATTGAAATCCCTAAATAAATTTTGTTTTAGAAATTTGGAAATACATTTTATATTTTTAATTGTCTTAATCAAATCCGTGACTAATTTTAAAGTTGGTTTAATTTTTAATTTTAATGTTTTTATTAATTATTTTAAATCCTCGCTATAAGTAAATATATATTGTGATTTCAAATGATGATTTCCATTTAAAATTGAATATTTTAAAATATAGATTTAATTTTGATTTAATTTATGATGATAAAATATTGAATCCATCTTGAATTAGACAATTTTTAATTTTTAATGTTTTATTCATTTTTGAATTAAATATAAATTATGAGTTTTGAATGTTTTATTCATTCTTGAATTAAATATAGTAAAAAAATTAATTTGAAAAATAATTTATTGTTTTAAGGATAATTTTTACATTATTTAAATTGTTAGCAGTGGTTTATTAATTAATTAGAGAAAGTGTGCACTATAACAAAATTTTGATTTATATAGTGGATCAAAAAATGCGTAAAAGGCCTCAAGCGACTCCACAAAAACCTCAATGAACCTTTCCATATTTAAACAACTTTATTTTGTAAAAAGTCCCAAACCTATAACATGATGGAATCTTAACTAGCCATATGTGCGTAAAAAACTTAACTAGCCATTCTCTTAAAAAAATCACAAAGTGCTCAAATGACTACATATTCATATCCAAGAGACTATACCCTTTAGTAATCGACAAAGATATTTCTATAAACTATCATTGATATCCTACTCGGGCCTATCTAGACATATATATTTCACCTCAATCAACCATAACCTTCTTTCTTTGATTGAACCCAATCTTTTCATGTGGAAGATTCATCAACTTATACTAGAAATAATCAATCATGCCATTATTGAGCGACTGAACCTTTTTTCTCAGAGCAACCCTTCCTTATTATATCCATTGACCATGGATCACTACAAGTATAATCAACCATGTATGATGCAGTCATGTAGAAATACTCCTCACAACTCATTATTGCATTGTCTCAAACAAATCCACCAAAAGAATTGAATTAATAGGATGAACCAATTTGTGGAAACTCGTGATTGAATATGAAAATATACACTAATTGAGATCGATCAAACCCGGAAAGAGTTTTCCAGTGCTTAGTAATTACAATATACTTGATATTACTCGATGATGATCAAAAAAATATATTGAATGATGCTCAAATTTATTGAACAAAGATCGACTGAAATAAAAAGTGTACGACCTGAGCCTTTCCAAAATAAATAATAATACTAGTGTATCGAACAAGGATTACTAATATCATCTGAGAAGCATTTAAGTTCAATAGTGTGTGTTCTCAATGCAGTAAGAAGATAGTGATGTCCTGGTTCCTCTCCCAAGCAGTGTTAACAAGATTTAATGCCTAATCATATAAGGTTCTTGTCAAAATTCCCAACAGATATCACCATTACAACATCAAGGTCACAACCCCAGGATCAAATCCTTAGTCACCCCTCAAAAAAAAACTACTTCTCCTCACACAACCAATTTTAGCTCAAATAGAGACCTGTTCTTGTTTTATGGTTCATATGATCCCAAGACATAAATACTAAATATTGTGAATTGGTATTTATTGTTGAATTCAACAGATCAGAATAATGGATGTTTCCTATTTCTAAGGATTTAAAAATATATATATTGGAACCCTATTTTTAGCTGGATATGTTTTATTTTCTCAATCTATATATAAAAATATATTATGACTCACATATCCCGTTAAATTAACTATAAGGGTATAGAAGGTTACATGCCACCAATTTGGTCAAATACCTCAAATAATTTCTTAACCAATGTTGTCTTCCGGTGATCCATTGGTTCATTTGTATTTAGGTAGTGAATTTATTTTACACAAGGATGGACAAATTTTGAATTCTAAATCACATAACCAATGTGAAATAAGTAGTTTGTCAACTCTCAAAGTCTAGCTATGAATAATGTTACCTTATAGTGTATACTCAGAAGAAACTGAAAAAAAAATTAAATAAGGGAGTTCCATTAGAGAATTGGGATTGTTATTGATGGAGGTTCACTGAAGCTATAGAATGGATATAAAAGTTGAATTGGGGTGAATATACTTGGGGATTGAGTAAAATATTCCTGATCTACACAGTAAAAAGTTAAGAAACCCACATTCCAACCTCAAAACCATGGTCAAATATTTTAGGCATGACTGTTGTGATGTCTAGGACCAAATATTTTCAAATTAGACCTTATTTATATTTCAAAGGGACCTTATCCCCTTACATTCATAGTCCCCTTCTTAAAAGAGAACATTGATTTCCAGAGAAGCTGTAGAGTAGCCAATCATTTTTCTTTAATCCTTCATGAAAGAGTATGCAGCTCAATTAATGTAGGAGAGTGTTATAACAAAAAAATAATCAAGTACATTGATATAGATAAACCTTGATCCTCGTTCTTTTCATGTTGTGTCAATCTGAAGAGAATGATCATGGATGAGAATTTGAGTAATAATTCAAAAATTATTGGATCATGGGAAATTAATCTTATTCCATTAATATGGAAATAATTATGAATTGTCTGAATAACCCAAAAAAATTATATAAATATTGAAATGTTCACTATAAGGGAGTCATTTTTTCCACAATGACTCTAATTACTATATTATTTTGTTTCAATTTTACTTTCTTCCAATTCTATTCTTGTAATAACCTTGTTGATGATAAAATAATCCATTAGTGGTTGATCTGATGAGGCCCCCTTATCACTTTTAAATGAATTCAATATATAATTGATAATTATGTTTTATATCTCGATATAATTATTTGAATTTGTTTTATGGTAGGAAACATAATTTTATTTGATGCAGGAAAATTCATTTTCCTCGCTATTTGGTTTTCATAGAAAGGTTGCCAAGATCTTATTCACTACTACAATAATTAGAAATGTGAGGAACAAGGAGTCATATTGGTGGTTTTAGTGATTATTCTATCAATTAAATTAAAATAAAATAACTAAGTGTGGGGTTTCAAATGAGGTTTTTTTTGGATAGTGAAAAAATATTGTAGACAATATAATTAATAGTGATTTAAAAATAAGGAGGGGATATCCATGGTAGGTGAAATTTATTTATACAATTTATAAAAACAATTTAATTTAAAAACTCTATTAAACTCATTTACAATATTAAAAATAAAAGAAATTAAATAAAATTGAAACACACCCATATAATTTTTATCTCTGATAGACAACTCAAGTCCACTATTAATATATCTATTTGAGTATAAATTTTTTTAGGGAACCATGACAAGACACTCATAAAACCTGGTGTTGTTTCCATGAATTCCTTAAATTTTTATTTAATTTTGTTAAAAATGACTTCAAAAATGACCATATTCTATTCATATAACCTCAGTGGTTTTGTTCTAGAGGATTAGAAAACAAATTTGTTGAAACTGTGAACTTTAAAAATCATTGAACTATAGGAGAGGGAATTTGTCATAGTTCAATTGACATGGTCCACATCCTAAACTTCTTATTATGCAAAACTTACTTTAGGTAGTGATAATATGTAAAACATCTTAGAAAAATTGAATATAACTTTTACAGAACCCAATGAGCCCAATTTTAAAATTGTTTGTCAACTTCAACCACCAAATAATCAAAAAGATTTTAAATATAGAACATGTATGATATATTTCTTAACAATGTTTCATGGGATGGTCGTAAAGGACCCTAACTATAATCTAAGATAATTTTATAATGTTTACAACAATTTTCACTAACTAACTATCATAAGATTAGGTTAGCTAGAAATTCTTCCCCTTCTCTCTTGAAGGAGTATTCCAGGAATGGTTTTATAACCTCTAACATGGGGAAGTTACAACATGGGGTAGTCTAAAAAACGAATTCCTTAAAAGTACACCCCTTTACCAAGATTCACTAAAATATGAAAATAAATCTATATAATTAATCAAGAAAATGGAGAGACTCTCTACAAGTTCTGGGGAAGAATTAAGTGTTTGAAAACCTCCTACTGACATCATTATTTTAAGATCACATTTCTTGGTATTATTTTACCATGGTTTGATGGATAATGATTGAAATATTCTAGTTTATTCCTATTTAAAATCATTAATAGAAAAATTCCTCACTCAATTCACATTTCTAATCTTCAGTATTTCATAAAATTATTAGAAATTCATGAAAAGATCTATAACTAGAGGAGTATAAGAGGAAAAAAGTTCCAACCCACACCCCCCCCCCAATATAAGATAAAAATATTGAACAACTCACCTATATTTTAATAAACATATCTTTGAACAAAGTATAGGAAACATCATCCCCCACATGTCATAGGGTCAACTAGTTATGTTACTCTAAATAAAAAGACACCAATGTATTCATACAAGTTTATGGAATTAAGATATGTGTTGAAATTTACCAAAGATAGAAATATAAATAACCAGTAAAAATCAAGGGTAAAATGAGCATTCCAGTACTCAGTTCGGATGTGGGAACCAACATCAATAATTAAAACATTTCCATCAATTTTTTTAACCATTCTTCTGACCTTCACCCTTTAAAATAGGCATACCTCATATGTCTATAAGCTATCAATCGTAGAAAAAACAAGAACATGTCATCAAGGAATTGTGGAAAAAACTTATATAATAGCACAATACAATGAAAATACATTCATGAATAATGGATAATAACATAAGGAGATTTATGTATAGTTTATCCAGATTATGACTTCCATCAATGAATTATAGAATGAATGCTCTGGTAATCATTATTCTAAGTAACTTTTTAACCCCACGAGTAATGTATGTTTGTTCATTAAGGAGTTTTAATTATCTTGGAAATTTTAATGAATCATCATCTCAAGTGGGGAAATAAATGAATAGGCCATTATACCTGATGTATCTTTCCTAGAAAAAGAAGTTTAATCACCTAGGAAAAAACCCCTAAGAATAATTAAAAAGGAATATTCATTTTGGAAAACATTCATGAGGTCTATCCTTCATTCCCATCAAGTTAAAAATGCCCGGATATCTTTATTGGAGACACACTACAATATTATTTATAGATACATTCAATAAAGTGGAGTAAAACATCCCATTCCTGGAATCTATCCACTAAATTCCATGGTATGAAAAATTCATCAAAGACATGTTCACTGGAATGAGAATATCTAAATTTAATGAAAAGGTTTTTCTATGTATGGATTATCATTTTCTTATAACCCTATAAATTCTACAAAAAAATCATGATCCAGGTACCCTCACTGTCCCTTTCACTATTGGGGAGCATTATTTTTCAAATTAATTATGTGATTTTGAATAATCAATAAATGTAATACCTTATTCACTTTAATCAACTCTATAGATTAGATAAATAAAACCCACATGAGATGTTATTTAGCATGTCAAAGAACGATTTTATACCCATTAGGTTTTCTAGAATCTGTTTTATAAGTGTTAAATGATTTATGTTCCCCATGGACTTCAACATTCTAGAAAAGGATGAACGAAAATTTAATGTTCATTGGCCTACCATCTTAGGTATCCCATTTTTCAATACCTCAAAAAAATTATTAATGTTAATAAAGAATCACTTTATTGTCTTTTAGAAAACAAACTTTTAATTTTAACAATCTATATTCAATGAAATACCCCCATAAAGAGAAGACTCTACTTACATTGAATCATTTTAAATTTAGTTATTTCTATAAAAATGAAATTGAAATTTTGGATGACATAATCTTATTTGGGGAAGCTTTCAAAACACATAACATTTCTAATGAATATGTTTTTGAAAAAAAAAATATTGATATATATACTATGATGTGTTCTAATTAAATCTATGTTGATGATAGTTATTTTGATAATATTCTCAAAACCATAACTAATACATATTCATTACAAGTATAGGATATTGGAATGGAGAGAAATACACTAGAAACATCACAATAAAGACCTTTGAGGAAGAATTAAAATGGTTTTAATAGAATTTGAAATATTACAATATAAAATAGAATGAAAAAGTTTTGGTAATTACTTCACATTATTTAAAACCCATACAATTTTATCAACTTCTATAAATTTAGAAACAAAATGACAAAACAATAGGATGGATATTATAATATGTTCAAGGGATAATCCTTAAAACATACATGCATAGTATTTTTCATGAAAATGAGACTATAATTATGAGACAAACTCCCATAAGTCACAACTAAACCCTTATCAATGTTGTGAATAATGAGGTAGAAATGATGTGAGTAGATAGAATAATTTACCCTCATCTCAATCTCCTCATTGGTGAGTCCATTTAAAATTTTCTAAATAAAATTAGATATAAAATTGTACAAAATGAAAATTATGAAATGGAGCCTACATTAATTATAAATAGCTAAAGTGTGTATATTAATTATAGTAAATTGAACCATGTTACCCACAAATACCACTTACCTGTTCCCATTTTTTCCAAAGGTTAGAAAGGATGGATGATAAGTGTCTCCACTTTTTCCATGATGGATTTTCTAGGAACATTCATGTTCCAATTTCTTTGGAGGACCAATAAAAGTCCACCTTCACATTTTATTTTAGTGTATTTTTCTACCAAAGTATACCTTTCATTATTTTCAATGTCCCAGGTACCATTCAATGTTTCCTGGTATATATCTTCCTAGACCAAATTGACATCTACTTGGAGGTATTACAAAATGAATTTATTGTCTAAGAAACTTTTTTTCATATTTATCTAAAGAGTATGTAGAAATTATTAAATATATGTATTGAGAATAACTTTTTATTATATTTTTAAAATATTCATTATATATTATAATCATGAAATCATTTGGGACACATCATTTTCAAAGAATGGATTAAAGTGGACAAGAAAAAAATTGATATTATCTATACACTAACATAACCCACTGTAGTAAGAAACGTTTGTTCGTTTTTAAGACATGGTATATTTAGATGAATGTTTATTAGGGACTTCAACAGAATTGATTTTACCTTAACAAACCTTCCTAAGAAGGAAACTTATTTTATGTTTAATGGTTTATAGAGGTTAGATTTTGATAAGATAGAATAAATATTCACCACTTCACCAATAATATACTAATAAAACACAATTTTATCACATATTTTAGTGATAAAAGGTGACATAATTTCTTCTCATTGTGTTAAATAGGTATATTTATAAAATATTTCATATAAGATCATTCTTTACCAAATTTGAAGAAAATTCATGTTCTTTCTTTTAAAGTGCACTATATTATTATATCAATAAATTTATTGTATAAAGGTAAAAAAATTTACATATTTTTATAAATGAATTTCTTAAAAAAATCATGGGGATAATCTGAGATAAATCATGCATTTTATTAGAGTAAACGGGTAATGATGTCAATGTTTGGATTGCCTCATCAGATTGAACACCACTGAAGTATTTGGGAAATAATGTTTTCATAATTTTCTTGATTGGGCCCAAAATAGGATACAAGCACTATTACCCAATTTCAAAAAAAATTATTTTTGGAAGGAATAAGAGTTCATACATTTTGGTGTTCAAACAACTGGTGCAAATTGGGTTAAATTATTTATAACCTCTTCAAACCTATCCCCCCTCAACTCTATAAATTGGTTTTTTAATAATTTTAGGGGTTTTTTAAGCTCCATATTGGGGTGAGAGAATATGATAATTTGTTCCTTAAAAATTCAATTCACCATTAGGGGAAGGAATTTTTCAAGCTAGGATATCCTCCAAAATGTTATTCTCTTACTCTTCTTTTTTGTAATATTGTTGTTCTTTCAATAAAATATCTATTTATTTTCCATTTCATATATTATTTCTAATTTCATTATTATAGTATTTATATATTTGGTCTGGAACTAAAGAGTATTAATTTTATTGGTTTATACCCTTTCTAATCCTTTTCAAATGCAATTCATTTCTACGATTACTACACTGCCCATGGAAGACTAGTTTTTTTAATGATTGATCTACCACCTGCCATATTCATTTATTTTGTTTGAATCAATGACAAAATATAATTCATTTAATATAATTTATGAATTGATTTTTCAAAATTAAATTAAACTAATAAATAATTTTAACAATTATCCCAAAAATCGTGAGGTCAAGTAATGTGTAAATTGTATGGGCATAATATTATTCGATAAAAGAAAACAACACATGATAAATTTGTAGAGTTAAAATATAGTACCTAATTTTTTTCACATGTATAGAATTTATATGAGCCATAATTCTCAATTAACTATAATCTAGACTTGGGATGGAAAAGAAAATTAGGGTACTATGATTACATGTTCTGATGTTAGCCTGTGGTTTAATTCACTTCATTATCATGGTTGAGATAAATTCTTGTAGGGTTTGAGGATTAAAAAATTAAGGGATCATAATTAAATGTATTTTAATTCTAATGATAATGATTAATGAATAATTAAAGATTTGGAGTTATAATGATTACACTATTTAAATAGTTTTATAAAAAAAATCTTCTCCCTGTGTTTTCTCAATCACATTTTGAAGGAAAAAAGAAAAAAGAAAATCTTATTCTAACATACTTATTGTATATTTATAAATGTAAACCCACATCCTTTTAAGTAGTTATTTTATTATCTATTGTTTTATTTTCTTAATACCTATAATATGTTGTTAAATTTACTTCCTCCTTTGAGAGACTGTTTGTCCAACCACTATGTTTCACCTAAGAAGTGAAACATTACACATAATTTAAAGGATACCATGATAGTTTTATTCAAATTGTGTCCTTTTATAAGGATCAAAGTAATATTTTCAGCCAATTAGATTTTTTTATATTGTTTTTTTACTTTATTCTTCTCTTATCTTTTTTTTGTTACCATGAACACAAAATTATTTTCTTTTTATTTTGGTATGTTTTTCTCCAATTCATTTTTCATCAATTTTTGAAACGAACTAATATTGATGATATCTTAGATCTTGAACCTAATATTTAACATAGAATAAGGGTTATAACTAGAGAGTCTCAATATATAGGAAGTTTTAATCTTCAACAAGTTGGGGAATTCCTCCATTCTCGGAACATTGAAATTAGAAGAAATTCTAATTCAAACATAAAACTAGAACAATTGGATACAAACAATAACAATGAACTTAATATAATAATTTGATAATTAGCTACACCTAACATTAAATATCAACCAAATTTTGTTGCATACCCAAATCTCAAATTGTAATTTGAACTAAAATATGGGTTAATTCACCTTCTTCCAAAATTTAATGGATTATCCAGTGAGCATCCAATCAAAAATTTGAATGAATTTAATGTTTTTTTCTAAACCCTTAACCTAATAAATGTCTATAAATATATAATAAAACTAGATCATTTCCATTATCACTGGATGGATCTAAATAATACTAGATTTATTATTTACAACATTAAGTGGTAACATGTTGGAATGATTTGAAACATTTTTCTTATAGATATTTTGTTTTCAGCAACAAGGAACACTATTATTCGAAAAGAGATCTCAATGATAAACCAAGCCCAAGGAGAGTCAATGTATAAGTACTGAGAGTTATTTAAACATTTGTGTGCGAGATACATGCATCACCAAATTAGTGAGAAACTCATCATACAATACTTCTATAAAGGCATCACACCTATGGAAATGAGTATAATGGATGTTATTGTTATAGGATCCTTGGTGGAAAAAAACTACAGCGGTTTCATGGGAGATTATTGAAAAGATGGCACAAAACTCCAAACAGTATGGAAATTTAGCTACACCACATGTTAGAGGACTATATCAGGTAAGTCCAACTCCTATTTAAAATCATTTAATTGATACCAAATTATAATAATTTACCACTATGGTGAGGATGATTTATTTGGCTCAGAAGACATCCCAACCCACTCTTACGAGTCCTTATGGAAATTGTGCTAAAACATACCACTCAAATAACTATTTCCCCTAACTACAAGAGATAGAGGATCATGAAAATGTATTCCCTAGGAGACCATTTCATTATGACAATAACCACTTACCTAGAAGAAGTTTGATTCTTTTTCTCTAACATAAAACCGAGGGTGGAATGATCAATCAAACATGAGGAATGTCTATGGACTACCACAAAGTCCCCCTTTACAAAAAAAATCTAATATCCTCAGCCTTACCAATAAGTTTTACAATAACCCCATATGATATTAGAAGCTCAAGAATAAATTAGAAAATAAAAATGGAATCCCCAACCAAAGGTATATTATAATATTGATGACCAATTTAAAAGTAATTTTTAATCAATATAATGATCTGATGATCTGAGTTATAAATTTGATAAATCTGAAAACAAAAATTTGCAAGATTATGACCACCCTCCATGTAATCAAAAATATGAACTATGGAAATATAACCTCCTATCCTACACCAAATTAAAATTGGAATCTTAGTTCCATCACATTGAGAAGTGGTAATCAAATGACTGATACATCTGTACATGTCATTCCACCAAGATTCCACTCAACTTCAGATAATCCACATTCAAGACTAGCTGATGAGCATCCAAAGGAATAAGACTAATGTAATAAAAATATTACTGATGTTCCTCCTAAACCCCTTATCTTTCAAAAAAAATCAAACCAAATAGATTGGTGAAGAGGCGATGTAAAAAAAGGTTTTGGACATATTCATGTTTATGGAGATAAACATCCCTATACTTGAATCAATTAAGAAACTTCCAAAATATTACAATTTCATAAAATAAAATTTTACCAATCTAAGAGGTCTGAAGAGAAATGAGACGTTCAATCTTGGAAGGAATGTGTCGGCACTAATTACACCATCTCAATAAATGCTAACAAAGTGCAAGGATTTAGGGACAGTACCATCTCATGAACCATATGGGAGTTACATTTTTCTGATTCTTTATAGTATTTGGGAGATTACATAAATTTGATTCCATACTCTATATTCTCTTCATTATAGGTCGGTGAGTTGAAGACTACGAGAGTAGTCATTCAGTTGGAGAATTGAGCTACCACATATCGGGAGGGAGTCCTTAAGGATGTACTTGTTCAGTATAGGTATATGATCTTTGTAGTAGATTTATACATGTTTAACAAATAGGATGATCGGGTAAATTATCATGCTACCATTATATTTGGTATGACCTTACTCTAAACTACAAAAATATGATAAATGTCTGTGAGGTCACACTTTACATGAGGTTTGGAGATGAAGTTGATATATTTAATGTTATGGACTCCATGAATTACCCCTCATAGGACCATTATGATTTTTTTATCACCTATCTTGAACCAAAGAGTAAAAACCCCATGGGTTTTTATTATCTTATGATTATAGGGATTATTATAATTGGTTCTAGTTCGATGCCTAAAATCACTTCCACACCCATTTTTAATGCACAAACCTCTCCTATATTTGATTTTTATGTGGATTCACCTTCTGATATTGATCACGTTCACTCTGGTTAGGGAATATTTTTTGAGTATGATGAAGGATGTGATACATTATTATCTTATTTTTTTTATTTCTATTATGATATTTATGTTAATTGTGCACAAATTTTAGTTCTTTAAATGTCTCCATCCATACAACATCCCCGCACCCCGTCATTGGAACTCAATCCATCTCCACCAAATTGAAAATACACATACTTGTTGAGTGGTGAGATATTGCCTTTTATCATTGATAATAATATCCCTTTTATACCTGGAGAAAAACTTTTTAATATTTTTAAGGATAACATTATGGATATAGGGTGGACCTTGTATGACATATCAGGTATTGGCCCCTCCATTTTCATCCATAGATTTCTTTTGGAGGATGGGACCAAACCAGATTGTTATCCATAATGGAGACTGAATCCAACAATTTTGTAAGTAGATAAAAACGAAGTTGAAAATTTTATCAAGGAATGTATAATTTATCCCATTTCAGATTCACAATGCTATTCTGGTTTTTCCTTGGTAAAGTGGTGTTACTACTGATAGAAATGAGAGAGAGTAGTTTATTGTAATGAGGGTAAAAAATAGTGTCCATGTGTGTATTGATTATAAAAAACTAAATCAACCCTCTTTCAAGGACAATTTCCCTCTCCAATTTAGAGATCAAATGCTTGAGAGACTATCTAGGAAGACACACTGTTGTTTCTCGGATGAATTTCCTATATATTTTTAGGATCTTATTATTCCAGAGGATCAATAGAAGGCAACATTTACTTTTCCATTCGATAAATTTTCCTACCTAAGGATTCCATTTGGACTATAATATTCTCTAGGTACCTTCTAAAGTTACACGGTGCGTATTTGTTCTGATTTCGTGAAGACCATCATGAAGGTGTTTATGGATAATTTTATAGTGCATGGATATTCATTTGATGAATGTATCTTTTCTTGAGAAAAGGTGTTGAATCACTGTATTGAGAGTAATTTGGTATTGAACATTGAAATGTGAAATTTCATGGCAGATAATGGAATTTTCTAGGGGCTTGTAGTGTCAAAAATAGAATAGTGGTTGATAGATCCAAGGTGGAAATTATTTCATCCTTTCCATATCCTTCAATTGTGTGTGATGTTAGATCATTCACATGGAATGTAGAATTTTACCAATGCTTCAACTAAAACTGTAGTAAGATCGCTCTACCCTTATCTCAATTTCTTCAAAAAGATATTGAAATTTTCTTCTTATTTATTTATGGTATAATTTGATGATCTAAAGAAGTGTCTAACCGCTACACTGATCATACATCTCCCATGGTGGTACCTTCCATTTGAGCTTATGTGTGATTCTTCCAACTTCAGAGTTGGAGGTCTCTTATCTCATAGGGTGGAATGACATTAACATGGGATTTCCTGTGCTTTGAGGACATTGGATTCAAGCCAATAAAACTACACAAACATATAAAAGGTATTTATTGACAACATATTTTCATTAGATAAATTATGTTCATATTTATTAGGCTCTAAAGTATTTATTTCTTTTTTCCATGTAGCTATGAGGTACCTCTTCAAGAATCCATATGCAATGACTATACTTATCTGATGGATTCCACATCATCAAGAATTTTATATTGAGACAAATGAAAATAAGGGTTTGAAAAATGTGTTGGAGGACCACATTAGAAGGATTACTCACAAACTAGAGGCTTACAACTTGAACCAGGTATCACTTTTAAATGCTTTTCCTAATGATAATCTTTATGCACTCTCAAGTGCACATCCTTGGTTTGAATATTTATTAAACTACCTTGTTTCATCCAAAATTCATGAACATTTAATGAAACATCAAGCCCAAAAAACTAAAAAGTTAGTCAAGGTTTTATGTGTGTGATGATACCTATCTATGGTGCATGTTTAGTGACCAATTAATTTGGAGGTGAGTTCCAAATCATCAGTTTGAGTCTGTTTTACATTTCTGTTATAAACTTGCTTATATAGAACAATTTGGATCCCAATGAAAAATATATAAAGTATTGGACTCTAGATTATATTTTCCTAGATTATCCCATGATTCTCATGTGTTTTTTAAGTCGTGCTCATGTTTCCAACACACTGGAAACATTTTGAGGAGACACGAGATTCCCCAACATCACATATTATTATGTGAGATTTTTATTGTACGGGGAATTGATTTTATGGGTCCTTTTCCAAATTAATTTGGGTTTTTTATATTTTTTTATCTTTTTATTAGAAAATAGTTGTAATACAAGTCCACCTAGACTAATGGATCTAATATTTAGTGGATTTTGTGAAGGCCCGAATTTGTGGTAGTTCTGGAGTACCAAAGGCCATCATCATTGGCCAAGTGACACACTTTTTCAATCGTAATTTGGATTCCATCATTTAGATGTATGGGATGACACAATAAACATCAACACTACGCCACCCCAAAAAAATGGAAAATGTGATGTTTTAAATCTATAGTTGAAACAAATTTTGAAGAAAACTATGTAAGTGGATTGAAAGGATTGGAGAAAATGCATTGAGGATTTGGTTTCTTCTTATAGGATGGATATGAAACTACTATAGATATGTCCACATTTTGGATTATTTTTGGGAAATATTGTCATGTCCCCATGAAATTAGAGTATTAGACATATTGGGATATAAAAAATGCAGCCTAGATTTTTCCCAATATGGAAATCAACATAACTGTAAATTCAAGAGATATGGGATATTTCATTTTTGTCATATGATAATTCAATTATCTATAAGGAAATACCAAAACCATGTCATCACATAATGATACAAAAATGAGAGTTTCATATAGTGGATAAATTCCTAGTCTATATGGCGTGACTAAAGATGGTTCCTAGTAGGTTGTGTTCCATATGGTTAGTACCTTATATTGTATCTAATTTGTTCCCTTATAGTGTAGTGGGGATCACGTAGGAGGAAATCTGAATGAGATTTATAGTAAATGGGAAACATTTGAAGTAATATATTGAGGTAATTCGTAACAATGTAATTGATATTATCCCACTCCATTACCCCATCATCACTTGAGAATATGTAGTTACTCCTAAAAGTTTCAATTTAATATTAGTTATCCAATTTAATATTATACATTTCTTATGCGCATATTATCTCACTTATTCACATTAAGGACAATGAAATATTTTAAAAATGGGAGAGGGAACAACATTTTGGTTTAGTTATTTAGGATTTTCATTTTTTTTTGTTTTGTGGGTTTTTTTAGGTTTTCTTCCCAATTTAAAGAACCAATAAAATACCAGTAAAATATCATGTAATCAATTACATGTGGGACATATGAAAAATTCATATATTCAAAATTCATTGGTGGCATGATAAGAATGAGAAATATTTCATTATTAAAGGTTTACTTCTATAAAAACGTAATTCGTATATGATATGATTGATTGTGTTGTTATAAAACCTTTTATATTATGAAACCCTTCTTTATGATATTTGTTAATGGTAAATTATTTTATTGATTTCTGCACAAAAATTTTCACACAATTAGGAATGTTAAAATTTTCCCTATTCAGTTGAAGGTATATCAATGTTAGGTAAAAAAATTCATCTTATATCAATGGTTGATCTGTATGTTCATTTTTATTCCAATCGGTTTCATTGCTGTATAAAATTGACTTATATGTATGTACCTGATATCTGATAGTTGTAGACCCTTTAAAAATCTAAAAAAATAATATCTTGATAAATATGTAAGTGATGAAATATATAACATGTGGTAATATCTAGGTAGGGAGCTTAAGGTTTGACTTTCAGGAATTTTTATGTGAGTGGATATTGAAATTTTATTTCAAAGAAATATAGAATGTTCTTGGTTAATTAAACCTAGTATGAAGAATTGTTTTACTTTTCTTGGATATACTGAATAAATGGTGGATATATGAACTTAAAATTATTGGCACACACTCATACGGGAAATTAATGGCATGGTGGACCCAGAACTTGTTTTTCTATGATTACTATAATTAATCTCATTGGATTTCATTTTGATAAAATTTATGAGATTATGAATTTAATATCTATTGATATTTACTCTTTATGGGATAATTACTTTTTTTATATCTTCATTATGTATGGAGGAATAAGAATATGCATATCTTGAAACAATTTTCTGGATTACGTGATATGGGGGTTTTCTCTGCAATGAAAAAGAGTAATTGTGGGGGAGTTAATAAAATACAATTTTATAGAATATATTATTGATAAAATATTACATAATTTCCTCAATTTTTTTAAATACGTTTATTTATAAAATAGTGTGGATTAGATGATTCATTTGAAAAAATTGATGAAAATTACATTTTCTCCCTTTAAATGTCACTATAGTATTTCATCCATAAATATTTTTATATTTAGTATTTGAACAAATATTTTTTTACTATGTTTCCAAATTAACATGATACAACTTTAATTTAGTATATTTATGCTAAAACATGCATTTGATTGGAGTAAATGGTTCATGAAGTCAAATTTTGGATGGAATGAAAAGTGAAACATGCGTCCGATTGTCACCTATCGACCGGTCAAGGTTCCGGTGCTCTGCTAATGTGTATAGCAGCACTCAGGTCGAATCCTTGGCGATAGTACTTCGTAATAGTCGATTGTTTTTAGTTGATTGTATTTTGATTTGGGGGGTTTGTTTGCAGAGCTTAATTGAAATGTTTAATGGATGATGTTTAATTTAACTAGTTGATAAAGATTGGGGTTAGTTCATCATTAGGGAGTTAGGCATGTGATATCCTTGAGCTTTGATTTATATTTCATTAAATTAACACCCACATCCAAAGTTGATGTTGATTGGAATTCCCAAGTGTTAAGCATTTAATCCAAGCCTTAACATTACATAGGGTTCTAATCTCAATCAGTGCTAGATTGTGGAAGTGTATTTATGGTTCCAATAATCCATGGAAACCACACGTTGAACATAATATGTCAATAATCCATGACATGTTAAGTCCAACATACACAATGTTAAATTAAAGAATACTCATCTAGAAAACCTCTCAATCACATAACATCCATAAATTATAACTCAACCCAATAAGATATTTACTCAGCAATTTCAATTATTATTAATCTGGTCTATTATGTTTAAGTTGATGAATTATAATGAGAAGAAAAAGAAAGGGATAAGAAAAGAGTTGTGCGCCGAACACACACACGAACGATGATGAGAGTAAAACAAACTGGACTTTTTATTAAATAATAAAGTAAAAGAAGATGATGGATTTCAGATTTATTTAAACTAAAATAAGAACATTAATATTGAACTACAGAAGGTGGATGAGAATAAGAAATTAAGAAGAAGAAAATTGCATTAAAACAGAATTACAAAGACAAACACTTGCAAAATTACAAAGAAGAAAATTGCAAAAGTAAATGAAAACAAAGAGAGGAGGAAGGGATTATCAAGTCAAAACATGAGTTTGGCAGATCCTCCCAAGCCTTTTTAGGGCCTTGGTACTGCCAATCAGTCCTACTTTTCTCTGAAATGCCAACCCTTTTGATAGGAGAGTAGGGGATGTATTTATAGCCCAAGGTGGTGGACTGTTAAATTCCAGAAATACCCCTCCAATTGGCTCGCAGATATGGACATCAAGATATCAGAATCTCGAGCAATCACCTTCTTCAAAGTTGTAGATAATAAAGTTTTCCGACTACTCTCAAAATGAGGAGTCATTTGGACTTAAGGATCAAAGGTTATGGCCGGTTGATTAAACAAAGTAAAACTGTCCATTTCAATCTAGTCTTTTTGAAGTCCAGAATGTCAAAAGGTTTTTCAATATGAAGTTGCCTTAAATCCGAATGGGTTATTCAACAAAGTCGGCAAGCTATATCTCCTCTTTCACACTGAAAAATCTAATGCTAGATTTGATGCTTACATCATGAGATATTTCATGCATACTATACTAATTTTAATTCTCGTCCAGAATGGTGGGCTGGACTTCAAAGCTTTATTTGGGCCCCTTGTACTTAGATTTGGGCATTGAAATGTTTATCCAAGATTACATGTAGTGTCCCCAGAATTATTGTGGAGATTTAATGTTTTTAGACTTCTGGATTGAGCCCAGTAAATCAATTTTCAATGTTGTTCCAGTTTGTTCAGAGATTCTTCGGTCTTGTTTGTGAGACCATATGACCCTTCAAATGGCAGAATTGGCTCATGGTACCTTCTAATTAAATGTTCTATATTGAAAGTAAAATCCTAAAAAATAAGAACCACACAATTAGGATCAGTATAGTGATAGTAATTTTAAAACATTAAACTGACTCAATTGGACTACTTCTAAAAATGCTCAAAAATTATACTTAATATTAAAACATCAATATTTCCCACAAATTATGCACATTTCATATAAAATAAGTAATGGGAGTATATAATAAGTGATTAAAATATTAATAACATAAACTCCCCCAGACTTAGTTTTGTGCATGTCCTCATGTGCAACAAATATAAAAACATGACAAAAACATTTTTACTCACCAACATATATTAAAATTTTGTTTTCTCCAATCAGGGGTGGTTTAGACTATTTCACTCATCCATTGTGAAATCCACCAAAATTTTTTACAGAAATAATGTGCCAAAACCAATTCATTTTTTTCTTGCTAAAATTTAGAAATGGAAAATGTGGACACTCAAAACTCACACCTCTCAAGTTGATAAAATTCATTTGTAGAGGTTCACTCTTTCACCAACCAAAATTAAAAATCTTAGAGTTTGAAAGAGCTCTAAGATTCCAATCCCTATCCAAAGTGAACAAGAATCAAGAGGTCTTTTTAAGGGTTTTTTCTGTGGGTATGGGACGGTAGGAATATAATGTCCAAGAGAGAAAAGAAGAGGGTTAAAATACCAACATAGAAAAAGCAATGCACATTTTTTTGAAATAAAACATGTGTAACGCCCCGACCCTAGTTTCCTAGAGTCGGTGCATTATTACATAACATTGGCATGATCACAAGAAAGATCAAATCTCGAAAGACCGATTGGTTTAGTAGCCTTGGAAACACTAGATATATTCATAAGTTTTACATTACATCATAAAATCAAAAACTACTACAACAACATAATGTTTCCACAGTCCACACTACAATCCCCTCATAATATCCCTGCAGGTCATTCATAACTTACATCTTCACTTCCTGGGAAAAATAAAACATAGAAAAGGGGTGAGCTCAAATGCCCAGTAAGGATAACAATATAGCGGAAACTTTCATCAATAAGAATAAACATTTAAGGCAATGTATAACTAAAACAAAAGCCTTTTAAACATGAACTTTCAACATGGTATGGCATAAATAAAATGAAATAATGCCATTTACTTATTCACATGGATATTCCACTAATCGAATAATCACATGCAAAAATAAATAACCACTTTCATAATGTTGGAATGCATAATGCCAGACTATCATAACCACATAGCCAAGGCCTCGTGCCAAGACTACAAATAAGATTTTGTCAAGGCCTTGTTCCAAGACACTAGTTTGTCTCATGAGACCTACCGATGCATCGAGGAGCTATAGCGGGCTCCACCCGTCACTTATTAAGTCCAATGCATTCCCATATGAAAAGGTTTAAACATAACATAAACATTCGTATTAAAACTAGCATACGAAATGTCAATACTTTCACAATAAACTATGAATGGTATAAAAATAGCACATCCACAGTCAAACATATCACAAAACCTTCAATACAATATAGAAGTTTTGTATCATAATAAATCAACTTCAAATAATCTTAAAATCCATCAAAGGATGTTGACATAGATGAAATCAAAATTCTTTTTAAAGAAATATCTCCTTTTATTTTGAAATCATTTAAGATCCATATAAAATAAAACATTTTCTTTGAAAATATTCTTATAAGCTTGTAAGGAAAGCTTTGAAGATTTTATAACGGCGTAAAATAACCGCACCCGCCGTATAAGTTAAAAAAAACATTCTTACCTCAATTCTGTCGAAAAGGTTAAAAAGGACCTTGTTTTGAAAACGACGGAAAGATTCCTTTATAAACCTCTTATAAAAAGTCAAAAAAAGGTATAAATGACTTTAACCCATATTCTTGTAAATAGTAAAAATGTTTTGAAATACATTTTTAAGAAACATGGATGTGGATGATAAAGAGATCCCAGTAGATTATTACATATAAACAACCTCGGATAATGAAGAGATTGTGAAATAACCCTTACCTTGTACTTTTCCTTGGTTGTGGTAGGTTAACCTCCTGTATAATGGTGAAATAATTGTTATTAAATTATACAAGAATCATATACATTAATATGATATCATATATGATCTTTTAATATTGATTTGATAATAATATCTTAGTATTATCGTTGTTTCGGGTGTTAACTTACTTGTTTTCTTTCATATGTTTTGTTACGTAAGACATGTTTGTAAAGGATAGGTTGTATATTATTCATATCCAGAATGATATCAAGTCCTTAAACATCATTTTTAAATCATAAAATGATAATTACGCTTTAATGGTTACGATGGAGAATGAATCTCATCGCGTTCGTGGAGACGGTAGTCCGTACGTACGCACGAGCGACAATATCATTCTTTTGATATTAAAATAATATATAAATGGATGGTATATAATATATACAGAATCATTAACATGTTATATTTATTATTTACATGAGTTACACATCATTATTATACCCATCCAAATAATATTATATTGAATAACAATTACACCACGACGTGGAGACGGTAAGCCGTACGTACGCACGTATGGTGACATGTTATTCAAAGGGTGGATAGAATACTGAATATGATTGTACCATACTTATAATAACATCACAGTATATGTGAGATACTGGAGTTATTATTTTAGAATGGTAAGAACAAAGGAAGAAGAAGTGGAAGAAGAAATGAACTTAGAAAAGGGTGGTGAAATCATTACCTCTTCTTCGGGTTCTTCCTTTTGATTTGATCAAAAGGGCTCCTTAGGTTGGCTTTCTGATCAAACTATGGCCTCTAGGTTGTAGTGAGGGATGTTGGGAGAGTATTTGGGCAGAGTTTGGCCGAACCAAAAGGCTTTGAAGGTGTGAAGAAATGAGAAGGAGGAGTGCCCTTTTATAAGAGGGGTGAGGGGCACCTTTGGAAAAGCTAGAAATATTAATTTATAATAAATTCATATTCGGTTTCTAATGGCTCCAAAGTTGATTATTCAAAGGTTAAGGTGGGGATAGGTCGAAAACCACTCAACCAATAGAATTTAGACAGGTTTTGGTACTTATATTATCCTTATCTTTAAGTATTAACTCTAAGTTAATTAGTTTCACTTTTACAATGTCTCTTTGTATTTTTATATAATATGGTTAATAAACTTACTATATACATCCAAGCGACCCCCAAGTGGTCCATTAATGGTTAACCTATCATAATATAAGTCTCTTGGCCGAACCTTAGATTTTTAGGAATTTAATATCAATTAATAATATAATATTTGTTTTAAGAACTCTTTTATGTCAATTTTGACACTATTCAATAGTTGATTTTTGTGAAACTCATAACAGATTGATTACTTCGAACAAAGTCAATTAAATCAATCCTAATATATCATATTATCCTATAAAATTAGTTTAATTCATTAAAAGTTTCATATTATATTTATTTGGGTATTTATAATATCAATTATTTTAATTTTTCACTATTATAGTAATTACTGCATCATCATTGTGTCATAAATAAAATAACTTATTTAATGTCTAAAAATTATAAATAAAATATCATTATGTAGGAAATCTTTTTATCTTTCTAATGAATATTTATAATCGAAAATAAAACATGTATAACCCTATGTAAAAATTGTTCTTCTAAAAGATGTAAGCTTATGCCATTTTTATTTTTATTTAAGTTTTATTAATATAATGTGTCATTATCGCTTACAAGTGGATCCATGGGGTCCCAAAATAGACCCAAAGATTCCCATGGTCGACCCTGTATCAACCAATAGGGTTAAGACACGTTTTAGGGTAATTTAGTATTATTATGATATTATTTGTTTAACCCTTATTTACCGGATTTACCCTTAACCATGGTAAATAAAATATTTACCGCAGTAATTATTCAAAATGTCTAAAAATAAAAGTTACCTATTTACACAATTTGAACATCCTGATTCCAAATATGGAATCCATTTTTCTAAATTCAAAACATAGAAGTGGCAGAAATTAATTTAAAATTAATTCCCGCTGTCAAAACAAAAAGCGTGTTTTTAAGAGATAATAACTATCAAAAGATTGACACTTGTTTATGTTTGGTTTAATTGTAAAATTATGTCCAATGACCAACATTATATTAAATGGTAAAAATATATTCTAAATATACTTTAAAACCACTCAAATTCATAATTTATCACTATTAATTATTTTGATTAAAAAAAGTTGTTTTTAATTAAAATTTAGTAATTTTCACTATTCATCAAAATATACAAGTTATCCGAAAAGTACCAAAATTTCACCCTAGGATAATTTCGATATTCCGAATCCAAAAATGAAGTCCATTTTGAAATATAAAATATATATGATTTCAAAAATTAGGTATTACTATTCATAACGGCTAGTTTAATTAGTTGTGGTGTGTGTTAGAACTCGAGGTTGCGTACAACACACGCTATCGCATTATTCGAAGGGAAACGCACCATAGAAGCTTGGGGTGTTACATTCTCCCCTCCTTCAAATAATTGCGTCCTCGCAATTTCTAGGGTATTACTGCATAAAAAGACTCGGGTGGTTCTTGATCATAAGTTCCTCGGGTTCCCACGTTGCCTCTTCCATCTTATGATTTCTCCACAAAACTTTTACCAGACGCGTCATCCGGTTTCTCAGTACTTGTTCTCTTGTATCAAGAATCCTGACAGGCTCTTCACAATAAGACAGATCCGGTTCCAGTTCTAATTCCTCATAGGTGAGTACATGCGTTGGGTCAGGCATGTATTTTCTCAACAGAGATACGTGGAACACATCGTGAACTTTGGAGAGACTTGGCGGCATTGCCAATCGGTAAGCTACAGCCCCAATTCGTTCTAGAATCTCGAAAGGTCCGATGTACCTGGGACTCAATTTACCTTTCTTACCAAAACGTATGACTCCCTTCCACGGAGATACCTTCAGGAAAACATGATCACCGACTTGAAATTCCAAATCCTTCCTTCGATTATCGGCATAGCTCTTCTGCCTACTTTGAGCTGCTTTGATGTGATTTTGGATTACTTTCACCTTTTCCACCGTTTCCTCCACCAGTTCTGGGCCTACAAGTTTTCTTTCACCAACGTCATCCCAACAGGTTGGTGTACGACATCTCTTTCCGTATAACGCTTCATATGGTGCCATCTGAATACTCGAATGGAAGCTATTGTTATAGGAAAATTATACTAGTGGTAAATATTGATCCCACATACCCTGAAAATCAAGTGAGCAAGATCTCAACATGTCTTCTAAGGTTTGAATAGTCCGTTCTGATTGTCCGTCTGTCTGAGGGTGGTAAGCAGTGCTCAAATGAAGTTCAGTATCCAGGGATTTCTGAAGACTTTTCCAGAATCTTGAAGTAAAATGGGGATCACGATCAGAAACAATCGATAGGGGTACACCATGAAGTCTCACAACTTCATTAATGTATAGTCTTGCTAGACGTTCCAGGGGTAGATCTTCTCTTATAGCAAGAAAATGTGTTGACTTGGTAAGACGATCAACAATAACCCATATTGCATCGTTCCTTCTAGGAGTCTTTGGTAGCCCCATGACAAAGTCCATCGTAATATTTTCCCATTTCCACTCCGGTATGGGAAGAGGTTGCATGACTCCTCCAGGCTGTTGCCTTCCAGCTTTCACTTGTTGACAAACCATACATCTTGACACAAAATCAGCAATCTCCCTCTTCATGTTGTCCCACCAAAAATGTTCCTTCAAATCTCTATACATTTTGGTGCTCCCAGGGTGTATAGAGAAATTGGAACTATGAGCATCATCCAACAATTCCCTTTTCAGATCAGGTAAATCGGGAACACAAAGTCTCTTCCCGAATTTCAAAATTCCATCTTCATACACAAAGTCTCTCAATCTCCCATCATTCACAACTTTAATCTTCTTTTGGAATTCTTCATCATTGGTCTGAGAACTCTTAATCCTTTCTAGTAAAGATGGTTTGGCAACCATTTGAAAAAGCATTGATGTTTCACCTTCCCTGGTTATTCCCATGTCCATCTTCTCTAGATCCATGAAAATTGGATCCCTTTCAATTCTCATATTGTTCAAAACTCCATGGTCTTTTCTACTCAAAGCATCTGCCACCTTGTTTGCCTTCCCCGGGTGGTAGTGTATCGTACAATCATAATCCTTGAGTAATTCAAGCCATCTCCTTTGCCTCATGTTGAGTTCTTTTTGTGAGAAAATATACTTCAAACTCTTGTGATCAGTATAAATCTCACATTTTTCACCATAGAGGTAGTGCCTCCATATCTTCAAAGCAAAGATCACTGCTACTAACTCGAGATCATGAGTAGGATAGTTTTGTTCATGAATTTTCAACTGTCGTGATGCATAGGCAATAACTCTATCATTCTGCATAAGGACACAGCCAAGTCCTTTCTTTGATGCATCACTATAAATAACGAACCCATCATTCCCTGATGGTAGAGTCAATATAGGAGCATTGACTAATCTTCTCTTCAGTTCTTTGAAACATTCTTCACACTCTTTTGTCCAAACAAATTTAACCCCTTTACGTGTGAGCTTCGTTAATGGGTTTGCCAATCGGGCAAAATTCTGGACGAAACGTCGATAATAACCTGCCAAACCAATAAAACTACGTACCTCAGTTATACTTGTAGGTGCTGGCCATTCTTGGATTGCCTTGGTCTTAGAAGGATCAACAGAGATTCCATCTTTAGAGACAATATGGCCAAGAAAAGAAATCCCCTGAAGCCAGAATTCACACTTGCTAAACTTTCCATATAATTCATGCCTCCTCAGAGTCTTCAAGATAATGCGCAAGTGATTTTCATGATCTTCATAGGTTTTGGAGTATACCAATATATCATCAATAAATACTACCACAAACTCATCGAGATACTCCATGAAAACTCTATTCATCAGATCCATGAATACAGAGGGTGCATTGGTCAATCCAAACAGCATTACAGTAAACTCGTAATGCCCGTACCTGGTTCGAAATGCTGTTTTCGGAATGTCTTCCTTCTTCACACACAACTGATGGTATCCAGATCGAAGGTCAATCTTTGAAAAGTATTAAGCTCCATGCAGTTGGTCAAATAAATCATCAATACGAGGTAGGGGATACTTGTTCTTTATCGTTATAGCATTGATCTCCCTGTAGTTGTAGCACTGAACATTGGTAGCTTCCTTCTTCCCCTTGCAATCATGAGCTTGGTGGCCTTTTTCACCACACTTGTAACAGACTCCCATTCCCTTCAGGCAAGCACCGGGGTGTTTCGTCCCGCACTTACCACAAGATGGATATTCAACCTTTCCCTTCTTCCCCTTATTTCCATTCCCAGATTGATCAGCAGGTCTCTTCTTCTCTTGCTTTGCTTTAAAGTCATAAGACTTAGAGAATTCCTTTTCGGTCTTGATAGCACATGAGACAATGTCTTCGTACGATGAAAAGGATTGTGAGACTAATGCTCGACGGAGAAATGGTTTTAACCCATCAAAGAAACGATCAATCTTACTTCTTGGGTTGTGAATATAATCACCAGCGTACCTCGATAACCTTGTAAAGTTAGCCTCATACTTTGTGACATTATCATCCTCCTTTTGTCTCAGACTCAGAAATTGCCTTTCCATATCTGCTCGATGGTCGCGAGGAAAGTATTTTTCTAAAAACAGATCTTTGAACTCCCTCCATTCCATGTTTGATACTTCATCATCTTCCTTCATGTTTTGAATCAATGACCACCATTGATCAGCATCTCCAGTGAGGCGGTAAACTGCCATGGTAACTTTTTCCCTTTCACTACTCCCCAAAGCCTGAAATATTTTCTCTAGGGAAAATATCCATTGCTCAGCTACTAAGGGATTTGTACTCCCATTGAACGTTGGTGGTTGTTGTCTCATGAATCGATCTAACATTGATCCTCCACGTTGCGGATCAGGGTGCTCTATACGGGTAAGGTTATTATTCATAACCTGAGTAAGTTGTCCCAGTATGGTGATTAGCTGATCGACACCAGTTGCATCATCAGCCCCACTATAATTATCTTGAGCAGGAGGGCAATCCCTACATGGAGTGCGTGCATTGATACGGTTTCCATTTCTTCCACTAGGCGCCATTTCTAAAAAATGGCATAAACTAGATCAGTTTATGCATCAAAATACATAATCCCATACTTATAAAACACTAAACATAAATTGAACTATCTATGGATATAATCCATAATCATAAATATGTTTTCTTTGAGGAAGTATATACTCATAAACCCTTCATAATGATTTGTAAAGAAAGTGAGAGTTATCCTAAGCATATCCCCCCGGGAGTGTCGTAACCAAGAGTGCAGCAAGGCCCGTTGTCGTGCACCAGTTCCCGTTCGAGTCTAGCTCAAAGCGGTGTTTTCGGGTTTTACCCCTAGGTACATCTGTGAAAGAGCCGCCTCTACCTGCTAGTATCCAGACAGGGATGTATTGCTCGGAAAACTCACAAAATCTCTACAATACCAAAATTCTAGGAAGTTCTTCTATACTAATCCTCAAAGTTCATCTTAGGTCTACGTGCTCAAATCAGAGTTTATCTAAATCTAGCTTCCAAGGTTTGTACTAAACTTCCTCTGATACCAACTGTAACGCCCCGACCCTAGTTTCCTAGAGTCGGTGCATTATTACATAACATTGGCATGATCACAAGAAAGATCAAATATCGAAAGACCGATTGGTTTAGTAGCCTTGGAAACACTAGATATATTCATAAGTTTTACATTACATCATAAAATCAAAAACTACTACAACAACATAATGTTTCCACAGTCCACACTACAATCCCCTCATAATATCCCTGCAGGTCATTCATAACTTACATCTTCACTTCCTGGGAAAAATAAAACATAGAAAAGGGGTGAGCTCAAATGCCCAGTAAGGATAACAATATAGCGGAAACTTTCATCAATAAGAATAAACATTTAAGGCAATGTATAACTAAAACAAAAGCCTTTTAAACATGAACTGTCAACATGGTATGGCATAAATAAAATGAAATAATGCCATTTACTTATTCACATGGATATTCCACTAATCGAATAATCACATGCAAAAATAAATAACCACTTTCATAATGTTGGAATGCATAATGCCAGACTATCATAACCACATAGCCAAGGCCTCGTGCCAAGACTACAAATAAGATTTTGTCAAGGCCTTGTGCCAAGACACTAGTTTGTCTCATGAGACCTACCGATGCATCGAGGAGCTATAGCGGGCTCCACCCGTCACTTATTAAGTCCAAGGCATTCCCATATGAAAAGGTTTAAACATAACATAAACATTCGTATTAAAACTAGCATACGAAATGTCAATACTTTCACAATAAACTATGAATGGTATAAAAATAGCACATCCACAGTCAAACATATCACAAAACCTTCAATACAATATAGAAGTTTTGTATCATAATAAATCAACTTCAAATAATCTTAAAATCCATCAAAGGATGTTGACATAGATGAAATCAAAATTCTTTTTAAAGAAATATCTCCTTTTATTTTGAAATCATTTAAGATCCATATAAAATAAAACATTTTCTTTGAAAATATTCTTATAAGCTTGTAAGGAAAGCTTTGAAGATTTTATAACGGCGTAAAATAACCGCACCCGCCGTATAAGTTAAAAAAACATTCTTACCTCAATTCTGTCGAAAAGGTTAAAAAGGACCTTGTTTTGAAAACGACGGAAAGATTCCTTTATAAACCTCTTATAAAAAGTCAAAAAAAGGTATAAATGACTTTAACCCATATTCTTGTAAATAGTAAAAATGTTTTGAAATACATTTTTAAGAAACATGGATGTGGATGATAAAGAGATCCCAGTAGATTATTACATATAAACAACCTCGGATAATGAAGAGATTGTGAAATAACCCTTACCTTGTACTTTTCCTTGGTTGTGGTAGGTTAACCTCCTGTATAATGGTGAAATAATTGTTATTAAATTATACAAGAATCATATACATTAATATGATATCATATATGATCTTTTAATATTGATTTGATAATAATATCTTAGTATTATCGTTGTTTCGGGTGTTAACTTACTTGTTTTCTTTCATATGTTTTGTTACGTAAGACATGTTTGTAAAGGATAGGTTGTATATTATTCATATCCAGAATGATATCAAGTCCTTAAACATCATTTTTAAATCATAAAATGATAATTACGCTTTAATGGTTACGATGGAGAATGAATCTCATCGCGTTCGTGGAGACGGTAGTCCGTACGTACGCACGAGCGACAATATCATTCTTTTGATATTAAAATATTATATAAATGGATGGTATATAATATATACAGAATCATTAACATGTTATATTTATTATTTACATGAGTTACACATCATTATTATACCCATCCAAATAATATTATATTGAATAACAATTACACCACGACGTGGAGACGGTAAGCCGTACGTACGCACGTATGGTGACATGTTATTCAAAGGGTGGATAGAATACTGAATATGATTGTACCATACTTATAATAACATCACAGTATATGTGAGATACTGGAGTTATTATTTTAGAATGGTAAGAACAAAGGAAGAAGAAGTGGAAGAAGAAATGAACTTAGAAAAGGGTGGTGAAATCATTACCTCTTCTTCGGGTTCTTCCTTTTGATTTGATCAAAAGGGCTCATTAGGTTGGCTTTCGGATCAAACTATGGCCTCTAGGTTGTAGTGAGGGATGTTGGGAGAGTATTTGGGCAGAGTTTGGCCGAACCAAAAGGCTTTGAAGGTGTGAAGAAATGAGAAGGAGGAGTGCCCTTTTATAAGAGGGGTGAGGGGCACCTTTGGAAAAGCTAGAAATATTAATTTATAATAAATTCATATTCGGTTTCTAATGGCTCCAAAGTTGATTATTCAAAGGTTAAGGTGGGGATAGGTCGAAAACCACTCAACCAATAGAATTTAGACAGGTTTTGGTACTTATATTATCCTTATCTTTAAGTATTAACTCTAAGTTAATTAGTTTCACTTTTACAATGTCTCTTTGTATTTTTATATAATATGGTTAATAAACTTACTATATACATCCAAGCGACCCCCAAGTGGTCCATTAATGGTTAACCTATCATAATATAAGTCTCTTGGCCGAACCTTAGATTTTTAGGAATTTAATATCAATTAATAATATAATATTTGTTTTAAGAACTCTTTTATGTCAATTTTGACACTATTCAATAGTTGATTTTTGTGAAACTCATAACAGATTGATTACTTTGAACAAAGTCAATTAAATCAATCCTAATATATCATATTATCCTATAAAATTAGTTTAATTCATTAAAAGTTTCATATTATATTTATTTGGGTATTTATAATATCAATTATTTTAATTTTTCACTATTATAGTAATTACTGCATCATCATTGTGTCATAAATAAAATAACTTATTTAATGTCTAAAAATTATAAATAAAATATCATTATGTAGGAAATATTTTTATCTTTCTAATTAATATTTATAATCGAAAATAAAACATGTATAACCCTATGTAAAAATTGTTCTTCTAAAAGATGTAAGCTTATGCCATTTTTATTTTTATTTAAGTTTTATTAATATAATGTGTCATTATCGCTTACAAGTGGATCCATGGGGTCCCAAAATAGACCCAAAGATTCCCATGGTCGACCCTGTATCAACCAATAGGGTTAAGACACGTTTTAGGGTAATTTAGTATTATTATGATATTATTTGTTTAACCCTTATTTACCGGATTTACCCTTAACCATGGTAAATAAAATATTTACCGAAGTAATTATTCAAAATGTCTAAAAATAAAAGTTACCTATTTACACAATTTGAACATCCTGATTCCAAATATGGAATCCATTTTTCTAAATTCAAAACACAGAAGTGGCAGAAATTAATTTAAAATTAATTCCCGCTGTCAAAACAAAAAGCGTGTTTTTAAGAGATAATAACTATCAAAAGATTGACACTTGTTTATGTTTGGTTTAATTGTAAAATTATGTCCAATGACCAACATTATATTAAATGGTAAAAATTAATTCTAAATATACTTTAAAACCACTCAAATTCATAATTTATCACTATTAATTATTTTGATTAAAAAAAGTTGTTTTTAATTAAAATTTAGTAATTTTCACTATTCATCAAAATATACAAGTTATCCGAAAAGTACAAAAATTTCACCCTAGGATAATTTCGATATTCCGAATCCAAAAATGAAGTCCATTTTGAAATATAAAATATATATGATTTCAAAAATTAGGTATTACTATTCACAACGGCTAGTTTAATTAGTTGTGGTGTGTGTTAGAACTCGAGGTTGCGTACAACACACGCTATCGCATTATTCGAAGGGAAACGCACCATAGAAGCTTGGGGTGTTACAACATGGAAGGAAATGAAAACACATATTTACAAGGGCATTATTGTGTGATGAAAGACACAATAGAGGAAGACAATATGAAGGTAATGAGAAGATGAAATATTTACAAAACACAAAACTTCTCCCAAAAAGAATATAATGCAAGTGTTCCTTTTTTTTCTTTTTTTTCGAAAGTTAAACTTGGAGAAGATCTCACACTCATACCCCAACCCATGATTGATCTCCTCACGACACTAATTATAATAGTTATCACAAGATAAATGGTTGAGGAAGAGTGATTTTTGACCTACCCAAGACACAACCCATTTTTTCATCATTTTTTTTATTTTTTTTTTGATTTTTTTCATCATTTTTATTTGAACACTTGTGAATAACATTTACAAAATTACATAAATAGAAGTTCATTACATTCCCCAAAACACACATAATGACAACCTCTCCCCCACACTAAAATGGATGCTTGTCCTCAATAAGATTATAACACAACGGAAAGTAAGGAAATGATTCCCAAAAATGAAATCCATTCCCCTCCACACTTAAATTTCATAAACTTTTGCAATGAAAATCCATGTTGATATTGGGTCAGATAAGGTATTGGGCTTGTAATGTGGCTATCAAAGAAAAAGTTTTCATAGGCTTGAAGGGGCTTTCAAAAGGAGGATTAATGTAAGGGAAATGGGAGGCTATTTGGATATTTTGATTCTCATGTGGTTCAGAAAATGCCTATATCATATTAATACACACTAAGGTATGAAATTCAGCTCAAAGGTCCACAAACTCAAGACTCACAAATGGAGGTGAAAACAAATTTTTTGAAAAGATGGTCATAGGTGGCCTTGGCATGAAATCAAATGTTGTTCCTCACGGTTTGGGAAAACCATTTTCCAAATCAAAAATAGAGCATTCAAAATTTGTTGGTTTTGGAACAAGATTCTTTATCCAATTTTATGATGAAATCACAAAATTTTTGAAATGAAACATACCTATTGACTCCCCAAAATGGTTGGACAAAATTTAAAAATTAAATGGTGAGTAATTATGAGTCTTTGTTTTTGTTTTTTAGTTTTTTTATGTTTCTTTTTATTTTTTTATAAAGACACACCCACACAAAAGAGAAAGAGTAAAAAGGGAAAAAATATGAGGAAAGTGGTAAGAAAAAAAATGACAATGAGGGAGGAAGAAGAAATAGAGATATAGGGAGAGAGGGAGAAGAAGAGTCAAAGGGAAAGAGGTGTCCCTTGGTTTGGATTTGGTGGGTTTCCATCTCCATCCAGTGGTTGGTCTACTGTGGATCCAATGGAAGTTGATGTTGTTCCAGGATTTCATGTCCTCTCATGGTGATGTTTCAACCGAAGTCCATTTACCGTGAATGTCTTTCTGGAAGAGGGGTCTTGGACTTGCACTGCACCAAATGGGTAAACGTTAGTAATAACAAAAGGACCATCCCAACGAGAATTAAGATTACCTGGGTGAAGCTGAAATCGAGAATTGAATAGCATTACCTTTTCACATTTATGAAATTCCTTTCTCAGGACGTGTTTTTCATGGAGTACCTTAGCCTTCTCGTTGTACAGATTGGAATTCTCATAGGATTCAAGTCAAAGCTCCTCCAGTTCAGCTAATTGCAACAATCTTTCTTCACCAGATTTTTCACAATAAAAATTATAGGTTTTCACAGACCAAAAAGACTTATGTTGGATTTCAACTGGTAAGTGACATGCTTTACCAAAAACTTGCCTAAAAGGAGACATCCCAATGGGTGTTTTATAGGCAATTCAATAAGCCCAAAGTGCTTCACCAAGTCTTTCAGGCCAGAATTTTCTGGGGGGTTTTACAATTCTCTCAAGCACTCTTTTCACTTCTATATTAGAAACGTCAGCCATGCCATTTGTTTGGGGGTGATATGCAGTTTAAGTTTTATGTACAACTGCATTCTTTTTCAGAAGATATTCCATTGTTCTATTACAAAAATGGGTTCCTAAGTCACTGATCAAGGAACGTGGTGTGCCAAATCTTTGGAAGATGTGGGTCTTTAGGAACTCACTAACAGTATGAGCATCATCCATCCTAGTGGGTTTGGCCTCAACACACCTTGAAACATAATCGGCCGCAAGAAGAATGTTTGAGAATCCATTGGAAGGGGGAAATGGTCCCCTGAAATCGATGCCCCAAACATCGAATATTTCACAAAAGATTAAAGGATTTTGGGGCATTTCATTTATTTTGGAGATTGTAACAAGCTTTTGGAAAGTGGGACATGATTGACAGAAATCATGTGAGTCCTTGAAGAGTGAAGGTCAGAAGAATCCAGAGTCTAGGACCTTTCTAGAGGTCCTTTGTGGTCCAAAGTTTCCACCTCCAGGAAGTGAGTGACAGAATTATAAGATGGAAGAATGCTCATTTTCTTCAACACATCTCGTAATTACCATGTCTGCCCCAGTTTTCCAAAGTTTATTTTCTTCCAAAAAATAGTATTTTGAATCACTTTTCATCTTCAATTTTTGTACTTTTGAAAATATTTCAGTAAAAACACCAGAAACAAAATAATTTACAATTGGGGCATACCATGGTAACTTTGGAGTGAGAGATGAAAGGTGCTTAGTGGGTAATTCAGGATCAATGATTTCAAAATGATAAGAATTAGAAATTCCACTCAAGTGATCAGCCATAGGTGTCACGACCCGTCCTCGGGGCCCGTGCCGTGACTACCCCAAGCCCGCCTTCCATAGGCCAGGGGCTGGCGACTAGCACCAAGGCGTAAATCCCAACAAAAGGGAAGGAATTGCCTCTGAAAAGTAAACAAGCACCACAGAGTAAGCAAGCGGAAAAGTAAACACTAAGTAAAACTGTAACAAGCTGTGCTGGAAGTAAAAAGGGCCAGAAATACAAGCCCAACTGTAAAGAACAATTGAAAGGGGAAAAACAGCAACTGTAAAGAAAAGCCGCAGCGTCGAGCCATCCTCTGGAAGTCCCACCTGGAGGGTGGGTACAGATAGCCTCCACAGCTCCTCGGTCCAGTCGTCCGCTCCGAGTATGTCCCGCCCAGTGGTCCACCTCCAGGTACCGTCCAGCTCCGCACGCCTCCACCTCGATCAGCGCTGCCCGTCGTCTGCAACCAACACCACGAAGTGCGGGCAAAGCCCGTGTAGGGGTGAGTATAAACTACTCAGTAGGGACCCCGAGACCCCTGAAGGTCTCCTGAAATCCACAAAGGATAATCCACAATGGAAAGATACAATCACGAAGTAACATATGACACGGCTTAGGTATATGCCCATACATATACCTAAGTCGTCAATTCTCGTTCGGCTCCAACGTCTGAGCCCAAGCACAACCCAGTCCACACAGGAAAGCAAACGTATACCCACACAGGATAGCTCAACACAATCCACAAAGGAGAGTAAACAGTAAATCTACACAGGATAGCTCAACACAATCCACAGAGGAGAGTAAATAGTAAATCCACACAGGATAGCCCAACACAATCCACAAAGGACAGTAAACAGTAAATCCACTCAGGATAGCTCAACACAATCCACAAAGGAGAGTAAACAATAAATCCACACAGGATAGCTCAACACAATCCACAAAGGAGAGTAAATAGTAAATCCACTCGGGATAGCTCAACACAATCCACAAAGGAGAGTAAACAGTAAATCCACACAGGATAGCTCAACACAATCCACAAAGGAGAGTAAACAGAAGATTCAGCTCACACAGGTATACTTCTTCGGATGACGATAAAGATGATCACTGATCCATCTAAGTCATCGGACACACGAAGGATCGATAGGTAACTAACCCCCGCAATGACCCACACAGGATCGGGCCCACACAGGACCTGTAGGCGCTGGCTCACACAGAACCGCTGAGCGCTGACCCACACAGGATCGGACCCACACAGTATCGGGCCCACACAGGACCGGGCCCACACAGGACCTGTAGCACTGATCCACGTAGAATCGCTGAGTGTTGTAGTCATCACAGTCCACTGAGGATCTCTGCACAGTCGTCGGCGCAGTCCACTGAGGATCTCTGCACGGTCGTCGCCGCAGTCCACTGAGGATCTCTGCACGGTCGTCGCTGTCGAAGTAGCTGTCGCAGCCAGCTCTAGGGTTCCCGCACACAGCAAGATCGTTCGGGAGGGTCCGCTCCACGAGCCGAGAGGTTGATACATCAAATGACACAATGTCTGAAGTTGATGTATCCAAAAGTTCCTTATCGGCAACAGGAACTCAACGTCGCAGACGGCGCGTCGATCGGACGCCTGATCTGAGAGTTATTGGCTTTTTCATCCCAGGGGCCCGGTTGGTTTTTAAGGAAAACCCAACCCGACCGTACTCCACCTGAGTCCAAACATCGGGTGGAGTATGCCAAAAGATCCGTCTCACAAAGAGGAATTCAACGAAGCTGACGGCACGTCAATCGGACGTCCGTAGCTCTAGATATGAGTGTTTCCGCTCCGAAGGCCCGGTTGGTTTCGTGTACGAACCAACCCGGCCGAACTCAAAGTGTTCCGAAACCTTGAGTGCGATAAACCGAAACGACCGTCTCGATCCAAGGATCGCGATTCTGCTGACGGCGAGTTGTTTGGAGGCCCGCAGCTCAAGTTACGAGCATTTGAACGAAGACCGTCCGAAGACGGGGGTCCGGGCCCGGGCCTCCCCGGCCCGACCTGGTCCGACCCGGTCGGACCGGTCTGGCTCGGCCAGCCCGCCTCGGCTCGGCTGAGCGACTAAGCGGCCGACGCGGGAGGGAGCCGCCGCCCCGCGTGACACCCCCGCGGCACCCGCGGGGTGTCGGCCAGACACTCGGGGGGGCGCCGCGCGACACCCCCGCGGCACCCGCGGGGTGTCGGCCAGACACTCGGGGGGCGCCGCGTGACACCCCCGCGGCACCCGCGGGGTGTCGGCCAGACACTCCGAGGGCGCCGCGTGACACCCCTGCGGCACCCGCGGGGTGTCGGCCAGACACTCGTGGGGGCGCCGCGTGACATCCCCACGGCACCCGCGGGGTGCCGCCCTGGACACCCGGGGTTGTCGCGTGACAACCCCGCGGCACCCGCGGGGTGCCGCCCTGGACACCCGGGGTTGTCGCGTGACAACCCCGCGGCACCCGCGGGATGCCCCCCTGGACACCCGGGGTTGTCGCGTGACAACCCCGCAGCACCCGCGGGGTGCCGCCCTGGACACCCGGGGTTGTCGCGGGACAACCCCGCGACACCCGCGGGGTGCCACCCTGGACACCCGGGGTTGTCTCGTGACAACCCCGCGGCACCTGCGGGGTGCTGCCCTGGACACCCGGGGGGTGCCGCCGCGCTGGCGACCCGCGCCGCCGCCGGCTTCCGCGGGCTGCCAGAGTCGCTCCGGTGGCTCGTTTTCCTTCCCGTCTGGTCCGTTGCTCTTCCTGGGACTCGTCCTTCACTGCGGAAACATAAAACATCCGTTGCGGCACGTTCCGTCGTCGCCCGTCAAATCTGCACAAAACGAAGAACAGCGGAGGGTTGTCGGGTCGTGTTCGTTTGGCCCGTACCCTCCGCGTTAGAAAAAAAAACAACGGGAGAAAATAAAATGTTCAACACATGAACCAACGATTTTAATAAAATAAAATTGTTTCTTTGATTCCGGTTCTTTAATTTTTTTAAAGAATGTTCATGGGAATATAAAGAGGGGTATTCCAAAATATAAAATCCCTACCTCGTTGGTCGTCGTCGTATGCACGTCCTTCGCGGAATTGCTCGTCGCGGGAGGTGGAGATCGTCGCGTCGTCACGGAACATGGCGTTGAGTCGGCGAACTCAACACACCATGAAACAGCAGATTTAATTTAATTAATTAAATCCGTGTTTTGGTAAAGAACCACGAAGGAGATAAAAAGGAAGGTCTGAGACTCTTACCTCAAACAGCCGATCGAAGATCCATTGCGGAGGAAGAGACGTAGCAGAAGAACGTCATCAGTGTCGCGGATCACAGTGTCGCGTCGTCGATTTTTGGGTTGGGCGTTCTTCGCGTTCTTCGCGTTCTTCGCATTCTTCGCGTTCTTCACGAAGGAGGAAGAAGATACAAGGATTCTGTCTCAACGAGTAATCCCCAAAAAAAGAGAGGTTGGTCTTATTTTATTAATATGCCAACAAACGAAAACGGGTAAGAAACGACTCATCAATTCGTTGAATTAATTCAACGAAAGAAACAGATCATTTAATTTACGAAATAAACTACCCAGTTAAATGGTCTGTTAAGAATTTAAGAAAACGCGTCAGTTGACTTTCATAAAGATGGGTTTTCGCGGGTGCGTTTCTTAGCGGAAAGAAACGGCGGGGATCATGCGGGCCCCACCTCACAAATATCCTACCGAGGGGGTAGGATATTTTCTGGATAGCATCCTATTTGGATCAACTCAGTTTAAGCCGCTTTTAAGTGGCTTCAAGTGGCTTCCAAGTGGCTTAAGTGAAATAAAATAAAGTTGTCGTAAAATTATTTTATTTCTTAACTTTAAGCCCGAAAATTAAAAACCACACCCGAGAAATTGCAACTCTGGAAGAGACGTTTCTAAGCGAATAACGGCGCTGCAATTTCATCGGTGCCCTCAGAATTCGATTCCAGGCACCAGTTTAAAAGTTAGAAAAACCCGCTCGTCCGTTCACTGAACGTACCCGAGCCAATCTTCGGAAAATGATTCCGGGCACACCGGGCCTCGGAATCCGGTGCCGTCAGAAGCTGTGCTCTTGTAAAATTCCAAAGAAAATTAAGAAAAAAATTTCTTTGAAATTTACTGGTCTTTACATTACTCCCACCACAGGGCTTTACGCCCCCATAAAGCTTCAACACAAACTTGGGATACAAAGGCGGTACTGAGCACGTAACTGAGCCTCCCGCTCCCATGTGCTCCCTGGAGGTTCCCGTGCTGCCATCAGATGCACACATGAGGAATCGATCACCCACATAGGACCCGCTCCTGTCGATCCTCTATCTCCACCGGGATCTCCGCAAAAGTCGCCCCATCATCCATGTCTAGCTCCCCATGGTCAATGATGTGCGTCAGGTCGTGCACGTATCTCCTCAGCTGAGATACGTGGAAGACGTCGTGCACCCGGTGCAACTGAGGTGGCAGAGCCAGGCGACAAACCACCTCGTCAAATCCCGCAAACCACGTCGAGGTAAGACCCGCAAGAAGATGTGGTCTCCATCCTCGAACTCTAGTGGCCTCCGCCTCCTGTCAGCATAAGACTTCTACCGGCTCTGAGCTGTACTCATCGCTCCTGGATGACCTGGACCTTCCCTGTCGTGGCCTGGACCATCCCCCGGTCCCACAAGAGCTGCTAAGATTTCTTCTTTGCCGATAAGAGAAATCTGGTCCCATCCCCTGGATGAACCAAATTCTTTGCCTAAAACAGTCAATCCCGACATGAATGATACTAATCCATACCAAGGATGACGTCGTAAGGTCTTGATGCTACTACCAAGAGATCCAACCATTACTCTCGCCTCCAAGGGTTGAGTCACACTGTCGGCATCAATGTGTGGTAACTGGGTCTCCTCCAGTAGATGTCTCATAAGTGAGGGTCAAGTCAACAGTCAAAACTGGAACCTCTTAGTAACAACTCAAAAGAGGACAGGAATGAAAACATCATAGAGGTATGCGTCTTTTATTATTGCAGCTCATAATACAAAGACGCTACACAATAGCAACAAGGAACTAGAAGTACAATGGACATATCCACTAGTTCCGCTCCTGTCCATCTACTCCCAGAACTCCATGATCGAAGGCATCAACTGCCTGAAGCTGAGCTCTCCCATGTCCACCAACTCCCTGCGGTCGGGGTGGACCTCCTGGTGGTGGTGGTGGCAGAACCTCAAAGAATCGCCCACCACCGGCTGCTTGGCCAGCTCCTCTGCCTTGTCGTGCACCTTGAGCATCAAGCTCCACCATATGCCTACTGTCGCGTGCAGTAGGCTCGCCGCAAGGATCACCATGAGGTCTGTTGGTGTCCTCACTAGCCTGAAAACCCGGACGACCGCCTCCAGCCTGTCCTCGGCCGCCTGGGGGTCCGTCTCCCCACGGAACCTGGGTGTTCGCTGGCGCTGGAACTCGTGCAGAGCTCCGAGGCATCGTGAATCATCAGGGATCGGCGCTGGAAGCATCGGGGGCTCGGCGGGTAAAGGTACCACCGGTGCCTCTGCTGTCAACGGGCCCTGTACCGAGGCCTCGTCACTCGGCGGGCTGTCGTCGCGCTCTACTCTCAGAACCCTAGCTGGCTGCCGTCGTGCGGCCATCCTAAAAACGAAACAAGTGCACCACGGTCAGAACAGTATACCTGGTGAGCTGACACAAGTAATCACAAAGAAAACTTGAAACACACATGCAATCAATGTTTTCTTGCATTAAGTCAGAAATCAGAAGTCAGGGTCCTAGTGTATGGATACGTCGGCCGCCGCACCAACACTGGACTCCCTGGACTGATAACCACACTCAATATGCTAAACACTATTGCTTCACAAAGAAGAAAGATCAGAGTTTGCGGTAGAACCGACCACCTCTGATACCAATCTGTCACGACCCGTCCTCGGGGCCCGTGCCGTGACTACCCCAAGCCCGCCTTCCATAGGCCAGGGGCTGGCGACTAGCACCAAGGCGTAAATCCCAACAAAAGGGAAGGAATTGCCTTTGAAATGTAAACAAGCACCACAGAGTAAGCAAGCGGAAAAGTAAACACTAAGTAAAACTGTAACAAGCTGTGATGGAAGTAAAAAGGGCCGGAAATACAAGCCCAACTGTAAAGTACAACTGAAAGGGGAAAAACAACAACTGTAAACAAAAGCTGCAGCGTCGAGCCGTCCTTTGGAAGTCCCACCTGGAGGGTGGGTATAGATAGCCTCCACAGCTCCTCGGTCCAGCCGTCCGCTCCGAGTATGTCCCGCCCAGTGGTCCACCTCCAGGTACCGTCCAGCTCCGCACGCCTCCACCTCGATCAGCGCTGCCCGTCGTCTGCAACCAACACCACGAAGTGCGGGCAAAGCCCATGCAGGGGTGAGTATAAACTACTCATTAGGGACCCCGAGACCCCCTAAGGTCTCCCGAAATCCACAAAGGATAATCCACAAAGGAAAGATACAATCACGAAGTAACATCTGACACGGCTTAGGTATATGCCCATACATATACCTAAGTCATCAATTCCTGTTCGGCTCCAACGTCCGAGCCCAAGCACAACCCAGTCCACATAGGAAAGCAAACGTATACCCACACATGATAGCTCAACACAATCCACAAAGGAGAGTAAACAGCAAATCCACACAGGATAGCTCAACACAATCCACAGAGGAGAGTAAATAGTAAATCCACATAGGATAGCCCAACACAATCCACAAAGGAGAGTAAATAGTAAATCCACTCAGGATAGCTCAACACAATCCACAAAGGAGAGTAAACAGTAAATACACACAGGATAGCTCAACAGAATCCACAAAGGAGAGTAAATAGTAAATCTACTCAGGATAGCTCAACACAATCCACAAAGGAGATTAAACAGTAAATCCACACAGGATAGCTCAACACAATCCACAAAGGAGAGTAAATAGAAGATTCAGCTCACACAGATATACTTCTTCGGATGACGATAAATATTATCACTGATCCATCTAAGTCGTCGGACCCATGAAGGATCGATAGGTAACTAACCCCGGTAATGACCCACACAGGATCGGGCCCACACAGGACCTGTAGGCGCTGGCTCACACAGAACTGCTGAGCGCTGACCCACACAGGATCGGTCCCACACAGGATCGGGCCCACAGAGGACCGGGCCCACACAGGACCTGTAGCACTGATCCACGTAGGATCACTGAGTGCTGTAGTCATCGCAGTCCACAGAGGATCTCTGCACAGTCGTCATCACAGTCCACTGAGGATCTCTGCACGGTCGTCGCCAGAGTCCACTGAGGATCTCTGCACGGTCGTCGCCACAGTCCACTGAGGATCTCTGCACGGTCGTCGCTGTCGAAGTAGCAGTCGCAGCCAGCTCTAGGGTTCCCGCACATAGCAAGCTCGTTCGGGAGGGTCCGCTCCACGAGCCGAGAGGTTGATACATCAACTGACACAAAGTATGAAGTTGATGTATCCAAAAGTTCCTTATCGGCAACAGCGACTCAACGTCGCAGACGGTGCGTTGATCGGACGCCCGGTCTGAGAGTTATTGGCTTTTTCGTCCCAGGGGCCTGGTTGGTTTTTAAGGAAAAACCAACCCGACCATACTTCGCCTGCGTCCAAACCTCGGGCGGAGTATGCCAAAAGATCCGCCTCACAAAGAGGAATTCAACGAAGCTGACGGCAAGTCAATCAAACGTCCGTAGCTCTAGATATGAGCGTTTCCACTCCGAAGGCCCGGTTGGTTTCATGTACGAACCAACCCGGCAGAACTCAAAGTGTTCCGAAATCTTGAGTGCGATAAACCGAAACGACCGTCTCGATCCAAGTATCGGGTTTCCGCTGACGGCGAGTCGTTTGGAGGCCCGCAACTCAAGTTACGAGCATTTGAACGAAGACCGTCCGAAGACGGGGGTCCGGGCCCGGGCCTACCCGGCCCGACCCGGTCCGACCCGGCCCGACCCAGTCCGACCCGGTCGGACCGGTCTGGCTCGGCCGAGTGACCGAGCGGCCGACGCGGGAGGGAGCCGCCGCCCCACGTGACACCCCCGCGGCACCCGCGGGGTGTCGGCCAGACACTCGGGGGGCGTTGCGTGACACCCCCGCGGCACCCGCGGGGTGAAGGCCATACACTCGGGGGGCGTCGCGTGACATCCCCGTGGCACCCGCGGGGTGCCGCCCTGGACACCCGGGGTTATCGCGTGACAACCCCGCGGCACCCGCGGGGTGCCGCCCTGGACACCCGGGGTTGTCGCGTGACAACCCCGCGGCACCCGCAGGGTGCCGCCCTGGACACCCGGGGTTGTCGCGTGACAACCCCGCGGCACCCGCGGGGTGCCGCCCTGGACACCCGGGGTTGTCGAGTGACAACCCCGCGACACCCGCGGGGTGCCGCCCTGGACACCCGGGGTTGTCGCGTGACAACCCCGCGGCACCCGCGGGGTGCCGCCCTGGACACCCGAGGGGCGCCGCCGCCTCCGGCCGCCGGAGTCGCTCCAGTGGCCCGTTTTCCTTCCCGTCTGTGCCGTTGCTCTTCCCGGGACTCTTCCTTCACTGCGGAAACATAAAACATCCGTTGCGGCACGTTCCGTCGTCGCCCGTCAAATCCGCACAAAACGAAGAACGACGGAGGGTCGTCGGGTCGTGTTCGTTTGGCCCGCACCCTCCGCGTTAGAAAAAAAAAACAACGGGAGAAAATAAAATGTTCAACACATGAACCAACAATTTTAATAAAATAAAATTGTTTCTTTGATTCCTGTTCGTTAATTTTTTTTAAAGAACGTTCACGGGAATATAAAGAGGGGTATTCCAAAATATAAAATCCCTGCCTCGTTGGTCGTCGTCGTACGCATGTCCTTCGCGGAATTGCTCGTCGCGGGAGGTGGAGATCGTCGTGTAGTCACGGAACATGGCGTTGAGTCGGCGAACTCAACGCACCATGAAACAGCAGATTTAATTTAATTAATTAAATCCGTGTTTTGGTAAAGAACCACGAAGGAGATAAAAAGGAAGGTCTGAGACTCTTACCTCAAGCAGTCGATCGAAGATCCATCGTGGAGGAAGAGACGTCGCAGAAGAACGTCATCGGCGTCGCGGATCACGGCGTCGCATCGTCGATTTTCGGGTTCTTCGCGTTCTTCGCGTTCTTCGCGTTCTTCGCGTTCTTCGCGTTCTTCGCGTTCTTCACGTTCTTCGCGTTCTTCGCGAAGGAGGAAGAAGATACAAGGATTCTGTCTCAACGAGTAATCCCCAAAAAAGAGAGGTTGGTCTTATTTTATTAATATGCCAACAAACGAAAACGGGTAAGAAACGACCCATCAATTCGTTGAATTAATTCAACGAAAGAAACAGCTCATTTAATTTACGAAATAAACCACCCAATTAAATGGTCTGTTAAGAATTTAAGAAAACGCGTCAGTTGACTTTCATAAATACGGGTTTTCGCGGGTGCGTTTCTTAGCGGAAAGAAACGGCGGGGCTCGTGCGGGCCCCACCTCACAAATATCCTACCGAGGGGGTAGGATATTTTCTGGATAGCATCCTATCCGGATCAACTCAGTTTAAGCCGCTTTTAAGTGGCTTCAAGTGGCTTCCAAGTGGCTTAAATGAATTAAAATAAAGTTGTTGTAAAATTATTTTATTTCTTAACTTTAAGCCCGAAAATTAAAAACCACACTCGAGCAAACGCAACTCCGGAAGAGGCGTTTCTAAGCGAATATCGGTGCTGCGATTTCATCGGTGCCCTTAGAATTCGATTCTGGGCACCAGTTCAAAAGTTAGAAAAACCCGCTCGTCCGTTCACTGAACGTACCCGAGCCAAACTTCGGAAAATGATTCCGGGCACACCGGGCCTCAGAATCCGGTGCCTTCAGAAGCTGCACTCTTGTAAAATTCCAAAGAAAATTAAGAAAAAAATTTCCTTGAAATTTACTGGTCTTTACAACAGGGTTTTCTTTTCCTGGTCTATCTTTTATTTCAAGGTCAAATTCTTTGAGCATTAGGATCCATCTTATTAGATTTGTTTTGGAATAACTTTTCTTGAGTAGGAACTTTATAGCAGAATTGTCTGTGAAGATGATGATTTTGTCACCTAAGGGATAGGACCGGAATTTATCTAAGGAAAAAACCACTGCTTGATGTTCCTTTTCAGTGACAGTGTAGTGAGATGGAGTTTCATCCAATGTTTTTGAGGCATAAGAGATGACATGAGGAATTATTTCTCTTCTTTGACCAAGAACAGCCCCAACAGCTCTATCAGAAGCATCACACATCAATTAAATGGGTAAGGACCAATCAGGGGGTTGGATTATCGGGTCAGATGTGAGAGAAATTTTGAGTTCAATGAAGGCTCTCCTGAAAACCTCATCGAAATGGAAAGTGACATCATTTTGGAGAAAACTAGTGAGTGGGAGGGAAGCTTTGCTGAAGTAATGGATGAATCTCTGATAGAAACTAGCATGACCGAGAAATGAACAGATGTCCCGAATAGAAGTGGGTTCAGGAAGTGATTGGACGAGTTCAATTTTGGCAGGATCAACTTCAATACCATCTTTTGAAACTATGTGCCCTAGATCAATCCTATTTTCAACCATTAAGTGACATTTTTCAAAATTTTAACAAAAGGTTACACTAGACACACTTTTGAAGGACTAGAGAGAGTGAATGCAAACACGACTCAATTGACTCACCATAAATGGTGAAGTCATCCATCAAGACTTCCATGCATTGTTCAATGAATTCTGAAAATATACTAATCATACACCTTTGGAATGATGCAGGAGCATTGCAAAGTCCAAAAGGCATTCTTCTATATGCATATGTTCCAAAGGGGCAAGTGAAAGTAGTCTTTTTTTTGATCTTGAGGTGCGATTGGGATTTGAAAATAGCCAGTGTATACATCAAGAAAGCAATAGTGTGACTTTCCGGCTAATATTTCTATAATTTGATCAAGGAATGGAAGTGGGTAGTGATATTTTCGTTTTTCAACACTCAATTTCCTATAGTCAATGCACACACGCCATCTGTTCTTCACTCGAGTTGTGACTACCTCTCCATGTTCATTTGTGACAACAGTTATCCCACCCTTCTTTGGTACAACCTGAATTGGACTAACCCATTCACTATATGAAATTTGGTATATAATACCAGCTTGAAGAAGCTTGGTGATCTCTTCCCTATCTACCTCAAGGATGAGTGGATTGAGTCTTCTTTGTGTTTGTCTAATTGGTTTGGATGACTCTTCATGATGGATGTGATGCGTGCAAAGGGCAAGGTTGATTCCTGGTATGTCATATAGGGTCCAACCTAAGGCCTTTTTGTTTTCCTCTAACACTTGAACAAGTTTGGACTCCTCACTTTTAGTAAGTGTGGCAGAGATAATGACAGGGTATGAGTGATCATGGAAGAGGAATGCATATTTCAAGTGTGAAGGAAGAGGTTTCAGATCAGTCTCATCTTTCACTTTTGGGCTCGACAACTCAGGAATGGAAGAAGGGACTTCAGTTGCTTCAGGTTCATTTTCCTTAATACTGTCCAAGGTGGAGAAGTAGAGATTAGAGTTGAGATGGGATTCAAGAGAGTTTTCAAGTTCCTCTAGATTGATGGAGTCTATGAATGAGAGGTCCACATCAACATCACCATTTATGACTTGGTTAATCATAGTGTAGATTTCACAAGACGCTTTGTCATTAGAACATGAAGAACATGGTGGATTGGGGTTCAATTGAATCATAGAAGTGTCCTCAGAAGCATGGATTGAGAATGCAGAGTCATCCTCAGATGAGTATCGCATGGCTTGGAAAATGTTGAACTTGACCAAATGGTCACCGAATTCCATAGATAGGATGCTTGAATGGACATCAATCTTGGTCCTCGCAGTCATGACGAATGGTCTTCCTAGAATTAGGGGAGATCGAGAAGATTTCGTCTCACCTTCCATGTCAAGAACATAGAAATCAGCAGGGAAGGTAAGATCATTGACTCGGACAAGGACATCCTCAATTATTCCCTCAGGACTGGCTATGCTTCGATTAGCTAACTGAATGACAACACATGTTTGGTGCAAGGTACCTAGACCAAGGTTGGAGAAGATGGATTTGGGCATGAAATTAATTGATTCTCTTATGTCTATGAGGGCATCATCAAATACGGAACTCCCTATTTGGAATGGGACTGTAAAGGTCCCTGGATATTTTCACTTTATGGGAATAGACTGTTGGGTGGAAACATTTTCAAAGGTCCTAAGTTTCCTCTTGTGGGTACACAACTCCTTGAGAAACATGGCATACTTAGGAATTTTCTTTATGGCATCTAAGAGGGGAATGTTGACTTTAACATGTCTAAACATGTCAAGCATTTCAAGATCAGGTTCAAAGGACTTCCTTGTCTTAGAAATGGCTTGAGGAAAAGGAATTGGGTTCCTAAGTGGAATGGATGGAGGTGATGGAATGGATTCAGATTCCTTTTCAATTTTCTTTTTCTTTTAATTTTCTAGGTCAACATTCAAAGGAGGGTTTGAGGATTTATCTTGAGGCATAGGAAGTTTCTTTCCTGATATAAGTGCAATTGCACTTACATTACCCTTGGGGTTGGGTAATGGTTGAGCTGGGAGTTGGGAAGAATTTGATTGTTGTTGCTGGCTTAGGTGGGATGCAAGTTGACCTATTTGAGTTTCAATGTTTTTAAGGCTAGAACGGGTGAAGGAGGTGATATCTTCAACACCACTTTCCCATGGTTTCTTGGAAGAAGAGGTTTGTCCCGGATTGGGATTTCCTTGATTTTGGTTCTTGGGAAATCGATTGTATTGGTTTTGGAATTGGAAAGGCTCACTAGGATGATGGAATCCAGGAGGAGGATTGTTACATTGAGGTTGAGGAACAAAAGGATAAGGTTGATGGATGTTACCAACACCTTGACCATATTGAAACTGGTTTGAGTTTTGAGGAGGTAATTGAGGGGGATGAGATATGGGATTACCATACCTAAGGCCTTGGTTATAGGAAGAAGAGAAGGGCTCAGAGTGAGGTTGGTTTAAGTTTCAAATAAACTGACTGATAGTTGAGGGTTGGTGTTCTGTTGAGCATATGCTACATTGAGCTACATTGGTCCAGATGAATCGGATTGATCCTCTTGAAGTTGTGGACATGTGTCAGTTGGATGAGATGGACAGTTGCAGATTCCACAGTTTTTGACAGGTCCAGGAAACATTGATTGTGGAGAAGACGAGGTTGGGGATTTGGTGGCCACAGCTAGTTGTCGCACAAGACCTATAAGTTCACTCATCCACTCGGTCATCTTTTTCGGCTCAATTGATTTATTATCTTGGGATTTTTTGACTTTAGCATGTGCTCGAGTATGGAATTATTGTGTGTTTTCAGCCATGTTACTTATGAGATCTCTTGCAGTTGTGGGAGTTTTATCAACCAGAGCACCACCACTTGCGGCATCAATGAGAGTTCTCTCCATAGCCAATAACCCCTCATAGAAGTATTGTATCAAGAGTTGGTCAGGAATATGGTGGTGTGGGAAGGTTGCAACAAACTTTTTGAACCTCCCCCAGTACTCATGGGGTGATTCACTTGGGAATTGACATATACCACTTATTTCTTTTAGGATAGAAGTAGTACGAGAAGCAGGAAAGAATTTCTCTAAGAAGAGTCACTTCATGTCATTCCATGTAGTTATGGAACCAAGATGAAGGTAGTAGAGCCATGACATAGAAGTGTTATCTAGGGAGAAAGGGAATTCTTGAAGTTTGATTTGTTCTTCAGAAACCCCTTGAGGCTTCATGGTAGAGCACACCACTTGGAACTCTTTAAGTTGGAGATGTGGATCCTCACCGACTAGCCCATGAAAATGAGGGAGAAGATGAATCAAACCCGATTTGAGTTCGAATTCATCTTCTATGTTTGGATATTGAATACCAAGAGGTTGGTAATTCATATCAGGGGCAGAGAGTTCTTTTGGGATTTGTTCCCTAGGATTGGCCATTTCAATTTCAACTAGATGGATGAGGACCGGTTCTTGAATTATTTGAGTATCTCTTATGTTACTCCTAAGTTGGTGAAGTGTTCGCTAAATTTCAGGGTCAAACAAGTACGAGGGATTGTTTGGGAGGCTACGGGGCATTCATAGAGATTTTGGAAGAAAGAGGAAGACAGGTTTTTATTTGTGATTTTTTTTCAATTTTTTTTAAAATTTTGTTTTTTTTTGGTTTTTTTGACAATAACCAGAAACTAATGACTACTTAATGCACCATCCCCGGAAATGGAGCCATTTGAAACGTGCGGCCAATTGTCGCATATCGACCGGTCAAGGTTCCAGTGCTCTGCTAATGTGTATAGCAGCACTCGGGTTGAATCCTCGGCGATGGTACTTCGTAATAGTCGATTGTTTTTAGTTAATTGTATTTTGATTGGGGGGTTTGTTTGCATAGCGTAATTGAAATGTTCAATGGATGATGTTTAATTTAACATGTTTATAAAGATTTGGGTGAGTTCATCATTAGGGAGTTAAGCATGTGATATCCTTGAGCTTTGCTTTATATTGCAGTAAATTAACACCCACATCAAAAGTTGATGTTGATTGGAATTCCCAAGTGTTAAGCCTTTAATCCAAGACTTAACATTACATAGGGTTCTAATCTCAATTAGTTCTTGATTGTGGAAGTGTATTTATGGTTCCAATAATCCATGGAAACCACACGTTTCACATAATATGTCAATAATCCATGACATGTTAAGTCCAACATACACAATGTTAAATTAAAGAATACTCATCTAGAAAATCCTCTCAATCACTAAACATCCCTAAATTATAACTCACCCCAATAAGATATTTACTCATCCATTTAAATTATTAGTAATCTGGTATATTATGTTTATGGTGATGAATTACAAAGAGAAGAAAAAGAAAGGGATAAAAAAGAGTTGTGCGCTGAACACACACACGAATGATGACGAGAGTAAAACAAACCGGACTTTTTATTGAATAATAAAGTAAAAGAAGATGATGGATTTCAGATTTATTTAAACTACAATAAGAAAATTAATATTGAACTACAGAAGTTGGATGAGAATAAGAAATTAAGAAGAAGAAAATTTCATTAAAACAGAATTACAAAGACAAACACTTGCAAAATTACAACGAAGAAAAATGCAAAAGTAAATGAAAACAAAGAAAGGAGGAAGGGATTATCAAGTGAAAACATGAGTTTGAAAGATCCTCCCAAGGCTTTTTTAGGGCCTTGGTACTACCAATCAATCATCCTTTTCTCTGAAATTCCAACTCTTTTGAAAGGAGAGGAGGGGATGTATTTATAGCCCAAGGTGGTGGACTGTTTACATTCCAGAAATACCCCTCCACTTGGCTCACAGATATGGACATCAAGACAGCAAAATCTCAAGAATTATCCTTCTTAAAAGTTGTAGATAATAAATTTGGCCGACTAGTCTCAACATTTGGAGTCATTTGGACTTAAGGATCAAAAGTTATGGTTGGTTGATTAAACAAAGTAAAACTGTCCATTTCAATCCAGCCTTTTTGAAGTCCAGAATGTGAAATGGTTTTTGAATATGAATATTCCTTCAAATCCGAATGGGCTCTTGAAGAACCTCGACCACCGATATATCTTATTTCACACTGCAAAATCGCAGCTCGATTTGATGCTTACATCATGAGATATGTCATGCATACTATACTGATTTTAATTCTCGTCCAGAATGGTGGGCTGGACTTCAAAGCTTCATTTGGGCCCCTTGTACTTAGATTTGGGCCTTGAAATTTTTATACAAGCTTACATGTAGTGTCCACCGAATTATTGTGGAGATTTAATGTTTTTTGACTTCTGGATTGATCCCAGTAAATCATTCTTCAATGCTGGTACAGTTTGTTCACAGATTCTTTGGTCTTGTTTGTGAGGACCATATGACCCTTCAAATGGCAGAATTGGATCATGGTAACTTCTAATGAAATGTTTTATATTGAAATTAGAATCCTAAAAAAGAAGAACCACACTATTTGGATCTGTATAGTGATAGTTATTTTTTAAACATTAAACTGAATCAATTGGACTACTTCTAAAAATGCTCAAAAATTATACATAATATTAAAACATTAATATTTCACACAAATTATGCACATTTCATATAAAATAAGTAAAGGGAGTATATAATAAGTCATGAAAATATTAATAACATCAACAAGATTGGGCACCACTTTAGTATTTGGGTCAAAACTTTAACATCCATGCTTGTATGGGGAAACTTCGGAGAGATTCTTGAGGTACCAATTTTGAATAAGTCAAATTTCTTGAAGGACTGCAGGTTCACGCATTTTCATGGTCAAAAAAGAAGTAAAAATTTTATTAAATTATTTGGATGAACTCCCCCATTAATAAATGAATCCTTTTAAATCCTAGCCTCCCCTCCACACTATAAATTGATGTATTTATCATTTTAAGGATATTGGAAGTTCCATAATGGATTAGGAGTGTAGGATAAATTTTTACTTGTAATTTCAATTCACCATTGGTGTATAGAATCTTTCAAGATAGACACTCCTCCAAAATAATCTTCTCTTCCTCTTCTTTGTTGTAATATTGTTGTTCTTTCAATAAAATCTCAATTTCACTTACATTTATTCTATTATTTTCATTTTCATTTTTATTTTATTTTCTTCTTTAGTATGGAAATAAATATTAGAAATGTTATTGAGTTATACCCTTTCAAAACCTTTCTTAATTCAATTCATTTCTATGATGACTACACCACCCATGGAAAGGTAGTTTTCTTAGTAATCAGTCTACCTCTTACCTTATTTGTTTATTTATTTTCAATATATGAGATATTTTAATTCATTTAATATAATATAAGAATTTATTTTTTAAATTAAAATAAACTAATCAAGTAATTGAACAATTAACAAAAAAACATGTTACATCGAGTAATGTATAAATTGGGATAGCGGGATCTTAATCGATAAAACAAAATAACATGGGATAACTTTTAATAGTCAAAATATAATATATAAACACATTTTATCCTATATTATATAATTTATATGAACCCTAATTCACTAAATACCATAATATTTACTTGTAACAACAAATAAAATAAGGGTTCTACAATTTCATGTTCCGAATTTAGCCTAGTGTTTAACTAATTTCATCATTATAGTTGATGTAAATTCTCATAGGGTTCAAGGATTAAACAAACTAGAGTATTGTTATCACCTGAAAAATGCCCAAAAGATATTGTAAATGCTAACATACATGATTCAGTATCTTATCACATTTCTCAATCTTTGATTTGACTAGTCATAGAGCCAGAACAGAGTGACATATTAGAAGTTGTGGACATTCGAAGTTGGGATGGAAAACTGGTTCACGGAGCCCATTAAAGAAACTCCCTCCATAATTGTAGAGAATATGTAACTTTACTAGAGCCTCTATGAGCGCCAAGAAGTCTATTATGGTAGCCTCTATAACTACGTGAAACTTGAGGGAACATGACTTGAGCCTTCGCGAGCACCGCGAAGGCTGTGATTATCAACTTCGTGATTATGATGAACTTGAGGGAACTGCCTCTGATTATGGGGCACGATTTCCTTTGTAGCATCATTTTCTTTTTGTGGTGCACATTTTTTCTTCATGGAATGCTCTATTGATCTCGATCACCAATAAATATCCCTCTCACCCCATTCATAAGCCTGGTTACACCGCTCATTCAGTGGTGTATCTCCCATTTCACGGTGCTCCCAAGCACTCTGAAGTGATGAACTTCACAAAGGGATATTCCTTTTATGAAGGAGGGATATCCTTTAGGTTTCTCAAGGCTTTGTGAATACCCTTTTCTCTATGAGACCCTAGGCATTACGAAGACCTTTTCTCTGTGAGACCTTGAGCATTGTGAAGCCCATTTGCTCCGGTAGACCCTGTGCTCCGTGAGGCCCCATGCTCCACAAGACCCAGAGCTCTACGATGCCTCATTCTTTTCAACACCCATTGCTCCGCGAGAACCTTTCCTTCATGAATATGCTTCACGATACCCCATGATCTATGATCATATTTCCTTCACAAAACTACTTGGTGAGACCACATACTTCACGAGCACATTTCCTTTTTGAAGCTCCTACCTTCGGTCCCATTGGTCCATACTGTGGGGGCTGATCCCCTACAACCTCACTCGAGATTACTGTCAGTCTTCGGTCCCACCGCTTCGGTTCAGCCCCTTCACTACTGTCACTAACCCCCATGAAAAATAGAGAGGGTCAAGATGTCAGAATTTTCCATTGTGCCCTTATGTGCACCCACCTTCCACCTATGGAATACCATTATTTTATATACTCCTCTGCACACCATGAAACAAATTGGGTCGAAAAACTCCTATGGGATCATTTCCAATGTCGTGAGTTTAGATTCTCATCATCAATTCCCCAAATACCTTGAGTTGATCCATTCCTCATGCAACTCATCCAAACCACATCTACTGAATTTTATACCATGTTGAAACAGAATGGATCGCTCTTGCGTAAGTCCCAACACCAACCATTGCTAGGCTATTTGTGCATAAAATTCAACTTTGTATGACTATAAACAGTAGTATACCCTCTATGAAAATATAGGATGCATATAGATCCAAACAAGATATGGCTTACGGTCCAAGCATAAGATTCCAATAGTCCTATCTATATGACATTAAACTATTGTAAACCCTATGTAACAAACATAGGATGTGTCTTGTTCTAAACAAGATATGCCTTATGATCCAAGTGTAAGATTCCATTAGTACTCTATACATGAATTTAATCTACAGTACTACCAATGTGACAAATATAGGATACCTCTTTCTCCAAAAATGATATTCCTTATGCACCAATCCTAAGATGTCAACAGTCCTCTCTACATGACTATATACTGTAGCATGCCCTATCATTAAATAATAGGGATCATCGTCTTCCAAACAAGATATGTATTATGTTACAGTCATAAGATACCTCATGCCATGATTACAGTGGAATAATTTCAATATCATTGGAATCTTTTCAAACATTACATCACTTCACCTCAGGCTTTATGTGTCCTTTATTCGAATTCTTCATCCCCTTTCATGTATAAAGGGACCCCATAATGGTCTATTCACATGTTTCCTCGTCTCACCTAACATTCTTGGCCAGATCCCCAAAAAACTTTAGACAAAACATGGATTTAGGTCCTATGTTTTGATCATAGTCAATAGTTAACCCTCATTTGTTTTTCCCCATTTTAGTCTAACATGATATAGATGTTGTTTTTCCGACAGAATCAATAGTTATATTCCATCACCACGCCACCCTCACCACATTTCAAATGTCGAGAATGTGATTCACACTTTACAACTCCCTTTGTTCAAACCAATTCCAATTCCCTTGGTGTTATCCCGCTTGGGCACTAGTGCATAAACATATACCTTAGCAGCATGCCTCAACCCATCAGTGGGTTGGGATGCCCTAATGCCCAAGCATAAAGAAGACATTAGGAGAATATTCCATGAATTATCCCCATCCACCATTTTTACTCCATAGTAGCACTAAGTCAGCTTCCATACGTAAGCCCTATTCACCGTTTCCACTCTTTAGTGGCACCCGAGAGGCTTACATGTGTAAGCCCCATTCACCGATGCCGCTCATTAGTGGAACCTAGGAAACATCCATGAAAAGTCCACATTCACTATTGTCATTCCATATCAGTACCTACGAATCATCCATGAATAATCCCCATTCACCATTTTTTCTCCATAGCATCACTTGGGAAGCTTCCATGCATAATCCCCATTCATCATATTCGCACCATAGCAGAACCTGGGAAGCTTCCATGCATAATCCCCATACACTGTTGTTGCACCATAGCGGCACCCGAACTTCTTCCGTGCGTAAGACTCATTCACTATTGCCTCTTTTTAGAGGAAAACATGATGCTTCTATGAGTAATACCCATTCACCATTGCCACTCCTTTGTGGCCCCCGGGCATCGTCCATGAGTAATGCCCACTCCATTTTCCGCGAATGCACCTTTGTTGACGTGATCGACAGATCTTTTCTACCTCGTGTTTCTCACACTGAGCATGACTCGCATGGTCTTAAAGTAAACATTGAACATGGAATCCTTCTTCTGACTCCTTAGTGTGTAAGCCCCAAATGCTTGGAAACTACGTGGAATTTGATCCTTGTCTCCTAAGAAAGGTACGTAGGAAGCCTCCCTAAGAATCAAGCCCAACACCTACTTGTCCTGACCACTTCACAACGGTTCACATTCATCCCATGGGATGTTAAAATGTATCCTCCCTTCCGAACTATGTAGAAATTTATCCTTTACCCAATACAACCAAGGCATAGTGGAAACCTCCCTAAGGTTGAATCCCAACACCTACTTGTCCCGACCCCTTCACATCTGTTCACTTTCATGCCACACGATGTTAAAAAGTATCCTCCTTCACAAACTACATGAAAATTAATCATTTTATCCTATGAAAGGTACATAGAAATACTCTTGGAGGTTCAAGACCATTAACCATCAATCCCTACCATCTTCACATCGGTTCATCCTCATCATGCATGACATTCAATTTTATGCCCATTTTTTGTCTTGCATGACGTTAAAATGTACCCATTAAAACTACATAGGTTTTTATTCTAGCCTCCTATGAAAGGAATGTAGGAAGCCTCACTAAGGTTCAATCTCGACCAGCAGTAATCCATTATTGTCCCCCATCAGTGGTAATCCATTGTGTTCCTCAACTAGTGGTATGCCATTGTAGTCTGAAACTGATGGTAAGTCATTGTAGTCCCATTTGATGGGACCTTTATCTCTATTTCACCCCCCAGGCATTAGGCCACCCTAGGATTTTAACCACGCGTAATACCCATCATGTATTTGGGTCCTTTTTCTTTGCACTAACCCAGATTCTATGCCCCCATCATGAACTATGTGGAATTTGATTCCCTACCACGGGGATACGTAGGTAGCCTCCTTCTGGTTCAAGCCCATTACCCACGTCTTATCCTGATCTCTCCCATGAGGATATGTATTTTGGGATGGTCATGCACCCATTCTAGAAATTACACTTCCTCCGAATCCCATCCAGATATCCATTCTCATGGGCTGCCTCCTCAAGTGTCTCATCTCCCCACCAAACTACGTGGACTTTGATTCCCAACCATGGGGATACAAAGGAAGTATCTTCAAGGCTCAAGCCCAATATCATTGTCGTCCTAACATCTATTCCATACCATTCTCCATCCACTTCTCTCAACCATCCATATCCATCTTGAGTTTTACCTGGTTCGCCACATCCTGGAGAGATAATCTCATCCACCTCCTAACTACTTCTAGAAGTACCTGGAACGCTAACCACAGGTAATCCCTAGCATGTCTCTAGGTCATTTTCCTTTGTGTACACACCGATTCCATGTATCTCCCTTTTAACTAAGTGGATTTTGATCCCTGTCATCTACACAAGGTATATAGGAAACCTCCACAAGGTTCAATCCCATCCAATGGTAAACCTTGGTGTTCCCCATTCTATGGAGAACTCTCCCTGATCTTCCTTAAGTGGTGTCCAGATCAATATTCACGGTGTAACATCTTCCCTTTATAAGACATACCACTCTAGGTCTGCTCTCATTTTTTTTCTGACCTATCCATCCACTATTCACCATTATGGGGTGAACTCTTTATGATCCTCCCTCATTGGTGTCCAGATCATTATTCACGATGTGATATCTTCCATCTATGGGACACACCACTGCAGATCTGTCCTCATTGGGAGTTCTAATCCACCCATATCATAAAACATCTAGGTGATACCTCTTAGGGATGTACCCATATGATCTGTCTCTATGATATTTATTCCCAAGATGTTAAACTCACAGCCAACCTCGTGTTAAACAAGAGATGAATATGGAAAACCTTGGAAGACACACCTTTGGCCTAACTATCTCCTCAAGATGTTAAAATTGTGTCATACCTCATTTTAAACATGGGAATCTGAGGAAAACCTCAATGAAATTCCTCTAGAGTAAGATACCCCATGACCGACATGGTATGCCTTGGGTTCTGAACTTTGGAGATTCCCTCTTATGAGGAAGAATATAGGTCTCTTAATTTCTATGCATCCAAAAATTTCCTGACATGCCTGATGTTGTCATCTAATTTGACTGAAAGTTGGTCCCTTATTATGACCCTTTATAATGTCCTGAAGGAAGAAGCATAATTAACCATTATCCACAAAGATATGGAACTGGGAATGAGATTCCTGAACAATGACTCAAATCTATAAGGGAGACCCGAACTAGGTGACGAATTCTATGGAGGAATCCATGGAAGGAGGAACCGACATCCCATCATCCCATTTTGATCATGGATCAGACGTCCCTGAATAAGCGACAGATGTCTCCTGCCATTGGAAAGTGGGAATGCGGGGCAACAAACCACGTGTCCTCTACAGACAGATGCACATCCTGGTGAAAGCATCAGAAACACAGATCATAATTATTTGGATTTCAATTTGAATTATAATGATTAAAAATTAAGTTTGGTGGTATACTTTTCACTATTAATCCTTGTAAATCATTTATAAAAAACTACTTCTCACTGCATTTTCTTAATCACATTTCCAAAAACAAAAATAAAAAAATACAATATTTTTCTAGAATACTAATTCTTTCTTTATAAACAGAAACCCATGTCCTTTTATGTAGAGTTTTTCACACACTATATTTTATTTTCTAAATATCTTTATTAAGTTATTAAATTTAATTATTCATTAGAGGGATAACCTTGGTTCATAACTCTCATGCACTTAAGAAGTAAACAATTACACATCATTTGAAAGCATCCTTGATGGCACCTTTCATCTATCCACTAAACGAGGATCAACCTTTTGAGATTATATGGGATTATTTAAATAGATGTTTAGGATGTTTTCTTTCATAGAACATTTATAGACACCCAAAATTGATAGCCTTTTCTTCATATACCCTAGATATAGATTATAAAAATTAAAAACCAATACATAAGTAGTTTTTATCTATTTTTGTTAATTTATAAAAAAAATTGATCTTACTTATCTCAAAGTAAAGTAACTATTTATATGATCATGTAGCACTCAATTATTTTGTCAAGAAGTATGGTGAATATTTGAGGATGGTGAGATGGATATTTATATAATAAATATTTATCTTAGTGATCAACGAAAAGAAATTATATATGAATCTAGTTGAAAACCACATGATTCGACTGCCTCACACTGTTGAGGTAGAACCATCATCTAAAAATACTGGATGACTCTTTCCCTAGAAAGAAGTTGTATGAATCTGATCAAGTTACCTCATATGTTGAAATACTCAATTTTATGGTTATATAAATGGGAACCTCATTATTTTACCAAAATCATTCATCTAAATTGAAATATGAATTAAAATAATATATTTTGAAAAATCCATATTTATTGAAAATCATTACTAATTATGTAATATAGTGGTATATCCTTTAAAAGGATGTTAATTTTGTTCATGCATTATTCATACACATGCATGTGGAGGGCATTTCTAACCTCAAATATCCATTGGAAAATTTTTCTAACAAAGTTTATTTTGGACCTCCATTTTCAAATGCTCACATGATTATTGAAAAAAATGTCCAAAATACTAGTATCCTAGTGGAATTTAAAAAATACATGAGATTTCTGAAAAAATTGATTTTCCACGGTATATTTTATGTATTGGAATTATATTTCATTGGAATATTTCCAATTTCATTTGTATTTTCCAATATCTCATTAATAGTGGTTTATGATTCTAACTATATTGAAGTAAAAGACACAAGAACTGATGATTCCAAAAATATGATTGAATTTCAAAAATCAAATATTATTTTTAGGTCAGGAGTTCCTCTAGTGATAATAAGTAACCAAGGTACACACTTTTATAATTAGTTCATAGAGGTCGTAATGAAGAAGTATGGAGTGTACCATAAAACTTTCCTTATCTACCAACTACAAACTAATGGGATGTCTAAGATATCCAATAGAGATATAAAATGTATTCTATAGAAATAGTGCAACCCAGAAATGATTGGAATAAAAGGAATTAAGGTTCATTATGGGCATATAAGAATATCTACAAAACCCACTTAGGTATGTAACCATACATAATAGTTAATTGAAATAATTTCCACATACTTATTTAGTTGAAAAATAAATCCTAATGGGTTTTTAAGAAAGTAAACATGGATTTTGGTAAATGATGGAGAGCATATGAAGTTGTAGATAATGGAACTTGAAGAGTATAGAAGATAGTAAAATGAAAATAAACTTTTTTAAAACTATAAAACCATATCTATTCAGTAAATAATCATATAGAAAAGAGATATTAAAATTGTAGATAATTTATTTTTTCGCTTTAAGGATGAAATGAGGGAAATTTAAATCTTGGGAATCAAATCACAAAAACCATTCAAAGTAAATGGACAACAAATAAAGAATTACCATGATCAATTTTGGAAATTTCCACTGGATGAGTCCAAAAACATCTTTCCAGCATCTAAATATGAAACCCTAGGTTGTATCTCTTATTCAGACTAGTTTTCATGATCTAAATATTTAATCTAGATTACAATATAAATTCATCATAGAATTAAATTAAATTGTCTCTAAACTAAGTCTAGGGAAAAGTGGATGAGTAACTTATGATGTAAATTTTTTATATATTTTCTTCCTTCTCATTTCAAATGTTCTTATCATTATATATATATATATAACCATTATACTTTTAAATATTACACAAAACTATTTTTTATAGTTTTTTTATTTTTCCCAAAGTTTTATTGAACCAATTGTTGTCCTTAAATTGAATACCAATCTTTGGTGGGGGTATTTTAATAGTTCTGAAATTTCAAGGGTCAAATAATTGTTCATGTGATTTTTCAATTCATTCATATAAATTGTTTTAATAACTAAGAAAAGTTTAGTGAGTGAACATATTTATATGTAATCAAAATTATAGCATTAGTCCACTAGAATTGGTTAAATTAATCCAAGAAAATTTGACCTCTATGAAAAAAATACCTTAGGGAGCCAAATAAAAAGAAATTGATATAATTTCTTTGATACTAGAGTAAAATGGGGAATTGGGATCCCATAATGTATCTATGAGATATTAGTCACCAGGTGTGTGAGTAAATACATTTATATATATATATTCAATAAATAGAGTTTCATAGTGATCTTCATATACATATTTAAGAAACATTCTAAAAAAATAAATGTTAATAATAATGAAAAATTAATTCATTTATATGTGGAAAATATTTAACCCAGATCAAGAAGGGTTAAATTAATAGATAACAAATTCAGTTGAGTTGCATCAATGAATTGGAAATTGAAACTCTATTTTTGGAAACATAGGAGCAAGGTATAAATAGGATTAATACTTTTTAAAACATATATTTCACTTAAATTGAATTTATTCCACCTTAGGACTCAAAAATATCACTTTAATTGAAGTTATATTGTAAATTGAAATTGTATAAGACTCATGATAATTCAAATAATGGAAGAATAGAAGATTTTTTATTCTCTATTATGTATATTTAGGTCTAGGGAGTACAATTCCTTTTGAATATTGAAATTCAATGTATTTTCTAACTTCACAACAGTTCATGTTTGGGGGAGTTATGAGGGCCAAAAACATGAAATTGTTTGTCTATATTTCATTTAATTTTACCCCTTTATTAATTAAAAATTTAGGTGATTGATATTTGTTTTAATTTTCATATTTTAGACATCATGAATCTTTTATTTAATATTTATTTTTAATGGATTTTTCAATTTTTTATTATTCATAAAATACAGATATTTATTTTTTTTCTACTTGAAATTTAATTTTCTTAAAGGCTTCATTTTTGTTTAAAAAAATTTTTCTTCATTTTTTAATCAAATTTGAAACACCATTCTTTGATTTTAGAAATATAATTGTCTAATTCAAATTTCAAGTTAATTCATTAATTAAAGTGTTAAATGGTTCATGTTTTAATTTTTCACAATTTTGTTCATTCTGAATTATTATAATTCTGTAATTATTTTGTTAGAAATTTATAAATTAATTGTTAATTATTTATCATCTAAATAAAATATGGGATTAATTTTTAAAAGGATTTCATTTTTAATTTTATTGGTTTTATTCATTATTTTAATTCCATACTTGAACTAAATTTAAATTGTGATTTTGAATGATGAATTTTATTTTAAATCGAATATTTTATAAATATGGATTAACCTTTTTTGTTTTTTATGATAAAATATTGAATGAAATGTGAATGTAAAACCTATATTTTTTTGATTATTTTATTAATTTCTCAAATAAATAATGTCAAACATTAATTTGAAAATGGAATTTATTATTTTGAGAGGTTATTTTAAAAATATTAAAATTTTATCATTATTTTGGAAATTAATTATAGAAATCCAACACATTAAAAAGGTGTTTCATGATTTTTATAGTGGAGTCAAAATGTTTTAATGGACTGAAGATATCACATAGAAACTTCGATCAACTATTCCATTATTCAATCAAAAATGTGTGGGAAATTTGAGGCAACAACATACCACACAATGAAATCCTAACTGCATACAAGAGAAAAAAACTCAACTAAACATGCTCCAAAAAAATTACCAAATGACTCAAGTGACCAAATTTTCAAATTAAAGTGATCACACCCTTTAAATAATGATCATATTCCTTCTCTAAACTGGCTATGAGATCCTCCTCTATGCTACCATAACATAGAAATTCCATCTCAATTGACCATCACTTTCTTCATGAGACCACACCTCATCCTCTTAATGTGGTTGATGTATCTAATTCCACCAACAACAATCATTCACACCATCATCAAGTGAACCGAACATTCTTCCATGAGAAATCGTGCCTTGTTATCTCTACCAATCATAAAGCACCTATGGAGTAATAAATCATTCTCGATGAAACTATATGAACCATTTATTCCCATCAATATCTCATACAACCTCATATGAATCCACCAAATGAATTAAATGATGAGGATGAACAAAGCTAGAGAAAATAATGATTCAATATGTTGAGCCACATTTCTTAAGATCAATCAAACTATGAAAGAGTTTTATAATGTTGATGATGTTCAATCCAATTTATCCTTCTCAATTATTATTGACCAAATGTACTGAGTGATTCTAAAACTAATTGACTTAAACTAAACTATTATCTATATTTGATGACCATATTTAATCTAAATCGAAGAATGATATCAGATAATTGGCCTTGCATAACCGATGTCAAATAAGAAGAAGTAATTTTTGATTTCAAGTATTCTCTGTGTAGTAAAAATATGGTGGCTCCATGGTTCCCTCCTTGTGAACTAGTCACAGGATTTAAGGACTAAGAACATATGTCTCTTGTAGAAATTCCCCATAGAGATAACCATTACAACATAATGGTTATAACCCCTATCTGAAATCCCAAATCATACATCACGGAACCACTACCCCTCACAAAACAACTAATATGTTTCAACATGGAGACACTAAATCCTTCGAATTTTCACAGATTCCCAAGATTCAAATACTAAAAATAGTAAATCAGTGTTTTTTGGTTAGTTTAAAGGATCAAAATAATGGATGTTCCTGGATCATAAAGATAGTAAATGATACAAAACATAACATCGTTTTTATCAAGGGAAGTTTTAATTTTTATCACTATGTGTATTGAAAATGGAGGAGGCATCACAACCACCAATTCATATATTTCAAGAGTATATAAGGTTTCATGATTAGTGTTTGGTCAAGTACCAAAATGAATTTCCATAAAAAAAATGGCTCATCTGGTGATCTTAAAGTTAGTTCATATTAAATAAGTGAAGTTTTTTTTAACAGGATGATCACATTTTAAAATCATTATCATGACTATAATGTGGAATAATTAGTTCATCCATGCCAAAAGTCTCACCTGGAAGAAAATTCCAGGGAACTTGTATGTTTTGATGAAATTGAGTGTGAAATAATAATCGACATGGGAGTAATGTTTGAGAAGTGTTATTAGGATTTTATATGTTAAATGAAGATTCTAGATATATTTCCATATACAATTGAGCTGATGATCCATGGTAATTAAAAATAATAATAAATATCATCCTAATCAATACTCAAACCAACCAAATTCTGATCCAAAAATCAAAGCCTGATTTTTACGGCCCCACGTGATTAATGTCCATACTGAATTATTTTCAAATTTTCCCTTTATTCTTTTCCAAAGTGATTATATTCCAACACTTTCAGTGTCTACTTATTTCAAGAAAAATTTAACATATAGTGAAGTTACAGAGTAGAAAGTAATTTTTCTCCAATCCTTTAAAAAGGTGTACAGTTATCGATCTAGGGTAGATAATCTTTTATAAAAAAATTCTCAAGTATGTTGTTTTTGAGAAATGTCAATATTTGAACTTTTTACAAAGAAGAAATATGAATAGAATGAACTAGGATTTTAATTTTAGGAATAATTCATAAAAAATTAGATCATGGTAAAGGAATCTTCTTCTACTTGCATGGAAGAAATTTTTATGCACCTGGGAAAACCTCTACACATTTAATAAATTTGGAACTATTCCTGGGAACTGAGGAATTATTTCCATAATCACTCGATTGACTAGAGTTATTGATGTTTCATTTAATCTTTTTCCATTTCTATTGTTTTAATAATTCTGGTGATGGGACACTAGGCCATTATTAGTTGATCCAAGTATACCCCCTTCCCCTTGTTGAAGAAATAAATAGATAATTAATAATTCAATTTTATTTCTATGCTGAATTGTTTAACTATGTTTGATTTTAGAAAATTTCCTTTTATTCGTTACATGAAAATTATTTTCAATCTCTTAATATTTTACACACATTGGCCACCTAAAGCTTCTAAACTACTACAATAGTTAGCAGTGTGATGAAGAAAGAGTGATTAATGATATTAGATCACTGGGTTGGAGATTATTGTAGGTTATAGTTTTTATTTCATTCCTCTTATTAAACTGAAATAACATAGGGTGGTTATTAATGAGAGTTTTTATTTAACTGGAGAGAAAATATGGGAGATAATACATGGAATAAATGTTTACCAGATAGGGGGAGGGATATCATAGGTTCATAAACATTATTGAATAGAGTATAAAACCAATTTATTTAAACAATTAAATCAACCTCAATCATTATTTTCATCAATACAACCCACTAAACAAAATATAAACACACCCATAAAATTATCCTATCCTAGAGAAAACCTGATTCGACTATCACTACATTTATTTTGGTTCAAAAATTATTTTCTTGAGGGACCCATGATAGGCCACTCAACATCACACATGATGAGGTTTCTCATCCTAGATTAGTAATACTATAAGGTGTGGGATAATATTATTATAGATTATAATATGTTTGGATTAGTGATTGAGGAATTTAATGGTAGTACATTGTATATGTGCGGGTATTATTGATGTTTTTGTATTGAAAAAATGATATAAAGATGTCACACATGACATGGGAAGATAAATGATGATCTTTAGTTGATTGTGAAGAAACATGAAGATCGAGAGTGTGTCATGAATTATTGTATATATCTCAATGGATATATGTTCATTTCATATACATTGAAGGTATACATTATTGAAGAATCAATGGTACTAATATATAATCATTAAGAATACATTGAGGATGCCTAAATGAAGTGTAATATAAATCGTAGTAGAATATATCATGATCTGGATGTTTGAAGATTCATGATCATATTTTTCTATTGGAATAGCATAAGTGAAATTCAGATAAGGTATTGAGATGATTTGATAATAATATAGGGAACTGCATGACAAAACATTACCATACCATAGGAGACTATGATAAGAATCATGTCATGGTTGGTGACATGTGAAAGATGTTGGGAAGGGGAAAACATGCCAAATAAAACCAACATATCATTATATAAAATATTGACAAGACAAAGTTATGATGGAGTCACTGATTTTGATATCAGATATCATTACTGGTCCATTGTGATCAATTTTAAATGAATAGTGTAAATATTGATATCATAAGTGGTTACATAGTGTGCCAGTAATAATAAAAACTGATGTAATTCATCTAATGAGAGTGACTGATTCTCATAAGTTGTGACTTATACATGAATAAGAAGAATATACCTATTATAAATTATATAATAAATATTAAAACAAAAAAAATAGAGTCCCAAAAAGTTATGATCTATATTTCCATGCTTTATATGAGGAGATAAAGTGGTTTTTGAAATACATATAGAACATTATAAGTAATAATAGGGTGATATTGTTTCAAAAATTTGAATCACAAACAATAAAAACAATATATCAATATCATCTATTGAATTAATAACTAAATAAATACACATATTTCCTTTTACAATATAATATATTTTTTTATATGAGCCTGATTTGTTCACAAATATTCAATTAGCCTCCCTTTCTATTTTCAAGTTTTAAGATTGTTCAAGAATCATCTACTAATTCAAGGAGTGTCGCTTGATAAGGTTAATCCAATGAATAGGAACATGGGACATGTGTTCTATATATTTACAATTTAGTAATAAGAATAAAAATATAGATTTTTCATATAGTTTTTTTCAACAATGGAAATGATATGATTTTATTTAACATTTTTAAATCATGTGAAAAGACATATGAAGAATGAAATAATGATCTATTATTAAATAATTCTCATTTAAAGTTGAATTTTAAATATGAATGAATCTTATTTTGGATGAATAGTTATTTTAAAAATCACTATAACACATGGATAGAAAATATAAGAGACCGGTAAGGTGAGGGAGTAACTTTAGAGCATCTACGAGTTTGTGAAACCATCATAAATGATGGCATTTTAGTTGATATATATTAATAAAAAGATATATCCAAGATACATTAGGTGGTTCAACAAATGAGTTTAAATATGTCTATGAAATATGATGACCATATATAAAGCTATTATAAACAAGGGACCTTGGTTGAAGGCATGAGACAAAGAGATAAATAAGAGAAGAAGCAATATGATCATTCTGCATCCCTATAACCACACCATATGAGTATAAAGATAAGGGAATAGGTTGGAGACTCATTGAAGATCTAGAAAAAAATATATGTGATATAGAAGAGAAGAATTATAGGACTTGAGATATATAACATAGTACTCATATCAAGGTGGATTGTAAATATTTAATTGATATTGTGTGGTGGCATCCAATGGAGGAGCTTTAGTGAACCATTACACAAGTGTAAAAAGTTTCTACATCATACATACCTAATAAATTTATGAGTTTATATATTAGTGAGCTATAAATTATAAGTAGGAAATTCACCCCTAAATTCTTTTAGTAATCCACACAAACAAGTAGTAGGGATCCTTGGAAATAGTTCCCATATTAAACTGTTAATTTCAGTATTAAGGTTAAGTATTGATGTATTATATTTATTGTGTGTTCTTAAACCCCTTATATTAGCCCATATTGGTTGAACCAAGTAAAAACTATATCTGAATAATTTACATATCAAAACTCATAGGTGTATATAACAATGAATAAGTGATAGTTAGTGAATATACCAAATAATTTTTAAATTTTTCTCACCATACATCACCCACCCCCTTAGGGTGTCTAATATTAGTTTTAAAACGTGGACCCATAATTACTAATATAGTAAAGGTGTGGTTAGATTATTTAGTTTGATTAATTCTAGTTTAAAACTTATATTAAAGAAAATTTAAATAAATTATATTTATTATATCAGTTTACTATAGGAAATTACATTAGAAGGAATATTATTTGTAGAATAAAATAATACGGTATGATAAATAAGAATATCACACATCAGAATATATTTTGAAATTAAATAGTGAATTTGTTTCAAAAAGATAAGGATATTTTTTATGAAAGAAAAGGAACATGTGATGGAGAAGAGAAAAAGGACATATGGTTAACCATAGAAAGAATAATAATTTAAGATAACCTAGTTATGTACCATGAAAAATGATACCTAGAATAAATTTATAGAGATGTATTTAGTCGATCCCATTACAATATAAGTGGTTAAAAGATACTTCTATTCAAGTATACAAGAAAGAAAATGAGAACAATTAAAACAAAGTGAATAAATTTAACTATATTACCCAACCTTAAACATTACAGAAGCTAGTAAATTCTTTTATAATTCACCTTTAACAATCTCGAAGATATTTTTGGTATTTATTTTTAGATAGTTAGGGAATAATTAAAAAATATCAACCCACAATCATACAAATTGGGTACAACTAAGAAAATATCCATTTTTTCATAATACAAATGTTTATAATAAAAACATAAAATCTATTCATGAAAATTCATCACAACATTCATCTTGGATTATCCTTTAAACTTACCCACCCTTAAACCACATGAATAACATTTTAAAACATTGAATGAGAACAAAAATCTCAGTAGGGAATATAAAATATTGAGAGAATCTGTTATTCTAGGAATACTTGTAAACATATGAAATCATTTCCATAAATACATACTTTTTACCCCTAATGAATCGTGTACTTACATTGTGAAACAAGAGATTTCCATAAAAAATAGAAAACATAAATACACAATGTATGTTACTTGGGGAATTAATTACTTAATATTGTAACCCTCGTGGCTACCTTATGATTTTTAACCCTCACGTCTGCCTAATAATGTAACCCTCATAACTACCTTATGTTGTTACCGACATAGTTACACTTAGAGTAACCATATGTCAGACATCCAAATTATAAATAACCATTTCATTTTAGGGAGATATATATCCCACCCTTAATCATAAAAAATGCTCAAGTACTATAATATAATCACAAACCTGAATAATTTCATAAAAATGTTGCTTTTGAAATTTGTAAAAATAGAATTTTAAAAAAGGATTTTTAAAGTAAAATCCATTAAAAATGGAATATAATTGAAGTGAGAATTAATGTAATGAAAGGAATATGTTTATACACTATATATACTCATAATTAAACATAATATAATCAAAATTAATTACAAAAACAATCTTAGTACCACATAATCAATAAAGTAGAAGGTTTTCCCAAAGAATAGAAATTGGGTTAGAAATTCCATTAACTCAGGTTTGTCTAAATTTGAATGTGTTTAAACATTATTTATAATTGTTAAAATTGTGTTATTAATATTTTTCAGAACCATATTAATATTTATAACACTCTATATGATCATTTTATAACATCATTCCATCCATTTATTAATAATATTTTGTTATTTTCATTATTTCGGGTGCATTCTTTACATGGTTTTCATGGTCGGTTCATAAAGGATTTTCTTACCAAATGGAAGATAAATTATATAAATAGAATTAAATGGTATTAATATGTATATATAATCTTAAATTATACCATAAATATTTTTTTACATATTATGATGAATCATTAGATGAAACATTGATTATATTTCTTATGGTCATTTTGTGAGTTCTTTGATAATCACAAACTAGTTTCATTATATAATTTAATATTGCATATACATGGTATTTATAGATCATAAGAGATGTTATATAATACACATTGAAATCTATATCAACCATTAAAATTGTTTTATGACCATCCTGGAAGGTGGTAATAGAAATTGAAAACACATTGTCCAGGTTGTCGGTAATTTGACACATCACATACGATGTTTTTATTTTTAGAATAAAAGGGAGTGGGGAAGAAATATAATGATGAATTTTTCCATAACCAATATAAAATTACAGTATATATAGGACACTAAATTTTTCATTCCTCTTTGATAAGGGTATGTTAATAGAGTACAATAAATGAAAAACAACTGAAAAGGAAATAAAATAAAATGGAAGAGGATTTTTAACCCTTGAATTATCCTCATTGAGAACCTCCTTAAGGCCTTTGATTTTGAAATATTAGTGATACTAGTCAGTCTTGGTTTTAGTTAAGAGGCTTTTGAAGATAATTGGGAATAATTTTTAAAATTATCAAAGCATTATAGGTGTCATTAGAAGAGGGGATGAGGGGTGGTATTTATAGTGGATAACATGGGGGTTTTCCATTAATTTAATCAATTTTTTATTATTTTTCTGAAGACAACAAATAGAGTTTCTTGTTGCTAATAAATTAATTAATTAGTGGATGGGAGTTCAAAACAAGGGTTCTTACCTCAACATAACATCATCCATGACTCAATAATTCATGTCTTGAGCTTATTTGGTAAATTTTCATATTTCACTATTCACCAAAAATTCTAGTATTTTAGAAAAATACAAAAAATTCAACCAAAATTTTTTTTGATTTCTGGAATTCAAAAATAAACAACATTTTTTGAAAATTATTTTCTATATATAAGAAATTTAGTTTTAAATTAAAGTCGCAATATATTTTCAAAATACCAATTTTAAAACAATATTTGATTTTATAGCACCTTGAAAAATTAATCAAGGTCTCATAAAATTATCTTATAATAATAATACAATAAAAAATTAATTTATGAATATATTATATGAAAATAAATTTTTCTATTATTTCATTATATTCCTTATAAAATTTTAATTAAATATTTATTTCTTATAAAAGTTCCAACACATAATTTGTAATTTTCAAAAAATTATTTACTTGTTCAATAATATAAAAATATCATATTTTCACATATAGGACAGATAAATATTATTTATACTTTATTAGGTGAGGTCACTAATCTATTAGCTATATTTATATTTTGAATGGTCATATTACTATTTCTATGGCCAAGTTTCTATTCCATCAGTATAAATTCCATAAATTCAGTAAATAAAAATTATTTCATTATACATTTATAAACAAATTGACTATTTAGTTCCAAAATAAAAAAAATATTTTGTAAGTACATGGGTTGTTACATTCTCCCCACCTTCTAAAATTACATCCACATAATTTTTATTTATTTATTAAACCAGCAAGAGTACCTTTCTTGTATAGAATTTTTATATTCCCATGTCTCTCCTTCAACCATGTGGTTTCTCCACAAAACCATAACTTGCTGAATTACTTTATTCCTCAATACATGCTCTCTAGGATCAAGAATCAGAAGATGTTTCTCTTCATAAGAAAGGTTCTCTCCCAACTAAACTACTTCTAGGATCAGAACATGATATGGATATAGAACATACTTTCTCAACAGCAAAATATGAAAAACAATTTTACATGAGATAGACTCATAGGAAAAGCTACTTAGTAAGAAAATGTTCAAGCTTTATCCATGATTTTATAAGGTCCAATAAACCATGGACATATATTTCCTTTCATAACAAAATATATAACACTTTTTCAAGGAGTTGTTTTAAGGAAAACATTATCACCTTCCTTGAAAAATAATTCTTTCGTCCTTTTATCTTTATAAATTTTGTTTCCTACTTTGAGCTATCATCCTGTGTTCTTCAATAATATTAAATTTCCCAGACACTTCCTCTATTAATTTTGGTCCCATCAACATCCTTTCCCTAACATCATCCCAAAAATATGGAGTTCGACACTGCTTTCCATATAATGTTTCAAAAGGTCTCATCTGTATACTGGAATGAAAACTGTTATTATAATAAAACTCAACTAATGAAATAAGTTGATCCCAACTTCCATATTCATCCATTGAACATGATCAATGAATGTATTCAAATTTATAAATTGTTCGCTCGGTCTATCCATTATATTTAGGATGAAATACTATGAAAAAATTTAATTCTATGCCCAATGACTTCTGAAGGTATTTTCAAAAGATAGAAGTGAACCTGGGATCATAGATAGATGAAATAAAAGAGGAACTCATTGTCACCTGACAATCTCTAAAAGGTACAACTGAGAATATTGATCCAAATACTTAGTATCATAAATATGAAGGAAATTTGAAGATTTAGTCAGTTGATCAAAGATAACCCAAATCAGATTATTACCTCAACAAGTCTTTGGTAGTCCTACCATGAAGTCCATATATATATATTTTCCAATTTCCATTATATAATTAGAAATGGTGGAATCATCCCCATTAGTAATTATCCCTATGATTTAACCTACTGACAAGTCAAACATTTTATGGTTAAATCTTCAATATATATTTTCATTCCATCCCTCCAGTAATACTATCGAATGTATCTTTATATCATAGTTTTTCCAGGATGAATAAAAAATAGAGAACTATGAACTTCACACAAAAAATATTTCCTCAACTGGGAATTAGAAGTCACACATAATCTCTTTCAAAATCACAAAACATAATCATTATCAATGTTAAATTCTAGAAACATAACCTTTTTCCCCAATTATATGTTTTTCTTTTACTGACTATTCACCTTCTACACTTACTTAATTCTTTCTAATAGAGAAAACTACACTGAAACCTTAAACAAAATAGTGGAATTTTTGGCACCATCCACTTCCAAGAAAAAATTCAACAAATCCTTAATCAAGGGTACTTTTTTAAAATGTAACATGGTTAATGACACGTGAGTTTTTCAACCAATGAATCTACCACATTTTTTTATTTTCTAGGATAGTAATAGATCATGAAATCATAATCCTTTATCAATTAAACACATATTCTCGACCTCATGATTAACTACTTTTGAGTTAATATATACTTTAGACTTTTATGGTCACTGTATATTTCACATTTGTCTCTATATAAATTATGTCTCCAAATTTTCAAAGCAAAAACCTAGATGTTAATTCCAAATCATGTGGTGGATAAATTAACTCAGGAGGTTTCACTTGTCTTGAATCATAAGAAATTACCTGATCACTGAACATCAAAAAATAACTAATTCCCTCTAATTGAGCATCATTGTAGATGAAAAACTCACCATTTTTGTAAGGAAGGTAAAAAATTAGATCATTCACCAATATCTTCTTTTGTTCATGAAAATAGAAATCACATTCTTATATCCAAATAAATTTAACCCCTTTTCACATTATCTTAGTTAGTGGGATGAATTTCATAGTGAAAATTTTAACATACTTTCAGTAATCACCTAGTAATCCAAGAAAACTATGAATCACTATAACATTTTCAGGTCATGGACATTCATAAACCACTTTTTTTTGGGTGGGATCAACTATTATTCCATCCTTAATTATAATGTTACCAATTAAATAATTGTTTTGCAACCAAAAATCCCATTTTATAAATTCCCCATATAACATATTTTATTTGATAGTTTGAAAGACAATCCTAAAATGTTTTTAAAGATCCTCATAACTTTTGGAGAAAAAGAAAATATCATCAATAAAAAAACAAAAAACTTATCCCAATATTTACGGAATATTATTTTTATAAGATCTATGAATACAATAAGTAAATTTTTCAAGCCAAAGGAAATAACAAAAAACTCACAATGCCCGCATCTAGTATGAAAATCTATTTTTGGACTGTCATCCTCCTTCATCTTCAGCTGATGGTACCAGGATCTCTGGTCAATCTTGGAAAAGTACTGAGCTCCCTAGATTGGATCAAATAATTCATCTATATGAGAAAATGGATACTTATTATTAACAATAATGTTATTCAAATGTCTACAATCAAAGAAAAGTCTCAAGAAACCATCTTTATTTTTACCACAGAAAATAGTACCACCCTATGGTGAAGTGCTAAGATGAATGAATACTTTATCAAGAAACTACTACAACAAATTTTTCAATTCAAGATGATCCAATTGAGCTATTCGATAAGGGAGTTTTAAAGTTGTCTTAGCATTAAGAACTATGTCAATGGTAAATTCAACTTCCCGATCAGGTATAACAATGAGAAACTCATCAGGGAAAATATCCAAGTATTCATTTACCACTAGAACATCATTAATCTCAATAAGTTACCTTATTTTCAACAATATGTGAAATATAACCTTCATTCCCATATTTTAACCGTTTCTTAACATCCTGATGTGTTATCAATTGTATGGTTTCGTTCTTGTATATAAACTGAATCTATTCCAAAAAAACAACTTCTTTGGCTCTAAAATAAATATTAGCATGATAAAAATAAATCCAATCCCTACCAAGAATGACTTAAAATTATAATATGGGAAAAACAATAAGGTTTCATGTAATTCCATTCCATAGACAATAACAGGAAGATTCATAAAATTATTTTTTCTATAATATTTCCCCATATTGTTTTAATGATAAGTTCTAGTCTCATTTCTTGAGTTGAAATTTTCAATTGAAAAAATAATTCTCATAAATTAAGGTATATATAGACCCACTATCTAACAAGACATTATAAAAATATGGGTAAACAAACAAATTACCTGATAACACATCATTGGATGGCCTGACATCTACTGATGTAGTTTCAATGGATCTCACTGCACCTTTTTTCTTATAATCCAATTATTTTCTTTCATTCAGATATTTATTTGGTTAGGTATTTACTTAATGACCCATCTCACAACATTTAGAATAATTTATAGATTTCTTATCAAGATTCGTCTTAAGATAAGTTTCATTTCAATCTTGATCCATATTTCCAAACATACTACAATTAAAACACTTCCCAATTTTGTTAATACATTCCCCATGGTTCTTTTCACCACACTTTTTACAAACAAGAAACTTGACTTTCTTACATTCATATTACATTGATTGATTCTTTGTAATGTTTCAGATTGTTAGTTTTATTATTTTTATACATTATATGGGAATAGTTCAAGACTATCCACTAAGATAGTATTCAATTTGAGGGTTTGGTGTTCCTAAAAAAATTTAATTAAAAATATTAAACTTCTAATAGCATGCACACACTATTTTCTGGAAAACAAAGTGGAATAAATCTTAAATGGATGCACGGGTTGACACCATACACTGGCACATGGCTAAAGTACACAGGTGGACCCCAAATGGATGTTCATGGTGCGTGACTTCATATATACATTGTGTACCCATATTATACACAAATGTTTCTAAAGAAATAGGCCATTATACATGGGTAGTACCTAGAGTCAAGGGACATGGCATGTGACACTACTACAGGATGTGTACCCCTTCATACATGGCTTAAGCCACTTTTCCATCATATCATGGATAGGTTTCATTGTGGTTCATTCCCATTATTGTTTCCTTGAAGTTTGGTGTGTATAATTTCCTAATCAAAGGAGTATGATCACTTCAAAAAGGCCTCCTAGAAAGATTTTTTGGAATCCCTAAGAGGCCCAGAGTGGAACCTATATACATTCATTGTGCCCTAGGTATATTCCTTGGTATTTAGGTGACCAACCCTACCAAACATCGATCATTTACATGGAGGTCTAATCCAAATGGAGTTGTTGGTATCACCCCTATCTCTGGTTGTGATCCTCATTTGTGTATTGTATCTCCCTATTCATACTTATCATTGTATCTCTCCTATGAGAGTTCTTGATGAACAATACTTCTCAGATAGACAACATTAGTGCTATCAGACTTAGGAGTGTGTTCTCGTAGATAAGTGCTTCATGGAATATTTATATTTAATCCCTAATGTTGGTATGTAGTGGTTATGACTTACCATAGACTGTGTGATATAGATTGAGTATATCTGGATATTCTTGTTATATGTGTGGTAGAAATATACTTATCTAGAGTTGGAATTATCTTTACTTTGTGTATTCTTTGTGCTTTCATGGTGTCCTAATGGGTATTATTATACACACCCCTGTATGGTATTTTTCTGTATGTGTCAAGTCTTGTGTAGATAAGAATCATTTTCATGGAGTCCAAGGCATTCTAGGACCGGACAGAGCTTTTTGAAATTTGGAATCCAAGGTGTTCCTATGGAAAAAGACAACAGTCCAAGTACCTTTTTTATATGTTGGACTTGTAGTTTACAGAATTCTTATTGGTGGGTTGTTATTCTATCCTGGTTTACTTTACATTACATTACTTTTCTATCCTAATCTGGTTGTGATATAGTGATATTCATGCATTTTGGTTCTTAATAGTTTTTATATTTCATCATTTGGGGAGCTTAAAGATGTGTGTATCTATATATGTAAATAGATAATTCCTCTTATGTCAATGATATTCCTAATCTGTGCTAGTCACTATCCCCTTTCCTATTGGAGGTGGGCATGGGGAGTCACAAAACGGACCCCACTTGGGTGGTTCATGACAGAGTGGTATCAAACGGTTCAGTTATACTTTTGGATTGGGAGTATGTGAGATTAGTTTGGAGAAATAGTTTTAACTGTTTTGAGTTCAGATTTTAGTCAAGGGACTTCAGTGTTAGTGCGGTGAGCTACATATCTGTACACCAAGACTCTCATAACCTGCTTTTTAACTCATTACGTGAGAACACTAGTTGTTGGGGAAATAATGGTGCATCCATCATATAGGAATGGGTTATGGTTCCATGTACTTCTTGAGTCATCTCTCAAGATATACTCATTGATTATGGTACCTCTTGTTTTCCTACAGGATTCCCCTGAGATGCATACCAGCTAGGATTTAGCTACTTGATCATGAGGATTACCCCATCTATGACAAGGCTTAGATACATAAAACAGTTCCACATAAGTTACCTATAGGTCATGTATCATCCATACCACCATCTATAGAGCATGAAAAGGTACCCATAATACTAGAAAAAGAGGTGCATATGCTGAGCACACTTCAGGAGTTTAAGTAGCAGAAACCCCTCAGGTTTCAAGGCATGACCAACCCTTAGACGGATGAGGAATGACTTGAAGTGGTGACCCAAGTTTTCTATCTAGTTAAGAAACTGGTGGATTAGATGGTGGTCCTGGTGGTGATCCTTCTACATGGCTCGGTTAGGCGATGGTGGGGTTTAGTTATCTGATCTATGATGAGGCGACTTATTCATGGGAAGAGTTTATAACCTTTTTAGAGAGGAGTTATCACCTTATAAACTAAGGGATATTCATATCCAAGAGCTTCAACAACTCTGATAAGATGACATGTTTGTATATTAGTATTCATTGATGTAACAACCCAAATTTTTCTAAAAATAAATAGAAATGCATGGAACATTGTTTTTAGTAGATATTTATAACTAGCCTTTTAACATAATTTTTTCCACATCTATGTTTTGAATTTCAAGAAACTATCATCTACTATTGTGTTCAGTATATTATTTGGAGTCTGTTATAACCAACTTGTTTTTTGGTGAATAGAAAAAAACCCTTATTAATTGTAATATGAATATTAATATGACGTAATGAATATTAAATTTTATTATTATTTTATTTTATTAAGGCTTTACGATAATATCATCTAGGTTAGATTTTCATTGTGATATAGAAGTAGTTACAGAATTAGAATTGTTAATTTTTGAATTAAGTATGATTTTATTTTTAAATTAAATTTATAATATTTAGAAAATTATTTTCAAACAATGGAATACATTTTTGAAATCTACACGTTGACAAATGGTTAGGGTGAATTTTGGGAATTTTTCTGAAACAGTTGATTTTTCGGTGAATAGTAAAAAAAATACAGTTTTTAGTTTCGGTGTGTTACTAACATAATTAATGATATAATTATGATGTCATAAATATGGTCGACTTGTGTATAGTTAAATAATATGTGAAGTGTCCCAAGTGTCTTATACCATGGTAAAATACCATGGTCAAGCCCATGGTTTTGTAAATACCACTCATGAGGTGTCCCTTGAAAATTATTAAAATAATCCCTCACTTTTCCAATAAATACCAACTCTTCCCTTCATTGAATTCATTCCCAAATCTCCCTCAATGAAACTCTGGCATCCTTAATTTCATATTAATCCTCCCAAGGTTTCATAAATCCCCAAATGTCCCAACCTTCATTTTATAAGGGTTACACTACAAGGTAATAAAATTCTAATATTTCATTCTTTTTCCTTTCAAGTTCTCTTTTATGTGGTATAATTTTCAAGTTTCCATACCATGTTCTATTTTATTTCTTATTATTGATCTTCTATATATTATTATTCATTTCTGTATGGGTGACCTTTGTCCCCTCTCTTTTTAAAATTTTCTAAAACCATGTTGCATAGCTGTTAGGCTGCCGAATTTTTGTAAGTGATTTCACAATTATTCTTTTATTTGGAGTTATTTCCTTAATCATTCTTCATATCTCCTTACCCAAGAGGCATGAAAATCTCTAGAAAATCATGTATATTCTATATTTTATCATGTGAATGGAAAATTACTCATCATTATTCTTCTCCTCTCCCACTTATTTAAAGAATAAAAACTTTGTCTGTTTGTGTCGAATTATCGACATCGTGGATGATGTGATTTCCATTTCCATTAATTATTTCAAGTCTAGTCATGAAACCATTTATATGGTTGAACCAGTTCGTAATATATGTCTTATGACTCACCCACAGTTCTGTAATTCCATTGTACTCATCATTCAAATTTATAAGACAAAATAGGGTTGTTATTATCAAATAACCACTAAAATAATCTAAACAAACATCATTAATGTTACAAATTATGAATCATACTAATGTAAGAATTAAAAATGATGAAAGGAATAATTTATGTTACTAGATATATTTAAATACTACTCTATTCCAATTCTGGTGTTTCACTTCCAATCTAAAAGAATTTCCATCATGAACCAATCATGGAAATCATGTTAAGAACTCACCCAAAAACAGTGCAAAGGGAAAAATACTAACAATTAAGGGTGAAATGATGTGATGAAATGATCATATAAGATGTTAAAAACATGGAAATGTTTCTGTAAAATATTAATAACACTCTTTTAACCATTATACAAGAGGTTTAGACAATTTTTAAGTAAGACAAACCCGAGGTAAGGGAATTCTTAACCCGATTTTCATTCTTTGGGTTAACCTTCTACTTCATTATTTATGTGCTTTTTAAATTGTTTGTGTGATGGGTTCTATTTATATTATGTTTCATTATGTGTATTTAAAGTATATATACATACTCCATTCACTCAATTAAGTCTCTCTTTAATTGTATGATATTTATAAGAGGCTTTTCTTTTAAAATCCTCTTTTAAAATTCGGTTTTAAGAAATTCCAAAGCAATGTTTTTATAGAATCATTAATATTGTTTGATTATGTTTTGGTTATTGGGAATTATTTTTGATGAAGGGTGGGACCTGTATTTCCCTCAAATTCATTGGGTATGAGTATGTTGGAGGTCTGCTTTATGGTTACTCCAAATGTTACTGCGATGGTTACACAAAGTAAGGTAGCTATGAGGGTTGCAAATTATAAGGCAGCTAAGAATGGTTACATGATTATGTAAGTAATGCACCATGATAAATTTATGATTATATTTATATTCTCATGTTTTGTGTGGATTTTGTGTAAATCTCATGTTACACAAAGTAAGTATATATGGGTGACAAGAATGTATTTTGAAAATGCTTTCATTCGTTATGAGTATTCATGGACTAATGTGATATTTATTTCTTTTCCATCCTTTATTGAGATTTTGTGATAATCCCAAGTTTTTAAATTATTTTTCACTGGTTAATGTCTGTGTAATACAAGGAAGGAAGACATGTTAAATGTTGAAGAATTTTCAAGGAGTCTTGTTTTATGTTTTAATGTTTTATATTTTGAAAAAAATAGAAACTATTTTTATGGTATCCACTCTGTAATAATGTGTAATGACATGAATGAATTGTACTAATTCTCTAAAGCTCTAAAATTGAAAATATATTCAATGTAAAAGGATGTGTTTTCTTGAAAAAATTCATGATGAATTATGTAGTAAGACCGGGTCCTTGTTTTTGGTATCATAGGATGGTTTAGATAACTTTAGGGGTTAGGGTGATGTTAATAAAATAACATAAATGATTTTCACTCTATGTTTAATTTGAAATGTTATAGAATTTAAATATTACCATGATGATTTATCTAATACATGTTTGTTTAGAGTGGTTGTTCGCAGAAGGAACTGGGATGCTGAAGAGGAGAGGCACTGACAGAATGAAATCCTTCCGGAACTAGAGCTCGAAATTGTAGGGATTGGAACTAATCAGTTTGTGACAGTAATCGCCCATCTAACGTCAGAAATAAATGGTGGTGGAATACATGCAAGAGAACCAATAGAGGTTCCACAATGGAACATGATAGGAGTGGAACATTTTATGAGACAACATCCTCCTGCATTCAATGGATTTTTTGACGCAGTAGAAGATGAAGGATGGATCAAAGCCCTTGAAAAGATATTCGATGTTATGGGATGTTCAGACAATCAAAAGGTATGTCTTGCCATTTATCTTTTTGAAGGAGAATCTGATCAGTGGTGGTCAATGGTAAGGAATATCAGGGGTAGATAGTATTTTTATGCCTTAGAGTGGGATGAATTTAAAATTATTTTCCTTGAAAAATATTTTCCTAAGGTGGTGTGACTTAGAATGGAGAAGAAATTCCTTTAATTGAAACAGACGGAGGAAGATTCAGTGGCTATGTATGTAGCTAACTTCACCCGACTGGTGAGGTATGCTCCAAATCTTATTCTGAATCTTGATAGAAAAATCAACCGCTTTTACTTAGGATTGAATCCAAGGTATCGAAGGGCATTGGCCTCTCGTGAATTAAAAATTTGTGAGAAACTTGTCCGATGTTCTAAGAGGGTAGAGATGGAATTTTCTAATGATCACATGCATTTTGGAAACAAAGATAAGAAGAGGTCTAGTTGGTAAGCAATGGGTAAGAATCAACCATTGAAATATGATGGTAAGAAAATTCAATTTCCAGTTTGTGGAAAGTGTGGAATGAAACACCCAGGGGAATGTCTTAGAAAAACTGGGAAGTGTTTTAAATGTGGTAAGTTTAGAAATATGGAAAGAGATTGCAATGAAAATGATCTTAAGAATAATCCTGATAAGAAAACTGTAAAGTGTTTTAAATGCGGTGAAATGGGTCATTATGCAAATGTCTACCGAAAGAGATATTTGAATGATGAAAAGAACCCATACTACAAGTAGAAAGGTGTAGTGAGATCCTTTGCGACTACGTCAGCAGATGTTGGGCCATCCAATGAAGTTGTATCAGGTACATTGTTTGTTCACTCAGATTTTGCTGAAGTTTTGTTTGATACGGGGTCTACACATTCCTTCATCTCTGAGAAATTTTCTGGTAAATTGGAAATATCACCTCAACAAATGAGATCCGAACATGTTGTTAAAACACCAGGGGGAAATGTTATAGAAAAGAAGAATTATAAGAATCTTTTTATTATGTTCTGTGGAAAGACTTTACCTGAAAACCTTGTTGTTTTACCCTTAGTCGAGTTTGATGTTATTCTGGGGATGGACCGACTTTTTGATTACCATGCTAAGATTGACTGTAGAGCTAAAGAAGTTGTTTTTCATAAAGAGTTTCAGTTTGTATACAATAATGAACCCATACAATTGATAACATATCAGGAAGCTGAGAAAATATTTAATTATGGAAATGAAAGTTATCTTTCTAATTTGTTGAAAACAGGGGAACTATTCAAATTAATGACGTGCCAATGGTAAATGAATACCTTGATGTTTTTTCTGATGAGTTACCCGGTGTCATACCTGATCGAGAAGTTGAATTCACCATTTACTTAGTTCCTGATGCTATTCCAATTTCAAAACCCCCATATCTTATGGATCCAGTAGAACTTCCTGAATTGAAAAATCAGTTGTAAGATTTTCTTGACAAAGATTCATTCATCTTAGCACTTCACCATGGGGAGCCCCTATTTTTTTGTTAAAAACAAAGATGGTTCCATGATACTTTTCATTGATTAGAGATTTTTTGAATAACATCACCATTAAAATAAGTATCCTTTGCCTCATATTTATGACTTGTATGATAAGATCCTAGGATATCTGTACTTTTTCAAGATTGAATTGAGATCTGGATACCATCAGCTAAAGGTGAAGGAAGAAGGCATCCCGAAAACAGCCTTCCGTACTAGATATGGGCATTATGAATTTGTTGGTATGCCATTTGGATTAACTAATTCACCTTCTATATTCATTAATCTTATGAATAGAGTATTTCATGAGTTCTTGGATAAGTTTGTGGTTGTATTTATTGATGACATTATGGTATTTTCTAAAAATAAATAGGAGCATGAAAAACATCTACAGTTTGTTTTATAAAAATTAAAATAAAAAAACTATATGGAAAATTCAGCAAGTGTGATTTTTGGTTGCAACAGATTTATTTTCTTGGGCACATTGTAAATATGGATGGAATAAGATTTGATCCTGCCAAAAAAATTAGTTGATGAATGTACAAGACTCACAAATGTTACAGAGATTCGTAGTTTTCTGGGCTTAGCAGGTTATTACCGACAGTTTGTTAAGAACATTGCACCATTATCTAGCCCAATAACTAAGTTAACATGGAAAGGAGTTAAATTTGTTTGGATAGAGTAATGTGATGTTTTTTTTCTAGAACATAAGAATAGATTGTTAAATTCTCCAGTTTTGGCCTTACCTTCTTGAAATGGTGAGTTTGTCATCAACAGTGATGCTTATTTTAAGGGACTAGGTTGTGTTTTGATGCATAACAATCAAGTAATTGCCTATGATTTGAGACAACTTAAACCTCATGAGATAAATTACCCCACACATGATTTGGAATTGGCAGTTGTGGTTTTTTCTTTGAAAATTTGGAGCACCATCTACACAGAACCAAATTCAAAATATATACTGACTATAAAAGTCTAAAGTATATATTCACTCAGAAGGAATTAAACATGAGGCAGAGAAGATGGCCGGAAATGATAAAGGATTATGATAGCATGATCAATTAAAATCCTAGGAAAGCAAACAAAGTGGAAGATGCCTTATGTTGGAAACATCATGCATCATTAATCATGCTATGTTTGGAACATGATACCTTAATTAATGATTTTATGAATTTTTGCTTAGAAGTTGTTAGTGTAGGGAATACCTCTGTTTTGTTTTAGGTTTCAGTTCAGTCTTTGTTGTTAGACAGAATTAAGCAAGCGTAGAAGGAAGACCGTGAGCTACAAAAAAAGGTAGAATTGGTTAAAATGGGTAGGTTTCCAGAATTTAATCTTGATAAATATCAAGTTTTAAGATTTGGAAAAAGGTTGTGTGTGCCTTATGATTCCTATTTGAATAAAGAATTGTTGTGTGAAGCTTATAGTTCTCCATTTTCTGTTCATCCTGGAAGTACTATGATGTAAAGATACCTTCGAGAGTATTATTGGTGGGATGGAATGAAAAGAGATATTGTTGATTTTACCATGAGATGTTTGACATGTCAACAGGTTAAAGCGGAGTGAAAATTACCAAAGGGGATGCTTCAGCCTTTGCCAGTGCAAGGGTGGAAATGGGAAAATGTATCCATGGACTTCATGGTGGGACTACCAAAGAATTATCGAGGTAATAATATGATTTGGGTTATTGTTGATCGTCTGACAAAATCTTCACATTTTATTTCTATTTGAGATACAATATCTTTAGATCAGCTTTCTCGATTGTACCTCAAGGAGATTGTCAGGTTACATGGAGTTTCCTCTTTCCATAGTGTTTGACCGAGACCCAGGTTCACTTCTAACTTTTGGAAGGGACTTCAGAGGTCATTGGGCACAGAGTTAAATTTCAGTACAGCCTCAATTAGATGGGAAGTCAGAACGAACAATTCAATCTTTGGAGGATATGTTTCGAGCTTGTTAAATGGACTATCATGGAAGTTGGGATCAACATCTTTCTTTAGTTTAGTTTTCTTATAATAACAGTTTTCATTCCAGTATTCAGATGGGACCTTTTGAGGCCTTGTATGGGAAGCGGTGTCGGACTCCCGCATTTTGGGTTGAAGTTGGTGAAAGATAGTTGATGGGGCCATAATTAGTAGAAGAAGTGGCTGAGAAAGTGAGGATGATCCAGCAGCACATGAGGATAGCTTAGAGTAGGCAGAAAATTTATGCCGATAACAGAAGGAAAGACTTCTCTTTCGAGGTAGGTGACCATGTTTTCCTTAAAATCTCTCCTTGAAAAAGTTTTATGCGTTTTGGTAAGAAAGTGAAGCTAAGTCCATGGTTCATCAATCCGTATTAAATCTTGGACAAAGTTGGAACAGTTGCATACTACGTAGCTTTGCCTTCGAGTTTGTTTCAGGTATACAATGTTTTTCCTGATTCGATGTTGAGAATGTATGTGCCAGATTCATCACATGCCTTGAGCCCAAAAGCAATTTAGCTGGAAGAGAACCATTCATATGAAGAGAAACCGGTTCAGATTCTTGATCGAAGAGAACAGGTCTTGTGGAATAAGGTAATCTACCAGGTAAAAGTTTTGTGGAGAAACCACATGGTTGAGGAAGCAACATGGGAGTCTGAAAATGCTATGAGAGAAAAATACCCTCAGTTGTTTAATAAGAAAATAAAATTGTGAGGACGCAATTTCAAGAATGTGGGGATAATGTAACACCCCATGTTTTTTTTAAAAATAAATATAAATTCATGGAACTTTGTTTTAAGTGGATACTTATAACTAGCCTTTTAACATAATTTTTTCCACTTCTATGTTTTGAATTTCAAGAAACTGTAATCTACAATTGTGTTCAGTATATTATTTAGAGTCTATTAGAACCAACTTGTTTTTTTGGTGAATAGTAACATACCCTAATGAATATTAATATGAATAGTAATATGATGTAATGAATAGTAAATTTTATTATTATTTTATTTTATTAAGGCTTTAAGATAATATCATCTAGGTTAATTTTTCATTGTGATATAGAAGTAGTTACAGAATTAGAGTTGATAATTTTTGAAATAAGTGTGATTTTATTTATAAATTAAATTAATAATATTTAGAAAATTATTTTCAAAAAATTACTTCATATTTGAAATCTACCCGTCGACAAATGGCTAAGGTAAATTTTGGGAATTTTTTTGAAACAGTTGATTTTTCGGTGAATAGTAAAAAATACAGTTTTTAGTTTCGGTGTGTTAATGAAATAATTAATGATATAATCATGATTTCATAAATCAGGTAGACTTTTGTATAGTTAAATAATATGTGAGTTGTCCCTAGTGGCTTATACAATGGGCAAATACCATAGGAAATCCCATGGTTTTGTAAATACCACTCATGAGGTGTCCCTTGAAAATTATTAAAATAATCCTTCGCTTTTCCTATAAATATCAACTATTCCCTTCATTTAATTAATTATCAATTCTCCCTCAACGAATCTCTGAATTCCTTACCTCAATATTAGTCCTCCCAAGGTTTCTTCAAGCCCCCAAGGACCCAACCTTCATGTTCTAAGGGTTACTCTACAAGGTAAGAAAATTCTCAATTTCTTTCTTTTTCTTTTCAAGTTCTATTTTATGTGGTATAATTTTAATGTTTCCAAACCATGTTATTATTTCTTTCTTATTCATTATCTTCTCTATATTATTATCCATTTCTTTATTGGTGAACATTGTCCCCTCTCTTTTTAAAATTTTCTAAAACCATGTTGCGTAGCGGTTAGGCTGCCGAATTTTTGTAAGCGATTTCACAATTATTCTTTTATATACTGACCAAAGAGGTTTTAAAATCTCCAGAAATCATGTATATTCTATATTTTATCATGTTTATGGAAAATTACTCATTACTATTCTTCTCCTCCCCCACTTATTTAAAGAATAAAAACATTGTCCGTTTGTGTCGAATTATCGACATCGTGGACGATGTGATTTCAATTTCCATTAATTCTTTCATGTCTGGTCATGAAACCATTTATATGGTTGATCCAGGTAATAATATATTTTTTATGACTCACCCATGGTTATGTAATTATTTTTTATTCATCGTTATAATTTATAAGCTAAAACGGGGTTGTTATTATCAAATAACCAGTAAAATGATCTAAACAAACATCATTAATGTTCTAACTTATGAGTCATCCTCATGTAAGAATTAAAAATTATGAATGAAATAATTTATGTTACTGGATATATGTTAATACTACTCCATTAAAATTCTGTAGTTTCACTTCCAATCGACAAGAATGTCCATCATGAACCAATCATGGAAATCAGGTCAAGAACTCACCCAAAAACAGTGCAAAGGGAAAAATACTAACAATTAAGGGTGAAATGATGTTATGAAATGATCATATAAGATGTTATAAACATGGAAATGTTTCTATAAAATATTAATAACACTCTTTTAACAATTATACAAGAGTTTTAAACAAGTTTTAAGTAATAAAACACCGAGGTAAGGGAATTCTTAACCTGATTTCCATTCTTTGGGTTAACCTTCTACTTCATTATTTATGTGCTCTTTAAATTGGTTGTGTGATGGGTTATGTTTATATTATGTTTCATTATGTGTATTTAATGTATATATACATACTAAATGCACTCTATTATGTCTCTCTTCAATTGTATGATATTTATAAAAGGTTTTTCTTTTAAAATACTCTTTTAAAATTCGGTTATACGAAATTCCGAAGCAATGTTTTTATGGAATCGTTCATATTGTTTGATTATGTTTTTGTTATTGGAAATTATTTATGATGAATGGTGGGACCTATATTTCCCTCCAATTCATTGTGTATGAGTAAGTTGGTGGTCAACCGTATGGTTACTCCAAGTGTGACTGCGATGGTTACACAAAGTATAGTAGTCGTGAGGGTTACAAATTATAAGGTAGCCATGAATGGTTACAAGATTAGGTATGTAATTACCCATGATACCTTTTTGATTATATTTATGTTCTCATGTTTTGTGTTGATCTTGTGTAAATCTCTTGTTACACAAAGTAAGTATATATGGGTGACAAGAATGTCTTTTGAAAAAGCTTTCATACGTTATGAGTATTCATGGACTAATGTGATATTTCCTTCTTTTCCATCCCTTACTGAGCGTTTTTGCTCATCCCATGTTTTTAAACGATTTTTCACAGGTTAATGGATGTGTAATACAAGGAAGGAAGACATGTTAAATGTTGAACAATTGTCATGGAGTCTTGTTTTATGTTTTAGTGTTTAATATTTTGAAAAAAAAATGGAACCTATTTTTATGGTATCCAGTCGGTAATAATGTGTAATGTCATGAATGTATTGTCCTAATTCTCTAAATCTATAAACTTGAAAAGACCTTCAACATAAAAGGAAGTGTTTTCTTGAAAAAATTCAAGATTATGTATGTAATAAGGTCGAGTCCTTATTATTGAGGTATACCAACCTCTCTAGATACTCAACGGATAAGGTACATGATCATTCCTTCAGGGATCAGACCTTGGATTGGGGTATGCATAGATACAACCAAGTCTGTGTTATCCCAATGATAATTAATAATTATTCTGGGGTTATTGAGAAATATTCGGTGGTTGAAAGTGTCTTGTCTATGCAGATATAGTAGGTGGTAGTCAGTAGTGGGCAGACAAGAGTATAGAATTTAGAAATAGGGAGCCAATGCAAGTCTCAGAAACTTGGATATAGAAGACTTCACAAGAGGAAGACCCAGAATATGGGATCTGTAGTTCATGGCTCATAGGGTTAGTCTAGTCAGACTAGAAACGGGTGGTTCTACTCATGTAGCGATAAGGGGAATCTTTATTGATACTATCCAACCCATTATACTGCTGACATGGAGGCTATGGATGGACCACGGAGGTAAAGAAAATGATAAGATCAAATGTATTTATGGGAAACTAGATGTGGTAGAGGAGTTAAGAGAGCGGTAGCAGGAGGTCTACATTTTGACTTATTACCACCACCACCCTCAGGTGGTCCATGTAAGTCTTAGGGAGCTGGAGGATAGGGGAGGGTATAGCTGCATGTGATCAAGGCATATGAACCGGGGAATTTAGTAATGATTCGAAGCATGATCTATGTATTTTCAAATTTATCTGTAGTATAGATAGATACATGTGATAGTTGTTACTTTCTCTCCAATTATATTATTTGAGAACTAGAGATTCTGGTTGAACCATTAACACGAATCGTACTCTTAGAGACACCTACAAAAGAAGACTTAGTGATCACACATTTGTGTCGATAGTGTGACCTGACCCTTGTAGTTGTGAGTTTTGGTTGGAGCCTCATGGTGGTAGTGTTGTGGCCTTAAAACTTCATACATGGTATAAATTGGTTATCCAAATTCCATTCTCTGATTGATTATTTTAGGTAAACCGTGTGGTGTACCCATAGTGATGGAGCAAGGCTTTCCTTTTGTAGGGAAAATTAAACTTATGTAGCATAGGATGGAATCATCCATAGGAGGGTGATGTTGATTACTCATAAGTTATCCAGGATAACCCTTGGTGTGTTGGATGTTATGAGTTACAAGTTTCTTGCAGTGGTGCCAGAGTACAAGGACAACTTTCATAATGATGTTACAGGTTTAACTCCTTGTTCAGGGATAGACTTAACCATTGATCTACATCTCAGTACTGAACTAATATTTTCACCAACATTTTTGATGGCTCTCGAAGAGGTTCACGATCTAAGGGTGAAATTAGAGGAATTGCAGAGGAAGTTCTTCATAAGAGCTAGTGTTTCACCTTGGGTAGCTCAATTTTTTTTCCAAAAGGGAACATATGAGCTTAAGTTTGTGTGTGGATTATCAAAATGTGGACCTTGTGAATATGAAGAAATGTATCCACATCCATGGATTTATGACACCATTGATCAATGGATAGGGTCACCATGGTTTTCTAAGGTTGACCTCTAGTCAATGCTTTTAGGATCTGAGGTAGAGTTCAAAAAGTGCTCAAACCTTCTTTTTTCCTAAGTAATGTTTTAACAATGTAGTACTCTATGATTCATCAGGAACATGACATAGTTTTGTCAAGATTTAGAAGAAAGTAGTGATTCCCTTTGGTTTATGCTATATGGGGACCCCTGAGCTGAACTACGTGACCCATGATCATGAGTTATCCGCAGTACTCTTCTCATTGAAGATGTGGAAACACTACCCTATGGGTGGGAAAATTATCATCTACTCTGGTCACGAGAGTCTCAAGTATATATTGTCTCAGATGGATCTGATCTTGAGATAGAGGCAATGGTTAGAGTTCCTCCAGGATTTTGACTTTCACATTGTCTATACTCCCGTTAAGGGGAACAGGGTGGCAGATGCTCTCAGCAGGATATCTAGTTGTAGTTGTTGAATAAGGTGTCAAATCAGTTGGCCTCATTACAGTTATCCTTTTTGGATGATGATGGAGTAGCATACTTATAGTAGAAGGTTGTTACCCCTCCACTCCTATAGTGAGTCTGGTAGGAATATCTTAGGGATACCGACTATGAGACTCTATGTGCTCAGATATCCATAGGGTATGTTCATGATGGATATTCGAATGTTAGGGATAACTTAGTCTCCGGGGATGCATAGTAGTACCAGTGGATTTATAGGAAGATTTTTTTGGGGAGTTTCATACATCCTCTTTAACGATACATCCTGGTGTGTTGAAAATGTACTTGGACCTTTGACATCAATTTCGTTGGCTAGGGATGAAGAAGAAAGAGGCATAATTTATGTCTCAATGTCATACTAGTTAGCAAGTGAAGGTTTAACACCAAGTTCAAATAGCATTAGCTCAACCCCGCAAGGTTCTGGAATAGAAGTGGGATGGAATATCAGTGGGATTTTTGATGGGTTGACAACGTACATATAGGGAACACGATTCCATCCAGGTGATAGTTGACTAACTTTACAAGTTATCCCACTTTATATCTATAAAAGATCAGGGTTTTGTAAACATATTGGGATGCCTCAATGTTCAAGAGATAGTATGACTCCATGGTGTTCCATCGATGATTTTTTAGATCATGATTCTCATTTTACATCTCGATTGTGGATGGGATTGGATGAGGTTTTTGGAATCAAGTTATGCTTGATCAACGTGTTTCACTCACATATGGATGAAAAAATAGAGTGGTCCATTCAGGTTCTAGAGGACATGCTATAGGCTTGGATGTTTGACTTAGTCCATTGTTTGTATGATCACTTGTCATTGGTGGAGTTTTTGTACAACAATATCTACCATTCCATCATTGGTATGCACCATTTGAGACTTGTGCGGGTGACCCTACAGGTCACCACTTTGTTGGAATCACCTAAGAGAGTCATCACATATGGGCCCAAATATGGTATGAGCTAAAACAGAGAAGGTTCAGATTATCCAGGGTAGAGGAAGACATCCCAGAGCTTCTAGAAGTCTTGTGTTGATATGCAACGAAGGCCTTTGGACTTCGAGGAAGGAGACCTTGTATTCTTATAGGTTTCACCTAAATGAGTATTAAAGAGATTTGGATGGGGAAGAAGGTTATATTCAATTTTTATAGGCCCTTTTTAGATATTGTGTTGTGTTGGATAGGTGGATTACCACTTATCACTACCCCCATAGTGAGATCGGGTACACGATGTCTTCAATGTTTTGCAAAAAAAATAGGTACGTGCATGGCCTATCACACGTCATCGACTGGGGAGATATGGACATTGAAGATGGAGAGAATATTGAGGAGTACCTAGTGGATATCGATGATCAGAAAGTGATGATTCTTTGTGGTTGATTGATTCCATTTTTATGTGTCTAGTGTAAGCAGAGAATTTTGTGGAGAGCACATGGAAATAGAAGACTCAGATTCATGCTCAGTACCGACATCTTTTTGACTAGCCATTATTTTGGCTTTTTAGGGCTGTAGAGCACCAAAGTGGGAAGAATGTAATGTCCTGAATTTTTCTATGTAGTTTTTTTTAGATATTATAAGGATTGATTTCTAGACCAAGCACTAAGACGGTGTATGATTCTAAGACCCAATGTGCCCATAACAATTGCTTCAATAATATTTAAAATTTGACAGCACACAAGGGAATTTTTTTAGAAAATGTAAAATATCTATTAAATGGATTCCCATATCAAAAATATGAGGGAACAGTTGAGTTCTTAGTAGTCCCATTACCCAAGGCACGACCTAACTTTGGTCGGAACGGGTAATCTATATAAAAATTCACCAAGGACGTAACCGTAAATAAAATAATTAATTTAAATTGTTTTATTTTTTAAATCCAAATAACTCATGAATGGTGGCTCTGATTGGAAATCTGAGACCACCTTTGAGTTCATAATGTGTCGTTTTCCCTACCCATGACTTAACTTTATTCGGTGTCGGTATTCTCTAGAAAAACTCAAAAAGGATGTGATATTCATTAAATAATTTAAATAAAAATTAAGTTGTTGACTTAATGATTTCCTTTAAAAACATCCTTATGCATAAATTCCAGAGTTAGTCGCATAACATTGGGAATGTCGTAGAATCTCTAGGGAGAGATTTAGATAAACCTTCTTAGAAAATGGAGATAGAATAACAGATCGATGATGAACAAACTCCGTTATTAACTAAACTCACCAATGACAGCGATGCAACGACCGATCTTGTCAGTGATCGATCCAAATCAAAGGTTGGATGAATTATTTTGGATTCCCTTCCCTATTCCAAAATTCCACAATGAATGTGGAAAACCCAATGAGTAGTTTGATCCATGGTTCGTTTTGTAACCTTGTGGTATGGTTTTTATTTTTTTGAAATTTATTGGTCGTTTGATCTTATGATTATTTGTTTGAAAATTCTATTATTGTTCTAATGGAAACCATCCCTGATCGATACAAACATCAATTGAGATTTGTTCCTCTTGTCTGATTTGTACTTTTCTCCCCTTTTTCATTGTTCATTGCAGGTATTTTTTTCTTGGCCTATGACTCAATATATACCAATCAATTGATCATTACACACCTGATTCTTGGTGTAATGATCTAATTTCACAAATCAAGGATCGGCACAACAAAAAGTATGCGTGAAGACAGTCACAGAGTGATTCAGATGATAGTGGATCCCCAAATCCCTATTCTTCTACATTATTTAGTAGAATTAAGACCGACCATTTTAATATGGCGTGCAATCGGATTTGAAGACAAAACATGTTTTTTGGGTGATGGTGTGACCAAATGAGGCGGAGTCTTTAGTTTCCCAGAAAGGTGCTACCAGAATGGTGGTCAGAGCAATGGAGGAGACGACCAGAGCAAAAACTAGGGATTCTCAAAAATATTGTGCTACATAATGTGTACTCTAGTATTAAATGGAATGTGGGGCCCCCTGATCAATGGCTTAGTTTTTAGGAATGAGATAAGTATCACATGGAATGTGGAACTTTCTACATGGAATTTGGCCTCTCCTAGATAACTCAGGGTGTGCATGGGATGTACACGGACATGGGGAGGAGTACACGGGTTGCCTATATAGCATGTACTCCCCCACATGACTAGGCCTGGACCAAGTACACGGACTAACCAATGTACTATTACATGACCATAGATATATTTATTGACATTGTGTATTGGCACACGGTCGGAGTACACTGGTATACCCCAGATGTAAGGAGACATAAATTGAATTCATGTACACATTATGTACTCATATTCAACACAACATGTCCTAAAGACACGATTTGTTATAAAGAAGAATTAATTTATGTCAAGGGAAAGAGTGTGTGACCCTTTACATGTCGTGTACCCCTTCTTACATGTCTTGAGCCACTTTTCCACCGTATCTTGGACAAGTTTCATTAGGGTTCATTCCCTTTATCATTACCTAAAGGTTGGTGTATATCATATCCTACTCATATGATGGTGATCCCTTTAGCAGGACCTCTTATATATAGTTTTTTGAATCCCCCGAGAGGCTTGGATTGGATCCTCTATTCATTCTCTATTCCCTAGGTAGAGTCCATAGTAATGATGTGACCAACCCTACCGGATGGTGATCTCCTATTTTGCAAGTTAATCCAAATGGAGTTATTGGTATCACCCCATGTACCTAGTTGTGATCCTCATTTGTGTACCATAACTCTCTCTTCATATCAATCATTGTATCTCTCTCACGATGGATCTTGACAAACAGTACTTCTCAGACAGACACCATCAGTGCTATCAGACTCAGGAGTGTGATCTTCAGGATGAGTGATTTATAAAATCTTTGGTCTAAATCCCTATTGTTAGTATGTAGTGGTTATGACTTACCCTAGACTATTTTCTATGGATTGAGTTTATCTACACATTCTTGTTATATGTGTTATAGACATATGTTTATGTAGATATGGAAGTATATTTCCTTTTGGTATTTCTTTGTGTTTTCAGGATGTTCTATTGAGTATTGTTATACTCACCCCTTCATGGTATTTTCCTAAACTGGTCATGTCTTTTAAAGATGAGTGAAATTTTGATGGAGTCTTAGGAAAACTAGAACAGGTTGGTTCTTTTTGATATCAGGCCATCGAGGTGTTCCTATAGCTATAGATAGCTATCCGAGTACCTTTTTTTATAGGTTGGACTTGTGTTTTACAGACTTATTTTTGGTGGGATTATATTTTAGCCTAGTTTACATAACTTTATTTTATTTTCCTATCGTACTCTGGTTGGTATATAGTAGTATGCATTCATTTTGGTTCTTAATGGTTTTTACATTTCATCATTTGTGTTCTTGGAGATCTATATGTGGGTACAAGTAAATCGAAAATGTCTCCAATGTTAGTGATATGTCTACTTAGTGCTAGTCACCATACCTTGGACAATTGGAGGTGGTATTGGGGAGTCATGATTTGAGCCCCACTGGGATAGTATGTTGCATTTTAACTTATCATTTTCTGTTTGGACCACTTATTCTTGTCTTCGAAGTACAAATGATCATCATTAGACTCCATTTCTACCCCCTCAAAACATGAGACAAGTTTCTAATAACTTTTTTATTCATGGAATCTAATTCCATTCGATATATTTGATTGAATCTTGAGTAAAAATGAATGATTTTTTCTATCATGATCCTAAATAAGATTTGGAGCTTACCTTGCTAATCGGGTGAAGTTTACTTCACACACAGCCACTGAAACCTCCTCCTATTACTTAAATTCAACAGAAAAAAATTCCATCCTATATAGAAAAATATTAGGAAAATATTTTTCAGTGAAATTAATTTTAAATTCATCCCATACCAAGGCATAAATCTCCTTATTATTCCTGATATTCTAGACAATTGACCACCACTGGTCAACTTCACCTTCAAAATAATAAATTGAAATTCTAACCTTTTATTATTATAACAACCATGACATAAAATATACTTTCGATGGATTTAATGCTTCAATCATCTTCCACCTTGTTATTTGATCCATTACTGTTACAAACTACTTTGTTTCAATCCCTACCATTTGAGGTTGTAGATTTAGAAAGATATCAGCCTCTCGGTTCCTTCAAGCATCAGCTTCCATGTTTCTTCTAGGGAAAACCATTATAAATAGATATATCATAGATGAATATACATGTTAATATTCAAAATAGATATCATTTGAACATAAAAATAAGTTCAAAATATGTTATGGTATTGTATTAGCATCATCCTAACCCCTAAAGTTATATAAATCGTGCTCTGATACCAACTATAAGAACCTAGCCTTAAAAATTACATAATCTAGTAAATTTAATTAGAATTCGCCATTTACATTACAAAATATCTATTTAGTATAGTGTTTTAGAAATTTCAGAAAAAATTATTACATATCAAACCACAAGCATACAAATTTCGTACAACTAAAACAATATCCATTTTTTATAATACAAAAGATTATAATAAAAACATGAGTCATGAAAAGTATTCACAATATTCATATTAGATTCTATTTTTCTCTTAACCACCATAAAACCTTTGTAAAACATTTTAAAACATGGAATTAACACAAAAATCTCTATAATGGATATAAAAAGAAGGAGAGAAACTATTAGTCCATGGATACTTATAAACATATGGAATTATTTTCATGAAGACATACTTATTATCCATAATGTGTCATGTACTTACTTTTTGAAATAATATATTTCCATAAAACATAGAAAACCTAAATAAACTATGTTGTCTACTTGGTGCATTACTTACATAATATTGTAACCCTCGGGACTACCGGACCATGTAAACCTCGTGGCTATAATATGGTGTAACCATCGCAGTTGCACTTGGAGTAACCATATGGATAACCTCCAACATTAACATTACCAATGAATTGGAGGGAGATATAGGTACCACCATTAATAATAAATAATTATCAATAACCATAAAATAACCATAAAACATGATTAATTTCATAAAAACATTACTTTTGAATTTTTTAAAAATAAAATTTTTAAAAAGAATTTCTAAATAAAATTCCCTTACTAATATCATATAATTGAAGAGAGAATTAATAGAATTAAAGAAATATGTGTATACAATGTCAATACATATAATAAAACATAATATAACCAAAATTTATTACACAAATAATCTGAGTACCATGTAATCAATAAAGCAGTAGGTTAACCCAATGAATGGAAATTGGATAAAGAATCCTTTACCTCAAGCTCATCTTAGGTCAAATGTGTATATAAATCATGAATAATGGTTAAAATAGTGTTATTAATATTTATTAAAACTTGTTTATTTTAATAACACCTTATATGATTATTTTATGACATCATTCCACCCATTTATTAATAATTTTTTGTTATTTCTATTACTTTTGGTGTGTTATTTAGATGGTTTCCATGGTCGGTTCATAAAGTATTTTATTATAAAATGATAGAGAAACAACATAAGTATAATGAAATTGAATTAATATGTTCATATAATGGTAAATGATAGCATAAATTATTATTATTTCAGATTTCATGATGTATCATTATAGAAAACATTAATGATATTTATTTAGATCATTTTGGTGGTACTTCGATAATCACAAACTAGTTTTGCTATAAAATTTAATATTACGTATAAATGTTAATTATATAAAATAATAAAGTTTATATTATATAAATTAAAATATATTTCAACCATTAACATGGTTTTATGACCACCCATGAATATGGTAATGGAAATTGAAAATGCATCTTCCATGATGTTAGTAATTTGACACATCACATATGATGTTTTTATTTTTATAAAAAAATGGAGAATATGAGAAGTATGATAATTAATTTTTCCAAAAAAAATATATATTCCAGTATATATAGGATACTATAGTTTTCATTCCTCTGGTTTAAGGGTAAGTGAAGAGATTATAAGAAAATAAAACCAATTGACAAGAAAATAAAAGAAAATGAAAGAGTATTTTTACCTCTTGAATTGTCCTCCTTGAGAACCTCCTTGAGACTTTTTTTGTACTTTTGATGAGACCATTAGGTCTTGAACATGTGTAATTATCTTATTAAGAGGATTTTACATAATTTGGACATTTTTTTAAATCTTAAGTGGTCTGAGTAGAATAGGGGTGGGGGGTCATATTTATAGTGGAGGAAAGGGGGGTTTCCATTATTTTAATCATTATTTTATTATTATTTTCAAGACAAGCAATAATGTTTGTTCTTATGACTAAATAAAGTAATTAAATAATGTGAGTTCGAAATGTGGGTGATTATCTCAGCATAATGTCCTCCATGACTCAATAATTCATGTATTTAGCTTATTTCGTAAATTATCATATTTCACTATTCAACAAAAATTCAACTATTTCAGAAAAAATCCCAAAAATTAACCTTAAAATTTATTCAATGTGTTTTATTAAAAAATAAAGTCCTTTTTTTGAAAATTATTGTATGAATATGATAAATTTAAATCTTAATTAAAATAATACTTTTTAAAAAAAAATACCAATTTTAAAACTTTAACTGATTTTATAGCACCTTGAAAAATAAATCAAGGTATCATAAAATTATCTTATAATAATAAGAAAATAAAATATTATCTTATGAATCTATTTTATGAAAATAAATTTTTCTTTTAAATCATTATATTAATTATAAAGTTATCTTTAAATATTTATTACATACAAAAATTCCAACACTTAATTTATAATTTTAAAAATTTATTTACTTCTTCAATGATATAAATATATCATATTTTTTATTTAAAAGTTGGATAAATTTTATTTATACATTAATGAGTTGATTTAACTATTCTATTGTTCAGATTACTATTCTTAATGGAAATATTACTATTCCTAAAGTCAAGTTACCATTCCATCAGTATAAATTCCACAATTTCAATAAGTACCACTTATTTCATTAAACATTTATAAATAATTTGACCATTTAATTCTAGAATTAAACGAACTTTTTTTGTAGTGCCTGAGTTTTTACATTAACATTCACTATAAGTATAGAAATTGATAATACTATAAAACAAATAGATGTTGGGATACTATTTTCAGAAAAGATAGAAGATGTGAAAAATATTTCATAGGTGCCTAAGTTATGATTATTTCTCAAGATGTCAGAATAAAAAATATTGAATGAGGCTCACAAAATTTTTATAAATATATTAATGAAGAGTTTTTAAATATTAAAATGAGAAATCATATTCATCAAAATATATATCCTTATTTAAATAATAAAAAATTATTCTTATGAGATTAGATGGTAAGAGAAAATTGATTTTGGGAGATGTTTTTTAGGAAATAATGGAGAATGAAGTTTCAAAGAACAATCCACTCAAATAGATTATTAATAAACATGTCTTGTGAGTATTCGTAGTTACTCAGCTATAATAGATGAATGATTAATTTATGTTGTATTCCAATGAATAAAATATTTTGAATAATAAATGTATTTTAATTAAAAATAAAAATATGACAAAGTATTTTGATAATAATGTGAAATTACTGAATGAAGAATTTAAATAATCTTTAATAGTAAATCATGATCAATTGAAAATTAAGCCTAGTAGAATCAAGGATCATGATATCCAGATAGAAGAAATAAACAAGAAAAAATATGTTTATAAGCTTTTATTAATGTGAATAAAATTAAATTATGGGAAAACTCAAAAAATTATAAGATTAAAAGATCCTCCTCAACAGGGTGTTTCAAGAACATGAAGTAAAATTGAAGGATAAATAAGGGTTTCTCATAGAAATCATAAAAACATAGTTAATGGTTTTTGAATCTTTATTGTGATTGGAGGAAATTATTTCTATTTAGAGGCCATAGTGTTTTTTAAAATTTATCCTTCGGTTTAAGGAACACACTCACAAGTGAATGAGAAATATTATTTGAGTTTTTCAGAGGGATGACACATAATATATAATAAGAGTTATGAATTAAATAATGATAAGAAGAATATTTCACGGTGAATTTCAAGAATAGAGATGAAAAATACTAATATTTTGGAGGATGGTATCAAAGATAAATATATAGAATCATCTATTATTACTATATAACATATATACATACTTTGATATTTTTCAATGAATCTATTGAATTCATATCAGGCTATGAAGATATGTGATTATCAATATAATCATACTATAAACAAATACCCATAATTTATATTTATATTTTAATTAATTTTCTTGTAAAATTAATGTTGATTTTGATTTGAAATAATAAAATTAAATAATTTGTACATTTATAAACGTTTGGAAGATTTTATCAATAAATTTTGGTATGTTCGAAAAAATATTATTTGATATATTTTTTTACTCTATATTGGTTAAAAATCTAATTAATGAATGTATAGAGGTTTTGAAGAAATATAAAAAAAATATACTAAAATAGAATATGAATAAAAATTAAAAAAAATACCCAAATAAAATTTTAATAGTTAAATAAAATATGGTTTCAATTATTTTAAACAAACCATGTGGATTTTTTGATAGGTAATACAAATATAGATATTTTTTTGAATAAAACTGTTAAAAATAGAAGAAATTATTATGATTTATAGAAAGATAATAAGTAATTATAAGTGTCTATGTGAATGGAACAAAATATATTTCTAATATTTTAATGATATGAGAAAAAATTCAAATATAAATTCTCCACTTGTGGAACTGGAGGACAAAGTTGGAGAATTAATTTTGAATTTCATCAAGGTTATATAACAAATAAAAAAATAAAGAGGATGGTGTCAATGAAATAAAAAGATAATTATGCAGTAGTGGATTCATGAAGATGATTTCACAATTAAAAAAACATGTGATAGAAGAAAAATGGTTTTTACAAGTTGGTTTGTGGTGATAACACACAAGGTTATGTAATTTATAATCCAAAGGAGACAGGTCATAGGAAATAAGATACAATTGTGAAAAAAAAATTTGTTTAAGTTTAATGATGCATGAATAAAACAAAAAAAGTTGAAAGTAAAAGGAAATTATTGAATTGAATCCCAAACAACTTCCTAACACCATGATAGAAAGCATCTAATAATTACCATTGGTTTTTAATGGTATATAATGTGAGGGTTAGACTTTGGACTATCATTCTTTTCTAAGGGGTTATGGAAGTCTCAAGAGCATGGAGGTTAATAGTTTTCTAGAAAATTAATATATATATATATATATATATATATATTCTATAGGAATATTATTATATTGTTATCTTTTTTAATGGAAATAAAATTCCATATGTTGGAGTCATCTATAACTCATGAATATGTGAAAAAGATAATGGGATAACAAGGGGTGTGAGTTGACACATTCAGGAAGATATAGTAAACCACATTCCCATTAAGTTTAATTTTTTAAAAATATTTTATTGAATTAGTGATAAAAATCATAGAAGGTTGTGAAACATAGTGTAAGTTAATCTAATCATGGATTTGTTTTTGTGAAATGGGATTACAGTGCATTGCTGAATATGAGTGAAATGAATAAAAGTGGTTTTATAGAAAACTAAGTATTATTATTTAATCATTTGATTTACTATATTGATCCATTTATCAAGTTCACTTATAGGGTTGTTTATAGTCATTGGGGATATATTTTTTGTTGATCGAATATTGATCAAGATGATTATCATACTATAAATAATTAGTGTAAATAGATTTTTCAAGTAAGAAAACCCTTCTCATTAAAGATCGCTAATTATATGATGTGTGAGTTGAGATGTCTAAAACCCCATGGATGGTTATATAAGTGTATCTACAATTTTATAATAGTATATTTCTTATTTATAGGAAGTAAGGGTGTAATGGTGTTGAAATAGAGATACTAAGAAGTCCCAAAAACTATGGAAGGGTGGATTTGAGTATATGACTGATTATAGAGACAGATAATGACCGGAAGTTTTTTATGAAGTGGGATATAGAACCCAATGGATATTTGTTATTTATATATATATTAAATCTATGAATTATTATAGAATCACTGGTACTGAAGTATAATCATTTAGAATATCATGAGGTTTCCTTAAGGTAGTATGTGGGAACTGATATGAGAATACATTACAACCATAGATTTTCAATGATGTTAAACCATATATGTATGATGGAATGATATATTGGATATTTGGAAAAGGTATGTAGATTCCTTGAGAAGAACTGATGGAGTCATAGGCAGTGACAATCAGTTGTCAAAGGTAATGGCATAAATGATAACTTGAGGACATAGTCCAACCTAGGTAGTATGGGATAAGTGGTGGCATGTGTATCTCCCTGAGTATGCCACAAAAGCCTGAAGGAAACCAATATATCATAAAATATGAATTTTATAGATGAAATTTTTGATGTTATATATTCTTAACATATCATTATGCTTTATTTATAAAAAACTCTATAAATAAAGAGATTTAAAGTCATCATATGGTGAGTTACTAGGAAAATTATAAAGTACTCATGCAAAGGACAAATCCACCGATTATAAATTTTGGTAATGTGATACTATAAATGTGGATATGGATATAGAATAATATATGATATATAATTATCTTTTTTGTGAGGAAATAACATTGATTTCGAAATTGATGAGGCCCCTCACAACTGGTGATAGAGACATATCATTATAATTTATTTTTTACCAAAGGAGACATGACATATCAACATCAAAGATAGAATAAAAATCCATGTAAAACCATATATTTCCTTTTTTGATATAATGTTTTTTCCCAAAACACATATTTTAACCCTAGAATAAAATTATATAATAATAACTAGATATCTAAATTTATAGAAAATTTTTATTTGATAGATAAACTTCTCATCATGTAAAATATCGAAACAAAAGACTCTAGAATGAAAATTAATATTGATGGGAGAAAAAAATAAGATCATACACTCATGACAAATACAAAATTAATATAATAGTGTTTCAATAAATCCTAATATCCATGGAGAAAAACTAAAATCTATTAAAATATAGAGGAAATAAAGAATCTTAAGTTACAATTTATAAAAAATACTCATAAGAAAGATATCTAATAGATTTATTTTTAATATACTCTAAGGGGTAGGCTCTTTATAAGAAAACCTAAAATCCTTTTTCCAATTATCACTGAGAATATGAAAAAGAAATCCCTGAATATTCATTCATATTTGATTACAATATCATCTATCTTGATAAAATTACTTATTAATGTTGTGGAAATCATATCCCCACCAAAAAACTATATCTCATTGATGAATAGATTCTACTTATCTTTCAAATAGTACTCCACCTTTTATATTCTGATTGTAATTGTTCACCACTCATGATTTCCTTACTAGTTCATTAATTAATCCATTTACATTCAATTAAATATTATTTAGGCCAAGAAACCATATTTTCACATCAAGAATCATCCACTTAATGATTATTTTAAGGATTTTTAACCAACCACATTATAAAAATATCTCTTCTTTAACATCATCTATGATAATAATATTATGAAATTTTTACATCATTCAAGTCACCGAGATCCATAACACCACCCTATACATTCTATTATTATGGCCTTCCACTGTTAAGAAATATCAATATCCATTGAAATTTTAATGCCTCTTTCCAAAACCAATTTATAATGAGCATGGAAGGTCCTTTTAACATCATTTGTATTAAAACTGATATTAAACCTCTTTCTCATATACCATTTATGTCATCTATTACTAAAAACAATTGTTCGAGGTTTTTTATTCACTTTTATCATTGTTTTCTTAGTAAAATGAATGTTAAAATTTTTTTAAAAAAAATTACATTTATTTTAATTAAAACAAATTTATAAAACATTTAAAAAACATATACAGATGGTTTTTCCCTTATTAATTCATATATATTTTTTTATAAAACCTAATAGTTTTAAAGTTTAACGTGCAAAACCACTTTATCGGCCTCAATCTTACTTTTTTTATCTATTTTTTCTTTGTATTCCTCATTTTTCTTCTCCATTTCATCCTCCCACCTCATGCTTTACTTTATTCATCCCACCAATCGTCATTCCATTTATCGTGTTCATGTTTCACCATCATTAGATTTCATATCTAATTTCAACAGTATTATTTTATTTATTTTAAATTTAAGTTCATAAATCATCATTTTTTATCACTTAACCACATATTTATAGCCTAGGATTCTATATTTTATAAATAAAATATCATTATTTTGTTTTGAAAATATTTATTAGTTCTTTTTTAGTTATAAATTATATTCATTCATATTATATATATATATATATATATATTTAAATTAAAAACTCTTTTTTCTAATTAGTTTGAGAGTATAATTTCTTATTCATTATAAATTATTTTCAATAACGATTTTTTTTAAATTGTTTGTGTTTATTATTCTTTTTATTTATAATTTTTTATGTTTATATTTTTTTAATAGTTGACCTTATTGATAATTAGATAATGAAGGATATATATTTTAATATTTATTTGGATATTTTGATATTAGTGATTGTTATATCATTTTGATAGAAGATTTTCATATACTGATGGATAGATATTTTAGGATTATGTTGGATGTTTTGATATTAGAGATTAATAAATCATCTTATTGACTAATGTCATTTTTCATCACTCCTTTTACATTCAAAAACTCATCTATGGTTGGAGTATCTAGACATTTCTAAACTATTTTTCATAATTTTTTTAATAGTTCTCAAACATTCTTAGTTGATTGTACTTACTAAATGTATTAAATTTTAAAATTTATCTATTTAATTATATTTTTAAATATTTTTCTATTTTAATATATTCACCTAATATATTTTGATCTCAGGTAAAAAACTGGATCATAATTGGATAAATTTATAAAGAACCATTAATAAATAAGAAAAAGGATTTGTTGATTTCTTTAAATTTGTTAAATGAAATCTTGAAAACAATATGGTAATTTTTTGTCCATTTCTAAAGTGTCTGAATATAAAAAAAATTGAATTCTAGAGAAAATAAAGAACAACTAATTTGATATAGTTTAAATAATTATTATACACATTGGATGTGGAATATAAAAATAATTTAACATTCAATATCTAATGTTGATTAAGATATTAAACATGAGATAGAGGATCATATTAGAAGATTATTTAATTATATTGATGAAGAAAACATTAAAAAATAATAATTTTTGACTGACTGTATGGTGATTCTGAGAAAATAATTTTCTCATGTTATAATAGATTTATAGTTTTATAAAAAATTATAAGATTATTTAACCTTAATGAAATAAATTGGTGGAGTGATAAAAGTGTCAATAAATTTCTTGAAATTTTAAAATAGATACTTCCAAAAGTAAATGATATTACATATTCCAATGTTGATGTAATGAAAAAATTATTCTCGATGGTGTTTTGTTATAAAATATACATGCTCTCCCCAATAAGTATTTTTTTATTGGATTAAATTTGAATTTTTATTAGAATAACACAAATATTGGACATCCTGATATAATATGGATAGAAAATTCAACAATAATTAATTCACAATTACAAGAAGAAAATATTCTGCTAATGAAATTTGGAATATTCCAATAATTTTTCATTTGACACATCTATTTGAAAATTAAATTTATTAAAAGAGGTTAAGATCAAATACAGATGAGTATATCTCTGAGGGAAACTTATCTCACCCTGCTAATTCATTATAGAGGAAGATATTTGATAAAAAATTACTTATTTTTGAAGTTAAATTAAAATATCAGAATATGACTATGCACAGATGGACTGAATACATATTGAAACATCATTATCCAATATATTTCAAATCCTTTTTTGTTGGAATTTTACAAATTATCCCCACAAATATGTGTGATGAAAAATTATCTTATGATGATCTTGATGATATTTAGACCAAAATAGCTATGAAATAATATTAATATTTATCTTTCACCATTGGTTGATGAATTGAAAATTATATGGGATATAAGTGTTACAATTTTGGAGGTATAATATAAAGAATAAATTCTATTGTGTTCTATGATAATGGTCACTATAAATAAATTTTCTATATATGGAAAATTATCAAGATACTATGTTTAGTTTTATATATATTGACCTTTTATTGAAGAAGATACTTCATATTACCAATTACATAATATAAGAAATACAATATACTTCATTTATCAATTATTTTTTCAAAGGATCGTACATATAAAATATTTGAGAAGAAATTTTATGGTTTAAAAAATTATAACCCCCCCCCCCCATGACTAATTCCAACTAAATAATACTATGAAAAAATAGAAAGAAAATCTTGTCATCATAAAAATACATGGAAGAAATAATCTATCTTATTTGAGCTAACTTAGTGCATATTTTTTGAGATAAAATATAACATTATAATTATGAATGTTCAAAAAAAATATGTTAGTTTTATTGGAAATATGTTAGATATAAAAGTAAATAACAAATAAAGATGGATGACATGAAATTTTTGACTTAACATAAATGGGAATATGTTTGGAGTTATATCCCACTATGAAAGAAAAGAGAAGATATTTACCTCTAGATTATCACAAATTAAGAAAGAGAGAGAATATTAATATCTTCCATTTTTAACATGGTAATAAATTATCTAGTGTATTTTCCTCAAACTTAAATAATTTTGTATCATTAGAAGATTTGAAATTGATAGGTATTAATTCTCATGACTTTTATATATGGATGTAACAACTGCTACCAGTCACATTGTTTGAAATATTTTTCATACCACTCAAAGATTATATTATAAAGTTATATTACACTTTCAGATACATTTTTTGAAAATATATAACACCCCAAATCCAGTATCCAAGAGCATGTGGTTCTTTTACTAAACTTGATCAAAACATGAAATTGTATTCTAAATTAACTAATAGTTTAGTAGTATGGGAAAACTATATACATACTTGAATCTCACTTTAAATCTGAAAAAATAAATTAAAACATAGTATTTTCATGGATAACAATATTATTCCATTTACAATATCCCAGTATATCAATCATAGTATACATTCTAGCATATTGTGGAAAGTAAACATAAGAAATGGGTGAGATCAGATACTAATTAGAGGTATGCATACATCAGAAGATAACTCAAAGAATATAAAACAAGAATAATAAGGCTCAGAAAAATAATAATAAAATATTCCATATAAATGATACCATAAGATAGGGGACTAAATACTTGGATAAAATCAAAGCATAAATAATCATATGGATAAAAAAGCTCGTATCATAATGATTGAATGAATAACATATGATATCAAAATCTTACCACAAAGAACTTATTCCAAGAAAACATACATAATAGGTAAGTAATATGCCAAATACCCAAACTATTTTGTCTCATAATTCATATCAATTCATTTAGGATATATATAGGGCCCCTCCCATCACTTAATTACTCCATTGTATTCATCGTATTAAATGGGTTAAACATAATCAACATAAATAGTCATTTTTGAAGAACTATCATACAAAAATTAAATAATTTCCCCAATCAATAAACATGATCAAAAGACTTCTGAAGTAATATGGTTAATTATATCAAAATACTATATCCTCATTTAATCATAATATTCACCAAATAATATTGACATAAACGAATATATTTTAAAATAACCCTAGAATATTTCTTAAGGAAAATATTATTTTCATTTTGAAAAAACTTATTCATAATCAAAAAAAAATCCAAAACATTTACAAATAAATTTTATTAAAATGTAACATTTAAAACTTTTAAGTTAATATTAAATTTAATGGGTGGTCATGATGGTGGGAAATATTTTCAATCCATGTACATATAAACAAACATTCCTCTCACATTGTGGACAAAAGGGTAAAAAAGTACCATGTTCAGAATATAAAAAAATACTCATAAACAATTTTTAAAAAAAATTAAAACATTGGTAAAAAATTATTTAATAGATACTTATATAATATTTAAAAAATAAAAATATTTTAAGGAAAATATCAACATGGGAGAAGAATATTTTTGAATTGGTTGAAAAACAAAGTCCATTTTCCATACCAATATTTTTCCAGTATCCTGAGTACATAAATATTGTAAAAATATAGAAAGACTTTAAATATAAATAAATAACCATATTATAATAAAATATATTTTTATTAATATATAAATATTAAATAATTTATTTAGATAATATGTAATCATAAATAATCCCAAATAATGATGAGATTATAAAATAAACCATTACCTCATGTCCAAATTATGATTTAAGTGCTTTTAGCCTCCTGCATAATAAATATAGATTAATTATGAATATATTAAATAATAATAATTATATATATAATACCATATATTATTTAACTATAACCTTCTATCAACCATATATTAACAATTCTTTATTAAAATCACTATTTTGGGTGATAACTACTTTATTTTTAAGGAATTTATTTGTTCGGTTGTTTTGGACCATGCACTTTGATCATGATTTAATAATATTATTAATTTTAATCATGATTTAGATACCATATATATTAATTATATACATATTTATAGTCATCCATTAAATTTATATATATAAAAAATGAATTACATCGTTCATGGAGACGGTAGGTCGTATGTATTCATGAATGTTGTTTTCACTTTTCAACAAATGGAACAAAATAAATGTAAATAAAAATTCACTGTATAATAATTATTATATCATATATAAAATATATTTGCATTATATATATCCATATTACCATCCAATAAAAATTAAAATAAAAATCAAATTACACTCCTCCATGGAGGTTTTAGTCCATACTTACGCATGAGTGATGCTATCATTTTCTAATGGTTTGGACAGTGTGAATGTAAATATGATATTATAATTAAAAAATAATATTTTGTTAATAAATAATATATATAAACATTAAACCCATCATAATAAACCTTCATAAAATGTGGTGGGGGAAAAATTAATTCCATCTCTACGTGGAGACAATAAGTCATATGTACGCAGGAATGATATATTAACTTTACATTTGATGGGAAATAGGGTAAAAATAGTGATTTAATAATCATAAAAACATTTAAGAAGATTTATTATATATAATTTATTAATTTATAAAGAAAATAATAGATTTAGAGGATTTAAAATAAGAATAATAAATAAATTGGTTGGTTAAGGTGATTGCCCATTCTTTGAAACAACTCTTTTAGATAATATCTTAAGGGAACAAGGTTTGGTATTTTGCAAATAAAAAACCCTTATAATTTTATATGGGATTTTGGAAGATATTTTTTCAGGTTTTGGTCAATATTAAAAGATTAATGTAGTGTAAATAAGAAAAATTTGGGGTTCTCTTTTATAATTGATTGGAGGGGAACTCTTGTAATTTCCTAAAATATTACCATATAATAAAGTCACAATCTATCACAAATTACTCCAAAATTATAAATATTACAATCCATGATATTGCGGGGTTTAAATCCCATCAACTGATAAAAATTTTACAAGTTTAAGTGGGGTTTCAAACTTTATATTTTTGTTTAACCCCTTAGTTAACCTATTATAAATATATCTATATAACATATTTTTCAATCCTAAACGGTTATAATTTTATATATGATCTGAAAATTAACTTCTAAATGGATAATTGATTAAGTTTTATACCATATCTTATCTAAATTGTTCTATTTTATGATTTTATTATATTTAAATGATTTAATATATTATTATCTCCATAAAATACCATTAATGTAAATTTGGATATTATTAATTTAATTTGACTTAAAATACATAAATACAAAGTTATAATTTAAATATAATAATTAAATATGAAACTAGGATGTCATATTAATCTATAAAATTTGTGAAACACTATAACTGATTAAAATTATATTTCTTATAATATTTTTTAAATCATTTATTTTATTTTACTATTAATTAATGAAATATTGTGTCATTGATGCACAATAATGTAATGTAATTATATAATTACAAGAAATTAGAAATAAATTTACATCATGAAGATAATTTCATTATTAAATTTTTTTTTATATTCATTCATAACGCTATTTTTTCCCTATGTGGATATATATAATATATTTTAAAGAAAGAGAGTGACTTTTTGTATTGTATTTCCTTTAAATATTATATAGGTTTTTTTCATGTAAAAGTGTTCCTTAATAAACTAATGTTTTTTTTGGGTGATATGTGTAGAATTAAATTGATTCAATATTTATTAAGATGAAAATTGGTTACCTTAGCATTTAGTTTTAACCTAGTTTAACCCAGTTTACCCATTATTATGGTGATATATTTTACTAGGGTTAGTATGCATACTAAACAAAAATAAAAGGGTCCTATTTACCAAATTCAAAAATCCTAATTCCTATTAGGGAATCTATTTTATAAAATTCAAATTCTATATTTTTTATAACATAATTTCAAAATAATCTTGAAAAACATGATGAAAACCACTTTCTATAAAAATAAATTTTAAAGCATAAAACTTGGTTTATTCTTATATCATGAGGTGATAAATTATTAAAAAAATAAAACATTTCATCAAATATATAATAAATTATTTTCATTAAAATGTTTCACTAATAGTTATTAATATAAGTTATTAATAAAAAACACATTGCATGCATAAAATTGGTTTTCAGGAAAAAAACATCTTTTACATTCAAATGATTTTTATTTTTTTTCCAGAAAATTGATACCCAATGAATTTATTTTATACATGTGTAAAAAATATAATTTTTATAATTTATTTTTTCATATTAATACCCTATAATTTTATTTATTTGTTATAATATTATACTATATTATTATTCATTTGGACTTGAGCTTACGTGTGTCGAAAGAAATTGAAGAGATTTATTTAAAGGGAAATATATCCTTAAATATCAAGGTGATAAATTATTCAATCCTCAAAAAATTTCCTTAAAATTACATAACTTAACCTCATGAATATATATGGGTAGTTTTTATCATATTTTATTCATGTTACCACATCACCTCTTCTATGTTATGATTTCTACAAAGTACCTTTACCAGAACAATCGTCTGATTCCTCGATAATTATTCTCTAGTTTTTAGAATTTTGATAGTCTCTCCATAGTAATATAGTTCAAATTATAATTATATTTTTTTAGATGTGATCACATGAATTGGGTCTGTCATTTACTTCATTAAATAGATATATGGAAAAAATCATGTATATTACAAAGACTTTTTGTCATTTCCAAATGGTAATCCACAACTCTAATTATTTTAAGTATTTCAAAAGGAATGATGTAAATGGGTATTAATATCCCTTTCTTATTGAACCATATTACACCCTTCCATGTAGATAGTTTCCATAAGATAAGTCCTCCAACTTGAAATTCCAAATATTGCCTTCTGTTATCAACATAAATTTGTTTTCTACTTTGAGGTGCTCAATTATGGGTCAAAATAGTATTAACTTGGTCGTTGTAACCTCAAAAAGTTCAAGTATAACAAGGTTAATTTTAAAAACTTCATGCCAACAAGTTGCATAATAATATATCAAACCCTATAATGATTCAAACAATTCCATTTCAATACTTTAATGGAAGCTATTATTATAGTGAAATTATACCGAAGGTAAATACTGATCACACTTAACATGAAAGTCAAGTGATAATGACCTATATAATTCTTATAATGCATTATAGTAATTTTTTACTTCCCATAAATTTGAGGGTGATAATAGGTGATTAAAATAAGAAGACTATAATGATATTTATGTATACTTTTTCCAAATTTCAATGTTAATTTTGGATCAGGATGAGACACAGTTGAAAGAGGTGCACCATAAATCCTTACAAATTCATTAATATAAAGTCATGGAAGTCACTCCATAGGTAAATCTTCTTTTTAGCAAGTAAATGTGTAGAGTTTTTAATCCAATCAATAATAATCCATATTTCATTATTCTATCAAACATTATTTTCTAATCTAGTGAAAAAATCAATAGTAATGTCATATAGCTTCCATTTAGGAATAGGTAGAGGATGTAGTACTACTGTAAGATGTTGTTTCCCATAATTCACCTATTCATAAACCAAAAATCATGACACAAAATAAACACTTTGCAGCTTCACATTATCCAACCATAAATATTACACCAAATATCTATTCATAATTTCACTACTAGGATTTATAAAGAAATTTGAGCTATGAGAATCATCTAATAATTCTATTTTTAGATCAATTATATATAAAACACATTTACTAATTCCAAATTTCAGAACAGCACCTTCATATATAAATATTTATAATTTTTCATCATTCACATCATTAATTTTCTTAATAAAAATCCCATCATCTGGCTGAGATTTTTTTTTCTTTTCTAATAAATATGGATTAGATTTTATTTGGAAAAGGGGTGATCATTTTTCTTACTTAATAATTCATATATCTATCTTTACTAATTCTATGAACAAAGTATTCCTTCTAATCCTCATTTTAGTTTGGACACTACTATATTTCTAGCTCAATGCATTTTCTACCTTATTTCCCTTCCTTGGGTGGTAGTGTATTGAGAAATCATAATCCTTGATTAATTTAATCCAACATGTTTTTATCATGTTGAGCTCTTTTTATGAAAAAGTGCATTTCAAACTCTTGTGATAGATATATATCATATATATTTCAATGTAGAGATAATGTATCCTTATCTTCTAACCAAATATTATGGATTCCGATTCAAGATCATTGGATGGATTTAATTTTTCACGAGTCATTAACCACCTTGATTCATAGGTAATAAATTTATCATTTTACAAAAGCACATAACCAAGTCCCTTCTTTAATTCATAACTATATATCACAAATATGTCATTTCCCAATTGTGGAGTATATATTATATAATTCAAAAATAATTTGTTTAATTCTTCAGTAAATTGTAAAATTACATCTATTAATATGAACTGAACTCTTTTTTGAGTAAGCTTGGTAAACAGATTATCCAACAGAGAAATATTTTAAAACGAATAACCAATAGTGACTTACTAAACCAATGGAACTACATTTCATGGTTATGTTCATTGGTGTTGACCATTATTTTAAGACATTTTATTTTTATAATCAACTTATATTCCATACTTGTATAAAACGTGGCTATCAAAAAGTTTCTTTCTTAAGACATAATTCACTCTTTTGAAATTTATCATATAAAAATTTTCTTCTAAGAGTCTCATGAATGATATTAAAGGGATTTTAATGATCCTTATATCTTTTTTAATACCCAAAGATATCATCAATAAATACCACAAAAAAATCATGAAAATATTCCTTGAATACTATTAACTTTAGATCCATAAAAATAGAGGGTGAATTATTCCATCCAAAAGAAATTAATGTAATCTCATAATGTTCAAACCATATTTTAAATGTTTCTCTTTAGAATATCATCTTTATTTACTCATAGTTGATGATACTTATAATTAAATATAATATTTAAAAAATATTGACCTCTATGAATTTAATCGAATTAGTAATCAATGCAAGAATCGGATACTTTTTCTTTAACAAAATAGAATTTATTTCCCTATAATCAATTCCCAACCACATGGATCTATCATTATTCTTAACAAAAAAACCAAGGAATCTACAAGGTGAAATAGTAGGCTGTATAAATCCTTTATTTCTAAACTAATCTATATTTTTTATCAACTACACTAATTATAATGTGGTTGTTAAATATGAATTCTTTGATATAGGTCTCGTATCTGGGATTAAGTCACTGGAAAACACAACCATATGCTCTTGGAAATGTTGAGAAACTTCCATAGTAAATACATCAATATATTCATGTACAATAATAATATTATGAATTTTTAATATTACCTTTTATATATATAGGTTGTGTATACTCTTATCCTACAATAGTCACATTAATAATAGCAACCGGGGTGGATATTGAAATGACTCAAATGATGAAGTCTTCCCTTTAATGAAAAGGGATTCTATATCTTCATCATAAATTGTAATTTCATTCTCAATGTAATAAATTTTTGAATAATATTTTAAAATTAATCACATTCCATGAATTATATCAAAATCAACCATAGGTATAATAATAAGGTAAGTAAATAGGTCACCTTTATGTCTTATAATGGTAACTGACTAACAAATCCTTGTTATAGTGAGTCTTCCTATAAGAGTGTTGACTGATAACCCCCTTATTAGGGTGTTAGGAAAATATCTAATTTTATTGGAAAAATTGGTAGTTATAAATGGGCGTGAAGATCTAGAGTCAGATAAAGAATTAAATACATTTGTGTATATTATTGAATTTCCTAGCCCCACATCTTTAGGAACATCAACCTCAGCCAATTCTATTGAAAAATCATGTCCTTTATCCCTTGGAATATTATGAGTAAAAGTAAATTTAGTCCTAGGAAAATCATTGGCATAGTTCCACATCACCTTATAGTTAAGGAAATGAACATTGGTAGTTTCTTTATTTCCTTTGATGTCACAAACCTTATGTCCTTTCTCTCCAAACTAGAATAAAACTCTCATCCCCCGCAAGCAAGTTCAATTGTGTATCTTTCTATTTTTATTACAATTTTTAAATTACACCCTAATCTTTTTCCCTTTTCCTATATTTAATTTTCTATTGTTCTCATCCACCCTTTTCATATCATTATTCCCTTAATATTAAAAATTATTGGGCAATCATTTATCTATGTTGATAGCACAAGATACTATGTATTTATATAATGAGAAGTCTTGGATGACTAGTGACCTTAACAGGTATTGGTTTTAGCCCATCAAATAAATATCATGTCCTACTCTTTGCATTACGTATATTGTCTTCATCATGCCTTTTTATCCTTGTAACATTTTCTTCATACTTATAAATATTTTGATCTTCCTTTTTTCTTAGACTCCTGAATTTTTTTCATATATTCTAATTTCTCATTAGGAAAATATTTTTCTAAGGAAAGTTCCTAAATATCTTTATATTCAATTATTTTTATTTCAACCCCGTATTTAGTGCTTTTAATAGATGGCCACCATTGATATAAATCCCTAATTAGTGATAGACTACCCTGAAATTATTCTCCCTTTCATTACTTTCCAAAGAGATAAATATCCTCTCAACTGAACCTATCCATTTCTTGGTTATAAATGGGTTCTTAGTTAAATTTAACAATTGAGGTAACTGGTTCATAAAGTGATATAACATTTTCATACCATCTTTTGGATTAGTAAGAATCTGTATACGTACAAGGATTGTAGTTATAACTTGATCCATCTTCCCCAATATTTTCATAATTTTTTTCCACAACTATAACATAATTATCTTTCCCATGAGGGAAATACTTTCATGGAATACATGCAAAGATAAGGTTTCCATTTCTTCCACTATGAACCATTTCTAAAAAATGGAATACACTAGATTAGATCATAACAATATGAATAATAATGTATAATTTCAAGACTACTGAAACACATAACATAAATTGAAAATTTATGAATAACTAATATCAAAATTGTAATATTGGTTTCTTTAGGAATATTCTCAAATTATTTTATAGGATTATTTTCCCTAATTTATATTTTCCTAATTCTAGTTCCCAAGTTTTTTACTAAAATTTATTAGATAAAAAAATAACACACCAACTCCATTATCCTATAGTTTATGGTTATATTAATTCAATGGTACAAGAACAAGGGATCACATCCAAAAGGGCCAAATTGTTTAATAGACTTAGAAAATAGATATATACTTGAATCTAAAAATACATTTTAAATCATAGAATACAACATAGTATTTTAATTAAAAACCAAATTATTCCCTTTATAATATACATTTATATAAATCATTATTCACTTCCTCACATATTGAGAAAAGGAAACATAAGAAATGTGAGAGATCATATTCTTAATAAGCGTATGTGTACAGTTAAAGATATCTCAATGTAAATAAAGCATCATTAATATAATCGATATAAACAAAAATAAAATATTACATATAAATAATACTATAAAAGCGGGGAATAAAACCATAGATAACATCACAATACAAATAATCACATGGATAATAATAAGTAGTCTAATAACTATTGAATGCATAATACTATACATCATAATCTAACCACTAAGGCCTTATGCTAGTGAAAAAATACATAAAAGTTAATGTGTACACCAAATACTCCAAATATTTTCTCTCATGAGACCCTCTAAATCACATATGGGATATTTTGGTCCATGATCATAACTTTATAATTCCAATTCATTCATTATATGAATGGTGTGAAACATAATCACCTAAACATTTATATTGAAGAACTAGCATACTAAATGTCAATAATTTACCCAATAAATAAACATAATCCTAATCATTCTATAGTAATATGGTGATTGGTAGAAAAATAATACATCCATAACAAATAATAATATTCCCTAATGAATATTGACATAATTGAATATAGTTTAAAAATATAACTGGAAAAGTTTATGAGGAAAATACAATTTTTATTTTGAAAACACTTATCCAGAATATAAAAATTTCCCAAACATTATGAAACAAGTTTTATTTTAAAGGAACCGTTTAATATTATAAATTAATATTAAAATAATTATGTGTTCATGGAGGTTGGAAATTCTATTTATTATGTGGATATAAAAAACAATGATTCTTTTCACATTTTTGGTAAAAAATCAAAAAATACATCATTCCAAAAATGAAAAAACAAAATTACTTGTAAACTATTTTTTAAAAGGTAAAAAACGTGTACAAATTTAATAAATAGTTACATAATTGTAAAAAAAATGTTCAAAACATTTTATGTATAGTATTGACATAGAATAAAAATATTCTTTACCAAGTAGAAAAACAATGTCAATTTTTATTAATAATATTATTTTGGTATGTTGAGTAAATAAAAATCGGAAATTAAAGGAAAAAAAGAAATTTTAATAAATAACCATAGGGTAATAAAATATATTTAATCTAAGATATAAATATTAAATAATTCACCCAGAGGAGAAGTAAAAATAAAAAATCCGAAATGATGAGATTATGAAATAATCCTTTACCTCTGATTGAATTTATGTGGTAAGTTCATATAGTATTTTGAAAAATAAATATATATTTTCTTTATATTATTTACATATCCATAATCAGATATATCATGCCTTATATGAGTTACATATAACATTTTATCACATTCTTTTTAATAATAATTTATTAACATCACTATTTTGTATTATAACTGCTTTGTTTTTCGTGTATGTTTTGGTTTATTACTTTTGGTAATTATAATTTGATCATAGTTTAATCATCACTACAATTTTAATAATGATATAAATATATATATTATATATATACATATTAATATATATACATATTTATATTTATAAATAAAACTAATATATATATATAATGATTTACATTGTTCATGGAGATGACAAGTCGTACGTATGCATAAATGTTGTTTTTAATTTTTGATGGATGTAAAAAATAAAGGTAAATAATAATTAATATTTGAAAAATAATTGTTATGACATCTATATAATATATTTCTATTTGGTCTATAGTTATTACCCTCTAAGTAAAATTGAAAGGAAAAAATCACATGATTTCGTGGAGGTGATGGTCCACACGTACGCATGAGCATGTTATCATTCTCTAATGGTTTTGAAAGTATGAAGGTAGATATAATATTATCATTATATAATAATATTTATTTTATTTATATCATATTTAAATTTTAAACTCATCGTAATGACCACCCATGAAATATGGTGGTGGAAAATGAATTGTATCGCTATGTGGAGATGGTAAGTTGTACGAACACACGAGCGACACGTTCACTTTAAATTTAATGGTAAGAGGGTGGATAATAGTTATTTTATAGTAATCATAACATATAAGTATATTTTGGATAGTTAATTTATTATTTTATAAATAATATATTATATAAAGTGGAGTGAAAAGAAGTATTAAAAAGAAAGCTTTGGTTAAGATGATTACAAATTCTTTCAAATAACTCCAGTAGATATTCTATTAAGGGACCTAGGGTTGGTCCTTTGGGAAGAAAAATACATCTAGAATGTAGATAGAATATTTTGGAACAGAATTTTGTAGGTTTTATTCAAGATATTAGGCTCAATGTGGTGTAAATAAAAGAATGGTGGGTTTCTTTTATAATTGAGGGGAGGGGAAATCTACAAATTTCTTAAATTATTTAAATATAAAAAATTCATTATCTATCCCAAATTCATTATCTATCCCAAATTCCCCTAATCATAATGAGTAATAATTTTACAAATTAGTTGAAAGTTGACTCAAAAAATGAAACATTTATGATGTTTTATACAATATATTATCCAAATTATCATTTTTAAATGTTTTTATGTTTTTAAAATAATTTAATAAAATATTATACTGATAAAATATCATTATTGTCAGTTTTGATAATATTCATTTATTTTTACTTAAATTACATAAATAAAAATTTAGAATTCTAATACAATACTTTAACACAACACTAATATTTCATATTCATCTATAAATTCAAGTAACAATATAACCCATTAAAATTAAATTTCATCTATTATTTTTAAAATCATTAATTTTGTTTTTCTATTAACTAAACAAATTATATATCAGCATTGCAAAATTATTTAAATTAATTATATAATCAATAAAAATTATTGATAAATTTCGATAATGAGAAAAATATAATTATTATAAAAAAATAAATTTATATTTATTCATAACTTTCATTTATCTCTATATGGACATATACAATATATTTAAAAGTTTGAGTGAAATTTTATATTTTTCAATACATTAGTTATTATATAGGTCATTTTTCCTGGAAAAATGTCCATCAAAAAATTATATATAGATAATAGGGTGATGAGGGTATAATTAAATTCAACCAATTGTAATTTATATTTAAAATGGTGACCTTAATGTTAAATTTAACAAAGTTTAATATGATTTACCATTTACCGAGGTGATAAATTTTTAAAAGATATTATTTATATTGACCAAAAATAAAGTGAAAATATTTAACAAATTTGAGCTTCAAAATTAAAAAAAATGAATACTTGTTTTCAAATTAAATTTGTACAATTGGTAGAAATTAATTTTAAGGAATCATACAAAACCCAATAAAAATATTTTTTTAGAAAAATACATTTGTAAGCATAAAAATATATTTATAATTATCCCATGCCTATAAAAAATATTCGAACAATGTTAGAAAATATTAATGAATATATAATATATAAATTTCATTAAAGTAATTCACCAATAGTCATTAATTTAATTTATTGATATAAAAATACATCGTGCGTATAAAAACATGTTTTCAAAAAACTTTTCTTTTATTTTCAAATGTTTTTTTATTTCTAACCAATTGATAACTGATGAATTTATTTCGTACAAGTGTAAACCAAATATTTTTCAAAATTTAGTTATTATTATTCATAAATACCAATTTAATGACTTGTTCATAACGGTATGCTATATTATGGTCTATTTAGACTCAAGGTTGTGTTTATCACGAGATATCAAATAGATTAAATTAAAAATTAATATATCATAAAATATCAGGGTGTTGAAAAACTCATGGATCCAAATTTGTTAAATATGTTAATGAATGAAGCTTACATCATAATTTTTCCACTAGATATATATTTCCAAGTGACATTTTTCTATATAATGGTTCATCTGGTGATTCATTTTGTGTGAGAGATAAGAATATGTGGGACTTCTTATCTATTTGAATGAATTATATTAAAAAAATGAAAAAAGTTAATGGATATATTAAAAATTCATCATTGATAAGTGACATATATTATTAAAAAATATATTTTCTAATAGATTATGGAGTTCTGTAATGATTATTTTTATAATATAGAGAACATTGGTCGCTTTGTTTCTAGACATTTTATAATTGAATGTGAAGGTAGAGGGATTTGTGTCTTTAACATAAAGTTAATTATTTATAATGGAGTGATAAAAGTATATTTATACTTTTTGAACAAGATAGATGAGGTTTGACCATATATACATCTCATATTGTTAGATTGAAGGTCTGATTTATGAAAATAAATTAAAAGTGTTTGATGGTTGACCATAAAAAAGACATTTTTTGATGGTTTAAAGAGAAATTAAACAATAATTTATCAACATAAGAAACATTAAAATGGTTCACAAGGGAGACATGTATTAAAGTGATCACATGGTCTAGTTTTGATATTAAAGGTTACATATTTCACACAAAAATAAGCATGAAAATATTTCCATTAAGAATAATGGGATAACAATCGTCAATGAAGCACCACATTTGTTTAGTGAAAAAAATTTAAAACCCTATTTTTCATGAATGAAATATATTGGATTTTTTTAGGATATATGGGAAAATGAATGTACTGACTTTAAATTAATAATGTTTAAGTGTTACTTGGTTTTTTCAAATATTGGTTTGAAAAATGATGATTATGGACTTACACTCCTTGATTTCAAATGATTTGGTCTAATAGAGGAACCATTTATCATGGAGAGACAAGTAAATTATATATTTTATGTTTCTAACACGTAAAGCTATTATAGGACCATCATTTTTCAAGGGAAATAATTCATTTGGTTCATAAGTATGATTATGAATTTATGGATATATGTGAGGTTTCTTTATCTATTATTAGGTTTATTGATAACAACAGTGGCTACAATGTTGACATACTCCATGGTAATATGAAATGATTATGTTAAAGGGATATTTGAAAACACTATGTTACCCTCTTAATTATTTAGCAAATAATTTATTTAATTTTTGAGAAGTTACACATGTAAAAAAGTAATTTTTTGAATTTTTATGTTTAAATCAATATATATTGATAATTTATTTATTTTTTTGTTAAATTTTATATTCAAAAATTCTGGTTAAACATTTTTTTGAAAAACCTGACATCATTGTATTTTGGAGAAATTCACACATATAAACACCCTTTTTTAAAACTATGATATTTTAATTTATAAAGTTTTACCATTTATACAATTTTTTCATTTAATTTGTATATATATTAGTTTATGTTATTTATTTTTCTGTTAATAGTCGTGAAATCATTATTTTTTTATGAAACATTCACATGTATTGAAACTCTTTTTTACTTGGGTTTCTGGTAGAAGTTTTCTTTTATTATAATATAAAATTATATAAAATATCATTAAATTTATCTATTTAAATGATATACCAATAGGCAGAAGGAAATCTACCAAGGAATAGGTACTTATTTTTCATATTAGTGCATCTTTAGAAATTAAATTATTTAATGAACGTAAACTTATAATTTTTCATAATTATTTTTAGGAGTACTAGTGAGACAACAATGACAGATTATTCTTGTTATTCTCCAAATAATTGATTCCTATGGTTGGTATACATGGGATTAAACATTTTTCAAAACATTCACCTGTTCATGTAGAGTAGAGGATTTATATTGAATTTAATGATAATAATAACCCAATAGGCCCAAATTCAATGTAGTTTTGGATTTTTATCACCATACAGATTTGTTTTAGGATTAAAATTTTATATCCAAATTCTAATTCCATCGACAATATGACAAAACAGAAGTAATGGGAGACTGTAATGGTAAAATATCACAATTCATTTATTTTAATCCCATTCATCAAATATTATATATTTCATATGAATAGTATTTAATGTATTCAATTATAAATAGAATTCAAATTTCATGAAATGAATGAAATTAAGAATAGGAGTATATATTTATTAAAGGTTTGATGGAGAGATATAAGAAATGAAAAAATATATTTTTAAGAAGTTATAGAATGAATATGCATGCCTCAAGTATGTTTTTTGATAAAAATACATTGAAAAAAAATTCTCTAAAGATAATAATGAAGTATTTATATCATGATATTTTTTGTATATTATTAAAAGATTCAAAATTACTTGATCAATTATTAATTTATTATATGAAACATTGAATTAGGATATTTCACCAAGAGATCCATTTACAGAGTGTGTACCCCCGCAATTTATCATGCCGTGGGTATCATTTACTGGATTTGAAAAATATTACAAAAAATGTTGATTTATTAAGAGAAAAAACTTGTAGGAGCTCAGACAAGGTCTAGTTCAGTCCCCACCCCCCCACACACTCTCTATGAAAATAGAAATGGAAGATAATAATAAAAAAATAAATGTATTTTATGGATGAAAATAAATAAGTAGTTGATATAATTGTATGAAATTAATTATTCTTTTTCTTGTATGTTTGTAATTTTTTAATTAACAACACTAATATACCATTAAAATATATCATTTTAGGATAATATTCATGAGAAACTGGTTCCGGGGATGTTTTCTCCTAAGGGTTGGATATAAATTTCATCTACTACTTTAGGAAATACATACTACCTTAGTCATGTGAGAGGATTTGAGGTGGGTGTTAGTATTGTGAACGTTTTTAGTCATCTAAGTATGAAATTTATAGACGAAGAAATAGATTCATTAAAAGTAATATAAAAGATCTAAAACATTCTATTTGATATTAAATTAAATCAAATGTGTAGGTTGTGTCTAAAAAATGATGACATAGCCACATGCTGCGTAGCTTCCCACTTTGATCCTCTACCACCTCATTCAGACATAACTTTATATTTTTTGTTGTATGTTGGGGATCCCGGCGCACATATTGTATCATACTAAGTAGTACATATTTTGGGGGATTATGTACATCACCAAAAAATTCATCTGGTTCATTTAAGAGTAGCAGTTTATTATAATATTGATTCAAATATTTTAGTTTTGTTACTTATATAGGTGGTTATCAAAGGTGGAGATTGTGTGCGTTATTTTTTACTCTCACCGGCTATCTTTCTTTAGCACCTGATATACAATGTATGACTTTTAAAAAAATATTTATCTTTTATTTAAAATTACCTATAATGTTTTATTATATTTAATTTATATATGAGTATATAAAATAAAATTAAATATTAAAAAATAAACAGATGGTTCATGAACCAACACCTTTAGAAATTTATGTGATTCATGATGGGTAAAAAAGAGTAACATATATTTCTTATTTCATGAATCCATTTTCTGAGTTTATAATGAAGACTAATATGTGTTTAATATTATGTACATTTATAATTTTCATTAAAATATATCATGTATATTTCTATTTTTTAATAGCTCGCCATAAGTATGTTGTAATTTTTTTAATATAAGTAAATTTTAATTTTAGTTTATCTTTCTTTGAATAAATATGACTTGTAGTGACATAATTTAATACTAATTTATTTAAGTATCTCAGAAAACTTTGTATTAAAAATTATTGAACAAATATTTATTGTTTTTTTGATCTAGAATACATTTAAAAAAATATTCCATATTTGAGTGATGATGATAGAGTTACCTGTATAAATGAAGGATTATAAAATAAATATATTTAGTGTTGGTTTTTTCCATTCCTTGAAGGGAAATAATACTAATATAATTATGAACTAATTTCCATTTTAATGTATTTAATTTTTAACTTTTTATATTTTAATGTTCATTGGATTTTAGGCATATTATTCCAACATGATTCATATTATATTGTTTTTTCTCTATATTAGGTTGAGTTTTCAAATCATTTTGTAAATTGTAATAAAAAGTAAGATTAATTCTCTTTTATATGTTCTTTAATCTTAAATATTTTTATTATATATGTTTATTTAGTTTCTATATGAAAATAAAGGTGAAGGGAAAAGTTTAATTATGTTCACTTGTGTAACACCCCAAGCTTCTATGGTACGCTTCTCTTTGAATAATATGATAGCATGTGTTGTACGCAACATCGAGTTCTAACACACCATAACCAATCAAACTAGCCGTTATGAATAGTAATACCTACTTTTTGAAATTATATATATTTTATATTTTAAAATGGACTTCATTTTTGGATTCTTAATATCGAATTTAGCCTAAGGTGATATTTTGGTGCATTTCGGATAACTTTCATATTTTGATGAATAGTGAAAATTACTAAATTTTAATTAAAAACAACTTTTTTAATCAAAATAATTAATAGTGATAAATTATGAATTTGAGTGGTTTTAAAGTATATTTAGAATATATTTTTACCATTTAATATAATTTTGGTCATTGGACATAATTTTACAATTAAACCGAACATAAACATGTGTCAATCTTTTGATAGTTATTATCTCTTAAAAACACGCTTTTTGTTTTGACAGCGGGAATTAATTTTAAATTAATTTCTGCCACTTCTGTGTTTTGAATTTAGAAAAATGGATTCCATATTTGGAATCAGGATGTTCAAATTGTGTAAATAGATAACTTTTATTTTTAGACATTTTGAATAATTACTGCGGTAAATATTTTATTTACCATGGTTAAGGGTAAATCCAGTAAATAAGGGTTAAAAAATAATAATATAATAATAATAATTACCCTAAAAAGTGTCCTATCCTTATTGGTTGATACATGTTCGACCATAGACATCTTTGGGTCGATTTTGGGACCCCATGGTGCCACTTGTAGGTGATAGGGACACTTTATTTTAATTAAGTTAAAATGAATACAAAAATGACACAAGCATATATCTTTTAGAAAAGCAATTTTTAAATAGGGTTATATATGTTTGATTTTAGATTATAAATATTCCTTAGAAAGATAAAAAGATTTAATACATAATTATATTTTATTTATAATTTTTAGACATTAAATAATTTAATTTATTTATGACACAATGATGATGAAGTAATTACTATAATAGTGAAAAAATTAGAATAATTGATATTATAAATACCCAAATAAATATAATATGAAACTTTTAATGAATTAAACTAATTTTATAGGATAATATGATATATTAGTATTTATTTAATTAACTTTGTTTTAAGTAATCAATCTGTTATGAGTTTCACAAAAATCAACTATTGAGTAGTGTCAAAATTGACATAAAAGAGTTCTTAAAAAAAATATTATATTATTAATTGATATTAAATTCCTAAAAATCTAATGTTTGGACAAGAGACTTATATAATGATAGGTTCATCATTAATGGACCACTTGTGTGTCTCTTAGATGTATATAGTAAGATTATTAACCATATTATATAAAAATACAAAGAGACATTGTAAAAGTGAAACTAATTAACTTAGAGTTAATACTTAATTATAAGGTTAATATAAGTAACCAAACCTGTCTAAATTATATTGGTTGAGTGTTTTCCGACATATCCCCACCTTAACCTTTGAATAATAAACTTTTGAGAGATTAGAAACCGAATATGAATTTATTATAAATTAATATTTCTAGCTTTTCAAAAGGTGCCCCTCACCCCTCTTATAAAAGGGCACTCCTCTTTCTCATTTATTCACACCTTCAAAGCCTTTTGGTTCGCCCAAACTCTACCCAAATACTCTCCCAACTTCCCTCAATAAAACCTAGAGGCCTTAGTTTGATCAGAAAGCCAACCTAAGGAGCCCTTTTGATCAAATCAAATGGAAGAACCCGAAGAAGAGGTAATGTTTTCACCACCCCTTTTCAAGTTCCTTTCTTCTTCCACTTCTTCTTTCTTTGTTATTACCATTATAAAATAATAACTCCAGTATCTTATATATACTGTGATGTTATTATAAATATGGTACAACCATATTCAGTATTCTATCCACCCTTTGAATAACATGTCACCATACGTGCGTACGTACGACTTACCGTCTCCACGTCGTGGTGTAATTGTTATTCAATATATTATTATTTGGATGGGTATAATAATGATATGTAACTCATGTAAATAATAAATAAAACATGTTAATGATTCTTTATATATGATATAACAACCATTTATATATTATTTTAATATCAAAATAATGATATTGTCGCTCGTGCGTACGTACGGACTACCGTCTCCACGAACGCGATGAGATTCATTCTCCATCGTATCCATTCAAGTATAATTATCATTTGATGATTTAAAAATGATGTTTATGGACTTGAAATCATTCTGGATATGAATAAGATACAACAAACATTTCTTATGTAACAAAACATATAAAAGAAAACGAGTAAGTTAACACCCGAAACGACGATAATTCTAAGATATTATTAACAAATCAATGTTAAAAGATCATATATGATATCATATTAATATATATGATTCTTGTATAATTTAATAACAACTATTTCACCATTATACATGAGGTTAACCTACCCCAACCAAGGAAAAGTACAAGGTAAGGGTTATTTCACAATCTCTTCATTATCCGAGGTTGTTTATACGTAATAGTCTACTAGGATCTCTTTATCATCCACATCAATGTTTCTTAAAAATGTATTTCAAAACATTTTTACTATTTACTAGAATATGAGTTAAAGTCATTTATACCCTTTTTGACTTTTATAAGTGGTTTATAAAGGAATCTTTCCGTCGTTTTCAAAACAAGGTCCTTTTTAACCTTTTCGATAGAATTAAGGTAAGAATGTTTTTTTAACTTATACGGCGGGTGCGGCTATTTTCCGCCGTTATAAAATCTTCAAATTTCCCTTACAAGCTTATAAGAATATTTTCAAAGAAAATGTTATATTTTATATAGATCTTAAATGATTTCAAAATAAAAAGAGATATTTCTTTAAAAAGAATTTTGATTTCATCTATGTCAACATCCTTCGATTGATTTTACACTTATTTAAAGTTGATTTGTTATGATACAAAACTTCTATATTATATTGAAGGTTTTGTGATTTGTTTGACTGTGGATGTTCTATTTTTATACCATTCATGGTTTATGGTGAAAGTATTGACATTTCGTATGCTAGTTTTAATACGAATGTTTATGTTATGTTTAAACCTTTTCATATGGGAATGCATTGGACTTAATATGTGACCGGTGGAGCCTGCTATAGCTCCTCGATGCATCGGTAGGTCTCATGAGACAAACTAGTGTCTTGGCACAAGGCCTTGACAAAATCTTATTTGTAGTCTTGGTACGAGGCCTTGGATATGTGGTTATGATAGTCTGGCATTATGCATTCCATCATTATGAAAGTGGTTATTGATTTTGCATGTGATTATTCGATTAGTAGAATATCCATGTGAATAAGTAAATGGAATTATTTCATTTTATTTATGCCATACTATGTTTAAAGTTCAAGTTTTAAAGGCTTTTGTTTTAGTTATACATTGCCTTAAATGTTTATTCTTATTTATGAAAGTTCCCGCTATATTGTTATCCGTACTGGGAATTTGAGCTCACCCCTTTTCTATGTTTTATTTTTCCCAGGAAGTGAAGAAGTAAATTATGAATGACCTGCAGGGATGTTATGTGGGGATATGAGTGTGGATTATGGAGACAATATGTTGTTGTAGTAGTTTTTCATTTTATGATGTAATGTAAGACTTATGAATATATCTAGTGTTTCCAAGGCTACTAAACCAATCGGTCTTTCGAGATTTGATCTTTCTTGTGATCATGCCAATATTATGTAATAATGCACCGACTCTGGGTATCTAGGGTCGGGACGTTACAGTTTGTATCAGAGGAAGTTTAGTACAAACCTTGGAAGCTAGATTTAGATAAACTCTGATTAGAGCACGTAGACCTAAGATGAACTTTAAGGATTAGTATAGAAGAACTTCCTAGAATTTTGGTATTGTAGAGATTTTGTGAGTTTTCCGAGAAATGCATCCCTGTCTGGATACGAGCAGGTAGAGGCAGCTCTGGCACAGATGTACCTAGGGGTAAAACCCGAAAACACCTCTTTGAGCTAGACTCGAACGGGAACTGGTGCACGACAACGGGCCTTGCTGCACTCTTGGTTACGACACTCCCGGGGGATATTCTTAGGATAACTCTTATTTTCTTTACAAATCATTTTGAAGGGATTATGAGTATATACTTCCTCAAAGAAAACATTATTATGATTATGGATTATATCCATAAATAGTTCAATTTATGTTAAGTGTTTTATAAGTATGGGATTATGTATTTTGATTCATAAACTGATCTAGTTTATGCCATTGTTTAGAAATGGATCCTAGTGGGACAAATGGAAACCATATCAATGCACGCACTCCATGTAGGGATTTTCCTCCTGATCAAGATAATTATAGTGGAGCTGGTGATGCAACTGGTGCCGATCAGCTAATCACCATACTGGGACAACTCACTCAGGTTATGAATAATAATCTTACCCGTATGGAGCACCCTGATCCACAGCGTGGAGGATCAATGTTAGATCGATTCCTGAGGCAACAACCACCAACATTCAATGGGAGTACAAATCCCTTAGTAGCTGAGCAATGGATATTTTCCCTAGAGAAAATATTTCAAGCTTTGGGGAGTAGTGAAAAGGAAAAAGTTATCATGGTAGTTTACCGCCTCACTGGAGATGCTGGTCAATGGTGGTCATTGATTCAAAATACGAAGGAAGATGATGAAGTATCAAATATGGAATAGAGGGGGTTCAAAGATCTGTTTTTAGAAAAATACTTTCCTCGCGACCATCGAGCAGATATGGAAAGGCAATTTCTAAGTCTGAGACAGAAGGAGGATGAGAATGTCACAAAATATGAGGCTAACTTTACAAGGTTAGAAAGGTATGATGGTGATTATATACATAACCCAAGAAGTAAGATTGATCGTTTCTTTGATGGTTTAAAACCATTTCTCTGTCGACCATTAGTCTCACAATCCTTCTCGTCATACGAAGACATTGTCTCATGTGCTCTCAAGACCGAAAAGGAATTCTCTAAGTCTTATGACTTTAAAGCAAAGAAAGAGAAGAAGAGACCTGCTGATCAATCTACTAATGGAAATAAGGGGAAGAAGGGAAAGGTTGAATATCCATCCTGGGGTAAATGTGGGAAGAAACACCCCGGTACTTGCTTGAAGTGAATGGGCATCTGTTACAAATGTGGTGAAAAGGCCACCAAGCTCGTGATTGCATGGGGAAGAAGGAAGCCACCAACGTTCTGTGCTACAATTGCAGGGAGACGGGGCATTATGAAAATGAATGTCCTAAGCTTCAGGAGAACTTACCTCAGAAAAGGCCAAGGGATCAAGGCCAGGCTTTTGCTATCACTACTGCTGAGGTAGAAGCTCCGAAAGACATGGTGGCAGGTAATTTAATGGTTTCCTCAGGTTTAGCAAATGCATTATTTGATTCTGGATCATCGCATTGTTTCATATCTTCCCAGTTTTCTAAGAAAATTAGATATTTCCAATTTGATTTAACAAGGGAGTTTTCAGTTAAAACTCCTAAGGGAAGTATCATTGCAACAAAGTATTGTGAATCAGTCCCCATTAGAGCACATAAATGTTCGTTATCTGCTGATCTCATCGTCATACCTATGATTGAGTTTGACATAATCCTCAGTATGGACTGGCTTTTGGACTATGATGTGAAGATTTATTGTAAGAAGAAAGAGGTTATGATTCTTGATGATAATGATAAGGAACACCTTATCTTTAGAGCAGAATCGTCACCACCTTATTCTTATTTAGATCCACCCCCAGTAGCTCAACTAAATTCAATTATTGGGGAGGAAGAGAATAAAATAACTATGGGTGAGGAAAGGAATGTTCAAATAGAGGATGTACCTATTGTGAAAGAATTTGTAGATGTATTTCCGGAAGATTTACCTGGACATCCTCCAGAACGAGAAGTTGAGTTTTCCATTGATTTAATTCCTGGATCAAGGCCTATATCGAAGACCCCTTATAGAATGGCCACTGTAGAATTAGTTGAACTAAAGAAACAACTAGAGGAATTGAGTAATAACGGATTTATTCGCCCTAGTGTTTCTCCATGGGGAGCCCCTGTTCTTTTTGTTAAAAAGAAAGATGGATCTATGAGATTATGTATCGACTACATGGAGATCAATGCTATAACGATAAAGAACAAGTATCCCCTACCTCGTATTGATGATTTATTTGACCAACTACATGGAGCTCAATACTTTTCAAAGATTGAACTTCGATCTGGATACCATCAGTTGTGTGTAAAGAAGGAAAACATTCCGAAGACAGCATTTCGAACCAGGTACGGGCATTACGAGTTTACTGTAATGCCTTTTGGATTGACTAATGCACCCTCTGTATTCATGGATCTGATGAATAGAGTTTTCAAGGAGTATCTCGATTAATTTGTGGTGGTATTTATTGATGATATCTTGGTATACTCCAAAACCTACGAAGATCATGAAAATCACGAGCGCATTATCTTGAAGACTCTGAGGAGGCATGAATTATATGGGAAGTTTAGCAAGTGTGAATTCTGGCTTCATGATATTTCTTTTCTTGGCCATATTGTCTCTAAAGATGGAGTCTCTGTTGATCCTTCTAAGACCAAGGCAATCCAAGAATGGCCAGCACCTACGAGTATAACTGAGGTACGCAGTTTTATTGGTTTGGCAGCTTATTATCGACGTTTCGTCCAGAATTTTGCCGGATTGGCTAACCCATTAACGAATCTCACACGTAAAGGGGTTAAATTTGTTTGTACAAAAGAGTGTGAAGAATGTTTCGAAGAAATGAAGAGAAGATTAGTCAATGCTCCTATATTGACCCTACCATCGGGGAATGATGGGTTCGTTATTTATAGTGATGCATCAAAGAAAGGACTTGGTTGTGTCCTTATGCATAATGATAGAGTTATTGCCTATGCATCACGACAGTTGAAAATTCATGAACAAAACTATCCTACTCATGATCTCGAGTTAGTAGATGTGATATTTGCTTTGAAGATATGGAGTCACTACCTCTATGGTGAAAAATGTGAGATTTATACTGATCACAAGAGTTTGAAGTATATTTTCTCACAAAAAGAACATAACATGAGGCAAAGGAGATGGCTTGAATTACTCAAGGATTATTATTGCACGATACACTACCACCCGGGGAAAGCAAACAAGGTGGTAGATGCTTTGAGTAGAAAAGATCATGGAGTTTTGAACAATATGAGAATTAAAAGGGATCCAATTTTCTTGCATCTAGTGAAGATGGACATGGGAATAACCAGGGAAAGTGAAACATCTATGCTTTTTCAAATGGTTGCCAAACCATCTTTACTAGAAAGGATTAAGAGTTCTCAGACCGATGATGAAGAATTTCAAAAGAAGATTAAATCTGTGAATGATGGGAGACTGAGAGACTTTGTGTATGAAGATGGAATTTTTAAATTTGGGAAGAGACTTTGTGTTCCTGATATACCTGATCTAAAAAGGGAATTGTTGGAAGATGCTCATAGCTCCAATTTCTCTATACACCCTGGGAGCACCAAAATGTATAGAGATTTGAAGGAACATTTTTGGTGGGACAACATAAAGAGAGAGATTGCTGATTTTGGGTCAAGATGTATGGTTTGTCAGCAAGTTAAAGCTGGAAGGCAACAGCCTGGAGGAGTCATGCAACCTCTTCCCATACCGGAGTGTAAATGGGACAATATTATGATGGACTTTATCATGGGGCTACCATAGACTCCTAGAAGGAACGATGCAATATGGGTTATTGTTGATCGTCTTACCAAGTCAGCACATTTTCTTGCTATAAGAGAAGATCTACCCCTGGAATGTTTAGCAATACTATATATTAATGAAGTTGTGAGACTTCATGGAGTACCCCTATCGATTGTTTCTGATCGTGATCCCCATTTTATTTCAAGATTTTGGAAAAGTCTTCAGAAATCCCTGGATACTGAACTTCTTTTGAGCACTGCTTACCACCCTCAGACAGATGGACAATTGGAACGGACTATTCAAACCCTAGAAGACATGTTGAGATCTTTCTCACTTGACTTTAAGGGTATGTGGGATCAATACTTACCTCTCGTAGAATTTTCCAATAACAATAGCTTCCATTCGAGTATTCAGATGGCACCATATGAAGCGTTATATGGAAAGAGATGTCGTACACCAACCTGTTGGGATGACATCGGTGAAAGAAAACTTGTAGGCCCAGAAATGGCGGAGGAAATGGTGTAAAAGGTGAAGGTAATCCAAAATCACATCAAAGCAGCTCAAAGTAGGCAGAAGAGCTATGCCGATAATCGAAGGAAGGATTTGGAATTTCAAGTCGGTGATCATGTTTTCCTGAAGGTATCTCCATGGAAGGGAGTAATACGTTTTGGTAAGAAAGGTAAATTGAGTCCTAGGTACATCGGACCCTTTGAAATTCTAGAACGAATTGGGGTTGTAGCTTACCGATTGGCAATGCCGCCAAGTCTCTCCAAAGTTCACGATGTGTTCCACGTATCTCTGTTGAGGAAATACATGCCTGACCCAACGCATGTACTCACTTACGAGGAATTAGAATTGGAACCTGATCTGTCTTATTGCGAAGAGCCCATCAGGATTCTTGATACAAGAGAACAAGTACTGAGAAACCGGACGACGTGTCTGGTAAAAGTTTTGTGGAGAAACCATAAGATGGAAGAGGCAACGTGGGAACCCGAGGAACTTATGATGAAGAACCACCCGAGTCTTTTCATGTGATAAGTATTCTAGAAATTTCGAGGATGAAATTATTTGAAAGAGGGGAGAATGTAACACCCCAAGCTTTTACGGTACGCTTCTCTTTGAATAATATGATAGCGTGTGTTGTACGCAACACCGAGTTCTAACACACCATAACCAATCAAACTAGCCGTTATGAATAGTTATACCTACTTTTTGAAATTATATATATTTTATATTTTAAAATGGACTTCATTATTGGATTCGTAATATCGAATTTAGCCTAAGGTGAAATTTTGGTACATTTCGGATAACTTTCATATTTTGATGAATAGTGAAAATTACTAAATTTTAATTAAAAACAACTTTTTTAATCAAAATAATTAATAGTGATAAATTATGAATTTGAGTGGTTTTAAAGTATATTTAGAATATATTTTTACCATTTAATATAATTTTGGTCATTGGACATAATTTTACAATTAAACCGAACATAAACAAGTGTCAATCTTTTGATAGTTATTATCTCTTAAAAACACGCTTTTTGTTTTGACAGCGGGAATTAATTTTAAATTAATTTCTGCCACTTCTGTGTTTTGAATTTAGAAAAATGGATTCCATATTTGGAATCAGTATGTTCAAATTGTGTAAATAGGTAACTTTTATTTTTAGACATTTTGAATAATGAATGCGGTAAATATTTTATTTACCATGGTTAAGGGTAAATCCGGTAAATAAGGGTTAAAAAATAATATTATAATAATACTAAATTACCCTAAAACGTGTCCTAGCCTTATTGGTTGATACATGTTCGACCATAGGCATATTTGGGTCTATTTTGGGACCCCATGGTGCCACTTGTAGGTGATAGGGACACTTTATTTTAATTAAGTTAAAATGAATACAAAAATGACACAAGCATATATCTTTTAGAAAAACAATTTTTAAATAGGTTTATATATGTTGGAATTTAGATTATAAATATTCATTAGAAATATAAAAAGATTTCCTACATAAGGATATTTTATTTATAATTTTTAGACATTAAATAATTTAATTTATTTATGACACAATGATGATGAAGTAATTACTATAATAGTGAAAAAATTAAAATAATTGATATTATAAATACCCAAATAAATATAATATGAAACTTTTAATGAATTAAACTAATTTTATAGGATAATATGATATATTAGTATTGATTTAATTAACCTTTTTTGAAGTAATCAATCTGTTATGAGTTTCACAAAAATCAACTATTGAATAGTGTCAAAATTGACATAAAAGAGTTCTTAAAACAAATATTATATTATTAATTGATATTAAATTCCTAAAAATCTAAGGATCGGCCAAGAGACTTATATAATGATAGGATCATCATTAATGGACCACTTGTTTGTCTCTTAGATGTATATAGTAAGTTTATTAACCATATTATATAAAAATATAAAGAGACATTGTAAAAGTGAAACTAATTAACTTAGAGTTAATACTTAAAGATAAGGTTAATACAAGTACCCAAACCTGTCTAAATTCTATTTGTTGAGTGGTTTTAGACCTATCCCCACCTTAACCTTTGAATAATAAACTTTGGAGCCATTAGAAACCGAATATGAATTTATTATAAATTAATATTTCTAGCTTTTCCAAAGGTGCCCCTCACCCCTCTTATAAAAGGGCACTCCTCCTTCTCATTTCTTCACACCTTCAAAGCCTTTTGGTTCGCCCAAACTCTGCCCAAATACTCTCCCAACTTCCCTCACTACAACCTAGAGGTATTAGTTTGATAATAAAGCCAACCTAAGGAGCCCTTTTGATCAAATCAAAAGGAAGAACCCGAAGAAGAGGTAATGTTTTCACCACCCCTTTTCAAGTTCCTTTCTTCTTCCACTTCTTCTTTCTTTGTTATTACCATTCTAAAATAATAACTCCAGTATCTTATATATACTGTGATGTTATTATAAATATGGCACAACCATATTCAGTATTCTACCACCCTTTGAATAACATGTCACCATACGTGCGTACGTACGGCTTACCATCTCCACGTCGTGGTGTAATTGTTATTAAAGATATTATTATTTGGATGGGTATAATAATGATATGTAACTCATATAAATAATAAATACAACATGTTAATTATTATGTATATATGATATAACAACCATTTATATATTATTTTAATATCAAAATAATGATATTGTCGCTCGTGCGTACGTACGGACTACCATCTCCACGAACGCGATGAGATTCATTCTCCATCGTATCCATTCAAGTATAATTATCATTTTATGATTTAAAAATGATGTTTAAGGACTTGATATCATTCTGGATATGAATAATATACAACAAACATGGCTTATGTAACAAAACATATAAAATAAAATGAGTAAGTTAACACCCGAAACGACGATAATTCTAAGATATTATTAACAAATCAATGTCAAAATATCATATATGATATCATATTAATATATATGATTCTTGTATAATTTAATAACAATTATTTTACCATTATACAGGAGGTTAATTTACCCCAACCAATGAAAAGTACAAGGTAAGGGTTATTTCACAATCTCTTCATTATCCGAGGTTGTTTATACGTAATAGTCTACTGGGATCTCTTTATCATCCACATCCATGTTTCTTAAAAATTTATTTCAAAACATTTTTACTATTTACTAGAATATGAGTTAAAGTCATTTATACCCTTTTTGACTTTTATAAGTGGTTTATAAAGGAATCTTTCCATCGTTTTCAAAACAAGGTCCTTTTTAACCTTTTCGACAGAATTAAGGTAAGAATGTTTTTTTAACTTATAAGGCGGGTGCGGCTATTTTATGCCGTTATAAAATCTTCAAAGCTTCCCTTACAAGATTATAAGAATATTTTCAAAGAAAATGTTTTATTTTATATGGATCTTAAATGATTTCAAAATAAAAAGATATATTTCTTTAAAAAGAATTTTGATTTCATCTATGTCAACATCCTTTGATGGATTTTACGCTTATTTAAAGTTGATTTGTTATGATACAAAACTTCTATATTATATTGAAGGTTTTGTGATTTGTTTGACTGTGGATGTTCTATTTTTATACCATTCATGGTTTATGGTGAAAGTATTGACATTTCGTATGCTAGTTTTAATACGAATGTTTATGTTATGTTTAAACCTTTTCATATGGGAATGCATTGGACTTAATATGTGACGGGTGGAGCCCGCTATAGCTCCTCGATGCATCGGTAGGTCTCATGAGACAAACTAGTGTCTTGGAACAAGGCCTTGACAAAATATTATTTGTAATCTTGGCACGAGGCCTTGGCTATGTGGTTATGATAGTCTAGCATTATGCATTCCGTCATTATGAAAGTGGTTATTGATTTTGCATGTGATTATTCGATTAGTAGAATATCCATGTGAATAAGTAAATGGAATTATTTCATTTTATTTATGCCATACTATGTTGAAAGTTCAAGTTTGAAAGGCTTTTGTTTTAGTTATACATTGCCTTAAATGTTTATTCTTATTTATGAAAGTTTCCGCTATATTGTTATCCTTACTGGGCATTTGAGCTCACCCCTTTTCTATGTTTTATTTTTCCCAGGAAGTGAAGAAGTAAATTATGAATGACCTGCAGGGATGTTATGTGGGGATATGAGTGTGGATTATGGAGACAATATGTTGTTGTAGTAGTTTTTCATTTTATGATGTAATGTAAGACTTATGAATATATCTAGTGTTTCCAAGGCTACTAAACCAATCGGTCTTTCGAGATTTGATTTTTCTTGTAATCATGAAAATATTATGTAATAATGCACCGACTCTGGGTATCTAGGGTCGGGGCGTTACAACTAGTCTATATAGAAGCAATATAAAATTAAACGCATGAAAATATTGGTAAATAAATTTTATATTAGATAATATATATTGTTTATTCTATGTGTGTGTGTCTGTGTGTGTTTCTATGTGTGTTGGTTTTTACTTTCAATTTAATGTTCCATTACCATACTTTCATTATCATAAAAGAAATGTGTAATGTAGATATTAATTTTTAAAATTAATGTTTGAAATCATCAAACTGATATGAAGAATGAATTTAATAAGGATTGTTCAATTATGAATTTTAAGTTTAATTTCAAAATATAATATTTTTGAATATTATAAATTTTATTTTTATTATTGGATTTAAATGATTTTTTTTCATATATATATGAATACCTTACCCACAATCAAGATTTATTTGAAATATATTATTTAGTTATTCTTAATTTGTTGATTTATTTTCCTCTATGTATTTCCCTTCTATGAAAATTTTAAACACTGAGTGTTTAGAAAATTGTATACCGGTTTATGTTTTTTTTCCAATTTTTGGTACTTGAAAACTTTTCATAGGTTTTTGGGGCATGTATTTTTCTATAATTGTTAAATAAATACTACTTTCTACATTGTTTTATACCAAAACTAACAAGGAATGTGAAAAACAAAATCTTTCGACATCAATTTTTACCAAAACCCAACATCAAAACCCGCTTTCCATGATGGTTTTTACAGATAAACAATGTCGTAAGCCAATATATATTTTTTAGATCTCTCCAAATTAGTTTTGAGATAAAATCGACATGGAAATATAAATAAAATTAGTTTTAATGCTTTCCATGTCATTTTTTATACAACACAGATGTAGAAAAATTTGATTTCAGTTTTTTGGCGATGTGGATAGGGTATATATATTAACTTTATTAGATGTTTTTATGTCAGTCTTCAAAAAAAGATATTGAAACAATTTATTAACATCACCTAAATCAGTAATGGTTAGAAATCAACAATAAAATTTATAAAAAATATCAAAATATGTTTTCTATTAGTTTTTGTCAACACACCTTTTATATTTTTACTCCCACTGACCATCCCTGGTTCCATCACTTTTTTTTATAAGACTCTTAATTAATTAATATTTCAAATAAATGGGTTTCTTCATATAATAGAACAACATATTCTTAGAAAGATATATTCTACTCTAAAAATATAGAATAATATATCATGTTTTCCTATTATTTTACCCAAGAGACACTTGAGAAAAATAAACTCCTTTTAAGACATATTTATAGCTATATAATCCATTTCTATAATTAACAATGAAACTATAATTTCAAATAAATACACCCAAATGACTTTCATTAATCCATAATTGAACATGTATCCCATGTTACTTCTTCATCTATCTATATCTCCTGTAAATTCTATATCTACATATCCTTGAAATTGTTCGTCTATAAAAAAATATACAAATAATTTCATGATTTATTTGAGAAAATAGATTAATAACTTAACATAATCTCATTTTTCCTTCTTTGTATTTTTTATAAACCTACAAACAAATTTGACTGTAAATGTAATTTCAGGACTTGTACAAATCATGTTATACATCAGGCTTCTAATAATCGATGTTTAATGACCTGTGCCTTTTCATATTGATGAAATGGGAGGTCAATCATATTCCAACCAAATTAATGCATGTGTTAATTTGAATATTTATAAGTGGATTGAAAGGGAGTTTATTTGGAAATTATTCATAATTCTTAACTAGATTATTTAGATAGGTCAAGGCACGTGAGGATATTTTATGGGGAATCTTCACTATGGGGGGATTTAATGGGTCCAGTGGGTGGAAGTAGGAAGCCACTAAAATCTTATTGGATATCCACAATATTTATGATGGTCTAGGAATTTATTTTTTACCACTATCCCTACCAAAAAAAGATCAACAATAGTTTACTAAACGTCTAGTGGGGTAGTTTAGTCCATTCATAGGGTTTTATTTTAAAACCCCTTCGTGATTGAGGTTTCTGACTACTTGAATGAGTGTATAGATTCTCCCCCATTTATTTTATTCTTCCACATTTATTATCTCAAAAACCGTGGAATTTTATATTTTTTCACTATTTATGTTAATAAATTATCTTGTCATTATTCTTTTCCACTCCTATTTTTCTCCTCTAATTATATCAGTTTGGGTTAAGGATTAGAAAAAAAATCCACTATATAATTTCATAATTGCATCAAAATGATAGGAATTTTATTAATATATTAAATATTTGTATAATGAAGAGAGAAAACATGTGGTGGAATATCATTGAAAGAGAGATTAGTCATTTCCTTTATTTGTTCATGTATATTCATCAAAAAAGGTAATATTGGTTGGTGAATTGGTGTCAAATTTTTGGGATTTTTAACATCATTAGTTCATGTATATAAAATTAGTATTTCATACCCATTTTCTTGATGTTTCTATGAGGATATGTTTTTTAAAGAGGTATACACTTATTTTTATTGTTAGAATTAATTATGAAATAGATATTGAAATTGATTAGAAATGAATATTATTAATTTAATTGATCCATTGTTTGAGATCTGGGCTCCAGATCATATTCAATTTCAAATTCATACTTGGAAAATCATATTCAATGATGGATAGGGATTCATGATAAATTTGATAGCTCTATAATTATGTTAGTGGGTCCCTAATATTACCACCCTTATATGTAATTACACTTATTAATGAATTTGGGGTTTGAGTGTGAATTGACTGAGATAGAACCATAGGTGGGTTCCTTTGTAGGAGGTTAGGTTAGTGATTTTAGTTAGACTCATGTTTTCCTCTATGTACTATTCTAAATCACATAGAGATTAATGGTTTTGATTACAATTTGAGAGTATGGGACAGAATTTAATGGAAACTCTTAGTGTTACTAATCCTACATTGAGGATCTCGTGACCCTGAGGAATCCAATGTGATATATTATTACTTTTTCATTAAGTAGTGGGATAGTGATAAGTCTACTATTTGTTTCTTTTAGTGACCCCTTTAGGGTTTTGATTAATAGGAGGAGTAAAATTTAGTGGGTGCTATGATTTTTTTAGAAAGTACGTGAGATATCTAATTTTATGGTGCAGGGAAATATATTTAGGGTGGATTCATGATTTAACCATACAATATGAGATTTATCATGGGGTTTTTGTTTGATATGGGATAGTTTTGATCCTTTTCACTAAGCAAGTAATTAATGGGTGACTTATTATTTGGGATTGATCTGGGAACATAAAAAACATGGGATTTTGAGTGATAACCTATCGAGGGTAGATTGATGTGTGATTACCCTATCATAGGTCATCATCATGCCCTATGTCTTGGATTTACAATTCATGAACTAGGGGCCTGATTATTAGTAATGTGTTGTGAAGATGGATGGGATGATCCTATAATGGATGAGATCCAATGATTGTATCAACTTATGTGATTCTCATGATGTTATTGTTGATTGTTTCTAATGGATAAGAATGGTTACATCATAATATAATGACTACATTGTATGATGGGTAATGGATAAGAGTTTACATTCATTAAAATAAATGATAGTAATTATGAATTTTAATTTCTTTATGATCTCTTTTTATGATAAACCAGTCAACCTAGGAGATTGAGGGAGATTGGCCCTTATTTTTTGTGAACATTAGAGAATCTAAGACATAGATGTCACTATCATCTCGATGATGCTACTATGATACATAAGGATATAACAAAGACTAAACAGTTTGTGTTGTTGACTAGTGACAACTTTTTTACCCTTGTACATTATAAATAGTGATAACCTATTCGCCATTATATTATTTAGGAATAATGGTGATAAGTCCTTCCCAGTTTCTTAATAAGAAAGAGGAGATAACATGTTAACCCTTATTATTTAACAATAGTGATAACCTACTCACCATTATTTTTTCAAATTAGTGATGACCCATTCCCCACTTCATAGATGATCAGTGATGCCCCTTTAAACATTTCCTTATTATATGCTGATGATAACCAATTCACCCTTATTTTTTAATTATGGTGATAAAGCATTCAACGTTATTATTTAAGTGCTGTAAAATCATGTTCACCACTTTCTAGATTATTGGTTATGGTACTCTCATAATTTACATATTATATGTATGTGATAACCCATTGAAACTTATTAATTAACTATAGTGAAATCCAATTTATCATTTTCTTGGAGTTGATATGACCCATTCACCCATGCATATAGGATTAGTGATGAATCATTAATCATTACCTTGTCAAATGGAGGTGAAACCTTATTCACCCTTAGGATTGATAATGGTGATTAATCATTCACTTTCTATTGGTTTATGAGTGGTGATGGTCCATTCACCAATAATCATGTGATTAGAAGTGATAACCCAATAACTAAGAATATGTATAATAATACCTCATTCGTCATTATTATTGTTTATAGTGATGGATCATTTGCCTAATTATATATTATGGGTGGGGATGACTTCTTCACCCAAAATAATCAATTGATGTGTATAATTGTTTCCACAATGGTATTATTTTTAAGGGTGATAACTTTTCCTCCCATTTTTTGTAATTAGATTATTAGAATACTTATACCATTTTAAAACCTACCAAATAAATTATAAGTCCAAATTCATAGTAGATTATTTGGTACAAAATGGTTCAATATAATTTTATAACATTATTTTATATAGCTTAAATTTCTCTAAGTATGTGAAGGTACATAAATCATAGTTTCTATTAGTTGAATTGTTGGTGGTAAACTATTGAGTTTTATTATCAAAACAAGCATGTGAAATCTACAAGATCTGAATACTATATATTTATAATTAATAATAGGATATGAATATTTTTATAGAGTAGTTTCCAAGAGAAGAATAGTGGGATTATGGATATAGTTTCATGGTTTTTACAGGGATAATTATTGAGTATCCTTCTAGTTTTAGTTTAGTTTTGATTTGGTAGTATATATTATCATCCCACTGAGTGGTCATTAATTTACTTATAACTATAATATCTTGATAGGTTTCATATTTCATAACATGTTGTTTGTTATTTATATAGTTTTTCATCCACTAAAATTCCATATTTATCACCGTGATGTAATATTTGTTATAGATGTTTTAGTTATTTATTTGTTATTGTATGTGATGATACTTAGGGTATAGTCTACCCAAGTATTTTTATGTGACCCTTATTACCATTCATACGGATATAGTCCATAAATATGGTTCACTTAAGACCTTTTAGTGACCTATATTAGTAACTATTTAGTTGAATTATAAAAACATGTCACTCAATAAATTTATGAAACCCAAACCATGTACATTACCTCATAATTTATTTTAGGTGAATCCTATTTGGATCGATTGAAGGGATCAACAAATAAAGTTGAAATATGATTTGACTTAGAAATTATAAACCTTAATAAAACCAGTTTTCTCACACACATAACTCTAATTTACTTGTTATTTTATCTATTTATCTATTAGGGTACTTGTTATTGGGTTTCAGGTCAAACTGAAATAACTTTTATAAATTTTTAAGTTTCAATGTAGGGTGCATGGTTATTGTACCATGCGGATAAACATGGAAAACCTAAAATTTCATAAGATGTAAATTTTTCATTGTTGGATAAATTTTTACCAAGATGTGTGTTCAATCCATGTAGTGTTCCACGTTAATAGAGTGATCCCTGAATGGTTAGTTTTCAGTTTAGTAAACCTTCTGGATAAACAATGTGATCTTTCCAACACTTAAACACTTTGCAATTACAATTCTACACTCATAATTTTAACCCACTTTAGTCTTTATTTCCTCTTACTCATATTATATATCCAATGAGTATCCCAAGGCATGGATCCCTCCTCTCCCACGTAGATTATTTAGCCATCCTTCATGGTTTTAATGTGTTTCTTCCACATTAGATGATCCCTTTTTACTCCTCTTATTATTTTTATAACATAGTTTAGTTTTAGTATTATTCATATTACCTAGGTGATATGTTAGTCAAAAACTAGGTATTAGGTCTTGATTTAATCTTATTTCTCTTGGTTTCTAGGGATTTTAGAACATTTCTTGAGTCCAATTCTTTTTCCATTCATCGAAGGTGACGAGTTTCATTCGGTTTGAGGTAGGTTGTTCCATGTGAAATGATTAATATTTATAAAACGTTATTGGTTTCCTAGTTTTATTAATGTTATGGTTTCAATTTTTTTTATAAATTATTCAAGGTATATTTAATTATCTTTTTCATGATGCTTTTCAATCATTAAAATGGAATTTTAATCATCAGTGAATTATGTACAATTTAAAATAGGTTTCTCGATCCCCTTAGGTGTTTAATAAAATTTCATAATGGTTTCATTATGAAAATATTTTTTTAATGGATTTTTATTATGACTAAATTAAAAAGAATTTTTTTTAATATCAAAAACCAAAGACTTCAAGTTGTTCACTAATTAATTAATGGTTTTTGAAAGGGTGTTCAATCATGGGTCAACATTTTGATTCTCTTAGTTATTGGATTATAATTATAATCAACTAGATTGATTTATATTGGGTGTAGTGGCGTATTAAATGATGATTGAATTTAGTATTACATATTATTGATGATATTATCATGGAATTGAGTTTTCATTTGTTCTAAAAGTTTTTTTTTCAAGAATTGAACTATGTTTTGGAATTAAAAATATATGCTCAAGTTTTAAACTATTGTATAAGGATATAAAGGCCAATTTGGAATCATCTAGAGTAATTTCATGGTTTTGGATTCTTAAAGAGGTATCTTATCTATGGTGGAACTTTAAAATAACTATCATGTGATTAGTATTTTCTTTTACTATTTTGAGCATAATTTATGTTGACTAAAGAGGTAGTTGTTTTATTATTCTTGGAACGGTGGTAAGATATATTTTATAAGTTATTGGTGATTCATGTGATTGAAATTGAATTGTGAAAAAACCTCCTTTTTATTAATAATGGGAACCTGTGTTCTTAGTTAATAAATTATAGGAATAGTGGTACTAGGAGTGGTGCATTGTGTCCACCCTTGGACTATGGTATAATACTAACTAAGAAATGGTATGTTTTAAGACACCACTCAGGGTGTTTCTACATCACTAGTCCAAGGGTATATACTCATTAGTGTATCTAGACAGGATGTGGGACACCATTTCAGGTACATACACACCACGAGACCAAATCATATACTCCATTGTAGCTTACACCAGAAATTGGATATTTATTGTCTTTATAACCAAGATAGTATTAGGACCTAGTCTTCCTTATCCTTAGTTCCTAGGGTAACTCCCATGATAATTAGTTACTTTAAATTTCATTACCCTTGTTTATTATGATTTTTTCCCTTCTGGTTATTCTCTTATTGTTGGATTCCATTTATACTTATTGCTGAGCCACTGTTATAGTTGTTTACTTTATATATTTTTATACATGTGTGTTTCAAAGTGGTTTTTTTCCTTTACTTTCCAAGAAAAATTAGTTTCTCAAAAATAAAATTGGATTTTAATGGATTATATTATTTATGTGATCATTTATTTTAAAATGCGTTTTATGATTTTTTGGGATAAAATAGACATATATTATTTCAAAATGAAACAAATTTTTAAGTTTCATATATGTGATTGGTTTCAAGTGAAAATAGAAATATATCATTTGTAAATCTATTTTTAAACTATAATTAAATGATTTTATTTTTAAATATTATGAATGTGGTGTATTATTGGTATTATTACATGGAAATCATGCTCATCCATATTAACATTTTAGGTTTAGCTTCAAGATTTTTGGTAATCCGCTTATGTTGCCTTTGTAGTTTGGGTCACTAATTCAGATAATGTATTGGATAGTGACCATGGGTCATAGGGATGTTTTCCATTATTATCTATTTTGTTTCTAATTATCTATCTTAATTCCTAGATATATTTTACATCTTATATTTATTTTAAATCTATATTTGTTTTCAATTTCATTTGAATTTTTTTATGGTTGATCCTTTTATTCTTGGTTTTTCATTATGCCTCATTCGACATGTATTTTATTTTGAATATGATTATTTATTTTTCAAGTGTGTATGACTTATGAATGATAAATCCTGAATTTTTTGAAACATTACACTACTTATTAATTTATGTTTATTAGGAAGAATAATTCCCATATGATCATATTTTATGACATGGAAATTGTTGTAAGCCCACGAAAATCAAGAACAACCCCTGGGTATATCATGGGCTGGCTCAGGTACCCAATTCAGGGGTGTCTTACTGTTTCTTGTGAAAAAAAATATTATGTGTTCCTAGGATTTTTAAAGACCATAGTTCTTAGAAAACCCTTCATTATTTGGTATGTAATGCATGATATGGGATATGAGTGTCAGAACTTGATATAATAGTGTGGGATGAGCCTACATATCTTTTCCTTATTCTAATTATAAAGTTATGAATGGGTAATTAGATTGAATTTTGAATTTGGGAATAATTTTTCCTTCATTATGATATTTTTTGTTATAAATTTATTTTTATTTAGATTTTATTATTGTTATACTGGTATTTTTATGAAGTTTTCATGTTTTTATGTGGGAATAGATAATAACAAAAGGTGTTCAGTTAGATCATATGGTCTATTAAACCTTGTCAAACCCATACACATAGTTTTTCTTTGGACTCATCATGATTGTCTCATTTCTAGTCCATGATCCACCATTATATACATCCAGACCATTCACAACCACTTACCCCTACTTAAATTTTTTATTATCCCCCATTTTATTTTAGGTCACTTTTTAATGCGATTTCTCATTTTTTGGATGAATTGAGATAATTTTTATGATATCTTAATTTTATTTGGTTTGATTTTATTGGTTATTTGTGTTTGAAAATTTTATTTCATGTAATGAGATTTTGGTTTTAAAATTTATAAATAAGTTTCTAAAAAGCTTTGAAATTACAAGGATGATTTATATTTTCAAGAATATTTTAATAATGTTTTTGGTAAAATATAAACCAATTAATAATTAAAACTTTTAAATTAACAAATAGAGTTTGAAAACACTTATATCATTTTGGTTGTAAAAAATGATTTTGACAAAGGAATTCAAAAAAATATTGATTCATTAGGGATGTGTATTTATTACATTAAAATGGGATCATTCTATTTAAGGTTTCATTTTAAAACAATTTTAAAAGGGAGGTGGTTTAGCCTATGGTTTTGATGGAAAATTTTTATTTTCAAATGTTATAGGTTTGGTTTTAAAATTTAAAGTGGATCCCTTTAATGGAACAAAAAAATAATTTAGAGTTTTGAAATATTAAATGGTTTTAGTGATGAACCAATAGATTTTAAATTCTGTTTGGTTGGTTTTCAGGGATTCTGAGGAAATAAAAATAGAATCTTTGTGTTTTTAATTGAGTATGGGTTATTTAGAAATTCAATTTGTAAAATTATTTCAAATTAAAAAGTGAGTTTATTTTTAGTTTTCTAAAAGAAAACATAGTTTTAAAAGAGAAAAGATTAAGATTGAAATTTATAAAATGGTTTTTCAAGTGATTTGAAATAAATTTTATGTGATTTGTTATATCCATGATTTTAAAGATGAACTTAAGGGTTTATAATTTCGTTTTGGGGGAAAACCCATTATTCTTTAAGAGTTTTAATATGATCCATTGGTTTTTTTTAATTCAACTTCTCAAGTGGTGTTTATGACTTATTTCTTTGAGATGTTATTTTACATTAGGTTACTCAGTTTGGGATGAGATGAACTCTAGTTCATTGTTTTTGTCTCATATTATTTATATTATCAAGTATGCCTCCCAAAAATGTATCATTGGTTTACGGGGAAATCATGTATTAGTATATTCCAAAATCAATTTTTATTTTTTAGAAATGTTTGATATATTTAGTTGACTATATTTCTAAGATTTCAGTTGGAGTGGTGAAGCCAAAATCATCATAGTGGTTTATCCTTGGATTATAATTCTTGTTTAGTTCTTCTTATCTACCGGTAAGTGGAATTAATTTTTTCAAAAGTTAGTAGCTAAGGACTTAAGGAATATTTGGTATTTTTATGATTCCTTCATCTGGACCTAGTTCAAGAATATTCTCATATGATGTGGTTCTATTTTAGTATTTGATCTATGGGACCATAAAAATGTGTTTAATTTTTATAATCCATCCCAGAATGGGTGTTGACACTTTTTCATTCCTTATTATTAAAATTCATATATCTTATGGGGAGAAATACAATTTTATTCTGTAATATTAGTGGACTAGGTATTATTTGTTCTCTCTTTCCTTGTTTTTTCTTCATCATTAAGAAAATTTGGGTTTTCCCAAAATCCTTTTGTTTTAGAGTGTCATAGTTTGCGATACTCTTAACCATGAATTTTCTTAGAGACCAAAATGATTGGTTTGATGAAAATGTGGGTTTTCCATCAAAAAATTGTTTCTATGTTTATTCATATTATCTTTGTGGTTTTGTTATTTTCCATTGATTAGTCTCCGATTATATTACATTATGCCTTAGTGGAATCCTTATTTTAAAGAGACTGAGTATCGGTCTCTGATATCTTTTTTATCATCATTTATATCCCTTGTGATTTTATTATGGTTTTAGGTGATGATTTATGAAATATTAATGTTTTTATATTTGGATATAGAGTCAAATTAGTTTATTTGAGTTTTACTTCTGTCAATTAATTGTTACATTTTATATGTCTCTAGGTTTGTAGGCATATCTCATTTAAGTTTGGTTTATTTCTAGTTTGGTTCCAGTTTTGAGATTTTCCCTTTTGTGTTTTCCTAGTTCATATTTTCATGTTCTAACTCACTGACATTCTATAGGAAGAAAGTATTGTGGTGGGGATAATAATCACAGCCCAACCTCTATTTCCTTGTTATTTTATTTATTTATTTATTTATTTCCTTGTTCGTGGGTTTTGAGTGAAACTAGATATATTTTTAAAACAATTCATGTTTTTATGTAGGAGGCATAGTTAGCACATGGTTACTTCAAACAAAGTAACTAACTTGAAAAAACATTAATTTTTATTAACAGATCAATTTTTTGGTTGGTATATGTTTTAAAAAAATCATGTGTCCAAATTCTATAGTGTGTTAGGTGAGTCCAATGTTCCTTTCACAATTAGAACACCATTTCGAAAAATAGTTATAAAAATCATGAGATATTCCCATATTTGAAAAACTTCAAAATTTATATTCTACACTTCCCCTAATGTAACCCTATTTAGTCTCCCTTTCCCCTTACCTTTATGACACAACATATGAGGATCTATAGGTTTGTCTCCCTCCTCTCACACTATAAATTTCTTAGCCTCCTATAATGGTTTCAACGTGTTTCTTCAAGTTTATATACTTATAATTCACTCATCTTTCTCTCTTTACATCTTCCTTTTGGTTACTTATTCATCCTCTTACCTAGGAAAAATGTTGGCCAAAACCTACTTCTTGGTGATTGGTTCGATCTTTTCTATCGCAGTTTTCATGGATTGTAGATCTTTTCTTAAGTCATATTCTAGGGGCATCCATCTGAAGTGATGATTTTACTTTAGTTTGTGGTATGTGGTTCTATGTGTTATGCATTAAATTTGGAAACCTTTATTAATTTCTAGGTATTATACAAGTTATGGTCTCAGTTTTATAGAAATTATTTAAGGTGTGTTTAATTATCTCATCCCTTGTGTTTTAAAATGTTTGAAATGATATTTCAATGGCCTTTAGACAATAAGTAGTTTTAAATTTATTTATTGATCCCCGTAGGTGATTAATAAAATTACACAGCGGTTTCATTGAGAAAATATAGTTTTTAAAAGTTTTTTTTAGATAATGAATTGCCTTGAAATGTTTTCTAAAATAAAATACCTAATACATCATGTTTTTATTAAACAAAAATGTGGTTTCCATATGGTTTTGTTAATGGGCAGTGATATTTAGGATTCAATGGTTATTATTTTATAATTATTAACAATTTTTTGATTCATATTACTTATAGTGAAACATTAAAAGATATTATACATTGTTATTAAATTTGGTTTATGTATTTATCATTGAATTAAGTTCTCTTTTGGTTTAAAATTTTTGTTTCAATAATTTGTTCATGTTTCTATTTTAAGAAAGGATTACTAGGTTTTAGACATTGGTCAAGTGAATTGAAGTTTTATTTGGAAAATTATAAAGGAATTTCATGTTTTTGGTTTCATAAATGGGTATCAATGGACGGTTTTCTCATTATGAAAATCTATTTTTAATAGCTTTGTATTTTACTGTGTTGATAACTATGTTGTTGATTAAAGAGGGGTTGTGTTTTTGTCAGATTATAAAGGATGTTATAGATTTTTTATATGTTATTTTTGATTCATGAAGTTGAATTTTTCTTAAAAACTCAACTACCTTTTGTTGATCATGGGAAACTATGAGAAAAGGTAAGGAACTCTAGTAAAAGTTCTACAAGTTATGGTGCATCGTGCCTAGATATAGACTATAATAAAACACTAAGTAAAAAATGTTACACTATGGGTCACCATTTAGGGTGGAACAACATTAATATGCTAACTACATGTACTCCTTAGTGGCACAAGATTGTATATTCACTGCCTTTTAGGCTACTACTATGAACTAATTCAAGGCATTTACACCTTAGTGGATTATGTGTGAAATTGGATAAAAATTGGCTTTCTCACCAAGATAGTACAAGGACTACCTTTATATTAGTTCTCAGGCCCACTCCCATGATAATTGATTAATTTTATTTTCTTCCACCTTTTCTATTATAATTTTGTTCTTATTTGGTTATTATTTTATTTTTAGAATCACTTATTAATTTTTAGTTGTGTCACTTTTATTTTTGTTTATAATTTTTCTTTCTATATGTATTTGTTTCAAAGTGGGTTGCTTTCTTTTCAAATCCATGAAAAATGTGGTTTTATAATAAATATTTTCTACTTGAAATGGATTCCATTCTTTGGGTTCCCTTTCATTATAAAATTTCTTTTATGCTTGTTTTTTATTTTAATGGGTATCATTATTTTTAAAAACAAAGAAATTTTAAATTTGGTTATTTTTTATTGGTTTTAAATAAAAATGGGAAGAAAAAAATTATACATATATTTTCAAACAAGCATGATATGGTTTTAATTTTAAGGATTATACATGGGGTGTGGTTTAGAAATTCCTTTTTGGAACTCATTTTCATTCCTAAATTATCATTTTAGGACCCGGTTTGGGATCATTAATAATCTCCTTGTGAAGAAATAAAACTTCATGTTTCTTATAGAGAAGATGTGTTGGAAAGTACCATAGGTCAAAGGGATATTGTATTTTTTAGATTTCTCTTTTATTTCGTGTATCTTTGATATATTTTACATATTTTTCTAATTTATGATCTTCTAGTTTTTTAGTTTTCCTAAACCTATTTTATGTTGTGTTTGTTCTCTATATTGTTTTTTATTATGCCTCATTTGGATATATTTTATTTTGAATCTAATTATTTATTATGATTGTATGTCCAACTAATGGATGGAAATAATATATTCCTAATAATATTATTCTACTTATTATTTCATTTATATTTTGTAGAATCATTCCCATGAGTTCATATTTAATTCTCTTGCACTTGTTTCCAATGTAGAGTGATCAGGAATGTGCCTTGGATATGTCACGAGACAGCTCGAGTTCTATATTTTGGGGTCATTAAGGTTGATTTATAACACCCTGGATATTGTCAAACAGAGAAAACCTAAAATTTAATATCTTATATAATTTAATAATCCTTATCCCTAAAATATTTCATACTCCAATATCTTTTATCTTAAACATTTTGTACATATCCTTCCTTGTCGCTATTATATTTTCTAGCTTTATATTTTCCAAGAGCATATAATCCACATATAATAAAAGTATAATGAAATTATTATCAACAAATATGATGAAATAATATAAATTATCTGAACTATACCTTATAAAATATTTCATTTTCTTGAAATAATTGATTTAACTTGTTTCATTTTCTGGGTTCTTATTGTATCCCATAAAAAATCTATATAAACCTTCATAATATATAATCATTTTAATTTCATTGAAAATAATTAGTTTCTCCATGTAGATTTAATTATAAAAATAATCATAAAGTAATATAGTCTCTATATCTAAATACTCACGATATAAACATATTTATGAAACCATTCTGAGTGCTGTATGATATTTGTTTCTTCACCACTGAGATAAAATTTCACTAAAATCAATCATTTCCTTTTTTTCCCTGATTTTCCTGACCAACCTTTACTTTGATAATTTCATTCAATATACTTATTCATTCTATTTATAGACCCATTTATTATGAAGTGTTCAATTCAACGATGGTAGATATGTCAACTACCATGTTTTGTTCACAAGAAATACAAGTATTTATTCATTGGCGGCACCCACTACATAGATTCACTCATATGTTTCACCTTCTCAAGAATTTAAATTTATATATAATCTATTTTAATAAATTATTTAATGTTGGATTCAAACATTTACATTGGCCTTCTTACCCTGGTAGAACACATCGACTAAACCAAAGATTCTATTACTCCCTCTAGAAAACTCATTAATGCATCATTTATACTTAAACATTATTGTATATTCATCCTTATGAGTACCTCCAAACTCTAACCTCGTAGAATTTTTTACAAAAACCGGTACCTATAAATAATCATTTCTCTCTAAAATAACTGATATTACTATATTTCTTTTTAATTTATCTTATTTATGCTTCACTGGTTCTTTTATTCTCAATATCACCTTCTACAAAGTGTTCATACATGTATTGGATCCCATTATTAAAGAATATATTATGACATCTAGTGAAAATATTTTTTTCATTATCCCAAATATTAAATTTAATTTATTCATCACCAATTCCTACCAAAAACACTTCATATATTATTCTTCAATCTTGTCCCTCTCAAAAGAATAAATATGGACTTGGGAGATACTTCTAAATACTTCTCTGTGTGAGGCATCAATCAAGTTAATAGTCCAATGTTCATTAAGAAACTCATTCCCCACTGATGAAAATTAAATTATATTAAACATATAATTTTTTTCATTCACTTATTTTCCAAAACAAATCTTTCAAAAACCATAATACAATTACATGATATAGTATTTATCATTTTGTGTTCAGTTCAGTCATTCCACAAAATCATTTTATTTTAGTTTTATAGGTACTATCATTTAAAACCATATTATCTTATCCTAATAATTGTTTTTGAATTATTTGTTTTTTCACTCACCAGCATGGCCAAAACATAGGGATTTTAGCTTTAAACCTGTATCATTTTACCCCATGGATCTCCATCTGATGAATTCCTTGAATACTTATGACTTATACCTTAGAAAATTATACCCAAAATTTTCATATGGAATTTTCAACTATTGTTACATATAATATTAAACCACCATGGTAATTTATTAGAGTTGGTCTCTACATATTGATAAGTACAAAATCAAGATGTTGAGTATCGAGGGATAATACTTATATAGAAATGGAAACCATTTCAATGATACACTCTTCTCATCTTTCATACTATATGTTTTTGTCTTTTAGTATTCCATTATCATCCAATAAACTCATACCCATTTCACTATTATTATCAAGATGATAATTCCATAACTAATATTCTTAGGTATAGGAACTAAACACTATTTTCAAATCTAACATCCATGAAAAATAAAATTCAAATTCAATCCCATCGTTGTCCATGACCATGGTGATGGAGATATGACTAAATGACTAATTTATATATGAAATATATTAGATTATATTATTTTTTATAGTATGGGTATTTCTTATTTTTATTATATACAAAACCAGGGCATATCATATGTCTGGCTATGAGATTTCATAAGTTTTGGAAAAGGATACATCATACTACAACCTCTATTATATCGTTTTTTAACTAGTTGGGGTAAAGCAACTTTTTATTAATAAAATAAAATAAATACCCTTTATTTGGGTTGAGAGGGAACCCATTAAATAACCCACTATCCTAGACACACAAAGGCCATAAAACATGTGTTTCATGAAGTCCAACTGTCTCAAATTATTAATACATGGTTACTCTTTAAATTTTCATCTTTAACCATGTTTCTCCAATATTCATTAGACACCCCCAAACTTATATTTCTTCCATGAATATTCTAATATTTAACACATTGATCTTCGTAAATTAATTTCTTAACCTTTTCCAAATTCTAATTTTTGTATTAGATTTTGATATTTACATTAGGATACAACAAAGTTCGGAAAAAAATAAAAAAGATGATAATTTCATGATGAAAACAATTTCATGTGATACCCAACAAGTGAAGGGTCAATTAAGAGGCTCAAAATTGAAAAATCAGGTGGAAAAGAGGATTACCTACTAGAAATTAGCAATTCATGATGTGAATTATGTTTAGATAATTAATTGGATGCAAGAAAAAAAGACGTAATGTGAAAAACAACAAAAGGAAGGGGGTTCAAGGAATTCATGGTGCGAGTACATCTTTCACACCGTGAAACCAATTTGGTAGACCCAAAGAATCCATATTTTTATGTTGTTAATAACATACTTAAAATACAAAATTCATCATCCCTTCATGCTATAAAAAAAGATATTCATGCCTTATATTTACATAGAACAAAGGTAATTCATGCATTAAAATCCATTCAATAAGTTATGGTGGACAACCATGTGTACTGCGGACAACTGCCTCATGAAGCGATATGATTATTGCTCAATTATACATTACATTAGAGGAAATAAGGATTAATTTAATGGGTATATGTGATATATATGACATGATTTCAATTATCCAAGATTAATATATCACCCACTTCATTTCCATTTCACTCGTTAAGGGAATGATATCGTCGCTCATGCATATATACAACCTAGCATCACCCTGAATCAATGTGCCTTATTTTACATGTCAAAAATTCAAGAATTATTAAATATATATATATAATGAGTACAAATTATATTAATAACAATAATATAATTTGGGATATTATATAACTATATAATATGTGTAGGAACTAGAACTTTCATGATAAATCACACATGAGAAATCAAGGAAATTAACACAAAAAACAATGAAAACAATGAAATATTATTAACAAATGGTGATAAAATTTTATAAGAGGATCACATATGATATTATAAATATTAATATAGTTTCATTATAAATTAATAAAATTCTTCAAACCATTCTGTAGGAGTTTAAATCATGTTTGACCAAAATAAGGCATGCGGTAAGAGACTTCGTCTCAATTTCCCTTCATTAATCCATATTGTAATGTTATGAACCTAGTTTATTTTATATGGTATGAATACTACCCATTTTAAATGTAATTTCATGAGTCTTTTACTCTTATGGTTATTTTAAATTTTAATTTTAATTATTTCATCTAAGGGTATTTGACCTGAGAATTACCAAGTGGTAAAGAATTTCATAACTCAATTTCTTTTCATTGGGTTATAAAAATTCTTTTTTTGCCTTTGATATTCATAGATTATGTGTGTAATCACTTTTAAATATCATATAATTTACTTGAACTTGTTTTACATCTTATACACATAATCTATTCATTGATTGATTCTCACTTCAACGTTATGATCATTGTAAGGGATTGTGTATCCACTTCCATTTCATTGGGACATATTTATTCATATGAAAAAATTCACATTTACATGGTGTATATAATACCAAATTGATTTATTTAACATGACTAACTATTTATTCATGATTATTTATGTTTTGTATGTTTATAATTCAAGGGGTTACAATTTAAAAGTAACCAAAGAGGTAAATATAATTGTACAATGTTGCTTTTTTTATTGTTAACTTCCTCTTGAAACAATCACTTTCTTGTGATCATTTTTCATTGGAAATTTAATTTATATTAAATATCGATATTATTTTAGAAGGGATATTATTGTTTTCTAAACCATATACTTATTTTACAAAAGGTGTTCACTTTGAATGTTATTTGATTAACTAGGGAATAATTTATAACTCTATATCCTTACTCAATATATATATATATATATAATTATAAGGAATATTTATTAATGAATTAAATAGATTATTTGATATATGAGTAATTATTTAGACATAATGGTACAGGTGGGGATTTGTTATTGATATCCCCTCAATACATCAATATGTATCATGAGAAAAATAAGTTTTCCAAATCAGATGTGTTCTAACCCATAATATTTAAACTATCTCCGGAAATGACTTGACAGTGGAGTTATCATGATTTCAATGATCAATATATTCAATAATTATGAATTTTATTCATTTAAAATTAAGTTATTATTATTATCCATGATATTTTTTCTATAAAATTATCTTTGGATGCATTTCATACTTGGTTTTTTTAAAATGGAATGTTTTTTAATTTATTTACCTTACTATATTTATTATTCCTTACAAAATTATGATAGTAAAGTTATTGATTAAATGTAACATGTGATCAGTTATTTACATTTTCATATTTATTATGATTTATTGATTCATGAAATATTCCATTGTATGTAACCCTTATTGACCATTTGATTTCATCTTTATTTTATTCCCTTTACCCAAGTTATGAATATGAATCCATTGATTGAATTTCAAGGATTCTAAGCATTTTTTTTAATTTTAAAATGGGTATCATGTTTTTATCTAGTTCTCTAAAATTTCTAAACTGGTCTATCTTTTGGGATTTTAGACTTTCTATCTATGCCAATGTAATAAATAAGGAATAGGATCCAAGTTATCAGATTCAGGGTTATCACATTTAGTATTAGAGGATGTTTAGTAGAAACCTTAAGAAATATATTAAGGAAAACATATATGAGGGAACATAACCCTATGATAGACTTTGAGGATAAGTATATAATAACATCTTAATGTTATGGTAATAAATAGATTATGTGGGTTTTCCTAGCTATGAATCAAAATCTCTTTACTAAAAGTGGAATTAGTTCTATAAGAAAGGTACCAAGGGGTAATAACTCCAAAAAATCACATTAGGATTGACCTGATCATCCCCTAATGCATGAAAATGATCCTTACAATACACCTTTTTTATCACTCCTAGGGGATATGAATATATAATTCACATTTTCATTAAAAACCATTATGAATGATTTTAAAATAATGATATCACTAAAGAAACCAATTTTATGATTTTATGATTAAAAATTCACAAATTTTCCATTCTGTTAAGTGTTACAAAATATTTGGAATTATACATTATGATTTAAATTTTGAATTTTTATGAGAGGATTTATTATATTTCATTTTTTAGAAATAGATCCTCGTAGGTAGTGTGTTAATAATACTCATGTCCAAAGTAGATATTTCTCTGATGAGTAAGCCAATACAACTGGTATTAGAATGGAATAGATCATGGAAATACTAGGATAGCTTAATCATATTATAAAAAATAACCTTTCCTGGATGGAGAAACCTATTCCACGTTAAGATTCTCATAATTTGTATTGCTTAATGTGACAAAATCCACCATCATTTGGTAGGATTACTAATCCAATGGAGTTGGAGGATTGGATTCAGACACTAGAGAATTTATTTATGGCCTTAGGATGTTATTAAAAGTAATGGGTTATAATTTGAGTTTATATTAAAAAAGGAGATGTTGATAAATGGTAGTCATTGATCCATAATACTAGGGAGGAAGTGGAAATATAACTCATGAAATTTAATGATTTTGAGGAGACATTATTTGAAAAATATTTCCCTAGTGAGAAAAAAATGAAATGAAGAGAAATATCCTTAGCCTAAAGAAAAATAATAAGAATGTATTACTAAGTATGAGGATAACTTTATAATGTTACCTAGGAATTATATGGTTAACAAAGTTTAATATTGGTCATTTCTTTGAAGGGATTAATCTATATATTTGAAGGTCACTTGTCTCTCAAACATTTTCATCATATAATTAAATACTATTATATACCATAAAAATTGAGAATGAATTATCCAGAACCTACATGATAAAGATAAATCAATAAAATAAAAGGTTAATGAGTACCAAAAAAGGGAATGATTCAAAGATTAAGAAGATACTGAATAAATTTCCATCTTGTGAGAACTGTGAAAGGAATCATCCAGGGACATGCTTGAATGACTTGGTATTTTTCAGTAAGTTTGGAGATAAGATCCACCGTGATATTAAATTTAAAGAGAAGAAATAAAAATACTACTATTGTGTGTCTCAGCTATAGGTAGATGGGGAACTATGCAAATGAATTCCACTAACATCAAGGGAATATACCATAGAATATGACAAGAGGAGAAGGCCAATACTATGTGATCTCTACAGATAATGATGTGGTGGAGAGTAAATTAATCATAAATTCATATTTATCCAATTCATTATTTTATTCTTGATCCTTAAACTCTTTTATATGTTCAATGTTTTCCCAAATAATTATACATTTCCCTAGAACATTAAGAAGGTATTTTTTATTCAAAACTCATAGTGTATGTCTCACTTAAATAAGTATGTCACATATTCACCATTATGAAACATAAATGTGATTTATTTCTAAAACATATCATCATACCTATTGTTGACATTAATATAATCCTTGGTATGGATTGGATTTAAAAATATGATGTAAAATATTATTACAAGAATATGAAAATTACAATTCATGATGAAGATGTAGAATTCTTTATCGTTAGTGAATATAAATCATCATCTGATACATGTCTATATCCACCTCCAATAGCCTTGTTGAATGAGATTATTGGGGAAGAATAAAATACACAATTTATGGATGATAATATATTCTTAAAATATAAGATGTACCTACTGTACAAGAATAAATTTATGTATTTCATAAGGAATTACATGGGCATCTTCAAAATGTGTAGTAAAGTTTTTCATTGATTTAATCCCTCGTGTAAGACCAATATCAAAGACTCCTTATATAATTGGAACTGTGGAATTAGTGGAGTTGAATAAACTACTAGATTGGTTGTGTGACAAGAGATTTATTCTCCCTAGTGATTAACCATGCGGAGCACGTGTTCTCTTCATTAATAAGAAATATGGATCAATGAGGTTGTGCATTGATTATAGGGAAATAAATGTAGTTAGGATAATGAACAAGTATCTTATACCTCACATTGATGAATTATGCAATCAACTTCACAATGAAAAATATTTTTCAATTATTAAACTTTATTATGGTTATCATTAATTATGAATAAATAAGGAGTACATGTAAAAAAGATATCTTTTTGAATGAGGTATGGACATTATGAGTTTACAGTAATTCCATTTGGATTGACTATTTCACCCTATATTTTTATGAATCTAATGAATAGAGTATTCAAGGAATATCTTTATGGTTTTGTTTTGGTATTCATTGATGATATATTGGTATATTTTAAACTCAATTAGGACCTAGAGAATTACTTTTGGATTATTCATGAGACTCTTAGAAGGAATGATTTATCTGGGAAATTTAGTAAGTGTTTTATATGGAATCAAGAAGTTTCTTTTCTTAGACATATTGTCTCCAAGGATGGAATCTCAGTTATTCTTATGAATATAAAGGTAGTAATAGAATGTCCTACACCAAAAAACATAAGTGAGGTATGTAGTTTCATTGGTTTGTAAGGTTACTATCAGTGATTCAATGAGAATTTTTATTGATTGGATAATGCATTGACCAATCTTACACTTAACTGGTTTATGTTTGTTTCTATAAATAGTGTGAAGAATATTTTGATAAACCCGAGAGGAAATTGGTCAGTTCTATGATTTTGAATCTTCCATCTAGAAATTATGGGTTTGTGATATATATTAATTCATTGAATAGGGGAATTTTTTGCGCCCTAATGCAAAATAATAAATTTATATACATACGAATCAATGAAATTGAAGACTCGTGGACATAACTATCCAACCCATGATCTTGAGTTGGAAACAATAATTTTTTCTTTAAATATATTGAGATATTACCTCTATGGTGAATGATGTAATATAGAAAGGAACCATATAAGACTAAAATACAACTTTTCCTAGAAATAAATCAATATGAGACAAAGTTAATGGGTAGATCTACTCAAAGATTATGATAACATGATCATCGAGTAATTTTTTATACAAATAAATAGGCACACTAGACACAAACATATAGGGATCATGGGGTTCTAATGTAGTGATGCTCGAGGGAATCCCCTCAAATAAAATTAACCCCTTCGGGTTTCAAAGACATCACATTGTAGAGGACAAGGGGGTTTCCAAAACATAGAGGGAAGCAAGATGATCCGCAACTTGGTTCCCTTCTCTTCACATGTACAACACTTTGATGTTGTTAATGATAATGCCTATGACTTTCTGATGATTTATAAAAGAGACCTTGGGGTGAGTATAAATCCAAGCATGGCATCTTAAAGGATCTTGGATCCTGTTTGAACGTTCGATAACTCAACATCTTTCTAATGACAAAAACACATACCTTCGAACAAATCCTTTGCCTCTTCTTGAAGGGAGGATCCAGTTCCAAGGTGAGAGGAGAAAGCAAGGATTACAGACCTTTTTTCATCATGAGCCACTCCTCCACCATGGAGTGCCCCCATGCAGGAAGAACCATTAGAGTTCAGTTTGAGACCTCTGGAGGGGGATCCATTAGACCCAGTGACCTATGCCAGAGTTAGAACCTGGATGGGCATCGTGGGAGCTTATTTGTAGAAAGAGGCGGGATGGAGAATCCCTCTAGTTGTTCAAGAGATGGTCCAGATCCAAAAGAATTTTTTTGTTCTAATGAGGATGGTGATACAATATGAAGAGACCCCATCATGTCTAGCCTTGTTACGTGCATTCCAGAGGCTTTATAACCCCTCATGTAAGATAATGGTGTGAGAATCCTTCTCTAGTCCCCTATCTCCTGAACCATGAAACCACCTCTCCAAGTATAGCATCCTGTCTTTTTATAAAATAACTTTTCATTCCATTACACGGAACTGAGGATCTTTAAGGTTTAGTGTCTTGGAAACAAGGAACATAAAACATGAAACAAAAAAAACATTCTTCTTAAACACTTGAAAGTCTTCTCCTCATGTTCACCCTAGGCTCATTACTGCATCTCATAACCTGGGGACATACATCAAAAGGAAGGGTGAGCAGAAGGCCCAGCAAGGGAAACAAGTGAAACATTTTACATATGAACTTGAGATACATCAATAAAGTCATGAAAAGAACTTTAATGCATGAAAATGAAATCATGAGGCATATCATAATAAAAATAAAACTTTTTCATAACTTGAAGATGTGGCTGCAACATTTAATATTGACAATCGTTTCGTTTCACCAAGGTCCATCCCCAAGGTGTCGTTAAAAATTACCATGGTTTTTCACCAAGGCATCGTTAAAATTGTAATCTCTAGTGGTTACATCATTACCCAATGCATTGGAGCGCTATCAGGGCGCACCCTTAAATTTGTCTTTATTATCATGTGAGCCACATATATCATCATCAAACATTTCATAAATAACCCATATATCATAAAATAAATGGGTTTCATTTCATAATCATAAAGTTTTAAAAACTGCTTTAAAGACATGATCTTTACGTCACTTTAAAACCCACAGAAAAGGAAGGTGGGTCTCATGTATGTAAATCCCAGAATTTAAAATATAACATTTTGGTATATATGTGAATACCACTTTAGAAGAAATAGCTTTGAGTATTCAATTAATAAAATAAAAGAACTTTAGAAAAAGAGAGAGACATTTTGAGACAGAAATTCTGCAGCATAACGGCAATGTTTCGAGGTTTTAGAAGACATTAAAAGAGAGTTAAAATGGGTCAAACATTCATAAATGACCCATAAAATAGTACATGGACAGAATAAGAAGGATACATGATCATGGTAATGAAATTTCAAGGACATACCATTTGAAATGAAAAACATGGAAGGAAGAAAAACATTAGATTTCTCTTATGAAAGTTCGGCAGCCTAACGGCGTTACTTAAACGTCAACAAAAATGATTTGAAAAGATCAAATAGGGTCTCTCATCATGTGAACATAAGAGTTCAGTATGATAGATATAGAGATAATTCCCCAACATAACAAAAAGGAACTTGAAATAATTGACATGAAAGTAGAACTTCAAAACGAGAAGGGTGAAGAACCACTTAAAAATTCGGCAGCCTAACGGCGCCACTTAAAACATCAAGATACTGAATTGAAGAGATCAAATGGGGTCTCTCATCATATGAACATAAGATTCCATTATGATATATATAGAGATCATACCCCAATATAACAAAAAGGAACTTGAAATAATTGACATGAAAGTAGAACTTCAAAACGAGAAGGGTGAAGAACCACTTAAAAATTCGGCAGCCTAACGGCGCCACTTAAAACTTCAAAATACTGAATTGAAGCGATCAAATGGGGTCTCTCATCATATGAAAATAAGAGTCCAGTATGATATATATAGAGATCATACCCCAATATAACAAAAAGGAACTTGAAATAATTGACATGAAAGTAGAACTTCAAAACGAGAAGGGTGAAGAACCACTTAAAAATTCAGCAGCCTAACGGCGCCACTTAAAACTTCAAAATACTGAATTGAAGTGATGAAATGGGGTCTCTCATCATATGATCATAAAATATCAGTATGATAATTTAGAGATCATACCCCAACATAATAAAAAGGAACATGAAAGACTTGAATGAAAATAGAACTTGAAAACGAGGAAGGTGAAAGAATCCCTTAAAAAATCGGCAGCCTAACGGCGCCACTTAAACATTCTTAAAACGAATTGATGAGAGCAAGGGGGGTCTCTCATCATATGAACATGAAATAGGCAGTAGGATGAATATAAAAGAACATCCTCCAACATAAGAACATGGAGTATAAAAGAAAAGACATAAAAGAGATTACTTGAAAAGAAAGAGAGAGGTCGGATCCCTTACCTTAAAATGTAACTCTTAAACCTCAAAGGTTGGGACCATGAGGGCTTGGGGGAACCTTGGGAGGACTCCTTGGGAGGTAATGAGACCATAAATTCGTTGGGAATGAGTGAGGAGTCGAATTGATGAGAGGAGGGCTTGGTATTTATAGGGAAAGTGAGGGGACAAGGCATTAATGGCCAAGGGACACCTCACATGGGCTTTTCTCAAACCCATGTGCTTTCCCTTGTCATTTATCATGGAGTTAGGCCACATGGGGCCCCCAAAACAATAATTCATCACCCTTGGCCGGCCAACCCTCAAAAGATCTCATGACATCATCATGACACCGTTATGATGTCATTAAACATACCGAAACCCTAAAACTGTATTTTTACTATTCACTGAAAATTCAACTTTCTCAGAAAAATCCCAAATTTTCACATTAACCAAATATCAATGCTCTGATTTCAAAAATGAAATCCATTTTATAAAAATAATTTTCTATATATTTTTAATTTAATTTTTAAATAAAAACACTATTCATCGAAAATTCATTTTTTTCAGAAAAAACCCCAAAAATTACCATAACATAATATCGATGCTCTGAGTTCAAAAATAAAGTCATTTTTATAAAAATAATTTTCTAATTATTTTTAATTAAATTTTTAATTAAAAAAAACTATTCACCCGAAAAAACTAATACTTGAATAATAATTAATGAAACCGTTATTTAACTATTTTATTGAATCACATTACTTAATCAAGGTGCCTAGATTATTTTAAAACTTTCTTTAAGTGAGATTACTAATCCATTTGGTCATATTACTAATCCTAATCATAAAATCACTATTCATAATTTACTATTCATCAAAAATCAAGTTGATCTTATTAGACTCTAAATTTAGTACTGAACATAATTGTAGAAGACCATTTTTTGAAAATCATTACACATTTTTAATTATTTAGGGTTTACATAAACATATTTAAAATATCATTTTTCTAAAATTCATCAAAAATATGCATACTATATTTATCCGGTCATTTCAAAATTCATAAACTTCATCATAAGAAGAAATCCCAATTTTTATTTAAAACAATGATTACACAAGGTAGTTACGGTCTCGTTACATAACCCCTTATAATACCAGCATAGGACCTAAGAGTAAGGTGTGCTAGGGTGATAGAAGCTTGGGGCGGCTCAGTCAACATTGCCCGAGTAGTAATTTCTATCAGTTTGAACTTCTCACGAAAGCGATTTCGTTCCAGCTTCACATGATGAAGTTCGGCTTGGATTTGATCCAGAGCAAAGCCCAGTGGTGCTACCTCCTTCCCAAGCTCTGTTAGATGGTCTTCGATCGGTCCAAGACTACTAGGTGAGGCCATCGAATCTTCTTTCTATAATAATTAACCAAGATTACTTATATTTAGAGACAATAATCAAAACATTTTGTTCACAGCGGTCATGTTGACCGATGGTTATATAATAGTCAAAACCCACTGATCTCATTTTAATTATAATCATGTTTATCAAATAAAACATTTTTGTTGAGTATAACAATAACACATAAAATTAGGGAACAAAATTTATTTAAAAAATTTCGGGTCGTTACAATCTTCCCCCCTTAAGAAATTGCGTCCTCGCAATTTTAAAATTGGGTTTTGAAATTTCATTGAAAGTCCCACATCGGAAAAGGAGTCAGTAAAACTATTACTTTAAAATAAAGAAAGGGAAGTACAATGGTCACCCGAGTTAACCCACACTAGGGTTCCATGTAGGAAAACATGGACATGGAGGAAAAAACAAAGGGTCAAGTTCTGAGGGAGAGTGATAGAGAACATGATTAGGAGAAAGTTAACCATGAGAAAATCCCAAACTTATGATGTGTGTAAACGGTCTTTGATTACCTAGTAGGAAACGTAAACCAACAACATTTTTGTTTTACGTTTCTTTTCATAATTTTGAGGATTTCATTTACTACATAGAACAAAAACATAAGAAAATATACCTACCTTCAAGTAGAGTTTCATCCTTTAACAAGTCCCTACCAACACTAATCTTTTCTCAAAATGATGAGAATTCAAAAACACTTGGTCTCATAAAAGCACAAGAATCATCTTCTATAGAATCACATAATCTACAAAAGATTAACTATCTATTTCTTCTATCTTTAAACATTATCCCAAAAACAGAAAGGTTAAGGTAAAACAACTCTTCAAAAAGAAAGAATCCCATAGGAATGGAAACTACTTTTAAATCATCAAAGTTCCATGGTACTACCCAAAGTTCATCATATACCATTCCATAAATAACGGTCCTTAAAATTCCTCAAAACAAACCAAACTACGATTGAAACCCAAATACAATAAGGATTTGATAACATAGTCTTCCAAAACAACTTCATTGTTCATCTCCAGACAACATCAACCACTCCAAACATCTTATAAAAAAGTATCTAACCTAAACATATTTTACCCAAGATAGGTTAGTCATTCCCATAAGTAACCTAAATTACTATAAGTTCACCTTAAATTCATCGATTCTTCAAAATATAAGTCAACCTTACTCCTCAATGAAAATACCGTAGTAATCTATTTACCTCGATCAAATATGGTTCCCAAAATAATGAACGTCTTCCAAAATAATAATCATATTTTAATCCCCTAATCATCCCTGTCATATTAATACGAAAATCGTCGCATTTCCTATCACATTGGTTGTCGGAACATGTTCTTCCATTTCCCACCATTAACTAAGAAGAGAAAGCATAATTAGGGGCTTAAGTACTTAGCTAATAATCATGAAAAGGAACTGAAAGCATATAAGGATAACTTGTATATGAAAGGTATACCCTAACTTGTGATCTCTTAGGTTCCCATCTAGGTTATGAATGATCATATATTCTTATGTGAACCTTTATTTTATTTTATCTTTGTTCCTTTAACAATGGTTCATACCAAGCTTATGAATTTACCAAAGCATATCCCCCGGGAGTGTCGTAACCAAGAGTGCAGCAAGGCCCGTTGCCGTGTACCAGTTCCCGTTCGAGTCTAGATCAAAGCGGTGTTTTCGGGTTTTACCCCTATGTACATCTGTGCCAGAGCCACCTCTACCTGCTCGTATCCAGACAGGGATGTATTTTCTTGGCAACCCCTTACTCAATACTCACCAAAATACCAGGAAGATTTCCTATATTAAACTTTTCTATAGGGTTCCTCCTAGAGTTTTCATATCCTAATTTCCATAAATAACTAAACCTCCCTTTGATACCAACTATAGCATCCCGTCTTTTTATAAAATAACTTTTCATTCCATTACACGGAACTGAGGATCTTTAAGGTTTAGTGTCTTGGAAACAAGGAACATAAAACATGAAACAAAAAAAACATTCTTCTTAAACACTTGAAAGGCTTCTCCTCATGTTCACCCTAGGCTCATTACTGCATCTCATAACCTGGGGACATACATCAAAAGGAAGGGTGAGCAGAAGGCCCAGCAAGGGAAACAAGTGAAACATTTTACATATGAACTTGAGATACATCAATAAAGTCATGAAAAGAACTTTAATGCATGAAAATGAAATCATGAGGCATATCATAATAAAAATAAAACTTTTTCATAACTTGAAGATGTGGCTGCAACATTTAATATTGACAATCGTTTCGTTTCACCAAGGTCCATCCCCAAGGTGTCGTTAAAATTTACCAAGGTTTTTCACCAAGGCATCGTTAAAATTGTAATCTCAAGTGGTTACATCATTACCCAATGCATTGGAGCGCTATCAGGGCGCACCCTTAAATTTGTCTTTATTATCATGTGAGCCACATATATCATCATCAAACATTTCATAAATAACCCATATATCATAAAATAAATGGGTTTCATTTCATAATCATAAAGTTTTAAAAACTGCTTTAAAGACATGATCTTTACGTCACTTTAAAACCCACAGAAAAGGAAGGTGGGTCTCATGTATGTAAATCCCAGAATTTAAAATATAACATTTTGGTATATATGTGAATACCACTTTAGAAGAAATAGCTTTGAGTATTCAATTAATAAAATAAAAGAACTTTAGAAAAAGAGAGAGACATTTTGAGACAGAAATTCTGCAGCATAACGGCAATGTTTCGAGGTTTTAGAAGACATTAAAAGAGAGTTAAAATGGGTCAAACATTCATAAATGACCCATAAAATAGTACATGGACAGAATAAGAAGGATACATGATCATGGTAATGAAATTTCAAGGACATACCATTTGAAATGAAAAACATGGAAGGAAGAAAAAAATTAGATTTCTCTTATGAAAGTTCGGCAGCCTAACGGCGTTACTTAAACGTCAACAAAAATGATTTGAAAAGATCAAATAGGGTCTCTAATCACGTGAACATAAGAGTTCAGTATGATAGATATAGAGATAATTCCCCAACATAACAAAAAGGAACTTGAAAGAATTGACATGAAAGTAGAACTTCAAAACGAGAAGGGTGAAGAACCACTTAAAAATTCGGCAGCCTAATGGCGCCACTTAAAACATCAAGATACTGAATTGAAGAGATCAAATGGGGTCTCTCATAATATGAACATAAGATTCCATTATGATATATATAGAGATCATACCCCAATATAACAAAAAGGAACTTGAAATAATTGACATGAAAGTAGAACTTCAAAACGAGAAGGGTGAAGAACCACTTAAAAATTCGGCAGCCTAACGGCGCCACTTAAAACTTCAAAATACTGAATTGAAGCGATCAAATGGGGTCTCTCATAATATGAAAATAAGAGTCCAGTATGATATATATAGAGATCATACCCCAATATAACAAAAAGGAACTTGAAATAATTGACATGAAAGTAGAACTTCAAAACGAGAAGGGTGAAGAACCACTTAAAAATTCGGCAGCCTAACGGCACCACTTAAAACTTCAAAATACTGAATTGAAGTGATGAAATGGGGTCTCTCATCATATGATCATAAAATATCAGTATGATAATTTAGAGATCATACCCCAACATAATAAAAAGGAACATGAAAGACTTGAATGAAAATAGAACTTGAAAACGAGGAAGGTGAAAGAATCCCTTAAAAAATCGGCAGCCTAACGGCGCCACTTAAACATTCTTAAAACGAATTGATGAGAGCAAGGGGGGTCTCTCATCATATGAACATGAAATAGGCAGTAGGATGAATATAAAAGAACATCCTCCAACATAAGAACATGGAGTATAAAATAAAAGACATAAAAGAGATTACTTGAAAAGAAAGAGAGAGGTCGGATCCCTTACCTTAAAATGTAACTCTTAAACCTCAAAGGTTGGGACCATGAGGGCTTGGGGGAACCTTGGGAGGACTCCTTGGGAGGTAATGAGACCAGAAATTCGTTGGGAATGAGTGGGGAGTCGAATGGATGAGAGGAGGGCTTGGTATTTATAGGGAAAGTGAGGGGACAAGGCATTAATGGCCAAGGGACACCTCACATGGGCTTTTCTCAAACCCATGTGCTTTCCCTTGTCATTTATCATGGAGTTAGGCCACATGGGGCCCCCAAAACAATAATTCATCACCCTTGGCCGGCCAACCCTCAAAAGATCTCATGACATCATCATGACACCGTTATGATGTCATTAAACATACTGAAACCCTAAAACTGTATTTTTACTATTCACTGAAAATTCAACTTTCTCAGAAAAATCCCAAATTTTCACATTAACCAAATATCAATGCTCTGATTTCAAAAATGAAATCCATTTTATAAAAATAATTTTCTAAATATTTTTAATTTAATTTTTAAATAAAAACACTATTCATCGAAAATTCATTTTTTTCAGAAAAAACCCCAAAAATTACCATAACATAATATCGATGCTCTGAGTTCAAAAATAAAGTCATTTTTATAAAAATAATTTTCTAATTATTTTTAATTAAATTTTTAATTAAAAAAAACTATTCACCCGAAAAAACTAATACTTGAATAATAATTAATGAAACCGTTATTTAACTATTTTATTGAATCACATTACTTAATCAAGGTGCCTAGATTATTTTAAAACTTTCTTTAAGTGAGATTACTAATCCATTTGGTCATATTACTAATCCTAATCATAAAATCACTATTCATAATTTACTATTCATCAAAAATCAAGTTGATCTTATTAGACTCTAAATTTAGTACTGAACATAATTGTAGAAGACCATTTTTTGAAAATCATTACACATTTTTAATTATTTAGGGTTTACATAAACATATTTAAAATATCATTTTTCTAAAATTCATCAAAAATATGCATACTATATTTATCCGGTCATTTCAAAATTCATAAACTTCATCATAAGAAGAAATCCCAATTTTTATTTAAAACAATGATTACACAAGGTAGTTACGGTCTCGTTACATAACCCCTTATAATACCAGCATAGGACCTAAGAGTAAGGTGTGCTAGGGTGATAGAAGCTTGGGGCGGCTCAGTCAACATTGCCCGAGTAGTAATTTCTATCAGTTTGAACTTCTCACGAAAGCGATTTCGTTCCAGCTTCACATGATGAAGTTCGGCTTGGATTTGATCCAGAGCAAAGCCCAGTGGTGCTACCTCCTTCCCAAGCTCTGTTAGATGGTCTTCGATCGGTCCAAGACTACTAGGTGAGGCCATCGAATCTTCTTTCTATAATAATTAACCAAGATTACTTATATTTAGAGACAATAATCAAAACATTTTGTTCACAGCGGTCATGTTGACCGATGGTTATATAATAGTCAAAACCCACTGATATCATTTTAATTATAATCATGTTTATCAAATAAAACATTTTTGTTGAGTATAACAATAACACATAAAATTAGGGAACAAAATTTATTTAAAAAATTTCGGGTCGTTACACCAAGAATGAAATTTCAGCCATGCTAGAAAAAGAGAAGGCTATTAAATCATCAAGGGTGATCCATAGACCACACACCCAGTCGCCCTAGAAGAATAGGTGATATATAGTATCCTCTTTACTATTCCAGTAATAGGTGGAATGGGAAGCCATAAGAATATAACAAAGTTTGATTTTTTCATTCATAGGAATAACACTGTTATGGATTCTCCATGAAAGAAAGTTATATTTCGAGGGAAGGGACTTGGGATAGAGTATTTTGATCCATGAGACCATGTTTTCCTAAGAGGGAAGAAGGCTATATATGTCTTGGGAGGAGAGGGAACCCAAGGATGATAAAAAAAAAAAGATACAGTGATCTAGTTCTAGTTAGAGGTCAATAAGTTTGAAAGTATCATGTTGATTAGTATCCAACACTATGTTGGTGAAGGTCGGGTAGATTTTGCCTTCTCTGAAAGAGATATTGGTATTTGGGCATCCCAGAAACCTAATGGACTCCCCTTCCAAGTTCTTTTTCCAGAACGAGATCTATTTCTGCCCCCCAATCCATCGGGAGTGTGGTTGGAGACTAACAAAAATGGGTTGAATGATAGTCTAGAGCATAGATCATTGGATAGTCTCTGATGAGGGATTATGAAAATGAAAGGAGTTCAGGGTTTTTCCCCATATCATGGGATATGCAATAATCTCCTAGGTGAGTTTCACATGCATTCAGAGGGTGGTTTCTTTGAGAGAGCAGATTTTGATGCCACCTTCCTTGACCAGATGAGACACCTTCCGCCAGGACGCCCAGTGGCGCTTTCTTTTCAAGGTAGGTTCCCAGATGAATCCTACCATGATTTTCTCTGTGTTATGAAGAATCCACTGTGGGACTTTGAAATATGAAAGGACATGAACAAGGGTTTCAAGAAGCACACTATTTATGAGAGCAATATGACTTCTAGAAGACAGATACTTGTTCTTCTAGTTGAGAATGTGATTAGTAATCTTGCTAGAAATAAAATAGAAATATTTAATGTGAAGTCTACTCGGGGACATAGGGGCTCCAAGATATTCCATGGGGAGGATTCCTTTGACCATGTAAATGGCATGTTGGATAGCTGAGGACTGGATTGGGGTGAATTTTATAGAGGTATAAAAGGTGCTTTTTTCATTACTGGAAACCTAGCCACTCCAGTGGGAATACTCCTGCAAAAGATTCGTGAGGCTCATGATGGATTTCATCCTTGCATTAATGAAGATAAGAATATCATACACAAACATTAGGTAGGAAATGGTCTTGGATATCATGCTTATTTTAAAAGGAATCCTCTCCCTATTGATGATCTTCATGTTGAGGTGGTGAGTGAGAATATCCTGGGAAATAACGAAGAGACTTAGAGAGATCAGGTCTCCCTACCTGACCCCACGGGTAGATTTAAAGAACATGAAAGACTTCCCCAAGGAAGTAATCTCCAGACATGAGGAACTGAAAAAATGGAATAGAACATCAGTATTCCTGGAGTCTAGGCCCATACTTTCCAAGGTCTTATTGATGAAGCTCCACTCCACCTAGTCGTAAGCCTAGTCCATGTACCTCTTAATGATAGCATTGGATCTAAGAGACATGATATTCATATCTTTGAGAATCTCTTGGGTGAGCGTGATGGAGCCTTGGATCGAGCATCCTTTCACAAAGCTATGTTTCTCCATTGAAATCCACCTAGGGAGATTCATAGACAGGCATAAGTTGATCACACTAGACAAAACGTTTTTAGGAAAGTTTCACTAGATCACCAGATGATAGTGTAAAACAAAGGATGGGTTTGTTATTTTTGTAATAATAACAACAGATATGGAATAATTAACCCTTGGGAGGCTACCCATGCAAAAGAAATATTGGATTGGAGATACAATTTCCTCCTTCACCATGTCCCATGAGGCCCTGTAAAATTAGCTCGGTAATCCATTAGGTTCCGAAGTGATGTCTGGTTTTAGGCTCAACATAGCACATGGATTTCATTCTCCTCAGAAATATCACTGAGCCCCATATTGTATTTGGAAGAGAAGATGGTGGGAATCACTTCATCAAATCTAGTGTCCACTCCTGGATAACCATTGGGCATCAAAGGGATTGGACCAGTGAGCAGATCATGGAAGAAGGAATGAGAACACACTCCTAGCACATCCATGTCATCAGAGTAAGATCCATCATCTAAAAGTAAATTGGGATTGGTTGGCCACTTATTCTCTTTGATTAATGCTGGAAAATACGTGGTGTTTTTTAGCCCACTTTTATCCATTGGAAACACGATAAATCCCTTGTCATTGTTTCCTATCTCAGAAGCATTTCTGCTGAAATATCATTCTTTCAAGAGAGAACCTGGAATAGTTGATCATCCCATGACTCCGAAAGATATTCTTCGAGTAATACTAATTCCTACATGGGGTGATCGACCTCACTATCACATAGGAGGAGATCCTTCCCCCACCCCTAGAGATGCAGTTTTAACTGATAGAGCTTATTGTGAATGGACACCCACAAGTTCCCTTGGGGAGGTTCATTCTAGATATCATTAACCAGAGAGTGGTACCCAGGGGAAGAGGGCCAGTGGTTGAGAAACTAGAAATGTCCAGTACAATTTTGATTGGAAGAGAGGAAGACCATAATAGGGGAGTTATAGAAGAGCCACTAGACCTGATGATCCACTTTTTCTTTGAAGAAAAGGGTGGTGGCTTGAAGGTTCATAAGGCACCTATCTAATATTATCAAAGAAGGATGAGTAAAACGTTGTTTTTCACAAAAAATGTAGTGATCACCTACGAATCTGAGATCAATAGGGACATTCTCATCTTGGAAATGGGAAAACTCCGTGTTGTGTTTCCTCTAGAGGAACCCCTACCCTTCCTTCCCTCTGGGGTGGAAATGGCATTGAGGTCGCCCCAAATGATCCATGGGAGATTGACTGGATCGAAAAAACTGAGCTCCCTCCAGAGATCCATAATTTTATGTATGTTTCAGCTCCCATCCACAACTGACATTAAGAAGACAATAACCCCCATAGTAACCTTGGTAGTAATAAACTGGCTTCCAGCCTGCACCAGGTCTATGGAAAGGTTATTACTCCAAAACATACAAATGTTGAGGTTGGAAGGGTCGGCATGCAAGGACCCTTGAATTATGATTTTTCAGGAAAAGTCATTGTTCATGGAAAAGCTTTGTTTGTGCTAAATAATAGCCACAATGTCGACCTTCTGCTTGCAAATTTATGAGGTGAGGTAATCTATTTTCTCCCAGTCCCCAAGACCCCAATAATTACATATCAGGATTAGAGTAATTGTTAGGATAGAGTTTTGGATCTAGCTCTATAACAAAAGTCCTTCTTGAAATGGGTGGGCATGCTCTTCTTGAGGCTTCTGGATTTTGAGTGGGTACAGACTCTGAACGTAAAGGTAGATAGCTTGGGGGAGGGAGAGGCAGGGGCAGAAAGAGAGGAAGTAGTCTAATTATATACCTCACCCGAAGGGACCCTAATAGGACCAGGATTATTGGGGATAGGGGCATCTAGGATTGTGAAGGGAGTAAGCAGAGGCCAGTGGTTTGGAGCAGGGTAGGGCACCCACTTGGATTGACACTCTGAAGGGGTAGAGTCTCGACTTGAGGATGGACTCGAACATTAAGGGTGATACATGGTAAGGCTTGAGGAGGAGAGGGTAGGGCCAGCTTACCTAGAGAGGAGGGAGGAAAGAGGTTTCAAATCACTTGAGGGATAAAACCCTGAGGAACCAGAGAGCCAGGAATGAAGGGAGGAACTCAACTCAAGCGGAGGCCAGACAAACACCTTGGGAGGGTGAAGAACATATTCACATAGAAATCCATGGTGACATCGAACTAAAGAGAAGACGAAAAAAATGGGATGGGTGCCATAGAGGATGGAGGAGGAAACTCCAAGGCATCTGAAGGCTCAGAGTATGGAAGTGAAGTCGAATCGGGAAAATTACTTGGGTTATCTTTAAGCCATGAGATCTTGAGACAGCGGAAGCCTCCCAGACTACGACCTCTGCACACCTGGATAGAGTGTCCCTACCACAGGATGTGGGAAAAGAATCTAGGTAAGATAGGATATGAAATATCATGACTCTATATGAAATATTATATTACCCAAATATGAATCTTTTTCGAAAGGGGAAGGAATAGATCATGCTCCACACACATTCAAGCCACTGATGCATCCTCGTAGCTGTGGGTCTTAGTATACAAGCAGAGAAAACTTTCAAGGGAATCACCGAAAGCTTGTAGAAATCCACCATTCAGGAATGGGAGAGGAAGTATCAGGAGGTCAATCCACACCATAGGCATAGGGCTCCCCTTTCCCCGGTGGGCGTCCAATATCCATCGTGAGAGGTATTTTGGGTTAGTATTTTCCTTTGGTAAAGTTTTATTATAACAATAGATTTTATTAAAGTATTCCAATGGAATCTTATGAAGAATTATAAGGAAATAGATGTCATACTCTAACTTGTTAGGATGAATTTGGTGAAGGTAAACTTATAAGACCAGAGCATATTGAAGAGAAAACAAAAAAAGTAAATATTTCTCAAGATAACAATAAATAAAATCAGAGTTGGAAAACAATTTATGCCGATAATCAGCAGAAGGATTTTGAATCCCAAGTAGGAGATAATGTTTTATTAAGAGTACCTCTATATAAGGGTTTCATAAGGTTTTGTAATAATGGAAAATAAATCCTCGGTTATATCAAAACCTTTGAAATATTTGAAATTATTTTAATTGTGGCTTACTAGTTGGAAATTTCACCAAGTCTCTCAAAAGTACATGATGTTTTTCATATATTATTATTAAGAAAGTACATCCCAGACCCAACGAATATGCTCACCTATGATGCAATAGAATTTTGAATTGATCTATATTGTTATTAAGAAGCCATCTAAATTCTTAATACTAGGGAAAAATATTGAGGAATCTCACTACTCATCCGTTAAAGGTACTTTAGAGAAATCAAAAAATATAGGAAGTAATGTGGGAATAAGGGAGGTTTTGAAGTATATCTACCCTCATTTATATATAATTTACTACCCATGAAATTTTTAGGATGTAGTTTTTATATGAGGGAAGAATATATCACCCTAAGAAATTATTATTTATTTCCATTTAAATAAATTAAATCTCTTTGATAGCTTACAATGCACTCAACCCAAGGTTTAAACAAAAATACACTATTAAAATATTGTTTAAACATGACCATTATAACATATCCATTATGTTTGAAGGTATGAATAGTGATAAATAAATTATAGAATTTATATGGTTTAGACATGTATAAAATAAATTAAATGGATACATATATATTATAAATAATATAATAATCATTTTAAATAAAAATAAATGTTTCCTGAAAAAATATTTTTTTAATGAAAATTGGTTCATCCCTTCTTCTGTACTTGTTAAAAAATTAAAATTTAAAAATTTTAGAAAATTTATTTCTTAAAATTAATTTTTTAAATATTCATTTAAAAATTATCATAGGTTGAATTTCAATTTTTTTCCTAATAATATTCATTTTTTGATGAATAATAAAAAATAGTAATTTTTATTTGAAAATTACCTTTTCATTTAAATTATTTACACAATTAAATTATATTTTATAATGTATTTTAAGTAAAATAAGTTCAATTATATTATAATAAATAAAATTTAGGTTATTTTAATCAATTTCATATTTAATTTTTATATTAATACTTTTTATAATTATGAGAATTTTCTCATTGGAAACCCACTTTTCCAATGTATCTGTGGGTATAATTTTAAACTGGATTCTCCCACTTATGAGAATTGAATTTATAAAAATTGATTATATATTTGGAATCAAAATAATAAATATTTTATAATAAGTTCAACTTATTTTTTAACCCTCATGAATAGTAAAACCAGTAAAAATTAATTATCGTGGTTAAAGTATAAACTAGTTTACCAGGAGATTAAAATAGGATAATAATGGTAAAAAATAACTTACCAACTAGTCCAAAACCAATTTTATAGAAATATTGAGACCTTATAACCTATAACAGTAGATAATGACCTAATTTTGAGGATTTTTACAAGATAAAAATGTGGTTTTAATTGATTCTTGTCCAAAATTCCAAGTGTGTCCTCTCCCCCACTTATAAAAGGTCACCCCCTCTCTACCCCTCGTCACACTCCCAAATACATTTGTATTAGAACATACCTAACTAAATAACTTCAATATTCATCTAAAAATATCCTATAGGCCTATTTTTTATCCTAAATCTATCCTAGGAAGACTTTTGATGCACACCTAAATAGGTTTTCCGAAGAAGAGGTAACATTCTTGAACAAGCATTTTTATTTTTTTTCTTCTACCACCTATTTAAAATATTATTAAACAATTATTATATACTAACATAAATACCTTTAATATATTTAGATATTATTATGTTAATATCAAGACCTATATTACTTACATATTCCATCAAAAGGGTAATTGAATCCATTGATCGGGTCTACGGTGGACTACCGCCACACAAACTGATATAATTATTTTTCCATAGAAACCTTTCAAGGATAGATATAATGATGTACTTAACAAATTTATATGATATATATGATATTATTATAATTATATACTTATAATATCACATATACATTCTTACTTTTCATTCCTTTTAAAATGTGATAATGTCACTCATGTTTACGGTGGACTACCACCTCGCGAATCGATGTGATTCATTTTTCACATAAAATTTAAATAGAATGTAATAAGGATAAATTTAATAAATATATATGATATATAATAAATGTTATAATTTATATAAGATTAATTTATCACCAAATTCATTAACCTTTCACTCATTAAAGGAATGATATAGTCGCACGTGCGTACGTACGGCATACCATGTCGATGAAGTGATGTGATTCATTTTCCATATTCAACATTTAAGAATGATTAAAAAATGCATATAATTAGTAGATATGATATTTATAACATTAATATCATTATTTATATGATGTAAATATATAAAATGTTAAACTACATGAACTTTCATGACAAAACACGCATAAGAACACAAGTCAATTAACACATAAAATACTGAAAATAATGAAATTTTATTAAGAAATTGGTGGTAAAATGTTATAAGAATATCATTTATGTAATTATAAATATTAATATGACTATTTTATAAATTAATAACTTTATTAAAACCACTATATATGGTGTTAAAGTACGTTCAACCAAAAGAAAGCGTGAGATAAGGGACTTTGTATCAATTTCCTTTCATTGAGGCATATTGTAATGTTATGCACATAATTTCTTTTATATGGTGTATATACTAACACCTTTACATGTACTATCACGAATCATTTACACTTAAATGTATTTTAGGTTTCAATTTGAATTATTTCATTTATGGGTATCTGACTTGAAAATTACTAAGTGGTAAAGAATTTCAAAACTCAATTTCTTTTCATTGGGTTATATAATATTACTTATTCAATATATTTGATATTATTAGATTATGCATGAAATGAATTTTTTATATGTAATGTTTTATTTAAACTTTTTTTTGTATTTACATCTAATACACATAATAAATTCATTAATTAATCATCACTTCAATGTTATGATCATTGTAAGGGATTTCGTCTCAATTTTCATTTCATTGAGACATATTTTTTAATATGCACCTATTCAATTTTATGTGGTGTATATAGTACCCCATTGATTTATTTAAAATGAATAAATATTTTTCATCGTTAATGGTGTTTTTTCAAGTTTATTCTTAAATGGGTTTCTATTTAAAAGTTACCAAAGCGGTAAAAATTATTTTACAATATCAACTTCTTTTTTTATTATTAGATTTATCTATAAAAATCACTTTTTTATAAAAACAATTCATTAGAAATTAAATTTATATTGAATATAAATATTATTTTACGATGTATATAATTATTACCTAAATTGTATATGATTTTTACATATGGAGTTTACTTGGAATGTTATTTGATAAACTGGGGAATTATTGATAAATTTTCATCCCTACTCAATATAGATATTTGATGATAAGGAATATTCATTGGTGAATTAAATAAATTATTTGATATATGAGGAATTATTTGTATAATAGGTTATGGTGGAACTGATTATAAATATCCCATTGATGAAAAAATAGGCTTCATGATCCAAATTAGTTGTCCAAGTGAGATGGTTATTTACTCAGTAGTTTTAAAATAGCTTGTGAAAGGACTTGATAGTAGTAGTATCAGGATTCTTGAGACCATAAACTCTGATAATTAAATTTTATCTTCATTGATAATTAATTTTTTATTATTTTCCATGATATTTTCTCAATGTTATTATCTCTCGATTCATTTCATTCCAATTTTATTTATTAAATTACTTGTGCTTTTAGTTATTTACATTACCATGTTAATTATGACTTACCCAACTATGAGAGTAAATTTATTGATTAAATGGAATGTTTTTTCATTATTTTAACTTTAAATATTGATTATGCTTTGTGGATTCCTGATAGCTACTGTTGTATGTAACCCTTACTAAGAATTTGAGTTCATCCTTTTTTGTTTTCCTTTACCCAAGCTATGATGATGAATCTTTTGATTGTGTTTCAAGGCTATTGGGAGTTTTATTTTGTTAAATTTTATTTTCTTTTCCAAATGTAAAATGGGTATCATTTATTAAGCTAGTTCTCCAAAACTGTTAAAATTTTTGGTCCTTTGGGATTTAATCCATAATATCTATGCCAATTTAATAATATAGGCACCGACTCTCGGTTTCTAGAGTCAAGGTTGTTACATTTTGGGTCACCTAGTCCTTCAATTAATCTATTTAGTTAACAAAAATAACTATGTGATTATTGTATTAGTGAAGGGTATATAGTACAAGGGTCCATGAGACCCAATTTTAACAAAAACAAACTTGAATGAACACATATCTATTTCAATCCCTAGCGTATCAACTTTAAAATTTATGATCCTAGAATTACTCTCAATTAATTATAAAACCAAACTTGTTTCCTTTTCTCTCTTTATCACCCTTAAAAATATTAATCAATTACATTCTTAATTACTAAAATAAACGTAGATCATTTCTAAAAATCCTTTTGTGTTCGACACTCAAACTTACTAAGTACTTTATTTATGTAGTTAGGCTATTCAAGTTTTATAAATTATTAAATATTTGTAGATTTGTAGTATTTTAACTTCACCTAGAAGGATTTAACATTTTTGGTGCCTTTTCCAAGGATGGTAGTGGATATGCCAAAGTTTTTTTGTAATAGTAGTGGTTTTTTAAATTTTAATTCCATCTTTTACATGTGGTCTTTTCAGGTTGTTGTTTAGGGTAATAATCCATTGTATGACTACTCCACTCTTGGGAAAGAAAAAGTAAATGTGATTTCATAAAACTCAGAGCTCAAGAGAACTTTATGACAACAGAGAAAAGAAAATTAAGAGGATTATCAAGAATAATATGTTATGGATGGATAAGTGCAATGACCACCATCAAATATATGCACACTTAGGAACTAAGAAAGACCACCATGATTGGGCATTCATCCCAGTATTCAGGTACCCCTGGTTATCTCTCCATAATTATAAATAAATCCATCCATGATCCATATCATATAAAACTAAATTTAGTTTTATGGGCTATCACCCAAGGATCCAAACACTCATATAGGGAGTTTCCTTAAACAATGAGATACATTTAAATTTAATAATGTCTCCACTAATGTCGTAAGTTTGAGGTAGTTTATATTATCTATAAAGTAAAAAATAAGGGATGAGATTCAAATCCTCCCTTCTTATTTCATCACAACATGGGATGAGTTGGTGAGGAAATTTAAAAGCTGATTATTACCATAATTAAAATTAATTAAAATTTTAGTACACATTTTTTTTAAATCAGTTTTATAATGAGTCTCTTTATAGTACTTGGTTGAGATTTAAACACTTAACTTTCCAATTGGATCATCATGGTAGTAAAATTTGGCTACTAATTAATATATTATCTAAAGGTTTATCATAGTAAAATAGGTTGATCATTAACGTATCATCTGGATGATCATTGATGAGGAAGTCATGTGAGGATAGATACAACCTTTTAGACGATATGGTCAGTAATATATTCCCATTAAAGATAGAAGCTACCAAAATATTTGGTGAAAACATGGTGGATAATATTTGGATAGCATCCTTGTAACGACCCAAATCTGGAGCCCCTACACTGCTGTACCATACTCGGTTCTCCACATGACCTCAAGCGCATTTCCCCAAATGGCAGAGGATTCCGACTAGCAGCGAGGGAATTGGTGAGTCGATGGGGAAACTATGCCCTCATTCGGTAAAGTATACAGTGAAAAAAACAACAGTCAATAGAGGAAGTAGTAACAACATGCATAACAACAGAAACCAGACAGCAGAAGCAATGAATACATATAGTAATGATGATAATGATGCAGTAGGTACAAGTATCTAAGGAAAAAATGAACACAACAACATGTTGAAATACAAATGAAACCAAGTGCAAAAGAAAACAAAATAAACTCCTCAGCATCGCGAGCCACGACTCGGTCCCATGCTCTCCAGCTCCCGTGCAATCAAGAACAAGAAGTAGAAGTGTGATTTCCATTATCTATACCTGCAATCACATAGTCTGATTGGGCCCAAAAGCATGGCCCAAACAGGGTGTGAGATACAATCCCAGTAGGAAATCACCCAAATATTGGTGCCTAACAGTCAATGAATACATGGCAGTAATAAAACAAGAAGCAGTAAACAGAAAAGCACAAGCAGCTACAATCCACAATTCTAACAAACAAAGTACACAAGTAAACAACAAACAACAATAAAGAAAACAGGTAACCCTATGGGTAGTTCTCATAGCCTAACCCCTATGGTTCAACCTATAAGTACTAGCAACTCTCTAAAAGGCACACACAGTCTCACCCCTTTGGTTCAGCTATGAAATTAATAATAGACTCTCTGGGGAATCACTCACCATCAATTCCCCCTATAGTCTCGTATCATGCTAAAGGCTCTCTAGGGAAGCACTCAACGTCTATTCACCCTGTGGCCTGCATCGTGAAACTACAGACTCTCTGAGGAAGCACCCAACGTTGATTCCCCCTATAGTCTCGCATCGTAATTAAAAGACACTCTGGAGAAGCCCTTCCGTCAATTCTCTCTTTGGTTTATTACTCTAAGTTCTCACAATCCTGAGTGCAAGATTAAACATGATCGGTGTGAGTATATCATCCAAGTAAACCTCAAGAACTACTTGGCTATCATTCTAAGGCTCAAAAGAAATAATAAAACAACAGTTCCACTATCATACAACAAGTCATAGCAACTGTCAACGCTAAAAAACACAACAAGCATGGAAAATCAACCTAAGTACAAAATAAATTACTCTACTCACAAGAAATAACCTCTACTAAAGCAATCAAGCAAAGCAGGAAAACAACAGGGGAAAAACAGGAAACACGCAACACCACATTCAAGGGTATTGGTGGAATTTGCACACAATATTCATCAACTTTCTAGGAAAAGGCACAAACAACCTACCTCGATCCTAGGAGATCGATATATGTGAACCATGATGATAGATTCCCCTTAAAATGATGTAGATCTAAGAAAACGCACAAAATGCTCAACCTACGGTATCTTGAAAACAAGGAGGAGTCAAGAAACAAGGCTCAATTAGAAGGAAGAACTCACTGATGCACTTCCAACGGAATCGACCATGCTCGAATCGGAGAACGGACGGCGAGGCGGGATTTCATTGAATATTCGGTCATATGGTCACTCTTAGACGGATGGAATCTCAAGAGAAAGATGAATTCGTGGGTTAGGCGCGACCCCGGTCCATTTAATAAAAATAAATAAATTACACGGTGTGTACTTCTTGAGTACATGGCGTGTACTTCAATTTTACGTACTCCAAATTAACTGGACTCCACCTCACCCTTACACACCGTGTGTGTGGCCCGGACATGGCCAGCACACGTCTTCGAGCGGAAAAAGGAGTACACGGCGTGTACTTCAAAAATTTCCAAAAAATTCATTTTTCTCAAAAACTCCAGAAAAAGGGAAAACTTACCTGAAAAGAAGATCTGGGTTCTTGAAAAGTTTCCCCCTTAATGAAATTTGTCCCTGAATTTCCCTAACGAGGCGGAGAAGGAGAAACATTGAACAGCTCCGGCCACTGCAATCGTACATCAGTCTCCCTCTCCCATGTCTTGTCCTGTACTCGCCCATGCTGTCATAACACTCGTACTAGAGGAACAGACTGCCCACGGAGAACCTTCGTACTGCGATCGACAATCTGGATAGGATGCTCCTTGAACAACGCATCCGCTTCAAGCTCAACTTCCTCAGGCTGAAAGACATGAGATAGTTTTGAAAAGTAACGTCGAAGCTGAAAGACGTGGAAGACGCTGTGCATGGCTCGATACTGCTGAGGTAGCTGCAACCGATAGGCGACCGGACCAACTCTCTCCAATACCTCAAATGGCCCAACGTACCCCAGTGAATGCTTACCCTATCTCTGAATACACTTGCGTCCCAACCTCGGTGCAACATGCAGGAAAACCTGATCACCGACCTCGAACTCCAGAGGTCATCTCCATTGATCAGCATAAGACTTCTGCTGAGACTGTGTTGTAGCCATCCTCTTTCGAATCAGCTCTATCTGCTCTGAAGTCTCCTGTACAAGACGAGGTCCCAGCAAAGCTGCCTCTCCTGCCTCTAGCCCGCATTAGGGTGATCGGCATTGCCTACCATACAAAGCCTCGTATGGTTCCATATGAATGGTCGCCTGAAAACTGTTTTTGTAGGCGAACACCACAAGAGGAATATGCTTCTCCCAATAACCACCAAAGTCTAGAATGCATGCTCGGATCATAACCTCAAGCACCTGGATCTTGCGCTCGGACTGGCCATCAGTCTAGGGATGGTATGTTGTACTCAAAAGTACCTGTGTACCCAAGGCCTTCTGAAGTCCCTGCCAGAACCGAGAGGTAAAGCACGCATCTCTGTCTGAAACAATAGAGCATGGAACTCTATGCAGAAGAATAATATCTCTGATGTAAAGTCATCCCAGATCATCGACACTGAAGGTATCCTTGATTGGCAAGAAGTGAGCAACCTCCATAATCCTGTCAACAACAACCTAAACAGCATCGTTTCTATGAGGCGATCTCGGAAACCCAGTCATGAAGTCCATCGCAACATCGTTCCACTTCCACTCCAGAATGGGTAACTACTGTAAGAGCCCTGCAGGTCGCTGATGCTCTGCTTTCACCTGCTGACAAGTATAACATCTCTTGACAAAACCAGCAACATCCTTTTTCATACCCGGCCACCAGTACTGGCGATGAAGGTCCTGATACATCTTGGTGACGCCAGGATGAACTGCCCAAATAGAGGAATGGAAATCCCGCATCATCTCCTCGCGGATGTCTTTTGGCACCCATACGCATTCCTGGAAATGAAAGATCTCATCCTCACCCACTGTCCATCCAGGAAGAGGGTCCTCTCCTGACACACTCTCCCGTAGGACTAATACTTCTGAGTTTGATAGCTGCCTCATCCGTACCCGATCAAACAGCATAGAGGTAATAGCTACAGAAGATAGAAAAGTACGTCCCCGTCTGTTGTGCACCTCCAGATGCATCTCAAAGAACAGAGCCATCAACTGCCACTCACTACTGGCCTCCTGAACTTCTTGAATCTGAGTTCTCCTATTCAATGCATCTACCACGGCGTTTCCCTTTCCCAGCGTATAGGAAAGCTTGAAATCAAAAAACTGAAGATACTCAACCCACTTGCACTGTCTCAGACTCAGATCACACTGAGTGAAGATATACTTGAGACTCTTGTGGTCAGTGAAGACCAGAAAGTGCTCTCCCAGAAGATAGTGTCTCCAACAGCGTAAGGCATGAACAATAGATGCCAACTCCAAATCGTGTGTCGGGTAGTTCCTCTCATGTGGCCTCAACTGCCGAGACCCATACGCAATGACTCCATCTCCCTGCATAAGCACAGCTCCTAGCCCGATACCTGAAGCATCACAATAAATAGTGTAGCTCTTTCCTGGATTTGGCAAGACTAGTATCGATGCTGACGTCAACCTCCCTTTCATCTCTTGAAAGGCTGACTCACAAGAATCTGACCATAAGAACATCACCCCCTTCTTGGTCAGACCTGTCAAAGGTGCTTCTAAATGAGAAATGTCCCTAATAAAGCGTCGGTAGTATCCAGCCAGCCCTAGGAAGCTCCATAACTCAAAGACATTCTTTGGCTGCTCCCAGTAAACTACACCTCTCACTTTCTCTGGGTCCACTGACACTCCTACCTCTGTGATGACGTGACCTAAGAAGTGAATCTGATCCATCCAGAAGTGGCACTTCGAGAGTTTAGCATAAATTCGATGCTCTCTCAGTGTACTCAGAACGATCTCAAGATGTGTGGCATGGTCGTGTCGAGTGTGAGAGTACACCAATATATTTTCCACGAAGATCACAATGAAGGATTCAAAGTAAGGATGGAACACTCGGTTCATTAGTTCCATGAAAATTGTAGGTGCGTTCGTGAGACCGAACGGCATGACTGTATACTCGTATAGACCATATCTGCTCCTGAAGGCTATCAGAGGTATATTTGATGGTCTAATGCACAAATGATGATAATTGGACCTCAAGTCGATCTTTGATAACACATGGGCTCCTCGAAGCTGATAAAAAATGTCATCTATCTGTGGAAAGGGATATCGGTTCTTGAACATCAACTGGTTCAACTTCCGGTAATCCACACAAATCCGAAGGGTACCGTCTGCCTTTATCGCAAATAGAACAGGCAAACCCCAAGGAGAAGTACTTGGTCGGATGAAACCCTTAGCCTGTATCTCCTACAACTACTTCTTGATCTCTTGTAACTCAGGTGTGGCCATCCTATAGGGAGGAATAGACACCGGTGCCACTCCTGGCACGAACTCAATAGAGAAGTCTACCTCACGCTCTGGAGGAAAACCTGAAAATTCCTCTGGAAAGATGTCCCAGAAATGATCCACCACTGGAGGAAAGTCCAACTGTGGAGTCCCCTGGTCATCCAGATAAAGACTAGCAATCTGGCATGTCACCCTTCCTAGCCCAAGATGCTCGAGTCCCGCCCGACTCACCTGAATGTCCCATTCGCCTCTATGAATAAAAGATTCACCCCTGGTTAGATGAAACTGACTCTACAGCGATAACATTCAACGACTTCCTGGAAGGGAATCAACCAGTCCATGCCAAGGATGACATCATATCTGGTCATCTCTACGACATAGAGATCCCGTAAAAAGTGATATCCTGTAACCTCGAGAGGTCACTCTCCACACTGGCGTACACTAGATGTCCTCGTTCCCAAAGGTGTGTCTAGTGTCAACGAGTCAGCAGAAGAAAAGACGCAGATTCCAAGGCTCTCCATAATAGCAACAGAGATAAATCATTGTGTAGAACCAGTATTGAAAAGGGATAATGATAAAACTGAGGCTACTAAAATCGTACCTTGAACAGTAGAAGGGTCGGGATCCTTCTCTTGATAAGTCTTCTCCACGGTGAAAAATTGGCATGTATAGTGGCCCTACGCCCCTGCCTGACCACTCTGAGCTGAACCACCCTGCTGCTGCTGAGGAACTAGTGGCTGACCACCATGGCCTCAACCTCCACCTCGGCTCGAACGACCAGAAGAACTCCAGTATTCCGACTAGTGCAAAACTGGTGGGGCTGCTCCGGAATGAGGAGTCATGGAAGAACCCCAATCACCAGCTGCTGGTGAGAAAACCAGACAAAAATGCTGAAGGTAACCCATCTTTCCGCAATATCGGCACTCCATGGGGTCTCTCTGGCACTGCAGCCTCATGTGCCCTGTCCGGCCACACTGGTAGCATGTCACCTGGCTGCCTGATGATGTGTCTCGCTTCCTTGAATCACCGCGTGTAGGCTCTCTATGGTGCTTCTTGCTGTCATCTAGAGGAAAACTAGCTCTGGAAGTAGAACTGCCCTGGCTCGTAGTTCTAGAGTCTCTCATATTGTGCTCCTCAATCAGTGCCTGGTTGACGATGGAAGTAATGGAAGTCAGCTAGAAGACATTCACCTGCGAGCGGATCTCCCGCCTGAGACCATCCTCAAACTTCCTTGCCAAGAACACCTCGTTCCCATCCCAGAGGGGTGTGAAGCATTGTAGCTCGGTGAAACAAGAAAAATACTTCATGATAGAAATAGTACCCTTCTCTAAGCTCATGAACTCCTGGGCTCGGTCGTCCCTCAGGGTCTCCGGGTAGAATTATTCATAGAACACATGCTGGAACTCCTCCCAAGCCATAGCCTACTGCTAACCCGCCTGTGAGATCACATCCCACCACTTAGTGGCGGAGTCTCGGAGCATGTAGATGGAGGGCTTGACCCGCCTCTCTTGAGGCGTCTCTAGATGCTTGAAGATCGTCAGCATGGCTTCCAGCCATGACTCTACAGCCTGAGGTCCTCCTTCCCTCTAGAATGTTGGGGGATGTTGCTGCTGGAAAACCCTCGTCAAGTCTTCCATAGACGTGGCTGGAGGCGGTGCTCCCTGGAAGGCCTGCATCATCCTCATGAAACCTTCCCTGAACTGAGCATTCGCGCTTGCAACTGGTATGACCGCCGGTGCCAAGGCTGGCCCGACTGGAGGATCGGCAAGAAGTCCCTGGTCAGCCCAGTCTGGCATCTGATCACTTCCTGATGACAGACGTATGACCGGAGGAAGTCTCAGAGGCATAGCTCTGAAAGATCAAAAATAAACCTTGGATCAGAAAAACAAGGATAGAGAACAGAAGAGTACTAAACGGGAACAGGGGAAGAAAACACAAAAGATTACAAAACATGAATACACGGCGTGTATAAAAACTACATGGCGTGTCTTCTTAAACCACTGACATGGGCTTGTACTCCTTCCCTACAAGTCATGTACACCTTAGAATACACGGCGTGTGGACCTCAACACACGACGTGTTCTTGAAAACGGTTCCCCTTCCCGAGTCCCCGTACATGTCTAACCCGCACCGTCCGACTCAACCCAAGACTACACAACATGTTTGAAACAAACACGGTGTGTACTAGACAAGGATTCAGCGGCCCGTGTTGTTAAGCACACAACCATCTACTTGGGAGAACCTTACATGGCGTGCTCCGCACAAACACGGCGTGTATAGGCGAAGGTGACACCATCCCGTGTTGTTCGTGACATGGCTGGGTACCTGGACACGACTACACAGCGTGTTCTGAACAAACACGGTGTGTGGAAAAGAAGGTAAAGTCAGCCCGTGTTGTTCGTGACACGGATGGGTACCTGGACAGGACAACACAGTGTGTTCCCCATGGACACGGCGTGTTCTACCCGAGCTTCTCCGACTCGTGTTGTTGGTGACACGTCCAGGTACACGGCTCTAAACTTACAAGGCGTTTAGCTACCGTACACGGTGTGGTCCCAAAGTTACTTTCACGACACCGTGTTCTGCCCACACGGTCAGCGACATGGCCTGAAAACTACACGGCGTGTATCCAAAAAGTACACGCCGTGTATTCTGGGATTTTCTGGGCAGTAACTCAGAAACTGCACAGAATCCCAGAAACACAAAAAAAGGAAAAGAGGTGCCAAATTCCGATCCGTGAGGACCCATACTCCCCACGAATCAAAATTTGGCGTTCATTTCTATGCAAAGAACAAAAAAACTATTTTTCTAACATAACTGTATTGAATCTATCAAGCATCTATCACAACATCATGCATAATCTACATGGAGTCTATTACAATAGCATTCAATCACTAATGCACCCTAGATGGCATGGCAAGAATGCATGGCATGTGATTCCTACAATTTTCTATAAGATGAATGAGACGGCATACCCTCATCTCATCGAGTTGTGGAAGAAATAGAACCTAAGTATCAAAAAAATAATAGCACAAGTCAGGTGAATCAATCTAGGTGAAATCAGATCAACCAGAAAATCTCAAAACCAGAAAAATTGAAATGAACGAGGTAGTATGGATTTTCCCTTTACATGGGTTAGCTACTCCCAAGCACATCTTAATACCATGTACCGAATACGTCCTATCCCTGGCTAGAGTCTCCAAACAGTAAAGAAAGAGAAAATAACTCCTCTGATACCACTTTGTAACAACCTGAATCCGGAGCCCCTCCACTTGTGCCCCTTACCCGGTTCACTACATGACCTCAAGCACATTTCCCCAAACGCCAGAGGCTACCGACTAGCAGCGAGGGCCTTGGTGAGTCGGTGGGGAAACTATGCCCTCATTAGGTAAAGTATACAGTGGAAAAACAACGGTCAATAGCGGAAGTAGTAACAACATGCATAACAACAGAAACCAGACAGCGAAAGCAATGAATACATATAGTAATGATGATAATGATGCAGCAGGTACAAGTATCTAAGGAAAAAAACAAACACGACAACATGATGAAATACAACAGAAACCAATTGCAAAAGAAAACAACGTAAACTCTTCAGCATCACGATCCATGGCTCGGTCTCATGCTCTCCATCTCCAGTGCAATCAAGAACCTTAAGTAGAAGGGTGCTTGCCCTTATCTATACATGCAATCACATTGTCTATTTGGGCCCAAAATCATGGACCAAATAGGTTGTGAGATACAATCCCAGGAGGCAATCACCCAAAGATTTGTGCCTAACAGACAATGAATACATGGCAGTAATAAAACAAGAAGTAGTAAACAAAAAAGCACAAGTACCTACATTCCACAGTTCTAACAAACAAAGTACACAAGTAAACAGCTAGCAACAATAAAGAAAATAGGTAACCCTCTAGGTAGTTCTCACAGCCTAACCCCTATGATTCAACCTATAAGTACTAGGAACCCTCTATGAGGCACACACAGTCTCACCCCTTTGGTTCATCTATGAAATTAATAATAGACTCTCTGGGGAAGAACTCACCATCAATTCCCCCTATATTCTCGTATCATGTTAAAGGCTCTATGTGGAAGCACTCAACATCTATTCCCCCTTGTGGCCCACGTCGTGGAACTATAGACTCTCTGAGGAAGCACTCAATGTTAATTCCCCCTATGGTCTCGCATTGTAATTAAAAGACACTCTGGAGAATCCCTTCCATCAGTTCTCCCTTTGGTCTATTACTCTAGGTTCTCAGAGTCCTGAGTGAAAGATTAAACATGCTCGACATGCGTACATCGTCCAAGTAAACCTCAAGAACTACTTGGCTATAATTCTAATGCTCAACAGCAATAATAAAACAACAGTTCCACTATCCTACAACTAGGCATAGAAACTGGAAACGCTAAACAGCACAACAAGCATGGAAAAGCAACCTGAGCACAAAATAAATTACTCTACTCATAATCAATAACCTCTACTAAAGCATTCAGGCAAATCAGGCAAACAGAAGGGGAAAAACAGGAAACACGCAACACCCCGTTCAAGGGTATTGGTGTAATTTGTACACAATATTCATCAACTTTCTATAGAAAGGCACAAACCACCTACCTCAATCCTAGGAGATCGATATATGTGAACCACGATGATAGATTCCCCTTAGAACGACATAGATATGAGAAAACTCACAAAATGATCAACCTACGATATCTTCAAAACAAGGAGGAATCAAGAAACAAGGCTCAAGCAGAAGTAAGAACTCACCGCTGCGCTTCCAATGCAATCAACCATGCTCAAATCGGAGAATGGACGGCGAGGAAGGAGTTTTTGAAGATCTGGTCATACGGTCACTCTCAGACGGACGGAATCTGGAGAAGAAGATGAATTCGGGGGTTAGGCGCGACCCCGGTCCGTTTAATGAAAAAAAAGTACACGACATGTACTTCTTGAGTATACGGCGAGTACTTCAGTTTTCTATACTCTAAATTAACCGGCCTCCACCTCACCCTTACACACCGTGTGTGTGGCCTGGACATGGCCAGCACATGGCTTCAAGCGTAAAAGGGAGTACACGGCGTGTACTCAGAATGTACATGGCGTTTACTTCAAAAATTTCCAAAAAATTCATTTTTCTCAAAAACTCCAGAAAAAGGAAAAATGTACCAGAAAAAACGATTCGGGTTCTTACAATCCCAAATAGAATTCGTGACTAGAAATATAGATGTGATGATATATCACTATGATCCCCAAGTTATGTATATTTAATATAAAAATTACATTGATTATAATAGGAAGAAAAAATATTAGGGGTACAAGAAACAAAAACCACAAGATAATGAGTACCAACTCAGGCCACATGGATTCCAACAATACACACCTCAAATTCCTTCAATTTTAAACAAGGTATACTCCATAAAAGTGATTATGGACATATTCATGACCAAAAATAGAGATTTAGACAAACAAAAAAAGGAAGAATCAATTAAATGAAAGGATACATTTATAAATATAGATATTAAATTAGGTAAAATTTTTTATCATCTTAAATAATGTCCTAGAGGATTTTTAGAAGGAAAATACTAACCACAACCATGAGTATATTTGAAATTTATAGCTTTAAAAAGAGGAAATGTTAGTAAAGATGAACCAAAACCAAGCAGAAGACAATAATAATATCATGCTCAAAAAGATTTTGAAGAGTGGGAAAATAAAGAGAATTATAAATCTAAATAAGAACAAGAATGGGTGGAACATCAATCATCATACAATGCCTATTTTCCATTCTCAGATTGAATGAAATATGATAATCTAGAATCACAAAGAGAAAAATTTATTGAACAATGTAAAAAATATTCAATTTAATATTCCATTTGAATAAGTCCATGTAAAAATTGCATCATACTCAATGATCTGGAATTAACTATTAAAAACAAAGGAAAACTAAAGGAGAATAGAACAATAGTGCTCACAAGAGAATGATCTATTGGTAAATCAAAGGAAGAAGCCAAAAAGTAACAAGACCTATGAAGTTTCTAAGTTCCTATTTACATTGGTTCTTATAAATTTATAGAATCTTTATGTGATTTAGGTGTGAATTTTTATATAATAGAATACACTAGTTTCATAATATTGGGATGTGAGGGTCGAAATACCACAAGTGTTTCACTTCAATTAGCTTATTAAAAAGTGAAATTTCCATGATGTTTAATCAAAGATATTTTGATTAATGTTGACAAGTTCCTCATCCCTATGAAATTATTAATGCTTGATATAGAAACGAAGTGGGAACCTCATATTCTTGAAATCTTTTTTCTAGAAACTAGAAGAGTGTTGATAGACATATAAAGTTGTGTGATATATTTGAGAGTGGGAAGTGATCTATTTATTTCAATATACTCCCTGAAAAAATAACTTCAACATAAAGGATGATGAATTTAGAGATGATAAAATTTATGAAGTTAAAGAGGTTTCCATTTTATAATAACTTCAATAGAAATATACTATTCGTGGGGATAAAATAAGAGCAAAAGATGAGAAGAAATGTGGAAATCATAGAGATAAAAGAATCGATGATGGAGAGATAACTACTACATGAAAATTTAAATAATGAAAATTGGTTTGGCTAATAAATGATATGAATCTTGGATATTATAGTCTAAAAATGTATTGGTTGATTGGCAGGACATTGGCCATAAATATTATACCCCATGGTAGAATGAATCTGTTTTTTGAAGAAGGAGGCCCATATACATGGATAGAGTTCATCTAAGTCTATTTTTTAACCCCTACCAGGTATAATATTTTCAATAATATAGCACCTAATACGAAAGTTATAACTTTGAGGAAATGTAATTAAAAAATTTATTCTGAGGGAAAATATGAGTTTTCAGGATTTTTAATTTTATAATTTTTAAATTTGTAAAATTTTCTAATTCTGTTTACAATTCTTTGAAGAAATTCATGTACTTTTACTTGTGTGATTTAATTGTTCATGTATATCAAGGAACTAGAAGGAAGAATGACAATGAGATGAATTATATTTTTATATCATGAAAAAAACCATTCACATCATGAATCTAGAGAAACAAAACCTCAACTGGACCACCAAAGGGGACTAAGTGTTTGAATTGTGTTATTTTCATTTTTAATCTCCAAATTAATATATAAATTTCCACTACTAATTGAATTTCTGGCCTTGATTCTAACATGAATCAAATAAACTAGGAGACATAAACAACTTTGGATAATTATCATGTCGTGTTTTTTAATTTCTTTGTCAATAAATTTGAATAAGAAAATGGGGAAAAGAATAAGTAGAGATAATGGGTAATTATAGATTTAAAAAATCATGATTTAGTAAGAATTGATAATTTTTGTAAATTAAATTATTCTAAGAATTGTCCAACCATGGATTTTTACATTTGAATTAATTGATTTTATTATTCGTATTCATTTCTATAAGTGATTTCCCAACTATTCATCTCATTCATGTGAAGTTATCTAAGCCCAATATTTTCTCATTATTTCTATATTATATTGTTTTATATTCTTGGGCATGTTATCTTTTATAAATTTCTTGTAATCTTGTCAAATCTATGACCAAAAAGAATAATATTTATTATTATTGAGGAATTTTATTGTTTAACCCATTTCCCTTGGAACTATAATAAAATAATCATTATTTTCCCTATAAAATCAATGAATGAACTATATTAGTAATGATTCATGTTTTAAGCCTAATATATCCTTTCCAACCATACTTTAAGCATGCTTCATAATATTTAAAAAATAAGTGTGGGGATATGTTATACATGGTGGATGTGGATGTACTTTAGTGAGGACATTTTTTTTGGATTTTTTCTTATGATTTTGAAGGAGAGATTATATCATCATTCATTTTACTATATTATTCATCTCTCTTAAAGAAAATATAATATATATAAAATGGGTTTTGTGTTGGGTGGGTCAAAAATCACTATTGTCAGATAGATGTTCATTTAATCATGTGTGTCAAAGTGGTCGATGTGAGATTTTTATTAAGAATAACATAAATGGAAAAAAGAAAGAGGTGGTGATTCATTCATTATTCATACTTGTATTATGTGCCCACTATTATATTAGGAGGATCGGGAGGTGAAATTTTTATCACTTAAATTGTTTTTCATTGATATTATTTCTTTGATATCGTGCACTATAATTTATAGTCCACATCCTTTTTGAGATTTATTTGTTCACATCATTTACAAATCTACCCAAAATCCTTATGTAGATTTTAACATGAATATAAATTCCACATGATTAATTATTCTCTTATCTTTACATGACATATATTACAGATACCATGAAATCCTATGGTAAGTTATATGTACTTGAGGTATGAGAAACTTTCACATAAACTTATTACCATGATAATGTGCATAAAAATTAAATTATGGTAAATTAAAAATGGATATCATATTAATAATTTATTTAAAAATAAATATGGATGAATAAAAATTCATGACTATTTAGAAAGAAGAAATTTAAAATACATGGTAGATATGTTTCTATGAAAATTGAGGAGTTATTTAAATTTTATTGTGCGATAATCAAACATTACTTCCCTATTTAATCAATTAATTTTATTTACATTGAATTTAAATAATTTTAAAGTGAGTGTTCATTGTAATATATTGAGATTTCATCCTTAATGAAAAGTTTAATTCAAGTACAGGGGGATTTGATACTTATATTCCATGTATACGTATTTTTATATTTAATATATTGATCATTGTAAATTAATTTATTAATTTTTCCTATTTAAAATTTATGAATGGGTTTTTTTTATTTATCATAGGATACAATGATGGTTGTAAAATGAAGGAAAATATGATAATTTCATGATATAAATAATTCCCCATGACATCCTAAAAGTGAAGGATCATTCTAGTGGCTCATACTTATAGAATTTGGGGGAAATAGAGGCTTTTCTATGAGAAATTATAAATTCAATATTTGAATCCATTTTAGGGCATTAATGGGATATAGTAAATGAAGAAAGAATGTAAAAATTCATAAAAGGTGGAAGATTTTAGGAATTCATGGGTTTATTACATATTTAATTCTATGAAACTTGTTCGAAAAACCAATAAATTCAATATTTTGATGCTATTTATTGAATACATAAAATGGAATATTCTTCACCCATTCATATCGTAAAATAGTGATTCATGAAATGATAAAATCCATTTAATATGTGAGTTCATTGAAACATAAGATAAATCCATACAGATTCATTCTCTGAAATACAATTAACATGTGAACCCACAATCTACTATGATTTTTACATGCCATAAAAAAAAGAGATTTATATTAATTCATATATATTCTGAAGGAGTAATGTCATTAGAGAGAGGATAAATATGTGGATATAACACAGACAACATAACATATGAAGGAAGGCCATGAATTAGGGCCCCGCTACTGCTACCATTCTTCAATTCTTGGTAACCATATCTTCATTCCTCCCCATGATTAGTATGAGGGGTAATTCCATAATTTCAGGTGATGTGACTGTAGGCGGAAGTGTTTCATAGGGATTATTTTCTATTTTTTATACATGTTTGGGTTGTTTCATCTGTGGTTATTAATTTTAAACCTTTTTTTGTTATACTACATTATCACTATTCTTTTTATTTAAGGGGTATTGGTTTATGCCTCGACTAATTGCCATACTTTTTATATGAACATTACACAATCCAAAGTGGTTATGTTTAAATAATTTTTTAGGCCACCTAGTTTTGTGATTGGATTAATTATTTGACCATAAAAATGGTGTGATTATTGGATTATAAAATGGAACACATACCAAGGATCCCTGAGATCTAATTCTAAAAATAAACTTGAATGAACATATATTTATTTGAATACATAGAACACCAAGCTTAAAATCCCTAAACCTTCCATTCTTCTCACTTGATTCTGAAACCAAACATATTTCTTTTTTTCACTTTCCATGTCTTAAAAACATCAATCAATCATATTTTAAATTACTAAAATCAAACTAGATCATTTCTATCCATCCTTGTGGGTTTGACACTTGAACATTATGAGTACTTCATTTCTGTAGTTAAGCTAATTATATTTTATAAATTGTTGAATTTTTATATCCTTATAGGATTTTAATTATTCCCCATTGGTTTTCACACCCCTTAAAAATTATATTATGTGATATTTTTATATAATAAATGTTACAGTATAAATTTATAATATTGTATAATTAACAATTTGCAACCTAATATTAAATGTTAATTTTTGTTTCTTATTACACATATGTTATCTTTATTATCTATGTTTTATATGATGAAATATATAGGAGAATTGAATAGATTCATTTAAATATTGAATTATTGGTTATTTAGTCAAGGGGTTACAAATGGTTTGTAACTACATTCCATTTACTCAAATGTTATGAATGTTTGGTTAAATACATAAAGACTACAAGAGTAAACATGAGGCCTATCTAAAAGAGGATAAATACATTACAATTGATCTCATGAAAGTACCAAACTCTTTTATCCTTCTATTATTATAGTTAATGTACTATCATACTATGGTCAAAAGTATAATACTTCCCAAGAATTGTGTTATTCATCAACCCATGGTTACCCTAATAGGAAGGAGAACATTGGTTACTTTTATGTAATTTTCCTCAAGAATGTGATTTAAGGGAATAAAATATTATCCATCATTAGTGTATGGTGTGTTCAGAATTTACTATTTATAAATGGTTATGGTTTTAAAGTATGGATGATATTGGTGGTTGTTGTTTATATATATTGATTCTTGAGTAAGTGTTATTAAATACTAAAAAACCACCCAATGGTATCATATCCATGTATTTCTAAAAGTGATTTTTGAAATAATGTTTAAAATGAAGAAAAATGGATATCTTATTTAGTATTTTAAAATATGATATTGATTTTTTTTATTCTAATAAATCATACAATATTTGATATCAAAGGCTATGATATTATGATAAGTTATGATATGTCATATGACTTCTTATGACATGGTATAATTCATTTAGTTTCAACATATCATAACTTATAATATATTCTATAATGGGATGTAGTATAGAATCTATTTTATATTATATTGTATGATTATGAACCATAATGGAAATAGTGCTTATTATAGTAGCCTTAAATCAGATCCACATGTCGATAAAGTGACATATAGTCTGTTATAAGATAAAATTTCAAACAATAAAAGGTGTATCGCACACTTATCTTGAACTATAATATAATTTTTGCACAAAATCACAGATTATGATTGAGATTGAATCATAAAATATGACATTGATGAAATAATTTTTTTCCATTTTTTCAATTATATATTTATTTAGATTATTTTTAATTTGTTTATAAATTATAGAGAATTTTATTTTTGGATATTTATTTAATTTAATTTTCTTATAAATAATTTGTTACAAATTCTTTATAATTATTCATTAAATGCTTTTTGAACATTTTAATAAATATTTATATTTAATATTAATTGTTAACATTAAATCCATTTAATCAATATGGAATGACATAAAACATTGATTTAAAATCTTTATATAAAAGTTACAAGGTAAACTATAAAATGTTTAAAAATTATAAAGGTAATATATATATATATATAAGAGTTTATATTAAATTATGAACTTTTCATATTTATTAATTTGAAATGATCAATTGAAGGACTTATTTATGAAATTATTTGAAACATATCAAAAAATATTTTCATAATTGATATGATCACAGTTTAATTAATATTAAATATATGATATTTTAATTAGGTAATAGGTTAACATAACATATATTAATTATTCATATGAAATATAAAATTTTAGATTACTTTTGACATTATATATTTAAATAAAATATCATATATAAAAATAATATGAAGGATTTCATATTATAATTAAATATAAGGTAATTATATTTATTTATTCATGGAAAAATGACTATGGTAATTAAATTATATATTTTTATAATTATCTTATATATGAATTATTAATTTATTTTTATCTTAAGTCTAAATTTTTGAAATGATCATTTTTGAGTTTATTTTCTTATTTATTCATATAAAAACATATTATTAATTGATGAATGATATAGTTTAAACATACTCAATCAATTTCATTAAATTATCATAAATGCATTTAAGGAGTTATATGCTTGGTATGATAATTTATTTAGTTTTCCTCGACCTTGAATTTTTTAATTTATGAGTTATCAGCTTGAATTTATACCTTATTTATAGTATATAAAAATTAGATGTTATAATTATGTTGGAATTTGGTTCTCTCTTGAGTATTGAACCATGGGTAGTGTGTCTTAGAGTCATAATACTCACTAGTTTGGGGATTATCCTTAGTCAAGAATAGTAGTAGTTTGTTATATATCGCAACATACTTTATCTTGTAGGGATTTTTGTTCCATATGATTATAATCTTTTACAAGAAAGGATTTCATGTACCTTATAAATTTGATGAATTTAGAAATTTTTATTATATATTGATTTAAATTTGGGATAGAAACACAAGCTATGATTTTTGTAACGATTTACTCATCAACATGGTTTGAACATAATGATTTTTTGTCTGGAATAGGGGTTCAAACCTAAATCATTAGAAGAATGCATAAATGAAAAAAGGAATAAAAGGGGTAGCATTGTGAGATATAAAACCCATTAAAAAATAATAAGTTTTATATTCCATCCAATGAAAATAAATTACATGACATTGATCATCCAACTGGGTAAGTTTCTCTAAAGAGGGGTTCCCATAGATTATCTTGTGTAAGGAAATTATATTATGTGGGGCCTAATGGGATTATTTGTTTATATTTAGTGTGATATTTTTTTCAAGATAAGATATTAAACCAAAAAAATTGAAATACCAGAGTAATATACTTGAGATAACCTATATGATGGATTTGGAAAGAGAGTTTTTTCACTCAACTATCCAAGACTCATATTTGATATGATTAAAAAAATTATCTACAGAAAGATATTAGTGCTAATAAAATTGAAAAAACAGTCCAAATAATACTGAAATAAAGATTTAGTGCCACTAATGTATAATATTTACATTTAAAATGGGTCTTCATATTAATTTAATCTCATTAAATAAACGTCTTTATTAAATGAATTTAAAACATGATACTCATCTGATAAAAACTTTTGTCTTAAATAAATAAGAGAATTATAATAAAAAATGACTAGTATATCAATATTATAAATGGAAAATATTACTAGATTAATATTTTCAGAAATTTAGAAAAAATAATAATTTTTCTTAATAAATAAAATAAAATAAAATTCCATGTGATGGAGAAATTATTCTCTCAGTATCCATAGTTTGAAATTTTTTAACAAGTGGATCTATAGATGATTATTATATGATTAAAAGTATTCACTTGAGAGTTCAAATAGTATTTTTTAAATAAAAGGTGACTAAAAGAACATTAGACTCTACTCATGTACTCAATATGATTGGGTATATTAGTGACATAGATAGGTTTTAGGTTTCCTTTAAGGGTTACTAAGGATATGTATTTCATTCTAAAATAATAGTGGGAATGTTTTTGGAAACATAAATGAGATAAATTAATGTTTATCTAATATTTTCAATATGTTCAGTATAACTATGTAGGAAATGGGAGTTCTAGAATCAAGTGTAGTATTGACAGTGCAAGAGGAAAAAAGTTCAAACTAGATGAATGAAATATATGTTGGATATTCCAACTGTGTGTCTTCCAATATCAAGTTGACGTCATTGAAATCTTATGGGGTGTTTTGAAGGATTGTAAGTTCCTCTATTATGTCAAACTTGATCACTAGGGGAGAAAATTTCTAGAATAACTGAAGGGGTGAAGGAAACTATTTGGAGAGTCCATGTTAGGTATTAATATTATACACATAAATTCAATGATTTTGAAGGGTATATAATTCTGACTATTAACTAAAGGATTTTTTTGAATGTTTATATGAATTAAATGTTGATGAACAGTTGATGTTTAAAGCATAAATTATGCATTAATGTGATGGATTAAGGGGTTTCAACATTAGGAAGTTTGATGGAGTGGATTATGTAGTGCCGAGATCAATACAAGATCACTAAAAGGGGGAGGGTGAATTAGTGATCCCCTTTCCTTTTAAAAAGTTATTTCTTTTCAATTAAACCTCTATAGCTAGTTAAAGCCTCAATCTACTCTTCTTATGTCACTCAGCTTCACACTTAAAATTTTTGAAAATAAAAGGAATAAAAAATTATTTTCAAGGTTTTATACAAATACCTACTCCATGAATCCACTATATAAATTACAATGGTTGATACATAATCCCATTATATATTAAATTATTAATCTCCATAGAAATATATTTAGATTTTTTCCCAAAGTTCCATAAAAATGAACACTAGACTTCTACTCCTGAATCCATATAGTAGGGTCTTTATACTTCCTAATACAGTGTTACTAGAATCCACACTAGCATTATACTCCTGAATCCTCACAAGTGGTTTTTTATACTACATAAAAAGTCTACTCTTCTTAAAATCGGTATCCACTATAGGGTTATCCCTTGATCTTTCTCCATGAGCTTTTTTTTCAGACTTTCTCATGTACACTTCAATTACCTCTTCATAGATTCTAGTCTTTCTAAAACAACTTGTGATCATAGTTTATAATAAGATTCCTCGGTCTTTCCAAATGCTTAAGAAATAATTATTTATTCTGATTAATGAAGATCCAACCATACATAGAAGTTTTATAGTAGTGAACAAAAAATATTTCATATTATTTTATAAAAATTAAGAATTTAAATTTTTTAATTTGATATCTTGAGAAATTCTCAACATGAAACACTATAACATATTATTTATAGATTTAATATTTTATGTTCTTTTGTTCACTATCTTCAAACTCCAAACTGCCTTGCACGGACTATGTTTGGGGTATCTAAATTGATTCTATATTCATGTATACATCCAAGAATACATGTAATGTTCACTTTCGTCTTCATTTCATCATGAACATATGTATATTCACATGTGGTCTTTCTATGTTCACTACCGTTATTTTATTTATTGCATGAAATATGCATGGTATCTCAATCCTATTTTTTTAAATAGTATCTTTAAAACAAGGAACGTTTTCTTCCCCATAAAAGTAGTTTTTCTTAACAAAACAAGTTCTTCATGAATAAATTTGAGTATTATTGGCACAATTTGAATTCCCATCATGCGTATCTGATTTCTCATGCAAGAAGAATCTTTATGGTATTGTGCACCCTTCGTGCATTTGAAACACATGAAGATACTCTATTTCATGATAAACCAAGAGCTCCCAAAGTGGATAATGGAAGATGCATTCTTGAAATTGCTTCATGTCATTTTATACGTTATGATCCAATACATTGGGTTCATTCCTTTTTAGGCTTAACTTTCATAAATAATATCATTTATATCGAGACATTTAATTCTTGAAGATATCAGTATTCATATTTTCAAATGTGGATTTCCATCATTTTAATATTCATGGCACTAAAAATCAAGTTTCCTTTTCTTATATAACAAATACTCCTCCTCAGACTAATGTGAAAGGTAATTTACTTATTCCCCAAATTATTTTAAATGCATTAACTCATACTATATGGACAACATGTTAAATCATTATAAATTCCATAGTAGTGTCTTTTTCTCCAAATAAATTTATTCATCTAAGATAGATATTTCTTGCACTGAGGTTCTTCATCTCATCATCTCAGCATCTCAAACTTTTAATTACCATGGAATCCTTGGGTTGGATCCTCTTGGTTTTATCCATGAACTCAATGAACAAAACTTCAACTGATTCAGAAGTTGGAAGATGATGAAACATTAAATATGAAATATGTGGGATCCTTTGAATTACTTGGATTCATATGATCATACAAGAATGATATATCTCAATCATTTTAATGATGGGTTAATTTTAAGTTATAACTATTATCCCACATCTACATTGTGTAAAATAGAGATATATTTATAAAAAATACCATGCCATCATCACTTCAAGCTAGTAGTGGGGTTCAACACCCACAACACTCACACAATCACCACATATTTAGATTTGTCCCTATATGGTGCCTCAATAACTCCTGGTATACACCATCTCATGCATCCACCTACCCATAAAGGATCACACTTGTGTTCCTCCTTGTGGTCATCATACTATCCCAAAGTTTCACATACCTCCCATGGCTTTCCAGGTAGATTCTCTCCCCCGTGGTGTACCCTCAGCTCCCACATATATGTTTTATATAATCCTTGGATAGAATAAGGGATTCCTAATATTTTCCCTATCACTTAGAAAATATCTAATTTTAATATTCCAATTCATATACTCAATTTCCTAATAAAAAATAAGGATTATTATTCATATCCTTCTTCTACTTCCTTGATTCAACGTTTCATCCTTAGCATGATCAACACATGTCTATAAAATTAAAGATTAGTCCAAAAAATTTCTCATTTAGAGCTACACATATTCATAACCTTCTTCAATCTCAAATGTCATACCTTATTGACAAAAAATTCAACTCAATCTTCATTGGTATCAAAAATATCCCTCATTGCATTTTTTGTTAATGCCACCAAAAAATTGGTCATGTCAATATGTCAATGTTTCTTTCTTTATTCTTTCCATTATTTCTATTAATTAGGGGTATTAAACTCTACTTATTTAATGGTCCCACAATATTTCTCAAATCAATGAGATTTTAGTTATTCAAATATTTGTCTGAAAGGGATAAACCATTATAGAAAACAAGAGTGATGTTACTAAATCATTGTATATATCCTTAAAGATTATTTATTTTTGATATAATCCTTAATATAATTAAACTTCCTCATTTTAGGGGATATATGAGAAAATTTGTTAATATGTATCTTGAACACATCCTAAGAAACAGATAAAAACATCAAATTTAATAACCCAATCTATTATAAATGGAATTTCCCCCTTCTTATAGAAATTTCAAATAGTATAAATCACATAAAATCACTTATAGACCACAATAAATACTTTATAGATGAATAATTAATTAAATACGATGTATTTCTAGAAGTTAAGGATCTAATACTAATGAAAAAGTAACCTGAACATAGGAGTAGTATTATGACCCTTATGATTAGTAAACCAGCCAAATGAATAGCATCATCACCCATGAAAGTTTAAATAAAAATTTAGTCATCTTATAATTGAAAAAAATATATAATTATATCATAGAAAAAGTAAGTAAATATTTTAAAAATTATTAATTATGTGTTGATATTTTTATAAGTCATAATTATTAAATTAAACTTTTTGGATTAATTTAATAATTTTAATGAAATTTTATGTTCATAAAATATATTCATAAATTAATATTTTCATGTATTTTGATTTTAATATAATATTACGATACCATAAGTAATTTTCAATGTGTAATAAAATCAGTTACAATTTTAAAATCTATATTTTCCAAGTAAATGATGACTTCATTAAAAATTAAATTTCTAATATTTATAAAATTATTTTCAAAAAATGGAGTTTATTTTTAAGTTCTACACATCTAGAAATGGTTAGGTTGAATTTTTGATATTTTTCTAACATACTAGAATTTTTTATGAGTAGTAAAATATGATATTTTTTTATAAATGCTAAATTCATAAATTTTTGAGTCATTACTGATTTAAGGATGATGTATATACCTTAATCTCAACCCATAATTAATTATTTTAAAAATATTTAGAGATATGTTTTAAAATCATCATAGTATTGACCCAAAATAATAAACTAATGAATATAATAATGAGAAAACACCCCTCTCCTCCACTATAAATACCACCCAAAAACCCCACTTCTCCTCACAACTCTCGAGCTTTGATAATTTGAAAAATTCTTCCCAAAACTATCCACAAGAACCATCCCCACTTCCAGGAGTTCTTGGTCTCATCAAAAGACAAAAACCATTTCCCTAAGGAGGTTCTCAATGAGGATAAATCCAAGAGCTAAAATCCTCTTCCTTTTCCTTTTATTTTATTTTCAATTTCATTTCTTTTCTTCACTTCTCTTCTCCTTATATTACCCAAAAGTCATGATAACTCTACTATGTTTGATATACAGTAATGATATCATGTTAATTTAAGATCCATCACCAAACTACTTTCCCTCCCTTTTTTTCTAAAATTTAAATTCTCTCTCATGATGTGTCAATTTCACGACATTGTTGGTAATGCACATTATTTTTCCTTTAATTACTTAATGGAGGTTAATAAAACCAAAAAATTGGTGAAAATAGATTCTAAATTTGGATTTTTATGTTTTTTATGTAACATTTATACATAATACTAAATGATAAGACAATATTAATTCATTTTGATCGAAAACCCTCGAAAATTAACCAAAATGGTCATCATTAATTTTTATCTAATGATTCATCATCATGAAATATAACCAAATTTTTTATATGATCATTCAAACTTCTATAATAACATTAATAAGATTTAATAACAATTATGGATATTTATCCACATTTTACATGAACTTTCATTCTTATATACAAGAAACCTAATCCAGAAACCCATGAAAATGAATTCCCCCAAACGATGAAATTAAACTCTATAACTCTTATAAAAAAACAAAAATGAACATAATAAAACCATAATAAATAAAATTAAAGTATAAATGGTTCTAAATTTGTTAATTAATGAATATAATTTGATTATATATGACATTAAAGTGATGAAATCATTCAAACATAAGGTAAATAGAATTCTTGAACCCAACATTATTTCATTGTGTTTTCCCTATTTCAATATATTTTTAGTATGTATATTCCTTAAATATCATTTCTTCATCATTATATTACCTTTTATGGTATTTAAAATTTTTATAATTGATTTTATTACAAACAGAATATTTTTCAAAAGAACTCTTCTTTCAAAATAAACACACCTTTTACTTCTGGAGATTGTTTCCTCTCCACTCAAAGTTAATGATTTTTATATCAAGTATGTTATTACCTCTTTCATTTGGGATCCAAAATTGTATGAATGTGTGATTTATGAACTTAAAATCATTCCTTTACATGGTTTATTTTATGTCCAAGGTTGATTTATGTTTTAAGTGGCATGCAAGATAATGTAATTGAAATGATTCGATGGGTGCACCCAGAAATTTATAGCGCAATGTAAATATCATGATGTGATGGGTGCACCTATAATTATATATTTCTCTAATACATTGGTTAATGTGAGGTATATCATGGTAAATGTGAAATATTTGTGAACATGATTCTAGTTTTATCCAGAAATATGTGTGGTAGTTGACCACTAAGACATGATGTTTCATTTTTATGTGTTGCAACATTCCAGTCCTTTTATTAATGCTTCCTATCATGATTATGATCATGTACCTATATTATGATGATAATTATTATGCTTACCCCATGTTATATTGTTTCATGTTCTCATCTATCCCCTTACTAGTTTTTTTATCACACCTTTTTCATGTATATCAACAAGTGATTACTTGTACTAAGGAGAATGTGAAGACATCTAATAAGCTGGAGAAGAAGTAATTAAATAAACATTTATGTTTTATTTTGTAAAAGTTCTGTATGGTCCTAATTTTCCTAAGACACTAAACCTTTGGATCTTTCTCATGTAACGATTTTATGTTTTTTCATTAAAATGATGTAATAGTAATGTAAAAAAAGAAGGGGGTGCTAGAGTTGATATTAGAGCATGGTTTAGTTAATTTGGGAATTTGGATTAGAGAACCTTAATAAATACCCTTAGTATGAGACTAAGTATAAGTAAGCACCCAAGAATTATTGTTTTTGAAAATGATAAATGTAGGGATCCCACAAAATATACCTTTATAGTTAAATTCATAGAGGAATAAATTATTTATTAATGACTTCATGACTTATGTTTTGTTCTAACCATTTTATTTTAGAAAATGGTGGGAACTAGGAGAAACCAACCCAACAACCAATGTGGTGGACAATGAAATGATTTCCCGATTGACATCTCTAATTCCTTGTGTGGTGGAGTTCAAAAATTAATGGTGATTCTTACCCATCCATCTCAGGTTTTGAACAATATCCTGAATATTGTGTAATGTCCACCTTTACCTAAGAGGGAGAAACTGGCTATCGAGTGTTTTATGCAGCAACGACCACTAAAGTTTATTGAATCTTATGACCCACTAGTTGTGGAATAGTGGGTCAAATCGATGCCGAAGATCTTTTTTGTGCTTCATAGTTCTAATATGGAGAAGTTGACTCTGCCCATTTACCATTTATATTGAGAGTCTAATAAATTGTGGTCTTTGATTAAGAACACCAAGCCGAAAGATGAAATTGAAGAGAGGGAGTGGGAATACTTTAAGATAATGTTTCATAACAAGTATTTCCCTAGAACTATAAATAAAAATATGGGGAGATAATTTATATATATGAAGTAAAATGAATGTGAATCTATCACAACCTACAATGAAAATTTCATAGGGCTTCAAAGGTACGCTTCGGGTTTTGTTTTCAAAAATTATAGAAAAATTGATAGATTATTTAGTGGTTTTAAACCACACCCTAGAAAGGATCTTGGAATTCATGTCATTGGGAGTTATGAATAAGTTGTTCTATGTGATCCCAAAGTGGATATGGATTTTAGAGAATGGTCCTATGGTTATAGTGATAAGAAATGAAATATGGAGTTTCAAGATGGAGGATGATATCTCATAACAGAAGCAGCCAGTAAAGATTCTGGACTGGAGATATAAGGTTATACACAACAAGAAAACCCACCTTATCAAAGTGTTATAGATGAACCATAAGTATGATGAAGAAACTATAGAATCAAAGGAGGTGATGAAGGAGAATTACCATCACCTATTTTTGTAAAATGAAATTTCAAGGGTGAAATATTAAAAGGGGGAATAATGTAACAACCCAAACTATTATAAATGGAATTTATCCCTTATTATAGTAATTTCATATAGTATAAATCAGATAAAATAGCATCTAGATCATAATAAATACTTTATAAGTGAATAATTAGTGAAATAGGAAGTATTTCTAGAAGTTATGGGTCTAATGACGATGAAATATTAACGTGGCCTTAGAAAGAGTAATATGACCCTTATGAATAGTAAACGATACAAATTAATAGTGTTATCAGTAATGAAAGTATAAATAAAAATTTAGGCATTTTATAAGTGAAAATATTATATAATTATATAATAGTATAAGTAAGTAAATATTTTCAGTATTATAAATTAAGTGTTGGAAATTTTTTAAGTATAAATATTTAATTATATTTTTATGAATAGTTTAATAATTTAAATGAAAATTTATTTTTATTAAATTTATTTTTATATAATTTATTCTTAAATTAATATTTTCATGTCTTATTATTTTAAGATAATTTTATGAGACCTTAATTAATTTTAAAAGTGTTATAAAATTAGTTAATATTTTAAAATATGTATTTTCCATGTAAATGGTGATTTTAACTAAAAAATAAAACAACTCATATTTAGAAAATTATTTTCAAAAAATGGATTTCATTTGTGACTTCTACATGTTGAAAATTTATTAAGGTGAATTTTTGGGATTTTTCTAAAATACTAGAATTTTAAAAAATAGTGAAATAAAATAATTTTTGATATATGCTAAATACACAATTTTTTAATCATTATTGATTTAAGGATAATACAATAACCTTAATATAGAACCATAATTCATTAATTTAATATATTTACAGATAATTCTCAAACTATTCATATTCTTGAACAAAAATAATAAACTAATGAATATAATATTCGGAAAACACCCCTCTCATCCAATATAAATATCACCCCTCAAACCCTCTTCTACTCACACATATAAACCATTTAGACTTGCACAAATTCTGCCCAAAAATCTTCCATAGCCCATTCCCCATAGCTTGTATCTCTTGGTAAAATCAAAAGACCAAAACCTTTTCCCTAATGTGGTTCTCAAGGAGGATAAATCTAAGAGGTAAAATCCCCTTCCTTTTCCTTTTAACTTCTTTTCAATTTCATTTCTTTTATTCTATTCTACTAACCTTATCTAATCCAAAAGGAAGTATAAATATATTATATTTGATATAATGAAATTATATAACATTAATATAATATCCATTATCAAACTACTTTCTCTCTCACATTTATTCTAAAAATTAAATTGTCACCCGTGATGTGTCAATTTACTGACATCGTGGGAGATGCACTTTCTTTTTCCTTTAACACCTTCAAGGATGTTAATAAAACCATTAAATTTTTGAAAAAATATTCTAAATTTTATTATTTATGTTATTTAAGTCAAATTTATACATAATAATAAATGATAAGATAAAACCAATTCATTGTGATTGAAAACCCAACAAAATTGACCTAAAATGTTCATCGTTAACTTTTATCTAATGATTCATCCTCATGACAAAAAAAAATATTTATAATATCATTAAAAATTATATGATATCATTAATAATATATAATAATAATTCCGTATAGTTTTTCACATTATACATGAGCTTCTATTCTTGTATACGAGTAAATCAATCATGAAAACCATGAAAACAAATTCTCTCAAACAATAAAATTAAAATCTATAACTCATATAAAAGTACATGAATGATCATAGTAAAACCCTAATGAATAAAATTCATGTATAAATATTTCTATAATTATTAATTGATAAAATTAAAGTGATTATATAGGTAATTAATGTAAATAAATCATTTGTACATAAGGTATGGGGAATTCTCAAACCCAACATTATTTATTTGTGTTTTCACTCTTTCACTCCATTTTCTGTGTGGATATTCCATAAATATAATTTATTCACCATTATATTACCTTTTTTGGATATTTAGGTTTTATAATTGTTTTTATGATAAACAAAATGTTTTCAAAATGAGCTCTTCTTTCAAAAAAACACACCTTTTGTAACACCCCAAGATTTCATAGTGTGTTATTTCTTTAAAATAATACAATAACTTGCACTACACGCAACACCGAGTCCAAGCACACGATGACTTACCAAAAAAGACGTTCAAAAGAGGTTATGAATAGTATTAACTAAATTTTAAACTTTATATAATCCTTATATTTTTAGAATCCATATTATGAGTTTCTTAGACATAATGTATGAACAAATTCATTTTCAGTATTGCACTTTTACCAACTTTTAATAGTGAACCCATTTTAAATACAATATTTTAAACTTTTTGAGTAAAGGGGGACATCAAAAAATTTAAAATGAAACACCCCAACCTTCCACGGTACGCTTTCCTTTGAATAATACAGTAGCGTGTGTTGTACGCAACTTCGAGTTCTAACACACACCACAACCAATCAAACTAGCTGTTATGAATATTAATACCTAATTTTTGAAATTATATATATTTTATATTTTAAAATGGACTTCATTTTTGGATTCGGAATATCGAATTTATCCTAAGGTGAAATTTTGGTACATTTCGGATAACTTTCATATTTTGATGAATAGTGAAAATTACTAAATTTTAATTAAAAACAACTTTTTTAATCAAAATAATTAATAGTGATAAATTATGAATTTGTGTGGTTTTAAAGTCTATTTTGAATATATTTTTAACATTTAATATAATTCTGGTCATTGGACATAATTTTACAATTAAACCGATCATAAACAAGTGTCAATCTTTTGATAGTTATTACCTCTTAAAAACACGCTTTTTGTTTTGACAGCGGGAATTAATTTTAAATTAATTTCTGCCACTTATGTGTTTTGAATTTAGAAAAATGGATTCCATATTTGGAATCAGGATGTTAAAATTGTGTAAATAGGTAACTTTTATTTTTAGACATTTTGAATAATTACTGCGGTAAATATTTTATTTACCATGGTTAAGGGTAAATCCGGTAAATAAGGGTTAAAAAATAATATTATAATAATATTAAATTTCCCTAAAACGTGTCCTAGCCTTATTGGTTGATACATTTTCGACCATAGGCATCTTTGGGTCGATTTTGGGACCCCATGGTGCCACTTGTAGGTGATAGGGACACTTTATTTTAATTAAGTTAAAATGAATACAAAAATGACACACGCATATATATTTTAGAAAAACAATTTTTACATAGGGTTATATATGTTGGATTTTAGATTATAAATATTAATTATAAATATAACAAGATTTCTTACATAATTATATTTTATTTATAATTTTTAGACATTAACTAATTTAATTTATTTATGACACAATGATGATGAAGTAATTACTATAATAGTGAAAAAATTGAAAAAATTGATATTATAAATACCCAAATAAATATAATATGAAACTTTTAATGAATTAAACTAATTTTGTATGATAATATAATATATTATTATTGATTTAATTAACTTTTTTCTAAGTAATCAATCTGTTATGAGTTTCACAAAAACCAACTATTGAATAGTGTCAAAATTGACATAAAAGAGTTCTTAAAACAAATATTATATTATTAATTGATATTAAATTCCTAAAAATCTAAGGTTTGGCCAAGAGACTTATATAATTATAGGTTCATCATTAATGAGCCACTTGGGGGTCTATTGGATGTATATAGTAAGTTTATTAACCATATTATATAAAAATACAAAGAGACATTGTAAAAGTGAAACTAATTAACTTAGAGTTAATACTTAAAGATAAGGTTAATATAAGTACCCAAACCTGTCTAAATTATATTGGTTGAGTGGGTTTCGACCTATCCCCACCTTAACCTTTTAATAATAAACTTTGTAGCCATTAGAAACCGAATATGAATTTATTATAAATTAATATTTCTAGCTTTTCCAAAGGTGCCCCTCACCCCTCTTATAAAAGGGCACTCCTCCTTATCTTTTCTTCACACCTTCAAAGCCTTTTGGTTCGGCCAAACTCTGCCCAAATACTCTCCCAACTTCCCTCACTACAACCTAGAGGCCTTAGTTTGATCAGAAATCCAACCTATGGAGCCCTTTTGATCAAATCAAAAGGAAGCAACCGAAGAAGAGGTAATGATTTCACCACCCTTTTCCAAGTTCTTTCTTCTTCCACTTCTTCTTCCTTTGTTGTTACCATTCTAAAATAATAACTCTAGTATCATATATATACTGTGATGTTATTATAAATATGGTACAACCATATTCAGTATTCTATCCACCTTTTTAATTACATGTCACCATACGTGCGTACGTACGGCTTACCGTCTCCACGTCGTGGTGTAATTGTTATTCAATATATTATTATTTGGATGGGTATAATAATGATGTGTAACTCATGTAAATAATAAATATAACATGTTAATGATTCTTTATATATGATATACCATCTATTTATATATTATTTTACTATCAAAAGAATGATATTGTCGCTCGTACGTACGTACGGACTACCGTCTCCACGAACGCGATGAGATTCATTCTCCATCATATCCATTCAAGTATAATTATCATTTTCTGATTTAAAAATGATGTTTAAGGACTTGATATCATTCTGGATATAAATAATATACAACCTATCCATTACAAACATGGCTTACGTAATAAAACATATAAAAGAAAACGAGTAAGTTAACACCCGAAACAACGATAATACTAAGATATTATTAACAAAGCAAAGTTAAAAGATCATATATGATATCATATTAATATATATGATTCTTGTATAATTTAATAACAATTATTTCACTATTATACAGGAGTTTAACCAACCCCAACCAAGTAAAAGTACAAAGTAAGGGGTTTTCATCTCACTCCTTATTCCCGTGAGATTCATGCCATATTGCCACCATTACCTTTTGTGTGGTGTATGTACTGCCCATAATTATATTCTTTGTGTAATACACTATAATTTATGTGTATTTACATATTCATTGTATGATACCTCTTTCATGGGTTTTATGTTTCATAATTTACCAAATTGTTAAGGGTTATTTCACAATCTCTTCATTATCCGAGGTTGTTTATATGTAATAATCTATTGGGATCTCTTTATCATCCACATCCATGTTTCTTCAAAATGTATTTCAAAACATTTTTACTATTTACAAGAATATGGGTTAAATTCATTTATACCCTTGTTTGACTTTTTATAAGAGGTTTATAAAGGAATCTTTCCGTCGTTTTCAAAACAAGGTCCTTTTTAACCTTTTTGACAAAATTAAGGTAAGAATGTTTTTTTTAAACTTATACGGCGGGTGTGGCTATTTTCCGCCATTATAAAATAGCCAAAGCTTCCCTTACAAGCTTATAAGAATATTTTCAAATTGAATGTATTATTTTATAATTATGTTACTTTTAAAATGATTTTAAAAAAAGAGATATTTCTCTAAAATAGTTTTGATTTCATCTATGTCAACATCCTTTGATGGATTTTAAGCTTATTTGAAGTTGATTTATTATGATACAAAACATCGCTATTTTATTGAAGGTTTTGTGATATTTTTGACTGTGGATAAGTTATTCTTATGTCACTCATGGTTTTGGTTTAAAGTATTGACATTTTATAAGTTATTTTTAATCCAAATGTTTATGTTATATTTAAATCTTTCATTCAGATGAATGTGTTAGACAAGTATGTTCCGGGTTGGGGACCTGTAAAAGTAAGCCCTCCGGTTTGGTATCCGGTTATTAGAGGAACTCCGGTTTGGTCTCCGGTTATTATAGGAACTCCGGGTTGGTGTCTGGTTATTAGAGGCACTCCGGGTTGGTGTCCGGTTATTAGAGGCACTCCGGGTTGGGTTCCGGTTATAGTTAGCCCCAAGGTCTTGGGACGAGGCCTTGAAAAAGAAATTAAAGTTCAGCATTATGCATTCCATCATTATGAAAGTGGTTATTGATTTTTCATGTGATTATTCGATTAGTAGAATATCCATGTGAATAAGTAAATGGCATTATTTCATTTTACTTTTTCCATACTATGTTGAAGTTCAAGTTTAAAAGGCTTTTGTTTTAGTAATGCATTGCCTTAAATGTTTATGCTTATTTTGAATGTTCCGCTATATTGTTATCCTTACTGGTCATTTGAGCTCACCCCATTTCAATGTTTTATTTTTCCCAGGATGTGAAGAAGTAAGTTTTGAATGACCTGCAGGGATATTATGAGGGGATAATAGTGTGGACTGTGGAGACATTATGTTGTTGTAGTAGTTTTTCATTTTATGATGTAATGTAAAAATTATGAATATATCTAGTGTTTCCAAGGCTACTAAACCAATCGGTCTTTCGAGATTTGATCTTTCTTGTGATCATTCCAATGTTATGTAATAATGCACCGACTCTGGGAAACTAGGGTCGGGGCGTTATACCTTTTACTTCTCGACATTGTTTACACTTCACTCAACATTAATGATTATTATATCAAATATGTTATTCACTATTTCATTTGGGAACAAATATTTTATAAATGTGTAGTTTATGAAATAAAACCAATTCCTTTACCTAGGTTATTTTATTTCCATAATCGATAAACGTTCTATGTGGAATTCATGATAATGTAAATGTTATGATATGATGAGTGCGCCTGGAATTATATAGCACAATATAAATGTTATGATGTGAAGGGTATGCCTTGAATTATATAACAATCTAATGAATTGGTTAATGTTATGTATCTGATGACAAAAGTGAAATATTTTTGAACTTGATGTTATCTTTGTTCACAAATTTGTGAGGTAGTTAACCACTAAGACATGATATATCATTTTTATACATTTCCACATTACAAGACTTTTCGTAATGATTAATCTCTTGATTATGAACCTATTCCTATGTTATTATGATAATTATTATTTTCAACCCATGTTATATTGTTTCAATTTCTTATCTATCCTCTTTCTTGTATTTTATCTCAACCTTTTATGATGTATATCCTCAGGTGATTAATTATAATAAGGAGAATGAAAAGACCTCTAAGAAGATAGAGAAGAAAGAATTAAATAAATGTTTTTGTTTGATTTTGTAAAAGTTGTGAATGTTCCTAAATTTCCCAATATACTAAACCTTTGGATATTAGTTATGTTATTCTTTTATGTTTTTTATCAATAAAATTTGGTGATATTAATGTAAAAAATATAATTGGATTCTATATTTCAAGTGCATGATATATTACTCCCCCAAAACTCATTTTTCTCATTATCCATCACTCACCCTTGAGAATTATCTTGAAATAATCAAGAATGATGGTCAAGTGTGATGAGAATACCTTCTCTTTAGTGTTCCCCTTGATGGAATGCACTCCATTCATCATCATGGAAATATGTTTTCTCCATGATGAAAAACTCTTCTCTTCCAATTCCATGCATGTTAGTTAAAAGATAAAATAATAAGGGAACAAAAATTGGCCTTTGTATTTCTCAAAAATAACATTTAAAATGATATCTTCCACATAATCTAGACTTATTCTTATTCTAAGATTAATTAGGATATGTGCCTTCATTCTTAGTTATATCTTAATTTATGATTTCTTTTTCTTTATAATTTTAAACATATGATGTGGAATCCTTTTCATCTTAAGTACTATAATCATTTAATTATGATTTACACATTTTCTTCATGTTCTCTTCTTGGTTTTATAGGATTTTCATGCAATTTTTTTTCCATGCCTAGTTTTTTTACTCATAATTTTCAAGTTGTCATTTGTAGATGATTTTTATTCACATTTATCTTCTCTAAATATCACCACATTCTTCCCTTTAAATTTGGAAATTTTATAACATTTATCTATTTATTTGAGAATCTCACATAATTCACTGGTGATTATTGATTTCCTACTATTTTAATTCTCATTTCATTTACATTGTGAGAAATCTCACTTAGTAATCTAACTAAAACTTTCTCATATTTGTAAATATCTTGATTACATATACTAAAACTACAATAAATACAACATATTTATTCTATATTGGTTGTTTTGATGATGTATTGGTTATAGGATTCTCATTTTGATATTCATATCTCTTATGTTTGGCATAATCCCCCCTGATTCATTTATCTTTCCGGGTAATGAAATGTTATACTACCATGAATAAATTTTATGACCAAAGACTCTGTAATACCCTAATTATGATATGAACCTTGATCTAATAGACTGATAGAAGTTTTAATATAAATATTGTTGGGGTTATCTTTTCGTACATTATGGGTGTTATTGATTATGAGGAAACATTTTGACTAAATTATTCCATTCTTCCTTTTTGGAATATGGTTTCATATTTATTTCATTGGTTCTATATTTTTCAGTATTCCCTATCAAACCTTTATAGTTTGAGATAATAGATATACTTTGAGATTCATTAGGTATATATTCAACCATTTTCTATGGACCCTTCTTCTTAGAAACTTTATAAGACTCGCCCTTGAGGTCAATAACATTCCTAAAGACTTATTTCATGTTCTAAAATTCAAATTGAGATGAAAGGTATATAGATTTTATCCCAGATACATATTCCTTTATCTTAACAATTCTTTCCTTAAGACTATTCCCCATCTTTTTCAAATTCATCTAACTATAAACATTTTCTATTGTTTTCTTTAATGAATGAAATTTCATTCTTGTTAATATACTATCTTTGAGTTCATTTTTATTCAAAATATTTTAGGTTCCTTTAAATATCATCTAATTTTTTCATATATTCCCTTATCTCATTAATATGTTTCTCTTCATTCCTAAAAAACTCTCAATTATCCTTTATTTGTTTTCTTTTTTCCTTATTGATCTTCATGTTATTCTCAAGATCATATCCAATAATATATTTGAATAACAGCTCTAGTTTAGTAATACCTTCACCTTATACACCTTAAAATGGGTTTTTCATTGTTTTGGTTTTTCTCATAAAACGCACATGATTTCTGGAAGGTCAGTCATATCTTTGTCCCACAGTTCGATGATGAATATTCATTAATTCCACGACTCTAATATTTTTACTTTAAGACATCTTATTTTTACTATCATAGCCAAATTTTATTTATTTCATATATTTTCTCCTAAATTAGTCCTCTTATTCATTATTCTCAATGGGATTGTCTTTATTATTTAAATAGTATTATGAAAAATGTCAAAACCCATGAAATTTTAAGAACATTAGTTTATTGTTTCCTTTTCAAGTTTTTCCCGTTCTATATATTCTTGTGAAAAAGGATATCATTCAATTGTATCCCAATTTATCTTCAAAATACTCAAAATCAAATGATGCAGGTTCTTCTTCGATTATATCTTTACCTTTTATCATGGATTAAAAGGACATACCATCTTTTTTTATTCTTCTTAAATGATATTATTTTTATCCTTTCATGTGATATATGAATATTATGAAGTTCATCAAATAATAGAACATCTTAGTCTTTCAGTGTATATATTTTTGGATCAAATCTATATATAATGTTTCTTATACACTTCTTCACAATGGTTGAGTCATCAAAATCTACCCTAAAACCTCCAATGTTAATAACAATTTCATTTACTCTTGTAATATAGTCATCAGCACCCTCATAATTTTCCATTTTAATATCTTAAAATCTAATTCTTTATGATTTTAGTTTAGCTTCATTAAATTTTATATTTCCATCATAAATACTCCTTTATTTTTCCATAATCTCTTTAGTTGTTGGAAGTCCCATGACTTTATTTTATACCTTCTCAAAGAGTTACACCAATATAGAATTATATGCTTTTATATCCATTCCTAGGTTTATATTATCTACAAAATTCATAGTATCATTCCAATTTGAGGGTGGAAAATTCATTGTAACTATTTTTCTTATTTCAACCCCAAGTGATAGAAAATATGGTGTCGTATCTTTTATTTGGTCGTGATAGTATTCACCATTTAAGGTGGGAACACCTATATTGTTCACTGAACTCATATCCACTATCCTCTGTTGTATGTTGTATCTTTTATAGGATACCTTTCCACTGATATCATTTGTAATTCCCAGATTAGTGTGAGATAACTAAGAGAGAGATGGGGTGAATCTAGGATCCTTTTTCTTTTTAAAATTTATTTCTTTTCAACTCAACTAATTCTTCCAATTAAAGCCTTAATACACTCTTCTTGTGTCTCTATATGTCACCCTAATCAATAATGTAAATAAAAGGCATATAACATAATGATTTTTAGGGTTAGGTAAAAATACCTACTCCTTTCCCATGTTGGTTATTTACCCTAACATTGATTCTCCACTATAACATTTTTCTCTATTTGAATGGTTGATACAAATTTCTACTATGTATTGACTTTTGACTCTAAGAAGAAGGTTCTTTATACTACCTCACATAGTGTTACTATAATCCTTACTAGCCTTCTACTCATAAATCCACATAAGAGGGTGTTTATATTGCCTTATATAGTGTTACTAGAATCCACACAAGCCTTATTCTCCTGAATTCTCATAGGAACGTCTTTATATTGCATCAAATAGTATACTTTTCTTCAAATATGGATCCACTGTTGGATGATATGTTTATCTTCACAAGCTTTTTCAATCGCACTTGGTTTTGTACCCAACATGTACCTTTGCACAGATGGTGGTATGGTTTAAACAAATTCATGTCACCATGTATAATTAGCTTCCTCAGTATTTTTAAAATATAATAGAATAATTATTTGTTTTCATTAATGAATACTTCAACTCATGTAGAAGTGTCCATGTAGTGCACATAAATACTTTTTTCTAATATTATACAAGATAAGACTAAAACATTATTAATTAACCCTATTTTGTAATTATCAAGATAAAATCCTAAAATATGTTATTTATGTATTTATTATTTTATATTATTATTTTCACTTTCTTAAATAATCAAAATCCCTTGAACTGGACATGTTTTAGGTATCTCAAGTGATTCTATATTCACATATGCAAGCAAGCATGCATGTACTGTTCAATTTCTTCTTTATTTCTTCACACGCACTTATTTATAAACACATTGTCTTTTTATTTTCACCACCATTATATAATTTTCTTGTGAAAAATTGAGGGTGGTTTCTCAATCCTCTTCACATAAGAGTGTCATGGAAAATAAGAGGTTTTTCTTATTTATAAAATTCAGTATACTTATTGGAATTAATTCTTCATGAATCACATTAACTTTCCTTGTAATAATTAAAATTCCAACAGTGTTTCTCCTCCTTCTCGAACAAGAAAAATATTTTCCATACCTTATTCCCTTCCAATATTATAAGCGCATATATATGATCTATTTCACCAAAATCAAGAACTCTAAATATGGAAATGATATCATCATTGTTGAAATTGGTTTTTAACCTTTTATAGGAAAGGATCATCTTCCATAGGTTTTTCAATCACTAAATTATTTAACGCAAACAATATCGTTTATATAAACACATTTAATTCCTAAAGATATAAGTATTAAAAAAATTTGATCAAGGAATTTTTATTTGTAATCTCTATGACACCAAAAATGAAGTCAAATTTCATTATGCCACAAAACCCCTTTCCAGGTCTCACATGCATACTTATTATTGCATGATTCTCATTATTCTATATTCTAAAACACATCATGTATGAAAGAAAAAATATATATTCATACCATCCATGGTAGTATCATTTTAATAAAAATTATTCATATAATAAAGGAAGAGATTTAATGCATGGAGGTTCTTCATCTCATAAACTTATCATATTGAACTTCGAAAAAAATCAATCCTTAGGTTGGGTCATCGTGGGTTTGGACATGAAATTAATGTGAATCAATTCATGAGAGGTTATAGGTAGAAGAAGACGTCACTTTAAATATGTAATCAGTGGGATTCATCAGATGTGTTAAATCCATCTGATCAAATAGACGTGATATATTTGAAATATTATATTAATGGATAAAAATTAATCACTACATGTTTTCCCATATTTAGTGCATTTATAATCGAGCGATAATTTATAAATAATCCAATGTCATCAGAACTTTGAGATGGTTGTGGTATATAGCATCCGCAACACTCACACACTCACCACACACCATCATGATGCCCCACACGGTGGCCTAGAACCTCTTTCAATACACCTGTGTGCACAACCACCATCCTATGTTGGTGATTACCTGTGTTCCTCCTTGTGGGTGTTATGCCCATCCAAACTTATAATTATCACTCGTCACAATCCAGGTAAATTCTATCACATGTGGTTATCCCACTGTACCACATATAACATTAATGGAATCCTTGGTTAGCCTACGGGTTGGACAATTTTTTTCAAAAAAACATAAAACATATCTAAGTGTTACATATCCATCCATATACTCAATTTAATATTAAAAAGTAAATATTTTTTTTCATGGAATTTTTTTCAATGGGAACAAATTTCATCCATCTTGAAAATAAATTGAACTCAATCATCATTAATCATAACAGATTAATTTTTATTTTATATTAGAACAAAATAAAAATTGTGTATTTTTATTTTTTTTTCCCTCTTATATGGTAAGAGGATTTGTTTTTTTAAAAAAATTATAAAAATCATTTAATTGGTTTGTTACACATGATTATTATTTGATCTTGTTATATAACATGGATTGAAAATAATATGAGGATAAAATGGGTTTTGTCTAATATAAAAGTGTTCATCCAAGTAATTTTTCAAAATATGATTTAAATAGTTCCCATAAAATATTAGTATAGTATTTTAAATAATAAAATCATATTTTAAAATATTTTTCTAAAGGTATGGAATACCATATGAGATATGGTTTTAATAATTTATTTTATTAATATTTCTTTTGAGAGGAAGTAATTTTTATTTCCTAACCCAAAATAGTGTGTATTATATGATTATAATTTTGAGAAAATTTTATATCTAATAGTCCAGTGAGCATATGTTTAAACTTCTAGAAGTTAAAAAGGTGATATATAAAATAATATATCATTCAATTAAAGGATTTAGTTACTTTACATCCTAAAAGAGTCTATTATATTTTGCTAAATAAAAAACATAATCTAAAGGGTAAATTCTTATTTTGTTACCTTATTTATCTCAATAAAAAATGTTCTCGTATAATAATTATGAACATAGAAATAGTTCTATGTAGAAAACATAAGTTATTAACATCATAAAATTATATGTTGTGAAGTAAAGAAGTTTAATTAATTTTTTAAAGAGTTTAACATTAAGAATATGAGGTTTTATAAAGGATGTATGATGTAACTCAAAAAAAATATCATGATGTGGATGTTTTTTAATTAATGAGTGTTTTTCCTATTATAATATCCTAAAGGATATTTAGAAAATTTATGAAGATGATTGGACAATAACATATAGAGTTGCAGGCAAACCCATTATAATATCATAGGTAGTGGCATGTATGATAGAACTTGGGAGATTGAGTTAAGAATAATTTCATAGGTAGTGACATGTGTTTGTTGTTGGGAATGGAAAATCAATACAAATGAAACCAACATATCATTAAATATGACATCTCCTACCAAAAAAAGTTTATGAATTCTATTATTATGATATCAGATATCCTCATTGGTTTACTATGATCTATTTAAAATGAATAGTATAGATATTAATATCATAAAAGGTAACTTGTTGAACCCAAAAAAATGAAGAGATAATAAATTCATGTTGTAAGATGCAAAAACATATATTGATTAAAGTGGTTTATTCACATATGTTGTGGGTTACTCATGCAGAAGAGGAATGTACCTATTATTAATTGTATAGCGAAATGTCACTAAATGTAATGGAATCACAAATTATATGATATATATTTTCATGGATGAAGTAAGGATAGAATATTGATATTTAAATAAATTAAAACTAATTAAAACAATAATAGGGTAATATTTTTAAATGTTATTCAGTTAAAAAAGTTGAAAAAATATATCAACACAAATAATTAATTCAAAAAATAAAGAAATTCATATATTTCCTTTTTTAAAATTAGATATCTTTCATGAGTCTGAGTTGTTCCAAAATTTTTTATAATACTTTGTTTTAATATAGAAGTTTCATAGTTGAACAATAATTATCTAATAATTCATAGAGTGGATTTGGATAAGGTTAATCCATTAAATATGAATTTGGGATTCATGTTCTTCATGTATATAATGGGTAAAGAAAATAAAAACAGATAATCGTTATTTATTTGGAAAATGAAGGAAATGGTATGATCATATTTAACCTTTGTAAATCATGTGTAAAGATAGAAAAGTAAAGGAATCATGAACTATTAGTGAATCAATCTAATTCAATGAGGAATTTGAAGGAGGTACGAATCTTGTGTTTCTTCAAGAGTGATTCTGAAATACAATATAAGATTTGGGAAACAAATTGAAAAGAATAGGAAGGTGAGGGATTAACTTGGGAGAGTCCAAGATTTTTTAGTACCACCATGAATGATGGTATAATGTTTTGGAACCATAAAGAAAACATAGATCTAAGTTATAGAGAGTGTATCAATAAATGAGGATGAATCTATATTTAAATGGTTATGACCATGTATAAAGATATTTAAAAATGGATCTTAGTTAAGATTTTGAGACAAATACATAAGGAGGAGGAGAATTTGGATGATCATTTTATTTGTATAGAACCACTCTATATTATTAATAAGAGAAGTTAAGAGGTAGGATTCACACTATAGATCTAGAACATCGCTCTATGTGATTAATAATATAAGAATTATAGGAATTGAGAAAATATCAAATTACCCGCATCAATGTGGATTATGAAGGTGTAATTGACCTTTTATAGAGGAAATATAATGAGAATCTACAGTGGAGCATTGCATGTGGGTTACAGTGTCCAACATTATACGTAATATTTTTATATATATAAAAATTAGTGAGTTTGGGATTATAAATTGGAGTTCCATATAAAAATAGTTATATTAAGACACACATACAAGAGGTATCCATCCTTGGATAGAGTGGCCATCCTAAACCTTTCACTAGATCGATGAAGTTATGTATTACAAGTATAATTCTTTTAGATTCTCTCATATTCATTAGATTTTCCCATATTGTGTTAACCAAGTTAAACCACTATGTGAATTATTTATATATCAACATGTGAATGTGTGTTGAATGTTGAATAATTTATAATGAATGAATATACTAGACAAGGAATAAATAAGTGGTTTAATAGAAACCCATATAATATGTGGATAATTATTTATAAATACAATGATAAGTGTAATTGGATATAGAATTAAGAACAATTTTAAAAAATTTCTCATCTAGATTTAACCATCTACCCCAGCCCCACTCAGGGAGTCTTAAAGTAGTTAAACAATTAGGACCTAAAATTTGTAATGAGTAAAGGTCAACTCAGATTATTCTATGTGGTTCATTTAAAGTTTAAACTATTATTATTGTGAAATTAAACAATTTAAATTTTGTATATCATTTTCTTGTGGAAATTTATATTTAAATAGTTATTTTTTATATAATTAATTAATAAAATTGGGTACAAGATAATATAAATAATCTGAATTGATTTAGAAATTATGTAATTTAATTTATGCTTAATGATATTAATGATTCTGATAAAATTAAAAAATAAAATATTGATAGGCATAAAATGCCAAATTATTAGCCTTATAAGATAAATACATTAAGATAACACAGTGTTGTACCATGGAGAATGATATCTAGAATAAATTGATATATTTTTATGGAGTATAATCTATTACAAGTGAGTGGGACAAAGAATTCTTTATTCCAAGTATTAAAGAAAGTAAATGGTAAGGAAAAAAAGGAATAAATTTAAAATTCACTATAAGTATGAAAATTTAACTTAAAATACATAAATCTAAGAGAAATTTGGATACTATTTTCAAAAAAAACATAATCTGTAAATAGTTATTCCAAGGTTCATTCATGATGATGAGTTCTCAAGATATAGGAATAAACACGATTGAATAAGTTGAACATAATATTGAATAAAAATGATAATAATAGAGTATTAAATATTAAAATAAGAAAGTAATGTTAGAAGAATGTATATCATGGTTTGAAAAAAATTAAATATCTCTTAGTATATAAGATGTTTAAGTAAAAGGAATGCTAGAATATATTTTTTTGAAGATGATAGTTAATGAATTTTTAGAGAAAAATCCCATAAAATAGCTTATTGGATAATTTTCTTAGTGAACATGCATACTTCCTAGACTAAAATCAATTGATGTGTAATGTATATTTAAGTCAAATGAATAAAATATTTTAAATTATAAATATATTTTTAGATAAATTAATAATAAGATAAAGTCTCTTGATGGTAAAGTAAAATTACTGGAAGGGACGTTAAACACCACATTAATAGTGGAGCATGATCAATTGTAAATTAAGTCTAGTATAATCAAGGAGATTGATATCCATATAGAAGAAATAAATAAGAAAAACATTTGTTTATAAATCTCATATTTATGTAAATAAAATTAAAATACATAGAAATACTTAAAAAATTTTCTTAAATGAGAATATCATACTCAACATGAGGTGTTAAGAAATCATAAAAACATATTTAAATTTTATTAAATATTTAGAGTGATTAGAAGAATGTATTTTAGTTTAATGACCAAAGTGTATTTTTAATTTTATTATTGGTTATAAAGAATTGCCATCATATATAATGTGACATCTTTTTTTTGATATGCGCAACATAGAAGTGATGATAAGAGTTTTGAAGTGAATAATTATTAGAAAAAAATTTCCTAGGGGAATTATTGTATTGAGTTTATGAAGAATTCTATATATGGATGATGGGATCAAAGATAAATATATCTAATCTAGTCTTATTACTACAGAAAATATAGATATACATTTATATTCTATAATGAATCCTTGGAATTCATCTCATTCAATGAAATGAGAGATTATCAATATAGTCCTACAAAAAAATGGCAATATATGAGGTATAATTTTTATTTGAATGGATTTGTTTTAATATAAAAATTGGTGTTGATATGAAATACTAAAAATCAATAATAATGAAAACTATATTTTTTTGTAAAAGCTAGTTATTGAAATTTTCTAAGTTCCATAAAATAATAATTTATATGTAACTTTTATTGATATGTTGAAGTTATAATAATAGAATTTAGATAGGTCGATAAGTAATTAAGTACAAATAATATTAAAATATAATCTGAGGAAAAATTCTAGATGATTTCTACTAAAATATTATATTAATAGTTAGACAAAAGTGGGTTATATAGTTTAAAAATAAATTGTGTGGATCGGTTAATGGGTAATATAATGTTAGAGACCTTGTAAAAATACTATTAAATATGAAAAAAATTATTATTCATAGAAATATAATAATTACATCTTTGAGGCTAGCAGAAAGGAGAAATTTACCCTATCCTATGTCAATGGAATTAGAAATGAAATCAAAGGGACATGATCCACTAGAGGGACACAAAAAGAAGTTATAGATTTATTTTGTAATTTCTTTAAGGTTATAAAATAAATAAAAATATACATAATATAGTGTTAATGAAATAAAATTAGAACTATATAAAATTTAATTCATGAATTAGAGTGCATAATAAAACGAATCTTATAAAATAAAATAGGTTTGTATATGTAGGTTTGATAAGAGAACCCATATGGTGAAGATAAATTGTAAGCTTGAGGAGATTGAACATAGGCAATAAGATACAATGGGTGAAAATCTTTGTTATGTGTAATGAATAAAGTGTGTCATAATAAAAATATAAAAGTAAAAGTAAATTAGGTATTGGATTCACAACAATCTCTTTCACATTAAGATGGAAGGAATCTAGTCCCCCCATGGATTTATAAGGGTTTTTAAAGTGAGGGTGAGGCTCTAGAATATAGATCTTATCAATTTAAGGAGGATATAAGTTTCAGTGGAATGGATAATCATATGTTTATTTAATAAAAATTGGAATATTTTATATATATATGTATATTAAAGTAAACAAATGATATTGTTATATTTTTAAATAGAATAAAATTCTATATGTTCAAGCCATTAATGGGGACTCTTGATTATTTAAAAAAACACAATGGCATAACAAATTGGTGGTTTATACTTTTTGAAAGATATCATAAACAACATTCTAATTATTTTTTTCTTTTTTAATTAATTTTTAATTTAATTTTTAAAAAAAAATCATAAAAAGTTGTGTTAATCAAGGTAAGTGACTCTAATAAGTGGATTTCTGTGTGAAATGGGATTACAGTGAAATATTTAATATTAGGTGTGTTGGAAAAAAATCCTTTTACATCTAGAAATAAAATATAGTTTGTGTTCATTATCAAACCACACTGGTTTGATTAGGGAGTTTAAAAGGCATGTGATCTTACAGTACCATATGGCTACAGTGTTGAAGTTGGGGTAATTTCCCAATGTTTGGAAAATATTTTGGATTAAAATAAACAGAAAAAAAAATATTTCAAAATGAGGGTCTCTAGGATTTAATCATCTCAAATATGGTAAAGTTGTGAGTTTTGAGAAGACTTTGATTCATGAAAGATGAGATTTTCAAATATGTGGAGCATCATGAACGAGATACGTGAATACACGATAGAATTTCTCTAAGGGAGTCAGTTTGTTATCTATAAAAAATTTCAAAGGGAGTGTGCCTAAAACATATTGATTATTTGTTATCTTATTCATTATATACTAACTAGTGAATCTTAGTGTATTATTTTAAGACCAAAACACTATTGGTATATGATATTTGGACTAGTCCTTTGTGGTGAATTGTGTAAAATTATAATGTTGTCTCTCTGCATGCGAATGTTTAATAACAACATGAGTCCACCAAACAGTTTTTACATATTCCTCCCATTGGGGAAAAAAGATCCATAACTTTAAAAGAATAAGTTTGAACCCTGATTTACCCCTTACCTCTGAATTTTTTCAGGGATCCAACAAGTATTATCAAAGCTAATATGTTTTTGGTGTTAAATATGCCCTTTGTTGTTATAATAAATTCAGAGAATGTTTTGGGAGTTCCACTTTTTGATGGATAGAACTTTTAGATTGGGAGGAATATAATAATATATCATCTAATATCTCTTGTGATGGAAGTTCCTTTTTCCACAACATAGGGGATTCAGGTCACTAATGCAACAAGACTGTCTATGACAGAATCATATAGTAAAATGCTCGATGTATATTCCAAAGATAAAAACTCTCTTACTAAAGAACTTTATGGTCAAATATATAAAAATTTTATGAGTTTCATTATACTGAAGTTCATGTGGGAGAAACTGGAAAATATATACGAAGGTGATAAAAAAGTAAAGGATGTTAAACTTTAAGTCTTTTATAATTTGTTTGATGATATGACAATGAATCCAGATGAAAATAAAGATCACATATTTAATAGAATAACTAAATTTTTTAGATCTATTAGAGGACTTGTGGAAGAAGTTAAGGATCTATATATTGTAATGAAAGTCCAAAGAAGGCTCCCATATCTTTATAATCCCAAATTTTCAACTCAAGAGGAATCAAATTTTTCTAATATCTCACTTGGTGATCTACTAGTTGGATGGTGGCTTATGAAATGATAGTGAAACCATAAGATTATTCCACTCAAATAAGAAAGTAAATGGAATTCAAATCCATGGTAAAACATGAGGTTTATAAAGTAACTTTTTTAGGAATGAGAACTCATTTTTCATTTTTTCCATAATATTCAAAAGATGAAAAGGGAGATTTGATGTAAAGCTTACATTGTCTTGTTTTCAATGTGTTTAAGTATGGCACATTGTCTCTTGATGTACAAGGATGTTTGATGATGTATAACGTGAATCATAAATCATGAAAAAGTGATAGAATAATTTCTCTAACAAAGGAGAATTCAAATCAAAAAATATTGTTCAGATAAAGAGCTTTGTCTACACAGAAGAAGAAGTTGATAATGAATTTTTGGATAATTTAAAACTAGAGTCTAAATCTAAACATGAAGAATCCATGATGGCTACATTTGAAAAGGTATAACCAATAAAAGTTTAAGATAATCAAATGCTTGGTGTTGTGATCCCAAGGTGTAACTTTAGGGTTCTCTTAATGAGATTTAAAATCAATGAAATAGAAATATAAATATGAGAGTTATTATAAATGATTAATCATAATATGTTGATTGTATTTAAGAAGAACACAATTGACTAGAAATATAGGCATAAGAACAAGTAAAAACTCTTAAAAGATCAGTTGAGGTTGTGTAATTTAAACTCATAATTGAAGATCATTTCAAGGTCATCAATAACCATACATCAAGACTGGTGTAAAAGGATAAGATAATTTATTGAATTTAAGAATAATTTATTACTCTAAAAACTAAATGAAAACCTGAATAAAAATCATGGGAAATAAATAATAAATTATAATTTAAAAAAATATTATATGTAGAGATAATAGAAAGAGCTAAACGTGGTTCTGAAGGAGTTGATGTGGTATTGAATAATTATAGATACAGAATTATGGAAAAAGGTATAATTTGTTGTGATTATAAAACATAAACTTCCATAAATGGGATGAGAAAAAATTAAGGGAATTAGAAAGTTGGATATATAAAAAATAAACTTGATGTCCTAACAAAGAAATCAATCAAATAAAAAAAAGAGCTAAAAATTAATCTCAAGTTTCCAAAGAGTATATCCAACAAAACTCCTTTAGAAAATAAGTGTGAATGAGGATTAATGTAATTCATAAGACATTTCCTATTTTGAAATTTCAATTTTGTGGCTTTTGGGTCATACTAAGTATTATTGTGAAGAGGTAAGTATATATCTAATTTTGGAAGCACATGGAATTAAATAAGGGATAATGAGACCATATCCTTCATCATATATAATAAATAGTTTCTATGGATATTTTTTCACTTATCTAACTATTTCTAAAAATCAATCCATTGCAGATAGAGGAAATGTTGGAACAATACCTACATAACTTAGATATAAATCAATACCCAATAACCATGCAGAGTTACACTTTTAAATAGGTATTCTCCTCTAGAATAATAATATGATAATTATGATCCCATTAATATTGAAAATATATTGAAAAGACCATCATTTTTCCCCAACCAATCAAGTATCTTGTGGAATAAAAAGAAGAAAATCTACAAATCCAATGACACATAAATAGATCTCAAAGCAATAAGGAATTGTAACATTCAGATTTTTGATAGAGGATGTATATAAAACATGAAAAGAAACGAATATATTTATAATAATGTTAATAAAATGGTTTATGGAACCATTATATTCATTAATTATGGTTCTTTAAAGATCAAAGGTAATGGAAATGCAAAACTGTAAAATAACGAGCTAAGGAAAACTAAAGTTATCTACATTGATATTCTATGTCACAATCTATTCAGTGTGAGTCAAATTTATTACTCAAGACTAAGAGTGACATTTAATCATAAGGGGTATACCATAAAAGTAAATTCAGGTGATTATCTTATTAAAGGATGCATAACAGATGAAAATTTATACAATTTTGATAGTAAAAAAGAAAACTTGTTACTTAACAGTTGAAGAAGAAAATAAATTTTGGCACTGGAGTATGGGGCACATTAATCAACATTTCATGGATAAAATATCTAAAATAAATATAGTTTTCAATATTCCCAATCTGAATTGTGATCAAGAAAAGTAATTTTATGAATTTAGGTGAGGAAATATGGTCAAGAGTTCATATCAATAAAAGAACAAAAGGGAACCAAATCTGGTTGATCTTATCTACAAAGATGTATACGGTTCAATGAATGGGGAAAGAAAAAATAGAGAGAGGTACTTCTTTATTTTTATTTATTGTTGAAGTACAATGGCTTGTGTGATGTCTATGTATAGGAAACAGAAAGTTCTTGATTGCATGAACAGTTGTCATAGAAGAGAAGACACTGAAACTGGATACACAATAAAGATTCTATGATCAGAAAATGATAGAGAATACATGCCTATTAAATTTTGAAATAACCTAGAAAAACATGGGAAAAATAATTAGGTATTCGTAGTGAGAAACCCTCAACATAATAGGGTTATTGAACATAGAAATTGACCAGTGAACAATATGGTGAGAACTATGCTGATTGAGATTTGTGATTCTCATCATTACAAGAAAGAGGTTGTTCAAGAAGGAGTATACACACAAAATCATATAGGTATTTTTAAGAGATAAACCTAGACATTGTATCAGATATGGTATGGAAATAATCCATTTATGAATAATTTTCATGTTTTTATAAGTAAATGTTTCATACAAAAAAATAATGCAATCATGGAATGTATGGTGATGTTGTAGACGAGGGAATATTCCTTGAATATTAAATGAAGTTAAAATCCTTAAAAGGTTACAATAATCATCTTATAATGATTTTGAAATGTAGTGATGTCAAGATCATTATGGATAAATCAATAAATACCATGAGGATATCATATAATGATATGATTGAAGATCAAGAAGAAAAGTAGACAAGGGACATATTCAAATTCATAAATAGTGTAAGGCCTGCAAAACATTCAAGGATCAAAAAATGATGAGGATTCAGAAGAAGATGAATAGGAATAAGAAACCATTTCTGAAGAAAATAAATCAAAAACCTTATGAGGGAAATATAATAGAAAAAATTTATCAATCAAACATCATTTTGGATTGGACTTCACCTGCACAAAAAAAGAGAATGAGGAATAAAGTGCATTTTTCCTTCCTATCAATTGTGGAACCTACCTCGTTTGAATAAGCAATAAAGGATGAATCATTGGTTAAGTCCATGAATGAATAAAAGATTAATTTGAATATAATCATACATGGTAACTATTTAATATACCTAAAAATTATAATGTGATTGGAAAATAATGGATTTTATGAAATAATTGATGAGCATTGAAATGTGATCATAAATAAGGCACACCTAGTGTGTAAAGTCTATGCACAGATTGAAGGCATCGATGTGGAAGAAACATTTTATCTAGTATCCAAACTATATTCAATAAATATCTTCCTTGTTAAGTCAATTCAAAGAGGGTAAAAATTTTGTCATATGAATGTTAAGAATGAATTCTTAAATACAGTTCCTGAAGAAGAAGTCTATATTGAACAACCAGTGGAATTTCTAATTGGAAATGATGAGATGAAGGTTTTTAGATTAAATAAGGATCTCTATGGTCAAAATAAAGAACCATGAGTGTGGTATTATTGATTTTATTCTTATTTTAAATATCTAGAATTCAAAATATGAGGTTCCCACCATAATCACTATGTGAGGAATTCACCGAAAAATAAACTTATGGTTCTTGTGTGTGTAGATGATATTATTTTTGGTGGAATCAGACAAGGAGTAGTGGAATAATTTTCTAATAACATGAAATAAAAATTTAAAATTTCTATGATTAGTGAACTCTCGTACTTTTGGGGGATTCAGGTGGTTCAAAATAAGGACTACACCTTCATTTCTCATTAAAAATTTTAAAGAGATCAACTTAATAAATTCCATATGCATGACTCTAAACAAATGTCAAATTCAATTAATTTTTTGAAACAATTTATAAATCATGAGGATGGGACATCTGTGCATCCCACCATATATAATAGAATCATTGGAAGCTTATTATACTTGACTAAAATATAGCCATATATCATGTTTATAGCATGCTTTGAAGATCAATTTTAAATTAATCCAATAGAAGAGAATATGGAATCAAGTAAAGGAATCATGAGGTATATTCAAGGTACTCTCAATTTTGGATTATACTTCATAGTAGGAAGCGATAATTAATTAACAATAGTTTTTTTATGATGACTATGTAGGAGATGAGGTGGATTGAAATTTCTCTAGTGGTGGTTATTTTTTCATTGGAAACAAATGTGTGGGATGGTTGAGAATGAAACAAGAAAACTCTTATCTTAGTATCATTCAATCAGATTATATCTCTACCAAATAGTCTTTCACTTAGGTATTATAAATGAATCAAAAACTAATTGACATTGGTGATAAGTTGAAACATCTGATGGTGATTCCCTATGAAAACAAGATAATGATCAATCTTATAGAGAATATAGTTTAGCACTCTCATTGAAAACATATTGAGATCAGATATCATTTTATTAAAGAAAAATTTGAATAATGTGTGGTTAAGATAGAGAATTTTGGAATAGATGATCAAGTGGAATAAATTCTGATTAATCCATTGGAAACACATATATTCACAAAACATTGATTGGACTTCGGTGTTCAGCCACATCCCAGTGCATGTGGAGGTTACATTTGTTCCCATAAACTTGTTTTTTGTTAACTATTTTAATCTATTTATGGAAGTGACATGGGTTTAGGGGAGAGGATATGATTAAGGGGGCTATTTATTTTTAGCACTAAGTTCGAATAGAGGTTCATTGGGTTTATTGTCAATGGGGAATATGAATAAAAATCAATGATTGATTGGTTTAAAGAATACATTGTAGGACTGGTCAGTGGTTTATGGTGGAACGAACTTCTCTTTTTCCACTATTGATTTGTACATAAATATTTTATTATGTAGACGTAGAGTCATAGATGAAGTATTTCATTCATATTAGGGTTTTGATCAAGACTCGTGTTTTTATTGAATTTGTATACAGATTTCTAACAAACTCAAAGGGAGAGATTGCTGGAACCAAGGCCTTTAATACCTGAAAACATATTCTAGTTTGTTTTTTCTGTCAATTTATAATATTTTGATCAGGGATTTTTCAATTCAAGTGATCTTATAGTACTATATGGGTAATGTTTTGAAACTAGAATCATTTCCCAGTGTTTTCCAAAATTTTGGGTCTAAAAAACTGAAGGAGAAAACTTTACAGAAGGAGGTTTTCTAGGATTATCTCTTCTCAAATATCATAAAGGTATGAGTTTTGTGAAGAATATTTTTTTTAATAGTTGATATTTTTCAAGAATAAGAGTAATAAGAACATTCTTTTCAAATTTTTGATAGTGTTAGGATAGAGCTATGTGACAACAAGAAGGTTCCCAAACGGGTTACATTTCACTATAGCTTCACAAATGAAGAAGCTTTGAGAACATGTTTTTGGAGGATCACATAATGGTTTTTGGGAGCCTCAAATCTCATGAAAGGTTTATCCTATACGTAATAGGTCACCCACACTTCATTTGACCCGAATAGAATTTGTGAAAAGGCTGAATTTCTCCGATTTCATGAAGGTATACCTAATCAGGAATCTTTATGAATCCATAATAATTCACGATCTTAAGCATCGTGAAAGGAATGGATATGAGCTGACTGATACTAAGGAATATTAGAGAAGTTGGTTTCACAGAGTCTGAGAGTATTGCAAAGACATAGTGTTCTATGAAGGATGGGAGCTTTGTGAAGGCCGAGGGATTTATGAAGGGTGGAATCTTCATGACTGTTGGTAGCTTCATGAATGTGTTTTTGTTCGCAAACATTGGAATTTATTTGAAACAAATAGGGGCTTTAAAAATATCTGGTAAATTTGTAAATAGTAGTACTGAACATATGTTTTCAGTGAACTGTTCATTCAAGTGAATCAACTCAGGAATACAGTGCAAGCAGAGTTCTGTGTTATTCAGGGAAGAATAATTAAATAACCAATTTACAAGAGTGACTTTCATGTTGTTAAACTGAGTGTGACTTCTCCCACTATAGTGAGATCGAGGGAGTTTATAGAAGTTTTACGATGGAGGTAGTGTGATATCTTTAAAAATATTATAAAGGTAGTGTTATTATTATTGATTGAATGTCTGATTTTATATATTCCACTCTAACTAGTGAGGCTTAATGGGTTTTGTACGACTAACACACTTTTGGTGTATGCTCCTTATAAGAGCCCTTAATGGTGAACCAAGTAAAATTACTATGTAGTATCTCTTCATTTTAATGTTTAATAACTACAAAATTCAATCAGATAGGTTTTAGAAGTTCCTATCAACATGGTAACAAGATATATCACTTTAAAAGAACGGTTTGACACCTTGATAGGGGTCCAATAAGGTAAATGAGTATGAGTAATTTTTTATAGACAATTTAGTATTTTTATTGAATATTATTATCTACAATATTAATAAATTTATCATGTTTACTCATAATTTTGAATATAGTCATTATGGATGTATTGTTTCCCAACCAAGTATTAATGAAGATGATAATCTCACTATGAATAATTACTGTGGTTAGATTTTTCAAATAAGAAAAATATGCTCGTTTTAGATCTGTAACAACATATGGTGTGAGTTAAGTTGTCTATAAACATTAAAAAGGTATGATAACTGTCTGGTAAAAGTGATTGTAATATAATTCATATCTATAGGAATCAATTATGTTATAGTGTTGAAATATTGACACATGGAAGTCACATGGTCTAGGTGAGGATAGGTGAGAGTATGGATGATTATAGAGACACATAAAGACCCAAATCATGTTATGCATTGGTGTATGTTTCTTAGTGGACATATGTTATTTAGATATACACTGAAGGTGTGTATTTTTGGAGAATAATTGTTACTTATATACAATCAATGAGAATGTTATGAGGATTCATTAAGAAATTATGTTGGAAATCATATGAGAATATATTATAACCAATGATTTTTATCTATGTACAATCTTATATGCATATTTAAATGACATAGAGGAGATTTTGTGAATGTATGGAGATTTTAAAAAAATAACACATTCAGACAAAAGAAGTAACATTCACTTTCCAAAGGTGGTGACCCAAATGATAACCAAATGATGGAGACTAAACTAAGTAGTATGTAATGGTTGGTGACATTTTCATGTCCCTAGGTGACATACAATAGGATGAAAGAAAACAAAATAACATCAAATATGACATGGAATATTGAAATTCATGACATTATATATCACTACCAGGTGATGATGCTTAATTTTTCATAATCTTTATAAATATTAAGATTTCAATTTGTCATATAGTGAGTCGCTAAGAAAGGTATAGGGTATGCATGAAGAAGAGGAAACCAACAGTCATAAATTCTGATAGTGTGATATTACCAAGGTGATAGAGTTATAAAATGAGAAATGATATATCATTAATGATGATATAAGGAAAGAAAATTGATGATAAAGTGGATGAGGACTATATAAACTAGGGGTGGGTAAATATCATTATAAGAGATCTTTTACTAATGGTTACCTGATATATCAAAATCATCTATTCATTAAAAACCCATTGAAATCCTTATATTTACTTTTATAATATAAGATTTTTTAATGTGAAATAAATACAAAATCCAAACCCCAATTATAGAATAAATACTAGATATCCAAAGGCACTCAAAAAATTAATATTTGAGAGACAAACCTCTCACTATACAATATATTTAAACACATAAGATACTGAAAATAAAATGAAGAGTGATGAGAGAAATATTGAAGATCCTTCACACACAAATAGAAAAAAAAATTCAATTTGGTCTGATAAATTACCTACATTCATATGAAAACAATATAATCCACCAAAATGGAGACAAATGAGAAACTCTCAAATTAAAAGGTATAAACACTAATCACAAAAAAGATAACTAACTGAATTATTTTTAATATCCTAATATAGATAGCCTATTTATAAGAGATCCTCATAACCTCCAAATAATTATTATTAGTCCCATAAACCTAGTATTAACTAAATGAACCATAATCTATGATTTTTAATTCAACAAATTACACTAAATTACTTATATTTTTTGGAAATGATAACTCCTCTATCAAACATTATCAAGATAATGATTGTATTTTCCTTTACTCACAAATAGTTATTTGTCTTTTATCTTATAATTTTAATTATTCACCACTAATTATATCTCTACTAGTTCTTCTATTAATCCACTAAAATTCCACAAAATAATTTTAAGATAATAAAATAGTTTCACAACACAAAAATTCCCCATTTAAATAAATTTTCAATTCTTTTTATCCCATCACTTTTCAAACATATATCTCATTTAAATTCAACTATTATAGTAATATTATGATATTTTTCCTTTATCCAAGTCCCACATAGATATAACACTAACCTATAATTTTTCATATTATGATCTTTTTCAACTTACATATCATGTTTTTACTCCCATTGACGTTCTATAGTTCCATCCCTTTGTATGTCCAGAAGACTCCTAATGAAGTGATATTTCAACTAAATGTGTTTCATCCTTGAATAAAACTCTAGATTCTTATCCATATGGATTTTAATCTAACAATAACAAAAAAATCACATTTTTTTATTATTTACTCCAAGTTACACTTTAGAAAAATCATATCCTTTTGATACTAATTTACCACCTCATATTACACTTTTTGGGTAGATAGTAAAATTATCAGTTGTAATTAGGATACTCAGATGACTGTTATTCCTACATAAGTGAACAGATATCCAATGTCACTTCTTTAACTCTCTAAATATCCTCAAAAGAAATTATTTATAAATCCTTTAAATGGATCATCTCTTACAAAACAATAAATAATTTCATTCTTTATTTGAGAAAATACATTATTTACTTCATTTCATGTTTGGGTTACTCCCTATATTTTATATAAACCTACTAAGAACTCTCATTATAAAATAAATTCATCACCTTGTACAAAAAATTTCATACATCATGATTCTAATCATCAATGAGTAATGACCTATTCCATTGAATATAAATGTAATGGGATATTTTTCATACTCCCATTAAATTAATTCATGAGTGTATTTGAATTTTTAGAATCAGGTTGAGTGGGAGCTCATTTGGACATCATTCAAGAGTCTTAAATAGTGTTTTGGACATGGAAAGGCTTGTGGGTAAGTTTTTTATATCATTTTCACTTTAAGAGGGAGTTACTCAGTAAATTCGGTGGAAGAAGGAAGTAACCAAACACATTATGGTAGTTCCTCTGCATTTCGATGATATTGGTAGTGGTTCTTCACCACTAGACCTACCACAAAAAGTATAACAAAAGGAAATTGGTCTTATATTGTGGGTAGATTATACCTTTTTTGGGATTTTTATTTTAAAACCCCTTTAGTATTTATGTGTCTCCATTTCTATATTAGTGTACAGATGATCTCCCTTTTCCCTTATTCCACCTCATTTCTTATTTTATTATCCATGGATTTTAAAAGTGTGTAATCTACTAGTTATATTAAGTAATTATCTACATCTAATTATTCTCCACTCAACTTTTTCTTTTATAATTGTACTGGTTTGGATTTCAGATTTGACTGAAATTCCACTGGATCATGGTGGAATTGGATTGAATTGATGGGTATTGTATTTATAGTAGTGAAATGAGGTCAAGTTTGGGAGAACGCATGTTTTGTAATTTCATGGAAATAGAGATAATCAATTTCATTGATATATTCCTGGTTATAAATCAAACTATGAAGAAAATGGTTAATTAATTTATTTCAACTTTTTGGGATTTTATTCATCATAAGTTCAAAGGAATAATGAGAGTAGTTCATACCCATTTTATAGAGGTTCTGATGATGATGTTTCATTTGAAGAGGTATACCCTTATTTTATTGGTATGAATTTATTATGAAATAGATTTGAAGTTAGTTGCGAATGAATATTTTTTATTTTATTGGGATTTTGGATGAGATGGGGGATTGGGATCATAGTTAATTTTCAATTCATACTTGGAAAGGTATGGTCGATGATACAGAATACATCATGATGAAGGGGATAAATCCTTAATTAAGGTAGATGATTCATAATATTACCACCCTTTTATGAGATTACGCTTACTATCTAATTTGGGATAATCAAGTTCGAATGACCTATAATGGAACTATATGTGGGTTCCTCTATAGGAGGTAAGGTTAGTTAGTTTTGTTAGACTTTTAGTGGTTCTCCCAGTATTATGGTTGATCGCATCGTCATTAATTGTTATGTTTCCAGTTTCAGAGTATGGGAAAGAATGGAATGGGATTTTAGAGGTTAAATAACCATGATTTAGGGCTCTAGTGTCCTAGAGAGGTCTAATGTGATAGATTACGAATTTTCTCTTGAGTAGTGGGATATGGATAAGTCTAGTATTTATTACCTTGAGAGACCACTTTTGGGTTTAGTTTCATATGTGATGTTAACTTTTGGAGGGTGATACAATTTTTCAGAAAGATCATAAGAGGTCTAGTGCGATAATGGGGAAATATGACTATGGTGGATTAATGAGTTCTTAACATCCCAAGTAATTAATGAATAATATATTTTCTTATCTATCTATTTATGAAATATAAAGTGTTTTAATGACTTAAAATGAGAATAAATCCAATCTTAAGCATAGAATTCTCTAATATTTTTAAAAGATTGTTTTACCTCCTTTTGATGGATAACCTTTTTTAAATATATATTTTCACACTTTTATAAGCTCTATTTTTAAAAATAAACCTATTCTTCATGATTGGGACATTGAAATTTACTTTGGATTAATTTTTGGTATTTTTCTGACAATGTTCATTTTTTAATGAATAGTGAAAAATACCGCATTTTACATCAAAACTGCTTTTTCATCTTATTTAATTATATGGTTAGATTATCTATTTAATTGTTTTTAAAGTTTAATTAGAATATATTTTTACCATTTAATTCAATATTGTTCATTATAATTAATTTCACTTTTGAATTGGGCATAAACAAGTGCCAAACTTTTCATAGATATTGTTTCAAAAAAACCTGCTATTTGTTTTGACAATGGGAATTATTTTTAAATTAATTATTGAAATTTATATGTTTGTAATTTGGTAAAATTGATTCCATATTTGTAATCATAAGGTCCAAATTATATAATTAACACTCTTTTGTTTTTTGACATTATTAATAGTAATGACGGTGGTTATCTTTAATTATCTTGATTAATTAGTAATCGGGTAGTTAAGGATAACAAAATAATATCATAATAATAACAAATGACACCGAAATGTGTCCTAATTCTACTTTATGTGTCATGGAATACCATGGGATTCCTTGTGACAAACTTTGTGACCCCTTGGAATCACTTTTGGGTGAAAGTGACACTTTATCATTTTATTTTTAAAGAGAGGAGAATATCACTAAAGAATGTATCACCCGAGTAAAACATTTTTAATTTTGTCTAAATAAATGATCTCTTGGAATATAAATATTCATTGGAAATATAAATACTTTTCCTACATCATATTATTTTTTTTATAATTTTTAGACATTAAATAAATTAATTTATTTATGACATCATGATGATGTTGTGATTACCTCATTAATGAGAGATTTAAATAAAATGAAATGATAATGTAAAATATAAGTCTTACACTTTTCAAAGACCTATTGTATGAGTATATTTAAAACCCTTATCACATTATCCTCGAAATATATTAATTTGGGACCTTTAAAATCCAAAATCATTTTAATATAATGTAACATTTTATAACTTTCCAAGAGTGCCCCTCCTCTCCTCTTATAATAGGCCCCCACCTCTACCTCCTTACCCACACTTCTCAATCCATTGGCTCAGACAATATCTTATCATTTTATCTCTCCACATCCCTCTATTCATCCTAGAAGCCTTACCTTAGGCAGAAATCTCTTCAAGAAACCCTTTTTGTTCAAACCAAGAGGAGTTACCCGATTTAAAGGTAAAGTCTTCTCTAATGTTCTTTTGTTTTATTTTGATTCTACAACCCCCTAAACTATTTTTATTCATTTATTTTGTAACAAAACTAGTATATTGAATATACTAGGATGTTTTTATAAGAATTATTCGAGCTACACTTACACACACCTACATCTAATGGTTAAAGATCATACTGTTTCCGTGGATGGTGAATTTCTGCCTCACAAAATGATGATTGTTCAATATTCTTATAACACCTTCAAAACTGGCCATTAAGATGTATCAATATGTATATATGATATATAATATGTTTATTTTTTCCTTAATATTCTGTATTTTTACATTTATGGCATACCTTTATGGTTTCCATTATGGGTAAACGCGATATCTTCATTTTAGAAAGTGCGGACTACCGCCCCCTCAAAGTGATTTGATTCGTTAATGCCATATGTGGGATGTATAAAGGATGGATTTAATGATATTATATATGATATTATACTATAATTATAATATACCTTTATATAATTATGATTCTATTCCATAAAATATGAAATAGAAATGAAAGTAGCGTTTATGCGTACGTACGACTTACCGTCTCCATGAATGGTCCATTTCATTTCTTAACTCTAAATGTTATGTAATATAATAATGAATGTATATACTGGATATATATGATATATATGATATCTACATCATTAATATAATCATGGATATAATGGATATTTTACTACATGAACAACTTGTAATTATAAGAAGTTTATTTTTTACTCAAGTGCCAATGGTCGACAAAACGACCATTATTAACATAAATAATTATATAGTGTTCATGACATGGTAATAAGTGATATTAAAGGAATAATGAACTTGAAAATTTTTATTAATCAAGTGTAAATTAACTCAAGTTTATTATTCATTAGATTAAAGAACGGTCGAGTCAAGTCGGACCTGAGGTATGTGACTTCATCTCAATCTCCTTTCATTGAGGCATATTCTGTTTTACACAAAACTTTATTTTATACGGTGTATAAACCCCTTTTACTTTTACATTTATTCAAAAGGAATATTTTTATATGAATTGTTTTACTAAATTACAAAATGTAATGTTTTTGTCGTACTTATGTGGCGACAATGACTTCTCCACCGCCGTGACCATTATTTGAGTTTCGGCTTCCTCTACAAGCCATAAATTTCTTTTAAAATGAAAAATAAATACCATGTTTTACTTTTCGTTTATTTTGGTATTGAAAATGGAATTTATAATGTTTTTATTATATCAATGTGTTGTATTGATATCTTGTGATTGAAATGTGGAAATTTTATGTTTCATTTATGCATGTTTTATGTGATACGATTATGTTATGGTTCTTGGGAATTGTTTATGAAGACGGGTGGTTTCGTGATAAACTAAGGGTGGGTGAGCTCGATATAACTCTCCAATGAATTGGGTAACATGAAGGAGTTAAACGTTAAGGTTTCTCCGAAGAGATTTGGGGAATATACTGTGATGGGTATTCCAAACGTAACCATGAGGGTTACTCCCTACGTAAGAATGTTATGAATGCCTCAAGTTACCTTTATGACTTATGATTTATATGATTTATTCATTATTTGATAAGGTATATTAAATTTCTCATGTTTTATGAGTAAATTACGATTTCATTAATTCTTATGTTTACATGGACTAATGTTTTCATTCAATACTTTTATATCCCTTACTAAGCTTTTTATGCTCATCCAAAGTTTTTTTGAAATGTTTTTCACAAGTCAAGTGAAAGGTACATTATGTGATGATAGTGTTAAGGAAGTGTCATGAAAGAATCCATGTTTTGTTCTAAATATGTTTCCTTTTATGGGAAAAGTGAATATTGTCTTTAATGTAACCACCTTGTTTAAATGTGGAATGTAATGCATGATTTATGATCTAATTCTCTAAAACTTTAAACCTGAAAAGATCCTCAATGTGTATTCTTGAAATATCTCAAGATTAAGTAATTTTTAAGGTTGAGGTCTTATAGTTGGTATCAAAGGTCTGTTTAGATAACTTTAGGGGTTACAATTCTATTAAATGATTATCCCAAAATATTTGATTTATGTTCAAATTTAAATGATATAGCATTTCAATATTAACATGTTACTTCATCTAAGACATGTTTGTTCTGAATGGATTTCCGCAAAGGAAACAGGGAAGTAGTACTAGGAAGGAATTAATAAAGAAATTACCTTCCAAATCAGCACCCTGAGATGGTCGGAATTGGAACTGAATAGTTTGTTGCAGTAATGGCGTAGTTAACTCAAGCGATAAATGGTGGTGGTATCCATGCACGAGATCAGCCAGATCAACTGCAGAGGAACATGTCAGTGGTGGAACATTTCAGGAGGCAAAATCCACCATCATTCAGAGGATCATCTGACTCTGTGTTATCTAAAGGGTGGATTAAATCACTTGTGAAGATTTTTGATGTCATGTGGTGTTCATAAAATCAAAAGGTTAGTCTTGCAATTTACTGTTTGGAGGGTGAAGTAGATCAGTGGTCGTCGATGGTTAAAAATATCAAGGACACTGATGAGATTGATGCTCTCGACTGGGATGAATTCAAAGGTATGTTTATTGAGAAGTATTTTCCTAAGGATATTCGACTTAGGATGGAAAAACAATTCTTGGAATTGAGGTAAGAGGATGACTCAGTGGCTGTTTATGAAGAGAGGTTCACTCGATTGGCAAGTTATGCTCCAAATTTTATCCGAGACCTTTATAGTAAAATCAATCATTTTTACTCAGGATTAAAGCCAAAATATCGAAGGGCTTTAGGTTCTCGTGAGTTCAAGAGTTATGAAAATCTTGTTTGATGTGCTGAGAAGGTGGAAATGGATTTTTCCGATGATAAAGTGTTCTATAACAACCAACAGAAGAAGAGACCGAGGTGGTAGGAGAAAGGGCAGAATTCTTCAAAAATGTCTGATGGTAAGAAAACTAAGTTTCCAGTCTGGGATAAATGTGGTAAAAAGCATGCTGGGGAATGTCTTTTGAATTCTGGAAAGTGCTACCGATGTGGTAAGATGGGACATAAGGCTCGTTATTGCACTGAAAAGGATCAAGGTGATGGTAAGACCAAATTTGATTTACAGTTAGTGAAATGTTTCAAGTGCAATGAGATCGGTCACTATGCAAATGAGTGTTCGACAAAGAGCTGGAATGATGGGAAGAAGTCAGACTATAAGCAGAAAGGTGTGGTGAAATTCTTTACAACTACTTCAACAGATGTTGGGCCATCAAATGAAGTGGTATCAGGTACTTTGTTTGTTTTTTCAGATTATTCCAGTGTGTTGTTTGATTCAGGGTCTACACATTCTTTCATCTCTGAAAAGTTTCTAGTAAATTGGGAATACCATCTCAAGGAATGACTCCTGAAATTGTGGTAAAAACACCTGGGGGAAATGTTGAGGCAAAAAGAATTTATAAGAATCTTTCTATCCTTATCAGTGGAAAGAACCTACTTGCAAACCTCATTGTCTTACCTCTAGTTGAGTTTGATGTTATCTTGGTTATGGATTGGCTCTCTGTTTACCATGCTAAGATTGATTGTAGAGCTAAAGAAGTTTCTTTTCAAAAATACTTTCAGTTTGTGTACAATAATGAACCCTTATTGTTGATAACATATCAAGAGGCTGAGAAACTTTTAAAATATGGAAATGAATGCTACCTTCTACATATTGTTAAAAACAAAGGAACTGTTCAAATTAATGATGTGCCAGTGGTAAATGAGTATCCTGATGTTTTTCCTGATGAGTTTCATGGAATAATACCAGATTGGGAAGTTGAATTTACTGTTGACTTAGTTCCTGATGCTAAGCCAATTTCAAAACCCCCTTATCGAATGGCTCAAATTTAACTTTTAGAGTCGAAGTAGAAATTACAAGATTTATTAGAGAAATGTTTCATTCTACCTAGCACATCACCATGGGGTGCTCCTGTTTTATTTATTAAAAAGAAATATGGTTCAATGAGACTTTTCATTGATTATAGAGCCTTGAATAACATCACTGTTAAGAACAAATATCCTTTGCCTCATATTGATGATTTGTTTGATCCGCTCCAGGGAGCTCAGTATTTTTCAAAGATTGACCAGAGATCAGGGGACCATCAGTTGAATGTAAAGGAATCATATTTTTCGAAGACCACGTTTTGTAAAAGATATGGCCATTATTAATTTGTAGTTATGCCTTTTGGGATAACCAATGCACTATCTGTATTCATAGACCATTTGAATATAATTTTCCATGAGTTCTTGGATAAGAGTGTGGTTGTTTTCATTGATGATATTTTGGAGTTTTCTAAAATTAAAGAGGAGTATGAAAGACATTTAAGAGTTATTTTTCAAACCTTAAAAGAAAAGAAATTTTATGGGAAATTCAGAAAGAGTGAGTTTTGGTTGCAACAAATTTCATTCCTTGTTCATATTGTTTCTAAAGATGGAATAACTGTTGATCCTGTAAAAACAAAGGTTGTTGAAGAATGTCCAAGACCCGCAAATGTAACTAAGATTCATATCTTGCATGGTTTGGCAGGCTATTACCGAAGGTTTGTTAGAAATTTTTCACAGCTATCTATTCCAATGACTAAGCTAACTCGGAAGGGTGTTAAGTTTATCTAGAAAAAAGAATGTGATGATTGTTTTCAGGAACTGACAAGAAGATTGGTTAATGCCCCAGTTTTGGAACTACCTTCCAGGAATGGGGGGTTTGTTATCTACAGTGATGCTTAATTAAAAGGACTTGGTTGTGTCCTAATGCAGAATGATTAGGTAATTGCTTATGCTTCACGTCAGTTGAAAACTCATGAGGTAAATTACCCTACACTTGATTTGGAATTGGTTGTTGTTGTTTTCGATTTAAAAATTTGGAGGCATCATTTGTATGGTGTAAAGTGTGAAATATATACTGATCACAAAAGTTTAAAGTATATATTCACTTAGAAAGAATTGAACATGAGACAGAGGAGATGGCTAGAAATAATCAAGGATTATGATTGTACAATTAATTACCATCCGAGAAAATAAAATAAAGTGGCTAATGCTTTGGGTGGAAAAAGTAATGATTTATTAACAATGTTGTGTTTGGAACATGATCCTTTGGTTAAGGATATGATGAACTTTGGCATAGAAGTTGTTGGTGCAAGATGTCCTTCTTTTTTGCTTAAGGTATCAGTTAAATCTTCTCTATCAGACAGAATTAAGCAAGCACAGAAGCAAGAAAGTGAGTTGCAGAAAAGGGTAGAGCTGGTTCAGAATGGTAAGTTTCCTGAATTCAACATTGATAATGATTGTGTTTTGAGATTTGGGAAGAGATTGTGTGTGTCGTGTGATTCACAGTTGAAGAGATATTTGTTATCTGAAGCTCATAGTTCTCTAGTTTTAGTTCATCTAGGTAGTACTAAGATGTATAGAGATCTTCGGGAGTATTACTGGTGGGACAAAATGAAAAGAGATATTTCTGATTTTACTGTGAAGTGTTTGACTTGTCAATAGGTTAAAGCAGAGTGGTAATTACCGAAAAGGGTGCTTCAGCCTTTACTAGTGCCAGAGTGGAAATGGGAAAAATATCCATGGACTTCGTTGTGGGATTGCTGAAGACACCTCGAGGTAATAATGAAATCTGGGTTATTGTCAATCGCTTGACTAAATCTTCTCATTTCCTTGCTATATGAGATACTTTTTCCCTAGATCAACTTTCCCATTTGTATCTTAAAGAGATAGTTAGGTTACATGGAGTTCCTCTCTCCATTGTATCTGACCATGATCCCAGGTTTACTTCTAACTTTTGGAAAGGCCTTCAAAAGTCGTTGGGTACTGAATTAAATTTTAGTACAGCTTTTCATCCTCAATCAGATGGGTAGTCAGAATGAATGATTTAGACTTTGGAGGATATTCTACATGATTGTTCAATAGATTATCAGGGATGTTGGGACCAACATCTTTCTTTGGTTGAGTATTCTTAAAATAACAGTTTTCATTCCAGTATACAGATGGCACCATTTGAGACATTAAATGGGAAGTGGTGTCGAACTCCAACTTTCTGGGATGAAGTGGGTGAAAGGAAGTTGATGGGAATAGAATTGGTAGAAGAGTTGGCAGAAAAAGTTCAGCTGATACAGAGACACATAAGAACATCTCAGAGTAGGCAGAAAAGTTATGCGGACAATAGGAGGAAGGATCTCTTTTTTTAGGTAGGTGATCATGTCTTCCTCAAAGTTTCACTATGGAAAAGTGTGATGTGATTTGGAAAGAAAGGAAAGTTGAGTCCATTGTTCACTGAACCATATGAAATTCTGGAGAGAGTTGGATCAGTTGCATACCTAGTGGATTTTCCTCCGAGTTTATCTCAGGTACAATTTTTTTTTCATGTTTCAATGTTAAAGAAGTACATGCCATATCCATCTCATGTTTTGAGTCCAGAGTTAGTTCAGCTAGAAGAGAATCTATCTTATGAAGAACAACCAGTCCAGATTCTTGACCACATGGATAAAGTGTTACGGAATAAGGTGATTCATCAAGTAAAGGTTTTTTGGAAAACCCACATGATTGAAGAGGCAACATGGGAATCTGAAAATGAAATGAGGGATAAATACCCCCACTTATTCGATAAGTAAATGAATTCCGGGGATTCAATTTTTTAAGTGGGGAAGGATGTAAAATCCCATGTAAGTAATTAATAATATATTTTCTTATATATGTCTATTTATGAATTAGATAGTGTTTTAAAGACTTAAAATGAGAATAAATCCAATCTTAAGCATAGAATTCTCTAATATTTTTAAAAGATTGTTTTACCGCCTTTTGATGGAGAACCTTTTTTAAATAAATATTTTGACAATTTTATAAGCTCTATTTGTAAAACTAAACTTATTCTTTATGATTGGGACATAGAAATTTACTTTGGATTAATTTTTAGTATTTTTCTGACAATGTTCATTTTTTAATAAATAGTGAAAAATACTGCATTTTACGTCAAAACTGATTTTTCATCTAATTTAATTATATGGTTAGATTATCTTTTTAATTGGTTTAAAGTTTAATTATAATATATTTTTACCATTTAATACAATGGTGTTCATTATAATTAATTTCACTTTTTAATTGGGTATAAACAAGTGCCAAACTTTTCATAGATATTGTTTCAAAAAAACCCGCTATTTGTTTTGACAACGGGAATTATTTTTAAATTTATTATTGAAATGTCTATGTTTGGAATTTGTTAAAATTGATTCCATATTTTTAATCAGAAGGTCCAAATTATATGATTAAGACTCTTTTGTTTTTGGACATTATGAATAGTAACGACGGTAATTATCTTTAATTATCTTGATTAATTAGTAATCGGGTAGTTAAGGATAAGAAAATAATTTCATAATAATAACAAATGACCCCAAAATGTTTCCTAATGCTACTGGTTGTGTCATGTTCGACCATGGGATGCCTTGTGCCAAACTTTGGGACCCCATTGAATCACTTTTGGGTGAAAGTCACACTTTATCATTTTATTTTTAAAGAGAGGAGAATATCACTAAATAATGTATCACCCGAGTAAAACATTTTTAATTTTGTCTACAAATATGATCTCTTGGAATATAAATATTAATTAGAAAGCTAAAAAGTTTTCCTATATCATAGTATTTTTTTAATTTTTAGACATTAAATAAATTAATTTATTGATGACATCATGATGATGCAGTGATTACCTCATTAATGAATGATTTAAATAAAATGAAAAGATAATGTAAAATCTAAGACTTACACTTTTCAAAGACCTATTTGATGACTATATTTAGAACCCTTATCACCTTATCCTCTAAATATATCAATGTGGGTCCTTTAAAATCCGAAACTCATTTTAATATAAAGTAACATTTTATAACTTTCCAAGAGTGCCCATCCTCTCCTCTTATAAAAGGCCCCCACCTCAACCTCCTTACCTACACTTCTAAAGCCATTGACTCGACCAATATCTACTCATTTTATCTCTCCACATCCCTCTATTAATCCTATAATCCTTAACTTAAGCAAAAAGATCTTCGAAAAACCATTTTGGTTCAAACCAAGAGGAGTAGCCCGATTTAAAGGTAAAGTCTTCTCTAATGTTCTTTTGTTTTATTTTGCTTATCCAACATCCTAAACTATTTTTATTAATTTATTTTGTAAAAACACCAGTATATTAAATATACTAGGATTTTGTTATAAGAATTATTCGAGCTACACTTACACACACCTACATCCAATGGTTAAAGAGCATACAGTTTCCGAACATGGAGAATTGCTGCCTCACGAAACGATGATGGTTCAATATTCTTCTAACACCTTCAAAGGTGGCCATTAAGATGTCACTATAATTATATATGATATATAATATGTTTATTTTTTCCTTAAAATTCTGTATTTTTACATTTATGGAATTCTTTTATGGTTTTCATTATGGGTAAACATGATATCTTTATTTTAGGAAGTGCGGACTATTGGCCCCTAAATGTGATTTGATTCATTAATTCCTTATGTGGGATGTATAAAGGATGGAGTTAATGATATTATATATATTATATTATAATTTAATTATAATATACCTTTATATCATTATGATTCCATTCCATAAAATACGAAATAGAAATGAAAGTAGCGTTCATGCGTATGTACGGCTTACCGTCTCCATGAACGGCGAATTTCATTTCTTACCTCTAAATGTTATGTAATATTATAAATTCATGCATATACTAGATGTATATGATATATATGATATCTAAATCATGAATATAATTCTGGATATATTGGATATTTTACCACATGAACAACTTGTAATTACAAGAAGTTTATTTTTTACTCAAGTGCTAAGGGTTGACAAAACGACCTTTATTAACTTAAATAATTACATAGTGTTAATGGCATGGTAATAAGTGATATAAAAGGAATAATGAACTTGAAAAATTTTCTTAAGCAAGTAGAAATTAACTCAAGTTTATTATTCAGGAGATTAAAGAACGATCGAGTCAAGTAGGACCCGGGGTATGGGACTTCTTCTTAATCTCCTTTCATTGAGGCATATTCTGTTTTATAAACAACTTTATTTTATATGTTGTATAAACCCCTTTTATTTTTAAGTTTATTAAAAAGGAATCTTTTTATACGAATCATTTTACTAAATGACAAAAGGGAATGTTTTTGTCGTACGTATTTGGCGACAATGACTTCTCTGCCGTCGTGACTATTATTTGAGTTTCGGCTTCCTCTACAAGCCATAACATTCTTTCAAAATGAAAATAAATACCATGTTTTACTTCTTCTTTTTTGGTATTGAAAATGGTTTTCATAATGTTTTTATTATATAAATGTGTTGTATTGATATCTTGTGATTGAAATATTGAAATGTTATGTTTTATTTATGTATGTTTTATAGGATACGATTATGTTATAATTCTTGGGAATTGTTTATGAAGACGGGTGGTTCTGTGATAAACTAAGGGCGGGTGAGCCCGATATAGCTCTCCAATGCATTGGGTAACACGAAGGAGTTAAACTTTAAGGTTTCTTCGAAGAGATTTTGGAATATACTGTAATGGGTATTCCAAACGTAACCATGAGGGTTACTCCTTACGTAAGAATGTTATGAATGCCTCAAGTTACCTTTATGTCTTATGATTTCTATGATTTATTCATGATTTGATGAGTAATGATAAAGTTCTCATGTTTTATGAGTAAAGTATGATTTCATTAATTATTATGTTAACATGGACTAATGTTTTCATTCCGTACTTTTATATCCCTTATAGATATTTTTATGCTCATCCTAAGTTTTTTTGAAATTTTTTTCACAGGTCAAGGGAAAGGTACATGATGTGATGATAGTGTCAAGGAAGTGTCATGAAATAATCCATGTTTTATTCTAAATATGTTTCCTTTGATGGGAAAAGTGAATATTCTCTTTAATGTAACCACTTTGTTTAAATGTGGAATGTAATGCATGATTTATGATCTAATTCTCTAAAACTCTAAACCTGAAAAGATCCTCATTGTGTATTCTTGAAATATCTCAAGATTAAGTAATTTTTATGGCTGGGACCTTATAGAGTTAACCACAAAATAAATTAATTTTCTTGGGGTTATTTATAAATATAGGATATTAGTGATCCTTTTAACTAAACTATTTATTAAGGGGTGAATTATGGGTTAGTATTGTTTTATGAACATAAATCAGTGTGGTATTCCATGATTTTGAGTCATGACCTATCGACAGTAGAGTTCTAAGTGATCAATTTATGATTGGTCAACATTGTGACTTATGGTTTAGATTTATGATTCATATACTAGGGGAATAAGCTATTGGTAGGGTTTTTCTAAGATGGATGGGATGAGCATAGAATGTATGATCTCTAATGATTGTATGAACTTATGGGTCTATAATTATGTGATCAATGATAATAGCTAAGGTATGGGAATGGGTAAATAAAAATATTTTACATACATTATATGATGGCGTATAGCTGAGACTTCAGATTTGATCAAGGAAATAGTTGTGGTTATTATTGTTAATTTCTTGATTTTATATTGCTTCATACACCAATCCACTCTTGGGATAGATAGAGGTTGGTTCTATTATTTGGGTTACCATTTGAGAATTTTATCCTTACATATATTTTCAATTTGGATGATTCTTTTAGACTATATGAGTTTATAAAGGGGCCTGTAAATGTGTTTTTTTTGGCTAGTGATAACTCATTCACCCTTTTAGTTTATCTATAGGGAGAAAATCACATATATTATATTATTAGTAGTGATAACCCATTTACAATATTATTATGTAGGGGGAATTGTTATGACACAATCACCATTTCCATATTAGATAGGGGATATAACATGTTCACCATTATTATTTAACTAGGGTCATAACAAATTAACTATTGTTGTTTAAGAGTAGTGATGACCCATTCACCACTTCTTAGATGATTTTTTATGATCATTCCACTATTTCCTTACTAAATAGAGATAACAACACATTTACCCTTATTTTTTAATTATGGTGATAACTCATTCACCATAATTTTGAAGAGTTATAGTGAACTATTCACTACTACCTGGATTGTTGGTGATGACACACTCTCTATTTCCATAGTAGATAGAATTTATAACCCATTAACTCTTATTATTTAACTACAGTGACAACCAATTAACCATTTTTACTTAGTAGTAGTGATAAACTATTCACCATAGCCTAGATGAATAGTGATGAATCATTCATCATTCCCTTATAAGAAAAAGGTAATAGCTTTTTCATAGTTATTATTGCTAAAAATTATGAACAATTCACATTTAATTAGATTGTGAGTGGTGATAGTCCATTCACCCACACTCATGTGATTGGTAGGGATAACCAATTGACCAAGAATATGTATTGTGATAGCTCATTCACCCTTATTGTCTTTATATTGATTGTTCATTTACCTACTTTTATGTTATGAGTGGGGATGAATCATTCACCCATAAAAATTAATTAATGGGGATACTTTATTCACACAATATATTATTCTTAATAATAATAAATTATTGAACCTCTTATTTTGATCAAATTATTGGAATACTTATCACATATTGGAGCTGGTCAAAGAAAGTATGAGTCAACTTTTATGGTGGATTCTTCGGCACCAAATGGTTCAACATGAGTTGTGAATATGATTTTTTATATATTAAATTTCGTTTAGTGAATTAAGGTACATATATATTGGTTATTGTTAGTTGTACCAATGGTGGTGACCAACTAAGTTTTATGATCACAACTTGCATGTCAACCCTAGTGCACAAAAAGACCATATGATTAGAATCAATGTCAAGGAATGTGGAATTATATAGGATATAGGTTAGGAGAATCTTGGTAGGGGTAAGGAGTTGATTTGAAGTTTTATCCAATGATATTATTTGATTCTTTATTTAATTTTACTTCACTTTTTATCTTGTACTATATATGATCATCCCACTAAGTGGTATTCAGTTTATATATGATTGGATGATATGTATAGGTTTCATCCTTTATAGTACTAGGCTTTTAATTTATAAAGCATAAATTAATCCGAAATTTGATAATCTATACTGTGATTTTATATTATTTTTGGATGTTTTTGTTATTTACATGTTATTTTTTTTATGTTGATGAGGGTATATTGTGACACCTGAGATTCTAAAAGATGAATATCATGCTCGATAGCATATATGACATGAATAATAAAGAGTATAAGAGAATGTAACACCTAGAGACATTATGATATATTTAATTTTAATTAAATATAATATCTTTAGTAGCTTTAGATTCAAGCCACACTAGGTTTAAACAAAATTTGATACCCCCTTTAAATATAATTAATAAAACACAAGCAATATTACCTAGTCGTTAAATTGGATAGTATTAATATGAGTAAATAAATTATTAAAATTATATGTTTTACACATGTATAAAATAAATCAAATATTTATTGATTAATTATAAATAAAATAAAAAATAATTTTAATGAAAATTAAATGTTTTCTGAATGACAATATATTTATAAAAGGTGATTTCATCACACCTTGAAATCAAATTTTAAAATTAATTTTTACATATTTTTGAAAATATATATCATAAAATTAAATTAATTTATGAAATTATAATATAAAAATTATATTAGGGTGAATTTTTTGGATTTTCCTGAAATGTTCCATTTTTGATTAATAGTGAAAAATAATGGTTTTTATTGAAAATTGTATTTTAGTTTAAATCATTTAAAGGTAAAATTTTGATTTAAAATTATTTTAAACGTAAACTTAGATCAATTTTTTATAATAAATACAATTTAGGTTAGTTGAATCAATTTTATAAGGAATTTTTATATTAAAACTATTTATACTTACGAGAATTTTCTTCTTTAGAAAACCTATTTTTCGTCACATCGATGGGTTTAATTTTAAATTAAATATTTCCATTTATGTGAGTTTAATTTTATAAAATTTATTAAATATTTATAATAATGATATTTAATATTATATAATAAGTTTAATTTAGTTTTTTCACTTAATTAATACTAAAATTAGAAATAAAATTTATTATCATGATTAAATTAAAACTATTTTACCATATGATAAGGGTTAAAATGACATGAAAATATAAAATTCATATTTTGTGGACAAATTTGTACCCTCAGCACCTTAGGATATAATTTTTATACATTTATGTACACTTTTCTATGAAAATGACCTATATAAAAATTTTATTAAAGAAAAAAAACAAAATGTCACCCTCCTCCTTTAAATTTAAATTATGTGTTCACATAGAAAAAAGGTAATATTTTAATGGATATGGATGTTAATTTTTTGAATAAAGAAATTAATTTCATGAGGGTAATTTGTTTTTTAATTTTTATTAATCATATAAATACTTTAAATTCTAAAGAAATATAACACATTAATTATTTAATTAATAGAAAAATAAAAAAAATGAACCTAAAATTTTAAAAGTATAATAAAATGAATAATTTATTGAGTTACATTAATTTTTGAGATAAATATATCTTGATATATTGGTTTTAAAACAATATATTCAAATTCCATCAGTGTTTTTTTTAAAATTCAAATTAAATTAATAATGTCAAAATTGACATTTGTATTATTTTATAATGAATGATATTTTATTAAATATTTTAAAATTCCTAAAAAATAATTTATTATACTAATTAATTTTTAATTTTTCAAAAGAATAAACTATATTCAATTACTGGACCAATTGTTCTTTATAGTGATTATATTGACCCATAAAGTGTAAAAACATTGTCACTGTTTTTAAGGTTAAGGTGGTGTTCTCCCGCATTACATGTGCTTTTGTTAAAATTAATTTTCATTACACATAGGATTTTTATTCCGTAAATTGGCTTAAATATTTATAATCATTGGTTATAAATTATCTAATATGTATATTTTTATTTTAGGATTAAAGAATAAACTACCTAGGTTAAAAAACTACTTACCGTAGGGAAAAATTAAAATGTTAAAAGTAAGAAAACATAGAAGTTTAGGAACAACATGCTTAAAACATGATTGTTTGGAATTTTAGGTGTTTCTAACCAATATAATCCATCCACTAAATTAATTAACAAGTTTCTTTCCAATTAGGGTGAGAGTGACTTCCCATTATTGAATAGTTTTTTGTATTTACAAAAATGTCACTCCTCATTTAAAAAGTACACTCACTCTCCTCACTTATTCACAACACTGAGGATATTTTACCTGACCAAACCCTAGAAACATCCCTTCAAAAAATCCTTATCAACATTTTAGATATTATTTAATTCCCATAATACCAACTCTAGGGTCTTTTAGAGGATATCTAAAAGATTTTTTTCTAAGATAAGGTAGTTTCCTTTACTAAGCCCATTCTTTTTATTTATTCTTTTAAAACCATAAATTATGTATTAAAACTTCCAATATAATAAAACCATTATATAAAATATACTGATATGTTGTTATATTGATTTTATAATATTTATCCATCTCCAATTTTATCAAATTAGAAACAAAATTATAAATCGTTGGTATAGAAGACTCTCGCCTAGCGAATTGATGTAACACATTTTCCATCAACAAAACTGAAGACTATATATAATGACGGAGTTAATATATATATATATATATATATATAATATTTATAATATAACAATACTCATAGAGTTATAATATCCCAAATACCTTCTTAATTTCCATTGCATTTAAATTATGATAATGTCGCTCATGTGTACGGCAAACTATCGCCTCACGAAGAGACGTGATCTGTTTTTATGTTATGCTTTACATGGAAAGTAATAATGGTAAATTTAATAAATATATGTTATATATATTATATTATAGAAATTATTGAAAAAAAAATATCATAAAACTTGCTTTCCCTTTCACGCATTAAGGGAATAATATTGTTTCTTGTGTGTATGTGCGGCCTACCACCTCCACGAAGCGATGTGGTTCACATTCTATGTCTAAATTTTATGAATGGTTCTGAGGATATATATATATATAATAAAAAATAATAATATTTATAACATTAATATCATTTTGGTTTTTATGTAAATATATCCTATGTATAATAATTTTTAACTTTCATGATAAAACACACATGGGAAAACAAGGTAATTAACACTGAAAACATTTAAAAAAATGAAATATTATTAACAAACAAGTGGTAAAACATTATAAGAGAAGAATATAAAGAATTATATATATATATATTATTATTCTTTAATATAAGTATAATAAACCTATATTTAATATATAAGAGTTTCGAACATTTACAAAGGAATTTGAACAAAATGTATGGGTTTCACGTCTTACTTTTACTTTCATGGGAAATATGCTATATTTACCAATTATTCCTATGTGGGGTGTATATACTACCCATTTTCATATTTTTTATCATTAATATATTTCTATTAATATAATTTAATGTTTTATTTAATGTTATTACTTTGATGAGGATTATGATTGAAACGTTACCAAAATGGTAAGGGTGTATTTCACAAAGCCATCATTATTCAAGATTGTTTATTTCTAAGTGTCCCCTGGGGAAATTTTCTATATTTATTATACTAAATAAATTTTATTATAATATGGTTCTTCATGATGATTTTAATGTAATAGTATCATTTTTCCTCTCTTTAGAACTTAAAATGATTAAGAAAATGTTTTTTTTTTGAAAATATGACTTTATTTCTCACTTCGTTCAAAAATTTGTTTTCTTCTAAACCCTTATTTTCTAAAAATGTCTTCAAAATATTCTTCAAAAATAAATTTATTTTTTAAATAAATTTTTACCCAAGTTTTAATTTTTTAAATTTTTTTTAAATTAATCTTCATATCCTTTTCAAAATAATTCCCATTTGGATTTTTCCAAAAATTTGAAAGGGATTTTTGTTTTAATGTGTACAAAATGAAGAGATTTTTCTTCCTTAATGACCAAAAAATGTTTCAAATATTACATTACATGTTTCAAATTATATTTACAAAGAAATATATTTTCAAAATTGTCCATGAAATTTTGAATTTAAAAGTTTATTTTTAAAATTAAATGGTTATTTTCCTAAAAAAATTTTAAATGATCTTTTCAAGGTATTTCTATTTTTCAAAAAAATAAAAACTTTATTATACTTATGATACACTAGGAATAAGTTATATTGGTATGATATTAGTTCAATATTTTTTTTTATAATCATTTTGATTGAGGATATAAAATTTTATTACTATCCACTGAATTACTCTGGTTTTTTGTGATTATGTTTATTTTATTAGGGCATGTATTAACATTTCATATGTTAGTTTTTAAATATAATTGTTTGTGTGGATTATGATTCGCCCCTTTCATATAATGAATTAATTGGAATTAGAAATTTATTGTTGGGCCTAGTAATATATAAACTCTATATGCAGGGACGGGTCTCATGAGACAAGTCAACTTTCCAAATTAGATGGGTTTTTATCCATAGATTTAAACTTATTTTGAATCATCTTGATAGTATTTTTAAGTTGTCCAAAATTGTGTATTCCCTAAATATGATGTTATTTATGGATTTACATGTGATTATTTTATTCTTTATAATATCCATGATATGTTTTAAGTTCATGGGATAATTTATATGGCTTTATTTGATCATCATTTATTCCTTCCATATTATACTCATGTTATTGTTTAAATGAAATCTGTTTCAGTTATTTAACTTAACATATTGAATATTCTTATTTATTCATGATATATTCTACTATACTCTTAACCTTACTAAGCATATAATCCCACAAATTTCTTATGTCTTATTTCCTTCAGGATACCAGGATGTGTTTTGTGATTGATGTGTAGGGATATGCTAAGGGAAAATATGGTGTTCTTAAAAAAACATTATGTATTTTATGTTTTCAATTATAATGTTAATTGAAAGTATGTATTTATATTTCCAAGAATAATAAACTATTCAGTCAATTGATATGTGATTCCTTGTATCTTATTCCATGTAATAAAGTAACCAGCAGCTTCAGGAAACTGGGTTCTGGGTCATTATGGTTGGAATCAAAGAATTTTAGTAGAAACATTGTGAACTTGATTTAGGTCAACATATATTAGGTAATACGACCATGTGACTTAATTGAAGGATATGACTAATAATCAGATAACATCCTTGAGTTCTATTAAGGTATATATTATTTTTTTTCCTAGAAATACATCCATGTGTGGATACTATAAGTGGTAATGGTCCTTGTACTAATGTACCTAGGGGTAACAACATTGGAAAAGGAACCTCCTGATTGAATCGTTTATTAGCTACTACATAAAAATGGGCCATATTTCAAACCTATTTTGACACTACTGGGGGATATTAATTTTATAATACTAATTTTATTTATAAACCATTATGAGGGATTTGAAAATATTTCAATGATTTGAAATCATTCCCAAAGAAACCATTATTATGATTACAAGATTATACATCCATATATTTATAAATTTATGATAAGTGTTTTACAATTTTTTAGATTATACAATATGTTTCATAATATAATGATCTAATATACTATATTCTATCATTTAAAAATAGTGCTTGGGATAAATAATATGAACTGTAACAATGCATGTAATCCAAAGAGTAAGAATGATCATTCCTTTGATGGGATTAACCCAATCCTCCAAACAGAACTAGTCTCCCTAACATACTCGTCATACGAGTACATAGTATCATGTTTTGCAAATATAGAGAAATAATTTTATAGGTATTATAGATTTAAAGGGAAGCAATAGAATAAGTTAATGACAGAAAAAATGTGAATAAAGGTAATAAGAGAAATAATTATTTTTCCCCATGTGATAATTGTGCAAAGCAACACCCTGGTATTTGGGTGAAGGGAATGTGAGTTTAAAATTAAGTGTGGATATAAATTTCACCACTCTAATGATTTCAAGGGTAATAAAAAAACTTTTTTTTAAATGTCTCAATTATAATGACAAGTGAAACTATGAAGGGGGATGATTAGAGTTCTTTTGTATTTCTATTCATGAATTACATTGTAAAATTATTCTATCAATAATAATTATTATAAACCATATAAGTATTGTACTTTTTTAGTTTTTCTATAAGGATTTGAAGATATGTATTGAATGGTACTGATTACTAAGAATAGTTATATAGTTTCTAGTCAGAATATTTTGAAAACACATTATTGATGGAGTATAACCCTTAATATTTGTCATTTTTTTGGCTAATAATGATAAATAGAAATTTATGGGATAGTATTGGTCACCATGAAATTTGCTTGCAATTTATGTCATATTTTTTGGAGTTTACTAAATTTTTGGATTTATGGAATATATTTGATAACATGAGATTTTACTTTTTTTAATCATGCATGTCTTCACAATGATTTTATGGTGATTAAGTTATGCACATATTTTTATGTGACATTAAGAGATACTTTATATTATTTGTGGAATATAATGTTATACTGATGTTGGAAATTTAGTAAAATCCCTTCTAAATTTTTGTACATTGAATTTGGTTGGACTTATTTTGAAAAGGTATTAAGGTTATCTATTTATGGAATGGATTAATTTCAAATTAGGGTGGTTTTTTTAACTCTTTATAACTATTTTGGTTTGGAAAAATATCATAGAAAAGATTTTTCATTGATTTATGGAACTTATGACTTGTTAAAATTTAATTTCAGTTATTCAAGAATGAGAAATTCAACTTGAATACTATATGTTTGGAGAAAAATATGAGATTTTAGTGGGTATTAATTGAATGATGAAATTATACTTTTCACGTAAGTATATTTCTTTATGTTCATAATCATATGGTTAAATAATTCCTCTACTCTATGAAAAATATCTTGAAATGAAAATTTTATCCTTATACCTTCATTTTTGATGAACTTATAGTCTCTTCACTCATCACATATTTATGGATTGGTGGTAAATAAAATTTCTAGACAATTCACTTTCTTATGATTATTGATCCCAATCACTCTCCATAATTATTTATTTTTTTCTTCAATGTCTGTATATTCACATCCGATAAATGTTTTCCTACTTGGAAACCAATTAGTGTGTTATTCAAGATGACCATCATACATCCCTTTATCTCTTTTCTATATGATGTTTTATTAACCTTTCTTATGATGTGGGTTTATAATAAAGGAATTTTCAAATTTCAAACCCTTCATTAATGGAATTCATATTAAATTGTGAGGATTCAATTTATTTAAGGGGGTAAAATGTAATACCCTAAGATTCTAAAATATTTTCATCATGTGTGATAATTTATATGAAACAAAACATTAGGATTATAATAGAATAAAAAACCTAGATAATTTATGATATATTTATTTTTAAATAAATTCAATCTCTTTGATTGCTTTCTATGCATGAAACAACAATTTTAAACAAAACATGATACCTATTAAAATATTATTATCCAAAATGACCATTATAACCTTGCCGTAAAATTGGTGGGTATGAATTGGAATAAATAAATTGTTAAAACTAAATGGTTTACACATTTATAAAATATATTTAATGTTTATATAGTAATTATTATAAAATAAAAATCATTGGAAATAAAAAATAAATGTTTTCCGAAAAAATGTATTTTTTTGAAAGGTGGTTTCATCACACCTTTCACACATATTTTAAAATTAATTTCTATTAATTTTAGAAAATTATTTTTATAGAATTAACATTGTTTTTTAAATTAAAATATCAAAAAAATTAGGGTGAATTTTTGTAATTTTTATGAAAAGTATCATTTTTCGATGAATAGTGAAAATAGAGGTTTTTATTGAAAATTATCTTTTCCTTTAAATCATTTAAAGAATAAATTTTTATTTAAAATTATCTGAAAAGTAAAATTAGATAATTTATATTATAATAAATAATATTTATCTTAGTGGAATCAATTTCATATTGAATTTTGATATTAAAACTTTAACTAATTATGGGAAATTTCTCTTTGGAAAACAACTTTTTCGTCACATCTATGAGTTTAATATTAAATTAAATATTTCCACATATATGAGTTTAATTTGATAAATTTATTAGATATTTTTAATCATAATAATTAATATTATATAATAAAGTCAACATATTTTTTTCTCTTAATTAATAGTAAAAATAGTACAACTTAATTAACATGGTTATGAATTAAATGAGTTTACCGTGGGGTTAAACTGAAATGATAAGAGTTAAAATGAACTAAAAACTTGTAAAATTCCTATTTTATGACCATATTTTGAAAATTATCACCATAGGATCAATTATTATGAGTTTTTTTTTTGAAAATTTTCCTTGAAATTGACTTATATAAAAATTTCAGTAAAGAAAAAAATATCACCCTCTTGAATTTAAAGTTGAATTATGTTTTCACATAGGTAAAAATAGAGATTTAAATGAATATGGATAGTAATTTTAAAAATAATGATATTATTTTCATGAGGTTAATTTATTTTTTTAATTTTTAATAATTAGTTACTATATTAATTTCATAAGCAATAGAAATTTATTAATTATTTAATTAGTTGAAAGATAAAAAAATAATACTAAAAATATTAAATATAAAATAAATTTAATGGATTATTATGTTACATCATTTTTTTATATAATTATTTCTTTTTATACAGGTTTAAACATATTATATTCAAATTCAATCATTTTCTTGATATTTTGTATATTAAAATTAAATTAGTAATGTCAAAATTTACTTTAATGTTATTCTATAATAAATGATATTTTATTAAATGTTTTAAAATTCCTAAAACTCTTATATTATTCCAAGTGATTTTTAAATGTTTAAAAACATAAACTATGTTCTATTAATGTACCAATTTTTATTTTATAGTGACAATATTGACCCCTAAAGAGTAAAAACTTTGTTACGATGGTTATGGTTAAAGTAGTGTTTTGGCACATTACATGTGCTTGTTTTAAAATTAATTTTCAACACATATAAGATATTTATTTGATAAATTGGATTTAATATTTAGATTTAATGGGTCTAAATTATATAATACTTATCATTTAATTTTAGTCTTTAAGGATAAATTACCTTGCTTGAAAAGACAACTTACTGTGGTAAAAATTAAAATTGTAAAAGGAAACTTAGAAGTTAAGAAATAACATGTTTAAAACATTTTTTTTAGATTTTTGGAGATACCATATTATCCCACCACCTATTTAATTATCAAACTTCTAGTAACTTGTTATGAGAGTGACTTCCCATTATTTAATAGTTTTGGGTACTTATAAAAATTTCGCTTCTCCTCAATTATAAAAGAACACTCACTCCTCTCACATCTTCACACCTATCAAGCCATTTGGATTGAACAAAACTAGAAAATAATCCCACCCAAAAACCATTATAAAAATTCTATATATTATGTTTTTTCCAAAATACAAAACATAGGTTCATTAATAAGATATCTAAATGAGAGTTCTCTAAGAGAAGATGGTTGTCTTCACTAAGCCCATTATTTTTATTTCTTTTTTTACTACATTAAATTATGTATTAAAACTTATAATATAATATCATTAGTATATCCCATATACTTAGATGTTATTATTTTTATGTAATAATATTTATCCATCTCCATTCCCATTATATTGGAAAAGAAAATGTCAATCGTGTGTACGGCAGACAATCGCATTGTGAACTAATGTTACTAGTTTTCCATAAAAACTTCTCAATGATGGATTTAATTATGGATTTATTGTTTATATATAATATTTATAACATAATTATACTAATATATTTATTATATAACATTTAACTTTTTATTTTTTGTTCCATTTAATGTACGATAACTTCACTCATGTGTAAGACAGATTATCACCTCATGAAGCGATGTTATCCATTTTTAGTTGCGTTTGACATAGAAGGTAACAATGATAAATTTAATGCATGTATTTGATATATTTTAAATAATGTAAATTATGGTAAATTAATATTTAATGCATTTTACTACCCTTTCACCCTTTAAAATATTCATATCATCGCTCGTGCATGTATGCACACAGCCTACCATCTCCACGTATCAATGCGGTTCATTTTCTATGCCCAATTTTCAAGAATGGTTAAAAGGATATATATATATATATATAACTAAATTAAATAATATTTATAAAATTAATATCATTCTGGTGATGATTTAAATATATCCTATGTAAAATAACCTAAATTTTCATGAAAACAATTCGCTTGAGAAAACACGGCGTTTCACACCCAATACAATGAAAATAATGAAATAATATTAAAAGACTGGTGATAAAATTATATAATAGGATCATATGTGGTATAAAATATATGATTAGGGTTCTTTAATAGATTTATCATAAAACCGTATGTATTATACATGAGGTTCAGACTCATAAGAAGTATTTCAAACGTGAGGTAAGGGTTTATCATCTCACTATTACTTTTATGGGGCATATTTCATATTCACTAATTATTCCTTTATAGGGAGTATATAATTTAACCTTTTTATATGTTATATAATGATTAAATTTATATTCATGGTATTTTATGTTTCTATATAATTTATTCCTTTTATGGGTCTTTTGATTTAAATGATACCGAAATAGTAAAGGTGTCTTTCACAATCTCATCATTATTTAGGATTTTTTATGTTTAAGTATCCCTTTAGAGAATTATTTTATATTTATTAAAATAAATGTATTTTCTTATACTATAGTTATTTTTGAACTTATTCAAGTAATAATACCATTTTTTATCTCTTTTCACTTAAAATTATCTAGAAAATGTTTCTAAGAAAATCTGATTGTATTTCTCTCTTCAGTTGAATATCCTTTTTATTCTAAAACCCTATTTTCTAAAAATGTTTCCAAAATTATTTTTAACATAGTAAAAATGATTTACTAATCAAAATTTTACAAAGGATTACTTTTTAACAAAGAAATTTTAAGGAATCCTCGTGTTGTCTTCCAAACAATACGCTTCTGGATTTTACTGAAAATGTGAAAGAAATATTTGTTTTCACATGTATGACATGAATAGAATATTCCACATTCATGGCCAATAAATGTTTTAAATTATATTTTACATTTTTATATGATTATTTTAAAATAAATTACTTTAATTTTTTTGATTTTTTTTTAAAGGTTATATTTAAAATTCAAATATTATTTCCCTCAAAATGTTTTTATGTATCTTTTTATGGTATTTCTATTCATCAAATTTATCGTCCCTTTATTTTACTTGTGAAAAATTGAAGATATAATGTATTGATATCATTCTTATAGTTTTTTTGGATGTTTTATTGTCAATTTGACTAAAAATATGAAATTTTATTATAATCCACCAAATTACTCTGGATAGTTTATGATTATGTTTATTTGATTAGGGAAAGTTTTAACATTTCATATGTTAGTTTTTTAATTTTAATTTTCAGGTCAATTATGTTTAACCCCATTCATATGAGGAATAAATTGGACTTAGTAATTGATAGGTGTGTGCTGGTAATAAATATCCCTTTGATGCATCGACTTGTATTATAAGACAAATCAGCTGGTGAGATTAGATGAGTTTCTACCCATAGATTTAAACCAACTTGTAAAAGTTCTTCAAACTATGTTTTAGAAGTTTGTAGTTATTAATTACTTAATTATGATAATATTAATTGATGTCCATGTGATTATTATATTTTTTAGAATATCCATGGATAAGTTTCAAGATCATGTGATTATATATATGGATTTATTTGATAATTATTTATTCCTTCAAAAGTATGCTCAAGTTACGGTTCAAATGGAGTGTATTTTAGTTATTTACGATTCCATATCGATTATTCCGATTTATTCAAGATATATTATATCATACACTTACCTTTACCAAGCATATAATCTCACCCCTTTCTTATGTATTATTTTTCCCAATATACTAAGAAGTGTTTTGTGATTGATATGTAGGGTTATTCTAAGAGGAATTATGGGTTTCTCAAATAAAATAACATTTGAATTTTATATTTTCAATTTTAATGTGAATTTAAACTATGTATCTAGTTTTTCAAGACTACTAAACTATTCGGTAATTTAGGATTTTATTCCATGTAACATCGTCCAATGTAATAAAGTAACAATCAGCTCTAAGAAACTAGGGTTAGGGTATTCACACATATAGTGACCCAAATTGGTTATTATCTAGTTCAATCAGAATTTGGTGTTATAAAATGCATATTCAACCCTAGCTATGTACTTGGACTCATTATTTTTTCTAGGTGAATCCAATTTACATAGCTTAAAGTGATCAACTAATGGAGTTCAAATAGAATTTGTTTTCTAAATTTTTAACCTTTATAAAAGAACCTAGTTATTTTCATAAGAATACAACATTAGAGTTTACAACTTATAGCCTTTTATAATCCCCATCACTAAAAATTATTTAACTCTACAATATTTTATCTTGAATCACCATCTTGATTTATAATATCATCTCAATTTTCAGACCTTCCTAGAGAATATGATCCACATATAATACAATTATAATGAAGTAAATATCATTAAATATCATTAAAAATTAAAAAATCACTAAATTATAACATATAAAATATATCAATTTCATCAAAAGCATCAAATATATTATTCATTAATAAGGTTTCATTTTCATCCCATACAAACATTATTTTTTCTTGTACACCAGATCCAACTATTTTATTTCTTTCAAACCCACTGATTTCTCTATGTAGATATCCTCATCTTAATCAAAATGAAGTAAAATAGTCTCTTTACCTAATTACTAATGATGTAGACCTTTTCATGCAACCATTATAATCAATATATGAGTCACTGTATGCTTCACCACAAGAGGGAATACCACATTGAAATCAATCATTTCCTTTTATTTCACGATTTTTAAAATCAACCATTTATTGTATCATTTTAATCCATATAAATCTTCCTTAAACTTATAGATCCCTTTTTTATGAAGTGTCATATTCAATTTCATTAGATCTATTAACTCTCATGTTATTTCACATAAAGGGGGTCTATCTATTCATTAATTGTTGACTCAGATTTCTTTAAGCAACTCAAAAATGTTCCCTTTCAAATATTTTATGTTCTTTACCATCCATTAGATTAAAATAGTTAAATTTTGATTGCAACCACTAAAATGACCATCTCACCCTAGTATAAATCCTCAACTAACCCTAAGGATCCATTGGCCCTTTTAGAAAAATCATTAATAATTTTGTAGTACATAAACATTACGGTACATTCAACCTTCCAGGTTATCATACACACATTTCACTATTTTTTATTATTTTATATTATTTTATTCTTCTTTGTTAAGTCAAAATTTTAGAAGTTTTCATTTGAAATTAAGAAAATTATAGAAATTTTTTTGTGCATGGTTTACACCACATGGTTTATGAGAAACCATGCACTATTGCTTATGCATATTTAGGTTCAAAGAATTTGGGATAATTTTAGACGTGCATGGTTATCCCTGAATTAGTAGATTATGGTTTGGATCAAACCATGAACGTCCCAATAGACACCATTTGAGAATTTTTGTTTAAGGGTTATGTTGCATTATTGGTACATGTATAGTTAAAACCATGTGGCCAAACAAATGCAAGGAAATTTTATTGTGATAGATACATCCACATTGTTGGTGCATAATTTGGAAAAATGTGAGGTCTAACCATGAATATTAACCAAAGTTTATTAAAAAGTATAAAATAACCCTTTTAGCCTTGTTTCTTTTTAGGTATTTTTCCCCTTTACCATCTCATTGCTTAGAAAAAACAGTCACACAAAGGTATCTCCCCTTCCTCCTTCCTCCTTAAATTTTGTACCCCTATATATTGATATTAAGTGAGTTCTTACATGTTAATACCTATTTTTGTCTCATTATCCCTTGTTCATTTTCTTTCTATTTTATTGGTTTTTTTTCTCTTATGAACCCCAATAGTAAAATTAATCCATTAATAGGGATTGGGGTTCGTCAAAATGTGATTTATTAGTAATTAGAGCATATATATATGGTGTGTTATTTTAGTTTTGAGGGTCATCTTCTATAGAAGATATGTTTTTGAATTACTTCAGAATGGTTATGCCTAATTTGAGGAATGTGTTTTTGTGAGTTCCCTTTAAATTCCATATTATTTAATGATTGATGGTTTAAATTATTTTTCTCTTACACTAAACCTATATGTGATAGTTTTGATAGATTAATTAATTTTTTTAATGGTTGGATCACATAGAATAATGGGTTTAAATGGTTTTCTTTAGTTTCTAAAGGGGTGTTTTATAGCCATGTTTTTTGAAATACCTATGAGGTTTGTTTTAAAGTATGAAATGGTGTTTAAAGGTGTTGACCACGATTGAGTCAAAAACTTGGTAAAAATTGGTTTATAAGAATTGGTTTCACAATGAGTAATTTAAAAAGTTAATTCAAATGGATTATAAAAGATAGTTGTGTGTTTTAGAATCCAAATCTAAATTTTCAAGAAGGATTTTATGAAACATTTATATGTTATCATGATGTGTGGTTGTGGGAGACCCTCTAGATCTCCATTTTATTTATTTTACCCTTTATGGGTGGTCCTTGATGTATGTGGTGATTAGAATATGGATCTATTCAGGGATATTTCTTATGAGGGTGTAGGAGGTGATGTGAGATTTATGGATATTTTTTATTTTGGTATATCATGATTATTGCCTTGTATTGTTTCTCCCCACCACATTATTTTTAAAGGTAACATGATTATCTAGTATAATTATTTGATTTTTATTACACTAGTGAAGTGGTACTCACTACCTAGTTACCTAATATTTTTTCACCCTATAAGGGGTTTTAAATGACTCGATGAACCAAAAGGGTGTTTAATGGTGATGTAACGGCTATACTATAGGGTTTAAATAAAGTGTTATCAGATGATACCAAGTCTAATTCTATTCTATTAAGAGAACTAATTTTTCCCCATGATGTTATTTCCATTTTACGATGACTTAGGTCATTATTTTATACATATTTATTCTATCCCCTACCCATTGATGGTTTATTATAATCATTTTTACTTTAGAAACTTTGGAATGTTTTATTGATATGTGGGTTCCTATTATAAATTTTTCTATTTTAGTTATATTTTTTAAAATTTTTATATTGAATCGATTACTAGTTTGGGAAGTGTGTTTTCAAATGAATGAAGTGTATTTTAATTAAAAGTCCATTTTGAGTAATTTTTTCAATTGATTATTATTATTTAAGTAAAATAGGTAAGAGGAGGTTTACAGAATGGTAGAAAATGTGACTTTTTCTTTTGTTTACTTATTCATGAAATTATTATTTTAAATTTTTATTAAAACTATCATTAATGAAATGGTCTTTTAAAAAAATCAAAAAAAATGTGAAATTATACTTGTCATGTTTTTCTCACACCCCACTTCCATCATTTGGTGTATGCAATTCTTATGCTTTCTCTTACGCGCCAATATTACGATGTTAAAGGAGTTATGTTTAGTTTGGACCATTTATGGTAGGTGTGAGGACATTGTGAGTGATTATAGATCATGGGGATACTTTGGTAGGGTTTGAGTTTTTTATTTGGTTGATTTTTATTTTGAAACCATTATATATCATCCTTGTTGGCCCAAACCATTCCTTTGGTATATTGTATCTAAGGTGGTGTGATTTACAATTAGTTTATATAATTTTTACTTATTTGTTATTTTGTTTATCAATGTTGTGAGTACTCTGATTTATTTCTCCCTTTTATATTATCTATAGTTTATTAATGGGATGGATGTCAACATTATAGATAGGTTATGCCAAATTTTCAGGTGTAATCATGCATGTTTAATCTGAGTTAAATGTTGAAATCATTCCCATGTGTACACTAATGATAACCAGGAACTAGTTACCTACATGTGGGGATTTGAAATGATCTTCGGTCCCAATGGTGGTCCATATAGGGTGCCGATTCAGGTGGTAGACAAGGTCATTTCATTATAAATGTTATTAGAGACTAGTTTTTTAAAATTCCCAAGTTATAGAGAATCCGTCTTGTTGTTTTTGATGTCTATTAGTATAAATATTGGTGTTTTAGAACAGAATAGGCATGTTCAAGGAGATTATGATGATCTCTTTGTCACCGTAATCCTTGAGTTGACATGGATAGTTTTGGTTTTAATCTTGAATTTATGTTTTTTCAACATTTAATGATGTATTTTGATATGAGATTGTGGTATTTTGATCACGAGAGAGTATACAAGTGATTTTAAGGGTCACTTGGAAAATTGATGTGAACATGGGTGGAGAAATAGAGCTATAAAGTAAACTTGAATGATAAATAAAACTATGTGGAGAAATTGGGATGGGTCAACAACCATAATAGTGAAATTTTTCAAAGTCGGTGCATGGTTCACCAAACCATGTAAAAAAATTGTATAATGTTCTTCTTTCACTCTGGAATTGATGTTCAGCTCCCTTGCATTCTGAATTAACTCTAATTTTTTATATCATTAGTGTAAGGGTAATTAAGGGTTTTATGGTGGTATAATATTTTTACATCATTAATGATTATTGTGTTTGGCCTTTTTGTTTGGTGTTACGTTATGAAAGTTTGGTTATAGTGTTTTCAAAAGTTGGGGTTTGAATGGAAAATTAATATTATATGAAATGATATCATTTGAAAACAAATTTTCTAAGTTAATTAAGGAGTTTAATGGTTATGAAATATTTTTTAAAATCATGGTCATTCGTCCTTTGTTTTGGTTAGAAGGGTTGAATTTAAATGAAAATAGAATTTTTGAAGTTTGTTGGATATTAAAACTAGGTGACTGGATTATTTTAAAGAGAAATATTTCTTGGTTTCAAATGATTTAAAATGAGAAGTTAAACATTTAAATTATTAAGTTGGATGTTTTAAAATTTTTAAGGGTGTATTTTTGAGAAGTTTTTGAAAAGGGTTAATTTCAAAGGAAGGGATTGTTTACTTTTCAATGAAATTTGAAATGGTTTTAAAGGAGGTCTAGTTTGTTTCTAAGAATCTTTGTATCTAGAAAATTAATTTGAAACTCCCTAAGAAAGGATATTGTTTAAAAGTATTGGAATTTTTTAATGATTTTTTTTGTACCTTTACCTATGGGATTTTGTATTTGTATTTATCCCATTGGTGTGTAGATGAACATTGTGGTTTGGTTGGGAAACATGAGTGAGCTAGGATCATGTATTCTATTTCTTGATTATTACTTCCTCGAAGGTTTTGTGAAACATTAGAAGGTTTTTTCTTAGGGTTAGCCTATGGGTGAATCCTCTTTTTTTCTTAGGGTATCTTTCTAATTTTTTGGATTTTCTCATACACCAAAAGTAGTGGTAAAGATAGAATCTTTTTTAACTTGGGACCTCTTAATTCATTTTCCTTTCCTCATTGGTGTTCAGAGTAATTTGGGGGTTCTTTATTTTTATATCATCTTTTATAATACTTTACATTGAGTTTTTTTATAGTGGTTTTGAGGCGATTATTTCCTTTATCTTTTGTTCTTGATAATTTTGATATGGATAGAGATTCTTGTGGTTCCTCTTAGTGAGGTTTTATTGGTGTTTATAGTTGTGATCACGCCTCAATTCTAAATATCTTTTATTGATGTTTCTGTGATATTCTTCATCTAGTTGGTTTTGGATAGATTATAACTACATGAATATTGGTTATTTATGGATTGGGTTACAAGTACGGGTATAGCATAAGTTGAGATTATGCACTGCCTAGGGTCAGTTTTAATTTAGTTTGGGTCATCATTGGATGGTAACCCGAGTATATGGTACTAGTTTCCCCCTTCTATCCAGTTAAGACCTATAGTCTATAGACATATTATTTCTTGATGATGATTTTTTTCCGGATATATCCCTTTCATTTTTTGTGAAATGGTATTTGATGGTTTGGGAAATTATATTATATTGATCAGTCAAATTATTTTTTTGGGTCGAGATCTTCTGTATATTGGATTATATTTCATGGTAATTAATTAAGGTTATTGGTTATTTATATTTCCTTTAGTAATGTTTTAAATAATCATGGTTCTTGGATAATTAACACTTTTATGGACGTTTTGATAGTTTTCCCATCATTTCCACCCCTTTAGAAAAGTTCTAAATTATTGGAAGACCTATAGTAGGTCTCCAATTACTGATAGATCTATGTCTGGTTAATGATGAGTATGTTATTCTTAGATATTTACATGGATTTTGATGGATTTATTCTCCTATTTTTAGAAATCAAGCATGTGAGGTGTTTTCGTGGTCATATAATCCTTCTGACTTTTCCCCAACCCCCCAACCATTTGGTAAGTTTTTGGTTTTTGGTTTTACCTCACTTATAATTTTATCAATGTATATTTAGGGGAAGAAATTTTCATTATAAGGATAATTATGACACCATCATACCACTTTTTTTATTATTTTATTTCATTTTATTTTAATTTTAAATTTTGGAGATTTTTGTTTGAAATTATAGAAATTATGGAAATTGCATTCCCTACATGATTTTTACTAGGTGGTTTAAGAGAATACATGTGGTTTGGCTTGTATATAAGTAGGTTCAAGGACTTTTTAGTTAATTTTGAATCTATAGAGTTATCCCTACATGATTAGTACTTGATTTGGATCAACCCATGCATGTCGTAGGAGAAACTGTGCGAGTTTATTATGTTTAAGGGAGATAGTTCATGGTTAGTCAAAATAGTGTGACCAAACCATGCAAGGAATTTTATTGGGATAGTTTCATACACATGGTTGGTTCATGGTTTACCAAAATTTGGGGCCTGAATATGTTTTATTTCAATATTGTATTAAAAAAATGTAAAATGACCCATTTACCTTTTAGGGCTTTTGGCCCCCTTCACTCATCCTTTCACAGATGAACCAAGTGCACCAAAGGGGATACCGTCATACCTTCATCCTATGGCATTAATCCCATAAATGTTGATTTCAAGAATGTTCCTCTAAATTATTCCCCTAATTCATCTCATTCTTCCATCCTTCATTATTAACATCCAACGTTTTTAGTTGGGTTGTCTCTCAAAACCCCTAAAAGGGTGATTTGGTCACATCCGGGGTTCAAGGTTGGCTCTTATGTGAGTTATTGTTTTTGAGGATTGTAGAGGGTATATTATTTCTTGTTTGACAATTTTCCACTATAGTAAATGTGTTTCATAATGGTTTCAAAATGGTTCCACTTAATTAGAGGTTAGTGTTTTTTGTGTTCCCTTTAAATTCCATATCATTGAAATCTTAGTTTTTTTAATTCCTTTTTAACTAATCATATATGTAATTTATTTTAGGGAATAATTAATTTGTTTTAAGGTGGTATATCTTGTCATATATGTTTAAAATGGATTTAATTGGCTTCAAAAGTGGTGTTTTAATGTCAATTGTTTTGAAATTCCAACGACGCATGTTTTAATGTATGAAATAGTGTTTAAAGGTTTTCACCTCATTTGGGTCAAAAATTGAGTAAAAAGGTGGTTCATATGAATTATTTTTATAAGGGGGAATTTGAAATATTATTTAAAATGGTTTATAAAAGTAATTGGAGTGGATTGGCATCCCAAACAAAAATTTTAAGAAGGATTGTTTGACACTTTAATATGTTTTCATAACATGTGGGTGTGTGACACCCTCTTGATGAACCTTATATTTGCTTCCATTTTATTGGTGGGGCTTGATGTATGTGTTTATTGAGTAATTTATCAATTAGGTATGTTTCTTCTGAGGGTATGGGAGGTGAGATAAGATGTATAATTACTGTTTTAATCCATATATAATGGTCTGAATTAATTTTATATTTTTTTTTATTTCCCCTTATGTTTTATTTTGTTTATTGATGTTGTGAGTACTCTAATTTATTTGTTACTTTTATATTATATTTTTTTATTGATATTTTATACTCCCACATAATAGTTGGGTCATCCTGTATTTATGGGTGGAATCATAGGTGGCTAATTTGATTTACTAGGTGAAATTTTCCAACTTGTATGATCTTGTTACCGAGTCACTAGTTATTTTATTATGGGGGTTGGGAACACCTATTAGACCCATTAGTGGTTTGGTTCGAGTATTACACCAGGTGGTATACTGAGCTAAGTTTTTACACTATTACCTCCAACTCTAACCTCTTATCTATCTTTCAATACTTTTTATTACCTCAAAAAAATCATTACTACCTAAAATAACTAAAATTTTTAGATTTATGTTTAATTAAACTAATCCATGATCATATGGTTCATTATTTTCAACAATATATTTTGTAAAGTGTTGATCTTTTTATAGTTTCATATTACTAAATAATACATTTGTACTTATAAATAACATATATTTTTCATTATCCCAAAGTGGGAATATAAAATCTTCAACACCATGTCCTAAAAAGAATCATTTATTCTACAGAGCTTCATTATTGTCCCTATCTGTGGATTCAATATGGACATGGGAGATTCTTCCAAATACATTAAAGTGTGAGAAATCCATTGACTTATCATCCCAAATTTCTTTAGGAAACTTTTTCCCCATCATTACAAATGAACTTTTATTGATCATATAAGCTGAAACATTCACTACTTCAACCAAAAAAATGCTTATAAAATCATAATTAAATTTCATGTTATGTGAAATTGCACTTATTGTTTTATTTATCTATTACACCAAACCATTTTATTTTAGTGTTTTATGTAATATAATTTAAAATATAATTCTCTTATCCTAGTAAAAGTTATATAATTCTTTCTTGTTTCACTCACCACCACTTCCAGTCATCAAATATTTCATTTTAAAATTTGTCTCATTTTCTACCAAGGATCAATATCTAAGGAATAACCTAAATACATATGATTTTGAACATAGAAATTATACCCATAATTTTCAAGTAGTTCTGCCAATGAAGGTAACATTTTATAAAGAACTACCAAGAAAATATACAAGAGTTAGTCTATATGTATCGATGTATACAAGCTTTAGCTTGCGAGTCTTGGGTGTTTGTCCTTTTATAGAAAAAAAATGATATTATTTTTTTATTTCCATTTATGCACTCTTCAAATGTTTCATAATTCATGATCTTGAATTTTAGTATTCCATTAGGATCTAAGACCCCCATACCTTTTACACTCATATGATCAAGTTAGTATTTCCCAAACTAGGAATCATCAATAAATGAACTAAAAACCATTATCCTATCTCACATCCCTATCAGAAAAAAATACTATATATTTCACACATGTGGACACTGCCATAGTGAAGTAGATATGCCTTAAAGAATAATTTACATATGATATATATTATATTATATCACAGTGTATGATATGGAGATATCATATTGTTTGACATACTTAAAATCAAGGAATATTTTTTGTCTTGGTATGAGATATCATAGGGTGTGGTATATGAGATATCTCACCACTACATCTACTATACCATATTATATTATACTTTTATATAGTACATTTTATTATTTGGTTTAATCATGTTATATGATTGAAAATAGGAAGTGGAATGTCAAATTTTCATGTTCGAGTCTTATTCTATGTGGGACATCATTATTATTTATGTTTTATATACTAAAACGTATAGCATAATCAAATGAATGCATTTAAATATTGAGTTCATGCCTATTTTTTGAGGGATTACAAATGGTTTATAACTTCATTTCATTTACTCCAATTTTTTGAATGTTTGAGTAAATTCTTAAATACTCAGGGAGTGATCTTGAGGCTTATATAAAGAAGTTTCTTACCATGAAAATTGATCCCATGGAAAAACCAAGCTATTTTATCCTTCTTTTATTACAATACTAGTATTAATATACTATGTTTTGATGTATAATCATATGTGATTCTCCAATCCATTTATACCCTTGTATGAAGCAATATTTTGGATTATTTTAAGTGATTTTCATCAAGAATGTGATTTAATATAAAATAAGCTTATCCATATTTAGTGTATATTATGTTTTTGATTTTATATTTAAATATGGATTCAGATTTAATGCATGGTAGATATTGGTTATAATTTTTTATGTATTTTTTTTGTAACAACCCGAGATTTTATAAGATATATTCTTTTTAATCTCTTTCATATCTTATACTATACGTTACACCAAGATTATCTTGCGCTATACGAGACACTGTATTAGCTTTCAGTATACGCAACACTAATCTTGGATCGTGTTACACACAATTTCAAGTTTATTTGATAGTAGTTATTCTACGCAACATTGAGTATATATAGATATATTCAATTTATTAATGAAATATTGATTTATTTTGTTATACGCAACAACAAAGGAGTCTTGCACTAAACGCAAACCTGACTTGGCTTGCATTACACGCAATCGCAACCTTCCTCGATAGCGTGTGTTGTACGTAATATCGGGGTTTACTAAACAACGATATATTGTTATAATATTATTATGAACTAGCTGTTATAAATAGTATTAACTATATTTTGAATTTTATAACATTATTATTCATCTTACACATTTTTTAGAACATTGTATAAGAACAAAATAAATTTTTCAGGTAAAATAAGTATTTTTCATAAAATGTAGTTTTGCCGCCTTTTGATGGAGCACCCACATTAAATCTAGATTTTGACATGTTTATAAGTTCAATTTGACAAAATAAAATTTTCTTTTGGAATCAAGAAATAAAAATTTACTTTGGATAAATTTTTCATATTATTCTGGTAACTTTCATATTTTGATGAATAGTAAAAACATGTTATATTTTAATTAAAAACAACTTTTTTCATCACAATAATTTATATGGTTAAATTATAATATTTAATGGTTTTAAATTATAAATATAATATATTTTTACCTTTTAATATTATGTATTTCATTAACATTAATTTTACATTGAATTCATAGGTAAAAACATTTTAATCTTTTGCAATGTTATAACTTTTAAAACACGTTTTCTTAAAAATGGGATTAATTTTAAATAAATTTCTGCAAATTTTTTGTATTGAATATAGAAAAATAGATTCCATATTTGGAATCAGTGGGTCCAAATTGTGTTAATAAGCTACTTTTTATATTTGGGCATTCTGAATAGTAACTACGGTAAATTTTATTTACCATAGTAAAAGGTAAATCAGGTAATAAAGGGTAAATATAATATTATAAAATTACCCTAACACTTTTCTTAATAGAATTGGATGATTATATTTTATCCTAATGCATATTTGGGTCGAAATGGAATCCATTGGAACCCACTTGGAGGTGATTAAGACCTTTAGTTTTTTTATTTAAAGGAAAATGAAATATGTCTCACTCAACTTTAATAATTAAAGTATTTTTAATATAACTTTATATAGAATATAAATTAGGTTATAAATACTAATTTTAAATATAAAATGTTTTTCTTTATCATGGTAATTTATTTGTAATTTTAAAGAGTTCTTTAGTTACCTTATTATCTTATACATTAATGATGCAGAAATTATTTATCTAGTGAAAAATCAATAATATAGTTTTTATTGAAATAGTAATACATATCAAAAGTCCCAAAAATCTGAAAAAAAACTTATTATTAGTGTATATATAAACCCTAATCATTCCCTGGCCGATGTATTGACCATTTGGATCCTTATTAAGGCGATTATGACACTTATAATATTTTATTTTAAATGATTCCAAAGTTGTCACTTTCATAATTTAGTAAAGATAACAATTTACATGTTGTTATTTTAAGATGATAAATTTGATTAAAATTATTATTAGATAAAAATTCATAATTATCTTCATCAAAGGATTTTATTTTTAATTTTTTATGCAACAAATAAGTATATTAAATAATTATACAAAAATGTTGTACTAATTATTTTATAAAGAGATATACGAACTAAATGGTTTTAAAAATATTAAAATAAATATTATATGAACTATTTAATGTTATCCACAAATTTTCTAGACACATCGGACATGCTAGGAATCTATTAAATATTTTAGTTCTAATATATCCTCTATGTAGATTTTATTTAAATTCAAATAAATAAATAGTGTCAAAATTGACACTATTGTTATTTTATAAAAATAACATATTATTAAATTGTTTAAAAATCACAAAAATATTTAAAAATTATTAATTGAAATTTATATAGTATATAATTTCATAAAGTATCCAATTATGGAAAATTAACAACACATAAGTGATTATTTATAACCATTTAAAATTTAGAATTTTATTACAACAAATAAACTTAAATAGATTAAATAAGGATAAATCAAAATGATAAGGATTAAAATAAGATCAAAACATGTCTAAATTTGATTGGTTTATTATATTACAACCCTATATCATATAATATTCTAATTGAGTCATTTTTTGAGGTTTTTATGTGGGGTTTGAATTTATATTAAACTAATATTTTTGAGGATTCCAAAGGTGCCCCTCTCCATCCTTATAAAAAGGAACCTCTTCCCTCTCCTCCTTGCACCACTTTGAGCCTTCAATATCGGCCAACCCCTGCCCATTTCACTTCCCCACTTCCTTAGAAACCTACTAGAGGTCCTGGTCTTCTAAAAAGACCAACTCTAGTGCCCCAAGAGAAAGTTTAAAGGAGGCACTTCGAGAAAGAGGTAATACCTTCTACTGTTTTCTTCAAGTTCCATTCTTCTTCTACTCCCACTTATTTAGTTGTTTTATTATGAAGTAATAACATCATTATCCATAAAATACTGATATGTTATTATAAATATGAAACAACCATATTCCACCTTCTATCCATCCTACGGAAAACAAAATCACCGCGCGTGCGTATGTACGGAATACCGTCTCCATGACGTGGTGTAATACTTTTTTCCACCAACATCGTACATGGATGGGTATAATGGTGTAAAGAATAACTATATATGGTTAATATAGCATCATACTCATTCTAATATATTATACCATCCACTCCAATTCTATTCAATAATTATGGGAATGAAATCATCGCTCGTGCGTACATACGGACTACCGTCAACACGACGCGATGAGATTCATTCTCCCTGTTAACCATACATGAATGATCATAAAGTTTATATAATGAATAATAATGAAATATATGAAATAATAATGCTACTGGATTTATGTATATATATATATGTGTATTTCATCTATTTAGTTTCATTCAATTCTATAAGGAAACGAAAACAACGTTCATGTGTACGTACGGCCTACCGTCTCCATGAACGGTGTATTTCATTCCTTTTATCGATCTATAATATATATGTATATGATGAATATATATTATATATATAAATCATGTTTTACATTCTGGAATTATATAAATCAGGATATAAGTAATAATATCAAGAACGACAAGTCGAAACACATACGATAAATGAAATGATTTTACCCAAAACGCTGCTTTAACATGTAATTTACAAAAGAACGGGAAATATAAAGTCATAAGTGAAACATATATGATATAATAACAATGAATATGATTATGTAATAAGTCAATGACATTATCTAAATCATTATACAAGAGGTTCGGATCCATACGAAGCATATCGGACCTAAAGTAAGGGATAACTTTTCCAATCTCGTTTTTATCCGAGATTGTTTATTCGTAAGTATTTACTAGGGTTATATTTATCATCCATTTCCTTGTTTATAAAAATTTTTCCATGTATTTTTAATATCCTTTTTTCCCATTTTTGACTTTTACTACATGGTATGTATGGAATCTTTCTTTTACGAGGTACTTTTTGACTTTTCCGGCAAAAGTACAAGAAGAATGTTTTTTTTAACTTATACGACATGAACGGATTTTTACGCTTTTATAAAGCCTTATTTTCATGTAGATTCCTCCAAAATATTTCATGACTTTTTTTAACAAAATCCTTTTCTTTTAAAATTTCATGACATTTTGTGGAAAGAGAATGATTTTGAAGAAGAAAGGATATTTTCCTCAAGAATTCATTTCAAGTGTTTTATCAAAACCATTTTTCATCTAAGATGGCATTATTTCATATGTGTATGTTTCAAGTATCATGTCTCTATGATTTACATTGTTTCACTTTTCTTGTGATAAAATATCCATTTTTTATATGGATTATGTGATGATGGGATGATGTTTATGAAACCCATTTTATTCTTTGGGTTATGATTAATGGTTTAAGTTTATTTTGTGGCACAAGTAAGAATTATTTAATTATGAGATGGGTGGGACCTATATCTCCCTCCAATTAATTGGGTAATGATTTATATCTCATGAGATAGACATGTTTGGAAAGGTAAGTTAATCTGGTTCAGTGTTACAGGACTGAAATGAGGAGTGAACTCGATTCAGAAAGGGACTTTGTCCACAAAGATGGTCTTGGCAGCAATGCCTTGGCCAGTATAGAAATCATAACATGTGCTGAATGGTTTCCAAAATTACATGTTTTATTTCCATTATATTTTATCATGGTTGATGTTCCATTATGATATATTCCTTACGTACTTCCATGATTTATGTTTTTTCTCAATATTTTGATGTTTAAATTTCATGTTCAAGTTTTTGCTTTCAAATGTTTATGGATTGTTTTATGTTCTCTATGTTTGCCCTTACTGAGCATTTGAGCTCACCCTTTTTATGTTTTATTTTCCCCAGGAAATAAATAAAGTTTTTAGGTAAGGAAACAAAAATGGGAAGATCTTTATGGGATTTGTTGAAGATCTTTCAACATGATTAGAAGTTTATATTCCAAGTTTTCAAAGACACTAAAATATTACGATCCTTGTGTGTCTATTTTTTTATGTATTAAGTATTTCGCAAAAGTAATGTAATGTCCAGGTACGTAAAGCTTCAGGTCTCTACAGTTGGTATCAGAGTAAAGGTTTAGTCAACCTTTGGAAAATACGATGTGAAAACGTTAGTGAGATCCCTAGAGATATTTCTAAGGAATGTCTAGGGATGTCCCTAAGGATAAGTATACGTATAGGATATAGTCCTAGAAGTAGAGTAACGATCTTAGAATTTAACCTAAGATGTTAGAAATTGTGGGTACTCCCCCTTTACTATATTTTTTTCCCTAGAATGATTTTTTCCTCTCATACTATTCTTTTTGGGTTTTAGAAAATGGATGGAAACAGGAAGATTCACGATAATAGAGGATATGACGGACAATGGAATGATATTCTTCATGAGAAACCAAATGAAACGGGATTTAGAATTCCAAACATCGTTATTATGCCTAATCATAAATATCATAATATGATCAATAATCGAGAACTTTGGTATGTTTCCCGACTCAGATAATAAGAGAAAGATGGAGTTTCATGATGATCATAGAGGAAAGAAAGTTCAATTTACCTCATGTAAATCATGTGGGAAGAGGCATCGGGGAGATTGTTTCAAAGGAACTAGAAGATGATTTGGGTGTGGAAAAGAAGGACACAAAGCTAGTAAGTGCAAAAGAAAAGATTCAGTTAACACCATGGACAAGGATAATGGTATTGCTACGACATCAACAATGATTAGATGTTTTAAATGTTGGATTTATGGGCATTTTGCAAACCAATTCCCTAAGGGAAAATCTCATGAAGAAAATTAGCATGGTCATATGAGTAGTATTTATGTGGATGATGATAACGAGACTACAAATGAAATATTAGATGAAAGAAATGATGAATCTTAGTTTGTGGTTTAAGAACTTAGTGGAATGATTGTATGTTTATAAAGAATAATGTATGGTACTATGGAATAAAGAATCATCTAAGGATTGTTACACTGTTGTTTTTCCTAAAGTATTTGAAAGTATATGTTGAATGGTAATGGTAACCATGGAAGGTTATTCAGATATTTTTGGAAAGTAGATGATATGCGCATAATGAAGGGATAAGAAGATAATGAGATGTTTGATTGTATTCATGAGCTCATGACTGATATAAGGACTAAGTGATATTATGGTTTGATTATATAGATTTTTTGGGATTTTTTTATGTGGAAAGAGTTACCTTTTGAAAATATTCATGTTTTCACTAAGTTTATATGGTAATTCATGTTTCAAGAGAATATATGACTAAGGTATTCATGTGTTTGGAATACAACCAACAAGATATATCTTATGATATATGTGGGATAAATGCTTTATTCACATTCTTGGTAGATAACCTTTATAGTAATTGTCTTCTTTATACTATGAGCTTGGACCGAAGTATTTTAGATAAGCCTAAATATTGGAATGTATTATGTTGGACATAAGTTAGTATTGTTTAAAGATATAACTTTTTTCGATATTATTGATGGGATGTTATAGTAATGTAGTTTTAGAAAAAGGACAACCTTTAGGACGGGCGATAGCCCATCGCGTCGGATGAGGATGTGGGAATCGAACCCACAACTGAAGTGCGACTGGCCTTTATCGCATACCAATGGCCTACAGGAAGTCCGTGGTGAGTAGAAACTAGTTTTATTTTATTAAGCGGCATGATAGGTGATGTATAAGTTCATTTTTGGAATTGTATATGATTAACCTCACCATAGATGGACTTATGTATATTTGATTAATTTTTCTAACCTTTGGTTTGAAACAAATGGAATTACCCATCATTCTATCACATGATCTGTTAACACTTCACGAATAACAAATTCAACTTCATTTCTTTAAGAGATGAAGTGGAAATTGTGCAAACCACGAACAACAGTGAGATTGAAGCAAAATCAAGAAAGTATTTCTTCTAATTCAAAATTTTCAACTTTAGGGAAATGATATTGAAAACCAAAAATTTTTTCCAAGTGCTCTTATATCTAATGAATCAGATGGTACCTTAGATCATCACAAATTTATGGCTTTGTGATTGATGTATTTTTCATAGCCATGTTCTCTACCACTCTCCATCAGAACATGATGGTTATATTTTTCTTCCATATCCATATTTTAACCTATGTTCTCCTATATAGAAACCCAATGATGAGTTACTTTGGGTAATCATTACGTTTCATACTTTAGTTTTTAAAATTAAGTTTTAGTATTCCTTTTTACGATGTGGGTTTCTATGAATAGTAAACGATTTATAATCCCGAAAAATTTCGAGAGAGAAATTCATTTTAAGGGGGGTAGAATGTAAAAACACAAGATTTTATAAGATATATTCTTTTTAGTCTCTTTAATATCTTCTACTATACGCTACACCAAGATTATCTTGCACTATACGCGATACCGTATTAGCTTTAAGTATATGCAACACTAATATTAGATCGTGTTACACACAATTTCAAGTTTGTTTGATTGTAGTTATTCTACGCAATATTTAGTATATATATATATATATATTCAATGTATTAGTGAAATATTGTTTGATTTTGTTATATGCAACAACAAAGGAGTCGTGCACTAAACACAACCCTGACTTGGCTTGCATTACACGCAATCGTGACCTTCCTCAATAGCGTGTGTTGTACGCAATATCGGGTTTTACTAAACAACAATATATTGTTATAATATTATTATGAACTAGCCATTATAAATATTATTAACTAGATTTTGAATTTTATAACATTATTATTCATGTTATTCATTTTCTAGAACACGGTATAAGAACAAAATAATTTTTTTGGGTAAAATAAGTATTTTTCAAAAAATACAGTTTTTCCACCTTTTGATGGCGCACCCACTTTAAATCTAGTTTTTGACATGTTTATAAGTTAAATTTGAAAAAATAAAATTCTTCTTTGGAATAAAGAAATAAAAATTTACTTTGGATAAATTTTTCATATTATTCAAGTAACTTTCATATTTTGATGAATAGTAAAAACGCGCTATATTTTAATTAAAAACAACTTTTTTCATCGCAATAATTTATATGGTTAAATTATAATATTGAATGGTTTAAAAGTATAAATAGAATATATTTTTACCATTTAATATAATTTATGTCATTAACATTAATTTTACATTGAATTCATAGGTAAAAACATTTCAATCTTTTGCAATGTTATAACTTTTAAAACACGTTTCCTTAACAACATGATTAATTTTAAATTAATTTCTGAAACTTTTGTGTATTGAATTTGGAAAAATGGATTCCATATTTGGAATCAGTGGGTCCAAATTGTATTAATAAGCTACTTTTTATTTTTGTGCATTATGAATAGTAACTATGGTAAATTTTATTTACCATAGTAAAAGGTAAATCGGGTAATTAAGGGTAAATATAATATTATAAAATTACCCTAATAGTTTTCTTAGTAAAATTTGATACTTATATTTTGTCCTAAGGCATATTTGGGTCGAAATGGAATCCATTGGAACCCACATGGAGGTTATTAAGACCTTTAGTTTATTTTATTTAAAGGAAAGTGAAATATGCCCCACTCAACTTTAATAATTAAAGTATTTTTAATATATATTTATACAGAATATAAATTCAGTTATAAATACTCATTTTAAATATAAAATTTTATTCTTTATCATGGTAATTTATTTATAATTTTTAAGAGTTATTTAAATACCTTATTATCTTATACATTAATGATGCAGAAATTATTTATTTAGTGAAAAATCAATAATATAGTTTTTATTGTAATAGTAATACATATCAAAAGGCCCAAAATCTGAAAAAAAACTTATTATTAGTGTATGTATAAACCCTAATAATACACTGACCGGATTGTTGACAATTTGGATCCTTATTAAGGCGATTATGACACTTATAATATGTTATTTTAAATGATTCCAAAGTTGTCACTTTCCTAATTTAGTAAAGATAACAATTTACATGTTGTTATTTTAAGATTATAAATTCGAGTAAAATTATTATTAGAAAATATTTGATATATATCTTCATCAAAGGATTTTATTTTTAATTTTTTATGCAACAAATAAGTATATTAAATAATTATACAAAAATGTTGTACTAATTATTTTATTTAGAGATATACCAAATAAATGGTTTTAAAAATATTAAAATAAATATTATATGAACTTTATGCTCCACGAATTTTCTAGACACATTTGACATGTTAGAAATCTATTAAATATTTTAGTTCGAATATATCCTCTGTGTATATTTTATTTAAATTCAAATAAATGAATAGTGTCAAAATTAAAACTATTGTTATTTTATAAAAATAACATATTATTAAATTGTTTAAAAATTACAAAAATATTTAAAAATTATAAATTGAAATTTATATAGTCTCAAATGGAATAAAGTATCCAATTATGAAAAATTAACAACACATAAGTGATTATTTTAACCATTTATAATTTAGAAATATATTACCACAAATAAACTTAAATAGATTAAATAAGGATAAATCAAAATGATAAGGATTAAAATAAGATCAAAACATGTCTAAATTTGATTTATTGATGATATTACAGCCATATCTCATCTAATCTTGGAATTGAGTCATTTGTGGATGTTTTTATGTGGGTTTTGAATTTATATTAAACTAATATTTTTGAGGATTCCAAAGGTGCCCCTCTCCTCCCTTATAAAAGGGAACCTCCTCCCTCTCCTCCTTACACCACTTTGAGCCTTCAAGCTCGGCCAAACCCTACCCATTTCACTTACCCACTTCCTTAGAAACCTACTAGAGGTACTAGTCTTCTCAAAATACCAACTCTAGTGCCCTAAGAGAAAGTTTAAAGGAGAAAGAGGTAATACCTTCTACCGTTTTCTTCAAGTTCCACTCTTCTTCTACTCCCTCTTCTTTAGTTGTTTCATTATGAAGTAATAACATCAGTATCCCTCATATACAGATATGTTATGATAAATATGAAATAACCCTATTCCACCTTTTATCCATCCTATGGAAAACAAAATCACCGTGCGTGCGTACGTACGGAATACCGTCTCCACGCCGTGGTGTAATCTTTTTCTCCACCAACACCTTACATGGATGGGTATAATGTTGTAAAGAATAACTATATATGGTTATTATAACATCATACTGATTCTGATATATTATACCATCCACTCCAATTCTATTCAATAATTATGGGTACGATATCATCACTCGTGTGTACGCACGGACTATCGTCTCCACGACGCGATGAGATTCATTCTCCATGTTAACCATACATGAATGATAATAAAGTTTATATAATGAATAACAATGAAATATATGAAATAATAATGCTACTGGATTTATGTATATATATATTTATGTCATCTATTTAGTTTCATTCAATTCAATAAGGAAACGAAAACAACGTTCATGCGTACGTACGGCCTACCGTCGCCATGAACGGTGTATTTCATTCCTTTTATCGATCTATAATATATATGTATATGATTAATATATATTATATATATAAATCATGTTTTATATTCTTGAATTATTTAAATCAGGATATAAGTAATAATATCAAGAACAACAAGTCGAAACACATACGATAAATGAAATGATTTTACCCAAAACACTGCTTTAACATGGAATTTACAAAAGAACGAGGAATATAAAGTCATAAGTGAAACATATATGATATCATTACAAGGAACATTATTATTTAATAAGTCAATGTAATTATTTAAATCATTATACAGGAGGTTTGGACCAATACAAATCATATCGGACCTAAGGTAAGGGATAACTTTTCCAATCTCGTTTTTATCCGAGATTGTTTATTCGTAAGTATTTACTAGGGTTATATTTATCATCCATGTCCTTATTTCTAATTTTTTTTCATGTATGCTTAATGTCCTTTTCACCCATTTTTTAATTTTACTACTTGTTATGTATGGAATCTTTCTTTTAAGAGGTACTTTTTGACTTTTCCGGCAAAAGTACGAGAAGAATGTTTTTTAACATATACGGCACGAACAGATTTTTATGGTTTTATAAAGCCTTATTTTCATGAAGTTTCCTCCAAAATATTTCATGAATATTTTAAACCAAATCATTTTCTTTTAAAATTGAATGACAGTTTTTGGAAATAGAATGATTTTGAAGAAGAAAGGATATTTTACTCAAGAATTCATTTCAAGTGTTTTATCAAAACCATTATTCATCTAACATGACATTATTTCATATGTGTATGTTTCAAGTATCATGTATCTATGATTTACATGGTTTCACTTTTCTTATGATGAAATATCCATTTGTTTTATATGGATTATGTGATGATGGGATGATGTTTATGAAACCCATTTTATTCATTGGGTTATGATGAATGTTTTAAGTTTATTCTGTGGAAAAAGTAATAATGATTTCATTATGAGATGGGTGGGAACTATATATCCCTCCAATGCATTGGGTAATGTTTTATATCTCCTGAGATAGACATGGCTGGAATGGTAAGTTAATCTGGTTCAGTGTTACAGGACTGAAACGAGGAATGAACTCAATTCAGAAAGGGACTTTGTCCACTAAGATGTTCTTGGCAGCAATGCCTTGGCTACTATGGAAATCATAACATGTGCTGAATGGTTGCCACAATTACATTTTTTATTTCCATTATATTTTATCATAGTTGATGTTCCATTATGATATATGCCTTATGTACTTCCACTATTTATGTATTTGCTCAAGATTTTGATGTTTAAATTTCATGTTCAAGTTTTTGCTTTCAAATGTTTATGGATTTTTTTATGTTCTGTATGTTTTCCCTTACTGAGCATTTGAGCTCACCCTTTTTATGTTTTATTTTCCCCAGGAAATAAAGAAAGGTTTTAGGTAAGGAAAAAAAGGGGAAGATCATTATGGGAGTTGTTGAAGATCTTTCAACATGATTAAAAGTTTATATTCCATGTTTCCAAAGACACTAAACTATTACGATCCTTGTGTGTCTGTTTTTTGTTTTGTATTAAGTATTCCACAAAAGTAATGTAATTTCCATGTACGTAAAGCTTCGGGTCTCTAAATTTTTGATTGAATAAGTGTTATTTTATCCTAATAGATCTATCAATGGTATTACATCCATGAATTTTTAAAATTGATTTGTGAAATCATGTTCAAAATGAACAAAAATGGATATCTTATGTAGTATTATAAAATTTTATATAGATTGTATACTATGACATAAAATATAATATGTGATATCTTTCAAAATTTATGATATACCATGTTGTTACTTATGACATGGTTTAATTCATTTAGTTTTATTATTTCAGAATGTATGATATATTTTATGATGGGATACAGTATTGATTTTTTTTATATTGTAGTGTGTGATTGTGAATCATAAATGGAGATAACACATAATAAAGTATCCAAACAAACACCCCAACAAATCAATAAAGTGATATATAACCTATAGTAAGATAAAATTTCATATGCTAAAAGTTATATCACATACTTATCATAAACCAGAAAATACGTTTTGAACTAAATCACAAATTACAATTCATAGTGAATCGTAAAATATGATATAGGGGGATTTATTTTTCCATATTTAAATTATGAATATATTTAGAAAATTTATAAATTATTTATAAAATAAATCAAATGATATTTTGGGGTATATATTTAATTTTTAAAGAGGTTATAAATTAAAAAATTAAAAAGTTTTATAATCAGTTATTAATTTAGTTTGTAAAATTTAATAAATAATTATATTTAATACTAATTTTTAAAATTAAATACATTTAATATATTTGAAAGTAATTACAAAAGTGATTTAAAATGATTATATAGATATTATAAGGTGATTTATAATGTTTTTATAATTTATAAAATCAAAATATAAAAGAGCTTATATTAAATTATGATTTTTTTTATAATTATTAATTCAAAATGATAAAAATAAAGGCCATATTTAAGAGATTATTTTAAACATATCAGAATGATTTTAGATAATTGATTTGATCAAGGTTCAAGTAATATTAAATATGTGATATTTTGATTATTAAAAAGTTATATATAACATATATTAATTATTTATATGAAATATAAAAGATTTAGATTTTTATAAAATATCATATATTTAAATAAAATTTTATTTAAAATAACAATATAAAGGAGTTCTCATTATAAATAAATATAAATTTATTTTAATTACTTATTCAAGGAATTTTAATTGTTTTTATTCAATTATAATGTGTTTATAATTATCTTATTGATGGATTGTTCATAAATTATTAAATTAAGACTAAATTTGTGAAATGATCATTTATTTAGTTTATTACATACATTATTCATGGATATAAATTTTTTATATTACGAATTATTTCATTTTATAGTATAAATTTTCTTAAAATTCTTCTATAAATTGTCATACATGCATTTAAGGAGTTACATTCAAGTTGTGATAATTGATTTAGTTCTATTCTACCTTGAATTTGTCTTTTTTTAGTTTTTTGTTTGAATTTATAATTAAATTATATCATATACATATTGGACTATAAAATTGTGATAAAATTGAGGTATCTCTTAAGTATTGAACCACATGTAGTGGGACTTGCGGTTATACTACTCTCTGGTCTAAGGATTATACTATGTCTGGAAAATTAATGGTTTGTTATCAATTGTACAATTCTTACTCCTGTAGGGATTTTGGTTTTATATGTTTCTAATGTTCTACATGAAAGGGTTTCATGTACCTTATACATGTGATGAATTAGGATATGTATAAATTTTTTTGGATTTAAATTTGCTTTATTAACACAAGACATGAGTTTTGTAAATAGTTACACATCAAGATGGTTTGACTATACTGATTTGGTTTTAAAAATCAGGATTCAAACAAAAATCATTTGAAAAATTCATACATACAAAGGGAATATGATAGTAAAAATGGTTAAGTTTAAAATAAATTTTAAAATACCAAGTGTTAAATTCATTCTAAGGAAAATACAAGGAAATACATTGGACATCCAACTTGGTATGATATGTTAAATCATGGTGAACATGGATAATCTTTTGCAAGGAAATCTAGTTATGGGTGACCCTAATAGGATTAAGTGTCCATATTTTTCTTATATTTAGATTACACTAATATATTAAACCGTTAAATTTATAATTACATTGTAATAGATTTTAGATAATCTATATGATAGATTTCTATAGGGATTTTTCTACTCATTTATCCAAGAGCCATATATGATAGGATTAACATGGTGGTCTGCCAAAATAGCTATGTGATGGGAGAAATTGCAATGACACCAAAATATTAGTGAAATATTGATCTTGTAAGAAATATTTATATGATTTATAATTAATAGGGTTCATCATTTTAATGGAAACACATTTAATAAATTCCCTTATTAAAAGAATGTAAATCATGATACTCAAATGATAAAAGCTTTTGTTTTAGATGAAATGGCACATTATCATAAAACATGAATTTGAGTTCAATATTAGAAAAGTAAAATATTTATGGAAGCCACTTCCTACACTGGTATAAAAACATAAGGATTGTTATCAATCAGAAAAAGTAAATTAAATTTTTTGTATAATTGTATTTCTATGTATTTAAATACTTAAATTTTTTAACAAGAGAATCTATATATAATTATTAAAATCATAAAAGGATTCACATGAGATTAAAATGGTTTCATATAAATAAAAAAAGTTATGGAAATAACATTTTTCTCTAATAATTTACTCAATATGATTGGATACATCAGTGACTTGGAGAGGATGGAGGTTTCTGTTAAGGTTTAGTATGGTTATGGATTTTAATATGAATTCATTGTTTGAAATTTTTTGATAGTATGAATCTGTCCAATTAAATTTTAACAAATATCTTTAATATATTAAGGATAACCTAGTAGGCCATGGGAGTTATAATCTCAAGTGATATATTAATATAATGTGAGGTGAATTGTTTAAAATTGAAGAATAAAATATCTATTGAAAAATCTAAAAGTGTTTCTTCCAATAGCCAATTAAATTTTTTTAAACCTAATGAAGGAGCCATGAATGGTGGTAAATTCTTATATTTTTTCAAACCTAGTCACCAGAGGAAGAATTTTCATGAATACCTGAAGTGTTGATAGAAACTATATGGAGATTCTATGTTAGTTATTAATGTTATAGAAATGAATTATTTTATTTTCAATGGTATATGATGCTCACTGTATATTAAATAATTTTTTTGAATGTGTATAAGAGTTAAAAATTGATGAATAGGTAATGGTTGGAACTTAAAGTACGCATACATATGGTGGATTAAGTTGGTTATATATTAAGGAGTATGATGGAGTGTATTTCATTATAAGATCAAGTATATTTAAATAAATATCATGTATTTTCATATTATTTTCCTCTTATGTGATAAGAGAAGTTATTAAAAAAATACTTGTTACAAGTACATGAGATAATTATTTGTACACACATAATTATGATTTATTTTAGTTTTATAACATAATTTGAAAAGAATATGAGGATTAATGGGTTTTATCTAGGATAAAAGTGTGTATCTAATTTATTTGTGAAAATATGAGAGAAATTGTTCCCATAAACTTTTAGTATAATATTTTATAGAATAAAATATATTTTTTAAAATATTTATCCAAATACATGAAATGAAATATGTGATATGGTTGTTAATATGTTGATTGTAAAATATTTCCACTAAGTGGAAGTAAGTGTTATTTCCTAACATAGAGGATTTTGTGATATGGAAATATATTTTATAGAAAATATAGTTTCTTAAGTTTATTGAGTGTATGTTTCAACTTTGATAAGTTTAAAAGGTGATAATTAAAATATTTATCAGTCATTAGAAAGTGATAGTTTATTTAAATACTAATGTATTTTAGGATATGCTGGTAAAGATAAATATTAATCCAAAGAGTTTCATTTGATTTAGTTACCATAATGATCTCAAATAAAAAGGATTTTAGATGATGATTATGAAATTATAAATAGGTCTAAATTGAAAATATAAGTTATTAACAACATTACCCTAGATGTTAGGAAGTAAATAGGTTTTAATACTTAATAAAAGTGTTGAACTTTATGAATATTTTTCCAAGTCAAATAATTATTCAAACGTGATTTCTTCAATGATGTTACTCAATACAGTAGTTTAGTGGGAGGTTTTATCATATGGTTTCATTGATATGTGGTATTATTACATAGATTTGTAGCGAGTTTAACAAAATCCTAAAAGTGCATCCAATGTAATACCTCACTAGTGGTATATCATATGGGATTTAATTATAAGAGTACTTATGAATGGTTTTTTAGTATTCTTAAAGGAGTTTAAGAATATTAAATGTTTCATGTTATATAAAAAATTAAATCCCCACTTTATCACTACTTAATCATGATTGTATGTATTATATTATGTGAAATAGTAAAAAACATCCTAAAGTATGACATTAAATTATGCATATTAGATGTTAATCATATAGTATTATAGGTTCAGATAGAATATTAAGGTTAACAAGGTTATGGTTTTATATCAAGATATATAATATTCTTATGAGTCACAAAATAAGTTTTGTGTACTGGATGTCCAGCCACATTTAATACATGGAGTTTCATTAACTGTTTTTTTTATTCCACGGGTGCATGTTTCACATTAAATACCCATACCTTTATTTAGAAATGATCACTGAGATGAAAACCTTGATAATTTGAACCCTTACTTAATCTAACCTTGATATTGAGCAAATCATGATGTGGTTGGTCATGTTGTAGATCATGTCATCAGTTGTGTTTTAGTCAAGATATGATTTTTCCTCTCATATGATGAGTATGGAATTTGGTCCCTAGATTTAGATAAATTAAAGTAGTGTACATTAATCATGAGATAACTGAAATATGATGTGATTATCTACTGTATAAGGGGCCTCTGGTGTACTCATCCATCAGGATGAATCCCATGTGATGTGTTCATATATCAAGTTAGTTTATAATTGGAGAATTGAGAATGTATGAGGGGTTATATAGGATTTTTATACTTTGTGACTCATAGTTTTTCAATGTCATGGAAAATGGATTATATGATTTTACATACAAATATATTATATAATTGATGGAAATAAGTATAGAGATATATATGTGTATGTGATAGAGATCATGTTAGATCCCTTTGTAATTTGATTAGCATTGATGCTTTACTAGAGGCCTCTCTATGCTCATATTTATGGATTGGAGATATCATAATTATTTTCAATTCTATAAGGGCCTGTGGGTTTAATATTTTGATTGATTGAACGTGAATATATTTTTATACAAAACATAGAGATTTATTCTGAATTTTTTTTAGAGTTTTTCAAAAATTATTTTTTGATGGATATTCAAAAATTATCACATATGATGTGATACATGGTTCCATTGAATGATGTTTTCTAAAAGTGTCTTATAGATATCCAAAAGTAGTTTTGGATATTGCTTCATAGGTTATTGTATATTATACAAAATAAGGTGAAATGTGAAAAATTCAATTTGGATTTTCTATAAGTTATATATTGATGGAGATATTCCCTAAATCTAAATGTATATATATTATATATTGGATTATATTAAGGTGTATGATATGGGTGTGTCATATTGTATGATATACATAAACCGAGGGAATATTGTATATCTTGGTATGGGATATTGTAAGGTGTAATATTGGATATATCATACCACTTCCTCTACTATATTGTATGGTATGATATGTATATATCATAAATGTTATGTATGGGTTGATATTAATATAAAATAACCAATATGTATATAAATTTTAAAATTTTACATTCAAGTATTATTCAATATAGAATATCATTATTTCCTATGTTTCATATGATGAAATTTAAGGGAGAATGAAATGAATGTATTTAAATGATAAATGATAGAATATTCGTACAACTGATTAAAAATACTTTGTAACATCAGGCCATTTACTCAACTATTATGAATGTTTGAGTAAATGCGTATAGGCATGGGGAGTGTATTTTAGGACTATATAAATGAGTCTCAACTTAAAAGAAGAATACTACCCAAGTGTTTTGTGATTCATCTATTGTGGATACCCTAGGAAGAAGGAGTATATTGGATTCTTCTAAGTGGTCTTTTTCAAGTATGTGATTGAAGGGAAAATAAAAATGGACATATTTTAACTCAATTTTTTCTTAAATTTTATATTTATGTATGGTTTTTTGTTTTAAATCATGAATGGTCTTTTTAAAATATTCTTTCAATTTCTTGAATAAGAGGTATTTAGTCCTAAGAAATCCATCACCTGGATACGTTGATAATCTTTCAGAACCCATCCAAAAATGTTGAATAGAACCCCAAATAATTTATTTATCCTATTAAATCCTTTTATTTCAAATAACAGTATGTATATTACCCATGAAACTTTATAATGGATTAATTCTTTTTCCTAAAAACAAAATCATATTTTACTACAATATCGAGAGCTTCATCATCACCAATATAATCCTTACCAAACCTTATAGACATGTAATTATCTATGAATTATCTCTTCAATGTATCATAGAATGATGCTTCAAAATAAATTATTCATGACTATAATAGACTATTGGAACGAAATAGTAAACTATTTACAACTATATAAATAATGATATTTTCTGTATTAACATAAATATTTTACACTTAAATCCTTGTAATCATTCTTCAAATATCTTTTATTACCAAACTAACATCATAGAGGATTTAGATATACTGATTTTCTCTTTCACCGTTCTCTTAATTAAATTATAACTTTCTAAATAATATGATTATTTGATCATCCTCTACCCTCAAAACAATATTTTTTCTTATAAAAACATTATAATTCATTTCATCTGATCTTTTATTCAGAATTAGATCCTAAATATCTTCACACACTAAATCGATTTTATGACTAAAGCTACTCAAATTAGTAAACATCAAATCTCGTGATTTGAGAAATGATGATAATAAGATCAACTCCCACACTTCACTCCCAATGATAACATTCATATACTCCAATTGGATTTTAATTATATTGAATTTTTTGACATGATCAACCAATTAATTTATTTTAGTTATATTTATTATAAATATTAACCATATTAAAACACCATTTTTCTTATGATGTTCTTCTCATAAGACATAGCCTTACCCACTAAGGTCCCACCTAGGCTAGGAGTAAGTTGAGTGTGCCACCCCAATCTTTCCATCTATAGGCAAGATGTTGGTGACTAGCACCAAGAATCCATAAAACTCAAGGGAGGTCTTATCCTATATCAAACTATAAACAAAATTCATTTCTAATACATAATATATATCCAACAACCACCATACACAAGTACATATGAACAACTAAACTATATATTAATGCTTTTATGGGAAAATATATAGTGTAAAACCAAAAAGGAAAAACCTATAAGGTAAAGATATAAAATATAATATCACCAGGTAGTGTTTACATTTGATAGAGGAAAATACCTCAACTCTACATGAACTCATGGGGAGATAACACCTTCAACAACCATCTCTACCATGTACCGCTATATGCCACTAGGCATAAGCTATACCAACTCTATTAGCTCCACATCCTATAAAGTCACAACCAAATTGTACATCATTTGTGCTAGCACAGCATGTATGGTATAGGGCCCATTTAGGGGTGAGTATAAACTACCAACATGGAACTCCAAAAATGTAAAGAAAAAATAAAAAAAATGGTCATATCAATCTGAAGACTAAAGGGAAACAAAAATACACACAAAAGAACTATATTTTTTATGACATCAATAATAAAAAGGATTAATTATAATTTCAATATTTACAACTTAGTTCCTCAATGTATAATATCTCACAAGTAATATACATACTTGAAATATCATAAGTATCATAAAGTTTGAATCCAATATCCTGAAAGAAATTTATAATCGCAAGACACCTCACACTAAAAAAAACTCATCATCACAACAATCCAAACTTCATAACCTCTATGATACCACTTAATATCAATAGTGAGATACATGTGCCTCATTAATGTGTGTATGTTGTTTTAGGGGGTAAAAACCCATATAGAGGAAATGTACCTCATTGTATAATGTATACATTGGTCAAGGGGGTTACCAAATCATTATTTAGAGGACCCACGCCACACAATATGGGGGTAACATACTCCATTAGGTATATGGAAGACCTATTCCCTATAACCCGTTAAGGGTAAACTGCATAACCTAAAAAATGTAAACAAAACTATAAATGTTGCAAATAATGGATAAGTCCATCTCAAGATATTCCCTTGATTGAATTCTACCTTGTGATCTTAAAGAACTTGAATTTAATATGTTTACACACCCCACTCACCACACCAAGTCACAAATATAATACACAAAAGAAACAACTCAACACAAACATCAAATATTACAAGAAATAAGAAAACAAGAAAATAAAACTTTTGGTATACATGTTTTAGACAATACATTATTACATCCATGAGAGAAAATTGCTACTATATTTAATTACTTACATGGATAAAATGTTTATAATTCACAATAAGTAATATTGTACAATAGTTAATTAATTTATTTTACATGTCGTAATCACATGGGTACAAATGGTCTCACCCCATTTATATAGTTGGGTTATTTGGTTGCACCACAATACAAGAATCACAAATGATTAACTAATTACACTTGTGACCTTTGATCATAGCCTTTGATACCTAAATCCTAAAACTAGTGGAATGAGGATATTTCCCAAAATCTAGTAACTTTTGTTTATCCTGTACGGTCCACATCAAATTAATTGGACCATATTACCAAAATATGGAACCTTATAATCATGCCACCCACTAAATATTTTCTGATGTCTCTAAACTACATCAATTTGAATCGTCATATAAAGTTTCTCCTTCAGTTATACTACGTTAGATATTCTGAAACAAACTTTAAATATCAACAATCTTTTACTTGAATATTCATTCGAAGATCTCAAGAAAACTCTCAAACACATTATTAAGAAAATTAACTGACAAAAATATCTAATTCCTTATATATTAAAACAATTCCCACTGAGGCATAATGTTTCATCAGAATTAGGTGAACAAATTCCTTAGTGAACAAGTTCACTACATTTTACTTCCCAAAAAACTTTTATAGCTATAACTCTTTATAATCTAGTAACTTATACATAAATTTATATTTTAGTCTGATGTGTTTTATCCATTCATAGAATAGAATATTCTAATCCAAGTGAATTATAACATGACTATCATAGTAAAGAAATCCACCTTCCTAAATTTTTTAATGTTCCACCAAAATATGCCTCAACCATATCAACTCTTTCCATTATTTTTTTTATTACACATGTTTTTCTCCCATTATGGAAAATTATACTACTTTTTTTAATCTAGATATTCAACTCATATCTATTTCTCAATTTTTGAACAAAAAATTGATTTTACTATTTTGAATATATGAATATTCCTTAAAGTCTGCATTAACATACCCCTACAATGGATCATATGTCCCAACGCACAAGGTTGTGTCCTCTATTATTTTGAAATACTAGATGTTACATTACAAAGATTCTCAATTATACTTTCCCATATTATAAATAAAATACATGAAAACTCCCACTACAAATTCAATGTTGGGAAACTGTACACCATGGAGTAAATTATGCTTCTAACCACTGATGAAAATAAAACCTTCAACATGTTTTTCTCCTCATTCTCTTTCTTTGGAGAATAATACATAAAAATATTAATTATTATGGTAAAATGTGTCTAAAACTATTATATATAGACATACCAAACCGTTTAATAATCTTTCAGACATAATCCTTATAAGATAGCACTAAATGTTTAACTTTCCAATCTTTCTCAATCCTTATCCCCAGAAGCTTCCTTACTTCATATATATCATTAATATCAAATATTATATAAAATGTCTCCTTTACCTTCTAAACGATTTTAATGTCTTGATCAACTAAAATAATATCATCAATATATAATAGAAACATGATGAAAGGCCCATCCTCAAAGTCCTTCTAGTAGGAACAATGGTATAATTTTCTACACATAAAACCATTTTCTTCTAAAATGTGTCAATATTAACGTTCTATTGTATTAGTAATTATTTTAATCCATGGTGAATTCTATTCATCTTTACCACCAAATAATATTTCTTAAAATCCCCAAAACCATCTAGTTTTTTATGTAAATATCCCCCTCCAAATATCTAAGCATGCATTTTATTTTTACATATATTTTAACATAGTGAAATTCATCAAACACATCTATTCATATAACGGTCTAGATGATAGAATTTTTAAATAATTTTGATAATATTTTAAATAATTTAATCAATTGTTTCTATGAAAACCCCTTCCCACCATTCTTTCCCTGTATAATTTCTTTCTTTCTATTTCATTTTTTATATGAAGAACCAATTTTTTCTCTGTGGTATTCATCCTTGGTGGTAAAAATATTTTCCCTTAAGTTTTACTCACATATAGTGAATTTAAATCATCCTTCAAAGTTAACACCCACTTTCTGGAATCAATGATATTGGATTCTTCTTCTAGGTTCTTGGGTTCCCCTTTGTCTATTAACAGTAGATAGTGAATTTCCTAACCATTCCATTGAACCAGATTTCAAACTCTAGAAAACCTCTATAAATTTCTATGTCGTTCTACTCTATCTTGTAATACTTATTCAGATTCTCTACCATCTGATGACCACACTTTTGGTTCTCCAACATGATCATCTTTATCACTTGATATTTCTTGTATATATTCCATTATCCTATTGTGTGGACTTATAGAACTATTATTTGAACTCTCCAAAAATTATGTTTGTCCTGAATCTAAAATTATATCAACTTGAAACTTATTAGATTAATATATTCCTTCATGTACATTCTCATTCAAGTTCTAGTATCTATATAAAAACTCACTCATTAAATAAAACATTTTGGTTTCTGACTATCTTTTGATTGTCATCATCAAACATCTTGAATCCAAATATTTCATCTATGTATCAAATAACGAAGACTACATTGAATTTTTCCTTAGGTTTATCTTGGTCCTTAGAATACACATGAACATATTCGAGACTTTTGAAAATATTATGGTTGTTATGTTTCATTGTATTACTAAATAATTAAAATTTCATAATTTCCTACCCCATAGGTGTTGAAAAACGTCAATTATCTAATTGCACTACACAGTTGACCACTTTTTTCACAAATCTACTTGGGCATCCCTGAATAAAACCTCATCCTCCATGAATTTTTAGTTAATGTGCGGTTCATTATTTTATTTATTCTATTTTCTTTAGTAATTCTTGGTATATTCATCTCAAGTCCTATTCTTATGTTCTTATAGAAGTTTTAAATGAACTTTCTTCTATATTCAACACTATTGCCATACCATAATAACATCAGGTAAATTTTGATCTCATTCTCCATTATTTCCATCCATTACATAAATAATTCATATACATCATATTTTTCCTAAATAAAACTCAAACCTTCCTCATTATATCATCAATTAATGTCACAAGTTATTATAAACATATGTGATATTTAATAGAGGAAGGCACCCAAACATCCATGTGGACTAAATATAACTTATAGATCTTGGGTTTCCGTCCACTCAGATAGAAAAAAACGTCTCATTACTTCCTTAGTATACAACTCTCACAACTTCCAAAATCTATATGATCTAGATTCAACAATCTTTTATCCATTAGAATCTTCAAGTTCTTCTCACTGAGCTTCCTAAGTAAACAATTCCACAACTCTAAACTCTCAAATTTTATGGTTCTATTAGTTTTAACTCCATCTAATCATATAGACACGTATTAGATTCCATCCTTTATTTATCTAGACACAAATATTGAGCATTGATTGATCTACCACACTCTTTTATAAAAATTCATTCTGAACATTACTTCATCCATCTATCCCATGGGAATAAAATTCTTCTACAAACTAAGTACATATCATATTTCCTTCAGATTAAAATAGATTTTTTCTTCAAAATGATCATTAAATAATGCTTCCATGCAATTTCTAAATCTCCCTTGTCCACCAAGTGTACCTTGATGAAATTTCTATAAAGATAATTTTCCATGAATCTATTCTATATCATGGAGAAATAATATTAACTGAAATAAAAAATCCATGATTATATTTGAACATGAACACTCATTTGAAAACTATTTCCTCCTATACCTTCCAAATAATTAATAAAACATGTTCTTACAAATGATGTTCAATCATAATTTCCCCTTATTTTCTTATAGTACTTCTTGTGATTTTTTCTCTTACCACAATGCCAACATGTTGGTTTTGGACCAATGTATTTTCCTTGGATTCTTCCACGTGAGTTTCAATTAATTTTCCAATGAATTATATTTTGTTGAGGATACCATCCTCTTACTTATAAATTAAGATAACTTCTAGATGTTTCTTGAACATCCCTTCATTTAAGTTAATTATTCATTTTGATCCCCAAAACATCTTCAAACAAAAATTCATATTTCATGTATGAATTTATCATAGAATTTTCCATTAATTACCATCTTTTTTAAGGTGATGATACGAATATAAATTCCCATTAATCTTCCATGAGATTCAAATTAATATATTCATCCTAACTCTTAATCACATTAAAATAATATATATTATCACTTGAAAACCTATCTTCTAAAAGAATAATACAAAATAGTCTCTGCATCATGAACATATATTTCATCACTAAAGGATTATCATACATATCCACTAAATTCTTTATCAAATATATTGCATTATTTACTTCCAAGATTTCAATAAATATTTTTTGAGCCAATAAAATTTGAATGAGTCTAAACACTTTTTTATATATCCTCACCATTTCTAATTTATCCATATTATTTAGATTTATTTTTGTTTGAAGAAGTTCTAAAACTTTTTGAGTGAGATAACAAATTATCTTGATCATCCAAAAACCAAAGTATTCCTTGTTGAAATTTTCAATCTATTCCTTTTATTATTCTAAAATCATATCTTCCAATGCAATAGCTCCCAATGAATTGACATATAATTAATATAATTTAGTGATAGAAAAGTCTCCTACTTTGTGTGATATATTAATCTCTAAACAAATATCTAATACCACTTATTATAAGTAATACACACTACTAAAAAATAGATGTATCCCTCTAGATGTTTTGTGTAGGAAAAAAAATTAAAACCATATGTTCTCTTGATCGGATGATATCCTGTGATCTTGATGTGCCAAAAGTTATATGTTTCTACACACTAACCACTATAACAACAATTATAAAGGTATCATATGACCTGAAAACACACAAAAACTCAAATAAAAAATTTAATATTAGTAGAAATAATAAATTAACAAAAAAACACTTTAGTTTTAATTGCTTAAGACAATAATGTACCAAATCAATGGGATAGCATTTATATCTTATTTAATTGATCATATAAATAAAATATTTTCAATAAAAATTAGTAATATTTTCCATTAAATAATTATTATATTTTTTTACATCTCAATCACATATATATAAGTGGTCTCACCCCACAATTATATTGGGTCCTGATAGGTTTTCTAGTTACACTTTCATCTATGATTCACTAAAAATAATCCAATTTTACATGGTGACTTCTAATATCTAGTAGCCTTTAGAACATAACCAATGAAGTCAATGAAAAAAATAATTTACACTGAACCATGTAACCTCCACTCATCCTATCTATTCCACTTCTAGTATATAGATCTATCTTATCGAATGAGGCACCTTTCGGTACTTCTAGACACTAGAGATATTCCACTGTCCCTATACTGAATCAAGATGAACCAACATTGGAAGATTCTCATTTTTCTAGACTATGTTTGTAATTATAACACATACTTCACAACACAAAATAATTGGTATACCATCAAGGGATGTTTCAGACCCGATGTTTTCTCCTACTCTCTCACAAACTCTTATCATATTTATATCTATGAGCTAATGAACATCATCTAATTCAAATACCTTAAAATAATCCTAATATGATGAAGAGAGTTTCACATTCACATTATATAGGTAAAATCAATCAAAATATAATTTTCAAGTGTCCAATTATAGCACTTGGGAAATAAAACATTATAAACACCATATAATACCATTACATTGATTGTTATTTATGTGTACATAGCTTATGATCCCTTAGTGATTTCTAGGGTTGTTCGATTAATGTAAAAAAACATTCGAATCCTACCTACACAGTATGTTCGGTAAGGTACATTGTGTGTGATACTCGTTACTCCATTCAAGCATGTACTTATCATAAATATTGAGCTTTAGTGCTTGAATACATAGTGTATTCTTATATATACATGGAATGTGGGACTATCATGACATAGTTCATGTGGATTCCTGATTCACAACATTTCCCGTGAGGTACATGGCATGTAGGACTCGTGAATCACTCACACACACACTATAAAATCCACACAATTTGATTCCTTGTCAAACATGGTGTGTATTATGGAGCAAACATACTATGGGGCTATCCAATTATCCAAGAATGTACCTCGGTACATGCTGATCCATGAAGTTCAATATACATGGTGTGTTACCTAGATTCAAACCCTATGTAAAATTTATAAACCCATGGAAACCTTATCAAAGAATGAGATGTAGAATAAATGAATTGTGACCCTAATTACAAAACATTGTATATTTACAAATTTTATATCCACAAAATTCTATTTTTTAACTATGGGTTGCAAATTTCATTGATTTTATGGCCTCATATCATGCCATTGATACTGCATGAGGATTATAACACTAGAAAAATCACTACACCTCATGGGAAAAAAACCATCCATCTATCATCACCCTCACCACATTATCATAAACCTCATGCTCGAAACTCATCTAAAACATTGTATAATCCACCTCCAACCTGCTCCCATCCATCCACCATTGTTCAACCATGATACAACATGAATGTCTCCACATCCCACTGTCAACACAAAGATAAACCATCACTCAGTCTCCCATTTTCAAATCAAAGAAATAAGGGTAGGGAAGAAGAATATGTAGAATGATAACTTGTGTAAAATCAAACCACCCAAAAGCGTGATAGAATTATTTTCATCAAATAATGTTGTTAATGGGAATTTCTTTTAATAGAAATCAACTTATCATTTAGAGGGTTTTTTATGAGGATTCAACATGTCATGAATTTTTCGAAGTGATTAAAAAAATTGTCAAACTTTGTTCATTCATAAACCCAAAAATATAATAAAATTTATTATCTATTATAATCAAATGTTTCTCAATATATAAGAATTATCATAAATAAATTCATTAATAATAATAAATTTTCTAAGAAGAATAAAATCCATGTATGTGAATTCAATGAACCCAATAAATTATAATTAATTAATAAATGATTATTTAAAAACTATTGAAATTTGAGGGTTAGGATTCTAGAAAAAACCATAGCATTATTCAATCAATATGAGGAATGCATGAGTGAGTTTAATCAAAAAATAAAAAAAATTATTACCCACATCTTAAAAATAGTCCTTGGTTATCTGTAACAAATTATCAAATAACATCCAAATTTAGAGATCCAAGATTCCATTTATGTTTTCTCTGAACATAATTCTTAAGAGAAATCCATTTATGAATGAGAGAATCAAAAACATGAATAAAAATACTAGGAAATAGAAAAAAGTACTACCTTATTAGAAAATTTATAATTCTCTGATAATCATTCTCCATCAATTCGTGGTACATCATCATAGGCTCATGGATCTACTACTATTTTATCCATTCAATATCGAAACCACAGAAAATCAACTCCCACCAAGAACATCCTCCATCTACGATACTTCACCTTAGTTTCTTTTCAAAAATGCATAGCCCAATAATAGTGAAATAATAATTTTTTTATAGTCCAAGAACTTGTTAAATGAGTCACATTATTTAAATACCCAAAATCTCCAAGTTTAGGGTCCAATACCTAAACAAAACACTTAAAACTCAACTATGAAAAACACCTTATTCTATCCACAACTATGGTGTTAAATTTTCTATATGAGAATCCATTAATAATATGCTTACATTATAACTCATGGGATAAATATATTTTTATTTAAAAAATAATAAATATAAATTAAAATTAAATTGGCTTGGAATTTCACAAAAATTCATCCCATGGATAAACATTATGTTATCAAAATAATAGAACCATCTGAAATTTTTTCTAAGTTCATATACAAAGGTAAATTTTTTATTTTCCCCACTTAACGGACCTAGGAATTTGAAACTCAAAAATGAGATAATTCCTTTTGGGGGAATCCAATGTCATTATGTCCTCCCTGACTTTAATCTTTTTTTCCCCGAAAATGAAATAACCCAATATACTAAATGGATAATATTGTAAAATAACCTTGTATGGAAAATAACACATCCTTTCATGAACTTCATTAGACTCTAGAGATAGAGTCTCTATATGAACCCAGGACACAACCACGCAAGAAGTTCACTCCCATACTGACAAATATTCATCCTCAGTCCACTCATACATAATGTTTTGAAAGACTTTTGACCAAGATACCATCTATGAGAGTATTTTTCTCACCACCTTTAAAGAGTGGCATAGATTCTCTCACAATAAAACCATAATTCTATATCAAACCCTTCCATGAGATGAATAAACTAAATATTCCACACTAACCCCTTTAAATATCATAGGTGTTAGGATCCTTGAGGCCCTTTTTAATGTCTCATTATCACTGAATAAGGAGGACGTACCAACATTTCCAACACAGAGCATAGAAGAATCCTCAAACCCAAATCCTATTTCATTCATTATCACTTCTGTAAATGACAAAGTCCCACATACAAATCTAATAAGATCTCATACCATTATAAATATCACATGGTATGGTTTTTATCCCTCTTCATGAAATTAACTGATGATAATATCAATAAATCGAACCAACCATAATAGTCCTCCATGAAACCAACCCTAATATTTTAAATAACCCATTATACTATAATTTTAAGCAGACAGTCCTAAAACATTCAAATAAACTTTCCTTTTGAGCTATGTACTATAGGATTCACCTTCCAAAACTCAAGCAACCAAAAAAATCAACCTTTAGACAAACATAATTCACTATATATATAGAATTCACATATAATGAACACTAACACTCAATTAAACCCACACTAAAAATGTACCATAACCCACTGGGATACTATAGTAAAATTTTTCATCATAACACTAACAGTGATTATTATGGGAAAACCATTATCCAAATTTATATAAATTTGATATACACCCCACCTATAAGAGAATGTGATAGATGTTCCACTACAAATTTTTATATCACATATAATTCCATAATTTATATCTCCATATTGGACCTCCCATAGTCATCGATCCATGGGGGATCATCAAAATTGAATAATATTAACAAAATCTACCACTTTCATTCAAACTGCATACACCAATTAAAGATACTCAAACATATCCTCTACCTGCTCATCATGGTAAGGTTGTAAGCTATCAAACATTCATTGCACCACTTTGGTCATGTAGGCCAACGTAGCCTCAATCATTACATAGGTGAATTGTTACACCACGACTTTAAATATATTTCTTAAAAATGATGGGTCTCGTGTATCGATAAATCACACAAAAATATTCCATGTAACCATTTTTGATCTCAATGTAAGCTAGGAAAAGCCTTCAAACACCCAGGATGCTCACCCTCTGATTTAGATCAACAAGGGTGGAATCAATGAAGGATATCAAAAATGATACATGAGTCACATAATAAAAGAAAATGAAATAATTACTTCCAATAAAATAATTATCATTTCAATACATAACTTTTTATTCTTGAAATACACCCATAGAATGTTGTTCTAACAAAATTAAGGATAACACCAAATAGACCTAAGCTCAGGCTTCAAGAGTGACTTTATTCATTTTCACTAGTCCTAGAAGTCTCAATGAACTAAAAAACCCATTATTTATCAATACTCAAAACCAAATCATCATCTCCCTATTCTTAGTTAGTACACTCAATAAATAGTATAAAATACTGATACAATAACTAATATAAGGTGACAAAAATACTGATCACTTGATAATAGAAACCATAGAATATTCACTAAAAAAATTTCATGATTGATTCCATTAATACAAGGAACATATCCTCTATAGAATCCAAAGAATTAAAAACTAAATACATAATATCATGGATAATCAGCTATAATAACCCAAGGTTTGACACACTTATATAGCTAGAGGGTCCAACTCACCATTAAAAGTGAACCTTACCCCGTCTATTCATTTACACAAAAACAAAAAATAATAATGAATTATCTAATGCATACTAAGGATGGAATCATAATGTATCATCTCAATTCTATATAACCCCACAAAATATCATTCCCACTTAAGGGGAAAGTCACACTTTAAACCATTGTGAGAAAACTGGTAATCAATACAGTAGGAAATCTACAACTCATGAATAGTAACAAAGCAAATAAGGAATGGTTTGTATGAAAATTGAGAATTATGATTATTAGTTAATAAGACTCAATTCATACCTCAAACCTTTCTATTAACTGATTAATTATATACATCCATTATATGTAACTAACCACACTCTAACCATAAACACCATGTTCCTAATAAGGGCCACCTGGAGGTGGTTGTGGTGATGGTTCAAATTATCTCATATCTCTATCCATTATTACATCACCATATATCCTACCAACATCACCTATAGAAATGATATAGAGACTATGATAGGTTATCTATTGATCTAAAATCTATTATTAATGTAGATATATATTCATGACACCTATCTATATAACTGAACATAATTTATAATCTATTATGATTCAAGGTGAACTCCTAATAGAAAAATCCCAATGCTTTCTCAAACTCTCAAGAGAGAATAAAATACATTCTGAATCTTTATTGAGGATTTCCTTCTCCAAAAACCACAACATGTTCTTGGTCAGGGTCATTCTTCCCTAAATAGGGTTTATCACCTTTTTAACATAGTCCATCCCCAATGTATTCAGATATAAATTCCTAAAAAAGCTAAAAATCCAAATATGGTAGGGTAATACCATCATTGGTTCAAGTAAACATAAACATATGGAACATTTCTATATGAGGTAACTTTCTAATGTTAGAACCACTATTGGGATGGTGGGTGTCCCAACTAGAGTATCAAACTCTCCCACTAATTCAATATCACTTGAGTATTAATCTCTCCTTATAAACCCATGAGGATTCTATTACAAGAACACACATAGTGAATATATTCTATAGGAATTATTGTTTAACTTATTGGGAACTAAAAACCACTCTATAAGGAAATCATAACTAATCATAATCGATGGAGGATTTTTCCTCTGGTCACAGGGAAAATAAACCTCACAATGGAATATTTGAATTGATCCTCCATCAATCAAGTCGTTAATTGTGAGAGACTAAAACACAAACAGCGACTCCTTATAAACCTACCTCTAATCTGAATTTGGATGGATGTGGGTATCATCATCTATGAAATAGGATGGACACTTGGTTACTAGAGCCTATTTTGGTGAGCTAGCAAAGGTAAGATATAAAAGATCACCATTGACAACTGTATGATGCATGTACCAAATTAGTTTTCCTGTGAAAATTATTCCCTTGGGTTTTGAGTTGAATAAATGGTTATCTATGTCCAAGTGAAAGGATACATTAGCATCCACACTTACATTTTATTCCCTGGTCTAAAAACTGAACTCAAGACTTAATATCATCACTTCAATATACTCCTAAACCAATCCTCATAGGATTAAAAACTCTGAATAATGTTCCTAGGACTCAAACCACAATAATACCATTCAAACATGATACAACCCACTGAATCCCCATGTAGTTAGGTAGTAAGATAATTTTGATACTCCAAAATGACCTCCAATATTCTAGGAGATATAAAATAACACCTAAAAGCTATAAAATTTAGGGAATTATGTATCTTATATAAAATTGTAACATAAATACATCTCTATGAAATAATATAAATATTTAAAACCCACAGTTTACATATATATATAAACAACTATACAATATAAAAATTATGGAATGTGATAACAAATATTTAACAAAACACCACAAATAAAAAACATGAAAGGTAAATATACAATAGATAATATCACCTAGTAACGCAAACACAAAACAAAGGAAAATGCCTCCACATTATAACAAATATTGGGGATAGAACACCAGCAATAACCATCCCAGTTATATACCACCATATTCCACCATGTACTGGCTATACCAGCTCTACTATCTCTAGATCTACTAAATTCACCACGAAACTGTGATTATATACACAAACACAATATATGTAAGAACATGGCCTATGTAGGGGTGAGTATAAAAATACTAAACATGGAATAAAAAATGAATAGTATAAATAAAATAAATTCCTAGATTAAACCCAAGAATGAGGGGCGAATAAGAAGAAAAAAATGTTCTAGGTATTCTCTAAGTTTATGAAAACCACATATTATGAATAATTTTAATATTTACTACACATACCTTAAAAGGATTGTATCTCACTAGAAACTAAAGATAAATATAATATCAAATGTATCATAAATATAAAATATTATATCCCCACAATAAATCATAATAAGGAGGAAATTGATTATTCTTTTCATGTTGTCAGATATGTTACAGCCACGTCGTGATGAGGTAGGAAAGTCAATCATGGGAATATTGACCCATGAAGGGGATTGAAACATCTTCTTGTTGTGTATGGATCACTTAAGGGGCTTACAGGCTCCATATGTGGAGAACCCACACCCCATAATGTGTGGGGTTATATAATATATTAATTATATGAATATCTTGTACTCTAGAACTGGTATTTCACTAGAGGGGTTACTGACCCAGTGTCGACTCTGATTGTTACTCCCACTCCCCCTTATCATCATCTCTATGATCTAAGGAACCTTATTATCTCTAAATACGTCAAAATAATCCCAAAATGAAAAAGATATGTACACAAACATATTTTATGTGGATACTTTCTTAGAATAGTCTTATTAAGTGTTAAATTCTAACACCTGAGTGAGAAAACATAAGAAACATGACATATTGCCTAGTACATGGCATAGACTTCATGGGTATACAATGTGTAAGCCCTGAGTAGTGGATAGGTGTGTCGTAAAATTTTCTAGAACCTGTGGATTCAACCTATAAAATATGAACAGTATGGTAGATGGTGTGTGGGACTCATTTCTCCAATTGAGTATGTGAGTCCATTACACACCAAATCTTATCACCTAAATACAAGTAATTTACTTATGCATGCATGTTTTCACCTTATTGTTTCTATGGTACACACATAAACAACATGTTTAGTGGGGTACATGGAATATGGGGCCCATTAATCACTCAGGATATACTACATGATTCATCTAATTCAAGTACTTTTCACACTGGTGTATACTATGGACCAAATGGAATGTGTCACCATCTACTTATCTAGAATTATACTTCAGTACACATAGGTCCACATGGTCAATATACACGGCGTGTAACCTAGAGTCGAACCCCTTGTAAATTCCATAAAACCATGAAATACATAACACCACAATATATATGTAATACACTTTCTATGACATAAGGTAGAACATTTCATGTAATCATAAATTCTAGATCCATAATGTTTGATTTTCAAAACTTATCACCACATTAGCTACTGCCTCTGATCACACCAGTGATATCATCCGAGTCCAACACCCCCAAATCCATTAGTACACCTTATTATAGAATAACCAGATATCCTTCAAAACCATCACCACCTTATGTAACAATCATATATTTTAGAAAACAAAACTATGTTTGATAGTGTATTTAACATGAAACACTGATCTTAAACAACCTGTAAAATATATATCCATTAAAACCTAGACGTTAAATTGGTGGGTATGAATAGTGTTAACTATTTTGTGAAATATAAATATATATATACATATATATTTTAATCAGTATAAATTATTGATAAATTCTTTTTAAGTACTCAATCAATTTTTTTGTAATGTAATTTTATTCATAAAAAATATGTTTTCTTCAAAAATGAATTTTATTGTTTTTAAAGAAAAAAATATTACAATTAATTTTTAGAATTTCTATAGAATTTATTTTAAAAAATTAAATTCATTTTTTAAATCATAATATTAATATTCAGATTGGGTAAAATATTATTATTTTTTGTAAAACATTGATTTTTTAGTGAATAGTGAAAAATAATGTTTTTTTCCAAAAATGTTTTTTTATTTTCAATAAATTAAGAATTTTAAAATTTTCATTATGTTTTGAATATTATTTAATGTAACATAAGTGTTATTTAATTATATTTAAGCCATTTAATTTGTTTTGGATCAAATTCATATTGGATTTTACTATAAGTTTGTCTTTGGGTTTAAAAATGAGATTTTTCTGAAAACTTTTTTAAAGTGCATAATTTTTCTCCATTATAATTATTTAAAACAACACCAAATGAGAAATGATTAAAATTAAATATATAGATTATATATTAATAAATATTAATTAAAATTCATATAATTATTATTATTATTATTATTTGTTATGTAGTTAATATAAATACATCTTTTTCTTGAAAAATACACTTTTTGAACACTGTTTTTTCATCGCGCCTGAGGGTTTAATATTAAATTACAATTTTCAAATTATATGAATTTAATTTTATAATATTGATTCTATATTTGGAATATGAATAATTTATATTATCTAATAAGTTGAAATAAATTTTATAACTTAATGAATAGTGAAAATAGTTAAAATAATTATTGTGGTTAAGGTGAAAACTGGTTTACTAGGGTCTAAAAAAGATAAAGGTAAAAATGACATAAAAACTTTTATAAAAACTATTGGATTGAAATATTTTGACCTTAAAATTTATATGGATATATGATTTTCAATTTATGATACTTTTTCTTGTGTAAAATCATGGGTACACGTTTTGTTTTTCAAAAATAACAAGAGTGGCACTCACATCACATATAAAAGGCCACCCAATCTCCTCTATTATTCACACATTAAAACATTTTGGTTCACACAAGACATAAAAAATCACATTAAAACATCAATACCCTCATCTTAGAATACTTATTTTGGTCATAAATCCATTGTAAAAATACTTTTACTATAATACTATAGAGGTGGTCGGAGAAGAGGTAAAATTCTTAACTATGCGCTTTTGTATTATTTCTACTTCCACCTTGTTAAATTATTATTAAACTATGAAAATATGATAACATAATTATATGACATATAATAAGATGTTATTATATTAATTTGATAACCTAAATAAATTTCTTCTTTCATCAATGGGATACAAAATCAGAATTCATGTGTACGTCGGACAACTGCCTCATGAACCGATGTCATTCGTTTTCCATTATAGCTTCGCATGACTTGTTTTAAGTATTTTTTGAAAGTATATATATTATATTTTTAACTTATTTAAACTTATTTTATTATTTTATCATGTATATCTTCATACATTCCATTTTGTGGGGGATATTATAACGTCGCTCGTGTGTACAGCGGACAACCAACTCACAAAGCAATGTGATTCATTTTTCAGCAATTCTTTACATGGAAGGTAATAAGGATAAATTTAATGAATATATTTGATATAAATTTAATCGTAATTATACACATGAAATATTTATAATTTCTAAAATATAATATATTATTTTCTTTCTTGCATAGAAAAATGATAAAGTCATTCGTGTACGTCTGGACGACCGCCTCTGCGAATCGATGTGATTATTTTTTTCTTAACCACGTAAAAATAATGATATACATAAGTATATTTAAATAAATAATATTGTATTTATGATATTATTATAATTTTTGAAAAAATAAAATAATACATATCTTTTTTCTATAATGACCATTGAAAAATGAAAACGTTACATATGTGTACGTACGACCTACTGTCTCCATTATCGTAACCTAGTTTATTTTTAATAATAATTTTTCATGATTTAATTTAAAATTATAATTTATAAATAAATATGATATGTTTTTCATGATTATTACTCTAGATGTTTAAATAATGACCTCTTTGACCATGGTCAACATATTGAATCCATTTTGAAATAATAAACTGAACATCCTCAAAACACCCAGCATTTAATTAACTAATTAAGTATTCAAATATGTTAAAATAAATAAATAAAATAAATTAATTAATTATAAGCTGTTAAAAATTTTAAATGTTCTTAGTAAATCAAATAATTAATATAATATTATTATACAGGAGATAAAGGACATGAATGGAATGTTTGGATTGGAAGTAAGGTTTTTCTTATATCTCTTTTTATTTCTGTGATACATATGATATTTTCACCATTGATTTATATTGTATAGTGTATATAATTATAGCTTTAAATGTAATATCTTGAATAATCATAAATAATGGTATGCCATGTTTTAATTTGAATTATTTCATCCAAGGTTATTTGACTTGGAAGTTACCAAGTGGTAAATAATTTCATAAGTTAATTTCTTTTCATTAGGTTATATTACTTCTTAACTACATTTTATATTTTATAATTATGAGTGTAATAAATTTAGATTATATTATGTTATTTTTCCTCTTTTTATGTGGATTTAAATTTGATACACATAATTTATTCATTTATTATTTCTCAAATTCAATGGAATGGTTTTTGTATGGTATAATCATCTCAAATTCCCTTTATTTGTGATATATGTTTATGATATAAATATAAATTCATTTGTAAGGTGTATAAACTTCCATTTGACAAGTTATATCATAAAATTCCTTATTTTAATGATATATAAAGTATCATTTTATGTTTTATTTTATGAGGCTTACAATTAAAGAGTTAACAAAGTTGAAAAGGCTTTAAGTTTCAATATCCTTTCTTTTAGGATTGTTTGTGTTAAAGTTTATTTTGGAAAAAATATTGTGATAATATTTTCTTAAACCCAATATTCTTTATTATACTCAGTTTTGGAATGTGTTTCACATGTTAAATTACTATTTCCTCCCATATTTATTGAATAAACATCAAGAAAGTCATTTGTATGTGATATAGATCTTTTATTTTTTTTCATTGGGAATATTTCTCTTTCATATTTATGTTTTCTAAAATGTTATTTTATAAAAAAAATTATTTCATAAATCCATTTTACATGATATTTTACCATATTTTAAATGTTTTTAAAATGATGTTTCTTAACATTTCCCAAATGGGTCACTTTGATTCCCTTTTCCAAAATATTTTGAATAGAATGTTTTTTTAACATTTATGACATTAACAGATTCTACTATCATAATTTCTATTATTCTACCTTAAGTATCATTTATATGTCTCCAAGGTGTTTTCTAAGAAAATTATTTTTAACATATTTTGTGATTTTTTATTTCTTAAAATTAATTTTCAAAATGGAAAGGTTATTTTCCACAAAAAATTAATGAACTTTTAAAGGTATTTCCATTTATCATTATCAAAAACCATTATTGATAATTATTCTTAAATGGGGATATTTTTTAATGATACTACCCTAATTATTTATCAGGATGGATTAATATTGTTTTAAAGATATTGGCATTGAACCCGTTTCATTTTGACAGTTTAATCATGTTTCATTGAGATAGTTATGGAACCCATTTTTTCATGGGTTAATCAAGTTTCAAAGAGAGTGTTGTATAACCCATTTCTTTCCTACAGGTTAATAATTTCTTAAAGATATTTTCATGAAACCCATTTATTTTTCATTGGTTAATCATGTTCTGAAAAGAATTAAGGTTGTTCAAATTATTTTATAATGAAATAAATTATCTATATACATTATCCATGATATGGTTTTTAGAAATTGTTTTATAAAGATGTGGGGTTATGTTATAAACCATTTAAGGGTTGTTCTATTATAAACCAAGGATAGGTGGTTACCTTACTAAACAAGGATGGGTGGTTTTATGATAAACCATGTATGGTTGGGTCAATTATATCCCTCCAATGCATTGGGTACTCTGAAGATGGTATTCATACATATTGGTTATTCAATTTGAATGATTGAGATACTAATAATACTCCAAATATACCAATACATTTCATCTATGCTTTTTATGGGTTTATAATGATTCCTTTGATCAAGATTGATATCACATGGATTATGATTATTGATTCTGAACACTCTTTACTTTGTTAAATCCTTATTCCTTTTTTAATTTGTAGTGACTTAGGTATTGATGGGTGTGTGTTCTTTCATGATTATCTCATTCACTTTAAGTATTTTATCATACATTTATTCACTTTTTTTACACACTAATGATATTAAATTGTTAACGATTATGTTCAACATTACTGATCATTTATTCTCAACATTCTTATGTTTCCTTTTCCCTGATTTATAAATAATGAGTATTATTGAATTATGTCAAGAATTGATTTCATATTAATGAAGATGATGAATTAATGTGATATAATAAAATTTGGGTTTAGTTTGATATGATGTTAATTTTGATGACCTATCTTTTTATGAATCCATGGTGTAAACCTTTTTTACAAATTCTCTAAAACTCTAAACATAAAAGGTTCATGAGAATGTAAGTGATTCAATATTTCCTTATGAAGTTTTTTGTTTTGGATGGAGAAAAATTTTTCACCTTCATCGGATCAAATCTAGAAATGTAAAGTTCATGTGTTTACTACTAGATCTTGGAGTACGGGTTATCGGTTGTTATAGTTGGTATCATATGAGAGTTATAGATAAATTTGGATATTTGGATGTTTTTATTTTATTTTATATTAATATTTATAGAAACCATCATATTTATATAAGATTAATTTCGATCATAAATTAAAATTCTTATACACCTCTTTTGAGGTTTTAAGTGATGAGATCTTAAAGTGATTAATAGATCTCTAAGAGACGTTTTATTAGGTTGAATAAAATGGAATCTTTTGTTTAATGTAAAGTATTCCTTTACGTTTTTTAGAAATAATTTTAAAGGTATTGATAAACTTTTGGTTTTATATGATTGTGGATATTATGGAAATTAGTGGAACATTTTTTTATCATATAGATAATCATGGGATTGAAAATTTATTTGGTGTCTAAGTGACTAATGTTTTTTCAAAAATAGATCTCCATATTTTTATGCTTGTAATATTAAAGGTATGAGATAAAATATTTGTTTAAAAAAAACTTTAATATTTATATTATTAAGGTTATTTAAGATATAGGATTATGGAATTATTTAGATTCAATTCTGGGTATAACAATTGAATTTTTAAGATTAATGTATCAAATAAAATTTTATCCATTTTTGGATCTATATTACCATGTGTTAAACATTTTGGTTTGGGTTAATTTATAAATATAGGAGGAATTTATAGGTATCACTTTTTTGGTTATGTGGTCCTTAAAAGTTGATTTCACTTCTTCAGACATGATGAATTCATCTTGAATACTCATCATTTGGAGAAAAATATGAGATTGTGGTGAAAATTGACTAAAGGGTGAAATTATACTCATCAAGTAAGAATATTTCATTATGAACTTATTATATATGGAAAATAATTATTAAAATCAAGTAGAAGTATATTGAAAAGAAATTCCTATTTCCATTATTTCTGATAAAATTAATGACCTTTCTCAAACCTCTTTGGTTTATAGTTTTTTGGTTGTTTACATTATCTCGATCATTCACTTTATTGTGATCAATAATATCTTTCACACAATATAATTATTTGGGAATGATTATTTTCATAAATTTCCAAAAATTTACTTCCCACCTATGTTCTTTTATTTGGAAACATAGTATTTTTTATTCTAGATTACGTTTGTACTTCTATTTATCTTTTATCAAAATAATGTTTTATTAAATATTTATACAATGTGGGTTTACAAAAAAAGTATTTTAAAATATCCAACTGATGATTATCGAAATAAATTTAAAATTTTTAGGACACAATTTAATAAAGGGGTGATAATTTAAAACTCTAATATTTTAGAAAAGAAAACTATGTTTGGTAGCATATTCAACACGCAACACCAAGGTTAAATGACTTCAAAAACATATCACCATTAAAACCAAGCTGTTAAATTAGTGGGTATGAAATATTTTATGAAATATATATATAATATAATAAATATAATTTTTTTTGAATTATTAGTAAGTAATCAATAATTTTTTAGTGATGTAATTTTATTCTTTAAAAATATGTTTTATTTAAAAATGATTTTTATTGCTTTTCATGAAAAAATATTATAATTTAATTTTAGTGGTTTTATAAAATTTACTTGATAAAATGAAATTTATTTTTGAAAATATAATATTTATATTTAAATTGTGTGAAATTTAGGGATTTTCATTAAATATTGATTTATATAGAGATTAGTGAAAAATAATTATTTTTATAAAAATATTATTTATTTTTAATAAATTTATAGATTTTAAAGTAAAATTATTTTTTGAATATGATTTAAAGTAACATAGTTATTATTTATATATATTTAATTCAATTAATGTTTTTTAATAAACTTCCTATTTGAATTTAGTATAAGTTTATCTTTGGGTTCAAAATGGGATTTCTATAGAAACTATTTTAAAGTGCATAATGTTTATTAGTTTTAATTAATTAAAAAACTCATTGTGAGGAATGATTTAAAAAAATTAAATATTATATATGAATAAATATTAATTCATTTTCATAAAATGATTATTACTAGTCATAGAGTTAATATTAAAGCATATTTTCTTGAAAAAATTACTTCTTAAAAACCTGTTTTTTCCCCGCATCTGAGGGTTTAATTTTAAATTATATTTTGAAAATTCCATAAATTTAATTTGGTAAATAGATTAATTTTTTTAAGAATTATAATTCATATTATCTAATATGTTTAACTTAATTTTTTTCCATAATGAATAGTGAAACTAGTAAGAATAAATTATCACGATTAGGGTGAAACCTGGTTTTCTGTGGCTAAACTAAAAAGATAAGGGTTAAAATGACCTAAAAACTTATCTAAAAACTCTTTTTTGGACATATTTTTACCTTATAATGTCTATTTTTTATAATGGCCCATTTTTAATCCATTTTCAATTTGAAAAACGTGGGTACACATTTTTCTTTTCCAAAATTACAAGTGTGTTACTCGCCATACTTATAAAAGGCCACCCATAATCCCATATTCTTCACACCTTAAAACCATTTTTGTTTATAAAATAAAAAACTAAATAACTTCCCAACTTCCATACCCTCAACCTAGAAGAATTTATTTTTCATAAATCTATTATAGGAATACTTTATGTATAATCTTAAATATGTGGTCTGAGATGAGTTAAAATTACTTACGATACATTTTGTTTTATTTATTATTCCACCTACTTAAAATATTCTTCATATATGATCATATAATAACAACAGTATCTAAAATATACTTATATTTTATTAAATTAATAAAATAACATATATCCATCTCCTCTTCAATCAAATGGGATATGAAATCATCATTCATGTGTACGGTAGACAACCGCCTCGCAAACTGATGTTAGTAGTTTTCCATCATCACTTCACATTGTTCTTTATAATGTTTTATTAAAAGTATATATATGATATTTGTAAAATATTTATAAATTTGGATTTATTATATCACATGTACTTTATTAGTCTCAATTCTTTGGGGTATACGATAATGTCGCCCGTGTGTACGACGAACAACTACCTCCTGAAGAGATGTGATTCATTTTTCACAAACTCTTTACATAGAAGGTTATGAGGATAAATTTAATTAATATATGTAATATAAATTAAATAATAATGATACTCATGAAATATTTAACATTATTAGAATATAATATATCATTTTATTTCTTACACTTAAAAATGATTTTGTGGTTTGTGTATGTGTGGACAGCCGCCTCTCTGATGCGATGTGATTCGTTTTTCATCACAACATCACAAGAATGAAATATATTAGTATATTTATTTAAATAATATGGTATTTTTGATATTATTATCATTATTTTAATTTAAAATAATACATACCTTCTTTCCATAATGATCATTGAAAATGGAAATGTTACTCATGCGTATGTACGGATTACCATCTCCATGATCGTAACGTAGTTCATTTTTCAAAACCATTTTTCATGATTGGTTTTAAAAGTAAATTTTTTTAATAAATATGATAATAATTTCACGATTATTTTTCTATGTATGTTTAAATAATGACCACTTTGACCATGGTCAACACATTAAATCCATTTCGAAATAATGAACCGAATATCCTCAAAACACTCGATGTGGAGCTCACAGATTAAGTATTCAAATAAGTCAATATAAAGAAATGAAATAAATAATTTTAGTATAAGGTGATAAAACTAGAAAAGGGTATTAAGAAATAAAATTATTTATTTTATATTATTATACATGAGTGAAAGGACGTACATGGAATGTCTGGACTTGAGGTAAGTTTTTTCTCTTCTCACTTTTTATTTATGTGACACATTTGTTATATTCACCACTTATTTATATTTTGTGGTTTGAATAATTCAAATTTTACAGGTAATATCTTGAATAATTCATAAATAATGTTATTTTAAGTCTCAATTTAAATTATTTCATCTAAGGAGATTTAAATTGAAAGGTACTAAGTGGTAAAGAATTTCATAACTCAATTTCTTTTCATTGGATTATATTACTTCTCCATTGTATTTGATATTCTATGAGTATGTGTGTAATTAATTTTGATTATATTATTTTTTTTATTTAAACTTGTTTTTTTATTTATATTGGATACAAATAAAAGATTCATTAATTGATTACCAAATTCAAATTATGCTTTTTATTAGGGTTAATCATTTCAAATTCGCTTTTTTGAGGCATTCATTTTTGATATGTCCATATATTCATTTGTGATGGGAATATACATCACTTTAAATTATTATATCATTAAAATCATTATTTCTATGATATATAAAGTATCATTTGTTGTTATTCATTCATGAGTCTTATAATTGAAGAGTTACAAAAGTGGAAAAGGCTTTATGTTACAATCTTCTTTATTTCAAGATTATTTATGCTAAAGTTTATTTTATAAGAAAGAATGTGTTATTTTTTAATTGAAACAAATATATTTTATTTTCATCCAATTATGAATGTTTTTCACATGGTTAATTTAAATTTCCTCCCTTATTTTTTTTAATAAACTTCAAGAAAGTTATTTTTAAGTGATATTGATACTGTATTTTTCTTTCGGATCGGGTATCTTTCTCTTCTATATCCATGTTTTCTAAAATGTTTTAAAAAAATTATTTCGTTGAATGAAAATAATTTATAAATACAATTTACATGATATTTTACCTTATTTTCAATGGTTTAGAAATTAAATTTCTTAATAATTTCCAAATGGTTCACTTTAATTCCCTTTTTCAAATTGTTTTGACAAGAATGTTTATTTTTATCATTTATGACATGAATAGATTTTCCCACCATCATATACATTGTTTTAATTTAAGTATCATTTATATGTTTCCAATTTTATTTTAAAATAAAATGTTTTTAAAAATATTTTGTGATTTTTTAGTTTTTAAAGTGGATTTTAAAATAAAAAGGTTATTTTCTTAAAAATGTTTTTAAGGATATTTTAATGGAATTCACATTCATAAATGTTAATAAACATTTTTTAATTATTCTATAATAGGTATATTATGTCATTATTACATCCTTATTCTCTCTCTAGATGTTTTAATACTATTTCAATGAGATTTACATTGAACCCATTTCTTTTCCACGGGATAATCATGTTTCAAAGAGATTATTACGGAACCCATTTCTTTTCCACTCATTATTCACATTTCAATGATATTGTACTATAACCCATTTATTTTCCCCAAGTTAATAATGTTTCAAATATATTTTTAAGGAAACCATTTCTTTTCCATGGGTTAACCAATTTTTGAAAATAATAAAGGTTGCTTTAGTGGGTTTATAATGAAATGGATGCTTTATGTACTTTACTCATGATACGGTTAGTGTAAATTTTTTATAATGATGGGTGGTTATATTATAAAATAATGATGAGTGGTTATGTTATAAACCACAGATATTTGGTTGTGTTATGAAACAAGGATGGGTGGTTCTGTGATAAAACAAGGACAAGTGGGTCTGTTATATCCCTCTAATGAATTGGGTACTCTGAAGATGGAAGTCGACCATATTAGTTATTCCATTTGTAATATTTATATGATTATAATTATCCCAAGATAAAAATACATTTAATCATTGATTTATATGGTTTTATGATGTTTCCTTTGATCGCAACTGATATTACATGGCTCATAATTAATGATTCTGATGAATCTTGCCTATGTTAAATCCTTATTCAATATTTTTGTGTATGATTATTTAGGTATTGATGGGTATAAGTTATTTTATGATTTTATTATGCACTTTGATTATATCATTATACATGTATTCACATTTTATACTCATTGATGAAATTCAATTGTTAATACTTAGGGTTACCCTTACTAATAATTTGAGCTCACCCTTCTTATTTTTCATTTTCCTTACGTTATAAATAATGAGGTTGAATGAATTATATCTAGAAGGGATTTTATATAGATTATTTTTTCCTTTACAAATATTTTTTGGGTGCCAATGGTGTTTTGTGGTGGTGGTGGAATGAACATTCATGTAAAAACATATTTACTCATCCTTTCCAAGTAGTTTCCTATGATTTTTTTCATAGAATCAGAAAATACCCAAAGGTTCCCTTATTTGAGATGTTTCACATACCTAATTTATAAAGGCAGATGATCATTGGGATATTTCTCCAACAATGATTTGGCACTCGCATTGGTTGATAGTATGAGAGGTCAGGCTCATCACACCTTTTGGGGGTAATTAATGCCTACTTCGAGGCTCCCTTATATATTTAAGACATATTGATGAATCCATTATTAAATCCCAAATAAAACATGGTTATCCATTATATTAACAATAAATTATTAGCATGTATGATTTTTATAATCATCTTTATATATCTAAGGTTCATCATAAATAGAGATATTTCTATGTATCTGAGTTTCACCATTGATGGTACCCATTTTTATGTGGATTAGAGATTCTTTGGTCATTTATTATTATGATTCTGGTTTCAAGCCACGTAGTAGGGCTCTCTATAATTTATCATCATCCTAAAAGATGGAAGTTTTTTAGATGTTGGGATCAATACCCTAAGATGGGATTCCTACATAACCTCATGAAAGGAATCATAACCCATGTTGTTTAGTTCCACTTAACAGGACATGTCATACCTTTTAAGGCCATATAACAAGGACAAAACCATGTAGTTTAATGTCATATAGCAAGGATGTCTAGGTAGAAAGTACCTAGTCAATAGCTAGTGTTAGACTTATGTCGAAATAGCTCAAGGGACCTGCATGTGATGTAAACTCCTAGAATATATATGACCCTATTAGGAATATGGCCCAAATAATATTTGGGTAATTTTGAGGGGTTGGGTTTGAACCTCAGGGAGGGTTCTTATGTATCTAATTTGGATAGAAATCAAAGCATACGTAGTATGGATTTGAGGACCCATTCTTATGTGGGCCCTATAATGGTTTTTCTCACATGGGATATGGCCCTTTGAGATGGATACATGTCTTTGAGGACCCATACCTATGGAGGCCCTTTGAAGTAAGGAAATAAGAAGATCCAAAAAAGGACTCTCTACCAAGACATGCATCATATTGTGGAGATGTCATGATCATTATTAACTACTAAGACATAAGATTCTTGATTAGTCTGAGAAAAAGAGGAAATTGAATATCTAAAAAAACACCCAATATCCTTCACTTACTAGTGTATGAGGCCAAGTATACGAGAGACAGAAAGGGTGTTGATTCACCAGTTTCCTCCCTTATTTTCGTAACAATGGTGAGGATTTACACACTTATATGGATACGAACAACAATAAATACTAGGGGATTACTCGAATATGGATTCCCTACTATATAATTTAGATAATATAATACAAGGATAATTCAATATCCCTCGTAAATGGGAAATTAATGTGGATCCCATCTCTTATTGAAATGGGGAGGTCCTTTTTTCATAGATGATGAGAGACAGACAAGACACTAGCCCTTATATATGAAATGGGGAGGTCCCTGGAACTTATCCCAAGGTTAGAATCCTTTTTACTTAGGCGATACACAACTGTGAACACCTCTATAACCCTACACATCAGCTAGAAAAAGTGAGATAAAACTCTTACTGAGGGAATACATAACTGAATGGGAGACATACTAGTGTGTATTTCACTATGATCATGAAAATATGGAGTCCTTAGTGGAGGTTTTGATCAAGTCCCCCTCATTAGTGTTTCCCATGTAAGGATGTTCCCTTAAATCAGTAGTGATAGAGAGAGCTAGAAGTATGGATCATATAGGTGAAGGTTGGGTGAGCTGAATAGGTCTCATGCAGGGTCTCCCTAGGTGAGATGAGGAGGTCTCACATATGGTTTGCCTAGGTGGACCAAAATTGATTTGTGTGGGGATGACTTGGGTGAGAAGAATGTGAATTATTGACGATGGATAGCCTCGGAAACAACAATTGGGTGAGGCCTTTCTCTAGGATCCAAGGTTTTCCTCAGGTGTCTCTGAAAGGGTCACATGCAGGTTCATTTTTTGGGAGGATACATTCATACTAGTTATTATTAAATAAGGGAAAGTTTCCCTGAGGAAGTTGTTTTGTGTTTAAAATTAAAGATTAAATTTAATCTAATTATTCACCTTAATTACCACTTCTATCAAGTTTTTTAGATCTACCTATAAGGTTTCAAGGGCCTAGGAAAAGGACTAGGGAAAGCAGAGCATTAGGGCTTCTTCTGTTCTTTTGGTTGTTTCAAAGAAGGAACTACAAGGTCCTATTTATAGGAAATTTGAGGACCGTGAGTAAAATAAGACACTGGTGAAATTATATTGTGGAATTCCTCATGAAGGTTCCTTGAATATGTGTGGATCCTCCTTCTAGGTTGGGTTGGTCAGGCCTGTGTGAGCCTCTTGGCACGCTGGCTGGGTGCACATATGTTGACCAAGGTAAACTTGTTGATTCTCTTTAGTTGTATTCACCTATTTATTTTTTGATTTATTTTTTTTTAAGATTCTAAACCCCATTTTAAACAAATTAGTGTGAAAAAAATAACCCCCACCCCCTCAATGTTAGATTTGAACGAAAGAATAGGGCTTGATCCTAAGGTAGAGGAAAATAGATGTCCACTACTTAGATTAGTCGTTCAGGTAGTTTATGCAGGTCGGTCGCAGAGGTATTCCATGTTGGTGGACTACCCAGGTTGTCTGTGCAAGTCATCTATGTCTATAAATATCATTTACCACTCAAGGGTTCTTCCTTCTTCCATTTTATTTTCTTTATCTAACCGAACTAGTCTCTTGTGCTAAATTCTCTCTCATGGAACTTTTCATTCCAACAAGAAATCTTGAGAATCATCTCACACAAGCACTTCGTAAGAATTTGTTTGAAAATTATATAACTATAGTATCTGAATTCTCTTAGACAAATTATTACATATTTTAGGAAAACATATCCATTAAATACAAACCAAGGATTTAACAGTCTAGTGTCTTTGGAAGACTAGGTACATAAATAGAAAACATGAAACTAGAATAAAGAATCATTTTATTAATCTCTATAATGATATCCTACCTCCCTTTGAGATCCTAAAACCACATATTATGGGATGGGTAATACATAGAAAAATTTTATGAATGGGAATAAACATGGTATTGAAGCATAACACATGAGTTAGAAGGCATAAAATGAAAACATAAAATGCATTGATCAAGAATAAACATATGGAAACATAAAATGTAGAACAAGGAATCATAAGATCCCGGAAACATATGATGGTGGAAGTATCATATATCATGACATAAACATGAGTGAAGGTGGACTTCCAAGACAATATCACATGGTAGATAGAGTCCCATAATGGATTAGGTTTACTCCCTAATCTCACACATAATGTACCGTGAGACTAAAAAATTACCCAATGAATTGGATAACTATCTTGTTGCACCCATTATAACATGTTCATTCATATGTGGGCCACATAAATAATCAAACATAAGGAATAAACATAAGGGTTACACATGGAATGAAATGGGTATTGTAATCATGTCATAAGTCATAATCGAAGGTTGTATAACAATGGTAACCATGAAATGAGGGATATAAATCATTCTAGGTCATTCATAAATAGAAAATAATAATATATCATGAATAATGATGTCTAACTAAATTGAGAACATTAAAAAGAGTGGTTATTTAACTTTATAAATGTCCCACTTAAGCGTGGTTTTAAGGAAAAGAATAAAGAGTATTTAAAGATGAGAAAGGTATAATTGTTTCCATAAAAGAATAAATGAAAAAAAATTGTATTTTATGATAAATTGATTGATTTTATAAAAATACTTGGAGACTTTAAATATTTTACGGACTTTACTTGAAAATGGGTAATAAATTTAGAAGTTCTCTTTAATTGGGTTTTATTATCGAGAGGAATTGAGAAGGAATGCTTTTAAAATATGTATTTACCCATTAAGGAATGATGGATTGAGCTATATATATATATATGATTGTTACATATATAAAGAATAAAGAAAAATTATATAATAATAATAATGATATAACCTGAGGAATATTGAGATAAAACATTACCCAAATTAAATATGGAGGTTCAGAGAGATCCCTCACCATATGTCTGAATATGTTTTACACATTCACTTCATGCCCTAGATATTAAAATTAGATTAATTAATTACATATTTAAGAACCTATTAAACATTTATTTTATTAATTTTAATTTTATTATGTTCATTTATATCCATTCCAATGAGTTATAAGGTTCAATTTCATTGTTCTAGGAGTGTTCATTTCATGGTTTCATGGTATCATGGTTAGTTTACCAGTGTATAATTTTGTAAGTTATAGTCAAATCAAAATACTATTCCAGAAGTGAAATGAAATGGTATTAATACACCTCCATAATTTTCAATGTTATCATATTTAATTTGGTTTTCTTATATGAGAATGATTCGTTTGATTAAACATTAATGATAAATGTTTAGTTTATTTTTGGTGGTTTTTCCGACCATCACGCATTAGTTTCATTTTTATTTAATATTATGTCTATATATTAGTTCCAAAAAATTAAATAAGTCAAAATATATATATTAAAATATGATTTAAACCTCATAATATCTTGATTAACATCCTTGATGGTAATAAAGGGACATTAAAACTCATTGTCCACAAAGATGTTGAACCGCCATAATTTGGAAAACGCTTACCCTTCTTTGAATAAGTAAAGATGAAAAATGTTCTAGATAAAAAATATTCCATTATCAATATAAAACTCTAGTATACACATTATACTGTATTTAATATGATTTTATGTATTAATGAGGTTAGGATAAGGTAGAGGAATAAAAGAAATTAAAATAGGTAGTTTGGGAATGTTACCTCTTGAATATCACCTCCTTTAATGATCCCTTAAGGAACTTGGAAATGGTCTTTTGGTGAGACAAGCCGCACTTGGACATGGGGATATTGGGGAGTATATTGTTTGTTACTTATTTTTAAAGCTCTAAGTCTTGTAATATGAGATGATAAGTCATTGTGAGAGCGGAGTTTATAATAGAGGAGAGGGGTGTTTTTGGAATTTTAAAAAATATTACAACATAAAATGAATATTCTCGATCCAAATGATTGTAAATGGATCATAAATACAGAATGGATGAATTTTAGAACATATATTATCCCCTTGTGATTATATAATATTTTTTTGATTTTAAAATAATTTATTCAAATATTATATTCATGAAAAAATATTATTATCAATTTTGATATTATTCATTACATTGATAATAAAAACATCAATATAATAAGTAAAATTATAAAAAAGTATTTAATTATATCCTAGAAATAACATGGTAATATAAATGAATCTTTTATCACATTAATATCTCAAATTATATTTATTTTAATATTTTTAATATCATTTATTTGATTTTTCCGCTTATTTAATAATTAGAGCATAATTGTTCTGTAACCATTTAAAGTAAGTATTTATTACCTAAAAATTAAAAATAAATTACCATGATGAAGATAAATATTTTAGATTTAAAAATTTTATTTATTTTATATCATATCCTCTAGATTACTGAATATTAAAATTTTTAAACTTATTAAAAACAATTCTATGACAAGTTTGACTTTTCTTTAAATAAAATACTATAAGGGACTTAAGGTAATCCTAGTGGCTCAAAAAGTCCATAAAATAGACCCATGTATTATTATGGTCTAAAATTTCTCATAAAATATAATTTGGGAAATTTTTAGAGTAATTTTATAACACTTATAATATTCTTTTACCCTTAATTACTAGATTTTCCCTTAACTATAGTAAAAAAGTTAATAAATTTAATATTCATATTAACCAAAAATAAAAAGGGTTGATCTGATTAATTATGACATTAAGATTCCAAATTTTAAATCCAGCTTTAAAATTTTTTAAAATGAAAGTGGAAGAATTTAATTTAATATTGAACCATAAAACCCAACAACAAAAAACAATTTTTCTAAAAAATCACTTTTTAAGTATAGAATGTTTTCAAACTAAATTAATATATAAAATTTATTTCAAAGAAAAAAATTATATTATTTATAATAAAAACGAACTGATTACAGTTTAAAAATTATCCAAAATATAATTTTACTATGGATATTCTTTTAAATAAAATACAGTTTTCAATTTAAATCAGTATTTTTCACTATTCCTTGAAATTTTATACTTTTTAGAAAATTCTCAAAAATTATTCCTAAGAAAATGTATACATGATGAAGTAAAATATAAATTTTATTTTCTCAAAAAAATTTAAATGTTTCAAATTTAATTATATTTATTTTCTCATAGAAAGAAATATAATATGTTATTTAAAGAAGAGATATATTTGAAAATACAATATCTTTACTAAAAATGAAGTTTTAATTTTCTATTAGTAAATTAATTTTCTGATATGGTTATTCATATTCATACCCAAAAATTCATTGGATTGGTTATAATAATCATATTAAAATAATAATATTTTAATAATATATCACGGTTTATTTGAACTCAATGGTGCGTTCCACACAAGATACAGAAGAAATAAAAATATTTAAAGATAAATATTTCATAAAAATATTAGGGTTTTATAAGAACCCTAAGAAAGTGAACTATAAAAGGTCACTTTGGAGAGTGACATGTGTAAGGTCACTTGGGTAGTGACCTATACGAGGTCACATAACCTCTGTGAGGTATTTCCTTTGAAAAAATTTCCTAATTTTTCAAAAAAACAATATTTTATCTTTAATGAAAATATCTTTTATTCATTATATATTTCCAATAGTTTCTACAAGGGATTCAAAAAAATATATTTTTCTCAGGTTTTAGATATGATTAAAAACATTGGTCTGAATTACTATAACATGTACGACTCCACCCTCATGGATATAGTGAATCACTTGAATAATTACAAGAATGAGTACCCGGGAAGTGATTATATACATATATATAATAAAAGACTTCTGAGAGATTCACTCATCCTATATATCTATAATTATTTTTCAAAGTCATTATTTTTATAATACACTAATTGTAGCACTTACAATGTCTCCTCCAAGGGAATATTCATCAATGAAGGGATAATTCCCATTAAAGGCATCACGTACCACAACCTATGTTCCCATAACCAAAAGCCCCACACCCATGAATCAAAACCTCGCTACTACAATTAAATCATTAGTTCTTATAAGACAGAACAATCACAAGGATGTAATGATATTAGGACTTTAATTATGGGTGGGGGAGTCAGGCCCGAATGGGTGTGGGTGTACTAGTTGTTCCAAAAATGCTTTGAATTTAAGAATAAGTTGTAGAACATTATCATTTATGAGGATTTTTGGGTGGTGTAGACATATATTTAAAAGAACCTAATCATTATCACCAAACTATTGAGTTGATGGATCCATTAGAAAACTTCATTACATCTATTTTAGGGTGAAGTAAGCATTATCCTGTGAGAATTATACCATATCTTGGGTGTTACCATTCTTAGAGATATGTATGATGAGTTCTTACCACTAAAAGCAACCAGGGACGATGCTGAAAGGATGCATGTTTTAGCTATTGGGATTTTTATGATGACACAAAAATATTAAGAAGGAATAACCTCTGCTAATGTATATTTCCATCATGAAACATGTATTAAGGACTTCCTTGATCATAAATGAGAGGGTTCTACTTTCCAACACCCAATGGGATTCCCTTAGAGAATCAGATAATTCTTGTAAAATTATACTCAAAATTGAATCAAAGAACATATTACTAGTGTGGTTATAAAGTTAAATTTAACATATACATAGGAACTTGTCTCTCCATCTTTCTTATGATGTGGTTGATTACCTAAATGCAGTCAGTCCATGAATCTAATAGTGGCGTGAGTGGGGAAATTCATCATAGTGCCCAAATTAGTATAAGGTAACCACATGGGGCTTGATCCCCCTATTCTATAAAAAATCTACCTATGTTTATTGCACATGTACAAGGGAAGGGAACAATACCATATTTCAAGTCTATTTCAAGTGACGTGGGGGGTGTATCGCAGCATACTTTATCTCTTATGTCGTGCTAAGTGGAGTTCAATTTCCTAAAGGCCAATTTTTCCCATTCATTCATGTTTTTTCTAGTATCCATCCTTTACCTCTAAAATACGGTGAATCCCTAAAGAATATTACCTTAATTATAGAGTGTAACTTCTTTCTATATGATAATCCTCCTATTGGTACATTCTTTGACAATGGCCAAGATAATGAAAACCCGAGGTCATACATGATTTCATTCAGATATAGTAAACAAGAAGCCCATATTGATGGTGAGTTCATATGTGAGGCCTATGCTCTACATTGATTTTACCTCCACTTTAATTTTCTAAAATAGAAAAATGTTTCTCCCCACACACACATTTGGTTTTAGAATAATTCAATGGTTTCCTGTCAATTTTTCATCCTCATTTAATTGGAGGAATCCCAATCGTCGATCAAGCAACCTACATTAGGTGAATCCATCAGGATAAACTCTAAGTACATCAGTGTTTATATTTCTTCCTATAATCAAGGGGCATTAAAAAAACGTGTCCCTCGAGTTATGAAAATAACAACTTATAGGTTTGGATAGCATGGTAAGAAGTTATAGTCTAGTTTGGATGATGTTGATGCTCTAAACTCATCAAAACAATATTTGGGTGAGGGTAATGAGGCATGATAGAGTTGAAAAAACACATCTTCTAGGTTAATTTGTTCTATTCATCACCGATGGGAGGAGACTTGAGCTCCGGTTGCTCGATAACATGTTAGAGTAGAGAGGCCTAAAAAGGGATTCATAGTCAAAGGATGTCGGGTCTTCTTCAAAGATGACTATGGAAAACTCATATTATGTGTGGCCTTTGGGAATCGTAATAGGAAAGGTGTAACTCAAGACATCAGAGATTTTTTGGTGTTGCTTTAGGTTATCATACATATCCCATGACATGGTGATATCCAAGCACCCTCTATTATTCACTCTAACCACAGTTTTTATGATGGGTGGTAATATATTCCTAAGAAGAAGATGTTTGTACGTGCCACAGATGATTGGATCCTAGCCAAAAAGTGGGTAACTAATATACTGGTCTCATTTACTACTAAGGGAATATCTAGTCAATCAAATAAATAATGGGATAACTATATTAACTTTAATGAGTAACCGCTTTCATTCTTACCTTCTCATTTCCCTCATTCTTCCATTATTATTCACTTTTAAGGGATCAATCATATAGTTGGGGGTAGAATTAGGGGAACCATAGTGGCACCTAATTCACTGAAATATGGGCCAATGGGAACCCCCATCAAAGTGGGGGTGAGTCTCCTAAGACCTCAGATATATCTATTGGAGTTGATGGCCTAGAACCAGCTACTTTTTACTTTATTCATTAATAAATACCTTATCACATCTTGATTGTTCTTCTACGTGACAATGCATGTGATAATGTCCTAAAGATATCTATTGCATTAAAGGGTCATAGTGGATCCCTACTATGATGAGAACCCGGAAATTCCATAACATTGTTATTAAATATATGTTCTAGGGCCCGATGATGTTATTTTAGGGACACAAATAATACAGGCCATTAGGGGTGAGGACTCCTAAAACTTTGATGCACCTTCTCAAGGTGTGTGCCCTTGGTAATATCTAGGAGGATATTATGAGAACGAGACGCGCCAGTACGAAATCCACATTTCATAGTGCCATTGGATGTTCCTATCTGCAGACGTGTGTATTGGTCCTTAGACTTTAAGATTATTATTAATGGGTATTACAACTCACCCACTTAGATGTATTGATAAAAACTATGACATTACACTGTTCGCAGCAAGTTAAGATATGTTGGGTGTGTCACAAGTAATACTTAATTAACGGATAATGCGAGAAAGGATTTGTCCCTTTTATTCCATAACAGAATTAGATATCTCAGTCCCTTTGATGGAATTGATATAGCCTAAATAAATCCATGTCCATGGTGAGGAATGGGAAATTTCAATTTTGGGATTTTAAAAGAAGAATAATCGAGCACATGGTTTGATGGCACTGGCATGCATCCCGCTTTATTCGAGATATCATGAAAAAGGGATTACATTACATGGTAAGCGTTCGTAGGAGGTGACACGTCATTTAGGCGTTAAATTCTTTCTCTATGGGTGCCTTGGAATGTTTTTAGATGATAACCTTAGACTTTAGGCGGTCTCTACCTAATTCCACTAAGAAAGAGGCCAAGAGGGTCACACACTAAGTGTGTCCAAGTATCTCAATTAAATATTAATTTTACAAGTTGTATAACGATTATTCCTAGCTGTGGTTTAATAATTATTCAAGGATTCCTAATCGCATTTATTTCAACTCTAGTTATTCGAGAGAATATATTGTCGGCGAAATAATATATTTATTAGTGAGTAATGCATTAATATTTATTTGAGAAATAAATAGTCATTATTTAAGGTCTAATAAATGTGGTGGAGTAAATAAAGAAAAATGGAAAATAAGTACACACTATGTATATTAATATAAACATTCCATGTAGTTTTCTAGGAATTTATGAGAAATAATATTATTTATTTAATTAAATAATATTAGGTGTAATTCAATGGGTGCATGTCAAGTAATAATAATAGTCAACTGTTATTATTAGACATAGGGTATTTCGAAAAATTAAATGAAATGAATGAATGATTTTAGGTTATTAATTCATTTTATTCTTCTATGTAATTAAAAATCCCAATTATATATTTCTCATTAGCCTAGCCATTTTTTGTGTTTTTGTGTACAATGGATTTGGAAAAGATCTCAAGCCAAGAGAGAATTATTTTTCCACCAAGGATGCTCTCAAGATACGAGAGAGAGATCCACCTCCACCGGATCAAGGAGATCAAAGGCAGACATCAAAAGTGAAGGCTCTTCTACGCTAGCACCCAGATATCCCTTCAGTGATGTCTAGAGATATGTGGAGCACATGTGGATGACCGCTAGATGAATTCTACACTTGGATTCTATGACGCAATGACGGATCACATCATATCATAACCAAAACATCAACGAAGAAAGGATTTCATCAAGTTAATTCTTGTCAATTAATTAAATAAATTATAACCAACATATGATGATCCTATCTTTAGTTCTGGGACTACCTTTCTTCATTCTTAATTCTATTACAAAGATCTGTTGTTTTATTATCATGACAGATCTCAGATTGATCATTTTTAACGCTAAAATTAAAGTTGGTTACACCCACCAATGCGTTTGCACTGCACTCGGAACCTACAAGTGGTATTATAGGGGTCATATCGTTGATTATAATTATTTAAGTTTTTTCTTGGTGATTTATGCATCTAATAATTTAGTTGTTTCATTTCAAGTTAATCGTTCTTTAAAATCTGAATCTTGATATCTGTTTCTCCCCTCTCGTTTATCATTCACCTTATAGAAACAAATTGTTTCTATTAATTTTGATTAAAATAAAATAGATGATCTCATCTGGAGGTTCCAAACATTCCTTTCCGTATAACACTAGAATACACTGAGTGTATTTGGAAGTACACACTGTGTAGTCTAGGTCCAATGCATCATATTGATCTACCAAATCAGTCCATGTGTTGGAGTATACCTAAGTCATAAATGATAGCATCTATTGACAAGGAAGAGGTGGCACACAGTTTTCGGATTACACGCAGTGTGTTCCTCTGAACACAGAGTGTATTCCCTTCGAGCTGGGGTTAGACCATGTACCCCATATATAGCTTTCCCAGCTGGAAACCATGTAACGCATTTACTACACTTCCTGTGTCCAACTAAACACGTTGTGTAATCTGAAAATTTCTGAAGTACATCTACACGTCATGTCCTCGGGCGTGTACTTTGGATGGAAGGTGAACAAAAGTACATGTCATGTATTCGGAACTACGTGTTGTGTACTCATCCAAAATATGCAGATTTATTAAAATTTATTATTATATTTTACAAACCCTTGAGACATGTACCATAGTGTAGGTTTAAAGCTAAGGCACAACACGTGATAGGTGTTTTATATATGTGTGTTTAATTTAACATCTGCATAATGTTCATTTCTACTCATTGGGTAGTTACGAATGGGGATTCACTAGGCTTCCTCCAAGATACAAGTTACATAGAAAGATAATTCTAAATAAATTTATTTGTTTAAAATTTTTATGGATGAGAATCTCAAGGAAATTCGGAAAAAGGGTTTAAGATAAAAGGATTGATTAATTAAATATAATTATTTGATTCGAGCGTGATTTATCTTAAATAAGAACCATTAATGAATTTAATGATAGTTTTATTTATAAATAAATATTGTTACATGCATGGATGATCATGAGATAAACCAATACCTTTTAATGTGAATGGTTTATTTTAATTTATTTATTTAAATTAATTGTTTTGGCCTACGAGCCTTCTCCTCATTAATATGTAGGGAATGCGCGCCCAAGGTTTATTTTATGTAAAAACCCCTTTTTACCCCTCACATTCATGTGAGATAAATGCATATGTAATGGATGGAGCTCTCAAGCTAGTGGAGGCAGCTCAAGTCAAGAGCCAAGGTGAAACCAATCCAAGGAGATACAATGGTGGAGTGGTGGAAAGCTATAAACACGAACCCAAAAAGTTCAAGGGGTTTCTCCCCTAGGTCTTGGGTTAGTTTATCAACCACTAGATAAAATACCAATAGAACAGACTCATGATAGTCCCATTTATTTTATTTCTGTCATTTTCATCATTTATTTGTTGTGGGTGTGTTGTCATGATCACACAATTAACTAATTAAACAAGCATGCAATATGGAACTAAAATAAGACTAGATTATGCATAAATATTATCTTAGACATGGTTAGTCACTTAAGTATATCCCACATAATATTAAAAAGAATGTAATCAAAGATAATAAAATGGAAATTTATGTATAAGGATAAAATCCCTCAAAGAAAATATCATGTCGGTATAGCCTTCCATAATCTTGGTTAGAATCGAACCATAGTTCAAAGTGCTTGACCAACCATAGTTGGGGTGCTTTCAATTATCAAGGAATTCTAATTCAAGGTTTTGGCTTAACTTTACTTGGCTTGAATAAAGGTTTGTCTTCCACAACAGGACTTGGTGGGACCAAGAGGCAATGGTTGAGGAAATCCAAAATAAAAGGATTTCAGGATTGGGGATTCCACTCGGCGGATCAAGGAGCAGTGAGTTAATGCAGTCAACATTTAGAATGCCTACCTAAAACCCTTAAAGTTGCCTTACCAACCCTATTTGGGGAAATACAAAGGGCAATATGGATCCTTGCCACTATAATATTTAGGCAACATAATATTCTGAAGTCAATGGTGAGGGATATTGGATTTTGATAAAATAGTGGGAGACTAATAAGTATTAAATTATTTATTTGTCTTAGTTTTATCATGATAAAGTACTAAACCTTTTCTCATCTTAATTTGTAGAAACGAAAATAAAAATGACCTCAAACATATCATTTCAAATTATACTTGAGAAGGAAAACCTTCTCACCGACATCAATTTCAAAGAGTGGAAGAGGCGTTTACGCATCATCCTTCGCTACGAGAGGAAATTTAAGGTGCTAGAAGATCCTATTCTAGTTGCATATGGGAATGAGGCCAGTGATTAGGAACTATCTCTATATAGGAAACATATGGATGATTCCAAAAATGTCCAATGTTTCATGATATCGGCCATGTCTAATGAGCTCCTGAAGCAACATGAAAACATGGATGCGTATAGTATGATGTCTCACACTAAGGATATTTACCAAGAGAAGGCGAGACATGATAGATATGAGATCTCCAATGATTTTTTTACAACTAATCTTGGAGAGTCTATGCCAGTTGGGCCTCATGTAGTTAAGCTTATTGGCAAAATTGAATGCCTGAACATCTTAGGGATTAAATTCTCGGATGATTTTCATCCAGATCTCATCCTATCATCACTATCCTAGACCTTCTCTAGCTTGATTGTAAATTATAACATGAGTAATAATGAGAAGAGTCTATCGGAACTTCTGAACTTAATTTTATAGGTAGATAAGGACATGGGGCATTACAAACCCACAGTTTTTATAGTGAATAAGAAAATGAAGGACAAGAAAAAGGGGGAAAAGACTTATAAATGGTCGGAAGCCCCCGAGCATCGTCCCTCCAATAAGGGGAAGATCCATAGGTAGTTTATGGAATGGGATGTGGTATGTTTTTCATGTGGAAAGAAAGGCCACTAGAAGAGTAATTTCACCCAAAATCATGGGGACAATAAAGGTGTGTTTGTTATTGAGTGTAATCTTTACATTTATACACATTGGGTATTAGATACAACTTGTGGGGCTCACAACTGTATTCAAATACAGGATACAAGTAGATTTAGAAAGATTTCCAGAGGAGTTGGATCTTCGATCTACCAATGGTGCATGGCTGGCTACATTGGCTATTGGCAATTACCATCTCTCATTGCCAAATGGGATGATTTTCTTTTTACATAACTGTTCTTATGTTCCTAGTGTTACCAAGAACATAATTTTTGTATCATGTTTGGATATTGATGGATTTATTTTCACGTTTGGAAAAAAAGGGTTGCTTATTTTATAAGAACAACGTATCTTATGGTATGGAACATTTAAATAATGGTTTTTATGTATTAAATTATGAAAACCAATTGTTGGAAATCGATAAGGAAACAAACTCACATGACTCATACATCACCCAGTTGTGACATCACCATCTCGGTCATGTAAATGAGAAGCGCTTGACACAGCTCTAACAAGATGGCTATTTAGACTCTACTGAGCTAAATCCACTTGATAGATGTCACACTTGTTTACAAGGTAAAATGACCAAGCTGCCTTTCGGTGGACAGGATGAAAGGGCCACAAAGCTTCTAGGATTAGTGCACACGGATGTGTGTGGACCATTCCCAGTATAAGCTAGAGGTGGATATTATTCATTCATTACTTTTACTGATGATTTGAGTATATATGACTATATATACTTAATGAGGTATAAGTCAGAGTCCTTAGATAAATTTAAGTAATTCAATAGTGAAGTATAGAATCAACTTGGTAACAAGATAAAGAAGCTTAGATCGGATCGAGGTAGAGAATATCTAAACTAAGAGTTCATCTATCTTCTATAAAAGTCTATGATTCTATATCAGCTCACTCCTCCTTATACACCATAGTGGAATGGTGTTAGTGAAAGGAGGAACTGCACCTTGTTGGACATGGTGAGGTTGATGATGATTCATGCAGATCTTCCATTATCATTTTGGGGATATGCCTTACAAAATGCAGAATACACATTAAACCAAGTACCAACTTAGGCGTAAAATGGAATTCCCTCCAATATATGGAATATAAAGAAACCCATTTTGTCACACACACGTTTATGGGAATGCGAGGAATTTGTTAAGGCCTTATCAGGAAACAAACTAGCACCCTGGGTCATTAAGTGTATCTTTATAGGATATACCAAGGAAACAAAATGATATTACCTGTATAAACCTTCCGACAAGAAACTGAATGTCACCAGACAAGCCTCCATTAATGGGAGGGAGAACATCCTCCAAAAGGATAGTGGGAACAAGATTGACTACAATGAAGTTGATGTTCAAGATACACATGAGTTGTTACAGGATCAAGTTCCACAGGTCCCTATAGAAGAGGTTCCAAAAACACATGTACTGCATAAGAGCTCAATAGAGGTAAGGGAACTAGAGAGATTTGGTTTTCTATTCACTAAGGATGGTGAATCATTATTGTTGAACAATGATGAACCTTTCTCCTACAAGGAATTAGTAGAAAGCTTAAGAGGTGCAAGATGGCTAGAAGCTATGAATTCTGAGATGGATTCCATGATTCAGAACCATGTATGGGTTCTGGTCGATGATCCAATTGATGTAAATCTTGTTGGATGGAAATGGTTATTCAAGAGAAAGTTGGACATGGAAGGTCAAGTTACACCATGGGATGATTCAAACAAAAAATGGAAGGGGTAGAGAGGGAGGGGGATTAGGGAGTAGTAAAAATAAGGAATATGGAATAGTGGAGAAGGGAATGGGGGTAGTGGTGAGGGGGTCGGGGAGAAGTGGTAGGGGGAAAGTGGAGGTTCAGGCTTAGGGAGATGGGGGAATTGGGGGAGAATGGGTGATAGAGGGGGAGAATTTATTTTTAATGAAATTAAAAGCTTTTAGCGGTAGTTTTTTAAAAAACACCATTAAAATTTCAGAATATTTTTTAGCCGAAGTTTATGAAATCGTCGCTTTTCCCCTATTTTGTTGTATTGATTGAAGATGTGATGCATGGAACGTTTCTATGTAGCACCAGAATTATATAGGATAATGTTAATCACTCGGTAGTAATATAAAACTTAGGGGTATCCTTTAGCTGGTGGATTATTTATCTTGTGAAGCCATATAGATTTTATCATACCTTGAATAGTATTCTATGAAGGAAAGGGCTATATAAATAGTCATTTAATTGATCAATAGCTCCATGATTGGAACAAGGAAATCATCTTTTAGACAATGTTAGTTGAGATCTATGAAGTCGATGCAGACCTTGATTTTATCATTATTCTTTTTTACTAGGAGGGTGTTGGAAAGTTGTTTCAGATACTAGACCTCCCAAATGAAATTGGCATTGATAATCTTGTCAAAATTAGCTATAATCTTTTTTTTGTGATTCAGGTGCATCCTTCTAGATTCCAGTTTATATCCTCAGTGGTTTTCTGCATGCCATGGTTGTGGGTGGCCACCTTGGGATCAAGGCTTGGAATTTTAGCTTAATTTGAGGAAAAAACATATAGGTGATTATTCATAAAGGTTGTAAATGCCTCTTATTATTTGGAGGACATAGATTCACTAATCAATATGGGTCTTTGGTCCTCTTATATACCTAGTTTTATTTTACTATGTTCATAAATGGTCGTAGATACACCTTCCTCAAATTTTGTAAGGGTGTCAATGAGGTAATCCTTCTCTTCCTCTTCCTCTTCCACTTCCTATTCTTATTCCTCTTCGTCATGTATCTTAAGGGGAGTGGGTGATTTAGGAAATTTCATAAATTTAGGAGAGGAGTCAATGTGTTGAAATTCTAAAGGAGTGGTATCTTATTCTGACTCAACTAATGATGCGGGGTTTCTTTAAAGCTCAAGTGGGGAGATAGGGGAAATATAATGGGTATGTTCCTCCCTATTGAAGACATGAAAACTTCTTCAAATTTAGTTGGTGAGGTAGTGATAGGATGAAGCTCAAGGGATGGTATAAGGGAATTTTCACTCTAGCTTTTACTATGTTCTAGAGTATTAATGGCCTCTTTAGTGATGGTGAGCTTATTATTCAGGACTGATATCATGAATATTTTTTAATATTCACTTATATTTGGTCCCATTCCTTCAATATGAATAATGGGAAGCATGTATTCTTTTTTGAGTTGTTTTAAGGGGTTGGTTTGTGTCATTTCTAGACCATTTGAGGCCATGACCTGAGCGACACCATCATCCCTGAGTTATTTTTTCCTTTCATCTAATAGGATCCCGCATTAATATATTATCATTCACATTATTCAAATAGGGATTTATCACCATTAAATGTACCAATTTAACCATTAAGTAATTATTTAAGGCATTGGTGGTATGAGAAGAAGATTTTTTCATGCTAATGTAACCAAATTTGTCCTAAAAGAATGTTAAAAGTTGTATCTTGATTGAAAACTAGAAATTCTAAGTCATAAATGAGGTCTCCATATTATTTTCAACACTCGATCCTACTAAGAGTCCTTTACATTCTCTTTTCATAACCCTGTAGAATTATAGTGGAAGTGGAAAAGTGGGACTCATTGTAACCCAGTTGATGAAGCATCTAGATAGGAATAAGGTTAACTTGTGAGACTTCATCAATGAAATCTTGTCGGATTTCAATGTCATTTATTCATCTGGACACGTTCTAGGGTCTGATTTTTCCTTATATAATGGCATATTTTTATTGAACTATGAAATAGATTATTTTGTGGAATTCACTTGGATTGATCTCTACATGATATATTTCAATAGTAGAAACCTTAGATTCAAAAAATTAAGGGCTCAACAAAGACTCTATGAGTGCTTCCTGGAGGACTTTCAATAGACTTAAAGCATCCGAGATTGATAACTTGGGTAACACTAGGGCCTATTGCTTTATAATTTCCTACTTCTAGGATAAAGGTATTCTCTTTCTTTCATGATTTTTCTCTATTTTAGTTGATTTATTAATTTAATAACTTTACATGGTTATATTGACCCATGGAATAGGAGTATAAGGCACCCCTATCCCTATTGGGTTAGGGCAAGAAGGTCTACATTCTCACCAAAGTTAATCTAATAATTACATCCCCTATAATTGATATTTTGGGATGATTCGTTCAGGGTGACCCCTAGTAAATTTTGGGGAACTTTCTTTCTCCTTCATCTCCCACTATAGTACTCTCCCATGAGTTTCAGTAGCATAGATTATCCAAGCGGGGATGTGTCCGGTGTATTGATTTTTTCCACAATAGCATCTTCCCATGTATCCTCATCTATTGTGACATCTTACCCTAATTTCCCAATAGAATGTAGGGTATTAAATTTCATTTACATATTTATCATTAGAGAATTTATCCATTAAGTTAATGAAATTAATGGAGTAGAGAATCAGTTATTTATCTGATGAGGGCTCCATCTCAGGGGTCAACTCTTTTGGTACCATTTGGTGGGGCATTTCCCATTGGGTAGAGGGAATGAATTATGAAAGATTCAAATTTAACTTTGGCCTTTCTATAGGTTCATATTCCTTTTTTTATTTCCCTCACATTTGTCCATTCCATTTTTCATAATGCTAACCTTTATTGGACTATGGTGCTGATATATTTGTCAATGTCATAGCAGAAGATGTTGAGGGCGTAGTTTTTTGTCTCAATTTTTCTTGGAGGATAGCATGAGTCTAGTTTATTTTTTTTATACATCCAATAATTGAACTTATATTCACCTTTTCTAGTAACTTCATTCCATTTACTCTCTTCTTTCGGGATGGAAAAAGTCACACAAGATATTTTCACGGGTGGTTTTCCCAACTTCACTTGCCCAGAGTCCACCAGTTTTTTATTGGATGTCATTTAAAAATAATAATTTTGGGATGGTGTGACACAATTTATGTAGATAGGAGAAATAGTTTGGTAGATTTTCGATACCATCTATATCATACCTCTTAGGATTTAGAAACTTAGTCAAGTTCATCTCCAAAGATTCAATGAAGTATCTAGGAACTCGCTCATCTCAGAATGAGAAAACATTTTTCATTAGTTCCTTGAGATGGTTTCGCCTCTCCTCTGTTCTCTCTTCTGGATGTAGTAGTAATTTTTCTTGATGCTTGAGAGGGTGTGACGCATGATATGGTATGGGATTTGAAGCTAGAGCTAGTGCAGGGGTTGGCTTATGGGTGACAACGACAACCTTTTCTTTTTCTTTTTCTATTCCCTTTAGCTGATGGAATTAATCAAGATTTAACTTGGTCCAAAAGATGGAATATTCCATTGTTTTAGAAACTATGGAAATATCCCAAAATCATCACATATATTTCATAGGTATGATCAGTGTGCACAACTCATCATGAAGATTCTCTATACAGATGGAAAAAAATTCTTCTTGTAGAAGATGTAGGTTTAGAGAGTAGTGAAACCCCTCCCACTGATCAATAAAATTGGAGACCCTATCATTATCTCATTGTTTGTAGTCTTAGAGTTCTATGACTCTCATGCTCTATAGAATTTAATTTAATTGAAAGATAATCTATAGATAGATATCATCCCATCATGAGATTGATCGATATGTAAAACTGGTGTACCATATTATGGTTTTCCATTATAGTGTTTATATGAAGTATCAGAGCTTCCATACGTCTTGTTGTCTAGGTATCCCCATCAAGGGATCAAAAAGGGACACAAAATGCGTCAAATGTGGATCTGGGTCCCCCAATCTATTAAAAATTAGAAATTTAGGGGTCCCAAAATTTGTCTTGGGAGGGGTTGAATCAACCCACTCAGGGTAAGGCTTCCTTTTCGGTTGTACTTGTGAATTCTATTCCTACATGGATTTCAATTGTGCTACCAATGACTCCATAATATTGATAATACCTTAAGAGATGTTTGGTTAAACAGAAGCTTGAATAGGGGTAGAAATTGGTAATTCCCTCTATAGCAGCTCAATCTGTACCCATAGTGGGTAACCTACAGGGGTCGATCCATGAGGGTGTGTTTGAACCAACATCATCTGTGTACTCAAGGGATAGAACTCCTAATATCTTTATACTATGGGGTCTAAATATATTGGAAGTTGGTCCCCCACATTGAGCATATTTACTAGCTCTATTTCATCTACTAGGTTGAACCCTCTTTGTTGATTTGTGTAATCTAGGAGTGTTGGGTGAGGCTATGATTATAGAATAAATTTAGTATGGATATTTCATTGGATTACTTCTACATTAAGTTTTATCCACACCTTTATCTCTTCCTCTTACTATGAAAATATTTCTTCAAGTGTGAGGATTTTAACCTCTTCATGATGTGGTTGAGGCATGGCCTTACCTTAACCCTTATCTTCGGAAGATGCTCGATGAGGAGGTAGAAATGGACTGGTTGAAGGAATACCAAAATTCATAGAAGTCCTATGATTTTGGGTAAGAATAGAATCTTCAATCATTTTGGTGTGGACCTTATTATGAATAGAATCTTCTTCCTCGTGTTCCTCTATATCGATCTCATGTTATTTTTCATCTGTAGGGGTGGTTCTAACAATGTTCACCAATTGGTAATCCATTGCATGCATTTTGTTTCTACCTCATTGAGATATTTCTTGTCTTTTTTCCCACCATGAGGCCTCTCTATCTCTTTCACTTGTCCTATTGGAATCATTTAATGAATGGTTATATGAATGGAATCTCTGAATAGTTTTTCCATGTGTGTTCTAAGTGAGGACATTGGGTCATGGGATAGGAAAAACTAGGAGGATTCATTCTACATCGCCCCCTTAAATGGTAAAATAATGAATTATTTTAAGGTTGTGGTTGAGGTAAAGAAACCCTAGCCTATGATCTCGGGATACTCTCATTCCATTGCCACAAAATTTTGAGCCTATTTGATTGACATCAATGGTTGTGTTAAAAAGGCACCCAAACCTATAGAAAATGGTTTCTTCAATAATTTTGTGGCTCCTGCTACTACAGATGCATGCTTTGATTTATGGAGGTTTTTTCAACATGTTTTGGGTGCATGTATCATTTAAACCAGAGCCAACAACTTCAAAAGATATTAAGGATGCCTAATGATTATATTCCCTTATATGGGATTCTTGATTAATCTTTTTGAATTATTTATGATGGAGTCTTTTCATGGATCACTCTCTTCTATCTTGACATCATTGATGGTTCTAAGAAAAGTAGAAGTATGAGGTGGTGGGTGATTTATTAAAATTCATTTTAATTATCGATTCCCAAAACCATGAGCAAGGATATTGAACATAAAATTTATGATAAATTTATTTAATATATGAAGAAATTAATACCTAGGATTAGGAACATTATTCATTGATTAATGTTGATCATAAAAAATACCCTTTTGGATTTCCTCTGTTTCACTATAAGTATCAAAGGACAGAATCTCTCTACGGTAATCCACATGTGCTCCTACAATCTCTAAGAAATGGAACTTGGTCTTTGGGTGATAATGCAGTGAATCGAATGTCTTGTGCTATTTATTCTTGATATCCAATCTTTTGGTCTTGAAAAAAACCACCCTTTAATTTCTCATTCCTGAGAGGGATATAGAATTTGTTGTGTGAAAAAAACTCTCTTTTTTTGACTTCACACCAATACGCCACACAATAGACCCAACCATCTATTTATAGAACTAGGGTTTAGGTTAAATAATAATTTAAGTTCATTCCATCCATTAAACAATATTATAAGATTCAATGAAACCCCATTCCATATAATAAAACTATTATTATTATATTTTGGTGTGTGACAACATTCAAAAATTGATAAATAATATTTTTCGACTTATAAAAATTATTTATCACTGAATAAGGTCTTGTTCTGTTCAAAGTCCTCAATATTTATTAAATAAAAAAATAAATATTTTATTCATAAATAAATATTTCATCCACATATTGGTGAATAAATAAATATTTTTTTTATTCACATGTCAGTGAATAAATATTTATTAAATTTATACGATCAATATAACTTGAATAAAATTATTCCTCAGTCTTGAGAATAAAATTTATTCCATTAATTAAATTAAAATATAATTTAATCAAGATTAATGGAAACACTTAGTGTTATTTCTCAATTTCATTAGGTGATCTTTCATAAATTCTAAGATTTATTTTAAGAAATGGGTCAAGGCACCTAAGAGAAATAAAATGATTTCACAATGCTGACAACCACAAAGGAATTTCCACTATTTAATATAATCCCCTTATCACAATATCTAATAGAGCTGGTTGTATGATAGTGTCATCATCCAATATTCTGGATACTTCTTTCTTTGAATATATAAAATAAACATGTCGTTACACCATAGCCATAAAATTTAGGGTGTCAATTCAATTCCAATCAAAGGGTTGAGATATCATTTTTCATAAAGATAGAAGGGAGGAATCCTTCCTCGACTTATCCATTAATTACATGTCAATCGTGATGCACCCAACATACCCCACTTCCCACCAACATATGTTGTGATTGTTTTAATTAGTAAATATAGGTGTGTGAGTCATGAAATACCCCAATGATATTCTTAAAGTATAAGTACCATTACACACACTCACAAACTGGAATATCCAATGGCGCTAAAACTTGAAGAATTACTACTGGAAGGTCTATTCCCATAATCTCCCATATTGAATATTACCAAGTGATAACTTCGTCATAATAAGCCTCATTTAGTTAGGATTACTCACACATAATGGTCTAAATACTATGTCTCCCATCATAGTATGTTATCCAACCTTAGAACGATATTAAGAATATTATCATAGAACTCCAAGGTTATCATCATATTAGGGAACTTTTATGACCTTATCTATTTAAAAAATAATCTAGGGAATTTTTACATTAAAAACTAGAAATAAGATGTTTAATTAATATTAAATACTTCAAATATACATGTAATAAAAGTACTAACATTTGGACCTAGGACACCAAATCTAATGGTATTTGAGATTTGTTCATGGAAGGTTTTTGATGAGTGTACCATCTATTGTGAACAGATCCTACTTGTTGAATCTAGCATAAGGCTGTGACATTACATGATGTAACCTTTGGAGGGATTTTCTGATTGGGAAGTTAGGTGAAGTAAAATTATCTATGTTCGACCCATCCTTTGATGTGAACACCAGATGGGGCATCAGAAATCAACAGATTCAACTCTTTTAATGCATCAAAAAATTCACATTGAAGGGAACATTACTATTTTCCCAACATTAGGAGTCATGAATATAGGAGGGATGCCTAGTATATTTGAGTTTGTATCCCTTATATTAACTTGAAAGGGCTTAGATATTCATCATAAAGACATTATTATATTTTTAAGTGATTATGATTATTCCATATATTCAGGAGTATTTCATGCACATAATCTTCTAACAACACCTTGGGAATGCTACGTCTACATGATTGGATAAATTCCAAAACATGATTGTTATATTTTATGTATCCAACTACGTCCTCATGAGCAACATGAATTCGTTATCTTTTTCCAGAGGCTTCTCAAACCAGTCTGACCAAAGTGTTCATTTCCCTACTAATTTATTATAAATAGAAGGATCAGAGGGGGTTTCCTGCATCATATATGAGGGAAGAATATCCAAGGGTTGTTCAAAGAATGAAAATTTCCTTTGGATGTCTTACAGTTGAGAAATAATGTCACTTGTCAATGATGAGGCATCGGGTAGGACTAGCCCCATTTTCCCAAGTGCCTAGTGGTAGGAGAGATTTACCAAAATTAAATTGGAAAGGTAATGACCTCCTTGATGAAGTAAATTTTCACAATAGGGAGGACCTTCATAGAAAATGTTGTCATGGGTAGGACTACCATCATGACTTAGAGTCTGATTTCAAGTATAATTAATATAATGTAAACCCTGGGGAGGACCTTCAGGGAAGATGATAGTAAGGGGGAACTCCACGATGTTATGTCTTCAATCCATGTGGAGGGATCTTGTGGCACTCATTAGGAGATATTCTCTAATAATTTATTATATTTTAGACATGAAGTGAGACTTCAGGGATATATTGTTGAGGAGGACCATAAAAACTGTTGGAAGTAAGATTGTAGGTAGGAACATTGCAATTTCAACTACTATTTTTATAATTTGATAATAGAGTGGTAGGATCTTTAGCTACCATATATAAATGTTGGAGGGATTCAAGAACTCAATAATTAACCATAGTAGGATCATAGACCATATTTTTATTTTCCAATCACCTTTGTTGAGGTTTCTTTTTGGATGCCTTCTTGTAGTAAATGAGGGATGCTTGTTATGGATAGTGTCTTTTATATCTGAAATTTTGTTTAATTATATCTTGTTTCACTACCAAAATTTTTCAATAGGTTTCTGTAATTTTTTTTGGGATACGTTACACCCCTTGAGTGGCCACTGGGGTAGATCAATGACCTCCATTTGGAATGAGGTTATAGTCCTGATCCTATTATTTGTATATCATGGGGAAATTTATCCCATGACCTACGTGTATGGGTACCTAGATTTTTGTATGATCTATATTGACCCTCGTTTTGTGTTTATTACTTTCCCCAATTATGGGTATAGAGTTTTGTGTCCACCACTCAACCACTTCTACTATTTTTATTATATACCCGCAGTTTTTAGGATATGGGTAGGAATTTTTGTCTTCCCTTTCATTGTTTTCAGGATGTGTTGGGTAACTTCAGAGGTTAGAATGGGGATATATTAACATTTCATGGTTTAATATGGGGTGTTTTTATAGTGAAAAGGGATTAACATAAATGGATATTAAATCATTTTAGACGAATATTCATCACATTACAAAAGTACATGACCAAGGACTATAATAGTTTAGTGTCTTCGGAAACTTGGAAAACAATATTTTAACTTGGTGAAAGATCTTCAATTTTTCAATCAAGAACATCCCATTTAGTACTCCTACTTAAAACCTTTCATTATAACTGAGGGAAAGGATACATAGTAAAGTGTGAGATCAGATGCTCATTAAAGGTAAATAATGGAGATAAATGAGCAAAACATGAACACAATGTTGTTAGAATATGAGAATAACATTGGAATATCATACCCTATATATCAAAGATCATAAACATAATTCATGGAATAAATATTTGTAGTTCATAATACATGAATCATAAGGAAATAAAATAACATGATTCATGAGAGAATAACATTGGAATAAGATGTAGGATTTTAGAATTATCAAAAACATACAACATTGTGAACATGTGTAAATAGAAATAGGTTCACTCATTAAGTTAAGGAAATGAAATTAGGAACACTTATAAACTTATGGACATGAAACCAGACCCACACATAACATTTTGAACATGTAATCAGTTTCATGCATAACATTTTGAACATGTAATCGAGTTCATACATAAACTTATGGACATGAAACCAGGTCCATGCATAACATTGTGAACATGTAACCAGGTTTATGCATAACATTTTGAACATGTAATCATTTTCATGCATAACCATATTGACATAAAACTAGGTCCACGAATAACATTGTGAACATGTGATTAGGTTAATGCATAACATTGTGAAAACATAATAAGGTTCACTCATAATATTGTGAACATGTAATTAGGTACATGTATAATATATAAACTCATGATTCCACCATCATTACCCAATTCATTGTAGGGAGATATAGGTCCTGCCAGTCACATAATGAAATCATACATATGTGTTATACAATATTATAAACATTCATCATGTCATAAACCATGAAATGAAATGGGTATCATAAACATTTTATACTATCATAACCTATGGGGAAGTGATATGTTTCATAATAATTTCTTTATAAAATAACCATGAAAAGAAGTAGGTTTCATAATAATTTCAATATGGTATATCCTATGGAAGAGAAATCGGTTTCATAAACAAATTGTCATTTTAAAAATAAACCATTCAAAGAAAGAATAAAAATGGTGTCATTGGATCATATCCCCAGTAAATCATAAAATCTATTCAATGATGTCATCTTAGATGGATAATAATTTTGAACGATAATTTAAAACAATTCTTGAGTAAAATATCCTTTCTGCATTAAAAACGTTTTTAAAACATAAAACATTTTTGACATTTACTTCTTTGAATATAACTTTAAAAAATGTTAATCTTTGAAAACAATTTAAAAAACGTTTTTCAAAAATAAAAAACTTTTTCTTTAACATTATCTTAAAAAATAATTAAAAATATTTTAGAAAATATTTTTTGAGGGAACACATATTTCCCAATGAAGAGAGAAATAAGGTCATATTTTATTAAAAAAATATTAAATATATTAAGTACCAAAGAGTGGAAAAATGGTACCATTACTTGAAGATATAATTAATAACCAATGGAGAAGAAAATACATGAGAATTATTGAGTTATGGATCCTAATATTTCATCAATGGAAGTATAAACATAAGTAATCCTAATACACGATGCAATTGTAGCAATAAACTCTTACCACTTTGGTAAATTTCAATAAAAAAACCCCCATGAAAGAATAAAATTACATGAAGAATAAAATATCATGACAAAAATATATTAATGATAAAAAATTTAAAGTGGAAGTATATACACCTCTTCAAATAATATAGGTTCATAACATAACATGTGACTCAAATAAGGCAAATTGAGACAAAATAACATTACCAATTTGGTAACTTTTGAACTATAAACCATATGAAATAGTGATCATAAAATGGATTTGTAAATACCCATAAATATAAGTATAATAATCATAGAATAAATTCATGGTAAGTATATAAACCTCAAAAATGAAACATGCGGTGAATATGGCATAAGTCTCACATAAATAAATGTGAGACTAGAAACCCCCTTACTCCATGAGTAACTTTTGAATTGTGAAATCCATGAAAGAATAATATCAATTAAAACTTCTAATATCATGAAATAAAGTAAATTAATGATAGAAAATTTCATAGGATTGTATATACACTACATAATAAGTATAAATGGTGAATATATCATATATCTCACTGAAATAAAAGTGAGACAATAAAACCCTTACCTTAATTATTTACATTCTTAGTACACGTTCAAACCTCATATATAGTAAATAAAATTTTATTATATATCTTCCATAGAACCATATTCTTATTTATAATTACATATATTATTTTATTATGACTTTATATTACCTAATTATTAACCATACCATGTTGAAGTTGTGTTTTAGGTAATATCAACTTTGTTTTTCATATATGTTTTGACCTGTTATTTTTTGTCATTTTTCATGGATCATGATTTAATTATCTCAATAATGTAAACCATGATATAAATATAATATATTTTAAGTATTTATTTATTTATAATAATCAATAAAATATATAACTATAAAATGAGATACATTGTTCATAGATACGATAGGTCATATGTACAGATGAATGTTGTTTATGTTTTATTGTCATATTGAAAGAAAAAAAGTAAATGAAATATATGTATATATAAACATTATAATTATAGTATATTTATTATTTCATATATATCACATATTTTAATTAAACCCATACTTAATACATTCCATGTAAAATGTGAACGAATCACATTGCTTTAAGGAGGCAGTAGTCCACACATCCACAAACGAAGTTATCTTATTCCCAAAAAATGTAAAGCATGAAGGTATGTGTCATATAATAATTATAGAAGCATAAATACATCATATATATCATATATATTATATAAAAATATTAATACCATCATCATTACTAACTTAGAGATATGGTAATGGAAGAACGAATGATATCGGTTTGCGAGGTTGTAGTTTGTCGTACACACGAACAATGATTATGTATCCCATTTGATGGAAGTGTGTAAAGGTGTAGATAATACTATTAACATATAAAAACATAATTATACTTATTATAATGATGTTATTATATAATCATGGAAGAAAAAAATTAATGGGTGGATAAATAAATAAAAGAAAAGTTCTCATAGAAGAATGTTACCTCTTATTCAGGTAACTCTTTTTAGTTTTCACCAAAAAACCACCATGTTTTACTTTATGCTAAAAATTAGGATTCTAGTATGATATGATTGATTTTTTGATTTTTTTTTAAAAGTTTTTATATTAATTAAATGGATATATATGTGTGAAGAAGTGTGGGGTGAGTTCCCTTTTATAATGGTGGAGGAGTGGCATTCTTGTAAATACAAAATGGTAAAAAATATTGAGAGATATCCATTACATAATAAACCTAAAATAATTGTAAATTTTAAATATAATAGGTTAAATGTTCTAAATATTGTAATCCAATGGATTTTTGACAAGTTTCTAGGTCATTTGTTTCCATAAATTTAAATTTTAGCTACTAATTAAACTCATTTTTCTCTTAATCACAATAATTAATTTTAATTGGTTTCCCTAATATTTTTTATCAAAAAAATAAATTGATCATACTATACATTATTATGATTAAAAATATGGAATCCATTTTTTCCAAATTCTAATAACATAAGTGGCATAATTTAATTTAAAATTAATCACATAGATGGGATGTAACAACGGGTTTTTTAAAGTAAAAAATGTTCAAAAGTATGAAATGTTTTTATACCCCATTTCATTGTAAAATTGATTAAAATGAGTTAAATTTTATTAATAGATTTATAATTGAACTACATATACTTTAAATACAATTACAAAAATAATTTAACTATATAAATAAATTTGATAAAAATGTAGTTTTCAATTAAAATTCAAGGTTTTTCACTATTCATCAAAAAATGAAACTTCTCAGAAAAATGTGAAAAATTAATCAAAATTATTTTTCGGTATTCTTATTTAAAAAATGAAGTTTATTTTTTCAAATAATAATTATAAAAGTGTCAAAAAAATAATTTTAAAAAAATACTTCCATTAAAAGCTCACAAAACTGACTTTTAGAACAATTCAACTTCTTATGCCTAAAATTAGATATTTTTTCCTTATTTTATGCCTATAAAAATTATTGGATGAATGTAAAAATATATTTTTTAATATAAATATTTCATAAATATTTCTTAGTAATAGTGATTAATTCAAATTATTAAGATAAAATGCCTTTGTGGGAAAAAAAATTTCATAAAAACACATCATTTGTATTCAATTGGTTTTTATTTTAATTTCTAATTAATTGATAGCCAAAGAATTGATTTTATAAAATTATGTAAACCATTATTTCATATCTTCCATTCCAACAACTAGGTAATAACCATAATAATATTTTAATAATATTATTAATATTTTATTGTAGTTCAGTAAAACTTGGTCTTGTGTATAATGAAAGCTATCAAAGGAAATTGGAATTGTGTGTAACACAATACACACATAGTATTATATGTACTATAATCTAATATAATTGTGGCTTGTAGTGAAATATTAAGTTGTTTCTTTATATAATGAAAGAATAACTTGATGTATTGTTCAATGAAATCCAGTAAAGAATTTAAATTATTTGTAAAAAATTAATTCATAAAAACTTGGGGTGTTACCACATGCCTTCCCATATTGGTTTATTATTATAGTAATCAGGTGTGGGGGTAGATATTTGGGTCTTCCCCTATTTATTTCTGGGATTTATTGGTTGGTTTCTCTAAATTCTATCAGGTTATACTGGTAGGATTGATAGATGTGGGAAGGTGTGTGAAATTGATCGCGGTTTGACAATAAAAATTAACTGAAGAGGTTATTTGTAAGTTTTCAAACTTTATTGAATGTTTTGGTAAATGAGAGAAATTTTTTGGGCCTGCTCATTGTTTGTCTCCGTATTTGGTTAGTAGGATTGGTTTATGTGGTCAAGTGTTTGTGAATGCTCATGGTTTTCTACCATATTTGGTTGTAATACTTCTATAGAGGTAACATAGGTATGTTCCTACTCCCAGTTGACAAAATTTCTTCCCTGGGTGGTTTTTCATAAGTTCCTCTGTCTAGGTGACCTAGGATGGACTCCTTAGGGAAACAGTGTCATCATGCTCAGCATTTTCTATCTCATGACATTGGCGGTGGACACTTGTTGGAGGAGACCTTTAGATTGACTCCTATGTCATCTGGATGAGGTCGTATGTGACTTCTTTATCTACTTACCAAAGAAAAGGGAGGATTTGTTTATTTAATTATGGGGATAGTCTCCTAAAATGGTTTTATAGGGAAACTAGTTTCATCTTATTCTAAGCTACCAGTCATAGTTGGGTGCAAGGTTGGTGGGGCTTTATGAGTTGGAGGGATTTTCAACCATCCTCCAGGGTTGGGATGGTGCCATTTAGGTGATATTATTTTACCAATTCTTTTGATACCCAACTTTTAATATTCTAGTATGGAAATGGTGTCCTCTATTTAGTTCAGGACCCAGCTTGTGTGGTACCTGATGTAAATATTTTTGAAAGTTGGTAGGATGCTATTATATTTAAGGGAGTTCAGGTTGAATGTTCCAAAAATATATGCGACAAAAAAACAAGAAAACCCCCATTGAATAATTATCTAAATTAATGAACATATACTCAATTGATTATTTTGGATCCACATTTTTCCCTCTTTTATTCTATAAGATCAAGAAAGGGTCCTGAAATGTGGGCGACATAGTCAATTTGGTTAAGGATTCACATCAGGTTCACCATTATTTGTTTCCTTAGTGAAAACAATGTGTGGTTTCAGTGGAATTTTATTGTGGTGGTGTCTTTTATAGGTCATTTCCCGTGAATTTTGTTTGTAGAACCAGAAAAACCCAATGGTTCCCATACTCAAGATATTTCATGAACCAGGTTTCTAAAGGCATTTGATCATTGGGATATTTCTCCAATGACCCTTAGGGACTCACATTGGTTGAGTGAATGGGAGGTCAGTCTCATCCCACATTTTTTGGAGAATTATTTCCTAATTTTTTACTCTCTTATATATTTAAGACATATTCATGAATCCTTTATCAAATCAGAAATACAACACGGGTTTCCCTTGAACTAGAAATCAATTATTATCATGTATGAATTTTAGAATCATTTATATATATCCATGTATTTTCATCGGTAGAGATATTGATATGTATTAGTGGTTCCTCATAGAAGGTACCATTTTGAATGAAGATTAGAGATTCTTTGGTTTTTTATTATTATTATGATGTTGTTAAGCCTTGTAGTGGGGGGATCTGGAATTTATCATTGTCCGGGAAGATGGGAGTTGTTTAGATATCGATATCGGGCCCATGATATGGTCTTCCAATGTATCCTCATGAAATGAATCAGAATCCATGTATTTTCGTTCCAATTAATGGGACACATTATACCTTTTTAGGTCATCTAATGAGGACCAAACCGTGTATTTTAACGTCATGCAGCAAGGATGTATAAGTAAAAGGTGAATAGTCAAGCACTATTGTGGGACCTATGTGGAAGTGGACCAGGGGACCTGTAATTGATGTAACCTCATAGTATGGATATGAACCTACTGGGAATATGTCCCAGATAATATTAGGTTTCTTTTGGGGAATTGGGTTTAAACAATAAGGAGGCTTCCTACGTATCCCATTTGGATGAGAATCAAATCCCACGTAGTTCAGATTTGAGGATACATGCCTGTGGATTCCCTCTAATGGTTTTTCTTGTATAGGATATAAACCTTGGAGTTGGATATATGGATTTGAGGACTCATTCCTATGGAGTCCCTTTGATGTATGGAGATATAAATATCTGAAAATGATTCTCTGCTAGACGCATCTAATCTTGTGGTTTTCAAGATCACTACAAACTTTTAATCCCACATGAGTCATTCTTGGTGTTGGAAACAATAGGAAGTGGAAGATCTGACAAACCACCCAATCTCCTTCTCTCATGGGTGGACGAGGTCGAGGCTATGGGAGAGTAAAAGGGAATTGATTTTCTTATATCCTCTCTTATGTTTTTAACTATGGTCGGGATGTACACACCTAATGGATAAATCCTGTAAGAAAGACTAGGATATTACTATAGGTGGGGATCCCTATTCTCGGTTTCAAAGAAGACGATAACAAGATAAGTCACTATCCCTCATCAAAAGATAAGTAAGGTGTCTCCCATCTCTACCTGAAACAGGGAGGTCCTTGATTTAGTGATGATGAGGTTAGGATAAGTAACATTACCTCATGTGGTAAATGGGAAGTTCCCTGGCCCTTCCCCCATGGTTGGGTTCCCAATTACTAATGGGATACATGAACACCCTGAGGACCCTACCCATTAGTTAGTACAAGTGAAGGATAACTCTTACTGAGGGAATTCATAACAAAATAGGAGATATGTTTGTGTGTTTTTTCCATAATCATGAAAATTTGGAGTCCTTAGTGGAGGTTTTGATTTGTTCCCCCCGCCCCATAGAATATAATTCCCAAGGAAGGAGGTTACCTACCATAGATAGTTAAGGATAGGGCTCCAAGGATAGTTTGTGTAGGTGATATGAGAAAGAAAAAAGGTCTTATGTAATATCAGCTAGGTTGATCTAAAGAGGCCTCACATCAGGTAGGCCAGGGTGGATCAGAAGGGCTTTACGCAGGTTGGACCTAGTCTAGATGAAGGTGAATTCATGATTATGTACATTCGGTTAAATAACACTTGGGTGATTCCATTCACTAGGATTCAATGGTTTCCTCATGTGTCTCTAGAAGGGTCTCACGTAAGTCCCTAGTTTGGGGGGAGACCTCCGCACTAGTGCTTGTTGACTAAGGGGATGTGGCTCTCGGCACAGGTGTTTTGTGTTTCACACACTAGATGAACTTTAATCCCACTATTTCCCATAATTAACTATTCACTACGGTTTTGGGGAGCTTTCTAGATGGTTTGGTTGGTATGGTAAATGGACTGTGTCAAATTGAGATTCATGGAATCTTCTAGTATTTAGGCTTCTTTAAAGGAGGAGCCACAAGGTTCTATTTATATGAAATTTTAGGACCCTAGTATAAGGAATTCATCCATGAAATCCCATATCATAGGTGCCTCACACAAGTTCCTCGCACAGGTGTGGCTTCTACTTCTGGTTTGTGTAGGCCAATCCTGTGTGAGCCTCTTTGCACGCGGTTTGGGTGCACATAGGTCGACATAGACAAACTCCTTGATTATTATTTTTTCTCTTCACCTCTTTATTTTTTGAGTTATTTTCCTTTTAATCTTCTCACCCTCATGTGACAAAAAATGAGTTTTGCCTATTATTATGATGACTTGATGAGAAATAAGAAAATCTAGGTCATGTTGGAAATGATGTTTATATTTATGAACAATTTGTTTATGAATCCATGATGTTAAGAATTTATCAGAATTTTCTAAAACTCTAAAACTAAAGGTAAATTGAGAATATAAGTGATACAATATTTCCTTACGATATTTTATGTTTTGGATAGTGAAAATTGGGTCACCTTTATTAGTATTGATGCCAGAAATGTAAAGCTCGGGTTTTTAGCACCACATCTGGGAGTTATAGTTCTAGGATTTTATAGCTAGTATTAGATGAAAGTTTTAGTTAACTTCATATGTTATTATATTTTCATGTGAAGTTATCTTAAGATTTATAGATAACATCATAGTTATAAAATTTTAAGTTTAATCATAATTTCAAATTCTTATTCATCCCTTTTAGGTTTTAATCAATGAGATTTTAAAGTGATAAATGGAATTTGTCAGAGATGTTTTGTTGGGTTAAAGTATATGCAAAGATTTTGTTTAATATTAAGTATTACTTTACATTTTATATACATAATTAATAATGTATGTATAACCTTTAGGATTTATATGATATTTTATATTAAGGTAATCATGGTAACATGTGTTTTATCATATAGATAATCATAGGATTGAAAAGTTATTTGGTGAGTATGTAATTAAAGTTATTTCAAAATAAGAACACTGTATTTTTTTCTTGTAAGATCAAAGGTATCATATAACATTTAAGGTTAAAAAACTCTTTAATTTTGAGTTTATTGAGGTTATTTTGGATATAGGATTATGAAATTATTTAGTTTCCTCATTAGGTATTATTGTTGAATTTTAAAGATTAATGTATCATATAAACAATTATACATTTTGAGAATTATATTACCATGTGATAAAAAAATTTGGTTTCAGTCAATGAATAAAGATATAGGTAATATAATTTTATACCTTTTATATATATGTGGTCTAACTTTATTTTAGTGCTTCATGAATGAATAATTCATCTTGAATACTTATTATTTGGATAAAAAGATAATATTTTGGGGGAAATTGATAAAAGGATGAAATTATACTCATATATTTACTTATTCCATTGGTCTATATGTAAATGATTTCTTTATCTCAATGTAAATGTTCTTGAAACAAAAAATTCATATTACTATCATTTCTAATGAAATCATTAACCTTTTTCACACCTCTTTAGTTAATGGTTTTGTGGTTGGTCACTTTTTCTTGATCGTTTTCTTTCTTATGATCAATGATCTCTATCACTCCATATCATTATTAGGGAATTACGATTTTATTCTATGTCCAAATATTCACTTTCCACCTATTTTCTCATATTTATAAACCTAGTATGTGTTATTCTAGATGACCTCTGTACTTCCCTTTCTCTTCTATCAAGAGGATATTTTATTAACCCTCTAAAGACCCATCTTCTCATAAAGGTACAACTTAAATTTTTTTCAATGATTTTACTTTTCTTAATCATGGTAAAAATGAAATGTACCATAAGAGAGGTCCTAGGAGTGTCTGGGGATTGTTTGGATCTGATAGATCTAGAAAATGGGAAACAGGTTAGGTCTCATGGTTACAACATGGTTAGTACAAACTGTGTGGGGTAATCATGTGGGGTACCTTTTGAGCAGCATGGGTTGCACTGTTTGTCTGTAACCATGAAACCTAAGGTGAACACCCTTTCATGTCATATTTAATTTTTGAAAGATTATTTTTTCATGGTTTTCACATGGTTATGGAAACCATGTTCCCTAACCATGTGAGGTCTCTCCTTGGACAGTGCGCTTAGCACGGTTTGTAGACAATTTGACCAAAGCATGTGACCAATTTGGTGCACCCATGTTTTTTTGGGTGAAATTATAATTTTTTTCTTTCATTAAAATTAAATCCTTATTTCCTCTTTCTCATTCCCATTTCCAGTGGATGGATCTCCATTTTCTCTATCATGAGCTCACTTATCCTCTCATCTAGGTTCTTCAATATCTCCAATATTGGAGCTTAAAATAAAGCACCATCAGAAGAATCCGATCCATCTAGGTATGATCTCGATTAAAATTTCTTCTATTCTTAATTCCTTTTTCTATCTATTTCACTATTTTAGTTCAAGCTCATTTTCCTTACTTTCAAGGAATTGGACAGTTTCTTTGATTTCTTCCAAACTACTTTGAATTTGTGGCCACCATTGGAGAAGGAGTCATCAATAACCCCAAGGTAAGTGGTCTCATCATTTTCCTTTAAAGTTTTGGTTTTTTCATAGCTTCACAATTGTTTCACGCATTTTCCTTTGTCAGGTGTTACCTTAAAATGGGTTTTTTAATTTTAAATTTATATACACATCGTGGTATACTCCCATTGAACCTTTCTAGGGGATTATAGGATGTCTAACTAGATTATAGACACACCTTTGGGTGTTCCATCTTGATATTCCCTTTATAATTAATTAGTTAAATTCTTATAATGCCTTCTACATATTCATCTTGGATCGAAAATGGAATTTTCCCTCGTATTTAGTTTCCTAATTGATAATGGAACATTATATGTTTTTCATTGAACCATGAGATTGAATTTACATGTTTTGATTAATCAATTGGGTTAATTATATTGAATGGAGTGTTTCATGATGGTTCTCCTACATAAATGCATTGAATGATTTAATTGAAACGAATTTAAGGTGTAATGTTCATGTTGATAATTGTATATTTTATTAAATTCATTATATCAAATGAAATTACATTAGTTATATTTGGGTTTTATGAGTATAATTCATGATATGTGATACCTTATGGATATTATTATTATTATAATTACACCATAGAGATTGGTTTTGGAATGATAGTTAAGGTATTTTTTTATCATGATCATTCACTCCCCCTTACATCAGGTGTTGAGCATGACATCTCACGCTATTAACACTATTTGGATGGTGGGCATGATGCACCACATCCCTTGAATTGGTGTTGACATGATGAATCACCCACTATCTCAAGTGATGATTGTGATGTCTCTCATTCATTATGAGATGTAGGCCTTTTACCCTTTCTTTAGCATATAGGCTCATTCAGACCAGTTATGGATGACTGATTTACACCCTAGTCCATCCAACACCTATTATTCTAGGTATATGGCTAATTATTTCCACGAGTGCTTAGTCCATATAGGGGGATGTAGTATATAACTATACTATGTATATATTATTACTATATACATATAGTTACTGATTAGATTATCATTTCGGTCTGCTGAAGAAGGTAGAGCCACCAGGTTTCCTATAGGAACATGAGCATGATATTTTTAATTTATTTCTATTATTTATAATTTTTTTAGTTATACCTTCACTTGTCCAGAAATTTACACTACTTGGATTACATTTATACACCATTCATGGTGGACTACTGGGATTTTATCTAACACCCTACTCATGTCATCATTGTTTCCTAAGTAGATCACTTTTCTACAAGTATGGATGAAGGAAAGTGCCTTTCTATATATTCTTGATATTATTTACTTATATTTGGAGCATAGTAATAGAGTACTAATCATATTCTCAAGAGTCTAGTGGAGTATCCTTGTTTCCTTTTTCCTTTTTGTATGGGATGTTGTATATTCATGTACCCTAATTCCATTTTTGTATATCATCATTCCATGACATCATGTATATGACACTATCTAGTGGATTTTAATTATTATTTAGTTTTTAACTTATTTGTTCTTCCATAGTTTATTGTTATATCTATTTTATGATATTTCTATTCGGTGGGTTACTGGTTTAGTATTTTAGTGATTTCTATATCATGATTATTATATTGTATTCTTAATATTATTATTCATTGTTCTGCTCTAATATAAGGGTATAGTCACCCCATTATACCACATTTACACCCTCACTGCAATTATAAAACCTCTAGTGTACAAGGAGTTTCTCTCGTGGCCATGTGATCCACTAACTCGATGCCCTAGTTAAGTGGACACTAATTCGGGATGATACAAACCCTTTCTACAATGTAGGTTTACAAAAAAAATCAAATATCCAAAATTTTATTATCGAGATAGATTTAAAATTTTGAGGAATTAATTTATTAAATTGGTGTAACATCCTGATATTATAGAAAATAAAACTATGTCTGATATCTTATTCAACATGCAACACCGAGCATAAACGACTTGTGAAATATATAACTGTTAAAACCTATCCACTAAATTCGGAGGTTTAAATAGTATAAACTAATTTATGAAATATAGATATATATATATATATATATATATTCTACTAAATATAATTTATTTATAAATTATTTTTGAGTAATTAATCAATTTTCAGTAAAGTAATTTTATTCTTGAAACATATGTTTTCTTCAAAAAGCATTTATATTGCTTTTCAAGAAAAGATATTATAATTAATTTTGGAACTTATAAAAAATTTATTTGTTAAAATTAAATTCATTTTCAAAATCATAATATGAAAATTTAACTTTTATAAAATTTTGGTATTTTTCAGAAAATATTGATTTTTTGACGAATAATGAAAAATACTGATTTTTCTAAAAATGTCATTTATTTTAAATAAATTAAGATATTTAAAAGTATCATAATGTTTTGAATATGATTTCAAGTAACATATTTAATATTTATTTATTTTTAATCCACTTAATTTCTTTTAAATCAACTTCGTATTTCATTTTAGTATAAGTTTTTCTTTGGTTATAAAAACGAGAGTTTTTTAAAACTATTTTAAAATGCACAATGTTTCACCATTTTAATTAATTAAAAAACACTAATTATAAATGATTAAAATGAAATTTATATATTATATATCAAAAAATATTAATTTATAATCATATAATTATTATTACTATTCATGGATTTAATATAAAGTCATTTCTGGCTTGAAAAATACACATATTGAAACCCCTCTTTTTCATTGCATTTTTGGGTTTAATTTTAAATGAAATTTTTAATATTTTTTGAATTTAATTTGGTAAAATTGATTAAATATTTTTAATCTTAATAATTTATATTATCTATTAAGTTCAAATTAATTTTTCACCATAGAGAATAGTCAAAATAGTTAAAATAAATTACGACGGTTGAGGTGAAAATGGGTTTATCGAGTGTTAAAACAAAATGATAAGGGTAAATATGACCTAAAAATATGTATATTAACTATTTTATAGACATATTTATACATTATAATGTCTATGTATCAATAAATTTTCACTTAATATCCTCTTTTAATGTGAAAAATGTGATTACACTATTTTCTTTTAAAGAATCACAGGTGTTCCACTCACCTCACTTATAAAAGGTCACCCCATGTTCAATATTATTCAGAACTTAAAACCCTTTATGATTATAAAATACCTACCAAAATAACTTCAAAACTTCCATAAAATCAACCTTCAAGTATTTTGTTTCATAAATTCATTATAGGAATACATTAGGTATAATCCTAAAGAGGTGTTCTGAGAGGAGGTAAAATTCATAACTATACATTTTTGTAATATTTATTATTCCAAATACTTAAAATATTATTCAAATATTATCATATTATAACATCAGTATATATTATATAATTATATTATATTATATTATATTATATTCATTACATAAATACATGTTCTATTCCATCAAATTGGATGCAAAATCATCATTCGTGTGTATGGAGGACTACCACCTCATAAACTGATGCTATTTGTTTTCCATCATCACTTATAACTGAAATATTTAATGAAATATTTAAATTATATATTTTTATATTTGTAAAATATTTATATGTATTGAGTTAAAATATCACATATACCTTCTTACTTTTCATTCTACAGGGGATACGATAGTGTCACTCGTGTGTACGACAGGAAACCGTCTAATGAAGTGATGTGATTCAATTTTCACTAACGCTTTACATGGATAGTAATAAATATAAAGTTAAGGAATATATTTTATATAAATGATATTATAATTATACTCATGAAATATTTATAATTCAGAAAATATAATATATCAATTTATTTCTTACATAGTATAATGATAGCGTCGTTCGTGTACATGCGAACCACCGCCTCCATGAAGTGATGTGATTCTTTTTTAATCACCACATCATAAGAAGGATATATATGAGTATATTTAAAGAAAAAATATGGTGCTTATTATATTGTTATAATTATATAAATATAAAACAATACATATCTTCTTTTCATAATTATCATTGAAAAATGGAAGCATTACTCGTGCATATGTATGGCATATCGTCTCCATGATCGTAATGTAGTTCATTTTTCGTAAAAAAAATTATGATTAGTTTTAAAAGTATAATTTATGAATAAATATGATATTTATTTCATGATTATTTTTCTTTAAATGTTTAAATACTTACCTCTTTAACCATGATCAACACACCGAATTCATGCATAAATAATAAACTAACATCTTCAAAACACATTACGCAAACTTAACTGATTAAGTATTCAAATTAGTCAATATGAAGAGATGAAATAAATTATTTAAGTATAATTTTTTAAAATTGGAAAATTTAATTAAGAAATCAAATAACTTATGTAATCTTATTATACAGGAGTTAAAGGACATGCATGGAAATTATGCACTTGAGGTAAGGTTTTTCTTATCTCGATATTTATTTTTATGAGATGTATGCTATATTCACCACTTATTTATACTGTTTGGAGTATATAATACCCATGTTACATGTAATATCATTAATAATTCATACATCATGGTATTTTAAGTTTGAATTTGAATTATTTCATCTAACGGTATTTGACTTCAAATATACCAAGTGGTAAAAAAATTATAACTCAATTTATTTTCAATAGGTTATATTACTTATCCATTGAATTTTATATTATATGATTATGTGTTTAATGAAATTTTATTATATTATGTTTTATTTCCTCTTGTTTTATGTTCATTTTTATTTGATACACATAATGGATTCATTGATTAATTCTCGAATTCAATGGTATGATTTTTGTAAGGGTTAATAGTCTAAAATTATATTTCTTTATGACATATGTTTATGATATACACGTATATTTATTTATGAAGTGTAAATACTTCACTTTTACATGTTATATCTTGAAAATACTTATGTTCATGATATATAAAGTATAATTTTATATTATTATTACATGATTATTACGATTTAAGAGTTTCCAAAGTGAAAAAGGATTTATGCTAAATATCTTTTTTCGGGATTGTTTATGTTAATGTTTCTTTTAGAGAAAATAATGTGATATTATTATCTTGAACTGAATATATTTTATTCTACAATTGTTATTAATGTTTTTTCCATGTTTAATTTACATTTTATCCCTTATTTATTGAATAAACATCAACAAATTCATTTATAAGTTATATTTATCTTGTATTTTTATTTAGATTTGGTATCTTTTTCTACGATATCCATGCTTTCTAAAATTTTTTCAAAAAAATGATTTTTTAAAACTAAATTAATTCATAAATCCATTTTACATGATCTTTTCATTCTTTTAAAAGGTTTTAAAAGAAAATTACTTAATTTTTTCTAAATGGTTCACTTTGAATCCCTTTTTAAAAATCTTTTAAAAATAATGTTTATTTTTAACATTTATAACATGAATAGATTTTATCACCTTTATGTCCATTAGTTTCCTTGATGTTTCCATTATATATTTCCATTTTTTTCAAATAAAAGTATATTCACAATTATTTTTGAATTATCATTCAATAAATTTTATTTTCAAAATGAAATGGTTTTGTCCAAAAAAATATTTTCAATTATATTTTCATTGTAATTCCATTCATTAATGTCAAAAACCCTTATTGTTAATATTATTCTTAAATGGGGAAATTTTATAATATTAAAATCTTCATTCTATCTCTAAATGGATTATGATTTTATCATAGAGATTGAAATTTAACTTGTTTCTTTCCCATGGGTTAATCATTTTTAAAAGAGATTGTTATAGAACTCATTCCATTTACATGGGTTAATCATGTTTCAAAGAGATTGTTATAGAACTTTTTTATGGTTTAATAATAATTCATATAGATTTTCATGGAAACCATTTCTTTTCCCTAGGTTAATCAAGTTCCAAAAATAATAAAGGTTTTTTCAAATAGTTTATAAATGAATGAATTTTCTATGTACTTTATTCATGATACGTTTCTTGTACATTGTTTATAATGATGGGTGGTTGCATTATAAATCAATAAAGAATGGTTAAATTATAAACCAATGATTGGTGGTCACATTATTAACCAATTATGGTTGGTTCCATGATGAAACAAGGATGTGTGGGTCTGTTATAGTAACTCAATTCATTGGTTACTTTGGAGATGGAAGTTGGCCATATTGACTATTCCATTTGTAAGAGAGATATGACAAAAATATTCCCAAGATACTAATAAATTTAATATATCCTTGTTATGGGTTTATAAAATATATTTAATTTGATCAATATTGATATCAAATGGAACATGATTATTGATTCTGATGACTATTTTCTTTGTTAAAGCCTTATTCCATGTTTTCATGTTTGATGATTCAGGCATTAATGGGTATGAGTCCGTGTATTATTTTCACATGAACTCTAATTGTGTCAGCATACCCTTATTCTCTTCTTATTCTAATCGATTAAATGCAATTATTAATGCTTATGTTTACCCTTATTCATCATTTGATCTCACCCTTACTAAGTTTCATTTTCCCTAGGTTATTAAGAATTAGGTTGAACTAATTATGTCTATAAGGGATTTCATATGGATGATGATGATTAATTAATGTAAAATAAGAAAATCTGAATTAAGTGGGATATGATGTCCATATTTATGAAAAAAATTATGAATCCATGTGGTTAATATTTTTTCCTAATTATCTAAAACTCTAAACCTAAAAGTTCTTTGAGAATCTAAGTTATCTAATACTTCCTTCTGATGTTGTTAGTTTTGGATGGTGAAAATTGAGTCATCATCATAGTTATTAAATCTTAAAATGAAAAAAAATATCTTTTTAACATCAGATCTAGGAGTGTGGGTTTGAAGTTATTATACCTAATCATTGACCTCATATTGAAATAACACAGAAACTATCATCCAATAAATCATCAACATATTTTCAGTAGTCCAAAACCAGACCACCACATGAACTTCAATACCTACCAACATCCATGTGATGTAAAACCATCACGCAAGCTCTCATTTTCCAAATTTAGTGAGAAAAGATGAGATGAATAATATGAAGAATGATAGTCAGTGGAAAATTCAGCCACTTAAAATTGTAATCCCATATGTTTTCATTAAAGAACATAGGCCATATAAATTTCTCTTAATTGAAATCGATTGATGATTGAGAGGGTTTTTTCTATAGGGAGTTGAATCATATATAAGTTTTCAAAGAGATTAAATTAAATTCTACAAAAAATGGTCTTCCATAAACTACCGAAAAGAATAAAATATGTTATCTCTAATAAATAAATGTTTCTAAATAGAAATGGATTTTCATAAATAAGTCCTTCAATAATAATGAATTTATTGTTAACATTAAATCCATGTGGGAATTTTCTATTTTTCTAATTAATTTTAATTAAGTAATAAATTATTATTTTAAAACCATAAAAATTATATGGTTTGGGTTCCAAAAAAACCATGGTATAATTATTCTAATAATATCAAGAATACATTATTGAGTTTAATAGAAAAAGGAACATTTTTTGTTACCTTTTTATTAGAAATAGTCTTCAATTATCTATAATCAATTATCAAATAATATCCAAAATATATATATCCAATATTTCCTTCAAATTTTCACCATAAGTAATTATAGAGAGAAATATATATAAGGAAGATATAATCAAGAATGTGATGAAAAGGGCTATAAAATAACAATAAGCACTACCTTATTGCTATATCTTTGATTATTTGATAGTTGTTCATAATAGATCCATGGTTTTTTGTTTTAAACTCATGAATCTATCATTGTTTCATCAATTAAACATTTAAACCACTGATGTTAGACCCACATGGGAATTTAGTGAGAGATTACCTAAGAAGGGGGTGAATTAGGGTATGAAAATAATTCATACTTCCCCACATACCTATGAAACTCTCACTATCCAAAGATTTATTGACCTCACATCCTATTAGGTTCATTCATGAGTTTTCCTATTAAGTAAAGACTTATCATATACTTATTCAAATAAGATCAATGATTACTCAATCCACATACATTGATTGTATTAATTTTAAATATAATTAAATCATGCACACAAGACATGAGAATTTTACTTGGTTCACTTGAATTGGGATACTTTCAAGGAGTACACGCTTCCATTGTGTTGATGCTCCAAAATACAAGAATAATCCATCAGTATTGGATTTAAGCTAAGTCACTCATATTTCTAGGGACACTCTTCTTACAAGATTTAGGGTCGTCTCACTACCACCCAAGGGTCACTCCCTTTTTACTCTCCCTTTTCTCACTACTTTATGATGGATTTCTTTTTAGGAAACAATCCAATCCACACCTTCACTATCTGATAGTTTTTATACTGATTAGTGATCATTGATATGCACACCACTTTTCACAAAATGGTTATGAATATCACCATTGATGTAGCTTTACATCCTCCAGTGAATAAGTCATAAAGTAATATCTCCTTTTATAAGGACTATAATAAGTTTCAATCACTTTATATATTGTTCACCTAATGTGAATATACAATTCTAAATTTCACAAAACCTTCCAATTCATCACAAAACTTTTCAATTTTGAGAAACTTTCCAACACTTCATAAATCTTTTCACTTTCATGAAACACACAACCTTTCCTGAAGCTTACTAAACATTCACTAAACACCTTTATCTAGACTGACCCAAGTTATTTCTTCATAGAACTAATGTTCTCAAAAATCCTTCCCATAATAAAAACCTTCATGAAATTATTTAGTGAATTCAGGTCCTTCAAATCTTCAATGAGTAAGGCTTTATCAAATGAGGGGTATAACCACCTTTTTATAGACATTTTCACACCTTTGATAAAATTTCTTTCTCACCACCACCATTTCATGAAAATATTTATTCTATTTTCATAACTCATGTTCTTATCAAACCTTCTAGCCATATCTTCTATAAATGAATTCTTTTGAAAAAAATTGAATCTTTGTACAACTCTTCACAATCTTGAAACTTACTACCTTAATGAATTTGTTTTTTTAATCACCAATAATTCATGAAACAGTCAATATTTAATAAATTCCATGCCTTTTTATATTTTAATGAGTCCATATTGATTATTCAATTTTGAAAAACTTTACAAAATACATGATTCCTTTCACACAACTTTTTCACTTGCAAGAAAACACTTCATTTTATATTTTTCTTGAGATGGTTTAGAATCTCCTTGTTCACACAAATTTTGATTTTTGTGATACTTCTTCCTTTTATCTTTTTTCCTGTGATAAATTATCACACCCACAAAAATAATTCCAGACCTATTCCTTCCTGAATATATCAAGTATTCACTAAACTATAACTTGTATATTAAATTTTCATGATACAACAAAGTTGGGTATTCCTATTTATTTGATATATTTGAACTGTCTCTCATTATTACCATGATCAAAATTCAAGGATTACACATTTATTCATGAAATACAACACTTTACCATTATCATGAACACAATATTCTCTGACAAACATTACCCCTTCCCCTTCATCATTAATATCAACATATCATACAACTAGTGACATGGTTAATAGAAAATACAATGTTCTCAACCACACCATGTTAATATAAATACCACATCCAAAAAACCAACACACTAGGATTGATAGTGATAGGGTTAATAGTGGTAGGGTTCAAAATTAATCTAACACAAAACACCTGAAAATACCAATTCTCATTGGTGTCCAACAATATACCTTGTTGAATTTTTTGGTAACACTTTCATAAATAATTTTCCTCTATCTCAATTCCACCTTACAAACCTCTAATTTTCAATTAATATCAATACCAATTATTGATATATTTTTGTGAGTAAAATCAACTACTGCACAACTTGTGCCACATGAGAAGATGACTTTTTCAACCCCATTAGGTAATTAACTTAATCATGAACTCATTTTTTATTTATCTTCATTGAAAATACATCTTCAACATTAATAAATGTATATTATTCACTTCATAATTACCTTATAAAGGGTTGGGGACGAACACATACTGATCTATGATCCCTTAAACTTTGGGGAAAAACTACACTTGGATTCATGATCCTTTCTTCTCCCCCTTTGACATAAAATACAAAGTATAATTTTTACCTTATGAACCAGATATATAATCATGGGAAAACTCATACCTTAGGAAATATGGATATCACTTTTAGAGTAGAATCATTCTCCCCCTTTTTACTTGATGTCAGACAATATAAGAAACCATCTATTCTATACCATTGAGACCATGGATTACATCCTTGAACTTTGAATCCTTTATCAATGATGTCTATAGGGGTGTTTCAAATCCCAATTTGTCATCATGGTCTATACATCTGATCAAAAGATACAATGATCCCCCTATGATATACAACTCCTCATATTATTAGGCCCACTAGTTAGACCCCCCAAATTCACTATTTCTCATTCATCATCTCTTCATATGTGACTATGGGTTTGATAAATATCTAAATCTTAAAAACATATTTCTATTATAGCTTCTTTCAATGTGATTTTCATTTTTTGAAGTAACCACTTATAAAAGATCCATAAACAAGACCTATAATACTAATGATTCAAAACTTGATATAGGATACAAGAGATAAAGTTTATATCATCCTTGATGTCCATTTCACTCACTTACTTCCATGAATCTCAAAAATCCATAGAACATTAGCTTCTTTAAAAGAATTATTCTATATTTTTTCTTAACCTCTAGACACTATAATGACCCCAAATTTTGATTATTTTTGGAAATCAATATCAACTTTTTCACAATGAATGGAACACAAGAAGGAAACTTCTACATAATACATGTCACAGGGTGTATTTACTTTCCTACTGAGGATCCCAACTATCATGTTTCCATATAAAAATCCCTTTGAATTTATCATATCTATCACCACATATAGAATTTAAATTAAACTCCCAAATTACAATCATTATGACTCTTTGTTACTCCTCGGATTTGTCAGTTTTTCTCGTTCATTTAAATTCCCAATATAGTAAAATCTATGCTTATATATATTTGAATTATTTTGAGATTTGGATCACTTAGCAACACCATTTTTATCTCTTTATGTAACTACCCCATGGATCGTATCTCCCCTAAAACCTAAAACACATCAGAAGTATTTAAACATGCAGGGAGATGGGAAGTCTTCACTTCATCAAGTTGAGGATTGACGTTGGTCTTGAAAAAGAAACCCTTAGGTATAACACATTCCTTTTCATATTTTTAGGTTTAAGGAAAGTAATGTCATCTCCTAATAAACCCCTTCTAGTTATTGGTCATTATTTGTGGTAAGATTATCCAGTTCCTTATAAGAGGATCTCTTATGAGTAATGAAACATAAAAGAATTCATTTTAGATGCTTTATTTGGACATCACCTCACCTGGATTGGGAATTTTTTTTTCTTTATTACCCAACTCAAATAATCTTCTTCCTTGGGTACTCTTAACAACAAGGATCTCCTCACGTCACTAATTTGATCCTTCTTCCCCATGTTTTCTTGTAGCTCTATTTATCCCTACCTGTGTTATCATCTCTTAGGGACCATGTCTTATTTTGGAATGTATATTTTATATGATCTTCTTTTGGAGTCCATTCATTTTTCCAAATCTTCTTCTTGTATTTCTATGAACCCTTCTATGAAACACATCATTTGTAAATTATCTTTATATCACTATTTTCTCTTTTCTTGGTATCTCTCATAGTTCTCTTCATCTCTTACCTTGTGTTGTATTTTGAAAAACCACTTAATCATGTCACATTTCTCTTCTCTTCGACAGCTAATAGAGAGACCTTAAATACTTTCTTACCTGGTGGACCCTTCTTTTCAGGCTCTTCGATATTTCTTATGGATAGGGAAACTTCCTTATTTTTCCTTGGGTTTTTTTATTTCTTTATAATAGGGATTCTATGAGTAAACTAATATTGGCACTTAATGCACATTTTTTGGAGATCCACTACTTTCCTCCATAGTGGTAAATCAATTTACTAAAATAAAATAATTTATATTAGAGGAAACATTCTTCCCATTAGTTATGGGAATAAGGGATTACCATGTGAAACTTTTTATTCCCTTTTTTCAATTTATAACCATATCAACTTGTTTGTAAAAAATAAATAACCAACCATAAAAACCATACCTCATATGTTCATGACTTAGTTGAGATATTATAGAAGATTTTCTTTTTCCTTTGATCCGTTAGCTTTTTAGGTAGACACTCATGGTATGTCCCATTATTTCACCATATTATAACTTAGTGGATACATTATTCTATGAGTCATCTCATTTAGGTTTGGAAATATTCTTCCACTTACTTGAAGATTCTATATTTCAATATTTTTGGACTCTACTGATGATACTCTCATGGTATAAATATTCATTTTCTCATATAAGTTTTTCAGACTTACTTCAAGCTTCTTGATCTTCCCATACTTCTCCTTTAATTGGGTAGTCATATTTTTAAGACCTAATATTACTTATTTTTTATATTTTAACATCTCTTATATTTGTGTTTTGAGAGAGAAAATTCTATCTCTTAGCTCCTTATCTATAGATATCTTATTTTCCCTTTCAAGAATAAATTATTCACAAAAGTCACTTTGAATCTCCATTTTTTAACCCGTACTTAGAATACCATCATTATCATCCACCTTTACATTCCTTGGAATTTGGTTATCCTCCACAAACTTTACCTTTTTTTCAACCAATTCATCCTTCTTAGACCTCATATTTTGAACCTACTTTGATTCAATGCTCTTTTCTTAGGAACTAGTTTCACACTCTTGAACTTTGAAGGTATTTACACCAACTTTTTATCCTAAGTATCATTATTCTCCTCATATCTATAGTGATTTCAATTATTCTTTGATTGAGGATTTTAATTTTTTGACCTCAATTTTTAATGCTACGATATAGAACCATTGAGATTCATTCATCTTTATCATTCCCATTTTTCTTCCTTCAGCCCCGAATCAAGTTATATGATATGTTGAAATTTTCCTCCTATTAATCTCCTAATATATCATCATTTTTATTAGATCTAAAATCACTTGGTATATTAGGATCCTTGGATAGTCATGAACCACCTTTTTATGAAAAAATTAGGTTCACAATAAAATTTATCCGTGCCTTTTTCTTGTAAACTATTGGGATCCTTCAACTCGATCACACAGTTCTCAAAAATTGTTACATTATATGAAATTAATTTGCAGTTATACTTATTATTTATATTATTTATCTTTACCACGTTGTATGGGTAGAAAATATTTCACCTCAAAATACTGAAAGAATTAATTCATGTCAAAAAAAATACAATAAGATAAATCTCACTTTGATACCAATTTTTGGACCCATATAGGACTTTAATGAGATACTCCCTGAGAGGGGGTGAATTAGGGTATAAATACTATTCCCATTTTTTCACATATCTATGAAAAGTCTCACTTTACAAATAGATATTGACCTCAATTATTGGTAGTATCACTCTTTTTTCACCTAATATATAAGGCCCCAACCTTAAACCTTACTTAATCTTGAGTTATTTCAAGAATACACATTGAGGATATTTTCAGGTTTAGAGTTTTAGAGAATTAGATCATAAATCATGCATTACATTCTGCATTTAAACAAAGTGGTTACATAGAAGATAGTATTCATTTTTTTCCCATCAATGGAAACATATTTAAAATAAAACATGGATTCTTTCTTGACACTTCCTTGACACTATCATCATATCATGTACCTTTCCCTTAACCTGTGAAAAACATTTCAAAAACATGGGATGAGCAAAAAAATCTTAGTAAGGGATATAAAAATTTGGAAAGGAATCATTAGTACATGTATACAAAAGAATCAATGAAATCATACTTTACTCAAAAAACATAAACACGTTAACAAACCTCATGAAATCATAAGATTTATGAATAACTCATAGAAATCATAAGACATAAAGGTAACTTGAGGCATTCATATCATATTTATGTAGGGAGTAACCCTCATGGTTACATTTGGAATACCCATTACAGTATATTCCCTAAATATATTTGGATAAACCTTAGCATTTAACCCCTTCGTGTTACCCAATGCATTGGAGAGCTATATCGGGCTCACCCGCCCTTAGTTTATCACGGAACCCCCCACTTTCGTAAAAAATTCCCAAGAAACAAAACATAATAATAGCACATAAATTAAGTATAAAGGAAAGATAACATTCCCACATTGCAACAAAAATATAACTTTTTAAGATATTAAAATAATGAATCCATTCAAACAAACCATTTTCAAAACCATTTAAAACATTCAATAAAGAGATTTTTGAATCAAAGTGTCCAATACCACCTTGAAGCTTTTAACATATAAAAACATTAATATCAATATAAATAAATCCTTAAAACCATTTTGAAAACATGGATATTAATAAGAACAAATCATTAAAACATTTAAAGCGATATTTTAGTTAAAGGATTTTTACCAAAATTAGAGACACTTTAATATAATAATTGAGGAATAACATTTAATCAGAACTTTATAATATCATTAGAATAAATGGATTCATGATTTAATATTCTAAAGGATAGTATATACACCATATAATAGTTAATTGGTTCATAACAACAATGAAGTCTCAATAGAAATGTAAAATGAGATGAAATCCCTTATAAAGAAGATATCCTTAAATTAAGGATAAATCAATCTCAAAATTATGTGTGAAAAATATAAATACACCCCATATAAGTGGATATTAAGTTTAAAACAATCAATGTTCATTCACACATATTCAAAGGATGACATATTCAATAACTACATGTTGAACCCAAATAAATCGAAATTGGGTAAAAAAGTTCCCTTGGTAAAATTCGACAGCCTAACGGCGTCACTTTAAAATTCATAAAATTAGTTGATGAGAGAGAAAATGGTATCTCATCACTTGGACATAAAATTTACATCAATAAGGATATATAATAACATTTCCCAAAATAAAAATTTGTAAATTAAAAGACATAAAAAAATAAGTCTTTTTAAAAGAAGTGTGTGAAAGGTTCCCTTACCGATTTGGGCAACTTTCGAAACGTACACCCCATGAAAGAAGGGTCATAAAATGAAGATTTAACTACCCATAAATGAGATTATATTATACAAATAGTAAAATAATGGGTAGTATAAAGACCACACAAAAGGAAATGGTGGCCAATGTAGCATGAATCTCACAGGAATAAAAAGTGAGATGAAAATCCCCTTATGAAAATTCGGCAGCCTAACGGCGCCACATAAAACTTCCAAAATGGATTTATGAGATAAAATAGGGTCTCTAATCATATTAAAATAAAATTTACAGAAATATTAATATAAAATAACATCCCCCAACATAAGAAATATGAGATTAAAGTAAGTTACACAAAAAGAGTTCTTCAAAATAAAGAGAGAGGTAGGATCCCTTACCTCAAGTCCGACTTGCCTTGTTCGTTTATTTATATTCCTGAATAATAAACTTTGGTCAATTTATAATTGATTAAGTTCCTACTTTAAATATTATTATTCATTTCATATCACATATTACAATGTTATAATAATTGGTTAATAATGTGAGTTCATATCAGACGTTTTTGTCGATGTTTGGTACATGTGTCAAAAATGAACTTCTTTGAAAATGATTGTCCATGTAGTTATAAGTAAATAATCTACATAATAGTATTAATGATATAAATATCATATATATCCATTAAATATTCATTTTATACTATTCCATAACATTTTGAGATTAAAAAAATGAAATGCACCGTTCATGGAGCCGGTAGGCCGTACGTACGCAGGAATGCTACTTTCATTTCTATTTCTTACTTAATAGAGTGAAATAATAATTATATAAAGATATATTATAATTACAGTATAATATAATATATAATATCATTAACTCTATCCTTTATATGTCCCACATAAGGCGTTAACGAATCAAATCATTTTGAGGGGGCGGTAGTCCGCACTTTCTAAAATGAAGATATTGCATTTTCCCATAATGGAAACCATAAAGGTATGACATAAATGAAAAATACAGAAGCTTAAGGAAAACATAAACATATTATATATCATATATAAATATAGTTACATCTTAATGGCCACCATTTAAGGTGTTAGAAGAATATTGAACAATCATCGTTTCGTGAGGCAGAAATTCACCATCCACGGAAACAGTATGCTCTTTAACCATTATATGTAGGTGTTTGTAAGTGTAGCTCGAATAATTCTTATAACAACATCCTAGTATATGGAAGATACTGTTGTTTTTACAAAGGAAATTAATAAAAAAAGTTTAGGTGGTTGGAGAAGAAAAATAAAACAACAGAGCATTAGAGAAGACCTTACCTTTGAATCAGGTAACTCCTCTTAGTTTGAACCAAAAGGGTTTCTTGAAGAGCCTTTTGCCTAAGTTAAGGATTCTAGGATGAAGATATGGATGTGCAGAGACAAAATGATCAGATATTGGCCGAGCCAAAGGCTTGAGAGGTGTGGGTAAGGAGGTAGAGGTGGGGGCCTTTTATAAGAGGAGAGGAGGGGCACTCTTGGAAATATATAAAATATTACTTTATTATAAAATGAATTTCGGATTTTAAAGGTCCCAAAAGGATATATCTCGAGGATAAGGTGATAAGGTTTCAAAATCCACCCATCCAATAGGTTTGTGACAAGTTTAAGACTTATATTTAACCCTATATTCTCATTTTATTTAAATCGTTCATTTATGAGGTAATCGTTGCATCATCATTATCTCATATATAATTTAATTTATTTAATATCAAAAAATTATAAAAAAAATACTATGATGTAGGAAATATTTTTAGATTTCCAATGACTATTTATAGTCCAACATATCATTTATGTAGACAAAATTAAAAATGTTTTACTCAGGTGATACATTCTTTGTTAGATTTACTTTCTTTAAAAAAAGTCATTATCACACAAAAGTGATTCCATGGGGTCCCCAAGTTTCGTACAAGCCATACCATGGTCGGCCATGACACAAACAGTAGTATTAGGACAGATTTTTGTGTAATTTTTTATTATTATGATATTATTTTATTATCCTTAACTACCCGATTACTACTTAATCAAGATAATTAACGATAATTACCGTCGTTACTATTCACAATGTCCAAAAACAAAAAAGTCTTAATTACATAATTTGGACCTTCTGATTCAAAATATGGAATCCATTTTACCAAATTCCAGACACGTTAATTGAAATAATTAATTTAAAAAATAATTTATGTTGTCAAAACAAATAGCGGGTTTTTTTGAAACAATATCTATGAAACGTTTGGCATTAGTTTATGCCCAATTCCAAAAGTGAAATTAATTATAATGGCCACTATTGGATTAAATTTTGAAAATATATTCTAATTAAACTTTAAAACCAATTAAAAAGATAATCTATCCATATATTTAAATTAGATTAAAAAGCAGTTTTGATGTAAAATGCAATATTTTTCACTATTCATTAAAAAGAATGAACATTGTCAGAAACATACCAAAAATTTAACAAAAGTAAATTTCAATATACCAATCATAAAGAATAAGTTTATTTTGACAAATAGAGATTATAAAATTGTCAAAAGTTAGATTTAAAAAAGTTTCACCATCAAAAAGTGGTAAAGCAATCTTTTAAAAATATTAGAGTATTTATTTCTTAAAATTGGATTCATTTGGATTTGAAGCCTCTAACATTTATTGGATAAATGTAAAAATATTTGACAATCCTATGTAATCATTTTGTAGTTATTTATGTTCATTCCATCCATTACAACGGCTAGGCGTTAACTATTATAATATTATTATATTATTAGTATGCAACGAAAGATTTCAAAGAAACTCGTTGTTGCGTATAGGGTACGCCATCAAGCATAGCATTCCCTTTAAAGTATTATTAACAATTTATTCACAAATATTGATAAAAATTAGAATTAAATATTATTTATTTACCTAGGATGTTACATCCTTCCCCCTTTTTGGTAATTGCATCCTCTCAATTTCAAAATTGGGCTTGGAAACTTCATTGAAAGTCCTACATCGGAACAAGAGTCAGTAAAACTATCACTTTAAAAGAATGGGAGAGAAGTACAAAGGTCACCCGAGTTAACCCATACTAAGATTCCAAGTATAAAAATATGGATATGGAGGAAAAACAAAGGGTCATGTTCTGATGGAGAGTGATAGTAAACATGTCTAGGAGAAAGTTAACCACAAGAAAATCTCAAACTTGTGATGGGTTAAACGGTATTCGATTCCTAGTAGGAAAAGTTAACAGACAAAATTTTTGTTTTAAGTTACTCTTAATTGAGGAATTTATTTTTGAGCTTAATTAAATCATAATGAAACATACTTACTTGTCGCGTAGACTTTCAACTTTTACTATATTCCTTAATCAAACTCATTTTTTCTCCAAAAGACGAGTATTTAGGAAGACTTGTTCTCATTAAGAGTACTATAATCAAATTCATGAGAATCACCTAATCCAAAAAAGAGAACTATATATTTCCAATGTCTATAGATATCAACCAAAACCAAACCAAAAATTTTAGTATGAGATCAGATAATACCCAAAAAGGATATTTTTTTTACAAAAAGAAAAACTACTCCTAATCTCCAAAATTTGTCAAACAAAACCCAAAGTTCAACAAAGACCATTCAATAAACATCTATCCATAAAATTCTTCAAAGTAAACCCAACTAAGATTGAAACCCAAATATTTGAAGGATTTAATCACTTATTCTCCCAAAGTACAAATTAACATTTATATCTAAATAACATATGTTGCTCTTAAAGTCTCATACTGAAAAGTAATTAACCTAATCACATATCCTCCATGATAGGTTAATAATTTCCATATATAACCGAAAATCAACTTACTCTTAATTCATAAAATCATCTAAATAAAAATAATCATTCAATATAACCAGGGACTTCACATAGTCTAGTGGTAGCCGATAAATACTAGTTGCACTTTGGTTGTGGGTTCGATTCCCGTAGCTTCATCCGACGTTACGGGTTGCCACATGGTCTGCATGTTGTCCTTTTTCCAAAACTATATAATTCTTAAAACATCCCCCCAAAAAGAGATAAAATATTCAAAAATAACCATAACATATTTTAACCTCAATTTTACCTCATGCCTTTCATCTTCCATCATAACATATAGTAACCCATAATTACCTCAAAAGTAAGGATCACATAAACCCTAATGGTTACCTTTATAATCATCACATGAACTTCCACATCGAGTTGGTTCTCTCGTACAAGAGGCATTAGAGAACTCCCCAAGGTTCAAGTGGTTGATCATGACTCCTGATAGTTTGTTTAGAATAACCACGATATTTCTCATTGAATCCTCCATTTCATCCAGTCTTTTAATCAGATAACCACCACAGTTACCTTGAAACCCATTGTCACTTTGGTGCCTGCTAGATCCATCCATTTACTAAAACCAAAAAGGTCAGAGTGAGTATATCAAAAAAATCATCATGTACTAAAGAGGAATATAAACACTAATATATACTTATCCAAGTTATCTCAAACTCATTCAAACATTCAAAAATAACAATGAATCTATCCAATATAATAACCATTGTGGTCATACACAACTTGTCACTTATGCTAAAACAACACTCTAACCTCTAAAGTTATGTAAACCGACATTTGATACCAACTATAAGGCCCCAGCCTTAAACCTTACTTAATCTTGAATTATTTCAAGAATACACATTGAGGATCTTTTTAGGCTCGAAGTTTTATAGAATTAGATCATAAATCATGCATTACATTCCACATTTAAACAAAGTGGTTATAGAAAAGATAGTATTCATTTTTTTCCCATCAACAGAAACATATTTAAAATAAAACATGGATTCTTTCTTGACACTTCCTTAACACTATCATCATGTCATGTACCTTTCCCTTGACCTATTAAAACATTTAAAAAACTTGGGATGAGCATAAAAAGCTCAGTAAGGGATATAAAAATTTGGAAAGGAAACATTTGTCCATGTATACATAAGAATCAATGAAATCATACTTTATTCATAAAACATAAGCACGTTAACATACCTCATGAAATCATAAGATTTATGAATAACTCGTAGAAATCATAAGACATAAAGGTAACTTGAGGCATTCATATCATTCTTAAGTAGGGAGTAACCCGCATGGTTACGTTTTGAATACCCATCACAGTATATTCCCAAAATCTCTTCAGAGAAACCTTAGAGTTTAACACCTTCGCATTACCCAATGCATTGGAGAGATATATCGGGATCACCCGCCCTTAGTTTATCACGGAACCACCCTTTTTCATAAACAATGCCCAAGAAAAAAAACATAATAATAGAACATAAATTAAGAATAAAGGAAAGATAACATTCCCACATTGCAACAAAAATATAACTTTTTAAGATATTGAAATAATTAATCCATTCAAAAAAATCATTTTCAAAACCATTTGAAACATTCAATAAAGATATTTTTGAATCAAAGTGTCCCATAACACCTTGAAGATTTTAACATTTTAAATCATTAATATACATATAAATAAATCCTTAAAAAATTTTGAAAACATGGATATTAATAAGAACAAATCATTAAAACATTTAAAGTGATATTTTAGTTAAAGGTTTTTTACCAAAATTAGAGACACTTGAATACAATAATTGAGGAATAACATTTAATAAGAACTTTATAATATCATGAGAATAAATGGATTCATGATAGAATATTCTAAAGGACATTATATACACCATATAAGAGTTAATTGGTGCATAAAAACAATGAATTATCAATAAAAATGTAAAATGAGATGAAATCTCTCATAAAAAGGTATCCTTAAATTAAGGATAAATCAATCTCAAAATTATGTGTGAAAAGTATAAATACACCCAATATAAAGGTATATTAAGTGTAAAACAATCAAAGGTCATTCACACATATTCAAAGGATGACATATTCAATAACTACATGTTGAACCCAATGAAATCGAAATTGGGTTAAAAAGTTCCCTTGGTAAAATTCGACAGCCTAATGGCGTCACATTAAAATTCATAAAATTAGTTGATGAGAGAGAAAATGGTATCTCATCACTTGGAAATAAAATTTACATCAATAAGGATATAGAAGAACATATCCCAAAAGAAAAAGATGTAAATTAAAAGACATAACAAAATAAGTCTTTTTAAAAGAGGAGTGTGAAAGGTTCCCTTACCAATTTGGGAAACTTTCGAAACGTACACCCCATGAAAGAAGTTTCATAAAATGAAGATGTAAATACCCATAAATGAGATTATATTATACAAATAGTAAAATAATGGTAAGTACTAAGACCACACAAAAGGAAATAGTTTCCAATGTAGCATGAATCTCACAGGAATAAAAAGTGAGATGAAAATCCCCTTATGAAAATTCGGCAGCCTAACGGCGCCACATAAAACTTCCAAAAATGGATTGATGAGATAAACTAGAGCCTCTCATAATATTAAAATAAAATTTACAGCAAGAGGAATATAAAATAACATCCCCCAACATAATAAAGAGGATCTTAAAGTAAGTTACATGAAAAGAGTACTTAAAAATAAAGAGAGAGGTAGGATCCCTTACCTCAAGTCTGACTTGTCTTGTTCATCTATTTATATTCGTGAATAATAAACTTTGGTCAATTTATAATTGCTTAAGGTCCTCCTTTAAATATTATTATTCAGTTCATATCACATATTACAATGTTATAATAATTGGTTAATAATGTGAGGTCATATCAGACGTTTTTGTCGATGTTTGGTACATGAGTCAAAAATGAACTTGTTTGAAAATGATTGCCCATGTAGTTATAAGTAAATCATCTCCATAATAGTATTAATGATTTAAATATCATATATATCCAGTAAATATTCATTTTATACTATTCCATAATATTTGGAGATAAAAATAAATGAAATGCACCATTCGTGGAGACGGTAGGCCGTACGTACGCATAAACGCTACTTCCATTTCTATTTCTTACTTAATGGAGTTAAATCATAATGATATAAAGATATATTATAATTCCAGTATAATATAATATATAATATCATTAATTATATCCTTTATATGTCCCAAATAAGTCATTAACTAATCAAATCATTTTGAGGGGGCGGTAGTCCGCACTTCCTAAATTGAAGATATCACGTTTACCCATAATGGAAACCATAAAGGTATGACATAAATGGAAAATAACGAAGATTAAGGAAAACATAAAAATATTATATATCATATATAGATATATTGACATCTTAATGGCCACATTTTAAGGTGTTAGAATAATATTTAACAATCATCGTTTCATGAGGCAGAAATTCTCCATACACGGAAACAGTATGCTCTTTAACCATTAGATGTAGGTGTGTGTAAGTGTAGCTCGAATACTTGTTATAACAACATCCTATTATATGGAAGATACTTGTGTTGTTACAAAAGAGATGAATAAAAAGAGTTTAGGTGGTTGTAGAAGCAAAATAAAACAAAAGAGAATTAGAGAAGACTTTACCTTTGAATCGGGTAACTCCTCTTGGTTTGAACCAAAATGGTTTCTTGAAGAGATTTCTGCATAAATTAAGGCTTCTAAGATGAATAGAGGGACGTGTAGAGACAAAATGAGAAGATCTTGGCCGAGACAAAGGCTTGAGAGGTGTGGGTAATGAGGTAGTGGTGGGGGCCTTTTATAAGAGGAGAGGAGGGGCACTCTTGGAAAGGTATAAAATATTACTTTATTATAAAATTATTTTCACATTTTAAAGGTCCAAAAAGGATATATTTCGAGGATAAGGTGATAAGGTTTCTAAATACACCCATCCAATAGGTTTGCGACAAGTTTAAGGCTTATATTTTACCCTATCTTCTCATTTCATTTAAATCGTTCATTTATGAGGTAATCGCTACATCATCATTGTATCATATATAATTTAATTTATTTAACGTCTAAAAATTATAAAAAAATACTATGATGTAGGAAATCTTTGTATCTTTCCAATGACTATTTATAGTCCAAGAGATCATTTATTTAGACAAAATTAAAAATATTTTACTCAGCTGATACATTCTTTGTTATATTTACTTTCTTTAAAAAAAGTCATTATCACACAAAAGTGATTCCATGGGGTCCCCAAGTTTGGCAAAAGGCATACCATGGTCGGTAATGACACAAAAATTAGTATTAGGACACATTTTGGTGTCATTTTTTATTATTATGATATTATTTTATTCTCCTTAACTACCGAATTGATAATTAATCAAGATAATTAACGATAATTACCGTCATTACTATTCACAAAGTCCAAAAACAAAAGAGTCTTAATTACATAATTTGGACCTTATGATTCCAAATATGGAATCAATTTTACCAAATTCCAAACACATAAATTGCAATAATTAATTTAAAAAAAATTCTCGTTGTCAAAACATATAGCGTGTTTTTTAAAAAAATATCTATGAAAAGTTTGGCATTAGTTTATACCCAATTCCAAAGTGAAATTAATTATAATGACCACATTTCAATTAAATTGTAAAAATATATTCTAATTAAACTTTAAAACCAATTAAAAAGATAATCTATCCATATATTTAAATTAGATGAAAAACAGTTTTGATGTAAAATGCAATATTTTTCTCTATTCATTAAAAAGAATGAACATTGTCAGAAACATACCAAAAATTTTACCAAAGTAAATTTAAATATCCCAATCATAAAGAATAAGTTTATTTTGACAAATATAGATTATAAAATTGTCAAAATTTAGATTTAAAAAAGGTTCTCCATCAAAAGGCGATAAAACAATCTTTTAAAAATATTAGAGTATTTATTTCTTAAAATTGGATTCATTTGGATTTTAAGCCTCTAACATTTATTGGATAAATGTAAAAATATTTGACAAACATATATAATAATTTTGTAGCTATTTTTGTTCATTCCCTCCATTACAACGGCTAGGCATTAACTATAATAATATTATTATATTATTAGTGTGCAATGTAAGATTTCAAAGAAACTCGTTGTTGCGTATAGGGTACGCTATCGAGCATAGCATTCCCTTTAAAGTAGTATAAACATTTTATTCACAAATATTGATAAAAATTAGAATGTAATATTATTTATTTACCTAGGATGTTACATAATAAGTGATGATATGGTAAACTGGTGCACTTATCTTAGAATTGTTCAGATGAAATCAATAATTTTTTAATCAAAATACATTGATTATTTGTATATGGAATATAAGTAAATAATGAAAACAAGATTCATAAATTTTTCTAGGTTCGCCCACATTGAGATATTACCAAGGAGAACACACTAACATTGTATCGATGTGCCCAAATCTATTAATAATCTTTCAGTGGTGTATTTAGGCTAGATCGCTTCAATGCTTGGGGTCACTCCCATTACAAGATTTTTGGTCAGAATACTGTCACCCATGTTTCACTCTCTTTGTAATCTCCCTTATCTCAATATTTTATGAGGTAATTCTTTTTCTCTCATAGGTCAATTCAAAACTTTACTATCTGATAATTTTTTCATTGATTAGTGCTTGTTGATATACACATTTCTCTCTCATAACCTAGTTGTTAATATCACTATTATAGTAGCTTCACTTTCCCTATTGAAACATTTTTCAAGGAATATCTCCTTTGGAAAGGTCTTCAATAATTTCCAATCAATTTCTATATTTTTTACCTCATTTGAATACTGAGTACTCACTTTCTTGAAACTTTCCAATAATTCTCAAAAAAATAACTATCATGAAAATTTCCAACCCTTTATAAAACATATCAATTTCACGAAACTACAAAGCTTTCATGAATATTTCTAAACTTTCATAAAAATACCTTGGCCAGATTTACCCAAGTATTTTCTTTACAAAACTGATGTTCTTATGAATTATTTTCATTAGAAATTCTTCACGTAATTATTTTGAAAATTTAGAGTCTTTATATCTTCAATGAGTAATGATTTCTTAAATGATAGAATGGAGTAATATTTATAGACGTTTCCAACCCTTCATGAAACATTCTTTATCACCATCACCTTTTTGTGGAACTCTTTATTCTGTTCGTGTAACACCCTTTCCTCATAAAACTTCTGGTCATATATTTTTTTCGTGTATGCTTCTAAAAAACATGGCATATTCACACAAAAAAATCATGAAACATACCACCTTCATGAAAATTTATTTTTTAAATCACCAGTTTTTTGTGAAATAGTGAATTATTCATGAATTTGATGCCTTTCCAAATTTTAATTAAGCAATCATGACTCTTTAATTTCACCAAACATCATGAAACTCCTTCTTTCTTTCACGTAATGTTTTCACATGTGTGAAAATACTTATTTTTTGATTTTTCTTGAGATTGATTGGAATTAGCATATATTGAGTCAATAAGATTTTCCTTATGACTTTTTCATTCCATCTTGTTTTGAAAATCACAAACACCTTATCTTTAAGCAAATATGTTTTTACCCCTATTTTACTTCTAAAAGGAAAATTTCCTTAAGGAAATTTACCTATTTCTTGTTTTCATTGTTCATATCAACATTTTTCTTATGTATAAAAATCAAATTCATATCTATATTCTCAGAATCGTATAATACTTAGATATAAAGAATTCTGTTACAGGATCTGAATTCTCATTCCGAATTCTGTAATGAATTCTCATTACGAATTCTAATGCAGAATACCCATTACGAATTCTAGTGCAGAATACTCAATATGAATTCTGATGACGAATTCTCATTACGAATTCTGATGTCAAATTCTCATTATGAATTCTGATGATGAATTCTCATTACGAATTCTATGATGAATTCTCATTACGAATTCTAATGTCGAATTCTTATTATGAATTCTGATGACGAATTCTCATTACGAATTATGTGATGAATTCTCATTACGAATTCTGTGATGAATTCTCATTACAAATTCTGATGATGAATTCTCATTACGAATTCTGTGATTAATTCTCATTATGATTTCTATAATGAATTCTCATTACGAATTCTATGATGAATTCTCATTACGAATTCTGTGATGAATTCTCATTACGAATTATGATGATGAATTCCCATTAAGAATTCTAATGCAGAATACTCACTATGAATTCTGATGAGGAATTATCATTACGAATTCTACGATGAATTTTTATTATGAATTCTAGTTGTGAATTATGATTACTAATTATGGATATGAACTTTTATGAAATTAGACTCTGAATTCTTCTGATAAACAGAATCTGAATATCCTTGTAATATAGACTCCGAATATAATTTTTGGTTACACTCCGAACTTTTTACTTACACTCCAATTTGTTAAGTTTGTTATAAAATGATTTCGTGATTTCAGTTACACATGTTTTGTTATAAAATGATGTCTTCCATTCTGTTTTTAACTAACCGTTGGTTGTGTGACACATGTACAGGTCCCTTAGAAATTTAAGAAAAATATGACCATTGGGGGAGGGAGCCTACCATTGCTACCGAGCCTATAAATAGGAGCTCATTTGAAAGATCTCAACAACAAGTTGATCACTCTAGAGACCACACACTGTCATGGTGATTTCTAGAGAGAGAATCTTTTCATTCTTTGTGCATACTGAACTGCTCGTTCAGATTGCTTTGTGTGACTCCGAATGTTGGTGATTACATTTGAGGGCTTCCGGGGATAGGAAGATAGAGGTGCCGACTACCTTGAAGTTCGAGGGCTTCCTTTCTAAAGAAGACAGAGGTTCCAACTACCTTGAAGTTAAGGGCCTGTGGGGATAGAAAGACAGAGACTCTGATCTTCATATAGAGGGCTTACTCAGGTGTGGGTAAGACAGACTTTCATGAAATTATAAATCAAGGGACCTTTATCCAAGGTTGTTGGATACCCTTCTCTTTGGGTTAAAATATTTATATCTTGTTACTTGTTTTTGTTACAAGTTTATATTTTATGATGCATTTTGTATGTTTAAGAAAGTATCACCGTATTATACTTCCTTACACTTGTTTACTCTGATTTAGTAAGATTCTATACGCTTTAAGGTAGAATCTCATATTGTAAACTATGGTTAAGTTTCATTTTCCAGATCCATATTTCCGGAACCGGTTTTTTGGAATCACTTTCCAAATTTAAGCAAGTGTATAGAAAAAGAAGTTTGTAACTTCATACTTTGTCCCAATCTTTCAATTGGTGTTAGAGGTTTTGTGAATTTTCTTAGTTTAACTTTGTTAAACTTAGATCTTTCCTTGTTTAATGAAATTTTTAAAGTGTACAATTCACCCCCCCCCCCTCTTGCATATTGGGCATCTAAATCATTATTTAGATCCTACAATTGGTATCAAAGGGGTCTCTGAAATAATTATACTCACATATAAGTTTTTCTTGCTCAGTTTTTCAATGTTCTATATTTTTCTTACGTAGGAATATTCTTGTTGAATCTGAACTTTTGTTATTAACAAGTTTTTGTGTAGAAAGATTTTTAAGATGGCAGGAATCAATGTTGGTTCCATCAAAAACTTAAATCCTACAAGACCACCAATTTTTGATGGCAATGATTATGAGTATTGGAGATACCGAATGAAGACTTTCATTATCAATACTGGAGCAACAAATTTTATTATGCTTACTAGAGGTTATAAAATTCCTAATAAGGAAGTTAGTACTTTCACAAACCAAGAGAAGCATTATTATCAATTAAACTATAAGGTACGCAATACTCAACTATGTTCAATGACTAGAAATATATATAGCCAAATTTCTTCTTGTGAAGCAGCTAACTGTATATGGAAGAAACTCAAAGTTACACGTTTTGGTACATCTAATGTGATTGAGACTAGAAGAGCAATGCTTAGAGCTGAGTATCATGGTTTTAAATTTCCTTATGGAGAACCCATTTTTAAGGTGGGACAAAGATTTATGACTATCGTGGATAGCTTACAATATATGGCAGAGAATGTTCTGTATGATGAAGCTCTTGTTGACAAGATCATTGATATTATGCCCAATGAGTGGGAATCAAAGAGAACCGCTATTGATGAGAATAGGAAGGTTACTCAAATTTCCTTAGCTGGTCTATTTGGAAATTTTCTCCAACATGAAACAAGGATGAAGAGAGATGCTGACAACATCAAAAAGAAGAATGGGAATGATATTGTTTCTTTTACAACAACATCAAATCACATGAAAGCTAAGACTCCTGAGAGAGTAACTAGATCCAATTCTAAGAAAGTTACTATCCAAAATGAATCTAGTGAGATTGAAGTCTCAGATAATGAGATAGCAAATCTTGCTCGAAAAATGAACAAGATAGATGGTCAAAGAAATTTCCAATCCAAGTATAAGAAGAAGGAAAGGAAAGATAAGAAATATTCATATGTCGCATTCTATGAATGCAAGAGAAGTGGACACATAAGACCTGATTTCCCTCTGATTAAAAAGAAAAAAAGAAAAGAGAGGCATTCTGAAAGGAACAGTAAGAAGTTTTATAAAGCTAAAGCTAAGAAAAGTCTGAAAGCTAATACTACTTGGAGTGTTAGCTGTGGAGACTCTTCAGAAAGAGAATCTTCAGAATATAATTCATTAGCTCAGAAGAATATGAGATTCATTTCTAATACTTTTTCTCCATATACATGTCTTATGGAAAAGGTACGCTCTGTCGAGGCTTTAACAAATTTATCTCTTGATAAGAAATACTATTTTGAAAATAGTACTTCTAATGAAGATACTTCATCCTCAGAAAATGAAGAACCTTCATATGAATAAGTATTTATATTTTCTAAGTTCCTTAAAGAAAAAAAATTGTAAAATTTCTAAGAAATTAGACAAGGAAAATACTAGGGAAGAAATTCTTACCAAAGAGATTTCAGATCTTACTACAAATCTTAGAGATAAAGAAGAGCTTTTAGAAAAACCTTCCAAAGACCTTGAGAAAGAAAATTTTGATAAGGAAGAATATTCTAAAGATCTTAAGAATGCTATTTTAGATATGAAAATTTTTTAGAAAAAATATAACTCTAAGGAAATGATTCCTTAGGATAAGAATTTAGTCATTAGACTGAAATCTGAAATATTTTCTCTTAAGAAGCTTCTTGCAAAATTTACCTCTAGGAAATTTATTTTTGACAAGATGTATTCTCAAATTAAACCTAAAGGAAACACTGCTTGAGTAGGTTATACTCACAAAAAACTATTTTTCAAAAACAACTATTTTGTTCCTTCTAGAGCCCCTTTTTTCACTAAGTTTCAAAGTTGTGGGAATTAGAAGATAAACTGTTCCTTGAATAGAGTTCAATCTCTTGGGTTTCATAAATCATATTTTTCTAAGCAAATGTGGATACCCAAAATTGTGTTGTCTAACAATTCTAGATCCAAGCAAGTCTGGATTCCGAAAACCTAACTTGTTTCTTATTTTCAGAAAAATTGAGAAAGTACCAACATAAATACTTGGTACGTGGATAGTGGATATTCCCAGCATATGACTGGTGACAAAAACTATTTTGAAAATATTATCAAGTTGAAAGGAGGAAAAGTAACTTTCGGAGACAACGCTCAGGGAGAAATTGTTGGTATATGTAATATTGTTCTTCTTGGTAAAACTTTGATTTCAAATGTTTTATTTGTTAAGGGTCTTAAGCACAACCTCATTACCATAAGTCAATTATGTGATGAAGGATACCTTATGAATTTTAGGAATGATAAGTGCTTAGTACACAATTCCAAGGAAGAGTTTATTCTCTCTGCTCATAGGGAAGAGAATTTTTACACTTTGAACTTAGAAGACCTAAAAAGCCAAGAATTACCTTGCCTAAGTGCAATGGAAGATCATTCTTGTTTATGGCATAGAATACTAGCTCACTATAACCTTAGAAAATTATGTAAACTCTCTAAGAAGAAACTAGTTAAGGATCTACTGGTGCTTAGATTTTATTCTTCTAATTTTTTTGATCCTTTTCAATATGGAAAGCAACATAAATCTAGTTTTAAATCAATCATTGAAGTCTCAACAACTAATTCGTTACGGTTGGTACACATGGGACTTTTTGGTCCAACACAAACTAGAAGCATTGGAGGAAAATACTATGTGTTTTTACTAGTTGATGATTACACTAGATTTAAATGGGTTTATTTTTTAGCAAATAAGTCTGAAGCTTTTTCTTATTTCAAAAGTTTTAGAGCCCAAGTTAAAAATGAGAAAAACCTTCCACTGAAAACTATTCATAGTGATCATGGAAAAGAATTTCAAAATTCTGATTTTGAAAGTTTTTATAGTAAAAAAGGTATTACTCACAACTTTTCAGCACCTAGAACTACTCAAAAAAATAGTGTAGTTGAAAGAATAAATAGTTTTCTTAAAGAGATGACTAGAACCATGTTGAGTGAATATTATATAGCTATACATTTCTGGGATGAAGCTGTAAATATTACTTGTTATACTATAAATCGAGTTTTGATTAAACATTTTCTTAATAAAACTCCTTATGAGTTGTGGAATGGTAGAAAACCTAGACTTTCTTAAGTCAAAGTTTTTGGTTGCAAGGTATTCATCCTGAATACTAAAGATAATATACACAAATTCACACCAAAATTTGATGAAGGAATTTTCTTAGGTTACTCCACAACTTCTAAGGATTATAGAGTTTTCAATAAAAATACTTGTACTATTGAGGAAACAGTACATGTAAAATTTGATGAGTCTGACCCTTTTGTTTTTAAACCATCCCAACCTACATCCTCGGATGTGTTTTCAAAAACTGATTATCAACCTTTGATAGAAGATCCTACTAATAAGGAAAATGTTCCAGAAAATATTTCTGAAACATTTACCCCAGAAGACATTCTACCTTATGTTGATGAACAGGTTTTATAAAACCCAAGTCAGGTGTTTCTTAAGAATCTTCCCAGTGATAGTATCATTGGTGACGTAAATCAACCTGTAAGGACTATAAATTCCTTAAGAAATGATGTAGACCATCTAGCATTTCTTTCCCAATTAGAACCAAAAAACACTGATGAAGCTTTAGGTGATGATGATTGGATCAAATCCATGCAAGATGAGCTAAATTAATTCGAAAGGAATAAAGTCTGGACCTTGGTTGAAAGACCTAAGGAAACTTCTGTTATTGGAGTAAAGTGGGTCTTCATAAATAAGTGTGATGAAAATGGAGTCATTGTTATAAATAAAGCTAGACTAGTTACTAAAGGCTATAATCTACAAGAAGGAATAGACAATGAAGAAACATATGCTCCAGTATCTAGACTTGAATCTATTAGTATCTTAATTGCCTTTGCGGCATTATTCAATTTTAAACTTTTTCAAATGGATATGAAATGTTCTTTTCATAACGGTTATGTCCAAGAGGAAGTTTTTGTTGAAAAACCTTCTGGATTTGAAGACAAAAAACATCCTGATCATGTTTTTAGACTTACCAAAGCTTTGTACGTTCTTAAACAAGCCCCTCGAGCTTGGTATGATAGACTAACATGATTTTTTCTTCAAAATAACTATGATAAGGTAAATACAGATCCAACCCTTTTATAAATAAAGAAAATAAAAATGTTTTGATTGTTCAAATATATGTTGATGACATCATATTTGGTACAACTCAGCAATCATTAACTAATTCCATTACAAATCTAATGAAATCTGATTTGGAAATGAGTATGATGGGTGAGTTAACATTTTTCCTTGGTTTTCAAATTTCTCAAAAAATAAAAGGAACCTATATATCTCAACATAAGTATATTAAAGATCTTCTTAAAAATTATGGATATGACAACACGAAAAGTGTGAGTATTCCCATTGGTACCTCAAACACACTTGATATTGATGAAGCCAGGAAACTAGTGGATCAAACATCTTTTAGAGGTATGATAGGAAGCCTACTATACTTGACAGCTAGTCGACCATACTTAATGTTTTCAGTATGCTTATGTTCCAGATATCAATCCAATCCTAAGGAATATCATTTAAAGGAAGTGAAAAGAATTTTTCACTACTTAAGGGAACCATGGGTCTAGGATTATTTTATACTTCTGGAAATGATTTTATCTTAAAGAGTTTTTTAGATACTGGCATTAGTGGGTATAGAATGGATAGAAAAAGTAAATCTAGAACCTGTCATTTCTTAGGAGATTCGTTAGTTTCTTGGTCATGTAAGAAGCAACACTCAATAGCACTTTCCACTGCTGAATCTGAATATGTAGCAGCTGGAAGTTGTTGTGCTCAAGTGTTGTGGATGCAACACACACTCACAGATTATGGCTTGAGTTTTACTAAGACTCAAATTTTGTGTGATAACACAAGTGCCATTGCCCTTAGTAAAAACCCTGCACATCACTCCCGTGTAAAGCACATAGATATTAGGCATCACTTTCATAGGGATCACACACTAAAAGGAGATATCATTCTTCAGTTTATCAGAATGCAAGATCAACTTGCTGATATTTTCAAAAATTCATTACGTTCGGATAGATTTGAATACATTAAACAAAAGTTATGAATGATAATCATAAGGTAATATTTCTTCATTAACTTCCTATTGAAATAATATCCTTACAGTAATAAACTCCTTTTTATAGGGGGAGTACATTTGTTTGTTAGCTTTTCAAAAAAAATCGTACTGAGTTTTTCAAATTTTTCGTAGTGATCTTTTCAAATATTTTTCATAGTGAGCTTTTCAAAAAAATCATAGTGAGATTTTGAAAAATTTTCTTAATGAAATTTTCGTACTGAAACTTTTGTAAAGAAATTTTCGTACTGAAACTTTCGTAATGAAATTTTTGTACAGAAACTTTCATAATGAATTTTTTATACGGGAACATTCTTAATAAAATTTTCGTACTAGAAATTTTGTAATGAAATTTTCATACTGTAATTTTTGTAATGAAATTTTCGTACTAAGATTTTTTTCTCATAATGAAATTTTTTTTTTGTACTCATGTTTTTTGTAATGAGTTTTTCATAGTAATATTTTCGTAGTCAAATTTTCATCAAGAAGAAAATCACCTATTACGAACAATCTTTCTAGCCAATCTGAAAGGTATTATTTCCTTACTTAAGTCTTTGTAATCATATTTTACTTGCTGGTATTTTCTTATGTGTTTTTAAATTTGCTGGATTCTAGTTTTCTTAAATCCGAATGTTTTTCTTAAAACATCAAAAGATAGAAGTCAAGTTTTCCTTACAGATTGTTTCTCAACCGTCAGATCAAATCTTAATGTTTCTCAACCGTTCAATCAACCATGGAAGTTAAACCTTCGCCTCAACGCCTATATAAATGGGACCCCCGAGGGTTGTCCCACATCGGATATCAAGATTTTGCGTCTCGAAGCTCTATCCTTCTTACATAAGGCCGCTCTGATCTTTCCCAAGTCCATTCCGATTCTTTCAGAAGCGTTCAGTTCCAGATGTCTGTAGAAGCTACTTCTCAAGATATGTCAACTGTGAAACCCATTTCAAAGTGGTTAATTTACAAGGAGAGGATGGTGCATCCGAATTTCTACAAATATGATTATCTTATATCTAAGAACATCAAACTCAATGGCTAAGAGGATGTATTCTTATCAAAGCCAGCAAATCAGGATCCGGTTTTTACAGATTTGCTTGTAGAATTCTATGAGTCTGTTTCCTTCTATGAAGAAGGTGGCAGAGAAAATTTTTATTTCAAGTCTTATGGGAAGACTTACAAATTATCTTACAACAAGGCTGAAAGCTTGGTGGGTATATCATATAAAGGTGAAGCTGAGTTTTGATCACATAATCTGCCAGATGAGAAAGGAAGTTTCAATAAAGTCAAGGCTAAGGAATGCATTGGACTAAAGATGTCATGATCGCTAATATTTCTCATCTCTCTTCGAATAATCAGATTTTACAGTTGTGGGTACAAGGTTTTTTCTTACTGAGAAGGGGTGATAAGGATAATCTCAAGAAAAGTGATATATATATCCTAGATTTATTAGTAAATATAAGGAAGTTAAATTTGATGAGGTATGTTTTGATTACAGTTAAGAATATTAAAGAAGGGAATCTGAAAGATCGGATTATAATGTATCTGGCCTTGCTTTCCAAGCTTATTATCAGGGGTCTTGATTCGTTTAAAGTTTCATGTACTTCCAAGCCAAGTAATTACAAGGTAATTCTTGTTAGTGATAATACGTTGAAGAGGATGCAGATGGATTTTCCTATTGAATCCAGAGAATTCTATTCTTTGCCAGAGGAAGAGGATGAGGCGGCTTAGAAAGATCAACAAACTCCAGAACCATCAAAGAAATCAGGGAAGAAAAGGAAATTGAAGGAAGGGGAAGTTGCTGAGAAAACCCCTAAATCCAAGGAAACTCAATCCGCCCACCCTAAACCTAAGAAACAAAAGACTTTTCCAGATTAGGTAGTTTCCAAGTGGACGCAAGATAAAAAAAAGGAAAGAAGGGGAGCATCAATTCGGATTGGACCCTACTGAGGCTAAAGCCTTGAAAGAGAAAGCAGCTAATGAATTAGAAAAGAAAGCCAAAGAGAAAAAGTTGAAAAAGAAGATGTCAGAGGTAGAGATTGTTCAATCTCTTCTAAAGGCCATTGAATTAGCATCTGAAAATTTACCCATTCCGAAATCCTTTTTGGTTGAAGGTCTGCCTGAAACTCCAGGTGAAAAGACTCCAGAAAATTATAACAAGAAGAAAGTTGATAAGGAATTGATGCTGAGAGTTTAGTAAGTTGTGGATGAAATCCAGCAAGCAGAGAGCAGTGGTGGCTCTGGTGATGTAATAAAACAAATTAAAGACTATCATGAGAAGGATAGTGCTTCAGAGAAATTTTCACTCTGGAATTCCCAAGCCGAATCCTCAAAAAAATTTACACCTAGATATGATGAGAAATGTGAAGGGCAATTGATCAAGTCATCTGAGGAACAAAGTCACAATCATGGCTTTATACAGCCTGAGGATGTTGATGCTAGAGCAGAGAAGGAGAATGTTGATGAAGATGAGATTGTTCAACTTTCAGAAAGTGAGAAAGAATCTCCTGATGAACAGACTATTCCGAAAGATAATAAAGGTAATAAAGTTGTTGTTAACACTCCAATGAAATATACTATAATAAGTAAAGAAGCTATAGGATCAACAAAAGGGAAGCTGATACAGTCAGAGGAAGAACCTTCTCCAACCAGAATGTCATATTAGGAGTTATCTGTATTTGGACATGACTTTGTTGAACAGTCCCTAAAGAAGCTGGTCGACATCATTCTGATTTTTACAGCAATAGAATCCAGATGCCAGATGATTCAGGATAGCATAAATCAAAATTCTGACTTCGTATCCATGGTGATGGATAGGTGTGCTAAGCTTGAGGCTGATCATGAAAACATTCTTATCAATTATGATGCTCATAGATTTTCAAGCAAGAAGATAACCAAGTGGTCTAAGAAAGTTGTTCAAGAGATAGAAGACATTGATCAATTCCATGTAGATGTTAAAGATGCTTTTGATACCGAAGACTCTAAAATCAAGGATCTTACAAATTTTTTTGAGAAGAAGTTAATTCTTGAGTAGGATGTTCGGATGCAGGAGGTAAAAGATCTGAATGGGAAGCTAATTTCTCTTGTCCAGTACTACAGGGAAGAAAAAGATCTTCGGAATCAGTTGGAAGGAAAGGTTGTAAATCAAGATGAAGCTCTTAAAGCTCAGGCAGTGGCTATGGAGGCTCAAGATGAGAGAATCATTTCTTTAGAAAATCAAGTGGAGGAGTACCACTAAGAAATGAAGAAGCTGAATACAATTGTCAAAATGCTTATTCCCAAGGAAAAATAAACAAAATAGACCACTCTGATCTTTTGTTATACTGTTTTCCTTGTACTAGTTCTTTCTAATAGTAAGGAAATTTTGGTTACTTGTCTTTTGGTTGGTTGCATGAACTAATATTTCAGGTACTTTATTATCTTTTCCATTCCCTCAATTCTTTTTGAAAATCACAAATGTGGAGAAGGAAAAAATTACTCAAAAGTGGGAGAAGGAAGAATCTAAAAGGGAGAAGAAAAATTTCCAAGTAAAGAAGAACTATCCCTAAGTAAGGGGGAGCTTATCTAAGGGGGATCTTCTCATTAAGAAGTTTTTCATTCTTATGATAATAAAAATTCCATTCCAGAAATCTAGAATACGATCCTTACAATTCCAAGGCCTAAGGAGGAGTTAGTCGTATTCACTATCAATCATAAACAAAGAGAGATAAGCTTTAATTTCAAAGTCTATAAATTTATTCTAAGCTCTTATATTATTTTTCGTAAGGATTTTTGTGCTTTCCAAAAAGGGGGATATTGTTGATTCAATAATGTTTTCCTTATGAATTTTCCATTACTTCTTGTTTTGAAAATCACAAACACCTTATCTTTAATAAAATATGTTTTTACCCCGGTTTTACTTCTATAAAGAAAATTTCAGTAAGGAAATTTACCTCTTTCTTGTTTTCATTTTTCATATCAACACTTTTATTATGTATAAAAATCGGATTCATATCTATATTATTGGAATCATATAATACTTAGATATGAATAATTATGTTACAGGATCTGAATTCTCATTCCAAATTCTGTAATGAATTATCATTACGAATTCTAATGCAGAATACCCATTATGAATTCTAATGTAGAATACTCATTACGAATTCTGATGAAGAATTCTCATTACAAATTCTGATGTCGAATTCTCATTATGAGTTCTGATAATGAATTCTCATTACGAATTCTATGATGAATTATCATTAATAATTCTGATGTCAAATTCTCATTACGAATTCTAATGACAAATTCTCATTACTAATTCTGTGATGAATTCTCATTACGAATTTTTTGATGAATTCTCATTACAAATTCTGATAAGGAATTCCCATTACAAATTCTGTGATGAATTCTCATTACGAATTCTGTGATGAATTCTCATTAAAAATTCTATGATGAATTCACATTATGAATTATGTGATGAATTTACATTACAAATTCTGTAATGATTTCTCATTACGAATTCTGATGACGAATTCCCATTACGAATTCTAATGCAGAATACTAATTACAAATTCTGATAACGAATTCTCATTACGAATTCTGTGATGAATTCTCATTACGAATTCTGGTTGTGAATTCTGATTACGAATTATGGATACGAACTTTTATGAAATTCGACTCTGAATTATTCTGATAAATAGAATCCTAATATCCTTGTAATATAGACTCCGAATATAATTTTTGGTTAGACTCTGAAATTTTTACTTACACTCTGATTTGTTAAGTTTGTTATAAAATGATGTCGTGTTTCAGTTACACATGTTTTGCTATAAAACTATGTCGTCTATTTTATTTTTAACTAACCATTGGTTGGGTGACACGTGTACAGGTCCCTTCGAAATTTATGGAAAATATTACCATTGGAGGAGGGAGTCGAACGTTGCTACCAAGTCTATAAATAGAAGCTCATTTGAAAGAGCTCAACAACAAGTTGATCACTCTAGAGACCACACGCTGTCAAGGTGATTTCTAGAGAGAGAATCTTTTCATGCCTTGTGTGTACTGAACTGCTCATTCAGATTTCTTCATGTGACTCTGAATGTTGTTGATTACATTTGAGGGATTCCAGGGATAGGAAGACAGAGGTGCCGACTACCTTGAAGTTTGAGGGCTTCCTTGCTAAGGAAGATAGAGTTTCCAACTACCTTGAAGTTGTGTGCTTGCGGGGATAGCAAGAATGAGACTCTGATCTTCGTATCGAGGGCTTACCCGGGTGTGGGTAAGATAGACTTTCTTGAAAGTATAAATCAAGGGACCTTTATCCAAGGTTGTTGGATACCCTTCTCTTTGGGTTAAAAGATTTATATCTTTTTAATTGTTTTTGTTACAAGTTTATCTTTTCCACTGCATTTTTTATGTTAAAGAAAGTATAACCATCTTATACTTCCTTACACTTGTGTATTCTGATTTAGTTAGATTCTATACACTTTAAGGTAGAATCTCATATTGTAAACTTTGGTTAAGTTTCATTTTTCGGATCCATATTTCCGGAACCGGGTTTTCGAAATCACTTTCTAGATTTAAGCAACTGTATAGAACAAGAAGTTTGTAACTTACTGGAGTAGAAGTTTGTATCAATACTAGAGTAGAAAATTTTGTTATGCTTACTGGAGGTTATCATATTCCTAATAAGGAAGTTTGTACTTTCACAAACCAACAGAATCATGATTATCAATTAAACTATAAGGTATGCAATACTCTACTATGTTCAATGACTAGGAATATATATAGTCAAATTTCTTCTTATGAAGCAGCTAATTGTATATGGAAGAAACTCGAAGTTACACATTTTGGTACATCTAAAGGGATTGAGACTATAAGAGCTATTCTTAGAGCTGAGTATCATGTTTCTAACTTTCCTTATGGAGAACCCATTTGTAAGGTGCAACAAAGATTTATGACTATCGTGAATATATTATAATCTATGGGAGATAAAGTTCTGGATAATAAAGCTCTTGTTGACAAGATCATTAATAATATGCCCAATGAGTGGGAATCAAAGAGAACAGTTATTGATGAGAACAGAAAGGTTACTCAAACATCCTTAGATGAGCTGTTTGGAACTATTCTCCAACATGAAACGAGGATGAAGAGAGATGCTGACAACATCAAAAAGAAGAATGGGAATGGTACTATTGCTTTTACTACAACATCAAATCACATGAAACCTAAGAATACTGAGAGAGTAACTAGATCCAAGTCTAAGAAAGTTACTATAAAATCAGAATCTAGTGAGAGTGAAGTCTCAGAGAATGAGTTAGAAAATCTTGCTTGATGAATGAACAAGATAGATGGTAAAAGAAATTTTCAATCCAAGTATAAGAAGAAGCAAAGGAAAGATTATAAAGATCCATAGGTCACATGCTTTGAATGCAAGAGAAGTGGACACATAATACCTGATTTACCTATTCATAAAAAGAAATAAAGAAAAGAGAGGCATTCTGAAAGGAACAGGAAGAATTTTTACAAAGCTAAAGCTAAGAAAAGTCTGAAAGATAATACTACTTGGAGTGCTAGCTGTGGAGACTCTTCAGAAAGAGAATATTCGGAATATAATTCATCAGCTCAGAAGAATATGGGATTCATTTCTAATACTTCTTTTCCACACACATGTCTTATGTCCAAGGTACGCTCTGTCGAGACTTTAACAAATTTATCTCTTGATAAGAATTACTATTCCTAAAATAGTACTTCTAATGAAGATACTTCAAGCTCATAAAATGAAGAACCTTCATATGAAGAAGTATCTAGATTTTCCAAGTTACTTGAAGTAAAAAAATTTAAAATTTCTAATAAATTAGACAAGGAAAATACTAGGGAAGAAATTCTTACAAAAGAGATATTAGATCTTACTACAAATCTCAGAGATAAAGAAGAGATTTTAGAAAAACTTTCTAAAGACCTTAAGAAAGCAAATTCTGATAAGGAATAACTTTCTAAAGATCTTAAGAATTCTATTTTAGAGATGAAATTCATTGAGGAAAAATCTAACTCTACTGAAATGATTCTTGAGGATAGGAATTTAGTCATTATACTGAAATATGAAATATTTTCTTTTAATAATCTTCTTGAAAAATTTACCTCTGGGAAGGAAAATTTTGACAAGATGTATTCTCAAATTAAACCTCAAGGAAACACTACTGGAGTTGGTTATACTCACCAAAAACCAGTTTTCAAAAACAACTATTATGTTCCTTCTAGAGCCCCTTTCTGCACTAAGTGTTAAAGTGGTGGGCATTGGAAGAGAAACTGTTCCTTGAATAGAGTTAAATCTCTTGGGTTTCATAAAGCATATTTTTTTAAGCAAATGTGGACACCCAAAATTTTGTTTTCTAACAATTTCGGATCCAAGAAAGTCTGGATTCTGAAAACCTAACTTGTTTCTTATTTTCAGGAAAATAGGGAAAGTACCAACAACAATACTTGGTACATGGATAGCGGATGTTCCCAGCATATGACTGGTAACAAAAACTATTTTGAAAAGATTATCAAGATGAAAGGAGGAAAAGTAACTTTCAGAGACAATGCTTGGGGAGAAATGTTTTGTATAGGTAATATTTTTCTTCTTGGTAAAACATTTATTTCAAATGTTTTTTTTTGTTAAGGGTATTAAGCACAACCTCATTAGCATAAGTAAATTATGTGATGAAAGATACCTTGTGAATTTTAGGAATGATAAGTGCTTAGTACACAATTCCAAGGAAGAGTTTATTCTCGCTGCTCATAGGAAAGAGAATGTTTACACTTTGAACTTAGAAGACCTAAGGAGCCAAGAATTACCTTGCCTAAGTGCAATGGAAGATCATTCTTGGTTATGGCATAGAAGACTAGGTCACTGTAACCTTAGAAACTTATGTAAACTCTCTAAGAAGAAACTAGTTAAGGATCTACTGGAGCTTAGATTTGATTCTTATAAAGATTGTGATCCTTGTCAATATGGCAAGAAACAAAAATCTAGTTTTAAATCAATCGGTGAAGTCTTAACAACTGATGTGTTACATTTGGTGCACATGGATATTTTTGTTCCAACAAAAACTAGAAGCATTGGAGACAAATACTATGTGTTTATACTAGTTAATTATTACACTAGATTTACATGGGTCTATTTTCTAGCAAAGAAGTCTGAAGATTTTTCTTATTTCAAAAGTTTTAGAGCCCAAGTTAAAAATGAGAAAAACCTTCCACTGAAAACTATTCACAGTGATCATGGAGGAGAATTTCAAAATTATGATTTTGAAACTTTTTGTAGTAGAAAAGGTATCACTCACAACTTTTCAGCACCTAGAACTCCTCAACAAAATGGTGTAGTTGAAAGAAGAAATAGAATTCTTCAAGAGATAACTAGATCCATGTTGAGTGAATATTCTATAGCTAGACATTTCTGGACTGAAGCTGTAAGTACTGCTTGTTATACTATAAATAGAGTTTTGATTAGACATTTTCTTAATAAAACTCTTTATGAGTTATGGAATGGTAGAAAACCTAGAAATTCCTACTTCAAGGTTCTTGTTTTCAAGGTATTCATCCTGAATACTAAAGATAATCTACACAAATTCACACCAAAATCTGATGAAGGAATTTTCTGAGGTTACTCCACAACTTCTAAGGCTTATAGAGTTTTCAATAAAAACACTTGTACTGTTGAGGAAACAATACATGTAAAATTTAATGAGTCTAGACCTTTTGTTTTTAAACCATCCCAACCTATATCCTCGGATGTGTTTTCAAAAACTGATTATCAACCTTTGATAGAAGATCCTACTGATAGGGAAAATGTTCAAGAAAATATTTCTGAAACATTTACCCCAGAAGACTTTCTACCCTATGTTGATGAACAGGTTTTACGAAACCCAAGTCAGGTGTTTCTTAAGAATCATCCCAGTGATAGTATCATTGGTGATGTAAATCAACCTCTAAGGACTAGAAGTTCCTTGAGTAATAAAGTAGAACATCTAGCATTTCTTTCCCAATTAGAACCAAAAAACGCTGATGAAGCTTTAGGTGATAATGATTGGATCAAAGCCATACAAGATGAGCTAAATTAATTTGAAAGGAATAAAGTCTAGACCTTTGTTGAAAGACCTAAGGAAACTTCTGTTATTGCAGTAAAGTGGGTCTTCAGAAATAAGTGTGATGAAAATGGAGTCATTGTTAGAAATAAATATAGACTAGTTGCTAAAGGCTACAATCAACAAGAGGGAATAGACTATAAAGAAACCTATTCTCCAGTAGCTAGACGTGAATCTATTCGTATCTTACTTCCCTTTGCAGCATTCTTCAATTTTAAACTTTTTCAAATGGATGTGAAATGTGATTTTCTTAACGGTTATGTCCAAGAGGAAGTTTTTTTTTGAACAACCTTTTGGCTTTGAAGACACAAAACATCCTGATCATGTTTTTAGACATACCAAAGATTTGTATGGTCTTAAATAAGCCCCTCGAGCTTGGTATGATAGAATAACATTATTTTTGCTTCAAAATAACTATGTTAATGGAAATGAATATCCAAACTTTTTTATAAAGAAAGACAATAAAAAAATTTTTATTGTTCAAATATATGTTGATGACATCATATTTGGTTTAACTCGACAATCATTAACAGATTCCTTTGCAAATCTAATGAAATATGAGTTTGAAATGAGTATGATGGGTGAGTTAACATTTTTCCTTGGTTTTCAAATTTCTCAAAAAACCAAAATGAACCTATATATCTCAACATAAGTATATTAAATATCTTCTTAAAAAGTATGGATATGACAACACTAAAAGTGTGAGTATTCCCATTGGTACATTAAACACATTTGATATTGATGAAGCTGAGAAACCAGTGGATCCAACATCTTTTAGAGTTATGATAGGAAGCCTACAATACATGAAAGCTAGTTGACCAGACTTAATGTTTTCATTATGCTTATGTGACAAATATCAATCCAATCCTAAGGAATCTCATTTAAAGGTAGTGAAAAGAATTTTTGCTACTTAAAGGGAACCATGGATCTAGGATTATTTTATACATCTGGAAATGATTTTATCTTAAAGAGTTTTTAAGAGGCTGACTTTGGTGGGTGTAGAATGGATAGAAAAAGTGCATACAGAACTTGTCATTTCTTAGGAGATTCATTAGTTTCTTGGTTAGGCAAGAAGCAACACTCAGTAGTACTTTCCACTGCTGAAGCTGAATATGTAGCAGCTGGAAGTTGTTGTGCTCATGTGTTGTGGATGCAACACACACTCACAGATTATGGCTTGAGTTTTAATAAGGCTGAAATTTTGTGTGATAACACAAGTGTCATTGCCCTTAGTAAAAACCCTACACATCACTCCCGTGCAAATCACATAGATATTAGGGATCACTTTATTAGGGATCACACACTAAAAGGATATATAATTCTTTAGTTTATCGGAATGCAAGTTCAACTTGCTGATATTTTCACAAAATATTTACCTTATGATAGATTTGAATACATTAAACAGAAGTAAGGAATGATAACCATAAGGTAATATTTCTTCATTAACATCCTGTTGAAACAATCTATTTACAGTAATAAACTCCTTTTTATAGGGGGAGTACATTTGTTTGTTAGCTTTTTAAATATTTTTCCGTACTGAGTTTTTCAAATTTTTCATAGTGATCTTTTCAAATATTTTTCATAGTGAGCTTTTCAAAAAAAAACTCATAGTGAGCTTTTGAAAATTATTTGTAATGAAATTTTCATACTGAATCTTTTGTAATGAAATTTTCATAATGAAACTTTCGTAATGAAATTTTCGTACTAAAACTTTCATAATGAAATTTTCGTACTGAAACTTTCGTAATGAAATTTTCGTACTAAAACTTTCGTAATGAAATTTTTGTACTGGAACTTTCGTAATGAAATTTTTGTACTGGAACTTTTGAAATGAAATTTTCGTATTGTAATTTTCGTAATGAAATTTTCATACTGAGATTTTTTTTCGTAATGAATTTTTTTTCGTACTCATGTTTTTTGTACTGAGTTTTTCATAGTAAGATTTTCGTAGTCAAATTTTCATCAAGAAGAAAATCACCTATTACGAATGATCTTTCTAGCCAATTCGAAAGGTATGATTTCCTTAATTAAGTATTTTTAATCATATTTTACTTGCTAGTATTATCTTATGTGTTTTTAAATTTTCTGAATTCTAGTTTTCTTAAATCCGAATTTTTTTATTAAAACCTCAAAAGACTGGAGTCAAGTTTTCCTTGCAGATTGTTTCTCAACCGTCAGATCAAATCTCAATGTTTCTCAACTGTTCGATCAACCATGGAAGTTGAACCGTCGCCTCAACGCCTATATAAAGGGGACCCCTGAGGGTTGTCCCACATCGGATATCAAGCTTTTGCGTCTTGAATCTCTGTCCTTCTTACTTAAGGCCGCTCTGATCTTTCCCAAGTCCGTTCCGATTTCTTCAGAATCGTTCAGTTCCGGATGTCTGTAGAAGCTACTTCTCATGATATGTCAACTTCAAAACCAATTTCTAAGTGTTTAATTTATAGGGAGAGGATGGTGCATCTGAATTTCTACAAGTATGATTCTCTTATCTCTAAGAATATCAAACTCAATGGCTGGGAGGATGTTTGCTTATCAAAGCCAGCGAATCAGGATCCGGTTTTTACAGATTTTCTTGTATAATTCAATGAGTCTGGTTCCTTCTATGAAGAATACGGCATAGACAAATTTTCTTTCAAGTCTTATGGGAAGACTTACAAATTATCTTACACCATGGCTGCAAGCTTGGTGGGTTTATCATATGAAGGTGAAGCTGATATTTTCTCACATAAGCTGCTGGATGAGCAAGGAAGTTTCAATATGTTCAAGGATAAGGAATTCCTTGGACTTAAAGATATCCAAACCACTAAGATTGATCATCTCTCTTCAAATAATTGGATTTTAGAGCTGTGGGTACATGGTTTTTTTGTACCGAGAAGGGGTGATAAGGATAATCTCAAGAAGAGTGATATATATATATCCTAGATTTCTTTGTAAATATAAGGAAGTTAAATTTTATGAGGCATGTTTTTATTACAGTTAATAATATTAAAGAAGGGAATATAAAAGCTCAGAGTATAATGTATATGGCCTTGCTTTACAAGCTTATTATCAGGTGTCTTGATTAGTTTAAAGTTTCTTGCACTTCCAAGACAAGTAGTTGCAAGGTAATTCTTGTTAGTGATGATACATTGAAGAGGATGAAGATGGATTTTTCTGTTGAATCTGGAGAATTCTATTCTTTACCAGAGGAAGAGGATAAGGCAGCTTAGAAAGATCAACAAACTCTGGAACCATTAAAGAAAGATGGGAAGAAAAGGAAATTGAAGGAAGTGTAAGTTGTTTAGAAAACCCCTAAGTCCAAGGAAACTCAATCCACACCCCCTAAACCCAAGAAAAAAAAGGCTTTTCTAGAGGAGGTAGTTTCCAAGTGGAGGCAAGATAAAGAAAAAAGGAAATAAGGGGAGCCTCAATTTGGATTGGACCCTGATGAGTCTAAAGCCTTGAAAGAAAAAGCGGCTGATGTATTATACAAGCAAGCCAAAGAGAAGAAGTTGAAAAAAAATATGTCGGAGGCAAAGATTGTTCAATCTCTTCTAAAGGCCACGGAAGTAGCATCTGAAAATTTGCCCATTTAGAAATCCATTTTGTTTGAAGGTCTGCCGGAAACTTCGGGTGAGAAGACTCCAGAAAATTCTAAAAAGAAGAAAGATGAGAAGGAACTGATGCTGAAAGTTCAGGAAGTTGTGGAAGAAATCCAAAAGGCAGAGATCAGTGGTGGCTCTGGTGATGTAATAAAAAAATTGAAGAATATCATGAGAAGGATAGTGCTTCCTGGAAATTTTCACTCTGGACTTCCCAAACCAGATCCTCAAAAATTCCTACACCTAGAGCTGATGAGAATGGTGAAGAGGAAGTGAACAAGTCGTCTGAGGAAGAAAGTCACAATCATGACTTCATACAACCTGAGGATGTTGAAGCTGGAGTAGAGAAGGAGAAAGTTGATGAAGATGATATTGTTAAACTTTCAAAAAGAGAGAAAGAATCTCCTGATGAACAGTCTGTTCCGAAAGATAATAAAGGTAAGCAAGTGGTTTTTGACACTCCAACACAAGATATTATAAGAAGGAAAGAAGCTGGAGGATCATCCAAAAGAAAGCTGATATAGTCAGAGGAAGAACCATCTCCTACCAGAATATCAGATTCGGAGTCATCTGTCTTTGGACATGACTTTGTTGAACAGTCCCTAAGGAAGCTGGTGGACATCATTCTGATTTTTCCAACAATAGAATCCGGATTCTATATGATTCATCATAGAAAAAATCAAAATTCGGACTCTGTATCCATTGTAATGGATATGTGTGCTAAGCTTGAGGCTGATCGTAAAAACTTTCTTATCAATTATGATGCTCATAGATTTTATTGCAAAAAGATAACCAAGTGGTCTAAGAAAGTTGTTCAAGAGATGGAATACCTTGATCAATTCCAAGTAGATGTTAAAGATGATTTTGATACCAAAGACTCTAAAATCAAGGATCTTACAAATTCTTTTGAGAAGAAGTTAATTCTTGAGCCGGATGTTCGGATGTAGGAGGTAAAATATCTGAATGGGAAGCTAATTTCTCTGGTCCAATACTACAGGGAAGAAAAAGATCTTCGGACTTAGTTGGAAGGAAAGGTTGTAAATCAAGATGAATCCCTTAAAGCTCAGGCAGTGGCTATAGAGGCTCAAGATGCAAGAATCATTGCTTTAGAAAAGCAAGTGGAGGAGGACCACAAAGAAATGAAGAAGATGAATACAATTGTCAAAATGCTTATTCCCAAGGAAAAAGAAACAAAATAGACCACTCCGATCTTCTGTTGTATTGTTTTCCTTGTACTAGTTATTTCCAATAGTAATGAAATTTTGGTTACTTGTATTTTATTTAGTTGCATAAACTAATATTTCAGGTACTTTATTATCTTTTCCATTCCCTCAATACTTTTTTAAAATCACAAAGGGGGAGATTGAAAAAATTACACAAAAGGGGGAGAAGGAAGAATCTAAAAGGGAGAAGAAAATTTTATAAGTAAAGAATAACTATCCCTAAGTAAGGGGGAGCTTATCTAAGGGGTAGATTCTTATTACGAAGTTTTTCATTCTTATGGTAATGAAAATTCCATTCCAGAAATCTAGAATACGATCCTTAGAGTTCCAAAGCCTAAGTGGGAGTTAGTCGTATTCACTATCATTCATAAAAAAGGGAGATAAGATTTAATTTCAAAGTCTAGAAATTTATTCTAAGATCTTATATTCGTTTTCGTAAGGATGTTTGTTCTTTCAAAAAAGGGGGGAGATTGTTGATTCAATAAGGTTTTCCTTATGACTTTTCCATTCCTTCTTGTTTTGAAAATCACAAACACCTTATCTTTAAGCAAATATGTTTTTACCCCTATTTTACTCCTATAAGGAAAATTTCCTTAAGGAAATTTACCTCTTTCTTGTTTTCATTGTTCATATCAACATTTTTCTTATGTATAAAAATCGGATTCATATCAATATTATCGGAATCGTATAATACTTAGATATGAAGAATTCTGTTACAGGATCCTAATTCTCATTCCGAATTCTCTAATGAATTCTCATTAAGAATTCTAATGCAGAATACCCATTATGAATTATAATGCAGAATACTCATTACAAATTCTGATGACGAATTCTCATTAGGAATTCTAATGTCGAATTATCATTACGAATTCTAATGATGAATTCTCATTAGGAATTCTGTGATGAATTCTCATTACGAATTTTGATGTCGAATTCTCATTACAAATTCTGATGATGAATTCTCATTATGAATTCTATGATGAATTCTCATTACGAATTCTATAATGAATTCTCATTAAAAATTCTAATGATGAATTCTCATTCCGAATTCTATGATGAATTCTCATTATGAATTCTGTGCTAAATTCTCATTATGAATTCTATGATGAATTATCATTACGAATTCTGTAATGAATTCTCATTACGAATTCTGATGATGAATTCCCATTACAAATTCTAATGCAGAATACTCATTATGAATTCTGATGAAAAATTCTCATTACGAATTCTGTGATGAATTCTCATTACGAATTCTGGTTGTGAATTCTGATTACGAATTATGGATAATAACTTTTATAGAATTCGACTCTGAATTATTCTGATAAACAAAATCTGAATATCCTAGTAATATAGACTCTGAATATAATTTTTGGTTAAACTCAGAACTTTTTACTTACACTCCTATTTGTTAAGTTTGTTATAAAATGATGTTGTGCTTTCAGTTACACATGTTTTGTTATAAAACGATGTTGTCCATTTTGTTTTTAACTAACTGTTGGTTGAGTGAAACATGTACAGGTCCCTCTGAAATTTAAGGAAAATATGACCGTTGGAGGAGGGAGCCGACCGTTGCTACCGAGCCTATAAATAGGAGCTCATTTTAAAGAGCTCAACAACAAGTTGATCACTCTAGAGACCACACGATGTCAAGGTGATTTCTAGAGAGAGAATATTTTTCATGCCTTGTGCATGCTGAACTGCTCGTTAATATTTCTTCAAGCGACTCTGAATGTTGGTGATTACATTTGAGGGCTTCCGGGGATAAGAAGACAGAGGTGTCGACTACCTTGAAGTTCGAGGGCTTCCTTGCTAAGGAAGACAGAGGTTCCAACTACCTTGAAGTTCAGGGCTTGTGGGGATAGAAAGACAGAGACTCTGATCTTCATATCGAGGTCTTACCCGGGTGTGGGTAAGACAGACTTTCTTGAAAGTATAAATCAATGGACCTTTATCCATGGTTATTGGATAACCTTCTCTTTAGGTTAAAAGATTTATATCGTGTTACTTGTTTTTGTTACAAGTATATCTTTTCCGCTGCATTTTGTATATTTAAGAAAGTATAACCATATTATACTTCCTTACACTTGTGTACTCTGATTCAGTTAGATTATATATGCTTTAAGGTAGAATATCATATTGTAAACTTTGGTTAAGTTTCATTTTTCAGATCCATATTTCCGGAACCAGTTTTTCGGAATCACTTTCCAGATTTAACCAAGTGTATAGAACAAAAAGTTTGTAACTTCATAATTTGTCCCAATCTTTCAATTGGTGTTAGAGGTGTTGTGAATTTTCTTAGTTTAACTTTGTTAAACTTAGATCATTCCTTGTTTAAGGAAATTTTTAAAGTCTACAATTCACCCCCCCCCCCCTCTTGTATATTGAGCATCTACATCATTATTTTGATCCTAAAGCATATTCTTTCAACTTCTATTTTTCATGATCCTTATTCTTTTCTCTATTTTTCTTTAACAAATTCACATACACACCTAAATACTTATAGAACCATTCCTTCATGAATATATCAACATCTTCACAGTCCTTGAACTTCTCCATGAACTTTTCATGATGCATCCCTCTTTTTGTGATCCTCTTTCTAAGATATATCCAACCTGTATCTTAATATTATCATGATAAAAACTTTTTACTCACACAGTTATTTATGAAATTTTCCACATTCCGTTTATAATAGACACCATCTTCTCATGAAATTTTCACCTATTTCCCTTCATCGGGAAAATCATTCTCTCATGAAACTGGGGACATGGTGAATAGAAAATCCAGCATACACCACCATGCCATTTTAATAGAAACATCACATCAAAAACACTAACACTCCAGGGTTGAGGGTGATAGGGTTTATAATGAATCACACACAAAACAAATAGAAACACAAATTCTCATTTTTTCCAATAAATAAACATAGAATCCAACCATGAACATCATCTATATCCCATATTCTTATTAGGGTTCTTGTTAAAAATATGAAACCATAAAGGAGTCCCATGATAAGGGTTTTTATAGACTAATAAATATACCAATCAATATTTCAATTTAAAGACCCAAAACAACCTCATCTGGGGCTTATGACCTGAATGAAGAACTTAAACCTCACCTAGATAAAACACTTTGTTTTGGAAACAATCATAGTGTCAATATTTCTATATGAGCCTCCAATAAAAAGACACAAACATTCTCACATGTGGTATAAATATTTAATAATTTAATAAAAAATAAATATTCTTTAAAATTGAGAAAGATTGTAATTTCACCAAAATTTATTCCATGGCCAAACACCAAGTTCCTAGAATAATTGAACAATCCAAAAAAATTGAGGTTATTTATAAAGGTAAATTTACCAGTTTTATACCCACTAAGTGATGGGTTTCTAAGAATTTATTTACAGTTAATCATAATAGTGTAAAAAACAAGAAACCCAAATCAAAATTTCTTTCATGATTGATAACTAATACTATGTATATACATAAAATGAAGAAAACATATACATTTCACCATAGAATGATGATTTAAATGTTTTCAATTACTATTCCTGATAATGATACTTAAGAGGTAGCAGAAGGACTCCCTCCACTATGGTGTATCCATAAGTTGTATTGAATCATCTGATGATTGAATGGGATCATACTCATATCAATAGTTTGATAGTATATCATTATGGAAATGATGAATAATGAAAAGGGATTTCAAGGGAAGATAGATTAGGCTAAGGCTTGAGAAATCTCACATACCCAACCTTAGAGATACTGCCTCATTTTATAAGCCTTAGTAAGTCCTTATTTTTTCTCCTTACATTACATAATGTAAGAGTAAATGGTTTATTCAATTATACATTCATCACAAGAATGAATTCAAATGATTCTTTCTAAATTTTCATCTCATAAAAAATTAATAATGATATCTAGTGGATGTGATTCAAATTTTTAACCATTAAACATTCTCCTCCCATAAATTAATTTTATATTACAATCCATTAAATATGATATATCCATACTATATAAAATGGTAGTCCAATGCAGTGACTATGATATGCCAAGGTAGTGCATTATGATATCTCTATATTGTAACAAATGATATACCCATGAATGAGATATTCCTTTGGATATTATCACATAAAACATCCCTATATCATACCTTATGATATAGGCTAACAAGTATCCTATACATAATAGGATTTAGGGAATATCTCCACCAATATCTCACTTGGACTAAAGTATCATAAACATTGTGTCATTTAAACTTATATTTTATCATATATAATAACTTGTGAAATCCTACCCAAAAACCCTTTTTCTATATCTATAAAAAAAACTGGAAAGCTATCATTAAATTCACAAAGTATCATAGAATATGAAATACCTTGTGAATACCCATCCAAAACTCCTTTTAACAACTAAGAGTATACCTTGTGAAATACCTTGTGAATACCCATTCATTCAACAACTAAGAGTATCCCTAGGGGCCTTTTCATAATTGAAAAAAAATATGAATTCCCAAATTTATAAATTTAAGAAAAGTTAGACCTCTAGAAAATCATTATTGCTACTCAAACTAAAAAATGGATATAATGTGAGATCCATAAAATTCATGTATCTCAATACATATTCTTTTGATATGTATCATTTTTATGAATTAATTTTTATATGATACCTTTTCCCAATACATCAAGTAACCACAGGACACATAATGTGTCAATCATGTATAGGTACTCATGTATTTTTGATTCTCTGAGTATATACTGACCAGGTCGATAAATACATAACATTTCATTCAACCTTATAGATGAGAACATCACATTATCCTCACCTGATATATATGAACATCATATGTTTTATCTATGTATAGTTTTACTCCTCCTCAATCTCTCTCAATTGATGTCATGGATTTCAAACTCATCATACAAGAGGAAAATCCCATCTTGGTTAAGCTCAAACTAATAAAATGATTAGAAACAAACCCAACCACCCCTAATTAGATAACCCTAAAGGAATTTTTAAGAAAGGTATAAATGTATAAAGGTTCTCATACTAGGTATCTTTCTAACCATAGATATGGTTAAATTAAAATATGAACCATGCACCACTAGTATACTAAAGAAATATTATATGAAAATATATGTGGTATACTTAATGGGCCATCTCACACTCAAAACTCGTTCTATGCCTCACAATCATATTCTATATCTTGATAAAAGAATATTTCTCACACGAACCTTAAAATTTCTTCATAACCTATAGTACTCTATGATTAAAATCAGGTAGGTATAAATAAATGTCAAACAATGGGAGGTACATTATCATTTCACCTCATGAGAATATAAATCTAAGATGAAAGAATGATAAAGTAGTGCTTTCCTTTTATGTAAAATAATAAATTTTATATTCTTAAACTCTTTTAATAATATTTAACAATTCCATAGAAAATAACTTATCTCATTATATCACATAGTATATAATGATAGAACAACCTTATGTTTGATACAATTTTAGGGTTTTGTTAAACTTAATACATCACTATGTAATTCCAATTACATCTCTATGTTGCCATCTGATAAATCCCTCCCACAAAAATCAATAGTGAGTAGCATCTATAAAGAAATCCATATTGATTAATGCTGATACTTTGGAATCATTTTCCTAACATTCAACTCTTTGAGCAATGTATTCAAACTATTTAACTTTACAAAATCAAATCCTATAATATTAATAACTTATGTTTTATAATTATAACTCTTCCTAATTTTATCACAATCATCATTATTGGAACCTTTTTCAAAAAATATTTTCAATGAAATATTTTGGTAACTAATGTAATTATTTACATTAATATTTTACCAATAAACCCTAAACCCATTTAGAATATTGAGTGACATTAAATATATAGTTTTTACAATAATAATAAATTATTTATACTTCAAAATATCTAATTCAAAATATACTCCCACTTTCCTCTTAGAGTATTTCTTCTTTTCAAAATATCATGATAGGATACACAAACACCTTTTGTGTTAGGAAATAACCATTATTTCATTTAGAGGAAATATTTAATAAGAAATTATTGTATCCATATAATATAAAGTATTCTATGTGTTTGGATCATTGTTATAAAAATAAAAAATTATTGTTTGAAATATTCCACTAATAGTGGTTGGATCATATCCCTCATATTTGAACAAACATATGGATACATTTTTTATCATAAATAAAATATTTTTATCTTCTATATTCTTCTTAAGTAAGTTATAGAATCTAATGAATTTTAAGCCATGTATTAAATCCATCATATCCCATTTTCATAACAACTCATTATTTATAAATAGCTGTTATTATCATATATGAAAAATAATATTAAAATACACATCATTTTTTAAATCCATCAAAGATTGATATATTCCAATATATTCAACTTTATGAATTAGAAACCTTTTAATTTATTATTTTAATAAAAACTAGAAGATCTATTAATTATTTACATGATTTTTGAACTCCTATATATCAATAACCATGGTAAATTATATATTTTGTATCTTATACCCTTAAAAAATAAAATAATTGATTTGTGCAACATTGATCACTGATATGGAAATTCCATGGAGTTTCTAAAACCCCTTCAGGTATTTTGGATGCTTATATTCTATGTAAAGATTTACCTACCTTCCTAAATCTACATTTAGGTTTAAATAACCTTGTTTGGCTACTCGGATAAAAAAATTGACTTTACAATTAACTTTTCTTCTTATGGTTTGAACTATTACACATTTTTACCATAAATAAAATACTATAACATAGAAATCACATCACCTAGCTCATCTATTAAAAATACTATTAGAAAATGTGGTAAAATATTCTTGAACTCATTCAAATTATCATAATATTTCCAAAAATGATAACAAAATGAGTTTTTTAATTTAAATAAGCCTTATAGGAAACCTTCAGTCTTGGAAAGTCATTTTCACACTAAATCATATTGAGTGTATTAGTGGATATTAAATTTCAATAAGACATGTTTCAAATAATTCCTTTTAAATGTTTAATTAATCACTCTATACTTCTCATAAGAATATGGATTCATTTATTGAACAAATATAATAGATAGTTACTCAGGAATGTGTTTCTCTAAATAACAATTTTCTCCTTTCTTAAAAACAATACTTAAGTTTTGTTTTAGGATAATAATTTACTAAAATTTAGCTTCTTATTAAAAATATTTGATAAAAATCCATGTTGGGTGATGATTATTCCATTAAATCAATAACTGAATCTTTTATCATATGAGTATCATGTTTTACATACATTAAATAATAAATTTTATTAAATTTACTCCCACTAAAATTATATACCCTTTGAAAATCCACCATATTAATTAGTGGCATAAGATTAATATTTCATCATGACTTATATCAGATCAAATCCTAAATAATTTATGACTATTTCTGGTAGACAATCATGTATTTTATATCACATATGTCTCTTGAATAGTTGATTGGATAACTTCTTCTCCTAGTCCATCATATGGATTCACCCAAAATTATTCATTTGGTGTCCTAATCATTCCAAAAGAAGTGAATATCAAAGATAATTACAAATAATGATGAACTTGGTGGTTAGGGTCACACTTCAGATGAATGCACGATTCTAATGATTTAGTTTGGAAACATATTCCTTGTTGTGAAATTCTTTACACAACTCATATATTATGATACTATCACAAATTAAAATACAACTATATTTATATATATAATTATCATACACAATGTAAATGAAACTATTTCATGTAAAGGATTAGAATCATATGAAATAAACAAACCCTATAAGAGTAAGAATGGAGAAACAAATAGCCAACCCATAATTTTCTAGAAAATGAATAAGCCTCTAGAATAGTGAGAAGTCTCACCCAAAGTCCCTCTACCCAAGGATACTTTACATTATATAGACTTTAATTTCATCATAATTTAAGCACTAAATATGTATAAACTATAATTAAATTCTTAATTCAATATCATAAACTAGTATAAGAAAAATTCATGGTAGAATAAATCTAAATCAATTATCATGCATAGCATAAAACTCTTTATATGCATGTAAGAAAATTTATAAAAATAGTTTAACAATTTAAACTACATCATACAGCCATTAATGACATAACAACTATATTTATGAATATTGTAGGGAATAAACTAAATAAATAAACAATTTATATATTTAAACAAGAGATAAACATTTATCAATGATTTGTAATTAAATAAATTATAAAAAAATTATAATTTATGCATGAATTAATAATATTCCACAATAAAGTAAATATAAAAACTTTATATCTTACAATCCTTTTGGTATTTGAAATTTTACCCCTAATAATATACTTATATTATCAGATATTTTACTTAAATATATGATATTAAATTAAATATTACATTTTATATTCCAATTATTTCATGTAAATAGCTTATATAATATAAATACCACGTAATTAATATTATTTAAACATTAATCATATTAATTATAAAAAATACATATGATATAGTTTAAATAATTAAATAAGGTCTTTAATTTGAACAATTTAAATTAACAGTTATGAACAATTTAGAATTTAAATATAAAGTTTTAGTGTTTTTTCCTTATTTTTTATTTATAAAAACCTTATAAATTTTACTTATAATTTCCATATAAACATTTTACATCAAAACTATAAGACATTGTATATAATTTCTCAAAAGTTATTTTTTTAATATTAATAATAAATATTATGGGATATTCATTTAAAAAATGTTTCAAAAACTTTTAATTGATTAATTATAAATAATTTAAAATTAATTAATTTATAAAACAATTTATAAATAATATAAATATCCAAAAAATACCTTTTTATGATTTATAAAAAAACTTGAAACCATATAATTCAATTCATAAATAAAATTAAGTAAAAACTATATCTATACATATCATATTTTATAACACACATTATGTCATAACATATAGCTTTCTTTGACTGTTTATCATTTTTAATGATATATAATCTTAGTTGTGACATAAATGTTCAGTTCTTGAGTGTCATGTTTTATTATATGGCATATATCGCATTGATGATTCAAGGATTTATTTTTAGAACACTGGTCAATGATATCGGCCTACATGATATCTCCTATCATATGTTATAATAAAATGAAAAATGAATGAATTTCATTGTTTCACCACCTATGATATCTAATATCATATGGAATAACCATATAACGTCTTCTTATATCTCATATCATATAGATAACTACAGTACAAATTTAATTTTGTATTTTATAGAAGACAATATAACGTCCTTTTGATATAGAATTTCATCATCATCAAACGTGATTTTTAGAATAAAAAAACATAGAATGGATATGTTGTCACTAATAATAATCTAAGGATTGATAAACACTTGGTCATCATAGTGTAAACAATACTAAACTCAGATCCCAAAATCTACCATAGTTGATAAATGAAACCATATGCATATATATAATAATAAAATGGGTAAAATTTCCCTATATAAATTTGTCGCAAATATATTTGATCAATATTCATGATAAATATCCCTAAGAGGTTTTTAAGGACTCCCTCCTTCATGGTGTGTCAATAGGTTGTACATAATCACTTGATACTCCAGTGGGAACATCCACACATCCACGGTATGCTAGTACCTCACTAGTAAAATTATGAAGAATGACGAGAGATTCTAAGAGAAGAGAGATTTATCCAAGTATTGAGAAATCTCCCATACCCATACTCATGGGTACTTTATCATTTTATAATCCTCAGTAATCCACCATGTATTTACTCCTTACATTATATAATGTAAGAGTAAATTTTTTGAAAAATTATGTATTCATTGTAGGAATAAATTCAAATGATCCTCCCTAATGTTTCATCTTATAAAAAATTTATTAATGATAACTAGTAAAAGTGATTAAAGTGTTTAACAATTAAAAATTATCCTACCTTAAATGATTTTTTCATTACAATCAATGCAATAAGATATAACCATATTGTATAAAATGGTAGTCTACAGAAATTACAGTGATATTCCAAATCATTTAATTAGTATATCTCTATATTATAATAAATTATATGCACATGCATGGAATATTACATTGGATATTTCCACATACAATTTTTTATTCAAATGACCCTTCTGTTTCCTCTGTTTTCTGAATTACAATACACTTTACTTAGTTTTTTGGATGAATTAAAGATTTTCTTAAATTTTTGTTTATGCATTCTTGACTAATAATATTCCTAAGTTCTAGTAAACGAAATACATCCATATAACTAGAAAAATTAGTGAATATGTGTTGAATTATATGATAGGATATTGAATGATTCTTCAGAACATAGAGCAAATTTCATTGATAAATGATGTACCTTTCGATGTTTTTACAAATGAACCCAAAGATATCAAAATATAACCATTCATGTTTGTCATAATGGAGGCTATAAATTAAACTAGGGACTTCAAGAAAAAGATTAAATTACACAATTTCTATAAATTTAATTATAAGTTAAGTTATACAAAAACTCATTTCCTTCAAATGATTTAGTTTGTAATTTTTTTATATGTGTTCTTAGAGATACCATAGTGAGGGATTTAATTTTAAATATCTAATATTTCCTATTATAAGTGTTTAATATATGATCTTTGGGGTCAAATAAATTTTGATAAGGCATCTATTGTCATCGATCATTCCAATCGATTAGGCTATGAGGCTAGAAGTCTACATATTTTGATCATGATTGTGAAAAACTAAATGGTGCTTGCACTTCTTTCTTATTGATTATATAAAAGAGGTTCTTGATGGTAAGGCTACCTATTTTCAATTTTTTTCTAAATAATTTCCTTATGTGTATATTTTATTCCAACTATCTTATTTGAGTAGTTTCCAATGTATATAACTTTTATATCTTGGATCTAGTCTGCTGATCAGCCTACTACATTGGTTTAAAATCAAATACCACCCTAATTGTAAATTTTTGGTAATAATATCCTTAATTAGAATTCATATTTTCATATTATTCTCAATGAATTTATTTTACATTACTATTTTATTATTCACTTGTATTTTTATTATTTAATAAGTGTTTATCTTTCAATAGTACCATTTTACACTGTACATTGTTTTTATCAGTTTACTTTATCTATTGGTAGTTTTATTTTCATTTTATATAGACTATTATAGAATTATTTTACTTAAAAATCTAATTTTATTAAAAATTGTATCCTCTAATAAATTTATAATTTTGAGAGGGAGAATAATTGTAGGTCTATTTTTTACTACAATTCACCCATGTTTTCATTTTCATTTCTTTTATATCTAGAACATAATTTGGTATTAGAGTTATTCTCATCATTTTTTCTGGTATATTTTGTATAAAATCCATTCTCTTTATTTTTTTATGATATGTTAGGTATTATAGGAAGACTTTGGATATATTAACAAGACTCTAAATTTAAGTTAGTTTCTACTTTTATATTTTTTTTTGAAATTTATAAATTTAATTTCCTTAACGTGTCAAATAGGAAATAGTTTTTTTTATATGTGATGGACTTACAATTGAAACCATTGAGAATATGAATCCATGTCAATAACCAATAATTGATGGTGAAAACTATGAATATTATAATAATGGTATGAAAAAATATTAATACTGGTGTGGACCATTTTTTATAATGACTATAAATCACAAAATTCCATTGAAGGAAATTTATGCATTTACACAAGATGGGAAACTCAAATATTAGGCTAATTGTAATGTTTGGAATAATTTTATAAAATTAATAGCTAAAAACATCTACATTTATATTTCATCATATGATATGGATAGCAAAATTTATAAAAAGTAAGAAATTACTCACTTTGGACATCTAATGTCACCGATACTCAATTTTTTAGGCTTCATTAAATCTATCAAGCCTTTTATTTTATACTTGGTGAATCAATGGAAAAAATTAATCTATGTTTTCTGAAAAATTTTAAAAGTATATAAAGGATATTACAGATTTAAATCATATAGAAATGTTTATTGAAATTATTCCAAAGGAATGGTAATAAAAGCATATAATGATATATGGCCCTAATTTTTTGATGACCTTAGTGGAATTATCATATGGTATAAGAATCTACTAAAGTGGGGTGTTGAGAATGGAAAAAGAGGAATTAGATTACATTAATTTTAACTTCTAATTCCTTAATTTTTATTGATCAAATGTTAAACATTAATACTAAGAAGAATAAATATAAACATCATTTGGTTGTTATAAAATAGGAAGATAGGGAAGGTGAACTTGCTAAAATTTCAAGATATATTAATAAGATTATCCAAATAATAATGTCTAGTATTATTATCAAAAATTAATAAAATTAAAATCTGATAAGATGGAATCTTCTTATAATATATGTTATGAGTGAAAAAACAAGTAATAACAGACCTGATTGTCCTAATATGAATAAAAATAATAATATTGGGAAATATTTAAAAGGAAAGAGATTAAATATTTTATAGCGATAAATGATATGTGGAGGACCAGTGAGGATTCATCATCTGAAATCAGTACTAATTATGAAAGTGATGATAGTTTGTGGAACATACATTTTTATAAAAAGGCTTTTTATAATTATATGTACTCTATACAGAAGGTAAATCCTTACTCACTTTTATAATTATATCTTAATGAATTTTTTTTTACATCAGATGATAACTATAGTAAAAAATCATCAAAAGATGATGATGATACCCCATCATTTTAAGAAATGATTACATATGTGACTATTAAATATAATAAAAACAAAAAGTTAATAAAAGACCTTGGTTTGGATAAGGTAGATTTTACTATATCTAATGATAGATTTTCTAAACATACTTCTGAGATTTCTAAGACGAATTCAAGGTTAGATTGTAAATCAAAATTTGATTCTAATAATGAAGATAAAAAATTAGTTATCAAACTAAAATACGAAGTTAGTAGTCTAAATAAGATTCTATCAAATTTTACTATTGGTGGGTAGAAATTTGATAATCTCTTAATACAAATGACACCTAATCATACATCTTCCAAAATAGGTTTTACTTTTTCAAAGTGATGCTTCAGATCAAAATTGTTTTGTTACAATAAATATACATTTCTTTACTAAATGGTATAGAGGAAATAATTGGAGAAATATTATTCGTTGAACAAATTTCAATTCTTTAAAACTCAAAGGGTGTATATTTCTAGATAACTAGTAGTTGTTCAAAGTCTTTGGGTTTGATAGATATCGTTTCCAAAGTTTCATTTTTTTAACATGATTAGACCCAATAAAGATTTGGTACTAAACTCTTAGAGTCAATTGATTTTAGGAATAGAAGCTGGGTAAAAATATTCAAAACACTTGGTACATGGAAATTAGTTGTTCTCGACATATGATTAGAGACAATCCCAATTTTCAAAACTTATAGAGAGTTAAGGGAGGCCGAGTCACTTTTAAAGACAATTTTCAAGGTTATATTTTCTGTATAATTGATATTTATTTTCTTTGTAAGACTTTAATTTTTAATTTAATTTATGTTTTTGGATATAACAAAACCTTATTAACATAATCAAATTATAAGATCAAGGTTACTCTTTGAACTTTGGGAATGATAAATATACCATAAAAAGTTCAAAATGTGTCCATGTTTTGTCTAATAATAGGGATTAAAATGTTCAAACTATTAACATAGAATACCTTAGTTATTATAACATACCTTGTATTAGTGTGGTTGATTATTCTTCATGTATTTGGAATTGAAGGTTATGGAAATACAGTTCTAGAACCTTAGCATGGATTTCTAGGAAAAGGACTAGTGAAAGAACATCTGGAACTTACATTTAACTCTATCATAGACTTTAACCCTTTCTAATATGTTAATAAACACAAGTTGAGTTTTAAACCAACTGGTGAGGTCTCAAATTTTATATCCTTACAGTTATTTCACATATACCATTTTAGACATAAAAAAACTACGAGTATTAGAGAAAAAAACTATGTGTATGTCTTAGTTTATGATTACACTAGGTATAATTTGACCTATTTTCTAGAACTTAAATAAAAAAATATTTTTAATTTTAAAAGTTTCGTTTCTCATATTCAAAATTTTAAAAACCTAACTTTTTTACTATATGGAGTGATCATGGATAAATATTGTAAATTCCAAATTAAAACTTTTTATAATAACCATGGAATTACTAATAATTTCTTATCACCAAGAACTCCAAAACAATATGGTTTGGTTGAATGAATAAATAGAACTCTTTAGTAAATTACCTAGTCTATGTTTTGTGAATTTTTAGTAGATATGTATTTTTTGGGAAGAAGTTGTGATTTTTTCCTATTATATTAAAAATTGAGTTTCATTTATCCATTTTTAGGAAAGACCCCTTATGAAATATTTAATGGTTTAAAGCCTAAAATTTCATACTTAAAATTATTTGGATGAAAAATATTCATTTTAAATAATAAATATTATATTCATAAATTTAATATAAATAATAATTAAGTAATATCTATTGGAAACTCCATCACTAGTATGTATTAATGAGTTTTAAAAAAATGGACACAAATTTTTTAATAAATGGTAAATGTTATGCTTGATGAATATGGTCCTTATATGATGAAAAAGTTACAGGAAGTTACTTTCCAAAATTTTATTTTTTAAATGCTTCCATTTTTATTACTAAAAGTTAAAACTTAACCATAAGAAATTAACATAATAGAATAAAGACTATTAGAATCTAGATAAATGTAATTTATTCCTTAAATGGATGAGGAACAACATTCCCATTTACCTAGGAATGAAATAAACTTAATTAATCATCCTAGTGATAATATCATTGGTGATGTATATCAATCTATTAAAACTCCAAGTTTCATAAAAAATGAATGTGATGATATTTTATTCTTATAAAAATTTGAACCTAAAATTGAAGATGAATCCTTGGGTGACAAAGGTGGGATAGTTTCTATATAAGAAATGATTAATAAGTTTTAATGCAATAAGGTTTGGACCATGGTTGAATTACCTAGAGATATTTCAATTATAGGATTCAGGTTGGTATTCTAAAATATGAGTGATCAAAATGGTATTATCATTCGGAATAAGGAAAGACTATTTTCTAAGGGTTATATCCAATAAGAGGACCTAGATTATAGAGGAACGTTTTCTCTAGTATCTAGGATTGATTTCATACATATAATACTAGATTTTTCATCTAACCTTAACTTTACTCTATTTTAAATGGATGTAAATAATTCATTCATTAATGGAGATGTTCACAATGAAATTTATATAGATCAAAGTCTTAGTTTTTGTTATATTTATTTTCAAAAACATGTATTTAGACTTACTAAGGTTCTCTACAGACTTAAATAAGCTCTAAAATCCTGGAATGGCCAATTATCCATATTTTTTACTTCAATAATTTTTGTTAAAGGAATGATAGTCACGAATCTATTTATCAAGAATGTTTTTAAATGCACTATAATTGTAAAAATATATATCAATGACATAATTTTTTATTCAACCTAAAGAACTTACAATTTTTTTTTTAAACTTATGATAAGTTAATTTGAGATGATTATGATGGGTGAACATAAATACTTTCTTGGATTACAAATAATGTATAGACTATGAAGAATGGTCTCAAATCATCATAATTATATAATAAGTTTAATTAAATGTTATGGTTTTGATAATTTCTTATGTATTAGTACTTTGGTTTGTAACTTTTTTAAAATTTATCTTCGTGAATTTCAGTAATTGGTTGATCAATATTTATTTATAAGGATAATCAAAATTTTACTCTATTTGATAGCTAGTTTAAATAAATTATGTACTTTTTATTCTATTGTGTGATTTTTTCTTGTTATCTAATGGAATTAAATCTTAAGGTAGTCAAGCTTCTCTTCTGTTTCCTTAAAGTTTCATCAAACTTTAAACATTTTTATTCCTCTAGAATTGAGTTTATTCTTAAGAGTTATTATGATGTTGACTTTTTTGGTTGCAGAATGGACTATAATATCACTTCTGAAACATTTAATTTTTTTAAAGACTTATTTTTATTGTCCATAAAGAAACAACATTCAGTTTCAATTTCAATTACTAAAATATGTGTCCGCTAGAATTTATTGTGATCAATCATTGTGGATACATCACATACTCATGGATTTTGGTATGATTTTTACTCAGAATTCAGTTATTTGTGATATAATCGCCACTATTTTCTTATCTAGAATCCCAACACATCCTTCATGATTCATACAAAAAGATATAATAAATCACTTCCTTCAGTACCAAAATCAAAAAAGTGATATTATTCTCATGTTTATCGAAACAGATAATTAGTTTACTGACATTTTTAATAAACCCTTAAATTATCATAACTTTTAATATATTAAACAAAAATTATGTATTATAAATGAAAAGTGGTCATATGTTCTAATTATTATTTCATTATATCATGAAATTGAAAAAAATTGAGAAATGGGAATTGAATTATTTTTTTGAACTATGAAAAAAAATTATTTGGGTACTTCATATTATCTGGGAGTTCACTAAACAAAATTTTTCAGATATACAATAAAGAAATATCATAACTATGCCTATAATAATTTACTCCTTATTTTTCAACATAATTAAAACAAACTCTTGAGTGGTATAATTTTTACCACATTTTTTATTCTTGTGTAAACACCCACTTGTTTATTTTTAATTCTTTATCTATGTAAGGATTTTTAATTTCAATTAAATATCTTATGTATGGAAATATTATGAAAATATATATTACACATTCATTATAATATTATTATATAAGAAATATTATGCTCCAATTATATATAATTTACTCTTATTTTTAATAATTTAATATTATTTTTATGAATTAACACTTATGATTTATGAATTTAATTTTATGTTTGTTAATGTTACTCTTACGATTTCTCACCTTGTGAAAATTATATACATATTTGATTAACCATTGATAATGGGAGAGTTTTTTATTTATCATTATACAATATTAAATTATTTATTTCTAAAAAAGATAATCAAATTCATTTATTAAATTCTCTATAATCATATTTTTATGAATAATATTTTTCGTATTCATTAGAAAATAGCTTCTGAAAGATTTACTATTTTTATTCTTATCATCTGTTGATTATCATAACTAAACCTATTTTTATTTTTCCACTAATCTTGAAGGTATAAATATAAATTATGAGAATAATAAAGATTTATTCTTATAAATTTCTTACACAACTCAACATGGGGTAATATTTAGGGAAATTATGATTTTTTTTTATTTTTTAACTACTTCACTTATTCTCTGAATATTTCTCTATGACTCTTATTTGTTTTGGTTATTCTTAAAATCATAATTGTAATACCCAAATAATTTATTATATATATGTATATTTAAATAAATTCAATCTCTTCTATAGCTTATGATACATGCAACCCTAAGTCTAAAAGAATCGTAAAATAGTATACAGTTATAACATTACCATTAAATTAGAAGGTATTGATTGGGATACCTAAATTGTGAAAATTATATTTTTTAAACATGTATAAATAAATTTATTTTTTATCAATTTATTATAAATAAAAATAAGAATCATTTTAAAGAAAAATAATTTTTCTCTAAAAACGGTTTTGTTGCTTTTTGCGCACTTCTGTTAAAATTAATTTTTCCAACTTTTACAAAATTTATTTGAAAAAATAAAATTAATTTTTTAAATAATATTTTCAAAATTATCTTAGAGATATTTTTTATAATTTTAGGGGGTTCCCTTTAATATTCACCACTTAGTTATTTTGTTTGGTGTATATAATTCCCTTTTGATATGTTATATCATGAATCTATTTATCTTCATGGTATTTAAAATTTTATTTGAATTAATTTCTTTCATGGGGATTATGATTCAAAATCTACCAAAGTGGTAAGGGTTTATATCATAATCTCATAATTATGTTAAGATTTTTTATGTTTAAGTACCCTTTAGGGGAATAGTTTGATATTTCTATCTAAAACCACAATCTATTTTTATTCTCTTATGGTTATTCATGAACTTTTCAATTAATATTACCATTTCATCCTATTTGGTCAATAAAATTATTTTGAAATTGATTTTAATAAAATATAACATTATTTCTCTCTTTGGTAAAAAAACCTTTTTTCTTCTATATCTATTTTTTTTAAAATTGAGTAAAATTTTTAAATTATAAAAATGATTTATTAAAGAAATTTTTACTCAATTTTTTATTTTTAAAAAATGTTTTTAAAGGAATCTTCTGTTAATTTTCCAAATGAGGTGCTTTTAACCATTTTACAACAATGTGAAAATAATGTTTTATTTCTTATATGACATGTACGAAATTACCCATTTTCAGAACCCCCCAATGTTTTTAAGCTTCCATTACAAGTTTACATGGTTATTTTTAAAACAAATTATTTTTCCTATTATTCAAGAAATTATTATATTTTTAAAGTGATTTTCTAAGTGAAAAGACTATTTTTCTAAAGAATGTTTTTAATGGAATTTTTAGGGTATTTATATTAATAAATGAAAAAAAACCTCTTTTTACCTTATGCTATAATAGGAATATGTTATAATGATACAATAATTATTATTTATTCAGATGGTTTATGATCATTTTTACCTGGATGAACTATTTTTTTAGCATTCACCGTGGTGATTTGGATGGTTTATGATTGTGTTTAATTATTGTGTAAAGTATTAACATTTTTATACTAGAATTACAAAATAAATATTCATGTTGATTATGGTTTTTGATTTGATAAATTATTAACATTTTGTATAATATTTTTTCAATCTTAATTTTTACATTGATTATGTTTCTCACCTTTCATATGAGGAATTCATTGTAATTAGTAAGTGATGGTCCAGGGTTGTTATATCCCCTTAATACATCGATAAGTCTCATGAGAAAAACTAGATTGTGTTTTTGGATGAGGCTTTTCCCATTTATATAGGATTTATTGAAAAGAGACCTATATAATATGGTTAAGATATCTAGAATTATACATTCCCTCATTATGAGGTTAGTTGTTGATGTCTATGTGATTATTCGATTAGTTAGAATATCTAGGGATAAGTTTAAAGCTTATGTGACTATTTATATGAAATTATTTTAATAACTAGTTATTACTTACTTATTATTATTAATTTTTAAGTTATTTATTACATGTCATGTTTTTTAGTTATTTACCTTTCCATATTTATTGTGCCTTATTTGTTCATGAAATCTTCTATTGTACACATACCCTTAATGATCATTAGAACTCATCCATTTATTATGTCTCATTTCCCTAGGATTCCAGGAAGTTTATTATGATAGATATATAGTGATACGATAAAGGTAATAATGTTTTTCTTAAATAAAATTCTATATTTTATTTCAGGTTTTCAATAGTAATGTGAATTTAAAGAATATATCTAGTTTACTAACACTACTTAACTATTTGGTTCTTTGATATTTGATCGCTTGTATCTTTCACAAATGTAATTAGGTAACTATTGAGTCTTTACTACCGTATTTGCGGTCTTTATTGTTGTTATCATATCATGTTTAGTAGTAACCTTGGGAATAATATTTAGGAAATAATAGATTCGATAACATAACCATATGACTTACTTTGTGGATAAGTCAAAGTATAGGATAATATCATAATGTTTTGGTAAGGTATATATTATATCGATTTATTAGAAATAAATCCTTTTCCAGATACTAATTGGATGTTTCTATATCATAGTTCTACCTGGGGGTAATAACTCTGAAAAGGTAACATTGGGATTTGACTCGGTCGTAACCCATTGCACGACATTGAGCCATATTGCACAGATGGTTTAACATTCCTGGGGAATATTCTTGGGTTAATTAATATTTTCTTTAAAAAACTTTAATAATGATTTGAACATATTTTTATGAAAAAATAATTTTACCAAAGTTACCATGATTATTATTTTGAGATTAGCTATGCATAAATTTTTCAATTTATGTTAAGTGTGTCAATAGTTTTGAAATTATACATTATGATTCATAATGTTATAATCTAATCAAGTGTATTTCATTATTTAGAAATGACACATATTTGAAGGAATGGAATCTATATCAATGCACATAATCCATATAAGTATTTCCCTCCTAGGAAAAGATAAGGAAGATGAAGCTAGAGATACAGCTGGAGATGGTAAAATTATAACTATATTGGTGTAGTTGAATTTTTTGGTTTCTAATAACCATTCTTGATTGGATTTTCCTACTGATAAAAAATGTTTTGTAATAATATTATACTACTTCATGCATCAATAACCTCCAACGGTTAATGGGTCTGCAATCCATTTTTAGTTGATCAATGGATAAGTTCCTTAGAGAATTTATTTCATCATTTGGGAAGTAATGAAAGGGTGAAGGTTATCATGGTAGTTAATTTTCTCTTAGGGGATGCAGATTAATAGTGGTAATCGATTCAAAACACTAAGGAGAAAGAAAAAATAGTAAACATGGAGAGACAATTCTTGAGTTTGAGACAAAGTTAAGAGGAAAATTTTGCTATGTAAGAAGATAATTTTATAAGGTTATCAAGGTATGTTGTAGACTACATAGTTAATTCAAAGAGAAAGATTAACCATTTATTTTATGGGATTAATCCAATCTATATAAGGGTACTAGTCTCCAAAACGTTATCATCATATGGGGATATAAAATCTTGTGAAAGCATGATAGATAAATATTTCACCAAGCCTTATAATTTTGAAGGAAATTAATATAATAAAATTTAGGATGATCACTCTAGAAAACAAAATATTGAAAAGGGAAGAAGGTAAGAGTGGAATATACATATTGTAATAAATGCTGAAATAAACACTATGGAATAAGTTTTAATGGAATGATAGTTTGGTATAGTTGTGGATAAAAACACCACTATTCTCATGATTACAAGGTAAATAAATAATCTTTCAATGTATGATGCTTCAAATATAATGAGAAGGGACACTATGAAAATTATTGTCTCATGCATCAAGGGATTTTTCCCTAGAGAAGGCCAAGGGAGAAAGGCCATTTTTATGTGATCGTAACAATTGAAGTTGAAATTCATAATATTTGGTGGAAGGTAATTTACTTATATATTAAAATTTAGCTAATTATTTATTTGATTCTAGGTCTTCACACTCTTTTATATCATCCAATTTTTCAAGGAAAATTAAATATTTCCCTAGCACCATAATAAGGGAGTAATCAGTCAAGAATCCTAGTGCAAGTCTCACCACTAGAATAATGTTCCAATTAGTTCCTATTATGACATATAAATGTTCCCTATTTTCTAAATTCAATATTATACCTATGGTTTATTTTAATATAATCCTTGGAAGGGACTAAATTTAAAAATATGGTGAAACAAATTGTTGTATATAGAAAGAAATCTCGATTCCTGATAAAGATATAGAATTTATTATCTTTACATGGTAAGATTCATCACCTAAGTCATCTCTAGATCCACCCCTATTAGCTATTATAAATAATATCCTTATATAAGTAGAGTAGAAACAATCTATAGATGAAAAATATAATCTTAAAAATTAGTATGTACCTATTGTGTAGTAATACATTGATGTATTTCTTGAGGAATTTCATAGAAATTCACCAATAAATGAATTTGAGTTTTCTACTGATTTAATCCCAAATGAGAGACCTATATCAAAACATAATATAGAATATCACTATGGAACTAGTGGATTTGAAGAAAAAAATAGAGGAGTTATGTCGTAATGGATTTATACACCCTAGTGTTTCAACTTGGGGAGCCCTAGTTCATTTAATTTAGAATAAATATGGATCAATGATTTTGTGTACTTATTATAGGGAAATCAATGATATTATGATAAATAATAAGTATCATATACCTCCCATTGATGACTTACTCAATCAACTTCATGGAGCCCAATATTTTTCAAAAATTTACCTTCTCTCTGGGTATCATCAATTTCAATTAAATAATGAAGACATTCCAAAGACCACATTTTGTATGAGTTATCCACATTATGTGTTCATAATAATACCATTTGGATTGACTAAATCACCATCTTCCTTCATGGATCTAATGAATAGGGTATTCAGGGAATATCTTTATGATTTTTTTGTTGTATTTATTGATGATATCTTGTTGTACTATAAGATATATGGTGACCATGAGAATCACTTAAGGGTCATTTTTGATACTCTTAGAAGATAATATTTATATGGTAAATTTATAAAGTGTTAATTTTGACTTTATAATTTTTCTTTTCTTGGACATGTTGTCTACAAGTATGAAATCTTAGTTGATACTATGAAGTAAAAGGTAGTCTAGGAATGTCTTGCACCAATGAACATAACTGATGTATGTACTTCCCTTAGTTTGGAAGGTTAAAATCATTGATTTGTTTAAAAAAATTACCAATTGTCTAACCCATTAACCAAGATTACAAGAAAAGGGGATAAGTTCATATAGAAAATGGAATGTGAATAATGTTTTGAAGAATTGAAGAGGATATTGATGAATGAACTGATTTTGACTCTACCATTAGGAAAGTATGGGTTTCTAATATATATTGATTCATCAAATGAGGAACTTTATTATGTTCTCATATAGAATGATAAATTTATTACCTTTGTATCAAGAAAGTTAAAAATTCAGGAACAAAACTATCCAACCCATGATCTTGAGTTGTCTTTTGTAATCTTTTCTTAGAAGATATGAATAAATTATATATATAGTGAAAAGTTTGAGATATATACAGATCGTAAGAGTTTTAAATACATATTTTCATAGAAATAATTCAACATGAGTCAAATCAGATGGCTTGAGATACTCAAGGACTATGATTTCTCAATACACTACCACCCGGTGAATGAAAATAAGATAGAAGATTTATTGAGATGGAAAGATCGTGGTTTCTTAACCAAAATGGGGATTAATAAGGATCTTATGTTCATATATTTAGTAAATATGGATCTAATAATTATAAAGGATGGGGATAAATCACTCCTTTTTCAAATGATTTCCAAACCATATTTATTGGAAAAGATAAAAAGTTCTCAACCAAATTATTGGAATTTTCAAAATAAAATTAATCCTTTGAAAGACTTCATTTGTGGATATGGTGTTCTAAAATTTTTAAAGAGACTATGTTTCCAACATATACCTGATCTAGAGAGTTAATTTTTGGATGATTATTGCAGGTTGAATTTCTCTATACACTCTAATAGCATTAATATGTATAGAGATTTCAAGAAACATTTTTGGTGGGATAATACGAAGCGGTAAATTACTAATTATGTTTCATGATGTTTGTTTTTCCAATAAGTTAAGTCTTAAAGAAAATATCCTAGTGTATAAATTAAACCACTTCATATTAATATGTGAAAATGAGATGGTATTACTATGTAATATTTCACTGTATTACCAAACACTCCTAGAAAGAATGATATAATGTGGGTTATTATTAAATTCATCAAAAAAATCTACATAATTCTTCAATATAAGGGAATATTTACCTAATGAGTTCCTTGAATGTATATATATTAATTAAGTTGTAGTAATTCATTTTAAACCTCTATAAGTTGTTTCTTATTGTGATCTATGATTTACATCAAAATTCTAGAAGATTCTTTATAAGGATCTTGATATTGAGCTTCGTTTAAGCACCTCTTATCACCAGAATACTGATGGATAATCTAAAAGGAATATTAAAATGTTAGATGACATATTGAGGTTATTATATCTTAAATTTAAAGGTGTGTGGGATAATTATTTACCTTTTATATATTTCTACTATAATAATATCTTTTATTCATGTATTCATATGGTACCGTAGGAAGTATTATATGGAAAGAGATTTCATACTCCAACTTGATGGGATGAATTTGGGGAAAGGAAGATTGTAGACCAATAACTTGTGGAGGAGATAATGTAAAAGGTAAATACTATTAAAATCCATATCAAAGTATCTCAAAGTAGAAAAAAGAGTTATTCCAATAACCAGAAGAAATATTCTAAATTTCAAGTTGGAGATCATGTTTTCTTGAAAGTATCTCCATGGAAGGGTGTTATAAGGTTCGGTAAGAAAAGTAAATTGAGCCCCAAGTACATATAATCTTTTGAAATTTTGGAAAGTATTAGAGTTGTAACTTACCATTTTTCAATTCCACAAAGTCTCTCTAAAGTACATGACTTGTCTCGTATATATATATATATATATATATATATATATATATATTAGATGCTTGGGAGTAAAATTACATTCAAAAACACACACACCACACACACAGGTTGGAAAGGTAGGTCATAGCCCCCCTAAAAGGATAACCCAATTATCAAACCTTACTTATTTATAACTTAGTCCATATTCCTAGTGGGCATGAAGCCTATAACATGGCATGAAATCCCAGTGTAGTGTTATGCCTACATCATCCTTCATGTGTCACCAAGTTTGCGTTGTGTCTGCATCAACACCGGCATAGTACTATAACAGTACAAGTTCCCAAAAAAGATTAAACCCAAGACCCCCTGGATTCCAAGTAGTATCCTTTACCACTTATGTATAATATAATCAGAAAAATGTGGGTATGGGTTATGCTCGACTCCTGGTGGAGGGCCCCGACCAAGCCCATAGTGCGCCGCACATTCCCCATGTATGCAATGGATTTTAATTTCCCAAGCCTAATTCATGTGATCACCTATGAATAGATAGAATTGGAACCAAATATGACTTACTTTAAAGAGACTCTCTATATTTTGGACACTATAGAACAAGTTTTTAGGAATTAGATGACTCGTCAAGAAAGGGTATTTTAGATAAATCATAAGATAGAAGAGGTGATGTGGGAACCTAAAGAAATTATGATGAAGATATATCTAAATATATACATGATGTAACATTCTAGAAATATTTAGGATTGAATTTTTGTAAGAGGTAATAATGTAACACCCCAAGAAATTATTATATTTATTTCCTTTTAAATAAATTCAAACTCTTTGATACATTGTAGTACACACATCCATGGGTCTAAAAGAACAGTAAAATAGTACATCATTATAAACTAGCTATTATATGTTTTACACATGTATAAATAAATTTATCTTTTATTAATTGTTTATAAATAAAAATAAGAATTATTTTATAGAAAAAATGTCTTTTTAAAAAACTATATATTTTCTAAAAAATGGTTTTATCATGATTTGCACACTTATGTTAAAATTAATTTTAGAAAATTTATTTTAAAATTTTAAATTTATTTTTTAAATTAAAATTTCAAAATTATCTTAGATTTATATTTTGATAATTTTATGAAAAGATTGTTTTTTCGATGAATAGTAAAAAATACTAATTTTTGTTGAAAATCGCCTTTTCATATAAAGAATTTTAAAAGTTACATTTTGTTTAAAAATATTTTAAAATATATATTTCAAAAATATTATAATTAATCAAATTTAGGTCATTTTAATTAATTTAATATTTCTTTTTTGATATAAAAACTTTTTATACATAAGAAAACTCTTTTTTTGGTAAACTGATTTCCCATCACAACTAGAGGTTTAATTTTAAATTAAATTTAGAAAAATATATGGATTTAATTTGGAGAAAAGGATTAAATATTTTTAATCATAATGATTAATATTATGTAATATGTTAAACTTAATATTTTTCATCATCAATAGTAAAAACTGTAAAAATTAATTACCATGATTAAGGTTAAAACATATTTATTAAGGGAATAAACTAAATAGATAAGGGTTTATATGACCTAAAAATTTGTCTAATTACTATTTTTGGCCATATTTCTATAGTATATCATCTAATAATAGATAATGATCTATTTTTACCCTTTTTTTAATGTAAGAAATGTGGGTACAATTAATTCATTTCAAATATTTCAAGTGTGTCCTTCCCCCAACTTATAAAAGGGAACCCCCTCTTCTCTCCGATTCAAACTTCCAAATCCATTTGGATAAAAAAATACCTACCCAAATAACATCCTTAAATTAATCCCCATGATTTAGAGTCTTTTTTTATCATAAAACCATTCTAGGAAGGATTTAGGTATAAACCTAAAGAGGTTGTCTGAAGAAGAGGTATAGTTCTTAACAATGAATTTTCATTTTAATTATTTTTATAACTCATTAAAAATAATATTTAAATATGATAAAATAGTAAAACCATTATCCAAAATATACTGATATTTTATTTTTTAAAATTTTAATAACCTATGTTTATATCCTCTTCTATCAAATGGGAAACAAAACTATTGATCGTGTATACGGAGGACTACCACCTCGTGAACTAATATAGTTCGTTTTCCATCACCAGCTCTCATAGGTGGATATAATGATGGATTATATATATGTATATTATTTATTAAATAATTACACTTCATTAATTATAATATCACATATACCTTCTTACCTTCCAATCTGTTGGAAAATGATAATGTCTCTCCTAAGTACGTGTAGACTACCACCTCCATGAAGCGATGCGATTAATTCTTCATTTTACTTTTACATTGATGGTAATAATTATTGATATAATTAATTTATATTATATATATAATATAATAATTATTCTATAAATGGTGAAATTTTACTTACCTATCTTTCATTCCATCCATTAAAAATGAAAACAATATTCTCGTGTACGTACGGTATACCATATCCATGAATGTCATAACTCATTTATCTATCTATAAATTATATTGACTATTATAAAGAATTATATAACTAATATATATTATATTTATATCAATGTTAAAATTATATATATTATGTAACCATGATCAAAGTATAAGGACCAAATTTACCAAACCAAACATACATTAAAAATGAAGCAGTTATCACCTGGAATAGTGTTTTTAATAAAGAATCGTTAATAAATAGGTGATAAAAAAGTTATAAGAAAATAATATATGGAATTATGTATATTATTATGGTTATATAATATATTTATAATAAATATATATTTATTATATTGTAGGTTTGAGCATATACTAAGGAAATCAAACTTGAGGTAAGGGTTTCTCCTCTCACCATTACTTCCATGAAACATATATCATATTCACCAAATATTTATTTTTTGCGGGGTATACACTGACTATTTGATATTTTATATCATGAATAACTTTATCCTCATGTTATTTAAATTTTTATTTGATTTTATTTTTCTCATGGTTCAAACTATTAAAAACTTACCAAAGAGGTAAGAGTTTTTTCAAAATTCCAACATTATTCTGGATTGTCTATGTTTAGTCTACCTTGGGAGAATAGTTTTTTATTTATTTATTAAACTGAATATATTTTATTCTCCTCTATTTATTCATTAACTTTTCAAGTAATAGTACCATTTCCTTCTCTTTGGTACTTAAAATGATTGAGAATTTTCTTTTAAGAAAATGTGACTTTATTTCTCTCTTTGGCTGAAAAACCTTTCTCTTCCATATCCCTATTTTCTAAAAATGTTTTCAAGAATGTTTTTAAAATTATAAAAATTATTTATTGAAGAAATTTTTAACCATGTTTTACTTTTTAAAAAAATATTTTAAAGGAATCTTCTTTTCATTTTCCAAGTGAGATACTTTTAACCTTTTTACAATAGTGTGAAAAGAATATATTTTTTACTTATACGGCGTGTATGGAATTTCACACCATCATGCCCACTCATTTTTTTTTAAGATTACATTACAATTTTATAGGGTTATTTTTAAAATAAAATATATTTCCTAAAATTTGGGAAATTTTTTGTATTTGAAAGTGATTTTCATATTGAAAAGTATATTTTCCACAAAATGATTTTAATGGAATTTTTATGGTAGTTTTATTCATCAATGACAAAAACCCTCATTTTACCTTATGATACATTATGAATATATTATAAATATACCATACTTATTATTTATTCTAATGGTTTATTATTAGTATGACTGTGATGTACATTTTGATACCATTCACCATAGTACTCTGGATGGATTATGATTATGTTTACTGATTAAAGAAAATATTAATATTAATATACTATTTTTCCAATATAAATGTTTATATTGATTAAGTTTTTGATTGGGGGAATTATTAACATTTAGTATGTTAGCTTTTCAATATGAATGTTTATAATTATTATGTGATGCCCTTTCATATCAGGAATGAATTGGACTTATTAAGTGATAGATGGGACCCACTTTGCCCCTCAATGCATCGGTAGGTCTCATGAAGCAAACTAGCTTGGATATTTGGTTGAGACCTTACCCATTTATATAAGATGTCTTATAATGAGTCCTCTATCATATAGTTATGATTTTTGGCATTATAAATTCCATAATTATGATATTAATTATTAATTTTCATGTGATTATTTGATTAGTTAGAATATCCATAGATACGTTTCAAGCTTATGTGACTATATATATGGAATTATTTTTATCATCGGTTATTCATGCCATATTATTCTTTATTTTTAATTTATTGATTAAATAGAATTTTTTACAGTTATTTTCCTTGAAACATTTATTATTCTTTATTTGTTCATGATATCTTCTATTTTACACATACCCTTACTGGGCATTAGAGTTCACCCCTTAATTATGTTTCCTTTCCCCAAGATTCTAGTATATTCATTATGATTTATTTGTAGGTATATGGTAAAGGTAATAATGGTTTTATCAAATAAAATTGTATGTTTTGTTTCATGTTTTCAAATGTATTGTGAATTTCAAGTATTTATATAGTATTCCAAGTATACTAAACTATTTTTTCCTTTGTGATGTGATTTCTTATATCGTGCACCATGTAATAAAGTAACCACCAATTATGGGCTAATTGGTTTGGGGTCTTTACAAAAATAGGGTACAGATTTGAAAAATTAGATAGGGTTATAATTTTACCTTATGTTTTCATTCTTTGATTGGGGGATGGATTTGAGAAATTGGAGAAAATAAAATTTTAATAGTAATTTTTCCTTTATTTTATTTAGGTGGATAATTATTCAAAGGTTTATAGTTTTTATTAATGTGGATATTTTATACTAAGAACCCCATGTGTTACTTATAAATGATGTTATATATAATGAGAGATTCATTATATGATAAAGGGATATTTCTTTTCAAATTTCTATCAAAATATTCCTTAAATGGGTTTTCATTTGTTTCTTATTATTTTAAAAACATCGTAGATTGTTGATTAAAATTACACTACAACTTCCTTTGTTTTGAAAATCACGGTTCACTTTACTCAGTTTTTTGGAAGTCTTAACATTTTGATTTTATTTTTGTTTATGCATAAAAAAATTCTAATTCCCCTAAATTCTGATGAACTGAAGAGATCCATTGAATTAGTAGAACTTATTAAAGACATTTTGAACATTGTTATGGAATACTAAAATCTTCATAAAAAGATAAATATAATTAAAATTAGGGATTATTTCCCTTCTGATTTCATTTAAAATTTACCCAAAAAACTAGGAATATGAACATTGAAGTTTTTTTCAATGGAGGCTATAAATAAAATTGAAGAATTAATGGAAACCAAGAAATAAGAAAATTGCTGGAAAGATGATTACAAGTGAATTTTTTCAACATATCATTACCATTGAGTTCTATCATTTATAATATCTTTCTATGTACTCTTAAATTTAAAATTTTGAGAAATTTAATTATAAATCTCTAAGTTTTATTATTGTAATTTTTCATTGTCTGGTCTTCTTGATCTATGAGATTTCAATGAGGAATATCTTATTACTAATCATTTTGAATGAAGAGGCTATAAGGGTAAGATTTTATATCTTTTTAATGTGAGTTTGATAAATTCAGGAGTGATTTTACTTTCTATATATTGAGGAAATTTGAGGGGTTCTCAGTGTTAGGGATACCTTCAATCGATAGATCTGGTGAAGTAATTCCTAGTGAGGATGTTATTACTGCAAACTAGATTAGTTAAGGATTTTCCAATGTCTGGTTCCTAGATACCTTGGATCTTTTCTATCGATGCACCTTATATTTTGTTTTAAATATAATAATTCCCAAATTTAAAGTGTTTTGGTAATAATATCTTTTAAGGGTATTAATATTATCATATGATACTATGATAATTGTTATTATATTGTTGTATTATTTTCTGACTGTATTTCTATTATTGGTTATGTTTTTATCTTTAGATAGTACTATTTTACACTATGTACATTGTTTTTATCAGCATAGTTTATCTAATGATTATTTTATTCTTATTGTGCATGTATTTTTGCAGTACCCTTTTTCTTTGATAATCTTATTTAATCAAAAATTGTATTTTATGGCCAATTTATTGAGTATGTCAAAAATCATAAGATAGTTTTTTAATATAATTTACCCACCAATTTATTTTCCAATAAATTTAAATCTAGGACAAAAAAAAATATCCCTATATTATACCTTATGATGTAGGATAACATCTATCATATACATATCTAGATTTTGTTCATGTATCTATAATAAAAAACAAAGAATTTTAAACTCAAAAATGAGTTAATTATTGATAGGGAAAAACTTGGGTTACTGTTTCATACATGTTTATCAGTTTAATAATTAAATCAGTTGTAGTACAAATCTTATAGAAATTTAAATAAACATTTCATGTTAATTTCATCTATACACCCCCAAGTGTATTCCTATCATCATATCTAATTCACTTTTCTCCCACAAATATGGTTTGGCCATGGATGATAACATATTCTAATCTCTATGATAAAAATAATATTCAATCTTAATCTTCTAAGAACAAATATATCACCCATCAAACTTTTCAATCCTTTCCTTAACTTTTCCCAAGCTATATACCTAAGACTTATCACTCTAATATGTTCACAACATGGATCCACACATTATATTTCAATCATGGAACAAAGGTTGAATACCTTAAGAAACATAAAAATTGAGTATTCAAGTGAAAAATTACATAAATACATGGGGAAATATTATGTTACACTAAAAGAGAGAGGAGAGAGAAACTCACATGTTATAATTGATAAATATTATTTGTAACAAAGATAATAAGCTAAATTATTATAAACATCCTCATGGGGACTACCACTTTCTAGGTAAACCTCAAAACCTCTATGAAATCATTGATCAACATGTGGAATAAATATTACTAAAATATCCCTTCATCACTAGTTACTGATTCTATGAATTTCACTTACTTATTTATACTGTGGAAACGAGATCTCCACCTCCAAACTTCATCCATCCATTGATCTATTCTTCCTTCACCTCCCAACAACACTCTATTGTTGATCCCTTAATTACAATATTTCACTACCCATTATTACTTCATTAGCACTCAATGGAATCCACAGATACTCCACTAAATGGTGTTTAGGTTGAGAAACTATTTTCACACCTCAACAATAAGTTATTGTCATAGGATTATAAATTGTTCCAAAATATTTTAGAAGCCTCTATTTCTATGGTAAAGTTTCACAGATAATCTATAATCATCTAATAATCCATAGATAATATTTAAGTAAAATTAATCTATTAAACATGAATTTGGGATATTTGTTCCCCATGTATACATTGGAGAAAAGTAATAAGAAAAAAAAGAGAGACTCTATATAATATATTCTATAAAAAATGAAATGGTATAATTATTCCAACCTGATCCACCAAGACTCCTCCTGATCTAGAAATGAGATCAATAGTAACCCTTGAATCCCAAATTTGATGGGTTATGTATAACATCCTGTTATCATTTTTCAGGTATTCTTAAACCCCCCCTTTCGATTGATCTTTTGTTGGGTTTCATTTGGAGTTGTTTCAGGTGATGTTTTGAAAATTATAGAGATTTCTGGGCTGAAGCATGGTTTGAAAATGGCCTGTGCATGGTTTAGAAAATTGGTCCCTAGTGATATGTTTTGGATAGTGGGCTTCCCATGGTCTATTAACGGTTTTCCCTAACCATTCATATATTTTCAGGAAACTGTGAGGACGAGTTTTTCTATATCCTAAATTTTTATTAAAATTTTCCAATCCCCCTTTTTAGGTCTCGAACAGACCTCTTTCGACCCAAACACATTTCTCCCTTCCTTGGAGCTCCCAATATGGATTATTTTCTCCTCTAACCCATTCCAAAATAAATCCATAGCTAGGAGAATGTTGGTCAATCTCTTTTTTATTTGTTTCATACTCTCATTCTCTTCCTCCCGTGATCTCTATATTTATCCTTAGGGTTACATGGATCTTGGTATTTATTTTTGGATTTAATACCTTTTTTGGATATTAACCCTAGGTTTGATTCCTATTTGTGTGATCTTCATTCTTCGTGGAAAAATCCCAATTAGGGTATTGTGTTGTGAGATCCGTTGTTTTCGTCATGTGGTTCCATTATGATGCCCAATTTTTATTGAACCTAATGGATTTATCTAAATATTAATTAATTATATTTAATTTCAATTTTTTATATTTGAATCAAATGGATTTCAATCCTTTGGTTGGAAAAACACAATTCTGATGAATTGGGATTTTTTAGGAAAAATTGGGGTTTTTGCTTGGAATTGGAATTTGGTGGGATTAAAATTATTTAATTTAAATTTTCATTTTTATTGGAATTGAATCAATTATAATTTTGATTTTAATTGAAGAAAATTTTATTTGATGGAATGTTTGTGAAAAACCCTGATTCAAGTGAATTGGTGGTTTGCAATGAAAATGATGGAATTTTTTGATTTGGTTTCAAACCCCAGTTTTGTGAAAAATGGATTAAAATGTTTTGATGGAAACCATAGGGTCTCATCTTGGTGAAAAGGCATGTTTTTTTATTAAAACCCAATTTTGGTTTTTAAGGAGAAAATTTTCATGTTTTAAATGGCGAATGGGATAAATTGCATTTTCTGTTATCAATTGAATTTATCTTCATTGATTTTTTACTTTAGAACATGCAAGCCTTAGGTAGTTGGTGATTTATTTTGGCTGGAACATTATGATTCTACAATGTTCCAAAACATCATATCATCACATTCCATTCCTTAGGTGATGATGATGACATCCATTTTCCTTCAGCCAAAAGGGGAGTAAGTACATGATTTGTCATATTTATAGTGTTGGATCCCTATAACCAAGAACTATCATACATATTTGTCACATGACCATATTGATCGCTTATTTTAATTTTTGAATACGTATATATACCATTTTTATAAACTCTTTTACATGCCTTGAGAATTTATATAAACTGTTTATATAAAATGTTTTTTAATCCATTTGTGAGAATTGATGTTTATGAAAAGTATCCTTTGATTGAATGAAAAATTCTATATTTTGAAATGTTTCCATAATTTTACATTTATAGAATTATTTTCTAAAGGTATTTCCATCTTTTAAACTATATCACATTATTTTCTTAAAATATTTTTTGTTAGTGCCAAACTTGTTTGTTTTAAAATTGAAAGCACATTTCAGTTAAATTGATATTGGAATATGTCGTGGAATATTTGGGTGAAATCCTATTGAGATTTTTCTCACACTATACTTGTGATTTTGGGTGTTTTTAGATTATTTCCTTCTAGGTTTGAGTAAAGTTAAGGGATCACTTGGAGGTGGATCCTCCTACTAAACTTTGGTCTTGGTGAGTTGTGTCCTTATGGACTTTCAGATTTTTTCCCCCATTTTTTACTTGGGTTATAGTGTTTTGGCAGTTGTGCCTATTTAACTTCTGGTATTTTACTCCTAGTGGAGTTTTCCTTTGTTATGAATTTTGTATTATTTTATTTTATGTTGGTATTTTTAGTGGAAAAATCGTTCCCACTTTCAGTTTGTATGATGCCAAGTTCTAGTCACTCACTTGTGGGGATCAGGAATGCCCTTTGGGATATTTAGGACTGAATTAGTTATTGGGTTACAGGGTACCCTGGTCGGCTCATGAAAAAGTGGTATGAGAGATCCAGGTTGATCTTTTTTATTGAAGTAAGTATACATTGTGAAATATTTTCGGGATCTAGGAGGTAGTTATGATTGATTTCATATCCATCTCTCACTACAATGAACCTTAAGTCTCTAGGGGTGGTAAGGGAAATATTTATTGTGGTTTAGTTCTAGTCTTTTCCCTATTTTGATTTGGATATCTTGAAATCCAAATCATGTACATCCTATCTATTATGATTAATTTCCCTTGTTTCTCAGTTTGAGAATTGCCTAATGTCTTCCTTGTTGTCTTCTGACATTTTGTAGCATCATGACTCTGAGAAGAATTTGGAATCAGACCTAGGAGGAGGTTGTTGCAGAACCTTAGCGAGAAAATTCTGTTGTGTATCCGAATCTAATTACGGTGACTGTGTGCACTGTAAAAGCTCTGGGACAAGAACCACCTCTAGTTCCTGTTCAGGCTCCTTTTTTGGGTCTCAGAGGGATGTTCTCAATATTAGTTCTCAAGAGTTACTTCACCAAAAAAACAACATTGTTTAAGGGATCAAATTACCCTCAATAGGTTGAGGAGTTGTGGAGTATTTTGGAATGCTTATTTGGGTTTTTAGACACACCCGATGAGATCAAAGTGAAGTGTTCCACTTTTGTGCTAGAATAACTGAGAAGAAGATAGTGGGACACTATGGTGACAGAGAAACAACATGAGGGATTACTATGGAATGAATTAAAAGTTATTTTCACTAACTAGTTTCATCCAGATTCAATGTTTTTGGCCAAGTCTATAGAGTTTTTCAGACTTGAGCACACTGACAGGTCTGTAACAGAGTAAGAAAACCAGTTTTCTGAGCTTATACACTTTACACCAGAGATAGTTTCGAATTAGAGGATGAAGTCTTGAAGGTTTGACTTGGGACTTTGTTATGATATTCATTCTCAGGTTTTCTTTCTGAATCTACCATCTTATGCTGATGTACTAGATAGATAACTAATGGTCGAGATGGACCTGGCAGGTAAGTCAGGGTTATCGGGAGTCTACTTTTCTCCCAGTGGCAGTGTGAGTTCCTTCGAGGGAAAGCAGAAGCGTGATGATTCTCATAGTAGTTCTTGATGGTAGGGTTTTTCTAGACCTCCTTTAGTACTAGGAAGAGGCCCTTTGGTTTGTTAAAATTGTGGTAATCCAAGGCGTTCTAAGAAGGTTTTCACTAAGGAAACCTAGAATTTTGGATCCCATGGGCGTTCAGGGCCCTTATAAAGGTTCTTCCATATTTATTTCACTCTGTGCAATGGGATAGGATCATCAACTCCTCTTAAAACTATGGGGAAATTAGATGCTTCATGTGAAAAATGGTTCTATCCATAGGTATCTGTAATGAATCTTCTTCACGGAGTGGAAGAGACTCTAGAGGAAGCAGAAATGGGTCCAACAACCATGAGAGGTATCATCACTATAGCTTCATCATTAATGAATAATTTATTTGATACAAGTGCATCTCATTCGTTTATTTAAACCTATTTTGTTAATATGTTTAATCTTCATATTTAGATTTTATCTTATTCAATGGATATTACTACACCCCTTGGTATGAACAGAGATAAGGGTCTTCATAGTCTCGCTTATGTTTTCTCTCTATCAGATGTTGAGTTAGCTTAGACCTTTATGGTTCATGACATGAAACATTTTGAAATCATCTTCTGAATGGATTGAATCATGGACAATAAATCCCAGAATGATTTTTATCTTTGACGGTTCTCCTTCACTACTCCCAGTGGTGTGTCTCTCATGTTTCAAGGAGAATGGGACCCAAGGTTGAGCAGGGTCAGACCATATTATTTAGAGTTGGGGAAAGTAATGTTTGTTTTTTAATTTGATCTAGAGCAGAAACCTTTGAGTGGTGATCTCCACCCATTCATCATTGTGTTTTCCAATGTTTTTCCTTCTGACTTATCTAGTTTTCCACTGGTAAGAGAGGTTGAGTTTTTAATTGACTTGATTCCTGGTACTCAGCAATTTTCTATTCCCTCTTACCACATGGAACTAGTAAAATTGAAATATTTGATTTCTTAGTTAGATGATCTTCTTGAGAAAGGCTTTATATGTCTGATCATGTCACCTTGTGTGGTGTCGATTCTATTTCCCAAGAAAGATAATGGTTCACTCTGCCTTTGCATTGATTACTGAAAGCTCAATCGAGTAACGATAAAGAACAAGTATTCATTACCACGGATTGGTGATATGTTTGATTTATTGAAAATGTAAATGTGTTTATCGAAGATTGACCTTCGCTCGGGTTACCACCCTTTGAGGATAAAATAATATGACATTAAGAAAACCAACTTTTGGAGAAAGTATGGCCATTATGAGTACCTTTTCATGCCTTTTGGTCTAAAAAATCTCCTATAGTTTCCATGGCTTTAATGAACCAGATTTTCCATGTTTATCTTGATAGCATTGTTAATGTGTTTGTGGATGATATCCTTGTGTACTCTAAATCCAAGGAGGAACATGTGCATCATTTGAGAATAGTGTTGAGTTTGCTGAGAAATCACCAACTCTATGCCAAGCTTTCAAAGTGTGATTTATGGATTGGGGAAGTGAAGTTATTGGGACACGTGGTGTCGTAACATGTTATTTCAGTTGATCTTGAAAAGGTGAAAACTATTATAACATGGGAACAACCATGTAATGTCTTCATGATTTGTATCTTCTTAGGTTTAGCCAGATATTATCACCACTTTGTGAAAGACTTCGGAAAGTTTTCCTCTATGATGACTACTCTTACTTTGAAGGGAGTGATGTTTTTTTGGAATGACAAATGTCAGAGTTATTTTGTTGAGATGAAATGTATTTTGACTACTACACCAGTTTTGACTCTTCTAGAGGTCGGGCAGGGCTACATGGTCTTTTTTGATGCATCAGGTTTGGTCTTGTGATGCATTCTTATTCGAGGTTATCATGTTGTTGCTTATGGATCTCTTCAGCTTAGGCTGCACAAGAATAACTATTTGACCTGTGACCATGAACTTCTAGTTGTGATTCATGCTCTTAAGAGTTGGCGGCATTACCTTTATGGAGAAAGGTTTACCATGCTTTCTGACCACAAAATTTGGAGTTTCATATTCTCATAAAGATTTTAATATCCTTTAGTGACTTTGGGTGGAATACCTACAGTCTTTTTCTTTTGACATTTCCTATACCCAGGGAAAGGGAATTTCATTTTTGATTCTTTGACCAGAAATATTCCAGCCCAAGAAGTGAAAGAATCTTTGTAGGAGTGGAACTTGATGGCTTTCTTTTCACAATTTCATATTGGAGTTTAGGAAAAAGGGGATGAGGCTTCCATGGATAGTGTTATGTTTTTATCCTTTCTTACTGAAATGATTATTCAGTATCAACATCTTGATGATGAATTCTATATAATTAGAGACTCTCTTAATAGTGGGGAGATAGTTTCCAAGTGTTCATTCTCTGAAGAGGTAATTCTCTAATATCAAAATCATTCTGTGGTACTGTATTTGGTAAGTAAAGCTTTTATGGGGGATTACCATAATTCTCAATGGTCTATTCACCCAAGAACCCAATTATGTTCTACAAAATGAGGTGTCATTTCTGGTGGACATGTATGAGGTGAGTCATTGTTGAGTTTTTCTCTTGTTTTTATACATTCTAATATGTGAAAGGTGAGCACTAAAAACCTTTTAGGGTGCTTCAGCCACTTCCAGTCCTTGATTATAAGTAGGATGAAATATCTATGGACTTTGTGGTCATGTATCCACATACCCAGAGGAAGAAGAATTTGATTTGGGTGGTGATTGAGAGGATAGAAAAATTGGCTCACTTTATACCCATTCAAGATACATCAAAGTTGAGGAGTTGGGAAGTATCTATACGAAATAGATTGTTCAGTTGCATGGAGTTCTATATGTTATAGTCTCTAATAGAGATCTTTGGTTTACTTATCTCTTTTGGAGAGGCCTTCAGGAGGCGTTGTGATCTCACATCCATCTGAATACAGCATATCATCCTTAGTCAGATGGACGAATAGAAAGAGCTATGCATATTCTTAAGGATATGTTATGTGCTTGCATTCTTGACTTTGGTGGAGCATGGGATGATAATTTGGGGATGTTTCGGTTTTCTTGTAACAATAGTTACCAGTCTATGATCAGGATGGATCATTTTGATTCCTTGGGTGTCTAACCTTGTAAATATCTTCTGTGTTGGTTGGAGATTGGTGAGAGTTCCTTGATTGGACTGAGCATGGTCTAATAGAAGATAATAAAGATTCAGTTGATTCTTTAGAGAATATAGAAATCTTATATTCGATAAAAGTCTTATGTTGATCATCTATGTGGACCTTTAGAGTTCTCGGTTGGTGACTAGGTGTTCTTTAAATTTTCACCCTATTTGCGTCACTGATGTCTTGGGAGGAAAAGAAAGATCAATTCTCATTTTGTTGGACCTTTTTTGGTTTTGAGAAGGTGGTAAAATTTGCATACTAGTTAACACTACCACCACAGATAATGTTGATACATAATGTGTTTCATGTATCCCAAAATTGAATGTATTTATCTAACCCATATCATGTTTTGAGTTGGTGTGATCATGAAGTGGAACCTGATTTATCCATGACTGAACAACCCATCATGATAGTTTATTCTAAGACCAATGTACTTAGTGGTTTAATGATACCTTTGGTTCATGTGTTATGGAACCACAGTTTTGATTCTCATGAGACGTGGGAGAGGGAGTCCCTGATGAGGGAGTAGTGGTATTATATTTTTTATGGGGAGTCTTCTTCATAGGATTTATAGGGACATAAAGTTTCTATGGTGGGTAGGTTGTAACATCCCGTTACCATTGTTAGGTATTCTGAAACCCCTCTTTTGGTTGATATTTTGTTGGGTTTTGTTTGGAGTTGTTTTTTGTGATTTTTTAAAAATTATAGAGGTTTCTAGGATGGAGAACAATTTGTGCATTGTTTCACAAACCATGATCTAGTGTCAAGTTTTGGACAGTGGGATTTATATGGTCTATGCACAGTTTTCCCTAACCATGCATTGTTTCCTAAGAAATCATGCAGCTAGGTTTTTCTATATCCAAAATTTTTAGTAAAATTTCTAGAGCCCCCTTTTTAGGTCCTGAATGGACCACCTTCAACCCAAACACATTTCTCCCATCCTTGAAGATCCCAATAAGTATTCTTTTCCCCTTTAACCCCTTCTAAAATCGATCCTATGCTAGGTGAATGTTGTTCGATTTCCTTCCGGTTAGTTTCCTCCTCTCATTCTCTTCCTCTAACAATCTCCCTCTTTCTCCTTAGGGTTCCATGGATCTTGGTATTTATTTTTGGATATAATACGCTTATTTTGAGATCTTAAACCTAGATTTGATTCCTTCTTGTGTGATCATTGTTCTTCATGGACAAATCCCAATTAGGGTTTGGCATTGTGAGATGTGTTGTTTTTTGTAGGTGGTTCCATTATGATGACCAGTTTTTATTGAACCTAATTTATTTTTCTAAATTTTAATTATCTGGATTTAAAATCAATTTTTTAGATTTGAATCAAATGGATTTCAATCTTTTGTTGTAAAAACACTAATTCTGAGGATTTGGGGTTTTTGAGAAAAAAATGGGTTTTGGATCGGAATTGGAATTTGGTGAGATTAAAAAAAATTAATTTAAATTTTCATTTTGATGGTAATTGAATCAATTTAAATATTTATTTTAATTGAAGAAATTTTTATTTTATGGAAATTTGGTGAAAAAACCTTGATTCAAATGAATTGGGGGTTTGTGATGAAAATGATGGAATTGTTTGATTTGGTTTCAAACCACGGTTTTGTGAAAAATGTATTAAAATGTATTTATGAAAACCTTAAGGTCTAATCTTGGTGAAAAGGCATGTTTTTTAAAAAAACACATTATGGTTTTTAAGGAGAAAATTGGCATGTTTGAAATGGAGAATGGGATGAATTTTATTTTCTATTATGAAATGAATTGTCCATTATTGATTAGTACTTGAGAACATGCAAGACTTAGGTAGTTAGTGAGTTATTTTGGGTGGTACTTTATGATTCTACATCATTCCAAAACATCATATCATAATATCCCATTCCTTAGGTGATGGTGATGAGATACCTTTACCTTAGGCCTAAAGGGTACATACTTTTCCATCTTCATAGTGTTGGATCCCTATATCCTGGAACTATCGTACATATTTGGAACATGACCATGTTTCTCACTTGTTTTATTTTTTGAATGCGCATATATGCTGTTGTTATAAACTATTATATATTCCTTGAGAATTTATATAAACTTTTCATATAAATTTTTTATTTAATCCATTTGTGAGAATTTATATTTATGAAAAGTATCCTTTGATTAAAGGAAAATTCCATCTTTTGAAATGTTTTCCATCATTTGAAATGTATAGTATGATATTCTAAAGGTGTTTCTGTAAAGACACGGAATTTCCATGTAATTTTTTTTTAATTATATGGTAATTTTACAATGTCCGTGAAAATTTAGGGTGCGTGATTCTGAGGCCTGGTGTGCCCGGAATGAATTTCTGAACTTTTTTCGGGTGCGTTCAGTAAACGTTCAAGTGGGTTTTTGTAACTTTTAAACCAGTGCTCGGAATTGAAATCTGAGGGCACCGTTGAACTCGCAGTGCCGGTATTTTTTTAAGGATACCTTCACCTCGACCGTAGTAGGTCGAGTGTGAAAGATAGATTTTTTGTTTTTCATGGAAATGAAAAATAAAATAAAATAGACTTTTATTTTATTTCTAATAAAACCTCTCACATGAATGTTAAAGATGTGGGGACCACCTGAACTAAAACCCCCATTTTGAATTCCTAAAGGTGGGGACTACCCGAACTCTCTTAATGGTAGAAACCCCTTGAACTCCCTCATTAATGAAGAGTAAACCCATATACTTCCCCAAAATTTTATTATGCCAACGTGGTACAATTAATTGTGCCAACAATTAATTGTACCAACGTAAATTAAATTGATAGACTTAATTTAATAAGTTGGCACCTCATTTTTTTGGGTTGGAAATTGTTGGAAAAGGGAGAATCTTGGGAGATCTCGGAGAAAGTCATCTCCTATGAAGAACTTCTCTTCCAAATTAAGAATTCCATCTCCAACAAATAACATTCTTCGGAGCCAACAAAGAGGACGATGCATGATCCCAACTTCGGAAGCGTGTTGCGGAGGCGTTGATCATTGACACCCTCTTCGCCTTCACCATTTTCATCTCACGACACATCAACAAACCTTCGAGGTAGGGATTGATGTTTTAAATACCTCCCTTACACGTTCTTGATGTTCTTCGTGATTCAAAGGTTGTGAACCGACTGCTACCGCTCTAACGTGGAGGGTGCGGGCTAAATGAACATGGTCTAACTTCTTCGCAATCCCTTGTGGTTTTTGATTAAATATTTGTGACCGAGGAAGATGATAATTGGGGGGTGGCCGCATGAAGGGGGCAGCAGGGCACGTCCGCACCACCTGGAGAACAAGGGGACATGGCTTCTATCACGATGACAAAGCGAAAATGGTCGGCCGAGCCGGCCACCGGCGAAGGTGCGGCATGCGAACGCACCACGTGGAGAGCACATCCAGCCATTCGGACAGCTGTGGCGAACCACCACACCACGGCTGCCCTGATGCAATGTGGTCGCCCCGCTACACCCCCCCCCCCCCCCCCCCGCACCGTGGCCACCCCGACGTACTGCGACCGCCCCACCGCACCTCAGCCACCTCGCTGAACCGTGGGCTGCCAGGATGGGATTCTCAGTGCATTCTGGGATGCCCAGTGTGGGCCGGGCTGGACCCAGCAGTCTGGGCCGACCTGAACCGGACCAGGTCAGCCCAGCCTGAGTCGGGCTGGGTCAATCCGACAGGGTCGGACCAGACCTGGACCTGTTTCGACCCTATAAGTTCTTTTGGCCGTAACATTGGCACCGAGTGTCCATTTGACTAAATGTATACAACGCCAGAAACCTTAGGGAGATACGGTCCTTTTAGAATACACCACATGATATTTGGATATAGTTGTGGTATAGTCGGGTTGGATCAAGCACGATTCTAATCGGGCCCTCAGAACTAAAAGGATAACAACTTACAAACCATGCATCCGATTGACACACCATATATTACATTGAGACCCCTAATACATGGTGGTCCTTTGAGATACTTCTTCGTGGTACTTTTTGTTAGTTGGAGTATCAACCTGTAGCTTGAGGAGCAGACTCTCCCGGAGACGATCAAGCTTAGTGCAGGTACCCTGTAGCTAGCTGTAACGATGTACTAGGATCCTGTGTGGGTCTGACGATGTACTGACGATGTAATAGGATCCTATTTGGGTCTGAAGATGTACTAACAATGTACTAGGATCATGTATGGGTCTGACGATGTACTGATGATGTACTAGGATCCTGTGCAGGTCTGATGATGTACTGACGATCTACTGACGATGTAATAGGATCCTTTGTGGGTATGATGATGTACTGACGATGTAATAGGATCCTATGTGGGTATGATGATGTACTGATGATTTACTAGGATCCTATGTGGGTCTGACGATGTATTGGCGATGTACTAGAATCCTGTATGGGTATGACGATGTACTGACGTTGTACTAGGATCCTATGTGGGTCTGAAAATTTACTAACGATGTACTAGGATCTTGTGTGGGGCTGACGATGTATTAGGATCTTGTGTGGGTCTGACAATGTACTGACGTTGTACGAGGATCATGTGTGGGCCCGACGATGTACTAACATTGAACTAGGATCCTTTGTGGGTCTGACGATGTACTCGGATCCTGTGTGGGTCTTCAATTTAGGATCCTTCGTGGTTTTGCCTCTTAACAGAGTAAGATGATTCAGTAGTTACATCTAATCATCTCTACTACTGTACCTAAGTTATACCTAGTATGAGCTGAGTCCTTACCTTTATGGTGATACCTTTGTGGTATTCTTCTAGTTGGAGTACCTGTGTGGTACTTACCTTCATTTTATTCCTACCTTTGTGGAATAGTTGAGATTTGGGATTTTGGGTTAGACCCTATTTTTCCTCAGGGATGAGATGGGCATACTTTTTAACTTAGGTATTTGTATGGGCATATACCTAAGTAAGGTTGTCAGTTGATTTCATGCTTTTTGGTTTATCCTTTGTGGATTTTGTGAGACCATGAGGTTCTTAGGGTCCGTATTGAGTATCATCATACTCACCTCTACACGGGCTTTGTCCGCACCTTGTTGTGTTTGGTGCAGACGACGGACAGTGATGATTGAGGACGAGAGTACTAGGACTAGAGGTAGCTCGAAGGTGGAAATTATTAAAGGTGTACCGCAAAGATATCCATTCGATATCTGTGCCTACCCTTCAGGTAGTATCCTTGTTGGGTTTTCATAAGAGTTGTTTCAGTTAACTTGTACCTTTCAGTTTTCTTGTACTTTCTAGTTGTGCTTGTATTCTGGCCCTTTTTACATACTTTCACCACTCTTTTTTTATACAGTTTACCTGTGTTCGTATATTTTTGTGTGCTTGGTTGAGTGTGTTTATAGGATATAAAGGAAATGCCTTCCTAGTTTTAGGGGATACGCCTTTCGGTGCTAGTCGTCATCCCCTGGCCTATGGAAGGCGGGCTTGGGGTAGTCACGGCACGGGCCCTGGGGGACAGGTCATGAAAAATTGGTATCAGAGGAGTCGGTTCTTCCATAGAACATAGTATTCTGGTCTTTATTTTAACAGTAATAGTGTTAAGTGTAGTGAGTTTGGTTATCAGTTTAGGGAATCCAGTGTTAGTGTGGTGGCCGATGTATCTGTACACCAGGACTCTGACCTCTGATTTTCGACTCAGTGCATGAATCCCCTGATTGCGTGTGTATTTTTCATGAGTTTTATTTGTGATATCTTTGAGTTAGCTCACCAGGTATAACTTATTGATAGTGGAGCACCTATTTCTTTTCAAGATTCCTCCACTCAGACAGCCAGCTAGAGTTCTGGGTATAGTACGCACTAATAGCCCACCGAGCAACGAGGCCTCAGGGCAGGGCCCTCTTCCAGTAGAGGCACCAGCAGAGGCACCAGTGGTACCATTACCCATTGGGCCACTGATGCCACCATTCCCCAGTAGCATATGGTTCACGCCACTTGAGCACATTGCACAAGTTCCAGCACCATAGGCCACTGAGGTTTCTGGGAGAGACAGACCCACAGGTGACTAAGGATTGGATGGAGGTCATGGTGAGAGTCTCCCAACTGGTAGGGAAACCAGCTGATCCCATGGTGATCCTTACCACCAGTATTCTACAATTAGTAGTAGGAAGATGGTGGATCTTGATGCACCAAGTTCACGACGAGGTGACACTTCTCTGGGCAGACTTTGAGAGCCTGTTTCAGGCATAGTTTATCCCAGTGACCCTTCACGCAGTGCACATTCAAGAGCTTCTTCATCTGTATTAGAGTAGCATGACTGTGTCTCAGTACTCAGTGAGGTTTACCAACCTCTCATGCTACTCCACTGATATGGTGCTGGACCCATTCTTCAGGGCCCGTACCTTTGAGTAGGGACTCAGGAGGGATATCTGGGCCTTGATGATTTCTCTCAGCATCTCGATGCAGGCGGATGTGGTAGAGAAGCAGGTCATGCAGCTGGTAGTGGGTGATGATTCGAGATGTTACCGTCACCACCACCAGGTGGTCCCCCCTGACCACTGGGAGCAGGTGGATAGGGGCGAGCACAGCTCTAGGTATTTGAGGCCAACGACCATGGTGCTCCAGAGATGATATGAGGTACGATCTGTGTCTACTCCACCTTATCTATAGTACTTATAGACATAGGTGCCAGTCATTATTTTATTTCCACTTCCCTGTTTCGGAGCTCAAAGATTCTGATGGAGTCTTTGGCTCGATCCTTATGGATAGAGACTCCTACGGGAGAGGATTCAACGATCACACACTGGTGCCGGCAGTGTGACCTTAATCTAGGAGGTGAGAGCTTTTGCTGGGATAACCTAGTAGCGGCGTTGAGTCCTTATGATGTCATCTTGGGTATGGAATGGTTATCTACAGTCCATACTCAGATTGAAAGTATTAGGCACAATGTGTGGTGTGTCCACATGGATAGAACCAGGTTTACTTTCACTGACGAGAAGGGAGACTTTACAGTACATAATGGAATTAATTGAAGGAGATTGCAGCTGATCACTAATCAGTTGGCTAGCCTTACCCTCGGAACAGTTGATGTGGAGATCTTGATCTATCCTGTAGTGGTGAACCAGTATGTGGATGTATTCCATGATGATGTTTTGGGTCTACCTCCTCGTAGAGATAGGGAATTTTACATTGACTTGTACCCTGGGATGGAACTGATATCCACACCAGTGTATCAGATGGCTCCCATGGAGCTTCGTGAGTTGCGGGTACAGCTGGAGGACTTACAAGGTAAAGGATTCATTCGGCCCAGTGTTTCTCCTTGGGCAGCCCCAATTTTGTTCGCCAAGAAGGCGGATGGGAGCTTGAGGCTTTGTGTTGACTATCTGCGACTGAACCAGGTGACTTTGAAGAACAATTACCCACTCCCAAGGATTGACAACCTCTTTGATCAGTTGAAGGGGTCACGATGGTTCTTGAAGATAGACCTCAGATCAGGCTATCACCAGCTCAGAGTGTGAGATGAGGATGTGCAGAAGACGGCTTTCAGATGTCTGTATGGCCATTATGAGTTCTTGGTCATGCCTTTTGGTGTGACCAACACCCTAGCAGTTTTCATGGGACTCATGAACATGATCTTTTAGCCATACCTTGATCTCTTTGTAGTAGTCTTCATCGATGACATTCTGATCAACTCGACTACTGAGTAGGAGCATGCCTATCACTTGCAGGTAGTTCTAGACACACTCTGAGAGCACCATCTTTATGGTAAGCTCTCGAAGTTCCAATTCTAGATCCGAGAGGTGCACTTTCTGGGACACATCATCTCAGAGGCTTGAGTTGCAGTGGATCCAGCGAATATTGAGGCAGTACTTTCTTGGGAGCCACCCAGGAGTGTGACGGAGGTTTGGAGTTTCCTGGTTTTGGTTGGATACTACTAGAGGTTTGTGCCAAATTTCTCCAGATTTACAGTACCTTTATCAGTGTTGATGAAGAAGGGTCTACCATTCGTGTGTCGGAGAAATGTCAGTGGAGTTTTCAGGAGCATAGGTAGAGTCTGACTAGTGCCCCCCATCTTGAGGCTTCAAGAGGAGGGTGTAGGTTATGTAGTATACTACAACACATCAGGGACCGGGCTTGGATGTGTCCTGATGCTAGAGCGAGAAATTATCGCATATGGTTCTCCACAACTGAGATAGCATGAATAGAACTACACTACCCATTACCTGGAGTAATCAGTCGTGGTCTTCTCCTTGAATATGTGGTGACATTACTTGATGGGTGAGCGTTTTATAGTCTACTTGGATCACAAGATTCTCAGGTATATCTTCCCATAGAAGGACCTGAACCTGAGATAGCGATGTTGGCTTGAGTTCCTCTTGGACAATGACTTCGAGATAGTCTATACTCCTGGGAAGGTAAATGTTGTAGCAGATGCACTCAGTAGGAGATCTGGTATACCGTTTCTAAGAAAGGCGATGGATCAGCTAGATGTTTTGAAGATATCCTTTGTGGATCGAGATGGAGAAGCTTTTCTTCAGTCTCTTACAATCACTCCCACACTTCTTTAGTAAGTCAGGGAGGCACAGTATGGGGATACTGACTTTAAGGCTCGACGTGCTCAGATATCCACAGGACAGGAACCTGATGGATTTTTTGAAGGCGGGGAGCATGTCATCCTCTTTAGGGGACGTACCATGGTTCCATTGTCACTTCAGAAGGAAGTGATGAGGGAGTTCCACACATCCACTCTAGCAGTACATCCAGGAGTAGTGAAAATATACCCGAATCTCCAAAGACAACACTGGTGGCTGAGAATGAAGAAAGAAGTAGCATAGTTTGTCTCTTGGTGCCTCACTTGTCAGCAAGTGAAGGTGGATCATCAAGTATCAGCAGACTTGGTTCAGCCTTTAGGGGTCCTATAGTAGAAGTTGGATGGGATATCCATGGACTTCATGATAGGACTTCCACATACATTTAGATTTCATGACTCTATCTGGGTGTTCTTTGACCGACTCACCAAGTCATCCCACTTCCTACCGATCAGAGAGTAGGGTTTAGTTGAGATCCTGGGATGCCTCTATGTGCAGGAGATTGTGCGGCTACATGGAGTACCCTTGACGATTATCTCCGATCGTGATACACATTTTACTTCCTAGATAAGGAAGGGGTTGTAGGAGACTTTCGGGACGCAGCTTTGTTTGAGCACCACCTTCCATCCTCAGACAGATGGCCAGACTGAGCGGACTATTTAGTCCCTCTAGGATATTCTACGTTCTTGCGTCCTTGACTTCGGTCATGGATGGGAGTATCACTTGCCTTTGGTGGAGTTTGTATACAAAATCATCTATCACTCCACCAATGAGATGGTACCTTTTGAGGTGTTGTATGGGCGACCTTGCAGATCAACTTTGTGTTAGACTGACCAAGAGGAGTAAGCACTCGTGGGACCAGAGATGGTACGGGCTACTTTAGAGAAAGTTTAGATCATCCAGGAGTGGATGAAGACTGCACAAAGCAGGCATAAGTCTGATGGAAACAGGAGATGGAGACTTCTAGAGTTTGAGGATGCTGACCACATCTTTGTACGGGTCTCTCCTTGACATGGTTTGCGGAGATTTGGTCAGGGAGGAAAGTTATCTCTGAGATTCATTGGACCCTTCTAGGTCCTCAATAGAGTTTTTGAGGTGGCTTACCACCTAGAACTTCCACCTCATTTGCACTGGGTGCATGAAGTCTTCCACATATCCCTGCTGAGAAGATATGTGCACTTCCCTTATCACATCATCGACCACAGCAAGCTGGACGTCGATGATGGGGCAACATTTATGGAGGTTCTAGTAGAGATTGAGGATCAACAGGAGCAGGTCCTTCATGGGATGTCGATACCTCTGGTGCGTGTTTGATGGAAACACGAGAACCTCTAAGATAGCACATGGGAGCGGGAGGCTCAGATTCGTGCTCATTACCCCCACTTGTATTCCTAGTTTTTTGATATGGATTTCGGGGATGAAAAGCCCTAAGGCGGGGATAATGTAAAGACTAATAGTTTCCATGTAATTTTTTTTTAAAATTATATGTGAATTTTAAGAGCCCGTGAAAATTTATGGCGCATGATTCCGAGGCCCGGTGTGCTTGGAATGAATTTATGAACTTTTTGGGTATGTTTTGTAAATGTATGAGTGGGTTTTTGTAACTTTTAAACCAGTGCTCAGAATTGAAATCTGAGGGCACCATTGAACTCGCAGTGCTGGTATTCACTTAAGGATACCTTCACCTCGACCGTGGTAGGTTGAGGGTGAAAGATAGATTTTGTGTTTTTTGTGGAAATGAAAAATAAAATAAAATAAACTTTTATTTTATTTATAATAAAACTTCCCACATGAATGTTAAATCATTGGGGACCACCTGATCTAAAACCCCCGTTTTGAATTCCTAAAGGTGGGGACCACCCGAACCCTCTTAATGGTAGAAACCCCTTAAACTCCCTCATTAATGAAGAGTTAACCCATAGACTTCCTCCAAATTTTATTATGCCAATGTGGTACAATTAATTGTGGCAACAATTAATTATGTCAGTGTAAATTAAATTGATAGACATAATTTAATAAGTTGGAATCTCTCATTTTTCTGGGTTGGAAATTTTTGGAAAAGGGAGAATCTTGGGAGATCTTGGAGAAAATCATCTCCAATGAATAACTTCTCCTCCAAACGAAGAACGTCATCTCCATCATATAACATTCTTTAGAGCCAAGAAAGACGACGAAGCATGAGCCTGACTTCGGAAGCGTGTTTCGGAGGTGAATATCATTGGCACCCTCTTCGCCTTCACCGTTTTTATCTCGCGACACATCAACAAACCTTCAAGGTGGGATTTGATGTTTCAAATACCTCCCTTTCCCATTCATGATGTTCTTCGTGATTCAAATGTTATGTACTGCTTTATATCGCTCTAACGTAGAGGGTGTGGGCCAAATGAACATGGCTCGACCTCTCCGCAATCCCTTGTGGTTTTTGATTAAATCGTTGCGATGGAGGAAGATGGAAACCGGAGGTCGGCCATACAATGGGGGTGGTGGCGCACGTCCACGCTGCTCGGTGAACAAGGGGCCACAGCTTGTGCTGCAGCAATGAAGGGAGGACGGTCGGCTAAGCTAGAAACCGGTGAAGGCCTGGTGTGTGACCGCATAATGAGGAGAGGACGGATGGCCATCTGGGCAACCGTAGCGGACCGTCGCACCACAACCACCCCGCGGCACCGCGGGCCGCCCAGGTCGGGACGCCAGGCTGATCCGCCCAGCGCGGGCTAAGCCAGACCCCGCAGGCCGAGCCGCCCAGCGGGCCGGGCCAGACCCAGCTGGTCGGGCCAACCCAAACCGAACCAGGTCGGCTTTGGCTGGGTCGGGTCAGGTCAGACCGGATGCGGATCAGTTTCGACCCTAAACGTTCTTTTGGCCATAACTTTGGCATCAGGCATCTGTTTGAAGAACCGTCTACAATGGTAGAAACCCTAGGGCGAGACAGTCTTTTTAGTATACCCCACTTGAGATTTGGATAAATTTAGGGTATAGTCAGGTTGGATCGAGCACAAATCCAACTGGGCCCTCGGAACTAAAAGGCTAATAACTTACAGACCAAGCTTCTGATTGACGCACCGTCTGTTGCGTTGATACACCTATTACATGGCGGTCCTTTGGGATACTTCTTCATGGGACTTTGTGGTAGTTGGAGTATTGAACAATAGCTTGAGGAGTAGACTCTCCCAGAGACGAGCAAGCTTCGTGTGGGTACCATGTAGCTGGCTGTAACGATGTACTAGGATCCTGTGTGGGTCTGACGATGTACTGAAAATGTGCTAGGATCCTATGTGGGTCTGATGATTTACTAAAGATGTACTAGGATTCTATGTGGGTCTGACGATATACTGACGATGTATTAGGATCCTGTGTGGTTCTGACAATATACTGACGATGTACTAGGATCCTGTGTGGGTATGATGATGTACTGACGATGTACTAGGATCCTGTGTGGGTATGACGATGTATTGATGATGTACTAAGATCCTGTGTGGGTCTGATGATGTTCTAGGATCTTGTGTGGGTCTGATGATGTACTGATGATGTTCTAGGATCCTGTGTGGGTCTGACGATGTACTGACAATGTACTAGGATCCTGTGTGGGTCTGACGATGTACTGACGATGTACTAGGATTCTATGTGGGTTTGACGATGTATTTATGTTGTACTAGGATCTTGTGTGGGTCTAATGATGTAATAACATTGAACTAGGATCCTGTGTGGGTCTGCAATTTGGGATCCTTCGTGGGTCTGCCTCTTAACAGTGTAAGATGATTCAGTAGTTACATTTAATCATCTCTATTATTATACCTAATTTATACCTAGTATGAGCTGAGTCCTTACCTTCATGGTGATACCTTTGTGGTATTCTTCCATGTGGCATACCTGTGTGGTACTTACCTTCGTAGTATTTCTACCTTTGTGGAATAGTTGAGATTTGGGCTTTTGGGTTGGACCCTGTGTTTCTTCATGGTTTCGATGGGTATACTTGATAACTTGGGTATATGTATGGGCATATACCTAAGTAAGGTTGTCAGTTGATTTCCTGATTTTTGGTTTATCCTTTGTGGATTTTGTGAGACCTTGAGGGTCTCAGGGTCTCTACTGAGTATCGTCATACTCACCCCTGCACAGGCTATGCCCGCACCTTGTTGTGTTTGGTGCAGACGATGGACAGTGCTGACTGAGGACAAGAGTACGAGGACTGGAGGTATCTTGAAGGTGGACATTAGTTGAGGCATACCATAGAGATGTCCATTCGAGATCTATATCTACCATTCAGGTAGGATCCTTGGCAGGTGTTCACATGAGCTATTTTAGTTTACTTGTACCTTTCAGTTGTCTTGTACTTTCTAGTTGGGCTTGTATTCATGACTTTTTTACTTACTTTCAGAAATCTTTTGATATAAAGTTTACTTGTGTTCTTATCATGTTGTGATGAGTGTGTTTACATGATATAAAGGCAATTCCTTCCCGGTTTTAGGGGATATGTCTTTCGGTGCTAGTCTCCAGCCTCTGGCCTATGGAAGGCGGGCTTGGGGTAGTCACGACACGGGACCTGGGGGATGGGTCGTGACAGTTTCTATCTTTTAAACATTAGAGAATTATTTTTTTAAAATATAATTTGTTAATACCAAACCTATTTGTTTTAAAATTGAAATCACATTTTGGTAAAATTTATATTGGAATCTGTTATGGAATCTTTAGATGAATCCTACTGGGCTTTGGCTCACACCCTACATGTGCCTTTAGGTGTTTGTAGATTATCTCCTTCCAAGTTCAAGAAAAGGAAAGGTATATCTTGGAGGTGGATCCTACTACTTAACTTTGGTATTAGTGAGTAGTGTAATTAGGAACTTTGGGTTTTTCCCCCTTTTTGTACTTGGGGTGAAGTACTTTGGCTGTTGTGATTGATTAACTTTTGGTACTTTACTACCAATGGAGTTTTCTTTTATTGTTCATACTATCTTGTTTTCTTTTCTTTCTGCATTATTAGTGGAAAAATTGTTCCCACTTTTAGTTTTTATGATGCCAGGTTCTTTTTGCAGACCCTTGGGGATCAGAAATGCCCTTCAATCTATTTCAAGACCAACTCATTTATTGGGTTACTAGGGTACCCAGGTTGGTTCATGACACTATGGTGTGAAAAATAACACCATGGGTATTAAAATGATAACATGGGAGGTGTTACCATCCTATTTAGTTAAAAACACATATAATCTCATTATATTATGAACTCTATGGAAATCCATTCCATGATATCTAAAATCTTAAATGAACACATGCATGAAACATTTCACATATAATTCTACATGTAGTCAGAATAATATAATATACTAACTTAGAAATTCACCTAAGGAAAAGATATGGAAGTCATCTATCACTACTAGAATTTATGGTTTTAGAGAAGGGGGAACTTATAGCGGCCGCCATTTAGCGGCCGCTAATACTATCAACAGCGGCCCCCAAATGGCGGCCGCTGCACTTTAATACCTCAAAAACCCTACATTTCCCCATCCCCCCATTATCCCCTCCCCGACCCCATGACCCACCCTTCCCCGACCCCGCGACCCCGACCCCCGCGACCCAGACCCCTCAACCCGACGACCCTGACCCCCGGCGACCCCAACCCCCAGCGACCCCTCCCCAACCCCCAGTGACCCCTCCCAGACCCCCAGTGACCCCGACCTCTGACCGCCGGCAACCCCAACCTCCGTCGACCCCGACCCGCAACATACCGGTGACCTCAGAAACCCCCAGTGACCCCGACCGCGGCGACCCCCACCCCCTTGCCTCCGTGCTGCGCCACCCGCTACCCCGGCGACCCCCACCACCTTGCCTCCGCACTGCACCCCCGTGACCCCGACACCCCTGCGACCTAGAAACCCCCACCCCTTCCCGCGCTTCACCTTTGGATAGTCCCACCGCCGTCGTCCCCTCACGGCCCCGTTGCATCCATCCGGAAAATCCTCCTACCTCAATTGGACCCTCCCGGTCCATTATGCCCGGCCATGTAGAACCCTCCATGCTTCATCCAATGGTTCCACTATTTTCGAGTCCGGTCTTCGAACCCTTGTCGTCAAGTCACTGCGCCATCATGGATCTGCCATCGAGTCGCACCCCATTACCTGCGGTCGAGTCCTCTGCAGTTAATGTTTTTATCCTTTTAAAATTTGGTTTTTAAATTTTAATGATATGTGTTTTTTTAGAATTTAAATAAGATATTTCACTTTTTATTTCTATTAAATACAGATATGGATACGAGTTGGATTGATATGCAAGATAGATTTTCAGCTGAATATTATGAGGGGATTAAGCGATTTATGGATTTCACCAACAAATTTTAAAGTGATATGATTAGTTGTCCATGCAGAAAATGTGTAAATAGATATCTCTTCAAATGAGATAGTGTTAGAGAACATTTGTTTTTGAATGGGTTTTTGAAAAACTATAAGACATGGACACATCATGGAGAAGATTCTGTTTCATTTCATCGCTCAGAAAGTATTCATATGAATGTTGATTTGAGAACAGTTGATCCGATGAACATAATGCTCAATGATATGATGTGTCAGTTTCAATATGAAGACAGTAATGTCGTAAATGACGACGTTGGATTGAGTAATCCCTGTTCTTCTACAGATGGAGAAGCATTGAAATTATTTGAAATTCTTGACGATGCGCATACTGAATTATATCCTGGATGCACTAAATTTAGTAAATTGTCATTCATCATTGAATTGTTACACTTGAAGGCCTTGAACCAGTGGTCAGACACCTCATTCGACATGTTGTTGGTATTATTGAAGAAGGTACTCCCTGCTGGAGCGAAGATTTTGGAGTCATTCTATCAAGCTCACAAGTTAATCAATGATATTGGTTTTACATATGATACAATTGATGTGTGTCGCAATAATTGTATGTTTTTTAGAAAAGAGAATGCGCAATTAAATAATTGTACTGTTTTCTATACATCCAAGTGTAAGACCAATGAGATTAATCAAGGTAGTCAGATTCTTCCTAGGAGAGTCTTGAATCAAGGGAAACAAGTTTCCACTATACAGATGCGTTATTTCCCACTGAAACCGAGACTGAAGAGATTATTCCTATCCGCTAAAATTGCTAAATTGATGACTTGGCATTCAAATAGAGAGAAAGAGGTTGATAAATTAACTCACCTAGAAGATTCTTTGGCATGGAAAGAGTTTGATCAAAGACACCAATACTTTTCCCGAGATGATCGTAATATTCGACTGTGTTTGGAAGCAGATGGTTTTAACCCATTTAGGTCCATGGTTGGTGCAACACATAGTACATGGCCAGTGGTGTTGGTTCCATACAACATTCCCCCATGGGTATGTATGACACAACCTTTTTTGTTACTGTCAATTCTAATTGATGGACCGAGAGGACCTGGTGATAAAATAAATATTTATATGCAACCTATGATTGATGAGCTACAAGAATTTTGGGCTGATGGTGTAATTACTTTTGACTCGGCAGCAAATGAAATGTTTAGACTTTGGGCCGCTTTGTTATGGACAATTAATGATTTCCCAGCATATGCTAACTTATTATGTTGGAGTACAAAAGGATAATTTGCTTGACCTTGTTGTAATAAGAGTAAGAAATCTATATGGCTTAAGCACTGTAGAAAGTGGGCATATCTTGGTCACAGACGCTTTCTTCCTCCATTGTACAGGTTCAGAAAAGACCATGTATCGTTTGATGGGAATAGAGAGTATGACCCATCACCACAAATACATTCTGGGGTTGAAATTTGTGCACAACTTGATCAAGAAAAAATCCGTACAATGTATGATTTTCAAGATTTATTGGTTCCTGCATTGCCTTCTATTCCTTCTGCAAATAGACAGCGAAGTCATAATTGGAAGAAACGAAGTATTTTTTTTGAATTGCCTTATTGGAAATATAATATTTTAAGGCATAATTTAGATGTGATGCACATTGAAAAAAAATGTATGTGATAATATTTTGTGCACCATTTTAGGCGTCAAGGGGAAATCAAAGGACAGTGCTAATGCTCGATGTGATTTGCAAGAAATGGGATTGAGAAAACCTTTACATTTACAGTTGGCTGAAGGTAATCAGGCATACATGCCTGCTGCACAGTACACAATGAGTAAAAAAGAGAAACAAACATTTCTATCAATTTTGAAGACTGTTAAGGTGCCAGATGGTTATTGCTCTAATATTTCGAAGCGCATGAATATGACGAGCATGACATTACAGGGTTTGAAAAGTCATGATAATCATATTCTGCTTCAATAGTTAATTCCTATAGCAATTCTTGATTGCTTACCTTCCCAGGTTGTTGAGTCGTTGATTGGAGTTTCTAATTTTTTCAGACAGCTCTGTTCTAGGAATCATCGCATGAGTGATTTGAAAATGCTACAGGAGAATATTGTACTTGCACTATGCCACATAGAAAAACACTTTCCGCCATATTTTTATTATGTCATGGTTCACTTGACCGTGCATTTAACTAGTGAAGTCATTGCTGGCGGTCCCGTGCAATTCATGTGGATGTATCTAATAGAGCGATACTTAAATACATTGAAACGGTATGTGCGCAACAAATCTCATCCAGAAGCCTCAATTGCCAAGGGATATTTAATGTATGAGTGTACTAATTTATGTGCTTCATATATTGATGAGGTTGAAACAAAGATAGATAAACCATCTCAGACTGACGAGGGTCCAATTGGAGAAGGAATAACATTTGATATGCGGAACGACGAGTGGGTTCAAGCTCGTCGATATGTGTTGTTCAACACTCCATCAGTTATGCCATTGACACAGTAAGTTTCATAGTTGATGTGTATTTTGTTTCTATAATTATTTTATTGCTTACCTTATATTGTGTTGTGATTTAGGATGCATATCGCTGAGTTGAAACGTGAAAGGCCCCGTGCAACTGACTATCAAATCCAAAAATATAATTTCAACACATTTCATGAGTGGTTTAAGACTCATGTACGTATAATTGATTTAATATTTTTTATATTGAAACTTAGTTGTATTTTCACAATCCTTTATCCATTAAACTATATATGTTAAATTTGCAGATTCAAAAGTTACGTGATTTAACCCAGCATGTGAGCAAAGAACTCAACCAACTAGCTGATGGTCCATTTATTACAGCTCGTCGCTACAAGTCTTTGGATTCTAACGGATTCTGATTTCATATTAGCGATGTTGACATGAACTGAGCCACACAAAATAGTGGTGTTGGTTGTTCTTTTGTTTGTGCGGGTTATTATTATGGATTGTTGAGAGATATTATTGAGGTTATTTATGATCGTGGCTTAAAACACATATTGTTAAGGTGTGATTGGGTCGATCCAGTTCGTGGAATGAAAGTTGATAACTTCCAATATACATTAGTAAACTTTAACAATATGCTATATGAAGATGACTGAGTTAGCAATGATCCCTTCATACTGACATCGCAGGCATAACAAGTTTACTTTGTCGGCATTGATTCTGATTGTAAAGTTGTGGTGAAAATGTCTAGAAGAGGGGTTTTTCTGATTGACCAAGAGGAACCTGAAGTTGTCGCATTTCCTGATCAAACACTGGAGAAAACAAAAGTAGATGTACGAGATGAAGATATACAATGGACCAGAGAGACAGTTGAAGGAGATACGATAGACTTGCATGACTAGTGGAAATTGTAATTATATCCCCAGTTATTATTTGTAAAAATATTTATGAGTTATATATGTATAAAAAATTCTTGATTTAACTATAATTTCTTTTAATGTAGGTATGTCACAGGGTGGTCACAGTGGTTCACCTGATGTTGTTGGTATGTATGTTTTCATTTTTCTAAATTAATTAATTGTAATTTCTGTTTATATTTACCTAACTATTTATAATCATTAATTTATATTGTAATTGAATTATGAATTTATGTTTATCAGGATCTACTGATTCTTCCAGCAGACGAAGGGGTCCTGGTAGAGGGGTTCGATCCTGGAACTTTGGAGCCCGATTGGATGTGCTATTTGACGACACATTTCATCCAGTTGGAGATGGTGCTACTGCATTGAGTCGTCAGTTTGGGCATATGATACAAGACTCACACAGATTCCCTCTGATGACTCGTGACTGGAATTCTTTCCCCCAGGATACGATGGACAGATTATGGAGGGAGGTTCAGGTAAATTCAATGTTTAATTTTTCATGATATTGTTATTATTATTGTCCCATCTACTGAAATTTTTTTTAACAGGATAATTTGACATCCTGTCCAGATGAGTTTCGGGCTGTATTTATGTCCAAATGCCGAAAATTATGGAAGTATTACAAGTCAATGGTGAAGAGAGATCACTGGACACCATTTGTGGGTGTGCCAGACATTCTACAGTGAGTCCCTCTAGGCATTCTTCTTGCACAATGGCAGGATTTGGTTTCATTTTGGTCGACTGAGGCGGCGATGGTAACATTTATTATTTTTAATCTATAAATGACTAATTTTTCAAATGTCTATTAAGTAAATACATTGAATGTAGACCGAGTCTGCTCGTCATCCACAGAATCGGGCGATGCAGGGCACGCCTTCCAGACTTGGCACGCGACATGTGTCACAGCTCAGACATGATGTAAGTTTAGAATTCACTATTTCATTCATATTTTAAAAATATTATAGTATAACATGGTGAACCCCTTTATTATAGTTACACCAATGCAGTGACCCAATCGATTGAATGTCTATATGGATGAGGACTTGTAGGGTGAGTGATCCTGATGTTGCTTGTGTTATAGTAAGAAAATTATTTACTAATAAATGTATTTTTATTTTATATAAATTATTCATATTTGTTCATTCATTATATGCTACATGATCAGTTTGATGCTCAGTTAGCAGAGTTTCCAGAGGAGAAACATCTTAGTACTGTACATAGAGATGAAATATTTCACCATGTCGGGGGGTGTGACGGTCATGGTTATTCTTTGACTTATGGCGGTGGTGTCCCACGACGTGCAGTTATTAGAGCAGATGTGATGGGTGCATGCATAGAGTCATGGATGCGCACACAGGCTGAGATAGATTCTTCCATGCAGGATATGCAGTGCAATTTTGATTCACAGTTTCTGCAGTTACGTGCAGAGTATGAGGAGAGGTTGTCACAGATGTCATTACGTATCGATGAAATGACGACGCAACAAGTGGCTCCACAGGTAAACAATAAAACAAACCATACTCAGATTTACTTTTATTGATATGTTTAAGATAAATAATATTGCTATATATTGTAGGCTCCGAATACATCTGGTGGACATCACAGTGATATTGGTGATTCAGATGAGAATGAACCCCATGCATGAGGTAATTTCATTTGTGTTGATGAATTCTTTAGAATTTTTTATATCCTTGATGAATATAATTTTCCTTTTTACCTATATTAGTTAGTTTTAGTATTTGTGGATGACATCTTTGTAGACGCCGGAAAAGTCCGTTGATCCCCAAATGAAGTTCCGGATGCGGAAAGCGAAGTGATATTTGGAGTCAGAAGCCTGTTCTGGAGGGCCCGGAGGTCTTGCGCGGAAAATTAGAGTCCCGCGCGCAAAGTTGAGTCGCGGCGTGCAATCCTCCCGGGATGCGCGCAATCCGCAGGGCCGGCGCGCAATTTTGCGCGCCCCGAGCTCCCGCGACTCCCTTGCGCGCCGGGTCCGGATTCTGCGCCCGCGAAGGGAATTCCGCGCCCGCGAAGCGAATTCCGCGCCCGAGAAGGGAATTCCGCGCCCGGGGTGGCCTATAAATATAAGGCGACCCCCGACGTTTTGAAGGTTGCCGGAATACGAAGCGTCGCTCGTTCGCGCAATCCAACCCCTTCCGCGCGCAATGCCGATCTTCAGGTAACCTCCTTTCTTTCGCGCAAGAAAGCCTCGGGGTCCGCCTTCGCGCGTAATCCCTTTGGCTCCTTTCCTTTTTAGAACCCTTCACTAAAAGGCATTTGCGCGCAATCTCTATCATTCGCGCGCAAAGGGCTGGCCCGATTGCGCGCCAGCCCGCCATTTTGCGCGTCGACCCGCTGTTTTGCGCGCAAATCTCCTTTTTTGCGCGCAAACCGCCAGGGTCGCCCCCTTTGACCCCCTGAGGGTACTCGCCTGCGCGGAGCCCGATGATCCTCATCCCGGGTGCCCGCACCGTGCGTTGTCTTCCCGTGCGACCCTCCAAGCTCGCGCGAAGTGACACGGACCTATCGGCGGTTTCAACGTCCTGCACGACGTTAAACTGCATACGTCCTGCACGACGTTAAACTGCATACGTCCCGCACGACGTTAAACTGCACCTCGTCCGAGCTACAAGACGTTAAACTGTTCAGCATACGTCCAAGCTGCACAACGCTAAACCGCCTAGCCTCCATCGTCCGCGCGACAAGACGTTAAACTACCCAGCATCTTCGTCCGAGCTACAAGACGTTAAACTGCCCAGCATCCGTCCCGCATGACGTTAAACTGCACTTTCGTCCCGCATGACGCTAAACTGCACCTCGTCCGCGCTGCAAGACGTTAAACTGCCAAGCATCTTCATCCTCAACACACGACGTTAAACTGTACTTCGTCCGGCAAGACGTTAAACCGTCCGCATCACCCGATCTCGTGCCTCGCACGCAGGGTCCCCCCCCCCCCCGGTTTGGATGTGGCCCCCACCTGTTCGTCTCTGCAGGGATGTCAGGATTGCCCCTCTTTAGGGACGATTTATTGGAGTGGCCTTCACCCACGGGGGTAGGGCATTACAAACCCCTAGTTCCTTGTGGGGGACTGCACATGTGTATCTCCATTGTGCTTCCCCACTGCCGAAGCCAGTAGAGGGTGTGACAGGGATCGAGGTCTCTCACCTCCGGCCCGAGTCCCTCTCCAACTGAGTTTTGCCGCATCCGGGCTGCCTCAGTGCGTAAGCCCTGACAGAACGAACTACGTGGACTTTGATCCCTGTCTTCTAAACAGGTTACGTAGGAAGCCTCTCCGAGGTTCAAGCCCGCCACCTGGTCGTCCCGGTCGTATTTACGTCGGTTCGTCCATCAGTGAACCCCTCCCGGGTTCACACTTGCGTTGATTCACCTATGAATCCGCCTCTGTAGGGGGCTTCACATGTGTATCTCCATTGCGCTCCCCCACTGCCTCTTTCTATCTCTCTCTTCAACGTCCAGCATGACGTTAAACTATGATCCACCCGGTCATTCCATCCCCCTCTGTGCGAGGTGGTTCGGTTCAATCCTCCGCCTGGCAGCCTCGATCTCTTCGTGAGTCGGCTTGCCGACGTCCAGCATGACGTTAAACTGTATACCCGAACTACGCTGACTTTGATCCGCGCTAATGCACGGTACGTAGGAAGCCCCTACGGGGTCCAAGCTCTTCACTCCATCATCCATCCTGATCCTTACCCGGGCCGCCACATCCCGGTGGGGTCATGCCATTTCACTCCACTCCACTTCACTCGGGAAGCCGCCCATGTGCTGGCCCCAGCGTCGGAGGTTCCCCGTAAGGGGTTCTGTCATCTGATCCACTTCTCGTGTTGATCAGTCCGATGCCGTCCCCGCCGGATGTTAAACTCGCGGCATACCCCGTGTTAAACATGGGAAGCTGAGGAAAACCTCAGGTAACGCAGTTCACCGCGCCAAGCGTAGGATGCCTCAGGCCGTCACGCCTTCGAGAAGCCCTATTAGGGACGGAAGGCAGACATGCAGAGTCGCAGTGTCAAGACACGCCCCCAACACCCAGAGCCACCTGGTCTCCTCACCGCAGGTTGCTGCCCCGACCAGACTCCTTGGAGCGTCCGGACGGAAGCAGCGTAATTAACCGGTGTCCATGGAGACATGGCGCCGGGAACGAGATTCACGAACATTCTTAAATCTATGAGGGAGACCCGGATTAGGCGACGAGTTCTGAGGAGACGTCCATGGGAGGAGGAGCCGACATCCCATCATCCCGGTTTCGATCAAGGAGCAGACGCCCCTGAATAAGGGACGAATGCCGCCCGCCCTTGGAAAGCGGGACTGCGGGACCACAAGCCGCGCGCGCCCATCCCCTCGGGTCGACGGGTGCACGCGCGAACGCGTCCTGGCGGAACAGCGTAACCCGACGCACATCCGCACCGAAACAGAAAAATGGTGAACCCGACGTGAATCTCTTCTCCTCAATACGAAGACCGATGGCTTTCAGAGGTGTTGGAAGGGACGGTATTTGTCTGGTACAGCCAGCTCCCCGTCGGGTCGATAACTAGCTGGGAGGACCTTCGTAGACAGTTCCTCTACTAGTTCAGTTCCACGACCCGGAAGACGAGTATCGCAGACCTCTTCAAGTGCAAGCAGAGGCCTGATGAGCGAGTCACGGACTTCGTCGCCCGATGGAAGGGTCTCACGTATTCCCTTGACATGCCATTGAATCAGGAGTAGTTGCTGACAATGTGCGTCGGTAACGTCAAGACCGAGCTGGTCCCTTCCTTGATCACTCAGAATTACCCCGGAGGGTTCAGGGACTTCTCAGACAAAGCTCAACGTCTTGAGGAAGCCCTGCAACAGGCCAGCCAGGCACACCCGCTGCCTCCTATGATTCCTGAAAGGAGAGCCAGCAGGGCTGAGCCCGCTGCTGTTGCCCAGATAGAGGCCCCCAGGCCGTTGGAGCTGCTGCCGGCGAGACCAGCTCCACAGCCTCACAGGAATCCGCCTCCACAGGCTCAGTTCCCGGCCCAGCAGCGGCAGCCTCAGAACCGGCCGGCCCCTCCGCGTAATGTACCGCCACAACCCAGGCGAGATAATCAGGGTCCACCTCCTCGGCAGGCCCCTCCAGCCCCTCGTCAAGGCCATGCTCCCAGGGGCCCGCGACACCTGACTTACTCATTTCACGAGAATCAGGTCCCCGGTTATTTCCGGAGCGCCCTGGAGCAGAGGATTGTGCGACTGCCTGAGTGTTGGAGGCCAGAGGAGGCACATCTCACGAATAACCCCCGCTACTGCCCTTACCATCGGGCCCTGGGACACACCATCCAGCGGTGCTATGTGTTTAAGGATTGGCTCCAAGACCAGATTAACAACAATGTAATCAGGTTGGGCCCAGCTCCAGCACAAGTGGCGGGCGTGTTTGTGGGATCAGATGACGATAGCGGCAATGAGGACGAATGGAAGCTGGTCTCCGACCGCGGGTCCCAGAAGTATAAAAACTGGATGGCCCGCAAGACGATCGTTCGCGCCCATGGAATAATCCGTGCGCGCTTGAATCAGCCTGAGCCCCTAGAATCTGCGGGTGCTGCTTCGACATCGTCGTCCCAGCCTGCCTCTTCCAAGAAGAGCAAACGGCGGCGGCGCAAGAAGGAAGAGCGCGCCCCGCCAGTTCCGCCGCTATCCCGCACTCTCGGCGATTTCATGCCCCCGGAGATGGGGATCCCTCCTCGGATCCGCCCGGTGGTGAATGATTCGTCCGATGAAAGTGTTGGGTACGCTTCGGTTAATACCGTCGAGCTGGTAAATCCCTTTTCGGTTCCCGACGTTGAGGAACACCAGGTGGACCTCCCTGGTGTCCCCGGTCGTCGCCACCATCGGAGGAGCCGCAACAACAGGAGGCGCCAGGGCACAGCAGTTGGTACCTCCAGCCAGGTCGTGCACGCCACCGAGACTAGGCAGCAGGCTCAAGATCGAGCTCAGCGTGCGCAGACCCCCCATCCAGGGATGACGGATTCGCCTCCGCCACTGTTTGTGGTGTGGGACCAGGCAGAACCGCCTCAGCCGCGTCGCGATCAGCTCCGCCCTGCCACGAGTCCATCCCGGCCTCCTGGCCCCAGTACGGTGACTATTTCCCGGGCTTCAACCAATGAACAGTGAGATGCGCCAAGTACCAGCCGGCCGCCAGTTCAACCGGCAAGGCCCGTCATGCTTCCAACCGCAGAGCAACCTCCTTCAACCAGGGGCTCGCGCTTGGACAAAAAGTATGATGTCCTGAAGCACTTGGCCGACATCCCAGCGAGACTCTCCATCCTTGAGGCTCTGCGCATGTCATCTGAGATGCGCGAGGCACTCGCTGAAGCCCTGAAGAGCCCCCTCCAGTTTGAGATAGAGGTTGCGGCTGCAGAGGCCTTTCACACCGAAACGATTGAGGACGCCGAATGCCAGGCAGTTATCTCGTTCTCTGGTAAGGATGAAGACCCTCCTATACAGGGGCACATTCGTCCGCTGTATGTTACCGGCCAGTTCAATGGCCTTGAAGTCCGACGCTGTCTTGTCGACACGGGGTCCGGGATTAACCTGATTCCAACTCGGACGCTCCGGAGATTGGGGTTTTCTGAGGATGACTTGATCCCCTCCGACCTCAGGATCCAGGGGTACGATCGCACCGAGCAAACTCTGGTCGGCAAGATACGCTTGAAGACCCAGTTCGGTGACTTGGTTGCCAACACCGAATTCATGGTGGTCTCTCAGGACACTGCGTATAACGCATTGATGGGCAGGCCATGGCTCCACCTTCATGCGGCGGTTCCCTCATCATACCACCAATGCCTCAAATACTCCCTTAATGGTCGAGTAGGCGTGCTTCAGGGAGATGCCTCTCCTTTTGCCTCATGTGAAGCCCGCTATCAGGACGCGAACTATTACAAGAGCAAGGATAAGCAGATCCTGGCAGGTGAGGTCGAGCCTGTCGCTGTTGCAAGTGATCCCTGGGCAAGCTTGGATGACGCTTACGTCCTCCCGATTCAACGGTTGGACGTAGCCATGATCTCGACGGCCTGTGGGTCTCCTGATGAGATGACCGCGACCGCCCGTGCCAGTACCAGCGGCCCAGCAGGATCTGGTAGCCCCAATGCAGTTTCCAACGCAGTCTCTCCCGTGGACGATCCCTCCCCGAGTGGAGAGGACGTGGAAGATGCACCCCCAGCCTTTGAGGAGGGCGTCCCCGCCACGGTCGATGAGTTAGTACAAGTGAACCTTGGAACCGAAGCAGATCCGAGACCCACATTGGTCAGTGCCGCCATGCCCTCTGAGGAGCGGCAGCAGTACGTGGACTTTCTCAGGCAGCACCATGATGTGTTCGCTTGGGGCTATGACGAGATGTCGGGGCTAGATCCTCAGGTAGCCGTCCACCGCCTTGGTCTCCCGGCGAAGCATCGCGGGTTCAAGCAGCCTCCCAGGAAGATGCACCCATTTCACGGTGCCATGGTTGAGGCCGAAGTTGACAAGCTTATCAAAGCCAACTTCATGAGGGAAGTTCAGTACCCCAAATGGCTGGCCAACATTGTGCCGGTCAGGAAGAAGAACGGGTAGATCAGAGTCTGCATCGACTTCCGCGATCTCAACCGCCACTGCCCGAAGGATGATTTTCCCCTTCCAGTGACAGAGCTGTTGATTGACGCCACGGTAGGGTTCCAAGCCCTCTCTTTCATGGATGGATACTCCGGATACAACCAAATCCGGATGGCCCCTGAGGATGAGGAGTTCACTGCCTTCAGGGCCCCCCAAGGTACCTTTTGTTACCGGGTCATGCCTTTCGGCCTGAAGAATGCAGGTGCCACCTATCAACGGGCGATGCACCGCATATTTAAGCCAATCCTCGGCACACTGGTGGAATGCTACGTCGACGACTTGGTAGTCAAATCGCGCCAGCGTCAGGACCATCTCAAAGATCTTGAAAAAGTGTTCGGCTTCCTCCGGTCTCGCTGCCTGAAGATGAACCCGTTGAAGTGTGCCTTCGGGGTCACCTCCAGAAAGTTCCTTGGATTTGTGGTAAGATACCGGGGTATTGAGATCGACCCAGAGAAGATCAGGGCGATTAGCCAGATGCCTCCCCCAGGTAACATCCGGGAACTGCAAGGGTTCCAAGGCCACTTAGCCTATATACGCCGATTCATCGCGAATCTGGCCGGCAAGTGTAAGCCCTTTTCTCGGCTCATGAAGAAAGGTTCCACCTATGTATGGGATAAAGAGTGTCAGACCGCTTTTGAGGAAATCAAGGAGTACCTGCTTCAACCTCCGGTTCTGATGCCGCCTGTATCCGGAAAGCCGCTGGTCCTCTATGTGACCGCCCTGGAACGGTCCCTTGGTGCCCTTCTCACCCAGAAGAACAACGAGGGAACAGAGAATAGCCTATATTACCTCAGTCGCATGCTCCTCGATGCGGAAGATAGGTATTCCCCCATCGATAAGAGCTGCCTGGCGCTCGTATTTGCCGTACAGAAATTACGGCACTACTTGCAGCACCATGAGATACAGTTGGTTTCTCGGGTAGACCCGTTGAAGTATATCCTGAGCCGGCCTATGTTGACTGGCTGCCTAGCGCGGTGGGCTGTGATTCTCCAGCAGTTCGACATCAGTTATGTGTCTCAGAAGGCCATCAAAGGGCAAGCATTGGCAGACTTTCTGGCTGCTCACCCAACCTCCGCGGATCAGCCGCTGGATCTAGGCTTTCCTGATGAGGCCATCCTCTCGGTCGATCGAGCCGGTCCATGCTGGCAGATGCACTTTGACGGTGCCTCCCGGAGCCCCACCGGTAGGAGACTCGATAATCCTAAGCTCAACAGAGTGGGCTTGGGTATCGTCTTCATTACCCCGGAGCAGGCCGTACTGCCATACTCTTTCCTGTTGTCAGAGGGCTGTACCAACAATGAGGCGGAATACCATGCCCTCATCACCGGCCTCGAGTTAGCTCTCGAGATCGACGTACCCCATCTGTGTGTGAAAGGGGACTCCGAGCTAGTTGTTAAGCAGATCAATGGCGACTATGTTGTCAGGAAGCCGGAACTTGTGCCATTACTGGAGTGCACCCTCCTTCTGATGGCTCGGTTCCCTTCTCGACTAGAAATTGTCCATATTCCCCGGTCGCAGAACGGTCGAGCAGATGCTTTGGCCAGCCTTGCTGCGTCACTTGCAGAGCCTGAACAGGATAACCTGACCATCCGCGTGACGCACCGCAGGCTCATCGCTCCCGTTATCCCGGAGGGAGATCGCGGCCCGTCGGTAAGTAATCTCACCACGGTTGCCCCTATGCCCGGAGCCCCGAGTACCCCAGATATGGCAGTCGAACCAGCCCCTGATTGGAGGGCGCCTTTGGTTGAGTACCTCCAACATGGAATTCTCCCGTCGGATCGGGCCGAGCGCGAGCGAGTTCGACGCCGCGCATCGCAGTTTGTCCTCCAGAGCAGTCCCGGCCTAGAGCAGATCCTCTACAGGCGCGGATTCGATGGTGTTCTCCTCCGTTGCCTTCAGGGAGCTGAGATCCCACGAGTCATGCAAGAGGTTCATGCTGGTTCATGCGGTGCCCATCAGACTAGGCCGAAGCTGTCCCACCAGATTCGGAGGTTGGGATACTTCTGGCCCTCCATGATCCATGACTGCATCGAGTATGCCAGGAGGTGCCATGCGTGCCAGGTTCATGCGAACTTTGTGCATCGGCGGCCGGAGCCTCTCCATACCACCAGGTATTCTTGGCCCTTTGCAGTCTGGGGGATGGATGTTGTGGGACCTTACCCGCCGGCGACGGCTCGCCAGTGCCGGTTCATTCTGACCGCCACGGACTTCTTCTCCAAATGGGCAGAGGCGATTCCGCTTAGAGAGGTCAAATCCTGTTCGATCGCTGACTTCGTGACCTCCAACATCATTCATCGGTTTGGGGTGCCTCACGCTATCCTCACGGATAACGGAGCCAATTTCCGAGCAGCCGAGTTGAAGAAGTTGTACGCCAAGTATAACATTCGCTCGAACCATACATCTCGCTATCATGCGCAGGTGAATGGACAGATCGAGGCGTTTAACAAAACCCTCTCTAACATTCTGCAAAAGATGGTTGGTCAAAATAAGAAGAGTTGGCCGGACAAGCTCCCCAACGCCCTCTGGGCTTATCGGACGACGACTCGCAATTCCACCCAGATGACCCCTTATTCCCTGGTGTATGGAGCTGAGGCTGTCCTGCCCATCGAGATCCAGTTGCCGTCCTTGCGCACTGCGGTCTACGACCAGCAAGCGCCGGACAGAGCTGCTGAAGCCCGTCTGGTCGAGTTGGAAGCACTGGATGAGAATAGACTTCGCGCTTTGCACAACTTGGAGAGGCATCAGAGCAGGATGGCTCGAGCTTTCAATAAGAAGGTTCGCCTCCGCTCCTTCCTGCAGGGTGACCTGGTATTAGCCCTGAGAGCGCCAATGATCCCCGGCAGGAAGCCACCCAAGTTGGAGCCCAAGTGGGAGGGACCTCTTGTCGTCTGCAAAGTTTATCCCAATGGCGCGTACTCCCTAGCGACTATGGATGGTGAGCGTGTCACTCCTCCCACCAACGCTAGGTTCCTCAAGCAGTACTTTGTCTGAGTGTACTACGTCCTGCACGACGTTAAACTGCATACGTCCAAGCTGCACGACGTTAAACTGCCCAGCATATCGTCCGCGCTGCAAGACGTTAAACTGCCAAGTGTTTCGTCCAACATGACGTTAAACTGTACCACGTCCGCGCTGCAAGACGTTAAACTGCCAAGCGTCATCGTCCCGCATGACGCTAAACTGCACCTCGTCCAAGCTACAAGACGTTAAACTGTTTAGCATTCGTCCAACATGACGTTAAACTGTACATACGTCCCGCACGACGTTAAACTGCGCCTCAAGAACTACGTATGGCTTGATTCCCATCCTTATGGGATACGTAGGAACGCCCGGATGTTTGAAACTTCGGGTCCAGCCCCCCACCTCTTAAAGATTCCCCCTTCTCTTGGGAATCCGCCACCTTCGGGTCACCTCAAGGCGTGTCCCTTGACCCCTTGCAGTGGTCCGCTGGTGTCAAGAGTACTCTGGTTTATTGGCAGGAGGGTCGGGATCAGCTTGGTCAGGTTCCTTCCACCTTTCAGGCTTCATGCTCCCTTTCATTCGGACCCATCGCCTACGCCATGGGTGGAGCCCCCGTGAACGGTTTGGACACAATGCCTCAGTGCTCTCCCACCGACTCGGGCTGGTGCCCCCAATGGTCTCGGGCAGCAAATCGATATGAATTCTGCGATTGAGCGGTCGATGCTCGTTTGCTGCCTCATTCCATCAACGGTTAGTGCGATATTGATGCTGCTTTTCCGCCACGGTCGACAGTATTCCCATATCGTTACGCCGGTGCCCCCGGTCCTTGAGTGAATGGCCGCATGATTCACATCACATTTTCCACCCCCCATTCTGAACAGGCAAAAATCTCGACACTCTTGACACTATCCCTCAGTGCATCTTCGCATATCCAGGGGATAGGACCACGATGTGGCGTACTTTGAGGTTTTTATGGTCCAAGCTCTACGACCTTAAACTAAGATCTCCTTTTCTCGTCCAACATGACGTTAAACTGTACTTCGTCCTGCATGACGTTAAACTGCCTCTCAAGAACTACGTGTGGCTTGATTCCCATCCTTATGGGATACGTAGGACTGCCTGAACATTCATGTTTCAGGCCCAGCCCCATCCTTCGGTAATTTCCATCCCATCTCAGGCCCTTGGCCCACATGCCTCTGGGTATGCGGCGTATGGTGTGAGCGCGGGGCTACGCCCTCATTCACGTCGGTTTGCTCGCCACGCTGTACGCCCCCCACGTTTGGAGATGCCTTCTGCTCCCCCCTTTTTTTACGTCTTTTCGTCCTGCATGACGTTAAACTGCACATCAAAGAATTACGTGCAGCTTGATTCCCATCCTTATGGGATACGTAGGACCGCCTGAACATTCATGTTTCAGGCCCAGCCCCATTTCCCAGGAATCTCTATCCCGCGTTGGGCCTCTGGCCCTAGTTCCCTTTTTGTGCGAGGCGTGTGGTGTGAGCGGGGGATTATGTCCTCATTCACGTTGGCCTGCTGGCCGCGCCGTACGCCTCCCCCCGTGTGTGGAACTACCTCACACCCCTCTTCGTCCTGCATGACGTTAAACTGCCTCTCAAGAACTACGTACGGCTTGATTCCCATCCTTATGGGATACGTAGGACCGCCTGGACGCTTGTGTCTCAGGTCCAGCCCCGTCTCTTGGTTGATCACGGGGATCTGTTGTCATTTGGTTTCTCTCAGGGTGAGTCCTCCGACCCTTTCCGGTGATCTGTTAACATGTTTTGGGTACTCTGGTCTATGACTCGTAGTGTCAGATTCAATCCCGACAAGTCCTGTGTTGCTTGTCAGGCCTCGCGTTTCTTCTTGTTCGAGCCTTCACTCAAAGGGATCCTCGTTAGCGGTTTGGGTACGATGCCTCAGTGCTCTCCTACCGTTCCGGGTCGATTTACCGGTGGGTCTCGGGCAGCAAATCGATATGAATCCTGCGATTGAGCGGTTGATGCTCGTTTGCTTGCCCCGTTCTAGGCTGACGCGATCGGATGTTGTGTTGCGAATATGGTCAGCGACATCCTTGATCTCCATGTCGGCTCCTTTAGGCTCCGAACATTGGTTGCGCGGTCCTCATCACACTCCGCTTTTGTGCGTTGTAGTGGAATCTCGACACTCTCTTCATACTGACCTTCAGTACACCTTTACACGTTAGGCAGGCCAACCAGGGTAATGGTGTCTGTCGAGGCTCCCACGATCTGATCACCAAGGATATATGCTGATGTCCTCCCTAAGGGCCATGTGTAGCTGGACCCTCGTCCCCATAAGGAGGAAGGAGTCACCCAAACAATCGCGTTTTGGGCCCAGTATCTGGAGGCTAGCATCTCTGCCCCTCGGGTGATGGACGTACGCAGGCCCCTATCCCAGGATCCTTCTCCTGGAATCGTGCGTGACCGCATGGCTGGATATGTTCCCACCTCCGCTGAGTCCGCCGTATCGCGATAAGCGGATTCCTCCATGGTCCGAGCCACACGACCTTAAACTGTGTTGTCTGGTCCTACCACACGACCGTAAACTGTGATCGTCTTGGCCGCCCGACGAGAAACGGCACTGCATCGTGATGTTCTCCTCAGGGGACACTCGCGTTGGGCGCTGGTTAATAACCACGCCATTCATCAATGCCTTTCATGGCTTGATTATTGTGGCGACGCCAGGGATTCCTTAATCACAGGCATGTCGCTGCACAAAGAAAAACCATCCATCTTCAAGGACAAACAAGAAATATCAAATACCGCTTCTTCTGTGTGCGAGGGTCAGACCTGCACCCTTCCCCGCGCTGGTGCCCGATTGTGTTGCGCCGCGCTTCAAGAACTACGTGTGGCTTGATTCCCATCCTTATGGGATACGTAGGAACGCCCGGATGTTTGAAACTCCGGGTCCAGCCCCCCACCTCTTAGATATTCCCCCTTCCCTGGGGAATCCGCCGCCTTCAGGCCACCCTCAAGGCGTGTCCTTCGACCCCTTGCAGTGGTCCACTGGTGTCAAGAATACTCTGGTTTATTTCCAGGAGTGTCAGGTTCAGCTTGGTCAGGTTCCTTCCACCTTTCAGGCTTCATGCTCCCTTTCATTCGGACCCATCGCCTACGCCATGGGTGGAGCCCCCGTGAACGGTTTGGACACAATGCCTCAGTGCTCTCCCACCGACTCGGGCTGGTGCCCCCAATGGCCTCGGGCAGCAAATCGATATGAATCCTACGATTGAGCAGTCGATGCTCGTTTTCTGCCTCATTCCATCAACGGTTAGTGCGATATTGATGCTGCTTTTCCTCCACGGTTGGCAGTACTCCCATATCATTACGCCGGTGCCCCCAGTCCTTGAGTGAATGGCCGCATGATTCACATTACGTTTTCCACCCCCCATTCTGACCAGGCAAAATCTCGACACTCTTGACACTATCCCTCAGTGCATCTTCGCATATCCAGGGGATAGGACCACGATGCGGCGTGCTTTGAGGTTCTTATGGTCCGAGCTCTAAGACCTTAAACTAAGATCTACCCTTATGGTCCGAGCTCTAAGACCTTAAACTAAGATCTACCCTTATGGTCCGAGCTCTAAGACCTTAAACTAAGATCTACCCTTATGGTCCGAGCTCTAAGACCTTAAACTAAGATCTACCCTTATGGTCCGAGCTCTAAGACCTTAAACTAAGATCTACCCTTATGGTCCGAGCTCTAAGACCTTAAACTAAGATATGCCCCTATGGTCCGAGCTCTACGACCCTAAACCAAGATCTCCCAAAATGGGATTCTACGTCCTGCATGACGTTAAACTGCACTCGCAGAACTACGTATGGCTTGATTCCCATCCTTATGGGATACGTAGGAACGCCCGGGCATTTCGACTCGGGTCCAGCCTCAGGGATCGCTGAGTCCCGCCCCTACTCGTCGCCGGCCGTCTGGCCTGACTTCGGGTAGAGTGGTGCAGTTGTGATATTCTCCCCGATTCAGCTCGGGATGCCCCATCGCAATGATGGGAAGCGACAGTTTCCTCGTCAAAGAGGTTCTGCCTGAGAATTGGGGTGATTCACGGCCAGATTAGTGCATCCGCCTAATACGCTTTCCCCACGGTGGCGCAATTTTGAGAGCGTTGGATTCTATCCGAACAAATCGTCACTTCGCCCCACGCTTCGCATGCCCTGTTGATCTGGATTTCCACCCTTGTGCCTGAAGGAACCCCCAAAGCGGCATTGATGATGACATGTGATCCGCCTCCTGCAATATGGATGATGACCTTCGGTCCGTCTATCGCAGTAGTATGGTCGATTGATCCATTGTCCGCTTGCCGTCTTGGGCATTTCCTGGAAGGCCAACCGTTGTGGATTTCTAAATCCGGGACGCGCGATTCACCCTTTCTCATTTCCCTATGTTCTGATAAAATCTCAATGCCCCTAGCATTGTCCCGCTCGTGTGCCGGAACAAGTTGGGGGGATGATACATTGATTAGGTCTGAGGTCTCCTTTCCTAGGAATGACCTCCCTCTTTTCTTTAAGAATCCAGGCCCAATTACGGATGCCTGAAGCTTGGTTAACGCTCCCGCGAGACAATGAATTGTGGTCGAGCATGTTAAGCCAAAAGATGCAGATAAATATATTGGTTCATACAAGTGGATCGACATATTGAGTAGAGGAAGCAAATATTCTGGGAGTGGCGACAACAAAGCCCCTAGGGATTAGTGTGCTGGATAAGTCTTTCTAACACCGCTACCCTTTGGCTGGCGGCCTCCAGAGCTGCTTCTCGCTCTCTGCGTGCCCTCTCCTCGTCGGCGGTCGCAGCACGCAGTTCGTCGATTCTGGCCTGTGCATGCTCCCGCTCGACTTGAATTGTGACCATCTGTTGGCCCGCCTCCGTCAGCTGTACCTGGGCGTCAACCAGCTGGGCTGCTAGTTGCTCCACAAGCTCGGTGCACGTTGCGACGAAGGCCTCCTTCTCTGCCGCCTGCCCTTCGAGACGCCGGACTTCCTGCTCCGCCGCGAGGAGCGCCCGCGTGCTCTCCGACATGTCCCGACATTGTGCGACGTCGGCACGCCGGAAGCTCTCGCGCATCTTTTCGGCCATGAAATCACGGACCGTTAGATGGAGGCGTTGAGCATCAGCTCCCCCGGCACACAGGAAGCGCAGCCAGGTTTGGAGTGATCCCATGCGCCCCATCCACTCTGATGGGTCTCGCTTGAGGAAGCGCTGGATGCACTTCCACCCCCTTCGGCGCGCTATCCGGCTCTCCTCGACCGCCTCCGCGTCTGAGTCGTCCATCTCCTCGGGGTCGGTAGGCCAGTAGGCAGGGAAGGCAGCCAGCAGGTCTGCTGCAGGGTCCGCCCCTGGGATGTCCTCATGGGGGATAGGTTCCCCAACATCTGGGCGACCTTCTTCTCTCGCCCCAGCGGCGTTGACACCCTCGTCAGCCCCCGATCTCTCTCCGATGGCAGCACCGCTGGTGTCCTCAACCCCTTGATCAGCAGTTGGTGGGGCCGGCTCGGTGTGGGAAGTCTGTTCCGGAGCAGGCGGCATGTCTGCCACTGGTCCACTCGTAGATGGCCCGGGTTCGGTAGCCCGAGGGGCCTCCAGTCCTGAGATCACTGTGCATGGCATGTCGTGGTTAGTCACGGATCGTCAACGGCAAGCACCAGCAGTAAAGTAAGGAGACTTACGGGAGTTCAGAGCGTCATCTTCCGCTATCCCGGTCGCCGCAGGAACAATTGCAGCAGGGGACCCTTCCGCGCTTGTCAATTCGATAATGGGTGCCTGGCCCCCGCCTTGTCCTACTGGCGCCTCTCCTACTCCCGCTGAGGACACCTGACCAACATCCGTGTGCTCCTGAGAAAGGTGGAGAAATGGGTTAGAAGCTGCATAAGAGAATGGATGAAGCAGGTTGAGTAGGGATAGAAGCGGACCTCGAGGAGCTCAGTGACATCAACATTGTCAGAGCCGGCCACCTCGCCGCTCTCCCGCGGGCTCCCCCGATGGGACCTTCCCTCGGAGCCTTCATCCTCCCCCGTCTCCTCCTCTTCCTCGGAGTCGTTACTGTCATCTTCTCCCGGCGGCATCTGTTCTGGAGCGGGTTCTAGACCGAGCATCACCTTCACCAGAAGGGATGGCTCCGCACGCTGACCACGTTGGCGCGCGTACTCGTCCATGGATGTCAGATACGCATACTGCCAGTTGAAGTCCACCCTGCCGGCGATCTGGAGGCGCCCGACCTCTGGCAGATCGATTCCTTCTCTGAGTATCTTTCGCCAGATGACGTCGGTCCCCAGTGACTGCCGCAGGGTCATCCAGGCCGACCACAGCGCCGGGAAGACTGCATCGTGGGAGGGTTCGAGCAGACACCTTACCTGCTTCCCGGGCCGCTCTTCGACCACCGCACGCGCCCCCTCTCTGGGCGCCGAGGTCGTAGTGGCAGCCTGCGATGTACCCGCCGCCGAAGTCCCTGCTCGCGCTGGCTCCGCTGCTTGGCGCGCCTCCGTTCTCCCCCGTGTGGCGGCGCCTCTCCTCCTTCCTTGACGCCCGGTCTCCGCATGCGTGACCTCGAGCCGCCGAACTGGCTTCCGTAGAAGCCCCTCGGGGTACGCGATGGCCCAGTGTTCGGCGTACTCGGTTTCCAAGCCTGCGTCAACCCCGGTAGGAGGGAGAGTGATGACGTCGCCAGAGCCAAAGGCGGCAAACATCAGCCACATCTGGCGAAGGACGCCAGGGTTCATCTCCTCTCGGACAGCAGTGAATACCCTCTTCGGCATCCGTTGAAGGCACCCGAACTGCCTGGCGAACCGGGTTGGCACGTAAGGCTCGCAGATCACCTTCCCGTCGATCCGAGCCACGAGCACCCCGCCCCGCATGTTCAGGAAGTACTCGTGATGCTCCAGCGGACCCTGCCCGTTGTCGATCATTTGGCCAACGGGAGTGGGGAACGGGCTGAAGTTGAAATTGTCATGATTTCCAATCCGAATCCTCATGCCCTCCTCACTTAGGGTCATCGGAGCGACCCCCGCGATGTTCAGCAGGGAGGGTCGCAGGCCGTTGCCCGGAGGAATGATGGCGTTCGGAAACGTGTACCCACCAAGGTGAGCAGCCACCCAGCCGTGGAAGAATTGGAAGGGCCCACAGATCCTTCGTGGCGACCCCCCTCGTGAGATGCGTCCCAGGATGGCATACAGCTTCGCCAGTACTGGGACCCCGAGGTTGTACCTTTTGTTGGCGGCCATAGCGCCCGCCATCGCCAGTGTCGCCGGGCGGACGCCCATTCTCGCGTCCCGCACTGGAAGGAGCCACCCACTCAGAAAGGCGGCCAGGAACGCCGCGTACCGGACATTTGGGTCCCGGGCCTCGATGACGCGGTACCCCCATGAGCGGTAGTCGCCCGTCTCCAGGACCCGCCAGTACGACCCGTTCCGGCTCCTCTGAGCCGCGGTCGGGCACCGCTTCCCCCTGCCTGGCATCTTGACCGCCGGGTCATGCTCCAAGAACTGGTCGAACCACTCCTTGTAGGCTATGTCCTTCTAGAAGTCCTTGACCCCGAGCCGCTCTGTAGCCAGGTCCAGCAGATGCCACGTCAGGATGGGAGTCCGTGACCTGTCGCCCCAGGTGTTCCTCGGAGGCAGGAACTCATCGTACTGGTAACCCTCCAGCGGGATACCTCCGATGCAGTGGATGTCCCAGAGACCGATGCCGACCTCCCCATGGTGAAGATGGAAGGTGTTGGTATCCAGGGACCAGCGGGTGAACAGCTCCGGCCTAAGCTCGTACTGCTGGTAGAAGTGGAACTGCGACGTCCACACCGCCTCAAACAGGCCGATGTACCGCAGCTCCTCCGCGAAGTGATCGCAAGTGTGGCGTACCCAGAACGCCCAGGCCCACTCACTGGTGAAGTTGCCCCCAGACCGCAAGTCCCAGTCCTTCAGCCAGCCCTTGGTGTCGTCAGTGACACTCTGGCGATATGTGCTCGAGTAGAGGGCTGGAGAGTTCTCCGCAGTAGGCTCACTTCCGACGATGGTTCGTGTCCTCGGGTTCAGGACATAGACATCTAAGTGTCTGGTCTCCCTGGCAGGATGCCCATTGTTGGTGATGTTATAGCGGGGAAGCTCTTCCTCCCGAGTCACCCAGGTCAGTGGCGCATCAACCTCGAACCCTGGCACCGGAACCTCATCTAGGATGCCGAAGTTCCAGAGCGGCAGGTTGTCCGACAGTGGATATGTCTTCTGGGCCGGCGTCAGCAAGTTGAACAAGGATTGATTGTCGGAAACAATCTCCTTGGTTCCGTAGACCTCCTCGTTCGTCGCCATCTCAGCTCTGCGAGTGGCGGTATTCCCCTCATTTCCTTGATTCGCGGCCATATCAGAAGTTGCGGGAGTCGAGCAGGTAAAGGGATGAAGCGTGCGGGATCGGACGAGGCTGGTAGGAAAGTTTGAAGGTTGGCGCGCAATCCAAGTGGACAGCGCGCAATCGGGAATAATGGCGCGTAAAGTTCCGGGTTTTCGCGTAAAGACAGGGCGAAATCCGGACGGTTTTGCGCGCCGATCGGGCGAATTTCGCACCGGAAAAGGCAATTTCGCGCACGAGAGCGTTGGAGCTTATCGCGCGGAAGGCCTGTGTACGGAACGCGGGACCCTGGACCCCTATTTATAGATGAGGCCGGGATTCCGCGCCGCGCGGAACGCGCGATTGCGCGACCGCGAATTGCGCGCCCGACGCCCCTTTTTGCGCGCCTAAGTCCCGCGCCGCCCAGGACTTCGGCATTCCGGCGTCTCCCTCGGAACCCGATCGTTGCGACCTCTCGCCGATCAGATTCCGAGGGGGGGCTTTTGTAGACGCCGGAAAAGTCCGTTGATCCCCAAACAAAGTTCCGGATGCGGAAAGCGAAGTGATATTTGGAGTCAGAAGCCTGTTCCGGAGGGCCCGGAGGTCTTGCGCGGAAAATTAGAGTCCCGCGCGCAAAGTTGAGTCGTGGCGCGCAATCTGCAGGGCCGGCGCGCAATTTTGCGCGCCCCGAGCTCCCGCGACTCCCTTGCGCGCCGGGTCCGGATTCTGCGCCCGCGAAGGGAATTCCGCGCCCGCGAAGCGAATTCCGCGCCCGAGAAAGGAATTCCGCGCCCGGGGTGGCCTATAAATATAAGGCGACCCCCGACGTTTTGAAGGTTGCCGGAATCCGAAGCGTCGCTCGTTCGCGCAATCCAACCCCTTCCGCACGCAATGCCGATCTTCAGGTAACCTCCTTTCTTTCGCGCAAGAAAGCCTCGGGGTCCGCCTTCGCGCGTAATCCCTTTGGCTCCTTTCCTTTTTAGAACCCTTCACTAAAAGGCATTTGCGCGCAAAAGAAGCCTCTTGCGCGCAATTGCCCCCGGGTGCGCGCAATCCAGCCCGATTGCGCGCACCCCCCCATTTTAAAAGTGGCAATTCATTAAAGAATGAGCCGTTGCCCCCGTGCGCTATCCGAAGCCCGGTGCGCGCAATCTCTATCATTCGCGCGCAAAGGGCTGGCCCGATTGCGCGCCAGCCCGCCATTTTGCGCGCCGACCCGCTGTTTTGCGCGCAAATCTCCTTTTTTGCGCGCAAACCGCCAGGGTCGCCCCTTTTGACCCCCTGAGGGTACTCGCATGCGCGGCGCCCGATGATCCTCATCCCGGGTGCCCGCACCGTGCGTTGTCTTCCCGTGCGACCCTCCAGGCTCGCGCGAAGTGACACGGACCTATCGGCAGTTTCAACGTCCTGCACGATGTTAAACTGCATACGTCCTGCACGACGTTAAACTGCATACGTCCCGCACGACGTTAAACTGCACCTCGTCCGAGCTACAAGACGTTAAACTGTTCAGCATACGTCCAAGCTGCACGACGCTAAACCGCCTAGCCTCTATCGTCCGCGCGACAAGACGTTAAACTGCCCAACATCTTCGTCTGAGCTACAAGACGTTAAACTGCCCAGCATCCGTCCCGCATGACGTTAAACTGCACTTTCGTCCCGCATGACGCTAAACTGCACCTCGTCCGCGCTGCAAGACGTTAAACTGCCAAGCATCTTCGTCCTCAACACACGACGTTAAACTGTACTTCGTCCGGCAAGACGTTAAACCGTCCACATCACCCGATCACGTGCCTCGCACGCAGGGTCCCCCCCCCGGTTTGGATGGGCCCCCACCTGTTCGTCTCTGCAGGGATGTCAGGATTGCCCCTCTTTAGGGACGATTTATTGGAGTGGCCTTCGCCCATGGGGGTAGGGAATTACAAACCCCTAGTTCCTTGTGGGGGACTGCACATGTGTATCTCCATTGTGCTTCCCCACTGCCGAAGCCAGTAGAGGGTGTGACAGGGATCGAGGTCTCTCACCTCCGGCCCGAGTCCCTCTCCAACTGAGTTTTGCCGCATCTGGGCTGCCTCAGTGCGTAAGCCCTGACAGAACGAACTACGTGGACTTTGATCCCTGTCTTCTAAACAGGGTACGTAGGAAGCCTCTCCGAGGTTCAAGCCCGCCACCTGGTCGTCCCGGTCGTATTTACGTCGGTTCGTCCATCAGTGAACCCCTCCCGGGTTCACACTTGCGTTGATTCACCTATGAATCCGCCTCTGTAGGGGGCTGCACATGTGTATCTCCATTGCGCTCCCCCACTGCCTCTTTCTATCTCTCTCTTCAACATCCAGCATGACGTTAAACTGTGATCCACCCGGCCGTTCCATCCCCCTCTGTGCGAGGTGGTTCGGTTCAATCCTCCGCCCGGCAGCCTCGATCTCTTCGTGAGTCGGCTTGCCGACGTCCATCATGACGTTAAACTGTATACCCGAACTACGCTGACTTTGATCCGCGCTAATGCACAGTACGTAGGAAGCCCCTACGGGGTCCAAGCTCTTCACTCCATTATCCATCCTGATCCTTACCCGGGCCGCCACATCCCGGTGGGGTCATGCCATTTCACTCCACTCCACTTCACTCAGGAAGCCGCCCATGTGCTGGCCCCAGCGTCGGAGGTTCCCCGTAAGGGGTTCTGTCATCTGATCCACTTCTCGTGTTGATCAGTCCGATGCCGTCCCCGCCGGACGTTAAACTCGCGGCATACCCCGTGTTAAACATGGGAAGCTGAGGAAAACCTCAGGTAACGCAGTTCACCGCGCCAAGCGCAGGATGCCTCAGGCCGTCACGCCTTCGAGAAGCCCTATTAGGGACGGAAGGCAGACATGCAGAGTCGCAGTGTCAAGACACGCCCCCAACACCCGGAGCCACCCGGTCTCCTCACCGCAGGTTGCTGCCCCGACCAGACTCCTTGGAGCGTCCGGACGGAAGCAGCGTAATTAACCGGTGTCCATGGAGACATGGCGCCGGGAACGAGATTCACAAACATTCTTAAATCTATGAGGGAGACCCGGATTAGGCGACGAGTTCTGAGGAGACGTCCACGGGAGGAGGAGCCGACATCCCATCATCCCGGTTTCGATCAAGGAGCAGACACCCCTGAATAAGGGACAAATGCCGCCCGCCCTTGGAAAGCGGGACTGCGGGACCACAAGCCGCGCGCGCCCATCCCCTCGGGTCGACGGGTGCACGCGCGAACGCGTCCTGGCGGAACAGCGTAACCCGACGCACATCCGCACCGAAACAATCTTCATGGACTCCAAGACTGATGATGATCATACCCAACATCTTGAAATCATACAGATTACACTTATTGACTATACGCCAAGCTATATATTTGTCAGTTTTGTATTGATTATATAGGTATAGTTATTGGGTCAAATAATCTCAGAGGAAGGTGTGTCAGTGGATGGAGAGAAACTTCAGGCCACTATTTCTTGGGATAATCCCAAGAACTCTTTCGATATTTGTATCTTTCTAGGGTGAGTGAATTGTGACATGTATGTGCAGACTGCACGTCAATCGGACGTGCGGTTTGCGCGGTACGACTCAGTATGCGTTCTTTAAGTGTTGTGCGCGCTTCATAAACGCACGTGGGGGGATCCAAATGGGCTGAACGAAGTCCAAATGACCTGAAATAAGACTACATCAAAGGGTGAGTGAATTTTGATGTGGTCGAGCAGACGGAACGTCAATCGGACGTGTCGTGTGCCCGCGGTGACGGGGAACGCCGTTCTGGTGTCATAAACGGCCAAAACGAACGTCTAACAATCAAATTCATAGAGCAAGACATCAGATTGACCTGAAATCTCATGTAAACAATCTAATTATTATTTTTGATGTGTACGCGCAGACGGCACGTCAATCGGGCGTGCGGTTTGCGCGGTATGGCCCAGTATGAGTTCTTTAAGTGTTGTGCGCGCTTCATAAACGTGTGTGGGGGGTCCAAATAGTCCGAACGAAGTAAAAATGTCCTGAAATCAGACGAAATCAAAGGGTGAGTGAATTGTGATGTGGTCAAGTAGACAGAATGTCAATCGGATGTGTCGTGTGCCCGTGGTAACCGGGAACGCCGTTCTGGTGTCATAAACGGCCAAAACGGGTGTCTAACGGTCAAATTCATAGCGGACGACATCGGATTGACCTAAAATCACTTGTCAACAATCTAATTATTATTCGTGACATGTGCGCATAGATGGAACATCAATCGGACGTGTGGTTTTCACGGTACGGCTCAATATGCATTTTTTAAGTGTTGTGCGCGGTTCATAAACGTGCGTGGGGGGGGTCCAAACGGGCCGAACGAAGTCCAAATGGCCTGAAATCTGACGACATCAAAGGATGAGTGAATTGTGATGTGGTCGAGTAGATGGCACATCAATCGGACGTGTCGTGTGCCTGTAGTGACCGGGAACGCCTTTCTGGTGTCATAAACGGCCAAAACGGGCGTCTAACAGTCAAATTCATAGTGGATGACATCAAACTGACCAGAAATAATAGGGAAACAATCTAATTAAAATTCTTGACGTGTATGCATAGACGGAATGTCAATCGGACGTGTGGTTTGCGCGGTACGACTCAGTATGCATTCTTTAAGTGTTGTGCGCGCTTCATAAACGCGTGTGGGGGGGTCCAAATGGGCCGAACGAAGTCCGAATGGCCTGAAATCAGACGACATGAAAGGGTGAGTGAATTTTGATGTGGTCGAGTAGACAGCACATCAATTGGATGTGCCGTGTGCCCACGGTGGCCGGGAACGCCGTTCTGGTGTCATAAACGGCCAAAATGGGCGTCTAACGGTCAAATTCATAGTGGATGACATCGGATTGACCTGAAATCACAGTTCAACAATCTAATTATTATTCGTGACATGTACGCGCATATGGAACTTCAATTGGACGTGTAGTTTGCGTGGTATGGCTCAGTATGCGTTCTTTAAGTGTTGTATGCGGTTCATAAACGCACGTGGGGGGGTCCAAATAGGCCGAATGAAGTCTGAATGTCCTGAAATCAGACAACATCAAAGGGTGAGTGAATTGTTATGTTTTCGATCAGACGGCATGTCAATCGGACGTGTCATGTGCCCGTGGTGACCGGGAATGACGTTCTAGTGTCATAAACGGCCAAAACGGGCGTCTAACGGTCAAATCAATAGATGATGACATAGGATTGACCTGAAATCACAGGGAAACAATATAATTATTATTCGTGATGTGTACTCATAGACGGCACATCAATTGGACGTGCGGTTTTCACGGTACGGCTCAGTATGTGTTCTTTAAGTGTTGTGTGTGCTTCATAAACGCGCATGGGGGGGGGGGTCGAAACGGGCTGAACGAAGTCTGAATGGCATGAAATCAGAGGAAATGAAAGGGTGAGTGAATTGTGATGTGGTTGATAAGACAGAACGTCAATCAGATGTGTCGTGTGCCCGCGGTGACCAGGAATGCCGTTCTGGTGTCATAAACGGCCAAAACGGGCGTCTAACGGTCAAATTCATAGCGGACGACATCAGATTGACCTGAAATAATAGGGAAACAATTTAATAATAATTCCTGACATGTACACATGACGGAACATCAATCGGATGTGAGGTTTGCGCAGTACAGCTCAGTATGCGTTCTTTAAGTGTTGCGCGCGCTTCACAAACGCGCGTGGGGGGGTCCAAACGGGCCGAACGAAGTCTGAATGGCCTGAAATCCGACGACATGAAAAGGTAAGTGAATTTTGATGTGTTTGATTAGAAGTAACTTCAATCGGATGTGTCGTGTGCCCGCGGTGACCGGGAACGCCGTTTTGGTGTCATAAACGGCCAAAACGGGCGTCTAACGGTAAAATTCATAGCGGACGACATCAGATTGACCTGAAATCACACATAAACAATCTAATTATTATTCGTGACATTTAAATGAAGACAGAATGTCAATAGAATTTTTGGTTTGTGCAGTACATCTCAATATGAATTCTTTAAGTGTTGTGTGCGCTTCATAAACGCTCGGGGGGGGGGGGGGGTCCAAATGGGCCAAACAAAGTCTGAATGGATTGAAATAAGATGACATAAAAGGGTGAGTGAATTTTGATATGGTTTAGTAGAAAGAACATCAATCGGATGTGCCGGGTGCCCACTGTGACCGGGAACGCTGTTCTGGTGTCATAAACGGCCAAAACGGGCGTCTAACGGTCAAATTCATAGCGGACGACATCGGATTGACCTGAAATCATAGGGAAACAATCTAATTATAATTCTTGACATGTACGGGCAGATGTAACGTCAATCAGGCGTGCGGTTTGCGCGGTACGTCTCAGTATGCGTTCTTTAAGTGTTGCGCGTGCTTCATAAACGCGCGTGGGGGGGTCCAAACAGGCCAAACGAAGTCCTAATGGCTTGAAATCAGATGACATAAAAGGGTGAGTAAATTTTGATGTGGTCGAGCATACGGCACATCAATCGGACATGCCGTGTGCCAGTGGTGACTGGGAATGCCGTTCTGGTGTCATAAACGGCCAAAACGGGTGTCTAACGGTCAAATTCATAGCGGAAGACATCGAATTGACCTGAAATCACACGTCAACAATCTAATTATTATTATTGACGTGTACGCACAGACAAAATGAAAATCGGACGTGCGGTTTATTTTTACGAATCAGTATGCCTTCTTTAAGTGTTGTGCACGTTCATAAACGCACTTGGGGGGGTCCAAATGGGCTGAACGAAGTCCGAATGGCCTGAAATCAGAAAAAATCAAAGGGTGAGTGAATTTTGATGTGGTCGAGCAGACAGCACGTCAATCGGATGTGTCGTGTGCCCGCGGTGACTGGGAACGCCGTTCTGGTGTCACAAACGGCCAAAACGGGCATCTAACGGTCAAATTCATAGCAGGTGACATTGGATTGACCTAAAATCACAGGGAAATAAACTAATTAAAACTCTTGACGTGTACGCGTAGACAGAATGTCAATCGGACGTTCGGTTTGCACGGTAAGGCTCAGTATGCGTTCTTTAAGTGTTGTGCGCGCTTCATAAATGCGTGTGGGGGGATCCAAATGGGCCGAACGAAGTCCGAATGGCCTGAAATCAGACGACATAAAAGGGTGAGTGAATTTTGCTGCGGTCGAGCAGACGACACGTCAATCGGATGTTCCGTGTGCCTGCGGTGACCGGGAGCGCCGTTCTGGTGTCATAAACGGCCAAAACAGGCGTCTAACGATCAAATTCATAGAGGACGACATCGTATTGACCTGAAATCACAGGTAAATAATCTAATTATAATTTGTGATGTGTACGCATAGACGGAACATCAATTGGACATGCATTTTGCGCGGTACGGCTCAGTATGCGTTCTTTAAGTGTTTCGTGCGCTTCATAAACGCGCGTGGGGGGGGGGGGTCCAAATGGGTCGAACAAAGTCTTAATGGCCTGAAATCAGATGAAATCAAAGGGTGAGTGAATTGTGATGTGGTTGAGCAGACGGCATGTCAATCGGACGTGTCGTGTGCCCGCGGTGACCGGGAACGCCGTTCTAGTGTCACAAACGGCCAAAACGGGCGTCTAACGGTCAAATTCATAGCGGAAGACATCGGATTGACCTAAAATCACTGGGAAACAATCTAATTAAAATTATTGATGTGTACGCGTAGACGGAACATCAATCGGATGTGCGGTTTGCGCGGTACAGCTCAGTATGCATTCTTTAAGTGTTGTGCGCGCTTCATAAATGCACGTGGGGGGTCCAAACGGGCCGAATGAAGTCCAAATGACATGAAATCAGACGGCATGAAAGGGTGAAAGAATTGTGATGTGTTCGAGCAGATAGCACGTTAATCGGACGTGCCCTGTGCCCGCGGTGACCAGGAACGCCGTTCTGGTGTCACAAACGGCCAAAACGGGTGTCTAACGGTCAAATTCATAGATGACAACATCGGATTGACCTGAAATCACTCTTCAAAAATATAATTTTTATTTGTGACGTGTACACGTAGACGTAACATCAATCGGACGTGTGGTTTGTGCGGTACGGCTCAGTATGCATTCTTTAAGTGTTGTGTGCGCTTCATAAACGCACGTGGGGGGGTCCAAACAGGCTGAACAAAGTCCGAATGGCCTGAAATCAGATGAAATCAAAGGGTGAGTAAATTTTGATGTGGTCGAGCAGAGGGCACGTCAATCGGACGTGCCGTGTGCCCGCGGTGACCGGGAACGCCTTTCTGGTGTCATAAACAGCCAAAACGGGCGTCTAATGGTCAAATTTATAGCAGACGACATCTGATTGACCTGAAATCATAGGGAAAAAATATAATTTTTATTCATGACGTGTACGCTCAGACGGTACGTCAATCGGACGTGCGGTTTGCGTGGTACGACTCGGTATGCGTTCTTTAAGTGTTGTGTACGCTTCCTAAACGCACGTGGGGGGGGGGGTCCAAACAGGCCGAACGAAGTCCGAATGGCTTGAAATAAGATTACATGAAGGGTGAGTGAATTTTGATGTATTCGAGTAGATGGCACGTCAATCAGACGTGTTGTGTCCCCGCGGTGACCAGGAACGTCGTTCTCGTGTCATAAACGGCCAAAACAGCCGTCTAATGGTCAAATTCATAGAGGATGACATCATATTGACCTGTAATCACAAGGAAACAATCTAATTATAATTTTTGACGTGTATGCGCAGACAACACATCAATCGGATGTGCGGTTTGCACGGTACGGCTCAGTATACGTTCATTAAGTGTTGCGTGCGCTTCAAAAACGTGCGTGGGAGGTCCAAACGGGCCGAACGAAGTCTGAATGTCCTGAAATTAGACAACATGAAAGGGTGAGTGAATTTTGATGTGGTCGAATAGACGGAATGTTAATCAGAAGTGCCATGTGCCTGCGGTGACCGGGAATGTTGTTCTAGTGTCATAAACGGCCAAAACGGGCGTCTAACGGTCAAATTCATAGCGGACGACATCGGATTGACCTGAAATCACACGTCAACAATATAATTATTATTCGTCACATGTAAGAACATACGGAACATCAATCGGAAATACGGTTTGCGCAGTATGGCTCAGTATGCATTCTTTAAGTGTTGTGCGCGCTTCATAAATGCGCGTGGGGGGTCCAAATGGGCTGAACGAAGTCTGAATGGCCAAAAATCAAACGACATCAAAGAGTGAGTGAATTGTGATGTGGTTGAGCAGACAGCACATCAATCGGACATGCCGTGTGCCCACGGTGACCGGGAACGCCGTTCTGGTGTCACAAACGGCCAAAACGGGCGTCTAACGGTCAAATTCATAGCAGAAGACATCAGATTGACCTAAAATCACATTTCAAAAATCTACTTATTATTCTTGATATGTACGCACAGATGAAACTTCAATCGAACATGCGGTTTGTGCGATACGGCTCAGTATGCGTTCTTTAAGTGTTGTGCGCGCTTCAAAAACGCATGTGGGGGGGTCCAAACGGGCCGAATGAAGTCCGAATGGCCTGAAATCAGAAGACATCAAAGTGTGATTGAATTGTTATATGTTCAAGCAGACAACACGTCAATCGGACGTGCCGTGTGTCCGCGGTGACCGGGATCGCCGTTCTAGTGTCATAAACGGCCAAAACGGGCGTCTAACGGTCAAATTCATAGCGGACGACATCGTATTGACCTGAAATCACAAGGCAACAATCTAATTATTATTTGTGATGTGTATGCACAGACGTCACGTCAATCGGACGTGCGGTTTGTGTGGTACGGCTTAGTATGCGTTCTTTAAGTGTTGTGCGCGCTTCATAAATGTGCGTGGGGGGGTTCAAACGAGCCGAATGAAGTCTGAATGGCCTTAAATCAGACGACAATAAAAGGTGAGTGAATTGTGATGTGGTCGAGTAGACGGAACATCAATCGGACGTGTCGTGTGCCCGCGGTGACCGGGAACGCCGTTCTGATGTCATAAACGGCCAAAACGGGCGTCTAATGGTCAAATTCATAGAGGACGACATCGGATTGACCTGAAATCACAGGGAAACAATATAATTATTATTCTTGATGTGTACACGCAGACGGAACGTCAATCGGATGTGCGGTTTGCACGGTATGGCTCAGTATGCGTTCTTTAAGTGTTGTGCGTGCTTCGTAAAGGCACGTGGGGGGGGGGGGTTAAAACGGGCCGAACGAAATCCGAATGGCATGAAATCAGACGACATCAAAGGCTGAATTAATTGTGATGTGGTCGAGTAGACGGAACATCAATCAGATGTTTCATGTTCCCACGGTGACCGGGAACGCCGTTCTGGTGTCATAAACGGCCAAAACGGGCGTCTAACGGTCAAATTTATAGCGGACGACATCGGATTGACCTGAAATCACAGGGAAACAATCTAATTCGAACCATAGAATTAATGATTTTAAATTTTTAAAACGGTAATCAAAATTATGAATATATTTTGAAAATCAAATACTTTAGATCTGTTATAGTAAGTTTGAATTGAAATATGTTAATTTTTTTTCTAGGTTTTATTCGGTACTAATTTTGTTATTAAATTTTATTATGAAATTATATGAGATGATGGATGCGGAGCTTGGAAGATGAATTTTGAGATTTATTTGGGTATATATTATTGTGTCATTGAAATTTTTTTAAAAAAATTTAAAAACCTATAGCGGTCATCATTTGGCGGCCGCTAAAGGTGTTTCCATGGACACCTATAGCGGCCGCCTTTTGGCGTCCGCTATACGGTTTACCTTCAGCGGCTGCCAAATGGCGGCTGCTATAGGTGTGTCGATGGGACCTATAGAAGCAACCATTTGGCGGCCGCTATTGGTCCGTGCTATAGTGGCCGCCAAATGGCGGCCGCTAAAGCCTATCTCGGCTTGCCTACAGCATCCGCCAAATGGCGGTTGCTGATAGCAACAGTGAAGGGCCAAAAGCGGTCGTCGATTGGTGGATGTTAGGGGGCCACTATAGAACTTTAGCGACGGCTTTTGGCGGCCGCTAAAGGTCATAATTGTACTAGTGTATTCTATTCCTAGCTAGATCATCCCATAGGAAAAAAACATTATTCGATTCCTTCATCATGATCTTTTATTTTTGAAAAATAATATATTAGAGTAGGGTGAGTATACAATTATCCCTAGTAAGTTTCTCCTTCAATATCTCAGTTGTAAAGTGGATATGTATAATATAACCATATTGAGTGATATGTATATTTTATATCATTTTATATACATTAAACAATCATAAAATAAGAATTTAAAGAAATACTCTATCACATTTCATCTACCATTATCTGCAACACCGCCATATACATCGCCATCAACCAATTTACATTATCCACATATCTAGTGATGGAATGACTATAACCACAATAATCATCTTTCATTGTACCTATAATAACAACTATGTTAGAGAATCATATTGCTATTACAAAAACAATTATAGTAATATGACTACAATAATAACTATTCAAATATTGAGAATATAATCTCACATGGGGAACACATGATCTCTCCTTAATGCATCACCCTCATGGAATAAAACATCCCTCCATTCCATATATGAATTATGAAAAATCCTCAGTATCTCAAATCACATCCATCATATCAATATCACTTGAATTAGTCCATTATCAAATAGAATTTTCAATCATAGAATAAAACCACATTTTACAACATATAATTATTCATAAACATCACTTATAAATTTAGAAAAAAAATCAAAAACTAAAAATTTATGGACCTTATATATTTATTTTATTACTTTCTCTAACATCCACATATAATCAGTTATCCTAAAAAAAGAATCCATATGTTTAACCATAAATCCCCTCTAATCTTCCCATAATGAATAACAACATGACCTCATTATTTCATAAAACTCATATTATCATTAAAAAATAATTATCACCCTTTTAGTATATTAAGAATAGCATAAAATAAATTTGTTACACATATCATCACTTCATGAATAAGCCAAAAGAAATTCACTCAAGATATATATATCCATTTTTTTATTAAAATGTTCTTATTCCATAACTTTAATCTTATATCATAATATTTAATCCTAGAAAGGTAAGAATATTAACTCCATTTGGATACTTAAATAGTATGGTGATTTGAAAATCTTGTGTCAAAAAACCTTTTTTAACATTTATTCATAAATAAATAAATTAGAGTGAAAAAATTAAGTGTACAGTGGAAAAAGGTAAAATGAAAAAACATAGACATATAGAATAAATTAATCTTGGGAATCAGTGTGACAATGACTGTTCAAGAAAAAACATTCAATATAGATGAATTTGTACCTTCTAATAATAGAAGTTCAATTAATGAAACATATATGAAATATGATAAATCAATAAATTGTGTAGATACTAAGATAGAATTTTGAGGATTAGGCATACATATTTTAATCTCACTCTCTATACTTGGTCTTTATTTACAAATAATATAATTTTTTATAAAATAGTGATACATTCCAAAATAAAAATTGATGAAAAACATTAAAATAAAATCTAGATGAAAAAGACATGGTAAAATGTTAAATTAGTTTAGGATAAAAGATATTCATTGCCTTATTTTATATATTCAAAATCAAGTTTATATTATTATAAATTTTTTAACTTTTAACCCAAAATAATAGGTAGATCTGATACACATATCTAGATAATACTAAGTACAAGCAGTTCCCACTTTTCAATAAATGGAAAAGTAATTATCACTAAAAATTATTTGTTCAAGATATTAAATAAGTTCAAATCCTTATCATAGGGACTTCATTAAAACTTCTATAAAATTGGGTTTATCTGGTGATAGGGTTTTAATATCACTCACTAAAATCATTGTTAAAACCCCCCTTTCTCTGTGCTAGAAAAAGTGTTATTAAATGGGGTATTTAATAATGCTTTTATAATTCTATTAAATAGATTCTTTAATATCTCTAAAAACAAGTGCTATTAAATGGGACCCTTTATCAATTCTTGTAAAAAAAGCACTGATAAATTCCCTCCACCCTTATCAGTGCTAGTAAAAAGCACTAATGAAGTGGGAATTTATCAGCACTTCTAAAAAAATGTTGATAAAGTGGGTCTTTATCAGTGCATCTAAGGGCTAATAAAAGGGTGGCCTTTATCAACAATTTTTTTAAAAGCACTAGTAAAGGACCCACCTTTATTAGTTCTTTTTTGCTATCATTGAAAAAGGGTATATTTCAAAAAAACATTAATGGACACCAGTAGCAGAAGTTATGGTCTTTTAGAGGCCTTATGAGTCTTTGTGCCTCAATAGAGGTGATCAAGGGTTCCTATGGGTCACCAAGGTGTAAATTTCATCACAAGATTCTATTTTTTATGTGTTCTAAGCAAAACAGACACCCTTTTTAGAAGTTATGGTCGTCGAATGTGAAAATACCTTAAAACTATTAAAAATCCTAAAAACCCTAAAAGGATCATAAATTTAGATACGAAATTACATTTTAAATTTACAAAAAGTAAAATAAAATCTTATTCAATGATATAAAACCACATTATATTCAAATTTTTTGAAAATCAACGAATAAATGTACTTACAGTTTCAAAAAAGTCATAAATCAAACTCAAACTTTAAATAGCCATAACTTTTGATCCCGGTGTCTGTTTGGGCTCTACCACATATCAAATTGAAGAATGTGATGAGATATACTCCATGTAGGTATGGGTAAAGATATTATAGAATTTTCTCTCTTTTTATATATAAAATACCATAAGGCCTCTGAAACAGATTTTTTAGTTGTCGACCCTGATTTCTTAAAATTCTAAACAGTTATAACTTCCTATCTGGGTGTCTGGTCATCCTATACCGCATATCATATTGAATATAGTTTTATTATAATTGATTTTAATGGTTGTGGATATGTAACAGACTTCTGTATTAGAATTTTTGGTCTTTTCATGGTTTTTAGGGTTTTAAGATTTTCATAGTTTATTAATGTTTTTATGAGTTTTAAGGATTTATAGAGTTAATATCCATTTTAAAATATATATAAATAAATATTTATTTAAATGTATATATATATATACATATATATATAAACATATATATAAATATATGGATAAAATAATGTAATGAAATAAATATAAATATATACATATATCATAAAATATAAAACAAAACATTATAGGGTAGTGGAAAAGTTGCTACTATATAATTTAGAGGTCCTAGGTTTCCTAATATTTGGAGCCATGGGTGTGTGCTAAATCACTAATAAAGGGGTGGGGGAAGCGCTGATAAAGTTGGTGGGGGTGCTGATAAATATGGGGCTCTGATAAAGGGGGGGATGAAAAAAATACCTTTTATTAGCAAGGACTTTATCAACACTTTTTTATTTCCCTTAAAGGGTACCTTTAAAAGTGATAAAAACACTGATAAAGGTGGCCTTTAATAGTGTTAAAAAAAAGTAATCATATAGGCCCCCTTTATCACAGCTTTTTATGATCTATGTTAAAGATAACCTTTTAACATCACTTACATTATCAGAGCTTCTATATTGTTGATAAATCCCTTTTACTAGCATTGTTAAAGGCCCAATTTTTAGTATTATAATTATATGATAGGTTGAAGAAGATTTTTTATCATCAAGACTTCTTTATTCACAAGGAATGGATGATATAATGATGAAGGGTAACAAATATGATAATCTTATGAAATTTTGAAATGAATACAAAACACTAAAGAATAGAGGAAAAGTGATTAAAGTTCAAGATAAGAATGATTGGGATAAAATAAATTTATCTTTTAATGTGATTAAGGAGAAGAGAAAAGTGATGTGTCAAGATGAACTATCTCTCCATGGATACTCCCTCTATTCTCAATTGATCTGTCTCTATCCTATACATCAAATGATCTCTCATCTGACCTTTATATAGAGTCAAGAATATAACTATTGTGGAATATATCCAATGGATATTCTATTGATTCAATTATGATCATCACCTATTTTATTGTTGTTTCTAATATGACTTTTTCCATGATAATCTCCCCTTTATTCTTTTGAGATAATGTAGATATATTTTCTATACTTCTCATTATATTAAAATATAATCCTTTTTATGATGTATAGTTGGATAAAATATAGGGTAAAACACATTGAAATGTAGCTTGGTTTGTATTTAATCATTCCACCTCTAATACAATGTATCGCCTCAATTATTTTCACCTCATCTATGAGACTTGGTCAACATACTATCTCCTAGGAGCTCCATATTTACATATGTTTTTACTAATAAAAAGGTTATGGGATCCAGTGGATTGGATAAAGTGGGTTTACATAAAATAAATTTTGAGTACGCAGGACCTTATATAATAAAGAGGAGGGCTGACTCACTTGCAATAATTTTAATTTAATAATAATAAATTAAAAGAAAACTATTAACATATATACGTATATTCTAATAACATTCTCATACACATAGAATTAAATGAAAAAAAAATCAATTAATCCATCAATTGCATCAATTCATTATTTAATTAAGATAAATCAACATTAATTAATCTAATTAATTAAATTTATCTTAATACCATACGAGCATCCTTAAAATTCTATCATTAATAATTTTAAACAAATTAAATAATGTTATTTTATTTAAAATTATTATATTACATAAGTGTGATTGGATTAAATGGTATGTACTCACCTAAAATACCAAACATGAACCTTGTGCTTATGCATTCCATTAACATCCAACACACATTGCATGATAGGTAATTATATGGCATGTAATTTCAAAAAAAATGACACAAAAAACAAGTGTCAATTATACTGAATATTATGCTCTTAATTCACATAGAATAAATGATACTAAAATACCATACACAAATTGTAGTTTTATAATTTAACATAAAGATTAATTCAATATATAGTTAACAATTCTATGAAATTTTGTGTACTGTCAAATAAATAACATGCGGAACACATGTCAATAGGTTTAATTATATAATTAATTATTCTCTTTGTGTTAAAATAAACACACTATTTTTAGTAGATGACACAATGTGTACTAGTTTACACAGCATGTAATATATTCTTCTTGTTCCCATGACACATGCCTAGGTACTGGGTGTGTTTCCTTCCATGTACATGTTTGAGGTACACAGTGTGTCACCTTCTTACATGAAGTGTGGCCTCATAGTTTCGTGGTTTTTTCATCCCTGTGTCATGAATCAGATACGTGAAACTCTTGGACCACCATGTTCTCCATCATCAATACATAAGTACTACACATTGGTTATGTAGGTTACACAATGTTTTTTCTTCAAACTATATTCTAGCCTATCTGTATCTACATGCTAATCCACTTTTATCATGTTTTTAATCTGATTTTATTGGTCCGATCTAATATTACCATGATATAAATGCAATATACATAGGTATAGGGAATTTTTGTTGGGTTACACACCATGTTCTCTTCTTTTATCAAGAAATAACCTTTGGAATCTCCCAATGAATTTGTTAGGTGTCTCTTTATTTTAACTTAACCTGTTTATTGGTTATATGAGTGATAACAAAGAAATAGATGAGAAATCATTGTTTATATTTCATGAATTAATAAGTCTAAATTAAAATAAATTGAAAACACATACCATTCAATCAATTATTAATAAATAATTATTAATTGACCATGTGACTACTCTGATACCACTTGTAGGTTTCGAGCGCAACAGAAGCACCTTTTTGGCATGGTTACCTCATTTTTTTAGTATTAATTTATGAATGATTTTTACTTTAAATAATAAATGAAATCATGATAAATGTAATTCATAGATTACTTTAACTTGATTAAATGTTGAAACCAAAATAGGAGGATCTTCACATTTAATTTATAAATGATTTATAATCAAATATTATAATTACATGAACTTGTGATTCTTTCTTCATTAAATATATGGTTGACTCGATATCATCTTACCATCATTACACTATAGTTTCCAACTATATAACCCCAATAAAATTGATCCACACATGCATAATAATCTCTAAAATTCACTATGGAATCATAAAGGTTTATCACGATTGATTCTAAATGCTTTTTCTATTCATAGTCGATCGTAGCAGAATTATTTAATGAGGATGAGGAACTCTTGGTGTTCTCCCAATAGATTAATTGAAGACGAAGAGAGAGAACACTATATATCTACATAACTCTCTCTAGGAATTTATATATCTTTTATAGATCCATTGTTCACAATAAGTATGTCTAAGGAAAGCGATGTGATTAGATATTTATTATGGTAGGTTTAGGGTTAGAAACTTGTACACAATTCCATTTCTAATTACTTGATAATTAGTGAACCTAATGTCTTAATAATATAATTATTATTCATTTGACATGTGTATCACCTAAGAATAAATAAATATCATTTATATTATTTATATCCACACCATTAAACTCGATCCTTTTATCCTCCTCAACACTTATTGAACCATGAATAATGACCATCTATTTATTTGCTGCTGGCCTGCCTCTCGCCTCATTCCACCTATGCTGGATAGGGCTTCTCTAGGCGGCACAGTGGAGGTCCAGTGGTCGAGTTCCAGTTGCCGCGCCTGAGGGTTGCAACCACGTCTTTGGTGTGTGCGTTGGGTGGTCAGATTTCGTCTTCGTGTGCGTTCTCTGGATGGCGGCGATGGGATCTAGGTTTTGGATTGGGTTTTTTAGCGAGCTTCAGCACATGGGTGGTCTTCAATATGGTGATGGGTTCTTGATCTCGGTCTTTTACTTCCATTTTTGAATTTTGATTTGCTTGTTGCTGCTCTTTGGTTGTTCGGTTCTGCGTTTTTGTGTTGGATGTGCTTTGGAAGAATCTGCTCCAGGGCTCTCGTTGATTGCGTTGCACGATGGTTCTCGGCAATGCTCATATGGTGAATTCTACAATGAGTGATAATCTTCAAATCTTGCTGGGTTGATTTCTAATTCTGGATTTAGTGTTGTGGCCCGGATTGTCTGGTTATTTGGGATTTCATCTTTGTGAAGTTTTCATGTGTTAGTTTTGGAATTTGTGTTTGGTTTTGGGGAAAAAATAATGGGGTGTGAAATTTGATTTGGTGTTCTCTTTTTGTGGTTGGGACTGTTGTTTGGATATGGGCAAGTTGTTCGCCCTCATCCATCTTCTTGTTTTCTTGTTTGCTGTAATTTTTCTTTTCATTTAATAAATGGTCAGGGGTTTTTGCCTCTGACTGGACTTGCCTGGTTATAATCTCTTTGCCACAATATCGCTAATCAAACGGGTTACAGAATGGTGTCAACAACCTATATTCTTGATGTCTATTTCATTGAATTTCCATAAATAGACATTCCCACAGAACACTATGACCATGGATTTATCTATGTAGCTACATTTATATCAAAGGCCCTGAGATATCAACTTCTTTTAATAAAAAAAATGGATAAATCCTTTCTCGTATTCTCTATTAATGAAATATCACTGATGAAACACCCAATTCATCTTACTTCATAGAAAACATATGTCACCATGGACAAAGAAGTTAATGTCATTATAATATCCAACAATATATAAAATATGGATTTCCTACTAGAGGGTATGTTCTTATAACCTCCATTATTGTATATTACCAAGGGAGAACAACGTGAGAAGGTGTGTAATGTATTATGAGCCTCCTTCCCTAGATAGCTTGTATTAACTATGCATCGTCAGGACATATCATTTATATATAGAACATTTATTCAATAATATTATCATGGAACCTCCATATTCTCATAATAGTAGGGAATTTCAATGAATTTTCAATGAGAAATATATTATTAGGACATTATAACATATTGTATCATTAATATGAACAATTATGATGTGATAAAAAAAATTATTAATATTCAAAACAATGAACACGTGTATTCGTCAAGTACTTAGAATTTGGTTCGAGGTAACTAACTCCAAAAATTACATGATTGACTCATCTCTACAACTCGGTTGATCGATCATGTCTGGAAAAATATTGAAATTTCATTTATTATTGTGGTGATCCAACCATAACATACATAAATATTACAAAATATTAGATAGATATTCAATACATAACATAATTTTACACACTCTAGACTTGTATAGGTTTAGTGTATTTGGAGGCTAGACACAAAAACATATTATTTAATAAAAGTTCTTTGACATCTATTAAAATGTTATTCACATTATTACCCTTAAAATAATATCATACTTATAAACTTCTATCAAAAAATGGGGAAGGAAAACATAATAAATGGTGAGTGTAGACGCTCAGTAAGAGTAAATATGGGAGATATAAATAAATGATCATATATAATCCTATCATGAGCATAAGTTCATGGTAACATTTAATTATTAATAGAAAATCATACCCAATCAAATTAAATATCTTTAATAATGATTCATGGAATAAGGTTTTTTCATAACAAAATAAAAAATCATAATAGTGTGGAATAATAAATAATAAATCATGAGACATGAATGTATATTATAAACATTTTAATGTAAAAAAAACATAATCTTATAACATTTTGAACATGTATAAAAAATAACAAGTTCACTGGTTAAGTTATAGACATGTAATCAGGTCCTCACATGAACTTATAGACATGAAATCTAGACTATGAATAAACTTATAGATTTGAAACCAAACCCATGAATTAACTTATGGACATAAAAACAGGTCCTTGCAAAATATTTTGAATATAAAATCAATTTCATTCATAAAATACTTATCTCTAGAGTCTCAAATCTTTACCCAATTCATTAAAGGGGTATAAAGGACCCACCCATCACATAATTATAGTGCATTCATATGTATTCTAAAAGATCATAAAAAAGAGTGTTTATCATTTCATAATACCTTAACTCATGGAAAATTAAAAGAGTTTCATTATTATTTCATCATCATAATAAATAACCATCCATATAAATAATAATTATTCTACTATATAATCATATCCCCAGTGAATAATAAGTAACATCAAAGGATGTTGTCATAGATGAAAATTACTTTAAAAGATCACTGGAATATTTTTAAATAAAATACACATTTTATTATGAAATAACATATTTAAAATAGAAAAAAATTATAAAATATTAAGGAAATAATTTTAATTGAAAGTAACCATGAAAATTTTTAATTTAATTTTCAAATAATTTAGTGTTCATGATTGTGTGAAATTTTTTTCATGTGATAATTGTCAAATCAAAGATTCTTCTCACAAGTTCAGTAAAAAGTAACTCAATTAGAAAATGAAAATAAGATTCCTTTTAAAAATTTTCATAGAAATTAAAACATGGGTACAATTTTCTTTAATAAATCATTGTATAATATGAAATAAATTCTTTAAAACATTTTAATGAAAATATGGACATGTAAGAAAAATATTCACGATTGAAGAGAGAAATGAAGTCGAATATCCTTAAAAACTTACTTTCAATATATTGAGTACTTAAAGTGAGTAAAATGAAATTAAAACATGTAATATATAGAAATATATATTGGATAATAAAATTAATACGATTTAGAAGAGAAATATCATATAATTCCATCATTTTAAATTTAAGAATAAACAGTCTTGGAAAAAATGATATTATAATGAAAAACCCTTACCACGAGTTCTAATTGGTTTATAATCATTCTAAACTCCTATATAATAAATTAAATTTATTAAAATTATATAAAATAACTATATTCATACATTTAATATCTGATATTATCCTCCTGTAATATTTCAACACCCATTTATTAATAATTATTTATTAAAATATTCATTTCTGGGTGTTGACTGTTTTGTTATTCATGAAAGTTTCAGTTTGGAAGTTTTAGTGCTTGTACTTTGATCATGCTTGAATAATAACCATAATATTAATAATTTTATAAATATTATATTATTAAATATATACCTATTTATAATTATCTATAAAATGTAGAGATAGAAAAATGAATTACACCATTCATTGAGAGAGTAATTCATACGTACGCAAGGATGCTATTTTCAATTCCTAATGAAAAAAAATAAATAAAGATAAATAAAATTTTATAAATACATATTCATTATTTAATCATAAATATCATATATTTTTATTAAATCCATCATTATAAACATCTATGTGATACGTTTATATAAAATGATTCATATTATCATGTGGAGGCAGTAATCCACACGTATTCACATGCGATACTTTCATTTCCCATTTGATGAAAAAGAGGTAAAAAATGTACACCATAATCATAATAATATATAATTATATTGATGATACTATATTACTAATTTTATTATGGATATAATAGGTTTAGAGAATGTGTAAGAATAAATAAAATTAAAAGATATCGGTTAAGAGATATATCACTTCGTTGAGAAACCCCCTTTGGCTTACACCTTAAGCCTTGAAAGGATGGTATTATAATTAAAAAAAGGACCTATAATAAGTGGGTATTTATTTTAAGATAGTTTTGGTTAGGTATTGTCCAATATAATAGGCTTTCGAAGTTTGAATAAGAGAGGATAGTTGGTGTTCTTTTATAAGTGGGGGAGAGGTCATACTTAGAATTTCTTAAAAGATTAAAATATTATATTATATTATTTATTACAAATGAATCAAAATGGAAAATTATTCAAAGGTATGATAATATAGGGTTTTACTATTTCCATATTATAGGATTTAGGCAATTTTATTTGGAAATAATACCCTTATCTCTTGGTCCCCCTGGTAAACTCGTTTTAATTGTGGTAACAAATTTTAACTATTTTTACTATTCATTATGACCAAAAATAAAAGTAGACTCATTAAAAATTTAGGACATGATGATTCAAAATATGAAATAGATTTTATCAAATTTAATTTCTATAAGTTTTATAAATTACTTTCAAAATAAACCCCCAAAATGCATCAAAAAAGAGTTTTCCAGAATGCATTTTAAGTATAAAAATGTTTTTATACAAAAATTATGCATAATTTGTATTAAAATGGAATTAAATGAATTGTGTTTAAAAACAATTCTATAAATAAAATGTAATATAAATTCATAAAAAATTATACTTTGTAAATAATTAAATAGAAATTATAGTTTTCTATAAAATTGGTATTTTTTACTATTCAATGAAAAATAATCTTTTGAGAAAAATCCCAAATTTTTACCTTAATATAATTTTGATATGATCATTTCAAAAATGATATCCTTTTTAAAAAATAAAATTTCTAAAATTATAATAAATTATTTATAATATCTACAGACAATATGTAACAAAAACTATTTTTAAGGAAACATATTTTTGAAGCATCAAATGACTACTGAAAATTGAGTACTTATTTATTATGAATTAAAATATAAATTTTCATAAAATAAATACTTTATACAAATTTTTTATAATGGGGTTATTATTATTCATACCACAAATTTAACCATTAGGTCATACCAGTATATTATATCACGGTTAATTTAGACTCGGGGTTGTGTGTAAAACAAGCTATTTAATAATTCATGTTTATTTTAAAGGAATATATATATATATTGGGGTGTTAAAATATCCAATTTTTTCCTTCTATATAGTTGATCAAAACATAATTTTCTCTAAAAATATCATTAAAAATGGAATCACTAGTCCCTGAGATAAATTGTGCTAGTGGTGGCGGTTTAAATAGTGCTAGTAGTATATGATTCTATAAAGAGTCACTGAATTTTAGGGATATATTAATTTCATGATTATTATAATTATTTCAAAATGATATTTTAGAATTTTCATGACACCACTAATTATCATCAGTTTTACATAATTATAGGTGGTTCTAGAAACCATTGATTAACATTCAGTCAATTAATGGTGGTCTTTGTGCCAAATATTTGGTAATGTTTTTTCTTGTTTAGTGGTGGTTATAAAACCACATCAATAAATTTAATGGTGGTTTGTAAAATTAATGCTAAATACAATCATATGTTTTTATATATACCATAATTATTGGTGATTTTAAACCTATTCAAATCATTGGAGGTGGTTAAAACTAGTTCAACATATTTCATTTCTATTAAAACAGCTATTAACTATTGAATTTTGGTAACAAATATGCCACATACCCACCTCATTGTTTTCTATTCCACAAAGTAGAAATAAGACATGGTATGTATATAAAATATATATTCATCCAATATAATATTGTAATAATTTTATTTTTCCATCAACATACAATAAAATAATATATATAACACTAAAAAAATATTGTTGGTTATAAAATAGGTGTAGTCATGGTTATCATTAATATTAAAAGATATAAAATGTCAACATCCACAAATACATCATATTATCAACTACACTTCGTCCCCTTCACTCTCACTAGGTGGGGCCTAATGGTCATCAACTTTCTGCCTACTTCCCACCTTTGGTTCTAATGTTTAAAATAGTTAGTTGCACATTGGTAACAAATATATTCAAAAAAAGTAAAAAAACTATTAAGGAGGAAAGATACATCATGATTCTAGTTTCAACAAAATTCCACCCATTAGAAACATTTTAAAATAATTGCCCATTTGAATCTACTCATGTGATCTTAAATCAATACTAAGATAAAAAAATCATTATAACCACAATTTATATTAATTTCTAGTCTAATAACCCAGATTTCCCTATAAACACTCAACACAGCTCATAAATTCACATCATTATTATAATTAATTATTAATGTGGGATTCTAAACCACTATACAATTTTAATCCAATTGAAATTATTATTCCTCAAATACTAATATCACAGAATAAAATAAAACATGATAACATATTTTTATTCAAAATAATACCAAACACCTCCCAATCTAGTAAAATTTAACCTTAATTTAATAAAACCATTGAAATTAAATTACAGTAGTTTTAACTGAAAGAACAAACTTTAATTTAGAAAAATTAAAATAATGATAATTGGAGTAAATAAAAAAAACTAAAAACAATAAAATTAATTATACATCTTATGATTTCATAATTTAAAAAATAAATAAGTGTAAATTTATAAAATTTATTGGTCCCAAATTCCCTATCAGTGTGGCTATTTCATTAATAATACATCTTTCCATCCTTTGAAACATAGAAATTAATACACTCTCTAAAGTTGAGAACCAATTATTCATGGTTTTAATCTATAAAATCTTGATATTGAACATTATTCCTCACCACATAAATTTATTTTTATAATTCATGATCACCAAAACCAATTACCCTACTTAAAATAACATAGTCATAAAATATGTGTGTGGACTAGAAAAGATCGATGACAGAGATGGTCTAAAACTCATCCCCTACCTTTAAAATGTTTTTATTTTTCGAAAACTCAATAAATAGTGTCCTCCAAGGATACTTAAACTGAAAATAAAAGGTTTTCATCCCATGATCCTTTGATTTTAAATTGAAAATGGAATAATATTGATTTATAAATTAATTTAAGAACATAAACTAATAGTTTAAGATTTTTGACCAAATTCTTTATGTAGGTTCATTCAGCTGAGGTCCATATTTTTTTAGACATCAAACCATACCATCATCTTTCCAACATCACAACCAACCTCTTTTGACTATATTGAATAATTACATAACTAAGACATTAAAAAACAAAATTAGTAGAAGTTTTATATATATATAGAGAGAGAGAGAGAGGAATTGAGAGCATGAGTAATAAATTAAATGTTATATACCATGCCATATCATTTCCTAGAGAAACTCTTCAACCCAGATGTGTGGGGGATTACTAGATTACCTTGACTTGAAACATTTCTTAGAGAAATATCCTAATGAAATTATACGTTAATAAAACATAAAATGTTATTAAAAAATTGTATTAATACACTAGTATGTAAGAAAATACCTAATGTGACTCGACATAATAGTGATCAATAAATTCATGTCACTGATCCCTAGGAACTCTTTCTTGGACCTTCTAATTCATCTATGATACTGATAGTGATGTGTCGTGAAATTTATTCTACAACCAACACTTGAAATATTTTCATTTACTTCCTACATTTTTAAAGGTTCATGTATGTGAAATCTCATGAGGCACTTAAAAACAAAAGAGCATATATAAATAAAATATGTAAAATTTATTAGTTGATTAACATATAAAATAATATTCTTTAAATTCATCATGTGTGAATACATAATTAGAATAATAAATTTATTTGGTTATCGAAAAACACATTCTTATAAAACAATGGAATATCCATTCCATCATTATAAGTAAAGGGGAGGGACACTGCCACGCATTTTAACCACCCTAGTATCTACCCATAAAGTCTCATTGTATCCTTTATGGGTAACACAAATGCATTAAATAAGAGAACTATCTTCAAGTTTCTGAAATTAAAAACAAATTTAGTGTTGATTTTTATCTCATTTATTATTATTTTAGTCTTTTTAACATATAAATTAAAATATTATTACAACTATTTAAGAAATTAATATTATCTTATTAAAATAAAACCCAATAACGATGACATGCTAATAACCTCTTGATGGTAACTGAGTCATATTCTAAATTCTAATGGGATACACCATAGATAACCTGCCTGATACCCCATCATTCTTTGTAGTAGTAGTCATGAAAAAATAATGGTTCATGAATAAACAAACTAGGAATTTTTAGGCCTGTTCTTGTTTTGATTATGTCCATTTTTAATATAGGATATAATTTTATAGCCCGATCAATTTTTCATACAGGTCGAGCAAGCTCCTTGGCCAGACCGTTATTTTTATATGGAAAAAATAATATATATATATATATATATAATTATAAAATTTAATAATTTATAGGGAACATGGTTATGACCATTTATAGTTTTTTTGATACCATGAGATCAAGTCTCTGATCATGAGCCATGCACGAGTTTTTTTACCTTTCTATAGAACAAAAAAATTCCGATTTGGTGGTCCCATATCGTGTGGCTAGAAAATTAATCATAAGGGATGGCCCTATGTAAAATATTAATTTTTTTAATTATTTTAATAAATAATATAATTTTTTCCCATATGGATAGGATCCCATAATGAGAAGACCTTTTTGAGCTATTTCAAAATTGGGTTAGAAATTTAAAGCCCAACCCGTATAAAACCTGAAGTCTAGCCCATTGAGCCCAAATTCTTAGGGTATTTTTTGTTTATTTACACATATGAAATAATTTTGGATGAAAAAAATATTAAGATATATTAAAATAGTACCAAAAAATATGCAAGGTATGTGATGAAGTGTACCCTATATAGTAGGGTATAGTGGTTATCCATTGTAGTCATTGAAATCTGTATTACATGAGTATAATGATATTCCTATACGTTTGATATACTCTATTTAGTATGAGAAAATGGATATATTGTACCATTAGTGTACTTTGTGTACCATGATTATAACAGCTATCCAATACTATACAGTGAATAAAATATCAAAAATATTTGAATGTGTAATCATACAAAGAAATATTAAGAAAATGTTGGTATTGTGAGATAAAGGCTAAAACATAACATGGTGGTTTAGAACGTACCATGGTTAGTCTTTGGGTTCACTATGGTGTAATGAGATTCATTATTTCAGGGTGCTAAGTCATAGAATTTATATATTATATAATAATATCTAAAATTGACCGTCTTTCCTTTCTAAATGTTTTCATGATCAATTGATCATCATTTGATGATAATTATTAGTAGTTAGAACATATTACATTAAGAATTCAACAATAATTAATGGGATTAAATAATATGTTTCAAATAAGTTTAAATTTTTAATGTTTTTAAGAAACACTCAACCAATACTATCTAAACATTTGAGCTCTTGAGGCCAATATACAGGTTTTTTTATCCTCATGTGATGTGTGTGAATCATGTTAGATGTGATCCTATATTAGAAATCCTAACAAAGAAACACATTTTATCTCCCATTTCTCTCCTATATTCAAACAATGTTTTATAAAACCATTATAAGGTGGGGGTTCCTTTCAAGGTGTCTAATGATTCATATACCTCATGTACACCCTGAGAGTAAGGAGTCCTTCGACTTCTTCTTAGCTCGAATGTCCCGAAGGCCTTCATTTTTTATTGATTTTGATAACCCATCTTTCAAGGGATGAGGGGGAACCCTTAAAAGGACCGTAGGCTCAGATATTACAAGGCCCATAGGCTTAGGAGATTACATGACCCGAAGGTCTTAGGGAACTCAACCAAACTATCTACAAGGAACTGCCCCTCCCCAGCATCTGCTTCATGATAGTAGCTCTCCACCTTTTCATGGCCATCTGGCTAGGCTTCTTGTACAAATAGTATGGTACCGATGGCATAGCCATACCCTATCATTCTGAAAATCCATTTGGTTCTGCTCTGGTGAGTGCACCTGCTCTGAATCCTCTTCTGGGGCTGCTCCTTTTTTGTAGTGTGTCTGGGGAAACTACATGTGTCCTAAAGGCTTTGAGGTGGCCTGAGGGCCTTAAAGGTGTCATGAAATCCCTACCGACCTGAAGGCCTAGGTGGCCTGAAAGCCTTAAGGACTCCAAGCCCAAACCGGTGGCCTAAGGTGAATAGTTCCAGCTGCTATAGTACCAAACAGTACCTGCTACAGTACATGCTACAGTACCAAGACAGTGTACATATCTGCTACAGTACCACACAGGTTACAGTACTGCTACAGTACCTAAAAATATGCCTCTACCTGGTTTTGAACCTGGGTCATGTGGATGCACTTTAGGATACCTCACAAACTAGGTTGAGGCTCATGCGCTCGAATTCTTCTTAGTGATCATTATCAAACTCATGTGGATGAATAGAGTATAATGTATTTCATTCTTTATTCATTTTATTATTCAATCTAGATGTATAGATAAATCCAAGATTTTATGGGTTTTGGAGTTGTATTTTGGTTCGCTTAGGATAAATTTTACCTCTATAAAATCCTTCAGTGGTATCAAGGTAGTTTCTATAAATGTTTGGATTGGTTTTTTAATGAATAAATAAAATTGGAAAAATGTTATTTAGGTACCGTGAGATAGCCCATTTCAAAATAGTTTTTTCAATTCTTATTTTGTAAGACCATCGCATAAATGGTGATAAAAATGGGTATAATATCATAAAATTTATGATATCATTCCATGGTTCAAGAAAAACGGTTATATTAAATCATCATGAAAAACATAGAATTGTTTTTCAACTCACCTATAACATGGTTTACTTATCATTATGTCATGCTGGCCTACACCACAATTTCAAACCATGATATAGTTTATTTTTCAAACTATTTTGGGACTTTTAAAGTCTTTTCTAAAATGGTTTGGCTATGTGAGACAGCATGGAAAAAATGGTTTCACCTATCTGGAATAGTGTAACCAAAATAGATTACCTAAAATAAACTATTTCCTCAAAATTAATTATAAAATAGTCATTTTTTATGGTGTGACCATTGAACTAAAATGACATTCTCTATGCCATGGTGAAAATATATAGTGGTTATAATTTTAAAAAAATTTATATTTTTGTTGAAATTCACAACAACCTTTGCTAGCATGAATTTGGGGGGGGGGCTTTAAACTATTCGAAAAATGATCTGGTGGATGTAATCTATGTTTAAATTATATTTACATAGATAAAATAATTTTAAATATAATATTATTTTTATTTATTTATTATTATATGATAAGTTTAAATATAAAATGTTTATATTAGTAACCTTATTTGAAAAATGTATGATTTGTATAAATAGTTTTATAATTTATGGAATTTTTATTATTTGACAATAAAAGTATTCATAAATATTACTCATTTATAAAATATAAATTAGTTCATATTAAAAAATGTAAATGATAATATAAAAAATTTATAGTGGATAAAACTGAATTATTCATATTTATATATACCTAAAGTTTAATGTGCTTATAATTTATTTATAAATTATTCATAAATTCCTATCTTATGTATAAATTTATGAATTGTTCAGTTATTTACTATTATTTTCAACTTTATTATACATTATTATAAAAGTTTTATTATAAATGTATGGAAGATTTAGTTTAAAGTGTTTAAACTACTTCTATAAACTATCATACGTACATTTAATGAGTAACATGCTTGGTGTAATAATTGATTTAGTACTCTTCTACCTTGGATTTGGATTGTATTAGGTTATGATCTTGAATATAAATGTTAATTATAGTTGGTAAAAATTTGGTGTTAGAATTGTGATGGAATTAAAGTCTCTCTTGAGTAAAGAACCATTGGTAGAGGGACTTCGGCTAGAATACACACTGTCCGAAGATCTTTGTCTCTATCTAGAAAAGTAATGGTTTTCTACCTAACACTCCATGTTTACTCTTGTGGGGTTTATTAATTTCAAATAATTTTAAGCCTTTACATGAATGGGTTTTATATTATATATTCATTGGATGAATTTGGATATGTGTAAATATATTTGGGTTTTAATTTGGGTCATTAACAAAATTTATGAGTTGTGTAAAGAGTTACACATCAATATGGTTTGAACATATTGATTTGGTGAGAGGAATAGGTATTGAAAGATGAATTATTAGAAGTATTAATACGTTTAAAAGGAATTTGTTAGATAATATGGTGATAAAATCAATAAAATTGAAATATAATGAGTGTTATATTCCTTCCAAATACTTAGATCACTCAAACATGTATGTTCTAATAAAGCAAGGTGTTTCTGGATTATCTTAGATAAGAAAATAAATTAATGGGAGACCTTAATAGGATTAGGTTCCCATTTTTTGAATTTTATTTGTGTTACACTATTTTAGGAAACCCTTGGGAAAGATTTCATAGGAATAGTGTTGAGTTTATCCATATAATATATTGGGTAAGGATTTTTCTGTTCAACCATCCAATATTCATATATTATATGATTTGAATTATGGCCTACCAAAATATCTAAGTAGTGAGATAAATTCCAAAGTGGGTTCATTACATAATTAAATATGGATATTATCCTACTAATATATATTATGTAATTAAATGGGGATAGCATTTTAGTGGGTTTAGATTTAATAAAATTACTTATTAAATGAATTTAAAACATAATAATCATTTGATAAAAGCTTCTACAGTATATAAATGGCATCATACTCATAAAAAATAACATTGAGATCAATCCTAGAGAAATATAATATTAATTAAAGAAACCTTTTATAATGGTATAATAACTTGAAAATCATCCTCAAGAAGGAATATTATATGTGTTAGAGAAACCTTCTCCTTAGTAATTAAACATTGAAGTTTTTCAACAAGTAGATCTAGATTCTTATAAGAAGCATAAATAAATTCACTTAAGGTTTTAGAAGTTTGGTTATAAATTAAAAAAAAAACAATATAACATTATTCTTATCTCTTATACTAAATATTATTGGGGTGATAATGATTTATAGGGAATGAAGGTTTCCTTTAAGGATTGGTTTGGATATGGAATTCATTCTGTAATCATTATTTTAAATATTCTGAAATTTTGAATGATTTCAATAAAATTTTACCCTATCTTCTCAAAGTGTTAGGGATTTAAAAATTGGGCATGAGATGACTATTTTTTAGTGTTTTATTGATAGTAAAAGTTGATAAAAGTTCAAATATAAAGAACAAAATATGATTAGAAATTATAATAATTTTTCATTAAATATCCAGTAAAAATTGATGAAACCTAAAGGATGTGTCAAGAAAGAGGACATAGTATGAAATTTTCTAGGATACCTAAAGTTTTTTGTGAAACTTTATGAAGATTATAGATCTTTTTTTGATATTTTAGAAACCAATTATTATGTTTTGAAGGTTATATGGTAACAAATGTATATTTTAAAAAAAATTATAAATATGAAAGAGTTCATAATCAGGTAATAATTGATAGATATTATGATTTGTATTCAAATATAGTAGTAAATGTTATTATTGTAGATATTTTGAATTTAATGGAATATTACAAGTTTATATGGATAACAAAGATTTTTTATGAATAAAATGATATGATACACATGGTTTATCATTAAAAAACTCTATAAAATGATTGAAAAAGGAGATTAGGATAAAAATATTTTATCTGAATTGAAAACGTTTTTCCAAAATATTTGTTAAAATATTAGGAATCAAGTCCCGGCCATCCTTAAATGGATTATTTTAAAGAATAAATGTAGTGGTCTGGTTTTTTTTGTATTCAAATCCTTTAAATTCTTTGAGTTTAAGGCTCTATTTCATATGTATTATATAAATTTGTGTCCTGATATTTTTCATTGTGTTGTGACCCTATAGGTTATGACATTAACATATGTGGTTCTTTGGTTAATCATATAGAGAAATAATTTCACTATAATGGTAAGTATTATGTTGTGGCCTTTGTCTAGGGTTGATCAAGGAGGTCTGAGGACCTCACCATGATAACTATAGGTTCGAGGATTTTGTGGTGACACCCTATATTTCAATACCATGTGATTGAGTCGTATGACGTTAATGGGAGTTAAGTGAGTTTTACAAGGAATTGTGAATGGTATGAAAATTTCATGGCTTCTATATCTTAGTTAACTAAGGGTCATTATAGTGTGATAGTCCTTGTTTCATCATGATTTTGGTTCAGATTTAGAGCATTGTGGCACAACAAAGTGTGTCACACCACGAATATGATGGCCAAGATTTTCATTATAAATATTTTCTAAAACCTCTCTCTCATAGATTTTAAAGTCCCTTACTCAAACTCCTAGTGTTAGGTAAGACTATTTTAGACTTCTAGGTGACCCGTATAATTCTTTAACCATCAGTGATCATGTGTTGATCTCTTAGCTCATTCTGAGTACAAATTTGTGTGGCATTGATGACTGAATTTCACAGTAGGACTTTTTTCTTATCATATTATTTGTTATTACATGATATTATTATGATTATTTTTTTGGAATATCATTTAATATTTCTTTTTAATTTATTTATTATTTTTCTATACTGAAAGACATTCAATTTCTATGAAATTCCATCCTCTTTGAAAATATTCCATTGAAGTATATTTTCAAGAGGTGTAATAAACCCTGTCGTTAAGCCTTCCTCTTTCTTTGTCCCTTTCTTCCCATGTTCTGGTCAAACAAAAATCATCATCCCTAATAATAATGAATAGTGATGATATTGAATGATAAAGGAGGCATGATATGGAGATGATTTCACCAAACTGAGATGAAATCAGTGGTGATATTGTGTTTCATTAGGTCATGTTGTGGAATAAAAAGGATTGGAATGCCACAACGCATGACCTTAGGGATTTAAACTCTTTAATGTTGAATTGTGGCTCAGAGGAATTTTTTAAACCATGATTCTCTCATATTAGTGATATTCAAGTTGGATTCTAAGAATCATGTTGTAAGGGGATGATTTGTGACATGACCATGGTACCAAGTGGCTACAATGTGAATTTGGGTTGTGATGTGAAGGTGATAATTATTTTATATAGAAAAATATTGTGTAATGAATGGATATAGTGAGGAGTCATTAACGATGGTTTCAATATCGTCATTGTTGCATTAAATTGGATTGTCAGGTATTTTGGTTTGATAGTATGCAGTGATCCATATCTAGAGAAAATTTCCAAAAGGGTATCTCCATATACAATCCCTTTATAGTTTTTTATGTGTCATATATAGAAAAATAAATATCTAATCTTGAGTATCTTTCTATATAAAATATTATGGTGTGATATTTTTAGATATTTGGGGCTGTTATCAAGGTTATTTGGGTAGGATTAGATTTTACCTCTATAGGGTTGATGGTGGGGTTTGGGAGTGATGTTAAGAGAGTAAATGGAGTATAGTACTACCTTGGTTATGTTCTAGAGATAGGGAATGATTCCCATGAATATTTATGGGGTTTGGTACTCCCCCCACATACTCAGGACAAGGTTCCTCTATTAATGGATTTAGGTGATCTCTTGTTATACATGCTTCACTCGATGAGGTGTGATTCTTCTAAAGAGGTTGGTACTCCCACATCCAACTCTCTTTCACTCCCTTGAAAGGTGTGGGTCCCCCACTATAGAATCTAATAGGTGACATGGGTTTGGTAGATTTGGGTATCTTAGTTTCTTGGTTCCTCGTGGTGACTAGTATTATTATATTTGGGTTGTGAAGGGTGGGACACACCTATTTCCTTAGATTCTCTATCCTTAAAGTGTATCTAGGTTATCTTTACCTTTACCATTGTAGTTCTGAGCTAATTAGTCATTCTATATAGCATTTCTAGTTTTTTAAGAATTCTACTAGGTATATATGTGCAACCCTTCATGGGAATATCACCAAAACCTATTGTGTATTATTCAGATGATAGGATGTTCAGTGGTGATCATGGTGTTGGTGGAGAAAGAGTTTAGTGGTTCTTAGAGGTTACGGTCATAGGGTAGTGTTATATTAGGATTTTTTCATTGATGACTCTACATACTTTCTCATTGTTATTGGTTATTTTACATTTGATATATTGGGAAAAAATTCATTTTACTTTATAATATTACCTTTGTTGTTCTATGTTTATGATTATCAAGTGTCGTATGAATTTATATATTCCTTTTGGTTTATTTTTTACATTATTATATCTTGTGTGGAGACATGTATTAGTGTATATGTAATCTAGGATAAGGCCTCCCATATTTTGTGATATGTATACTCGATTCTAGTCACCAGCCCTTAGTCTATTAGAGGAAGGCTTGGGGTGGAACACTAAGATTACTACTAATTAGGGTGGGGTCTTGATGGGTTTGGTCATGTTAGAGTTTTGTCAGAGTGGGTCTATCTTATAAATGATGTTTGGATTTAAGAGTCACTTGAGGACTACATTTTGGAATTTAAGGGAGTAGCGTCTAAGGGTATCAAGTTTGGAATTTAATCCAGGGAACCCAATAGTGGTGTAATGGTTGATATATCCATTCACTAGGACTCTGATAACCTATTAATTTACTAAGAACTCTAAATACTTGTCTAAAGAGTATATAAAGGATAGTAATGCATCATGTAGGTGTTGGTCCTTATTTTCATGTCCTTTTAATCGACTCTAAAAATTTTATTTAATAATTATGGTTCGTCTTTTTAAATTAAATATTCCACCATTCTAATAGGTATTTGAGATCCTAAGGTAGGTTTTTGAAATTACCATTCCAACATTATATCCTCTTCCTATAGTGCAACAACCAGAACATCTACCAACAGTGATAGAATATGATCCACTACTTATTGAGCAGTGGATAATTCAAGTGTGATAGAAGATAGTTTCACATAGGCTGAGTTTTCTTCATGATCTTCATTACTGAATTACACCTAGGTCTTGAGTCTAACTTTCTCATCGGGTGTCTTATGATTGGTTGTAAGTGGTGACTCAAGAATTCCACTTAGTCTGGAAACTTTTTGGTCAAATGTTAGTCCTATAATACATAATTTTTCTTGTCTCATTGATTCATTGGTGGAACTTAACTATTCAAGAACATAATGAGGTGAATATTACATGGTTATATTTTTTTCACCTCTCTTAGGAATAACATTACAATGAAATGTTGAGGATGGTATGCATACAAGAGTTTTTAGACCTATAATAGGGTAGAATGTATGACATGGAGTATTCAAAGAGGTTTACTAACCTCAAAAGGTACTCTCTTGATATTATATGTTGTGGGTTCATTTACATGTGGAAGTTTAATCAGGTACTTAGAATATAAATATAATTTGGTGTTATCCCTCTCTATATCCCCACCTACATTAGAGTCTTAGAGAAAATTCTAGCTATAAAGATCTTCCTAGATGAGGGATAGTCAGGGATAAGGAATAGTACCAGCTTTCTAAGATCAAATCCATTAGTTATCAATAGTCAATGATCTTAGTATAAGGAGGTGGTGTGTTTTTGAGATGATGTATTGATGGATGAGAGGTTTGTGTGTCAAGGACCAGTCTCAAGGACTAGTGATGTGAGAGTCATGCAGAGAATCCAGTCAAATAAGTGATGTTCTTTACTATTCCTATGGAGGATAAGGACATATGCCATGGGACTACCATATATGACAAGTAGTATTGGGTAGTCAGGGTTGAAAAATAGATAGACATCCATGTTAGAGTAATTAGTGTGATCAGAGGCCTCCCCATGGCAGACATGGTTTCACTCTAGGAGAATTCTTTGGAATAGGAGTTTTCAATTCACTAGGAGGAGACAGGGGTTGATTGTACTATAATCCATTTACACCACCACCACCTATGTGTAGTCTATATCGGTCTTAAGGAGTAGTATGATAGGGTCACAATCAGCTTCTGTTGAAATATGGCTATGACTAGGTAAATCCTAGCATGATTTGAGGTATGATTTGTATCTTTTCCACACTAGAAATCGTACTTTTTGATTTTGGAATGATCCATTATTTTATTTTTGTATCCAATATTTAAGATCTACAAATATTGGTAGATCCCCTAGCCCAAACTGTATATATAAAAACTCTTATAATAAGAGATCACATGCTCAGCCACATCTACTGATGATGTGAGCATATGATTATCGAAGAGAGTTTTTCATGGGACCTCAGAGTAGATGGGGTGAATACCTAAGATTTCATCATTGGTATGGACTATATATCCTTAGTTTGTGCCAATATTACTGCTATATTTAAAGGTTGGTGTATTTATGAGTTGATGGATTGATATTTTCCTTCATGGTAAAGTTGTATCTTTATTTGATATGAGTGGGGTATATTCATAAAATTTTGCAATTAATCAACTATCAATATGTTATTTTTGATATACTTTTCATGGATGCTTTAGAGGATTGGATACCTACACTTATAGAGGACTTCAATGATGTTTTTTGAGAGGATTTCCCTAGATTACCACTTTATCAAGAGATCATCTTTTTTATTTATATACACCCCTAGACCACACTGATATCTTCTATAACCAATTAGATAGCCCCTGTTGATATTAGTGAACAGAAGGTGCAACTAGAGGTCCTTATACATAAAAGTTTCATCAGAACCAGTGTTTCCCCTAGGGTAGCTCATGTGTTTTTTTTCAATAAGGAAGATGAGAGTTTGTGTAACGACCCAAAATTTTGAATAAATCTTGTTTCCTAATTTTGTGTGTTATTTTTTTTATACTCAACAAAAATGATTCATTTGATAACATGAGTATAATTAAAATGAGATCGTTGGGTTTTTGACTATTATATGACCATTGGTCAATATGACCGCTGGAAACTAAATGTTTTGATTATTGTCTCTAAATACAAGTAATCTTGGTTAATTAATATAGAAAGAAGATTCGATGGCCTCACCCAGTAGTCTTGGACCAATCGAAGCTCATCTAACAGAACTTGGGAAGGAGGTAGCACCACTGGGCTTTGCTCTGGACCAAACCCAATCCGAACTTCATTATGTGAAGTTAGAACGGAATCGCCTTCTTGAGAAGTTCAAACTGATAGAAATTAATACTCATGCGATGTTGGCCGAGCCTCTCTCAGATTCTCTCACCTTAGCACACCTTACACTTAGGTCCTATGCTGGTGTGATAAGGGGCTATGTAAGGAGATCGTAACTGCCTTGTGTAATCCTTTGTTTTAAATAAAAATTTTGATTTCTTCTTATGATGAAGTTTATGAATTTTCAAATGACCGGATAAATATAGTATGCATATTTTTGATGAATTTTAGAAAAAGGATATTTTAAAATTTTTTATGTAAACCTTAAATAATTAAAAATGTGTAATGATTTTCAAAAAATTGTCTTCTAAAATTATGTTCAGTATGGAATTTTGAGTCTAATAAGATCAACTTAATTTTTGATGAATAGTAAATTATGAATAGTGATTTTATGCTTAGGATTAGTAATGTGACCAAATGGATTAGTAATATCACTTAAAGAAAGTATTAATATAATCTAGGCACCTTGATTAAGTAATGTGATTCAATAAAATGGTTAAATAACGGTTTCATATATTATTATTCAAGTGTTAGTTTTTTCGGGAGAATAGTGTTTTTTAATTAAAAATTTAATTAAAAATATTTAGAAAATTATTTTTATAAAATGGATTTCATTTTTGAACTGAGAGCGTCGATATTATGTTATGGTAATTTTTGGGGATTTTTCTGAAAAAATGAATTTTCGGTGAATAGTGTATTTATTTAAAAATTAAATAAAAATTATTTTGAAAATTATTTTTATAAAATGGAGTTCATTTTTGTAATCAGATCATCGATATTTGGTTAAAGGTGAAATTTTTGGATTTTTCTGAGAAAGTTGAATTTTCAGTGAATAGTAAAAATACAATTTTAGGGTTTCGGTATGTTTAATGACATCATCACTATGTCATGATGATGTCATGAGATATTTTATGGATTGGCCGACCAAAGGTAATGAATTATTGTATTGGAGGCCCCATTTGGCCTAACTTCATGGGAAATATCTTGAGAGAGCACATGGTTTTGAGAAACCCACTTATGAGGTGTCCCTTGGCCATTAATGCCTTGTCCCCTCACTTTCCCTATAAATACCAAGCCATTATCTCATCCTTTGGACTCCAAAATAATTATAAACGATGTTCTGGTTTCCTTACCTCCCAAGGAGTCCTCCCAAGGTTCCCCCAAGCCCTCAATGTCCAAACCCTTGAGTTTTAAGAGTTACGTTTTAAGGTAAGGGATCCGACCTCTCTCTTTCTTTTCAAGTAATCTCTTTTATGTCATTTCTTTTATGCTCCATGTTCTTATGTTAAAGTATGTTCTTTTATACTCCTCTTACTGCCCTTTTCATTTTCATATAATGAGAGATCCCCTCTTACTCTCATTATTTCGTTTTATGAAGTTTTAAGTGGCGCCGTTAGGCTGTCGAAATTTTTGTAACGGATTCTTTCACCCTTCTCATTTTCAAGTTCTATTTTTTTTATCAAGTCTTTAAAGTTCCTTTTTATTCTGTTGGGTTATGATCTCTATATCTATCATAATGATCTTTTATGATCATATTATGAGATACCACATTTGATCTCTTCAATTTAGTATTTTGAAGTTTTAAGTGGCGCCGTTAGGCTACCGAATTTTTAAGTGGTTCTTTCACCTTTCTCCTTTTTCAAAGTTCTAATTCCATGTCAAGTCTTGCAAGTTCCTTTTTATTATGTTGGGGTATTATATATATATCTATCATACTGATCTTTTATTATCATATGATGAGAGACCCCATTTGATCTCTTCAATGCAGTATTTTGAAGTTTTAAGTGGCGTTGTTAGGCTGCCGAATTTTTAAGGGGATTCTTTCACCCTTCTCATTCTTTTCAAAGTTCTACTTTCATGTCAAGTCTTTCAAGTTCCTTTTTAATTATGTTGGGGCATGATCTATATATCCATGATACTGAACTCTTATTTTCACATGATGAGAGGCCCTATTTGATCTTTTCAAATCATTTTTGTTGAAGTTTAAGTAATGTCGTTAGGCTGCCGAACTTTCATAAGAGAAATCTATTTTTTGTCTTCCTTCCATGTTTTTCATTTCAAATGGTATGTCCTTAAATTTTCATTACCATGTTCATATATCCTTATTATTCTTTCCCTCTACTGTTTTATGGGTCATTTATGAATGTTTGACCCATGTCCCCTCTCTTTTCAATGTTTTCTAAAAACCCGAAACATAGCTGTTATGCTGAAGAATTTTCGTCTCAAAATGCCTCTCTCTTTTCTCAAAATTATTTTATGTTATAAAGTGAATACTCAAAGCTCTTATTTCTAGATGGGTATTCACATATATATTAAAATGTTCTATTTTAAATTCTTGGATTTACATACATGAGACCCGCTCTCCCCTTCCGTGGGTTTAAAGTGACGTAAAGATCATGTCTTTAAAGCAGTTTTTTTTAAAACGTTATGATTATGAAATGAAACCCATTTATTTTATGCTATATGGGTTATTTATGAAATGTTTGATTATGATATATGTGTCTCACATTATAATAAAGTAAAGTTTAAGGGTGCGCCCTGATAGCGCTCCAATGCATTGGGTAATGATGTAACCACTAGAGATTACAATTTTCACGATATCTTGGTGAATAACCTTGGTAATTTTCAAATGACACCTTGGGGATGGACCTTTGTGATATGTTCATGATTGTCTATGTTAAATTATGTAGCCACATATTAAAGTTATGAAAAAAGTTGTTTTTATTATGATATGCCACATGATTTATTTCTCATGCCTTAAAGTTCTTTTTCATGACATAGTTGATGTATCTTAAGTTCACAGGTTAAATGTTTCTCTTATTCCCTTACTGGGCCTTCTGCTCACCCTTTCTTTTGATGTATGTCCCCAAGTTATGAGATGCAGTAATGAACCTAGGATGAACTTAAGGATAATCCTTTCAAGTGTTTAAGAAGAATGTTTTATGTTGTTTTCATGTATTATGTTCCTGGTTTCCAAGACACTAAACCTTAAAGATCCTCAGTTTTGTGTAATGTAATGAATGTTTATGTTATAAAAAGGTGGGATACTATAGTTGGTATCAAAGGATGGTTTAGTTATTTGTGGAAATTAGGATATGAAAACTTTAGGAAGAATCCTATAGAAATGTTTATATATAGGAAATCTTCCTGATATTTTGGTGAGTATTGAGTAAGGGGTTGCCAAGAAAATACATCCATGTCTGGATACGAGCAGGTAGAGGTGGCTCTGGAACAGATGTACATAGGGGTAAAACTCGAAAATACCGCTTTGAGCTAGACTCGAACGGGAACTGGTACATGACAACGGGCCTTGCTGCACTCTTGGTTACGACACTCCTGGGGGATATGCTTTGGTAAATTCATAAGCTTAGTGTGAACCATTATTAAAGGAACAAAGATAAAATAAAATAAAGATTCACATAAGGATATATGATCATGGATAACCCAATTTGAAACCTAGGGAATCACAAGTTAGGGTATACTTTTCTTCTACAAGTTATCCTTAAATGATTTAAGTTCCTTTTCATGATTATTGGCTAAGTATTTAAGCCCCTAATTATACTTTCTCTTCTTAGTTAATGGTGGGAAATGGAAGAACATGTCCCAACAACCAATGTGATAGAAAATGTGACGATTGTCGTATTAATATGACAGAGATGATTAGGGGATTAAAAGATGATTATTATTTTGGAAGATGTTCACTATTTTGGGAACCCTATTTGATCGAGGTAAATAGATTACTACGGTATTTTCTTTGAGGAGTAAATGTTGAATTATATTTTGAGGAATCAATGAATTTAAGGTGAACTTATGGTATTATAGGTTACTTATGGAAATGATTGACCTATCTTGCGAAAATATTTTTAGGTTAGTTACTTTGGTTATAAGATGTTAGGAGTGGTTGATGTTGTTTGGAGATGAACGATAAAGTTTATCTTGGTAGAATATGTTATCAAGTCCTTATTTTATTTGGGTTTCAATCTTAGTTTGGGTTATTTTGAGGAATTTTAAGGACAGTTACTTATGGAATAGTCTATGATGAATTCTGGGTAGTACCGTGGAACTTTGAAAATTTAAAAGTAGTTTCCCTTCCTATGGGAATCTTTCTTTTTGAAGAGTTGTTTTATCTTACCCTTTCTGTTTTTGGGATAAATGTTTAAAGATAGATAGTTTTTCTTTTGTGGAATACGTGATTCTATAGAAGATTATTCTTGTGTTTTGATGAGACCAAGTAGTTTTGAATGCTCATAGTTTGGAGAAAAGATTAGTTTTGGTAGAAACTTATTAAAGGATGAAACTCTACATGAAGGTAGGTATATTTCCTTATATTTTTGCTCTATGTAGTAAATGAATTCCTCAAAATTATGAAAAGAAACATAAAACAAAAACATTGTTGGTTTACGTTTCCTACTAGGTAATCAAAGACCATTTACACACATCATAAGTTTGGGATTTTCTTATGGTTAAATTTCTCCTAATCATGTTCTCTATCACTCTCCCTCAGAACTTGACCCTTTGTTTTCTCCTCCATGTCCATGTTTTCCTACATGGAATCCTAGTGTGGGTTAACTCGAGTGAACTTTGTACTTCCCTTTATTTATTTTAAAGTAATAGTTTTACTGACTCCTTTTCCGATGTGGTACTTTCAATGAAATTTCAAAACTCAATTTTAAAAATTGCGAGGATGCAATTTCTTAAGGGGGGAAGATTGTAACGACCCGAAATTTTGAATAAATCTTGTTTCCTAATTTTGTGTGTTATTTTTTTATACTCAAAAAAAATGTTTCATTTATAACATGAGTATAATTAAAATGAGACCATTGGTTTTTTGACTGTTATATGACCATTGGTCAATATGACTGCTGGAAACTAAACATTTTGATTATTGTCTCTAAATACAAGTAACTTTGGTTAATTAATATAGAAAGAAGATTTGATGGCCTCACCCAGTAGTCTTGGACCAATCGAATCCCATCTAATAGAACTTGGGAAGGAGGTAGCACCACTGGGCTTTGATCTGGACCAAACCCAAGCCGAACTTCATCATGTGAAGTTAGAACGGAATCGCCTTCGCGAGAAGTTCAAACTGATAGAAATTACTACTCGTGCGATGTTGGCCGAGCCTCCCTCAGATTCTATCACCTTATCACACCTTACACTTAGGTCCTATGCTGGTGTGATAAGGGGCTATATAAGGAGACCGTAACTGCCTTGTGTAATCCTTTGTTTTAAATAAAAAAATGTATTTCTTCTTATGATAAAGTTTATGAATTTTCAAATGACCGGATAAATATAGTATGCATATTTTTGATGAATTTTAGAAAAATGATATTTTAAAAATGTTTATGTAAACCTTAAATAATTAAAAATGTGTAATGATTTTCAAAAAAATGGTCTTCTACAATTAGGTTCAGTATGAAATTTAGAGTCTAATAAGATCAACTTAATTTTTGATGAATAGTAAATTATGAATGGTGATTTTATGCTTAGGATTAGTAATGTGACCAAATGGATTAGTAATCTCACTTAAAGAAAGTATTAATATAATCTAGTCACCTTGATTAAGTAATGTGATTCAATAAAATGGTTAAATAACGGTTTCATATATTATTATTCAAGTATTAGTTTTTTCTGGTGAATAGTGTTTTTTAATTAAAAATTTAATTAAAAATATTTAGAAAATTATTTTTATAAAATGGATTTCATTTTTGAACTCAGAGTGTCGATATTATGTTATGGTAATTTTTGGGGATTTTTCTGAAAAAATGAATTTTCGGTGAATAGTGTATTTATTTAAAAATTAAATAAAAAATTATTTAGAAAATTATTTTTATAAAATGGAGTTCATTTTTTTAATCAGAGCATCGATATTTGTTTAAGGTGAAATTTTGGGATTTTTCTGAGAAAGTTGAATTTTCAGTGAATAGTAAAAATACAGTTTTATGGTTTCGGTATGTTTAATGATATCATAACTGTGTCATGATGATGTCATGAGATATTTTATGGGTTGTCCGACCAAAGGTGATGAATTATTGTATTGGGGGCCCCATGTGGAATAACTTCATGGGAAATATCTTGGGAGAGCACATGGTTTTGAGAAACCCACTTATGAGGTGTCTCTTGGCCATTAATGCATTGTCCCCTCACTTTCCCTATAAATACCAAGCCATTCTCTCAACCTTTGGACTCAAAAATCATTATCTACGAATTTATGGTTTCCTTACCTCCCAAGGAGTCCTCCCAAGGTTCCCCCAAGCCCTCAAGGTCCAAACCTTTGAGTTTTAAGAGTTACGTTTTAAGGTAAGGGATCTGACCGCTCTCTTTCTTTTCAAGTAATATCTTTTATGTCATTTCTTTTATAATCCATGTCCTTATGTTAAAGGATGTTATTTTATACTCCTCTTACTGCCCTTTTCATTTTAATATAATGAGATATCCCCTCTTACTCTCATTATTTCGTTTTATGAAGTTTTAAGTGGCGCCGTTAGGCTGCCGAAAGTTTTGTAACGGGTTCTTTCACCCTTCTCATTTTCAAGTTCTATTTTTTTGTCAAGTCTTTCAAGTTCCTTTTTATTATGTTGGGGTATGATCTCTATATCTATCATACTGATATTTTATGATCATATAATGAGAGACCCCATTTTATCTCTTCAATTCAGTATTTTGAAGTTTTAAGTGGCGTCGTTAGGCTGCCGAATTTTTAAGTGGTTCTTTCACCTTTCTCCTTTTTCAAAGTTCTAATTCCATGTCAAGTCTTGAAAGTTCCTTTTTATTATGTTGGGGTATGATATCTATATCTATCATACTGATATTTTATGATCATATGATGAGAGACCCCATTTGATTTCTTCAATTCAGTATTTTGAAGTTTTAAGTGGCGCTGTTAGGCTGCCGAATTTTTAAGGGGATTCTTTCACCCTTCTCATTCTTTTCAAAGTTCTACTTTCATGTCAAGTCTTTCAAGTTAATTTTTAATTATGTTGGGAAATGATCTCTATATCTATCATACTGAACTCTTATTTTCATATGATGAGAGTCCCTATTTGATCTTTTCAAATCATTTTTGTTGAAGTTTAAGTAACGACGTTAGGCTGCCGAGCTTTCATAAGAGAAATCTAATTTTTGTCTTCCTTCCATGTTTTTCATTTCAAATGGTATGTCATTAAAATTTCATTACCATGTTCATATATCCTTATTATTCTATCCCTATACTGTTTTATGGGTCATTTATGAATGTTTGACCCATTTCCTCTCTCTTTTCAATGTTTTTTAAAAACCCGAAACATAGCCATTATGCTGCAGAATTTTCGTCTCAAAATGCCTCTCTTTTCTCAAAATTATTTTATGTTATAAAGTAAATACTCAAAGCTCTTATTTCTAGAGGGGTATTCACATATATATCAAAATGATCTATTTTAAATTCTGGTATTTACATACATGAGACCCGCTCTCCCCTTCCTTGGGTTTAAAGTGACGTAAAGATCATGTCTTTAAAGCAGTTTTTTTTAAAACGTTATGATTATGAAATGAAACCCATTTATTTTATGCTATATGGGTTATTTATGAAATGTTTGATGATGATATATGTGGCTCACATGATAATAAAGGCAAATTTAAGGGTGTGCCATAATAGCGCTCCAATGCATTGGGTAATGATGTAACCACTAGAGATTACAATTTTCACGATATCTTGGTGAATAACATTGGTAATTTTCAAATGACACCTTAGGGATGGACCTTGGTGATATGTTCATGATTGTCTATGTTAAATGATGTAGCCACATCTTAAAGTTATGAAAAATGTTATTTTTATTATGATATGCCACATGATTTCTTTCTCATGCCTTAAAGTTATTTTTCATGACATAGTTGATGTATCTCAAGTTCACATGTTAAATGTTTCTCTTGTTCCCTTACTGGGATTTCTACTCACCCTTTATTTTGATGTATGTCCCCAGGTTATGTGATATAGTAATGAACCTAGTATGAACTTAAGGATAAGCCTTTCAAGTGTTTAAGAAGAATTTTTTATGTTGTTTTCATGTATTATGTTCCTGGTTTCCAAGACACTAAACCTTAAAGATCCTCATTTTTTTGTAATGTAATGAAAGTTTATGTAATAAAAAGGCGGGATGCTATAGTTTGAGACTTTGTATTGACTATTACCACCCAAATCAAGTAACAAAGAAGAGTAAAGACACACTGTCAATAATTGAAGACCTCTAAGATCAAATTAATTGAGTTACGTGGTTTTCAAATATCATCATCAGGTTCAGCTATCAGGAGCTTAAATTTCATAAGGAAGACATCCCAAAGACTTCTTTTAGATATTTCTATGGGAATTATGAGTTTCTATTGATGCCTTTCAGCATAACAAACACTCCAAATGTATTTATGGGCCTCATTAACCTTATCTAACATCCCTTTTTATATTATTTCAAGGTGGTGTTCATTGACAACACTCTCATCAATTTAGCATTATAGAATGATAACACTAAGAATCTAAGGTTATTCTTATAATTTATTTAGGATAACTAGATTTACAGTAAGCTTACTCATGTCCTGAGTTTCTAGAGGAAGAAGCATATTATATGTTATTTTTTGATGTCTATGGGATGGGAATTAGTTTTTTTTTGATGTAGAAATGGTTAGTGATTTTTTATAAGTCTAGGTAGCTAAAATCCAATGAGGAAAATAACTGACCCCTGATTTAGAGCTCACAACTATAGTGTTAACCCAAAATACATGGATACATTACGTCCTTATAGAGTGGCTCATAGAATATATAGAAAAAAAATAGTCTTAGGTATATGCTCTCTCAGTGAGAAATCAACTTGAGACAAAGGTTATGGTTATAATTCTTATAGTACTATGACTTTTATATTATCTATACTCTAGTAAAGGGTAATGTGGTGGTAAATTCACTTAGCAATAAGTATTATTATTAGTTGATATAGGAGGCCTCTGAGTAGTTTTCTTTTATATAGTTATCTTTGTTTGAATATAAATATGCCCCTTATCTTTGATCAATTTTGGTGCCCCTACCCCTTCTTTAGTGAGTAAGTTAGGTACAGTTTATAAACATAAATAGTGAGGTTTTGTGTGACTAGATACCCTCAAGTGATGCACCTAATAGATCATTTGAAGCTGGGGAGCATGTCACCTACTTTATAGATGGAAATTGATCCCAAAAATGTTATGTGGGGAAGTGTTGAGGGAGTTCCATAGTTCCAATTTGGAAGTATATTTGGGTATGGCTAAGATTTACCTAGATATTTGGAATTGGTATTGGATTCTAGGTATATTTTAGGTTATTATTGAGTTTTTATCTTAGTGTCTCAAATGTTAGTAAGTGAAGGTTATGCATATGGTGTTAATAGGTTCATCTTAACCCATCAAGGTTCTAGAATTAGAGTGGGATGTAATAATGATGGATTTTTTGACGAGACTCACATGTTTAGTAAATGGTTGTGATTCTATTTGGGTGATCATCAATCAACTAACCAATTCAGACCATTTCCTTTTGATTCAGATCATAGTTCAATGGAGAGATTGGGATGATTTTATATGGGTGATATTTTCTCATTGAATGTGATAAATTCAACAATCATCTCTAACCAAGATGCTCAAATAACATCCTGGTTGTGGAGGATCTTACAAGAGGAATTCAAGAGTCAATTATGGTTGAGTATGGAATTCATCCCATATATGGTTGTCCAAATCGATAGGAAAATTTTGGTTCTTGAGGATATTTTTAGGGCTTGTGTCCTTGATTTTTGGTTAGATCTAAGAGGATCACCTACCTCTAGAGGATTTTGTGCACAAAAATAGCTACTGTTCCTCTATTTTCACCTTCCAAGGCCCCATATAGGAGAACTTTAAGGTCAACCATGTTCTATACATAGATTTAAAAATCATCATTAATGGGGCTAGAGTTGGTTTGGTTAAAGATAGAGATGGTTCATGTGACCTGAAAACTAATGAAGATAACTTTGATCCATAAAAATTCATATACAGACTAATGATGGAGGCTTTGGATTTAAAGGAGAGACACTCTTTGTTCTGGATGGTATCTCCTAGGTGAAATTTGAGGAGAATTAATTGGGGTAGAAATATCTCCTGAAGGTACATCACACATTTCTAGATCCAATACTAGGTAGGTGAAGTTATATGTCACTTAGAAAAACCCCCATAGTTGGATCAGGTGCAAAATGTTTTCCATGTGTCGTAGCTGAAGAGATGTTTCCATGATCCATCGCATGTTATCAAGTGAGGTGAGTAGTATATAGGGTATGATTATACTTTTTCAAAGTACTTGGTTATAAGAACCTGGATCTTCTTTTCAGTTATGAATCTTGCTTTCTGGTTGTTTTTGAGAAAAATAGGAGTTTCTAGAAATTTTAGGAGTACACACTGTGTACTTAAAGTACATGTCGTGTACTCAATTTTTGCGGGTGACCGTGTACTAGTAAGGTAACAGTCGAGTACATGGTCGTGTGTGGTGACCTGGAGACATCCTAAAGCAGAGGCTGGAAAAGGCAAGTACACATCGTGTACTTTTAAAAGACATGTCGTTTACTTTATTTTTTTCATTAAATGGACTGGGGTCACGTCTAATGGATAGAATGCACTTCTTCATTATCTGTCTTGTCTAGGAGTGTCCGTATGGCCGTGGATCTTCTCTGAGCCCCCAAATCACCATCCGTTCTCTGATTCAACTGTCGTCGATTGCATTGTAATCGCATTAGTGATTTCTCCCTTCTTCTTGAACATTATCTCTTTATTTCTCCTCTCTCTCAAGTTATCATTAGTTTAATGTTTTTGACGTTTTGAAGATATACCACGTTCTAGGTCTATCTAAGGGCTGACCTTGGATTATATCGATCATACAATGCGGATGTAGGTAGTTTGTGCCTTTCTATAGTTATTCTTTGAGTTATATGTGCAAAAGTTCCCAATACCCTTGTTCGAGGTATTGTGTGTTATGGTTTTACCCTTTTTATTTTCCTATTATGCCTTGTTTTTTTTATAGAGGTTAATTTTTTGATAATAGGGTTATCTTTTCCAAGATATGGATGTTTTTCCCATGTTTGATTATTTTGACTATTTGGCCTAGCCTTGTCTTTTAGGTTGTTGCTTACTTTCCTTCCTAGTATTGTTAGGATGGAGTGATTATTATCTAACATGATATGATATGGTGCAGTTGTTTATCCAAGTAGTTCTTGAGGTTTACTTTGCCTGTTGATTATCGTTTGTGCATGATTGCTTTACATGGGGCTGCGGGAACCTAATGTAGTGAGACCATAGGGGAAATTGATGTTGAGAGCTTTCCCAGAGTGTCTGTTATAATTATCACGTTGTGAGACTATAAGGGGGATTGAAATTGAGTTCTCCCTCAGAGTTTATTTAATTACGTTACAAGGCCACATGAGGAATTAACGTTGAGTGCTTCCTCAGAGTGTCTATAGTTTACTGTTAAAAGACTATAGGGGGAATTGATGGTGAGTGCTTCTTCAGAGAGTCTTGATTTCACATGACTATAGGGGGAATTGATGGTGAGTGATTCCTCATAGAGTATTTGTTATATCATCTCTTGTATTGTGAACCAGAGGGGTTAGGATGTGAGAACTACCCAGAGGGTTTCTTGTATTTTTTTTATTAAATACTTAAAGGTAAATGTTTGTAAATGAAACTGTAGTACTGTTTACCTTTGAGTACTTCCTTGTTTATTACTTATTTTTCTTATTGCCTGCCATATATATTCACTCACTGTTAGTCACATATCTTTGGGTGGTTTCCTACTGGGATTAGTTTCACGCCCTGTTTGGGTCATGCTTTTGGGCCCAAAAATATTATATTGTTGCAGGTATAGATAAGGGAAAGTGCTCTTCTACTTCAATTACATGATTACTGAGGAGATGGGGAGCATGGGACCAAGATGAGGCTTGCGATGTTGTGGAGTAGTTTATTTGTTTTCTTTTGTAATTTGGACTAGTATTGTATTCCAACATTATGATTTGTTTGGCTGTTTTCCTAGACATATGTATCATGCATCATTTATATATGTGTGCTTCAATAGTTATTACTTCTAGACTCCCATTTTTTACTGTTGTATGGTATTTTACTGCTACTGTTATTGTTACCTTTTTTACTTCTGTTGTGTTACTCTTCCAATGAGGGCATAGTTTCCCCACTATCACACCTAAGGCCCTCACTCCTAATCAGAAGACTTAAGCATTTGGGGAAATGATCTTAAGGCCATGTGACCAACTGGGTATGGGGTGCCTCTGGGTGGCTTCCAGAATTGGGATGTTACAAAGTGGTATCAGAGGAATTATTTTCTTCTGTACTTACTATTTGGAGCCTATATCCAGGGATAGGAAGGAATGGGTGCTTGGTAATATGATGTTCCTGGGCATAGCTAACCCATGTACATGGAAAAGCCAATTTACCCCGTTATTGAAATTTTTTCTAGTTTTTCAATTTTAAAGTTGATTTGATTTCACCATTTGGTGATTAACATGTTTTGTATTGTTATTGTAGATATTATTGAGGTTCTATTTTTGTTTCAACCTGATGAAATGAGGGTATTCCATCTCATGCATCATATAGGAACTTGATAGAGATCAAATGTCATGCATTCTTTTCACGACATTTAGGGTTCATTAGTAATTGCATGTTGTTGTGATAGAAGTTGTGTTAGTTATGCATCTTGTTGTGATAGATGACTTGATAAGAGTACCTAATTTTTTATAGGGTATTGGATTGTGTAAGGTTTTGTTTTAATGGATGCCAAACTTTGGTTCTTGAGGTGTTATGGGCCCTCACAGATCGGAATTTGGTGGATCATTGTATTGTTATGCTCGTACATGACATGTATAAGATTCCATGCTTTGATTCGCGGGGATTATGGGACCTCACATATCGGAATTGGAACTTAAATGTTCGTTTTAGTGTATTTATAGGTTTCGAAGTAGTTTCGGAGGATTAATGTCCGAAAGAACCCAGAATACATGGCATGTAATGATAAATACACGCCATGTGTCCTTCTATTCATGAAGGAACTGTTTTTCTTAAGTAAGTTTTGTGTACTGTATGTACACACCGTGTGGTCTCTAACTGTGTCGCTCGCTATGTGGGCAGAGACACGAGGTTGGGAAATCGTTGGGGAACACGTTGTGTTCTAGATGTACATGTTGTTTCGTGAAGACCATGTGTCTATCTGTGTGACTAACGACATGGATGGATAAAACTTAGGTTATACACACCGTTTCAGGTTTTAACACATCATGTGGTGTAACCCTTGTATCCGACAATGAAACGAACAACATGGGGTAGTAGAATCCTTCTAGTACACATTGTGTATGGAATAAACACACCGTATAGAGTGATCCGTGTAACCAGCCGTGTGATTAACAACATGGGTCAGTGAAGTTCGTCTAGTACATGCCATGTCTATTACTAACATGTCATGTAGTTTTGTTCTAGTAGAATCGTGTGGATTAGACATGTAGAAGAACTCCGATAGGGGAATAGGATTCAAGTACACACCATTTTTTAGGATAACACGCTGTGTGTAGGGAGTGTTACATGTCCTGGGTTGAAAAAAGTACAGGCCCATGTGAGGACTTAAGGGGACACACCATGTAGTAATTATACATGTTGTGTATCCATGTTTTGAAAAACTTGAATGATTTATTTCTCTTGTTCCCTTTTTACACTTCTAAGTTTTAGTCCTTGTTAATCTTGATATATGGTGTGTGCTTGACCTTGCAGATTCATGACTCTGAGATGGCCTCTGATTGTCCTCCAGTTACAGGACAGTGATCAAACTCCAGATATGGCTGATTAGGGACCACCAATAGATCCTATAGTTGTTTTAGTCTTGGTACCTTCTGTTATACCTAATACAGGTGTTGATGCACAGTTCAGAGAGGGATTTATTAGGATGATTCAGAACTTTTAGGGAGAACCTCCTCATTCCCCTTCTATGGAAGATTTGATGTGGTTTTTCTAGTAGCAGTATCCTCCCACCTTCATAGGGGAAGGAGGACCTCAGGCTGTAGAGTCATGGTTAGAATCCATGCTATCTATCTTTGAGCATATAGAGATGCCCCCAGAGATAAGAGTTAAACTCATTACTTATATGATTATGGACTCCGCCCAGAGATGGTGGGATGTGATCTCACAGGCAGGACACCAGCAGGTTATGGAATGGGATGAGTTTCAGCGTACCTTCTATGACTACTTCTACCTGGAGACTTTGAGGGTTGATCGAGCCTGAGAGTTCATGAGTCTAGAGCAAGGTACTCTTTTAGTTATGAAGGATTCTTCTTTCTTCACAGAGCTACAATTTTTTACACCCTTTTGGGGGGGAGATGAATTTTTCTTAGCGAGTAAGTTTGAGGATGGTCTCATAAAAGACATTCGGCCTCAGGTGAACATCTTCAGATTGACTTCCATCACTTCTATAGTCAACCAGGTGCTGATCATGGAGTGTAACCTGAGGGATTCTGGAGCTATGGTCCAGGGAAGTTTAGCATCCAGAGTCGGTATCTCTCCGGTTGATAGTAGGAAGCACCGTAGAGAGTCTGCATGTGGAGATCCTAGTTGGCAGGATGCACCTTCAGGGATCCATGGGTATGCTACTAGTGCAGGAAGGTCGGGTATACGAGGCCACATTTCCCGAGAGACCCAATGGAGTGTCGATATTGTGGTAAGATGGGGCACCTTTAGCATTTCTGTCAGTTCTTATCACCAGAAGCTGGTGAAAGGGGTTCTTCTATGACTCTACATTCAGGAGAAGCACCACCAGTATCACATCAGTCAGGGAACTGGAGTTCTTCCGGCCATTCAGGCCAAGGTGGAGGTCGTGGTCATGATAGTCAGTCTCCAGGCTTTCAGCGATAGCAGGGTGGATCAGTTTAGAGTGGTCAGGCAGGGTTACAGGGCCACAGTGTACGTCAGACTTTTTCCATAGATCAGACCAAACAGGAGAAGGATCTTGGACCCTTTACATCTCGAGGTACGATCCTAGTTTCCTTAGTTTTATCTTATTCTCTTTTCGATACATGTTCTTCCCATAAATTTATATATGTTTCTGTTGTGGAGAGCCTTGGGCTCTGTATCTTTTATTCTACTAATATCTTGATGCTAGAAACTCCGTTGGGGACTAGAACGGCTAGTGTACCACAGTGGAAGGAGTTCCCTCTTCAGTTTGGTGGGTGTCACTTCTTATGGGACCTCTATTTCTTAGATATGACAGGCAATGATGTCTTTCTCGGGATAGAATGGTTATTTACCTTCCAGGCTGTTGTCGACTGCTATCACCGTAGGGTGAGTTTCACATCACTAGAGGGTAGATTGTTTCTTCATAAGGTAGAATGGGATGTTCAGGCGATTAGAGTAGGACCCGAGCATCATGGGTTGAGAGGAGTTACAGTCCAGATTGCTAGTCAATATCTGGATGACAAGGGGACTTCACAGATAGACTTTCCTCCAGTGGTTGATCATTTTAGGGACGTCTTTCCAGAGGACTTTTCAAGTTTTCCTCTAGAGTGAGAGGTGGAATTTTTTGTTGATCTTGTGCCAGGAAAGGAATCGATGTCCATTCCTCCTTATAGGATGGCTACACCAGAGTTAAAGGAGCACAATAAGTGGTTGGAGGAGTTTTAGGCAAAGGGTTTCATTCGAACGAGTACTTCTCCTTAGGGTTTTCCTGTCCTATTTGAGAAGAAGGCATATGGTACCCTCAAACATTTTGTGGATTATCGGATGTTGAACCAGTTGATGATCAAGAACTGATATCCCTTACCAAGGATTTATGATCTCTTTGATCAGCTTCGAGGATCCCGAGTGTTCTTGAAGATTGACTTGAGGTCCGGATACCATCAGTTGAGCATTAGACCATCTGATATACCTCTTATAGCCTTTCTGATCAAGTGTGGTCTATATGAGTATGTGTTTATGACATTCGGTCTCATGAACACTCTGGAAGTATTCATGGAACTGATGAACTGAGGGTTCCATCCATACTTGGATTCTTTCATGGTAGTCTCCATGGATGATATCTTGGTGTACTCTCACACTTGACACGACCATGATACCCATATTGAGATCATTTTGATTACACTGAGAGAGCATCAGTTATATGCTAATCTCTCAAAATACCACTTTTGGATGGATCATATTCACTTCTTGGGTCATGTTATCTTAGAGACTAGAATATCAGTGGACCTAGATAAAGTGAGAGCAGTAGTTTCTTGGGAGCATCCAAAGAAATTCTTTGAGGTGCGGAGTTTCCTAGGGCTAGCTGGATACTACAGACATTTCATATAGGACTTTTTACACTTAGCAGTACAACTAACGGGTATGACTAAGAAGGGTGTGAAGTACTTGTGGTCAGATTCTTGTGATTCATCCTTTCAGGAGCTGAAAGGTAGGTTGACTTTAGCACTAATACTAGTATTTCCAGATCCTTGCAAGAGCTATAATGTTTACTATGATACATTAAGTATTGGGTTTGGATTAGTGCTTATGCAGGGGGAAGGAGTCGTTGCATACAGGTCTCGGTAGTTGAGGACACATGAGAGAAACTACCCGACACACGATCTCAAGTTGGAAGAAGTTGTCCATACTTTACGCTGTTGGAGACACTACCTTTTGGGAGAGTATTTTGTGGTTTTCACTAACCACAGGAGTCTCAAGTATATCTTCACTCAGCATGATCTGAATTTGAGATAGAAAATGTGGGTTGAGTACCTTCAGTCTCTTGACTTTGAACTTGCCTATACGCCTAGGAAAGGCAATGTAGTAGCTGATGCGTTGATCAGGAGGACTCAAGTGCAGACAGTTCTGGAGGCAAGCAGTGAGTGTAAGCCTATGTATTTGTTCTCTAAGATTCATTCGAAGTTGCACAATAGACAAGGGCAGATGTTTCTATATTCTTTAGTTGTTACCTCTACTCTTATTGATCAATTGTGAATGAGGAAGCTATCAGATTTAGAAATCCCAGTTCTACGGGAGATTATGTTAGGAGAGGACCCTATTCCTGGATGAACCATATGTGAGGATGAGATCTTGCATTTTCTTGGGAGTGTATGGGTGTCAGTAGACATGTGTGAGGAGATGATGCGGGACTTTCATTCCTCAGTTTGGGAAGTTCATCCTATTTTCACCAAGATGTATCATGATTTACACAGTCAGTATTGGTGGCTAGGTATGAAGAGAGATGTTGTTGGTTTTTTTATGAGGACTTCCACCTATCAGTAGGTGAAGGAGGAGCATCACTGACTAGTGGGGCTTTTGTAGTAGTTACCCATTTCCTAGTGGAAGTGGAATGATGCCACGATGCACTTCATGACAGGTTTGCTGAGGTTGCCTTGAGGGAATGATGTAGTATGGGTTGTCATTGATAGACTCACAATGGTTTCTCGCTTCTTTCCGATCAAGGAGACATTTAGTGTTGATGAGCTGGGAAGGTTTTACATCCGAGAGATTGTATGTTTACATGGGGTTCCACACTCCATTGTTTCAGACAGGGACACATGTTTTACTTCTCAGGTCTGATAGGAACTTCATAGGGATTTTGGTACACAGGTACTTCTGAGTACATCATACCATCCCCAGACAGATGTCCAGTCTGAGTGTACGATTCATGTTCTTGAGGAAATGTTTTGAGCATGAATCCTGGATTTTGGAGGTTCTTGGGAGAAGCATATACCTCTTGTGTAGTTTTCTTATAGTAATTTTTTTCAAGAAAATATTTAGATGGAACCTTATGAGGATTTGTACGGTAGGTAAAGCCGATAACCCTTATGCTAGCCAGAGGCAGGAGAGGCAGCTATGTTGGGACCTCGTCTTGTCCAAGAGACCACGAAGTAGATAGAGTTTATTCGGAAGAGGATGGATACTACACAGTCATGATAGAAGTCTTATGTTGATCAACGGAGATGACCTGTGGAGTTCGAGGTCGGAGAACAGGTTTTCTTGTGTGTCACATTGAGGTTGGGACACAGGAGGATTAAGAGACAAGGTAAGCTTTCACTGAGATACGTCAGGCCGTTTGAGGTTTTGGAGAGAGTTGGGCCGGTTGTCTATTGGTTGTAGTTACCTTAGAGGTACCAGGATATGCATGATGTCTTCCACATTTCTTAGATTCAAAGTTACTTCTTAGACCTGCCTCATGTTTTCTAACCTAAGGAGGTTGAGGTCGAGGTGGATGCATCTTTGCAGAAGCATCCTATTTGGATTGTTGATCAAAGTGCAAAGGTTCCCTGTGGCCAATTTGTTCCTCTGGTACGAGTGATATGGCAGCACGGGCGAGTACAGGATGAGACCTGGGAGAGAGAGGCTGATGTATGATCGCAGTGGTCAGAGCTATTTGAGGTTTCTTCTTCTACTCTGCCTCACAAGGTAAATTTGGGGATGAATTTTTTTAAGGGGGGAAGTTTGAAAGAACCCGGATCTTCTTTTTGGGTATGAATCTTGCTTTCTGGTTGTTTTTTAGAAAAAGAGGAGTTTTTTAAAATTTCAGGAGTACATGTTGTGTACTTAAATTATACGTCGTGTAATCAGTTGTCGCGGGTGACCGTGTACTGGATGGGTAACGGCCGAGTACATGGACATGTGTGGTGACCTGGAGATCGCCTAAAGCAGAGGTCAAAAAAGGCAAGTAAACACCATGTAATTTTAAAATACACATCATGTACATTATTTTTTTCATTAAACAGACTGGTGTCACGTCTAATTCACAGAATGCACTTCTTTATCATTCATCTCATCCAAGAGCGTCTGTATGGCCGCAGATCTTCTCCAAGCCCCTGACTCACTGTCCATTCTCTGATTCGACTATCATTGATTGTGATGGAATCGCATTGGTGATTTCTACCTTATTCTTGAACATCATCCTTTGATTTCTCCTCTCTCTCAAGTTATCCTCAGTTGAATGTTTTTGGAATTTTATAGATCTAATACATTCTAGGTCGATCCAAGGGATGAAGCCGAAGTATATCGATCGTACAATAACAAGGTAGGTATTTTGTGCCTTTTCGTAGTTAGTCTTTGATTTATATGTGAAAAAGTTCCCAATACCATCGTTCAGGGTATTGTGTGTTATGGTTTTACCCCTTTTATTTTCTTTTTATGACTTGTTTGTTTTGATAGAGGTTAATTGTTTGAGAATAGGGTTATCTTTTCCAATCAATGGATGTTTTACCCTTGTTTTCTTGTTTTGACTGTTTGGTCTATCCTTTCCTGTTAGGTTACTTCTTGTTTTCCATGCCTAGTATTGTTAGGATGGAGTGATTATTATCTGACATGATGTGATATGTCGTAGTTGTTTATCCAAGTAGTTATTGAGGTTTACATTGGCTGCTGATTATCATTTGTCCATGATTGCTTTACACAGGGCTTCGGGAACCTGGTGTAGTGAAACCGTAGGGGAAATTTACGTTGAGGGCTTTCCCAGAGTATCTGTTATAATTATCACATTGTGAGACCATAGGGGAGATTGATGTTGAGTGATCCCTCAGAGTGTTTATAATTATGTTACGAGGACACATGAGGAATTGACATTGAGTGCTTCCTTAGAGTGTATGTAGTTTACCGTTAAAATACTATAGGTGGAATTGATAGTGAGTGCTTCCTCAGAGAGTCTTAATTTTTCATGACTATAGGGGGAATTGACAGTGAGTGCTTCCTCAGAGAGTCTTTGTTATATCTTCTCTTGTATTGTGAACCAGAGGGGTTATCCTGTGAGAACTACACAGAGGGTTTCTTGTATTTTTTTTGGTTGATTAAATACTTAAAGGTAAATGTTTTTAAATGAAATAGTAGTACTATTTACCTTTTATTACTTCCTTGTTTATTACCTATCATATATATTCACTGAATATTAGGAACAGATCATTGGGTGGTTCCCTAATGGGATTAGTCTCACGCCCTATTTGGGTCATGCTTTTGGGCCCAAACAGGTTGTATTATTGCAGGTATAGATAAGGGAAAGCATCCTTCTACTTCAGGTACTTGATTGCAGGGGAGTTGGGGAGCATGGGACCAAACTGAGGCTTGTGATGCTATGGAGAATTTTATCTATTTTATTTTATACTTTGGTTTAGTATTGTATTCCAGCATTGTGATCTATTTGGATATTTTCCTAGACATATGTATAATTCATCATTTATATATGTGTTCTTCAATTGTTATTACTTCTAGTCTTCCACTGTTTACTATTGTATAGTATTTTACTACTTATGTTATAGTTATATGTTTTACTTCTGCTGTGTTACTCTACCAATGAGGGCATAGTTTCCCCACTATCACACCCAAGGCCCTCGCTGCTAGTCGGTAGCCTCTGGAATTTAGGGAAATTCGCTTGAGTTCATGTGACCAACCGGGTACGGGGCGCCTCTGGGTATCTTCTGGAACTGGGACATTACATCGGTGGTGATCGAGGACCATGAGGAGAGAACCCTATAGGATCAGGTGATATAGTTGGTATGTGTTCTATGGTAGTATGGGAACCATTAAGAGATCTCATGGGAGTGTGATATAAAAACAATATCCCAGTACCATCACCCCCTTATGTGATTCATTATTTCTAGAGATGAAAATCTTTAAAAGGTGGGTAAGATAAAACAATCATGGTTTTTCTATTCAAATCCTTTAAAAATTTTGAGTTGAAGGGTCTCCTTACAAATTGATATATAAAGTTGTGTCATTGTGGTTATAATTTAATTATGGTGTTATAGTTCACATCATAAATATACATGGTTATTTTGGGTTAATCTTATGTAGGATAAATTATGTTGTAATGGTAGGTGATGCATCATGTCCTTATTCTGGGGTTGAACAAGGAGGCATGAGGGGTATATCAAGATAATCATAAGTTCAATGATTTCTCCATGAAACCTTGTGTTTCATTGTAATTTGGTTGATTTTTATGATGTTTATGGGATTTGGATGAGTTTAATGGGGAATTATGAAGGGTTTAAATATGTCATGGTTTTTGGATCTCAGTTGACTGAAAGCCATTACAGCATAACAGTCCTTGTTGCACTGTGAATTTGGTCTATCTTTGGGGAATTTTGACTCAAAAAAGTGTGACACACCATGAATATGATTTCCCATATTTTCAATATAAATATTTTTTGAAACCTCTCTCTATGTTTTCCTTTTACTTAAATTTACCTCCCAACACTTGGTGGTGCGATTTTGGATTCCTCTATGACCTAGATAGTTCTCCAACCATATGTGATCATGTGGTGATCTTTTAGTGTATTTAGAGAGTGGATTTATTCAGTTCCAAAAAGTGTATTTAAAGTTTGGACCCATTTATTATTTTATAGTCCATTATTACATGAAATTATTATGATCATTTTTTAGAATCTCATTTATCATCTCTTTTTAATTTCCATACAATTTTACAACTATGAAACTTTATCAATTTATATAAAAATATTATCTTTCTAAAATGATCCCTTGTAGAATATTTTCATGTTATGTAATGAACTCATTTGTAAATTCCCCCTATATATTTTTTTAATTTCTTCTCATTGTTCGATCAAAAAAAATATTGGCCTTGATAAAGACATATATAATCAATAATTAATGATGATGAGGCATGAGATGAAAATGAAAAAACTATAGTGATATAATGGAAACAACATTATTTTGTTGTATTAGGTCACATTGCACCACTATAAGGAATGTCATGTCAAAATGTTTGAACATAGGTTTTTAGACTCCCAAAGGGAGAATCATGCCATAAATAATTTTTTTTTCAGTGTTATTCCATCCTCATAGTGATGTGTAAGATGGATTTTTGGATTTATACCATAAGGGGTTGAGTTTCTATGTGACCAAGGTACCATGTGGATATGGTGTGAGTTTGGGTTATGGTGTGAAGGAGATAAATCTATCATAGAGAAGTTGATTATGGAATGACTATCTAATTTGGGGAGGAATCAACTAAAACATGAGGATCTTTATTATGCCCTAAAATTGGTTGTTTGAGCATTACAACATGGTAGTGTGCATTCTGTTGTAACATGGTGGAATTCCCAAAGGGTTATACCCTTATATGAGACCTTTATAGGTGTTTAATCGTCTCTTAGTCTATGTTTCATATATATTCAAATAAATATCATTCCATGATCATCTTTACATTTAAACTATGAATGATAAATATATTAAGCTATTTTGGTCTATTTTCAATGTAATTTGGGGAGGTTTAGATTTTAGATCTATAGGGTTGATGATAGGGTTTGGGTGTGAATTTAAAATAATGAATGGGGTGTGGTACTTCTCTAGTTACATGATACTGATAATGCATGGGTACTTCAAATTTTTGCATTCATTTGGTAATACCTTGATCCCAACAAGACATAAGTACCCTATACAACTAATAAAGTCAGGAACTCCCCCCTCCCAATGATGGGTCACGGGTCCCCTATCTATGGAATTAGGTACTCTCTCATTCGATGTTCTTTTCTTGATGAGGTTGAGGTCTTGCAACAAGGTTGTTACTCCCTCATCTAACTCTCTCTCACTCCTTGTGAGGTATGGTTCTCCCATTATAGATTTTGAGAGGTGATGTGGGTTTGTTAGAGCTAGGTAGATTAGTTTTTTAGGTTTATCATGATGACTAATATTAGTATTGATGGGATGTAAAGAGTGAGACACATCTATTTTACAATATTCTCTATAATTAAAGTGTATTTGGTTTACTTATTCCTGTACCTATGTAGTTTTGATATGACTTGTCTTTCTATCTATACTTTTTGGTTTTTGAGGTGTCAAATTGAGTATTTATATACTCACCCTTGTATGGGAATTTTACTCACACATTTCATGTCTTATGAAGAAGGAATAAAATTTGGTGGTGATAATAATAGACATAGTATTGGTGGAGTAAGATCATACTGGTGCTTTAATGTGATGGATGTAGGGTGGTGTTTGTATTAGGAGTTATGTTTTGAGGAGTATCCATCTATTCTAGTTGTTTTAGGTTGGTTGGTATTTAAAATATCAATCACATGTTTTCCTCTCCTTACTTTGTGATATTACCTCTGTCATTATATGTAAATGATTACTGTGTCTCTCATGCATTTATATATCCCAGTTGGTTTTTCATTTACATTATTATATCCTATGTGGATACATGTGGTTTTTTATTGATACTTAAGACTAAGGCCTCCCATATTATTTTATATTCCTTATCAATTCTATTTACCAACTCCTATCCTATTATAGGTGGTATTGGGGTGGCACACTCAACTTACCATTGGCCGGAATGAGGTCTTGATGGGTCGGGCCATGTCAATAAAGTATTATTTTTAATAAATTGTTCCATAAATATATAATATCATATAAGATGTGTTTTTAATAGGTTATTTATTAACTATTTTCACTAAAGTAAAATTGAATGTCACTTAAAATTTAAAATGAGTTAGTGTATGTCAGTAAATACAAATGTAAAGAGTTACATTTAGTTACTATAATAAATTTAGTTCCACTTTCTAAAAAGAGTTTATGACATATTGTTAAATAAATATATTATTTAAAATAATTACATTTTTTTACCAAATGATCACAAAGTAAATGTTCGATGTAAAATTTCCAATAATGATGATGGTGATGAACTTAGAGAGAGTAATAAGTTGAAAAGATAAGTTATTAAAATTGTAACATTGGATGTTATAAACTAAAGGAGTTTGAGTGTTCTGTTCAAATACCTATACATTAGGACTATGATTCCTAAGTCTTTTCATTATTCAAAAAAACTATCTTCATTGATGTAACTCACTACAGGAGTTTAGTGGGAGGGTTTGTTCTAGTGGTCATATATAGATGTTGAAATAATTACATAGAGATATAATAATTTTAACAAAACCATAAATGTGAAACAAACATAAAGAATATATAGAGGTATATCATATGAGATATTATATGACATGAGGTTATGTATGATTTTTTTAGTATTATTAAAATAGTTTAATAATTTGAAATGTATCATTTTAAAAAAAAGACTCTACATGATCATTATTTCATGTTTTCTACACATGCACATGAAGTGTAATGATAATTTACCTATAAAAGTATGACTTTTATTTATCGTTAATATATAGTTTTCATAGAGTAAAATAGGTTGTGATGACATGACAATATTATAATGAGTTGGGCTACATATAGAGTTATTTGGTTTTTACATGAGGCCCCAAAGGATTTTTATGCATTGGATAACCAACCATGTATACCACATGGAGTTTAATACACAATGTAATTGGTATATCAAGGGTATATTTTTCATATTTAATCCTCAATACTTTAATATGGAAATATACTTAGCATGAGAAAATTCATACTTTGATACCTTTCTTATGTTAGACTTGAAGCTTAGTTAAAGGGTGGTTTGGTATATTTTTAATCATTTCATTGGTCAAGGATTAACCAAAATTAGATTTTTCCTCTCATGTGATTATTATGACATTAGGGGTCTTGATTGAGATACATAAGGAAGTGTATGTCCATACCCATATAAGGAACAAGTTATGTGCTTATCTATTTAGAAGAGGGGAATGTGATGTGATCTTCCGCTTAAATGAATGACATGTGACGTATCTATTGACATGGTCAACCCATACTCAAAAAATCAAGAACGTGTGAGTAGGAAATACAATATTGTCAAAATCCATGTCTATTAGTAACTAAATTTCATAGATAAAGGGATTATTGTTATATTTTTTCACTATATCACTCACCATGGTGTAGTGAAATTAACTATGTTGTGGTCAGTGTTATCACATGATATATGGTACCATGTAGTGGTTTATATAGAGGAATGATATATGATTTTAATGAAAAAAATACCTCATGCTGATTATCATGTTTATTTTGGTTAAAGATACATCATATGATGATGTTTAGATTAAATGAATGTTAAAAAGAGTTTTAACATTTTATTCAACCAATGAGGTGGAAGCCAAAATGTTTCATCATTTTTTAAGAGTTGAAACATTTGAACTCTAAGAGACTCATTCATTAGATGGAGAAGATATATAAAAGAATATTTGTGAATATCATTATTTTTTTGTTGTAGAAAATACTCATAATGACACAAATCCTTAAAACTCTCTTAATTATATTTGATTTTAAGGAAGACGTTCTAGTACACCATTATGGAGAAGATATCCTACCAAAGCATTAAGTGATTCCAGTGGCTAGTGGATACCGTTGAAAGTAACAATACATTGGTTTTTTCTTATGAAACTTGATCAAACTCACTACTAATGAAGATCAAAATCTTAGATAATAAGGTATACATGGATTATCATATAATCATTTATTCTATAATATTTTCACAATACGATCTTGGGTATTGGATTCAAATTTTCTCATACTTCTAATGGGTATAGAGATGTCCAATAATTTCCATTAATAGTATAAAGTAAATACTAATGATAATTTTATAGGATAAAGTTCCATTGAGAGAACCCAAATTGAAATCTACCTTGGTTCAACGGAATTACCCCTTCAAAATGCCAGTTTTTATTCATTATCTTTCTAACATTGATATGGTCTTCATAAAATAGGTGTTTTGGTTAACTTTTTTACTTTACGATGACATAATGAAACTGAAATGGATTTCTTTAAGTCATTTAAAAATCATGGAAAATGAAACATCGTAGGAAAATTATTTAGGTTTTGGTTAGACGGTATCTATGTCATGGTTGAGTTTCACCACAAGGACTACCACAACATAGTCAAAAATTATAATCCATTTTATAAATTGGATCGAATTCACCAAACACTAACCAAAATGTGTTCTGAAATAGGAAAATACATGTTTTATTTATTAGGGTGGAATGAGCTATTCCATGGTGCAATCCATTTTTAAGGGAATTTTAATGAAAAATATATTTTTGTTAAAATTATTAAAAACCATCACTGGCGTGAACTCTTGAGGAATACACTAAATCTATGTGAATCTGGACCATTTCAAAAATAGTTTTGATAAAATTGACTTTCTAAAGTTTTTTATATCATGTAAAATAATTGAATTTCTCATGTATTTAAGTTATTCATGTATATAAATTATTTATATTATGTGAATATTATGTATTCCAAAATTTATATGATAAGCTTATTCTTTTAAAAAAAATTCATTTTATGTTAGGAATGAAAATATAAGATATATTTTTCATCTACCATGAATTTTGTTTATAATTAAATATATTAGAATAGATTTCTATTTTGAATATAGTTTATAAATATTAGGTGTCAGAGTTATGATGGGATAGAAATCAATATTTATTAATGTATTATTGGATTGATGGACTTTTGGATATACTTCCCATGGTCTTAGAGTCTTTTTAATTATCTAAAAAGGTTTGAGTTGGCTATTTGTGGACCCAATCTTACTTATGTGTAGATTTTAAATTTTGTATAATTCTAAACCTTTACATGAAAGATTTCATATACATTATTCATGGGATGTATTTGAATATGTGTAAATATATTGGGAATCAATTTTTGAGTCAGTAACACAAATTGTGAGTAGTTTAAAGAGTTTCACATAATATGGTTTTAACATCTTGATTTGGTGGATGAAATACAGATTCCAAAACTAAATTATTAGAAGCATGCATATATAAATGCATTAAACATGAGATAATATGAATTTCATATAATTAAATAGTTTTGGATTTAATATACATGTGATGTATATTAAATAAGTAATACTTTAAAAGAAACCCACTTAAATCCTAATTGTGATATTCCTTCCAAGGAAAACACTTTTTAAGACCTCAATCATTTAGTATGGTTCACCCTAACCATTAGGTGTCCATAAATTATCTTGTGTGAGGTAAGAAGATTACAGGTGACCCTAACTGTTAGGTTATTATATATGATGTAATTCATGGGTTATACATAGCTGGGAAACCTTAACTGTTAGGATACCATAGAAATAGAGTTTAGTGTATCCATATGATAGATTAGGATAAAGGGTTGTATGTTCAATTATCAAAGAGTCATATATGATATTATTGAAATGATTTTATACCAGATATAATTATAAATTATTTATATGATTAACTGGTGTAATTCATTATAAAATATGGGTATTATATCACTAAATGGATATGATATATGGGGTAGTCATTTTTAGTGGGATTACTTTCAATAAAATTCCTTAATATAAATATATAAAACATGATACTGACTCATGGATATGTATTTGTTTTAGATTATTTCATACGTCATGTTTTTCATTTTGAGGTCTCTTATAGGTATTTCCTGTGAAATATTTTCTAGATTGGTATCAATGGTTGAGAGTTTTTCTCAAAGAAAATAATTTTGAGTATATGGATGTGAATTTTAAATAAATAAATTTCTATAATTTTGAATCATGGATGTTGGATATCAGATGTGTGTCACACTTTTTTACTGATAAGCACAAACTCAAAAATATGAAAGAAATTAAGAAAGTTAATTTAGATCAGCATGTTAAGAATGGGGATAGAGTCGTTGCTTTATATTTCAGCACTTATCATCTCTAAGCCTACCTAGTGGATAAATTCTAAAATTTGAGAAAAATTATTATGTTCCTTATATAAATAGAAATTTTATTTATATATCTTGTTGGGATAATATGGGGTTTTCATTCAATATTATGAACATGATTTGTTCAATATACATGAATAAAATGTTTTATAGAATTGGGAATATGTTAATGGTTTTTATATTATGTACATTGATAATAAAATCTATAATATTCAAAATAAAAAGTGAAGAATGATTCTAACCCCACTTACCTTTGGCATTATATTCTTAGTCATATAAATGAGAAACACATTCAAAGACTCTATAGAGATGGATTTTTTGAATCATTTGATTAAGAATCATTTGACATGTGAAAATATTTTTTATTGGGAAAAATAACCAAAGTATCTTTAAGTAGAAAAGGTGAGACATCTAGAGGACTATTGGATTTTGTACATAGTGATGTATATGGGATAATGAGTATTCAATAAATTTGAGGGTTTAGGCACTTCATAATCATTACTAATGAATTTAGTTAGTGTGGTTATGAATTTCTGATGAGACACATGTTTTAAACTTCTAAAAGTTTAAAAGAGTTTAAGAATTAAGTATGAAATTAACTGAGAAAAAGTATTAATATTCTCTGATCAGATTACGGTGATGAATTCTTGAGCTGGGAATTCACTTTTTTTTAAAGGTAGCTTGAACAAAAGACCAAGGCTAATATTCATAAAATAAAATAATGTTACAAGAGATAAAAATTTAGGGACTTATTACAATCAGCCTCATAATGAGGGAGCAGGACCACATGAAGCGAATATAACCAGGTAAGAGGCTTAACAACTCCCATATTAGTGAGGCCATATGTAACATCACAAGTAAGTAATTAATAATATATTTTCTTATCTATGTATATTTATTAATTAGATATGGTTTTAAATACTTAAAATGAGAATAAATCCAATCTTAAGCATAGAATTCTTTAATATTTTTAAAAGATTGTTTTACCGCCTTTTGATGGAGAACCTTTTTTAAATATATATTTTGACAATTTTATAAGCTCTATTTTTCAAAATAAACTTATTATTTATTATTTTGACATTGAAATTTACTTTAGATTAATTTTTGGTATTTTTCTGACAATCTTCATTTTTTTAATGAATAGTGAAAAATACTGCATTTTACATCAAAACTGCTTTTTCATCTAATTTAATTATATGGTTATATTATCTTTTTAATTGGTTTTAAATATTAATTAGAATATATTTTTACCATTTAATCCAATTTTGTTAATTATAATTAATTTCACTTTTGAATTGGGCATAAACAAGTGCCAAACGTTTCATAGATATTGTTTCAAAAAAGCCCGCTATTTGTTTTGACAACGGGAATTATTTTTAAATTAATTATTTCAATTTATATGTTTGGAATTTGGTAAAATGAATTCCATATTTTGAATCTGAAGGTCCAAATTATATAATTAAGACTCTTTTGTTTTTGGACATTATGAATAGTAACGACAGTAATTATCTTTAATTATCTTGATTAATTAGTAATCGGGTAGTTAAGGATAATAAAATAATATCATAATAGTAACAAATTACCCCAACATGTGTCCTAATTCTTATGGTATTGTCATGGCCGACCATGGGATGCCTTGTTCTAAACTTTGGGACCCCATGGAATCACTTTTGGGTGAAAGTGACACTTTATCATTTTATTCTTAAAGAGAGGAGAATATCACTAAAGAATGTATCACCTGAGTAAAACATTTTTAATTTTGTCTACATAAATTATCTCTTGGACTATAAATAGTAATTGGAAATCTAAAAATTTTTCCTACATCATAGTATTTTTTTATAATTTTTAGACATTAAATAAATTAATTTATTTGTGACATCATGATGATGCAGTGATTACCTCATTAATGAACGATTTAAATAAAATGAAAAGATAATGTAAAATCTAAGACTTAAACTTGTCAAAGACCTATTTGATGAGTATATTTAGAACCCTTATCACCTTATCCTAGAAATATATCAATGTGGGACCTTTAAAATCTGAAAATTATTTTAATATAAAGTAACATTTTATAACTTTCCAAGAGTGCCCCTCCTCTCCTCTTATAAAAGGCCCCCACCTCTACCTCCTTACCCACACTTATCAAGCCATTGTCTTGGCCAAGATCTACTCATTTTATCTCTCTAAATCCTTTTATTCATCCTATAAGCCTTACCTTATGCATAAAGCTCTTCAAGAAACCCTTTTGGTACAAACCAAGAGGAGTTACCCGATTTAAAGGTAAAGTCTTCTCTAATGTTCTTTTGTTTTATTTTGATTCTCCAACCCCCTAAATTATTTTTATTCATTTCTTTTGTAACAACACCAGTATATTAAATATAATATGATGTTTTTATAAGAATTATTCGAGCTACACTTACACACACCTACATCTAATGGTTAAAGAGCATACTGTTTCCGTGGATGGCAAATTTCTGCCTCACGAAACGATGATTGTTCAATATTATTCTAACACCTTCAAAGGTGGCCCTTAAGATGTCACTTTATTTATATATAATATATAATATTTTTATATTTTCCTTAAGATTCTTTATTTTTACATTTATGGCATACCTTTATGGTTTCCATTATGGGTAAACGCGATATCTTCATTTTAGGAAGTGTGGACTACTGCCCCCTCAAAGTGATTTGATTCGTTAATGCCATATGTGGGACGTATAAAGGATGGAGTTAATGATATTATATGTGATATGATACTGGAATTATAATATACCTTTATATCATTATGATTCCATTCCATAAAATATGAAATAGAAATGAAAGTAGTGTTCATGCGTACGTACGGCTTACCGTCTCCATGAACGGTGCATTTCATTTCTTACCTCTAAATGTTATGTAATATTATAAATGCATGTATATACTGGATATATATGATATATATGATATCTAAATCATGAATATAATTCTGGATATAATGGATATTTTACCACATGAACAACTTGTAATTATAAAGAGTTTATTTTTGACTCAAGTACCAATGATCGACAAAATGGCCATTATTAACTTAAATAATTACATAGTGTTCATAACATGGTAATAAGTGATATAAAAGAAATAATGAACTTGAAAAATGTTCTTAATCAGGTATAAATTAAATCAAGTTTATTATTTAGGACGTTAAAGAACGATCGAGTCAAGTCGGACCTGAGGTAAGGGACTTCGTCTCAATCTCCTTTCATTGAGGCATATTTTGTTTTATACAAAAATTTCTTTTATATGGTGTATAAACCCCTTTTACTTTTATGTCTATTCAAAAGGAATATTTTTTATATGAATCATTTTACTAAATTACAAAAGGAATGTTTTTTTGTCGTACGTATGTGGCGACAACGACTTCTCCACCGCCATGACTATTATTTGAGTTTCAGCTTCCTTTACAAGCCATAACTTTTTTTAAATGAAAAATAAATACCATGATTTACTTTTCTTTTATTTTGGTATTGAAAATGGTTTTCATAATGTTTTTATTATATCAATGTGTTGTATTGATATCTTGTGATTTAAATGTGTAAATGTTATGTTTCCTTTATGCATGTTTTATGTGATACGATTATGTTATGGTTCTTGGGCATTGTTATGAAGATGGGTGGTTCCGTGATAAAATAAGGGGGTGATCTCGATATAGCTCTCTAATACATTGGGTAATGCGAAGGAGTTAAACGTTAAGGTTTCTCCAAAGATATTTAGGTAATATACTGTGATGGGTATTCCAAACGTAACCATGAGGGTTACTCCCTACTTAAGAATGTTATGAATGCCACAAGTTACCTTTATGTCTTATGATTTCTATGAGTTATTCATAAATATTATGATTTCATGATGTATGTTAACATGCTTATGTTTTATGAGTAAAGTGTGATTACATTGGTTCTTATGTATACATGTACTAATGTTTCCTTTCCGTATTTTTATATCCCTTACTGAGATTGTTATGCTCATCCCAAGTTTTTGAAATGTTTTTCACAGGTCAAGGGAAAGGTACATGATATGATGATAGTGTCAAGGAAGTGTCAAGAAAGAATCCATGTTTTATTTTAAATATGTTTCCTTTGATGGGATAAATGAATACTATCTTTTATGTAACCACTTTTTTTAAATGTGTAATGTAATGCATGATTTATGATCTAGTTCTCTAAAACTCTAAACCTGAAAAGATCCTCAATGTGTATTCATGAAATATCTCAAGATTAAGTAATGTTTAAGGTTGTGGCCTTATAGTTGGTATCAAATGGATGTTTAGATAACTTTAGTATTTAGAATTCTATGAAATGATTATCCCAAAATATTTGTTTTATGGTCAAATTGAAATGATATAGCATTTGAAGATTACCATGTTGCTTCATCTAAGACATGTTTGTTCAGAATGGTTTTCCACAAAGGAAACAGGGAAGCAGTGCTAGGAAGGCATACAGAAGGAAATGACCTTCCGAATCAGCACCCTGAGATGGTCAGAATTGGAACTGAACAGTTTGTTGCAGTAATGGTGCAGTTGATTCAAGCGATAAATGGTGGTGGTATCCATGCATGAGATCAGCCAGATCAACCACAGAGGAACATGTCAGCGGTGGAACATTTCTTGAGGCAATATACCCCATCATTCAGAGGATCATCTGACCCTGTGTTAGCTGAAGGGCGGATTAAAGAACTGGAGAAGATTTTCGATGTCATGGGGTGTTCAGACAATCAAAAGGTTAGTCTTGTAATTTACCGTTTGGAGGGTGAAGCAGATCAGTGGTGGTCGATGGTTAAAAATATCAGGGACACTGATGAGATTGATGCTCTCGACTAGGATGAATTCAAAGGTATGTTTCTTGAGAAGTATTTTCCTAAGGCTGTTCGACTTAGGATGGAAAAACAATTCTTTTAATTGAGGCAAGAGGACTACTTAGTGGCTGCTTATGAAGAGAGGTTCACTCGATTGGAAAGGTATTCTCCAAATTTTATCGGAGACCTTGATAGTAAAATCAATCATTTTTACTTAGTATTAAAGCCAAAATATCGAAGGGCTTTAGCTTCTCGTGAGTTCAAGAGTTATGAAAAGCTTGTTCGATGTGCTGAGAAGGTGGAAATGGTGTTTGTCAATGATCAAGTGTTCTATAACAAACAACATAAGAAGAGACCGAGGTGGAAGGAGAAAGGAAAGAATTCTTCAAAAAGGTCTGATGGTAAGAAAACTAAGTTTCCAGTTTGTGATAAATGTGGTAAAAATCATGTTGGGGAATGTCTTTTGAATTTTGGAAAGTGCTACCGATGTGGTAAGATGGGACATAAGGCTCGTGATTGCACTGAAAATGATCAAGGTGATGGTAAGACCAAATTTGATTTATAGTTAGTGAAATGTTTCAAGTTCAATGAGATGGGTCACTATGCAAACGAGTGTTTGACAAAGAGCTCGAATGATGGGAAGCAGTCAGACTACAAGCATAAAGGGGTGGTGAAATCCTTTGAAACTACTTCAGCAGATGTTGAGCCATCAAATGAAGTGGTATTAGGTACTTTTTTTCAGATTATGTCAGTGTGTTGTTTGATTCAGGGTCTACACATTATTTCATCTCTGAAAAATTTTCTAGTAAATTGGTAATACCAACTCAAGAAATGACTCCTGAACTTGTGGTAAAAACACCTGGTGGAAATGTTGAGGCAAAAAAAATTTATAAGAATCTTCCTATCCTTATCCGTGGAAATAACCTACTTGAAAACCTTATTGTATTAACTCTAGTAGAGTTTGATGTTATCCTAGGTATGGATTGGCTCTCTTTTTACCATGCTAAGATTGATTGTAGAGCTAAAGAAGTTTCTTTTCAGAAAAACTTTCAGTTTTTGTACAAGAATGAACCCTTACTATTGATAACATATCAAGATGCTGAGAAACTTGTAAAAGATGGAAATGAATGTTACCTTGCACATATTGTTGAAAACAAATGAACTATTTAGATTAATGATGTGCCAATGGTAAATGAGTATCCTGATGTTTTTCTTGATGAGTTTCCTGGAATAATACCAGATCAGGAAGTTGAATTTACTATTGACTTATTTCCTGATGCTAATCCAATTTCAAAACCCCCTTATCGAATGGCTCAAATTGAACTTTTAGAGTTGAAGGAGCAATTGCAATATTTATTAGAGAAATGTTTCATTCGACCTAGCACATCACCATGGGGTGCTCCTGTTTTATTTGTTAAAAAGAAAGATGGTTCAATGAGACTTTAAATTGATTATAGAGCCTTGAATAACATCACTGTTAAGAACAAATATCCTTTTCCTCATATCGATGATTTGTTTGATCAGCTCTAGGAAGCTCAGTTTTTTTCAAATATTGACCTGAGATCGGGGTACCATCAGTTGAAGGTAAAGGAAGAAGATATTCCAAAGACCGTGTTTCATACAAGATATGGCCATTATGAATTTGTAGTTATGCCTTTTGGACTAACCAATGCACCTGCTATATTCATGGACCTTATGAATAGAATTTTCCATGAGTTCTTGGATAAGTTTTTGGTTGTTTTAATTGATTATATTTTGGTGTTTTCTAAAAGTAAAGAGTAGCATGAAATACATTTAAGGGTTATTTTTTAAACCTTAAAAGAAAAAAAATTGTATGGGAAATTCAGTAAGTGTGAGTTTTGGTTGCAAAAAATTTCTTTCCTTGGTCATATTGTTTCTAAAGATGGGATAACTGTTGATCCTGGAAAAACTAAGGTTGTGGAAGAATGGCCAAGACCCAAAAATGTAACTGAGATTCTTAGTTTTCTTGGGTTGGTAGGCTATTACCGAAGGTTTGTTAGAAATTTTTCCCAGTTATCTAGTCCAATGACTAAGCTAACTCAGAAGGGTGTTAAGTTTATCTGGACAAAAGAATGTGATGATTGTTTTAAAGAATTGAAAAGAAGATTGGTGAATGCTCCAGTTTTGGCACTACCTTCCAGGAATGGTGAGTTTGTTATCTACAGTGATTCTTTATTGAAAGTACTTGGTTGCGTCCTAATGCAGAATGATCAGGTAATTTCTTATGTTTCACGTCAGTGAAAACTCATAAGGTAAATTACCCTACACATGATTTGGAATTATCTATTGTTGTTTTCGCTTTAAAAATTTGGATACATCATTTGTATGGTGTAAAGTGTGAAATATATACTGATCACAAAAGTTTAAAGTATATATTCACTCAGAAGTAATTTAACATGAGACAGAGGAGATGGCTATAATTAATCAAGGATTATGATTGTACAATTCATTACCATCCGGGAAAAGAAAATAAAGTGTTTGATACTTTGATTCGAAAAATTAATGCTTCATTAACAATGTTGCATTTGGACCGTGATCCTTTGGTTAAGGATTTGATGAACTTTGGCATAGAAGTTGTTGGTGCAGGATGTTCTTCTATTTTGTTTCAGGTATCAGTGAAATCTTCTCTATCAGACAGAATTAAGCAAGCACAGAAGCAAGATAGTGAGTTGTATAAAAAGGTAGATCTTGTTCAGAAGGGTAAGTTGCTGGAATTCAACATTGATAATGATTTTGTTTTGAGATTAGGTAAGAGATTGTGTGTGTCGTGTGATTCACAATTGAATAGAGAGTTTTTATGTGAAGCTCATAGTTCTCCATTTTCAGTTCATCCAGGAAGTACTCAGATGTATACAGATCTTCGAAAGTATTACTGGTGGGACGGAATGAAATAACACATTGATGATTTTACTTTGAAGTGTTTGACTTGTCAACAGGTTAAAGCAGAGCGGCAGTTACCAAAAGGGATGCTTTCATCCTTTACCAGTACTAGAGTGGAAATGGTAGAATATATTCATGGACTACGTTGTGGGGTTTCCGAAGACACCTCGAGGTAATAATGCAATCTAAGTTATACTTGATCACTTGATTAAATATGCTCATTTCCTTTCTATACGAGATACTTTTTCCCTAGATCAACTTTCCTATTTGTATCTTAAAGAGATAGCCAGGTTACATGGAGTTCCTCTCTCCATTGTATCTAACTGTGATCCCATGTTCACTTCTAACTTTTGGAAAGGCCTTCAGAAGTCATTGGGTACTGAATTAAATTTTAGTATAGATTTTCATCCTCAATCAGATGGGTAGTCAGAAAGAACAATTCAGACTTTGGAGGATATGCTATGTGCTTGTTCGATGGATTATCAGGGATGTTGGGACCAACATCTTTCTTTGGTTGAGTTTTCTTATAATAACAGTTTTCATTCCAGTATACAGATGGCACCATTGGAGGCATTATATGGGAAGTGGTGTCGAACTCCAGCTTTTTGAGATAAAGTGGGTGAAAGGAAGTTTATGGGACCAGAATTGGTAGAAGAGTTGGCAGAAAAAGTTTAGATGATACAGAAACACATGAGAACAGCTCAGAGTAGGCAGAAAAGTTATGCGGACAACAGGAGGAAGGGTCTCTCTTTTGAGGTAGGTGATCATGTTTTTCTCAAAGTATCACCATGGAAAAATGTGATGCGATTTGGTAAGAAAAGAAAGTTGAGTCCAAGGTTCATTGGACCATAAAAAATTCTTTAGAGAGTTGGATCAGTTGCATACCGAGTGGCTTTACCCCCGAGTTTATCTCAAGTACACAGTTTTTTTCATGTTTCCATGTTAAGGAAGTACATGCCAGATCCATCTAATGTTTTGAGTCCAGAGGTAGTTTAGCTGAAAGAGAATCTATCTTATGAAGAACAACCAGTCCAGATTATTGACCATAGGGATCAAGTGTTATGGAATAAGGTGATTCATCAAGTAAAGGTTTTGTGGAAAAACCCACATGATTGAAGAGGCAACATGGGAATCTGAAAATGCAATGAGGGATAAATACCCCCACTTATTCGATAAGTAAATAAATTGTGGGGCTGCAATTTTATAAAGGGGGGAAGGATGTAACATCCTATGTAAGTAATGAATAATATATTTTCTTATCTATGTCTATTTATGAATCAGATAGTGTTTTAAAGACTTAAAATGAGAATAAATCCAATCTTAAGCATAGAATTCTCTAATATTTTTAAAAGATTGTTTCACCTCCTTCTGATGGCGAACCTTTTTTAAATCTATATTTTAACAATTTTATAAGATCTATTTGTTAAAATAAACTTATTCTTTATTATTGGTACATTTAAATTTACTTTGGATTAATTTTTTGAATTTTTCTGACAATGTTCATTTTTTAATGAATAGTGAAAAATACAATATTTTACATCAAAACTGATTTTTCATCTAATTTAATTATATGGTTAGATTATCTTTTTAATTGGTTTTAATGTGTAATTAGAATATATTTTTACCATTTAATCCAATGGTGTTCATTAGAATTAATTTCACTTTTGAATTGGGCATAAATAAGTGCCAAACTTTTCATATATATTGTTTCAAAAAAACCCGCTATTTGTTTTGACAACGGGAAATATTTTTAAATTAATTATTGAAATTTATATGTTTGTAATATGGTAAAATGGATTCCATATTTTTAATCAGAAGGTACAAATTATATAATTAAGACTCTTTTGTTTTTGGACATTATGAATAGTAACGACGGTAATTATCTTTAATTATCTTGATTAATTAGTAATCGGGTAGTTAAGGATAATAAAATAATATCATAATAATAAAAAATGACCCCAAAATGTGTCCTAATGCTACTGGTTGTGTCATGGCCGACCATGGGATGCCTTGTGCCAAACTTTGGGACCCCATGGAATCACTTTTGGGTGAAAGTGGCACTTTATCATTTTATTTTTAAAGAGAAGAGAATATCACTAAAGAATGTATCACCCCAGTAAAACATTTTTAATTTTGTATAAATAAATGATCACTTGGACTATAAATAGTAATTGGAAATCTAAAAAGTTTTCCTACATCATAGTATTTTTTTATAATTTTTAGACATTAAAATTTTATTTATGACATCATGATGATGCAGCGATTACCTCATTAATGAACGATTTAAATGAAATGAAAAGATAATGTAAAATCTAAGACTTACACTTGTCAAAGACCTATTGTATGAGTATATTTCAAACCCTTATCACCTTATCCTCGAAATATATCAATTTGGGACCTTTAAAATCCGAAACTCATTTTAATATAAAGTAACATTTTATAACTTTCTAAGAGTGCCCCTCCTCTCCTCTTATAAAAGGCCCCCCACCTCTACCTCATTACCCACACTTCTCAAGCCATTGGATCGGCCAAGATCTGCTCATTTTATCTCCCCACATCCCTCTCTTCATCCTAGAAGCCTTACCTTAGGCAGAAAGCTCTTCAAGAAACCCTTTTGGTACAAACCAATAGGAGTTACCCGATTTAAAGGTAAAGTCTTCTCTAATGTTCTTTTGTTTTATTTTGCTTCTCCAACCCCATAAACTCTTTTTATTAATTTCTTTTGTAACAACACCAGTATATTCAATATACTTGGATTTTTTTATAAGAATTATTCGAGCTATACTTACACACACCTACATCTAATGGTTAAAGAGCATACTGTTTCCGTGGATGGCGAATTTCTACCTCACAAAACGATGATTGTTCAATATTCTTCTAACACCTTCAAATGTGGCCATTAAGATGTCACTATATTTATATATGATATATAATATGTTTATGTTTTCCTTAATCTTCTGTATTTTTACATTTATGGTATACCTTTATGGTTTCCATTATGGGTAAACGCGATATCTTCATTTTAGGAAGTGCGGACTACCGCCCCCTCAAAGTGATTTGATTCATTAATGCCATATGTGGGACGTATAAAGGATGGAGTTAATGATATTATATATGATATTATACTGGAATTATAATATACCTTTATATCATTATGAATCCATTCCATAAAATATGAAATAGAAATGAAAGTAGTGTTCATGTATACGTACGGCTTACCGTCTCCATGAACGGTGCATTTCATTTCTTACCTCTAAATGTTATGTAATATTATAAATGTATGTATATACTGGATATATATGATATATATGATATATACATCATGAATATAATTCTGGATATAATGGATATTTTACCACATGAACAACTTGTAATTATAAAGAGTTTATTTTTGACTCAAGTACCAATGATCGACAAAACGACCATTATTAACTTAAATAATTACATAGTGTTAATAACATGGTAATAAGTGATATAAAAGAAATAATTAACTTGAAAAAGGTTCTTAAGCAAGTATAAATTAACTCAAGTTTATTATTCAGGACGTTAAAGAACGATCGAGTCAATTCGGACCCAAGGTAAGGGATTTCGTCTCAATCTCTTTTCATTGAGGCATATTTTGTTTTATACACAACTTTCTTTTATACGGTGTATAAACCCCTTTGACTTTTATGTCTATTCAAAAGGAATATTTTTTATAAAAAATGTTTCACTAAATGACAAAAGGAATGTTTTTTTTTCGTACGTATGTGGCGACAATGACTTCTCCGCCGCCGTGACCATTATTTGAGTTTCAGCTCCCTCTACAAGCCATAACTTTTTTTTAAATGAAAAATAAATACCTTGCTTTACTTTTCTTTTATTTTGGTATTGAAAATAGTTTTCATAATGTTTTTATTATATCAATGTGTTTTATTTATATCTTGTGATTAAAATGTGGAAATGTTATGTTTCCTTTATGCATGTTTTATGTGATACGATTATGTTATGGTTCTTGGGAATTGTTATGAAGACGGGTGGTTCCATGATAAACTAAGGGCGGGTGAGCCTGATATAGCTCTCCAATGCATTGGGTAACGCGAAGGAGTTAAATTGTAAGGTTTCTTCGAAGATATTTAGGGAATATACTATGATGGGTATTCCAAACGTAACCATGAGGGTTACTCCCTATGTAAGAATGTTATGAATGCTGCAAGTTACCTTTATGTCTTATGATTTCAATGAGTTATTCATAAATATTATGATTTCATGAGGTATGTTAACGTGCTTATGTTTTATGAGTAAAGTGTGATTACATTGATTCTTATGTATACATGTACTAATTTTTCCTTTCCATATTTTTATATCCCTTACTGAGCTTTTTATGCTCATCCCAAGTTTTTGAAATGTTTTTCACAGGTTGAGGGAAAGGTACATGATATGATTATAGTGTCAAGGAAGTTTCAAGAAATAATCCATGTTTTATTTTAAATATGTTTCCGTTTATGGGAAAAATTAATACTATCTTTTATGTAACCACTTTGTTTAAATGTGGAATGTAATTCATGATTTATGATCTAATTCTCTAAAACTCTAAACTTGAAAAGATCCTCAATCTGTATTCTTGAAATATCTCAAGATTAAATAATGTTTAAGGATGGGGACTTATACCATCCACAACCATATTCACCTCATGATAAACATGAGTGATGATGAAGTTAAGACTCATAAGGTTCTTCATACATTCCATCCACTTTGCAACAAGCCTCCAAGAGATATGAAGCTCACCATTTCTGATGGCCTACACAAGAGTTCTAGAGTCACTTTCTAGCCATATATTATTCCAAACTTTCATTTTAGAAAATGAGACAGCATGAATTATTCCAAGAATCTCTGCCTCAAGTGATCTATTCACACCACAATTTCCATAAAAACATCCCTTAATAGAGTCATCATGCATCCTAAAAACCACACCACACCCTGCTGGTCCTGAATTCCCCTTTGTACATTTGATAGGAGAAATGTTTCCCAGTTTTACATGTTTTGATCAATTATGAGTCAGTTTCAACTTCCAATATCATTAGGGGATATGTTATGGAATCTCCTACATTCATACATAACTATATTCCATCTATGTTAGTAAAAAAGATATCAAATAAGATATTGTATTTGAAGTATCCCAATTTTAATTTTTGAGTATTTGGGGTTATAAATAATATTTATGACATTTGGATTCTAATAAAATAGGCTCTAAATCATATAAATAATTTTTTATTATTTTTCCAAAAGATATTGTGGGATATTAATTTTATAAACCTACTCAACAAAAAGTTTTTGTGTCACAATTTGGTGTTTTCCTTGAGAAGGAACACATTGTTTGAAGAATCATTTGGGAGAAAAAATTTACTTATATAAGTTCATGAATAATAAATAGGAAATTTTCCTAGTATGATGTTTGATCTAGCTCTACAAATAGTTTTGGAAGAAAAACTGACTAAAATTACACAAGAACCTCAATGGTGTGGTAGGGTTCATTAAGAGATTGACAGATGTGGATTCATTGTATAAAATGATAATGAAGTAGTTTTTATTGATTATGAACCTACTTAACACTAAGAGGATATTAAGAGTTTTGATTCTGAGAAATGGTTAAATTATATGAAATCTATGATAGACCCCATGTATACTAACCAATTTAGGAACTTGGTGAATATAACTTAAGGGGTGATAATCATAGGGTGCAAGTGGGTTTTCCTCAAGAAAAATTACATGGATAGTAGAGTGTCTACCTCTAAATCTTGTCTGGGGGCTATAGGTTTTAATCAAAGTCATGGTATTACCTATAATGATACATTTTCTATAGTTGCGATGATAAATTCCATTCAAATATTTCTTTCTATAGTAGATCATTGTGATTATAAGATATATCAAATGGATGTCAATAAATATTTTCATAATATGAATTTAGTTAAGGAAATGTATAGGATATAACCCAAATTTTTTGAAGTTTCAAATGAGTTTGTTAAGGTTTTCAAGTTTCAAAAATCAATTTATAGATGGATCCAAGCTTCACAAAGTTAGAGGATAGGGTTTGATGATTTGATCAATGATGTTAGTCTCATCAAGAAAGCATATGGTTCTTGTGTATAAAATAATTTTAGTGGGAGTGTTGTGGTATTTATGATATTATATGTAGATGGAATATTTATTATTGGAAATGATGTCCAAACTTAACATTCAATAAATATGTGATTGGGAAAATTATTCTCAATAAAAGGCATTGGTGTAGTATCCTACATAATTGATATAAAGATCTATATACATATGTCTAATAGGTTTTATAGATTGAGTCAAAACACATATATTAAAAAATTTCTAAAGTGGTTTAGTATAGAGAAATCCAAGATGGGGTATTTTCCTGTGTTGTATGGTATGAATCTTTGGAAAAATCTAAATCATTCTAAAGAGTTAGGAAGAATGGATAACATTTATTATGTTTTTACCATAGGATCCATCATATGTTCCATGTTACGTAATCTAATCGATGTCACATAATATTTAAGCATAACAAGTATATATCAAATCAGTCTTAGTGAGGGCCCCTAGATTATTGTCAATAATATCCTTAAGTAATTAATGTGGAGTCAAAAGTTTATTTATGACCTTTCCATTAGTTTTATTTTGGAAATAAAAAATGTTTTCTTAAATACCTAATCACCAACCTTTTATGTCCAAATATTTTTTAAGAATGTTTTCATATAAAACATATACATTTTACCATACTTATAAATAGTTATAAAGTATTTATAAATTTATACTAACTTTCTTCATTACGATTATCGTAATAAGTATGGAACCGATAACTATTGGATTTATATTTATTAGATTAGATATAAGACTTTCATTCATATCCTTCATACTGAAAGAATTCTTATAATCAGACTGATATTGACGCCGATAAATTATCATATCCATATTCACAAAAAAATATCATAATGACATATGTAAAGAAATCCATAAGATTAACTAAAAGTTTTAAATTTTGAATATGGGAAACTATTTTCTATTGTAATGAAACATCTTTTGCATTGTAATGGTGTAAATCAAAATAAAATCGGACCTTTTTTTATAATATATCTATTGAAGTTCTAGGTGTCCAAGTCGTTTCAATAAACTTAGAGAAAATATGACTGTTGGGGGAAATATGACCATTGGAAGTGATGCCTATAAATACCTGGTCATTTAATGATTTTAGAGCTACTGATTGATTTCATTTGAAAAAATTTCTTTCATGAGAACTCTGAAGATTGAATGTGTGAACATATTGTTCTTATTTGTTGTAATCATTTAGAGTCGTTTGTTTTTTAATCATTATATCCAATTGTGGGAATACAATTGAGGGCTTCCAAAGTCAGGAATATGGAGATCTAATTTTCTTGAATAAGGGCACATGGTGATAGTGTGACAGAAGTTGATTTATCAGATCAAGGTCTACTGGTGATAGGAAAATGGTAAATCTAATCTTCATATCTAGGTATTTCCTCACTAAGGAAAGATATAATTTCTTGTAATTATAAAACAAGGTACACCTTTATCTAAGGTTTGTGGATACCTTACACTTAAGGTTAAAATAGATTCATTCAATTTTAATTAGATATAATTCATTATTATATTTCTACATTGGTTATACTTGTTTCTTAAAAGTTATTTTAATTTCATTGTGAATTCTTATTTGTATTTTATCATAATGAATCTCATTATGATAAAATCAATCTGTTTTACTTAATTATATCTTCTGTGAATCCGAGACTTATTGAATCAATAATATATATCTTGAATATGATCTATCAAATTTGATTAGATTGAGTCCTTTGTAATTATGACTCATTTACTCGGATATAATCATATCCACTCTAAATAAAATATAATCATATTCTTTATGATTAAAATTATTTTACTCTGATATTATTGTAACCAAGATGGTTACGATACATTGATATAATTAGACTAAGGACCAATTATGAATCTAATCCTTTTAAATAAATAGGTTTGGTGAATGTTAAGTATCACTCAATTAAGTATCAGATTATAATTTTTACATCTTTGATAAGAAAGTGTATAGAAGTAGTATGAAACATTTCAGCATAGAAAACAAATATAAGGTCATAAGGGAAAATAATAAGTTTATCACCAATGATACGATCAAATGTATGAATTTTTTATTTGATGTCAAATCAAATAAGTTTGTTATAAATACTCTGGATACTACATCAGAAGTAGAACCATAATAAAAGTAAAATAAATATGAAAAGTTTGTCTAGGATAAAAATAAAAGTGAAAAAGGTTTTCAAGAGAAGAAGAGAAATGATAACTCTCTTCCTCAAACAAAAGATAATAAACAAAAGAAATTCTATGATGTTGTTTATGTTGAATGGTTGAAAAAAAATTCTAAAAGGAAACTTGGTGACCCTCAAATCGGATTGGACCCTGCTAAATCATATGTATTCAAAATACATGTTGTTAATGTTTTATACAAATAAGAAAAGAAGAAAAATCTAAAGAAGAAGTTAACTGAATCTCAGTTCTGTGAAAATTTGTTGAGATGGGTATAAAGGGATTATGAAAACATTATTCTACCAACTACTCACTCTGATCTACAAAATCTGGATGTAGGATTGTACTTCAAATAAACCACACAATTATATGATGATGTTCCTTCTCTCATAGACAAAAGAAGAAAAGAAATTTTGATGAACAAAAATTGGCACAGCTTCATGAATATATTAGAAAATCAATGGAAGAAAATGTTGTAGAAGTTTATGTCTTAGAAAAATCTATAGAAGGATATCAAGATCTACCTATAATGGATGCTTAAAAATAAGAGGAAGAAGTAGAAGAATCTGGGCGTGAAAACATAGGAACTGAATATGATGAGGATGAAAACAATGAAGCTAAGAGTGATGAGGAAGAAGATGAAGTTGATGAAAAAAAAGATAAATATGAATATGAAGATGAAAATAATGAGAACAAAGAAGATGATAATGAAGAAATATATTCTGAAAAGAAAGCATCATCATCAAAAATACCATCTGATTTTGATCAAGTCAATAGATCTAAAAGCTTTCATCAAATGAAAACCAATGAAGCTTAATCATCATAAAATAAAGATAAAGGATATCAGAATTATAAAACCAAATATGGCAAGGATTATGAAATAAATGAAATGTCTAATGATAAAAATGTGGAATAAAAAGGTTCTAAAGAGAACAAAAAAGTCAGTTTCAAATATTAAAAAGGGAAAAAGGGTTCAAGCTGATATCAGAACTAGATTAATCATACCTCATAAGGATCAATAAAAAGTTCAATTAGATTCAAAAAATTCAAATTATTTAGAAGGATTAGATTATATTGTTCATGCATTGAAAATTCTTGAAGGAACAGTCCATTATTTCTCAAATCTTGAGTCTCAGTTCTAGATTCTTCAATATTGTTTTAATCAAAAATCATACTTGACAAACATGTTGACAGATAAATTGATCAAACAAGAAACCAAGTACAAAACTCAACAAGAATTTTCCAGACTCATATAAAAACATGTATACAAGTGACTAAGTGGTCTTGTCAAGTTAATAATGATCTAAAAATTATTAATGATAATTTTTATGATATAAAGAAGGATTTGAAAGAATCTAAAGACAATTTCCATTACTTAACAAAAGATGTGATAAAAAGGGTAACGTTTGTTCAGACATTCAAAGATAAAACTGACAATCGTACTCAAGTATTAAAAGAGTTGAATGGAAAGATGAACTTTTTTAAGCTATATATAAAAAGACACAAAATCTCATAAGGAGGAAATATGGTCCCTAAACAATGAATTTTCTGAAATAATTCAAATTCAACAAGAAAAAATTCAGATTCAAGATGATAATATTCAGATTCACGAAGAAAAGATCTGGATTTATGATGAGAATCTTGAGAAGTTAGATCAAGACAGAAATGAGTTTAAGAAAATAAAATTCATCATTAAAAACTTTATAAAGAAGGATTGAATTATTTTCTGAACTCTTGTTGTATCCCTTTTGTAAACATCATTTTAAATGAATAACTTTTTCATCACATTATGAATTGTTTGAATGAATCCCAATTCCGATTGGTTTAATGTTCTTTCATTTTTTTTGATGATCAAGTACTTTATTGTTTTATTTCTTTGATATTTTATATCTATTTCTCCAACACTATTTGGGTATTATAAGACTTTTCCCCATTCCTTTTTAAAAATCACAAAGGTGTAGATATTTTAATTAAGGGTAGAAATATTTTATAGGGGGTTAAATTTCCTTAAAGAAGAGAATTTGATCCTTTGGGGGAGTTCTTATCCTAAGGGGTAGTTAGTCGTATTCATCAATGTTTTTATATGAGTTTTAAAACTCATGGGGGTATATGTTTTTCATTTTCATTTTTAAATACAAAGTAATTAAAAGATAATGGAATTTATGTTTTTCAAAGTAATTTTCTATTTAGGCTTTATTTTTTTTCTTTCCAAAAAGGGGGATATTGTTGAGTCAAAATTTTATTTATGAATTTTTCATTCTTTTTGTTTTGGAATTCACAAACTCTTTCTTAAATACCTAATCACTAACATTTTATGTCCAAAAAAGTTTTAATAATTTTTTTATAGAAAACATTTACATTTTACCATACTTAGAAATAGTTCTAAAGTATTCATAAATTTAAACTAGATTTATTTATTATGATTATCGTAATAAGTATTGAAATGATAACTATCATATTCATCTTTATCAGATTAGATATAATAATTTCAGTACTATATTTCATACTGAAAAAATCATTATAATTAGACAGATATCAAAACTGATAAAATATTAGATCCATATTCATAAAAATTATCATAATGACATATGTAAATAAATACACCAGATTAACTAAAAGTTTAAATTATGAATATAGAAAACTATTTTCTATCATAATGAAACATATTTTACATTGTAATTGTGTAAATCAAAATGGCGTGGCAATTTCTATTATAATATAGCCAATGAAGTGTTAGGTTTCCAAATCATTACAAAAAACTGAGAGAAAATATGATTGTTGGAGGAAATATGATCATTGGAAGGGATTCTTATAAATACATGGTCATTTTAAGAGTTTGGATCGGCTAATCAATTTCATTTTAAAATTCTCTTTCATGAGATCTCTAAGGATTTTAAGCATGAACATCTTGTTCTTAGTTGTTGTAATTGTTTAGATTCTTTTGTTTTGTAATTGTTTTGTCCAATTTTGTGAATACGATCGAGGGATTACAAATTCTAGAAGATAGAGATCCGATATAATTCATTGAGGGACCACAGGGATAGTGTGACAGAATACAATCCATTAGAGCAAGGGCTACTGGGGATAGGCAAACAGTAAAGTCAGTCTTCGTATTAAGGTTTTTCCATGCTAAGGAAAGACAGAATTTCTTGTAAGTATAAAACAAGGGACACCTTTATCCAAGGTTTGTGGCTACCTTACTCTTAAGGTTAAAAGAGATTAATTTAATTTTAATTAGCTATAAGTCATTCTTATATTTCTACATTTTTTATACTTGTTTCCTACAAGTTATTTTAATTCTGATGTGCATGTTTGTTTAGATTTTATCGTAACAACTCTCATTATGATGAACTCAATATGTGTTAATTAATCATATTTACTGTGAATCTGAGACTTGCTGAATCAATCATATCTATCTTGAATATGATATATCTACTCTAATTAGATTGAATCTTTTGTAATTATGATTCATTTACTCTAATATAATCGTATCCTCTTTGAATATGATAATATCATATTATTTATTATTAGAATTATTTTACTCTGAAGTTATCTTAACCAAGATGATTGTGATACATTGATATAATCAGACTAAGGGGAAAGTCTAAATCTGATCCTTTTACATAAATTTTTTTTATAAATTGTTTTAGTTTAAACACTTTTAAACTATAGTTTTTTAAATACAATTCACCCTCACCCCCCTCCTATATTGAGCCATATTGAATAAATTCTACGATCCTAATAGAAATATAATTCATATTGTGATCCAACGCTTAATAACAAGGAAATATACTTTGTATTTAAATGTGAATGTGATCACATTGTAAGGTGTTACACTAATTCTAGTTTCCAATATGAAAAATATTACATGAGATTTCAATATAGTTTTTTGTTTTTCAAAAAAGGTGGATAAATATATTGGAAGAGTTCCAAACAAGCCACTGTGGTGGGATCAAAAATATAAAAATAGTACATTGTTGCATCAAATTTTATAAAAGAATATATTTGAATAAGAAGTCAATTTCTAATCATGGGTTGGTTCCTAGAATAGAGGAATAAATTGATCTTTATTATGAAAATAGTGGATCTATTTCTCAATCTAATGAATCCCTATCTCTCTAAAAGACCAAACATGTCCTCTAAAAATACTATCTTATCATATAGATCATTGATAGGGCAGTGTAAATATATTTTATGTTGATAGATATGAAAATATAGTGGAACATTTATAAATTCCATGAGAATATAAATACCATGAGTTTCATGTTGAATATCTTGGTATTAGATACATGAGTGATTTTATACAAAAGAGTTGTATGTGATAGAAATAATAGACTCATTAGATAATAAGGAAAATCTTATTATCTAGACTGAATTGCTAAATTATATCACATGGAATATCATATTACCATTGATATACTTGGGGGTATATTCTTATTATAAATCCCCAATACCTAATATTGGTGAGATACCTAGAATGAGAACCTTCATACTTTGATACCTTTATTATTTAATCCTTGAGGCTTATTTAATCATTAGTTGGTTTGATATTTTTTAGATCATGTTATTGGTTGGATCTTAACCAAGATAGGATTTTTCCACTTATATGACAAATAAGTAAATATGGCCACTTGATTAAATTGTATAAAGGAAATGTGTTATCATGCTTAGTTGAGTGACATGTGGCGTGTATGGCTACTTGGATGAATGTCAGGTGATGTATTTATTCAAAATGGATAATCTATTTTATAGAATCACGAATGTATGAGTTGATATATACTAGAATGACATGTTCCATGTCTATTTTTTACTCAATGTCATGGAAAAGGTATTATATAAGCACGCATATAATGTATATAGATACATCTTGTGGTGGAAATGTTCATATGGAGATATGAGTGTGTTTGTTCAAGATCATGTCAGGCCCCTTTGTAGCTTGAGTAGAACTAACATTTTACTAGAGGTTTTTATTTGCTTACAATTTTTGATTAGTGAATTGATAGTTGTTTTCAACACTATAAAGGACCACAGGGTCACACATAAGGTATTGAAATAAAGAGTTGCTTTTCTTTAAAGTGTTAATCCAAAATTAGATAGAGATTATGATAATCCTACCTGAGACCCTAGGGTCGAGCCTAGTGGAAAAGGTCCCTATGGGGTGTTGGGTAGATATTGGGTTCAAGTCTCCCCGACTTACTGTGTAAGTGTGTTTGTGTGTTTCTTTGTAGCTTTGTAGTTCCTATTCCCTGACCATTTGTAATATGATAATCTTTCCCAAACATTATCCTTTTATTATGAAAAATAAGAAGAATACATTTCATGGGGGATGAAATTAGAGAAGACCAAGTGCATCCCCCTTAAAAATAATCATACAATCATTTAGAATGGAACCTATGAAAAATTCTATAATAGTATGCTCATTAGGATCCCCTTTTCTTACCAATATATCAGCTGCAAAATTACCTTCTCTCTAAGTATGATTCACCTCAATAACTTGATTAATTAATATCCTGCACTTTTAAATCAAGTACACCAAGCCCCATGGAGTGTTGGTCCTACCTCAGATAAGATTCACCAGCACCATGGAGTCTGATTCCACATCTACAATGTTAATGTTAAATAGAATACCAATATTTATACCACTTACCATAGCCCTCATCTCAGCTTCCATTGAGTTACCTAGACTATAGAAGTAGTTGAAACCAAAAATGATAAATCCTCTTCCATCCCTCACCATCCCACTGCCTCTCATGTCACTTGAAAAGAAGGATCCATCAACATTTAGTTTGAGACCCACCCTTAGAGGATTCCATATGACCTATATCCCTCTATTATCCCCTACACTTCTTTCATTTTCCATCACTTCTCTTGGGATAAATCATCTTCAAGACACTGATACACTTATGTTGTCAAATAGGTCATTCAGTTCATCCATAAAAGATCATAATTAAAACTGAACAATATTTTTTGAGTTGGGTTTCTCTTCCATTGACCTATTTATTTCATCCCAAATGACCCATAACACCATTGTAAAAGTCATTCCATGAGACCTATGTTCCACTATGTTATATTTTTTTCTTGTAGCTAGGATGTAATAGCCTCCATTATAGAGTCCCCCTGCATAGATAATCCAATTCCATGTTTGAGTGATCTCCAAATACAAGAAGCCTAATAACCTTTTAAAAATAAATACCAAGTCATTCTGTAACATGGGGACATGAAGCACCAACACCAGGAAACCAAACTCACACCCTTCTTCTAAACATTTTTGTGTGTGGGAATTTCATTGTTCTTCAGCCTCCACACCAAAAATTTCATCTTTAAAGGATACTTTTACACCACATTTTAATATCCCATTCATCTAATTCACTTCTTGTATGCACAATGTCCTGAAAATACCTACTACTTGTAAGAACTCGGGTTTTTAGAATAGGTCAAAAATCTCGACCCTGTTTGAATTTTTGACTTGTCGCTGAGAAAACCCGAGAAAATGGGCAGTTTCTAGATATTTACAGACTACACGCCATGTACATTTAAGTACATGTCGTGTATAGGTTAGGGGAGTATCGGCCATGTGCTCACCGAGTACATGTTGTGTGATGAATGTGTAGAAATTTCTTACTACACAGCATGTAGTTATAGGCACGCCATGTACCCTTGACCGTGTGGAGGCCATACAAGGCGTGTAGTCCTGTTGGCTGGGTAAAATCGTTTAAACCAAGTACACGTCGTATCCTCCTTGGACACGCCGTGTAGTCTGGTCGTGTATGAGGGATATACATGGCTTGTAGGCCTGTTGGACGGGTAGAATCGGTTAACCAAGTACACTCTTTGTCCATCTTGGACACGTCGTGTAGTCTGGCCGTGTATGAGTAATATACATGGTGTGTGGGTAAGTCGGTGAGGAATAGAAGGAAAAATAAGTACACTAGGTACACGCTGTGTACTCATGTTGGTAGGTTCTAGAAAGTAAAGTGGTGAAATTTCAGCTGTCTTATGAACAGTAAAATGATAAATGGCATGTAGTCCTAAAGTGCACGCCGTGTAGTTTCTTTTTTTTCACTAAAATGGGAAGTATCCTAGTATTGAGGCAAAACCTCAATATTTTGGCGGGATTGAGCCGGGAGAGCTAGCCAGAACTTCATTTCTCTCCCGATTCTTCGTCTGATGTCGGTTTCGAACACCGATAGATGCGTTGGAGCCCCCTCGGAAAGGCCATGATACCTCTTGAGTCATTCTTCTTGATTTATGTTCTATAATGTGTTATAAGGGTTTGAGAGGTTTTGATTATTTTGTAGATTTACTGTGTTTTTGACCTAATTAGAGGATGTTGTCGGAGGAGGAGTATCATACGAGTCTCAGGTAGGTGGTGCATACCTCTTTTGGTGTTTTTGTAGTCATTTGGGTGGCACAGCCTTTGGCGCATTTTCAGGTATTTTGAGTGGGACCTAGTTTTATCTGATATTGCATATTAAATTGTTCATTAGACCCATGGGATGCCTTTGGGTATATCCTTTACTTGCTTTTCTTGAGCGTGTCCGGGCGAGGGGGCGTTGCTCAATTGGGGAATTTTGGACGGGGGAAGCCAAAATGGTTATGATTAAACTGTGATATTTTATATTATAATTTTAGTTTATTAATCCTGATATAAATTGGTAGAGGCATTCAAGACCTCATTGTTTTTTATTGATAATCGTTGGGTTAGGGAAATTCAACTGTTTACATTTTTTTTCCTATTTATGTGTTCTGTTTAAGTATGTTATATATGTAATTGTTGGATTACATATGCTGGAACCTTTAGGTTGTGTTGGGCATGGCCTAGATATTCTTGAGTGATGCTGATCACAGGTTGGGCTTGGCCCGGGTTACGTTGGGTGGTTCTAACTATGGGATTGGGCGTCATAGGCATCGGTTTGAGGCAGGATGACTGTCAGGTTGGGCATGGCCCGAGTTACTAGGATGGCAAGGCCATCAGACTTGAGCGGTATGGTCGTAGGGATACGAGGTGTCATAGGTGTTGTGGATTGGGTACTATTTTGGTTATTATCGCTCACCCAAAAACTTTGAGTAGTGTGCACATAGAGAGAATTTGTGATGAGTTGGTTTTGACCACTTGTGTGGGTAGAGGCCCCCATTAGTTGCGGTTTAGGTACTATTGTTTTGGGGGTGTTTTCCATAGGAAGCCACGTGGAAGGTGAGGACCCTTAAGAGGAAAGCATTGAGGCTATCTGGTTTGGGTTAGAGGCTCACCGTTATTTGTGGGCAGACATCGATGTCCATTCAGGTACTTTATTTGAGGGAAGACATCGTTGTCCCTCCAGTTACGTTATTTGAGGGTAGACATTGTTGTCCCTCCTTTTACTTATTTGAGGATTGACATTGATTTTCATTTGGGTTACTACTATTGGTCGTGCCTTCAAGACTTCAGTACTTGAGACACGCAGTGTTAGGGGGGTACATGGTGTCGGGTTACATGACAAAGATTTCGATGTTGGTCAAAGCAGGTGACACTCCATGGTGGCTGCTGAGCACCAGTGGAGTTTGTGTTTATTTGTGCATCGTTTTATTTTCTGCTTTCCTTATAAATGCATGCCTGCTTAAACACTTATATTAGGTATGCACCGTTGGGTGGTATCCTACTAAGATTTGTCTCACACCTTGTATGGGCCCTTCAGGACACGTGCATACTTTATGAATTTACATTCAGGAAAGAGGCAAGCTTCAGGAGATGGGATTTATTAACAGTTTCATAGAGATGGTATGGACCTTGAGGTCTTGCCTAGAAGGACTTTACTATGTTTTGCGTACTTTCATGTATCATCATGATTGTTTGTAGCTATAGTTGGTTAGCCATTGGTTCCCTTTATATTTAGATATGTATGACCTGCTTTGGATGCATGTTTTATTATTCAGTAGTAGTTACAAGTGATCAGCATGTTGGTGTGTTTATTTATGCTACTATTGTTTATATTTATTGCTTCCGCTGTTTATTGATATTGAATGTGCTTCCACTTTGCGGGTCTAGTTTAAGTCTGCTGAGTCATTTATTTTCGTTACATCTTTATTGTTATACTTGGACCAGTACCATTAATATTATCCTCTGAGAGGGTATATCCTCCCCACTATACCTATAAGACCCTCGCTGCTAGTCGGCAGCCTTTGGCATTCGGAGAGGTGCGCCTAAGGTAGTAGCACCCGACCCGTTTAGCAATGTTCGGGTGGCTATTCGAGTTTAGGTCGTTACAAAGTGGTATCAAATGAGTTCTTGATAGGAATTTAGTAGCATCGTTTTACTGGATACTAATGAGATTGAGTCTTCTTTTTTATTTTTGCTGGTTTACTATTTGGGATATGGTAGACATGAGATAGGTTGTTACTGGAAACTGGGTTTCTAGCTTGTTTTTGTGTGCCTGTAGCCCCAGGTATGAGGGATGGACCAAGTTACCTTGGGTGGGAATTGTTGTTTTCTTTTAACTCAGATTACAGTTTATATGATTTCCACCTTGGTGGCTCACTTGGTGTGTGATGTTATTGATTGTGATATGTGACCCTTGACCCGGTGTGGTAAGGGAGAATTAGACCTTGTCCCGGTATGGCAAGGCTTGTTTTCTTGGATCTTGATAGGCACATTTTTAGGGTATTTCAATTTCATAACGGCACGTATTCTTTGTGAAGTGATAATTCCATGTGAATAAAATCAATTTCCATGATTTGTATGCTCTGAAATGTGAATAGGTGAAATTCCTGAAAAAATTGCTTGTTTATTGAAATTTTTATTCCATGCTTTATATTTTTGTATAATTGCATGTGACATGGTAATTGGGTCTGGCTCTTGTATGAGCAGGTAGGTACTATCGATTGAGGTGATTTTGATCACCATGATTGGGTGACTCGGTCATCGGTTTGAGGCAACGTTAGTTGTCAGGACAGGCATGGACTGAGGTGCTTTTGATATTTGGCTCTGTTAGGGGAGGGTAAGGAGGCCATGAGGTCGGGATACTGTGGGGCATTGTTGCAGTGGGGGAGAGTAAGGGTGGTAGTTGTGTGCTTCCTTTTACTGCTTTCTTATCTGCGTTGAATATATACTGTTATATATATGTATGGAATGTCTGACCATTTATGGTATTCAGCAGGTTCATTTTTTGGCGACTCGGATGGAGTGTTAGACTAGAGATGACACAGTGTCAGAGGTGCAGGATCAGTTTTAGAATCTAGTGCAGGCAGAGTAGGAGCCACTGGTATAGGCTCAGGGACCAGATCAGGTTCAGGATCCAGTGCAGGTAGGACAGTAGCCGGGTTTGGCAGCGTTCGGACCATGGCTTGACGAGCAACTTCGAGCAAGCCTGGTGCGTGTATTGCAGGGTATCGATAGAGGCACGCAGGGTACAGATCCATCTATGGAATATCTAATATGGGAGTTCCAGTCGTAGCACCCACAACTTTTTCAGGGTGAGGGTGGTCCGCAGGCAGCTGAGAACTGGATAGAGAGCATGCAGATGATCTTCGAGCAGCTCGAGATGCCTCCAGGGAGGAGGGTCAAGCTGGAGACATACATGCTGCGAGGACCGAAAAAGCGTTGGTGGAATGTGCAGGTTTAGGCTCACAGGCATGAGGGACTGGCATGGAAGGACTTCAAGGACAGGTTCTTTGAGCACTTTTACCCAGAGACACTGAGAGCAGAGAGAGCTTGGGAGTTCTTGAGTCTTCATCAGGGAGACATGTCTCTCATTCACTATACAGCTACTTTCACTGATCTATCTCACTTTGCACCTGGTATGGAAAGCGATGACGCAGCTAGGGTAGGGCGCTTCAAGGATGGCTTACAACAATATATTCGGGTCCAGTTTAATATCTTTAGGCTGGGTTCTTTTTCAGAGGCAGTGAATCAGGTGCTCATATCGGAGGGAAACCAGAGGGATAGGCCTCAGGTTAGTCAGATGAAATCTTCAGGTGAGGGTTCAGACAGTTGGAAACGAGGATAGGATGAGTTCCAGCTGGGCAGTCAGGCCAATGACTCAGCTAGACCATATCGTAGTAGTTCATCAGTGGTTTTCTTTTAGTGTGGATGGCCAGGACATGTTTAGACTCAGTGCGATAGGCCTCCAAAGGAGTGTCAGGCATGTGGAAAGGTCGGTCACCTTGAGAGGTTTTGCAGGAAGCGTTCTCAGACAGTCGGCAGGTAGGAACCAGGATAGACGGTGGCATCTGGAGTTGGTTCTGGTTCAGTGCCAGGAGAGGGTAGTCGAGGTTCAGCTTCTTGTGGAGGATGTGATAGAAACAGTAGGATCCAGCTGAGGGGTCAGTGGCTGGTGGCTGGAGCAGCACCGTAAGGAGGTCAGGCATCATGCATCCGTACTTCAGGTCAGGTGCATGCTGTGGAGCTGCCAGAGGCTGAGTAGGCTGGTGAGACAATGATGGTTAGAGGTACACCACGGGTGTGACCGTGATTTCCATGTTTCCTTTTTAGAATGACATGTAGAGGCATGTCTGTTTTGAGTGCACGTGATGCACAAGATCTATGTGGACTGACTAGATGCTAGTCATTGGTATTGGCACCATATCAGGTGTGTGATATATTTATATATATGTATGATATGTGTAGAATCAGGGGAATCAAGGATGTGGGTTACTTGAGGTGTCGTGGGAATCAGGGCCTCGAGGATGTGGGTTACTTGAGGTGCCTTGGGCATCGGGGCATCGATGATGCGGGTTACTTGAGGTGCTAGGCACCAAGTTCATTTTTGAGCCTCCATGGGATGTAGGACCTCGTGGAGGAGGATACCGATGTGGTGCAGGATACGTTGGGTGTTGGGAATGACACAGGAGCACCAATGAGGTGTTGGGGTGATGATGTTTCATAGAAGGACTATGCATCCAGAAAAAAGGTTAGTGAACCTTTGCTTTGAGTTTTGTCATTTTGAGACTGAGTTAGGCAATTCTTATGGTAGGGAGCCCCTTGGGGAATTTATCCAGGACCTTTGAGACCAGGAAAGTCCGGGTTACTTTGATCGGGGTGGTATGTTCGGTGCCATCTTCGAGTTTCATTTTATAGCTCGGGGACGACCTATATTAAGGTGGGGAGATTGTAAAAACCCGGGTTTTTAGAACAGGTCAAAATCCTAACCCTGTTTGAATTTTTGACTTGTCGCTGAGAAAACTGGAGAAAATGGGCAGTTTCTGGAAATTTCTAGACCACACAACGTGTACTTTTAAGTACACACCGTGTAAAGGTTAGGTGAATGCCGGTCGTGTGCTCGCCGAGTACATGTCATGTGATGACCATATAGAAATTTCTTACTATGTGGCATGTAGTTATAGACATGATGTGTACCCTTGACCGTGTGGAGGACATACATGGCGTGTAGCCCTATTGTCCAGGTAGAATCATTTAAACCAAGTACATGTCGTATCCTCCTTGGACACTCCATGTAGTCTGGTCGTGTATGAGGGATATGCATGGCTTATAGGCCTGTTGGATGGGCAGAATCGGTTAACCAAGTACACTCTGTGTCCATCTTGGACACGTCGTGTAGTCTGGCCGTGTATGAGTAATATACATGGTGTGTGGGTAAGTCGGTGAGGAATAGAAGGAAAACTAAGTACACTAGGTACACACCGTGTACTCATGTTGGAAGGTTCTAGAAAGTAAAGCGGCGAAATTTCAGATGTCTTATGAACAATAAAATGACACACGGCGTGTAGTCCTAAATTGCACGCCGTGTAGTTTCTTTTTTTTTTACTAAAACGGGCAGTAGCCTCGTATTGAGGCAAAACCTCAATATTTTGGCGGGATTGAGCTGGGAGAGCCAGCCAGAACTTCATTTCTCTCTCGATTCTTCGTCTGATGTCGGTTTCGAACACCAATAGATGCGTTGGAACCCCCTCGGAAAGTCCTTGATACCTCTTGAGTCGTTCTTCTTGATTTATGTTCTAGAACGTGTTATAGGGGTTTGAGAGGTTTTGATTATTTTGTATATTTACTGTGTTTTTGACCTAATTGGAGGCTGTTGTCAGAGGAGGAGTATAATAAGAGTCTCAGGTAGGTGGTGCATACCTCTTTTGGTGTTTTTGTAGTCATTTGGGTGGCACAGCCTTCGGCGCATTTTCGGGTATTTTGAGCTGGACCTAGTTTTATCTGATATTGCATATTAAATTGTTCATTAGACCCATGGGATGCCTTTGGGTATACCCTTTACTTGTTTTTCTTGAGTGTGGCCGGGCGAGGGGGTGTTGCTCAATTGGGGAATTTTGGATGAGGGAAGCCAGAATGGTTATGATTAAACTGTGATATTTTATCTTATAAGTTTAGTTTATTAATCCTGATATAAATTGTTAGAGGCATTCAAGACCTCATTGTTGTTGATTGATAATCATTGGGTTAGGGAAATTCAGCTGTTTAGAATTTTTTCCTATTTATGTGTTCTGTTTAAGTATGTTATATATGTAATTGTTGGTTTTCATATGCTGGAACCATTAGGTTGTGTTGGGCATGGCCTAGATATTATTGGGTGATGTTGATCACAGGTTGGGCTTGGCCCGGGTTATGTTGGGTGGTTCTAACCATGGGATTGGGCGTTATAGGCATCGGTTTGAGGTAGGATGACTGTCAGGTTGGGCATGGCCCGGGTTACTGGGATGGAAAGGCCATCAAACTTGAGCGGTATGGTCGCAGGGATACGAGGTGTCATAGGTGTTGTGGATTGGGTACTATTTTGCTGATTTTCACTCACCCAAAAACTTTGAGTAGTGTGCACATAGAGAGAATCCGTGATGAGGTGGTTTTGACCACTCGTGTGGGTAGAGGCCCCCATTAGTTGCGGTTTAGGTACTATTGGTTTGGGGGTGTTTGCCGTAGGAAGCCACGTGGATGGTGAGGAGCCTTAAGAGGAAATCATTGAGGCTATCTGGTTTGGGGTAGAGGCTTGTCGTTATTTGTGGGCAGACATCGATGTCCATTCAGGTACTTTATTTTAGGGAAGACATCGTTGTCCCTCCAGTTACGTTATTTGAGGGTAGACATCGTTGTCCCTCCGGTTACTTATTTGAGGATTGACATCGATGTTCCTTTTGGTTACTACTATTGGGCATGCCTTCAGGACTTCAGTACTTGAGACATGCAGTGTTAGGGGGTACATGGTGTCGGGTTACATGACAAAGATTTCGGTGTTGGCCGAAGCAGGTGACACTCCATGGTGGCTACTGAGCACCAGTGGAGTTTTTATTTATTTGTGCATCGTTTTATTTTCTGCTTTCCTTATAAATGCATGCCTGCTTAAACACTTATATTAGGTATGCACCGTTGGGTGGTATCCTACTGAGATTCGTCTCACACCTTGCATGGGCCCTTCAGGACACGTGCAGACTTTATGGATTTACGTTCAGGAAAGAGGCAAGCTTCAGGAGCTGGGCTTTATTAGCTATTTCATAGAGATGTTATGGACCTTGAGGTCTTGCCTAGCAGGACTTTACTATGTTTTGCGTACTTTAATGTATCATCATGATTGTTTGTAGTTATAGTTGGTTAGTCATTGGTTCCCTTTATATTTAGATATATATGACCAGCTTTGGATGTATGTTTTATTGTTCAGTAGTAGTTACAATTGATCAGCATGTTGGTGTGTTTATTTATGCTGTTGTTGTTTATATTTATTGCTTCCGCTTTTTATTGATATTGAATGTTCTTATGCTTTGTGGGTCTGGTTTAAGTCTGCTGAGTCATTTATTTTCGTTGCATCTTTATTTTTATACTTGGACCAGTACCATTAATATTATCCTCTGAGAGGGTATAGCCTCCCCACTATACCTATAAGACCCTCACTGCTAGTCAGCAGCCTTTGGCGTTCAGAGAGGTGCGCCTAAGGTAGTAGCACCCAACCCGTTTAGCAATGTTCGGGTGGCTATTCGAGTTCGGGTCGTTACAAAGTGGTATCAAAGGAGTTCTTGATAGGGATTTAGTAGCATCGTTTTACTGGATACTAATGAGATTGAGTCTTCTCTTTTATTTTTGTTGGTTTACTATTTGGGATATGGTAGACAGGAGATAGGTTGTTACTGGAAACTGGGTTTCTAGCCTGTGTTTGTGTGTCTGTAGCCCCAGGTATGAGGGATGGACCAAGTTACCTTGGGTGGGAATTATTGTTTTCTTTTTACTCAGATTACAGTTTATATGATTTCCACCTTGGTGGCTCACTTGGTGTGTGATGTTATTGATTGTGATATGTGACCCTTGACCCGGTGCGGTAAGGGAGAATTAGACCGTGTCTCAGTATGGCAAGGCTTTTTTGCTTGGCTTTTGATAGGCACATTTTTTGGGTATTTCAATTTCATAACGGCACGTATGCTTTGTGAAGTGATAATTCCATGTGAATAAAATCAATTGCCATGCTTTGTATGCTCTGAAATGTGAATAGGTGAAATTCCTGAAAAAATTTCTTGTTTATTGAAATGTTTATTCCATGCTTTATATATTTGTATAATTGCATGTGACAGGGTAATTGGGTCTGGCTCTTGTATGAGAAGGCAGGTACTATCGATTGAGGTGATTTTGATCACCAGGATTGGGCGACTCGGTTGTCGGTTTGAGGCAACGTTAGCTATCAGGACGGACATGGCCCGAGGTGCTTTTGATACTTGGCTCTGTTAGGGGTGGGTAAGGAGGACATGAGGTCGGGATGTTGTGGGCCATTGTTGCAGTGGGGGAGAGTAAGGGTGGTAGTTGTGTGCTGCCTTTTACTGCTTTCTTATCTGCGTTGAATATATATTGTTATATATATGTATGGAATGTCTGACCATTTATGGTATTCAGAAGGTTCCTTTTTTGGCGACTCGGATGGAGCATTAGACTAGAGATGACATTGTTTCATAGGTGCAGGATCAGGTTCAGGATCTAGTGCAGGCAGAGCAGGAGCCACAGGTACAGGCTTAGGGACTGGATCAGGTTCAAGATCCAGTGCAGGCCGGACAGCAGCCGGGTTTGGCAGCGTTCGGACCATGGCTCGACGAGCAACTTCGAGCAAGCCTGGTGTGTGTCTTTCAGGGTATCGATAGAGGCGCGCGGGGTAAAGAGCCATCTATGGAATATCTAATGCGGGAGTTTCAGTCGCAGCACCCACCACTTTTTCAGGGTGAGGGTGGTCCGAAGGCAGCTGAGAACTGGATATAGAGCATGTAGATGATCTTCGAGCAGCTCGAGATGCCTCCAGGGAGGTGGGTCAATCTGGTGACATACAGCTACGAGGACTGGAAAATCGTTGGTGGAATGTGCAGGTTTAGGCTCATAGGCATGAGGGACTCGCATAGAAGGACTTTGAGGACAGGTTCTTTGAGTACTTTTACCCAGAGACACTGAGAGTAGAGAGAGCTTGGGAGTTCTTGAGTCTTCAGCAGGGAGACATGTCTCTCATGGACTATGCATCTACTTTCACTGATCTATCTCACTTTGCACCTGGTATGGAAAGTGATGACGTGGCTAGGGTGAGGTGCTTCAAGGATGGCTTACAACACGCCATTCGGGTCCAGGTTAATATCTTTAGGCTGGGTTTTTTTTCAGAGGCAGTGAATCAGGTGCTCATATCAGAGGGCAAACAGAGGGATAGGCCTCAGGTTAGTCGGATGACATCTTCAGGTGAGGGTTCGGACAGCAGGAAGTGAGGAAGGGATGAGTTTTAGCTAGGAAGTCAGGCCAATGACTCAGCTAGACCATATCGAAGTAGTTATTCAGTGGTTTTCTTTCAGTGTGGATAGCTAGGACATGTTTAGACTCAGTGCGATAGGCCTTTAAAGGAGTGTCAGGCATGTGGAAAGGTCAGGCACCTTGAGAGGTTTTGCAGGCAGCCTTCTCAGACAGTCGGCAGGTAGGAACTAGGATAGACGGTGGCATATGGAGTTGGTTCTGGTTCAGTACCAGGAGAGGGTAGTCAAGGTTCATCTGCTTGTGGAGGATATGATAGAAACAGTAGGATCTAGATGAGGGGTCAGTGGCTAGTGGCTGGAGCAGCACCGTAAGGAGGTTAGGCATCATGCATCTGTACTTCAGGTCAAGAGCATACTGTGGAGCTTCCAGAGGCTAAGTAGGCTGGTGAGCCAATGATGGTTATAGGTACACCACGGGTGTCACCGTGATTTCCATGTTTCCTTTTTAGCATGACCTGTAGAGGCATGTCCATTTTGAGTGCACGTGATGCACATGATCTATGTGGACTGACTAGATGCTAGTTAGTGGGATTGGCACCATATCAGGTGTGTGATATATTTATATATATGTATGATATGTGTAGAATCAGGGGAATCAAGGATTCAGGTTACTTGAGGTGTCGTGGGCATCAGGACCTCGAGGATGTGGGTTACTTGAGGTGACTTGGGCATCGGGGCATCGAGGATATGGGTTACTTGAGGTGCTAGGCACCAGGTTCGTTTTTGATCCTCCATGGGATGTAGGACCTTGTGGAGGCGGATACCGATGTGGTGCAGGATACGTTGGGTGTTGGGAATGAGACAGGAGCACCACTGAGGCATCGGGGTGATGATGCGTCATATAAGGACTATGCATCCAAAAAACAGGTTAGTGAACCTTTTCTTTGAGTTTTGTCATGTTGAGACTGAGTTAGGAAATTCCTATGGTGGGGAGCCCCTTGGGGAATTTATCCAGGACCTTTGAGACCAAGAAAGTCCGGGTTACTTTGATCGGGGTGGTATGTTTGGTGCCATCTTCGGGTTTCATTTTATAACTCGGGGACAACCTATATTAAGGTGGGGAGATTGTAAAAACCCAGTTTTTTATAATAGGTCAAAATCCTAACCCTGTTTGAATTTTTGACTTGTTGCTAAGAAAACTGGAGAAAATTGGCAGTTTCTGGAAATTTCTAGACCACACTGTAAGGGTTGGTGTCCTGAGAACCAACTGTTTTGTTCTTTGATTAAATGAATGTTCACTTATTATATATTGTTCATTGTTCTTCATGACTATAATATAATAATGTCCTGGAATATTTGTTGCATTAATAAGGTCATAGCAGATCCCCGCTATGATGAGAACCTTGAAATGCTATAAATATTCTTAAATAAAGTTATGCGGTTGGATGAAAAACTATGATAGGACACATAGTATATAGACCGTCATGTGCGAGTACTCGTAAGAAGACGAGACTCTCTCTCATGGAGTTCGCACTTGGTAATCTCTAAGATAGGAGATTATGAGAACAGACCCGCCAGTAGTAATTCTGCATGTCTTGGTGTCATCGGATATTACTATCTGCAAGCGTGTGTAATGGTCCTTGGACTGGAAGATTATCATTAACTCATGTCATGACTCTCAGACTTAGATTTACTGACGAAAACCGTCACGCAGACAGTTGGCGGGAAGTAGGGCACGTTGGGTGCATCACGAGTGACATGTTGTTAATGGATAAGTCGAGGAAGGATTTTTCCCTTCCATTTATGGAAGTTGATATCTCGGCCCTTTGATTGAAATAGAACTGTCGCATTAAATTCCATGGCCATGGTGTAAATGAAGAGTTTATTTCAGGTAGTCAAAGACCAACATATCAAGCATATAGGTTTATGACACTGCCATGAAACCTGCTTGATGAGATATCGAGACAAAGGTATTAAATTACACAGTAAGCATTCGTATGAGGTGATACGTCAATGCGGCATCAACTTATTTCTCTTGGGTGCCTTGAACCATTTCTAGATAGTAATCTTGGACTTTAGGCAAGCCCGCCTAATGCCAACGAGAAAGAGGCCTAGAGGGTCACACACTAAGTGTATCCAAGTATCTCAAGTTGAATAAAGATTATTCCTGTACGTGGTTTAATAATTATTCAAGGAAGCCTAAGTTGTTTTAAATGATGGAAGAAAAATAAAATAAAACAAGTACACGCTGTGTATTTATTATTACACGCCGTGTAGTTTTATTTTGGAAAGGAAATGAATAAATGAAAACAAGATATACACACCGTGTATATTTAATGTACACGCCGTGTAGTTTTCAATGAAAAACAAGTACACGCCGTGTATTTATTATTACACGCCGTGTAGTTTTTCCAGTCGGGATTTTGAGGATATAATATTTTTTTAAATGATATTTATTATAATCAGCGTGGGTGCATGTCAAGGAATTATCTATTCGACATGGGGGTTTTAAATAAGAGTCAATGAAATAAATAAAATGTGTAACATGTTTATTTATTGTCATAAATCTATAACCCCACACACCCGATTATAAATATCCTCACAACCCCAACTCTTTTCCGACACACAAGAGAATTATTGTGCACAACATCTCTGGAGAATTATTTCAAGACCGAAAGAACCTCTTCCTACAAGAACACTCTCAAGACCGAGAGAGATCCTCTTCCATCGGATCAAGACAATCTAAGGCGGACAACGCAAGCAATGTCTTCTCCACGCTAGCACCCGGATAATCCTTTGGCGACGTCCAGAGATACGAGGTACACGTGTGGATCACCGCTAGAGGGAGTCTACACTTGGCTTCTACGACGCAACTACAGATCACATCGACAATGTGATCGAGAACATCAATGAAGAAAGAACACCCAAAAGGTATTTCATTATAATTAATTAAATTAATTATAATCAACCTGTAACGATCCTTGTTTGTGGTTCCGGGACAAACCATCTTCTTTGTCCTTTTCTATGATTCAATCCGTGGAAACTGGCGTTTATCGTCGTATTGATCCCAGATTGATCATTTCTAATGACAAAAGGCCAAGTGGGAATATCCACCCACGCGCTTCCGCTACGCCCGGAACCTTCAAATGGTATCAGAGGGAGGTTACAACGTTGATTATAGTTATTTAATTTTCGTTGATAATTTACGCATTCATATTTGATTCAATTCAAAATAAATCATTCTATAAATCTGAATTAACGAGATCTATTCTTCCTCCTTTGTTTCTCGATTCATATAACAGAAATGACCTTTTAATTTTAATTTTGATTAAAATAAAAACGAGGAAATCATCCGGAGGAGCCGCTCTTTCTGTCTGTACAACACGGGATAACATGGCGTGTAATTAAAACTACACGCCATGTACTTAGGTTCAACGAACCGGCACTGGTCTGCCAAACCATGCCATGTGAATTGATTATGCCTAAGATTTAATCACACTGTGTTGACTAGAATAGAACGGCGCATGGAAACCGGAATACACGGTGTGTATGTTGGAATAACATGCCGTGTAGTCCGTTCCGACCCAGGTGAAACCGTGTACAAAGATAATCTGCGTACCGCATACACGGGATCTCCAGGCCGATTACCATGTAACAAAGAAGTACACGCCATGTATGATTCATCTACATGCCGTGTACTCTAAAATTTCCAAAGTACAGAAAACACGCCAAAGCCCCGGCGTGTACTTTGGATAAAGGGTGAAAAGAAAAATACACACCGTGTAATTATAAACTACACACCGTGTACTTTCCGAAAATGGAATTTCACCAGGTTTCCTCCAAATGTACAAAGACCCGTACAAGGAATATGGATGAGAAGAATCTCAAGGAAATTCAGAAAGGAATTTAAGATAAAGAATTGAATAATTATAAGATCATAATTAATTTAATTCGAGCGCGTCTTATCTTAAATAAAAGAACAATTAAAAGAATTTGAATTCTAAATATGTGTAAATGTCGTTGCATACTATGGATGATCATGAGCTAGACCAAAGACCCTTTGTATGTGTATGGTTTCATTTAAATTTATTTAATTTAAATTTGTTGGCCTGTGAGCCTTCTTCCAATAAAATGTAGGGCATGTGTGCCCATGGTTTATTTAATGTAAACCCATGTAATGGAGGATCTCCCAAGCCAGAGGAGACGGTTCAAATCCAGAAGCTGAGGCGAAACCAACACAAGAAGATACAAAGGTGGACAGGTGGGAGCTGGAAAACACGAACCATCAGGTTCAAGGTGTTTTCTCTAGGTCAGGGTTAGCTTATCAAAACCGCTAGATAAGCTAACCAAATAGAAGCTCATGATCATGAAATATTATTTTATTTCTGTCTTATTGCATGGTTTATTTATTATGTATGTGTTGTCGCGATCACATAATTAATAAAATGAACAAGCATGGAAAGATAGAATAAAATAAAAACCGGACTATGCGTAAACATTATCGGAACATGGTTAATCACTTAAGCAAGCATCACTTAATATTAACAAGCATGTGATAATTCAAAGATACGCATAAAGAATAAAATCCCTCAAATACCATATTAAGTCAGACCAAGCCTTCCGTTACTTGATTAAGGGCAAGACTCAATAAAACTATGTGTTTGACCAACCCTTGTTGGGACACTTACTTTTATAAAGGAATCCCTTATGAAAGGTTTCAGGTTGACTTAACCATATTACATCAAGAGAAGTAGCCCTTGCTAGACTTGATGTAATATTGGAGGCAAGAGTTGAGGAAATACAGGTCAGGATTTCAGGATTGGGGAGTCTACTCAACAGATCAAGGAACTGTAAGCTCACAGTTGGCAAAGACCTGCCTACCTAAATACCTTCAAATAGATTGACCAACCCTTGTTGGGGTTATGCGAAGGGGAATATGGATCCTTGCCACTAGAATGTCAAAGCAACTAGACATTCCGAGTTCAATGGTGAGGGCCATTGGGACTTGATAAAATAGTGGGAGAATTAATAAAATTTATTATTTCTCATAAAAATGTAATCAAGAAAGTACTAATAAATCTGCTCTTTTAAATTGTAGAATCAAGATGACAAACTCGTCAACAACATTTTCTCTGCGATCAATACTTGATAAAGACAATATCCTCACTGGTAGTAACTTTCAGGAATGGTTTAGGCTCCTTCGGGTTATCCTACACCATGAATGAAAGTTTTACGTGCTGGAGTCCTCACTTCCTGATTCCCATGCCCCAGGGGCGAGTGATGAAGATTTCCTAGTCTATGATCAACATTTGAATGACGCTCTCGACGTTTAATGTTTGATGCTGTCATCTATGTCTAGTGAGCTCATGAAGTCTCATGAAGACATGGATGCCTACAGCATGCTCGAGCACCTTCATGGTCTATACCAGGAGAGAGCAAGATAGGAAAGGTTTGAGATATCCAAGTCTCTATTTCAGAGAATGCTTGGAGAGGGTGCCCCAGCTGGGCCTCATGTAGTCAAGCTCATTTTCTACATTGAGCGCTTGGAGGTTCTAGGGTTTAAACTCCCTGAAGAACTGGGTACCGATCTCATTCTCACATCACTCCCCCAGAGCTTCTCAAACTTTGTTGTTAATTTCAACATGAACAATATTGAGAAGTCTCTATCTGATCTTCTTATCCTTATTCGCCAAGTGGACAATGACATAAAGCGTGAAAAGCCTTCTGTCCTTATGGTGAATAAAAGGAAAGGGAAGGCGAAGAGCTTTAAGCCCAAAGCTTCCTCAAGGCCTTCCAAGAAAAGGAAGATCAAAGGGGGGGGCAAAGGAACAGGATGCTGTTTGTTTCGCATGTGGCAAGAAGGGCCACTGGAAGAAAAACTGCACCCAGCCAAGGAAGCAAGGGGAATCTTCAGGTGCATTTGTTATCGAATGCAATCTATCTGTTTCTACTAATTGGGTATTAGATATTGCTTTTGGTGCTCACATCTATATCCAAATACAGGAACCAAGTAGATTCAGGAAGATTGATCGAGGGGAGGTAGATCTACAAGCAGCCAACGGAGCCAGACTCGCTGTTATAGCTGTCGGAGACTACCACCTCACATTGCCTACTGGGATGGTCTTGGTTTTGAAAGGTTGTTATTATGTGCCTTCTGTTACTAAAAACATTATTTCAGTATCTAGATTAGATACTGATGGATTCATATTCAAGTTTGGAAATTAATGTTGCTACTTTTATAAAGATAGCATTTGTTTTGGTAGGGCACATTTATATAACGGCCATTATGTGTTAGACTACACAAACCAAGTAATGGAAATCGATAACAAAGTTAATTCACATGACTCATACCACACCCAACTTTGGCATCACCGACTAGGTCATGTCAATGAGAAGCGTTTGACAAAATTACATCAAGATGGGTATTTATATTCTTTCGAACTAAAACAACTTGGTGTATGTCATGCGTGTCTACAAGGAAAAATGACCAAAGCCCCATTTAGTGGGAAAGGTGAAAGAGCTAAAGAGCTTCTAGAATTAGTTCACACAGATGTGTGTGGACCGTTTCCAATTAAAGCAAGGGGTGGGTTCTCGTACTTCATAAATTTTACTGATGATTTTCGTAAATATGGATATATCTATTTAATGAGGTATAAGTCAGATTATTTTGATCGGTTCAAAGAATACAAGAATGAAGTTGAGAACCAGCTTGGTAAGAATATTAAGAAACTCCGCTCAGATAGAGGAGTAGAATATCTTAATCAAGACTTCATTGATTTCTTACGGGAGTTTGGGATTCTATCTCAACTCACTCCTCCTTACACACCACAGTGGAATGGTGTAAGTGAAAGGAGGAACCGCACCCTGTTGGACATGGTGAGATCAATGATGAGTCATGCGAGTCTTCCATTATCCTTTTGGGGATATGCATTACAAACAGCAGCGCACATACTAAACCAAGTACCAACTAAATCGATAAATGGTATTCCATACGAATTATGGAGTGGACACAAAGCCATGTTATCGAATTTACATGTGTGGGGTAGTGAAGCATTTGTTAAGGCCTCTTCAGGTAACAAACTTGCACCCCGAGGCACAAAGTGTATCTTTATAGGATATCCCAAGGAAACAAGGGGATATTACCTATAAAACCCCTCAGACAAAAAGGTTACAGTGGCAAGACACGCCATATTCCTTGAGAGGGAGAACATCTCCAAAATAGATAGTGGGAGCGAGATAGAATTTGATGAAGTCGAGGCTCAAGATACACATGAGTTGGTACAAGAACGGATTCCACAAAGCCCCGTGGAAGAACAATCTGTTCCAGAGACACAAGAACTGCATAGGAGCACGAGAGAGGTGAGAGAACCAGAACAATATGGTTTTCTTGTCACCGAGGATGGTGACTCATTATTGGTTGACAATGATGATCCTCTTACCTACAAGGAAGCAGTTGAAGGCACAGACATTGCCAAGTGGCAAGAAGCCATGAATTCTGAAATGGATTCCATGTACCAAAACCAAGTCTGGATTTTGGTATATCCTCTTGTTGATGTAAAGCCTATTGGTAATAAATGGGTATTCAAGAAGAAACTGGACATGGAGGGGCAAGTCAGCACCTATAAGGCACGACTGGTTGCAAAAGGTTTTAGACAGCGTCAAGGAATTGACTATGATGAAACCTTTTCACCGGTTGCAATGATGAAGTCCATTATAATCCTATTGGCCATTGCTGCTTACCATGACTATGAAATTTGGCAAATGGATGTCAAAATAGCTTTCCTTAACGGGAACCTCCAGGAAGATGTCTACATGACACAACCTGAAGGTTTTGTGACTCCAAAGGATGCCAACAAGGTATGAAAGTTTCAGAAATACATTTATGGATTAAAGAAAGCATCAAGGTCATGGAACATTCGTTTTGATGAAGCTTTTACGGAATTTGTATTTGTTAAAAATGAATGTGAGCCTTGTGTCTACAAAAGGTTTATTGGAAGTGCAGTCGTTTTCCTAATAGTATATGTTGATGACATATTGCTAATTGGAAATGAAGTACCTGTCTTATAGTCAGTTAAGGCATGGTTGTATAAATGCTTCTCTATGAAAGACTTGGGCGAGGTGGCATATATTCTTGGGATCAAGATCCATCGTGATAGATCCAAGAGAATGCTGGGCCTGAGTCAAAGTACATACATTGACAAGATACTGAAGAGATTCAGTATGGAACAGTCCAAGAGGGGATTGTTGCCAGTGTCACATGGCATTCATCTTTCCAAGAAAATGTGTCCTCAGACACATGAGGAAAGAAAGAGGATGGTAAGGATCCCTTACGCATCCGCGATTGGGTCAGTCATGTATGTTATGCTATGTACGAGGCTAGATGTTGCTTACGCATTAAGTGTGGTAGGCAGATATCAAGCTGATCCAGGAGATCGCCATTGGATGGCAGTCAAGACTATCCTTAAGTATTTGAGGCGTACTAAGGATATGTTCCTGGTTTATGGAGGAGATGAGGAACTAGTCATCAGAGGACATGTAGATGCTAGTTTCCAGACTGATCAAGATGACATGAAGTCACAAACTGGATACATCTTCAGTTTGAATGGAGGTGTAGTGAGCTGGAAGAGCTCAAAACAAAGTGTGGTGGAAGATTCTACAGCAGAGTCTGAGTATATCGCAGCTTCTGAGGCAGCTAAAGAAGCAGTATGGATGCGAAACTTCGTCCAAGAGCTGGATGCTGTACCGAGTAGTAAAGATCCTATCACACTCTATTGTGATAATACTGCAGTGGTGGCACTTTCAAAAGATCCAAGGTCACATCAGCGGACAAAGCACATACTTTGGAAGTATCATCTCTTGAGGGATTTTTCTCAGAGAGGTGAAGTTGCAGTAAGTAGTATTTCCACGGAAGACAACATGGCGGACCCATTGACTAAAGCCTTGACTCAGCAGAAACATGATCATCATGTGAGGTCTAGCGGACTAAAAGTCATAGGCAGTTGTCTCTAGTCCAAGTGGGAGTTTGTAAGGGTTGGTGTCCTGAGAACCAACTTTTTTGTACTTTGATTACATGAATGTTCACTTATTATATATTGTTCATTGTTCTGCATGACTATAATATAATAATGTCCTGGAATATTTGTTGCATTAATAAGGTCATAGCAGATCTCCGCTATGATGATAACCTTGAAATGCTATAAATATTCTTAAATAAAGTTCTACGGTTGGATGACATACTATGATAGGACACATATTATACAGACCATCATGTGCGAGTACTCATAAGAATATGAGACTCTCTCTCATGGAGTTCGCACTTGGTAATATCCAAGATAAGAGATTATGAGAACAGACCCGCCATTGATAATTCTGCATGTCTTGGTGTCATCGGATATTGCTATCTGTGAGCCTGTGTAATGGTCCTTGGACTGGAAGATTATCATTAACTCGTGTCATGACTCGCGCACTTAGATTTACTAACGAAAACCGTCACGCAGACAGTTGGCGGGAAGTAGGGTACGTTGGGTGCGTCACAAGTGACATGTTGTTAATGGATAAGTCGAGGAAGGATTTGTCCCTTTCATTTATGGAAGTTGATATCTCGGCCCTTTGATTGAAATAGAACTGTCGCATTAAATTCCATGGCCATGGTGTAAACGACGAGTTTATTTCAGGTAGTCAAAGAAGGACATATCAAGCATATAGGTTTATGACACTACCATGAAACCTGCTTGATGATATATCGAGACAAAGGGATTAAATTACATAGTAAGCGTTCGTATGAGGTGATACGTCAATGCGGCGTCAACTTCTTTCTCTTGGGTGCCTTGACCCGTTGTTAGACAGCAATCTTGGACTTTAGGCAAGCCCGCCTAATGCCAATGAGAAAGAGGCCTAGAGGGTCACACACTAAGTGTATACAAGTATCTCAAGTTGAATAAAGATTATTCCCGTACGTGGTTTAATAATTATTCAAGGAAGCCTAGGTTGTTTTAAATGATGGAAGAAAAATAAAATAAAACAAGTACACGCCATGTATTTATTATTACACGCCATGTAGTTTTATTTTGGAAAGGAAATGAATAAATGAAAACAAGATATACACGCTGTGTATATTTAATGTACACGCCGTGTAGTTTTCAATGAAAAACAAGTACACGCCGTGTATTTATTATTACACACCGTGTAGTTTTTCTAGTCGGGATTTTGAGGATATAATATTGTTTTAAATGATATTTATTATAATCAGCGTGGGTGCATGTTAAGGAATTATCTATTCGACATGGGGGTTTTAAATAAGATTCAATGAAATAAATAAAACGCGTAACGCGTTTATTTATTGTCATAACTCTATAACCCCACACACCCGATTATAAATATCCTCACAACCCCAACTCTTTTCTAACACATAAGAGAATCGTTGTGCACAACATCTCTGGAGAATTCTTTCAAGACCGAAAGAACCTCTTCCTCTAAGAACGCTCTCAAGACCGAGAGAGATCCTCTTCCATCGGATCAAGACGATCTAAGGCGGACAACGCAAGCAAAGGCTTCTCCACGCTAGCACCCGGAGAATCCTTTGGCGACGTCCAAAGATACGAGGTACACGTGTGGATCACCGCTAGAGGGAGTCTACACTTGGCTTCTGTGACGCAACGACGGATCACATCGACAACGTGATTGAGAACATCAATGAAGAAAGAACACCCAAAAGGTATTTCTTTATAATTAATTAAATTAATTATAATCAACCTGTAACGATCCTTGTTTGTGGTTCCGGGACAAACCATCTTCTTTGTCCTTTTCTGTGATTCGATCCGTGGAGACTGGCGTTTATCGTCGTATTGATCCCGAATTGATCATTTCTAATGACAAAAATCCAAGTGGGCACATCCACCCACGTGCTTCCGCTATGCCCGGAACCTTCACACACAACGTGTACTTTTAAGTACACACCGTGTAAAGGTTAAGCGAGTGTCGGTCGTGTGCTCGCCGAGTACATGTCATGTGATAACCATATAGAAATTTCTTACTATGCGGTATGTAGTTATAGACATGATGTGTACCCTTGACCGTGTGGAGGCCATACATGGCGTGTAGTCCGGTTGGCCTGGTAGAATCGTTTAAACCAAGTACATGTCGTATCCTCCATGGACACGCCGTGTAGTCTGGTCATGTATGGGGGATATACATGGCGTGTAGGCCTGTTGGTTGGGTAGAATTGATTAACCAAGTACACGCTGTGTCCATCTTGGACACGCCATGTAGTCTGGTTGTGTATGAGGAATATACATGGCGTGTGGGTAAGTCGGTAAGGAAGAGAAGGAAAACTAAGTACACGCCATGTACCCTAGGTACACTCTGTGTACTCATGTCGGAAGGTTCTAGAAAGTAAGGTGGTGGAATTTCAGCCGTCTTATGAATATTAAAATGATACACAGCGTATAGTCCTAAAGTAAACGCCGTGTAGTTTCTTTTTTTCACTAAAATAGGCAGTATCCTCGTATTGAGGTAGAACCTCAATATTTCGACAGTATTGAGCCGGGAGAGCCGGCTGAAACTTCATTTCTCGCCCGATTATTCATCCAATGTCGGTTTCGAACACCGATAGATGCGTTGGAACCCCCTCAGTATGGTCTTGATTCCTCTTGAGTTGTTCTTATTTATTTCTATTCTAGAACGAGTTATAGGGGTTTGAGAGGTTTTGATTCTTTTGTAGATCTACCATGTTTTAGACCTAATTGGAGGTTGTTATCGGAGGAGTAGCATTGTATGAGTCTCAGGTAGTTGGTGCATACCTCTTCTTGTGTTTTCATAGTCATTTGGGTGGCGCGGCCTTCTGTGCGTTTTCAAGTATTTTGAGCGGGACCTAGTTTTATCTGATATTGCATATGAAATTGTTCATTAGACCCATGGAATGCCATTGGGTATAACCTTTACCTATTTTTCTTGAGCGGGGCTGGGTGAGGGGCCATTTCTCAATTGGGGCATTTTGGTCGGGGAATCCAAAATGGTTATGATTGAACTATGATATTTTATCTGATAAGTTTTGTTTATTAAGCCTAATATAAATTGTTAGAGGCATTCAAGACCTCGGTGCTATTGATTGATAACCATTGGGTTAGGGAAATTCAACTATTTAGAATGTTTTGCTTGTTTATGTGTTCTGTTTAAATATGCTATATATGTAATTACTAGATCGCATATGCTGGAAACTTTGGGTTGTGTTGGGCATGGCTCGGATATTCTTGAGTGATCCTGTTCACAGTTTGGGCTTCGCCCAGGTTACGTTGGGTAGTTCTGACCACGGGATTGGGCATCATGGGCATCAGTTTGAGGTAGGATGACTGTAAGGTTGGGCATGACACATGTTACTAGGATGGCAAGGCCATCAGACTTGAGCGGCATGGTCGCAGGGACATGAGGTGTCAGAGGTGTTGTGGATTGGGTACTATTTTGGTGATTACCACTCACCCGGAAACATTGAGTAGTGTGCACATAGAGAGACTCCGTGATGAGGTGGTTTTGACCACTCATGTGGGTAGAGGCCCTCGTTAGTTGCAGTTTAGGTACTATTGATTTGGAGGGTTCTTGTCGTAGGAATTCACATGGAAGGTGAGGATCCGTCAGGGGATAGCATTGAGGCTATCGGGTTGGGGGTAGAGGCTAGCTGTTAATTAAGGGCAGACATCACTGTCCCTCCGGGTGCTTTATTTGAGGGCAGACATAGTTGTCCCTTTGGTTACCTTATTTGAGGGTAGACATCATTGTCCCTATAGTTACTTATTTGAGGACATACATCATTGTTCCTTCATGTTACTACTGTTGGGCGTGCCTTCGGGACGTAGGTACTTGAGACACGCAGTGTCAGGGGGCACATGGTGCCGGGTTACATGACAGATATTCTAGTGTTGGCCGAAGCAGGTGACACTCTATGGTGGCTACTGGGCACCAGTGGGGTTTGTGTTTATTTTTGCATCTTTTTGTTTACTAATTTCCTTATAAATGCATGCCTTCTTAAACACTTATATTAGGTACGCACTGTTGGGTGGTATCCTACTGAGATTCTTCTCACACCCTGCACGGACCCTTCGGGACGCATGCAGACTTTATGGATTTATGTGCAGGAAAGAGGCCAAATTCAGAAGCTAGGCTTTATTAGCTGTTGCATGGAGATGGTATGGACCTTGAGGTCTTTCCTAACCGTAGTTTACTATGTTTTGCGTACTTTCCTATATCAGCATGCTTGTTTGTAGCTACATTTGGTTATCCCTTGGCGCCCTTTATTTTTAGATATGTATGACATGCTTTACATGCATGTTTTATTGTTCAGTAGGAGTTAAAAGTGATCAGCATGTTGTCATGTTTATTTCTGCTTCTGTTGTTTATATTTATTGCTTCTGCTATTTATTGATATTGAATGTGCTTCCGCTTTGTGGGTCTGGTTCGAGTCTGCTGAGTCATTTATTTCCACTGCATATTTATTGTTATACTTGGACTATCACCATTAATATTATCCTCTAAGAGGGTATATCCTCCCCACTATACCTGTAAGACCCTCGCTGCTAGTCGGTAGCCTTTGGAATTTGGGGAGGTGCGCCTAAGGTAGTAGCACCCGACCCGTTTATCACTGTTTGGGTGGCTGTTCGGGTCCGGGTCATTACACTACTGAACTTCCATGAGCGATCTTTAGTGAACACACAACAATTGGGTTCGTTATTTGTAAAAATATTTTCAAATTTTATTTTCCATTGTTCATTCAATATATCATTTATGAAGTTTGAAAATAATTTGGCCTCCCCAAACTTGATCTCATGCACTAGACATCTCGTAAAATAGAGAAAGTCCCCAGCCTAATTTGTTCTTCCAGAAGTTGATCTCACCACAACCCACCACCCATCTAGTTTTTTCTCTCAGAGTCTTCAAATGATCAACCATGATATTTTCCATCTCTAAAAGCCTCCTATGATTAGTATCCCACTCTGTACAATTTTTTCCATATCTATTTCTCATGAAAGAAGACCAGAGGGTTTTACCATCAATGATCACCCATGAAAGTTTAGCGTGCATGGCCTGCATAGTTTTTGTTACATTTCGAAGATTAATTCCTCCTTCTTCTATGGTTCACCACATCCTCTTACATGAATCCTAGTGAAATCAACCATTATGATTTTCATCCCACAGGAACTTTTTCAGGATTTTTTCTACTCGATTAATCGTCCCCTTCGATGCCTTGATCACTGACAGCATGTGCATTGGAATTGATGTAAGCACACTATTAATTAAATTAATACGAACTGCAAAAGATAATAATCTATTTTTTTCAATTGAATATATACCCTATAACCATATTTATGATTCCTTCTAACATGTATTTTTTTATTCACCCATATGAAATAGGATACCCAAGTACTCCATTATGAGATTGTGTTGCTGCATTCCAAGCTTACCTTGAATCCTCCTGCTTTTCCTTTCTGAGCAATTTCTAGATATGTAAACTTTTATCTTACATTGATTAATTCTTTGAATACTTTGTGATCCATAATACTCCATGATTTTATTCATCCCATTGATCGATTTTATCATATCATTCATAAACAACAAAATGTCAGTAGTAAATATGAAATGTGATATAATACTTTCTCCTGACCTGTTCTTATAAGGTAGAATGACTCCCTCTTCCAAAATCATTTTGATCTTCCTTTTGAGGACATATTTTGCGATGATAAATAAGCTTCATGATATAGAGACTCCTTGCCTAAGACCCCTTATAATCTTGAAGAAGTCGAAACTCTTTCCTATAAGAGATAAGAAAATCCAAGGGGTGAGTGACATCTAAACAGAAGATCGCAAGATACTTTCGAAAACCCTATATTTCTCATTACATTGATGATGAATACCCACTCAATCCTACCATACACCTTATCCATATCTACTTGGATAATAACATTGGAACCAATGAACTTCTTAGTAATATCTCCCATCATTCCCTTTGTTATCCCCACAACACCTTGGATGCTCCTGCCTTGTATGAACCCATGTTGTTCCTTTGAGACTAGTTTTGAGATGAACTGGTCAATTCTTCTATTTATGAGGTTTGTGAAGATCTTGTAAATGTAATTTCATAGGCAAATAGGGTGGTATTGATTTATAGATTCAGGCTAGAGAGTCTTTGGAACCATAAAAACTCTAGAAGAAATCACGATTATTGATAGAGCCCCACCTTTTATGAAGTCCCATATAGACACTTTAATCTTCTCTTTTATGATATCCAAGGTAGCTATAAATAATGATCTTGGAAAACAATTTGGTCAAGGAACATGGTCTGGTTTCAAGATGAAAACTGCTTCATTGATTTCCTCCTATTTTGGAATGCCTGCAAAATTTTCAGTGTCTTCCACCTCCACCAGACATGGAATGAAACTCATGAGGCTAAGTTCACCAGGAGAATCTCTCATGTTTGTTCTATCCTGTGTTCTTAGGCCTATCATCATATATTTAAAGTAATCTAGATCCATCTTGCATGTAACATCAATATGTACCATATAAGACCCATCTAGAAGCTTCAGATTGATCTTTCTGGTGGTTCTCTTTTCCTTGAGGAAATCCTACAAATATCTTGTGTTTCAATCTCCCTCTATAAGACAAGTTTCCCTTGATATTTCAATATATATAGTTTCAATTGCATGTATTTTTTAGCTAGTTCACTTCTCTTCTCATTAATTTTGATGAAAACATCATCATCCCAATTCTATTGTAGACTCTCCTCTATACTGTTAATATCCATTTTAATCCCTTCTAATATGTACTCATAGATTGCTCTTCTAGGAATCCATTTCCTGAGCTCTTTCTTTAATCTCTTGAGTCGTTGAGTTAAGTCCACCCAAGTATTTCTACTCATTTGATGTCCCCATGAGTTACTAACCATTTGTTGGAATCCTTCCAATTTGGATCAGTGGCTTGAGTAGGAAAACCACTCCTTACTAATTCTTTCTTGATTGTAATTACCAAAGGATTATGATCCGATAATGATCCAATAAGATGAGATACCTTTGTTTTATAAAAGGAATCTATACCTTTCATGATCATTAGACATTGATCCAACTTACACCATATCCTACTATTCCCTCTATGATTGTCACACCAGGTATACCTAATTCCTGTAAAACCCAGACCCATAACACCATTGGTGGCAATGAAGTTTTTGAAATCTTACATGGTCATACTGGAATAAGCATGCCCTCCTCTTTTCTCCGAGTTGTCTGTAGTCATGTTAAAATCCCCTCCAAGATGTTATATCTTCTACATTGAATTTGGAATTAAAAAAAGGTAATGAACACTCTCATACCCATTATCTTCACCTTAACTGTAATGTTCTGAGATGAAGGTTCCATGTATTCCAATGTTTCCTCATATTTCCAAAAAAATCCAAATAGAAGGGTTGCATGTACATACGTGAATGTTCTCTGAAGAAACCCATTCACCTCGAAATAATTGGTAAAGGAACCATATTATACTTGGTTTCAATAATAGATACCAAGAGAAATTTGAAGTCATCAGACCTCAAACACGACATTTATAGTTTAATCCCTCACCCCGAGGCCTCTCACATTCCATATCATCACCGAGTTCATTACAACTAGGAAGGAGTGGCCTTGTGACTAATCCAACTTAATTAAGAATGTCCTTGTATCTAGCACAAGTGATCGGTCTACTGCCCATGGGAGATTTTCTAACCTTCACATTACCATTTTCATTAGGCTCCAGGCTATCTAAATTATGATCTTTTACAAAAGTTTCTTCCATCACCAACATCCGATTGAGAGGCGACGCACCAAGAATATCAGTCGGGGGATCCCTCTTTAATAGTCTGGGAGAATGAGGGGAAAGAGATGACCTAGGATTCAAAATTGTGGGAGTATTATCCTTTTTATCAATATACAATCTCTCATTCTCTATTGAATCTAAAGGACAAGTAAGAACTCCATATTCCAAACCTAGGATAATCAACTTGTCTAAATTTGATGCTTCATAATCCACCGTATTTACTTCCGAAGACCCTTCTACATACATTTGATAAACTGGCACCACCAAATCCTGAACCTGATCCACCTTCGAAGCCTCTATGGTTTCCTCCTATTTATTCCTTCTAACATGGCTAAAACTCAGGATTTCTGGAGGATCAAAAGGACTGGGAAGAGATCCTTCTTTTGAGCATGAAATGTCCTTTTCTCCTGGTATTAAAGCTTCACAAAACAAAACCTTAGCCTCTGACATCCCTATAGAAACCGGTTGAGCAGCTGGAAACACCAATTCCAAATCCTATACATCCCTAACATCAAGAGAATGCTCCTGCAAAAAAGTTGTCTCTGTGGGATAGGGACTTGTAGACTACGCATGCAGAAAATCTATCACCTCCACTAAAAATAAGGAATCAAAAACTAGCTTGTGAGGTGCATCAAAAAAATTTAAAATTTCCTTCTCTTTGGAGATCCCACGTTTCAGTTCTAGGAGCGCCACCATCGACCTCACCGGAGCATCCTCCATATTCTCCAGCAAACCCTTCAATGAACTTCCTAGAAGTGATTTCATAAGAATCTCCAAACCATTCTCCTTGGACCCCTGAGGATCATGAACCCTGTGGTGAAAGAAATCCGACGAGTGTATTTTCCTATATAAATTCCCATAGAAGTTCAGAATATTCTGATAAAACAAGCGGTTCCACAGGAATTTTGGCTAATTTCATTTATTGGTATTTAATTTCAGCATGTTTTCCCTCCCCCATCATTATTTTCTCCTTATTTATGGATCAACATGGTTTTACCTCATTAAGTCTGCCACATAGTTTTAATTTCTTTATAAATATGTTTTGTTTTTATGTGTGTATATAAAGAAATGAAAATATCTCTAGAAAAGCATCCTAATTTGGTGGTGCACAAAACAAATTTTGTGTTCAAGAGTTTTCCTTTACCCTTATATGTTTTTCTCTTGTGTTTTCATGTTGATCGGTCAGGAATTTCCAACATTTGGTATCAGATGAGGTTGACTTGATCAACAATGTCGCACTCCAAGCCCTGATCGCCCCAACTATCTCAGACATCATCACCACATCCCAGAGCCCTCGTTGATAGTGGTAGTGGTCCTTTTTGGTACATCAGGTGGTGGAGGAGATCGGGGGATCGGCGAAGTATTTTATCCTCATGAAGACGAACTACAATGACTGGTCCTTGATGATGAAGGTTATGCTTCAAGCACGTAGACTTAAGGATTCCATCGACACCGACGGTGCCGAACTCCAGGATGATCGGATGGCGTTGGTGGTCATCCTTCATGTTGTCCCTACAAAGATGATATCTATACTTGTCGTCAAGGAAACCACCAGGGAAGTGTGGGACATTGTCAATACCATGCGCGTCGACATTGATCGCATACACAAGGATAATGCTCAAAAACTCCGTAAGAAGTACGAAGGCATTGCTTTTCACAACAACGAATCAATGGATGACTTCGCAATGCGGCTCACCATGTTGGTCAACCAACTCGCAATCCTTAGTGATCCATATCCTCAAGACAAGGTCGTTGAGAAGTACCTATGCATCATCCCCAATTTCTCTTTCAATTGAAACGCTTCTCAATAACTTGACACTCTGTAGAGGAGGTAATATGGAGACTCAAAGCGGTGGAGGACCATTTTGAGCTAGCACCCACCGCCAACGTTGGAGGGAAGTTGCTCCTCACCGAGAAGGAGTGGTTTGCACGGATGAAGGTGTGCCATAGGAGGGAGGAATCCTTCAATGACTCCAAGTTCGGCAACCGTCATCATTGAGGACCACAAAAAAAGACCGACGGTGGTTACAACGAAAATGGAAAGGATGGCTAACGATACGACGGTGGCTGTAAAATCTCAAGGGACCAATGCTGCAACTGTGGAAAAATGGACCATTGGGACAAATATTGTTGCAACAGGCCGAAAATGTCCTCAGCCCTTCTAACCCAAGGTGAAGATGAAGAGCCAATGCTCTTTATAGAAAGGGTGTGCACCGCATTACCTGATACCCCACTGCCACGATCCGCCACTTCCAATTCTCTGTCGCCGTACTGTAGTCCTCTCTGGTTGGTCGAGGCGAAGGTATTTGCACAACAAGCTCAGAAAGAGGTGTGCGATGACGGCCTATGGTACCTCAACACCAGTGCCACTAACCACATGACTGGCTCCCGCACTGTCTTCTTCGAGCTTGACATTGGGATCAGTGGTACCGTCAAGTTTGGTGACGGATCTGTCATCAATATCGAGGGGCGTGGGACGATCATGTTCGCCTGGAAGACCGGTGAGCACCACGTGCTCACGGGGGTGTACTTCATCTTGAGGCTCACCACCAACATCATCAGCATCAGACAATTTGAAGAGAATATTAGTTAGGTACTAATTGATGGAGGCATCATGAAGATCCATGACAGGCAACGGCGCCTATTGGCTAGGGCGCAGCACTTCCCCGGTCGCTTGTACAAGCTAAGGCTTAACATTACATAGCCTACATGCTTGTATGCAAGGAGGTCGGAGGTTCCATGGTGCTGGCACACAATGTACGGCCACCTAAATTTCTAGGACCTGTGCATGCTCACTCAATGTGATATGGTGCGAGGGCTTCTTCGGATTGATCAGGTGGATCAATTCTGCGACGGCTGCCTCATTGGGAAGCAGCAACGAGGGTCTTTCCCCAAACAAGTGAAGCATCATGCAAAACAATTTATCGACCTTTTCCACGAGGACCTCTGTGGTCCGGTCACGCCGACAACGCCAATCAGAAACTGCTACATTCTGCTGCTCATGGATGACATGAGCCGTTACATGTGGGTCAATCTTTTCGCAAGCAAGGACCAAGTTCTGGTGACAATCAAACGTTTTCAAGCCACAGTGGAGGTGGAGATAGGGCGAAAGCTGAAGGTCCTCTGCACTGACCGCAGTGACGAGTTTACTTCAGTGGGATTCGGAGAATAAAGTATCGAGCATGGTGTACAATGGAAACTCAAGGGTCCCTATTCACAATAATAGGATGGGGTCGTTGAACAACACAACCACACTATGGTGTCCATGGCTCAAAGCATGATGAAGGCTAAGGGTCTTCCCAGGATGTTCTAGGGTGAGGTTGTCTCCACTGTCATCTTCATCCTTAACCGAGCACCGAAATAAAGCCTTGATGGGATGACGTCGTATGAGGCCTGGCATGGAAAAAGATCAGCAGTGCACTTTCTTCGCACCTTCAGCTACATCGTGCATATCAAGAATATGAAGGCTCACTTGAATAAGCTGGATGAACAGAGTACACTAATGATCTTCGTTGGGTACGAGTCCAGGAAGGCATACTGTGTGTATGACCTCATCAGTAAGCGCGTGCGTATAACGTGCGATGTCATCTTTGAAGAGGTGGAGTAGTGGGATTGAAGTGCCCATGATGAACACGGTGTGTTGAGTAGTGAGGATCCATTCACCGTCGAACACACAAAGGCGCGTATACCAAGGAATGCGGAGGTTGGAAACACTATTGGAGACCAGAGATCGCCACTCAAACCCACTAGTGCGCACTCAATAGATGTTGCAACACCAGACCTGGTCAGGGTGATGCCTGTGACATCAGCCGCAGTGGAGTTCGCTTCACCGCCATCCAACATGGTGGAAACACTAGACATTGATCACGACGATGCCCCGCTTCAGTTTCGCACCATCGACAACATTATCGGGCCGTCAGCGCCGCCTGGGTTTGCACGACGCAAGCTCGACCCTGGTGAGTTACACTTCATTGCAGACAACAAGCCAAACTCGCTTGTCTGCATGTCACATTCATTGTAGAGAAGCCAGATGAAAGCAAGAAGAATGTTTCAAGGGAGAAATAACAGCCTGCAAACATTCTCACGAAGTCAGTTGGGCGCACCAGGTATAGAAGTTGCGCGTGAAGACCGACATCATTGATATCCATTGAACGCAATATAAATTAGGGGGGTGATTATTGTCTAATTTCAATTATTGGGATTTAATTCCAACATGTTTTATTCCCCCCACCCCATCATTGTTTTCCCCTTATTTATGGGTTAACGGGGTTTGATGAGTAGGGCATTTCCGACAAGGAAAAACCCGCACCTTCCCCAACGAGAAGACATGACGGTAAGCGAGGCATGAGATCTACCTCAACGCAGATCCTCGGAGCCAACGCCGATTATAAGCTTTGAGTGTAAACATTCGAGTACAGAAATCTCCCCAAAGAATTACCAAGGCTTGAAGCATCGAGGGATTATGAAAAGGCAGTGGAAGACCAGGTAATCTGATCCAAAATGCTGCCAAGATCGATTCCCTTCCAAATTGGTTATCCGAGGTCCATTTGGATAACATGAATCTCCAGGATCCACACCTTCGAGACTCCATATACCAAGCTGGGATGAAGTCATTCCTTGTCCCTAGATGAATACAAAAAGCAGATCTGGAGAGCACCGAGACGGCCATAGGATTCTGAAGCCCCCGTAAACAAAAAAAAACAAAAAAATCTCTGAAAGTAAGATTTTGAAACTCCGCCACCGCTCTGATTTCCCCCTCCGAAAAATCCACCGCTGGACACCCTTCAACCTTTCCCAAGGACCGAGGAGAAATATCAACTGGAGGGATACTCACATGCCCATCACAAGTCGACCCAAAAGAGCCTGCAAGTACCTCGATGAAAGACCGTGAGTTATCAGATCTATCTCTGGAAACTGAACGAGAATAAATCCAACAGTTTCCCGAATCAGGAGGTAAAACCTCCACCGGAACTTCAAGCGCAACAGCGGACAAAGAAGGCAAAGCAGGGAACTCGAGACGTGCATTCTCTTCATCCATCATGTAGTCCTCGTCCTATATTATTCTCTTTGATCTTCTGTGATAAAAGGAATCTATGAGTTGCCTTATTTCTCCTATCCGCTTTAATCTAGTGATTGAATCAGAAATCACATTAATTGCTTCTTTTCACGACTACCTAAAATCAGATTTCATGACCACATGATCTGATTTTTTCAGAGAGATTATGATAATCATATCAAAAAAAAAAGGATGGAATCATAAAGAGTTCTGAATTTTGTGTATAAATTCAAAAGGAATTTAGTGTAATTTTGTGCACTAAATCACTCACAATGGTGTGGTTAAAGTCACCACATTTTCGTCAATGTTATCACATGGTATATGGTACCATGTTGTGGTGCATATATAGAAATAATATATGTTGCCATTCGATTGAATCTATCATATTGATTATCACGTTCATTTCAACTAAAGATACATCATATGATTATGTGTCAGTTAAACGAATGTTAAAGGGAGTTTTTGGAGGAAATATGACTTAAATCCCATTTTCATGTGATGTAATTTTCCCAATCATATTTAATGATTGAGGTATATCGTAAAGGCATGAAATTTTATTTCATACGACTACCTATTTCAATATTATTGTGCGATTAATTGATATTGTGAGGAATTGCTCATAAAAGTCATAAGGTGTGACTAGCCATATCATATGGAATTTGCATGTCATCGCCTTTGATTGTTTAAGAAGATAAATGATAATGTTTATTATTTAAGTGAATCAATTCCTTATGATATCATTAATAGATATTTCATATGATGAAACAAATAAGAGATGCAATAATTCAAGTGTTGCTTAAATTAGAAGAGGAATTTACTTGTTCATTATAATGCAGGAGTAAATGTGTGAGCGCCCTAAGATCATCCTTGAGGGCCCCCCTATAAAGAGTCTACTACCATGGGATGGTGGGTTGGGGTCTCTTGTTCATGTTTGTCTAAAACTCCCTCAAACCTGAATCACTCTCTTCTTCTTCCACCTTTACCTAGCGAGGCATCATCACGTCGTGGTGAGAAGAAGGATTATACTCATATGATAAGTGATTCAATAGCCTGTGATATGTCATGGAGAGGGGACGTAATTTGGATTTCCTTTATTGATCTCAATCAATCCCATTGAAGATGATGCAGTGGAAAATTTGGTGTAAGGTACACATTCGATAATTTATTTCCAATTTTTGTGTTATTTCATTTATTTATTCATGGAGATCTAATATTGGGTATCTTAATTGCTTCTTCTTCTTCATCTAAAAAAAGTTTTTATAACCCTAAATCCCTAGTAGTTTTAACATGTCATTTAATCAATGAGGGGGAGTCCAAATGGTTTGGTCATTTTAAAACATTTGAAACACTTGAACACCAAGAGTTTCCTTATTTAATAAAGGTGGTCTATAAAAAGAGATTTATAGGCCTCATTCGGGTATGGTTGTAGATCATAATCATTAAGAAAAACTCTCTCAATATCTCTTCTCTCCATTTACTTTCAAGGAAGAGGTTCTAAAACATAGTTGTGGAGAAGAGATCTTACCAAAGAGTTAAGTGCATCTAGTGGATGGTGGATACCATTAAAGGCAAGAAACCATTGGTTTTTTCTTATGGGACTTGATCAAATCGAATGCTTGGAAAGTGAGGAATGCATGGATTATCATTTTTCCTATAGAGTCCCCTTTCTTCATTTCTAGTTTTACATGATTTCATTTATCTATACGTTAAGATCTATGATTGGGTTTCTTAATTACTTCTGATTCCTCTATTAAGAGGTTTTAGAACCCTACAAAATCTAGTAGTTTTAAATTTTCATTTAATCAATGAGGAGGAAGAAAAAAAAATTGGCCATTTCAAAACACTTGAAATTTTCAAAAGTAGGTCTATAAATGGATATTCATTGACCTCACACTACTACAAAATAGGCCTTTAACAATGCTAAAATGGGTTTTATCAGTGCTAGAGAAGCGTTGACTACCGGAGTGTGATTAAAAGCCCAAATATTTTATCATCACTAAAAAAGCATTGATAAAGGGGACTTTTATCAGTTCTTTTAAAAGCGCTAATAAACGAACACTTTATCAGAACTTCTAGAAGCACCGATAAAGGTTACCTTTATCAACGCTTAAAAAAATTTATAAATAACCACTTTAACGGTGCTTCTAAAATCACTAATAAATGACCCCCTTTATCAATGTTTTTTTAGCACTAATAAAGGGGCATGCTATAGTGTGCTGTAACAGCACACCACAGCACCAAAAACACCACAAAATCAGAAAAATCAAGCACCAATACAGAATTTGAACAAAATAAATTTTACAACACAAATACAAAAAAAAACTGTATTATAGACATTCTAAATATTGGTCTATACAATTACATATGTATAAATTATTACATATATTCAAAAAGATCAGTGTTCCTTTAGCTTTTGATCCTAACCTTTTCTCAAGAAAAAAATGCACTTGTATAAGAAAAAACTCTAATATTAGTAATAATATAAAGAAATAAATTAACCAAAAGTGTTAATTTTAAACCGAATTTTGAGTCATATCAGGAACACCATCTATTGGATTGAGTTGCCGTTGATTCTTGCACATCATACCATTTATTGTTCATCTTCAAGAATTATCTCTATGAAAATTAACTAAATAATTATAAGATAAAATTGATAAGGAAACTAATTAAGTAATAGATAATGATGAGAAAACAATCTTGGATCGTTTTCTCGATTTTGCCGATGCGATGTGAATTTTAAACTAAAATGACACTTATATATTGAAAATAATCACTTGGAGTCATACCAATCACAATGTGTATCATATTGAGGTGCGGTTAGAGGTCATTTTCCTAAAATATCAAAATAATATGAATGTGTTTTCTCAATTTTCAGTATGTCGCTTGTCTTTTTTACTAAAATGTAATTTTAAATTGGAAACATGCACTTTGACTCATTCCAATCACATTGTGTGTCGGTTTGATGTGATACTGATTCCAACATGTCAAAAATGTTTTGTGAATCATTTTCCTAAATTACCAAGACAATCCGAGCAAGTTTGCTTGGTTTTTAGTTAGTGACACTTTTTGAACTAAAATGTTAATTTTAAACTAATAATGGACACATTGATTCATATCGGTAACATCGTGTATCATATTAAGGTGAAGTTGATTCATATATGTCAAAAATGACTTATGGATCATTTTTACAAAATATCAAAACAATATGAATGTTTTTTCTTGGATTTGAGTAGGTCGGATGTCCTTTTAACTAAAATTGGTGTCAATTTTAAATATAAAGATGCACTTGGAGTCATATCGGTCACATCGTCCTTCAGATTGAGGTTTTTATGATTCCTATATATCTCAAATGACTTAAGGATCATTTTTCTACTATATCGAAACAATCAGAATGTGTTTACTTGGTTTTGAGATTGTCACTTTTCTTTTTTACTAAAATATCATTTTAAACTAGAAACATGCACTTTGACTCATACTGATCACATCGTGTATCAGTTTGATGTGAGACCAATTCCTACACGTCACAAATGACTTATGAGTTGATTTACTAAATTATAAAGAAAATATGAGAATGTTTTCTTAGTTTTTAGTAAGTGACACTTTTGAACTAAAATGTTAATTTTAAACTGATAACGAGCACATTGAGTCGTACTGAGCACATTGTGTATCAGATTGATGTTCTGCCAATTTCTACACATAAAGAATTACTTATAGATCATTTCCCTAATGTATAAAAACAATAAAAATGCTTTGGTTCAATTTTAACTAGGTCAATTGTCATTTTTACTAAAATTAATGACAATTTTAAATAAAAAGATGCACTTCGAGTCATTTCGATCACATTGTGATTCAAATTGAGGTTAGGATAATTAATACACATCCCAAATTAATTACGGATCATTTTTCTAAAGTATCAAAACAATCAAAATATGTTTTCTCAGTTTTGAGTATGTCAGTTGTCATTTTTACTAAAATTGATGTCTATTTTTAAATAAAAAGAATCAATTTGAGTCACACCGGTCACACCATGTGTCAGATTGATGTTTTTATGATTTATAAACATCACAAATGACTTTTGGATAATTTTCCTAAAGTATAAAAACAATATGAATGTGTTTTCTCGGTTTTGATTATGTCACTTGTCTTTTTTACTAAAATTAATGTAAATTTTAAATAAAAAGAAGCACTTTGAGTGATAACGGTCACATCGTGTGTCGTATTGAGATGTGGAAAATTCCTATATGTCCCAAATAACATATGGATTGTTTTTATAAAGTATCAAAACAATCCAAATGTGTTTTCTTGGTTTTGAGTACATCACTTGTCATTTTTACTAAAATATCATTTTAAACTGGAAACACACACATTGAATCATATGGATAACATCATGTATCAATTTTATGTAAGACTAATTCATACATGTTACAAATGATTTAATGAATTGATTTCCTAAATTATCAAGAAAATATGAGTGTGTTTTATTGGTTTTCAATGAGTGAAACTTTTTGAACTAAAATGTCAATTTTAAACTCATAACAGATACTTTGAGTCAGAACAGGAACATCATGTATCGGATTGAGGTGAGGCTGATTACTACATGTCAAAAATGACTTATGGATCATTTACCTAAAGTATCAAAATAATTAGAATGTGTTTTCTTGGTTTTGAGTAGGTTAGTTGTCATTTTTACTAAAATTGATGTCAATTTTAAATAAAAATATGCACTTGGAGTCATATCGGTCACACTGCGCATTAAATTGAGGTATGACTGATTCCTACATATCCAAAATGACTTATGGATATTTTTTCTAAAGTATCAAAATAATCAGAATTTTTTTTATCAGTTTTGAGTATGTCAGTTTCCCTTTTTACAAAAATTAATTTCAAGTTTGAATAAAAAAGAAGCACTTAGAATCAAACCTACCACGTCATGTGTCAAATTGAGGTGTGGATGATTCCTATATATCTAAAATTACTTATAGATCATTTTAATAAAGTATGAAAACAATCTGAATGTTTTTTATTGGTTTTGAGTATGTCACTTGTCTTTTTTACTAAAATGTCATTTTAAACTGAAAACATGGACTTTGAATCATACCGATCACATCACATGTCAATTTTACATGATACTAATTCCTAAACATCAAAAAAAATTATGAATTATATTCCAAAATTATAGAGAAACTCCGATCCCTTCTTCTCGGTTTTCAATGAGTGAAACTTTTTGAACAAAAATATGGATTTCAAACTAATAATAGACACTTTGAGTCATACCAGGAACATCATGTAGCAAATTGAGGTGCAGATAATTATTACATGTCAAAAATGATTTATGAATCTTTTATGAAAGTATCAAAACAATCAAAATATATTTTCTTAGTTTTGAGTATGTCAGTTGTCTTTTTTACTAAAATTAATATCGATTCTAACTAAAAAAAAGCACTTGGAGTCATACTGGTCACACCATATATTGAATTGAGGTGTGGCTGATTTCTACACATCCCTAATTCTCAAAAAATTCCTAACTACCAATGTTACCATGATTTCCATTTCCATTATTTGTCAAACTACCAACACTACATATTGACCTGATATTCTTAGTCGAAAAACCTTTCTCATTATTGAAAGCTAAAAAAGTAGAGGAAGCTCATGTGCCCTCTACTCTTCTAGCTGTCAACAATGAGAAAGGTTTTTTGGATTTGAGTTTTAAATAAAAATAAATAATATATAGGATAAATAATTGTTTTATAAAATAAAACCATTTCTTTATCAATGGATGCTATTTATTTATTTATACATGTCAAATATATTATTTATAATAAATTACCCACCTATAAATAAGGATTACATTTCAGTTATGAAAATTTTAAGGACCCACATACTATATGTATACCCAATGACTATATGTATCAAACAAACATATAATGACCACTTTATCCTTTTACATTCCTATATATTTCCTTAAATAATTCTCTCAAAATTATTCATCCTATTTCGTTATTTCTTCTATAAAATACCTATCATATTTCTAACATCTTTCTTTATTTCTATAGATATACTTGATGATATTATTTTAATGAAAGAAATGTTGCTTGCCACACAATATGGGAGGTCTTGGTATCAAGAATCTGGAGGCCTTAAATCAGTCTCTTCAAGCTCATTTTGTATGGAAACTCATCAACACCAAATCTACTGCACTATACTTCTTAAAGAACTTGTTCATGGACAGACTTGTAGCAGGAAAATCCAGCTATCTTGACTCATCCATTTGGATTGGGATAAAATCAATATTTCATAAAATAATCAATCATTCCCAATGGATGGTGAATATGAATTCTTCACTTCATTTCTGGTATGACAACTGGACTTGTGGATAACTCATTAATCAGGTCAACCTGGAGGATTCTATCATTAACCATAACTCCACGATCAAGGACCAGCTGGAAAACATGGAAATGGTACCAGATGATGTTGCTAATATTGTTATTGAGTATGATTTTATTAATCAAGATGATACTTTGATCTGGAAGGGATCTTGAAATTGTTGGCTAGACTCAAAAAGATTTTACAAGCACTTTATTGATGGTGAACAACAATGGATTGGGAAATTGAATAAAAAATGGATGGCACCCTCATGGTTCACGCTGCTAGGGAGGCTGGCTCTCAACAAGATACCCGTAGAGATTAATCTTCAAAGGGTTGGCGTCTCCTTATGTTCTCGATGCCCCCTATGTACACAAAATATAGAATACGTGGATCATATTTTCATGAGCTGCAAGGCTGCCTCCTCTCTTTGGAGGGAAATACAACAGATTTTTGGTGTCTAAACTGGCTACACTAATTCTATCTGAATGCTTCTCACAGAACTTTTCAGTGCTAGGATATCAAAGAAACTGCTTGTGTTGTTTCAGGTAGCCTGTGCTGAAGTTGTACATTGCATATGGAGCAGCAGAAATGTCACGCTGCATACCAATTCTCGCTTTAATGCAGGTCGTGAGCTGGGCTCAGTTCTTGCTGCGGTTCATGCTGCAAACAGCCTGCATTCAGAAAATTGCAGCAACCTAATGGAGGACTGGGTGATACTGCAGTGGCTGAATATCCCTGGAAACTACCCGGCTCCTCGTCATACTATGGAAGTCTTCTGGATTCCCCCATTTGCGGGATGGGTTAAATGAAATATGGATGGAGCTTCGAGGGGTAACCCAGGCCCCTCGGGATTTGGTGCCATCTTTAGGGATGAGAACGGGGATATTATTGAATGCTTGTTTAGATCTTGTGGGAATTCCATGACAATTGAATGAGATGATGGGGCTTATCATGGCGAATTGGAATAAGGTTCGGTTAGAATGTGTATCCACTATGATTGTGCAAGCTGTAAGAATGGAGCAAAGACATCTGTCATGGAGACTAACAGCTAAATGGGTGAATTGCATTGACAAGATTTCTACATTGAACTACTTCATTACTCATACCTTTCAGGAGGCCAACTATATTACTAATGGGTTGGCTAACAAAGGAGTTAATGCCGAAGGGTTTCATCACTTGATCACTCTACCCGATGATACGGTTCCTACTCTTCTCCAGGATAAATGTAAATTTCCTTCATTTCACCTCCTGTAACTTATTTTTCTTATGCTTCTAATACAAGGGCCTTCACGCTCACTTTTCTCAAAAAAAGGGGAAACCATTAAAAAGAATATCGAAAGCATAAAACATTTTAATTAATTTGTATTTATTATCCTTTTATAGTTTTAATAATCATGTTCTTTACATTATTCTTATAATTTATTAATATAATAAGGTTTATTACATTTTATGTTGTAATATTCTACAATAATAAAACAAAACATTGTTTATTTAGATATTTATTTCACGTGAATCAATTTATTCAATTATAACACACATGAAACATATAGAAGGAAAATTCCTACTAAAATATGGGATGCTACATTCTCCATCTTCTAAAAAAAATCCACCCTTAAAATTCCATTACTCAAATGAGAATATACGAGAATAATTTTATTTCATCACATCTTTTGTCTCCCATGTCACTTCCTCATGCTTATGATTTTGGAACAAAACTTTGACAAGTTGTGTGGTCATGTTTCATCATACTTTATCTCAAAGATCCATTATCTTCACTGATTATTCCTCATAAGAGAGATCATGCCCTATTTTTAAAACCTCCATATTCATAAGTAAAATTGGATGATGAATTTCAACCATTGAATGAACTCTATTGAAATATATTTGTATAATATATTTGGATAATATATTTGTATAATATATTTGTATAATATATTTGTATAATATATTTGTAAAATATATTTCTATAATATACTTGTGTAATATATATTTGTATAATATGTATTTTTGTATTCTATAATATATATATATATATATATATATCTGTGTAATATATATCTTTATTTGTATAATATATATTTTTATTTTATTTATTTTTGTAATGTAATATATATTTGTGTTTGTATAATATATATATTTGTATAAAATATTTTTATAATATATAAATATTTAATATTTTTTATATATTTATTTACATATAAATATAATATATATAAATATATAACAAATTTTTATTTTTTAATTGTATACATATAAATTTGTGTAATATGTTTGTATGACTATTTTCATAATATATATTTTTATAATATAGTTTTATAATATATTTATATTCATAATATATTGGTACACTATATTTGTATAATAAATTTGTATAATATATATGTACAATATATATTTGTATAGTATATATTTGTATAATAAATATTTGAACCATGAGCCAAATCCCACTTCATCCAGCTGACCAATAGAAATTATGTTCATCCGTAAACTTGGTATGTGTCTAACTCTTTCTAAGTTCATGTGACATTCATATGAAATATCACCTTTAATAATACCTTTCCCCATAATTTTAAGATCTTTATCATCCACTAAATGGACATTGCAGAAAAAATGAGCTACATAATAATCCACGCATCCCTTCTCAGTTATAGAGTGGAATGAAGTCTCATAATTAATGATTAATGATTCAAATAGAATTTTTAGACTCAACAATAAATTGTGACTTCCTTCAGTGGTGTTAGGGTGGGCGGGTTGCAAAGAATCGGTAAGCAGTGAGGGTGGGGGGTTCAAGGAGCAATGGCCCTATCTCCTTTCAACCAAACATCCCCAATAAAAATTATTGACCATGGAGATATGTCGATGGTAAAGAAATAATGAAGAAAAAATGCAAATAGATCTTTCCAAACAATCAATCAACGAGTGAGGAGGATGAGGAAAAAATAAGATTCCTTGGATTGTGGATTTGAATCATTTGATAGAAAGTAGAGATATCAAAAACCTGGAAAACATTCAATCATTGGATTCATTTAAACCTTAAATCGTTTGAGCCTTGGATTTGAGCCTTGAAATTGTTTGAGCCTTGGATTTGAGCCTTAATTTGAGCTTCGATTCACTGAGGAGGAGCGCGACAGAGGGTGGATTCCATGGAAAGTTTCTGTATCATGACATGTTCATGACTGGTTAGGGTTATTTAAATATATCAGGACACTCTTATCAGCACTTTCAAAAAAGCGCTAATAAAGATACCTTTTATCAACACTAATTAATTAAGCATTGATAAAAGTTTTATAATTATAATTATAAATAAAAAAATTGTAAATATATTTATATAATTATATATATATTTAATAAATATATATATATATAAATATAGTAAATATATTATTTATTTAAATATATTTATTATAATTTTATAATTATTTATTTATAATTATATAAATACTTTTTTAAAAAATAATATTTATATCATTTTATATATTTATACAATTATATATATATATATATAACAAATATATATAACTATAAATATATTTAATATATTCATTATTTAAATAAATTTATTATAATTTTTAAATTATTTAAATATATATAATTATTTATTTTTAATTATAAATATATAAATGTATAAAAATAGTAAATATACATTTAAAAATATTTTTATTTATAAATATTTTTATTTATAAATATTTTTATTTATAAATATTTTTATTTATAAATATTATTATCTATAAATATTTTTTTACAAATATTTTTTTAACATTATTAATGAATATTTAATCTTAAGTACATGCATGTTAAAAATGAGTGAAATTGAATAATTAAAAATGAGTACAATTTAACAATATTGAAAAAATGAATAAGGTTTATTAATTAAATATAAATTATTAAAAAATAGATATATATTAAAATAAAGATGAATACATATTGAAAATATTAAAAGATAGTAAATAAATATATAAAAAATAAATAATAGAAACTGATTATATTCCCAAAAAAATATTTGTGTGTGTGCATGCGTTGTATATAAAAAATGCATAAATTATGTATATGTGAAATCAATATAACACAAGTTAGATCTATGTTAAATTAAAAAATCAAACGACATTCAACTATGTCCTTTACATGATGCAATTAGTGGTATTTTTATTTCATATTAATTTTTAATTATAAACCATTAGTCACTAAATATATAATTACTATTTAATATAAAGCATAAATATTTTGTATGATGTAAATCATATTTATAAAAATATATTTAATTTATACAATTTATTAAAATTATCAATAATTAATTAATTAATAAAATGTTTAATATTTTTCTAAATTTACTTATTTTTAATTTTTATTTGTTTAATTTTCATTTTACATATATCAATATATTTAATATATACTATTTACTAGTATTTATAATTTATATATAGCATAATCAATTTATTCATTTTGATCAATAATTATTTAATTAATAAATTTTTTAATATTTTTTTAAATAAACACATTTTTATTTTTTATTTGTTTAATTATTTCATTTTATTAAGACCTTTATCATTGCTAAAAAAATTGATAAAGGATCCCTTTATGGGTGCTAAAAATAAAGTGTTGATATAGAGTGCCCTTTATCAGTGCTACAAATAAAGTATCGATAAAGGATACCATTTATCAGCGCTAAAAATAAAACATTGATAAAACGTACCCTTTATCAGCACTAAAAATAAATCGTTGATAAAGGGTCCCTTTAGCAATGCTAAAGAAAAGTGCTCATAAAGGGTGCCTTTTATTAACTCTTTTTTGTAGCGCTGATAAATGATGTCGCTGTTAAAAGCTTGTTTAGTTTTAGTGTAATTTGGGTGTGGTTCTAGATCATACTAATGAAGACAAAACTATCTCAATATCTCTTCTATCTATTTTCTTTCAAGGAAGGTGTGCCAGCACACTGGTTTAGAGAAGTGATACTACTGAAGTATCTAGTGATTCCAATGGTAGTTGGATATCGTTGGAGGCAAGAACCCATTGTTTATTTCTTAAGGAACTTGATCAAAATCACTACCAATGATGATCAAAATCTTATACCATGAGGTATGCATGCATTATCATTTTTTCTATGTATTAACCTCGATTTTCTCATGCGTAAGACATTCCTTTTTTTGAATTTTATAGTTCAGGATAGTTATAAGCGGTAAAATGGTAATTTCTGCTATAAAAACTTGAAAATATTTTATAATGATTATGATGTTCTTAGGACATTTAATTCACCATTTGGATAAAAATTTGGTGAAATTATGAGTTGGGTGTGTTTTTCAGAATAGGTTATATTTATAAAAAAATATTGTTTATTCCATGTGATATAATATAAATATCTCTTAAATCAGATATTGAATGGAAATTTTAACATTTCTGTTGATTTTGAAATGGAATTTTTTATCCAGGTGATGTATAAACTTTGTTCGGGCCCTTAGTCCTGAGTTGAGACCTTAAATAGGGATTTTATTTTATTTTATTCTTCATATCCCCATATCCTCTCCCCCATCACATGAATGGTTGGAGGAGACTCCATCCCCTAATTGATATTGTGGAACCTATAGGAGAATCATGAAATGTGTTTCATGGGGTCCTCAACAAACAAAATTTTGAATTCAGTTTAATGCGGTAGTGGTGGGCTCAGGTTATCTCCAAGAAGGAGAGTGTTTTGGGTGTGTTATTATCTTGTTTAATGGGTTCATTATGTGAATAAAATGATTTCATTGGGTTTGGTTTCTATATTCAATTTTATAGGAAGTAGTTTGACCCTTTATATCCCCTAACCTTTCCTATTAAATCATTATTCTCATTTAACTCTCCTTCTATCTCTTTGATCAGATTTAATTTCATTGATCACCCTCTCTTGATTATTTTAATTTAATCATAGGGATGAAAAAATCACTTCAACCTCTAATATCACCTAGATTAGTGACTATAAATCTATAATCTCTCCAAAATCATCCCACTACTCATGATTATAGTAGTGAGAGAACCTAAGTGGTTTTTCTCTGAAATCAAGTGAAAGAGGGAAGATGAATTCAAAATGCAAAGTGATAAGGATATCTCATAATGCCTGAAAATTTTGAATAAATCAAGAGAGATTAATAGAATATATATTCAATTAAATTCCAAAATCATTGATATAGGGTTAGGGGAATATACTTATCTCAACCAATAAAGGGTTAGTGTTTCATTACAATAAAATTATATAAATAGAAAGTAAAGTCATCAGGAAGATAATTGAAACTCATATCTCGATAGAGTAATCGTGGAAGCAGTCCCTATCTAGAGTTAATAGTTCTTTATTTATAGCAGAATGATTTGAGATTATTTTGGTTCTTCAAAATTACATCCATGTGAGAAACACCAACTTGTTATTCCCTAATGATTCATGTGTCTTCAACACATTACTTGAATTTATCTTCCATATCCACCCTCTTTGATTGTAGCCACATGTAAAGATAGATGGCCAAGATCTTATCAGGTGAGATCCTCACCAATTTTCCATATCTACCATACCCTCATCTTAAAAAAATTGGAAAACAATCATACCTTAATGATATAATTTATCCCATGATCAAGATCTATACATATTCGAGAAGAATTAGAGGTGATATAATCTACTACTTCACAACTGTATTGGGAATTAGTCTTCTCAACGAAGTTCCTTACATATTTATAAATTGGATGATTGAGTTATAAAATGGATTGGGACTAAGTTAGTGGGCCTGAAGTGATTTCAATATTAGGCTTCAGTGGAGGATGTTAATAAATCTTGTGGATGGGAGTTCGATGGAGTGAGCAGGTTGGGAATAAGATAAGATGGGCTTGGTATGCAGTCTAAAATATCAAGCACCATCATAAAACCTATGGTGGAAATATAGTTATATGGGGACTTCTGTTGGTGTTGTACTACTCAAAATGGATTATCCTTGAAGTCATTTTATCGATCATACTACAAGCATCAATTTTAGTAGCTTGTCTCCTCTTCAACATGCCTAAGATTTCAGCAATTCATGACCAATACCCAATCTCTATGAAAATAGATATGAGAAAGTCTCTCAAAGTGAACATGTATCACTCATTCTCCTTCTAAATCAACTAGAGACACTCAAAAAACCTTGATACTCTAGGGATTATTCATGAACCCCCAACTAAAAACTGAAAAAATCTAGGTAGAAACATCATTAACCCATGGATCCCTTCATCACCTCATTTAGAATTCATCTCAGTCAAAATACTCAATCCTAAATCCCCCAGTAAAAACTTCATCCCTGGTTTATTTAATTTCATCAAAAGGTTTGTATTCATCAATAATAAAAATCTAGTGAAATAAAATTTTGACTTTGATGAAAATTATCTCAATATGCATGACAACCAACTTTAATTGATGCAATCTTGGTTTGCCTTTTTCCTCAGGTTTAAAAGTTCATTTGTGAATTCTTTTGATAACCTAGAGTTTTCTTATGATATATAATGAAACCATATTTATTGGAACCCATAGGGTCCTATTCATTTCCATGATTGAACCTATAACTCGATATTAAACCTTCATAGAATGAAATCAAAAGTCACTTATAACCTCTTGCTTGTAGTAGTGTTTATCAGTGAAATAGGTTATGATTGGTAATTGTGGGCATGAGTCTAGTATTAGAGTGATGGATCTGATTATGAAAAGCATGGTCGTCCATAATGGAGTGATTTCTTGGTTCTCATCACGTGACCACTTCACTGTCCATGATAGGTTGAGAACTTGCGGAAGGTTAATCCACGGTCACTGGGATAAGTCTCATGGTAGTTTGGGTTGATGTAGAATCTTGGTGGATCTTCACATGTGAGTGGTTCATATATGGTTTACCATGAGAGTAATGGTCATTTATGGTGCTTTTAGTTGAATGTTAGTATATATTGTAGTTTATTGAACATGATAATTAGATATCTACCTGTGATTAGTCCATGGGTTATGATTGGTGGAGATTTTTCCATTGTAGTATATTCTCATGGTAAGTGGGTCTTGTTCTTGTAATCGGTCTGGATGTGGGATTTAGTAGCTCCTTAAGGCATGTATTTGACTACATGGCTTGTGGATGGTTGAATCTTCCTTTTTTATAATTCATTTAGCTACCTTGATGCAACTTCTAAGCCACCTCTATGCAAGGAGTTTGTCATTTTCACCTAAAAAATATAAAATGGAAATTAAGAGTGTGTTATATCCATATTTCTATATAATTATATAAATAACTGAAAAAAATATAAAAATCCTTTGAACAATAAAATTAAATATTTCCAAATTTCAATTTATGTATTTCAATTAATTAAAAATGAATAAAACAATTAAAAAATCAGATTTTATCCATTTAATAATTTTATTCTGGATTCTCAAAAAGTTTCAAAAATGTATTAATTTCCTAGGATTTAAATTAATTAGGGGGTTAATATCTATTCAAAATTATATAAAATTTTGAAAGTGTAGGCTCGCATCAGTCCCATGCATTTAAAATATTTCAATCCCAAGCAATACATAGAATTCAATTATTTAAAAGGATGTGTCCTACCTATGTTCAAACATTCATTTCATAAAGCGGAAAATCATCAATCCATTCACAATTTGAATTTTCATGCCTCCTTTATGGATTCAAGAAACTATCCAAACATCAATTTAAGAAAAATTTACAAGTCTATAAGTGGAGTAGATATATTTATGTGGGATTAGAATTTTAAATAGTGGCACTTCCATTTATCCCTTTCACCTAAGTTCCTTATAGTAGATTTCTAATTCTTACTTCCTTGATAAAAATCAATTAAAATTCTTATAAGTTAATTGTATTATTCCTCAATTGGGTTCAATATTACCCTCACATTAATGAATTCATTTTTGAAAATTATGCACTTATTGGATTTGGAAATGGTATTTATTACACAAACACACACACCCAATTCCTAATGACCCAGATCTTCATTATGGGATCCTAATTTCCCATTTTACTCTAGATTCAAAGGAATTCTAAAAATTTATTTTGAGTTGGCTACTTGAGGTGTTATTTATCACAAATTAAAATTTACCTCAAATTAAGTTCAAATTTCTAATGTCCTTGTTTTATAATTTCAATTCCATTAATATTTTTTTCCACTCACACTAATTTTTCTAGTTTTAAGATCAAATTTCCCTAAAACGTGACCAAATTCACTCATAAATTATTTAAATATCAAAATATAAGAACTAATTAATTCACCCCATGGTGTTTTTTAGGGGGAAAACATTAATCTCAATTTTTACTACCTAAATACACTTCAAAAGTTTAAAAACAAATAGATAATAGTATCAAAAATCTATTTGTAGGTTCTGAAAAAAGAATTTAAAAACTATGATTTATCTTATTTTAAGACTAAAACACTTAGAGACAAAATAAAAAATATATATTTATGTCCTAATCTACCTTTTCCTCTCCCATTATTATCTTATACATAATTTTATTCAATTCTATCTTTCATTTTCTTTCAAAAAATATATTTAAAAAATCTAGACTAGTGTGAAGGAAAAAGATAGTCTGGTGGTCTTTTATTCAAAGGAAATAGAGAGGATTTTGGACTCCTCCAATGAGATGGTTTTGATCATAGTGGAAGCATGTAGTGGTGAAAAATATATTAAAATTTAATTTAATATTTTTATGAACAAAACCCCAATAGATGATCTTGCATGTTAAATTTATAATAAATTTATTTAGATCGAAAGAAAGAAAATACCATGGCTTAGGATCTTTCTTAAATATGGATATTGATCATCCAAAAACTCTCTTCTAGATTTCCTTTGTTTTACTGTGAGGGTATAAGGATATAATCCATCTAGCAAGGATATACACATGGTCCTTTGATCCCCAAGACATGTCAATTGATCTCTGGGTGCTAGCATGGGGGATCGATTATCTTGCATTGTTTGTATTGATCTCTTATCCTTCGGTCCTGGAGTATTATCACTTAAATTTCATTTTCTTGATATGGGGATAGAATGAGGGGTCGAGATATAATTTTTTGTGTGTAACGATTATTTATTTTAGATTTCGTACCTTACATAGTAGACATAACTATCTATTTATATTGCTAGGGTTTAGGTTAAAATATTATTTAATTACATAAAAACCCTTAAAAATATTATAAACTTTAATAAACCCTATGTCGCATAATAATAATAATAATAATATTATTATTAATATTATTGTTATTATTTTGTGTGAACCAACCTATAAAATACCAAATATTATTTAACCAGCTTGTTGAATAATATTTATCACTATAACATGCTTGGTCCTTTATAAATACTCTAGAATTTATAGAAAATCTGAATAAATATTAAATATTTTATTTATCAGTAAATATTTGTGCTTGATAAAACATGAATAAAATTATTCCTCATTCTTGAGTATAATATTTATTCTATTAATAAAATTTAAATTTAAATTAATTTTGATCAACGAAAACACTTAGTGTGTGCCCCTCTAGGATTATTTCTTATTGGCATTAGGCCAACTTTTTTAAAGCCCAAGATTAATATCGAAAAATAGTTAAGGGGACCCAAGATAGAGAATTTAATTCCATAATAATGACAACCACATATGAACACTCACTGTGTAATTTAATCCCTTTGTCACAATATCTCATCAAGAAGGTTTCATATCCTTGTCACCAAACTATGTTCTCAATACAAATTTCATTGACTATCTGAAATAAACTCATCGTTACACCATGGACTTGTAATTTAGGGAGAAGTTTTTTTTTCAAATCAAAGGGATGAGATATCATCTTCTATAAATATGGAAGGGAAAAATCCTCCCTCAACTTATCCATTAATAACATGTCATTTGTGAGGTACCCAACATACCCTACTTCCTAAAAACATATGGCATGAAGGTTTTTATAAAAAAATATAAGTTTGTGATTCATGACATGAATTAAGGATAATATTAAAGTCTAAGGACCATTACACATGCTCGTATATAGGAATATCCTATGACACCAAAACATGCAGACATCCTAATTGTGGGTCTGTTCTCATAATCTCTTGTCAAGGAGATTACCGAGTGTGAACTTCATGAGAAGAAGTTTCATATGCTTACAAGTTCTCAAACCTAAAATTATACTTACTATGTGTACCATTATAGTACATTATCCAAATGTAGAATATTATTTGATAATTTTATCATTTTTAAGGTTTTCATCATAGACTGGAACTATTACGACCTTATCAATGTGATGTATAATCTGGGAAATTATTACATTATAGTCATGTAGAACAATGAAAAATATGTAATAATATGTTTTATTAATATTCAATACATAAAATATGCATGTAATCAAAATAAAACCAGTTAGTCCTAGGACATCAACTCCAACAAACACTCAGTTAGACTTGAGCCAACAACCTATGAATTTGAGTCCACTAGACCTTTCATGATAGTCATGCTTTTGCTAAGTAAAAGATTTATTAAAAGGGTCCTCCATGTTTTTCTTCCATGGAAATATTTATCACCATAACCTCACCTCTCTGAGAAAAATCTCTCAAGAGATCATACTTCTGAAGTATGTTCTTCATCTATTGATGTGACCTTGGTTCTTTTATAAAAGACATTGCTTCAATATTATTATAGTAAAGTGTGATAAGATCTTTATTAATAGGTACCACATCAATATCTTGGATGAATTTTTACATCCATACTTCTTCTTTAGAATCCTCATAATCTACAATATACTCAGACTCTATGGTAGAATATGTGACTATAGTCTACTTTGAGATCTTCCAACTCACAGCACCTCAATTCAAAGTAAATATGTATCCCATTTGTGAATCCATGTAATATTGATCAATTTTTAAACTAGAATATATATATCCTATGATTACTAGTTCCTTATCTCCTCCATAAACAAAGAACATAACCTCATTACACCTCATATACTTAAGGATAATCTTGAATTCCATCCAATTACAGTCACCTGGGTCAACTTGATATCTTTCTACCTCAATTAATACATAAGAGACATCTAACCTAGTACGTAGAATATCATACATGACTGACCCAATCACTAATGAATATGGAATCCTTTCCATTCTATTAATTTCTTCACGTGTCTGAGGATACATTTTCATGAAAAGATAAATGTCATGTGATGCTGGTAATAATCCCCTCTTGAATTGTTCCAAGTCGAATCCTTTCAGTATATTGTCAATGTATGCACTTTGACTTAGGATACGGAGCCTCTTAGATATATCATGATGGATATTAATCCCAAGAATATATTCTTACATTTCCAATTACTTGATAGAGAATCATTTATTAAACACACCTTAAAAGAATGTAAGACTGGCATTTCATTTCTAATGATGAATATTTCATCCACATATACTATTAATAAAACAACCACACTCCCAATAAACTGTTCATAGAAACAAGTCTCAAACTCATTATTTATGAAACCAAATTTCATTATGGCTTCATAAAAATGAATGTTTCATGACCTAGAAGCTTTACATAATCCATAAGTAGATTTTTTTTTCAATTTTTATAACTCTTTGAAATCATTTATAATCATAAACCCTTTGGGTTGTGTAATATAGACATATTCCTAAAGGGTCCTATTAAGGAAGTCTATTTGGAAATCCATTTTTCAAATCTCATTGACATGGTAATCTATAATGAAAAGTAGAATTTTTATGGATTCCATAATTACAACTGGTGAATTTTTTTTATCATAGTAAATGTATTGTCCTTACTTAAACCCTTTTGAAACCAGTTGCACATTATAGGTACTGAATTATCCTTCCATGTCTAGTTTATTCTTTAATACCCATTTGTAAACTATGGTATTTACATCTATTGGAGGATCTACCAAAATCCAGAATTGGTTTTAGTACATGGAATCCATTTTATAATTCATGTATTCTTACCATTTTGAAAAATATGTGACTTCCTTGTAGGTTATAGGATCATTATTATCAGCTAATAATGAGTCACCATCTTTGGTGACTAGAATAACATATCATTCAGGTTCTCTAACCTATCTCGTACTCTTATAAAATACCTATGTCTATGGAACAATTTCTTCTTCCATAGGGCTTGGTGGAATCTATTCCAATACCAAATCTTATGTACCTTGAGCCTCGACTTCATTTGATTATATCTCTCTCCCACTATATATTTTAGATATGTTATCTTTCTCATGGAATATGGAATGAATTTACACTATTAACTTCTTGTATGAGGGGTTGTATAGGTAATATCCCTTTATTTCCTTAGGGTATACTATAAAGGTGGAATTTTTTCCTTATGGTTCAATTTTGTTACTTGAAGAGGCCTAAACAAATACTTCACTTCCCCAAAAATGTAAATTCAACAACATTTCTTTCTTACACTATAAAATTTTTATGTAATAACATTATTAATTTAGTTGTTACTTGGTTTAGTATGTGTTATGTTGTTTATAATGTGTATACTTAAAAGGATAATGGAATAATCACATGATTTTTCATTGATCTCACTCTGTATAATAAGGTGTGGCTTCTCATTTATCTTACATCATTCCACTAAGGAGTATAATGAGGAGTGAGTTGGGATATGATCCCGAAATACTGTAAGTAATCAATGAATTCTTGATTAAGATATTATCCACCACGGTCTAAGAAAAGTTTATTAATCTTCTTACCAATCTAGTACTCAAATTTATACTTGTATTCCTTGAATATATCAATAGAATCCAACTTATAACTCATTAAGCATAAATATATATATATACTAAAATCATCAGTAAAAGTAATGAAGTATGAGTACCTACCCCTTTCTTCAACAGGAAATGGTCCACACATATCGGTATAAACTAATTCAAGAATATCTTTAGTCCTTTCACCTTTCCCACAAAATAAAGACTTTTTCATTTTTACTTGTATACATGTGTTACATACACCAAGTGGTTTTAGTTCAAAAGAATCTAAATAACCATATTGACATAATTTATTCAATAATTTTTTTTACATGACCTATCAGGTGATGCAAAATTTTGGTGTGGTATGAGTCATGTAAAGTAACTTCGTTATTGATTTTCATTACTTAGTTCATGTAATCCAACACATAGAGACCATTATATAAACGTTTCTTTCCATAAAAAATACTATATTTATAAAATAATAAACATTTATTCCCAAATTTTAAAATAAATTCATTTGAATCAATTGTGGATATAGAAATAATATTTTTGGTAATAGATGGCACATAATAACAACCCTTCAAAACCAAGATCATTCTGGTTAGCAACGTGAGGTGGTAGTCCCTGATAGTTATAGTAGTAAGTTTATATTTATTGGATACATGTAGATCTACCTTACCTTAGTCAATCTTTTTAAAAATACTTAGTTACTGTATTTGAATACAAATGTGAGAACCACAAGATACATCTAATACCCAATTTTTAGAAATATATAAATTGCACTCGATAACAAAAACACCTAAAGATTTCCCTAAATTATTTTGTTGGGTGTAGTTTTTCTTCCATTTTCTATTATTGTAACATTCAAAACATAAATCTTTCTATTCCCTTTCTTTCCCATTTATCTTCCACTTATTCAAAAAAAAATTAGACAAGCCTTGGGCTTAAGGATTTTTTATTGGAATTTCCTTTTCTTAACTATAAGGTTAGAAGGATTTTTGTTATTTTTATCCTTATCTACTTGGTAAAGAAAATTAAATCTAGGATATAATACTCAATGTTTTTCATATTAAAATTTACAAAAAAACAGGAGAAACTCTGAGGGAGTGATGCGAGAATGATATCAGTTCCCGGTTCTTTAAAGAGTTTAAACCCTAGAACATCTAGGTGCCCAATGTAGCCAATGAGCTTGACTACATGAGGAACAATTAGGAAACCCTCTATAGGATTTCAATGAAAAATAACCTTGGAGATCTCAAAACGTTCTTTTCTATCTCTCTCTTAATAAATTCCATAGATATTTCTGAGGATACAATAAGCATCCATGTTTTCATGAGACTTCATCGGTTCACTAGATATAGATGATAACATCATACATTGAACACTTACTGAATCTATCAAATTTTATTAATATAAAAGGAAATCTTCATTACTTGATTCATTAGAAGGAAAATCATGTTGGGAGTATTCTTGTATGTAAAATTTCTATTCATGGCATAGAACAACCTGAAGGCTCTAAACCACTCTTGGAAGTTACTACCAATGAGGAGGTTGTCTTTCTCCAATATTGATCGTAGAGATAGTTTGGATGATGAGATTTCCATTTTATTATAAAATTAAATAATCATATTATTATTAAATTTTCCTAATTAAAAATTATGTGGGAAATAATAAATTAATTGATTTTATTAATTCTCCAACTATTTTATCAAGTCAGGATAGACCTCACCATTAAGCATGGAATGGATTGGTTATAGGACATTCTTGTCCATATTCCCATTAATATAAGACCAACAAGGGTAGGTCAAGATATTTGATGCTATTTAGGAAGGATTTTATTTAAAAATAGTGGGATTACAACTTCTTTATATGTTGAGTGGATTCCCCAATCCTAAAATCTTGACATGGATTTCATCAAAACTTGCCTCCAAATTACACAGAGTCTTGAAAGGGTTACTCCAATTAATCTAAAATGGTTAATTCAACCCAAAAACTTCATAATAACTCCCATTATAAAATTAAGTGTCCCAAAAATGGTTGATCAAACATTTAGTTTTATTGGTTTCATTCCTAATAAAGTAATGGAAGGTGTAGTCTGACTTAATATTTAGTTGATGGATTTTATTTTTATTATTCATAAATTTTATCTTGTTTTATCTTATACATGCATTGTTAATATTAAGTGGATGTTACTTAATTAGTTAACCATGTTTGATAAAACATTTATTCACAATCCATTTATTTAAATTCCATCTTTTCATATTAATATATTTATTTATGTGATATCAGTCTTGCATCCATAAAATAAATAATGCATAGATAGAAATACATAAATAATAAAATGACTTGATCATGATCTTATATAATGGTTGATTTAATGAGAAGACGTTAAATAAACCCATGACCTAGGGGAAATAAATCCTTATTATAGAATTGTCATGAGCTGTAGCATTTCACATATCCACCTATACATCACCTGAGTTGGAATCATAATGGTTCTATCTAGATTCACCTCTACATGCCTTGGGATACTTCATTAATTAAATTTATTTATAACTCACATGCATGTGAGGGTAACCAAATTATTGGTTAAGGGGTATTACATAAATAATCATGGATATGTGGGTCCTACATAATAATGGAGGGAGGGATGAATCACAGGTCATCATATTTAATTTAATAAAAAATAATTGAAAAATCATGTAATAAATTAAATTAAAACATCCAACACATACACATGACTTGGTCTAGCTCATGAATGATTTTACATGAAATGTATACAAAGAATTAAATGGCTAACATTTATTTCTTATTCATTATTTACTATTAAGATAAGCATGTTTTTATTAATTAATTAATTATTTAAATAATTCCCTATCATCTTAATGATCATCTAAATCCTCTTGGAGATAACCATCATAAAGGATTTAATGGAAAATAAATGACAGAACCAATAGTTATAGATTTATTATAATAAATTAATTGAGAATTTAAAATTCTATAAAACCCTTATTAAATTTTCAAACACTTAAGGTGAAAATAAAAGCAATAAGGTTTTAATGATGATATTTTTTATTTTATGTAATTTTAATTCTGTAATTAATAATGAGACTACACTATATGTATTATCTGGCTACACTCCATGTACCTTAGTTATTATTTATTTGGGTTACACACCTAGGGATTTGGTGTGTTGACTCGGCTAGACTACACAGTGACTACATGCCAACTACACACCATATATCCACTTTTTATGTGCCTAAGATACTTACTTGGGACTTTGAAATGTATCTCAGAAGGATCACATGGCATGTATCCCTTTTTTCATGTGTATTTTTTTTCTCTCTGAATGTATTGGCATGTATTTTAATCACATAAAATTATTTAAGAATATCATCATAGCACTTCAAGGTTCTCATCATATCAGGGAACTGTTATGACCTTATAAATGCGACATATACTCTAGAAAATTATTACATCAAATTCATATAGAATAATGAACAATATGTAATAAGTTATTTTATTTATATTCAATGCATTGAATATACATGTAATAAAAATAAGACACCAAATCCAACACATTAGTTCTTTCCAAAATCCTTCATAGTAATGATTCAAATGTTGGACATTCACCTTGAATATCTTCCTTTCATATTCTCCTATGATCTAAACTACACTAAATAATAAAAAATAGTCACTATGTATGGCTTAGTCCACTTGGAATGAAGTTTTCAAGTAATAAGCTTCATTCTTGAAGAGAATAACAACACTTTGTCTCCCACTTCAAATATTATTTTCTAAATAAGTTCTTCATTGATAGATTTGGACTTATCCTTGTACATATGGGTGTTCTCATATGCCTCCCTTTTCAATTCTTACAGTTCCATCATTTTTAGCTTCCTCTGGTATCTAGCTTTCCCAAACTCTAAGTTTACCTTCTTCACAGAAAAATAGGCCTTGTGATAAAACTCAATAGGAAGTGACAGTGCTTTCTATATATAATTTTATAAGGGAAAAAATCCTAAAAGGGTTTTTTAGGAAGTTATATATAACCATTATTCATCCTCCAACTTCTTGCTCTAGTCCTTTATGGTTGGTTGTACTGTCTTCTCTAAAATACTCTTAATCTCTCTATTGGACACCTATGATTTTCAATTTTTCTATGGGTGGTAGGAAGTTGAGGTTTTGTGATTCACTCCATATTTCTTCATCAAGTATTCCATGTTATTATAATATAATTTTTTTCCTTGGAAACTATTATTTCTTAGGTCACTATAAATATACAAAAAAAAGTTTGTTTTTAGAAATTTAATGAAAGCCTTGGAATATATAGTTCTACAGTTTTTTTAATCAATCCACTTAAAAACATCGTCCAAACCTAATAATATTTAATAAAAACCAAATGATATGGGAAAAATCCATGAAATCTAATCCCTTGACATCAAATACTTCATAAAAAAATTAATTTTTATTTAGGCATTTCATGTATTTTGAGAATTCCACTTGGGAGTTGAAAATTTGGGTAGGCATTAAAAAATTTAAGTGAGTCATCAAAAATTGAAGGCCAAAATAAACCAGATTCTATCACCTTCATGGATATTCATTGAAGTCCAAAATTACATCCATAAGAAGTTTTATAACAAAATTTATTCACAGAATTGATTTCTTCTTCAATGATACACCTCCTAATAATTTGGTCATTACAAATCTTCTATTATTAAGGATCCTCCCAAAAATAATATTTTGACTAAAATTTCAATTTAAAATTTTATTTCTTAGTAAATAAGGGAGTTCCTCTGATGTGACTAGAAAATTCACTATAATATAATATCAGGCCAATTCGGTGACTTTTTACAATTGCTCACCGAGGAAGGATTCATCCAGGTTTTCTTGAGTTGGTGGTTCTACCTTGGTGGTGTGAGGTAATCTAATCATGTGGTCCATACCAAGATTTTAAAAACCATTATTACCCCAAATATTTAAATTAAACTCTCATAAAGGAAATATCCATCTCACTAACCTTGTATTTGTATCATCTTTATTGATCAAATACTTGAGTTCTACATCATTATAACAGAAAATTACTTTACTTACTAATAGGTAAGACTAAAATTTCTTTAAGGAAACAAACAATGACAAAAAATCTTCATTTTTTATTGTAAAATTTATTTGGGTTATGTTTGGGGTCTGATAAGTTTAGGCTATAACTTTCATATTCCCATCAATTTTCTGGGATAGCACATCTCCCGCATATGTTTTTGAAGCATCACACAGTATCTCAAAGGTGTAATTCCAATCTAGTGGGAAGATTATGTGGATTGTGTTTAGGATCTATTTAATGTTTTCAAAATCTATCACAGGTGAATCATCAACTATAAAGTTAGTCTTCTTATTCAGTAGGTTAGTTAAGGGTAATGGAATTTTTCTAAAGTCCCTAATAAACCTTCTGTGAAATCCAGCATGTCATAAAAAAGACATAATGTGTCTCATTGTGGTGGGGTAAGGGAGTGTAGAATTAATGTTAATTTTTCCCTTATCCAATTCAATCTCATATTTAGAAATTATATGTCCCAAAAAATTTCTTTTCTACACCATAAAATGAGAATTTTCAAATTTTAAAACCATGTTTTTCTCAGTTAATTTTCTTAAAACCTTTTCTAAACTCTCAATATTGGTTTAAAAACCTGTTCCATAAATAGTAAAATCATCAAAAATTAACTCCAATTATTTTTCAATTTTATCTGAAAAGATACTCACCATACACTATATAAAGTTACTTGGGTCATTGCAAAGTCCAAAAGGTATCCTACAATAAGAAAACTTATTGAATAGATATGTGAATATAGTATTTTCCTTGTCTTTTGGAGTAATCGGAACCTAAAAATACTCATAAAATCCATCAAGGAAATAGTAGTGACCCTTTCCATATAGTCTCTCTAAAATTTTTTCTATAAAGTTAATGGATAAATGGTCCTTTCTATTCACATGGTTCAATTTCTAATAGTTAATGTGAACTCTCCTACTATTATAAATTCTTGTGGGTACAGACTCATTATTCTCATTCTATATGATTGTATATCTAGTATTTTGGGGATAATTTGAGTGGGAATCACCCGTTGTGATTCTAAAATGGGGTATATGATTCTAGCTCCTAAAATTCTTTCTAATTCCTTTTTTACAACTTCCATTTAGGTTGGGTTGAGCCTTATCTGGGGCTATCTTACTAGTTTTGACTCACTTTATAGAAATAATCTTTTTATAAATGTGGTAGGTTAATACTTTTGGTATCCCGTGATGTCCAACCAATGACCCTAATTTTTTTTTTAGAATACCCTATATTTTGTTTTCTTGATTGGGATTTTTTTTTGAGATTATGATGGGAAATTTATCATCTTTTTCATAAAATATTATTTTAGTTTTGAGGGTATAAGCTTCAATTCTAGCTTAGGGGAGTTTTTAGATGATGTTTTTAAATCAATTTTATCCATTCTTGAAGCTTACACCTATAAATAAGAAGTACCAGTGGTAGTATTTGAGTAATTCATCAAAATAGAAATCATAAAAATAATTTTCATTAGTGTACACAAAAGTTTATAGATCTAACCCATTTTCAAAAATTGATTCATTAGAAAAATTATGTGTTTTTAGGTATTTTCCTAATCAACTTATATAATGACTCGTAACTTAAACAATGCATAAATACAAGATTTATAACAAGGGTTATACCTTCTTACATTTATAGGATATTTTTTATTTATGGTTTAAATAATTAGGTAAAACATTATATAATAAAGTGGAAACTTTGATACATTATACATTTTTCTCATAAAAATATCACTTAAACTTTACACCCATGTTTCATTCAAGACACTTTTTCATCATTTAATATGAGTCACCATAGTGAAAATATTTACCTTTATAACATTTCTACTTATCCTTAGATCCTATAAAAATATTTTAAAAAATGGAATAAGAAAAAAAATCTCAATGAGGGATATAAATATAAAGGAATCCCATTATTCTGGTCAAAAACATGATAATCCATGAGGACCTTTACCTTTTTCACAATATAAATTTAAGAATATAAATAAAATATTCACATAATTAAAAAAAATTATTTGTTCAAATAAAACCTTTAAAACGCATTATCAAACATAGGAGAAACAATGAAGGCATCCTAAGGCATGTGGTAACACATGAATAAATTCAAATGAAAAGTAAACCTTTCACATTTAAATTTCCTTACCTTATGAAATAAAAATATATCCATCAAAAATATTTTTTCAAGAATAATATATGTAATTTAGAGAATTATATTTTCAACTAGTGTTCAATCATGTTTAACCTATAATAATTGAATCTCATTTAATTCCATATGAGTAACTATCCTTGTTATATCTGTAATGGTCTATGCCCTCTCGGTTTTTTACTTTTTCAGTTTTGAGAGTAATAGGTGTTTAGAGGAGGTTCCGAGAGTTTTTGGTGGTGGTCGAAGGTGCAACAGAACTATTATAGGAATTACACATCTTGTAAGTGGATTACATGACGTAAAAGTCAGTTTCATAGCTTTTCTAGGGTTGGTGCACGATGTGTAGGTTTTTAGGGTTAAATAAATAATAAAATGAATAGGTAGTGCATTTTTCGATAGAAACTGATCCCCGATGATTAGATGATGTGAAAGGGGATTACACGTCATGTAATACCCCGATCTAGTGTAGTTTTAAAATTATTTTTCTTCCAAACCCTCATTCATTCGATCATGGTTTCCTTTTCCTCTCATTTTGGGTGAACCCTAGGATCACCGAGGTGTTCTTAGAGCCCTTATTCATCCGTCCTTGATCTATTGATCCTGATGGTCATTTGTGGGTGATCCATGGTGAGTTCTTCTCCCTTTCATTGTTTGTTTCCTTTTGTTCCTCCACGAAGACCACTGCAGTGGTGCAGTTTAGTTTGGGTTGTGATTTTGGGTTTTGTTTTTATAGATCCTTGGTCTGGTTTAGGTTGATCCACAGTTTTTGTGGTGTGTTTATGGTTCACGGGCATTCTTCTTCACCCTGCAGTGTACAGTAAATTGGAAAGCTTCTTAAGGTAGGTATTATCTTGTCTCTCATTATTTTCATATCATGCAAAAGGGGTTTACTTCTATTTACCTATATATCATGGTTGTTCTAGCTTAATCAAAGATAAATAATTTTTCAATTGAATTTAAAGGGTGAAATGGGTTTTTATCTACATGTTTTTATAGTTTTGATCTTATTTTTGATATTGTGGATTGTTCAGGCTTTATGCCTTATGGAAAATTATGTCCATTGGGGACATTGCTTATGTTGGATATATTTGTTGTGTTTTATTCATTAGTTTGGATTGTTGTGGTATCACCCTAAATATAAAATGGTTAATTAATTATAATTTTCTAATGAAATGGTGCCCCATGATTTTTGGATTGTGTGTCAACGCTCCTAAAACAAAGCGGAATGTGATAAAAATCCCCTTTATAAATCTGTAAAAGGTTCATGATGTGTTGTGATGTGTGTTCATTCTTGTGGGGTGGTGATGTGTGGTTACAATGGGGTATGGAGTGATGTGTGGTTTTTTGGATGTGTATTTGGGGTTGTGAGGAGATGGTTTGTTTGGTCGTGATTTTGGGGGTGGTGAGGAGATGGTTTTTTTACCATGATTTTGGGGTGGTGGGGAGGTGGTTTGTTTTACCATGCTTTTACAGCAATAATGAGATGGTTTTTTTGGTCGTACTTTTGGGGTGGCGAGGAGGTGGATTGTTTGGTCGTGTTTTTAAGGCAGAGATGAGGTGGTTGGTTTGGTTGTGCTTTTGGGATGGTGAGGTAAGGATGTGTTGAGCTGTTTTTGGAATGTGGTTGTTCTGTGCTAGATGCTCGAGTAGTGGTGGAATAAATAAAAAAATGTTTGAAATTGTGTGGGTTGGTTTGGTTAATGGGATGAAAATTATTAATGGAAATTTATGATGGGTTGTGTGATTGAATGCAGTCGATACTAAATAATAATATGAATGGGTGTTAAATGTAGAGGAAATTTGAAGTCACTTTAGTTTATCAGGGCTCTTCACTTTTTGAAATGACTGTGGGTGATACAAATAAATTCATTTAGAGGTGACAGCAAAGGTGACAGTGTTGTGATTTTATTTTTTTGTTTGAGAACCCATAAGTTGGTCTAGAGTATTTGATATTATATATATATATATTTATCATTTTATATTCTTTTGATTTCTATACTCACCCTACCCATGTTGATCATTATATTTCAAACACAAACATAGTCACACGGGGGTGTTTTTTCCAACATTCGGTGGGGAGTAAGGATGGTTGAGTACCCACTATCCCTCACTCTCTCTTCCAGTTGAGGAAGGTATGTCACAGGTTGTGATGGTCGAAGTTTTTTTAGTTCTTTAGATGGTGGTTTTGATGGCCCAGCTTTCTTCAGGAAAGATGTGATAGCCCAGGTGTTTGTGGGTGAGATGATATGTGTCCCAGGTGTTTTTGAGATGAGGTGTGATGGCCCAAGTGTTTTCGAGTGAGACGTGACCATGCTTTTGGGGTGATACTGAGGTGTTTTTGGGAAAGATGTGTGTTCCCATGCTTGTGGAGCGGTGAGCCCAGGTGTCTATAGGCAAGGTGTGTTGTGACCATTCTTGTGGGGTGGTGTAGTATAAGGAAGAGATGGGAGCCCCAGGATGTATGATGTTGGGTGTGAGAGTGGCATACCAATAGGAAAGTGGTACTAGGTACCCTATCATTGATGTGTTTTACCTTATATTATATTATTTGTCTTGTGATATTTTGTGATCATGGCTTGGTGAGGTTGGGGTGGTTATTATACCTATTTTGGTGCTATTTGGTTTTGTTGTTTTTCTCACAGATGCATTAGTATGAATATTTCACATGTGAATGAGAGAATTTGATTTTTCTATTGAGTATACTTGTGTGCTCACCCTATTATATAAAATTATTTGTAGGTTTCCAGGAGGACTACATGGACCATGTTGGGCATTACTATCTCGGACAATTCAATAGTTGTTGTGTCTCTGCCTTATCTTTTCTTTTGGGTATTTAATTTGGAGACTTTTATTATATTTGTTTCATTTATACATGCACGTGGGACAGTTTTGACTTATTTTATATTATATCTTGGAGTTTTATTGTGGATGATTCATCTTATATCCTTATATTGTTTCTTATAAAAGGTTAATGCCTCCCATGTTGTTAGATTTGTACACCCTTGGTGTCAGTCGCCAACCTAGGGTCTACTGAAGGTGGGACTTAGGGTTCATTATCTCCCTTTATTTATTTCCATCCTAGTAGAGGTATCTTTTGAGGGAGGGGGTCATGACAGAGTGGTATTAGAGATGATGGTTGAGGGATAATATGTATTTTGGAGTTAATAACTGTGAGTTTTTCATGGGTTGGTATGGTAGCAGTTCCAGTTGACCTTGGTGTGTAACATAGGCAAGGGAAACTATATGGGACAAAGAATTTTAGGACCCCCCATGATCTAGTGCACGAACTCTGAGCATATTGGATGAAAAAGTGAGATATGTATGTTTATAAGTTTGAGACCTAGGAAAGATACATGCATCATAATGAATTGTGTTCTTGTTTTAATTGGGTTGTTTTAGGAAAGTCAAAATGGATAATGAAATAAATTTAAATGAGATAAAATTAATCTTAATAAAGATTACATACTACTTGAGCTTAGGAAATATTTGTTTTCCTTTCATCTATGGATCCAGGTCACTGTCTGTATGTGGATTAGGCATTTGGGGTTCAGTAGGCTGATCTGGTTGGTTGATCGTCATAGGGTTGATCTGGTTGAGGAGGACAATTATTGTCAGAGGACATTGTGTGCTTTCCATCGGCAAAATTTGGGAAAGTATGAGGGAAGTGTTTCAAATATGGAGATAGAGAGATGGATAGAGGAGCTTGAGATCACTTTCAATTTGATCTGGGCCCAGATGGAGTACTGGGTCCCTTTGGCAGTCATTCAGATGCGAGGAGTAGTGCGTCAGTGGTGGACATTGTACCTGGGAGACTAGAAGAAGGAATACATTTTATGGGTTGACTTCTAGAAGGATTTTCAAGCAGAGTTCCTTTCTTCAACCATGAGGGTAGTGAATAGGCAAGAACTTTTTTATCTTTAGTAGGGGAGTATTTTAGTGTGGGAGCTGGGAATCAATTTCAAGGACCTTCTTCATTTTTTCCCATGTCTTTTTCCAGATGAGGAGTCTTGTGCAAGATGTATTGATGAGGTATTATTTCCTTCTATCTAGTATGCAATTTCTCCTTTTATGTTACTGAGATATCTGGAGGTTCAGAAGAATGCATAGGTGATCTAGAGAATGAACTTGTGAGGAGTTTTTCTATAGTAAGAGAATCAGTAGGATTCCTCGAGGGTTATAGTTGTCAGTCATAGGTCTTAGGTGCTGGGATCTTTGAGGTTTCGGCCGGCAGAGAGTTGGTCTCAACAGATTACTTTACATCCATCTGGGGTAAGCGGTTTTCATGATTTTACTGGGAGCTTCATGCTGGATTCTTTTGGTTGTGGGGTTTGTGGACATCACCAGAACCAATTCCCAATGGTTCCCCTTGATTAGTTTGGTGGAGGTGGATAGGTTTAGCACCATCCTCAGTTGTAGTTTTTAGTAAGGTCATATCATCAATAGGGACATCAAGATTATGCTATGCCGAGAGGAGATAGAGTAGGTATAGGATGACCTCAATATGTTCCTCAGGTTTAGGGACCACAACCCTAGTGTAATTTTGGATTTGTTCATTAGTAGAGGGGCAAGGGAGAAAGGTATGGTTAGTTGCATGTAGTGGAGGCAGCAGTTCCAGAGGGGCCAAAGATTATCATAGGTACAATCAGTTTGTTTAGTACTCTTTTTTGTGCCTTGTTTGATTTGGTATATTCAAAATCCTTTGTTTCACCCACTCTAGCTCATGCTATGGGACTAGAAAACGAGAGGCTTATCATTCCTCTGGTGTTGAGTACCTCAGTTGGAGTCCAGACTAGCTTATTTGATGTGTTATAGGGTTGTAGATTGATTATGCTGACACATCAGTATCATGGGGATATTTTCTTGTGATAAATGAATCCATATGATGTCATCCTTGGAATATAATGGTTGTATTTTTTATATTCTATTATTGACTTATTTTATAGGAGAGTCTTGTTTTCGGATGTGGATAGACAGTGTGTGGTTTTCATTGGTGAGAAGAGTTGTTCGGTGGACAGTTTGTGTATGGAGCCCCTTATTTCCTTATGGGTTGAGTTTTTAGTGGAATTAGTGGATACTGAGATGGTAGAGGTTCGCTGGGTCATTGGGAAGTTCCTAGATATTTTTCCGAAGGAGGTTGTGACACTACCCCCTCGAAATGATGTTGTGTTCAGGATAAACTTGCATCCTGATACTTCTCCAGTTTCAATGGATCCTTATCAGATGACACCTTCTTAGTTACAAGAGTTGAGGATTCAGATGTATGATCTGATGTGGAAGGGTTTCATATGGCCCAGTGTGTCATTGTGGGTTACTCCAGTGTTGTTCACAAAGAAGGCAGATGGTGGTTTGAGGTTGTGTATAGAATACCAGAGGATGAATTAGGTGAAGATAAAAAACTTTTACACTCTTCTGAGGATATACAATCTTTTGACTAGCTAATAGGGGAGAGTTGGTTTTATAAGATTTATATGTGGTCTATATATCATTAGTTGAGGGTGAAGTAGGGTGATATCCTGAAGAATTCCTTCAGATGTAGGTATGGGAACTTTGAGTTTGTATTCATCTCATTCAGGGTTATGAACACACCATTCTTGTTCATGGGGCTTGTGAATTCTATGTTCCTCGACTTCCTAGATCTTTTTTTCATCATATTTATTAATTATATCTTGATCTAATCAAAGTTAGATGAGGATCATGCCAAGAATCACATAACTATATTGTATGTTCTTAAATGAAACCATCTCTATGGAAAATTGTTCGAGTGTAATTTTTGGACATGATAGGTGAATTTCCCCAAGCATGTGATGTCTTGGTAGGGTGTGGTAGTAGAACCATAGAAGGTTTAAGGAGTTGTTTCTTGGGAATTAAAAAAGAATTTGGCATAGGTTTGCAGTTTAGTTTCTCTCACATGCTATTATCGGAGGCTTGTGACTGATTTCTCTCAAGTTTCAGCCCTTTTGACAGCTTTTACTAGGAAGGACCAAGCTTTTGTGTGGATTGATCAGTTCCAGGCATCATTTGGTTACCTAAAGGGGAAGTTGGTTAGTTCTCCTATTCTCTAGTTTCCTAAGGAAGGGGTGATGTTTGATATGTTTTGTGATGCTTCCTATATGGTTTGGGGATGTGTAATAATAAAATAGTGGGTCATGATCACTTATGGGTCTAGGAAGTTACATTCACATGAGTGTAACTCTTCCACCCACAATATGGATCTAGAAGAAGTTGTGTTCGTGCTGAAGTTGTGGCTACATTACATCATTGGGGATTACTTTTTAGTCTTCATAGATCACAAGATATTTTGGTATATCTTTTATTAGTGTGATATGAATCTATGACAACGGAGGTGGATGGAGTTTCTTTAGGATTATAATTTTTAGATCTCCTACACCTCAGGAAGGTGGGATTTAGTGGTTGATTCTTTGAGCAGGAATTTGTGGAAGGGTGTTTTCCAGAAATTTGGGGATTCTTAGAGAGTGAAGGAGGAGTTGGTAGCCTTTCACTTAGGTGTAAGGGCGGATGGTGGTAGATTCTATTTGTTCTAGATGATGGTGCATACTACTCTGATATAGTAGGTGGAGGAGTCTCATTGGGGAGACTCAAAGGAAGGGGTGATTTGCGATTTTGTTGGCTATGGTGATGCTCTGAAGGGATGGTCAGAGAATACTTAGAACCAAATATTGTTTTGTGGAAGTTTGTTTGTTCTGGTAGCAATGTGTTATGGAGTACATCGTGAGTTTCATAGATCACCCTTTGAAGTACACCCAAGAGTTTCTAAGATGTATCATGGATTGAGGATATAGTTTTGGTGTCCCAAGATGAAATGGGAAATGGCAGAGTTTGTGGATTGGTTTCTGGTTTTCTAGCAAGTAAAGGTAGAGCATCGTGTTCTTGGTGGTTTTTTGTACCCCTTGGATGTTCCCAAGTGTAAATGGGATGACATCTCAATGGATTTCATCATAGGATTAGGCAGAAATCAGGGACTTTGTGATTCTATCTAGGTTATAGTGGATTGGTTGATGAAAGTTTCCAACTTCTTAGTGATTAAGGAGTTAGAAATAGTTGATTCTTTGTCTAAGAGGTACACAGATGTGGTGGTGAGGTTTCATGGTGTTCTAAGGTCCATCTTCTCGGATCAGGATACATGGTTTACCTCATGAGTCTGGAGGGTCTTAAAAATTGATTTTGGTACTCAGTTATGCCCCAAAACGTCTTTCCACCCACAGACATATGGGAAAATAGAATGGACTATCCAAATGTTGGATGATATGTTGTCAGCGTGAGTCTTGGACTTTAATGGATTTTGGGTACAACATATTGTTTTAGTAGAGTTTGATTATAATAATATATATCACTCTTATATTGGCATAACTTCATTTGAGGATTTTTACAGGAGACCATGTCATTCTCCGCTGTGCTGGACATAGGTTGGGGAGACAACTATTCTTGGTCCCAATGTGGTTCAGAGCATGATAGAGAAAGTTCATATTGTTCGTGAGAGGATGAAATTAGAACAACATCAAAATAAGTCTTATTGATCTTAGGAGGAGGTCCTTGGAGTTCAAGGTTGGGGACCACGTGTTCTTGAAGGTTTCCTCTATATTTGGGAAGTAGAGGTTTGGAAGAGGGAGTAATATTTCTCCCAAGTTTTTTGGGCCCTTTGGGGTATTGGGTCAAGTTGGTGAACTGGCACACCGGTTGGAATTACTACCACTATTTGAGAGGATCCACAATGTGTTACATATCTCACGGCTTCAGCGGTATCTTCATAATAAATATCATGTCATTTTATAGGGAGATTTAGATATCGAGGATGAAAAGAAATTTTGGAATGACTAGTAGATATCCAAGATCATCAATAAAAGGTGATGCATGGATGAACTATTCCTTTGTTTCGTGTATTATGGAGGCATGGTGGCCAGTAGGAGAGTACATGAGATTGATAGGCGCACATGAGTTCCCAATACCTAGAGTTGTTTTGATTTTTTATTTTCTCTATTTTTCTTTGTAATGTTATGTTTGGATTCCTTTTTTATGAGATGAGTTGTATTCCTTGGTATTTGATGTGTGTGGTGTGATGTGTGATAAAGTCTTGACATATCGAAAGGGGAGGGATTTATTCCTAATTGATATGCATTAACTGCGATGCGATTAAACCCATGATGGTGAGTCAGTTCCACGCAGGGTAAAGAGTATCTTCACATTGAGTATGGAATTTCCTGATTCATGTGTTTGGGAAAATGTGGTACATTGGTTGTGGCAGTTATTGGCTTTGGCTGCGTAGAGGTTGAGATGGTTGGGTAGTGGTTGTGTGGTTGTGTGAGAGGAGACAGTTTTTATTTTTTCTTTCATGGAGATGAGGTTGTGTGTGATATTTTTGGTCATTAGGGTTGGTATGTTTGGCTAGTGATAGTGTTTGAGGTATGATTAGACTCTTAAGAGGTATCTCGTGGGGTGGTTGTTTGGACCCCTATTTTATCTAGTCTTGGTTTTAGATTCTTGTGGGTGAAAATCATTTAGAGGTGTCTAATGTAACGGATTGGGCCCTCCTAGTCCATTACATTTCCGGTTTTGTGAGTTAGAGGTGTTTGGGGGAGGTTTCGAGAGTTTTTGATAGAGGCTAGAGGTGCAGTAGGACTACTGTAGGAATTACATGTCGTGTAAGTGGATTACTCAATGTGAAAGACAGTTTCATGTATTTTCTATGGATGGTTCATTATGTGTAGGTTGTCAGGGTTAAATAAATAATAAAATTAAGTGTTTATGTGTTTTTAGTGAAAACCAAACCCTGAGGATTACATGATGTGAAATGGGATTTCACGTCGTGTAATACCCCAATCTAATGCAGTTTTAAAATTCTTTTTCGGTCAAACTCTCATTCATTCAGCCATGGTTTCCTTTTCCTCTCATTTTGGGTGAACCTTAGGAACCCCAAGGAATTATTTAATCCCTTCTTCATCCTTTCTTGATCTTTTGATCATGTTGGTCATTTTTGAGAGATCTGTGGTTGATCTATGGTGATTTATTCTCCCTTTCTTGGTTGGTTTCCCTTGGTTCCTCCTCGGAGACCACTGTGGTGGTGCAATTAGGTTTGGGTTGTGAGTTTGGATATAATTTTTATGGATAATTAGTGATTTGTAGGTTGATTTATGGTTTTTTGTGTGGTTTTGGTTTGCAAGCGTTCTTCCTCACCATATGGTGCGCATCAAGTTGGAAAGCTTCTTGAGGTTGGGATTCCCTCATCTCTTAGTATTTGTGTATCATGTGAGAAGGATATGCTTTTGTTTACCTATGGATCCTGATAGTGTTAGATTAATCAAATATAAATAATTTTTTAATTGAATTAAAATGAGGAAATGGGTTTTGATCCACATGTTTTTATATTTCTGACATTATTAATGATATTGTGGATTGTTCAGGCTTGATACTCTACTAAAAAGTGTGGTTGTTGGGGCATTTTCTTGTACTGGATATATCTACTATGTTTATTACTTTAGTTATGATTTTTGTGGTATCAACCTAAATAGAAATTGGTTAATCACTTATACATGGATAATGAAATGGTTCCCCATGATTTTTGGTTTGTGTGGTAATTCCCCTAAAACAAAGTGGAATGTGATGAAATCCCCTTTATTAATATGAAAAGGTTTCTTGATATTTTGTGATGTGCATTCATGCTTGTGGGATGGAGATGTGTGGTTGTAATGGGGTGTGGGGTGATATGTGGTTATTTTAATGTGATTTTGGGGTAGTGAGGAGATGGTTTGTTTAGCCATTATTTTGGGGAGGTGAGGAGATGGTTTGTTTGACCATGATTTTGGGGTGGCGATGAGGTGGTTTGTTTAGTTGTGCTTTTGGGGTGGTGAGGACATGGTTTGTTTGGACGTGATTTTTAGGTGGTGAGGAGGTGGTTTGTTTGGCTGTGTTTTTGGGGTGGTGAGGAGGTGGTTTGTTTGGATGTACTTTTGGGTCAGCGAGGTGACAATGTGTTGAGCTGTTTGTGGAATGTGGTTGTACTATGCTAGATTCTCAAGTAGTGGTGGAATAAATAAATAAATGTTTAATAATGTTTGAAATAAAATGGGTCGGTTTGGTTAATGGGATGAAAATGGTTAATGGAAATTTAATTATGGGTTTTGTGATTGAATGTGGTTGATGCTAAATAATAAAATGAATGGGTATTAAACGTAGAGGAAATGTGAAGCCACTTTAGTTTATCAAGGTTCTTCACCTTCTAAAATGACTGTGGTTGATACAAATACATTCATTTAGAGGTGGAAACAAATGTGACAGTGTTGTGAGATGGTTATTTTGTTTGAGAACCCATAGGCTGGTATTGAGTGTTTGATATTATATATATATATATATATATCCTTATATATTCTTATGATTTCTATACGCACCCCACCCATGTTGAGTACTATGTTCTGAATACTCACATAGTCACATGAGAGGTGTTTTTTCAAACATTCGGTGGGGAGTACGGATGACTGGGCCCACTCTCTCTTTCTCTCTCTTTCAATTGAGGTAGGTATGGAATAGGTTGTGATGTTCAGAGGTCTGTTAGTGCTTTAGATGGTGTTTGTGATGGTCCAGGTTTCTTCGGGCTAGATGTGATAGCCCATGTGTTTATTGGAAAGGTGTGTTGTGACTATGCTTGTAGGGTGGGGTGGTATACGAAAGAGATGGGAGAACCTGGACGTATGATGTTGGGTCAGAGAGTGGAATACCAGTGGTAAATTGGAGCAGGGTACCCTATCATTAATGTGTTTTAGGTTATATTATATTACTTGTCTTGCATTATTCACTGAGCATGCCTTGGTGAGTTTGGGGTGGTTAGTATACCATTTTATGTGTGGTTTGGTTATATTGTTTTCTCACAGGTGCATTAGTATTCTTCTTTCACATGTGCATGAGAGACTTTGGTTTTCCAACTGAGTATACTTATATGCTCACCCTATGTATACAAAACTTTTTTCTGGTTTCTAGGAGGATTATGTGGACTGTGTGGGGCATTACTAGCTCAGACCTTTGGTTAGCTACTATGTCACTGCCTTATCTTTTCTTTTGCGTATTTACTTTGGACATTTTTATTATATCTGTTTGATTTATACATGCATATAGGATGGTTTTGGATTTCTTTTATATTATATCTTCGAGTTTTATTGTGGGAAATTCATATTATCTTATGATATTGTTTCTTATAAAAGGGTAATGTCTCCCATATTTTAAGATCTGTATACCCTTGATGCTAGTCACCAACCTAGGGCCTACTGGAGGTGGGTCTCGGGAGTCATTATCTCCCTTTATTCATTTCCATCCTAGGATTGGTATTTTTGGAGGGAGGGGGTCATGATATCCTCCTTCATTTCTTCCTTCAAAGACTACATCATTACCCAATGTATTAGAGAGCTATATCGGGCTCACCCATCATCATGAGATAGATTTAGCTGACCTATCATCATCAATAATTCCCAAGTACTATTTCATGAATAAAAAAAATTTAAGCTTTCAATTTTTCATCATAAAAACCTTTTAAAAGTCATTTGAATTTATAAGTAAAACACTTTCTACTTTCACATAACAATAATGAGAAATATTTTTTTCTTTAAAAACTCTTAAAAATGAAAAATTACTAGAAGATCAGAAATAGGATATTTTTTGAATATCCATGTTAGCTTATAGATAATTATTTATAATTAATAATAGTTATGATGGTGGGAAAAGGAAGTCAATCCATATGCATTAAAAACATTCTTTTTCTCTTTTGTAAAAATTCGAAAATAATACATATGAAAAACATTGAAAAGATTAATCTTTAAACATTTTTAATGAAATTAAAATATAATTGAAGTTAAACATTAGAAAATTTTGATTCATAAATAATAAAATTCTCAAAACATTTTAAATAACATGGATAAAGAGTAGAAAGAGTTTAAACATTTAAAATAGTGTTTAAAAATAATAAACTCTTACCTCAAGTCCTAACTTGTTTTATTCGAATGTCTACCCTCATGAGTAATAAAATTATATTTGTTTTATAATTTCTTAAGAACATTTTTATATTCATTAAATTATCATTATTCCCTTTATTCCATTTTCTACAATGTTTTATTTAGTTACTAAAATGGTTAAATTTACATTGGATGTTTGGAGGACCTTCGGTTTATAACCTCAAAATAACATCAGTGCGTTGACCATAGCCAATGGTGTTATGGTTCCATTAACTCGAGAATATTAAAAAAATTATAATTATAATATTTTTATATTATATAAAATTTTAAAATTAACCATTCAATGTGTCTATGAATAATTAACAATATCATTTCCTGGATACGAAAGTTCATACGTATGCATGAACGATATTTCTATTTTTATAATGGGTGTAAAATAAATAAAGTAGATAATATTTTACTTTTAAAAAATTATAAATATGTTATATATGTCATATTTATTCATTATTTTCCTCCTTATGACCAACCTTGTAAGGTGGAGATGAAAAATAAATCACATCGCTTTATGGAGGTGTTAGTTTACATGTACGTTCGAGTAATCTTATCGTTTTCTAATGGATGGTGGGGTAAGAAGGTAAGTAATATATTATATTTAAAGAATAAAAATTATTTAATAAATAATATATATATATATATATAATCATCTAAAACATCATTTTAATTAACCATATAATCCAGTGATAAAAAATGAAACACTTTTCTTCATGGATGCAGTAGTCAACACGTACGCACAAGTGATATTTTCATTTCTCATATAAGGGAAAAGGAGATGTCAATGGTAATACAATAACCATAATAACATTTAATTATATGTAATATATTTATGTTATTATTTTATCATGGTTAAGGAGTATTTTAAGGAGGTATAAGAAGAAATAGACAGTAAAACACTAGGTTAAGAGTTATACCTCTTCTTTGGGAAAACTTCTTTGTCTTACACCATAAGCCTTATAGATTTGGTATTTAGGTTATAAAAAGACCTATAAAATTTGCAGTGGGATATTGGGGAGACATTTTGGTATTTATTGGATGAACTAGAGTACTTAAAATGTGTGAGGAATTGGGGAGAGGTGTACCCTTTTATAAGTGAGGGGAGTGGCACACTTGTAATTATTCAAAGTTTCAAAATAACATAAAGTCGGATTCATGGAAAAGTGGAACTTAAATAACTAAAACTCAAATATAATGTGAAAAGGGTTTAAATAAAATTATCCAATAAGAATTGAGATAATATTTTTTGGCCTTAACACTTAGTTTTTACCTTAATTAACCTGATTTACCCTTTTACCATGGTGACACATTATTTTCCATGGATATTATTCCTAATGAACAAGAAATGAAATTGAACTCATTACTAAATTTGAGCCTCCTAATTCCAAATATGGAATAAATTTTTTAATATTAAATTTTTATAATTTTAAGATATTTATTTTATTATAAATACATAAAATTCAATGAAAAGAGTTTTTTAAGAAAATTGTGTTTTTATGCATACAAATGAACTTAAAAAAATATAATTTTTATTACTTTGTAATTATTTATATTATGTTCAATAAAATGAATTTTATGATACTTTAAAACCAAATAAAAAACATATAGGGACTTTTAGAATACTTGATTTAAATAAAAAAGATATAATTTTGCAAAAATGAGCATTTTTTACTATCCACTCAAAAATCAATGTTTTAGAAAAAAAACCTAAAAAATCACCATAAAAATTGTTATTATTATATAAAAAATTAATTCCATTTTATCAAATTTAAATTTATAAAATTTATAAATTTATCTTTTAAATAAAACCATGTAGTTCATGGAAAAACAATTTAGTTAAATAAAGCTATTCCTTTTTTTGACTAAAAACTTTTAAAAATTTATTCATAAAACTATAAAAAATATAAATCTATAAAATTAATAATTGTAAATCATAATATTGATTTATGTCCTTGATTACCTATTCTTTCACACACTTATCCTTTAAAAAATTATATCCTCACAATTTTATTCATTACTTAAACAAGTGATGGTATTTTTCCAACAAATAATTTTTCAATTCCCTTGTTGTTTACTCAATAATGTGATTCTTCCATAAAACCTTTACCTAGTGAATCAAATTATTTAACAATACCATCTCTTTATGATCTAAAATCTGAACCATATTTTCTTTATAAGATATATTTTCCTATAATTATACCACTTTAGTGCTTAAAACATGAGATACAATAGGTATGTACTTGTTTATAAAATAAACATAAAACAAATCATGAAACTAAGAAAAACATGGAGGTAAAGATACTCTTTAAGAAATCAATCCATCCTTTTCTATAATTTTAAAAATAATAATAAAACGTAGAGTTTAATTTCCCTCTCTTCCAAAACACATAATACTTTTACATAGAGATACTTTAAGAAAAAAATGATATCCAACATTAAATAAAAGATCTTTCCTATTATGATATGCATAAATATTCTATTTTCTCTAATATATCCTTAGGTGATACTAAATCATCTTTACCTTCTCAACCATTTCTTCTACTAGTTTTGGTCACAGCAACTTACTTTCACTGGATTCATCCCACCATGACGGAGTTTGATACATCTTTCCATATAATTCCTCAAAATGGTTAATATTTATAAAAACTATTATTATAAGAAAATTCAACTAATGAAATATGTTGAACCCAACTTACCTGATAATCCGTAGAGAAAGATATAAGCATATTCTTAAAAGTCTAAATCGTTCACTCTAACTGTCCATTAGATGTAGGGTAAAAGGATATACTGAAATTAAATTCATTACCCAATAGATTTTTAAGTCATTTATAATAATTTAAAGTAAATCTAGGATCATGATAAGATTAAATAGAGAGAGTGACTCCATGTAATTTGACTATCTCTTTATAATAAATTCTATAAAGTTGATCAAATACATAGGATCTTGAGTAAGTAGAAAATTGGTAGATTTAGCTAATTGATCAATAATAACCCAAATCACATTATTACCTCAATATTTATTTGGTAATAACACCAAAAAATCTATGGATATATTCACCAATTTCCATTCAGGATATAGAAAACGCTTATGTATCCACTTTGGTAGTCCTCACTTATCCTTAACCTATTGGAAAATCAAATATTTCATGGTAAATTCTTAAATATATTTCTTTATACCATCCCACCAATAATATTCTTGAAGGTCAATGTATGTCTTAGTATTTATAGGATGAATATAAAATAGATAGATCTATGAGTTTCACTCAATAATTCCTTCTTCAACTAGGAATAACTCGAAATATATAACCTATTTCCAAATCTAGTAACACCTTCTTTATCAAAATTAAACTTGGGAAACATACCCTTCAAAATAAATTTTAACTTTTCTTATAATTCATGATCTTCCATATAATCCTTCTTAATTATTTTTAACAATGATGACTATATTAACACCTAAACCAAAAGAGAGGGAGCTTCTATATGCATAATTTATAGGATAACATTCATTAAATCTTTAACTGAATGATCATGTTCTGAACATAAAATCATTAATAATACATTATCTTTTTTAAACAAGGAATCATCTACCTTGTATGCTTTTCATTGATGATATTGAATCATTCAATTATGATCCTTTATTAGTTACAACTATCTTATTTGCCTCAAGTTCATCTATTTTTTATTAAATATATACTCTAAATTATTATGGTTAGTATATATTTCACATTTTAACCCATATAAAATATGCAACAAAATTTGTAAAGAAAAAATAACTATTTTAATATTTACTTCCTTCATAGAGTAATTATTGTCATGGATTTTTAATTGATGTGAGGTATATGAAATTACCAGATAATTTTTGATTAAGTCACAACAAAGATATCTTAAAGAAACCTCATTGTAAATAACAAATTCACCATTTCTTGTTGGAAAAGATAACACTGGACCATTAACCAAATTTATATTAAAGTCTTGAAAGTATTCATTAAATTACTTTCTCCATATTAATTTAACTCCTTTTCCAAGTTTACTTAGTTAGTGGGATAGATAACTAAGAAAATTTCTCAAAAAATCATTGGTAGTAACCCACTAATCCAAGAAAACTTAAAATATTAATGACATTTGTGGGTCTTGTTTATTCTTCCACCAATTGTTTTTAACATGATCAATAGTTATGTTATCTTTAGAAATAATATTCCCAAAGAATTAAATCTACTAAAAAAATACTAATTTATTAAATTTCCCATACAACTTATTTTCTTTTAAAGTATATAAAATAATACTTAGGTGTTTCTAATGTTCCTCATAATTTTTATAATAAACCATAATTTCATAAATGAAAACCCACAATGAATTTATCTAAATAATATTGGAATATTCTATTAATAATATCCATAAGTACAATGGGTGCATTTTTTAACCCAAATGTTATAACCAAAAACTCATAATGACTATACCTAGTATGAAATATAGTCTTTGAAAATTATTCCTCCTTCACCTTTAGTTGATGATAACCAAACTTAAAATAATCCTTTGAAAAATACTGATCTCCCTCATGATGATAAAAAAATCATCAATATGAGACAATAAATACATGTTATTAATATTGATATTATTGAGTGTTCTATAATCAATGTAAAGTCTCATGGAACTATCCTTATTTTTAACAAATGAAATAGGATCACCCAAAGTAGAAGTGATAGGGTGGATGAAACCCTTAACAAGAAACTCATATAACTATTTTTTCAGTTATAACAACTCAATTGAAGTCATTCAATAAGGTGGTTTTGAAATTGGATTAGAATTAGGCACGGATTCAATAGTAAACTAAAACTCTCGATCAAGAATAACACTGGGAAAATCATCAGGAAATGAATCCATATATTCATTCACTATTGGAACATCACTAATTTGAATAGTTTTTTTATTTAAATAATATGTGAAATATAACTTTCACTGTCATCTATAATTAGTTTCACATATTCTTGATATGTTATCAAAGGCATGAACTCATTTTTTATATATTAATTGAAAATCAATCTAAAAAATGAATATGGATTATTTACCTCTACAATATATCTTATCATAATAAATTGGAATCCAATCCATAGTTGTAATGAAATAAAATTATAAAATGGGAAATACAAAGGTTTTTAGGAAAAACTATTCTAGAATTGATAATAGTAATGTTCCTATAAATTCTCATTTCCTTAATAATACCCCAAAAAACTTTTTACTAAAAGTTATAACATGTTTTATTAATATTGTATTTCTACAATACATTAAAAAATTTCAAAGATAAAATAATGTGTGGGCCCCAAATAAAATAATACAATGGACTAATATGAATAAACAAGTAATGTACCTGACACCCCTTCATTTGATGGTCCATCTTCTATCATGGTAGTTAAAAAAGGCTACACCATACCTTTATACTTTTTATTTTGATAATTATCACATTGAGTAACTAAATTTGGACATTCATTACCATAATAACCCAACTTGTTGCAACTAAAACATCTTACAGTTGGATAAATATCTATTTTCCCATTACTGGTTTGATTATAACTATTTTCCTTATACTAATAAGAAAAATTACAAATCTTATTGCATTGGTAACACCTTCTTGATCCTACCAAACATTATTTAAAATTTATTTGACTATATTTGGAACTTTTAGGGGTATTATCTTCATATTTATTGGTTGAAAACTTCTCAATTTATTTCCACCTTGATAACTTCTTAATTTTATCATCATGAAGTACATAAGTTTTGGGAAACTTCATATAAACTTTCTAAACATAAAGAAAAAAAACTAATATCTTGAAAATTAACAAGAGGACAAATCTCTTCATGAAGATAGTTTGAGAGTGTAAAATCTATCAATTTTACTCTCATGGTCTAAAACAAAATTTGGTACCTACATGGACCGTCTGTTAAGATTTTACTCATATTTAGCCACTGAGACTTCTTCATTTTTCATAAACTCCAAAAAAAATATTTCTATTATATGATAAAGAACTTTAGGAAAATACTTTTCAATAAAAATATATTTAAATTTCATCCACTACATGAAATCAATCTCATTATTTCCTTAGTTTTTTTAATTAGATATCATCATCGATCGGATTCACCATCAAAATGATAAATTGAAAGAGTAAAATTTTGATGTTTTTTACATCCCAAAACTTCAAATATCTTTTCCAGAGTATTAATCAACCCTTCAGCATTCACCACGTTTAAAAAATCAATAAAATTCTAGAGGGTGTTATTTCATGAAATAATCCACTATAGACATCTTTTACTATGGATAATTGTGTCACTATATTTCATGGGGGATGCCATTAATATCCCCTATATCCTAAGTCAACACTATCATAAACTACTATATCTTAACCATTATAGGTTTCTAATTTGAAATATTATTATCCCCTTAATGTATTTCTACATTAGATGCCATATTTTCTCTATGGAAAACCATTATAACCTAACATGGATTAGATAAAGAAATATATAAATATTCAAAATCTATCTCATAAAAATATAAACATAAAGTATAGTCTCTTTAAAGTTTCGTTTAACATTATCCTAACCTCAAAGGTATCTGAACCTTACTCTGATACCAACTATAATTCCCTCTTAAAAAACTCATAAATACATGATTTATAATAAGAGTTTCAGATTCTTATATATACAAGTTTTTTTCATTTTAGAGTTTTAGATAATTTGGTAAAACATTATATAAAAAAGTAAAAACTGTCACATGGTATACATTTTTTTTACAAAAATTGATCTTTCAGTTTAAACCGCTATTTCATTCAATACACTTTTGGTACTTTTAATATGAGTCGCCATAGTAGAAATCTTGGCCTTAATAACATTTAACCTAATACTTACATCCTATTAAAAAATATTTGAAAACAAAGGATAATAAAAACAAATCTTGGTAAGGGATATAAAAATTAATGAATCCCATTAGTTCTGTGAAAAATATGAAAATCCCAGAGATTTTTTATCTTTTCCACAGTAAAACTTTGAGCACATAAATAAAAAATTTACACAAGTGAAAATAAATCCTTTCTAAAAAAACCATTGAAACCCATTATAAATCATAGTATAAACTACGAAGGTACCCTGATACATGTGGTAAAGCATGAAAAATTTCCATTTAAAAAAAACCATTCACCTTTAAACTTTCCTTACCTCATGAAACCAAAATATTTCCATAAAAATATTTTTGAAAGAATAATATAGGAAACTAGAAGCATCATGTTCATAACCCAAGTTCACTCACATTTAACTCATGTCAAAAAACTAAAGACCAATTAATTATATAGGATTAACCATCATAGTAATCTCCCTCAATTTTTCCTTCAAAAACTACAGCAATACCTAATGCATTAGAGAGGTATATCAGGATCACCCATCATAATGAGTAATATCAACCTCACCTATCATCATATGTAATGCTAAATTACCATATAATGATAAAAAAATTAATATTTCACTTTTTCATCATAAAACCCTTGTAAAACTCATTTTAACCCAGAAGAAAAACTCTTTCTATTTTTACATAACCATAATGAGATATATCATTTTTATTTAAAAAATCATAAAAATGAAAACTTAAAAAAAGAGTGGGAATATGATATTCTTTGAAAAAAATTAACTTTTATAGGAATTTTGATAATGAATAACATCTATGAAACCGTGAAAATGCAGTCAATACATATATGTCAAAAAATTATTCTTTTATACATTTATAAAAAAGTAGAAAATAAACCTTATAGAAAACAAAAAAAATACCCCTTTTTAAAACATTTTAAATAAATTAAAATATATTTTAAAATGAACTTTATAAAATTTTTATTCATATATAATAATATTCTTAAAATATTTAAAATAATATAAATATATAGGAGAAAGTCTAAAATATTTAAAACAATGTTTTAAAATAAAAATCCCTTACCTCGAGTCCTAAATCGGTTTGTTCATATACTCACCCTCATGAGTAATAAAATAATATTTGTTTTATACTTGATTAAGAAACTTATTTATATCAATTACATTATAATTATTCCATTTCTTCCATTTTTAATTTTTTTTTATTCATTTACTTAAATGATTCAATTCACATTGGATATTTTTAGGAAGTTCGGTTTATAACCTCAAAATAACATCGGTGCATTGATCATGGTCAAAGGGGTCATAGTTACATTAAAGATATATTATTACACATGTAATGAGTTTCATATCTATAAATTAAATATATTTTAAAAACAACCATGTGATACAAAAATGAAAAATGAACCATGTTGTTTCATGGAGACGGTAGTCTGTACATGCATATGAACGACGTTTCATTTTTATAATGGGTGGTAAAGAAATAAAGTATGTGATATAATAATTTTAAATAATAATAAATATGTTATATATGTCATATTTATTCATTATTTTTATAATTGTTTCTATACTTTTAATTTGGAGATGAATGAAAATCACATCGCTCCATAGAGGTGGTAGTCCACACGTATGCACGAGCGACATTATCATTTTCTAACGGATTTAAGGGTAAGAAGGTAAGTAATATATTATATTTATAGAATTATAATTATTTCATAAATATAATATATATTAATTTGATATATCATTTTAATTATTCATATAATCTGGTAATGAAAAAATAAACACATTGCTTCATGGAGGTAGTAGTCCACACATGCGCATGAGTGATGTTTTCAGTTCCCATCGGATGAAAAAAAAGATGAAAAGGTCTTGAAACATAATCATAATAACATTTAAGTATATGGAAGATAATTATGTTATTATTTCATTATGGTTAAGAAATATTAAAAGGATTTATAAGAATAACTAAACATGAAAACCCTCGGTTAAGAGTTTTACCTCTTCTTTAGGAAATTGTATTGGGATTACACCTTAAGCCTTATAGGTTTGTTATTTTAGTGTTATCGGGACCTATAAGACGTTGGGATTGATTTTGGGGAGATATTTATACATTTATTGGACAAACTATAAATCTAAAAAAGGTGAAAGTAAGTGAGGGGAGGAGGTTCCCTTTTAAATGTGTAGGGAGTGACACACTTATAATTATTCAAATTTTCAAAATAATATAAAGTCATATTCATTGAAAATTGAGAGTTAAATAAATAAAATTAGAATTTAATATGATAATTTTTTAAATAAAAACATCCAAAAATAATTTAGATAATATTTTGTTGCAATATCACTTGGTTTTTGCATGAATTTACCTGATTTACCCTTTTACCATGGTGACAAATTTTTACCATGGTAACTATTCATAATGACAAAAAAATGAAATTAAACTCATTAATAAATTTGAACCTAATAATTTAAATTATTTAATCCATTTTTTAATATTTAATTTGTATAATTTGTTGAAATTACTTTAATTATAAGTGTGCAAAATTCAGCGAAAAATAGTTTTTTTAGAAAGTTGTGTTTTTAAGCATAAAAATGAACTTATACCAAAATAAAATATAAAGTTTATTAATATGGAATTATTTAGATTATATTTAATGAAATTGATATTATTTTAATTTAAAACCAAATCCAAAATATAATATTACATTTAAATTACTTTATTTAAAGAAAAAATGAGAATTTTTCAAAAAATCAGCATTTTCACTATTCACTCAAAAATCAATATTTTTAGAAAAATACCGAAAAAAACGTAATAAAATTGTGATATTATTATATCAAAAATGAATTCAATTTTATAAAATTTAATTTCTATAATTTATGAATTTATCTTTTTAAACAAAACTATGTAGTTCATGGAAAATAAATTTAGTTAACTAAAACTATTCCTTTTTTCGGGCCACCAGTTTAGGAATTGGGTACTTAAAGGCCTTCAGGACATCCAATGAATTTGAGCCTATAAGTATTTCAAGCCACCTCAAGGCCTTTGCTCCACCTCAAGGCTTTAGAGACACATGAAATTGTGATTAAATGGAGTAGGGAGACTCTACAAGGAGCAGGCTATAAATGAGGATTTAGAGAAAAGATGCATTCACTAGAGCAGTGCTAACAATTTTGAAAGAATAAGAGGGTATATAAATTTACATTAGGACCAGCCTGTGTACGCATGGGAATCCTATCCAAACATCCATATGAATGTGGAAATCTTACAAAGATGTAGATATTGGGGAGGAGCAGTTCCAAGTAATTATAGTCTGGATGATTTTCTCTAATACCTATAGGTCATAAAATTTCATGAAGACTATGGTCCATTTAAGGGTTCCCTATAAACCCTTAAAATGGGAAATATAAAAAATGAATAAAAATAGAAGTCCTTCGGTCCATTAGGATAATATAAATCCATAAAATGAATATATTTAAATAATAAGATTTATTTATTTCTAGTATTACCTAGTTTTTCACATTATTCCCACCTTTAACAAATTGATTCCTCATAATTTTATTCATCACTTAAACAAGTGATGGTATTTTTTCATCATATCATTTTATGATTCCAATATTGCTTCCTAAATCACGTGATTATTCTATAAAACTTTTTCATAGTAAATCACCTTACTTCATAATACTTATTCTCTATAATTCAAAATTTAAATTGGCTTTTCTCTATAAGATATATTATCCTATAACTGTACCACTATAGGTCTCAAAACATGAGATACATCAGGTATATACTTTATTTACAAAGAAACATGTAATGTATCATGTGCCTGAGATAAAATCAAAGGTAAACCTAATATGTAAGAAAATATTCCAACATATTCTATAATTTCATATATACTAATAAATTTTAGGCTTAAATTTTTCTTTTTTACAAAAATAATAACACTTTTACATGGATATAATTTATGAAAATCATGATTTTCAACCTCAAACAAGTGATCATTCCTCATGTGATCTGCATAACTATTCTATTTACTCTGATATATCCTTAAGTGTTACTAAATCATCTTTAGTTTCTCTATAATCTCTTCTTCCAGTTTTGGTCCCAAAAATTTTATTTCACAGGCTTCATCCCAGTATGACACAATTCGATATCGCATTCCATATAATGACTCAAAAGGTGTCATTTATATACTCAAATGAAAATGTTTAGTATAGAAATTTTTAACAAATGAAAGATTTTGAACCCAACTTCCATAATAATCTAGAGATAAATCTCAAATTATATCATCTAAATTTTGAATCCTTAAATCCAAATTTCCATTAGATTTATCAAGAAAGGTTGTTCTGAAATTAAATTAAATCCTAATGACTTTTTAATTCCTTTAAAAAAACTTGAGGTAAATTTGGGATCATTATTAGATATAATAAAGATAGGGACTCAATGTAATCTTATTATCAATTTAAGATAAAGTATAGAAATTTTATCCAAAGACATAGTCTCTCAAATAGGGAGAAAATGCATAGATTTAGTCAATCACTCAATAATAACCCAAATTACATTATTACCTCATGATATATTTTTAATCCCACAAAAAATCTAGGGATATATTTTCCCATTTCCATTTAATCACTAAAAAGGCTAAATAATCCCCTCCAATAGTTTTCACTTATCTTTAACATGTTGGAAATTCAATCATTTCATAGTAAATTTAGAAATATATTTATTCATACCTTCCCAACAATAAATTTCTTGAAGGTATATATACATCTTAGTTCTTACAAGATGAATTGAAAATAAAGAGTTGTGATATTCACTAAAAAAATCCATCTTTAACTAAGAATTAATCAAAACACAAAACCTCTTTCTAAATCAGATAAAAAATTCTTTTTCAACATTAAACTTAAGAAACTTACCCTTCTTATTCTATCATACATTTTATTTCAAGTCGTGATCTTACATTTGAGACTTCTTAATTTTTTTCCCATGTATGACTATGCTAACACCTAAACCAAAATATAGGTGGTTCTTATAAACATAATTTCTAGTCCAACATTTATTAAATCATTAATCAATTAATAATGTTCCAAACCTAACATGGTTAATGATATGTTATTTTTGAATCAAGGCATCAGCTATCTTATTTTATTTTCTTGGATGATAGTGAATAGTGAAATCATAATTATTTATCAATTTCAACCATCTTCATTTCCTCTTTTTCAATTATTTTTGAGTAAAAATATACTTTAAACATTTATAGTTAGTATATATTTTACATTTTACCCCATCTAAAATATTTTTCCAAATTTTTAAATCAAAAACCACTACTTCTAGTTTTAGATCATGCATAGGGTAATTCATATCATGGAGTTTTAATTGGAATTATGCATATATAATTACCCAATAATGTTTCATTAAGAAACAACCAAGAACTTAAAAAATAAAGTCACTATAAAAAATCACCATTTTTATTGGAAGGTCTGACACTAGAGTATTAACCAAACTTCTTTTCAATTCCTGAAGGTAGTCATCACATTACTTTTTTCATGTGAATTTAACTCATTTTTTAGTTAACATTGATAGTGGGATAGATAACCAAGAAAAGGTATCAAAAACATATTGGTAGTAACCAAAAAATCCAATAAAAATTTGTATCTCAGTGACATTTTTAGGTCTTGACCATTCTTAAACCACTTTTTTTAGTAGGATAAATAGTTATTCCATATTTAGAAACAAAATTCCCCAGGAATGATATATATTGTAACCAAAATTCACATTTACATAATTTTCCATACAAATTCTTTTTATTTTAATGTCTACCAAATAATCCTTATGTTTATATCATGTTCTTCATAGCTTTTAGAATAAACCAAAATTTCATCGATGAAAACCAAAATGAATTTATCTAAATAATCATGGAATATTCTATTCATAAGATCCATAAATACAGAGGGCTTATTTTTTAACCCAAATGGAATAAACATAAACTTTTAATGACCATACCTAGTGTGAAATTATTTCTTATAAATCTCTTCCTCCTTTAACTTTAGCTAATGATAATTGGACCTGAGATCAACCTTTTAAAAATACTGATCTCCTTGAAGATGATAAAAAATAATTAATATAAGGTAACCAATACATATACTTAATAGTGATGTTATTGAGTGCTATATAATCAATGAAAATTCAAATAAAGACTTTGATTTTTTTGTTAAATTCTCTGGAATATTTTAAATAATATTTTCAGATTAAGGTGTGGAGTAAATGAGGAATTGTGAGCCCCATGGAACATCAATATTGATATATTAAAAATATTAAATACAATATATCATAATAAATAGAGTCTCAAATGGTATAACTATGATTTATATTAATTATAAATTATTGGTTTTAACCTGGGAACGATATAAGTTTGGCTGGTGTTAGACATTTTGTTAGGGTGTATTTGCTAATGGGTATTAAATAAAATAAATAAATTTAATTTAATTATTATTTTTTATATAATTAATTTTTAGACCCAAAAAACTCTATTTATAACCTCATTATGAAAATCACAAGGGTGAGCTTCATAACCCAGGATATTTTAAGAGAGCTACCATAGGGAGAAACTTTGTGTGTGATTAGGGAGATTTGTGGCGATGATGATAAATACACTGGATTCAACAATGACCTATAGTGTGGGAATTTCTTCATTAACAATTGATCCAATCCATGGTATGCATTTTTTTATTTTGGTTTAATTATTTGTTCTTAATTTTGGAAATGAACACAAAATAATTCATTTAGGAATTAATTAATGGATCCTTATTCATTTATTGTTTAATTTGTATTTCCCAAAATTAGGAATTTTTGGTTTTTTCAAAACCCAAATGAATCTCAATATTATTTTGATGATGTTTTACAAGCCTAAAATTGACAATATCAATTTCTCCTTTTTTATTTAATGTATTTCTCCCTTTTTTCTATACACTTTCACCATTTTTATTCATTTTACCGATGGTTCGACCATTTTTGGGGGTCAAATTCATTGCATGGTTGATCATGGGTTTCGCATATTGTTGTTACAAATTTGGAATCAAGTATTGTGACATAATGGAAGAGATATATTGGAGACAAAAACTTTAGGATGGATCAAGTATGGAATTTTTTCCTATCGTCCATGGATATGACCATGAGAGGTGAAGAAGACCATTTTTATAATGAATAATGACCAGAATCAGACTTCCTAACGGGCATTGATGCTGGTCAATGAAGCACTAGAATTTTTGGCTGATAATCTTAGTGAAATAAAAGGATATATAAGAGTGGGTGAAGACACATGAACAATTTTTAATTTCAATTAAATTATGCTCTACATGGAATGAAATTAGGAAGAGCACACATCATGTGGACCCCTCTATGCAGTTCATGGGATTTACCTAGAGAGTTGAATACCATGCATCATGTAGGGTACCCACACATAATGTGATACTTAGCTATAAATCTATGTGTGTATAGGGAGTATAGGTTGAAGAATCCATGTGACCCCACACACTCTGTATGATAGGGCACACCCCATGTACTTTGGAGAGAACACAAACATATGAAGATAACACATGATGAGTACCATATTAACCTCTACATTCTGTGTATCTAGAGGAACATGACATGTGAGATGATAAGACCTAGGTAGTACAAGACTAAGTGAGACATGTAGTGTACCCCCCCCCATTAGACATGTCATGTACACCTTTTAGGGAAGGTTAGTGGCATTCCGTAAGGCATCATTAAATTCCTATGGGGATACAATAATTTAATAAATAATAAAAACCATAAAATTTAACTAAAAAAATAGTATTTATAAAGTAAAATTGTCAAACCCATAGAGACGATCTGTATATTCTAAATTATGTAAAGAAACTGAAATTGTAATTGTTTGATTGTTTATAAAAAGATAAAAAAGAAGCAAGGATTGTATTTGAGATCAAGATATGAGGCATATCAGGTTCAGTTATTTTTAGGTTCATGAGCTATATATTCAATTAGTTATGGGTTTATTAAAGTTTGGTGTTGAAATTGGGTTGGTAGGGATCCTTGGTCTAGGTACCCAATGTTAATCCTATGATTTTATCATTGGAATGGTCATCTACTAGGTGAAATCACAAAACTAGGTGACCCAAAAACGAATTTAAAAATAACTAACCTAGATTTTGTAATGTTCATATACAAAATAGGGAAATAAATTGATGCAATATAATGAAACACCTCAAATTGCACACAATGGTCATGAAATATAAAAAGAATATGAATTGTAATTGATAAACAGAGTTGCATCCATCCAAAAAAAGAGTATAAAAATAGAAATAATCCCTAACGGAATATTATGATACAATCACATTACCCAAAATGAATAAAACTAATATCTTATGCTAGGAATGATGAGAATGATCATCATGGATACACGATAAGGATTGACAGTGAAGAATAGTGGTGAAGTAGAGCTCCAGTGGTGAACACATCTCCAGCTGTCATTTTTAGCTCCCTCGGTTCCAGTCCCCCTATTGTACGACTAGGTCGGTGGTTTTAAATCCCTCCCTATCAAACCCTCATAAATTTGATATTTATTTTTATGTTCACTAAAACTTACATGATGTTTAAAATTACATTGTGGGTAATCCACATCAGTAGTGGATTTTTTTCATCTTCTTCTATCCCGAACTTTCATGATGTGTATTTGTGTACATGATGTGTAATGAATTTTCAAAACATGTATTCTTTCATGACTTGAAATAGAAGAGGAATATCCTAGTGATTATCTCACATTGTGTAATGAAATAAACAACATGTAAATGGTCTTTTTCCAGTACTTAATCTCCCTCCATCCTCATGTGTTTTTTTTCTTTTGGCCTCAAAATTTCAATGATGCACTACTAAAATCTTATTTTCATCACTTTTTTATTCTTTTATAAATATCTGTTATTCATTCCATCAGTAAAAAAAAATTTAAAAATTTGAAATATTAATCAATTAATTATAGAAATTAATATATTAAACTACCATAAAATACATGAATGAAATATAGATATCAATTAGATCCCCTGATCTCTTCATTGAGGATCCCATTTTAGTGCGTATGTTCTATTGGTCTATCCCTTTGAGGGTATATTATGGAATCCTATATTGATCATAGAATTATTTATACCCTCTATGATCTATTTATATATAGAGTTAGGTAGCCCTCCATATTTCCTAGAGTGCGATGCTTTATCTCATTCTTCCTTAGGTTGGTTCTGGTATCTCATTCCTAACACACTAGAAATGTAATCCCATTCCCAGTGAGTTATTCCAAATAGGGTTAGGTATCCCTCATTGGCCCTAGGTTTTATCCACTAACTATGTATTGGAATATTATAGGTTCTAGAGAAGACTTTAACAAGTAAAGGTATGATAATTATGACCTATCTGGTGAGTGTCATCAGTATTTGCAAGATCCGATGAGTGAGTTCTCTAAAAAAATTACCTTAGATTCTCAAATATAATCTTTGGGCTGATAGTGAGGGCAGGACTTTCCCTGAGACTTGGAGTCTTCCTTTTATCATATCTAGGTAATATTATTTATTTCAACTTAATTTTGTGTTTTAGATCTAAATCCCTCTTTGATGCTTTGTGTTTTGTGATTTTGGGGTGTTCTATTGGATATGTTTACACTCAACCCTACATGGGATCCTCACTAATATGTCATGTCATATGAAAATGATAGAACTTTTGATATAGTCCTAGGTAGACCAAGAGAATTTGGATCCTAGTTGGGCTATACTAACTACAGATGGAATCTTTAGTTGCGGTTTAATAGTAATACCCTTTTGTTAGTAGGTAAACCAATTTTATAGTTTGGATGGGCTAGTATTTATACCTATATATTTATGTAATTTTTTTTTCATAATATGATGTGGGTTTAGATTTCATGCATGAATTTACAGTATTAGTTATTTATTTTTCCATGTTATACTGGTGTATGGAGATGTGTGTGTGTTCTTTAGGCTAAGGCCTCCCATGTGTGTGATTTTCCTACTCAGTGGTAGTCACTATCCCTAGTATATTACAGGCAGTCTTGGAGTGTCACTCTCAGCCTACTGTTGGAAAGGTAGTTCCTATTGGGTTTTGTTATCACAACTCTCATCGAACTAACCTTATTTTTAAAAAATATAATAGGATCACTCTAAGGAGAAGTCCTAGTGTAGACAAAACCCTTACCAAGAAACTCTTGTAACTAGTTTTAAATTATAATAACTCAATTAAATCCATTTGATAAGGTGGTTTTGAAATTGTATTAGCATCAAGAATTAATTAAATATTAAAATCAACCTCTCATTCATGAATAACACCAGTAAATACATCCATATATTCATTCACAATTATCGTATCACTAATTTGAATAGTTTCTTTTTTTTCAAAAATATCTGCATGAAAACATTCACTCTCATATTTAATCAGTTTTTCAGATTATTTATATATTATTAAAGGTATAAACCCATTCTTATATATGAATTTAAACTTACTCTAAAAATTAAATATGAATTATTTAGGTCTTCAATATATCTTATAATGAAAAATTGAAATCAAATCCATGCATAGAATAAAATTAAAAACTATAATAGGAAAAAAAAATAAGGTTTTTAGGAAAAATAATTCCAATGATAATAACATGAAGGTTCCTATAAATTCTTGTTACCTTAATACTACCCCTAGGATATTTTACCAGAATTTATGACTTCATTTATTGAGATGCTAATTTTATTTTACACGGAAATTTATTAGATATAAAATAATTTCTAGATCCTCAATCAAATAATACATTAGCACAATCTGGATAAACAATAAATATATCTGACACCACTTCAATTGATGGTCCAATATATACCATAGTAGTAGTAGTAAAAGTATTTTCCAAACCATTTTGGTATTTGTGTCGATGATTCCCAAATTAATTAAATAACTTCATACATGCATTATCATAATGAATCAACTCATTGTAACTAAAACATATCACTATTGGATGACTATTTATTTCCCATTACTGGTCTCATTTGAACTCCTTTCCTCACAGTCACAAGAAAAATGGTCTATCTTACCATATTGATAACACTTTACTTATCCAACCAAAAATTATTTAAATTTTATTTTAACACATTTGGAATATTTGGGGGGGATTACCTCTAGATTTCTTATTTGATTCACTACTAGAAAATAGGTCTATAACCATGGTTTTCCAAAACCGTGGGTATAGGGATAGTATGTGAACCTATACCCATGGTTGTGCCAAAAACCATAAGTATAATTTTCTTTTAAGACCTATACCCACGATTTTGGAGAAACCGTGGGTATAGGGTATTTTCCGAAGACCTATACCAATGGTTCTTCAAAACAGTGGGTATTGGGGTTTTTTTTTGAATACCTATACCCACGGTTCTTCAGAACCATGGGTATAAATTACCCGCGTTATGGCGGGGAAAGAAAATTAGGTGGGACACGAAAAAAATTTGGTGGGAAGACATTTTTTCACGGTTTAGATTAATATATTTACATAAATATAAATATATATTTTGAAAAATTCTTTAGCTTGGTTGGTAAACCCTTCTCCATGGGTGTTTTAGGTCGTGGATTCAATTTCCATAGTTAACATTTTTTGAAACACGGATCATATTAATATATATACATAGATATATGTACATATATCAAATAAAAATTATAGGTCAGTTGGTCCCTTGGGGAGGCGCGGCCATGAGGCGCATTGTGAGACTCGGGTTCAAATACCCCTGCCTGCTTTTTTTGAATTTAAATACCCCACAGGGATCATATTAATATATATACGTAGATTTATGATATATAAAAATTAAAAATCATAGCTTGGTTGGTCACTTGGTGGGGCGCGGCTGTGAGGCGAAGTGTGAGGTGTGGGTTCGAATCCCCCATGCGCGCTATTTTTGAATTTAAATACCCCACAGTTTGAAAATCGTGGGGTCTTTTGTGTGCCACGCTGGAACAACGGTGTGCCACACTTGGAATCCCCTATACCCACGGTTCTCCAAAACTGTGGGTATAGGCTGAGACCCCTATACTGATGCCTTTCCAGCCCACGGTTCACAAAACTGTGGGTATAGGCTATACCCACGGTTTTAGGGGATATACCCATGGTTTTGAACTGTGGGTATAGGTCGTTCTTTCAGTAGTGATTTATTCTTCATTAGTTTCCAACTTGACCAATTCTTACTTTTTATCATGAAGTATATAAGTGTTAGAAAACTCTATCTCAACTTTATTAGTAAAATAAATAACTTATTCATAAAATTTAAATCCACAAGAGTCTAAATATCTTCATAAACATAGTTTTAGATATTTGTAAAATCTATTAATTTTACTCTCATGGTTCGGAAAAAAAATTGGGGCATACCTTGCCATTTTGGAAAAATTTTCCTCATAAGTATCCACTAAGTCTTCTTAATTTTTCTTCAACTCTAGAAATTGTATTTTCCTTCTAATCTGAATAACTTTTGGAAAATAATTTTCAAGAAAAATATATTTAAATTTTTTCTAATCCATGGAATCAATCTAATATTTTTCATTATTATTTTTAATTATAAGCCACCATCAATTGGTTTCCCCTTCAAAAAGATAAATAGATAGATTTAACTTTTTATGTTTTATATATCCTAGAAATTCAATTACCTTTTATAAATCATTGATCCAACCTTCAAATTTCATCAAATCCAAATATCCACCAAATGTCAGAGGATGTTGTCTTTTAAAATTATCCACTATAGGCATGTTACTATATATAGAATTCATTTACTCACATTCATGTGTTTCGCTATTAATATTATACATAAACCAAGACAACGCAACCACAAACTCTTTTGTTATAATAATTCTAGGTCATTGATTTAGAATTTTATTATCCCCTTGATGCATTTAAACCTCAGCTACCTTGTTTTCTCTAAGGAAAACCATTATGAATAGACATAGATTAGATAAATGGACTTGTAAATATTTAAAACTAAATAATTATAATATTACTATAAATTATATTCTCTTTAATGTTTCTTTTAATATTTTCCTAACCTCAAAAGAAATATAAACCTTCCTGTGATACCAACCATAATCCCCATTACTTAAACAACACATAAATACATGATTTATAACTAGGTTTTCACCTTCTTATATTTCCAGGATCATGTCAATTTAGAGTTTTAGAGAATTTTGAAAAACATTATATAATAAATTGGACACTTTCACATGGTAAAATTTTTTTCCACAAAAATAGATCATTAATTTTACATCCTTTTTCATTCAAGACACTTTTTCTTCATTTAATATGAGTTACCATAGTGTAAATCTCAACCTTGTTAACATTTTTAATCATCCTTAGATCCTAAGAAAAAAAATTAAAACATTAAATGATAAAAAAATATCAGTATATGATATAAAAATAAATGAATCCCATTAGTACAGTGAAAAACATGAAAAACCATGATGATGTTTACTTTGTTCACACAAAAAATTGACCATATAAATAAAAAAATTCAAATGTGAAACTCAATATTTTTTTAAAGAAAACATTTGAAAACCATTATTAATAATAGAGAAACCATTACGGTATCCCGAGTCACATGGTAATATAAAAAAAATTCCATTGAAAAAAACCATTCACCTTCAAACCTTCCTTACCTCATGAAATCAAAATATTTCCATAGAAAAGTATTTTTCCAGAATAATATATGTAATTTAGAGCATCATATTCAAAACCCATGTTCACTCATATTTAAATCATGACAAAATAACTAAATCCCTATTAATTCTATAGGATTAACTATCCCAATTGTCTCCCTCATTTTCACCATCAAAGAATACATCATTACCCAATTAATTAGAAAGATATATTAGGCCCACCTATCATCATGAGTTATATCAGGATCACCTATAATAATATATAATGATAAAGTACTATATAATGAAGAATTTGTTTTATTATTTTACTTTTTCATCATAAAATACTTGTAAAATTCATTTGAACCCATAATTAAAATACCTTCCATTTTTGTATAACAATAATGAGAAATATCATTTCTCTTTGAAAAAACATAAAAGTGAAAAATTACTAGAAGAGTGGGAATATGATATACTTTGAAAAAATATGTGAAATTATAGATTAAACATTATAATTAATAATAGATGTGATGGTGGGAAAAGTAAATGAAGTTGTATATGTTAAAAAGATATTTTTTCACTTTCATAAAGTCACAAATAACTCATGAAAACATTAAAAAGATTCCTTTTTAAAAAAAATTAAAAAAATTAAAATATAGTTTAAAATTAACTTTAAAAAATTTTAATTCATAAATATGAACATTCTTCAAAAAATTAAAATAACATGGGTATGGAGGGGAAAGAGTTTAAAACATTTTAAAAATGTTTTAAAAGAAAAATCCCCTACCTCGAGTCTTGACTAGTTTCATTCATATGTCTACCATCATGAGTAATAAAATTATATTAGTTTACGTAATAACAATTTTCATGTTAATTACATTTTAATTATTACCTTAATTCCATTTTCCATGTTTTATTCAGTTACTAAAATAGTTAAGTTCATATTGGATGTTTTGAGGATGTTTAGTTTATAACCTCAAAAATAACATCAGTGCATTAACCATGGTCAAAGGGGATATGGTTTAATTGAATTAAAATATTATAAAATTTATAATTATCATATTTATACATTAAATTCACTTTTAAAAAATAAAATTTAAGTTGGTCATGAAAAATTAACCCCCGAAATTTCATGGAGATGGTAGTCCTTACGTAGGCATAAACGGCGTTTTAATTTTTGTAATGGGTGAAAAATAAATAAATTAGATAATATTTTACTCTTAAATAATAATAAATATGTTATATATGTCATATTTATTCATTACTTTCATCTTTATGTCCATATTTGTAAGTTGGAGATGAAAAACGAATCACATCGCTTCATGGACGTGGTAGTCCACACGTACGCACAAGTGACAATATCGTTTTAAAATGGATAGTAGGATAAGAACTTAAGTAATATATTATATTTAAAGAATAATATTTATTTCATAAATATATTATTTTAACCATCTATATAATTTGGTGATGAAAAACAAAACACATATCTTTGTGAAGGTGGTAGTCCGCAAGTACACATGAACGATGTTTACATTTCTTATAGGATTGAAAAGGATATGAAAAGGATTAGTAACATAATAATAATAATAATAATATTTATATATATTTAAAAAACTTGTGTAATTATTTTATCATGGTTAAGTAATATTATAATGAATTATAAGAATAAATAAACATGAAAACACTCAATAAAGAGTTATACCTCTTCTTTGGGAAACCTCTATTGTATTACACCTTGAGCATTCTAGGTTTGGTATTTTTGTGATACCAGCACCTCCAGGAAATGTGTAGATATTTTTTTAGATATTTTTGAAGGTATTTTCTTAACTAGAGTTATAAAAAGGTGTGGGTAAGGGAGAAGAATAGGTACCCTTTTATAAGTGATTGGAGTTGCACAATTGTAATTATTTAATGTTTTAAAATAATATAAATTATTATTAATGGGAAAGTGGAACTTAAAAATCTAAAATTATATTCTAATGTTATAAAGGTAAAAATACCAATATCCAATAATAATTTAGATAATTTTTTTTGGCCTTATCACTTAGTTTTTACCTTAATTAACTCGACTTACCCTTTTACAGTAGTGACAAATTATTAACATGGTTACTATTCATAATGACCAAAAAAAATGAAATTGACCTCATTATAAAATTTTAACCTCTAAATTCAAAGTATGGAATCTATTTTTCATTATTCAATTTCTATGAGTGTCATAAATTACTTTTATTATAAGTTAAAAAAACACAATGAAAATAATTTTTTAAAAATAATCTGTTTTTAAGCATAAAAATGAACTTTGACCAAAATAAAATGTAACGTTGATTCATATGGAATTATTTATTTTTTATAATCAAATATATTATATGTTTAATTAAAAAAATACAAAATATAATGGTTCTTATAAATTACTTGATTGAAATAAAAAAGTGACCATTTTTTAAAAATCAACATTTTTCACTATTCACTCAAAAATCAATCTTTTCAAAAAAAGCCAAAAATTAACCTAAATAAAAAATTGATATTTTAATATATAAAATAAAATCAATTTTATAAAATTCAATTTCAAAAATTTAAAATTTTTTCTTTTAAATAAAACCTCTTAGTTCATGGAAAAATAATATAGGTAAATAAAACTATTCCGTTTTTCGACTGAAATTTTTTATGAAATTATTTATAAAACTATGATGAATATAAATAAATAAAATTAATATTTAATAATAATAAGATTGATTTATTTTTAGGATTTACAGGTTTTTCACAAATTTTTTCATTAAACATTTCAATTTCCTCTTTCGAGTAACATACTAATTCAAAATGGTTCAATATAAATATATTCTTCTCCACATGGAGGTATTACATTGAATCAAGAATGTTAAAATTAATTTTATACACTAAAAAATTCATTAAAATAGTCCCTTAATTAACATTTATTGATTTTTGGCATTATTGAGAAATTTTCTACCTATGATGATAGAGGAGTGAGCTTTACCTTTATATTCTTCCATGTTTAGAATGTAAAAGTTAGTAGGGAAAAAATACATGTATGCTTATTAAGAAATCATATAAAACTCCCAATAGATAGGAAATGGTTTGTTTAGAAACTTTTATAACTACTAGGGTGGGTTTGAGCACCCTTATCTATAGGGAATAATAAACGGAGTTAGGAATTATATTAATTGATGCTACCAAATCACACAGTACATTTGAAAAGGTAATTTCTCCTTGGAAGAAAGTGATAATGAAGGTACCTGGATCTTGTAATTTCTTAGGTATTTTAGGGATTATAAGGGAAGATACATTTCTTCCTAAATTTACCTTTTCAGGCCTTTGTGATCTTCTATTTCTAATGCACATTTACTTAATAAGCCTTGCATACCTTGGTATTTGGTGTATGGATTATAACATAGGAATGTTAATCTATTTTTTTTAATATCTCCAAGATATATTATTGTAATGTGTATTCATTGGTTTTATTAAGTGTTTTCACCCTCGTAGGGAAGGGATATTGGGGATGATATGAGTCTTCCACCTTAGCGTTTCCCTTATATTTATTCACTTGGGATGTCTCTATAGGTGGTTCTTATTTTGGTTCTTTTTCATGGAAAGCTTCTTTAGGATCAGTAACTAATTCAATTGTAGCTTTAATTTAATATGATCAGTATTCACTCTTATTTATATTATTTTCACTCCTCAAGGAAATGGAACTAAAATTCAACTTTGGTTTATGAATTGACTAAGTGGGAATTTTGCTTAAACCATGATTTTTTAAGTCATTTATGGCATTCATGATCTAGTTGTATTATCCTTGAAGGTTATTTAGTGTTGATATATGAGTTTTTCAACTTTTTTAGTGGTTTTGGACTCTAAAATTTGTTTCAATAAGTTCATAGTGGTGGTTTATTGATATTTACCTTGTTGGTGGTTTGTAGAGAGCTGAGAGCTGCATATTTGGAATGGAGGGAGCTGAAAAGATAGTTGGAAGTTCAGTTGGACAAGGAGTCCTTAAGTATGTCTAATCCCAGCTCCATATTAGATATTTCAATACTCTCTGATTCCATGATTGTAGTTTTTTTTTGTATATCTTCTGGAACATGGAATAACATATTTTAGTTCCTTGAACTTGTTGAAACCATCAGTGTAGTGGTCCTAAGAGTGAAAAAGTTAGCATACCCTTACAAGTGTGGTCGATGGTGTTTTTTATACCTTGTTCAAAGATAATTCTTTCACAAGAGAGGTTAGTTATTCAATTTTATTTTCAATTAAATGTGATTTAGAACTTTTTACCTCATGCACTCATCTTTTGGTAGTTCTTGTAATAAATTTTATGGAATTTTGGGAGATCCTATAAATCTGTTCTCTAACTTCAATAGGTTACTTTTTTATTAGTGATCCTCAAGAGGAAGAATCTAGTAGGTTATAGTTATTTTCCATCAATTATTTGTAAAATAATATTGGGAAATTATGTACTTTTAAATTATGATGCAAACAATATGTTTTTTGCCGCTTGAATATCTCTTGTAACTCAAAGAGAGTTTCTATACTTTATCATTAAACTCCATAAATATCTTTTCATAGTTGGGTACTCCTCAAGGTATAGAATAATTTGTATAGTAACACTATCCTTAGCTCATCCTAGGTGGTGTCTTCTCCAGGATGGAGGTTGTAGATCTACTCCTTGGTTGATCCATCAGTAGATAAGGGGATGGTATTCTTGCTAATCTTGGCCTCAGTGACTCCTCTAGGTTTGAAAAAAATTTAGACTTCTCCAAAATCTCTCAAGTATATGTTGGTATATTCTCCCAGAAATCCATAAAATGTATATAGTAAACCAATAATTCTTATTTTAATCTCAAAATAATATTTATTTTTCAATTGTAACTATCGGTTATTATTTTTGAGATTAGGTACATATAATTATATTCATGTTTGATTCATTTAATAAAAATTTTATTCCATATTTTCACTTTCAATAGTTGCTCTAGTGAAAAAAGTAGATGAAGTGGGAAAGTCAGTCGATGAAATTTTGACAAGACCCCTCTCTACTTATTTACTAATTCTTAAATTCCTAATTATTTCCAGTACATTTTATTCAAATTCTGGATCAAAACTAGTGAGGGGAGATGAAAATGGATATGGTCATGTGTTAAAATAATTTTAAACAAAAGTAAAGAATAGCACTGGAATCACTGAAAATGGTTCTAGGTTGATGATAAGTGTGTTGTGGGGTCCTCAATAAAAAAATGAACCTAAATTAATGTAGTGGTAGTGGAATTGGGTTGTTCCTAGATAGAAGAGTGTTTTTGGTGTGTTCTTATCTTGTTTAATGGGTTCAATGTGTGGAGAAAATCATTTAATTAGGTTTGGTATTTAAATTAAATTTTAAAGGAAGTATCATAACCTTGTATATCCCCTAACTTTTAGTATTAAATAATTATTCACTTCTAAATCTCTTGTTCTCTCTCATATCAGATGAAATGTCACTGATCACGCTTACTAGGTTGTTTCAGCTAAATAAAAGGGATGTAACAATCACTACAACCACTAATATCACCTTTCCTAGTGACTGGAAATCTCCAATCACCCTCATATCATCCCACTACTCAACATCATATAAATTAGAAAACTTGAGTGGCATGTGTGTAAAATCCAATGAAAGAAGGAATACATATTAGAAATACAAAGTTCTGAGTAAATCTTATAATGCCTAAAACATTTCGAATAAATCCAGAGAGACTAACAGAATATATATTCAATTAAAATAATGAATTCATTGACAGGTTGTAGGGGAATCTCTTATGATCAGATATTAAGGTATTAGTGTTCCATCACCGAAGAATTAAAATAATAGAAATTAAGTAGGAAGACAATGGGAGCTCAACTCTCTATTGAGTAATCATAGAAGAAACCCCTCTCCTAAGTCAATAGTTCTGTATTTATTGTAGAATGATTTTAATTTCTTGGCACGCTTAAAAATTTCATTAACATGAGTAGTATGGAATTATTATTCCCCAACTATTCAAATATATTTGAGGCATTCCAAAAATTTAGTGTCCATCTCCACCCTCTTTGATTGTATTCATGTGCAAAGTTGGAGGGTATGAATCGTCTTAGGTGAGATCCTATTCAATTTTTTAGTTCTACCATCCCCTTTTATTAACATAATTAAAAAATAATCATACTAATAATCCTTCCAAAATTAAGATCCATGCATATTCAAGAAAAATTGGAGGTGATATTCTCTACTTCTTCGAGATTCTAGTGGAAATTGGCCTGCTCAGGGGAGTTCCTTGTGTATGTGTAAATCGGGCGATTAAGATGGAAAGTGTCTTGGGATTAAGTTAGTGGGCCTAAAGTGATGCAAGGTTTTAGATTCATTATAAAAAGGCATTAATTCATATATATGGGAAATATATGGTTTTGGAATCCTTGGAATGAGAGAAGTCAATCTTGATCTATACTCGGGTCTAGAATGGTGAACATAGGCCCATAACCTGTAGTTCGAATCTGGTTCTGATAGGGACTTCAATCAATGATGTACTGATAAAAAAATTTGGTCCTTGTAGGCATTTGATTGATCATATTTTGGGTATCATTTTCAATAGCTCAGATCCGCTTTAGTAGACAAAAACTTTCAGAAATGCATGAGCACAACCCAACCACCATGGAAATAAGTATGATCAAGTTTCTAAAAGTGAAACAATAGAACTCATTCTCCATATTAGTCAAGTAGATACCGTCTAGAAACATTGAGACTCTAGGGGAAGTACTCCAACCTCAAACTAAAAACCTCAAATATTAGGATAACAATATCACAGACCCATATAGCCCTTCATCACCTCAGTTATCATCCACTTTGGTTCAAATACTCAACCCTAAATCCCTTGGAAAAAATTTTAGCCACAGTTGTTTTAGTTTCATAAAAAATATTTTCTTAATTTTTAATGAAAATTCATTGGACAATAATTTTAAGATCAATTAAAATTATCCCAACATGTGTGATAACTAAATTTGATCTCTATGTTCTTGGTTCACCTTCTTCATTAGGTTATAAAGTTCATTAGGGAATTCTTTTGATCACTTGGCATGTGTTTGCACCAGATTTGGTAACCATGGTGCATAGAACCCATGGGGTCTCCTCCATTTACAATATTTAACCTATAAATCATCATTGAACCATGTAGCATGAAATTAGAACTCAGTTACAAGGTCCTACTTACAGTGGTGGTCATTAGTGGAACATGTTAGGATCATAAGATGTGGGCTTGAGTCTAGTGTTCAATATTGGATGTGATTGGAGGAAGAATGGTCAATATGGTGGTGTTTTATTTTTTAACTCGGTATATAGTCACTTTACTATCCATGGTAGTTTGATAACTTGAGGTAGGTTCATCCATGATCACTCCAATGGTTCTCAAGGTAGGTTGGGTAAATGTGGTAGCTTGGGGGATCTTCAGATGCAGGTGATGCTTATGTGGTCAAATGTGGGAGGAACAATTGATTTTGGTTCTTAATTTTAACCTTTAGTATATATTGTGGTCAATTTAACATGGTAGGTTGAGTTCTCTATGCAGTAAATCCATGGATTATGGTGGGTGGAGAGTTTCCCTTTGTGGTAGCTTCTCATGGTAGGCGAGGTGTGATTTCACGATCAGTCTAGATGAGGGATTCAATAGCTCCTTAAATCATGTGGTTAACCACATGGCTTGAATATAGTTGAATCTTACTTTTCTACAATTCATTTAGTTACCAATATATAGCTTCTAAGTCATGTCTACACAGGGACTTTGTCATTTTTCACCATTAAAAAATGAAAATAGAAATTGACCATTGGCTATGTCTAGATTTCCATAGAATGGTATAGATAATTAAAAAATATATAAAAATAATTTCCATAATGAAATTCCATATTTACAAATATCAATTTTTGGATTTCAATTAATTCAAAATGAATAAAATAATTAAAAATCCATATTTGACCCATTTAATAATTTAATTTCATATTCTCAAAAAGTAATAAAAAAAATATATATATAAATATATATATTAATTTCCTACCATTAAAATTAATTAGGTGTAAATTTATATTTAAAAACATATAAAATTTTAAAAATCTCAACTCATATCATAGAGGAGAGGGAGGGAGGAGTGAGAGTTTTCTAGAAGTCTGATCGATACCAGATCAAGAGACAGTGACGAAGAAGCATAGAACCAAACCTGAAGCTTCGACAATTCATCATAAGGTAGGGATCATTATTTTTATTGGTTCAAAGACCAATTTCATATCTTTTTTTAATCATAATACACTTTATTATAAGTTTTATTTCACCTAAAATGTTTTATTTAAGTTTTTAATGTGAAAAAACAATGTTTGTTACTTTAATGACTTATAAGACTATCAGATTTATATATGTTCTGGTACGTTTAAAGCTACACTACAGTATTTTTAGTGCAGATTAGAACATTTTGATGACATATAGAGTTATCCAAATTGTAATATGGATATATAGATATATATATATATTGGATGATGGAGTACAACATATGATTCTATTGAAACGGAACCCAAAGAACTCAGAATGAAACCTTTGGAGTTTTTTACAATTGACACATATAAATTGAAAAATATTCTTCATAGATAAAAAGATGATAAAAAATTTTATTACTCTGATGTGAATCTTTTTGTGTATCATATCACTACTGGAATTAGATGTATTTGTGATGATCTATTTGTGACGGGATATTGTCACAAATAGGCTTTGGTGAGGGGGCCTCATCGCAAATAGCCCGTTGCAGAAAACGGTGTCACAAATATTATTTGTTGCGACGGGTCCATCACAAAAAAATAGTATTTGTGATGGGAAAAATCCATGTCGCAAATAATCCTCTGATTATATACATTATATATAAATAAACCTTTTGTGACGAGGAACTACAACGTCGCAAATAAGCCTATGATTATATACATTATATATATATAAACCTTTTGTGATGGGCCCATCGCAAATAATATTAATAAAAAATTGTATTTAAATTATTTGAAACGGGAGCCCGTCATAAAAGGTCCTGTCACAAATACTAAACATAATAAAAAAATATTTAATAAAATTATGATTAATGAAAAAATTATATTAATATTATTAAAATAATAAAAAAATAAAAAATATTATTATTAGTAAAATAAACAAACATTAAAAAAATATAATACTAAAAAAAAATATTTAATAAAATTATGATTAATAAAAAATTAATATTACTTTTATTAAAATAATAAAAAAAAATAAAAAATTATTACAATTCTCAATATTTACAAAAAAATAAAAAAAAATCATAAAATGTTATTATTATTAGTAAAATAAACAAATATTAAAAAATATAATACTAATAATAAATAATAAAATCTTAAAAAATTAAATTATGCAATATTTGCACTCATATAAAAACAAAAACTGTAAATAGTTCATATTACTATAAATCTTCAATTCAAATGTTTTTAACATAAAAAACAAACCACTGTGGGGGTTTTCTTCTGGAGGAGTTGGAGGAGCTGTAGAAGATGGTGGAGGTAACTCCATACCTAAAATATGAGTCAGACGGCGCATGTACTCCATCTGCTCGTGATGTTGTTGCTACTACTGCTACTGCCATTGATGCATCTTGTTCTTATGTTGTTGTTGCTGCTGCTGACGCATCTCTTCATGCTACTTCTGTAAACTCCCTATAACCTCAGACTGAGTTCACAACTGCTCCTGATACTGTGAGGCAAAAGATGATGTCTCTTCACGAGCTCCTCTCGAGCTGGATGCCGACATCACAACAGTACCATAATAAGTACCATGAGTCAAATGAGAGTTGATACAAACTACTCGGACCTTCTCAAAGTCATACTGAGTCGCCTGCATCCATGTCGCCTCATCAAAATGATGGGCCCTGGTCTACTCAGTCGTATCATCTTGAATCTCAGCCTATGTCTGAGAGGTCGCAGCCTTATATGACTCCATCAATTCCAATTTGAAATGAAAATGGTGAAAATATTATATGCATTTAATTTTCAAACTAAAAAAACAATACTAACAACAATCTGACACTGGTGATCACCTCTAATCTCTCCAATGGCTGGATCACTATACATCCTCCGATAAACGTCAAACTCCGTAATATCAGGATGCTATACTGCCTATAGAAATATAAAATAAACTGTTTATATTTAAAGTTATATAAAATATTTAAAAAATATACTTACCAGATGCTCTCTATGCAGACTGAATGTATGGATACCAGCTCAATGCGTCACCTCTTGTCTCCCTCGGTTCTGTCGTCCCACTGAAGATCACCTCTAAAATCCACAACCCAACCAGTGTAAACATAATCCATCCCAAACGTGAGATGAAATGTACTCTAGTCGGTGGGCTCTACACGCCTCATCAAATTCTATCACTCCTACTTTCTTAATGGCTGTTCTTCTCAAATTGTGCAAAAACTGACAGAAACAATCACGCATAGACACCTGTCATCCCGCATGGATAACGTCATGTATGATATCATAGATGGGATACCATAAACCCTACAAATAATTTATAATATCAAGTTATTAATAAAATAAATTTCAAAATAAATATTCTTTATTTATATACTAGCCAATGATCGAACATATCGCGCCACACATCAATGAGAATCTATTCCCATGTGATCCATGGATGAGAAAAATAATTGCACAAGATAACACTCCCCTATCCAGTAGATACATGTGAAAAACTGTGAAAAATGAATAAATAATCAAATAATTTGTATATATATAAATAAATTAATGAAAGCTAACTAAAATATATAGGTTACAATACCTCTGTGTACATGGATCGAAGCCAAGATGTGGAAATTGCTCGGGGATAGGGTCAAGAATCATCAGTCGCACAAGACCGCACCCCCTCCATGTACCCCCTGAACCATCAGTAGGCTAAGGGTCAGATGGTCCACAACCCCCTCATCCAAAGGTAGATCAACCTCCTGTAACATGCGAAATAGATTAGGATCCATCTGAAACACAAAATTATAGTTGTTAGAAGATAGTTGAAAATAACTTATATATATATATATTAGTTATGATTATAACCATCATTTAACTATGTCAATGTCCATCTTCATCCTCATCTCCATAGCTGTCAATGTCAATGTCTTTATCTTCCTCCTCAGCATTATCAATATTCATATGAGTTTCAGTTTCATCATCTCTTTTCATTTTAAATTCATTTACAACATCATTAACATCTTCATCATTATCGATCTTTAATTGTGGAGTGTAATCATAGATATTCATGTCTCTTTGTGAAAAAGATGGATTTTGAGCAGTCTCTTGAAAATTTTCAATTCCTTTCACCTCAGCGGAACCACATTCAGTTTGAGTAAATTGATTTTCCTAAGATTTCATTTTTATTATGCTCCACCAATCACTCAAATCTCTTAACGTAGCACAGTACTTTTCATAATAAATTTTATGTGCCCGTTGAGCTATAAAAAATGGTTCATTTACTACAAGAAGACTTTTATATTTAATATCGACGATTCCATGAGTCGGATGAACATGCAAGCCTATCTTAGTATCTAACCACCAATATTTAAACATCATTGTGTAATTATGTCCCAGATAACATAGCTCAATGATTTTATCCAAAATGCCATAAAAGTCAACTTTAGTTTCTCTGTGATGTGATCCTCTCAAGAAAACTCCATTTTTCATTGTTTTTTTATTACCCATATTCACGTGTATGAAATCGAAAACCATTCACCACATGTGCATTATAATATTTAACCATTTTGGATGGTGGGTTACTCAATATACACAGTCACTTATCAATTTTATCAGCATGTTGAGGCACCTGAAAATTTGTAAAACAATTATTAATATGATATATAATAAACAAAATTGATATTAAACTATCAATAATTTATGTTACTAGTTTTTGAAACCATTGAGAAATTTTTTTTGTCTGTATTCTTCAAAAGAAGATGATGTAATTTGTGGAAGTTGTTTCTTGATATGATTATAATATAACCTACAAATAAAATAAATTTACATACTATAACATAAATTATAGAATAAGTGATAAAAGCACTCACCGTAAAAATGGTATCATTTCTTCACAGTTGACTAGAACATATGTATGCACTATATGATGTTCATCATTTAAAAGTCATCGTTCATAAACTCGACCAAAACCAATATTTTGATGAATAAAAACTGATAATTGATTGTCTATTTTGTCATTAACATTCCCCTTGTTTCATCCCATGTTATTGTGTTTTGAGGGATATTGAGATTCAAAATAATGAGAGCAGAAAAAAGCAATTTCCTCTTGTAAATAAGCTTCAGCAATTGAGCCTTCAACCAATGCTTTGTTACGTACTTTTTTCTTCAATTTCCATATGCATATATCGAATGGGTACATCCATCGAAACTGTACTGGACCTCCACATTTAGATTCATGTGGAAAATGTAATATTAGATGTTCCATTGAGGCAAAGAAAGCTGACATAATTTTTTTTTCCAATTTACATATAATTATAGCAATATATTCTTCTAGTTTTCTTAGCACATCGTAGTCTGTTGTTTCTTCACATTTGTCTCAAAAAAATATGATATATCTATTATCAAATCCCAAATCATATAATTCAACAAACATTTGAATCCAATCGTCATAAGTCTTTCCATTATAACATGATAATCATGACCTTTTAATCCGGTAATATAACCATTCTTAACACATCTGCCCAAATTGGAAGCATAGCCATCTGGAAGTCTCAAATATGCAATCCACTGACAAAATAGTAAGCGACTCTCTTTGGATAGTTTATAAGTTGCTTTTGGCTTCATTAACATCTGTGATCTGACATTTTCAAATAGTTCAAGTTCTGGTCGCCTGTAAATTTGGGAAAGATCTAATTGTGACTTTATAGTATCTTTGGTCTTACCTGGTGTATCCAAAACTGTATGAAATAAATTATCAAAATATTTCTTCTCAATATACATGACATCCAATATGTGGTGGAACAAAAAATCAGACCAATATGGAAGATCCCAAAAAATGCTTTGTTTTATCCAATTATGTTCTTTCCCAAAGCCATGAATTTTCTGTTGGTTTACTGTTAGCTCAAATGTGATGGGAGGTAATGAAAATACAAATGATTTTAACTTTGTACCTGAGATCATTTTTGGAAGTTCATCCCTTTCAATTGTACCTTTTCTAAAATGATATTTGTTCCTCAAAAAAGGATGATCGTTTGGAAGAAATCTACGGTGACAATCAAAATAGAAAGGTTTTTTCCATTGACAATAATAAAGGCTTTGTCATCTTTCATATAATAAGGGCATGATTTCAGACCATGTGTACTCCATCCAGATAACATGACATATGCTAAAAAGTCACTAATTTTCCACAACAATGCAGCTTTTAATATGAAATTTTGTTTCGCAGCAACATCATATATACTAACACCATCACTCCACAATGCATTTAACTCATCAATCAATGGTTTCAAATAAACATCAATATTCTTTTTTTAATTTCCTGGGATTAATAAGGTCAAAAATATATAGGGCTCCTTCATCAACATCCATGGAGGTAAATTGTATGGAGTTATAAAGATAGGCCAACATGAATACTGACAACCATAAGAACTAAATGGACAAAAACCATCAGTAGAAAGACCCAATCACATGTTTCGGGCTTATAAATCAAAATAATGATGCAGACGGTCAAAATTTTTCCATGAATCACCATCAGATGGATGATTCAAGCTTTTATTAGTTGAAATCTTTGTTTTGTGCCATGACATCATTGATGCTGTGTTTTGAGACATAAATAAATGCTGCAACCTGGGTGTAAGGGGGAAATATCTCAATTGTTTTACTGGAATCGATCCATACTTCCTTGGTTGAGCTTCTTTATACCTCGATTGTCCACATGTGGTACAACTATCCAACGAATCATTTTCACCAAAAAAATAAGATTCAATCATTTTAATATGCATGAATCTTTTAATAACTAAGGCCCAGATTATGAACCAACCTCTTGATCTCAGAGTAATTTGCAAGAAACACATTTCTTTCAGGTAATAGTGTTTTAACCAAAGAAAATATCTAATCAAAATAGTTTTTTGACATTGTTTTATCTGATTTAATAGCCATAAATTTTTCAACCACTTCTAATTTTCTTATCTTGCAACCAAGATATAATTCATCCTCATCAGACCTCAACAACTCATAAAATTTGGATGGTGCCAACTCAAGAGTTAAATCAATATCATCTTGAGTTTTAGATTTTGAACAGATGGACCTGCAACATCATGTACTAAATTTTGAAACCGTGATGGATCTGGAATCAAGTTATTAGTATCTTATCTGGAACTCTGTTCACCTTGTTGATACCAAAAAAAATAATCTATTTGAAAACCAAACCGTAAGAGATGCCCCCCAACCATTTCAAATTTGTCAAACGTTCTCAAAGCACATTTTTTACAAGGACACTTTATTGTGTCTTTTGAAACATATTCTGGTTTTGATGATGAAAATGATCATAAAGCTTCAACACCCTCAATATATATAGGATTTAAACCAAAACCATTTGGATTTCTATGCTGATTTATCCAAGTGCGATCATCTAATAATGATTGTTGTCAACTTCCTTGTTCCATATTTTTTTACAAAATATAAAACCATTAATTTTTTTGAATAATTTGAAATTATAAACACTATCTGAAAAAAATATTAATAATTACAACTACTTCTTAATAATTACCATTACTTACAGGCAACGCAATTTCCAGTGGATTGATGGCTACTCTTTTGTCTGACGGCTCATTTACTTGTAACTTTATCATACAAAAATCACAATGAAGAATCTGCTCAGAGGTATTCATATTCATTCTTGTATGCATGAGAATGAATATGTGTATCTCCAAGTAGATTCTTCATTGTGATTTCTGTGTGAGAAAGTTTCAAGTAAATGAGTCGTTAGACAAAAGAGCCCCCTTTTTGTTGATGAATCATCTTCTTGCAACTGTCACTGCCTGAACACATTATGAAAAATGTGGTCCTATGAATTCATATTCAAACTCATTCATATGATATTGGATATGCATACGTAGAAGCATACTTTTCCTAATGTTTTGAGTTAGTGAAAGTTGAAAGGAGAAGAGTCATCGAGAAAAAGGAGTGTCATCAATCCACTAGAAATTGTGCCAAGTTATTACAAGTTATTACAATTTATTACAATTGATTTTCTTCCAAATTTATCCTATTTATTGTTACTTGTTACTAATTGTTACATATTGTTACTAATTATTACTAATTGTTATTAATTATTACTAATTGTTACTAATTATTACTAATTGTTACTAATTGTTACTAATTGTTACTAATTGTTCCTAATTATTCCAAATTGCTCCTAATTATTACTAATTGTTAATAATTGATACTAATTATTACTAATTGTTACTAATTGTTCCAAATTGTTCCAAATTGTTCCTAATTATTCCTAATTATTCCTTATTATTCCTAATTATTCCTAATTATTTTTAATTATTACAAATTATTACTAATTATTACTAATTATTCCTAATTATTACTAATTATTACTAATTATTACTAATTATTACTAATTATTCCTAATTATTCCTAATTATTCCTAATTATTCCTAATTATTCCTAATTATTCATATTTATTCCTATTTGTTCCTATTTCTTCATATTTGTTCCTATTTGTTCCTATTTGTTCCTATTTGTTCCTAATTGTTCTTAATTGTTCCTAATTGTTCCTAATTGTTCCTCATTTTTCCTAATTGTTCCTAATTATTACCAATTGTTACTAATTCTTCCTAATTGTTACTAATTATTCCTAATTATTCCTAATTATTCCTAATTATTCTTAATTATTCCTAATTATTTCTAATTATTCCTAATTATTCCTAATTATTCCTAATTATTTATAATTATTCCTAATTATTCCTAATTATTACTAATTATTTCTAATTATTCCTATTTATTACTAATTATTCCTATTTATGCCTATTTATTCCTATTTATTCCTTTTATTCCTCTTTATTCCCATTTATTCCTATTTATTCATATTTATTACTAATTATTACTAATTACAACTATTTATTACTAATTTTTACTAATTATTACTAATCATTACTAATTATTCCTAATTATTCCTAATTATTCCTAATTATTCCTAATTATTCCTAATTATTACTATTTATTACTATTTATTACTAGTTATTACTATATATTACTATTTATTACTATTTATTACTATTTGTTACAAATTATTACTATTTATTACTATCTATTACTAATTATTCCTATATTACTAATTATTCATATATTAATAATTATTACTAATTATTACTAATTATTCCTAATTATTACTAATTATTCCTAATTATTCTTAATTATTCCTGATTATTACTAATTATTACTATTTATTACTAATTGTTACTAATTATTCTTATTTATTCCTATTTATTACTATTTATTCCTATTCATTACTAATTATTACTAATTATTACAAATTATTACTAATTATTACTAATTATTCATATTTATTCCTAATTATTACTAATTATTCATATTTATACCTAATTATTACTAATTATTCATATTTATTCCTAATTATTGCTAATTATTGCTAATTATTGCTAATTATTGCTAATTATTACTAATTATTACTAATTATTACTAATTATTCTTATTTACTCTTATTTATTCCTATTTATTCATATTTATTACTATTTATTCCTATTTATTCCTATTTATTCCTATTTATCCCTATTTATTCCTATTTATTAATATTTATTTATAATTGGTACCATTTATTAGTATTTATTACTATTTATTACTATTTATTACTAATTATTACTAATTATTACTAATTATTACTAATTATTACTATTTATTACTATTTATTACAATTTATTACTAATTATTACTATTTATTACTAATTATTACTATTTATTACTAATTATTACTAATTATTACTATTTATTACTATTTATTCCTATTTATTACTAATTATTCCTATTTTTTACTATTTATGAATATTTATTACTATTTATTACTATTTATTACTATTTATTACTATTTATTACTAATTATTCCTATTTATTACTAATTATCCCTATTTATTACTAATTACCTGTAATTATTACTAATTAAACATAACTATTACTAATTAAACATCATTATTACTAATTAGCGTTGATTGATATTAATAACTACAATTTACAACTACTGAGTACTAATTACAAGTAATTATTTATAGACAATACTAATTTTCGTTAATAATTAATAATTATTACTAATTATTAATTATTAATAATTATTAAGAATTAATATTAATAATTTCAATTTATTATTACAAATAAATATAGATAACAAAACAATATAAATCTAATTTAATTACAACTAATCAACAATAATTAAAATTAACATAAAAAATTGAAATAAATACTAAATTAAATAAAATATAAATACCTTTAAATTTGATATCCTATTGATGTAAGCGACTTCACAACTTCTTCGTAAAAAAACTAACTCAGAGAAATTTTTACTCTAAAAATAGAGTTTAGAGAGAGAGATAGAAAGTGAGAAATGAGAGGAAGAGAAAGAAAAACGGAGGGGGTATATATAGGTTAGATTTGTTGCGATGGGACTAGTTGCGATGGGATTACCGTCGCAAAAGGTGCTTTTTGGGACGGGCCCCTTTGCAAATACCTTTGCCCCGCATTAATTAATGTCGGTGGTTAAAAGGGTATTTGCGACAGACCCAATCGTAAAAAGTGATCTGCCAACACACCTTTTGCGACAGGACAACATCCTGTCGCAAGAACCCATTTACCGTCGCCGGTCTTTGTGACGGGGGGATTCCGAGTCGCAAATAACCTTCCCACGCTTTGGCGTGCATCTCGTGCTTTGGCGCGCATCCCGCGCCAAACCGTGCATTACTTTTTTGCGATGGGACCCCAAAACTCATCACAAATAACTTGTTATTTGCGACAGGATGAACCCCCCATCGCAAATAACCTCTGGGATGGACTATTTGCGACGAGAATTAATCCCGTCGCAAATTTCCCGTTGCAAAAGCCTCTTTTTCCCGTAGTGTATGGTTACAAATTGAGTGTTTCCACTTGTAGTAGTTTTTAGTTTGCATTGTATTTTGTGGGTTTTTCATTGTAAACCTCTTATTCTTTTAGTTATAATTCTTATTTATCCAATCCTTCATAATAAAAGATATTCTAAGCGTGGGATCTAGATTTTCTAATCAGTGTGATTGAGGTAATTTAGAGATGGGAATACAGATCCCTTCTAATAGGGTTATAATCAAGGAAGTTTAGGGTGCTTAATATTTCTAGTGTCCAATCAATGTGATTGAGGGATAATAGGTATAGAAATACAGATAACTTTTAACGGGTTTTACAATCAAGGATATTTCAGACTTGAAATATAGATACTTAAGATTGGGTTTTTAGATCCTCATATTACTTTGGATAAAAGAAAAGGCTTCCTATAAATTGGAATTGATTGGTTATAATATCCTTTAAGGGTATTTGAATTGATATTTGATACTATGATCATTTTTTTAATTTATTATTCTTTTAATTTACTATTTTTATACATTTATCAATTTAGATTATAATACCTCGAACCTGTACACCTGGTTCTAGTGTTAAAAATATATTATTTACATACTAACTTTGATACCCACTTAAGAAACCCAAATTTAAAATTCCATAATAGATTTGTCATTAATAAAAATTGAGTCACTTATATACTCAATACCTCTCATATTTATAGTTTTATATAATTAGGAAAATCATTATATAAAAAACTCATGTCCTTCTTATAAAATAGGTATTTTCCCTATGATTCCAATCTTTTATTATTTTATAAGGATTCTTCAATATCTCTCAAAAAAATATTCATGCATGATACCTTTATATACATAATATTTGTATTACTCTTCTTCAAAATATAAGGAAAAGGAAACATAAGAAGGGTGATATCATAAACTCTATAAGGTTAAACATAGTAATAATAAATAAAATATCATAAGAGATATTAAGATGATCATATAGGTACGATAAAAAAATAAATTTTATGTGCATTACATAATAAAATTCATAACCATCAAAACATAGATCATAAATCATGATGCATGGCATAAAGATTTAATATATGATAATATTCATATGATTTAACAATCATGATCTATATGAAATCAATATTTGATCAAGAGAACCATTAGAACTCATATAAATCATAGAAGAACTATGTAGGTATCTTGGAACATCATATTCAAACATGTGTTAAAATATTACATAGAACCCTTTCAATAAGAGTAACCTAACTGGTTAACTACAACATTTTTTCTTCGAAGACTAAATAATTACCCAATGCATTAGAGAGATACATCCTGGGATGACCCATTATAATCTATAATCTCCATGAACCATAACATAAATAAAACTCACAGAAATTTAATTTCAATAAAAAAATCATAAAAAGAACCATTATTCCTTTATATCTTGATTAACCGATGGAAAAGAAATAGGTTTCATGCCAATTTAGATAAAATATCATCATAATATATCCATATAAAGAAGGTTGATTAAATCATTAGAACATATCCCCAATGAGTTATATGAATCATTAAAGGATATTTACACACATATATAATACATTTAAAAAAATTAAAATATATTTTTGAAAATAAGAAGAAATATCATTTTCTTTTGTTGACCCATAAAAAAATTAATAGAAAAATTAAAAATGGATTTTCTTTCAAAACCCATGGTAACTTGGAAAAGAATATTAATAATTTAGAAAGAAAATGATGGTGGGAAAATCATTTCATACAGTATATGTTAAAAAAACATTCTTTTCACACTTTTGTAAAGAAATTAAAAAGTGAGCCATACATAAAATGTTTCAAAAGGTTCATTTTAAGAATTTGAAAATAAAGTAAAAGGTAGTAGAAAAATAACATTATAAAAAATTTAATTATAGATAGATACTTCCATTAAACAATTTAAAGAACATTAATATGGAAGAGAAGAGTTTAAAATATTTAAAACAAGGTTTTAAAGAAAATTCCTTTATGAATTTTAAAATTAAAAACCATTTTGAAAGAAATAATTTGAGAAGGAACCTAATATAAAATGAGCATAAATGTATTCAGTATTTTTTTTCAAATAGGTAGTATATTAACTATATAAATGACTATTGGTGTTATAATCTAAAACACGTATCAAAGAAAGAAGTTTGAGATGAGAAACCCTTACAACATTCATAATGCTTGAATAAAAAATCATTCAATGAAGGAACTTAATATGATTCTTTAAAACCAATAATTTATATGAAATAATATTTCAAAACACATTCATGGATCAATAAATACACCATATAAAATAAATCATGGTGAAAAACATGCAACATGTCCCAAGGAATTGAAATTGAGACCAAAAAACTCTTATGGTGATCGTAATATTTAAAATAGGAATCTGTCAATGAAAAATTATATAGAAATTTTTTAAATATATATAAATAAATTTTAAATACAAAATAAAAAATCAAAGTTCATAACACATATAATATTTTTAAAACATATTCAATGAATAAGTGATATAACTCAATAAAAGGAAATTGATTTAAAAATATCCATAACTATGAATTTTGTTTGATCAAACATGTTCAAAACTTCTGTATAAAAATTTATAATTATTATAAATCTATATAACAACAATATTTAAATTTATATTACTTTATATCATTCTCTTACAATGTATTTTTACCCATTTATTAACAATTATTTGTTAAAATCAAAGTTTATATATTAAATGTATTGTTTCCCATGCATGTTTTGATTTAGTGGTTTCAATCATTAAAATTTATTCAATATTTATTGACCTATATAATATTAAAATTGTTATAATTATAATTTTTATACATTTAATATACTTTTATAATAACCCATGTAATTTGTTCATGAAAAATTAAATACATTGTTTCATAGAGACATTAGTTTTTACATACACATGATCAATGTTTTCATTTTTATAATGGATGAAAAAAATAAAGCAAAGTTTTAATTTTAAAAAATCATAATAATATTATAAATATCATATTTATTCATCAAATATATCCTTATTACCATCCATGTGAGGTGAAAATGAAAAATGAATTTCATCGTTTCATAGAGGTGGTGGCCCACACGTAAAAACAAGAAGTGTTTTTATTTACTAATGGATGAGAGGGTAATAAAGTTAATAATAATTTATCTTTAAATAATAATAATAATTTTATAAACATAATATATATCCATTAAATACATCATTGTAATAATCTTTTTAAGGTGGTGATGAAAAACAAAACACTTTGTGGAGGCGGTATTCTACACATACACAGGAGCAACATTTTCATTTCCCATAGGATGGAAAGGGGATGAAAAAATGTTATACCATAAACATAATAACATTTTAGAATATTAAATATAATAATTTCATTATATTATTATTGTTATAATAGATTTTAATGATATGTAAGAAGAAATAAACTTGAAAGAATTTGGTTAAGATTTATACCTCCTCTTTTGGTATCCTCTATTTAATTAAACTTAAGGCCTTTTGTGGAGAGGTTTATTGTCACACTATGGGATTTGTAACTTGGTATGGAAGTTTTTATAGGTATTTGGGAATAATATTTAGAGAAAAAAGAATTCATATGTGTCTTAAGGTTATATTAAGTCCGCATTTATAAGAAAAAATCAATGGTGTTTTCAAAAACATTAACTCTTAAAGGGTCTTGAAATTAATTTTAAAACTTCAAGGAGGCTCGTAACTAGAAAATTTATGGAATTTTAGACCATTTACCACCAAAATTTTCCTATTATAATATTTTAGTGAATTTTAAATAAATTAATAAAATATTGATTAACATTAAATATCTTTAATGTCATTTTCAGGACTGTTCACATGATTTGACTTTAAAGATGACAAGATAAGAAAGGATTTATAATATAAAAACTTAAATCATCATTTATACACTATAATTGACTATAAATTTTTTATAAAACCTTAATTCATCTAAATATTATCACTTTTAATATTTTTAAAATCATTTACTTGATTTTTATACTACTTGCACAAGTGTTGTGTTAACGTTGCATAAGTATTCTAGATAATTAAAATTTTATTTAAGATTAAAAATAAATTACTATAAATATATTTCATTTATTAATAAAAAATATCATGATATTTAACGATTAATAAATTATTTTTATCCTTATCATTAACATAAAAATGAATTAAGTGAGGGAGAGTGAAATTTCTTTATATTAATTTTATAATATAAAACCAATGTCATAATCAAAGAAAGTGGCACCCGATGGAAACATTATTTAATATAGGATATGTTAGGGTCACAATACACTTATAAAATCATATTAATACAAGTTTTATATGTATTTTGTCCTTATCTCATAGTTTAACCACCACCACCCCACTCATTGGTAACTTTGTTGACCCTTACTGTGGTGACAACATTTTACCATGGTAACTATTAATTACAACTAAAAAATGAATATTATTAGATAATTTGGATATTTTTATTCCAAATATTAAATATATATTATTATATTAAATTTATATAAGTGGTACAAATTAATTTTAAAATAAGTATGTGTAACACAATGAAAAACTGTTTTTAAAAAATTCATTTTAAGAATAAAAATAATTTTATACCAAAATTGTGTATAATGTCAATTCCCATGGGATTAATTGGGTTATTTTTAACAAAATCTGAGTTATTTTTATTTAAAACAAAATGAAAACTGAAATTATCCTCGTGAATACTTTATTTAAAGAAAGAACCCAAAATAGTTTTTATTTGAATAAAAACATTACTTAGATTTCTGAAATTTCAAACATAGATTTCTAAGTTCAGAATTATACTTTTAAATGAATTATATTAATTCATAAATAAATATTTTGTCAATAAAAAAGGTCTCATAAATTTTCAATTCATTCTTATAACAGGATAATGTCATAAATGTGACAGTATTTATAAAATCTGTATTTTTTTCACTATTCACCAAAAAATCAACCTTTTTAAAAAGATATGAAAAATTAACCCTAAGATAATTTTAATATGGTGAATTAAAAAATTAATTCCATTAATAAAATTAAAATTATAAAATTTAGGAATTTATCTTCTAAATAAAAACATAAAATATATTGAAAAACTTCTCATATAGAAAAATTTCCCTTTTAAACTTTAAGTGTTTTTAACCTCACTTCATATTAATAATCTATGATTAATAATTTATTTTCTTAAACAATTTATATTCAAAATTTATTTATTTTTAAATTTTATTTTAATAAATTATTACTCACTTTAATTCTGTGTTACATATATCACATGATATTCAACAAGATATTTACTTAAAGTAATGCATACTAAAATCTCAGGGTGTTACATCCCCCACTAAGGAAATTTTTTCCTCACAATTATATATCATGTTTGATAAAAAAAGGTTTAAAACATTTCCATAATTAATATCAAGGGGTAGAAGAGGACTTTAAAACCATTAATTTAAAATGATCCTTAACAATGGAACCTTAAAACAGAGGGGAAAAGAAGAAATGTGGAGTGGAAAATAAATATACTTTAGTATAAATAAATAAATTTTAATAAAAATCAGTTAAATTACTTTTAAAAATAAATTTAATTTCTATTCTAATAATAGTAATCTTATCATTTCCAAAATATTTCTTAAACCATGCATTTACCATTATGAGACTCATACTTGTGAATGTGTTTCAAAAGGCATACCTTAATAACTGAGTGATATTTTCCATATATAACTCAATATATTTATCTTCCTCTTACTTAAATATTTGGAATTATTTTACCATTGAGATATAGAATAAGAGAAAATATTCTTACTTGATTTCTTTTCATAACATATGCATAATTTCGTCCTTTGATTGTGTTTCGAGCAATTTTCCATCACCACTTCACCTCATATTCTAAAATATAAATAACCATATTAAAATTTTCATACATTAAGCATTAAAATTAACTTTTAATATATCATAATATCCACAAAATGATGAAAATTTATTCCTAAGGTTTCTATATATTAACCAAAACCAAAATGGTTTGCACCAGTAAAGATAATATCTGATATAAATAAACCTTCATATGAATAAATAATAAATTAATCTTAAAAACCTAAAAAATAAAAACCAAAGTTCATCTTAAATCATTCCAAAAATAACTTACCCTAAAAATATTCAAAATATGGTAATCCAAATTTAAAAATCAAATATCATAATGATTTGGTGACATATTCTTTCAAAATCAGAATAAAATTTATCTCCAAACAACATTAATCACTCATAAAGTCAAATACCAAAAATAAATATTTCTTAATAATATATTCTCTAAAATATTCAATTTTTTATCATAAATAAAATAAATCACTATAAATCCATAATAAAATCATATATTCTTCCAAAATTTATCTCAATATTTATTCCTCAATTAATATCATACACTTTGACAAAAAAAATCCCATATTAGCTAAAACATTTCCCAGTTACCCAAGTTTCTATAATGTTTCAAAAAATATAGTCAATTTATTCCAAAATAATTTTAACCACCTAATTAACAAATTAATTTTTTAATCCCATGATTATCCATTTTTTACTAAAAATATAACAACCTTTTATCCCAATTAATCATAATTTCCATAGCATCAAAGATCATATTAACCCTAAATATTATCTTTGCATTATATATTTTATCCCCAAAATAATAAAATTCTTACCAAATAACCATCATAGTAAATAACATGATTAACATGTGGGTTACATATACCTCAATCATATATTTCTCCTAAAACCCAAAAAAACCCCATAAAATATCTTTAATAATCTTAAACTCTCATCACATAAAACCTCAAAAGGGTTTATATGATTTTAAACTTGTGGTAAACCTTAGACTTATTAATACATGATGGTATCTAAAACTCTTAAATTATCCTCTTTTGATAATTTCTTAACAAATAAATTATATAAACCCTTGCTATGATAACATATATAATTCCCTAAACTCGTACACCTAGATATGGTGTTAAAAACATATTCTTTACATACTGGATTTGATACCAACTGAAGCAACCCAAATTTAAAATCACATAATAGAAATTTTATTTATAAAAAATGAGTCACTTACATACTTAAGACCTTTTAGGTTTAGTTTTTTATATAAATAGTAAAATATTTATGTAACAAAACCCATGTTTTTCTCCTAAAATGGGTATTTTCCCATTAAACTCATATTTTCTTATTCTATAAGAAACCTTCAACATATCCTATAAAAAATCCTCACACATTATACCATTATAGATATAATTTATTTATTACTATTTTTCATAACCTAGGTAAAAGGAAACATAAATAGGATGAGTTCAAATACTTTGTAATTTTAAACTTATCCACCATCAATATAAGATCATAAGAGATCATAATATGATCATATGGGTATGATAAAAAAATCAAAGTTCATGTACATTACAAAAGAGAATCTATACCCGTCAAAACATGGATTATAAATCATGAGTCATTGCATAAATTGTTAACATTAGACAAGATTCATATGATTCAACAATAATGGGCCATGTAAAATCAATATTGGTTAAGAGAACCATTAGAGCACATAAAAATATTAGAAAAACCATGTTTTTATCTTGGGACATCATATTTAAACTTGTTCTAAACTCTTTTATAAAACTGTTTTAATAGGAGTAACCTAACTGGTTAACACAAATATTTTGACTTCAAATACTAAATCATTACCCAATGAATTAATTATCTATATCTTGGCCTCACTTGTTATAATATATGATATCCAAGAACCATAACATGAACAAGACTCGTATGTATTTTATTTCAATATAAAACACATAAAAACAACCATCAATACTTTATATATTTATTAACATATGGAAATGAAATGGGTTTCATGTCAATTTTCTTAAAAAATAATTATAATCCTTCTAGAGAACAAATTTGGATGGAATCATTAGAAAAAATATCCAATGAGGTATAAGAACAATTAAAGTATGTTAATAGATATGTAAAACTCCTTTTTAAAAATAATTTTAAATATACTTTTAAAAATAAGAAGAAATTTCCTTCTTTTTGGTAACCCTTAAAAAACAAAAATTTCATTGAAAAATGGAAAATGGATTTTATTTAATAAGCATGAAACCTAGAAAATAATCTTAATTATGAATAAAGGAAATAATTATAGTAAAATCCATTCAGGTTTTATGCATTAATAAAAACATTATTTTCACACTTTTGTAAAGAAAGAAAAAATCGAGTCATATAGAAAATATTTGTGTATATTCCTTTTAATAATTTGTAAATAAATTTAAATGTAATATAAAATACATTTATAAAAAAAATTAGTGTAGATACAAAATTCTATAAAATAATTTGAAAAACATGGAAATATAAGAGAAAGAGTTTAAAACATTTAAAATAAGGTTTTCAAGAAAATTCCCTTATGAATTTTAAATTTAAAAAACCATTTTGAAAGAAAGAACTTTGTAAGGAACTTAAAATATAATGAGTATAAATATATTTGTGATATTTTATGTCAAATAGGTAGTATTTACACCATAGAAATGAATATAGGTGAATCAATCAAAAAAAGTGTCTCAAAGAAAAAACTTTGAGATGAGAAAGCCTTACAATTATGGTAATGCTTGAATCAAAATCCATTAAATGAAGAAAATTAATATGATTCTATAAAACCCATAATTTAAATTAAATTATATTTCAAAACACATTCATGGAGTATTAAGTACACCATTTAAAAGGAATAATGTTGTACAATATGAAACATTTCTCAAGGAATTAAAATTGAGACCAAGAAACTCTTATGAAGATCATAATATTTGAAATAAGAATCCATCAATTAAAAAATTATGTGAAACAAATTTAAATCTAAAAAATAATTTTAAATACATAATAAATAATTATAGTTCATAACACACATAATCTCATCATAACATATTCAATGAATAAGTAATATAGCCCAATGAAATAAAATTAAGTTAAAAATCCACATACCTCAAACTTCCTCTTGGTTAAACACATTATAACCTCCTATATAATAATTTTATACTTATTATTCATAAAAATAAGAAACATATTTATATTTATATTACTTTATATCATTATATTAAAATTTATTATTACCCATTTATTTATAATTCTTTTTCAAAATAACAGTTTATGTATGAATTGTCCTATTTATCATGCATGTTTTCATTTAGTAGTTTCTATGTTGGAATCTTGTTAATGGTTTAATGATGTATAAAATTATGAAAATTATATGATTATAATGTTTATATATTTAATATACTTTTATAACCATCCATATAAGGAAATCGTGAAAAATTAAATACATTATTTAATAGAGATGGTGGTATGTACGTACACATGAGAGACATATTCATTTTTATAATGGATGAAAAATAAAATAATGAAGATAAAGTTTTACCTTTAAAAATAATAATCATATTATAAATATCATATTTATTCATTAAATACATCCTTATGACCATCCATATGATATGAAAATGAAAAAAAAAGCATCGCTTCGTTGAGGTGGTAGTCCACACATGCACGAGCAACATTTCCATTTTCTAATGGATGGGAGGGTAAGAGGGTTGATAATATTTTATCTTTAAAGAATCATAATTATTTTATATACACCATATATATACATTAAATATATATTTATAACCAGGCGTATTAAGTGGTGATGAAAAATAAAACAAATCACTTCGTGGGGTCAGAAGTTGAAATCTTCTAAAAGTTTATTTCAAAATTCACTAATCGAAGAATTTTTTTGCGAATTTTTATAAATAATGAAGTCCAGGTGTATATATTTTGGATTAAAAATTCATTCTATCATAATTTAAAATTATTGGAATAACTATTTTGTTCCAAAAAGTTCCCCTTTCTACATAAAGTGTCGAAGAGGCAGACACAGGAAGAACCGATTCTATTTGAACAATGTTCAATCCCTCAGACATGCACCAATATTATATTTAAAAATATATCATTTCTCTTGAACACAAGATAAATTCATATATTTTGGGTACCAAAGTTATTCTTTATAAAATCTAATTAACTCAATAAGTTCTATATTCCTCTGACATGATTTCTGACCGAATGAATACAATGCGTAATGGAATCCAAAATATTACATTTGGTACCTAGTAAATTTTTAGTTTAATGCAATTTATTTCTTATGCTATTTATTTTATGAAAATTTTTCATTAAATGTTATACCTAGTGTATGGGGGTGTTTATAAAAAATTCTTATAGAAGTTATTTTATCAGCTCATTGTATTCAATGAAAGATAGAAACAATGTTTTTGAATTAACTATAAATCATTTTTTATAGAATAAGATCAAGATGAATCCGTGATAGATAAATTTTATAAGGTTCATATTTATTTATTTAATTTTTTTTTGAATTAAATTATGTTTTGGCTAACCATATTATTCTAAATACATAGATAAATTTTTTATATATTTTCACTTTGGAAATTTGTACTTATCATAAGGTAATTAAAAATATTTTAACAGATTTAAAAATTCAACTATTAAGTAAGGTTTAACATTATGAATACTATAAGGATGTTTTTTGAACCATCATATTTATTTAAATATATAGTTATTGATGAAACCTATATATAGGGTTTTGGTCCCCCTAATCTTTTGACTGGAATTTGGAGTGATATTTCATCTCTCTAAATTTTGTTTGTCTGATTACCTATGATTTCTAATATTGATTGAATGAATTTTATAAAGAATTGATTTATACTATAGATATTATCCTATAAATATTGATTGATAATTCAAGGTTTTATTAATATGATTCTCTCCTAAAAAAGGTTATCATTTTTCTAGGTTAAAATTATATAGTCCCACCACCTGAAGAATGTGAGTTGTTCTAACATGATATTAGCCAGTTTTATGGTTAACTCTTTTTTATAATTCTAAGAGAGAGAAGAAAGTGAGATTTATGATATTGGATAAGGATTATATTTTCACAATGAAAATTTTCAATGAGGTAATTGGATTACTTCTAGAAAGTGAAACCACTTTAATTTCACACAAACATACAAATTCATACAAAACACTTAATAAATAATGGTTAGAGGAGACTCTCTTAACTATAAATGAATGAGTGCAAAAGATGAACCATATTGACCCAGAAGATATAGTTTTCTTCTAATGGGTTTATGGTTTATTATTACCTTAGAAGGTTGAAAGATATACTATCAGTATTTAGGATGTTTATGTGTTTTATTTATTTTGTAATATGAGAAAATTTAATATTGTGAAGTTTATGTGGGAATACATTGAAGTTATGTTCACTAGAATAGTGAAATTAAATATTCTTCCATTTTATGGGCTCTTGAATTGAATCTTAGTGAATACATTAAGTATAAAAGGAATAAAGGATTTGATAGTAGTAGAAAGGAAAAGGGAATGTTGTTGAATAGAGAAACTATTTCTTGGATGAGACTTGTTTTAGATTATTCTCTTAAAAGGATTGTAGATAAAATCACATAGTTTAAACCTTCAAAGGTAATGGAGAAGAATAAAGTATGTAAATGGAAGATAGATGATGAATATCCATTGAATGAAGTTTTGAATAAGCAAAAGGAAATTTTTTCAAAGATTGAAGAAAAGATAAAAATAATTGGAAGAATATACATTTTATTGTCATTACAATCCCTTAAAAAGAATTAGATGGTTAAAAAATATCTTGATGAAAAATATAAAATACTTTATGAAAATTATGGTAAAAAATAGGTAGAGAAAGATATTTAAGCTCATTAGAAGTTATAAGAGTATAAGGTTAGTGTAAAGACCCGTAAATTTCAAGGAAAATGTTTTCTTAAATTCTTTGGAATTTTATGAGTCCGCGGTTTCTGACGGCACTTGATTCTGAGGCCCGGTGTGCCCGGAATCAATTTCTGAAGTTTTGTTCGGGTGTGTTCAGTAAACGTACATGTGGGTTTTTCTATATTTTTAACCGATGCTCAGAATTGAAAACCGAGGACAGTGATGAACTCGTAGTGCTGGTATTCGCTTAAGGGGACCTTTACCGTAGTTTCATTTTATGCGGATTGAGAGTTAATTTTAGAGGATTTAGCATAAAATAAATAAAATTGCAGCACACAATTTTATTTAAAGGTGTTGGTTAATTCCTACAGTGGGGAGTTAGGGGTGGGGCCCACACCCACATAACCTCCCATGAGAGGAATTAGTATGGTGGGCCCACACGATCTCTAATCCTTTCATCTTCCTTTAACTCCCCATTAACACTCCCCTTTATTTAATTTTTGACAACCCACTTTAAACCTTTGGACTTCTACTTAAATGTGGAGTCTCTCCATCTCCCATCCATTAATGTTGCCAACTCTAATACCTTAATTAATACAATTTACATTTTAAATTAATTTTAAAATACATGGAAATGTTATAATATGGGAGGCCCTTATTATTATTTAGGTTGGAAAATATTTTGGGGAGAACTCTTGAGAAATAAAAGAATAGGGTTCTTCTTTTGACAAAGAACTGCTGAAGAATGACGATCATCTCCTTCGATCTTTGGACAAGCCAAAGGAGAAGGAGACACCTGCAAGGAACGCTGACGATGTGCCATCCTCGTCTCCTTTTTCCCCGACGTCAATGAGTTGATGCCTTCTCCCCGCGACGCCATCTTCCGCGACGCCGACTACCGTGAACCTTACTTCGAGGTAGGGGTTTGTACAATTTAAAGTGAATATTTTGTACCCCATTCTTCATTGAGAATCATAGTTTGTATTTGGATTTATGATACCGCCTAACGCAAAGGGCGCGGGCCAAACAAACATGGCCCGATGACCCTTCGATGTTTGCTGTTTTGGTTCGCAATAAATGCGTGTTGGAAGAGGCGGCGATGGGAGATGACGGTGACCGCGTGCCGGCCGCATGCAGAAGAACCGTGGCCCGCAACTGTGGGATGCTCGGCCAAGAAAGAACCGGCCAGCCATACCCGGCTGGACCGAAGAGACCGCGGTTCCACAAGGGGGGTCGTGCTACGGAGGACCGCGGCCCACGCTCTGCGGGCCGCTATGGCGGGAGAACCGGTTGGCTCGTCGGCCGGCTGGGTTGGAGAAGGCATGGTACCCGCAGGTTTCTCATGGGAGGAGAGCGGCCGCACAGGCCGCTCATGATGGAGAAGTCGGACGGCCGGGTAGAAGGGCGGCACCACTGGTTCGGAAGACCCCCCCCCCCCCCCCGCTGCGCTCGGCCGCCTGGACCGAGCCGCTTGGCCAGCCAGGCCCAGCCGCGGCCATCCGTGCCGCGCCCCCTCGGCTCGGAATGTGCGCTTCACTAGGCCGGTCCAACCCTATACCAGGTCAGACCCGCCGAATCGGGTCGGACCGAACTGCCAGCCCACTAGGCCTAATGGGCCGGGCCCGTTTTCACTTAAATGTGAATAACTTAAAGACTGTGCGTCCGATAGATGCGCCGTCTGCGGCATTGAGACCCTTGCGACGAAGTGTTCCTTTTGAGATAATCTAAGTGATTTTTGGATAACTTTGAAAAATGGCCGGGTTTGGAACGAGTGTATTTCCAACCGGGCCTCTGGAACGAAAAAGCCAATATCTCTCAGACCGGGCGTCCAATTGACGCGTCGTCTGTCACATTGGGTCTCTTTTGATGAGACGAAACTTCGGGATATATCAACTATGGACTTTGTGAAAGTTGATGTATCGACCCCTTTGCTCGAGGAGCAGACCCTCCTAGAATCGAGCGTGCTGTGTGCAGAAACCCTAGAGCTGGTTGCGACTGCAACGACAACTGTACTGGAATCCTCCTTGGGTTCGGCAGCGACGAAAAATGTACTGGAATCCTCCATGGGTTCGGCAGCGACGACAACTGTACTGGAATCCTCCTTGGGTTCGGCAGCGATGAAAACTTTACTGGAATCCTCCATGGGTTCAGCAGCGACGACAACTGTACTGGAATCCTCCGTGGGTTCGGGAGCGATGTCAACTGTACTGGAATCCTCCGTGGGTTCGGCAGTGATGACAACTGTACTAGAATCCTCCATGGGTTCGGCAGCGACGATGAATGAGTGACTACATATGATCATCTCTATCTCTATACGAATGATGTATACCTGTGTGAGCTGAGTCTTGACTTTTAAACATTATCATCGATGTGATTGACTTATTTCCTGTGTGGACTGGGTTGTACTTGAGCTCGAGAGTTAGAGCCAAACTGGATTGAAGACTTAGGTATATGTATGGGCATATACCTAAGTATGGTTGGTTGATGCACCGTATTTGGTATCTTACTTCTTGTTTATCCTTAGTGGATATTGTGAGACCTTGTGGGTCTCGGGGTCCCTATTGAGTATCATTATACTCACCCCTGCACGGGCTATGCCCATACTACGTTGTGTTAGTTGCAGATGACGGGCAACACTGATCGTGGTGGAGACTTGAGGAGCTGGACAGTACCCGGAGGTGTACCACTTGACGAGACGTACACGGAGAAGATGGACGGACCTGAGGTGCTGAGGAGACCATCTGTACTCACCCTTCAGCCAGAGGATGACTCGGTGGTTGCTATTTTACTTTACTACTGTTGTACTAGCTTTTCAGTTGTATTGTACTTACTGTTGGGCTTGTATTTCCAGCCCCTTTCCATTCAGCACTTACTTTTTGTATTCAGTAATTACTTAGTCATTTATTTACTTGCGTACTTTGTTCTGATTGTTCACTTTCTTAAAGGAAATTCCTTCCCAGCTTAGGGATTTACACCTTTGGTGCTAGTCGCCATCCCCTGGCCTATGGAAGGCGGGCTTGGGGTAGTCACGACATGGGCCCTGAGGATGGGTCGTGACAAATTGGTATCAGATGAGTCTGTTCTTCCACAAAACTCAAGACTCTAATCATTCTTTTCAGTGAAGCAATAGTGTTAAGATTATTGAGTGTGGTTTTCAGTCCAGGGAGTCCAGTGTTGGTGCGGCAACCGACGTATCCATACACCAGGACCCTGACCTCTGATTTCCGACTCATAACACGAAAACACTGATTGCATGTGTGTTTATTTTGAAAAGTTTTCTTTTTGATTAATTTGTGTCAGCTCACCAGGTATACTATTTGATCGTGGTGTACCTATTTCTTTTCAGGATGGCCCCACGAAGGCAGCCAGCTAGGGTTCCGAGTTACGTGCGAGATGGTAGCCCACTGAGCAACGAGGCCTCGGTACAGGGCCCCATCATAACGGAGGCACCGGCGGTACCACTACCTACTGAGCCACTGATACTACCATCTCTAGCAACAGAGAGTGCACGCCGCTTGAGCATGTTGTACGAGTTTCAAAGATATAGGCCGCCTAGGTTCCGCGGAGAGACGGACCCACAGGCAACTGAGGATTAGCTGGAGGCTGTCATCAGGGTTTTCATTTTAGTAGGGACACCAGCTAATCTTCTGTTGATCCTTACTGTGAGTCTCCTGCACGAAGAAGCATGTAGATGGTGGAGCTTGATGCTCCAGGTGTACGACGAGGCATCTCTACTTTGGACAGACTTTGAGATTCTCTTCTTCTCGGAGTTTGTCCCTGCCACTCTTCGTGTGGTGCAGATCTAGGAGTTACTTCATCTGCGGTAGGGAAGCATGACAATAGCTCAGTACTCAGCGAGGTTTACTGACCTCTCATGCTACTCCACGGATATGGCATGGTACCTGTTCTTCAGGGATCAGACCTTTGATCAAGGACTCAGGCTTGATATTAGAGCTTCAACGATTCCCCTCAGCATCCCGACATAGGAGGGGGTGTTGAAGAGAGATCTTCTAGTGGAGAGTTTTCTCTCCGAGCTGTCACCAACGGCGAGACCCTCCACAGGGTGACATGTAGCAGAGTCTTCTGCAGCCGGTAGTAGATAGATGTCGCAGAGGTCCAAGCAGATTAGGTCATCAGGTGGGCGACCTTAGGATACAGGTTTGGTTGTGCGGGGTACACGGAACAGAGCCAGCTATACAAGGAGCAGGCAGTGCTATGCATGCGGCGGGCAGGGTCACATGGCTCAGGACTGCCCGACCTGCCATGCAGACGAGAAGCAGATAGTAAAGGGACCTCCTAGGCAGAGGTAGAGGTTCGACCGTGGTGGTCCACAGGGGGAAGGCATACAAGGCAGAGAAGATGGTCGAGCAGTGGGTGGTGGACGACGTTTCAAGACTCTACCACCACCACCACAACCAGGAGGTCCACCCTAACGTCAGGGAGCTGGCGGACAGAGGCAGGCTCAGCTCCAAACAGTCGAGGCCTACGACCACAGCGCACCTGAGATGATTCGAGGTACTATCTGTGTATACTCCACCCTTGCTGCTGTACTTATAGACACAGGAGTGAGTCATTATTTTATTTCCACTGCCATTGTTCAGAGCTCGGAGATTCCGACGGAGTCGTTGGCTCGATCCTTACGGCTAGAGACTCCTACGGGAGCAGACTCGATGATTATGCACTAGTGCCGACAGTGTGAGATTACTCTAGGAGGTGAGATCTTTGGCTGGGATCTTCTTGTAGCGGCGTCGAGGTCATACGATGTTATCTTGGGTATGGACTGGTTATCTACAGTCCATACTCAGATCGACTGTATTAGGTGCAAGGTGCGGTGTATCCGCACAGATGGGAGTAGGTTCACCTTCACTGGCGAGAAGGGAGCCTTTGAAGTGTAGGATGGAATTTTGCAGAGAAGAGGGTAGCTGATCACACATTAGTTGGATAGTCTCATCCTTGGAGTAGTGGGTTTACAGAGGCCAAGATTTCCTGTTGTGATGGATCAGTATGCAGACATTTTTTCCTGACGACGTTCCAGGACTACCTCCTCACAGAGAGGTAGACTTCTACATTGACTTGTACCCCTGGACAGCACCGATATCTACTCCAGCATATCAGATGGCTCCCTCTAAGCTTCGTGAGTTGCGGGTATAGCTAGAGGACTTGCAGGGAAAAGGATTCATCTGACCCAGTGTTTCACCCTGGGTTTCTCCGATTTTGTTCTCCAAGAAGGTGGATGGGAGCTTGAGACTGTGTGTAGACTACCGTCACCTTAATCAGGTGACCGTGAAGAACAAGTACCCACTACTTATGATTTACGACCTCTTTGATCAGCTCAAGGGTGCACGATGGTTCTCGAAGATAGACCTTAGGTCAGGTTATCACCAGCTCAGAGTTCGAGATGAAGATGTGCAAAAGACGGCCTTCAAATGTCGGTATGGCCACTACAAGTTCTTGGTTATGCCCTTTGGCATAACCAACGCTCCAGTGGTGTTCATGAGTCTCATTAACAGGATCTTCCAGCCTTACCTCGATCGATTTGTCGTAGTTTTCATCGATGACATACTGATTTACTCGACTACTAAGGAGGAGAACGCCTACCATTTGTGGGTAGTACTGCACACACTCCGAGAGAACCTGCTTTATAGTAAGCTCTTGAAGTTCCAGTTCTGGATTCGAGAGGTTCACTTTCTAGTATAGGTCATCTCGGAGGCTAGAGTTGCAGTGGATCCAGTGAAGATTGAGGCAGTACTTGCTTGGGAGCCACCCAGGAGCGTGATGGAGGTGCGGAGTTTCCTAATACTGGCTAGGTACTATCAGAGATTTGTGCCAGAATTCTCTAGAGTTTCAGCACCGCTTTCATCCTTGACGAAGAAGGGGAAACCTTTCATGTGGTTAGATAGATGTCAGTAGAGCTTTCAGCAGATGAGGCAGAGGTTGACCAGTGTTCCCATCTTGAGGTTGTCGGAGGAGGGCATTGGGTATGTAGTTTACTGCGACGCATCAGGGACCAAACTCGAGTGTGTCCTGATACAGGAGTGAGAATTGATCACGTATGGTTCACAATAGTTGAGATAGAATGAGCAGAACTATGCTACCCATGACTTGGAGTTAGTAGCAGTGGTCTTCGCCTTGAAGATGTGGTGTCACTATTTGATGGGTGAGTGCTTTACAGTCTACTCAGACCACCAGAGTATCAGGTATATATTCTCCCAGAAGGACCTGAACCTGAGACAACGGTTATGGCTCGAGTTCCTCCAGGACTATGACTTTGAGAAAATCTATACACCTGGGAAGGGGAACGTTGTAGCTGATGCTCTCATCAGGAGATCAGGCATTCAACTACTAGGAGAGGAGACAGAACAACTTGTCATGTTGCAGATATCCTTTGTGGATAGAGATGGAGAATCCTTTCTACAGTCACTCATAGTCACTCCTCCACTCCTAAAGAGAGTCAGAGAGGCGCAACATGGGGATGTTGACTGTGAGACGCAATGTGCTCAGATATCCATAGGGTAGGCGCCTGATGGATTTTCTGAAGGAGGGTAGCACGTCATCCTCTTCAGGGGACGTACTATGGTACCAGTTTCACTACAGGAGGAAGTGCTCAGGGAGTTTCATACTTCCCCTCTAGTGGTAAATTCAGGAGTGGAAAAGATGTATCAGGACCTCAGAAGACAACATTGGTGGCCGGGTATGAAGAAGGTTGTAGCAGAGTTCGTTTCACGATGCCTCACTTGTCAGCAAGTGAAGGCAGTGCACCAGGTACCAGTAGGCTTCATATAGCCCTTAGAGGTTCCAGAGTGGAAGTGTGATGGAATATACATAGATTTCGTGATGGGTATTCCACGTACATCTAGAGGACATGACTCAATCCGGGTGATCGTAGACTGACTCACCAAGTCGTCCCACTTCTTACCGATCAGAGAGCATGACTCAGTAAAGATCTTGGGATGCATCTACGTTCAGGAGATCGTATGGCTTCATGGTATTTCATCATCTATCATTTCAGATCGAGATGCTCATTTCACTTCCCTGCTATGGAAGGGGTTACATGAGGCTTTTGGGACGCAGCTACGTCTGAGCACTGTCTTCCACCCTCAGACGGACGACTAGACTGAGAGGACCATTCAGACTCTCGAGGACATGCTCTGTGCATGTGTCCTCGACTTTGGTCGCATCTGGTAGGATCATCTACCCTTGGTGGAGTTTGCGTACAACAACATATACCACTCCACCATCGGGATGTCACCTTACGAGGCACTATACGGCCGACCTTGCAGATCACCTCTGTGCTGGACTGACCTAGGTAAGTCATCACTTGTAGGACCTGGTTCAGGCTAAGATGGAGAAGGTGCAGATCATCCAAGAGCAGATGAAGACTGCATAGAGAAGACAGAAGTCTGATGTTGATAGAAGATGGAGACCACTGGAGCTCTAAGATGGTGACCACGTCTTCCTACAGGTCTCACCACAATGAGGTCTATGAAGATTTGGAAGGGGCGGCAAGTTATCTTCGTGCTTCATCGAGCCTTTCCAGGTCCTTAGCAGAGTAGGTGAGTTGGCTAACCGCCTGACCCTTCCACCTTAGTTGCACCGGGTGCATGACATCTTCCACGTATCTCAGCTGAGGAGATACGTGCATGACCCGACCCACATCATCGATCACGGGGAGCTGGACATCGATGATGGGGCGACATTCATGGAGGTCCCAGTGGAGATCAAGGATTGACCGGAGTGGGTCCTACGTGGACAGTTGATTCCTCTGGTGCGCATTCGCTGGAGCACAGGAACCTCCAGGAGAGCACTTGGGAGCGGGAGGCTCAGATGCGATCTCAGTACCCCCATTTGTTTCCCTAGTGTGTGTTGTAGATTTACAGGGACATAAATCCCTGATATGGGAGTAATGTAAAGACCCTCAAATTTAAAAGAATTTTTTTAAATACTTTGGAATTTTATGAGTCTGTGGTTTCTGACGACACTTGATTCCAAGGCCCGGTGTGCCCAGAATCAATTTCTGAAGTTTTGTTCGGGTACGTTCAGTAAACGTACATGCGGGTTTTTTTATCTTTTGAACCGGTGCTCAGAATTGAAAACTGAGGACACCGATGAACTCACAACGCCGATATTCGCTTAAGGGGAACTTTACCGCAGTTGCATTTTATGCGGGTTGAGAGTTAATTTTAGGGGATTTAACATAAAATAAATAAAATTGTAGCACACAATTTTATTTAAAGGTGTTGGTTAATTCTTACAATGGGGAGTTAGGGGTTGGGACCACACCCACATAACCTCCCATTAGAGAAATTAGTGTGGTGGGGTCCACATGAGCCCTAATCCTTTCATCTTCCTTTAACTCCCCATTAACACTCCCCTTTATTTAATTTTTGACAACCCACTTTAAACCTTTGGACTTCCACTTAAATGTGGAGCCTCTCCATCTCCCATCCATTAATGTTGCCAACTCTAATGCCTTAATTAATTCAATTTACATTTTGAATTAATTTGAAAATACATGGTAATGTTATAATATGGGAGGGATTTATTATTATTTGGGTTGGAAAATATTTTGGGGAGAACTCTTGAGAAATAAAAGAATGGGGTTCTTCTTTCGACGAAGAACCCCCGAAGAACAACGATCATCTCCTTCGATCTTCGGCCAAGACAAAGGAGAAGGATCCACCTGTAAGGAACACTAAAGACGTGTCATCCTCGGATCCTTCTTCCCCGACGTCAACGATTTGACGCCATCTCCCCGCGACGTCGTCTTTCGCGAAATCGACTACCACGAACCTTACTTCGAGGTAGGGTTTTGTACAATTTGAAGTGAATATTTAGTACCCCGTTCTTCGTTGAGAATCATAGTTTGTCTTTGGCTTTATGATAATGCCTAACACGGAGGGAGCGGGCCGAATGAACATGGTCCGACGACCCTCTGATGTTTTTTGTTTTGGTTCTTAATAAATGCGTGTTGGAAGAGGTGGTGACTGGAGATGGCGGCGACCGTGCACCGGCCGCGTGCGCAAGAACCGCGGCCCGCAACTGCGGACCGCTCGGCCAAGGAAGAATCAGCCGGCTATAGTCAACCGGACCGAAGAGACCGCAGCGCCACAAGGGGAGTCGCGCTACAGAGGATCGTGGGCCGCTTTGGCGGGCGAACCGGCCGGCTCGTTGGACGGCGGGGTTGGAGAAGGCGCTACACCCAGAGGTGCCGCCCGGGAGGAGAGCGGCCGCACGGGCTGCTCGCACTAGAGAAGCCAGCCGGCTTCAGCTGGCCGGGCAAGAGGGTGGCGTCTCCAGTTCGAGAGACCCCCTACCCCCCCCCCCCCCCCCCCGCAGCGCTCGGCCGCCCGGGCCGAGCCGCGCCCCGCCGGGCCGGGCCACGCCCCCTCGGGCCAGACCGTGCGCTTCACTGGGCCGGTCCGACCCTCTTCTGGGTCATACCCTCCAAATCGGGTCGAGACGACCCGTGATCCCACTAGGATTAACGGTTCAGGCCCATTTTCACTTAAATGTGAATAACTTAAAGACCATGTGTCCGATCGACACGCTATCTGCGGCATTGGGACCCTCACGATGAAGCAGTACTATTACGGTACTCTAAGTGAGTTTTGGATGACTTTGAAAAATGGTCGGTTTTGGAACTAGTGTATTTCCAACCGGGCCACTGGAATGAAAAATCCATTATCTCTCAGACCAGGCGTCCAATTGACGCGTCGTCTATCGCGTTTGGTTTCTTTTGACGAGATAGAACTTCGGGATACATCAACTATGGAATTTATGATAGTTGATGTATCGACCCCTTTGCTCGAGGAGTAGACCCTCCCGGAATCGAGTGTGCTGTGTGCGGAAACCCTAAAGCTGGCTGCGACTATAACGAAAACTGTATTGGACTCCTCCGTGGGTTAGACAGCGACGACAACTATACTGGAATCCTCTGTGGGTTCTTCAGCGACGAAAACTATACTGGAATCCTCTGTGGGTTCGGCAGTGATGACAACTATTCTGGAATCCTCTGTGGGTTCGGAAGCAACGACAAATGTACTAGAATCCTCCATGGGTTCGGCAACGATGATGAATCAGTGACTACATCTGATCATCTCTATCTTTATACGAATGATGTATACCTGTGTGAGATGAGTCTTGACTTTCAAACATTATCATCGATGTGATTGAATTCTTTCCTGTGTGGACTGGGTTGTGCTTGAGCCCGAGAGTTGGAGCCGAACTGGATTGAAGACTTAGTTATATGTATGGGCATATACCTAAGTAGGGTTTGTTGATGCACCGTATTTTGTATCTTAGTTCTTGTTTATCCTTATTGGATATTGTTAGACCTTACGGGTCTCGGGGTCCCTACTGAGTATCGTTATACTCACCCCTGCATGGGCTATGCCCGCACTACGTTGTGTTGGATACAGACAATGGACAACACTGATCGTGGTGGAGACTTGAGCAGCTGGACAGTACCCATAGGTGGACCACTTGACGAGACGTATATGGAGCAGGCGAACAGACCCGAGGTGCTGAGGAGACCATCTGTACCCACCCATCAGGTGGGATTCCCGGAGGAAAACTCGGTGGTTGTTGTTTTACTTTACAACTATTTTACTAGCTTTTTAGTTGTACTGTACTTACTATTGGTCTTGTATTTCTGGCCCCTTTCCTTTCAGGACTTACTTTTTTGTATTCAGTATTTACTTAGCGTTTTCTTTACTTGCGTAATTTGTTGTGATTGTTTAATTTCATAAAGGTAATGCCTTCCTAGCTTAGGGATTTACGTCTTTGGTGCTAGTCGCCAGCCCCTGGCCTATGGAAGGCGGGATTGGGGTAGTCACAGAACGGGCCCCGAGAACGGGTCGTGACAGTTAGGAATCCCACATTTAGACTATCAAATTCCGATTTATTCATCAAAATGGAAGATGAGTTAATTGGAAGTTTTGGGCATTCAAAAAATGATTATTCATTGAAATTTAGTAATTATAAACCCTCTATAACTCTCATTTTCTTCAACAATATCATTAAAAATATCTAAAAAACTTAAAATAATTTGAATTTTTTATAATCAAATATCAGAAAGCTGATGGAGAATAAAAAATAATCTCTATAACTAACTGAATCAGAATCAATTTCACCACCAACTATGGAGAAAGGTGAAAAGTTGAAAATCCAAGATAATATATACTTAATTCCACTCAAAAGGAATCTATGTTGCTTTTGATACCTTCACATCACTATTTTTATTATTTGATATTATTTTATCTCATCTTGGGGTAATTTAAGTTTCCAAAAAACTTTATCTTGAAACTTAAAAACTTTATAAATTTTCTTTCTATACACAATTTTCATACACAGTTTAGGGGAAACAATATATATACCATTACTCAAAGAGTCTTTTAGTTCAATTTGTCCATTAAATGATTTTTCTACATGGGTAGAACATTGTTTAATCTAAACCATATGAATTTTAAAGGAATATGTGTGAATCCCTTTTTTTCTTGGATTACTAGCACACCGTTTTTGTACAATTAGAGGAAACCATGTGATAATCATACAAAAGGTTTTTAGTTTTTAATAGTGAATTTTTCATGGTTGGAAATTTTTTTACCAGACTTTGTGGCCAAACTATGTAATTTTGTTTTTCTTAGGTAGTTCTGTACACATGGTCAGTGCATGGTTTGAACAATTATGTGGTTAAACAGTACAGAATTCCCAGTTTTCATATAAGGTGGATTTACCTTTCTACACCCCTCGTGTTTTTTTATTTTTTTCTCAACATATTTCTCCTCTATTACCCAACTAAATCAGGGGGTTCATGTATGGATATTTTTCTATCCTCCTCTATTAAATTTATGGCCACCTCCAATAATTTTAAGAGGTTTACTATGTATTTTTGCTCCTTTCCTCTTTCCCTCTCTTCTCCATTCCCTCTCCTTAAATTTTTCTTTATTACACAAACCCTAACTATTTTTCGAGTTAGGATTAGATTTTTGGTATTTAGGGGTTTTTTAGGACTTCTCCTTGCTCAATTGTGTATTTTCAACTAAAGGCATTATATTTCGGACGTGTTTCCTCTTGAATGAGGTAAATATTTATTTAGAATTCCCTTGTAATTCATGTTATAAATTTCTTGGATATTTTTAATTTCTTTATTATAAAATTATAGGCTTATGTAATAACTTTAATGGGTTAGAAATTATTTTCAAATGGTTTCAACATTTGACATGGACTTGTCACATTCTGAGTGTTTGTCAAAATTCCTAAGTGGATCTTTTAAAGGGATTTAAATATTTTGAAATGGTTTTTGACACCAATTCCATATTTTAAATGGTATGTGTGATGTTTTAAAGGTGGAATTTATAAAAATAGATGGTGTTGGCCCAAATTTTAAATTTTTGTGATACTGATAGGTCTTAGTGGTATTTTGAAATGAGTTAGAAATGAATTTTTGCAGAATATTGGCTTATAAAAGAATTTCTGAATGTTATTTGATAAATGGATTTCAAGGAATGTTTTGAAATAATATTTGAATCAATGTAAATAGATTATAATTCTATGATTCCTTTTTAAATAAATATTGGTTCCTTTAAAGTAGTTTTTTCATAAAATGTGTGGGACCATCAATTGAGTCATGCATGATTGTGATACTCATTGAGGTTTGTAACCCCATTGGGGGATGCTTTATATTACTATATTTTGTCATGATTTTTATACATGTATGTGTAAAGGGTTGTTTCTTGAAAGGGTTTAGGAAGTGAGATTATTTTTATTTAAAATTAATTATACTTGTTCTTTGTCTTTGGATTTATCCATCATCTACCATGGTTGATTTCATGGGAATCCTAAGAGTTGGTAAATAGCTTGGATACGTGAATATATAGTTTATATCATGTTTATCTAGAGGTAGAAACCATAGATGTTGAGTGCTCCTGCACCCATGGTAGCTTTCTGCTCCTAGGATGGTTGTAGATCCTAGATACTTCAATGGGACTACTTGGTTGAAAAGGTTCTCTTAGGGTAAAATGGTGCATTTTTCAAATTCAAAAACATGTTACTTGAGTCATAGGGAGTTTCTCATGATTCTAAGGTCCTTATTGGAATGTTTTAGTGGATTTCATATCTTTTATCATTTGTATTATCATAGTTTCCTTAATCACATGGAACCATTTTTGTTTACTTTTTTATGTGTTATCAATACCTTGGTTACTATTTATGATTATATTTCACCTTGATTGTGTTTTTTGTACTTTAAAATTGATTTTGAAAATTATAAGATCTATAACTTTGAGGAGGTATGTTCTTGTTAAAATTTTGGTTTTAATCCCTTAAATTTGTCCAAATAAATGTTTACTAGGTGTATGTGGAAAATAGAGGGTTGTTATAGGGGTTTGAGACATGAAATAAAGGGGGATCGGGCCATCTTATGCATGTTTTGCAGTTGGTACATGGCTAGTGTAAACCATGAAAGGGGGAGAGACAAACCATCCAACCTATGATAGAGGAACTTTACATGGTTAGCACATGGTTTTTTAAACCATGTGTAATCCCTAAGTAACCATATAACTTGGACCCCTCTTGGACAGAGGCAGGTGCACGGTTGGCACACGGATTGTCAAATCGTGCAGATAAACCCTATGCCACATGAAAACCCTCGGGATTTTAAGTGTTTCACCTGATTATCCTCCCCAGTCTTCTTCCTCCATCCCTAATGAAAAACCAAACCCCTCAAATCTTACCAAGTGTCAATCTCCTTATACTCTAGGCCATTTGGAGTGTCGTTGGTTGTGAATCAAAGCTACGGGTAAGTCTAATGCTCCTCTTGCTTCTCTTTCCAAGATTAGGTATTGTAGTTTCATTCTTATTCTTTTGAAAACCTAAAACCCTATTTTTCATTGGATATTAGGTTGGGGCTTTAAGGGGTGCTTTAATATAGATCTTAGGCTAAGGTTAAGTGAGTGTTCATCTACGGATTCTAGTTCGGTGGTATAAAAGTTATATCCCATAGTCTTGAAGTTGATTTGTGCATGTGTGGTTATGTTAACGGTTATCTCTTGTTTTGAATTTGATTCCTTTAAATGTATTTGGTAAAATGGTTAGATAAATGATGAATTAAACCCCTCATTATCACCATGGGATTCATAGAGATTGACTAGAACGATTTAGGTCCACCCTTGGGGTGTGCCAACATTCCTGAACATGGAAAATTGTAATGCTAAGCATGGAATTGTATAGTGATAAAGTATAATCCATGATGAGCATGTTGATATGTTAGTTTAGTTGAAATTAAATGTTGATAGTAGTTTATAGACTATGATAAGTTCATAAGGGACTGTTTTGATTATTATGAAATGGGTTTGATGAAATAAATTGTTTTTCTAAATGGATTATGAATTGTACTTGAATTGTATAAGTGGGTTAATGTATGTGAAATGATGAACGTGTTCAATGGGTAAATACTTGTAAATTTTTGAATGTGTTTAATGAGTTAATGCAAGGGAATTGATGAATATGTTAAATGGGCTAATGTATTGGAATTGTTGGTTATTCTAAATTAGTTAAGGTATAGAAATGGAAATGGGTTAAATGGACTGTGATAAGTAAATGGTAAATGTGCTAATGGGTTAAGGATTGATGATGATTCATATATTGTATGAAATTTTAATTTTATATGTTATTTGTAATGGTTTTGTATGGTTTGTGATATGGTATATGTGGTAAATGGATAAATAATCATGTGAACATGTATTAGAATTTGTGGGGTATTGGACTTGAGCTATGCCAACGGGTTAGGTTAGACTAAGGCTCGAAACCCCACCCTATAATGCATGAGTTAGGGAATGGTATTGAGACTATATGCCTCTAAGGGTTGCATTTTATGAGACTATCTGGACTAAGGCTCCATGGTAAGTGTATTTTGATTTTTTGTGAAATTTTTATCCCCAGTGAGATAGGGAACTTGACTTATTCCCTCATGCATAGTAATTAGCCAGCTAATAGCATTATGTAAACGATTTAAGTTTCTAAACCATGAAACATGAGGTGATAATAAATTAAGTGATGAAAATGAGAATAGTAATGAAAATGGTTAAAGTGAATATTGTTAATGAATGGAACCCGAGTTGTCTTTTGTTTATCTTTTCATTTATTTAGTACTTGCATGCACTATCTATTTAGATTGGATATTTTGTAGACACCATTGGTGTTGGTCTAATAAGTTTTACTCATACCCTACTCAGTTATCCATTGGGTACCCGATCAGATTTCATGGTTGTAAGTCATGATAAGGGAAAAGGATCTATACTAGGGAGTTGAGTTGGGCTTGGGATGTACATGGATGAGGATCTAGACTTGGAGTCTAGACCTGTTTGGGGATTTTGATGTTGGTCTTTATTTTGAGTATTATTCACCTTTTCACTATTAGCATGACATAGAATATTTATCATTTGGTTTTGGTTGTATCATGTTGGGAATATGGTTAGTAATGCGTGTTTCTGGTTTATTATTTATTACTTCCTTTATTTCATATGTTATCTGTTATGGTTTACTCTAGTAAAGAGGGTATATTCTCTCCATGAGACCTAATATACCCTCACTACTAGTTTTCAACCTCTGGTATGTGGGGAGGCACTCTTGAGGTCATGTGGAGACCTGGTTTAGGGCATCGTTTTAGTGGCTTCCAGGTCAAGGATGTTTAAAATTTGTATACAAGCAATTATTTTTTGTTCATTACTATTTGGGATGGTAGGAAGTGTCTGGACTTGTAAATGATCTTGTTCATGGGAGTATATAACCTATGTTTGTGGGAAAACCCAAGTTCCCATGGTGGAAATTATTGTTTTTTATATGTGTTGTTACAGTTGGATGATATTTCACCATTGGGTGATGCGCTTGTTATATGATGTGACTGTTTTATGATGTTTTTCTTATGTTTGTAATGGCCTGATATTATTCATTAATTCATCATTATAGGAACCTAGGAATATATGTGGCATGAATCATGATAGACTCAGATGGGATGGGTGTGTGGTACATGAATGGTAAAATTCATTTTACTTTCATGAAAAATTTAAATAAAATGGTGTCTAATAAAAATGATGAAAATGGGTAAAAGAAAAGGATGTTAAAGAATGGTTAAATAATTTTTCTTAATTAAGGGTTGAAAATGAGTTAATATGTTGGTTGTAACAAGTTTTGAAATGTGAAATGTTCTTGAGAGTAAAGGTTTGCGTTGTGAGCATGGAAATGGTTTTAAAAAGGTTTCTAATTAAAGGCTTGTGACTATGTAAGTTAGTTTACCCTATGTTATCTATGAATGATGGTAGGGGTGGTCAATGGTAGTGTTCTAAATGTGATGATGTTTTTTGGGATAGTATATGTAAAATGGGTTGTTTATGGCTAGTGGAGATATTTATTTTGTGTAAAATATAGAAGATGTATGTTATGTGATCTAAAAATATTGTTTGGAATTGTAGAGAAATGCCACCATGATGGCATATGCCAATTGGGAGATAATAGGATATCACTGTGAATTCTCCCTAGGTAGCATAGAAATAAAACCTATTGGGAAAAGATAACTAAGGAGAAGAGAAGTTCTAAGAGAACTTCACTAATTTTTTACAAATAATGTAACATGACCCGGGAAGGGTTGTACCGAGTATGTATGATCTAGCCAGAGAGTTTCAGTTGATGAACCCTCCAAAGTTTTATAAAGAGGGTGGACCCAAGGTGGAAGAGTTATAGATAGAGTCTATCCATAAAATCTTGGATCATTTAGATACTCCTTCTAAGAGGAGAGTCAAGTTAGAACCATATATGTTATAGGTACCATTAAAGTGTTTCTGGGATATAGTGGTTCAGACGCAACATGCTGATGGTACGCTATGGAAGGATTTTTAGGAAAATTTTATGGAGAATTTATATCCAGAGACCTTGATACTGGATCGGGATGCAGAGTTTATGAGGTTGAACTAGGGAATGATATTAGTGATGGATTATGTTGGCCGCTTCACTAAATTGAAACACTTCATCCCAGTGTTGGTAAGGGATGAGGAAGCTATAGATATATATTTCCTAGATGGAATTAGACATGAGATTAAGTCCCATGTGAATATATTTTGTTTAAATATGTTTACAGAAGTAGTGGATCAAGCCCTTATTTCAAAGGGAACTTAAAGGAGGCTTCAGGTAGTGGGTTTTTTTGTTCTAGTAGGACATACCAGTGGTGTGAATTCTGAGAGTATAAATAATCATTTCAAGAATATTCATCTGGTAAAAAGTTTGTATAGTTGTTAGAATAGTGGATCATCTTCTCAATGTGGTGACTAGGTGTTATGCTATTAGTCTAGAAGGTTGGGGCATATGCATGGTCAGTGTCTCTAAACACTAGTTAAGTTTCAAGCATGTGGAAGAATGGGGAATGTACAGATGTTATGTAAGAACCCTCGATAGCTGGGGATGGATAGAGGATCAAAACTGATGCTAAGTGAAAGTAGGGGGTGGTTACCCCACATCAGGCAGGTTGTTGGAGCTCTAATGGTCGTACGAGAAGAGGTGGTGGATATGGTACTCTATGCAGAGATCATCCATATCAGTAAGGCAATGTGACACATGGAATTCATACCAGAGCCTAGGGTAGAGGGGTAGGTTAGCTTCATGTCATTCATATTACATCTGGAGGTGGCGAAGATGGACCATCGACTATTAGAGGTATGATTCTTTTGGCTTCAACTGTTTCTATTGCTTTATTTGACAAAGGTTCCTTGCATTATTTTTATAAGGACCCAACCTTAAAACATTACTTAATCTTGAATTAAATGAATAGTTCACATTGAGGATCTTTCCAGGTTTAGAGTTTTAGAGAATTATTCCATAACTATTACATCTCAAAAGTTACAAAATAGACACTTCTACTCAGTTTCCATTTTTTTTCATAAAATAAAAAACTCTTGAAAAAAAGAGTCATGGCCAGTTCTAAGTTTTAGACAGCATGACTTTCCATGATCCCATCCTTGACCATATTCCACTTTATGTCATGTGAAAAACATTTCAAAAACTTGGAATGAGCATAAAAAGATCAGTAAGGAATACACAGAGAATGAAACTATTAGTTTTTCAAAACAACAAGTAAACCATGAATACTTTAACATAAGTAATACTTTTCACCTTTATTAAGTAGTAAATACTCTTCACTGAATAAAAGATCACTACTTACCCTTTAGTAACCAAAATATTACCCATATAAAGAACACATAACATATAAAGGTAACTTGGGACATAAACATACTTAAATGGAATAACCATACAGTCGACTTCCACACATATCACTAAATGGAATAGCCATATGACTGACTTCCATACCCAATGCATTGGAGGTTATAATGTAACCACCCATCCTGGTATTCACGGCACCACCAATCATTTGGTTTATCACGTAACCACCCGTCAAATGTCCCAGTACCATTATAAAATCATAAGACATAAAACAAATATAAAGGAAAGAAAACATTTCCACATTTCAATCACAATATATCACTTAAATATATTGACATAAAAAATCCATTATCAAAACCATTTTCAAGACCAAAATATAGAAAAGAGTATATGGTATTTATTTTCTTTTAAAAAACATTACGGCTTGTTGAGTAAGCCAAATATCAAATAATACTCACGATGGCGGAAAGGTCGTTGTCACCACATACGTTAAAATAAACATTCCTTTTTTTCGTTTAGTAAAAAGCTTCATAGAAAAGGATACCCTTTTAATGAAATGAAAAGTCAAAGGTGTTTATACAGCGTATAAAAGAAAGTCTTGTATTAAAACAAAATATGCCTCAATGAAATGAGATTGAGATGAAGTCCCTTACCTCATGTCCGACTTGACTCGATCGTTCTTTAATCTCCTGAATAATAAACTAAAGTTAATTTATACTTGCTTAAGAACCTTTTTCAAGTTTATCATTCCTTTTATATCACTTATTACCATGTTATAAACATTATGTAATCATTTAAGTTAATAATGTTCGTTTTGTCGATATTTGGTACTTGAGTCAAAAATAGATTTCTTATAATTAAATGTTGTTCATGGGGTCAAAGGTTAATTATATACAGAATGATATTAATGATTTCTATATCATATATATCATATATATCCAGAATATACATGTATTTATAATAGTACATAACATTTAGAGGTAAGAAATGAAATGCACCGTTCATGGAGACGGTAAGTCGTACGTATGCATGAATGATACTTCCATTTCTATTTCATATTTAATGGAATTAAAACATAATGATACATAGTAGTATTATAATTCCAGTTTTGTATCATATATAATATCATTAAACCTATCCTTTATACGTACCACATATGGTATGAACAAGTCATATCACTTTGAGGGGGCGGTAGTCCGCACTTCCTCAAATGAAATTATCGTGTTTACACATAATAGAAACCATAAAGGTTTGATATATATAAAAAAATACAAAAGCATAAAAAAAACATAAACATAATATATATCATATATAAATACAGTGACATCTTAATGGTCACCATGAGAGGTGGTAGGAGATAATTGAACAATCATCGTTTCGTGAGCCAGTAGTTCGCCGTCCATAAAAACAGTATGTTCTTCACCCATTAGATAAAGGTGTGTGTAAGTGTATCTAGAATAATTCTAATAACAAAATCCTAGTATATTTTAGATACTATTTTTGTTAAAAAAGAAGGGAATAAAACGAGTTTATGGGGTGGGATAAGAAAAATAAAACAAAAGAATATAAGAAAAGACATTACCTTCAAATCGGGTAACTCCCATTGGTTTGAAGCAAAAGGGTTTCTTGAACAGATTTATGCCTAAGGTAAGGCTTATATTATGAAGATAGGGATATTGGAAGCTTATTTTAGTAGAGTTTAAAAGAGCCAAAGGGCTTTAGAAGTGTGTGAAATGGGTAGTAAGTGGGGTCTTTTTATAAGGGAGAGGAGGGGCTCTTTTGGAAAGCTTGAAAATATTATTTTATTATAAAATTATTTTCGGTTTCTAAAGGTCCAAAAATGATTAAAGTAGAATATAAGGTGGCCCATTTTCTAAATAAAATCATCCAAAAAGAATTGTACAAGTTTTAGATATTTTTTTAAACTTTATCTTCTTATTTATTTAAATTATTCAATAATGACGTAAACAATGCATCATCATTGTATCATAAATAATTTTATTTATTTGATGTCTAAAAATTATAAAAAAATTACCGTGATGTATTAAATCTTTTTATCTTTCTAATAAATATTTATATACAAAAATATAACTTATATAACCCCATGTAAAAAGTTTTTTAGTAAAACAATACATGTTTGTGACATTTTTATTTTTACTTTAAATAAAACGTTATTAATGTCATTATCATACCCAAGTGGATCTATGGGGCCCCCAAATTTACCCATGGATTTTATTGGTCGGCCATGAATCATTAAATAAATTTTTTACATGTGTTAAGGTATTTTTATATTTTTTATAATATTATTTTTACCTTAAATTACCTTAATTACCTTTAATCACGGTTAATAAAACTCAAAAGTTATTATTCACCAAAAATTATTTTCATCCCATTGAACCACATTTAACTTAATAATGACAACCATGTATGTCATATTTTTGAAATTCAATTCACAGAAGTGGTAAAATTTCATTTAAACGAAAAAACATTTTTTTAACTACCACTTAGTGGTTTCACTATTCATCAAAAGTTGAAGTTTTTCAGAAAAATACCAAAAATTAACCCTAAGATATATTTGATATTAAAAATTCAAAAATGATTTCCATTTTACCAAATTCAAAACATATAAGTTTTATTAATTAATTTTATAATTAATTCCCGTTGTCAAAACAGATAGCGTGTTTTTAAGAAACAATATCTATCAAAAGATTAACACTTGTTTATGTCCAATTTCAAAGTAAAATTAATTCCAATGACAAACATTGGATTAAATGGTAAAAATATATTTTAATTAAACTTTAAACCAAATTAAAAATATAATATAACCATATAAATAAATTATATTAAAATTAGGTTTTTAATTAAAATACAACATTTTTCACTATTCATTAAAAAATGAACTTTATTGGAAAAATAACAAAAACATACACAAAGTAAATTTTGATGTCCTGATTCTAAAGAAGAATTTTATTTTTTCCAATATAATATATAAGAGTGACCAAAACTATATTTAAAGAGGGTTCGCCATCAAAAGACGATAAATCGACCTTTTAGTGAATATTGGAGTATTTATGCTTAAAATTGGATTCATTCACATTTTAAGCCTCTAAAATTTATTGGATAAATGTAAAAAACATTTAAAAAACATATATGATCATATTTTAGTTATTTCTATTCATTCCCACCAATACCACAGCTACGTGTTAACTACCATTTGAAATAATATTATTATATTATTAGCGTGCAACGTAAGATTTCAAAGAAATATGTTGTTGTGTATCGGGTACGCCATCGAACATAGCAACCCCATTAAAGTAAAATTAATATTTAATTCACAAATATTAATAAATATGAAAATGTCTTATTCTTTATTTACTTGGGATGTTACAATTTTTTTCTACTTAGTTGGTGGTTGTGTTGGGTCTAGTAGAGGAGTGTGTGTGTGGTATTATGTCGATTGATACACTGTTAGGGGTGTGAGTAGAAAATATCATGCAATGCAAGGGTTGTGCTCTTTAGGTTGGTGGGTACCGTATTCTGTGGGACCTGTTTGTGCATGAGATATTAGGTTTTGGTCTGATTTTGGTCATGGATTGTCTAGTGATATACCAGGACCATATTAATTTTTACCATCATAGGGTACCGTTCAAATATCATGATGGAGACACATATATCTATCGTGGTGAATGGGATGTACGAGCAGGCCACATAGGGCCATTTTTTCAACATTTGGGTGATCTCACAGCTCAAGTGGCATGTATTATGCTTAATGATGGAGGAGTAGAGCAGCTTGTCTTTCCTACTATGGTGGTTTATTTTTAAGATTTGTTTACTGAGGATTTATTGGGGCTTCTTCCTAAGAGAGATGTTGAGTTTATAATAGAGTTACTTTTGGGGGCAGAACCAGTTTCCATTCTGCTATATAGAATGGAATCAGTAAAACTCTAGGATATTAAAGCTCGGTTGGCAGAGTTAGAGAATAAAGGTTTTATCTATCCTAGTATGTCACCTTGGGATCCACATTATTGTTTTCAAATAAGGCTGATAAATCGTTGCTATTATTTTTTAATTATAAAAAATTGAATCAACTGATGGTTAAGAACTGATACCCTCTTCCTTAAATAGATGATCTTTTTGACTAGTTGAGAGGTGCAATAGTGTTCTCTAAGATTTATTTTAGATCAAGGTATCATTGTATATTGGTAAGACCTTATGATATACTACATACTTTCTTCAGGAGTAGGTATTGGTTGTATGAGTTTTTTATGATATTGTTTGGTTTGACCAATGAATTGATAGTGTTTATGGCCCTACTAAATCGAATCTTTCACCCATACCTAGATCATTTCATATTCATCTTTGTTGATGACATCTTGGGGTACTCAAAGACTCATAAATATCATTCCAAACATCTTGTAATAATCCTAAGTACACTAATAGAGCATAGGCTATACAATCTATCAAAGTTTCATTTTTGGATTGATAGGGTGCATTTACTAGGTCATATCATCTCATAGGAAAGTGTTTAAGTAGACCCATATAAAGTGAAGGTTTTTGTGTCATGGGAGAATCCCAAAAATATTTTGGATGTCTGATGTTTTCTGGGATTGATGGGATATTTCTGAAGATTCATCAAAGACTTTTCCCATTTGGAAGTACCACTTTTGGGTTTGAATAAGATGGCATCAAGCTTCAATGGTCTGCGACATGTGAGAATTATTTTCAGGAGTTGAAGAAGTATTTAACTACCACACAAATGCTGATCATACCCAAGCCCGGTAATGGGTATACCTTGTTTTTTAATGTGTCTAATGTTGAACTTGGGGCAGTGTTGATGCAAGATTATAGGGTTGTAGCGTACAGGTCATGGAAGCCAAGGAATCATGAAAGAAAATACCTTACACAAGATCTTGAGTTGGTTACGGTGGTTTATTCCTTAAAGTGTTGGAAGAACTAATTGTTAGAATAAAGGTTTGTTGTGTATAACAATTATCAGAGTCTCAAATACATCTGTTCCTAGCATGATCTAAATCTTTGGTAGAAAATATGGGTTGAGTACATGTAGTCCATTTATTTTGATCTCACACTAGGAAAGGGAAATAGCGTTTCCAATTCTTTGAGTAGTAAGACTCAAAATTAGGTGGTTTAGGAGTCCAGTTCTAAGTGGATAATGATGTAATTGTTTCCTGAGATGCATCTAGAGGTGTTATATAGGAAAGAATAGATTAATCTTCTATCCTTGGTAGTTGATTCTATTCTTTTGAGCTAGATCAAGGAGAGGAAGCTTGAATATATGGAGTGTTTGACCTTGAGGGAAAGACTAAAAGGTGGGGAGTCACCTTCTGGTTTGACTATTAGTGGGGGTGGGATATTTTATGTTCATGTTCATGTTGTTGTGCCAACATGTATGTGAGAATAGTTTATGGGTGAGTTTCATGCATCAAAGTGGGTCGTGCATCCTGGTTTGACCAAAATTTATCGTGATCTTTATAGGTGGTATTGGTGGTCGGGGATGAAGAAGAAGGTTGTAGGTTTCATGAAGTGATGCCTTACCTATCAATAGGTGAAGGCTGAGCATCAATGACTAGGTGGTTTGTTTTATCCATTTACTATTCTGAAATAGAAATTGGATAATGTGACAATGAATTTCATTGTGGGTCTCTTGAGGATGCTTCAAAATAATGACGTTATCTAGGTAGTTGTGGATCATTTGACTAAGGTGGATCATTTATTGAAAATTTGAGATACTTTCACCATTGACCAATTGGGTGAGCTGTATGTTCAAGATATAGTGTGGTTTTATGGAGTATCACATACTATAGTTTCGAATAGTGATATGTGTTTTACATTGTGCTACTGGAAGGGATTACAGAAGGCACTTGGTACCCAAGTGTCTTTGGTACATCTTTTCACTCATAGACAAACAGGAAATATAAGCATACTATTCAAGTTTTAGAGGACATGTTGAGGTATTTCATCCTAGATTTTGGTAGATCAAGGGAAAATCACTTATTTCTTATTGAGTTTTCCTAAAACAATAGTTACCAAGCTACAATTCAGATTGATCCATTTGAGGTGCTCTATATTAGACCATGTCAATATCCATTATGTTGGATAGAGGATGGGGAATCAGATTTGTTAGGACCGAGTCTCATGTAGGAGACGTCAAAATAGATCTAGTTTATTCGAAAACATATGGATACATCTCAAATCAAGAAGAATTAATATATGAATAGGCATCATATAACTATTGAGTTTATGATGTGTGATCACATGTTTATTTTTATATCACCAATGTTGGGTCACCATAGGATTCAGAAACAAGGTGAGTTAACACCCAAGTATGTGGAGCCATTTGAGATTATGGAGAGGATCGAACTGGTGGAATATAATTGGATCTTCCATAGTGGTATAGTGGTATTCATAATTTTTTTCATGGTTCAAATCTTTAAAAGTATCACCTTAACCTATCTCATATGATTGATGTTGAGGATGTTGAGATTGAGGTTGATGTGTCCTTTGAGGAGTGTCTGGTTCATATTGTAGATTGTAGTGAGAAAGTATTGCAGGGTAAGATTGTATCTTTGGTTTGAGTTTTGTGGTATAATGGTAATGTTTAGGAAGAAATTTTGGGGATAGAGTCAAATATGTGGGAATAGTGGCCCAATATCTTTACTTCATAAGTTTAGTGATACTTGGAAGTGTGGCTTGAGGACAATCTGTTACAATGTGGGGAAGTTATAAGATCCTGAACTTTGAGGAGGTATTTTATTATTTAAATTTTAGTGTTAACCCATTTAATTTTGATAAATAAATATTTAACATATGTATGGGGAAGCCCAGGGGTGTTCCTGGGGTTCGTTACATGAAATAAAGTGGAATCAGGCCATCTTGTGTATGTTGCATGGTTGGTGCATGGTTAGTGTAAATCTTTAAAAGGGGAGATACAAACTATGCAATGTTGTATAGAGGCACTTTGCATAGTTGGTGCATAGTTTTTCAAATCATATGGAATCCCTAGATAATTGTGTGACTTAGACCCCTCTTGTATAGAGGCAGGCAAACGGTTGTCATATGGTTTGTTAAACCGTGCATCCAAACTGTGTGCCCCATTAAAATTGGGTTTTACTATTTTTCCTCATTGGGATTTTAATTATTTCACTTTATTTTACTTAAAATTATTCTTCTCCATCATTATTGATGAACCTAAACTCCAAAATATTTCCATGGGTTGATCTCCTTCGATTCTATTCTATTTGGAGTGTCTTTGGCTACAGATCGAAGCTCTGGGTAATTCTAACACTCCTCTTTCTTCTATTTTCTGTATTAGGGATTGAAGTTTTGTTCTTCTTATTCTAAAACCCTGAAAACCTCTTTTTTTATTTTATATTAGGTTTTGGATTCAAGGGATTCTTAAATTTGGTTCTGAGGCTAATTTTAACTGAGTATTCGTCTACGTATTCGAGGTAGGTGGTCTAAAAGTTATATCCCATAATCTTGAAGCTAATTTGTGTATGTGTGGTTGTGTTAATGGTTATCTCTTGTTGTGAATTTTATTCCTTTAAATGGATTTGGTAAAATGTTTGGATAAATGATGAATTGAACCCTTCATGATCCCCATGGGAGGTATTGAGATTGACTAGACTGATTTAGGGCCACCTTTAGTATTTTCCAACATTCCTGAACATGGAAATTGTAATGCTAAGCATGGAATTGTCTAGTGATAAAGTAGATCCCATGATGAACATGTTGATATGTTAGTTTAGTTGAAATGAAATGTTGACAGTTGTGTGTAGATTATGATAAGGTCATAATGGATTGTTTTTCTTATTATGAAATGGGTTAGATGAAACAAAGTGTTGTGATAAACGACTTATGAATTTTACTAGAATTGGATAAGTGGGTTAATGTATGTGAAATGATGAACATGTTAAATGGGTAAATAATTTTAAATTTTTTACTGTGTTAAATGGTTTAATGCAATATAATTGATAAATATGTTAATTGGGATAATGTATGGTAATTTTTGATTATGATAAATGGGTTAAGGTATAGAAAGGTAAATGGGTTAAATTGACCATGCTAAGTAAATGTTAAATGGTAAATGTGATAATGGGTTAAGAATTGAGGATTATTCATACATTGTATGAAATGTGAATTATATATGTTATGTGTATTGGTTGTGTATGTTTTGTGATATGGTATATGTGGTAAATGGATAAATAGGCATGTGCACATGGATTAGAAGTTGCGTGGTATTGGACTTGAGGATCTATACCCACGAGTCAAGTTAGACTAAGGATCTAAACCGCACCACATAATTCATAGGTTAGGGAAGTGGATAGAGTCTCTATTCCCTAATGGTTTCATTTGACGATTCTACATGGACTGAGGTTCCAAGGAAAGTATATTATGAATTTTTTTGAAATGTTTATCCCTAGTGAGATAGGGAACCTAACTTTTTCCCTTATGCATAGTAATTGACCGACTGAGACAATTGTGTAAATGATGTAAGTTCCTAACCCATGAAACATGTGGTGAAAATTAATTAAGTGATGAAGATGGTATAAGTGATGAAAATGGAAATAATGATGAAAATAGTTAAAGTGAATATTGTTAACTAATGGTACATGAGTTACCTTTTGTTTATCTTGTCATTTTTTAGTACTTGTATGAATTGTATGTTTAGACTGGATATTTTGTAGACATTGTTGGTGGTGGCCTACAAAGTTGTACTCACACCCTACTCGGGTCATTGTTGGGTACCTAAGAAGATTTCATGGTAGTAGGTCAGGATAAGGGAAAAAGATTTATGCTAGGGAGTTGAGTTGGGATTGGGATATAAATGGATTAGGATCTGGACTTAGAGTTAAGACCTATTTGTGGATTTGATAGTATGTCTTTATTTTAGGTTTTCTTCACTTTAGAACTATTATCATGACATGAAATATTTACCATTTGGTAGTGGTTGTATCTTATTTGGGAAATGGATGGTAATGCATGTTTTTGGTTTATTTTTTACTACTTCCTTTATTTCATATGTTATATATTGTGTCTTACTTTGGTAAAGAGGGTATAGTCTCCACACATTACCTAATATATGCTCGTTTCTAGTCAGCAACCTCTAGTGTACTTTGATACACGCTTGAGGTCATGTGCTGACCTGGCTCAAGGCACCAGTTTAGTGGATTCTGGTTTGGGAATGCTACAAAAATTGTTTGTAAAGTGTAGTTTAAAAATAAAAGGTTTTATTATTTATTAAACAAGTTTTAAGAAAATGGTTTCAAATGGGTTTATTTATGAAAATAGGATATTTAGGAAATGTTTTTGGAAGTGAGATAAATGGTGAACTTGATTTGTTTTTAGTATTTTTAAAGTTTTACTTTTCATAACATTGAAAATATTTAATTAAAGGATTTGACACCCTTATTTTACATGGAAGGGGTGACTATTTAAAAGTGTGATTATGTCTTGAAATTTGGTTTAGTTTATACTCACATGTGAAAACATATTTTATACATTATGTTTAAACTAGAATTTCATGTATTTTTTTATGAAGGGGATTTCCTGAAATCCTTGGTGAGATCATACTGGGCATGTTTATCTCACACCTAGAATATGTAATAATTATTGAGTGTATATGAAGAACTTAGTCTCAATTTCAAGTGCCCAGTTTTAATTTGGTTCTTAAAGTACTCATTGGTCCTTAGATATACATGAGGATATGGTGAGTGGATGAGGTTCACTAGTGGTGATGTTAGATTTTAATGGTTTCTATTTTCTTTATTTTACTTTGGGATGTTGTATTGACCATTTAGATTAGTGTACTTTTATTGTTTTCACTCAGTATTTATTACAGATTTATATTTTTTTTATGGATGTTTATTTATTATGAAATTTTGGTTGATTTATCATTTTATTTTTGCTTCTTGTTTTATTTTTTTGTGAGGGTAAAACCAATCCAAAAAAATTATTCTTGAGACTTGGGCATTAGTTATTAGTACATGGGGATAGGGAATTCCCTTCGAGACTAGAGGTGAGCCAATTCAGGTAATGTGCCAGGTCATCCTAAGATGGTTCAATAAAAATAGTATCATAGCCAAGGCTTCTTAGTAGAGGCATAGGTTCTAGAGTCACTCTCTTTATATTTGTTATGACATAGTAATATTGAGTTAGGATTGTCTTCGGGACTAATAGGTTGATCATGAGTGGGTGCCTGATAACCACCCTCTGTGATGGAACTTGAGTTTCCATGGGAAGTGAGATTTGAATTATAAATTTTTAATTTTTTTATTACAATTTATATGTGTTGATCCTCATTATCATGGTGTGAGTTTCCATGGGTATTTCATTATATTTTGAGATGAAAATAAGAAATGGATTGGTGGTGCGATGTTGGTTTTAATGGACTGATACACAGGATAGTGACCAAAAAATCAATATTGGAAATGTATTGTGGATTTTTACATGACTGGACCAGGGCCCATCAAACCATGTTGTTTATTCAAGCATTTCTTTGTAGCACACTTGTATTTTTTATTTAAACCCATTTATTTTAGGTCATTCTAAGTGATTCATAGTAATGGGAAAGGAATTGTGTGGGCCTTATGATATGTTTTGGTGAGGTTTATATTTACAATGTGTCTCCAATTTGGTGTGGTTATTGTGAGAATTGTTTTTTGTGTGAAAAAAATAGAATTTTATGAAAAAATATTTTGGTTTGAAATGATCCTTTGGGATAGGTTATAAAAATTGAATTTATTTTCATGAAATATTTTTTAAAATGTTTAATTTAATTATGAAATTTGGAAATTATTTTAGTTTTTAAATTTTTTGATGATTTAAGTGTAAGGTAATTTGACCTTTATGTAGTGTGTTTTCAAAATTTGATAGTTTAAAAAAGAGAAATTTGAAACTGTTTTAAATAATTTTAATGGGGTGAAGTGTTTTGGAATAGGATGTGAATTTTTTTGAATGATTTAAATGAAGGGATTTAGGACTTTGATTTTTTTTTAAATGTGTTCCTATTTTAAAAATGAGTTTTTGGGACTCCTTATCAAGGGTTCAAGGTTAAAAGATATTTTTTTAGATTTTATACCTTGTTTGATATTGGTACTACTTGGTGTTTTTTTGGAATCATGACCCGGTTAAATTTATGATTCATTTTATTTAAAATTTTCCTCATAGGAAGTTATTAATTAAAAGAGAGGTGTTTTTTCCTCATCTTAGTGATGTGACTTAGAATCATCTAATTCAGTGCCATTTAGTGGTTTTCTTGGGAATAATGTAGTTTGAGTATGTTAGACTAAGTCAGTGAGCCCTAGTTTGATGGTTTAATTAATAATGATCGATCCTCTTGGTCATTAAAATGTAAGTCTTATTTTGGTATGGTTAATTGTTTTTAGTAATTATGATCAATTGTTTTAGAATCTTCCCACCTTGAGGTAACTTTTTTTTAGTGTGTTCATTAGATTCCTTTTTTGATGCTTTGGTTTGTTTATGACTATTGGTTCTTTGTGATCTAAGTAGTTATCCTAGTGATGTTGGATTCATGGTGAGATCCATTATTGGGTTTTGATTCACTGGTTTAGATTTGGGATGGCCTTTGGTGTGTGTTTCAGGTGACTAGGGTTGGCATGACACCATTATAGATTATACACTGGCTAGTGCTAGTTTAGATCATTTTGGGTTCTCCGTGAGTGGGTAACCTGGGTATGAGGTCCTAGTTTTCCCATTTATTGTGGTATATGATCCAAGGTTGAATCCCATATTATTTCCTTTATTAAGTAATTTTTTTAGATTTTGTGTGATTTGGATATTTAGGATGTGTTGGTTTTGGGTTGTGGGGAGATCCATATTTGGTCCCCGTCTTTTTTGAGTTCTTTCCAAGTGAATGTAGAGTGGTTTTTTCTCTAGGTTTATTGATTTATAGTTTATTATTTTTATATATTTTTAGAGGATAGGTATTTTCAATGTTTCCTTGGTCTTATAGTATTCTTTAGTTTTCTTATTTTCCTATACCTTTACTTCTACATGGGACTTTTTGGGGGAAGAAAGTGGAATGGTGGGGAGAATTATAACACCTACATGTCAATTTTCTATTATTTTATATTATAATATCATATATTGGGGTAATTTTTTGTTTTTAAGAAGTTTCATCTTGAAATTTAAAAAATAAGGAAATTTTCCTTCTATGAATGTTTTGTATGATTGATTTAAGGGAAACTATATGGATACCTTTACACAAGGATTTTTTTCAATTTAGTTTGTTCAATGAATGGTTGGCCTACATGGGTAGTGCACGATTTGGTCCAAAACATGTGAATTCAAGGAGAAATTTTATATGACCCTTTTTTCTTTGAGTACTGGTGCATGGAAAGTACATAGTTTGAGGAAACCATGTGAGAAGCATTCAATAGGTATATAGTTTTTAATAATGGATTTTGTATGGTTGGCACATATTTTTCTACACTATATAGCCAAACCATTCAAATGTGTTTTTCTTAGGTAGTTCCGTCCAAACAGTTGATCCAAAATTTGGTAAACCATGCGGTTAAACCATGAAAACTACATGTTTTTCATTTAAAGGTGAATTTTCCTTTCTACCCCCTTGGGTTTTTTATATTTTATCCTTCTCTTTATCCTATCTTTCTCATTCAAACTAGGGGGTGCATATAGGGATCTCTCACTCTCCTCGTACTTTGAATTTGTGGCCTCCTCCATCGATTTCAAGTGGGTTCGTATGTATTTTTTCCTTCTTTCCTCTTCCCCTATATTTTACTTACCATCTCCTTTGGTTTTTCTTTATTTCTTAAACCCTAAAAAAAATTTGGGTTTGTATTAGGGTTTTGTATGGTTTTAAAAAAAGTTATTTAGGTGTTTATGAGTTTTTGAGGGATTCTCCTTACTCGGTTGTGCATTTTCCATTGAAAGTGACATATTTGGGATGCATTCCTGCTTGAATGAGGTGGATGTTTTGATGTAATTCGCTTATTATGCATGTTATAAATTTATTATATGTTTTTAAATTTATTTATTATAAAATTATAGGCCCATAGAATACCTTTAATGGGTTAAAAAATATTTTCAATTGGTTTTAACAATTGACATGGACTTTTCACATGCCAAGTGTTTGCAAAATGATTAAGAGGATCTTTTAAATGGATTTAAATATTTTAAAAGGGGGTTTAACGCCATTTTAATTTTTTTAAAATGGTGTTTTTGATGTTTTAAAGTATTTTTTATAAAAATAAAGGGGTTGACCATCATTTTTAATTTTTTGAGGTCATCAGGCCTTAGTGGTGTTTTGAAATGAGTTAAAAATTAAATTTTGAGAAATTTTGGTTTCCAAAAGAATTTCCAAATGTAATTTGATAGATTTATTTCAAGTATAGTTTTGAACTAAAATTTTAAGTGGTGTAAATTTCTTCAAATTCTAAGAATCTTTTTGAAATATCGGTTGAAATATTTAAAGGAGTTGTTTTCAAAAATATGTGAGATCCTCAATTGAGCCTTGTATGATGATAATGCCCATTGACGTTTGTGACCCCTTTGAGGGAAGCATTATATTGCTATATTTTGATGTGATGATTATGTGTGGATGTGGAAAGGGGATGTTTCTTGGGAGGTTGAAGGAGGTGATATGAGGTTTACTTCAAGTGCTTTATACTTAATCTTTGTGTTTGGATTTATCCCTCACCTATTTTGATTAATGTCTTGGGAATCCTAAGAGTTAGTAAATGAATTTGATAAGTGAAACTATGGTTTAGATTTTATCCAGATAGAGGTAGGAACCACATATACTGATCACTCTGGGGATAATGGTAGCTTTGTGATCCTGGGATGGTTGTAGGGCCTAGTTTGTTCAATGGGACTACTAGTTCGAACATATTCTTATAGGTTATCCTTGGGTTCATATATCCATATTTCATTGATTTACTTGAGTCTTAGGGAGTTTACCATGATTCTTAGGTCCTTATCAGGATGTTTTAAGGGATTACATCTCTTATATTTTTTATATTCCCCTAGTTTTATTGATCACATAACACCCTTTTTGTTTACTTTTTTAGTGTAATTGATACCACAGTACCTATTTATTATTATATTTCACCTTGAGTGGGTTTTTAATACTCTCAAACTAATTTTAATTTTTTTTTCAAAGTTTGGTTTAAAAATAAAATGGTTTCAAATGAGGTTATTTGTGAAAATGGTATTTTTAAGAAATTTTTTGGGAATGGGGATAAATGGTGAACATGTTTTTTTAGTAGTTTTAAATACTATTTTAAAATTGTGATTCTGTATTGTTACCTAGTTTCTTTTATACTCTCATGTGAAAAACCATTTTATTTATTATGTTCATACAATAATTTTATGGATTGTATTATGAATATAATTTCTAAAACTCCTTGATTAGATTCTACTAAGAATTTTTAGCTCACACTCTGCATATGCAGTAATGTTCAAGTGTGTATGAAGATCTTATTCCTCTCTTTTAGGTGCCTAGTTTGATTTTGGTTCTTCGTATACTAGTTGGTTCTTCGATGGATATGGGGATATGGTGAGTGGTTTGGGTCAGTGGTGATATTGAATCTTTTTGGGTTCCACTTTCATTTATTTTGGGATGTTATATTATCCATTTATCCCAATGTTATTTTATTTCTTCAGTTTTTTTATTTCACTTGTATATTTTTGGATAGATGTTTATTTATTATGTCATGTTGATTTATATATAATTGTGTTTCTAATACTATTTTATTTTTATTTTTTATGAGGGTGAAACCATTCCCAAAGGGAATTATTGAGACCCAAGACCTAGTTGATAACCTATAGGGGTTGGGAACACTCTCCAGGCCTAGTCTCGAGCTGAGTCAGGTGGCCAATTGGTTCATCAATATCCAGTTCATTACATCATGAAAGTATTAATTTTCTAATTTCTCAGATAAATATTATAATTTCTAAATTATTTTGAAAAGGATTCAGTTAATATTTAATGAATGACTAAGGGTATAAATTTAATAGAAATTAAAATATATCTTTATTTAACATTGATTATAAAAATTATCAAAAAACATAAATTTTACTGAAATAATAGTGTGTATATTTTATTATGTTTTAATATCTATTACATTGTGGTTAAAATCTTGTATTTCTCTCCGTTTGGGGTTCTTTTTAAAAATTTCAAATTTATTGATGTTTTAGGAGTTGATAAGATTATTTTTTTTCTCTATAATGTGTTTTTTGATAATTTTTATTAAATGGGGGGGATTTTGTAGATATTGGAACTTACATATCATAAACTCAAAGAGGGTTTCATCGAAAGTAATAAGGATTTTATCTTTTAAATTTTATTCAAACTTATCTTCTCTTTTATGTCTTTTAATTGTCAAAAAGGGGGATATTTTTGGGTCAAATAACACTATTATATCCTTTGTTTTAAAAAGCATAGTATACTTTATTATAAGTTTGATTTAACTTGAAGTGTTTTGTTTAAGTTATTGATGTGAATATTTAATTTTTTTTACTTTAATAATCAGTAAACCTAAAATAACTATATATGTTTTTGGTGAGTTTAAATATACATTGAAGTATTTTTACTGGTCATTAGTAACCTATAATGGCATGTAGAGTTATACACATCAGATGATAGAAGTAGATCTATATCCATCAGGTTGTAGAGTAAAATATCTAATATTGTTGAAACTGAACCCAAAGAACTCGAAATATAACTATTGGAGTTTGTTGCAACATACATATATAAATTGAACCTGAGGCTCCATTTAGTAAAGGATACAAAACATATTTATTAAATTATTGTGTAGATTTTTGTCCATCGTATCGTGTCTAACTGAGTGTTTCCACTTGTAGTAGTTTTTAGTGTATGATAAGCACTATGTTTTCTGAGGGTTTGATTGTAAAGATATTAGTATTTTATTTGTAATTATTATTTTTTTGATCCTTCATAATCAATAATCTTCTAACACATCTGTGGGGTGTCATCAATTCCCTAAGGGTATAATGAAAATACCAAATTTATAAAAACTCAAACTATGCTACTCAATTAATTAAAATTTAGTATTAAGAAAGTTCAAGGTTGAACCAACAGAGATAGTAAATTAGTTTTATTAGGTTTTTAAAATAAAAATGTTTTATTTTATTGAATAAAGAGGTATTAAAATATTGTTTTGATTAATTTGAAGAAATCATAGTGATGAAGAAGCAGATTGATTGATTGGTTTTACAAAAAAAAATTGAAAGCATACTTGGGGCTTTGTAATTTTACGGTTTGGGTGCCATTTTATTTTAGAAAAAAAATTTATTAATCCATGTTTTCTTGGAAATTAAAGATTAAGGAGATAAAATGGTTATAGTATCCCCTCCTTGACACGGAAATCTCATATTTACCTTGGTTCAATAATTTAGGGTTTCATCAAATGAAGTTTTTCTTAATACCATATTTAAACCCAATTACCCTAAATTTTATTATGGTTGTTCATCCTTTAGGGTTTTCAATTATGATATTTTAAGGTTCCATTCATATTCAAATACCAATTTTTAGGATAAAAGTAAAACAAAGGGATTGGAAATTGATTTAAGGATTATATCAAACCAAATACATGAATAAAGAAAAAGAAATCAATCCAATAGAACCTTACCCCTTTTATTTCACAACCCTATCACAAGGTGAGTTTAACCCCTCATCCTAGTGATGTTAGAATAATAGGTAAGGAATAAAGAAAAGGAAATTATAATGAAAACAGAGATGAAATTGTGGAGTAACCTACGCAGCGCATCTTCTCACTCCAATATTTGGTCTCCGACCTCCCTTCATGGAAGCAGGATGGCCCTTAATTTATAAGAACCAGATGGGCTCGGGTATTAATGAATGACATAAAGGATAGGTCAAATTTTGGTCATAGGTGTATCCTAGGTGTTAAAAGAGGTCAAAGATTAAATATATACCAAATCTATCATTTTTAATCTTGTCCTGACTTTTCACATGATGTGTGATCATTACACTATGTGTAGATCTTACACCATGTGTATCATATTCATGAAATGTATGATTATTTCATTAATTTAACCAATACACAATGTGTAATAATTACATGATGTGTAATGTTAGTTTTCTTCTATGGAAGCCTCATTTGTTCTCATCTATTTAGTTATGTTCCTTGGAAATTATCCATGATCATCCTCAAAATTTTGGTGTCACACCATAGTCCTTTTTCAATTGTCTATTGTATCCTTATATAAAACACAAGACAAGTCAAAAAAATTCCCAATATTTGAAAGATTTATCAATTAAATATATATATCAACACATTAAAACACCATAAAATACATTCATGAAATACAGATATCGGCTTTTGGGTGTGGAGGTTTCATTTTCTAATCAATGTGATCGAGGGATTATGGGGATAGGAATGAAGAGACAATATGACAAGGTTTTAGTTAAAAAATCCAAATATTCTTGAGATTTCCTATGAACAATAAGTATGATTGATGGTTTTCAGGGATAGGAATACAGATATCATCTAATGAGTTTTACAATTGAGGGAATTATGATATTGGAATAGGGGTATTTGAATTGTTATTTTATACTTCAAGATTTTTTTTAATTTAATGGTATTTTTATTTACTATTTTTATTACATTCATTGGTTTAGATTATATCTACTGATCATTTTATTTCTATTGTGTTTATTATTTTTTCAGATAGAGATTATTTACTGATAGAATTATTTTCACTACGTTTATATTATGTACTCTGATATTTATTGGAATTTTTATTTTCTAATAAACTTAATATTATTGAACATATCAATATATTAATTGGTTTTAATTATCATAAACACACGAAATTTTGTTTTCAAAATTTTCTTTTAATGAATTTTAGTGTTTTTATTTAAGAAATTTTTTTATGAAGGTGCCATACTAAATATAGGGATCAAGTGGAGAGTGGGGGATATTTTTAGATTCCTCCACCTATAGGTTTCACTAGAAATATTCTAAGATAGAGAAAAAAAATATGGGTTCTATATAGGTTTCAGTAGATAACTAGTGAAACCCATTGGTTATCCAGTGGAGCCTAGACAGACTCAAAAACAAATAGTTTGTAGAGGTCCTTTCATGCATTAATTTGAATACTAATGAATATTAAATACCATTAGAGGCACCAAAAGTTTAATAAAGACATTTAAGACTATAAATACACCCCAAATGGTGATTGTAAAGCTATAGTTACCTTGAAGATTCATTATAGATCTAAATTGTGTCACATTTCTCTCATTCTTGTGCTCTATTACATTTGTATCTCTTCATCCCACTCTTTTTCTATTTTATTCCTTATATGGGGTAGAGAGTGTTCTTCAAAGGTCTTATGATAAGAAATCATTTTCTCTTTTATTTTCTAAGGTTCCCACTACTATTGAGTGTAAGGGGAATAGGTTCTTACTACCTTGAGGGTATTTGGGTTTCTAACCAGAACCACTAAAAGGTTTGACGTGTGATTGGGTTTCTTGGTACAACCACTAAAAAAGGGTCTTACACTTTTAAATGGGTTTATTTCTAAAAACTATAAAAATTAAGGTTGATTGGGTATCTTTATCAAACTATTAAAAAGAAAGGGATTAAACCAAAACCTTCAAGTATTATGAGGGGAGGGGGTGTAGGGAACCCTATGTGGATTATTTTTGAACTCCTTTATCAAAATATCATGCCTTGTCTTTAAATTTTATACTTTCATTACATTTAAATCCCTCAATTTTATTTCATCACTATAATTATTTTAATTTTGTAGAATTTAGTTTTAATTTCTAAAGAAAAATGTAAATATGTGTCTACCTTCCCCCCCCCCCTTTCCATCTTGACTTGGTATAAAAATTAGTATCAAATCCAACCATGATTTCATAACCTTAACAAATTTTAAGGAATGATCAATTAAATATGGTCACTATATAAAATGTATAAGGTTCCCAAAAGGGATACTCAATGGGTGGATCTCCATACTTTGATAGATCGTACTATGATTATTGGAAAACTAGAATGTATACTTTTCTTATAATTATATTATATGTAGTTTATAAAATTATAATTCATGGATATACCCCCACTAAGGAAACATATGTAAAATAGAATCCCATTGATATATAATATTTTTAGCATGATCTAAAATCCATGAATTCTCTATATTTCAAGTTAGATGGGAATTAATTTAATAGAGTTTCAATTTGTATAAATTCTCAGGAAATTTAGAAATTTTTATAAGTTACACATAAAGGTACCAGTAAAGTAAAATACGATAGGCTTGATATGTACCACAAAGATTTTTAAAGCTTTAGTATGCATCCTAATGATTTTATAACTGAAAGTTTTACTCATTTCACTAATATTTACAATCAAAATAATTATTTAGGTGATGAACTTAGCAAAAATATGCCTATGAATAAAATACTTTGGGTATTTCTTAGTTCTTCAGAACCCAAAGTGATGGAAATACAATAAGAGAAGGATATAATGAATATGTTGGCTAAAGAGATCATTAGGTATCTCATGACCTATGATATTACAATAAATATTCAACTAGAGAATGAGTCTAAGAAAGTAAAGTACAAGAAGACCATTTCCTTTAAGGTTGATAATGATGAATATTCGGAAAGTGAATAGGAGTTTTATCAAATTTACATTAATATAAACAAATTATTCAAAAAAAGAAGTAGTTATACCACTATGATATGTAACAGAAGCAAAAACCATAGATAATATGATATGAATGAAAAAAAGGCCACATCAAACTGAATTGTCCCACTCTCAAAAATAAGACAAAGGATAAGAAGGAAGACAAGAATACTTTCAAGGTGTCAACATGTATTGCAAGTAATGACTCCCTATCTTCATCTTAATCAAGCAATAAAAGTCCCAAATGTCTCATGGTTGAAATTGAGGTGAGTAAATAGGTAAAAAAATTATTATTTTATTCGATTAAGTTATGAATATCTAAGATATTCTAGAGATCAATTACAAGAATATTTTTGTGAGATTTCCCAAAGGTTCAAATATCTTAAAAATAAATTCAATCATGTTTTTTTTAAAGGATAAAATTATCAAATATAATGAGAAACTAAAAGAGTAAAATGAAAATAGAAAATATTTTATTTCAAAAAATAATGAAAATAAGGATATAAGATTCAATTTATTATTAGAGGAAAATAAAAGTTTGAAAAATGAATTAAATAAAGTTAAAGGTAAACAGGTTTGTTTAAATAACCAACCCAATGTTGAAAAATTGGAAAACATGATCAAATAGATTAGGAAATATCTTTCCAAATTAAATCAAGGTGACTAGAATTTGATTTTGATTTTGGGTTCCCAACAGCATGGGAATGGTTCATGTGGGATTGGTTACTCTAATCATGAAATTACCACTAGAAATTATAAAAATGTCACTTTTTTAATTGTATGTCTCAATATAAAATTTTAAATTATTGTAGAAAAACCAGCACTTGATTTATGAATAAAATTGAAAAAATGACCACTATGGAAGGCCCAAATACATTCATCTTTCCTCAAATGTTTATTCTATAAAAAAATTCAAAGAAATTATGGGTTCCAAAATCTATTTTGGATAACATTTGTTGACTAAAATTTAAGTTTCCAAAATCTTTAGTCGCTTAATTTTTTTTTGAAAAATGTCTCAAGAGAAACTCTTGATGAGATACATGGTATATGGATATAGAATTATCAAGGAATATGTGTGGTGACTACACCGAGTTAAACCATATCGAGGATCTTGATATAGGGCATGTCACTATTGGGGATAAATAGATTAATATCATCAGTATATGTACCAATATATGTTTTATATATTAAAGTAATGAAGCATAATTTTCTAAGTATTAGTTAATTTTGTGATAGTGGCTATAAAGTTTCATTTGAAAATGATGATAACAAAGTTTTTTAATTTGAATGGAGTGATTTCATTTTCTGCTTCTAGATTTAAAATTTTTTATGTTATTGATTTGAAATCCCTTACAATCCAAAATGTTAAATCTTTTGGTATAAAATATAGTGCTTTAGGGATATAGAATATATGCCTTGTTCGTTATAGCACACACTCACTTGCGAAACTTAACTAGAAACATATATTATTATATTTACCAAAATTTCATTTCCAAAATGACATTGTGTGTAAACCATGTCAACGTGGTAACTAACAAAATTCGTCCCTTAAGTCTAAGAAGGAAGTTTCAACCTCAAAGGACCTTCAACTTATGCACCTAGATGTTTCTAAAATAACCCAAGATGATAGTGTAGGATGTAAATATTACTTTTTTATAATTTTTGACGATTATACAAGATTTACTTGGTTTTACCTCTTGTCACATAAAATTGTGGCTTTAAAAGTCTTCATTAAATATACCAAGAAGGTCAGAAATGAAAAAGGATCTAAAATAATTTCCCTTTAGAGTGGTTGTTGGGGAGAGTTTGAAAATAAGTATTTTGATGTTTTTTGTGTTTCAAATAGTTACTATCATTCTTTTTCCACTCCTAGTACACCTCAACAAAATAGGGTTATTGAAATATAAAATCATACTTTGGAAGAAATTTCTCAAACTCTCCTTAATTTATTTAAACTCTATCAATATTTTTGGGATAACATGGTCAATACCTACAATTGATACCATTAACTATATACTCATATGTCCCATTATTAAAAATACCCCTTAAGATATTTGGAAATATAAATTATCTAAGGTTGGTTATTTTAAGGTTTTTGGTTGTAAATGTTTAAATATTAACACCAAAGAAAACCTTAGAAAATTTGAACATAAATTGAATGAAGGTGTCTTTATTGGGTATTTAAACTCAAGTAAGGCTTACTGGGTTTTCAAAAAAAAGGACCAATACCATTAAAGTGTCAATTCACATCAAATTTGATGTGAATTTTCCCAAATATCATCCTCAAATTGATGATGTTAAAGTAGACCTAAAATTTTTTACCTTAAATAAACCTCAACATTCTAAGGAAATTGAAGTTGAAAAAGTTTCTAGACCTTTACCTAAGTCATGGGTTAAATATAAATACCATCCTATTTAAAATGTTATCAGTGACTTTCAAGCCAGTACTCATACTTGGAGGTCTATTTTAAATTAATTATAACATCGTGATTTTTTGTCACACCTAGAGTCCCAAAATCTTAATGATACCATTAATAATGAAAATTAGGTTCTTTCTATGAAAAATGAATTAAATCAATTTTCCTAGAATAATGTTTAGACTATTTTTGAAAGGACCAATTATTATCCTATTATTGGCACCAAATGGGTCTTTATAAATAAATTGTATAAGAAAAGTAATATCACCCATAAAGAATATAAACATATAGATAAAGGATATAACAAATAGTAAGGCATTGATTATGGTGAGACATTTTTCCTGATCTCTAGGCAAGAATCCATAAGGATCTTATTAGCATACACCTCTCATTTAAATTTTAATATTTTTCAAATGGATGTTAAATGTTCATTTTTTAAATGGTTTTATTACTAAAATGGTTTTTTTGGAACAACCACCTAGTTTGAGGAATCAAAATTTCTAGATCATGTTTTCAAGTTAACTAAAGAACTTTATAGATTAAAAAATTATTTTAGAAAATTATTTTGAAATGGGTAAAGTCAATTCCACCTTGTTTTTAAAGGATATTTCAAATAATATTTTGATTTTTCAAATTTATATTGATGACGTTATTTTTTATTCAACTAAATAATATATTTATAGTTATTTTTAAAATTTAATGAGTAAAGAATTTGAAATGATTTTTTATGGGAGAACTTAAACTTTTCCTTGGTTTTCAAATTTCTAAAAATTTAGATGGAACTTTTCTTAAACAAAGAAAATACACTAATGATATTTTAAAGTGTTTCTAAATGGGTCAATTTAAGGAGATTAGTAGTTTAATGGTTACTTATTATAATCTTACTTTGGATAAAGCTGGTAAACTAATGGACAATAATGTTTATAGAGGTATGATTGGGAGTATTCTTTATCTTACTATGACCCAACTAGACATATCTTTTATTGTATTCATTTATTAATGTTTTCAAGATAATCCAAAGGAATCACAATTTAAATATCTTTGATTCATAATATATTACAAGTATAAAGATCATTTCATTTCAACCTTCCAAAAGAAAAATGTGATATCTTTATTAAATACACATTTAAAACATACCCACATGGATCACTTTGATGGTCTGTAAAATTAAAAACATATTGTATAGTGACAACATGTTAGAATAATTAATAAAATACTAAAAATAATTATAATTAACAATAAAGTCCCTTGTAACATTCCCATAAAGTATGTGTGATAAAATGTTTGAATTCCAACCAATTAAAATTTGAAAATAATGTTTTCCCAAGAAACCAGTGTGAGAATTAAACCCATGTGATGAGCATTTAATCCTATACAGAATTTTCCCAAATAAAATTCCTTAGTATTGAAATAATTAAAAAGTATTTAAGGAATAATTAAATCAATACAAACATGTTAAATAAAAATAAAGTAATCCAAAATATATAAGTATAAATAAAACAGAGCATGTTTTGAGATAAAATATGAAAAAGTCATTAAGTGGCCATAGTTTATAAGATAGGTTCAAAACTTTTATAAATTTCAACTTCATAAGGTAGGTTCAATAATTTTCCAAATTTCAACTTTATAAGGTAGGTTCAACTCTTTTCCAAATTTCAAATTATTGTAACTTCATTTTTCTTTTTGTGGTCTCTTCATTATTCTTCTTATGGTCACTTAATTTTTCTTCTTATGGTCACTTCATTTTTATTCATGTGGTCACTTAATTTTTCTTTATAAGGTCAATTCATTTTTATTTATTTGGTTAGTTAATTTTTCTTTATTCAATAATTTCATTTTTATTCATGTGGTCACTTATTTTTTCTTCATGTGGTCGGTATATTTTTTCCCATGTCATCACTTCCAGACAATTCAAATCTTCACTCAAGGTCACTTCCAGACTTTGTCAAATTTTCAAAGGCATACTAATAATAAACTAATAACATGTAAAATATCAACCCATATAATGACTGAATTTTATCCAATATCAATTAATAGTAATTTAATTATCAAAACATAAATAAAAATAGTGAATTAAGGAGTCACTCAACATTATCCACCTTTTTTATTATTACAAAAAAATATAAATTTCAACATTTCTCCCCCTTTTTGAAATTGATCAAAAAGATGTAACACAAAAAAATGTAAATGTACTAAAATTTTATGGTTAAATATTCTCCCCCAAATATAAATAGTTATTACTAGGAAAGAAACTAACCACTATAATTATAATTGAAAAAGAAAAACTCCATATGAATGATTATTAACTTCAAATTTACATCGAATAAATAATTAGGATTCCCCTAAATGTATAAATTTTTAAGTAGTATGTTCAGAGATAAAAAGGTACTTTTTTATAATAGTATAAATTATTTTGGAAAGATATGTTAGAATCCTTAAGGAGCCATGAATAAATTTCAATATTTTAAAGGAATGGTTTAATGATATAAAAATGAATTAAATAGTATCCAATTAAATAATCACATGTCAGTAAGGTAAAAATAGATGAAATATGTACACTGGAAAAATATAACGTGCATGAAATGGCCCAAATCCTTTAGATTTTTATTTTATTTCTAGATAATACCATTTTTTAAATAGGTTGATTGGGAAGCCTTACATGGATCAAAATCCTGGTGGTGTAAGGCCTATATATAGACCATTGGATCAGTGGCATAAAGTCCAAGTACATTACTCATAGGCCTAATCCCCAAGACTCCCACATTGAAACAACCCCTTTCCTTGTCTCCCACATCTATCACTCCAGCTTGATTCCTAACTTCGAATTTGTGGTTATACATCATTTATACCCCTTATTAGGTCTTTAACTAGTGTGTGCTAGCAGCTCCAAGAATGAACCCCCACATCTAACCGATTATCAAGTTCTACCTTTTCATCTTATACTCTCTACTAGTCAAGACAACTTCAGAATGAGGTCCTTGGAATTATTCCTAGCTTAGAGTCCCTATGGCCTGAATTATAGGGATGAATAGAAGGTCCTACAGCCAATAGACCCAAATTAGTGGCTTGAAGGCCCAAATCGGGTGAATAGTTATGTTTCTTGAGTACTGTGTACTGTTGCGGTTTCTTGAAAATTCTCCCCCACCTAGATCTGTTCATGGGTTTCATACAAGATAATGGGGTGTGTTAAACACTCAGCTACCACCCCAACTATAGCGAAATGGAAAATATTTAAATTTTTAGCTCAAAATATAAGTTAAATCCCCCTTAAATATATGTTGTATGATCAAATTTTCATTATTCCAAGTACAAATTGGATTTTTTTCAAAATTAACTAAATTAAAGGGTTTGTTAAAAATATAAGCATATTGATATTTTGTAGAAAAAAATTCTAAAATAATATTACCTTTATGAACATGATTTCTAATAAATTGATACCTGAAATCAATGTGTTTAGTCCTAGAATTCTCCAAAGGATTTTTAAAGATATAAATTGAAGAAGTATTATCACAATAAATCTGGATCCTCTCAAAATTAAAACCAAAAATTTAAAAGTATTTGTTTAATCAATAAATTCAATGAACAAAAAGAAGCAGTAGCAATATAAACACTTTCAGTAGTTGAAAGATCCATTGAATTTTGTTTATTATAAATCCAAGAAACTAAAAAAAATATAAGAAAGTGAAACATACATGTTATGTTTTTTCTATCTATTTTCAACCACCAAAATCAGAATCTAAAAAATGTGTTAGTTCAAATAAAGTATGTAATGGATAAAATAATCCAAGATTAATATATCCTTTAACATACTTAATTACTCCTTTAACTACATTTAAATTATTTTCTTTATTATTATATTGGAATCAATCACATATACATACAGAAAACAAAAAATTTGGTCTAGATGTTTTCAAATAAAGTAATATATCAATCATAGATTTAAACATCTTATTATCAAAAAAAATTTCTAAATTTATAAAAATATAACTTACATGTGATACTCCTTGGAATGTTTAATATTTTAAAACTATCAAGACCAAACCACCTAACCAATTCTTTAGCATATTTTGATTGACTAAGAAATATACCATCTTTTCTTTGAGTTATTTGTAACCCAAAAAATAATTTAAGCTCAACCATAAGTCTCATGCCAAATTCTAAATACATTAACTTTTAAAAATCATTAAAAATTAAATCAATTAAATAACTGAAGATAATATCATCAATATATATTTGGATAATCAAAATATCTTTTTAAGATCTTTTGGAAAATAATGTTGAATCAAATTTTCCCTTTCAAAAACCATTATTCAAAATAAATAAAGAAAACCTCACATACCAAGCTCGAGGATATTTATTTAGACTATAAAGATATTTTTATAGATTTAAAACATGGTTATATTTATATTCATTATCAAAACTAGGAGGCTACTTTGAAAAAGTATTTTCATAAATATATCTATTCAAAAATGAACTTTTGACATCCATTTAAAAAAATTTAATTCCACAATTAAATGTATATTACAAGAGAATTATAATAGATTATAATAAATAAAATGGGGGAGTATATTCTTAAAAATAAATTCCTTATTATGTATTGTAACTTTGAGCCACTAACCTAGCCATGTTGCTAATCAATTGACCAGACTCTTCTAACTTGTTTCTAAAGATCCATTTGGTTCTAATAATATTTTTATCCTTAGGGGGTTCAAATTAGGTCTAAAATTTATACCAATCAAATTTATTTAATTCTTAATTCATTTAAAATATATAATTTGAATCAGAATAAGATTCATCAAAATTTTGAGGCACAAAATTAGAAATAAAATCTTCATAAGAACAAACATTCCTTAAGGAATTTCTGGTTTTATCACCCACAATTATATCACTAATTATATTGTTGACTAGTTGATATTTATGGACCTCCAAAGTTTTTTCATGAGATGTAACATCCACTTAACTAAATTCTTCCAACTCTAAATTTTTAAGTTCACCAAAGTTGAAATCTCTAAACTCTTCCTCAACTTGTTCTAAATCAGATTCTCTTACCTTTAAATTATTTTCATAAAATTTAAAATGGAAAAAATATTCAACTAATAATTTTTATTTGTTATAAACTCTATATTCCTTACTTGGGTTATAATACCCTATAAATATACATTCATTGGATTTTTAATTAAATTTTTCTAGTGAATCTTTGGTGTTAATAATGTTAACTTTGCATCCAAATAATCTAAAATATCCAATTATATAATTCATTCTTTTCTAGATTTCATAAGGTGTCTTCTTGGCCTAAGAATAATTCAATTATAAATATAACAAGATGATTTTATATTTTTTTCATAGAAATATTTTTGGTATATTAATAATTTAACATTATCCTATCTATTTTGTGTAAAGACATATTTTTACTTTCCACCACCCCATTTTTGTGTGGATTCCCATGGGATCAAAAATTATGATTATACCCATTTTATTCATATAATTTATCAAACTCTAGATTTTAAAACTCAATTCCTCTATCACTTCTAGTTGATGGAATTAGATGACCATTTTATTTTCAGAAAATTTACAATATGAAATAAGTTTAGACAAAGTCAAAGATTTATGTGCAAGAAAATAAATAGTCATAAATAATAACAAACACATATCTTTACCCACAAATACTAGCAGTTTTCATTAGTCCGATTAAATCCATATGTGAAATTTAAAGTAGTCTAGAAGTTTGTACCTCTTGAATAGACTTTAATAAATCTTTATGTTTTTTACGTTTTAAGCATGAATCATATAAATATGTGTTTTGTAGTTTCAAATATAGTAGATAAAACACCTTTTGAATTTTGAAAATATTTTGTAACAACCTCAAATTTTCATGGCCCAATATTTAATATCAAAAATCATATTTAGATTTCATAGAATTTAAACATTTAACATTCTGTTCAGTAAAATCAGTAAACTTAATTGAACAAATATTGAATTTTCTTTTTTCTTAAAACAAGAAAGATTTATCTTTGAAAATAATACATTTTTTATTTTCAAATTTCAAATTCATATTACCATAACAAAGTTTTGAGATACTTATTAAATTATATTTTAAACCTTATCCAAATAAAACCTTTGAAATGAAAATTGAATTTTAAATTCCGACTTCTCTGAAACATTTTTCTTTTCACTTTGAATTATCACCGAAAGTAACACCACCACTGTCACATTTTTTTAAATGATAAAAATTTAGAAATATCACCTATATTATGTCATGAACATCCAATATCCTTGTACTACAAATCCTTTTTAATGATTTCCAGATATGTTCCTTATAGAAATAGATTTAACAATTCATTGGATCCCATACAAATTTGGGTCCAATTGGGTTAGAAAAATAATTCTTAGGAACCCAAAAAAGTTTCAAGCAAGAGTTTACAAGAAATATCATGGATAATGATTTTGAGATAAAATCCTTGGTGTGACCAAGTGACTATGTAAATCTTAAAGAACATTCATTTTTATAATATCCTTTCATGTGACATCTGAATCTTGTATCACTTGAAATGTTTATACTTAAACCTTAAACAAAGAAGGTCTTATAAATTTTGGGTAATTTATTGTTATAACCAAGAACAGTCTTTGATTTATTTAATTTTCTCATTCTTACCATATAATCACTACTTTCGCTTCCTTGAGAAAACATGGACATATGTTTTTTAACCTTTCAACTTAATTTTTAAGCCTATCATTTTCTTTCAAAGTAGAATCAAACTTAATTATTTTAGATTCTTCACATGTGGATTAGAAATATTTAATTTTAATATTTTTAAGTTGAAAACTTTCTTGGTCTATATATAATTTATCAATTTTCCTTAAAGTAATATTTTCCAATTTTTTATTTTTAGTATGAATATCCTTATATTTTCTCTTATGATTTTTAAATAATACAGTAATTTTGTTATGATTATTATTTATTATATAAATATCTCCATAAAAATAATATTTAGAAGAATTATATTTATAATAGTGAGAAAAATAATACTGACTTATCTATTTTGATGATGTCAGTAAGAATAGGTTTTTTTATTCTTTTTTTGCACTAGATTCATCACTTGAATCTGAATCTGATGTGTAACTCCAACTAGCTTCTATTTTTTTCCTTTACATTTATAATTTTTATATTTTTTTATATTAATATTTATTATTTGGAATTTATTTTAATGTGACCACTTTCTCTGCATTCATAACATATAACTTCATTATCATCCTTACCCATTTTTTCTTTTTTATTTTGAGGGTAATTCCTTTTTTTCTTCTTGAGTAGCCTTTTTTTATTTCTTGGGAAACCTATATAACTTGGTCTATTTCACTTATTTTTAATTCATAATCATAATAGTTAGTTGTAACAAGAATTTTTTATTTAAAAGTAATAATTTTCCTCTTTAAATTCTTCTCTTGAGAAATATTTTTAATTTATAATTCATATTATGAGAAATATGAAATAACCTCAACTAATATATATGCTTTGAAATTATAAATTTCATCAATTATTACCATTTTAGCATTACATTTGTTTATTAGGACTCTTAAAACATAAACTAGAATAGAATTATCAAATCTTTCTCATAATTCACTCATGTCATTCATAGTACTCATGAATCTATCAAACATTATGTTAATTTTTTCTTCTTCTTCCATTTTTAATTCTTGATACTCTACTATTAGTAAGAACGAAGTAGTTTTTATAATCTTATCCAAACCTAGATGAGTAACTTACTATATTTTCAAACTTTTATTTACTATTTTACATTTAAAAAAATATGATTGTACACATTCCTATTAATTATTCAACATAAAATGTTCATCACCTTATAATTTAATATATACTTTATTATATCATTACCAACTAATGTTTTAGGATTAACTATTGTAATCTTGTACATTTTCACCATGATTATCCAACTATCAATGCTTGGGTGTTTAAGAAAAGAATACATGTGAGACTACCAGTATCTATAATTAGTTCCATCAAAGAGTGGAGGTATTTGAGGTTTCCATCCATCATTAACATTCATTATTTCTATCTCAAAATATATCATTTTCCCTTACTATGTAAGATAGTATTTGATTATAAAAAATAATATAAAAATATACTATAATTATGGAACCCCATTTAATACCAATTTTTAGATCTTGATGATAATGGTGGGATAGTCAAGAGGGGTTGGATTGACATTTTAAAAAAACTTTAACCACTTATCATACTTAATTTAATGTGGTGGAAAAATAAAGAGATATGAAAACAATGGTTTTTATTGTAGTTCATATCTAAATGATTCTACTCTAATCTTCACCCCTTTCAAATGAAAAGAGAGATGTAACTTTTTATAATAGACTCTCTGACTTTCTAAGGGAGTCACATCTCTTTACAAAAACCTTTTTAAACCCTAAAGGAAAAACTTAAGAAAAAAAATTATACACCTGGTGGATTAACTTGGTCACCCTACCCTTACACACCTATAGGCATAACCTAAAATCTACCTTTTGAAGTGGAGGTATAACCAAAACCTAACTTTTATCTCAAACAAATCACAACTAATCCTCTTACCTTTTACCGATTTTGGAAGAAATCATACCTTTTGTATGGGGTAGTATAAACCAACTATTACCTTTTATGGGTAGCATAACATTACATGATAAAGTGTAGATAATAATATAAAGAGTTAATAACTATATAAACCATATGAATAATAATTTATTTGAGTGTTGAGGTAGTGAGGTTCTTTTTAGCACTGATATATCAAACCACTAAAGTTTAGAGGAAAGTAGTATTTGATCACCAAGGTGTATCGCATAGTATAGTTCAAGAATATCCACAACTACATTTATGATTTGGCTCTATCAAACTATATATTTATTTATTTATTTATTTCATGAATTAGATATTCAAATCATGAAGCCCCTTATATTTCATCCTTCCCAAAGAAACATGTGATTTATATATTGAATTCACAAGAAAAACATAATCATGTGGGTCACTTAGATAATATATAAAATTAAAAAAATGTTTTAAAATGATAACATGTTAGAATAATTAATACAATACCAATAAATAATAATAATAATAATAATAATAATTAAATTACCTTGCAATTTTCCCATAAATTATGCATGATAAAATATTTAAATTCCAACCGATTAAAATTTCAAAATTGAGTTTTCCCAATAAACCAATGTGATACTTCAGTCCACGTGATAAGAATTTAATATTGTATAGAATTATTCCAAATAAAATTCCTTAGTATTGGAATAATTAAGAAGTATTTAAGTAATAATTAAATAAATATAGACATATAAAATAAATATGCAGTAATTCTAAATATATAAGTATAAATAAAATAGAGCATGTTTCAATATAAGACATGGTAAAGACATTAAGTTTCCATAGTTAATAAGATTGGTTAAACACTTTTCAAATTTAAATTTCATATGGTAGGTTCAAAAACTTCCCAAATTTCAACTTCATAATTTAAGTTCAACACTTTTCCAAATATTAACTTACTGTCACTTCATTTTTCTTATTGCAGACACTCTATTTTTCTTCTTGTTGTCACTTCATTTTTATTTATGTGGTTAGTTCATTTTTATTTATGAGATTAGTTCATTTTTCTTCATGTTCTCAGTTTATTTTTCATCATGAGATCACTTACAAACTTTTTAAAAATTTCACTTAGGGTTAATTCTGAACTTTCTCAAAAAAATTCTCAAGGTCACTTCCAGACATCATCAAATTATCAAAATCATACTAATAATAGAATAACAATATATAAAATACCAACACATATTATGATTTATTTTTCTTTAAAATAAATTCATAATATTTTAATTATAAAAACATAAATAAAAAATGGGATAAAGGGTTAACTTAGCAATAAATTCATTCATTGAATAAGTAAAGAGGTGATAAGGGATAAAATTTTGAATTTGATTAAAAAATATACCAACATTAATTCACCCCCCCCCAGTGTTGGTCACATCCCATTTTGGTCCTTTCAATCTCTTATTTATCTTCTATATTTAAACAATGTTCAAGAAAATCATGATAAGAGGGAGATCCTTCTCAAGCATTAGGATATTTATGAAACCTATGGAAACCCTACTAGGGGTGTTCATGGTCTATTAAAATTGGTTTAGATCAATTGAAAAAGATGAAAAAATCATGATGAAAATGTGATTCATAAAAAAAAAGAATAAAACCCTCAACTTTCATAACTAGGGGTTCTAAGATAATGAAAATATCATGAAAATATAAATAGTATAGAGAAAATATATATATAAAATTATGAATATTAAAATGAAAAAAATATTTTAATAAACAACCAAGGAAGTCAATTTGGAAAATATTTAAGGGGATTTAATAATGTGATGGGGGATTTTAATGTGGTTTAATGGTTTATATTCACTTAATAATTTCATATGTTGACCTATTTTAATTATATTGAAAAATTAATAATGATTTATGTTATATTTAACTTTGATCATAGAAAGATAATCTTCACTTCCACTTTAAACAATTATTTATATATATATTTAATTGTTTAGTTTTTGTTAAGATTGGTTATTAACAATTAAGGTTACCAAAACCACATCTAACCAAAAAACCAAAATATTTAATATTCATCAACTAACTTGAATTGATTGAAAGATTTAAATTGAATTTTATCAGTTTAAGTTGGTTTGGTTTGGTCAGTTTTAGTTAGTTAATTTAATCCATTATACCCATACACCCTATGAGGAATGATCCTTTTAACTACTTCTCAATGATCATTATCAAACATGTTTGGATGATCTAGATATAAATTACATCATTATTTCTTCGTCTTATTATTCAATCCAATTTTATAGATAGATCTTAGTTTTATGGGGTTTAGAGTGGTTTTCCACTATATTTAGGATAAATTTTATCCCTCTAAAACCCTTCATAAAACATGTAATTCAATTAAACCTATATTTTAAAAATAAATCATTACATTTAAAAAATAAAATTTTATTTTTAATACTTTTATTTAGAAAGTAAAAAATGTGGAATTGGATTTTAAATCCATAGAGAAATTTACCATTTAAGAAAAACTAGTTTATGTGGTTAATGAGTTTATATAATTCATTTTAATGAATCTATGGTGTTTGGGAGATAAATTTTAAAATAAATTTACATTAGGCTGCTTTATGTGTGTAAAAATGGGTTACCATGGTGTTAAAAGTCCCAATATGTTTTAAGGTCATGACATAAAGTAATATTATTGAAAGAAAAAATACATGAAATTTGATAGTATGGAATTAAAAAATAACTGAAAGAATTTAGAAAGAATAAATATTTTATAAATAGAATATAATAGTGAAAATGATGATAGGAAATAGAAGAAATTAAATATTTATAAGATGACAAGGAATATGCTTTGGTGGTTATGATTGTTCAATGCAATGGTAATAAAATTGTTAAAAAATTAAAAAACATATGGAAATAATTATAGATATTGATATAAATTTTGAAGGATACTTGGATGAAATTGATTACTAAATTAAAAAAGTTGAATAATGTTATTTTTATCATAATGTAATATAATAAATTTATTTTTTAAAATTAGGAATACATGAAAACATTTAAAAAATAAAATGGATATTTGGGTGTCCGAAAAAAATTATAATGTGATATATATATATATATATGTGAGTAAAAATTGAGTTACAATTAAAAGACATAAGTTATATGAGTATTGAAATAAAATAGAGAAGCATGAGTATATAAATCATAATGGTAAAATTAGTTTCTATGATGAAGAAGGTGAAATACAAAATTAGTACTCTTATAAATATAAAGTTTATAAAATTCGAAAGTGTTCCACATTACAGGCCTAATGAAAAGTTATGTGAAACATCAAGGAAATTAAATGATTGTTTTAGAAATTTAAAATATAATTTTATTTTTTATAACATTCTATTCTATGAAATCACTTATCATAAGTGATGAGTGGTATACGTGGTTTTATTAAGTTTTTTTAAATGGAGGCTATTCCAAGTAATGTCTTAACAAAATTTCTTACATATTAATATAGTGATATATTATGTCATTTTTTTTCTTATGTCTACTAGTTATTATCTATAAGGAATGTTTAAAGGGTTCTTTTGATAGATATCCTTATAGGTTTCCTAAAATATGGGTAAAATATGATGAAATCCTATATAATGAAGATTATAAAAGCAAATTTCATATAAAAATTAACATACCTTTCTAATTAAATACATGCTAAAATAAAAAAAATGAAAAAGGGGGAGGAGGTGACTATATGGGGGAGACTATGATACAATTGGAGGAGGCCATCCATAATAGGTGGAGGTTATGGAAGTATATGACAATGATAATGGTAGTATGAGGCACCTATAACAATAAATTATGGAGGGAGGCAATACAGGAGTAAAATTGTGGCAGGGGGCCTAGGGTGTTCCATGGCTCGATGAAGAGGGGAAAGAGAAAGTAAAACATTTTTTGGAAACATTTCACAATGTTTTGAAAAAAAACCACCACCAAAGGTAATTTTTAGTGGTGGTTTTTAAGATCAGCACTAAAAATGATGAAATAAGTTTAATTGAAGGTTCATCAATTGTTTTGACAATCACTACTAAAAAACACTACTATTTATATGTTTATTGTAGTGTATAATGAAATTTTTTTATACCTAATTTATCATTCACTCCCAAGGGTGTATCCTTGTGGTTACATCCACGTGGGGTCACAAGGATGTCTTTTTTTAGTATCCCCATGATCACATACATTGTGGGTGGATGAGTGGATTGGGTTGGGCCTGTGATTTTATCCCCCACTCATAGTTTGGTGAATTTTAATTACACACTCTGTGAATTACCCCTCCTCTATGATGGGGATCAAAGTGTAACACATTTTTACCTAGTTCAATAACACTATTTGTTGGAGTTGGTTCCCTAGAACCAACAAATATTAAATTACCATAATATTTGTCATTTTTAATATTAATTTATATCTTATCACATGATGATTTTTCTTCTACATGGAATCTATGTGTTAATGTCCTAAGGATATATGTTACACTGAAAGGTCGTAGTGGTTCCCTAATATAATGAGAAATCAGAAGTGCCATGATAATATTATTAAATATATGTTATATAGCTGGATGATATCATTTGATGGGACACTAATGATACAGGATATTAAATGTGGAGACTCATATGACTTTGAGACACCTTATCATGGTGTATATCCTTAGTGATCTTTAGAGCAAGATATTATGAGAACATGGCCCTCCAATAGAAAATACAAAATTATATATGTCATTGTATGTTTCTATATGTGGATGTGTGTAATGGTTCTTAGTCAAGGAGATTATTATTTATAGATATCATGAGTCATGTACTTTTCTATATTGATAAAATTTGTGACAACGTATGCTCGCGGAAAGTTTGGATATATTGAGTGTGTCACGGGTGATATTTCATTAATAAATAACGTGAAAATTATTTTTCCCTTATATTATTTAAATAAAGTTTATATCTTATTCCCTTTTATAGTAATGTAATTTCTTAATTAAATCCATGGAAATTTTAATCTATGGGAAAGTTATTTTTAGAAATTCAAAGAAAGAGACATCAAGCACATAGGTCGATGACACCATTATGCAACATACTTGATTAGAGATATCATAATAAAGGGATTATATAATACAATGTGTGTTCATATGAGGTTATATATAGTTATGTCATTAACTTTTTTCTCTATGGGATAATTGGTTTATTGTTGGACACTAAAATTGTAAATTGGGTGGTGTAGTCTAATTCCACTGAGAAAGGAGCCTAGTGGGTTATACACTAAGTGTATCCAGAACTTCAATTAAATTCAATATAAATTTAACATATTGAATAAACATTATTTCCATGCATGATTTAATAATTACTAATGTTTGGTTTATTGAATATATTCAATCATTAGTTACTCCAAATAGTATTATGTTAGTTGAATATTAAATAAATAACTATTCATTATGTAATTATTTATTTGATTATGTGAATATATATAATATTTATTTACCTATATTATATTTACAAGGTAAAAAATATTTATTTATTTAGTTATGTGATCATTTAATAAATATTTTTCCATTGATCAAGTTAATATAATATTTATATATTTATCTGCATATAATTTAGTGACATTTATTTATTCAAATAAATATACATTATTAAAATTCCGATAAACATTAAGGAGGGATGAAAGATGCATATTAATGATCAAGTGAGAAATGATATATAAATATTATTTGATTAAATATTAATTTATTTATTTAAGGAAGTAATATTTTTTATTTTTTATTTTAGAACATGTCAAATAAATAATAAAAATATGATTATTATTTAGGAATGGGGTTTTCCAAAGATTATAAGAATAATAAGGTCTCATGTGCAATTATTTATTCTCTAACTGGAGGTCTATAAATACCTAATTATATTATCCACTAACTAAGGAAAATCCTAGCTACCATTGTGCACAATGATTCATATAGATAATCTTCTCAAGCCCTAGATATATCTTCTCCTATAATTCTCTCAAGAAAAAAATCAAACCTTCACTATTATCCCCTTGATTATAGATAGAATCATAGTAATTATTTCATGCCTTAAAGGATTTTATTATGAACAATGATGATCGGAGCAAGCACCAGAATCATCTATTCTAGCACCCAAATAATTCTATGGTGATGATCATAGGTTGATAGAATACATTTGGATCACCTCTAGAGGGAATATACCATTAATTCCTTTGATGAAATATTGATACAACAAGAGGTCTCAACTGAATCATCGATGAATAAATAATTCCAATGAGGGGTAATTATTATTATAGAATAAAATTAATCATAAATTATATGTCATAATCCTCTCTTGTGGATTTTGAGGTTGTTATTTCATATAGTTCTAAAGAGAAATCAAAATAAGTTGATGAAAACCCATTATTGGGAATTGATGCACACCTGTCATAGGGTGCAGTAAAAGAAATTATTTATTTTTATAGTGCAACACAGTAGCTGAACAAGGTCGTCTTACTTCAGGATCTTTCATAGCAAAAACACTAAATACTTATAATTCACATTTTTTTTATTTTTTATTTTTTTATATTAATGAAATAAAATTAAAATAAATGGGGGTTTGAGAATATATAATTCAATATTAAAAGTAAATATGCAAATGCAATGCAAAAATAATAAAAGAAAAAATAATTGAATTCAGAAGGAAAGAAATAACTCCCAAGAGAATTAACCAGAGTGAACATTCATCACATTATTATTAGTTTCATATTTACCTAATGAACACAGTTCATCATATGTGTTAATATTCTATTTTATCCATTTTGTGAATATATAGTGCACTTAACAATCTCCAAGTACATTGCACATCCACCTCGTTGATCGAGGAAAAATATGCATAAGAGGAAAACCTTAGGTGGAAAGAGGATAAAAATGAATATTTACAACTAATATCCCCATCATCCTAACTCTATGTTTAACACCTATAAAATTTAGTTTAAAATAATAATAATCTAGATAACTTTTTTAATACGCAACTACAAGCTTAAAATAAATTGTGATAATACTATAAAAATATTACTATTTAAGTGGGACCATTATAACCTAACCATAAAATGTTTGGTATGAATATGAGTAACCAAATTATGAAATATATTTATAGTTATCCTAATCAACATATATGTATCACCCAATTTTTAGTGAAGTTGTTTTTATGCTTCAAAAATATGTTTTTCAAAATTGGTTTTTATTGCATTTTGTGAAAAAATATTATAATTAATTTTTGAAAACCTTATAAATTTAATTTTATATAAAGGGTTTCATTTTTTAAATCAACATATCAAAATTATCTTAGAGTTATTTTTTGTGAATTTTCTGAAATTGTTAATTTTTGGGTGAATAGTGAAAATACCGATTTTTAAAGAAAATTGTATTTCATTTTATAGTATTTTAAAACAATCATTTTGATTTGGATTGTTTTTAAAATTAAATTAGTTTATAATTGTTAAAAATAATTTAATTTATACCTTTTGGATCAAAATTATACTTGACCTTAGTATAAAAATACTTATAGATTTAAAAAGGCATTTTTTTAAAAACTATTTTTATCGCACTTTATGGGATTATTATAACATGAAATTATATAAATTGTAGATATTTAATTTGGTAAAATAGATTATATATTTTTAATTGGAATAATTAATATTATTTAATAATTTAAATTGTTTTTTGGTCATAATGAATAATAAAAACAATAAAAGTATGTCATCACGGTAGAAGGGTAAATTGGGATAACCTAGGTTAGAAATAATTTTTAAGGTCACCATATTTCGTATTAATTATTATTGGATGAATTTATTTTGACTATTATCACCTTATTCTTAATATTTAATTATTCATGGGGAATTTTTTCTTGAAAATCACCTATATAATATTTTAAGTAAATAAAAATACAAAATGTCACTCTCTTGATTTTTAATATCTCTTGTATGTTCATTTAGGGATAAAAATAAGTTGTGAATGAATCTTAAATTTTATTTAAAGAATAAATATATTATTTTCATGATGGTAATTTACAAGTTTTATTGATTATATAATTACCTTAAATGCTTATACAACACAGACTCGGTTCTTATGCAAGTAGTGGAAAAATCAAACTAAATAATTTCAAAAAACATTAAAAGTAATGTATTTGGGATGATTTATAGTTCCAAAAGAATTTTATAGCTAATAATAACTTATTATTAATGGTTTTATTTATTTTATTATAAATCCATTACTATCTTCATATTTTTTAATTCAAATTAAATGAAAGAGTCAAAAATGACATTAATGATATTTTATGTTAAATAATATTTTATTAAATTATTTTAAAATCATAAAAATATTGAAATAGGAAAAATGGGATGATAAATGGTATAAAATTTCATTATTTTTCCATTTATGATCCAATTTTCACCTTATAATTAAAATTATAACCCTTTAATAATGAAAAATCCATTATAATGGTTAGGGTTAAAATTGGTTAACTAAGGGGTTAAACCAAAATATGAGGTTTAAAATGATATCTAAACAATTATAAATTTGATTGGATGATTATATTAAGACAATATAATCCTTATATTATAATTAATTTTATTTTTTAACCATTTTACATGGGTTAAACACATATTATATTATAATATTTCATGAATTTTAAAAAGTGTCTCTTACCTCCCTTATAAAAGGACACCCCCTCCTTTCTCTTCTTTACACAAATTTGATCCATCTAGATCGAAAAAAAACCGGAAAATTTTTCTTATAAAATTCCTTATCCATGAATTAGAGGTTTTTTTCTTCTTAAAAAACCATTCCAAGGGTCCTTAATAATGGATCTAAAGATGTCTTTTGAAGAAGAGGTAATTGATTTTACATAATCTTTAAAATTTATTTATTTTTATACTTATTTAATATGATGAACCCATAATAAAATAATAAATCCAGTATCATAAATATACTTATATGTTATTATGATTATTTTACAACCATTTTTCATCTATTTTTTGACCTATGAAAATAAAAAACACCGCTCATACATATGTACGACTTACTGTCTCCACATAGAGGTGTAATTCATTTTTTGTCACCATTTTAATGGGATGGTTTTAAAAATAGAACTAATGAATATATATGATATTTATAATATAATTATGTTTCTGGAAATATAAGATATCATTTACCTTCTGTTTCGCGCGGAATCCGGGGATGACCTCCTGGACGGGAGATTCAAACGTTCCGATCGGTTTCTAACGGGTTTGTTCGTAGAACCGGAAACATCCAATGATTCCACATCCGTTTGGACCTACTTTCCAAAGGCAGGCGCTCATTAGCTTGTGGGCTAATGAGGCTTGGGAATTTGCATTGGTCGAGAGGATGGGAGGTCGGACTCATCACACCTTTTTTGAGGGGAATTATTGTCTACTCCGGGACTCTCTTTATAGATTTAAGTTATGTTCGTGAATCCTTATTACATTACCAAGTATAAAATGTGGATTCCTTTAGTTTTAACAATCAATGATTAAATATGCAAGAAATTTAGAGAATCTTTTATATGTATTCGAGGTTCTTCATCAATATAGAATCATCTATATTTGTTTAGAGATTCTTGGTCAATGGTATCCTTCAAAACATTTATATAAAAGTCTCTTGGTCATTTTGATGACCAGGCTGGTTTTAAAGCCACTCAGTGGGGCACTTGAAGTTTATCGTCATTCAGAAGGACATAGATTATTTCAATGTTGGGATCGAACCCATAAATGGGCTACCTACGTATCCTTTGTTTTGGAAAAGGAATCAGAACCCACGTAGTTCGAGGAATGGGGTATGATGTTTATGATTGATGGCTCAAAGATGAATGTCATAATTACTTTTACACTCTAAGCTCACGTGAGTCATGCTCGGTGTGAGAAACAAGAGGTATTGGTAAAATTTAGACAATCGTGCCATAAAAGATGCAATCATAAGAATTTGTTTGGGGCTTATGTATAGATGACTGCCCAGATAGATGAAGGTTTAGGATTTACTTTTAGGGAGAAAATCCATGAACAGGGTCCACAAAGTTATATGTGCTTCATGGAGATTTGAATACTCTAATCTTGGGGCTTACTCCTAAGGAGGATGCCCAAGTTAGGAGGGGACTTATGATTGGGTTTTATTCCTAAAAAGGAAACCCAAATCAAAGGTAATTTATGACTGGTTAAGAGAAGTTTAAGGGGACTTGGGGCTTATTCCTGAAAAGGAAGCCCAAGGTTATGACTGAGTCTTATTCCTGAAAAGGAAACCCAGGTTAAGGATTAAGATTTGGGGCTTACTCCTGAGGAGGATGCCCAGATCAAAGGTTTTATAACTGGGGATTATTCCTGAAAAGGAGACCCAGGTTAAGGATTCTCTCATTTTAAAGGATGAGGTTTAATGAATGAACTCTCAATCTTTGGTGACATAAAGATATTTAAATCACTAGACTTTGAGAGATATTTCACAGAATTCCTTTCAGACAAGGATGTCAAATCAAGAAATCATGCCATAAATGGCTTTGAAGAGTATCTTGAAGACTGAATCTTGAATAGGAAAGGTGAAATGGCTTAAGAGGGGTAAAATGGGCAAGATGGGCACCCAAAAAGATAGGGGCGTGCAAGTCTTTAAAGGCGCGCAAGTCCTGCGGCGGCGCGCAAGTATTGGTCGCGCAAGTATACTTGCGCGACATGAGTGGTACTTGCGCGATTTTCAACCAGCATTGAAATGCTTGAGCGACTCTTTAGAAAACCCTTTACAATCCTCTTGAGGTTCTTCCAGAGAAGGGACGCGCAAGTTATATTGAAGGAATTAAGTCGGCGCGCAAGTGTTTGATAAGTTTCAACACTTAGGCCTTCCTTCTTCTCTTTAGATCTTCCGTTCTAGGTAAGAAATTACCTTAGAAGTGTTCCGGAAGCTTTGAGAAGAGACTTGGGTGTCGGGAGCTTCAATCCGAGTTTCTAGAAAAAAATCCTCCCGAATGGGGGGCCCACAGGGTCTATTTATAGGCAAAAGAAGACCCAGGGCGGTTACCGGGCGGTTACCAATTAGGTCGCGCAAGTCACTTGCGCGACCAAGGTAGCCGCGCGAGTATACTTGCGCGGCAGTGGTATCACTTGCGCGGTGGATTTGCTGTTGATCCTTTGTTCATGCCTTTGTCGATTTTTGATGTTTTCTTCAAAGGATGAATCACTTTCAGCTGAGATATTCCATTTTCCGATCGTTAGATTCTGTGACGAAAGGAGCGTCAACAAAATTCCCCCCTCAGAGTTGGATCCGGAGAGAAATGAGGATTTGACTCTCAGGAAATCGAATCCTTCCAAAGGAAAAGGGAGGCGCGCAAGTTTTCAGTACGCAGAGGGCGACGCGCAAGTTTGCATCGCGCAGGACTTAATCGCTCTGGGTACGGCGCGCAGGTAGGCTTCCTGGCCTATAAATACACGGCCTCCTCTCCGTTACATGCATCTGGATTTCCGGATTTCTCGAGCTCTCGCCGCGCAAGTCTTAGTCGCCGCGCAAGTCTCCTGTTTTCACTGTTTCCTCGCTGCCGCGCTACTCTCAAGGTAATAAGGCTTGCGCGGAAATACTTGCGTGACAAAAACTTGCGCGGCACATGTATCACTTGCGCGACATCTCCATACTTGCGCTCCTTAATGCCTTAGCCATTTTTTTCAAATTCTTTCACAAATTTTATGAAAAAATAAACCCACTTAAGAGTTTAATTTATTCAACTCCTGTGCAGATTCAATGGCTCTTAGACCTGGATTAATTGATGAACTGGCTAGAAAGCGGATAGATGATATGATGAATATCATTGGCCCTGATTACTATACTGTCAAAGACAGTACTCTTCCAGATTTGGCTAAGTATCTGAAGAAATATCATCGCGACTTTCCTCACTGCACTTATCTACCTTTGTATGGTCATGGTCATCTGCAAGAAGTCATTATTCCAGAAGTAAAGAATTATCTTCCATTTTCTTGGTTTCAGAATTATACCAATTTTGCTTCAGCAAATATCTCAGGCGGAGGAGTATTTCAAACTGCTGGAACAGTGGAGAAGGCTTATGTGATGCATCATAGCCCTTGCACACCAGATCTAAAAAAACATACACCTGAGCTTCAACCACATTGTCATCCTTCAATCTTCTGAAATGCTCAGATGGATCAATCCAAAGGTTGGAAGAAAAGTTGGGATTTCCATCCTGGGGGAGGTGTGAAGCCAACTTGGATGTGGGTATACTGGGTGCGACAGACTTGCGCAGAGTTTATTGAGGATCTGAAGAGAGCTGCAATATATGAGGCCGTTTGGGTTGGGCAAACATATATTTACAGACATGATAACTTCGTGCCAGAGATACTCAGCCATTGGAGCCCAGCGACTAATTCTTTCCATTTGACTCATGGAGAAGTAGGTATCAGTTTGTGGGATGTCCACAAGATTTCAGGAGCTCCAATCTTGGGCGATATGTATGATGAATTCATTCCTCCCAAGGTGACTTGGAATGATCCAGAGAAGACTCCTGCTTTGGCTCGAGAATTATTTAAAATCTTTCTCAAGCTCAAGAGTTCAGAGACCTCATTAACTCATTTTAGAAAAGATATCCATCCGGAAGAATGGATGAATGTGTTTCTAACTAAGAAGAAAGGGATGGAGCCAAAAGAAAAAGGATCCAAGAAGAAGAAATCCAAGGATACCCGGCCCAGACGTCCTACCACTTGTCCAAAACCTGAGAAGAGAGGAGATCCTGGCACATTCTGGCCAACTCTAGAAGCAGGAGAGTTTGAAAAATGGGGCTATGAAGTGAATCAAAGAATTCCAAAGAAAACTCGTCTGGCGGGTTTCTTGGCAATGTGGCTCAGTGTTTATCTCTTGCTGGTCAGGGATTCGAAGGGAGGCGTTAGGCCAGGGACCTTCGTCATTGCGGCCAAGTTGGCTGAGGGAAAAATGGTTGGGTTAGCTACCCCCATTTTAGCAAAGATTCACAGGAGTTTACTTCACGTCTTCCAGGGTAAATCTCCTTTAAGAATAGTGGGACCATTCCAGGTTTTGTGGGGATGGATCACCACTCACTTCAGGACTTACAATGTACAGAATGGATTACAAATTCCTGGAAGCTCTTTCAGACCTTCAGTGCAAGCATTCTCTGGAATTGCTCCATTAGATGTTAATGGTTATGACATGAAAGTAAGACTAAGAATGTATAAGGAATTCAACTTCTTTCCTTATGGAAGTCCGCCATCTGGGAGGTTTGTTGATGATGGGAAAGCCCATTTGGATTTGAGGGCATACATGCTAGCTTGCAGGGATGGCGTGTTAGTAGCCAGGATTGATGGAGAAATCATATGCGAGGCCTATGCTCCATATAGATTTGCACGCCAATTCAAATGTTTGCAACAGATTGTTGTATCCCCTCCAGTACATGTCAGGTTAGAGCAACATCCGATGGTTGCTCGACAACTATGGTTGCTGACATCAAGAGAGAAGACTGGGGAAGTATTTGATCTACCAGTTGAAAAAGCGGCACATTATCTGACTACATTTTATGCCGAACACTGGATAGCATCATACCCTAAAGGGATATTGAATCACCCAGTATATCAAGTTGGAAAAAGGAAGAGGACTGTAGAGAAAGAAACTCTTTCTCATGAAGGTGACGCTTCTCCACCTGAAATAGGTTCAACAGACTCCTCTTCTAGAACTGATTCATCAGATTATCACGATGGGGATGATGAGGCACAACCGGCAGCAAAACGGTTTCGTGCACGATACAATCCTCCGGCCAGAGTTAAAAGACCCACTCCATCAGCTCCTGGTGAGTTATTTGATTGTAATAACTTCAATCACTGCTACTTTATAAAGTAATAAGTCTCACTTTCTTATTCTCTATCTGTAGTTGCAGGAGTCGGGAAGAAATTAAAATCAAAAATTGTAGGACCTTCCTCACAGCCTTTATATCTAAGACCAGAGGCTGTTCAGCTATGGCAGAGCTTATACCGTGATACTGAGACCGCCTGGCTGGATTTGTGTGAGGACCTACAACTTCCTGGGATAGGATATCTTCTAGCTTCTAAATACCTTCAATACGGAGATAACCCCAATGAAGTGCGAGATTACATCAGAGAGCTGGAAATGCTCATATATGCCACCGATAATTCGGTTCCTATCACCAGGCGGGTGAAGGAAATGATTGATCGTGGCACCACTGAGGGGGCTGGTGGTTCTGGAGATGAGGAATGGCAAGAGTACGTGGCTCCTGAAGATGTAATTTTTCCTTCCTTATTTTCTTTGCAACTTGATTTTAGTTGAAGCTTTGTTACTTAAGGAAGTTATTTTCTTCATCTTGCAGCTTGCAAAGAAAGGAACCGGGGTTCCTTCACCACAATATAGCCCTGGTGGTACCGCTATCGGGGCTGCTGCTGATTCTCCTCGCGAACTAGGCGAGATATCTCCAGGCCAGCAGGCCATGAATGAGGCACTGGACATAGCCTTTCATTCGCCAATCCAAGTGCCAATTAGGGAGACTACTGATACTCCGAAAAAACAAAAGAAGCCAAGGCAACGAAGGAGGAAATCCATAGCTAAACGTTTCATTAGCAGTGGTAAGTCCTTCGAACAATCATGAGTTTATACCCATAATCATATGGTTACTCATATTTCCGAGGATTGCAGGGGCTTCTTCAATTTCTCCCTTGAGGGAAGGGACTGATCCTTCTTCAAAGGTCGTGGAGGGTGCTGTAGAACAATCACAGACTCAGGCTGACTTGGTTGCTCCTGGAGAAGAGCTACCATCCATTCCCAGTATCCCTCCTATTACTGAAGATGCTGTCCAGGGTCAGGGGTTGCAGTACATAAGTCGGGAAGAAGACGTAGCAAATGCTCCCACTGGTGAGACTAATCAAGATTCTGAAGTATCATTGGATGAAATGATGAATCAAGGAATGACTTTTGAAGAATTTTATAATCATGCTGAGTTGTCATGTGATTTAGAAGACCTTGGGCGTGAGTGTTACCCTTCGCCCAAATTTTTTCTTAAAAAATATACTTCTAACCATGATGTAAAATAATATGCAGTTTCTTCCTTAGAAGCCGCTGAACTGCCAATGCCCGAAGAGGGTGTGGACACTGATGTCAACCCTATCATTGCAGAAACATTAGCTCAAGTAGAGCTAAATCCAATAAACTCTCCTGAGACCCATCTTGAAAATCCTGTTGAAACTGGGAAAGATAAGGAGAAGTCTTCTCAGGTTGTCGAACCACCATTGGGTAATGGATAACAATATTTGTGATTGTACTTTATTCGCAAGAAAATCCATTCTTTTGTTATCCATTGAAGCTGACTAAACCTTTCAATTAATCATGCAGGACCATCAACTGCAATGACTAGACCCGAAGATGAGGCCTCAGCCTCTGTCCCAACGGGAATTGAAAGTGAAGAAGCACAAGTCAGGGGGGAAAGAGCAGGACAAGGCACCTCCCTAAGCGCGCTAATTCCAGATTACATACCCCCTTCTAACGATGATATTGAATCAGATCCAGATATGCTTAAAGCATTCAGCTTTTCACGACGTAAGGCATGGAATAACATATGGAACATCATATCGGGGGTGCCTTTAGAAGAGCTACCATCAAAAATTTCCCGATTGTCATCCCAATTTGTTATAATGGGACTTGGTGGTTTTGGGTATGAAAAGATCCATGCTGCGGTGAAACAGATCATTTTCAGGAGGGAGCAAATGCAGATAAGTCGCGAAGATTTGACCAGAGTGAAATTGTCAGTCAACATAGGCGAATTTGAGGCTGCGATATCCCAGGCGGAAGCTGATTATGCTGTCAAGATTAAGGATCTGAAGCAAAAAATCAAAGAAAAGGTCGTCCAGCAGGTGCAACTCCAGCAACAGTTAGATGCTGTTACTGGGGAACTTGATCAGCTTAATAAATCATTGGATGAAACTCATATGAATGGCATGAAAGCCATTGCAGATGCTAAGAAGGCACTTCAGCAAGCTGAAAAGAGTGAAGCTGGTCAAGTGCACGAGCTTCAAGTAACTGTTGATAAGGCTTAGGATGCTATACATCAAATGAAGACTTATGTTGACAATCTTCTGTAATTCTTAAAAAAAGAGAAGAGATTCCAGTCTGTGGATGTCCTTCTAACTCTTGTGTATCAATGAAAAACACTTTTGTCTTCAATCATTTGTACTTGCATTCTTCCATTACCTGCTTCAAATTTACTTAAGCCAATGGGCCTAGTAAGCATAGTTTGATTTTTACTAGGATTATTACAAATAACCCTACAAACTTTGAACCTTTTAACTGCTCAATATTACCTAAATCATACAAAAAATGTATATTTAGTGAGCTGGAACTTGACTTTTATTCAGAGTTCCTTTGTCTTTTGTGTGGGCAGTTTAAAGTTATGCACGCCGGACATAAAGTGGCTAATGTTTAAGGTCGAAATAGCTTTGACCGAAAATGGATTAAAATGGATTCAATTCTTTGACAATTTATCTGAAAACATATTTACCATACTCAAGTATGAGGGAAAAAATGTAAACTATGGCTTAAGAATATTTGAATCTGAGGAATGATATGAAAAAAGAGCTAAAAAGCATTAAAAGAAGCAGTTTCCAAGAATGAAGTTACTATTATTTAACAAAACCCGTTAGGGGGTTAAAATATGCAGGGCCACCTATGGGCATTGGCTGCATAGTCAAATAAAATAGCATCTTTTGGCTGACAAGTCTGTTATGTGGACTGTTTATGCAAGGCCACCTATGGGCACGTGCTGCATAGTCAGGCAAAATAACTCCCATAAATTTACTTTCCTAGTGCTAAAAGCCAGTGAAAGTTTATGGAGATTCAAATTTTCTAAAGCATAGAGTTTGTTGTATGGAAAGAGGTACTTGAATATGGAGAAGATATTTCCAAACAAGAATATCGAAGAACTGGATGAATATCACTCCTACGAAGGTCTGACCCAAACGTAGGGAAGAAGAATAAACCATAGACTTGAATACTTTCAGATCATGAAAAAGGATATGGGACAAATATGTTAAGGATGGCTATTTTTGCGGATCCCTACATACTGTCGTTTAAGACAAATAAGGAAAAAAGAGGAATTCTTCCCAAGAATGAAGTCACTATTATTTAACAAAACCCGTTAGGGGGTTGAAATATGCAGGGCCACCTATGGGCATTGGCTGCATAGTCAAATAAAATAGCATCTTTTGGCTGACAAGTCTGTTATGTGGACTGTTTATGCAAGGCCACCTATGGGCACGTGCTGCATAGTCAGGCAAAAGAATTCTCAGAAGTTTGACATTTTTGTGACTAGAAGTCATGAAAAGGGTTATGAAGATCTGAAAATATTTAAGGTTAGGATTATAATACATAAAGATGGGTATTGTCCAATGTATATAGAGATACATAGGTCAATGAAAACCATAATCATGTTGTGGCTGGGTCCTAAATTGAAATTTTGGACTTCACTGCGTATCTCATAAGAATGAGAATCAAGCCATACGTAGTTCTTGAAATGTAGTTTAACGTCGTGCAGGACGAAAGTATGAGTGATCTTAGTTTAAGGTCATATAATTCGGACCATAATAATGAATACACAGTGTGTGTTTTCATGAAGACTTTTCAGCCAAGGGACTGAAAGTGAAATTTGGGGTTAGGCCCAAAAGACTTGGGACTGGATTCGAGGGACACTCGAATGTTCCTACGTATCCCATAAGGATGGGAATCAAGTCCACGTAGTTCTAGAACTACCCTTTGTACAAATTTGGTTCGTACATGTGAAGGGTGAAAAGGGGACTTTAGTGCAATGATGGTTTTAACCTAAGATAAAAAGTTTAGGCATTACCATGTATGTACGTAGTCTTTTGAAAATGAAAACCATGATTGAAAAAGAATCAATGTTAATAATGGTTCCTTCTCAAATGAGGAAATCAAAGAATATTGTAGTTTATTGTCGTACCGGACAAAAGTGTTGTATAGTTTAACGTCATATAACAAGGACGAAAGTGAATCAATGTAAAGATATTGATTCCAGGGGCGGTTTCACAAATCATCATCATATGAGATGGTGGTGAACCGATGTGAAGAGATTGTTTTTGGGCTTGAACCTTGGGAGGTTGCCTACATACCCAGCCTGGAGGGCAAGGATCAAAGTCCGTGTAGTTCAATTAAAGAATGAATCAATGATCAAGTTTTTCTTGTGTACAATGATCTAATAAAAAAAATTGTTGGGACTTACACATGGTTAGTGGCCCAAAGGGAATGTTATGGTTGATGTTCGCTCTAAGCTCACGTGAGTCATACTCGGTGTGAGAAACAAGAGGTAATAACAACCTTAACGATGCACAGTTTAATGTCATGTAGGACATAAAAAAGTGACTTTCTGTACAGTTAAGCGTCATGTAGTTAAGACGATGGGGACAATATAGTTTAACGTCATATTGGACGAAAAGGGGGACTGTGCAGTTTAATGTCATGCAGTAAGGACAAAAGAGTGTACCATTTTAACGTCATGTCGGACGAAAGTGCGAATAGTTTAAGTTCATATGCATGGACCGTGGATGGTGCAGTTTAATGTCATGTTGGACCTTTGATGATTATATAGTTTAACGTCTTTCCGGACGTGAGGGACTTGTATACAGTTTAGCGTCATGTAATTTAGGACGTCACAGTTTAACGTCTTGCTGGACATAAGGGATTTGCAAATAGTTTATGGTCATATACATGGACCAGGGATGATGCAGTTTAAGGTCATACTGGACGGTTTAGGGAAATTTTTCACAGTTTAATGTCGTGTGGGACGAAGTTGCAGTTTAAAGTCATACTGGACCATCGCTGTATAGTTTAACGTCATATAGCAAGGACGAACTGGTGTTGTACAGTTTAAAGTCATGTAGCTAGGACTAAGGTGAACCAATATGAGGATATCAGTTCTGGGGACTTTTTACAGTTTAACGTCATGCTGGACAATGAAAGTGCCACACAGTTTAATGTCATGTTGCTAGGACACAATATAGTTTAATGTCATCTCGGACAAAATATAGTTTAATGTCATCTCGGACAAATAGGTGACACAGTTTAACGTCATGTTGGACGAAGTTGCAGTTTAAGGTCATACTGGACCATTGCTGTATGAACCAAAATGTAAGAGTCTTGGTTCTGGGAACAATATTTTGTGTTTATACAAAATACTTCTTCAGAAATCTGGCATTAGTTGGAGTCGTGATGTGTTCTCCATCCATTGAGATCAGAGAATACGCTCCATTGGAGTAGACCTTATGTATTGAATAAGGTCCTTCCCATTTTGGTTCAAGCTTGGGAGGCTTCTTTCCTGGTATCATTGGTGCTCTGAGAACTAATACCAATTCTCCCTGAATGAATGAACGAAGACAAACTTTTTTGTTAAAAGCTCATGCTATCTGATTCTGATAGATTTCCAAGTGGTGCAAAGTGCACAATCTCTTCTCATCTAACTGTTCCAATTCATTAAACCGCTTTTGGGATTTCTCATCTGTTGATAACTGATCACAAATGGCTATTCTGAGTGAGGGCAATTGAACTTCAATTGGCAAGACTGCTTCTGTTCCATATACCAATGAATATGGAGTAGACCGCGTTGCATTGCGAGTGGTAGTCCGATAAGCCCATAAAGCATGATAGAGTTTATCAGGACATGACCTCTTATCTTTATCTACCATCTTTTGCAGTATATTTGAAAGAGTTTTGTTGAAGGCCTCTATCTGGCCATTAGCCGCTGCATGATATCGAGATGAATGGTTGGACTTAATGTTGTATTCTTGATACAATTTCTTTACCTCAGAAGAACAGAAGTTGGTGTCGTTGTCCGTCAATATGGTATGAGGGACACCAAATCTAGAAATGATGTTAGACTTGATGAAGCTAACTATGCATTTAGAACTGACTTCTTTGAGAGGTACTGCCTCTGCCCATTTGGAAAAGAAATCAGTAGCAGTAAGAATGTACTTAAACTGCTTGGCCGTAGCTGAAGGGTAAGGTCCCACCACATCCATTCCCCATGTGGAAAATGGCCATGAGTATTTAGCTGTATGAAGCAACTCTGGAGGTTGATGAATGAAGTTGGAATATACTTGGCATGAATGACACTTCTTTTTGAAATTAACACAATCTTGTATCATTGAAGGCCAGAAGTATCCAAGCCTTCGAATTTGATCAGACAATCTATGTCCAGACTGGTGGGCACCACAGACTCCTGCATGCACTTCTTTTATGACAGCCATTGTCTCTTCACCATCAATACATCTGAAGAGAACTCCATCAAAACCATGTTTGTAGAGAATTTTCTCGAGGTGGTTTGGACCATCATAAAGAGTAAAATTGACCACACGTCGCCGAATTTGTTCTTTCTCGGCTCTATCAGGTGGAAGTGTTCCATTTTGAAGGTATTCCTTGATAGGTGACATCCATCCTGTAGTATGACCATACAGTTCAGGAATGGGACTAATTTCATTAATTTCCTCTGTTCTGACTTGAACATAAGGTGAAATTGCACGACGGTGGGCAATACCGATGGTTGTCTCGTCCCGATTTGGATCTGCTAAAGCTGTGGCTATATTAGCCAGTGCATCAGCTTGAGCATTTTGTGATCTTGGGACATAAGAAAATGTCGGTTCTGAAGGGAATTCCGACATTAACTCTCTGATGTAATCATACAAAGGGATTAATTCTTCTTTTCTGATGGCATAATCCCCATTGACTTGTTTTATTACCAGGTCTGAATCACCTTTCACCTTTAAGTGATTCACTTGTGCTTGAAGTGCTAACTCCAAGCCTGCAATGAGAGCTTGGTATTCAGCTTCATTATTGGTACCACCTTCCCACAACAAAAAGGAATAAGGTAACACTGCCTTATCTGGAGAAATGAGCACAATTCCTAAACCAACTTTGTTGAATTTAGGATTTTCCATTTTCTTCACTGTTGGACTTCTAGAAGCACCATCAAAATACATTTCCCATGTTTGAGGACTCTCTTGAATAGAAAAAACTTCCTCATCAGGGAGTTCGATATCTGAATACGTGTCTTCCACTGAAGGGTGTTCAGCCAGGAAATCAGCCAGAGCTTGGCCCTTAATTGCCTTTTGAGACACATACTGGATGTCGAACTGCTGTAGAATAACCGCCCACCTTGCCAGACGTCCTGTAAGCATTGGACGACTAAGGATGAATTTGAGTGGATTATTACGAGATACCAATTGGACCTCGTGATGTTGCAGGTAGTGTCTCAGTTTCTGAACTGCAAAGATTAATGCTAGGCAGCACTTTTCAATACTCGAATACCAGGTTTCTGCTTCAAGCATAGTTCTACTGAGATAGTAGAGACTATTTTCATTCCCAGCATCATTCTTTTGAGCGAGAAAGGCACCCAATGATCGCTCTAAAGCTGTCACATAGAGGATAAGAGGCCTACCCTCAACAGGTGGCATGATTACTGGTGGACTCAAGAGGTATTTCTTGAGAACATCAAATGCTTCTTGACATTCTTTAGTCCACTGGTAAGTGACTCCTTTCTTCAATAATTTGGTAAAAGTTAAACTTTTGCCTGCCAAATTGGCGATGAAACGCCGAATATAGGCTAAGTGTCCTTGAAGTCCTCTTAATTCTTTCAAATTATGAGGAGGTGACATACCAAGGATTGATTTGGTCTTCTCAGGATCGACTTCAATACCACGATGGCGTACAACAAAGCCGAGGAATTTTCCTGAGGTTACCCCAAAAGCACATTTTAAGGGGTTCATCTTCAAATTATGTTGTCGAAGCTTATGGAATATGATTTCCAAATCAGCCAAGTGATCAAAACGTTGTTTGGATTTAACCACCAAATCATCTACATAGCATTCAACAAATTTCCCTAAAAAAGGTTTGAAGATACGATGCATGGCGCGTTGATATGTTGCACCTGCATTCTTTAAACCAAAGGGCATCACCCGGTAACAAAACACACCTTGAGGAGCTCTGAAGGCTGTATATTCCTCATCTTCTGGGGCCATTCGGATCTGATTATATCCAGAATATCCATCCATGAAATAAAGTACTTCATAGCCAGCCGTCTCATCAATTAAGAGTTCTGTAATCGGAACTGGAAAATCATCTTTGGGACAATACCGATTAAGATCTCTGAAATCGATGCAAACCCTAATTTGTCCGTTCTTTTTCTTTACAGGGACAATATTAGCCAACCACTTGGGATATTGAACTTCTCTGACGAAGTTAGCTTTGATAAGCTTATCCACTTCAGCCTCGATTTTGGAAGCATAGGTTGGGTGTGTTCTTCTCGCGGCTTGCTTGAATCCTCGATGTTCTTTTGGCAAACCCAAATGATGGGTGGCAACATCAGGATCAAGGCCAGGCATCTCTGTATAATTCCAAGCAAAAATATCTTTATTTTGCTTTAGAAAAGAAATATACATCTCTTGTTCTTCAAGGGTCATGGCCGCACTAATTAAAGTGGGGCGTGGATCTTTCTCCGTACCCAGATTTACTTCTCTGAGTTCATCCACAGTGGTAGAGATACCCTCTTCAAATACTGGAGGAGCATCTCTAAGATCTTCCTCTTCCTCTTCATCATGTGTTATTTCTTCCGTTTCTACTTGCAAAGTAGATGAAAAAACGAAATTCTCATGATCATAAGAGATGTCAAAATTTTCACATTTTGAAGAAGAAGCTTCCATTTCCGACCCTATTGACGATAAAGGGTCTTCTTTGGGAAATAAAGAGGAGATGATGGATTGAGAATCGACATCAATATTCACCTCTGGTGTTGCTATAACTTCTTCTGGCCTGATTAGCGAAGTATAGACTTGTTGGATTTCAGCAGACGAAATGAAAACGTCACCACTTATGCTTTCATCACTTCTTGGTAAGTTACCAATTTCTCCCATGTTGTCTGGATCGATTGCCGTAATTGACATTATGGATCTTTCCATAAGAGTATTTTGATTTGGGCCTATTTTTTCAATTTGACTGATAGGTAACACATAATCTGTACTCACATGTGAAAATGGATTTATTGGAATTTTTTCCAAACCATATGGAGCATTAACTTTGGTAATTTCCTTCATTGTAGATTTTTCTCTTCCCTTCATGGGATAAAATTCCGCCTCAATGTATTGAGACTCACATGTCTTGAACGTGGCCTTATCACCATACAATGTTCCAACTTGACCATCGAAACAGTATTTGAGACATTGATGGTATGATGACGGAATAGCTGCATGCTGATGTAGCCAGGGTCTTCCAAGCAAGATATTGAAAGCTGAGTCCTGATCAACAATCATAAAATCCGAATTGGAAACAAGATCTCCAAACTGAGTTCTGAGTGTAACTTCTCCCAGTGGTTCTTGTTCATTTTTATCATATCCTTGCAACATCATGGTAGAAGGAGATAAATCAGATTCCGTGAGGCCCAATCGACGAAGTGTACGAATGGGCATGAGGTTGACTCCTGAACCATTGTCAATAAAAGCTCTTCGAACATCTATACCATTGACTTTTCCAGATAAGTACAAAGGTTTTATGTGCCCATGCACAACATCATCTTCATCTTTATCAGTAAAAGATATCACTGCATGACATTCTGCAGGATTATTCTCTATGTGATAAATTTCAGCTGCAGCAGTTTCAGCTTCAAACTCCTGAGGACTTGACAAAGCTTCGATGAGTGCTTCCCGAAGATCTTTTGATAGATTCAAAGCATCCAAAATTGATAATTTGGCTGGTACTTGGGCCAAGTGTTTCAATATATCATACTTTTGATCTAGAGGCCTGCGTTTCCCAATAGGAATATGCGGTTTAGCAGGTACCTTGGAAGCAGATGCTTTGGAAGCTGATGCATCTTGTATTGAAGTTGGCAACATCTTTGGTTTTGGAAAATTAGACTGATTAGATCCATTTACTTGTTGAGATAAAGAATATGGAACCTTTAATCGGTCTTCCAAAATAACTGTGCCGATGCTGAGTTGGCCATTTGCAGAAGAACTTGCTTGTTCTTTTTGAGCTCGCTGAAGGGCTCTACCACGAGTTTCTGCTGCATATACAGTGCTAGCAGGGGTAGAATTAGAGTAGTGGCTTCGGAAAGATCCACGTCTTCCCCTATATCCTGAACCTCTAGAACTTCCTCGGGTTCCCTTATTTGAAACAGGGAATTCAGGCTCATCAAGACTGGAATATGAATCTGTTAATTGAATCATATTAACAGAACCAAAGATTAACTCTTCGTCTGATAAAGACTCTGCCTGGTTAGCCTGTTTAGGCTGTGCCGTTTGATGGGGCGGTGCCCATTTCTTTGAAGTAGATGGCATGAAATCTGCCAGAGTCTAAGACAATTTAGGCTTTGATGCATACTCATCTTCTCCTGATTCCTCTTTCTTCTTTGAATTGTGCTGCCCTTTTGAGGATTTGTCCTTTGATGGAGGCTTTACTGCAGCTTTTGTAGGAGACACAATTGGCTTCTTCAATTGTGTTCGCAAAATGGAATGGGTCCGATTGATTGTCTTTCTGACCATCCAATCATCATATTTTTTCGCAGTTTTGCTTTTGACTTCCTGCCACTCGCCTCCTTCTTCTGGATCTGTAGCGGTAATACACGCTACATGAGCTGAAGAACCTTTCAATTTGACTTGTCCCAAGTCGACCATCTTTTGCATGAGATCTTTAAAGACAAAACACTCCTGGATGGGATGCCCCAACATTTGATGAAAGGGACAATAATTGGGATGGTCTTCATCTCCTTCCTTGTTTGGCCTCTTGGGCACTGGTAATTGAACCAAATTATTTTCCAGAGCTGAAATGAAGTAACCAGGAACTTGCTCACTTCGGAAAGAGTATGTTTTACTCTTCATATCCTCAAATTGTTTTCTTCGTTGATCTTTTTGATCATTTGGACGAAACAGCCTTTGTTGTTGGCGTTCAGGAGGTGGAGCCCTTCGAGAAGATGAAGGTTTTGAAGTAGAAATAGGTACAGGTGCCTGTTTAAGCATAATTGTAGCAGTTTCTGCTTTACCCATTCTTCTTCCTGGAGCTGATGGAATTACACGAGATTTAACCTTAGCCTGTATAAGGGAATCGTCAATCTGTTGAGCGATTGAAGTAAGGTCTCGAAACCCTCCTGTGTATTTCACAGGGATCAATGGCGTGCGTAATTCGTCACGCAAATTTGCCACACAGATTGGCAACAATTCCTCCTGAGGGAGTGATAAACTCAAGGAATACGTTAATCCCTTCCAACGAGCAATGAAATCAGAGACTCTTTCATTCTCCCTTTGCTTGCAGTTTGTAAGATCGAAAACTGTCGTTTTTGGCAAAGTTGAGCTAAACTGAAGAAGGAATTTTTGACGAAGATCCTCCCATCTGATGACTGGCCGGGATTTCAAGCTTGTATACCAGACAAAAGCTGGTCCTTGCAAGGTTCGCACGAAGCATCTGAGTTTCACTGCTTCTTGCTGCTCTGGAGTTCCCATCATAGGATCACAACAAGATACGTAATGCGTCAAATGTTGTTCAGGGTCGCCTGATCCATTGAAAGTAGGGAAAATAGGGTTTCCAAAACTGGATGGAGGAGAAATTGAATCTACCCATTCAGGGTAAACTTTCTTTTCAGGTTGAACTTGCGCCCGTTTCCCTTCCATAGTTTCTAACCCAGCTGTTAATGACTCAATAGTAGTTATTAACTTTTGAGAAACGTCAGGTTGAACTTGGTTTTGGGTAGGTGCAATGAATGGAGTTTGGAGAGACGTGGTGGTTGGTGCTGCAACTGATGGTAGTGCTGCCAACCGTTGTTGCGTTTGACCCGTAGGATTAGACCTCTGTGGGTGTACTGAAAAAGGAGGATATTCTTGATCCATCTCAGTAGTTACAACAAATTCCTTCGGCTGTCGGACTTCAGCATTCTTAAGAAGAAGACTATTCTGAAGTAGTTCTGCATTCAACCTTCTTAATTCTTTAATTTCTTCCTCCTGTTGTGCAAACCTTTGCTCTAATGAAAGCGATTTACCTCCTTCAGAGGAAGGGTGAGAAGTAACCTGATTCTTACCTTTCCCCTTATTGGATCCTTTTCGGAGAGGGGGAAGTGGGTTACTTGAAGGAATACCCAGATTTTGGGTAAGCCTTTGATTACGTGTGCGCACACCTTCTTCATTTAGGTCTGTGTACGCGACTTCTTGAGCAGGAACCTCTTCGTCTGATCCCTCTGATTGAGCCTCATCTGGTGAATCAGCAGCAACGGCATTGATGACATTAATGGATGCATATTGCATGGAATCCTTTCTATCAGCATTTCTGTGATATTGTCTCCTTCTATGTCCATGATGAGACATGGAATTCCGTTGACTTGATCCCTCAGGAATTTCTTGGAGAACCGTCACTTGGAGAGAATCTCCTGACAGCTTGGCTCTTCATTCCTCTTGAGGCTTATTCCCTAATCGAGAGAATATTGACTTTCTCTGAGGGAAGGATTGAAGATTTGAAAAAGTCCCCAGTCCGGTGGACTGGGGGTGTTCCTGTTGCTTCCGCTCAACTCCTCGAATCCCATTCGTTGATTCTAAGGGTTGGGTTAGAGAAGTCCCCAGTCTGGCAAGCTGGGGTGTCTCTTGACATGCTATGTCTGAGATTTTTTTGAAATATCTCTTAATCTTACGAATCTTAGTTCGGAAATTAGCTGGATGCATTAACCTGTATCCACTTTTATCACCTGGTTCAACAGACCGTTGGATGATTTCCGAAACTTCTGTCATTTGATGACGTGTTTTCTCTAGACGAGAGGCTTGTGCAATATTCTCGCCTGCTTGATGTAGGAGCAATTCAACAACCTGTTCTCTATATACTTGATTTTGAGAGGAACTAGCTGAAGCTTGTTCTTGAGCAATCTTTTGATTATGAACAAAGCCCATTGACTGTGGCCGGCCATGGGCAATAACATTGCATGAGACCATTTTCGGCGGGCTTTGCTGACCGGAAAGCACTGTGAAATGTAGTGCTCCGTGAACACCCCATCCTCTGATATGAACATTAGATGGAGCATTGGAAATTAACTGACGCAATCTTCTTAGTGCGCCAAGGCATGAACGTTGAAGGGTTCTCTGTTGCTTTTCAGCCTTCGGATACCGAGAGACTGATAGAGATGCCAAATCAATCTGGCGTTGTAACCCTTCTATTATCTTAATATGATTTTCATATTCATCGTAAGATAATACCTTCTTCTTTAATTGAAAAAGAGTTTTCCATATGTTGAGACGAATATCATGGATTCCACCATCCGTCAACATCTTTGGAATGTCGTACTGGGAATCAGCCAAAGGCCAAAACATGACTGGTACTTCACCTTTTGCCAGTTTTTTCCTCATGTTCAGCATTTCCTCTTTATCATTAAATGAAGATTCTTCTACCTGTTTGGACCAGAGTTGGTGTTTCCTTGTTGCTTCATCAGATTCAACAAGATTGGTAGAGGAATCACTATTCATGCTGGAAGATGAATGACCCAGGGAAGGTTCGGAGAATAACCTGAACCCCAGGCTATCTTCTAATGGAGAAAGAGTTTCACCTGCCGATAGTAAAGAATCAGACATGACTGGTTTTACGTTTGCAAGTGCCTCGAGATAGGAGGGCTTTCTCGTCACTACATTGCCTTCTGAAGAATTTTCGAGACAACGTGAATCACTACTGCGGAGAGGACTTTCGCAGCGAAGTTCATCACTATGAGGAGGACCGTCATGATGGGTTACAGCAAAAGATGAAATCTCTTGCTCCTTGGCCTTCTGACCACACAGAGGGTTCCTGTGGCTCTCATCTGAAGAAGAAACTTCAAGATTGACCGAATTTTCATGAAGCAAGTCTTCATGAGGAAGTGTCTGTTGAAGACCTTCAAAATTAATGTTCCTGTTATTGGGAACTGAGGGAGTAGAATCTTGAATTCCGACAGATAAATGTCTGAGGGCTTCAAGAACTCCAGCATCGAGCAAGGCTTGGTTGCAGATTGGCCTTTGATCTCCTGACTGTGCTGGGCGGATCTTTTTCTTAGATGCCTTCTTACTCGCTTTAGAAACCACTTGATGACGAAAGTGATTGCTCTGAGCAGGTGTATGTGCCTGATCAGGAAAGATGGTCAGGTTAGGCTGACGATCATCGCTCAAATCAGGTGTATGTGCCTGACTTGGTTGTCCATATGATATGGGGGAGTATACCCCATAACCCTCTTGGACTGGAACAGATGTGTGTGTCTGTTCCGGAGTGAATCGTTGATGTGTCACTCCATTGCTAGGGATAGATTTATGTGTCTGTCCCTGAGATGATGCTGAAGTTGTTATGATATCCTGGCAAGCATCCAGAATATGAGCAGGAATTTGCTTCTGCTCTTTCACCATTGACAAAATATGTTTGGTGACTTCAGCCGCCGGAACAGGGATATACGTCCATTCCGGGCTTGGAATAGGTGTATGTGCCTGCTCATGTCCTCCTTTTCCTGTCAGTGAATCCTGACAGTACTCAAGTGTGGAGGCAGAGAGTTTAGTCTGCCCCCTGTTTGTCGTCGGGACTTTCCGACTGACTTCTCCGTGCGCTACCAAGCGAGACTGTTGGTAGGCCTGATTAGTATTAGCAGGTGTATGTGCCTACTGATTACACTTCGCCAAACGCGGTTGACGAGATCCACCATATGTAGTTATATGAGCCTGCTGACTAACTGGTGATGTATAAGCAGGTGTATGCTCCTGCCTATGGTACTCCGCCGGAATTGCCTGGCGGGATCGGCTTGATGCTGTCAGACGAGTCTGCTGGACAGCTGAATTAAAATGGGCAGGTGTGTGTTCCTGCTCGTTGTTTGCCACCAAGTTAGGTTAGTGGACTTCTCCGGAGATGGCAGGGATGACAACCTGCCTATTGTTAACCGAATTCCGTCTCTGGCGGTTCATCTTGCCTGCTCGGGTTCGAGGAACCTGAGCTGAATGCCTGGAGTCGGTACCCTCATCATGTTGAGGGCTCACTACCGCACGAGTCTGGCGGCGATTGTTGATGGGAGCCCTTGATAAGGACTCTTATCTTTTTGAATTAAGGCCCCGAGGGACCTGCTCATTCACTTCCTCGGAATAAGGGAGTGAATGGAAATTGCGTTCCGGGGATAACGACCCGAAACGGTTGGAGACGGTAGTCAGCACTGCCTGCTTCTTGATTGCTGGTCGCCGTTGTCCGGACGACCAGGTAGAATTGTTAACTTGGAGGGCTTGACGAGCAGCCTCCAGAGTTGGGATAGTACTGTTGCGACGGTACTCCTTAACCAGTGCATTAGAAACACAGCGTTGAAGACGCTGAGTTGGTGATGTCATCCTCAGAGCGGATGACGTTCCAGCAGGAGTAGCAGCATTGGTTTTCACAGCAGCAGACCTCACAGTAGAGGTGTTCACAGCAGCAGTATTCACATGGGTGAACTTAAGGAAATCCATTTTTGCAGAAGATCTTGAAAAAAGAGTGCCTGTTCCATGTAACAGACATAATCAAGATGAATCCGGCTACTGCATCTTTTGGATGATCATATGTCAATGATTGCCTTGTTGGCCCAAGGGGCCTAGAAAGATAAGAAGAACATCACTTTAACTTGGTTAAGGATTCACGTCGGGTTCACCATTTTTGTTTCGCGCGGAATCCGGGGATGACCTCCTGGACAGGAGATTCAAACGTTCCGATCGGTTTCTAACGGGTTTGTTCGTAGAACCGGAAACATCCAATGATTCCACATCCGTTTGGACCTACTTTCCAAAGGCAGGCGCTCATTAGCTTGTGGGCTAATGAGGCTTGGGAATTTGCATTGGTCGAGAGGATGGGAGGTCGGACTCATCACACCTTTTTTGAGGGGAATTATTGTCTACTCCGGGACTCTCTTTATAGATTTAAGTTATGTTCGTGAATCCTTATTACATTACCAAGTATAAAATGTGCTTTCCTTTAGTTTTAACAATCAATGATTAAATATGAAAGAAATTTAGAGAATCTTTTATATGTATTCGAGGTTCTTCATCAATATAGAATCATCTATATTTGTTTAGAGATTCTTGGTCAATGGTATCCTTCAAAACATTTATATAAAAGTCTCTTGGTCATTTTGATGACCAGGCTGGTTTTAAAGCCACTCAGTGGGGCACTTGAAGTTTATCGTCATTCAGAAGGACATAGATTATTTCAATGTTGGGATCGAACCCATAAATGGGCTACCTACGTATCCTTTATTTTGGAAAAGGAATCAGAACCCACGTAGTTCGAGGAATGGGGTATGATGTTTATGATTGATGGCTCAAAGATGAATGTCATAATTACTTTTACACTCTAAGCTCACGTGAGTCATGCTCGGTGTGAGAAACAAGAGGTATTGGTAAAATTTAGACAATTGTGCCATAAAAGATGCAATCATAAGAATTTGTTTGGGGCTTATGTATAGATGACTTCCCAGATAGATGAAGGTTTAGGATTTACTTTTAGGGAGAAAATCCATGAACAGGGTCCACAAAGTTATATGTGCTTCATAGAGATTTGAATACTCTAATCTTGGGGCTTACTCCTAAGGAGGATGCCCAAGTTAGGAGGGGACTTATGATTGGGTTTTATTCCTAAAAAGGAAACCCAAATCAAAGGTAATTTATGACTGGTTAAGAGAAGTTTAAGGGGACTTGGGGCTTATTCCTGAAAAGGAAGCCCAAGGTTATGACTGAGTCTTATTCCTGAAAAGGAAACCCAGGTTAAGGATTAAGATTTGGGGCTTACTCCTGAGGAGGATGCCCAGATCAAAGGTTTTATAACTGGGGATTATTCCTGAAAAGGAGACCCAGGTTAAGGATTCTCTCATTTTAAAGGATGAGGTTGAATGAATGAACTCTCAATCTTTGGTGACATAAAGATATTTAAATCACTAGACTTTGAGAGATATTTCACAGAATTCCTTTCAGACAAGGATGTCAAATCAAGAAATCATGCCATAAATGGCTTTGAAGAGTATCTTGAAGACTGAATCTTGAATAGGAAAGGTGAAATGGCTTAATAGGGGTAAAATGGGCAAGATGGGCACCCAAAAAGATAGGGGCGCGCAAGTCTTTAAAGGCGCGCAAGTCCTGCGGCGGCGCGCAAGTATTGGTCGCGCAAGTATACTTGCGCGACATGAGTGGTACTTGCGCGATTTTCAACCAGCATTGAAATGCTTGAGCGACTCTTTAGAAAACCCTTTACAATCCTCTTGAGGTTCTTCCAGAGAAGGGACGCGCAAGTTATATTGAAGGAATTAAGTCGGCGCGCAAGTGTTTGATAAGTTTCAACACTTAGGCCTTCCTTCTTCTCTTTAGATCTTCCGTTCTAGGTAAGAAATTACCTTAGAAGTGTTCCGGAAGCTTTGAGAAGAGACTTGGGCGTCGGGAGCTTCAATCCGAGTTTCTGGAAAAAAATCCTCCCGAATGGGGGGCCCACAGGGTCTATTTATAGGCAAAAGAAGACCCAGGGCGGTTACCGGGCGGTTACCAATTAGGTCGCGCAAGTCACTTGCGCGACCAAGGTAGCCGCGCGAGTATACTTGCGCGGCAGTGGTATCACTTGCGCGGTGGATTTGCTGTTGATCCTTTGTTCATGCCTTTGTCGATTTTTGATGTTTTCTTCAAAGGATGAATCACTTTCAGCTGAGATATTCCCTTTTCCGATCGTTAGATTCTGTGACGAAAGGAGCGTCAACACCTTCTTACCCTTCAACCCGATAAAAAAATGATAATGTCATTTGTGCGTACGTGTGGACTACAACATCCATAAAGCAGTGAGATTCATTTTTCATATCCGAATTTAAATAATGATAATAAAAATATATCTAATGAATAAATAGGATATTTATAAAATTAATATAATTCTATATAATATTAAACTATAACCTATTCACAATAACCAAAACACCTATGATGAAACATACATGAGAAAACTAAGCAGTTAACAAGAGAAACAATGATAATAATGAAAGATTGTTGAAAAAAGGGTGATAAGATGTTATAAGTGGATCATATATGATATTATAAATATTAACATGGTTCTGGTATAAATTAATAAAAAATTAAAACCATTATATATTAATATAAAGCATGTTTAATGAAGTTTAAGCACAAGGTAAGGGATTTCGTCTCAATTTCCACTCCATTGAGACATATTTGGTATTATACGCTTATTTACATTTATGTGGTGTATATAATTCCCCTTTTATGTGTTTAAAATAAATATAAATTTATTCATGATTATTAAATTTCCAATTCAATTTTATACTTTCAAGGGGTTATAATTTAAATGTTACCAAATTGGTAAAAATTAATTTTACATTGTCATTTTTATGGGATTGTTAATATTTTTTATTAAAGATATATTATAATATATACATCATAAACATAATTTATTTTATTATACTATATATATTTAAGGATTTTCCTTTTTTTATTCTAAATTTTCCTCACTTTTTTACTTGAATCTCATAAATAAATGCTTAAAATAAAATCTGATCTTATTTCCTTTTTTGATTGGTTATATTCTTCTCCATTTTCATATTTTTTAAAAATGTTTTAAAAAGTTGTTTTTATTTACTCAAATTATTTATTAAGGTAATTTTAATTTATCCTTGAATTTTTAAAATGTTTTAAATTAATATTTATAATTTTTTCAAAAGGGTTATTTTTTACTTTCTTTATAAAAAGTCAAAATGGATGTTTGTTTTTAACATATACGGTGTTAACGGACATTCCCACTGCCATAACCATTTTATTATATTTAGATTCTTATAAATGTTTTTAGTGGTTTTAAAAATAAACATATTTAATGAAAAATTATTTTAATGTTTTTCTTCCATTTTATTTAGTTCTCTAAAAGACAAGAATTTGTTCCAAAACCTATATTTCTGATGAATTGATGGTTATATTTTATATCTAATTAATTTTGTGGTCATTAACTTTATCTTGAAACATCCACTCTCTTATAATCAGTTTTAATTGGCCGTTACATTTCTCTTAAATATCCATATATTTTTGTATCATGGATATACTTACTGCCTAAATCATATACCTTATTTATATACAGGGTTTTATTGTGAAAGTTATTTGATTAAATAGGGAAATCATGATATTAAATATCCTTTCCTCAATATGGATATATATTTATAAATCATATTTTTTCTGAATTAATTTGATCATTCAACATATGAGGAATTAATTTCACATGTGGTGATAGGTGGGGCCTGTAGTTTTACATCCCCTTGATAAATTGAAAGTTCTCTCAAGACAAAATAGTTGACCAAACTTATTAAATGGGTTTTTGGTGTATAAATACCCATAGTTTAAACTATCTTGGTGAAAATACTTAGAGGCAAAGATATAATAATGTATTATATCATGAATTAAAACATTATGAATTTTATTCATTGATAATTTATTTATTATTGTCTATGATATTATTTCAATGATATTATCCATGGATTTATTTCATACTCAATTTATTGATTAAATGGAATATATTTTCAATTATTTACCTTAATAAATTGATTATTCCTTATTTACACATGATATATTCTATTTTATGTAACCATTACAGAGTATTTTATCACACCCTTATTTTTTTCCCTTTCCCCAATAAAATAATTAGGAATATTTTAATGAGTTCAAGGATGTATAATATTTACTTTCACTATGTTTTTATATTTTATTTCTAATATTAAATGAGAGGTATGTTTGTATCTTGTTCTAAAATACTACTAAACAGATCGATCCTTTGTGATGTAATCCCTTTTATATTATGAAAGTGTAATAAACTTGACATCAACTCTGGTTTACTAGTGTTGGGGTATTTATACTTGGTATCAGAGGAAGTTTATTAGAAACCTTTGGAACTACATTTAGGGAAAAAATATTAGGGAACATAACCCTATGAAATAATTTTAGGATATGACTAGTTATAGAATAATATCATAAAGTTTTTGTTAAGGTTGAAATTATGTGGTTTTCCGAGCATATACATTCATGCCTAGATACTACAAGTGGATGTGGTTTTGGAACATATGCATTTAAGGGTAATAACCACAAAAATATATGGTTGATTATATCTCGACTATCATTCGGGTGCATAGTTAATGGTCCCTTACTGTTCACCTAGTTTAACACTCCTAAGGGATATGATTGGGTTAATTTAAATTTTTTTTACAAATAATTATGAATGATTTGAAAATATTTTTTTTATTTCATAATATTCCTAATGAAACCAGGATTATGATTCTAAGATTAGTTATGCATAAAATTTCAATTTAAATTAAGTGTTTCACTAGTTTTGAAATTATACATTATGATTCAAAATTTTATTATATAATCTATTGCATGCCATATTTTATGAATGGTTTCTATTATAAGTAATGTAAAACATTTCAACACCTATAATAAATGTATGGATTTCCCTTATTAATAAGTTAACATGAATTGTGTTAGAGTTGAGTGAATTATGACTATATTAGGATAGTTGACTCAGGTTATAACCAATAACCTTGACCATATGGAATAACCTATTAATTCACAACAGGATTTGTTGATGATGGACCACTTCATGTGATTGAATACTACATCATTTAATAGAACTAAAAATCCATTGATAATAGAACAATAGATCAAGTCCCTTAAAAAGATATTTCTATATTTGAGAAGTAATGAAAGGGAGAAGGTTATTCTAGTACTGTATTATTTAAAGGAAGATGTTGATCAATGGTGGTTATTAATTCCAAATATAGAGTAAGAGGAGATATATTGAATATAATGGAATGATTTTTAGGAGATATTATTTGAAAAATAATTTACTCATGAACAAAAATTAGATATGGAAATAAAATTCCTCAATATAAGATAAAAGGAAGAGGAAAGTGATGTTGAGTACAAGGAAAACTTTACAAGATTATAAAGGAATGTTATGGACTACATACATAATCTATAAATTAAGATTTACCATTTATTTTATGGGCTTAAGATAATGCTCTGAATGTCACTATTCTCTCAAACATTTTCATCATATAATGATACGGTATCAAGTTCCATCAGGATTTAGAAATAATTCTCCATATTAAATATTTTAAAAGGAAATCAATATAATAAGAGTATGATTGAGCACCAAGAAAAAAATGAGGTGAAGAAAAATAAGGGAAGGATGAAACTTCCCAAGTGTGATAATTATGGAAACAAACACATTGGTACTTTCTTGAAGGTAATGGGAGTTTTCTTCAAGTGTGGAGAGAAAGGTCATCAGGCATGAGAATGAAAGGGTAAAAAAGAAGTCTCTAATATTCAGTGTTTCAACTATAAGGATATGATGAAATATATAAATTAATTCCCCAATAATCAAGGGAATATACCTTAAAAGTGGTTAAGGGAGCAAGGCTAAGATTATACAATTATTATAGATAAAGTTGAAATTTATTAATTTATGATAGTATATAATTTGATCATAAACTCGTGATTTATTTGATTCATACATATGCACTCATTTTCATGAATATTGAATCATCCCTTGACCCATATAGGATATTATTATGAATCAATACACCTAGTGGGAATCTAGTTATAATGAGAATATATTAAGGGGTTTATGTTAAAATGAACAACTATTCTCTAGTTTCAAACATAGTTTCCCATGTTTGGATTTTAAATAATCCAAATTTTTGGGGTTTATTTAGTTTTAAGGATTTATTCATTAGTATATTATGAATACAATAATACAGGAAAGGGATTTTGAAATAAAATTTCATTATTTTATCTTTATTTCTAAGTTATTGATGGTCTTTTAACGCCACATTGATTTATGGTTTTATGGTTATTAAATTTCTCATAACCATGTTATCTATCACTCTATATTAGTCCTTGGACATTAGTATTCTCCAACATGTATAAATTTTAACTTCCCACTAATTTCCACCTTATCTAGTAACATGGTTATGTGTTAATTCAGGTAACCTTTACATTTCAAACTTTTTTATTTCAAATTATGTTTTATTATCCCTCTATATGATGTGGGTTTTCAAAAAAAGTATTTTATAATATTTAACCTTTGATAACAGAGATAAAATTTAAAGGGACCAATTTATTTAATGGTGGATAATTTAACACCTCAAAAATTTAGCTTAGAAGAATAATAAACTCGATATCTTTTCTAACACACAATAATAAGCTTTAAGTGAATTTTGATAATGCTATAAAACATTATTAGTTAAGGATGACCATTATAAACTAGTAATTAAATTGGAGGATAATAATATGAGTAACCAAATTATATAATAAATTTATAATGATCCTTCTCAATACAAATTTTTCACTTAATTTTAAGTGAAGTCGTTTTATGCTTAAAATATGTGTTTTCTTCAAAAATGGTTTTTATTGCATTTTTTTCAGGGATATTATAATTATTTTTTTTAATTTTATAAATTTAAATTTATAAAAATGATATAATTTTTGAAACCATTGTATTAAAATTATATTAGGGTTTTTTTTATATTTTTTTAAAAAAGTTAATTTTTGGGTGAATTGTAAAAACACTCCTTTTTAAATAAAACTGTATTTAATTTTATTGTATTTTCTAAGATTAATTTTGATTTTTATTGTTTTTAAAATTAAATTAGTTTATTTTTATTAAAAATAATTCAATATATACCATTTTTATAAACATTATACTTGATCTTAGTATAAAAATACTTTTAGACTTAAAAAGACATTTTTCAGAAAACTATTTTTCATCGTGCTTGGTGGATTATTATAAATTGGATTTCTACTACTTATAGAGATTAAATTTGGTAAAATTTATTGTTTATTTTTAATCATAATAATTAATATTATTTAATAAGTTAAACTTATTTTTTTTCATAATGAATAGTAAAAACAATAAAAAAAATTGTCACCATAGTAAAAGGGTAAATCGGGTTAACCTAGGTTAAAACTAAGTGATAAGGCCACCATTTTTCATATTAATTATTATTGGATGAAGGTATTTATAAAATTATCACATTATTCTTTATATTTAATTATTTATGGGATACGTTTCCATGAAAATGACTTATATGATATTTTAAGTAATGAAAATAGAAAATGTGAGTCCCTGCTTTTTAATATCTCTTATATGTTTACATGGGGATAAAAATAAGTTGGAAGGAATATTAAAGTTTATTTTGATAATTGATAAATTTTTTTATGATGTTAAATTATTTCTAATTTTGAGTAATTATATAATTATCTTAAACATTTATGCAATGTTGGCTCAGTGCTTGTACAAGCAATGGAAAAACTCAAAGTAAATAATGTTAAAAACATTAAATGTTTTGTATTTGGGATTAGTTATTATTATAAAATAATTTTATGGTTAATAATAATGTATTATTGGTTATGAAATGGATTATATTCTAAAAATATTACTATCATATTTGAATTCAAGTTAAATGGAGAGAGTTAAAAAGGACATTAATGATATTTTATGTTAAATAATATTTTATTAAATTATTTAAAATAATAAAAATATTTAAGGAAGACAATTAGAAATATAAATGGTCAAAATTTTCATCTATTTTTCATTTATGATCCAATTTTTACCTTATAAGTAAAATTATAACCCTTTTAATATTGAAAATTTTATTACCATGATTAAGGTTAAAATTGGTTAACTAATGGGTTAAACCAAAAGATAAGGATTAAAATGATATATAAACCTATATAAATTTTATTTTATGACTATATTAATACTATATACTCCTTATATTCAAATAAATTTCATTTTGGAACCATTTTACATGATTTGGACACATATTATATTATAATATTTCATGAATTTCCAAAAGTTCCCCTTCCCTCCCTTATAAAAGGAAACTCCTCATTTATCCTCTTTACACCACTTTGAGCCATATATCTTGAAAAAACCCAAAAAATTTCTCTTATAAAATTACCTATATATTAATTATAGTTTTTTCTATTCTTAAAATACCATTACAAGGGTCCTTAAGAAGGGATCTAAAGGAAGTCTACTGAAGAAGAGGTAATAGTTTTTTTCGACTCTTTCAAATTTATTTCTTCTTATACTTATTTAAATATATCGTAACCATACTAAAATAATAATTACAACATTATAAATATACTTTATGTGTTTTTATTATTATTTTAAAATCATTTCTATCTCTTTTCCAATCTATAAAAAGTGAAAACATCACTTGTGTGTACGTACGTCTTACCGTCTCCATATAGCAGTGTAATTTATTTTTCATCACCATTTTAATTGGATAGATTTAAAGATGAAACTAATGAGTATATATTATATTTATGAAATAATTATAATATTTTTAATATAATATATCATTTTCCTTCTTATCTTTCCACCTATTAAAAAATTATAATGTCGCTTGTGCGCACGTGTGGACTACCGCCTCCACGAAGTAATGTGATTCATTTTTCATATCCACATTTCAAGAACAATTCTAAAAATGTATATAATGAATATATATAATATTTATAACATTAATATAATTCTTTATATGATTAATCTATAACCTATTCACAATAATCGGAACATCTTTGATGAAATATATATGATAAAACTAAGCAGTTAACACCCAAAGCAATGATAATAATGAAAGATTGCCGACAAATAGTTGATAAGATGTTATAACTGGATCATATATGATATTATAAATATGAATATGGTTTTTTCATAAATTTATAACAAGTTTAAAACCATTATAAATGACTATAAATCATGTTCAATGAAGTGGAAATGTGAGGTAATGGATTTCATCTCAATTTCCACTCTATTGAGACATATTTGGTATTAGGCACCTATTTACGTTTATATGGTGCATATAATTACCCTTTGATGTATTTAACATGAATACCTATTTACTAATTATGATTAAAGTTTAAATCCAATTTTAAACTTTCAAGGGGTTTCAATTTAAAATTTACCAAATAGGTAAGAATTTATTTTATAATCACATTTTTTTAGGATTTGTTATATTTATCATTAAAGGAATATTATAATATATCATTCATAAAATTATTCTTTTTTTTTCATAATTATTTTAATTATAAAAAATCATTATTATTATTTTTCTAATAAGTTAAATGTTTTATGATAGTAAATCAAATTCTAAGTAAATTTGTGATCAAATTTTGTAATGTAATAGTCTACCATTAGTTCAAAGAGATCTACCACTAGCAGTGAAGATATACCATTAGTTCAATAGATCTGCCAGTGTATTATATCTACCAATAGAATCTACTTCTGATGGATCTACCATTGAGTAAATATACCATTAGTTCAACACATCTACCATTAGTTCAAAAATGATCTACTGGTGAACTTCATCTACTGCTGACAAATCTACCGTCAGTGCATCTACCGCAAAATAGATCTACCGTTAGACTAGATATACTTTTAGACAGATCTACCACTAGAATAAATATATCATCACACTATATCTACCTCCATATAAATCTACTATCTGAATATATCTACTGTTAGACAAGATCTACAACCAAGTAAGGATCTACCGCCAAAGTGCTACCATTGTTATTCAGATTGTTAATTCAAAATTAATTACTCTAATGTATAGTTGGTATAATTTAATGCATTCAAGACAAATGTGGATTTAAGAATCATTATTCTTAAACTAATCCATCGATAAATTGAAGACTAAGTCATACCATCCTGATTTAGTTCCCAATTTAAGGATCCAGGATATATTAATTATTATTATTCAATGGATATTTGGATGTAGATAGTTATATCTTCAGAAGATCTTATTCATACATATAGGTTAGTGTGTGAGAAAAATAATATAACCAATAGAGTGTTACTTTCATAAATATTATAGATTTTTCATGCTAAATTAATTTTGAACATTGAAAAATTGAAAATAGAAGGACTTTCCAAACAACCATGATACTTTGTTTTCTATCACATTCTAAGAAACTTGTTTGAGTTCTTTAAAATGAATGATTCAAGGATCTATGAACACCTAAAATCATTTATATTGAACAACACTATTACTTCTTATCTATTTTTATTTTATCTTTTTGTTAATGCTTTAATTCTCAAGTTACGTATTGCAATACTCTATTTATTGGTACACATTGTCCCATGTTCTCAAACTAGAGTGTGCTTAACACACTTTCTATTTTTTCTCTTTTTTATACCCACCAAAATTATGGAAGAGGTCATACATGGATTGGTATTGTTTTTCTTCCCATATATAACTATATAAGAGGCTTTGATCTTGGATAACCTTGTGTGATTTTTTATGTAAAACCCGATCTAGGTTATCGATCAAGTTTATTGTTTAATAAAATACTAGGAAGTAGGTGATTCCAAAGTTGAAGGGTTTAAGTCTTAGTTTGTGATTGAACTCTTTATTTCTACTCTATTTTGTGATTTATTAGTTTAATTTTCTTTTTTTCAAATTTAAAACTATATATGTTTTCAAAAGCTATAAAAAATTACTTTGGTAGTTATTCTTAGTTTGTTTTTATATAAATTGTTTTATTAAGTATGTTAATTTCAAAATTTAAGGTATTTATAAAGTATTTTAACTAATCCTTAATCCCACTTTTGTGAAATTTTTTGAAAGGTAAAACTTATATAATTATATTGTTTTGATTAAATGGCAATCTTTAATTAATTTAGGGGATTTATTTTTAAATTATTTTTAATATAAATTGTTATTGGGAACTAAATTCACCACCCTATTTAGTTAGTCACTCAGAATAACATTTTTTATCATAGATTTTGTAAATATATTTTTAATTGTGATTTTGTTATATTTTAAAGATATTAAATTTCTTTTATTTATAAATTTAAATCTTTATGGATAATGATAGAAAAGAGGGACATTCTAAAAATAGTCCTATTTATTTTAATTACACTAACTATGCTCAGTGAAATATTAAAATGAAAATGAATATTGAAAGTATGGGTTTTGAGATTTGGATTGTAATTGAAGACAAATACGAATTACTCAAAACTACTAGATATGAGTAGAGTGATCCTACTAAAGCATATTATAAAATTAACTTTAAATATATGAATGATTTATATAGTGATTTAATAGACTATGAGTTTAATAGAATATATATCTATACTACTGCATTTTAAATTTGTGGTATTTTAGTTGTTTATCATGAAGGGACTTCTAAGGTAAAAGAAATGTGTTTGAATACTTATAATATTAAATATGATACTTTTGAGATGAAAAATTAAGAACCTATTTATGATATGTATCTCATGTTTAATGATATCATGAACACAATTCATTCATTAGGAAAACCTTTTTCTAACAAAGACTAAGTGATGCACCTGTTGAGGTGTTTACCAGATAGATATATAGGAACTTAAGTTTCAATTCAAGAATCATGTGACATAAGTAATTTTGATATTAAAGAGATGATAGGAAAGATCATGATGTATGAAGAGGAACTCTAGGTAAACATAGAAGAAGAGGATGAACCAAAAAGGAATTAATTATCCTTTAAAACAACTACTTCAAAACAAAAATAGAAGATCAAAGCATATGGCTTAAGTGATAAAGTGTCTCATGCTAAGAGTGATGAATAAATATCCCACTTGGTTATAAGATTCAAAAAATTCAACAAAATAAAGAATTTATTTAGGAAACCCCATTATAAAGGCAAGTATGACAATAGAGGTAACTAGATAAATGATTCAAAGAAGGATGATACTATGAATGAAATAATCTTCTATGAATTAAATAGAAAAGGTAATGTCAAAGATAACTGTCTTGAGTTAAAATTTAAGAAGAAATATGAGGATAAGGATAAGATATAAAATAAAGTTATGAAATAAACATGGATTTCTTCAGAGGATAGCTCAATATAATCATATTCTATAAGATAATACAACTATGATAGATCCAACATGTGTTTTATGAAAAACACATCTAGGGCAGCTAATATTTTTCATGAATAACCTATTTATATTTATAATGCTTTTAGAGATGAAAACTTTGAATAAAAAATGTCTAATAGATAAATTTTTTAATACTATAGTATTTTAGAGGATACATTTAATGATCTTAAAGACAAATATAAAATTTTGAATAAGCATCATGCTTTGACTACTAGTTTTAAAATTGATCTTACTATAGAGAAGGATAAAAATTATCAATTGATAAAAGAAAATAGTGAGTTTAAATTATCCAATGATCAATTAAAAAATTATTTGGAAAGATTTAAAAATGGAATAAATACCTTGACCCGGATTCTTGGAAAGAAAACAGCACCTAAATACACTCTTGGAATAGGCTATCAGCCTGAAAAAAGAAGGATTATTAAAAATAATTTTATTCCTAGTTCCAATGATACTAATTATGTTACTAGTTTTTATTCTTATATACCTAAAAAACTTTTTATTTATAAAATTATAAAATTTTATTATAGGAAACTTTTTAATTGGTTATGGATTTCTAAATATTTGATTACTAATATTTCTTGACCAAAGAAAATTTGGGTACCAAAATCATTTTAGGTTTAAAATCAATATTGTAGGAAAGCTACTTGAAAATATTCAGTATAAACTAATGGTATCTAGAAAATGTCTGATTTATACACATGAATAGGGATTATTCAAGTTTCAATAACTCAATCAAGGTTGATAGTGGACATTTCACTTTCAGTGAAAATGCTAAAGGAAAAATTATTGGACTTGGTCAAATCAGTAATTCTAACACTATTTTAATTTCTGAATTTTTATTTTTAGATAGATGAAAGTATAATATTATTATAATAACATACCTATGTGATTATTATTTTTATGTTATAATTGAAAATAATTATTGTAATGTTTTTTATTCTAAAAATTCTTTAGTTTTTACTTCTTTGAGAAATGATAATGTATATGATTTTAATTTAGATTCCATGTTTTCTAAAAACATTTCCTATATAAGTGCATCTCATAAAGAATATTTTATTTGGTATAGTAGACTAGGAAATTGAAATATTTATTCACTTATAATGATAACTAGGATATAGTTAGTCAAGGATCTACCTAAACTATAATTCTAAAATGACAGTCTTTAACCTATGTCAAAAAGGGGAGAAACACAAAATATATTTCAAATCAAAGAAACAAGTTTCAACTTCTCAACCCCTATAGTTGGTTCACATGGACTTGTTTAGACCCTCTAGAGTTTCTATTTTAAATGTTAATCAATATGTTTATGTTCCATTAGATTAATTTTCTATATATAATTGGGCATTCATTCAAGCTCACAAAAGTGAATCTTGTTCTTATTTTTCTAAGTATGCTAAATCAATAAAAAATATTAGTGGACTTAAAATTAATAACTTAATAAGTGATCATGGTCATGAGTTTTAAAATCAAGATTTTGAATCATTTTTCTCAAAAAATGTCTTTAATCATAACTTTTCTATTCCTAGGACCTCGTGTTAGAATGGTGTAGTAGAAAGGATAAATAAAACTATTTGAGTAATCACATAGACCATGCACAATAAGTATGGCATACCTATTTATTTTTTGGAAGAAGATATGAATACAGATTGTTATTTAATTAATAGAGTTCTTATTATACCCCTTTTAAATAAAACCCCATATGAATTATGGGATGTAAGAAAACCAAAGGTTAATTAATTCAGAGTTTTTGGTTGCAAAGTATTTATTCTTAATACTAAGGATAATCTTGATAAATTTTCATCCAATAGTGGTGAAGGAATTTTTCTTAGATATTAAAATTATATTAAGTTGTATATGGTGTTTAATAAAATAACTAATATTGTGGAAGAATATGTATATGTATAATTTGATAAAATAGATCCACATGAGCCTAAAATCTCTTTAGAAAAACTTGAACATGATATATAAAATATGAATATAAATTCTAAACCTTTTGAAAGTTATGTGAAATAAGTAGAAAAATATTTTAGTTCTCCAGAACATCATGAATCTAAACCTGTAGAGGATAATGAGATGTCTCGTCCTTCTTTTCCTATAACTATTAGGACTCATAGATACCATCACTTGGATGTTGTAGTTATAGACCTAGATAGAGGAACACAGACTATATCTTCTCTTAGAAATCATGTTGAACATCAATATTTCTTATGACAACTTGAACCTAAGAACATTAATGATGAAATTAATGATGAATTCGAGGATATGGTAATGTAAGAAGAACTTGATCAATTTGAAGGAAATAAAATTTGGGAACTAGTAGATAGACCCAAATACACTCTGTACATTAGCACTAAATTGTTGTTTAAAAACAAAGTTGATGAATCAAGAACTATAGTTAGAAACAAAGACATATTGGTTGCACATGGATATAGTCAAGAAGAGGGTATTGACAATGAGGAAACCTTTTCACCAGTATCTATACATGAATCCATTAGAATGCTTCTTTCCTGTATAGCACATTTGAATTTCAAACTATATCAAATGATGTTAAGAGTGAATTCTTAAATAGTTATATAGTTAAGGATGTTTTTTTAACAACCCCCTATATTTTAAAATCCACATTTTCTAAATCATCTTTTAAATTAACAAAAGCTTTGTACTATTCAAAATAAGTTCCTAGAGATTGGTATGATAGGATCATATCTTTTCTAATTTATAAAGGTTTTTCAAAAGGCGTATATGATCCAACTTTATTTATAAAAATAATTTCAAAATATGTTTTAGTAGTTCAAATTTATGTTGATGATATAATTTTTGGATATTATAAAAATTATTTTTGTATTAATTTTTGGAAAATTATGCAAATTTAATTTGAAATGAGTTTAATGGGTGAGTTAAAATTATTTATTGGTTTTAAAAAATTTAAAAATAAATATTTAATTATTTTAAATCAAATTAAATACCCCAAATAAATTTTAAATTTTTTTAGTTTGGATTGAAAAAAAAAGTAGTGATACTCCCATGATTACAACCTGTAATTTGGATCTGGAAAAAACTGTAGAGTCAGTAGATCACACCAATTATATAGGTATGATTGGAAGCTTTCTATACTTAAATTATATCTAAACAAATATTATGTTTAGTGTATGTATGTGTGATCATTTTCAATCAAATCCTAAATAATATCATTTACTTGTTAAAATAATTTTTAAATACCTCAAATATACAACCAATTTAGTATTGTTCTATCCTAGAGTAAAAGCATTTGATTTATTAAGTTATTCAAATATATATATATTTTTGTTACAATTTAGATAAAAAATCACCTCTGGAACATGTCACCTTTTGGGAAGGACACTAGTATCATAGTGTAGTATGAAACAAAATTGTGTTCCACTGTCTACTACTGAGGCTTAATATATAGCTGCAGAAAGTTATTGTGCATATATTTTGTGGATGAAACACACTATACTAGATTATGGGTCTCTATTTTGACATGTATCTATAAATTTTGATAATACAAGTGTGATAAACATTTCAAAGAATCATGTATCCCATTATAGGACAAAACATATTAATATAAGACATCACTTTTTGAGAGAACATTTTCAAAAAGGTGATATAACTCTTGAATTAATTATAAATGAACATCTTGATAATATTTTTATAAATACTTTTAATTATAAGATATTAAACTACATCAAACATGAACTAATAATGTAAAATTTTGGTTAAATCCTTTATCTTAAAATTCTCACCATTGGAAGATCCACCATTGGAAGATCCACCATTGGAAGATCCACCATTGGTGATCTACCATTTGATATCCACTATTGGTGATCCACCATTGGATATATACTATTGGTGATCCACTATTAGGTGACCCATAATTGGGTGATCCACCACTGGTAGATCTACTGATCAGGTGTCTCTATTTTATTTTCTATCAGTCCTGTTTTCTATGTTTAAATTTTTATTAGATTTATATATATATTTTTTACTATACTTTTGAATTAAAAATCCCTAAATGATAAAATTTAATTAAATTTGATTTTAATAACACTGTCACTCACACCTCCTTTCAAACCTTTCATATTCCATTCTCTCTCGAACTTCAACCCTCCTACTTCTCCTCGTTTCCTTTGATTCGGTCCAATGGTGTGATTAAAGCATGACTTGGTTTTTTTCTTCTGAAGGATCATGTCCCATGAAGAGTTATTAAGGATAATATAGTCGTGTTTTTTTAGTCAAACTGAAGGATCCAAAACTCACCACATGAGTAGTTGTTAGTGAGAAATATATAGATGTTGAATGGATGGTTCAAGTAAGTCTTTAGTACTAAAGCTGATTTAATACCAAGGATAGATGGAATGGTTTTCAATTAATGATAGACCATTCTTTACTAGGTTGGTTCACCAATTTTTCCTATATGTAGAGTATAGTTTTTGGGTGAATAAAGATGTTATTAGAAGTATTATTGATGGAAAATAGGTCACTTTTTCTTTAAAGTAGTGGGTTGGATGCCTTCATATACCTCATAGAGGTATATCTGATGACTTTAAAGGATCTATCCCTAGTAATAGTTAATTCTTTTTATATTAGAATGCTCATTTGAAGTTGACTGGAAATGATGTTGTGTGAAGACATGTTGCTATAGAACTTTATGGGGAGTGTAGATTGGTGTTTAAATTCATCTATAACATGCTTTTTCCTAGGAAGTAGGGGCTTTAGCATGATTATGTACCAAGATTTATTTATTTTATTCCTTATGAAAAGAGGGTATAAAGTAAATTTGTGCAGATATTTAATGGTATATATAATGGAAATGAGTAATTCTTCTTATATATCAAATTATTTGATATATTCTAATCACATATCATCCATGCTTAGAGACATGGGTTTAGTACCCAAATAAGAAGTATTAGTTGTAAATTGTTTTGGTTTTTATTTGAGCTAGTTTACCTATAAGAGGGTGAAGGTAAATTGGAATATATGGTTAAAGAAATGGGTGGTGGGTGATGATAATATATATAAGGATTTAAATACTATGTATAACCCTACATGAACTAAAGATGTATTTGATTCTATATCAGAGCTAGAAATTTTTTTGATCTACTCTGATAAGGAAGTATAAGAAGGAATGGATGAAATAAGATAAGAAGACGTTATTGTTTTGGTTAAGGAAGGGAGTGACCTAGATGTGGTCAAGAGCCCCTATGTTTCTTATGGAGCTTCAAGTCCTTCTATTTATCTTAATAAAAGAGAAACCCTACTTGGTGAAGGTGAAGAAGAAGAAACTTAAGTCTCAAGTGAGTAACAAGTTGAGAGTTCAGTTGAGATCTCAGAAAAATAGTTGATGTTTCTGATGGTTTTAAAAATAATAATGATGATAGACCTTGAGCCTCTAAAGTTCATGATGATGGTGGTGGTGGTAGTGAGGAAGAAAAGTCTCATCACTCTATTGGTATTTTTACTTTAGGTAATAATGGTGATGATGTGAGATTTTTTTAGGTTCATCCTACTGTTGATGTTTCCTTTGTTAGATATGAGTCTAGAGAACTTGTTGAGGGGGAGGAATCCCTAGTTTCTACTAGTCATAAATTAGTTCATAAGGATGAAACAGTTATTTTAGCTACAACTTAGGATTAAGCTCAATCCATAGAGTATCCTTCTCCTCGTTCTAAACTACTGGGCATCTCCTACCTATATTTTGATAATGGTAGTGATAGTGATGACCATGGAAGTCCACCTGATCATGGTAGACTTTCCATCCCTATTGATGGAAAAGATCCTAAGGGAACTCTGGTAAAAAAATTATGAGGTTGGCCAGTTGGAATCCTTTCCCTCAGAGACTCCTTCTACTGAATCTGCATCTATAGAGGATACTTTTCTAAGTTCTAAGATGATTCCTTATCCTCTACCTTCTACTCCTCTACCCTATAATTACTTCACTAAATATGATTTGGATACTTTTAGGGTAAGGATTATTTTGGATATAAGTGGGATTATTAAGTCCATGTATCCTAAAGTAACACATCTTAGTAAAGTAGATACAAGACATATCTTTGAGTTAGTTATCTTCTACATTCAGCGTAAAATGATTTTGAAATTTCAATAAGTGGAAATTGAGAGTGGAATATTGGAAAAATAGATGGAGGTAGTGAATTCCATCTCGGAGGATATGAGAGCTAGATTTTATGTAGGCCATACATCTTTTCTAGATAGGTTTGAAACCTTACCTAAAGTTATAGATTCTACTTCCATAGCTCCACCTCATGCATCATCAATTGATGTAGAGATTATTTGATCTATTGTAAGGGAGGAATTTTATGCTATCTTGGGTGATCTCACTACATCACATTATAAGTAACTTTGGAAGATCAGGAAACATGGTGATATCATATATAAATTAGTTATGTAATGTTTAAATAAAGTTTTAAGTGATATAGAGACTATCACTAAATCCATAAAATACTACCTTTCCAGAATTTATATCAAGCATGAGCTCAATTATCATTTTAAATTTCTTGTAGATAATTTAAGGATACCTCTTGTAACCAAGGCTTTAAAAGAGAAAGTGAACCAACTCAAAGTTATGGACCCTCTTATAATGCTTTTTATGGAGGAGAGGAAAGATTTATTCTTAGAAATGGAGCATGGTGGAAACATCATTATAGATTTTTTCAACTTGATAAATTCATTTTTGCATGTCTCTAGGACTATAATGATATAACCTGAATCTATACCTATGAATTATTTCACCTATGAACCTTCAATAGAACCATTTACTCCTCATTTTTATCCTTTTGGAAGGTCACTAGTTGTGGTTTTTTGAAATCTCAGGCTAGTAGTGATAGGGAGCTTCCTACTTCTACATCTGCACCCTCATCCCCCAACTTTGTGCCTCCTCTCCCTGGTAAAGGAAAAGACCCAGTGGTTCCTTTTACCCATCGAGCTAAGATTGATTCTAATTAAAATTAGTTTTTGATAGGTATTTCATTTTACCTTGTATTATATTTTGAGATGTAATCTTTTTTACTATTATATCTAATGCATATTCTATATTCTTTATCTTTATATTTTTATTATTTTCTTGCCTTGCCTTTTTGCTAATCCAAAAGGGTGTGTTTTGTATGAAATTTAATATTTTTTTTAATTATATCACATTAATAATTTAACATGTTAAGGGAAACATTATTTATATTCATAAATACTTACTTCTATAGTTTTTTTATATATATGGTTAAAATACCATGATTTATGATCATAAAAAAGGGGGATATTGTTGGCCCCTACTTATTTTAATGATTAAAAAAACATGATTATTATGTTTCTAATAAGGTAAATGTTTTATGATATTCAATAATATTCTAAGTAATTCTGTGATCAAATTTGGTAAAGTAATTATCAACCATTAGTTCAAAGAGATCTACCACTAGTAGTGAAGATCTACTATTAGTTCAACAGATCTACTGATGGAATATATCAATGGCCAAACTCTACTATTAATGGATCTACCATTAAGGAAATATATAATTAGTTCAACACATCTACCATTAGTTAAAACATGATCTACTGGTGAACTTCATCTACCATTGACAGATCTACTATTAGAACATCTATTGCTAGACTAGATCTATCATTAGACTAGATTTACTGCCAAAAATATCTACCTCTGGACTAGATCTACCATCAAACTAGATTTACCTCTAGATAGATCTACCGCTAGACTAGATCAACCATCATACTATATCTTATATTAGACAAGATATACCACTAGACAGATCTACCATTGGACTATATCTACCATCATACTAGATCTATCACCTGATAGATCTACCACCATACTATATCTACCAATTGAATAGATCTACCACTAAGTGAGGATCTACCACCAAAGTGCTATCATTTTTATTCATATTGTTAATTGAAATTTAATTCCTCCAATTCCTACTTTATAGAATTTATTGCATTCAAAAAAATGTGGATTTAATAATCATTATTCTTAATCCACTCCATATATACCTGGAAGACTAAGTCAAACCTTCATGATTTAGTGCCTAGTGTGAGGATCCTAGATATTTTAATTATTATTCTTTAACATATATTTGGATGTGGAGATATATATATTCATAATATTTTATTCGTGAACATAGTTTGGTGTGTGTGAAAAATAAGATAGTAAATATAGTGTTACATTCATAGATATTATAGTCTTCTCATGCTGAATTAATTAAAAGCGTTTAAATATTGAACATAGAAGGAATTTATAGACAACAAAGATACTCTATTTTCCAACACATTCTAAGAAACTTATTCAATATTCTTCCAATGAATGATTCAAGGATCTGTGAACACTTGAAGCCTTTCAGATTGAGAAACACTACTACTTCATATATCTAATCATTTTCCCTTTCTATTTATGCTTTAATTTTCGAGTTGTGTGTTTCATTACTCTGTTTATCTATACACACTATCTCTCGTGTATAAACTAGAGTGTTCTTGACACACTTTCTTATCTTTTCTATTTTTTATACCCACTATAACCATGGAAGACTTTCTGCATGTCCTAGTATTGTTATTCTTCCCTAGTATAAATGTGGAAGAGGCTTTAAGACTAGAAAACATTGTGTGTTGTTGTTTTTAAAACCCTATCCAGGTTGTGTGTCAAGTTTATTATTTAATAAACTACTTGGGAGAAGGTTAATTCCAAGTGTAGGGGATTAAGTATGTGCTTGAGAATAAATCCCTTGTTTTCACTCCATTGTGTGATTTATTAGTTTTGTTTTCTTTATTTTAAAGTTAAAACTATATATTTTTTAAAGCTATAACAAAACTTTACTTTTATAGTTATTATTACTTTTTGTTTATGTAATTTTTTTGAATAAGTAAGTTAATTTCAAAAGTTAAGGTATTTATAAATTATTTTAACTTATCCCTAATCCCACTTTTAAGAAATTTTTTGAAATAGAAAACTTATATAATTCTACTGTTTTGATTAACTGGGTGTTTTTAATTAATTTGTGTATTTATTTTTAAATTGTTTTTAACATAAATTTTTATTAGGAACTCAATTCACCCCATATTGAGTTGCTCAATTTGACCAATAGTTTTATTATACTCTAGATATTTAAGGAGTTTCCTTGTTTTATTCTAAATTTTCCTCTATTTATCACTTGAATCAAGAAAATAAATGTTTAAATTAAAAGACCATATTATTTCCATTTTTGATTAGGTATATTTATCATCCATGTATATATTTTTAAAATTTGTTTTAAAAAAGTCCTTTTTATTTACTAAAATGATTTATTAAGGATATTTTAAGTTATCCTTGACTATTTTCATGGTTTTAAAGGAATTTTTATAATATTTATTGAAAGGTCCATTTTTTGAATTTATTTACAAAAATTCAAAAGGAATGTTTCTTTTTAACATATACGGTGTTAATGTAATTTTCTACAGCCATAAAAATTTTATGATAATTAGCTTCTTCTATAAGTTTTAAATTGTTTTAAAAATAAAAAACTTAATGAAAAAATATTTTATTGTTTCACTTCCATTTTATTTTATTCTCTAATATACATGAATTTATTAAAAAGCCTATATTTTTTATGAATTTATAGTCATATTTTATCTCTAATTAATTTCATGGTCATTAACTTTCTCTCAAAACATTCACTTTCTCATTATCAATTTTCATTACACATTACATTTATCTCAAATACCAGTATTCTTTTTATCATGGATATTCCTACTACCTAAACCATATTCCATTTCTACATATGGTGTTTTATTATGAAAGTTATTTGATTGAATGGGGAAATATTTATATTTTGTATCCTTAACTCAATTTGGATATTTGTTGATAAGGTATATTATTTTTAAATTAAATTTATCATTAAATATATGAGGAATTCATTGTAAAAGCAGTGATGGGTGGGACTTAGATTTATATAGCTCTTCGATGCATCAACAAGTCTTATAAGACAAAATAGTTGGCCAAAATTATTAAATACCTACCCATAGTTTAAACTATCTTATCATGATTCCATGATAGTAAAGATATCATGATGTCTTAGATCATGACATCCAATATTATGCATTCCATTAATTGATAATTTAGTTATTATTGTCCATGAGATTATTTCATTGATATTATCCATGGATGAATTTTGTTATTAAGGTATTAATTAAATGGAAATAGTTTTCAACAATTTACCTTGTTATATTTATTATTCATTATTTAATCATAATATATTTAGCTTTATGTGTCACGACCCCCTCCCCACAAAGTGTACCCCTCCTGGGCCGGCAATGTGAGAAGAGGGATAATGACCCCCGAGTCCTGCCTCCAGTAGGCCCCGGGTTGGAGACTAGCACTGAGGGTATAATAAACATACAAATGGGAGGCATTACCCTCTAAGAGAACACATGCAGAAGAGAGAGATAGAATAGACTCCAATCAACTCCAACTTAGAACTGAAAAATAAAAGAAAACCAAGTACATATATGAAATGTCATGCAAAAGTACTACAACTAAAAGGGGAAACTAAAAGTACCCAAAAGAAAGTAAAACAGCAGCGACCATAAGCCCGAACAGCTCCTCCTCCAACCACAAGCTAGTAGTAACCAGCTTGATCCCCAACCTGCTCCAAGTGACCTAAAAAACAGTCTATATATACATAGGGTGAGTATAATAGTATACTCAGTAGGATCCTCCTCAAGCCTCTTGTGAAAAAGTAAAGAAAGCATGCTAAAGCCTAGTGAACAACAAGTGAAACTAACTCGTCACCTAAACAGGTATACTAAGTTCCCAACCTCACCATGGATACTCTCACCAAGTAAAGCATACAAGAATATAGCATATAGTAAAGAATATCAAGGGTACCCCGCTACTACTTCCCCACTGGTTTGCCGCTTTGCCCCAACGACATACGTCATGTGCTTCTCTCTCCAAAGGCTTGCCCATAGACACCTTGGCTAAGATCCACAATCTGCACCTCGTGCACCACAAAGGCTTTCCTGCAGACACCTGGGAGAAGCACCACACCATCCTCACAGCCAAAAGTAACCGGGTAAGTTCCGGGAGCCACCACAGCCCGCATAACGTGTATCATACATCGGGTATTATACCTCAAGCCATTATAGCCCATACACCGAGTAGGGATCCTCAAGCCATCACAGCCTATACACGTTACACCTATAGTAGTCCATAGGATACTATATCCAGAATATATGTGTGTAAAATAACCACAAGTCATTACATCCCTCTACACACATATATGGGTAAACTAACCGGTGTGCCTGTTGGCACATGTATCTACCAAGATAAGAGAGCGGGGCCAAAGGGGGTAGTCATCCATTCGACCTCCCATCAGAATGTTGGGGAAAACACCCCCCCCCCCAGGGCTCAGAATCCCCGGGGTGTCAGTTGCCCTTACTGACAGGGTGGAGTAGCGTATAGAAACACAAAAAGTACATAATATATATATAACTCATATCCACACTATGGGCATTACCTAGTCTTAGATACAACTACAGCTAACGTCTCTTAGACTCTAGGCTGCTACTTCTAAGACTAGGTATCCTATAAGCACACAAACATTTGAAGATCTTTATTAGATTACTCCATTCTCATTTTATCAGCTCCACTATACATTAATTAATTCTTTAAACATTAATTAACCATGAACAATTCCACATTAAACTGAATTGGCATCACATTCAAAATCAGCTGCTCCTTTTAAGATTCACATCACCTTTAAATTCTACTATCTCCATCCCCGTGGATTTTCACCATTTAATCAAACACTCATTATAGAATTACTTTTCCATATTCCCAGGCACTCTAGATAAGCATCATATGCTTCTAAACACAAAGGAGGCTCAACACGGTGAGTAGATATACTACCCGTCGAGTCTTTTCCGCCTATAGAAAGAGTATAGACCCATTCTCCCTCAAGAGGCTAAACACGGAAAGCATTTGGAATACCCCGCGCATCTTCGCCTCCTTCGGAAGAAGGGTAGCAAGACCAGCTGCCTTGAGTAGTGGGGAAAATCAAAGCAGATAAACATTCAAATAATCCACAAGCATCCAGAAACCACATCCATCCCATTCCATTACCCCTGGTGTCCTCCCTGACACCCACATGCATAAACTGATGCATCTCGCCACTCTAGCCATCATCTGCTGCCACAACCACAAGGCCTCCATGCCTCCACATATCACAATAGCCATCCAAGCTCACATCACAGCACAAGCAGCATGAAAACAACAATCACAACCATGGGCTCTTGACCCTTTAACAAACAATAAGGTAACTCAGAACCCTTTTAGAAATTCCCACACAATCTGTTCTTTAATCCATATTGATTTAACAGATTTTTTATTCGTAAGTTCCAATTATGGGAGACCTAATCAGAAAGCTATCACAATTAAACAGTCGTGCTTACTTCTCTAACTTGATTAACATCAATTTAGAACAACTACGACATCAACCAGAATCATTTACATGCCTCTTTATCTTTATCCAATTAATTAACAATTAATTTCGGCCTTACGTTCATTATCAATTTCCATCATGAATGAACAACAAATCAAAGAAAACATAGATATTACTCTATCTAGCAAAACATGAGGCAAACCGTTATCACGGTATAAAGCAACAACATGCGATCAACCAATTCTTTTAATCTGGTTCAAGTATTTAATTAGGTCAATTTCATTGTGATCCAAAGGGTTAAATCATGATAATTCTACGATTGCACATATACAATTAGAGAAGCCATGAATCCCCTACCTGGAAGAGTTCTTGACGTCATTTATCTACACAACGGGTCAAAATCCTCCTCTCATGACAACTGCATCCACCAGAGGATTCCACGGTACGATAGTACCAACCAACCCCAAGAAAAACCCATTAGAATCTTGGAAATTACAAGGTATAATATGGAAGGGAGAAACAAGAGAAGATGATCCCCAAAATAACGACGATAAAACATACCTTATTGGGAAGATTGACCAACACAGCTCGGTTGCATCCAAAACAGAGCAAAACCAATCCTAGGAGTAAAGACTGATTGTGAAACTACTACGGGAATGATTTAAAGGTTCTAGCATCTCTTAGCTAAGAACAAAGTGAAAGAACAAGGGATAATGATATCTCGTCCCTTTTTTAAGATTTAATGGGGCGATGGTTTAAGATCCGGTTAATTCTCCATTAAAAACAGATCGCATTAACCCACACGGTTTGACCAAGTAAATACATCCCGACCTTAGGAATAATTAATATAGGATTTATGGCATTTGAATCATCCTTAAGAGTCCTTAAAACAAGGCTTTAAATGTATTTTACGTCAAAGGAAACGTCAAATGGGGCAAAACTGTAGGAATCTGGAAACACTGTTCACATACTCAATATTTGGCAAAGGAAAGAAAAGGTCACTGTTAGACCTCACCATTCTGGAAACACTGTTCAAGCCTACCGATATAAGGTCACCGTTAGAAGGTTACAGCTCTGGAAACAGTGTTCAAGCCTACCGATAGAAGGTCACCGTTAGAAGGTTACCGTTCTGGAAACACTGTTCAAGCCTACCGATAGAAGGTCACCGTTAGAAGGTTACCGTTCTGGAAACACTGTTCAAGCCTACCGATAGAAGGTCACCGTTAGAAGGTTACCATTCTAGAAACACTATTCAAGCCTATCGATAGGAATTCACCGTTAGAAGGTTACCATTCTGGAAACTCTATTCAAGCCTACCGATAGAAGGTCACCGTTAGAAGGTTACCGTTCTGGAAACACTGTTCAAGCCTACCGATAAAAGGTCACCATTAGAAGGTTACCGTTCTGGAAACACTGTTCAAGCCTACCGATAGAAGGTCACCATTAGAAGGTTACCGTTCTGGAAACACTGTTCAAGCCTACGGATAGAAGGTCACCATTAGAAGGTTACCATTCTGGAAACATTGTTCAAGCCTACCGATAGAAGGTCACCGTTAGAAGGTTACCCTTCTGGAAACACTGTTCCAACCTACCGATAGAAGGTCACCTTTAGAAGGCTACCGTTCTAGAAACACTATTCAAGCCTACCGATAGAAGGACACCATTAGAAGGTTACCGTTCTGGAAACACTGTTCAAGCCTACCGATAGAAGGTCACCGTTAGAAGGTTACCGTTCTAGAAACACTGTTCAAGCCTACCGATAGAAGGTCACCGTTAGAACCTCACCGATAGAAACACTGCTCACTTAACCTCACCGATAGAAACATTGTTCACCTACCGATACTGTTCGTAAAACTGGAAAAACTATTCACAGAACTGGAAATTTGGCAAAGTGTTGGGGATAAGTCACCTTGACCTCCCGGAACACCTCCAACACCGCATTTTCACAAAGTAATGGACCGGATAGGTCTGGGCCATTACATTAGATACCTATCAAAACATTCTCATCCTCGAGAATTAAAACCCAACCTAGAATAAAAGAGGGGTCCAAACAACCACCTCATAAGATACCTCTCAGGGGAAAACTCCATGAGTTATTCGAAATTTGGAACAAAACTACAACATCTGAGAGTATGGGAACAAACAATCTATATCCAAACAATTAAAACATAACATCACTTGGAAAGTACATAAATAAAACATGAAAGGTCTAACCACAAAGAAAACATCATTATATGAAAGGAGTTAAACATTAAACAACTCTGGGTACTGAGCACGTATCTGTGACTCACGCTCCCATGTACTCTCCTCCATGCCACTGTGTCGCCAAAAGACACGAACTAAGGGGATAGAACGCCCACGCAACACCTTCTCCTTCTGGTCTTGGATCTCCATAGGTCGCTCCTCGAAGGTTGCATTATCATCAATATCGATCTCTCCCCAATCGATAACATGAGATTCATCATGAAGATAACGACGGAGCTGTGATACATGGAAAACATCATGTATCCGACTCGTCTGAGGGGGAAGTGCTACTCGATACGCCACAGCTCCAACACGAGCTAACACCTCGAAAGGCCTAACAAACCGGGGAGAAAGCTTACTTCCACGACCAAACCTTTTATGCCCACGACGGGGAGTCACCTTCAGAAACACATGATCCCCAACATTAAACTCTAAGGGTCTCCTTCTTTGATCAGTATATGATTTCTGACGATCTTGTGCTTTCTTCATCCTCTCACGAATCACCTGAACCATCTCTATTGTATTCTGCACTAGTTCTGGTCCGAGAATTGCTGACTCTCCGACCCCAGTCCAGCACAACGGAGAACAGCATGGTCGGCCATACAAGGCTTCAAATGGCACCATACCGATGGTAGATTGAAAACTATTATTGTAAGAAAATTCTACCTAGGGTAAGTGCTTCATCCATGAACCTCCAAAATCAAGAACACAAGAGCGCAACATGTCTTCAAGAGTCTGGATGGTTCGCTATGTCTTACCATCCGTTTGAGGATGAAAAGTAGTGCTAAGGCACAGTTGAGAGCCAAAATCATGCTGGAGACCTCTCCACACCCTGGAGGTAAAACGAGGATCTCGATCAGAAATGATCGTCCTAGGTACTCCATGAAGTCTCACCACATCCTCTAGATACTGCCTCGACAAAACTTCCATTGAGCTCGACTTATTTATCGATATGAAGTGGGATGACTTTGTTAAACGATCCACTACCACCCATATAGCATCATGTCCTCTCGGAGCTCGAGGTAAACCTGTAACAAAGTCCATTGAGATGTCCTCCCACTTCCACTGAGGAATCTCTAATTGTTGGAGAATATCACCAGGAACACGGTGTTCGGCCTTCACCTTCTGGCAGACTAAACATCGAGACACACACTCTGCAACCGCACGCTTCATCCCAGGCCACCAAAACTGACTCTTCAAGGATCGGTACATCTTTGTCACACCAGGATGTACTGCCAAGGGAGAACTATGGAACTCTCGGAGAACCGTCTCGCGCATCGCCAAGGGAACAAAAATCCTGCCATGATACAACACTCGGTGTTGTTCATCCTCCGACCAACCATCAGGGTCCTCACCACAAACAACTCTGTATCTCCAAACTTCCACTTCTAGATCACCCAACTAGGACTCTTCCACCTTCTGCATCAGGGATGACTACACCGTCATCTGGAAAAGACAACCTCTACCCCCAAATTCTCCCGTATCAAGATGCAAAGCTGATAGCTCTTCCATCACTCTCCAGGAATCACCAAATTCATGCACAACATCATTACGTGACTTTCAGCTTAGTGCATCAGCAACAAAATTCCCTTTTCCAGATGTATACGATATTTCAAAGTCATATTCCTACAAGAACTACATCCACCGACGCTACCTCAAGTTCAAGTAACGTTGGGAGAAACATACCTCAAACTCTTATGATCGGTGAAAACCACAAAGTGCTCACCAATGAGGTAATGTCTCCACAACTTCAGAGCAAACACCACGGCTGCCAACTCAAGATCATGGGTGGAATAGTTGCATTCATGGGGACGCAACTTCCGAGACCCATAAGAAACAACTTACCTCTACTTCATGAGAACACAGACTAGCCCCAGATGTGAAGCATCACATAAAACATCAAACTGGACTCCCTCCGCTGGAAGACAAAGGACTGGAGCACTTACCAACTTCTCCTTTAGATACTCAAAAGCTACCTGACACTGATCAGTCCATATGAATGCATGATCCTTCCTGGTCAAATATGTCAAAGGAGTCGCAACTCGGGAGAAATTGGATACAAACCTCCTATAATAGCCTACGAGACCAAGGAAACTTCGCACCTCTAACATAGTCTTGGGGGCTGACCAAGACACCACTGCTTCTATCTTCGACGGATCCACAGCTACTCCCTGTTGGGACACAACATGCCCCAAGAAACGAACTTCTTGAGCCCAAAACTCACACTTGGACAACTTCCCAAACAACTGATGTTGGCGAAGAACTCCCAAAACGGCTCGTAGATGCTCTGCATGCTCTTCTTCAGATGTGGAGTACACAAGGATGTCGTCGATGAAAACCACAACAAACTTGTCCAGGAATTCACGGAACACAGCATTCATCAACCCCATTAAAACAGCTGGATCATTCTTCATGCCGAATGGCATTACAACAAACTCATAATGCCCATGACGACAACGGAAAGCAGTCTTCGGGATATCCTCATCCTTTACACACATCTGATGATATCCTGACCGCAAGTCGATCTTTGAGAACCAACATGCACCCTTCAGTTGATCGAATAGTTCATCAATCCACGGAAGAGGATAGTGGTTCTTTATTGTCACTTTGTTTAATCGACGATAATCGACACACAACCGTAAACTGCTGTCAGCCTTTTTCACAAACAAAACTGGCGCTCCCCACGGTGACACACTTGGACGAACAAAACCGCACTATAACAGACCATCAAGCTGAATACGTAGCTCTCATAACTCAGAAGGGGACATCCTATATGGAGACATAGAGATGGGAGATTCTCCTAGCTGTAGCTCGATCCGAAAATCGATCTCTCATCGAGGGGGTAAGGATACAACCTATTCTGGAAAGACGTCAGGGTACTCCTCTACGACCCTAGGAAACGCCAACTGCTGAACCTCTGAAGAACTCAGCATCATTCCAGCCATCATAGATGATAGGGATGGAACTCTTCTATGACTCATCTGAGGATCTCGCTCACCAACAAACACCACTTTCTCTCCATCTTCATCAAAGAAAATGACCTTCTTCCTGTAGCAATCCACAATAGTCTGCACCGAATACAACCAATCCATGCCGAGTATGAAATCATATGGTTGTATTCATAAACATAGGAAATCTCCCCAAGATCGGTGTTTCCCCAACACTAGCTCACAGTCTCTACATACTTCAAACAAGTCGGCTCGACATCCAACTGGCGTAGTCAATGCCAAGGGCACTGGAAGCCTCTCTACCTCAAGTCCCAAAGCATGGACAAGGGTAGGTGATATGAAGGAGTGTGTTGCTCCTGAATCAAACAAGGCATACACCAAGGTAAAAAACAAGCAAAGGGTACCTCGAACGACATCTGGCTTGCCTGGGGCTGGCAACGCTAGAGCATGAAGCTGACCATGACCTCCTCCACGGCCTCTCTGACCCTAATGACGACCACCACCACGGTCGCGCTCTGCTCTCTGAGGACAGGGAGTGTCATGGGGTTGTCCTCTGCCTGCTCCATCTACCCTATGGTGGTCTAAAGCTGGTGCAACCTACTGCTGCTGCCTTGGCTGAAACTGCCTCAACGGAGGAACCTGGAGCAGAGCGCCTGGTGCACGATGACTAGTCTGAAAAGTCGGGCACTCCCGCTGCTGATGACCACGACCACCACAAGAAAAACAAGCGCCTGATCCCTTGGAATAGGCATGAGAGTTGCTGCCTCCAGAGAAACAAGATGGGAAGGGCTGGGACCTACCCCCAGGTGAACGGAAACTCTTCTGCCCTGAAAACCGGGAACCTCGGACTACAGCTCTGCTTCGTGAGGAATCATGAAGATTCCCCTCTCGTGACGATCTGGTTCTGACCAAAGTCCTCTCAACAACCTCTGCCCTCGCCAGCACCTCAAGATATGTCTTCAGCATAAATGGGGTGAACTGGCGCTGGATATCTGGACGCAAAGACTCCTCGAAATGCCTCGCCCTGGCCTCCTCATCTGGTAACAGGTCTGAAGCATATCGTAGAAGGTTCCTAAAATGGATTCCAAACTCTCGAACACTGGAGCTCCCCTGTCGAAGGGTAAGAAGCTCCTGGAGACTAGACGCCTTCACAGTCGAAGAAAGAAACTTGACTCTAAACCTATCTCGAAACTCCTCCCATGAGATCGCTGACTCCTCATGATCCCCGAGGAACAAGAACCACCACTGCCTTTCTGCTCCATGCAGCATCGTCACAACCAAGGACACCCAGTGTTCCTTCCGAGCATGAATCGAACTGAAGCCTATCTCGACCTCCTCCAACCAGTCTTCTGTGACTGCATCTGAAATGGAGCCCTTGTAATTCTGTAGACTCTGGCGCTGAAACTCTCAGAGTGTCTTCCTCCAAGTTTCATCGTCGTCAACCCCTACCCGGTGATGATCCGTTAGAACATCCTGCTGGACATCTTCTGTGTAAACCTGACGAGGACATCGACCTGGAGCCATACCTGTAAAATAACAACTGTTAGAGCTCCTAAGCCTAGAATATGGAAGACTCAAAATTAATTAATTAATTGTTTTGTTTTATTAATTTTAGGTTACCTATCCCAAGGTCTACCCATTCAAACACAGGCGCAAAGAATAATGATGCATGATCCTTTCCTAGTTCTCTACCCTGCAACCAGTATCACTTTGTTTAGTAGCCATCGTAAACTTAAAGGTCTGTGAAACAGATCATAGGGGGCCCTAAACGCCTATGTCTCTGCCGGTTTCCAGTGTTTACCCCACTTGCTAAACATGAATGACACCGTTTCCCTACCATCCCATGCATCCTCACCTGTGCCTAACTCCAAACTCCATCCTATCCCTCAACCAGACCTCTGATACCACTCTGTCACGACCCCCTCCCCACAAAGTGTACCCCTCCTGGGCCGACAATGTGAGAAGAGAGATAATGACCCCCGAGTCCCGCCTCCAGTAGGCCCCGGGTTGGCGACTAGCACCGAGGGTATAATAAACATACAAATGGGAGGCATTACCCTCTAAGAGAACACATGCAGAAGAGAGAGATAGAATAGACTCCAATAAACTCCAACTCAGAACTGAAAAATAAAATAAAACCAAGTACATATATGAAATGTCATGCAAAAGTACTAAAACTGAAAGGGGAAAATAAAAGTACCCAAAAGAAAGTAAAACGGCAGCGACCACAAGCCCGAACAGCTCCTCCTCCAACCACAAGCTAGTAGTAACCAGCTTGATCCCCAACCTACTCCAAGTGACCTGAAAAACAGTTTATATATACATAGGGTGAGTATAATAGTATACTTAGTAGTATCCTCCCCAAGCCTCTTGTGAAAAATTAAAGAAATCATGCTAAAACCTAGTGAACAACAAGTTAAACTAACTCATCACCTAAACAGGTATACTAAGTTCCCAACCTCACCATGGCTACTCTCACCAAGTAATGCATAAAAGAATATAGCATATAGTAAAGAATATCAAGGGTACCCCGCTACTACTTCCCCATTGGTTTGCCGCTTTGCCCCAACGACATACGTCCTGTGCTTCTCTCTCCAAAGGCTTGCCCGTAGACACCTGGGCTAAGCTCCACAATCTGCACCTCATGCACCACAAAGGCTTGCCCGCAGACACCTGGGCGAAGCACCACACCATCCTCACAACCAAAAGTAACCAGGTAAGTTCCGGGAGCCACCACAGTCCTCATAACATGTATCATACATCGGGTATTATACCTCAAGCCATTATAGCCCATACACTGAGTAGGGATCCTCAAGCCATCACAGCCTATACACGTTACACCTATAGTAGTCCATAGGATACTATATCCAGAATATATGTGTGTGAAATAACCACAAGCCATTACAGCCCTCTACACACATATATGGGGAAACTAACTATTGTGCCTGTTGGCACATGTATCTACCAAGAGAAGAGAGCGGGGCCAAAGGGGGTAGTCATCCATTCGACCTCCCATCAGAATGTTGGGGAAAACACCCCCCAGGGCTCAGAATCCCCGGGGTGTCAGTTGCCCTTACCGACAGGGTGGAGTAGCGTATAGAAACACAAAAATTACAGAATATATATATAACTCACATCCACACTATGGGCATTACCTAGTGTTAGATACAACTTCAGCTAACGTCTCTCAAACTCCAGGCTGCTACTTCTAAGACTAGGTATCCTATAAGCACAAAAACATTTGAATAGCTTTATTAGATTACTCCATTCTCATTTTATCAGCTCCATTGTACATTAATTAATTCTTTAAACATTAATTAACCATGAACAATTCCACATTAAACTGAATTGGAATCACATTCAAAATCAGTTTCTCCTTTTAATATTCACATCACCTTTAAATTCTAGTATCTCCATCCCCATGGATTTTTATCATTTAATCAAACATTCATTATAGAATTACTTTTCCATATTCCCAGGCATTCTAGAAAAGCATCCTATGCTGCTAAACACAAAGGAGGCTCAACACGGTGAGTAGATATACTACCCGTTGAGTCTTTTTCGCCTATAGAAAGAGCATAGACCCATTCTCCCTCGAGAGGCTAAACACGAAAAGCACGTGGCATACCCCGCGCGTCTTTGCCTCCTTCAGAAGAAGGGTAGCAAGACCAGCTACCTTGAGCAGTGGGGAAAAGCAAAGAAGATAAACATTCAAAGAATCCACAAGCATCCAGCAACCACATCCGTCCCATTCCATCACTTATGGTGTCCTCCCTGACACCCACATGCATAAACTGATGCATCTCGCCACTCTAGGCGTCATCTACTGCCACAACCACAAGGCCTCTATGCCTCCACATATCACAACAGCCATCCAGGATCACATCACAGCACAAGCAGCAGGAAAACAACAATCACAACCATGGGCTCTTGAGCCTTTAACAAACAAGAGGGTAACTCAGAACCCTTGTAGAAATTCCCACACAATCTGTTCTTTAATACATATTGAATTAGCAGATTTGTTATTCGTAAGTTCCAATTATGGGAGACTTAATCAGAAAGCTATCACAATTAAACAACCATGCTTACTTCCCTAACTTGATTAACATCAATTTAGAACAACTACGACATCAACCAGAATCATTTACATGCCTCTTTATCTTTAGCCAATTAATTAACAATTAATTCTGGCTTTACATTCATTATCAATTTCCATCATGAACGAACAACAAATCAAAGAAAACATAGATATTACTCTATCTGGCAAAACATGAGGAAAACCGTTATCACGGTATAAAGCAAAAACATGCGATCAACCAATTCTTTTAATCTAGTTCAAGTATTTAATTAGGTCAATTTCATTATGATCCAAAGGGATAAATCATGAAAATTCTACAATTGCACATATACAATTAGAGAAGCCATGAATCCCTTACCCGGAAGAGTTCTTGACGTCCTTTATCCACACAACGGGTCAAAATCCTCCTCTCACGACAACTGCATCCACCAGAGGATGCCACGGTACGACAGTACCAACCAACCCCAAGAAAAGCCCATTAGAATCTTGGAAATTACATGGTATAATATGGAAGGGAGAAACAAGAGAATATGATCCCCAAAAGGACGACGATAAAACATACCTTATTGGGAATATTGACCGACACAGCTCGGTTGCATCCAAAACAGAGCAGAACCAATCCTAGGAGTAAAGATTTATTGTGCAACTACTACGGGAATGATTGAAAGGTTCTAGCATCTCTTAGCTGAGAACAAAGGGAAAGAACAAGGGAGAATGATATCTCGTCCCTTTTTGAAGATTTAATGGGGCGACGGTTTAAGATCCGGTTAATTATCCATTAAAAATGGATCGCATTAACCCACGCAATTTGACCAAGTAAATACATCCCGGCCTTAGGAATAATTAATATAGGATTTATGGAATTTAAATTGGCCTTAAGAGTCCTTACAATAAGGCTTTAAATGTATTTTACATCAAAGGAAATGTCAAATGGGGCAAAACTGTAGGAATCTGGAAACATTGTTCACATACTCAAAATTTAGTAAAGGAAAGAAAAGGTCACCGTTAGACCTCACCATTTTGGAAACACTGTTCAAGCCTACCGATAGAAGGTCACCGTTAGAAGGTTACCATTCTAGAAACACTGTTCAAGCCTACCGATAGAAGGTCACCGTTAGAATGTTACCGTTCTGGAAACACTGTTCAATCCTACCGATAGAAGGTCACCGTTAGAAGGTTACCGTTCTGGAAACACTTTTCAAGACTACCGATAGAAGGTCACCGTTAGAAGGTTACCATTCTGGAAACACTGTTCAAGCCTACCGATAGAAGGTCACCGTTAGAAGGTTACCGTTCTGGAAACACTATTCAAGCCTACCGATAAAAGGTCACCGTTAGAAGGTTATCGTTCTAGAAACATTGTTCAAGCCTACCGATAGAAGGTCACCGTTAGAAGGTTACCGTTCTGGAAACACTGTTCAAGCCTACCGATAGAAGGTCACTGTTAGAAGGTTACCGTTCTGGAAACACTGTTCAAGCCTACCGATAGAAGGTCACCGTTAGAAGGTTACCATTCTGGAAACACTGTTCAATCCTACCGATAGAAGGTCACCGTTAGAAGGTTACCGTTCTGGAAACACTGTTCAAGCCTACCGATAGAAGGCCACCGTTAGAAGGTTACCCTTTTGGAAACACTGTTCAAGCCTACCGATAGAAAGTCACTGTTAGAAGGTTACCATTATGGAAACACTGTTCAAGCCTACCGATAGAAGGTCACCGTTAAAAGGTTACCGTTCTGGAAACACTGTTCAAGCCTACCGATAGAATGTCACTGTTAGAACCTCACCGATAGAAACACTGTTCATTGAACCTCACCGATAGAAACATTGTTCACCTACCAATACTATTCATAAAACTGGAAACACTGTTCACAGAACTGGAAATTTGGCAAAGTGTTGGGGATAAGTCACCTTGACCTCCCGGAACACCTCCAACACCGCATTTTCACAAAGTAATGGACCGGAGAGGTCCGGGCCATTACATTATGTAACCCTTACTAAAAAATTTATATCACCCTTATTTTGTTTAATTTCCCCAAGATATGAAGAAGGAATATTTGAATAAGTTCAAAAATATATAATATTTAATTTTACAATGTTTTTAGATTTTATTTCTAATTTAAAATGGGAAGAATGTTTGTTTTTAGTTCTTCAATACTACTAAATTGATAAATCCTTAGTGATGGGATCCCTTATATCTTATTCCAATGGAATAAAGTATACACTGACTATCTGTTACTAGATTTGGAATCTTTACACTAATAAAATAAGAAACAATAAGAACTTATGTGAAAAGACTTGATTTTAACATTAATTCATCACCCCAGGAGATTCCTTGGGTTAGTCGCTCGTGATCATGAGTGAAAGTGATCATCATAGGGAAGAAGAACCGTGGATGAACACAAAATAGAATATGAGAGGGAAACAAGAACACTTAAATTAAAACATGAAATATGAAATTGCAGAATGGAAAGAAAAAAAATCTATAGAATAAAAACTTAGGGAAAATAAGAGAAACAAAACTCTTTTTAGATCTTCAGTGTAGTGACTAATCCTTTGAAAAGTTGTGGAAGTTCAAATTTATATGGAAAGGGGTATATCATTTTCAATCCATATTTTTCATCTAAAATTTTGTACATGTCAAGCATATTAAATGGATTAATTGGAAAATGTTTTCTTTTAGAAATTTTTTTCCCTTTGTCTTTTTCATTCGTCCACCAAATTTCAGCTTATTTGTCCATGTTTAGTGAATGATAAATATGAATTACTAAATCAATTATTTATGGACTAGAGACACTTTTTATTCTCATTATTCATTTTACCATTCCATTATGTACTTGATATTATTAGAATCAAACATGGACACAACTATAAAAAAATGTTCCTCAACCTTATTTTTAACTCCATGTGAATTTTTAGCTTAATTGGTTTTTTCATTTGTGAGATATTGTCCCATTTTTAACATTTATTCAATTTGGGTGAATATTCAAAAGCATGAATTGTGTTATTAATTTGGGCCTAAAATTTTTGGAATAATTCTTTGGTCATATTGAGAGAAATATAACCCATAAATCCTAGAATCCTATAAAAAATAATTTTACAATTTAGATTAGTGTATACAAAGTTATAGTCAAATACAAAATTGATTTAAAACAGTTAAAATTAAATAATTAATTAATTTAAAAAATTAATCTCAAATTACTCCAAAAACCTAAAAATTTAATAATTACCCATAAAATATCAAATTGGTGGGTTTAAAAACATTGAAATTCAAAGTAAAATTATTGAAAATATTTGCTCTATCGATTCCTTTACACTTAAACATTGCACTCTTGGGAAATCATCTAATACCAAGGTTAAAAACAAACTTCCCAAAGAATAAATGGAAACATAAATCAATTATAATATCAATGGAAAATATCATGCCTATTATATAGATCAAAATTTATTAACACCTCATTGATCATAAAATTCCATTCAATCTTGTGATAATCCTCATGTGAATTTCATACCCACCTCCCTAGAAATGTATTTCTCTCTTGCTCAATATTTTTTATGTGAAGTTTTTTCTCATTATATATAAAATTTGTGATCTATATAAGCTTTATTTCATCCTAGTATATCCACTTCATAGAGTCATAAATGTTTCAATGCTAAGGGATTTTACATGGTTTGTTCTGAGTATATGATTTGGCAGGTTTTAAATATAAAAATACTATAGGAGGAATGAGGAGGGTTAATATATAAATTGAATTAAATGTGTGAAGAAAAATTATCATGAATGGTATACCCCTCAATCATCATGAAAATTAATCACATCCAAAAACCTCTTACTTCTATTGGGTATTGTTTCAGATTGAATTCAGATCTATAATTTCTCTTCAAAATCTTATTTTTTAGGAAAATATAGGAAGATTTTGATCTTTAAGTATTGGTGAACTCCATGACCATCTAAGTAATGACACTTGGATGACCCATACATCTTTCCATCATAAATTTTCTTCCATAAAATTAGTAATAAGTATGTAAAAACTTTTTTATTTCAAACAAATTCACTAGGAAATAAGAATACAACACTTATTCTCCCTCTCCAAAACTTTAGTTCAATAATAATTATAGCATCGTGTGTTTTTTACCAGATTAAATTCTAAGGGAATTTTAATATTTTCATTTGGAGGATGGGAAATTATTTAAACAGAGATTTAGAATGAAATTTTGAGAGCTTTAACACTCAAATATGTTGTTTTTATACTTGGTTGAATGCCTAAGAGGTGTCATGGGTGTTTTAATGAGTTTAGAGAGCATCAGAGATGAAATATAAAAATATAGAGAAGGGTGATAGGGCCACATGGTTTTTCTAAAACTATGATACCCTTTAGTAGAAACCATGTGACCTGATCAGAGGGGATAAGGGTATCGCATGGTTTGGTCTAACTGTGTGTATCAAGCTGCATGGTCATGTGGATTGATGCAGGCCTTGAACAGAGGGAAGGAATATGATTTGTGAATAGTTTCCCTAACCATGCACATAAACCATGAGACCACCCTCCTTAAGAAGAATTATGAGCATGATTGGTTCACATTTTAGTCAACAGTGTGGTTAAACTGTGAACCTCATTAAAGAGGATATAAATTTCCATTTTTCCCTATTTCCTTATCCCCCCCCCCCTGCCCTATTTTCTTTCTACTTCATGCACACCAGGAGCATCCACTTGAGCTATCTCTCTTCTCCTATTCTAGGTACAAGGATATCTCTCTCATACAGCCTCAAATTTGAGTGTTTTAAAGTTAATTAGAGATCCCTTATTAATTCTATAACTCATATTCCCTATTTTATCCATTTAGTTTCTTTCTTACTGCACTATTTTAGTGTGAGTTAATTCACCCTATTTTTAGGTCATTATTTCATTTCTTTTATTTCTCTTGAACCAGACTGAATCAAGACTCGATATTATACATTTTGTTCATCCATGGTATATAGTAGGTGGTCTATATTTTCTACCTCAAAATATTAGTGTTTTATAATTTACAATGTCATGTTGTGCACTGGTATTTCCATGTGACACTTCCTAAATGTGATATTAAATTTTTTGAACCCAAAACCTCAAGTTTAGTAACCCTTATTAATTAAATTGGCCATTTTAATAGAAATTAACCTCTAAATTGGAACTTCACAAATGGTGTGACCCTTGAATTGCTCTATTTAATTAATAATTTTCTAATAAAAACCCTCATTGAGGGGCATTGTCTTCTAAAATGTAAAAGTATAGTTCAAATGAAATGTGGGAGGTTGTGACACCCTTCTAGGTATCCCTTTGGACCAGACCCTATTATAATTGGTTAGGGGATACTTATTATAGGATGAACATGATTATTCTAAATGGAATACATGTTATCATGGCCTATTCTTATCTTTTCATGTATGGTGTTATTTTCCATGGGCAGACAACCTGGTCTTAACTTATTAAACCAATGATTGAAACTTTTTAATAATGGGGAGCACTACCTAATGAATTAAATGTAATGTGTATGGTAAAGTCCCTCAATTTTTGTGACTTTTATTTATGTTATGTCCCGCTTATGAGATTGGCCTTCTTGTTTAGTTATAAATGGATTGTATAAATGGAATACTTGAGTATGTGGCCGATTTTATTTAATAATTGGGATGATTAATGGGTTTTTCCCTACTTCTTAACATAAGTTAAATTTTAAATAGTTAAATAAATTTTTTACACCTTTTGAGATACTTGGTTTCTTTTTTAAGGAATTCCAAGGATGAGATCATGAGTTTTTGAGTCATTATATGTCAGGAGTAATACATGATATATCTTGGATGAGCTCTCTATGTGGGTTACTTACCTCCATATGAGAAATAATGATTGCCAGGGGAGAACCCATAGACTCAGTGTAAATATGGTTACACCATTCCATGAGTGATACTCTGACCCCTTTGTGAGATATTAGGGATGGGCTCAGAGGGGAAAATTTTTACTTTACACCTATAGTGATACTTGGGATTCCATTTTTGGATCACCATGGACATACTCCTTTAGCATGTATAATTTTTATACTTCTGGTGAGATACTTGGTTTCCTTTATAAGGTTATCCTTGGTAGGCCTAGGATGATTTTTAATTAAATACAAGAGATACCCCTTCATATTAAATGAAAATGTTAATTAATTAAATTAAAGGACATGTCTGCCAGGTCAAATCACATGATTGGGGTTGGCCCTTTCTTAATACATAATATTTATGACTCATCATTACATTATATCATAACTATATAGGTCCACCTTAGCCATAAAAATTTCATATTAGACTAAAGTGGGTATGTTTAACTGGGTTTCCTTTAGGAACCTAAGCTGACTTTATTAATTTCTTTTATTTATTTATATATTTACCTGTCATACCTGCATAATGTTGTACTTTATATTCACAGACTAGATTAGATTTAGAAACCATTATTGGTGGCCTAATGATTATATCTCACACCCTTATCAGGCTTCCATTGCACTGGTATACCTAATAAGAGCTCATGGTTGCAGGTCAATGGTTTATTGCTTGTGTTGTGCATTGTACAAGGGAGATTAGAAGCATAGGACTAAGATAGTTCTCAAGATTCTCAGGGATTTAGAATTTGGGATCCTATTTATTATATTATATTATGCTTCCTATTGTATTTTTCCTACTTATATCTTATAGAATCATCTAGACATGCATGCATAGTTTTTTATTTGGCGTTGGCCATGTTGTTCATTTATTATAGTTATCTTTCACTACTCTAGAATTTATTATTATTGCTTCCACTATTGTGTATTGATTTTATATCACATATATTTTTGTGATACTCTAATCATGAGGTTATACTCTCCCCACCATACCACCATCAGACTCTCACTACTAGTCAGTAGCCTTTGGCATATAGGTAGGCGTGCTTGAGGCCAGGTGGTGACTGGTTCATCTACTGGTTTCATATTCAGTCAGGTCAGGTCATTAAAAAGTGGTATTAGGTCTTTTTTTCCTTTTTCCTACTATTTTGGTATGATATAAAAGATATTAAGAAATTTTCTAAACTTGGTAAATAATCGTTCTTGGGAGTGATCAACCCACATAATGGGAAAATTCTAAGTGGTCAGGGATGGGATTGTTGTTTATGCTATTTTTTGTTACAGCTAATTATGATTTCACCTTGAGTGACTGGTGTAATTTCTGCTTCTTACTAGTTTATGAGATTTATAGAATTCTAACCTTGTTCTAGTATGGTAAGGAAGTAACATTTCATGTATCATTATAGGCACATAGGGATTCACATTCCATGTATATGTCATACCATGTAAATTTCATTACTAGGTTTTTTGAAATTTTTTGATGTTCCTTGCGTGTTTAATTATATTTACTTTTATATTCTATGTTATTAATTTTAATAACAAGCTTATCTTTTTACTAGCTTAGGTAATTCATTATCATGGTTGTTTTTAAAATATGATGTGTGAATTATCCATTACGTTTACCTATACAACCTATTTCTATAATTTATTTATCATTATTTTATTGTATACCATGATTGGGTGTTTTCCCTACTTATGTAGTAGATTTCCAAGTTTATTTTTCATTCTTCTATACTTATTCATCATGTAATTTTATTTATAACTTGTGATGGTATGTCTGTTAAAACTGTAATGTAAAGGTGTGTTAAATAAAATTCCAGCATCAATCTAAGTGGTTCTTTCCTATATAGATTGATGGTGAAATTTTATTTGAAAACCCAATCACGACATTTTTTATCCATGAACCATTGGTTTCATGGGATAAAAAAATATTGGTTGTGATTAAATGGAATCCAAATTTCAATCTATGAAGTGTATGGGAGCTTTGTAAATTGGAATTTGGTAACCCATATAATTGAACCATTATTTATAAATTTAAAATACCTTAAAATTATTGTAAATATAATTTTTTTAAGTTTTTGTTTAAAAAATAAATTGGTTTTCGTATTAAGGGATTTTACCAATATTAGGCATAATGACCCGTATGACTAAATTTCTAAATCCCCAACTGAACCCAAGTAGGTAAGTTAGGGGCATATTGCTTAAGAAATTAACCTCTAAGGTTTTCTTAAATATTAATGTCTAAAATTTTTGACTTGCTATTAGTTTGACCCAAAATGGCTTAAGGGGACCCTAGTAGGTCACCTTTTCTTTGGGATTCCTTAGTGATTAATCCCATTGGGGTATACTTATGTTGTATATTGATGGTCATTTAAAGTGTTTGCAACCATTTATATGGTGTTACATATAAGCATATGGTGGCATATTACTTTACCAAAAACTTCTTTAATTAATAAAATACCTTTTATTTTCTTTTACACTATATTTATATGAGGCCTTGGTTAATTAAAATTCCAATTAAAACCTAAAGGGTGTTTTCCTCTATATATTGAAATTGACATTTTATTTTACTAGGCCAGTTGTGAAGGATTATAAATAAATTAATGATTTTTAAAATATAGTTTAATTAATAAACTACCTAAATATTGTATTATGTGAGATAAATGTTCATGTTTAAAAAGGGAGTACGAAATAACTTGCATGTGTGCCTTGTAGCTTTGCCTAAATAAAGTACCTAACACTTTATCCTTATGTTTGGTATTAGATTTTATTTAATACTAAATATTTTAAAGGCTTAGATAATTAAATTAAAAGTAATGTAATTGATTAAAATGAAACCATAAGTTGTGTTCTTGCTTTGACCCTTGATTAAGGGTAGTTTAAATCTTTCCTGAGTGTTGGCTTGAAATGGGAATGTGAGAATTTCCTGTAATCCCTTCTTTTATAGCTTGAACTAAATGGTAGGCCCTTAATCCTAGTGACTCTTCATACATGACCTCCTAGTAGGGTTGACATTTTCTATTTTTTAAGGGGCTATCCAAAGGTAGTTAGCACCCTCAGAACCTCAAGTCCCTTACTAGATGCTTGTAAGTATTTTCAGTTGTGTGGTGTTGTTCAGGTTTCATCTGTTCTGAGTAGGACTCTTGGTCACTAAAATGACACCCTTATCTAGATAGGTGGTTGTGTGATCTTTTCATACTTTTTTTATAGGTGTGATAATCTTTTAATGATTGGTTTCATTATGGTAGACATGCCTAGGGAATGTTTTACTATTTAGTGGTTTGTGTAACCCTCTTTCTTTAGTGTTGGATGGATCAGTACGTCACCATCCGGATTACATTTGTATGGAATAATATGAATCATGGATTATTATTTTATAGGCCCTCAAATACTTGATTCAAAGGTCCAATAAGTCTATGGTTAGTTTTGAGGATGTTTTATCTTGCTAGTAAAACCTTAGGGCGGTATATGTTGATTCATACAGTACCCGTTGGTTTACTAGATGGTATAGAAAATTTTTTGAGTTTGATGTTAATTGTTTAATCATGATCAGTTACACTTTAACCATAGGTCATCTCTGGGGTAGGGTGACATGTGCATCTAACGAAATCAAACTCGTTCTAATGCTTGGGATGATATTCTAATAGGATCAGGTGTTTTGACACACTGGTCAGTCATTTTGGATTCTACACCTAATGTTATGGTGTACGTGGATATGATGTGGGAGGAGTGTCATGCATATGTTTAAATTAAATCTAAACCTATTTCACTGGTAAGCGTCTAGTCTACCAACCCACCCACCCCACTTCTTTGGGTTTAACGCTTGCTAAAATGTGATGTCCACCTCTAGGACCAATGGTTAGTCATTAATGGAGTGTGTGTCATGTGACGAGATTATGCTTCTAGTAAATCCAAAAATAAGGGCACCCCCAAGGTGGGGAGAATTGTGTTAATTATGGTTAAATGTTTACTTATATATATAATTGATAACTAAATACCATTTAAAAATGGTCAGTCTCACTTAAAATTCCCTTGCGTCTGGTAATCTTTCTTATGTCGGTGCTTATAAGGAAGCATGATGATGGCATGGTTGGGTATGTATACAACCTTTGAATAAACCATTAGTAATGGATATACTTTAGTGGTTGTGTTTGAATAATCATGGGATGACTAGGTGTTAAGGGCATCATGGTTGATTAATGAAGATACATCAGTAGGTGAAGTCGAGCTTCCTCTAAAATAAGTTGTCTGGTAATGGTTCAACTGCTCTTTTTTCCTGTAGTTGGTTTATAGTTGGTCCAGAACCATAACAAGAACTTTGTCTTAAGTTAGAAGAAGTTTCTAAGATCCCTTTTGGAGATCATTTAAATACTCTTAGTGTACTCTTCTTTTAGAGACGATCATGTCCCCTATCTTGACATTGTTAGGGTAAACTGAGAATGCGTCGGTTATACACCACACTAAATTTTAAAAGTCGTTGGGCTTTATGTGTGGTTTCCACTAGAATTGTGCACAAAAATCATGGTTTTTATCAAGGAATGGTTAGTCTTGAGGGATAATTGGGCTTCTGAATAGGAATGTCTTGGGAGAACTCATGAACACCATCCATTTACTTTAATTTATCACCAAGTGGATACCACTTTTGGAGCAGTCAGTGATCTTGATAAGTGTATGTTTTAATTGTGTATCGACGTCTCACTTCTGAACACTAGAGTATGGACTACCTTGGATGATATCCTTGGACTCCAATTGATGATTCTAATACTACCCTGAACCACTATTTGGTTCGGAGGAAATATTTTTAGGGTGATGGTCCAAGTGTTTTGGATTGGGTATGTACTTATGTTTGTTCTAGGGAATGATAGTTTAAATGAAAATTTTGGTTAGAAACTTTATTGGAAGATGGTTATGGGATTCAATGAGTGTGTTTGGAGAAAAATTTGAGTTGCCTTCTCTAAAGTCACTAAGTCCAGTTTTTTAAATGCATTGGTCATCTAAGATGAGTGTTTTGAGGGTAGTCGACCATAGGTGGTTCAAATTGGTATCTATCTCTCTTATCATATAAGGTCAATAAGGAACTGTTTTTGGAATTTCATTAGGTTAGGTTGGGTGTTATGAAATGTTAGCTAATGTTTTCATAAAAAGGTCATCTAGACCATGCTAAATGAGGTCAATTTATAATCGACCTTTTGAATGAATCAGGAATTGTGTCGTGGACATTGTTAGAACACTATGAGCATGATTAAATAGATAATTCCGATGGTGGATATACCATGACTTGGAATCGGTCCTTAAAATGGTAGAACTAGTGGTGGGGAGTGCCACAGGTCGAATATTTTAAATAGATAGTGATGTGATCATATCTTGAGTTAAATGGGATCGAGTAAGATTTGTCTCAATGTTACAAGTTTGTAGAGAAGGTGTTGGCTCGGGATTTAATGGCTTATGTAATGTATGCTTCAGGTGATACTTGGAGCTGTGCTGGGAGTTTAGAAATATAACATGACCATTTGAAAAAAACCTCACAACCTGAGTAGGTCGAGTGTTACTTTCTTCATTTCCTAAGGATTCTTAGGGATGAGGAGTTTTAAGGTGGGGAGATTGCAGTGTCCCATGTTTTTAAACTAGATTAAATTCCAAGGGAATTTTAATTTTCTCATTTGGTAGATAATACATTCATTAAAATAAACTTCAGAATGAAATTATAAGATATGTAACACTCAAATTTTTTGTTTTTAGACTTAGTTGAAGGTCTGAGAGGTGTCACATGTGTTTCGATGAGTTTTGTAAGCATTGGACCTAAAATATTAAAATTTGGAGAAGTATGACATGGTTATACAATTTGTCTTAAACCATATGACCCTTTACCAAAAACAGTGTGGCTTGCGCAAAGGGGGTGAGGGTGTTGCACGATTTGGTCTAATTGGGTGCACCATGATTCACAGTCATGCATCTTATTGCAGTTCTTGAACAGAGTTAATATTCATGGTTTGATCACGGTTTCTCAAACCATGTGCATAAACCATGTGACCACCCTCCTTAAGAAGTGGAATGAGAATGGTTGGGGCACATTTTGACTAACTGTGTGGCCAAATGGTGTTCCTCGTTAAAGGGTCTATAATCTCCATTTTTCAATTTTTTCATTATTTCTTTTCCCTATATTTTCTTTCTCCTTCATATGCACTAAGGGAAGTTGCTCGATCTTCCTCTCTTCTCCTATAGGTATGAGTAGATATCCCTCATGAAGCCTCTAATTCATGTGTTGTAAAGTGTTTTGGAGAGACATTGGTAATCCTATAACTCATCCTCCATCTTTTCTCTGTTTAACTCCTCTTATACTATTTTGGTGTGAGCTAATTTTCCCTATTTTCAAGGTGTTCAACTATTTGTTCAATTTATCTCAAACCAAATTGAATTAAGCCTCGATATTAGATTTTTAGGTTTTAAATGGTATATGGTAGGTGGTATATAGCTTCTCTATCAAAGTATTAGTGTTTTATAATTTACATCATTGTGACATGCACCCGTATTTATGTGTGATGCTTACTAAATGTGATATTTAATTTTTTGAACCCAATGCATTAAGTTTAATTTCCCTTGTTAATTAAATAAACCATGTTAATGGATGTGAACCTCCAAGTTGGAACCTCCCAGATAGTGTAACCCTTGAATGCCTCTAGTTAATTAATGGTTTTCTAATAAAACCCATCATTAAGGTGTGTTGTCTTCTAAAATGTAAAATTGTAGTTCAAATGAAATGTGGGATGATGTGACACCCTTATAGGTATCCCCTTGGACCAAACCCTCACCTAAGTAGTTAAGGTATACTTATTATAGGATGAAATTGATGATTCTAAATGGAATTCATGTTAGCCCGACATATTCTTACCTTTGAGAGATGCCCCTTTATATTAAATGAAAATGGTAATTAATTAAATTAAAGGATGCATCCCCCAGGCCAAATCACATGCCTAGGTTTGGCCCTTTATTACTTAATAATATTTATTCTCCATTATTACATTATATCCTAACTATTCAGGTCCACCTCAATCAGATCCATTCTGGCTTAGAGAGAAGTAGGTATAGTTAGCCAGGTGTCCTTTAGGAACATGAGCCGATTTATTATTTTATTTTATTTATTTGTAGATTTACCCATCATACCTACACAATATTGTAATTTATATTCATAGAATGTATTTGATTTTGACATTGTCAGTGGTGGCCTAATGAGTATATATCACACCATGCTCAGGCCACCATTGCACTAGGGTGCTAGAGCAGACCTCATGGTTGTAGGTCTATGGTTTATTACATGTATTTTTCATTGTACATGGGATCATAGGAGCACAAGACTAAGCTGGTTATTAACATGATCATGGAGTTAGCCTTTGGGATATTATTAATTTTATTGTATTGTGTTTCCTGTTATATTTTTCCTGCTTATATATTTCAGCATCATCTGGAAATGCATGCATAGTTGTTTATTTAGTGTTTTCCATGTTGTTCAGTTATTATAGTTATCTTCTAATCCAATGGAATTTATTATTACTGATTCCTCTATCTTATATTGATTTTATATCACATATACTATTATGATATTATGATAATGAGTCTATAGTCTCCCCACAATACCACCATCAAACCCTCGTTGGAAGTCAGAAGCCTTGGCCATAAGTGGAGGTGCGCTTGAGGTCATGTAACAATCAGTATAGCTACTGGTTTCATAGTCAGCCAGGCTAGGATGTTACAATAATCATGAATTTTACTTCTAGATCAAGTTGTAAATGGATAAGTGGCTTGTAATGTGTCTACCTAACAAATATTTTCATAGAAAATAATGGATTAATAAAGTTTATATATAATGGAAGGCCAAAATAATAGTTTAATATAAAAATGGTATTTCAAAATGGTTCCTAGATCATAATTGAATAATTCCATAAACTCTAAAATATTTGAAAAAGAAAAAAAACAATTTTTGGATCACACAGCATGTCTAAAGACTCTCAAGAAAAATATAAATGTAAATAACATGTCAAAAATGTTTAGAAGCCTCTTAGGTTGAGAAAGATTTTTAATTTGGAAAGTATTAGTGCACATGAGTTTCACATTATATCAAACTTCATAAAATGAAAAGATTAGAAATCAGGAAAATCCATTCAAAAATAATTTAAATCCTCATAAATTTATATCAAGTATTGTACCAAAAATACCATGATTATTTGAATTTTCTAAAGGATTCGATTCAGTTTAATAATCCTAAAAGCACACCAAAAATAAAAAACCAGAAATAAAGACATGAAATTTTCAGAAGAAAAGAATGAAAACACACACAAAATTCCTAAAAAAAGGTTGGAATCCCCCCATACTTAGGATTAGCTTTGATTTAATCTACTAGTTTCTATCACCTTATACCTAATAAATCAAGACAAAAAAAATAGATAATAAATTTATTGAAACTAAATAAAAGTGGTAAAAAGAAAGGATATGAGAAAGGAATATTTATTTTGGGTGAAACCCTCCAAAGAGGTACTAAGTTTTTACTACCCCTAGTCAAATAGTTGTAGTTGGTTATCCTCAATCCAAAGGTGGGTGTGGTTTCTTTCTCATGAACCACAAAACTATTTTCATTACAATATAAATCCATTCAAAATGGTTGTAGAGAAACCCATAAATATATTTCAATAGTTTCATCCTCATTTCAATGTAGTACAACTCATATGGTGGGGGAAGGAAATAAAATGGTTCCTCCTCTGTTGCTTTAGCCACAACTTCTTCAGCCTCTTCATCATTAACTACATCTAGGGCATGCTCATTTGAAGCTACTATATCCATAATGTTTAGAAGGTAAAATTTAATGATAATTTTATTTTTAAGTGAATTAAACCAAGAGTAATCAATATAGAAATCTTATCCTTCATGTAAAGTAGATTTTAAGTTGGTTTCATCACGAAAAGCCACTAGGATATCCTCTTTTACTTCCTCCAATAACTATTCAATAAGTTAAATGGGATCTATGTGCTCCTCTTTAGGTGAAATTTATTTTTATTCTTTTTCCTCCTTGGAAAACCATGAGTTGTACAATTTTCAAAAATTTAAACAAGGGGGTATAATGATCAATTTAATTTTAATAAAATCAAAGGAAATTGAGTTTAATAAAGGATCAACTCCCTGAGTTTTTTTTATTCAATTTATTCTTCATTGAAAAGTGACTCTTGGAGTTAAGTTGTCATTTATGGAAGGAGGTATTTAGGATCCTCCATTATCTATTCAAATTAAACCACTTTTTTGTGTCTTTTTACAAAGAAAAGGAGAGGTAGAGAGAAGATTATTTTTCATTTTTGAAGATAGGAGAATCACTTTCATTTTGAGATTCTACAAAATATGACCAATACTCATCTAATTCATTTTGATCTCCCATAATTTCATCAGATGTAATATTATCTTAAGGATCCTATTCTAAAATTGTTCAAGAGTGGTTGAATGGATCTTTATTTAATTCCTTCCTGGCCTCCTCAAGTCCTTCAACTTGAAAAATAAGTGGATAACTATCTTCTCTACTATTTCCGGTCCATTCTCCAGTTGTTTCCTCTATGATACATAGACATATTCATTTATCAATTGTATTTTTCTCTCTAGGTTTTTTATTTTATCTATAAATCCTTACAACTAGGATTTTTCATCATTATGAACTAATTATTTAACTTGATAGTGGGTAGTCTATGAAGAATAATTTTAATTACAATACAACATGAATAAAGAGAAATTTTTTTACTTTTTAAAAATGAAATCAAATAAAGTGATTTACAAAATGTGAATAAGAATAGTGATTGAAGACCACTTGGATTCATAGAAATATTGTCAAGTTTTGATGCACACCTATCATGAGGTGTGGAAAAAGAAATTATTTATTTTCTAGTATAGAAAAGTAGTTGACTAGAGTCGTCTAACTTGAAGATATTTTGAGGTTCAAACAATCACTTCTTTTAATTAACTTTTTATATTATTTTATTTTTTATATTTATGAAATCAAAGTAAAATAAATGGGGTTTTAAGAATATGGAATAAAATAATAAAATTAATTATGCATATGAAATGAAAATATAATGAATGTAAATAAAATAAAGTCGGAAAGAAAGGAATAACTCCCAAGAGAATTACCCAATGTGAACCTTTATTACCTTATTATTAGTTTTATATTTACCAAATAAACACACTTCATCATATATGTGAACATAATATTCTTCCCAATTTTTGAATATTTTGTGCATTTAATTATTTTCAAGTATACCACACATCCACCTCCTCAATTGAGGGAGAATATTGTAGAAGAGAAAGCTAAATATCAAGTGGAAGGTAGATACACAAAGGTGAATTACCCACTAAAATACCCTTTTTCCTAACTATAATAAAATAATAAATACTAAGAATAAATGCATGAAGACTTGAGTTCAACACTTATTTATCCCCATCAAAGAGTCTTTAGGTTATTCACTCATGATCATGAGTGCAATATATCATAGTGAAGAAGAATGGTGGAAGAACATAAAAGATAATATGAGAGAGAGAAAATAATAGTTAAATTAAAATATGTAATATGTGATCATAGAATGAGAATAAACTAAAAATATATATATAATAAAAAATAAAATAAAAAAATAAACAAAACTTTGGCCATATATTTAGTGTAGTGGTTGATCCTTTAAAAGGTTATGGAAGTTCAAATTTATAGGGAGAGGGGTAGCCCATTTTCAATCTATATTTTTTCTTCAAAATCTTTCACATATTAAGTATAATAAATGGATTAATTGGAAAAAAATTCTAATAGAAATTTGTTTCCCTTTATATTTTGTGTAATACCACCAAATTTTATATTATTAGGAAAGTGTAAAGAAAGATACAACTGAATTACTAAGTTAATTATTTCTATCCTGGAGACACCTTATATTATTATTCTTCATCTTATTAAGGAATTATGGACTTGATATCATTATAATAACACATGGAAATGGTTATGAAAAATGTATCTCAACCTATTTTCTATATTTATGTTAATTTTAAACTGAATTGGTTTATCTATTTTTGATATTTGGTCCCATCTTTAAAATTTATTTAATTTGGGAACACATTATATGGCCTTCATTGTGAGATTCATTTGGGCCATAAAAGTTTGGATTCAACCTTTGGTCCTGTTGAGTGAAATATTTACCATAAATTCTGAAACCCTACACAAAAATAATTTCACAATTTAAATCAATTTAGAAAAATTTATGGACAAAATACACTACTGATTAAAAGTATTTAAAATTCAAGAATTGTGTCATTTTCAAAATTAAGCTCAATTTACTCCAAAACCCTTAAAATGTAATAATTAACCTTAAAATATCATATTAGTGAGCTCAAACACATTTAAATACAATTTAAAATTATTGAAAATAATAGTGATGTCAGGAATGGGTCTAACCACTTTAGTTGTGTCCTAGAACCTTCAGGTGGTATCAAAGGGGTCACATAATAATTTATAATTATTTTTTGTTCATTGATCGATTATACATAATTATTGTTAGTTTTTTTTTATATTTTATTTTTTAATTAATATGAAGTTTAATTAAAATGATTTTTACATATTAATAAGATTTTTACAAGTTTCATCTCACTTTAAAAATATTAATAAAAAATGAATAATGATTGGAGATGTCATTGGGAGGTGATAAGGATTGGATTATAGACATAGATACACAACATGTGACCAATATTAAATTTTGTGTTCCCAATTTCACTACACATGGACATATTGGGGGATACATGACGTTTCAAGCATTAATAACACATGGATTGTTTTATACACATGATATTTCAGATCACGTGGCATGTAGCTGGCATACACATAGTACATTCTACACAAATTAGCGATGAAATTCATGCTAACCATGTTGTTAAATACATGGAATAACATCATGTGATACTGATAGGTTGTGTCATTAATGATATGTATGGTGTTTAGCTAGCGTACACAACATGTGACTCATTTTTTTCTACAAATAAAGAACATGTTGAGTCCATGGGTGAGTAATGTGGGAACATAGTAACCAGAACACATGGCGTGTAACTCGTTAGTACATGCCATGTAACTCGATTGAGATACATGCCAAGTCCCTATATGTTTATCTAGGATACATGGAAAGTGAAAAACATGGAATGTAACTCGTTAGTATATAACATATAGTCACCTAGTTGAAATATAATTAAATTGCATAAAGAATAATTAATTTCATCATTAAATACCAAATTACATTGTTGAAATATGATGTGTTGACTATGTAATAAAGGTTTTCAAAATTAATAAATGCCCAATTGATTTCATGAAATAACCTATAATAACCAGTCAATCTATTTATTTGTCATGTTTCATTTATGATGGGTATCTCCAAGAGAATTTATATGGTTGTTAAGATAAATGTAATTAATTAATTAATTAATTCAAGTGCATTTATCTTAATAGTTTAGAAAAAATTGAAGTTAACACTAGATAGTTTACTTTTGTGTATTCATTGTATGTTATGTGTATGACCATGATCTTAGAACATCTTGTGTATTTGATTGGTTTATTTAATATATTATTATTTCATTATTTTATTAATAATTTATTAAATCAAATAATAGCTTGTGAGTCATTCCTCTCCTCTCATTATTAAAGGGAATTCATTCCAATGGTTTCTTTTATATAAAACCCCATTAACCAGTCCTTTGGTTCCCATCACCTATGTGTGTGAGTAAAATTATGTAATGGATGGATCTCATAGGTGAGTAGAGGTGGTTAAAGTTTGGTGCCAAAGTGAAACCAATCCATGAGGTGTACATGAGTAAAGGTAGAATGATGAAACTCAAACCAGGCATGGTTAGAGGAGTAAATTCACTAGGTTCAAGGGTTGGTTTATCATCCAATAGATAAACTAGCCATTGGAGAACTCATGGTCATTCCACTTTATTTATTTTATTTCTTTCAATTTCATGGTTAATTATGTATGGATGTTTAAATAATTAAATTAATTAACAAACATGGAATATGGAATTGAAATAATATTATAATATGTGTAAAATTTATATAGATATAGTTAATCACTTAAGTAAAATTCACTTAATATTAAAAATCATGTGATAAGATAAAATTATTAGTTTACAAATAAAGATAAAAATCCTTCAAACTAAATATTAATTTGGTATAGCCTTCCATTACTTAAGTTAAAATCAAACCATAGTTCAAAGTGCTTGATTGGATAAAGTTGGGGTGCTTTCAATTATAGAGGAATTATAAATTGAGTTTTGGGCTTAATAAACTTAGTTCACATCAAGGGTTGACTACAAAAGTAGGACTTGGTGTAATTTAGAGGTAAGGGTTAATGGAATCCAAACCAAGGATTTCATGATTGGAGAGTCCACTCAACAGATCAATGAACTACAAGTTAATGAAGTTGGAAAATTTATTCCTACCTAAAACCCCTCAAATAATTTATCAGGCCAAATTCTAGGTTATGGGAAGGGGAATATGGATCATTGTCAGTAGAATATCCATGAGATGGGATATTATGAAACAAATTATGAGGGGTATTGTGTTTTGATAGTGGTATACTACTAAATAAAATTTATTATGTTGTATATTTTAGTAATCAAAATAAAAATTAAATTTGTTCATATTTAATGTAGAGTATGAAAAGCTAAATCTTCACAAAAAAAATGTTACTTTAGGACACAGACCATGTCCATGCTATTACATAATTCCAAGGGTAGTGTAGTTTTTTCATACACTGGACTACCATAATAAAATTTATACTATGTACCGGAATCCCCTATACATGTTCTCTCACCACATACGTCAAGATAATGAGAGAAGTATTCCTATAAGTGGTATATGGAGATTCTTAAACTGCCTTTTGCATTGAAATGTCATTTATTTCTAGAGAAATGATAATGAAACATAAGGAAATAAATGTCTATACCCTGATATCTCATCTCATATATCTTGGTAAGGAGAAATAGATTCATTAGATAAATGAGATTATCACTACATTATACTTGTGTAAATGGGAAGCGAGTACTTATCTATTGATCTTATCTTAAATATATTGAATTACATTGACTAGTTAGCAAATTGTGATCTTCCATATGGATAATAAATTACTTATTAATCTCATAAAGATATCCTTACTTTCTAGGTTCTCCTCATTCATCTTATAAGATGAATACTATGGATGAAAATCTTAGGAATATTTTGAAAAATCTTCACCATGTAAATAATATTTGTGTGGACCTCTGTTCCACAACCCCTGTGGTGAAATAATATGAAAGAAAAGGTTTAAAATCCCATGAATATTTTACTAAATGGTGCCTTTATAATTTCTTTTAATTATAAAAAATATTTATAGGTAGTGCAATGACTGGGAGGATATTTACTTCTTATGTAGACAATAAGGTCATTTAAAATGTAACTATAATGAATTAAAGATGAAGCTATTAGTTACATATAATTTTGGAATATATTCATCAAGTTTATATTCATCACTTCTGTATTAAAATAAAATATGATTACAATATACATGAATTTAAATACAGGAGACAAGAAAGGATATAAAGGTAACAATGTGAACTCAAAAGGTGTTTAGAAAGGGAGATTCCTATGTCAGTCAAGGGGAGGACACAACTTTTGATTACCAAAAATGAATTGATTCTATTTTTTATTGGGTTTTCACAAACATTTATCTAAGTGTACATTCAGACACAATGATAAATTATTTAATTTATAGAACAATTATTGTTATTTTTTTCAATACATTTCAATTATTTTAGTTATGTTAGAATCACCTGCATTCAACCAATAATAATGATGAATATAAATTATAAGATTCATACCCGGTTATGTTAAGATAATACTTTGCAAGAAAAACTAAAATTTTATTGTCAAACGATATAACCAAAATAGTATTTAATCTTTTTAAATCTAAAAAACTCTTAGGTATTATTTACATACATACTTATTGAGTTTTAGACAAATAAACCTTTATAAATAATGGATGGAAAAAATATTTATGAATTTATTCAACTACATAGCATATATAATTCCAAGATGAAGCTAGAAGTAAATTCATATGTTGCATTAAATTCCTTTAAGGATTTTTAGGAATGATAAATGAAGGTAATGAATTCTCTTGGTAAAAGATATAGGATCCTCTAGGATGGTATGTTAGAGAGTATCTTAATCAAGTATTAATTGATCATTAAATGTAGAGTGAATTTTTTCCTAAACCCACATTACATTTTTCACACGATTTTGATTATGATAGTATAAGGTATATCAATTAAGAGTCTAATAAATATTACAACTATTTCATGATTCCTTTCTAAACATGTTTCATAACATAACAGTATAACAACTGACCATATAGTAAATATATTGACTAATGAATATCTTATAAAGTTATGATATACAGGAAATCTGTTATGTCACAACACCATGTGTTTTTTATGGGATCCATTTATAAATCAGATGAAATATTCAAATGTATGTCATGAAAAACACAAGATGCATCTCAATTAATGGTTTTATTTATACTAAGGATATTAACATTGCCAAAATAGAAAAAGTTATTAATCATACCAAATTTATTATTATGACGGAAGTATATATCTTTTGAGAAAGTGGGAGCAAGAAATAATTTAGTAGAATCTTGGCTTCAGATGCACAAGTTAGTACAATAACATTAAACTTCATAGTGTTAGTGGGAGGAATTGTTCCATAGACACATACTACATAGGATGGTTAAAACCATAATGATGGTTTTATATTAATCATGGTGGGTGATATATTATTCAATCATAATAATAAATCCTACATATAGTGGTAGGTTTAAACTATATATGATTGAAGAGTTCTTATAAATTCAAAGTTGGATTTCACATACCTAAATTCATTATGTATTCTAGTGGTTGATGTAAAGTTATTGGTGAGTATTCAATAGAAACAATAAATTGTTAATACAAGTTAGGTACCAATAAGGCTTTATTGGTTATACCAATCCATCATGATTAAATAAATTTGAATTATAATCATCATATCTACTATAATAATTAAATTAGGCATCATATGACATGGTCTCCACCCTTGAAGGTTACTTTATGGTTCATGTATATATGATACGACCAGAAAGGTTGGAAACATCAAATAAAATCAATATGAATCGAAAGTTTCAAGGATCCATTCATGGATTGAAGCAAGTATAATTATCATAGTATATTCATTTTAAATTAAATATTTTCAAGTGCCTATAAGAGGTTAGTGGGAGCATTACAGTTTTCAAGAAAGGTATGTTTGACAACATATGAAAACAAGTGATTAGTCTTATGGTTATGTAAGACTAAAAAAATCTCTAAAAAATGAATTGAATAGAGAACCAAGTTCTAGAGAACGTTATCTACTAGTATATATTGATGGGTTTCTAAATTCAATTCATAGGACCTAGTTGACATGGTATTGAAAAATACAAGATAGAATAATTCATATGAATTGTTTTGAATGTCACGCGGTATTCTTGTGATGGATAGACTATATATGCCCAAGAGTAATTTGTAAATATATCTCATATTACATGATAGGTACATAACTTTGATATTTATTATTCATAAAGCATTGTAATGACCCAAATATTTATAACTGAGATTACCTTTTTAAATGAGTAAATTCCTTATTAATAAATGAAATTATAGAAAACACATGCACTAATTTGGTTATTTTTGGACCGTTATAAGTTATATATTTTCAATTTTAAAAGACTATAAATAATCATAACTATTTATAGTATATCCATTATATAATGATCATATGATTAGCATATATATAGGGTTATGATAAATCCATTCGATGCAGACAAAGTGATGGACTTGACCAGTAGGATCATACTTTGTGAAGCCCACTTGTCAGAGATTCCAATAGAGGTAGAATCATTGGGTTTTTCCCTTAACCAATCCAAATCAAAGATTAAAAAACTAAAGAACAAGTGAAACTATTTACAAGAAAATTTCAAGCTCATTGATATCCTGGCCCAAACCATGTTCATAGAACTACCCCAAGAAAATCTCACTATCACACACATTACCCTTAGGGAATTTGCTAGTGTAATAAAGGGATATGTATCTAGACCCTAATAGTGTGATTTTTTATATATTTAGTTTTAATAAAATAATGATTATATTAATCTTTTATTAGTTTATAATGATTCAAAATTAAGTTTGACAAAAAATATATTTTGATATGATGAAACACAAATTGTATTTTTGGGAAATATATAGTTTCAATAGAGGCACTATTATGATTAATTAAATAATTTTTTAAATAAATTATGTTTTAATAAAATATTATTATTATATAATATTTATTAAATATAAATAATAATATAATTTTATGAAGTCAAATTTAATTTTTATAAGGGTTAGAAAATGGATATTATGAAAAAAAGTATTTTTCAACGAATGGGGATTTTTTATTTAAAATTGTAAATTATAATATTTATAGAATTATTTTGATAAAATAAATATTATTTTTGAAATTAGAACATCATAATTATCCAATAGTGAATTTTTCATAATTTCTTTAGATATTCAAATTTTTAGGTAAAAATTAAATACGGTGTAATTATACGGTATGTATTATAAAATCATAAAAGCCAAAAAGTGATGTAATAAATACTATAAATAGTAAAAATGGCTCAAATTATGTTTTAAATTTAAAACATTTTGTTTTTGAAGTTATTTTATTAATTTTATAGACCCTTAATTAATCCTCTAAAACCTATGTTATATTTTAAGGTTTTAAGTCAATTATTTATAAACATAACTCACTTCCACATAAAAAAGGGTATTATTTTAAATATTCCAGTTATTAGTATTATAAAATAATTATATTACACTCATATTTTGTAGAATCCATGGGAAAACCATGGTATGGTTTGTGGATTGGATTAATTTATCATATAGAGTTGAAAACCGAAGTATGAAATTAATAAAGAATTCCCCTCTCTTTTTCTATAAAAACCCACCCAACCTCCCCTTTAATATTCACTCAAAACTATTGGAGAATGAATTTATTCCATGATTACCTCTCTATATACCAACCAAGGTTCCTAAAATCTCTTAATAATCTCCTCCCAAGATTTAAGAAGCACCCTCTCAAGGTAAGGGGTTCTCTCCTCCTCTTTATTCAAGCACCTTATTTATATTATTCCTTTTGATTCCCAATTATTCATGTTGATATATGTTTTTACACATACCTATTACTTTATTTATGATTTCCAAGTTATTAGAGACCCATTACACTCTCATTAAACCCTTCTATGAATATTTATGTACCCCCGTTATACTACCAAAATTATCCTATGATTTTTTCATGCCAAACATTTTTGTAGTTAATACCTATCCCCATTTACACTCAATGGTATTCACCTAAATGTACCTATACTTAATTTATTTAATTAATTCATGTATATAACCCACAATCCTTAATCATGGGATTAAATGTGATGAAATTTGATTCTATGTTGAATGATCTATGTGTCACACTTATTCATGTACATGATATGAATGTGATGGGTGCGCCCAGAATTATATAATCATCCAATGCATTGGGTAATGTTTTTATCCCATTATATTCCATTTATAGTTCAAGTTAGGTTATAATAAGCACACTATGTTAATATATCTTGGTGTTTAGCCTTGAATTATTCTTATGATGCCATGTTTTATGTGGTTTCCACATTCTCATGTTTCCCTTATGTTATCATCTTATATCATGCTTCGATGTTCAAGTTTATGATTTTAATCCCTCTTATTTTACCTTGATAATCCTCTTGGATTTCATGAATTATTTTTCCTTATTCCATGTTTTTATTATTCTCCTATTGGTTTTTATATCTCACTACTTTCTTATGTATGTCCTCAAGTTATCTCATGCAGTTTTAGAAGAGCAGCAGATTTTTTTTAGAGCAAGTTAAAGGAGTTGTAAATTATGTTGTTGTTTTTCTATTTCAAGTTATTATGTTATGTACCAAATTAACAGAACAAATTAGGCCTTGCGATATCATATAGTTGTATTAATTGTATCTTTATGTAATAAATCGTGTATTAAGGTGTATTAAAATATGGTTTTTTGTAGTTGGTATCAGATAAAAGTCTGGTTATTTTAAGGGATTATGATTAAAAAACTCTAGTGAAATCCTTAGGGATAAGAATAAACATAGGAAAACGTCCATAAATTTTGGAAAAGTATAGATTAAGTGGTTTATAATAAAATACATATATGTCTTGATACTGTAAGTATAATTGGATCTGGAATATTTATACCTAGGGGTAATAACCCCAAAAAGGGTGCATTGAGCTAGACTCGATCATCACCTCGTGAAAAATAATGGGGCTTATTTCACACCTGGTTTGACACTCCCAGCGGATATTCTATGGTAAATTCATAAGCTATTTTCAAACCATTATGAAGGGAAAAATTCCCATAAGATTTTATATTAGTAAATAGATAGTAGATAACTTAGATTAGAAATAATAAATTTATAGGTTAAGGAATATATGTCATTGATGAGTTAACCATTTAATGGTCATGATTTCTTGTTTAGGTGTTTAATAGTTTAAAAATACTCATACCTAATTTTCCCTTTATTTTAGTTAATGGAAGGAAATATAAAGAACTGACTCAACAACTAATGTGATGGGCGATGTAATGATTTACCAAATGAGATGCCTAACATGATTGGGGATAAAGTAAGACATATTTTGATTATATCAAACCATATATCACATATTATTATTAATAAGTATCACATAGTTGAATCTCCAAACATGAAAAATAATAGAAGGAAAATGTATCATATAATTCCATGTGATAAAGGTAATAAAGGAAAGAAGATCCAATTTCATATGTGTTAAAAATACAGAAAGAGGCACCAAGGAAAATATCACAAAGGAACAGGAAGATGTTTTAAGTTTAAAAAAATACGGCATAAAGTTTATAATTTTCATAGAAAAATTAATAATTATATTAAAATGATATAGGTAAATAAATTTCAATATAAGGTACCATTAACAGTTATATCTCGTAAATGTGGGGAACTTGGTCATTATCTAGAAAATTCTCTATTATATGGGATAAAAAATATGATGAGAACCAAATATCTCCAAGAACAATGGAAAAATGAAGTTCATATATTGAGATGGATCTTGATTATTAAAGTACACATAACCTCTAATCCATAGTTATGTATGTCTTCTTATATTTAAATTCATGCCACACTAACATATCTTGTATGTTTTCTAAGAACATTGATTCACCACCCAAAATGATTTGATATCATCATAAAAACTTCTATAATTATCATATAACAAGTTGAAGTTTTCCATAATGTTCTTGAAAATATTATCATTCTCCCTTTAGTATAATTTGATGTTATCCTATTTATGGATTGGTTTTCATTTTATAGATCCAAAATAAATTTATAGAAGAATGAATTTACCCTTTGTACCATGAATTACCTTCTGATTCTATAAATGTTTAAGGAGGATGATGGTTGTCCTTTGGAATTATCATCTCAATCATGGATATTATTTCCTTATGAGTACTTTTTTATAGCTAAAATGATTGATACTGAAGAAAATATCATCCTTTATGACATTCCCATTGTGATATAATATGTTCCATAAATAATGGTCTGGACTTCCTCCTAAACTAGAGGTTGAGTTCTCAATCAAACATATACTAGGATAATGTAATATTCTTGGGGCATGTTATCACTAGAAAAGGGATATTTATGGATCCTTAGAAAATATAGGCAATTAAAGGATGTTCCATACCAACCTTTGTGAAGGAAATCCATAGTTTCCTTGGATTATATGGGTACTATTATCGATTTGTGAGAAAATTCTCATGATTTTCAATCCCACTAACCAAGCTAACTTGGAAGGTGTGAAGTTTTTATGGAATTAAGAATGTGAATAAATATTTAAATAGTTAAAGAAAATGATAATCACTAAACATGTGCTCACATTACCCGCTAGTAGGGAAGGATTTTTTATCTATAGCAATGCATCCAAAAAGGGTTTGGGTTGTATACTCATGCAAGATAAAAAATTGATATACTATTACTCCTTCCAATTAAATATCCATAAGTAGAACTACCCAACACATGATCTATAATTTTCCATAATGATCTTCATACTGAAAATTTAGCAATATTATCAATACGGGGAGATTGTGACATATATACAGATCATAAAATCCTCAAGTATATATTCACACAAAAGGAGCTCAACATTCACCAGTGAAGGTGATTATAGATCAGGGATTATGATTTTTCAATCCATTATTATATTTGAAAGGTGAAAAAAGTGGAAGATTCTCTAAGTAGAAAGGATCCTATAACTATATCTGTAATGAAAATTGTAAGGGTAATCTTCCTGGACATATAAAGGATAGATATGTGAATAATAAAAGGATATCCATCTTAACTTTCTCAAACAACTGATCAACCATATATTCTTTAGAGGATCAAGGAACCTCATAAGGATGATGAGGTGATACAGAAAATGGAAGTGAATATTCCAAAGTTCAACTTTTCTAAAATGGAGTTATAAGGTTTGGATCCCAGATATGTGTCCCATCAAAACCAAAATTAAAAAGAGAAATTTTGGATGATGTGCATAGATCATCCTTCTCTACTGTTATAAGGATGACAAATATGTATAGAGATTTAAATCAAAACTTCTAGTGGGATAATATGAAGAGGGAGATTGCAAAATTTGTATCATGATGCTTGGTATTCCAACAAGACAAGGCTTAACGATAGAAGTATAAGGGTATGATGAAACCATTGACCATAACAGTATATAAATGGGAAAAAATAACCATGGGTTTCATCATAAGGATCCCCAGGACACCTAAAGAAAATAATGTCATCTGGGTGGTAATCGATCACCTTACCAAGTCAGTGAATTTCATTGTTATCAAGTAATATTTCTCTCTTGACCAACTTTGAAAGATTTATATAAGGTAAGTGGTAAGACTGCATAGAGTTCCACTATATATTGTATCTAATCAAGATTATAGGTTTACCTTGATGTTTTGGAGAAGCCTTCAGCAAGCATTGGATATAGAACTAAGATTCAACAATGTTTATCACCCTCAGAAGTACGGTCAGTTTTAAAGAACCATTAAAACTCTAAAGGATGTGTTGATATCTTTCTCAATGGATTTATAAGTATGTTAGGATCATCACCTTCCCCTAGTGGAGTTCTCATATAACAAAAAATTTCATTATTACATTCAAATAGAACCTTATAAGGCTCTATATAGAAAGAGGTATCAGACTCCAACATACTGGGATAAAGTTGGAGAGAATAATATTATGGGACATAATCTTGTCTAAGAGATGGTGGATATAGTTCAAACCATTCAAAATTATATGAAAACCAATAAAAGTTGAAAAAAAAAATATTTTCATACAATCACTGATGATACCTAGAGTTTGAGGTTATAGATAAATTGTTTATTTTTATTTCACATTGGAAAAAATCATGTGGTTTGGAAAGAAGGGAAAGCTTAGTCAAAGATACATCAGTCCCTTTAAGATTATTGATCACATCAGAGTGGTTTCTTATCAACTATCATTCTCACCTAACCTATATCAAGTACATGATGTGTTCCATGTATCCCTCTTGAGGAAGTACATGCCATACCCCTCACATGTACTGAATCCAAATGAGGTACCATTGGAGAATTATATTTCATACGAGTAGCATACATTTGAAGTCATATACCATAGATACAAATTTTTACAAAATATGACAACTCACATGGTCAAAGTGTTGTGGCAGAATAACAAGTTTGATGAAGCAACTTAAGAACCATAAGTGGTAATAAAATATAAGTACCCTCATCTGTTTTAGTGTATGAATGAAATTTCAAGGGTGAAATTACTAAATTGTGGAATAATGTAATGAAAAAAATATTTATAAATTAAATTTCCTTTTTAAATGAGTAAATGTATTATTAATAAATGAAATTATAGAAAACACATGCACTAATTCAGTTATTTTGGGATTTTATAAGTTATATCCTATTGGATTTAAAAGAACATTAAGTGTCATAGAAATTTATAATATAGTCATTATACATTGATCATATGATTAGTATATATATAGGGTTAAGATAAATCCATTTGATACTGAAAAAGGAAGTAATATCCTCGATGAGCAGGATCATACCCTATAAAGCCCATTTATAGAAGCTTCTAAAGGAGACAGCGTCATCAGAATTTTCCCTTGATCATGTCCAAGATGATATTAAAAAACTAAATCATGATTGAAACCATTTATGGGATAATTTAAATTTCATTGAGATCATGGTCCAAACCATGTTCATTTAACAACCACAAGAAAATATCACCATGGCACCCCTTAAACATAAGGAATTTGCTGGTGTAATAAAGGGTTATGTGTTTAGACCCTAATAGTATCAATTTGTATATTTGTTTTAATAAAATAATGATTATATTTATATTTTATTACTCCATAATAATAAAATAATAAGTTTTATAACAATTATATTTTTATATGATGAAATACAAATAGTATTTTTGGGAAATATATAGTTTCAATCAAGACACTCTTTTAATGAATTCAAGAACTTTTTAAATAAATGGTATTTTAAAAAAATATTATTATTAAATAATATTTATTAAATATAAATTATAATATAATTTTATTAAGTCAAATTTAATTTTTATAAGGGTTGGAAAACTGTTATTGTCAAAGAAACCAATATTTTTCAATAAATAGGAATTTTTTATTCAAAAGTGTAAATTCACATATTTATAGAATTATTTTGATAAAATAAATATTATTTTTTAAATAATCTTGTAAAAATTATCCACTGGTGAATTTTTCATAATTTTCTGAGACATTCAAATATTTGGGTAAAAATTAAATATGGTATAATTATACGGTATATATTATGACATCATAAAATCCTAAAAAAATTGTAATAAATACTATAAAGATTATTTAGGACCCAAATTATGATTAAAATTTAAAATAATGTGTTTTTGAAGTTATTTTATTAATTTTATAAACCCTTAATGAATCCTCCAGAACCTATAGTATATTTTAAGGTTTTAAATCAATTCTTTATAAACATTACTCACTTTAACATTACCAATGGTATTATTTTAAGGATTTCAGATCTTATCCTTATAAAATAATTAAATTCACTCCTCTTTGTTAGTAACCATGGGAAAACCATGGTATGGTTTGTGGTTTGCAGTAATTTATCATTTAGAGTCCAAAACCTAAGTTTAGAAATTAATAAAGAATTTCCATTTATTTTTCTATAAAAAACACCCAAAATCACCTTTCATATTCACTAAAAAATCTTAGATCATGAAGTCAATATGTCCTTCCATCTCTATATCCCCATCAAGGTTCCCCCAATATCTTAAGAAGTTCCTCCCCAATCTCTAAGAAGCACCCTCTCATGGTAAGGGATCCTCTCCTTCTCTTATTTATTCAAGAACCTTATTTATATTATGCCTTTTTATTCTCAATTATTCATGTTGGGGTATGTTTTTAAACATCCTTGTTATTTTCATTATTATTTTCATGTGATGAGAGACCCTTACATTCTCATTAAACCCTTCCATGAATCTTTATATACCCCCATTATGCTACCGAAATTATCCTGTGTTTTTTACATGCCAAACATTTGTATAGTGAATACCCATACCCATTTACACTCAATGGTGTTCACTTAGATTTACATATCCTTAATTTATTAGTGACTTCCATGTATATAAACCATACCCCTTAACCATGGGATTAAATGTGATGAAATATGATCCTATGTTGAATGATCTATGTGGAATATTTATGCATTTACATGATATGAATATGATGGGTGGATTCATAATTATATAACCCTCCAATGGATTGGGTAATGTTTTTATCTCATGATATTTCATGTATGGTAAACGGAAATTTATCTTAAGCACACTATGTTATGATGTCTCGGTGGTTATCCTTGACTTATGATTACGATGTCATGTTTTATATTAATGTCACATTTCCATGTTTCCCTTATGTTATCATCTTATATCATTATTAGATGTACAATTTTGTAATTTTCACCCCTCTTATGTTACCTTGATATGCCTATTAGATCATATTTCATGCTTTAATTATGCCCTTACTGAGCTATAGATCACCCCTTTCTTATGTATATCCCTAGGTTATCTCATGCAATTTTAGAAGAGTAAAAGATTTTTTTAAGATCCTGTTAAATAAATTTTAAAAAATTTTTTTGTTTTTCTATTATAATTTTTTATGTTATGTACCCAATTACCCAAATACACTAGGCCTTGTGATATTTTTGGGTTTTATTAAGTGTATATTTATGTAATAAATCGTGAATTTAGGTTATTAAAATATGGGTTGTCATAAGCATAGAATGAAAATATCAAACGAGAGCTGGATAAATGCATTGGATGGAAGTTAAAATTATATGATAGTAATTGAGGTAGAAAAACTAGATAAGTTCTTAGAAATTGAAGAAATTAGAATACTAGTTTTCATGGGATATAAAACTAGTTCCTTTTAGATCAGTTGATCTAATATCATAGTAAGGATTATGTAATATGAAATGGTTAAGCGTATTATAACTAGTAGTTTCTATATCTATATTAGACCAAGTAAATTGTGTATTATGATGCAACTTAAGAAGTAAGTTCAGTGATGATTTATTCCATGTTTTGGAGTTTCACTTAGATAGTAAAAACTCAATCATATCATGATGAACTTGTATTTATGGTATTATCCAAATGCTAGGTATGATAGAGAAAAAAAGTTATATACTTTTTCATATTGTATCTTGAGGGATATTCTTATAGAGATGAGGTCACAATAAAAATATCATCCATAAGTATTGTATTGGGATCAGCATCTATAGTCATATCTCAGCATAAACATGTTTAACATGTGAGGATAACTAGTTGAATTATAAGTAGATGACTCTAGTAAAATTGTTAGTCTATTGGATTTGGTTCCCTAGAACTAAATATTATTTGATTACCATAATATTCATAGTATTGAATATTAATCTATATATTATCACATGATGATTGTTATTCTATGTAACATCTATGTGATAATCACACTGAAAGGTCATAGAATTTATCTTTTGTGATGAGAACCTATAAGTTTCATGATAATATTCTTAAATATATGTTTTATATCTAGATGATATCATTTTAAAGGACACAAATGATACAGACTATTAATATTTGAGACTCAGAGAACTTTGAGACACCTTCTCATGGTGTACTCCCCTAGTAATCTTCAGAGCAGGAGATTATGAGAACATGACCCTCCAATAGAAAATCCATATTTATATGTGTCATTGTATGTTTCTATATGCAGACATGTGTGATGGTCCTTAATGAACATGATATTTTATGACATTTTAATAATCTTTAACATATTTTCTGTTAATTAGTTTAACTGCTTTTAGTTTTTTTAGGTTATTTACAAGGTTTTGTAGTGTTTTTATTATTTTTATAGTTTGTAGTTAATTATATATTAATTTTTAGTAATTTATTATTTCTATTAGTTTATATTAATTTTATATAATATTTAACACTATATTATTAGTATTAGTTTCACTAATATTATTTTTTATATATTTTTTTATTATTTATATTAATATTATAAATTATTGTGTATCATTATAAATATTTATAGCATTAATAATATTAGTACTAATATTATTAGTTTATTATATTTATAAAATTATAGTAATATATAATATTAGTGATATTATTATATGTATAATTATACTTTTATCTAATTATATCTATATTTTAGTATATCTAATTACATTTGTGTGTATATATATATTTACCTATATAAAATTATCTAATTTTTATTATTATTATTTTATAATTAGTATAATATATTTATATAATTCTAATTATATTATTATTATTATTTATATTTAGATAATTTGGTTTGAAGTTTTAAATTTTGAAATTTGAATTTTTTTTGGTTTTCTTTTGGGAAGACGTGTGGGAGATCTCGTCTTCTTCATATAGGATAAAAAAACCTACGGTGACTCTCCTCCTTTCCTGAGAAGCACACCAATAGAGCTACCACCCTACTCATTTATTCCCCACCCAACGTTTAGACCTTCACTTCCATTCTACCACCTCCATTCCCAATCTTCCCTCCCTACTAGCCACATCCCTCTCTCTCTTTCTCTCTCCATCCTCATGCACACCATCCATAGCAAGACACCTCCCTCAATTCCCTCTACGCATCACACCTACTATACCAAAAGTGTCCTAGACTCCTCTATCCTTCACACGGCCACCCTCCCTCACCAGGCATAGTGTTATCTCTATCATCCTCTAAATGTAGTGCCTCCTCCAATGAAACACCCTTCATGCTGCCACCCTCCTCCACCAGGCATGCATGAACCTCCTCATCTATTCCCTATGAATTTCAGCCTCCCATCAGACACATACTAGCTTCCTCTTCTTTATGGAACCCAATGTCGCCACGTCCCACTTGTGTAAACCATCAACCATCCACGATGTTTAGATGGTTGGATGCACTCCATTATTCGAAGTGGGTGAAATTTTTTGGTGGTCTATTGTTCTCACTCTACATCGAAATGCATAGAGGTTTACTTGTATTTGGAGATCAAAGAGCATCTTGTTTCTTCACACAATGGGTGTGAATACCAATACAAGAATTATTTGGGTAACAGTTGTTGGTGCCAAAAATTGGGAAGAAGAAGAACAAGAGGAAAGTCTCGGGAGCTGATTTGTGAAGACCTTTCACAGGGCCCCATGGCCCCGCGGCCGCTGCGGAGCAAGGAGGCAGGATGCTCCGTGAATGAATTTGACGTTCATGAGCCCACCACGGAGCAAGGAGGTGGGATGATCCATGAAAAAATTTGACATTCGCGAGCCCGCTGTGGAGCACGGAGTTGGGATCCTTCGCGAGCCGATTTGACGTTCACAACCCACCGCAGAGCAAAATCTGTCTTCATGCCGAGCGAGCTCTGCTTCATGCCGCCTCTTACCTATAAATAAAGGGCTCCCCTTGATCCCACATGGAGGGATCATCCGACCTTTCACCTTCTGGGCTCTCAAATCGCGGAGCACTTCTTGCTCTGCGAACCATGAGCATCTTGAGGTACTTTTGCATCGCGAAGTGCCTCCCCCCTTGCTTTAATTCATCCCCTCATTAGAGAGGGATGCCTTTCACGGATCCCACGGGCCTCCGCGAAGAAAGGGTATCCCCAAGGGGACCCGGGTCATTGCGGAGCATTTATGCTTCACGAAGCACCCCTCATGCACATGTGACCCGTATGCTAAGGCAGGGTCACTGTGCTTCGCAAAGCACATTTCTTCACAACACCTTGCTTCGCGAGGCACATTTTCTTCATGAGGCAGTGCTCTGCGGATGCCTTTCCACTTCTTTAATCACCTTCCATATGCACCCATGCCTTATGCCTAGACTAGGACTCTTCATTTTTTGAATCACACCCCTTCGCAAAGCCCCTCCACTACATGGATCACCAGAGCTTCATAAAGCTTCTATCTATGAACTCCTTTTCTCTGCAAATCCTTTTCCCGTGAGACCCTTCAGGTTTGCGTGAAGTAACTTTAAAGTCCCTTAGGCAGTTCTTTCCATTGCGTTGCTTCACCTCATGCTTTTTCTTATAGGCACGCTAACGACTATTGCTTATTCTCATAGCCACGCAAACGTGGACCCCCAATGGGATCACCTCATGAAACCCCCCCAGCCACAGTGTTGTCGGTCCCTTCTCTTCATCAAGGTATAGGGGTTGTCAGTTATGTAAGTCCTGGGGGTGTAGAGTGAACCCACCTTGTCCAAGATGCAGGATGTTAAACTGCCAAGTGTCGTCGTCCTCAGCACATGACGTTAAACTATGCCCTCACCCCATGCATCCTATGCGGGGTGCCCCGGGTCGGACATTATTTATGCCCGCTTGTCTCCACGGGAGTGAGAACTTTCTCACATGGAATGAAATCCTCTTTGTTGGAGTGGCGCATGTTCCAGAGAAGGGAAACCATCTCAGTGTAAGCCTATAGCCTTTCTAATAGGAGGTAGTACCCTTACTCCTTTCTTCTTCCATGCCAAAGACCATAGGGGTTATGAGCATCGGGACCCTCGTTATTTTGTCCCTCTCCCTATGGTATTTGTTTCCAATAGGCCTCCATCCTAGAGTAAGTCCCTGTATCCATCTCCTTGGCACTTCTCCATGAGTAATCCCATGTTTCCTCTTTGGGCCACTCCACGCGTAAGCCCCATTCCACATCCCATAGAGGCATCTTTCACGACGTGATCGTCAGGTCTCTCCTGCTTCTTATTTCTCACATCGAGCATGAATCATGTGGGCTTAGAGTAAGCATCGACCATGACATCCTCTCTGGGAATCCTAGAGTGTAAGCCCCACACCACCTGAACTAAGTGGACTTTGATACTTTCCAAGGCAAGGTACGTATGAAGCCTCCCTGAGGTTCAAGCCCAACACTCGTTCGTTCCGACCATCTTCACATCAGTTCACCAACACCATCCCGAACTATGTGGACTTTGATCCTTGACAAGGAAAGTTATGTAGGAAGCCTCCCTGAGGTTCAAGCTCAACACTTAGTCGTTCTGACCCCCCTTCACATAGGTTTTCCCACATCCCGAACTACGTGGACTTTAATCCTTGCCAAGGAAAGGTATGTAGGAAGCCTCCCTGAGGTTCAAGCTCAACACCAGGTCATTCTGACCATCTTCATGTCAGTTCATCCCTGTCTTGTGTGACGTTAAACTGTATACCCCTTTTGTGCCCCATCCAGTGGTAAGACAATGTGATCCCCTACCCAACGGTAAGCCGTTGTGAACCTCACACAGCGGTAAGCCATTGTGATCCCTACTCAGTGGTAAGTAGTTGTCGATTTCAGTCAGCGGTAATCCATTTTCAATCTAAACCCAGTGGTAAGCCTTTGTCATCCCCCTTGTTAGGACCCACATCTTTGGTTTGTCCTAGTGGCATCAGATCAACCTTGGGCTACTAACTATGCGTAAGCCCCAGTATATCATCAGGATGATGTCTTATGCGTACACCCCGATCCTATACCCCATTCTGACCTATGGGGGCTTTGATTACTAGCCATGGAGATACGTAAGAAGTCTCTTCGAGGCTCAATCCCACCATCATGGTCGCCCTCGAGTCGACTCCATCTCATTATCCATCCACTTCACTTAACAACCCATCACCCATCCTGATTCTTGCCCAGGCTGCCACATCCCAATGAGATCATGCCAATTCATCTCTTCGCTGCTCCTATTAGTAACCAAGTAACTAACCATGTGTTATCCCTGACATCAGTGCTCCCTCCTGGGGTTTCACCCATCTAATTCACTCTAGTCAGTGTTTAGATCAGTCTGATTTGTCTCCCCTGGACGTTAAACTTGCGTCATACCCTGTATTAAACATGGGAATCTGAGGAAAACCTCAGAGACATGCCTATGGAATATAATTCCCTGCATTCTATGTGGGATGCATTGGGATTCCACACCCTTGAGAAGCCCTATAATAAGGGGAAGAAACCCAGACATACCAGTGTTTCAGCGTCCAGACACGCCAGTGATGTCCAACGTGACTACTCCCCCGACCGAAGGTTGCTGCCCTAGCTGGACCCCTTGGAATATCCCGATAGAAGCAGCATAATTAACCGGCGTCCATAAAGATATGGCACTGGGAAGAGTTTCATGAACAACATATTAAATCTATAAGGAAGATCCAGACTAGGTGACGGGTTCTGAGGAGGATTCCCTAGAAAGAAGAACGGATATCCCATCATCCCGTTTCGATTAAGGAGAAGATGTCCCTAAATAAGTGATGGATGTAGCCTGCCTTTGGAAATCAAGAATGTGGGGAAAAATAACAGTGCCTTTCGTCCTCAAGAAGACAAACGTGCGCGCCCTGGTGAAAGCATCGGAAACAGAAATGGTTAACCCAACGTGAAGATATTCTCCTCAAGATGGAGATTAGTAGAGTTCGAGACATAAATAGATTAGCATTTCACCAGATCTAGTTATCTGGTGTCAGGTCCTTCCAAGAAAATAGAGGGTCTGGCGTGAAACTCACCAGAAGTTGGGGTAGCCAAAATGTTGGGAATCTCGGTCTGCGACATTGTCGGCGTGGATCCCTCTTACCATCCATGGAAGATGGAATGGCGTTGGGGCATTGGATGTCGATTTCTTTGTTTCAACACTAATGTTTCAACCTCCCTTCTTACTAGGAACCAAGTTTCAGCACCAAGAAACTGATCACCACACGCCCACCGAAACAGGGGCAGGGACAACACCAATGCGGCAATCCCTCATGGCTCAGCCGTTTCTGCGACAACTTCCACCACCACGGATGTTGGGCACCCATGCCTTATCTCCCCCTCTGAATTCATTTAGCAGTGGGTGATTAATGAAATCATATGCCGATACAAGGAGGATGGGATTATTATGACCCGGGATATGGCCCGCCAGGATCTGGAGGCATCTGCGCCTCATCGCCACCACTGCCCCCAAGGGCTGCGCAGGGAACCACTGCTCCCCACTCCAATGTACAATCGTTTAAGGGGCCTCTCCCCGGAACGCCTCAACGACTCTATCCCCTATGCCAATGAGGTGGGGGATGTCTAGGCTAGCCCAGCCAGGATCCCATTCCAAGGTCCCCCAAGGAGGGCCCCCAATAGGCCGCACCAGCGCCGCCACCCGGTTCCCCGAGCTGAAGAGCAGGTAAGATATGTACCTACACTGTCGGCCCTGGTCCATCTGACCTGACGTCAGCGTCGGGCGCAAGTCGAAGAGGACGTATGCCAAGGGGCGTCAACGTTAGCACCTATTGTTGCCCGATCCACCACCGATGTATATCACCAGACTTCTGTGTATGCTGAGCAGGGACATCCATATGCCCGTCCCGGATCGAGGCCCCTATCGCCCCATAGGTAGGTTGGGTTGACTCTCTTGATCATTGGCACAGGAAGTAGCCTCTATGGACCAACCCGCAGTGACAACGCCCATTACGGAGGTCCTCCCAATACTGCCACCATGGAGAGTGTGGGTCCTCCCCACTTACAAGCTCCCATGGAGGTTCACTCTATGCCACCTTCAACCTAAATGAGGGTTTTCCCCACGATGGAAACACTCAGTACGGAAGTCTCTCTCGTTCTCATTACACCAGGTATGGAGTCATTACTCCAGCCACAGACCGTCGGGTGGGGACGTTGTACATGCGGTCACTCTCCAACATGGGGGCCCTCCCCATGTTCTTGTAGCAGCAGGCGAAAGTCCACCTCTCCCTGGAAATCAGAGGGGTGGAGGGCAGCTCCGCTTCACCAGCGCCCAGCACGGAGGTCCTACCCATGTTCAACTCAACCAGTATGAGTTCCTTCCACACACTGATGTCACTAGGATAAATAATCATGGAGGCCCTACCCGTGATCCTGTCAATTTCAGTGGAGTCCCTACCTACTCCAGCACTTCCCATGGGGGTCCTCCCTGTGTCCCCTTCGATATCTTCTCTGGTGCTCCTCACACCCTGGCTTACTCAGACAGAAGCCCTACCCACCCTAGCACTGGTATGGCTGAAGGTCCTCATAGTGCCGAAAATCTACCCTATCGTGAAGAACCATCCCAGGGCAGGAGGGTGGGTCGTCGCCACCATAAGAAGAGCACTGAAAAGATTCAGACTGATATCAAACCGGTTTGTTTCTCAGAATCTGAAGCAGAGTACGACTCGGCAATGGAACCCTCCCCATGGTTCTCCATGTCAAGGTCTGGTGTAGGAATGATGTTCATCAGCCTAGTACTCCCAGAATGTGAATTCCACTGGATTCCTGCCTCCCTCCGTAGGTATATCCAGGAGGAAGAAAATTTGGAAACCTCGTAGGTTACGGTCGTGAAATCACCACCATTGTCACTAGAAGAACTTTCTACCTAGACTATAGATAATAGAGAACTGTTTTGGAGACCAATGGTGGGCGAAAAGAAGCATGGTCCATCTCTAGTGGCCATAGTCCCTACACCAGGAACTACAGACATTAGCCCATATTACCACGACTTAGTGGCCAGGTCATTACACTCTTTATAGGACAGCCCGAGATTCAGTGGCATATCATCCCATTCTTCATATTCTCCACCGGATAGCCTACTGGTCCCGTGGTCTACCTCAGTATCGTTGTTAGTTCCTCAGCCACCTCTGGTTGATGAGTGGGGCAATGAAAGGCCAGACCCTGAATCTGAGCCCAGGAGCTTATGGGATATCCTCATAGTGGACCACTTCCCTGAGAAGTTTTGGCCAGTTGCAGAACTGAATTTTGATGTGCCTGAATCCCTCACCCCATAGAAAGTTGAGTGTTTCTGTCAAAACCTTTGGGCAATACGCTTTTTCCTTTATCATAAACGAGTGTATTATCCTAGGATCCAAGCACATTTCGAGGACATCGGCAAGCAATGTCGTCTGGTTGATCTGGACGCACTCCCTATGGCCCAGCACCCTGAGTCAACAGGCTACCGTAGGGCCCTCCAACAACAATAAGTTCATATTTTCAATGTACTCCGCATGATTATCAAGGAGGCTTCCCCCTACATGCAGATCTGTGGATGGGGGCAGTATGTTGCCCTCCTCTTTATCCCTATCTGGTGGTAGCCCAACCTACCATGTGATATCAAGGACATACCCCCAGGTAGAGTCATGGTCAACATGGGCATCCTATCAGAAGGGGAGAATGAGCTGGAGCTTCTTGATGGAGACCTCCCCCTGAGGGAATTCTGCCACTATTGGACCTGTCGGGAAGGGTTACTTGCCATCAGAGAAATATTCTTGGTCTCCCTTCACCCACTGAGGCATTAGTTCTCATCTGAAATCTCAGTAAAATTAAAGAGCACCTCGGAGCCACCAAGCACTCTGACCTATCTACCTCAGTGCATAAGATGGAGGAAGACTATGAAAAGGCCTCATTGCATCAACAACTTACCAAACAGAAAATGTTGGTCGATGACCTTCTAGCTGAACATGCTGTGAAACAATGTCCGGATTACAGCGATCTGCGACCAGTACAGCAGGGGCAGACACAACTCACCCCTGGTAATTTGCCTCCAGGTGAACCTAAATATCCTACCCACGCAGATAGGGTAGAGTCCAGAACTTACGAAAATAGGTCACGGTATGTGTCACCAAATCCACTCGAGCAATGCAATAATCCACAGGACCCAGTTCAGGTTACCATAACTGCTCAGCAGGCCGCCCCACTAGCCGCCCCACCAGCCACTCCACGAGCTGCTAGGCCTGATTATCGCATTGAAGAACCCTCCAATGATCTAGTGGTTAGGGATCCTCATCAATACAGGGACCCCCGCCCAGATGATCCAATGGAAGTACTCATCGCCCGCCTTGAGGCGTTGGAAACACGACAGGTGGCACTCCCACCTGATGTCAAGCCATATCCAGTGTGGGTGGACGATATGTCAGCACCCCTAGGTTTTTGGAATCCCACCTTTTCCACCTTCAATGGAACGGGTGACCCCCCACAGCATCTGGCCCACTTTACTTCAAGGTGTGGACCCATGTTTTGAACTCTGGCGCAGCAAGAGGTGGACAAACTCCGGTGTTTTGTACAGAAATTGGAAGGGCTTGCATTTTTCTGGTACAACTAACTCCCCATCATGTCAATAATTGAATGGAAATATCTTTGTAGACAATTTCTATACCAGTTCAGCTCCACCACGCAGAAGAAAAGCATCACGGACCTCTTCAAGTTCCAATAGCGGCCTGATGAGCGTGTCGCGGACTTTATCACCCAGTGGAAAGGGCTCACATACTCCCTTGACATGACACTGACTCTGGAGAAACTACTGAATATGTGTGTGGTAAATGTTAATATGGAACTAGTTCCTTCTCTGATCACTCGGAACTAACTTGGAGGATTCTAAGACTTCTCTGATAAGGCTCAGCACCTAGAAGAAGCCCTGTAACAGGCCAGCCATACATGTCTGTTACCTGTTGAAATCCCTGCAAGGAGGGACTCTAGAGCAAAGCCCACTGCAGTGGCCCAAATAGAGGCCCCCAGACAGTTGGAATTATTACCAGTGGAGCCACCTCCACATCCTCGCAGAGGCCCGCCACCACAGGTGCAGCCTCCAGCCAAGCAGCGTCTGCCTCAAAATTGGCAGGTGCCCCCGCGCAATGCGCCACCACCGCCTAGGTGGGATAACCAGGCATCGCCGCCTCAGCAGGATCCTCTATCCTCCGTCAAAATCAATCTCTAAGGTCCCCCTTTCCAGATATAAGAAACTGGACCTACTCGTTCAATGAGAATCAGGTCCCCAACTATTTCTGAAGTGCCTTGGAACAAGGGATTGTGCATTTGCATGAGTGAAGTAGGCCATAAGAGGCAAACCTCAATGATCGCCCCAACTAATTCCATTATCATCAGATCCTAGGGAACAACCTTAAACAGTGCTATGTGTTCAAGGACTGGATCCAAGACTAGGTCAATAACAACATAGTCAGGTTGGGCCCTACTCCGGCATAGGCAGCATGCATCTTCATGAGGCCAGATAGCAGCAACGACAGCAAAGGTGAGTGACAACAGGTTTCTAACCATGGTTCCTAGAAGTATGATGACTGGATGGCTCACAAAACGGTCTCCCGTGCCCACGGTATTATCTGTGCATGCCTGAATCGACCAGAGCCTTCAAAAGCCACTACTACTTCTGCATCGTCATCTCAACCGTCCTCCTCCCAGAAGAGCAAGTGTTGATGGTGCAAGGGAAAACAAATTTCCCCACTGATTCCATCATCATCCCATACTCTTATCAACTTCATGCCCCCAGAGATGGTTATTCCTCCCAAAATTCATCCATTAGTGGAGGATTCTTCAAGTAATGATCAAGGGTACGCCTCGGTTAATACTGTAGAGCTGGTAAACCCCTATATAATTTTTGACGATGAGGAGCACCATATGGATCCTCCCAACATCCCCATCTGACGCCAGCGTCAGTGGAGATATGGTTATATGGTTCATCGAGGCACATCAGTTGGTACTTCCAACCAGGCTGTGCATTCCACTGAAACAAGTATTTAAAGAGCCCCCTCCAGTTTGAGATGGAGGTAGCAGCAGCAGAGGCCTTTCATGCTAAGGCAATAGAGGATGATGAATGTCAGGTCATTATTTCCTTCTCTGGAGAAGATGAAGGTTCTCCTATATAGGGGCACATTCTCTCACTGTATATCACTGGCCAGTTCAATGGTGTGGAGGTCCGCCACTATCTCATCGACACAGGCTCTAGGATCAACCATATCCTGACTCGAACACTGGGAAAACTGGGATTGTCTGAAGATGATCTGAGCCCCTCTGACCTAAGAATACAAGATTATGATAGGATATAATAGATACCGGTTGGAAAGATCCGATTGAAGACCCGGTTTGGTGGTCTAGTTTCCAGCACCGAGTTTATGGTTGTCTCCCAGCACACTGCGTATAATGCGTTGATGGGAAGGTTGTGGCTTCACCTGCATGCGGCGGTTCCCTCATCATATCACCAGTGCCTCAAGTACTCCCTCAATGGTCGAGTAGGCATACTCTAAGGTGACACATCCCCCTTTTCCTCTTCTAAAGCCCTCTATCTGGATGCTGACTACTACAAGATCAAGGACAAGCAGATTCAGACTAATGAGGTCGAGCATGCCATGGCTACGACAGACCCATGGACAGATCTGGATTATGCCTACGTCTTTCCAATCCACCAATTGAAGTCTACAACCCCGAATATGGGACAATGATTTGTTGTGTCTGGAACGAGGGGGAAACACATTCCTAAGTCTAAGCGATGCCGGAAGATCACCTCCTACTCCTATACAAATCAGGATCAGGTGATCCTAGAGCCTCCTAATCCCATAAGGTATCAATATTTCCTCCCCATGATGATGATAGTATGTCATAATTTCTTGTTTTTTCAGGCTGGAATCAACCGTCTCAGGTCGATGCACCAATATTGCTTTGATATCATCAAGCGTGGCCCCTTGGGCTGAAGACCAGATGGGATCGGATCGACAGCCTTCATCGATATGGTTGTGGCAGCACAGGAGTCCCTTGATACCCTATTAAGATCTGCTGAATTGGAGGAAGCTCCCCTTGTGGAGGATCCCTCCTCCATAACTGGAGAAGAAGATTTAGAGGATGATCCTCCCTCCTTTTAAGAGGGCATCTCCTCCATAGTCGAATAATTGGTACAGGTGAACCTCGGTGGCGAGGAAGACCCGAGACCCACATTGATCAGTGTTTCCATGCCCCTCGAGGAGAAACAGTGGTACGTAGACTTCCTTAAGCAGCACCATGATGTATTTTCCAGGAGTTACGACAGGATTCCAGGACTATATCCTCAGGTAGCAGTCCACCACCTCGGTCTCCCGAAAAATCATTGTGGGTTCAAGCAACCTCCCAGGAAGATGCACCCTTCTCATGGTGCCATGGTCAAGGCCGAAGTTGATAATCTCATCAAAGCCAATTTAATTAAGGAGGTCTAGTACCCCAAAATGGATAGCCAACATTGTGCCAATCAGGAAGAAGAACGGATAGATAAGGGTTTACATCAACTTCTGAGATCTCAACTGTCAGTGCCCGAAGGATGATTTTCCCCTTCCAGTGATGGAGTTGTTGATAGATTCTATGACTGGGTTTCAATCCATCTTCTTCATGGATGGGTACTCTGAGTATAACCAGATCCGCATGCCCCCTGAGGATGAGGAGTCTACAGCCTTCTGGGCACCACAGGGTACTTTTTGTTACCAAGTCATGCACTTTGGTTTAAAGAATGTAGGTTCCACCTATCAGTGGTCCATGCATCGCATATTTAAGACAATCCTTGGGACATTGGTGGAATGTTATGTGGATGATCTGGTGGTCAAATATCTTTAGTGCCAAGACCATATCAAAGCCCTTGATAAAGTGTTCGGCTTCCTCCATTCCCGACACCATAAGATGAACCCTTTGAAGTGTTCTTTCAAGGTCACCTTGGGGAAGTTTCTTAGCTTTGTTTTCAGATATTAGGGCATTGAGATCGACCTAGAGAATATCAAGGCTATCATCCAGATGTATCCCTCGAGCAATATCTAGGAGCTTCGAGGTTTCTAATTCCACTTAGCCTACATACACTGATTCATTACAAATATGTCCGGAAAGTGTAAGCCCTTTTATCGGATCATGATGAAATGCACACTCTATGAGTGGGATGAAGAATCCCAGACTGTATTAGAGGAAATAAAGCAGTATCTTCTCTAGCCTTCGGTCTTAATTCCACCTGTCTCCGGAATGTTGTTGGTCCTTTATGTGACTGCCCTGGAACGATCTCTCAGTGCCCTTCTCACCCAGAAGAACAATGAGGGGACAGAGAATAGCCTTTACTACCTCAGTCGCATGCTCCTCGATATGGAGACCAGATACTCCCATATTAAGAAGAACTTCCTCGCACTGGTATTTTCAGTATATAATTTTCAACATTACCTGTAGAACTACGCGGTATAGCTAGTGTCCTAGGTAGATCCACTGAAGTACATCTTAAACCGCCCCATGTTTATAGGTCATCTAGCTCATTGGGTGGTAATCCTCCATCAGTTCGACATCAGGTTCATGCCTCAGAAGGCTATCAAATGGTAGGAATTGGCAGATTTCCTTGCTGCCCATCCAACCCCCGCGGACCAGTCTTTGGACCTAGATTTTCCTGACAAGGCAATCCTCTCAGTGGATCATGTCATCCCATGTTGGAAAATTCACTTCGATTGCGCCTTTAGGATCCCCATAGGCAGAAGGCTCAATAACCCCAGAATTAATAAAGTAGTCCTAGGTATCATCCTCATTACCTCACCACAGGCCATTCTGCCATATTCATTCCTGCTGTCATAAGGTTGCACCAACAATGAGGCAGAGTATCAGGCTATCATTACTGGCCTCAAGCTGGCCCTCGATATTGACGTGCCCCATTTTCATTTGAAAGGGGACTTTAAACTAGTCATAAAGAAAATAAATGGTGACTATATCATTACAAATCCAGAGCTCATACCATTTTTGGAGTGCACTCTCCAGCTAATGGCCCAGTTCCCATCTCAGCCGGAGGTTACCCATGTCCCTCAGTCACAGAATGGTAGAGAAGACGCCTTGGCAGGCCTAGATAAGTCACTTGAAAAGCCCGAGAAGGATGATCTAATTATCCACATGGAAAAAGGGAGATTCATAGCTCCCTTCACTCCAGATAACGATGACAGCCCATAGGTAAGCCAGCTTATCGTCGGCGCCTCCACGTCAGGACCCCCAAGTTCCCTGAATACAGTGATTGAAGTGACTCCCGATTGGAGGATACCCTTGGTTGAAAACCTCCAACATGGTATTCTTCTGGAAGATCAGGTTGAGCATGAGTGAATCTGATGTTGTGTGTTACAGTTTACCCTCCAAAGTGGTCCCAGCCTTGAACAAATCCTCTACAAGCACGGGTTTGATGGTATTATCCTCCGTTGCATATAAGGAGTCGAGATTTCTCAGGTCATGTAGGAGGTTCATGTTAGTTCCTGCAACACCCACTAGACTGGGCTGAAGTTGTCTCATCATATTTGAATATTGGGGTATTTTTGGCCCTCCACGATCCGTGACTGAATCAAGTTCTCCAAGAGGTTCCACGCATGCCAAATCCATGCCAACTTTGTGCATCGGCCACTGGATCCTCTCCACACTACCAAGCACTCTTGGCCTTTTGTAGTCTAGAGACTAGATGTTGTGGGACTATATCTATCGGCGACAGCTCACCAGTGTCGGTTCATCTTGACCGCTATGGATTTCTTTTCCAAGTGGGTAGAAGAGATTCCGCTCAAGGAGGTCAAGGCCCGTTACATTATTTTCTTCATGAGCTCCAATATCATCTACTGATTTGGGGTCCCTCACACCGTCTTCACTGATAATGGCACCAACTTCTGAGCAGCTGAGCTGAATAAATTGTATACCAAGTACAACATCTATTCTAACCATACCTCCCGCTACCACGCATAAGAAAATAGACAAATCGAGGAATTTAACAAGACCCTATCTAACATTTTGCAGAAAATGGTTGGTCAGAACAAGAAGAGTTGGCTGAACAAGCTCCCCAACACCCTCTGGGCTTATCGAATGACAACTCATAATTCGACCCAGGTGACCCCATATTCCCTGGTGTATGGAACTGAGATCTTCCTGCCCGTCGAGATTTAGTTTCCTTCATTACGCACAATAATCTATGACCAGTAGGTGCTATATAAGGTAGCTGAAATCCGTCTGGCTAAATTGGAGTCACTTGATGAGAATAGGCTTTGTGCCATGCACAATCTGGAAAGGCATCAAAATAAGATAGCTAGAGCTTTCGACAAGAAATTTCACTTCCGCTCCTTCTTGCAAGGTGACTTGGTACTGGCTCTAAGAACACCAATGATACCTGGCAGGAAACCACCCAAGTTGGATCCCAAATGGGAATGACCTTTGATTGTTCACAAGGTTTACCCCAATGGTACATACTCACTGGTAACCATGGATGGTGAGTGTATAACTCCTCCCACCAATTCCAAGTTCCTCAAGCAATACTTTTCCTGAGCTAGTGTTCTTGCATGACCTTAAACTACACCTGGTCTTGCACAACCCTAAACTGCATTTGGTCCTGCATGAACCTAAACTACCCAATTCTACATAACCTTAAACTGTAAAACATTTTGCATGACATTAAACTATATTTCATCCTGTAGGATGTTAAATTGCACCCTCTAGAACTACGTACATCTCGATTCCCATCTGCATGGGATATGTAGGAATGCTCAGACGTTTCGTCTTGATTCCAGCCCCCAAACTCTTTTCTTTAGATATTCCCCCTGGGGTTAGACCTCTTGGAGGATACTTACACAGCATAGTGAAGGATCCTTTAGCCCCTCTAATGTCAAGATTATGAGGATCGCACTCTGTGATCCCTCCTCATTCTTCTAGTCTCTCGTGTCCTCACCGCATGACGTTAAACTGCATGGCCTTTGAGAACTATGTGTGGCTTGATTCCCATCCTCATTGGATATGTAGGAATGCCCAGAAATTTCATCTATTGGCTCAGCCTGAACTTAATAATCTCCCCTTGGGTCGGGACACATGGTATGGTACAGGCATTTTATTTAATTCACGTCGAGCTCATCTCAATCCTTCCATACGTCCCACTCCCCGAAGGTGTCCACCACTTTCACTGCTCTTCTTGACATTAAAATGCATGGGCACATCTATTCTTCACCCACTCCTTTGATTGGGACTCCATCATCTTTCACATACAAAAGGACCCTCGACTAGCATGGATTCTCAGCCCAAGGGCCCTCCTACCATTACGGGCCAATGTCTTCGAGGATTTCGAACAGAAAATTGATATAAGTCCCGCATTGAGAATATGGTTAGCGGTCGATGCTCATTTTTTGTTCCTATTTCAGGTCACACTATAAGGACGCTTTGTTTTGAACATGGTCAGCAGCTATCCTTTGTCGTGGTCACCACCCCATATGTCCCAAACATTGAGTGTAGTGGTTCATTCTACCCTGTTATATCTTCAAGTTGCGGCCTCCCTCGGGTGATTCCAGCTATCTGACCCTTATATGATGGGGAAATCCAAGTCCCAATCCTTGTTTCCCACACCAAGCACTACTCATGTGGGCTTAGGAACTGTGATGAGGTGGTACTCGCATGAAATTTCATATGGCTACAGTCGGCCAGGACGCCCGACCTCAGGTCCCTCGACCCTTTTGGACCCTCGGCCCAAATCCGCATTTGGGATTGTGTGGTATGGTATGGGCTTATGTCCTCATTCACGCCAGGTTACTCGTCGTACCATACATAGCCCACGTTGGGGAATATTTCCCTCATTTACATACTCACCACACGACATTAAAACTACATGGCCTTTGAGAACTATGTGTGTCTTGATTCCCATCCTTGTGGGATACGTAGGAATGCCCAGACATTTCGTGAGTTGGCCCAGCCCCATCTCTTAGAAATCTCCCTGTTATCTAGGCCCCTTGGCCTACATTCATCCATGATAGAGATATATGGTGTGGTATGGGCTTATGTCCTCATTTACATCGGGTTTGTAACAACCATGCCATGTACCTATTTCTCCCAAGATTTTTATGTCTCTTGGTTCTATACTCATCTTTTCAAATTGGCTGCTCTCAAGTTGAACCCCTCGACCCTCTACGGTGATTCACCAATGTGACCAAGATTACTCTGTTTCAGTGCCTGGAGTGTCATATTTTACCTGAACATGTTCCCACCCACCTTCCAGGATTCGTGTTCCCCTTTACTAGGGCTTCCATAATCTTTCACAGCCGAAGGGACCCCCCAAATGGCATGGATGCTCAGCCCAAGGGCTCTCCCGCCATTACGGGCTAACGTCCTTGAGGGTTTCTAACAACAAATTGATACAAGTCTTATGTTGAAAATACAGTTAGTGGTCGATGCTCATTTTTTATTCCCATTTCAGGTCACACGATATGGATAGTGTGTTTCGAACATGGTCAATAGTTATCCTCCATCGTCACACCAACCCCATTAAGTCCAAAATATCGGTCACATGATTCACATCATTTTTAACCTCATCATGTCTAAAGTGTAATTTCGACACTATTGTTATTATCCCTCAGTGAAAATTTGCACGGTAGGAGGACAAAGTTGTGGTAAGGCATTCTTCAGGGCTCCGCACCAATTTCTCCTTTACATACATTCCAGGTATTTTCAAGACCTCTTCCGCCCTTGTTTCCTACACCGAGCTCGAATCATGTGGGCTTAGGGATTGGATAAAGGTCTGCACCTATTTGGAAGAGTTTTTCTTCTCTATGGTCTGAGCTCTAAATACCTTAAACTAAGATTTATTTATACTTCCTTTCTTAAGAACTATGTACGGCTTGATTCCCATCCTCATGGGATACGTAGGAATGCCCAGATGTCTTCTCTTCAGGCCCAGATTAGCTCCACTAATTTATCTCTTCTATTCTACCTTTCAGGACCCAACTCTTATAGGGATACATGGTGTGGCATGTGTCGGCTTTTTCCCTCATTCATGTCAGGTTTTCAATAGTCGCACCATGTATGCCCCCTTCTAGGAGCTAGTCCCTCTTACCTACTATCATGGATGACATTAAACTGTATTTTCTCCTGTATGAATTTAAAATACACCCTCAATAACTACTTACAGCTTGATTCCCATTCTCATTGGATATGTAGGAACACTCGGGCATCTCATCTTCGGGTCCAGCTCAACCGAGAGCTAGCCTCTCCTGTACCGTATCCTCTAATCTTTTTCAAGCCCTTCGGCCTGAGGTTTCTTTCTTGGAATTGTGCGTAGTGTGATGTGGACCTCATCCTCATTCAAGTCAGGTATGCTTTATCACACCACACACATTCCCTCATGAACCTCATCTCTCCTGTATATGTCTGAGTCATATGACATTAAACTATGTCACTTGGTCCCATCACATGACCCTAAACTATGACATTATCGTCCTGGCCGCACAACGAAAAACGGCACTACATCGTGATGTCCTCACTCGAGGGGACACCATGTTTGGTATTGGTCATCCACCATACCATTTTTAAATTCCTGTATATGGATTGATTCTTGTGACGATGCCTGGACTTTCTACTCTAGGTCCATCGCTACACAACAAAAAACATCATCCATTTACCCTAAAGGACAAACAAGACCCATCAAATGCCACTTATTTTGGTGAGAGGGCCAAGCCCACATGACCTTTTTATCTATGGCACTGGTACCTTACTGTTACACTTCTAGAACTATGTATGGATTGATTATCATTCTCATGAGATACATAGGAACGCCTGGGCACTTCACCTCGGGCCCAGCCCAACTTTCATTTTTGGTCCCTCGACCAGAACACCTCCCCAAGGAACACATGGTAACCTAGACCCCAGGTCCCCATGCATGTCAGGTTTCATAGGTACCTCACCATGTGTCTCCCACATCCCCTACCATATTTTGGTCTGGGCTCTGCGACCATAAACTAAGATCACTCTGCGCCCTTACCGCAAGACGTTGAACCGCCGACATTTTTGAGAACTACGTATGGCTTGATTTATATTCTCATGGGATACATAGAGACGCCCAGACATTTCACCTCGGGTCTATCCTCATAAATCTAACGTCATATTCCCCCTCTCTTTTTCGTCCCCTTGTCCCAAACTCTTTTGGGGAACCATGAAATTGCAGCTTTACACTGAAAAAGTTCGGGATGCCTCATGACAATGTTGGGATGCAACAGCTTCCTCACCAGAGAGGTCCTATCTAGAAGAAGGAATGATCCATGATCAGACCAGAATTCCCACCTAATATGTTTTCACAACAGTGGTGTAATTTCAAGAGTGTTTAATTCTGTTCAAACAGGCCACCACTCCACCTTCCACGCTTTGCGTGCCCCTTATTCGAAACTATTGGAGATAGTACCCTAGAACCAACTACTTTTTACTTTATTCATTAATAAATACCTTATCACATCTTGATTTTTCTTATGCATGACAATGCATGTGATAATGTCCTAAGGACTGTTGTTGCATTAAAGGGTCATAGCGGATCCCTGCTATGATGAGAACCTGGAAGTGCCATAACACTATTCTTGAATATATGTTCTATGGCTGGATGATGTTATTTTAGGGACACAAATAATACAGACCATTAGGGGTGAGGAATCATAAAACTTTGATGCACCTTCTCATGGTGTGTGCCCTTGGTAATATTCAGGAGGATATTATGAGAATGAGACCCGCCAGTAGGAAATCCATATTTCATAGTGTCATTGGATGTTCCTATCTGCGGATGTGTGTATTGTTCCTTAGACTTTAATATTATTATTAATGGGAATTACAACTCACGCACTTAGATGTATTGATGAAAACTATGATGAAACACTTTTCGCAGTAAGGTAGGATACGTTGGGTGCGTCACGAGTGATACTGCATTAATAGATAATACGAGAAAGGATTTTCCCCTTATATTCCATAATGGATGTAGATATCTCAGGTCCTTTGATGGAATTGATATAGCCTAAATAAATCCATGGCCATGGTAAGGTATGGGCAAGTTGAATTCTAGGAAGTCAAAGAAAGAATAATCGAGCACATGGGTTTATGGAACTATCATGAAACCTGATTGATTAGAGATATCAAGACAAAGGGATTAAATTACACAGTAAGCATTCATATGAGGTGACACATCAATGTGGCATCAACTTCTTTATCTTGGGTGCCTTGACCCATTGTTAGATAGTAATCTTGGACTTTAGGCAAGCATGCATAATGCCAACGAGAAAGAGGCCTAGAGGGTCACACACTAAGTGTATCCAAGTATCTCAAGTAGAATAAATATTATTCCCGTATGTGGTTTAATAATTATTCAAGGAATCCTAAATTGTTTTAATGTTGGAGGAAGAATAAAATGAAAAAAAAGATATACATGTTGTGTACGTTGAATGTACATGCCGTGTAGTTTTCATTTTGGAAATAAAATGAAAAACAAGTACACGCCATGTATTAATGATTACACACCATGTAGTTTTTCCAGTCGGGATTTTGAGGAAATAACATTGTTTTATTAAATGATATTTATTATAATCAGCATGGGTTCATGTCAAGGAATTAATGATTTAACATCGTGGTTTTCAATAAGAGTTAATGAAATAAATAAAATGTGTAACGCGTTTATTTATTTTCATAACTCTATAACCTAAAATCCGGTTATAAATATCCTCACAACCCCAACACTTTTCCATAAATCATTGTGCACAAAAATTCTGGAAAATTCTCTCAAGGCCGATAGAAGTCCTTCCTCCAAGAACTCTCTCAAGACCGAGAGAGATCCTCCTCCATTGGATCAAGGCAATCTAAGGCGGACAACACAAGCAAAGTCTTTTCTACACTAGAACCCAGAGATTCCTTTGGTGATGTCCAGAGATACGTGGTGCACGTGTGGATCACCGCTATAGGAATTCTACACTTGTATTCTGTGACGCAATGACGAATCACATCAAAACGTGACCGAAAAACATCAATGAAGAAAGAATTCAATCAAGGTAATTCTTTTCAATTAATTAAATTAATTATAACCAACATATGATGATCCTCTCGATGGTTCCAGGACCCTTCTCTTTCTTTTCATTCTTTGTTCTATTCTGAAGATTTGGCAATTTATTATCGTGACGGATCTCAGATTTAACGTTGTTTAATGCTAAAATTAAAGTTGCTAAAACCCACCAACGTGCTTCCACTACACCCGGAACCTACAAGTGGTATAAGAGGGGTCATATCATTGATTATAATTATTTAGTTTTTCATTGGTGATTTACACATTTAATAATTTAGTTGTTTCAATTAAAGTTAATCATTCTTTAAATCTGAATCTTGAGATATGTTCCTCCTCTCTCGTTTCTCGTTCACCTTATATGAATGAATTTTTCTTTTAACTTTGATTAAAATAAAATAGAGGATCTCATCTAGAGGTGCCAAAAATTCCTGGCCGTACAACACAAGAATACATGGCGTGTATTTAGAAGTACACGATGTGTAGTCTAGGTTCAATGCATCGGACTAGTATGCCAAATCAGGCCATGTATTAGAGTATACCTAAGTCGTAAATGACACCATGTGTTGAACAGGAACAGGTGGCACACAGTTTCTGGATTACACGATGTGTGGTCCACTGAACACAGCATGTAGTCCCTTCGGGTTAGGGTTGGACCGTGTACCCCGTACACAGCTTGCTTGGCTGGAAACCATGTAACACAGATACTACACAGCGTATGTCCCACTGAACATGCTGTGTACTCCGAAAATTTCTAAAGTACATCTACACGCCATGTCCCCGGGAGTGTACTTTAGATGGACGGTGAACAAAAGTACACACCGTGTAGTCAGAACTACACGCCGTGTACTCATCCAATTTACATAGATTTATTAAAATTTATTATTATATTATACAAACCCTTGAGACATGTACCATAGTGCAGGCGTAAAGATGAGTCACAACACGTGATAGGTGTTTTATATATATGTGTTTAATTTAACATATGTGTAATGAATAGGAATTCACCAGTTTTCCACCAAGGTACAAGTTACGTACAAAGATAATTTTAAATGAATTTATTTGTTTAAAATTATGATGGATGAGAATATAAAAGAAATTCAGAAAAAGGTTTAAGATAAAAGGATTGATTAATTAAAGATAATTAATTGATTCGAGCATGATTTATCTTAAGCAAGAACGATTAAAGAATTGAATGCTAGTTTTATTTATGCATAAATATCATTGCATGTATGGATGATCATGAGCTAGACCAAGACCTTTGTATGTGAATGGTTTCTTTTAATTTATTTATTTAAATTAAATTTGTTGGTCTGCAAGCCTTCTCTTCATTAATATATAGGGCATGCATGCCCAAGGATTCTTTTATGTAAAAACCCCTTTTACCCCTCACCTGTGTGTGAGATAAATGCATATGTAATGGATGGAGCTCCCAAGCTAGTGGAGGCGGCTCAAGTCAGGAGCCAAGGTGAAACCGATCCGAGGAGATATAAAGGTGGACAGGTGGAAAGCTGAAAACACAAACCCAAAAGGTTCAAGGTGTTTCTCCCCTAGGTCTTGGGTTAGTTTATCAACCGCTAGATAAACTAACCAATAGAATAAGCTCATGATCACACCATTTATTTTATTTCTGTTAGTTTCATGGTTTATTTATTGTGGGTGTGTTGTCACAATCACACAATTAATGAATTAAACAAGCATGGAAGATGTAACTAAAATAATATCGGCTTATGCATAAATATTTTCTTATATATGGTTGATAACTTAATTATATCCCACTTAATATTAACAAGAACGTAATCAAAGATAATAAAATGGAAATTTATGTATAAATATAAAATCCCTCAAAGAAATATTAATTCGGTATAGCCTTCCATAATCTTGGTTAGAATTGAACCATAGTTCAAAGTGCTTGACCAACCCTAATTGGGGTGCTTTCAATTATCAGGGATATCTAATTCAAGGTTTTGGGTTGACTTCACTTGGTTCGCATCAAGTGTTGACTACCACAGCAGGACTTGGTGTGACCAAGAGGCAAAGGTTAAGGAAATCCAAAATAAAAGGATTTTAGGATTGGGGAGTCTACTCAGCGGATCAAGGAGCTACGAGTTACTGCAGTTGGAATTTGGAATTCCTACTTAAAACCCTTAAAAGTTGCTTGACCAACCCTGGTTGGGGTAATGTGAAGGGTAATATGGATCTGTTGGGAAAAAATCCCTCAAGGTAACATTGTAGTATTTTTGGGTTGATTGTGTTTGTTGACAAAGCAAGTTTCCATGGAGAATTGTCAAGTTCCAGAGAATTTGTTGACAATACATGTTGACAAAGAACGATGAAAAAGGAAAAGACGATTTGGAGGCAGTACAAAAGAGCATTACAAGGTGGCGCCGTTTCCCAGTGTTTGCCAAATTTTTGGGGTCCAAAATTTGGAGTTTGGTGAGCATCGCGAAAATAGGATTTTTAGTAAGATCATATTTTTATATGGAAAAGGAATGAGTTTTGCGAATATGGGATGAATGGATTGTATTTCGAAAAGACCATAAAAATGGAGGCGGTGATGCTTCGTGATTACTTCAATACTTCGCGAACGGCAGAGTTGAAGCACATCGCGGCGGTGAAGGGCTTTGCGAGGGAGATTCGCGGCGAAGGTATGAAAGAATGTTGACGGTGATGCTCCACGATTACGATGAGCTCTGCAATCAGAAAATTGCCATGGTGCTTCACGATTTAGATAGAATTCCAGCAGAAACTTCGGAGCTTCGCGATTTGAGATGGCATGGCGTTTACTTCGCGCGGAAGGGTCGAGGGTCGGTGGAATCGCCTATAAATACTGGTCGACCCCCTCGATAGAAGTAGAGAGAATTTTCAGAGAAAATAATTTGCTCTCAGTTCGTGAAGGTAGTTCGCATAGCCAGTGTGCTTCGCGAAAGAAGAGCTTCGTGACGGCTATTGTACCTCCACAAAAGTCATGTGCTCCGCGTTGGCTCAGTGAGCTTCACGAGGGAAGTCGCTTTAAGAATACTTGAGCTTCGCGAAGGCCTTAGCATTGCGAAGGCTTGAGCTTTGCGATGGTCTGAGCTCCACGAAATTTTGATCTTTGCGAAAGGGAAGGTGCTTCGTGAAGGTTTGTCTGAGCTTCGCGAAATTGGGAGCCTCGCAAAGTAGGGTGCTTTGCGAAGGTGTTTTCAAAGTGAATTGCCCAGTGGTTAAGAGGCAAAGAGGTATTCATCAATGGATGAACTTTGAACTTCAACAGAGCATCTATAAATAGTTGAGGATGCATTTATTCATGCAAATGAAGAGACCTGTAGGTCTATAAACTGTGATTGGATCCCTTCCTAGTGCAGTGAGCAAAGGAAGAAGAAGTAGGTGATCCTCTCCACCGGCAGTGAGCCAGAGAGTGAGAAACAGGGAGTGGCCCTTGGGAAAGCAGTGAGATGACCCTAAATCTTGTAAAGGTAGTGAGCCTAGGATAGAGTGATTGTTCCCGAATCCTTGTATCCACATCTAGTGAAGATTAGTGGAATTTGGTACGACCAGAAACTTATCGGCGTATTCTCCTTGGACGTATCCCAGTGCGGGTGAACCAAGTAAAAATCGTTGTGTCATGTTCATGCTTTACTTCCTTCTTACATTGTGCAATAGGAAAGAGAGAGAAGAGTGTTTTTCTTAACAGCAAAACAAGATCAGAATGGGCATTAATTTTAAATTAGTCATACCCTGATTCACCCCCCCCCCCTCTCAGGGTATTCAGTCTTGTGGACCTAACAATTGGTATCAGAGGGAAAGATTGATAGTAGTTCTTCTCTCAATGGAGGTCACTAATCATAAAGTGATTCCGATCTTCGATGGAAACAATTTTTAGTTATGGAAGAATCGGATGCAACACTACTTACGATCTTTAGGAATGGATGTGTTCACAGCAGCAATGCATGGTATAATAGCTGACATCAATAGTGGTGCATTATCAGAAGCTGAGCGTAGAGAGATGGATGCTGATGCCAAAGATATCAATGACTTAGGGGGATCCCTATCCAATCCTATATATACAAAGGTGATGTCTTTAAAAACTTCAAATTCCATGTGGGAAAAACTTTTGAATATATATGAAGGGGATATAAAAGTGAGAGAGGCCAAGCTGCAAGTGTTGTGGAACAAGTATGAAGATCTGAGAATGAACCTGAATGATCTTGTTGATGCATTCTTTGACAGGGTAAATGTTGTGGTAGAAGACATGCGGGGTCTTGGAGAAATTATCTAAGATATAAAAATTGTGAAGTGCATATTGAGAAAACTTCCACCTCGGTTTAATCCGAAAGTTTCTATTTTGGAAGATAAAGACCCAAAAAAACTGACATTGGATAACCTGCACAGCACTCTTGTTGCATATGAAATGAGAAATGATGATAACGATGCTGTGGAAAGGGTAAATCCAAAGAATTGGCATTCAAGGCCATGAAGAAACTCACCATTGAAGATTCGCATGAAGAATAAGAGACAGATGAGGTGATGTCATTCCTTTCTTTAAATCTGCAAAGAGGAAGAGGAAAGTTTAAAGGGAAACTTCCACTAGAATGCTTTAGATGTGGAAAGGTTGTTCATCTTGCGGAAATATTCCCAAATAATTTTCAAGATAACGATAATGATGATGATGAAGTTGAAATTCCCAAGAAGAAGACTTTGGCATTTGTGAAAGGGAAGAAACAATTCAAGAGAAATTTATTCAAGAAGAAGAATCTTCTTTCACAAGAATTTAAAAGCTCAGATGAGTCTGAGGATGAAGAGGTTGAGGATATAGAAAATTATAGAGATCATGGGGTAAATTCCTTGGTGGCGATTGTTGGTAGTTCTCAGAAAAAGGAAGAAGCTGGAGTTGAAGAAGAAGAAGAAATTGAAGGGAGAGTTGATATGGAAGCCAAATTGGAAGCATATCTTGAAGAGATAGACGTTTGGAGAGCCAAAACGAAGAAATCCAATAAAGTGGTTCATGATTCCAAACTCTATATGAAACAACAGGATGAAGAAAAGTCTGATCTATTAGAAGAAATTGAAAGACTAAAATCCTCAACACCAGAGAGCTCGGAAAATATTGTTGAGTATAAGCTTAAAATTGAGGAACAAAAGAAGGAAATTGATTGTTTGACTAACACAGGAAAGGAGAAGGTCAGACGTATCAAAGAGCTTAAAGAAGAAGTGGTCAGTCTGCGATGAAAAATGAAGGATCAAGAAAAACTCTTGACCCCCAATGTGATATCAGAAAAGTAGGCCATTCAGAAGACAGAGAAGATAAAAGAGGAGGCTCGTAGTTCAACAGGAGTGAAGTAGCAAGAAAGATCAAATGCTAAGGTTGATTCAGGGCTTGATAAGAAACAAAAATATGTTGTAGTTGACGTCAGACCACAAGCACCCATCTTGAAATTGAAGGTTGATTTGGGAACAAAACAGAATCAGAATATTCAGAGATCCCAAAGGGAAAATCATAGTGCTGAAGTAACACGAAGGAATGAACCCTATATCAGGTGTTATTGTTGTGGGAAGATGGGACATTCACAATATGTGTGTTCCATATCCAAGAGATATATAAGGGAACAGGAACAGAGGTGGCATCCAAACAGAGAACGGTTTTCCAGAACATATTTTGAAGGACACTATTTTTGGTGCGGAGGATTTGCGCACATTTCTAGGTACTGCTTTTCGATCATTCAGAGAAATGTGCCAAAGCAGAATCAAAATGTTCGTAAGCAGCAGATCAATAAACCGACAAGTGAGTTAAAAGTTCAGAACAGATTTGCAGGTCTACAAGATGAAGCTGGTCTATCGTACTCTGAGAATGATCATGATTCTTAATCTATACTGAGTATGGAGATAAAAATATGGACCAAGAAGAAGAGAGTAGAGAAGGCAGTAGTTGTTGAAATTTCCCTTAAAGCATCAGATCGTTCTGGTGTGTGGATTCTTGATATTGGTTGTGCGTCTCACATGACAGGCAATAAGGATCTGGTTACAGGCATAAAATATGACAAAGAAGGAGTTGTAAAGTTTGTAAATGATGAAGGCCTGAAGATAATTGGATCAGGAAAGGCTAGGTTTGGGGGCATAGAAATCAAACGTGTTGATGTCTTGGTTGTAGAAGGTCTCAGTCACAATTTGCTCAGTTTCAGTCAATTATGTGACTCAGGACATTCTATACGGTTTACCAAGAATACTTGTACTGTCACAGGAAAAGATGGGGCAGTTGTTATGCCAGGAAAAAGGACAAAGGGAAATCTTTACCTTGTAAGTGGGGAAGAAGATATATGTCTTTTATCCAGAGAGAAAGAAAACCAGTTGTGGCATAAGCGACTTGGTCATCTATTCCAATCATCTATGGAAGATCTGGTAAAGTGTGATGCTACTAGAGACCTTCCCAAACTATCACGTGATCGTGCTCATACATGCGATTCTTGTCAACAAGGGAAGATCATCAGAAAAACATACAGGCCAAACGAACAAAAATCATTCAGAGTGCTCGAATTAGTACATGCTGATGTTTTTGGACCTATTTCACCACGAGATATAAATGGGCAAAGGTATTATGTCCTTTTCATTGATTATTATAGTATAATGTCCTGGGTATTCATCATTACCCATAAGACAGAGGTGTTTAGTTGCATAAAGCAGTATAGGAGGGAATCAAAAAAGATGCTTGGGCAGAAAATTCTGAAGTTTCGTACTGATAACGGTACGAAATTCACAAATAGTCAAGTCAAAGACTATCTCGAGAAACACGGGATAAGGCATCAAGTTTCATCAGTGAGAACTCCCCAACAGAATGGAGTGGTTGAAAGGAGAAATCGGATCATCAACAACAAGGACAGAACGATGCTTATTGATAAAGACCTACCAGAGAAATTTTGGAAGGAAGCAGTTTTGACATCGGTCTATGTTTCGAAAAGGTCTCTGTTGTGTCCAAAGTAAGGGAAGACTCCGTATGAACTTTGGTATGGAAAGAATCCAACGTTGAAATACTTTCGAATCTTTGGAAGTAAGTGTTTCATTCTCAACAAAGAAAATCACAGGAAGTTTGAGGCATGAGGAGATGAGGGGATATTACTTGGCTACTCAGGGAAAAGTAAATCATATAAATTATTCAACAAAAGGCTAGGAAAAATTGTTGAGAGTAATGATGTCACTATAGTCGAAAATGAACAGAATACTCAACAACCTAGTGAACAGTTTCTGGATGAAAGTGATGATGAGTTAATCGACACAGGGGGAGTAAAAGTGGAAGAAGCTGACTCAAAAGAAGATACTGATGATGAACAAGAAAGTGTCAAGTTTGTGTCTGCAAGGAAGCCAAAGAGTCAAGCTGAAATTGATAGGCAGAATATCATTGGTGATCAGACAGCTCCAGTTCATACTCAAAGAATGAAGTCATTATAGAAAACATCTTTTTTATCTTAGGTGGAGCCAAAATGTTTTTTCAATGCAGCTGAAGATGAGAACTGGGTTCAGGCTATGAATGAAGAGCTTGATCATATCGAGAAGAACCAGACATGGGAGATTGTTTCGAGGCCAGCAGACAAGAATGTCATCAGGACTAGATGGGTCTATCGCAACAAGATGAATGAAGATGGCACAGTGATTAGAAACAAAGCACAGCTAGTGTGCAAGGGATACTCCTAGATAGAGGGAATAGATGTTGATGAGACATTTTCACCGGTTGCAAGGATGGAGACAATCAGATTATTTTTGTCCATATCAGTGCAAAGAAAGTTCAAAGTGTTCCATATGGATGTCAAAACTACATTCTTGAATGGTGTTCTGGAAGAGGAGGTGTATATTGAGCAGCCAGATGGTTTTCTCATTCATGAGGATGAGAACAAAGTTTGCAGGCTGAAGAAGGCATTGTATGGGATGAAACAAGCACCAAGATCATGGTACTCAAGGCTTGATCAGTACTTGAAGAAGCTTGGTTTCCAGTGTGGTGGAGTTGATTACAATCTCTATTTTAACAAAAATAGTAATCAAAGGATGATGGTGCTGGTCTATGTCAATGACATAATATTTGGTGGATCAGATGAAGCTCAGTGCAGACAGTTTTCCAAATTCATGAAACATGAGTTTGAAATGTAAATGATTGGAGAGCTAACGTTTTTCCTTGGTCTACAGGTGAAACAAGGAAGGAATGGAACATTCATTTCTCAATCCAAATATGCCAAGGACGTGTTAAGAAGGTTTGGCATGGAAAATTCCAAGGAGATGAAAACTCTGGTTGCTACCCAGATGAAATTATCAAAAGATGAGGATGGCAAGGCAGTTAATATCACAGAATATAGGCAAATTATTGGAAGTTTGTTGTACTTGACCGCGATAAGGCCTGATATTGTTTTCGTCACATGACAAGAAGTGAGATATCCGAGTAATCCCAAGGAAAGTCACATGCTCGCAGTGAAAAGAATACTTCAGTATATCAAGGGCACGGTGGACTTCGGCTGGACATATAACGACAAATCTCAGACAAAGTTATTGGGATATACTGATACAGACTGGGCCGGTTTAGCGGATGATAGGAAATCAACATCTTGAGGTGAATTCTATCTTGGAGGACTATGTATTGCTTGGTTAAGCAAGAAGTAGGATTTCATTTCATTAATCACCGCAGAAGCTTAGTATATTGCAGCCACTCAATCTTGCACACAGTTATTATGGATGAAGCAGCAGCTTGACGATATGGGAGTTGAAGTGAAGTCTCCGATCGGAATCCAGTGTGATAACTCAAGTGCTATCAATCTTAGCAAAAATCCAGTTCATCACTCAAGGACAAATAACATTGAGATCAAATATCATTTTATCAAGGAGAAAGTGGAGCAAGGTCTTGTGAAGTTGGAGTATGTGCCTACAGAGTTACAGGTTGCAGATATTCTGACAAAGGCCTTACCCAAGGAAGCATTCGAAAGGCATTGACTGGCTCTGGGAGTTCAGTCAATTCCCCGCACTTAAAAGCATGTGGATGTGAACCCCCCCCCCCCCCCCCCCCGCTCTCCCCGAGGTATGATGTGTTTTTCCTTAATGTGCTGATATGTGTTCTCTACTATGTTACAAACTACAAAGGAGTGACCTTTGGGTTCATTGAAAAAGGGAAAGAAAATAGTGATTGTTCAAGGGGGAGACAGTGTGGCTATTTGAGAAATCATGACAAATACAGGGAGAAGCTGACAGGTGGAGCAGCCAGATAGGGGGAGTGAAATGAGATAGGGGGAGAGTATTAAAATCTGACGATGCTAGAAGTGATCGATCAAAGCATAGAAATCACGACAGCTGAGGATCATGATAAAATCAGAACAGTGGTGTTGGAATGGTGAGAGAAGGTTTCTAGCTATCACCAATTGGGATCAGTGTGGTTGAACAATTGGTATCAATTTAAGAATTGGTATCAGGTTGGAATCGACAATTGGTGTTTGACATGAAGTGATTCATTGACGAACTTTTCATACTACTCTTGTTTATCACGCCGAGCATTGCTCATGTGGGCTTAGAGTACGTGTTAAGTGAATCCTTTAATGCTATCAGAATCGCAAAAGGCTAAGGGTGGTAGCGGCTGGAAGAAGACTCAGTGAGGTATCAATGTGTAGAAAATCTTTCTGATAAGAGTTATGAAGAATTGTCAACAAACCCAAAGGGGGAGATTGTTGGGAAAAAATCCCTCAAGGTAACATTGCAGTATTTTTGGATTGATTGTGTTTGTTGACAAAGAAAGTTTCCATGGAGAATTGTCGAGTTCCGGATAATTTGTTGAAAATCCATGTTGACAAAGAACGATGACAAAGGAAAGGATGATCTGGAGGTGGTACAAAAGAGCAGTACAAGGTGGCACCATTTCCCAGTGTTTTCCAAATTTTTGGGGTCCAAAATTTGGAGTTTGGTGAGCATTGAAAAAATAGGATTTCCATGAATATTATATTTTTATATGGAAAAAGAATGAGTTTCGCGAATATGGGATGCATGGATTGGATTTCACGAAGAACAGAAAAATGGAGGTGGTGATGCTTCACGATTATGTCAAAGCTTCGCGAACGGCAGAGTTGAAGCGCATCGCAGCGGTGAAGGGATTTGCGAGGGAGATTCACGGCGAAGGCACGAAGTAATGTTAATGGTGATGCTCCGAGATTACGATGAGCTCTGTGATCAGAAAATTTCCGTGGTGCTTCGCGATTTAGACAGAATTCCGGCGGAAACTTCGGAGCTTCACGATTTGAGATGATGTGGCATTTACTTCGCGCGGAAGGGTCGAGGGTCGGTGGAATCGCCTATAAATACAGGTCGACCCCCTTGAGAGAAGTAGAGAGAATTTTCAGAGAAAATCATTTGCTCTCGGTTTGTGAAGGTAGTTTGCATAGCCTGTGTGCTTCGCGAAAGAAGAGCTTCGCGGAGGCTATTGTAGCTCCGCAAAAGTTGTGTGCTCCAGGTTGGCTCAGTGAGCTTCGCAAGGGAAGTCACTTTGCGATGACTTGAGTTTCGCAAAGGCCTTAGCATTGCGAAGGCTTGAGCTTTGCGATGGTCTGAGCTCCGCGAAATTGTGAGCTTCGCGAAAAGGAAGGTGCTTCGCGAAGGTTTGTCTGAGCTTCGCGAAATTGGGAGCCTCATGAAGTAGGGTGCTTTGCAAAGGTGTTTTCAAATTGAATTGCCCAGTGGTTAAGAGGAAAAGAGGTATTCGTCAATGGATAAACTTTGAAATTCAACAGAGAATCTATCAACAGTTGAGGATTCATTTATTCATGAAAATGAAGAGACCTACAGGTCTATAAACTTTGAGTGGATCCCTTCCTAGTGTAGTGAGCAAAGGAAGAGGAAGTAGGTGATCCTCTCCACCGGAAATGAGCCAGAGAGTGAGAAATAGGGAGTGACCCTTGGGAAAGCAGTGAGATAACCCTAAATCTTTTAAAGGCAGTGAGCCTGGGACAGAGTGACTGTTCTCGAATCCTTATATCCACATCTAGTAAAGATTAGTGGAATTTGGTACGACCGGAAACTTGTCGGTGTATGCTCCTTGGACGTAGCCCAGTGCGGGTGAACCAAGTAAAAATCATTGTGTCCTGTGCATGATTTACTTCCTACTTACATTGTGCAACAGGAAAGAGAGAGAAGAGTATTTTTCTTAATAGTAAAACAAGATCAGAACGGTCGTTAATTTTAAATTAGTCATACCCTGATTCACCCCCCCTCTCAGAGTATTCAGCCTTGTGGACCTAACAGGATCCTTGACACTAGAATATTCAGGAAACAAAATATTTTGAAGTCAATGGTGAGGGATATTGGATTTCGATAAAATAGTGGGAGACTAATAAGTATTAATTTATTTATTTGTCTCGGTTTTATAAATTACTAAAACCTTTGCTCATCTTAATTTGTAGAAACGACAAGAAAAATTACTTCAAAAATATCATTTAGAACCATACTTGAGAAGGAAAACCTTCTCACTGGAACCAATTTCCAATAGTGGCAAAGGCGTTTATGCAACATCCTTCACCACGAGAGGAAATTGTATGTGCTAGAAGATCCTATTCTATTTGAACCTGAGAAAGAGGCCAGTGATGAGGAAATATCTCTCTATGTGAAACATATGGATGATGCCACAGATGTCCAGTGTTTCATGCTATCAGCCATGTCTAATTATCTCTTGAAGCAACATGAAAACATGGACGCGTATAGCATGATGTCTCACCTTAAGTATCTCTACCAAGAGAAGGTAAGAGAAGAGATATATGAGATCTCCAATGCTTTGTTTACAACTAATCTTGGAGATTATGCACCAGTTGGGCCTCATGTAGTCAAGATTATTGGCTACATTGAACGTCTGGACATCATAGGGATTAAATTCCCTGATGAGTTGCATACAAATATCATCCTATCATCACTGCCCAAGACTTTCCCAAGATTCATTGTCAATTATAACATGATCAATAATGAGAAGAGTCTATTATAACTTCTGAACTTAATTATCCAGGTAGATAAGGACATAGGGTGTGACAAACCCGCAGTCCTTATGGTGAATAATAAAATAAAGGACAAGGAAAAGGGGCCAAAGACTTATAAACGGTCCAAATCCCCTAAGCGTCGTCCCTCTAAGAAGGGGAAGATCTAGAGGCAGGGCAAGGAATGGGAGGCAGTATGTTTTGCATGTGTAAAGAAATGCCACTAGAAGAGGAACTGCACTCATAAGCGTGGGGATGATAAAGGTGCGTTTGTTATAGAGTGTAATATTTCCATTTCTACACATTTGGTATTAGATATAGCTTTTGGGGCTCACATATATATTCAAGTGCAGGAACCAAGTATATTTGTAAATATTACTAGAGGAGAGGTGAATCTTTGAGCTACCAATGGTGCAAGGCTGACTGCGTTGGCTATTGGCGATTACCACCTCTCATTGCCAACTGGGATGATTTTGGTTTTACATAACTATTGTTATGTGCCTAGTGTTACCAAGAACATAATTTATATATCTTGTTTGGATATGGATGGATTTATTTTCAAGTTTGGAAATAAGGGTTGTCTCTTTTATAAGAACAACATATGTTATGGAATGGAACATTTAAATAATGGTTTATATGTATTAAATTATGAAAACCAAGTGTTAGAAATCGATAACGAAACAAACTCACATGACTCATACATCACCCAGTTGTACCATCACCGTCTCAGTCATGTAAATGAGAATCACATGACAAAGCTCTGCTAAGATGGTTATTTGGACTCTACTAAGCTAAAACCGCTTGATATATGTCATGCTTGTTTACAAGGAAAAATGACCAAGTCACCCTTCGGTGGACAAGGTGAAAGGGCCACAGAGCTTCTAGGATTGGTGCACACGGATGTGTGTGGACCATTTCTAGTAGAATCTAGAGGTGGATATTCTTACTTCATTACTTTTACTGATGATTTGAGTAGGTATGGCTATGTTTACTTAATGAGATATAAGTCATAAGCCTTAGAGAAATTTAAGTAATTCAATAATGAAGTAGAGAATCATCTTGGTAAGAAGATAAAGAAACTTTGATCGGATCGAGGTGGAGAATATCTAAACCAAGAGTTCATCGATCTTCTACGGGAGTCTGGGATTCTATATCAGCTCACTCCTCCTTATACACCATAGTGGAATAGTGTTACTGAAAGGAGGAACTACACCTTGTTGGACATGGTGAGGTCAATGATGAGTCATGCAGATCTTAAATTATCCTTTTGGGGATATGCATTACAAACTGTATCATACACATTAAACCGAGTACCAACTAAGGCGGAAAATGGAATTCCCTCTGAGTTATGGAATAGAAAGAAACCCATTTTTTCGCATACACATGTATGGGGATGCGAGGCATTTGTTAAGGCCTTCTCAGTCAACAAATTAGCACCCCGGGGCACGAGGTGTATCTTTATAGGATATCTCAAGGAAACAAAAGGATATTACCTATATAACCCTCAAGATAAGAAAGTGACTATTTCCAGACAAGCCGTCTTTCTTGAGAGGGAGAACATCCTCAAAAGGGATAGTGGGATCAAGATTGACTTTGATGAAGTTGATGCTCAATATACACAAGAGTTGGTACATGAACAAGTTCCACAATCCCCGTGGAAGAGGTTCCAAAAACACAAGTACTACTTAGGAGCTCAAGATAGGTAAGGGAACTAGAGAAATTTGGTTTCCTAGTCACCGAGGATGGTGAATCATTATTTTTGGAAAATTATGAACCTCTCTCCTACAAGGAAGTAGTAGAAAGATTAGAAGATACAAGATGGCTAGAAGATATGAATTCTGAGATGGATTCCATGTATCAGAACCAAGTTTGGGTTCTGGTCGATGAGTCAGTTGATATAAAGCCTGTTGGATGAAAATGGGTATTCAAGAGAAAACTGGACATGTAAGGTCAAGTTAGCACTTATAAAGCAAGTATAGTGGCTAAAGGATTCAGACAGCATCAAGGAATTGACTATGATGAAACCTTATCACCCATTTCCATGTTTAAATCCATAAAAATCATACTTACCATAGCAGATTACCATGACTACGAGGTTTGGAAAATATATGTTAAAATAGCATTCCTTAATGGGAACCTTTAGGAATATGTCTATATGACATAACCAAAAGGGTTTTTGACACCAGGTGAAGCCAAACGGGTTTTCAAGTTGCAGAAATCCATTTATGGATTAAAGAAAGCATCCAAGTCATGGAAAATTTGATTTGATGAAGCCATAAAGGAATTTGGTTTCATTAAGAATTAATGTAAGCCATGTGTTTATTAGCAGTTTAATGGGAATGCGATCGTTATCCTAGTAGTATATGTTGATGACATATTTCTTATTAGAAACGATGTACCAGTCTTACAGTCAGTTAAGGACTGGTTGAACAAGTGTTTATCCATGAAGTACTTGGGTTAAGTAGCCTAAATTCTAGGGATCAAAATCATTCATGATAGATCTAAGAGGCTGCTTGGACTAAGTTAGGGTACATACATTGACCAGATACTAAAGAGATTTAGTATGGAACAATCCAAGAGGGGATTGGTTCCACTGTCACATGGCCTACATCTTTCTAAGGAAATGTTTCCTCAAACACAACAAGAGAAAGATATAATGAGTAAGATTTCATACGCTTTGGCTATAGGATCTGTCATGTATTCCATGTTATGTACCAATATTGATGTTTCCTATGCACAGAGCATGGTAGGAAGATATAAAGCAGATCCAAGAGAACAGTATTGGACTACTGTTAATACTATCCTTAAGTATCTGAGAATAACTAAGGATATGTTCCTAGTGTATGGAGGAGATGAAGAACTTATCATCAGAGGGTATGTTGATGCTAGTTTTCAGACAGATCAGAATGATCTGAAGTCACAATCTGGATATGTTTTTTGTCTCAATGGAGGAGCTGTAAGCTGGAAGAGTTTAAAGTAGCCAGTTGTCGCCAATTCTATAGATAAGTATGAATATATAGTGTCTTCTGATGAATCCAAGGAATTCGTCTAGATTCAGAACTTTGTCTAGGATCTTGATGTGGTTCCTAGCAGTAAAGATCCTATCATGTTGTATTGTGATAATACTGCAGTGGTGGCTCTTGCAAAAGACCCAAGGTTACATCAATAGACAAAGAACATACTCCGGAAGTATCACCTCTTGAGGTATTTATATCAAATGGGTGAAGTTGTAGTGAGAAGAGTGTCAACATAAGAGAACGTGGTGGACCCCATGACTAAAGGCCTATCTCAGCAGAAGCATGAATATCATGTGAGAGTTAGCAGGTTAAAGGTTTTTAGCAGTTGGATCTAGTCCAAGTGGGAGTCTGTTAGAGTTGGTATCCTAGAACCAATTACTTTGTAATTTATTCATTAATAAATACCTTATCACATCTTGATTGTTCTTTTGCATGATAATGCATGTGATAATGTCCTAAGGACAGCTGTTACATTAAAGGGTCATAGTGGATCCCTACTATGATGAGAACCCGAAAGTTCCATAACACTATTCTTGAATATATGTTCTATGTCTGGATGATGTTATTTGAGGGACACAAATAATACAGGCCATTAGGGGTGAGGACTCATAAAACTTTGAGGCACCTTCTCATAGTGTGCGCCCTTGGTAATATCTAGGAGGATATTATGAGAACGAGACTCACCAGTAGGAAATCCACATTTCATAGTGTCATTGGATGTTACTATCTGCAGACATGTGTATTGGTCCTTAGACTTTAAGATTATTATTAATGGGTATTACAACTCGCGCACTTAGATGTATTGACAAAAATTGTGAAGCACACTATTCGTAGTGAGGTAGGATAAGTTGGGTGCATCACGAGTGATACTGTATTAATAGATAATGCGAGAAAGGATTTATCCCTTCTATTACATAATGGAAGTAGATATATTAGGCCCTTTGATGGAATTGATATAGCCTAAATAAATCCATGGCCATGGTAAGGTATGGGCGAGTTCAATTTCAGGAAGTCAAAGAAAGAATAATCGAGCACTACTAGAAAATAGACCTATACCCACGGTTTTGCTTAAAACTGTGGGCATAGGTGTGCCATATACCCATGGTTTTCCAAAACTATGAGTATAGGTATAGTATACGGACCTATACCCACAATTTATGAAAATTGTGGGTATAGGTCACCTATACCCACGGTTTTGGGAAAAACCGTCGGTATAGATTTTTTTTTGAGGACCTATACCCACGGTTTTGGAAAACCATGGGTATAGGTAATTTTTTCAAGGCCTATACCGATGGTTTTATAAAAACCATGGGAATAGGTTTTTTTTCGAAGACCTATACCCACGGTTTTAAAAAACCGTGGGTATTGCTTTGGCGGGGAAAAAAATTCATGGGAAACAAAAAATATTTGGCGGGAAAACCTATACCCACAGTTTTCCCTCTTATACCCACAGTTTAAATTAATATATTAAAGACATAAAAATAATTTTGCAAATAAAATCTGTAGGCCAGTTGGTGTGGAGGTGTTTGATAATTCCCGCAATCTGTGGTTCGAATCCCACCGATGGTTTTTTTCTGATACACCGAGATTTATTAATATATTAAAGTAAATTTAGTTATATTAAAAGCAAAGAGGTATAGCTGGGTTGGTGAGTTGCGACTAATTTCGGGAGAAAGGTTAAGGATCAAAACCTGACGCGATCTTTTTTTCCTGATACGCAATTTATTAATATATTTAACAAAATGGATATATATATATAAGCAAAACGGCTGTAGGTTAGTGGTGGGACGCATCGGTTGGAAGGAGCAGGTGGCCGAAGTCATGGGTTTAACACTTGTTGTGTGCATTTTTTATAAAAAATTAATACCCACGGTTTTAAAACCATGGGTAAAGCTGTTGACAGCGTGGAATGGGTATGAAGATTCTATAGTGTGGAAAAAAAAGCTATACTGGCGGTTTGTAAAACTGTGGGTATAGGATCGGGACCTATCACGACACCTTTCCATCCCATGGTTTACAAAACTGTGGGTATATCCTATACCCACGGTTTTGGGGGCTATACCCATGGTTTTGAACTATGGGTATAGGTCAATTTTCCAGTAGTGGAGCACATGGGTTAATGGCACTATCATGCAACCCGCTTGATTAGAGATATCAAGACAAAGGAATTAAATTACACAGTAAGCGTTTGTATGAGGTGAAACGTCAATGCGGCGCCAACTTCTTTCTCTTAGGTGACTTGACCCATTACTAGATAGTAATCTTGGACTTTAGACAAGCCCGCCTAATGCCAATGATAAAGAGGCCTAGAGAGTCACACACTAATTGTATCCAAGTATCTCAAGTATAATAAAGATTATTTCCATATGTGGTTTAATAATTATTCAAGGAAGCCTAAATATTTTTGATTTTGGAGGAAGAATAAAATGAAAATACAAGATATACACGCTGTGTACATTGAATGTACATGCCGTGTAGTTTTCATTTTGGAAAGGAAATGAAAAACAAGTACAAGACGTGTATTAATGATTACACGGTGTATAGTTTTTCTAGTCTGGATTTTGAGGAAATAATATTGTTTTATTAAATGATATTTATTATAATCAATGTGGGTGCATGTCAAAGAATTAATGATTCGACATGGGGGTTTTTAATAAGAGTTAATGAAATAAATAAAATGTGTAACGCATTTATTTATTGTCATAACTCTATAACCTCAAACCTGATTATAAATATCCTCACAACCCTAACACTTTTCCATGAATCATTGTGCACAACAAATCTGGAAAGATCTCTCAAGGCTGAGAGAACTCCTTCCTCCAAGAATGATCTCAAGACCAAGAGATATCCTCCTCCATCGGATCAAGGTGATCTAAGGCGGACAACGCAAGAAAATTCTTCTCTACACTAGCACCTGGAGATTCCTTTGGCGATGTCCAGAGATACATAGTGCATGTGTGGATCACCGCTAGAGAAGTCTACACTTGGATTATATGACGCAATGATGAATCACATCGAAACGTGACCGGAAAACATCAATAAAGAAATAATTCCATCAAGGTAATTCTTATCAATTAATTAAATTAATTATAACTAACATATGATGATCCTCTATATGGTTTTGGGACCCTTCTCTTTCTTTTCGTTCTTTATTCTATTCTAAAGATCCTGTTTTTTATTATCGTGATGGATCTCAGATTGAACGTTGTTTAACGCTAAAATTAAAGTTGGGAAAACCCACTAACACGCTTCCGTTGAGCTCAGAACCTACAAGAACCTTGTCCTATTTCACTTCTAAAAGGACCACTTAACAGTACATATGCTCGGCCTATGGCCCACCTACTGTCCTAGGCTAACGTTCTGGAAGACCAATGGATGAAATTCTGAGTCAGGCCCTATGTTTAGAATATGGTTAGCGGTCGGCCCTCATTTGTTATCCTCATTTCAGGCTAATGCAATATGGATACTGTGTTTTGAACATGGTCAACAGTTATCCTTTATTGTCTTGACACCCCCACGGTGTTTCAAATTTGGGGTATCGTGATTCATGTTTTCCACTCCCTTATGTTCGGATTGATTTCCAATGCCCCTGGCGTTACCCCGCTCGTGCACTAGATCACATAGGGAAAACGGAAAATTGATTATTCTGAGGTCTTCCTCTTCCGGTAAAGCCTCTCCCCTTCCCTCTTAGGGATACGGATCAACTATTCAAACCCCGGGATACCTAAATCTTGGTTTTCACTCCCACGTTTGAATGGAGTAATAAGGTGGTCACCCCTTGTTTCTCACATCAGGGCCTGACCCACATGAGCTTAGGGAATGATCGTTGGATGCTCTATGAATGTCACACGGGTACAATAAACCAACACAAATAACAGAACTCATGCATGTAGTTGGTATAAAATAATCCAATCATTAAAGTATGTTCAAAGGTTACATGCATTATAGAACCTGAGGATCGACCCCTCTTATGGACGGTTTGACCCCATAAAAAGAGCGTTGTAGCTCCGCCACCCTCTAGCTTGTGGTGTCCAGGATTTTTTGCCGCCTGTTCAGCTCCCACTCCTCCTTGGCTGCGATGGGGCGCAGCTCGTCGGCCACAACCCAGGCCCGCTCCATGCCGGTCTGGATGACGATCATTTCTTTAGAGTCTCTCTTGATTCCCTCTTCAGCCTCTTCCAGTTGGGCCTTCAATCGCAATATCAACTCAGATTGTGCATTGAGGGAGGTTGAGTGCTCATCCGCCTAACTTTGTAGTCGTTGAACTTCATTTTCAGCCTCCCAGAGCCTCTTTATGTTCACCTCTTTCCTCTGTTGCTATCCCACACTGAGGCCACGGTCATATTCTTGAATCTTCTCTACCATAAGATCTCAAACGAGCATGTGGGGACGTCGGTCATCTACTCCCCCAGCACACATCTCATGCAGTTGTGAGCGAAGTCTGTCCATCTTGTTCGGCCATAGTGATTGGGGGTGTCATCGATGAAGTGCTTGATCAGCTTCCACGATAGGTGATGGACTATTTTTCTATCCTCTTCATTAAAGGACATCTCATCCCAATCGGCACGGTAGACAGGCTCATATGTGGGGAACACCCCCAGGAACTCATTAGCAGGATCCACATATGGGGTTTGATCAGGCACAGTGAGACCCGAGATATCTGATCGATCATCATCGTCGGACCCCACTTCAATGATCTTAGGGTCAACCCCACTGATGGTCCCACCAGCGATCGGGAGTGCCTCATTTTAGTCGGTCTGGATATTCTCCTCCATGATCACCAGAATTCCCCTAGGAAGGGTGCTTCCAAAAGTCCCGACCAACCTCGCCAAGGCAACCCACAGCATTTAGAGGACTATGAATACCAAAAAAGGCATGGATGTCAGTTGACCTGGTTAACAGGTGACAGTCATGAGTTTGGTAGAGGAGACTTAAAGAGATAAAATTCATGGTCTCGTTCTTGGTTTTATGTCGTCGAGACCCCAAGGTGTGGCCCTCGGTATATTGTTGTAAGGTTGAGAAGCTCCGGAGGAGCCACCTCGGGTGTCCTAGTACCACTGGACACAGTAATCGACGCGGCTGCAGGCATGGATCCTGAAGGCCTCGCATCTGCATCCACTGAGGGATGAGAATGGGTTTTATGTACAAGGTCCTCATACACAGTTCAGATGTTAGTAAGGATTCTAGAATGACCTGGAAGCAAAACCTGAGGAAGGGGATCGGGATTTTACCTCGAGGGCCTCTGTAAACTCCTCAAATTCTGAGGATTGATCACCAACTTATCCCTCCTCCAATGGGCTCCCTCTACCAGCCTCGTCCCCCCAGGAGGACTCATCTGATTCTTATGGAAGAGGGAAGTGCTTTATCAGTTCAGTGGCCGACAATTGTGGAGGGACCATATGATCTAGCAACACCTTGAAACAGCCTGTCATTGGATGCGGGGTACCCCAGGAATGCACAAAGTCCTCCAGCTCTACCATGTATTGCTCTGCCTCTACTCGAGACACTGCAAAGTTGGGATGGATCGGGCCTATCCCTAGAAAATCCATCCTAAGACGGTTCAAGTGTTACCACATCTCAGAAGGGATAAGGAATTATCGGTTGACTTCCTAGATGTCGCAGGCCTCTAGGAAGACAGCATTCTCCGGCATGTCTATATGGCGTAGCCACTTCCCCAAAGCCTGGGTGGATATCCTACAGAATCCTCTCTGTGGCCTCCCCTCTAGATAACCCTATTCTTATGGGACCACCATGTCTGCTACTACTGCTGGATCTTCTACCACTACCTCCCCCTCAATTGGTGAGGGTCTCACTGCCACAGCAACCCCGCCACCGCGAGGTGCCCTTGCCGCTTTTCGGCTCCGACCCTGGGGTTGGGGAGGCTCACCATCACCGACTCGAATGGTTGGATACTTCAGCATCTCCCCCGGGTAGGATACCTCCCATATTTGGGCATACTTCTTTACTAGCCCAAAGACAACGGTAGGCAGAGGTAGCTCGTTCTGCATTTTCCCATCCTCTCACGTGAACATGAGCCACATTTTCCTCATCACGTACGGGTGCTCCTCATAGATCACTCTTGGATAGACCTGCAGGGTCAGTCGCTACATGCACCAAAATTGACTAGAAAATTGGTGCGGGGTGTACGACTCATAGAGGGGCTCACAGTACACTCTTGCCACCAGAACTCCACCTCGAAAGTCCAGAATATAGGCCCGGTACTCCTCTGTTCCTTGGCCATCATTATTGAATACACCCGTTTGAAACAGAAATGACTAAAAGTTTAACTCCACTACCTTCCACACCCGGTTCAGTACCAACGGCATAGTCAGCTTGGCTGGAAAGCTCCCCGCGACATTCAGGATGGATGGACGGAAGTTCGATCTTGGAGTCGAGATGGGTTTTGTGTATTCATAAACCCCCCTAACATGCGCCATTATCCACCCATACAGGAGGTGGAATGGCCCGCATATCCTTTGTGTCCTCTTCCCCTCGTTGATGTGCCACAACATCTTGTATAGCTTGGCGAGCATCAGAATCCTAGGGTCAACTCACCCTCCTATCTCCAATATGGACGCCATGATAAATGTGCTTGTTCTCATGCCCATGTTGGTATCCCTCACCGGCAGGATCCAACCACAGATAAGAGTTGCGATGAATGCCTCCAGCCTAACTATCGTCTTTTGCTCGGTGCTGACACTGAAGCCTTAGGTTTTCCACTGGCTGTCTTCCAAGAGTCACCAGTACAAGTGCTCCTTGCCCCATTGATCCCCCTTCGGGCAAGTTCTAGGCCTCACCGGAAATTTCATGTCTGTCAGGAAGTTCAGGAACCACTTGAACCACCTTCTGAAGCGGACTTCCCTCACCGCCTCTTTGTCCTCTCCCAGCACAAGTTCTATCAATGCCATCGCCAGTGGAGGCATCTGATCTGGATCCTCCCACTCACCCATAACAGTGAAGAATTCTTCATACATCACCCCCAATATTGGAACCCCTGAGATTTGGTGCACGTCCCACAAGTTGATGCCGACCTCCCCATGGTGTAGGTGGAATTTGTTGGTCCTCAAGGACCACCTACTCAGCAACTCTGGCATTAGTTACTTCGGTTGATAGATGTGGAATTGGGAGGCCCAAGCCACCTCATATAGGCCCACTCTTCTCATCTCCTCCCCAAACTCTTCACATGGGGCACCTACCCAGTAGGCCCAGGCCCAGTCATCTATGAGGTTGCCACCCTGGCGTAGGTCCCACTCCTCAGACCATCCCTTCCCCGGGTTCCTCAAAGCTTCCTTCAAGATCATCTCGTACAGAGGTGGAGATGTATCCGGTTGTAATTTATTCCCATCAACATTATTCAGGTGATTGTATAGGCAGTTAGCATTGACAGGTGTGAAGTCCTCTCGGGCATGGTCGTCAGCTGCCCTGAACCACTAGTGCTAGAATGGCGTGATCTTGAACTAGTAAGTTGGCTCATCCCGACTTCATTCAGGGATGAATACATCATCCCTCAGCCCAAATCCATACATAGGAAGCCTATTACACAGTGGGTAGTTCCTCTGACTCTTCGATAGTAGCTCCACCAACGAACCATGGTCAGAGTGACTCTGAATTAACTCCCCTAGGCCCAAGAAATTATCCATCTCCTCCCTTCGGGCAGCATCCGCAAGGACCCCCCTGGCAGCCTCTTGATGAGCCATTCAGTTTTGAGTTTGGTTAATCTTTGAGTTTGGTTCACGAAGCTCATTCGTGGAGTTCGTTCGTGAAGACTGTTCGCAGAGCCCTGCCATGGCCTTCCAATGCCAAGTAGCAAAGTGCTCTGATGAAAAGTCAAAGGTTCGTTATACACCATAAAGTAGAAGGCCCGATTCACAGAGAGAAATCACAGAGTACGCGGATCTTCACGAATCGATAGTGATAAAACTCAAAATTGCATTGGAGAGAAAGGAAAAAAGAGATGTTATCTCCCCTATTTATAGGTGACGACCCTTAGAGCTTCACGGCGCATCTAAACCACGGTGAGATTTGTGGCGCACTCAGTCGGCCCATCGCTTTCCTGCTTTGCGAGCCTCCTTCACAGGGCAGCTTCGCGAACGACTGAGGGATTTTGGTGATTGAACCTTAGACTTTGACCCTTGATTTTTCCTCGGCTCCAAGTCTGAGGGGGGGAATTTGTTGGTGCCAAAAATTGGGAAGAAGAAGAATAATAGGAAAGTCTTTGGGGATGCTTTGCAAAGACCTTTCACGGATCCCCATGGCCCCACGGCCACCGCAGATCAAGGAGGAGGGATGCTCCACGAACGAATTTGACATTCATGAGCCCGCCATGGAGAAATGAGGCGGGATTCTCTGTGAATGAATTTGATGTTCTCAAGACTGCCACGGAGCAAGGAGGCAGGATCCTCCATGAGCCAATTTGACTTTCACGACCCGCCGCGGAGCAAACTCTGTCTTCGTGCCGAGTGAGCTCTTCTTCACGGATCATCTTGCCTATAAATACAGGGCTCCCCTTGATCCCAAATGGAGGGATCACCCGACCTTTCCCCTTATAGGCTCTCAAATCACGAAGCACTTCTTTCTCTGCAAACCATGAGCTTCTCGAGGTACTTTTGTATCACAAAGTGCCTCCCCCCTTTCTTTAATTTGTCCCCTCTTTAGATAGGGATGCCTTTCGCAGAGCCCACGGGCCTCTATGAAGGAAGGGGATCCCCAAGGGGACCCGGGTCATTGTGGAGTGTTTATACTTCACGAAGCACCCCTCATGTGCATGTGAACCATATGATGAGGCAAGGTCACTATTCTTCACAAAGCACATTGCTTCACAACACCTTACTTTGCGAGGCACCTTTGCTTCGCGAGGTAGTACTCTGAGAATGAATCTACACTTCTTGAAGCACCTTCCATATGTACCCATGCCTTAGGCCTAGGCTAAGACTATTCATTTTACAAATCACACCCCTTCACAAATACCCTCCACTACATGGAGCACCAAATCTTCATAAAGCTTATATCTATGAACTTATTTTCTCTGCAACTCCTTTTCCTGTGTGACCCTTTAGGTTTTTGCAAAGTAACTTCAAAGTCCCTTGGGAAGTTATTTTTTTTGTGTTGCTTCGCCTCATGATTTTTCTCATAGGCACGCTAATGGCTATTGCTTCTTCGCATAGCCATGATAACATGGACCCCTAATGGGATCACCTCATAACACCCCCCATCCATGGCGTTGCGGGTACCTTCCCTTTATCAAGGTGTAGGGGCTGCCAGTTATGTAATTCCTAAGGGTACAGAGTGAACCCACCTCATCCGTGCTATAGGAAATTAAACTGCCAAGCACTATCGTCCTCAGCACATGATGTTAAATTGTGACCTCACCCCATAAATCCTATGTGGGGTACCCCAGCTTAGACATTCTTTAAACCCGCTCATCTCCACAGGAGTGAGACATTCCTCACATATAATGACATCCTCTTTGTTGGAGCGGTGCCTATCTACGGGGAAGGGAAACTATCTAGGTATAAGCCCCTAGCCTTTCTTGCAGGAGGTATTACCCTTACTCCTACTTTCTTCTTCTGTGCCAAATACCAGAGGGGTTATGAGCATCAGGACCCTCATTATCTTGTCCCTCTCCTTCTGGTATTTGTTACCAACAGGCCTCCACCCTGGAGTAACTCCCAGTCTCCATCTCCCTGGGGCCGTTCCATACATAAGCCCATGTTTCCTCTTTGGACCACTCCACGCGTAAGCCCCATTCCACATCCCACAGATGCATCTTTCGCGACATAGTCGTCAGGTCTCTACTGCCTCTTGTTTCTCACATAGAGCATGACTCGCGTGGGCTTAGAGTAAGCATCAACCATGAAATACTCTCTAGGAATCCTAGATTGTAAGCCCCACACCACCCGAACTATGTGGACTTTGATCCTTACCAAGGCAAGGTACATAGGAAGCCTCCATGAGGTTCAAGCCCAACACCCGGTCATTCCGACCATCTTCATGTTGATTCATCAACACCATCCCAAACTATTGGTACTTTGATCATTGCCAAGGAAAGGTACGTAGGAAGCCTCCATGAGGTTCAAGCTCAACACCCAGTCGTTCCGACCCCCCTTCACATCGGTTCTCCCACATCCCAAACTATGTGGACTTTGATCCTTACCAAGGCAAAGTACGTAGGAAGCCTCCCTGAGGTTCAATCTCAACACCCAGTCGTTCTGACCATATTCACATCAGTTTACCCCCATCCTACATGACATTAAACTATACACCCCTTTTTTTCATCCAGTGTTAAGACAATGTGATCCCCTTCCCAACGACAAGTCATTGTGAACCTCAAGCAGCGGTAAGCCGTTGTGATCCCTACTCAGCGGTAAGCTATTGTCAACTTTAGTCAGCGGTAAGCCATTGTAAATCTAAACCTAGCAGTAATCCTTTGACATCCCCCTCATTAGGACCCACATCTCTAGTCTGTCCTAGTGGCGTCAGATCAACCTTGGGCTGCTAACCACGTGTATGCCCCAATATATCATCGGGTCGCTATCCTATGCACACACCCCGATCCTATACCCCATTCTGACCTACGGGGGCTTTGATTCCCTGCCACAGGGATATGTCGGAAATCTCTTCGAGGCTAAATCCCACCATCACCGTCGCCCTCGATTCAACTCCATCTCATTATCCATCCACTTCACTTAACCACCCATCACCCATACTGATTCTTACCCGGGCTGCCACATCCTGGTGAGATCATGCCAATTCATCTCTTCATTACTCCTAGTAGTAACCAGGTAACAAACCTTAACTTAGCCCTGACATCAGTGTTCTTTCCAGGGGTTTCACCCATATGATTCACTCTAGTCAGTGTTCAGATTAGTCTGATCCGTCTTCACTAGATGTTAAACTTACTGCATACCCTGTGTTAGACATGGGAAGGTGAGAAAAACCTCAGAGACATGCCTATGGAATATAATTCCCCGCATTAGACGTGGGATGCCTCGGGCATCCACGCCCTCAAGAAGCCCTATAATAAGGGGAAGAAACCCAGACGCGCCAGTGTTCTATCATCCAGACATTCCAGTGATGTCTAACATGACTGCTCCCCCGATCGAAGGTTGCTTCCCTGGCTGGACCCCTTGGAATGTCCCAATAGAAGCAGTGTAATTAACCGGCGTCCATGAAGATATGGAACTGGGAAGAGTTTCACAAGAAACATATTAATTCTATAAGGGAGACCTGGAATAGATGAAGAGTTCTGAGGAGGATTTCACAGAAGGAAGAACTGACATCCCATCATCCTGTTTCAATCAAGGAGAAAACATCCCTGAATAAGTGATGAATGTCACCCGCCTTTGGAAAGCAAGAATGCGGGGCAACAGAACAGTTCCTTTCATCCTCAATCAGATGGACGCACGCACCCCAGCGAAAGTTTCGGAAACAATGGTGTTATATTATTAATTATTTATCATTTTATTACCATGCATATTTTTTTGTTCCTGGTGTCTAGGTAATTTTATTTATGTTGGGATGTTGACTGAGTAGGATAAATTGTTACACTTTCCATGTTGATATTTTATCTTTTGATTAATTTCCAGTATAATTTTTTTAATTGGATATTTATTTTTCTTAATTATATTTTCACTGAAATAATTTCTAAAATTAAAAATATAAACTTTAATTATTAGTCGATTCGGAAATCCGAAAAGGTTAACCGTTTTGACAGATTGTAGTGTAAATAGGTGGTGAAGCTTTGTGGGAAATGGGTTATGTCATTTCATTGATTGATTCGGTACTCAAACCCCATCTCTTAATTTATTTATAACACTAGAGAATAGGACTTTAAATAAATTAATAGATATAAAAATGAGCTTCTAAAAAAGGATTATTCTTTCAGAACTGATTATAATTAGGCATAAAAAAATATTTGATCATCGAAAAAAATATTTTTCATAGTTGTGCAATAGTTTGATTATGACATCATCATCCCAGACACATTTTTACATATTTCAAAGTTCATTGTATTTTTTTAAATTTCATCTTTCTTATATTTCATTTACTTTATTAATTTTTAGTTCCATAAAAATAATTAAAAAATATGAATTTCATCTATTTATCTCCCACCTAAACACTGTCTAAAGAAACAATTTTAGTGGACTAGATCTAGTGTTATCTTTAGTTCATCCCTTCTCTCCACTTTTGTAGTATCCAGTGGGTTATAAAAAAAATTATATTGGATGTGTTATGACAATATGCACCAAATTTCTAGTATCTTTTCTAAGGATAACAATAACTTCTAGTATTAAAAAATATCAAGTATACCTTGCTTTAGGTATTGTTTTCCTAGATGGTGAATAGTCATAATTCTACAAGATTATAAAATGATCCACCTCTTGATCTAGAACTATAAAACCAAAGAAAAGGTAAATATCAAATTGTTAATTCTTCCAAAAATCAAATGTAACCACATGAGGAAAGAGTTGATACTCACATTCCAATGCTTCCTAGTGGACAAGTCCACCCCCTTTTTCAAAATCATCTCAATAATCAAATACCAAAGACTGCTATGAGATAAGAATTTAGACTCAACTTAGTTGGAGTCAGCTTAGCTATAACAATAACCAGAATTCAAGAGATTAATTTTGAAATGAATTTTTTGATGATCAACCTGCTCCAACAACATGCACAATTTCATGGTTTGAGTAGTGAAGACCCTTATATACATGTAAACAGATTTCTAGAAGTTTGTGACATATTTAAATATAATGGGGTGAATGGAAATTCATTGATCCTAATACTGTTTCCATTATAATTATAAAGAAAATATAATTACTAGTTGGAAAGTCTTTACCCAAATATAATCTTTACTTGGGAAGTGTTGAGAAGAAAATTTATTGATCGGTATTTCAAAACAGCACAATCTTTAAAAAAAAGAGACATTGACACTTTTTTCCAAAATTAATATGAATCACTAGGAGAATCTTGGGAAATATTCAAGTCCATGTTAACGCATTTTTTTCATCAAGGAATGAAGTTGGTGAACCAGTTTTAATATTTCTATAATGGACTCTAACCCGATAGTAAGTAAGCAATCAATATAGCTACTGGAAATGTGTTTATGGAGATGGATCCTGAAGATTTGTACACATTAATTAAAAAAATAGAAGAACATAGTTTCTAGTAGCCATGTGATTTTTCAAGAATAAAATAAATAGTGCATCAAGTTGATTCTCACACATTTATAGTTGCACAATTTGAAACTCTTGATAATAATATTAAAAACTTGTCACTAAGTCCACCTCATCCAGTCCATGTAGTCCAAGTTAAATACTTCCCACACCGTGGTAGTCCTCATAATTATTCCATATGTCTATATATCACATCTCAGAACAAAATGTCTAAAGATAAATTTTTTATCTACAATAGAGGAAATTATGGAAATAATTACAACACATATTGGAAAAACAATAACCAAAATCTCGATTAGAAGAAACAAGTGGCTAATCAACTAATGAACCAAAATATGGTTCTGCCTAGGTTCCCTACTCATTCTTCTTTTATACCTACCATGAAATAACAAGAGCAGGGATCTCAACATAAATATTGACCACCATTTCATTAACAAAAAAAATACAAGGATAAAAAGAAAACAACGGATTGTGATCCTCATACAACACAAAGTCAACAATGTTAGGGATAAACTATAGAAAAATTAATTATGTACAATCAATAAAGGTTTGATTCATAATATATGGAAACAAAAAACATACAAACATATTTTCAAAACATTTAAAATCAAGTTGGTTGGTTATCTACACAAATGAAATACCGATAACAGGGAACTTTACTAGGTAACATAAGATTCAACCTAAGAGAATAGAATAAATATGTCATATTATGTAATGGCACACAATTTCCACACCGCTAACTTCATGATGCTCAATAAATATAATAGAAACATACATCTTCCACTAAGAATGGTGATTCAACAAAAAAAGTGATTCGACTTAAAGATAAAGAGAAGGGAGGTCAAAATGGACATTTAAAAATTGAAAAGGAAAATAAATTATTAAATGAATAAGTTAAATCTCACACACCACCTCCTCTATTTCCACAAATACTGAAGCAAATGAAGTTAGATGCTCGATTTTTTAAATTCATGGAAATGTTCAAGAATATTCACATGAATAATAATTTTGTGGAAGCCATCACAAAAATTACCTACTATGATAAATTTCTCAAAGATATTCTATCAAAAAGAAGAAAAATAAATGATATGGTAATAGTTATAATTCATGAGGAATGTTTAATAGTCATACCTAGATTTATACCTCCTAAACTAAGAGGCACTATTAGTTTCACTGTCCCTTGAAATATTAGAGGATTTCAATTTGGAATATATTTATGTAACCTCGGAGCTAGTGTAAACCTCATGCCATAAATAGTTCTTGATGAACTATAAAACACAAAATTAATTCCAACTAGGTTTGCCTTGAAAATTAAAGACCAATCAGTGAAGCATCCTTAATTAATTATAAAGAACGTTCTTGTCAAGGCTGATAAATTTTACTTATTTTCTCATTTCATTTCCCTTTATATGGAATAAGATAAGTATGTACTACTCATTATTAAGATACCATTCATAGAAATATACATAGCTCTTGTTGACGTTTAATAGGGAAAATTAATTTTTAGAGTTAGGGAAGAAAACATAACATATGATGTCTTGAAAGTTATGGAAAACCCTCATCAATTTATTGTCATTTATTGGATATGATTAAAGAATGGGATGAGTTAGAAAAGAACGTGTTGAATCCCTAGGTTTTAAACAAGGAAAAGGATTAGTTTACTAAATCAATAGAAGAAGTATAATTCATCATAAACATGGTCGACACTTTGGATAGACAAGAGTTCACCTAATTAACTCTATTACTTGAAAATCCTCCAACACTTGATCTTAAACCTCTTCTAAAAAAACCTAAGATATAGTTACTTGGAATATTGAAACACTATTACAGTCATCATAAATGTTAGTATTTTGAGTGAATAAGAAATTAAATTGCTTAATGACCTGTCATAAAGGAATCCAGTGATAGGATAGATGATAATTGATTTAAAAGTAAGTCCTACCATCTACACTCATAGAATATATATGGAAGATAATTCAAAAAAAAGGCAAACACAAATAAGCTTAACACCTTCAATGAAAGAATTAGTCAAGAAATAAGTCATTAAACTTGTCAATTTGGGTTTAATATTTCTTATCTCTGATAGTTAGTGGGTTATCCCATTATAAGTGGTGCCTAAAAGGGAGGGACCATAGTGGTTGAGAATGATAAAGGAGAATTGATACCCACAATAATAGTGATTGGATGGATATTTTTCATCAATTATAGAAAATTGAATGATGAAACCATAAATAATCACTTCCCTTTACCCATTATTGATCAAATCCTTGACCAACTGATAAGAAGATATTACTATTATTTTCTATATGGATACTCAGGTTATAATAAAATTTTGGTTTCACCAAAAGGCCAATATAAAAGCATATTTACTTATCCATATGGTACATTCACTTATCAGATAATTCCTTTTGGAATGTGCAATGCACCAGCCATATTTAAAAAATGCATGATGTCTATGTTCTATGAAATGATTAAAGAATTTTTAAAAATATTCATGGATGACTTCTAGATTTGTGGGAATTCTTTTGACTAATGTCTGGAGCACTTGGATATGGTTTTGGTGAGATGTGAAGAAAAAAAATTGGTGCTCATTGGGAAAAGGATCACTTCATAGTAAAAATTTGGATATTTTTAGGTCATCAAATTTCAAATAAAAACACTGAATTTGACACTACCAAGATCAGTATAATATCAAAGCTACCCGTTCTAACTTCAGTTCATTCAATTAAAGGTTTCTTAGTCATATTGGAATCTACTTATGTTTTATTAATGATTTATCTATTATTACCTATCCCCTTACCACTCTATTAGGAAAATATCTCACATTCCACTTTGGGCCTAACTGTCAAGATGAATTTCAATTATTAAGACAATGCTTGGTTGAGGCCTCGATAATGATTTCATTAGACTTGGAGAAACCATTTGATTTAATGTGTGATTACAATGACTTGGCAGTTGGTGTTGCCTTAGGATAAAGTAAATAAATGATCTTTACAACGATCTATTATGCTAGGTGAAAATTTAATGAAGCTCGACGCAATTAAAAAATACCGGAAAAAGAGCTACAATCAGTTTTATTTGCATTCAATAAGTTCCAATATTACCTATTATTCTCGAAATTCACTATGTATATAGATCACTATTCCCTATGGTATACAATGACCAAGAAAGATACATAGCCTAGACTCATTGATGGATATTGTCACTTCAGGAATTTTATATTGAATTCTAGGACAAAAGGGCACTGAGAATTTCATTTCTAGTCATTTATCATGACTATACCATGAAACAAGTGAAATCAATATATAATTAATCAATGATACATTTCCTCATAAATAACTCTATGCCACCGAGACAATCACACCTTTTTATTCTGATTTCATGAATTAATTAGCTTTAGGTGTGGTACATCTAGTTTATTGAGGGAGAATATAAAAATATTTTTGAATGAATCATGCCATTACTACTAGTATGATCCATTACTTTTCAAGAACTGTGTAGATGTAATGATTGGAAGATGTATCCTAGAAGAATAAGTTAATAGTGTTTTCAATTTGGGTTATTACGGAGAAGCTATAGGACTCTATGGAATTAATCGTACAATTATAAAAGTCTTATAATGTGGTTTGTATTAACCTACCATGCGTCAGGACATTTTTGAGTTCATCATGAATTATGATAAATACCAAAGAACTAGAGGCATAAGTTGGAATCATGAGATGCCACAACATCTGATCGTGGGTGTTGAAATTTTTTACATATGGGGAATTGACCTCATGGGTACTTTTTTCAAATAATTTGGAAAATCATACATCATTTTCTATGTTGACTATATATTAAAGTGGGTATAAGCTATTGCATTTGTGGAAAATAATGCTCAAGTTGTCATTAAATTTTTGAAGTTACACATTTTTACCCTATTCATAATTCCAAGGATCGTCATCAGTGACCATAGTACCCACTTAAATAATATCTATTTTAGAAAATAATGACTCTCCATGGATGTCATCACTACATGATAACTTCATACCATCCATATACCAATTTCCAAGATGAGGTTTCAAATAGATATATAACGGGAATTTTGGAGAAAACTATGAGTATGTCTCAGAAATATTGGGCCTCAAAACTTGAAGACACGCTTTGGGATTATAGGACTATATATAAAACACATATTGAAATGTCCCTATACCACTTGGTCTTAGAAAAAACATTCCACCTCCTGTGTCATGACCCGTCCCCTGGGGTCCATGTCATAACTACCCCAAGCCCGCCTTCCATAGGCCAGGGGCTGGCAACTAGCACCAAAGGCGTAAATCCCTATAACTGGGAAGGAATTTCCTTTATTAAATGTAAATACACACAACCAGAGAACAATTGGAAGCAAACACTAAGTAAAAACTGTATAACAAAAGATGTGCCGGAAAGTAAAAGGGTTCGGAAATACAAGCCCAACAATAAAGTACAAGGAAAAGACAAAACAGGTACAACTAAAAGACAAACAGCTGGAAGGTGTCTAGCAGCTCCTGGATCATACACCACAGATCCTACCTAAAGGGTAGGTACAGATATCCTCCTCAGTGCTCCACATCTATCCTTCTCCTCTGGATACCGTCTCGTCGTGAGTTCCACCTCCGGGTACCGTCCAGTCCTCGCACACTCTGCCTCGGTCAGCATTGTCTGTCATCTGCATCCAACACAACGAGGTGTGGGAATATCCCGTGCAGGGGTGAGTATAAGGATACTTAGTAGGGACCCTGAGACCCTCATGGTCTCACAAAATCCAACAAGGATAAACCATAGTAGAAAGATACAATCACGAAGTATCAACCAAACTTACTTAGGTATATGCCCATACATATACCTAAGTTATCAATCACATAGTCACTGATTCATTTAAGCTGTTGAACCCACACACACTACTGTAAAATAGGTCTATACCCACGGTTTTGCAAAAAACCGTGGGTATAGGGTACCCCTATACCCACGGTTGTGCCAAAAACTGTAAGTATAGTTTTCTTTTTAGACCTATACCCACAGTTTTGGAGAAAACCATGGGTATAGGGTATTTTATGAAGACCTATACCGATGGTTCTTCAAAACCGTGGGTATTGGGGTTTTTTTTTGAAGAACTATACCCATGGCTCTCTAGAACTGTGGGTATATATTTCCCACATTATGGCAGGGAAAGAAAATTAGGTGGGACATGAAAACAAATTGGCAGGAAGACATTTTTTCATGGTTTAGATTAATATATTTACATAAATATAAATATATATATTAAAAAATTCCTTAGCTCGGTTGGTAAACCACTCTCCGCAGCTGTTGTAGGTCGCAGGTTCAATTTTCGTAGTTAACATTTTTCAAAACACAGATCATATTAATATATATATGTAGATGTATGTATATATAACAAATAAAAATGATAGCTCGATTGGTCCCTTGGGGAGGCGCGGCCGTGAGGCGCATCGTAAGACGCGGGTTCAAATCCCCCTGACCGTGATTTTTGAATTTAAATACCCCACGTGGATAATATTAATATATATATATATATATATATATGTATGTATATATAACAATTAAAAATAATATCTCAATTGGTCCCTTGGTGGGGCACGGCCGTGAGGCACAGCGTGAGGTGCGGGTTTGAATCCCCCCTACATGCTATTTTTGAATTTAAATACCCCACGGTTTTCAAAACCCTGGGGTCTGTTGTGTGCCACGCTGAAACAGAGTGGTCTACCCTTTGAAAATTCTATACCCACGGTTCTGCTAAACCGTGGTTATAGGTTGAGACCCCTATTGCGACGCCACCAAGGACCACGGTTCCCAAAACCATGGGTATAGGTTATACCCATAGTTTTGGGGGATATACCCATGGTTTTGAACCGTGGGTATAGTTTGTTTTTCTAGTAGTGATAGGATACAGGACCAACTAAGTTGTCGGACCCACACAGGATACAGGACCAGCTATTCATTCATCTAAGCTGTCGGACCCACACAGGGTACAGGACCAGCTAAGCTGTCAGACCCACATAGGATACAGGACCAGCTATTCTGTCGGACCCACACAGGATCCAGGAACAGAAGTCAGAACTATCGGACCCACGGAGGATCCCGGTATAGTATTTATCATTGTCAAACCCATGGAGGATTCTGATACAGTAGTCATCATTATCGAACCCATAGAGGATTCTGGTACAGAAGTCATCACAGTCGCAGCCAGCCCTAGCGTTCCCACACACAGTATGCTCGATTCCGGGAGGGTCTACTCCTCGATCCAAGTTTTTATATATCAACTATCAAGAAGTCATGATTTTATGTATCCCGTAGTTCTGTCTCATCATAAGGAACCCAACACGACAGACGGTGTGTCAATCGGACGCCCGGTCTGTGAGTTATTAGCATTTCCGTTCCAGGGGCCCGATTGGTTTTTAGGTTCAAACCAACCCGACCATACCCCAACTGCATCCAAACCTCAAGTGGAGTATTCAAAAAGAATCATCTCGCTCCAAGAATTCCATCGCCGTAGGCGGTACGCCAATCAGACACCCGTATCCCCAGATGCAGGCTCAACGGTGTAAACGGCCATAGCGGATCCGGGTCTGGTCTGACCCAGTCAGACTGACCCGGCCCGACCCGGTCTGAACCAGGGTCTGACCCGGCCCATGGATCCGACCCGGTCTGAGGAAGCGACCTGATCCGAGGGGATGGCCCGGCCCGAAGAGATGGCCCGGCCCGGCGGGTGGCCCAACCCGAGGGCGGCCCGACCAAGGGGCGTCCCGGCCGTGGGCGGCCCGGACAAGGGCGGCTCGGCCTTGGGTGGCCCGGTCGAGGGGTATCTCATTCTTTGGTGGCCTGGCCGAGGGCGGCCCGGCCTGTGGTAGCCCGGCTGGCCATGCGAGGGAGGGGGTGTCACGCCCCTCCCCGGTTTGTCAAACAGAACCGGCGCGCTGTGCCGGTTCAGGGGCCACGGGACCCGGATGGTCCCGCTCGTTCGACTCCATGGCGGTCGTCCCGGCCAGCCGCCACCACTCCTTCACCACGGCGCGACGGCGCCGCGGTCCTCCAGCTCTTCGCACGGCACGATGATGCCGCACCACCACCGCCGCGGCCCAACCTGGCCGTGGCACGACGGCGCCGCGCTTCTTCATCCATCGCGGCCCTCCTGACCGCATTTCCTCTACGGTGTGGCATGACGGCACCGCACCCCTTTGCCGCGGTCCACCCTGGCCGCGGTTCCGCACTCCTGACGTGGTGCGACGGCACCGCGTCCTTTCGGCTCCACCTCCGACGTCAACCAAACAAGAACCAACGAAGGGATGTCAGGCTGTGTTGGTTCATCCTACACCCTCCGCATTAGGTGATAATAATTGTCCAACATTGAGCCATAATAAATGACAAGGAATGGGGATTAAATTTAATCAAAACAAACCCCTTCCTCGATTTCAGTGAACGTTGTCAAAGACGCGGGAAATGAATTCAAAGACGTCGTTGTATGTTGCGCCCATCACATGGCGCCAATCTCGGGTTCGAGCATCGTCCTCATTCTTCATCGGATACGATGCGTTATTCATTGGAGAGGAAGTTGTTCTTCATTTGGAGAGGATGTCATTCTTCGTTGGAGAGGACGTCGTTCTTCATTGGAGAGGACGTCGTTCTTCGTTGGAGAGGAAAGGCTCCACCAAGAATCTCCCAAGTCTTCTCTCAAAGTTCCACCACAGAGAAACACCAACCAAAATAAAATAATAGAAAAGATATTATTTTATGGTTTCCATGCATTCCCCAAAATAATTCAAAAGAATTCAAATTAATCCATTAATTAATTTGTGTTGGAATACTTATGAGGGGAGGTGAAGAGGCTCCGCAATAAATTGGGAGTTCCAAGGGTTAATGGGGGGTTATGGGGGGTTTGAGCTCATTTGGGCCCCACCACATAATATCCTCCCAAGTGAGGTTATGCATAGGTGGGCCCCACCTCCAACCACCCCTTGTAGGATTAAACCACCACAAAATAAAAATATGTTACATATATTTTTATTTAATTTTTTTAGAAACCCCCAAAAATTAACTTCCAACCTCGATAAAATGAAATTGTGGTGAATGTCTCCTTAAGCATTTACCGGCGCTATGAGTTCAACGATGTCCTCATATTTCAATTCTGAGCAACGATTCAAAAGATATGAAACTTCACTCGCACGTTTACTGAACGTACCCAAAAAAAAGTTTAGAAAATTATTAACAGCCACCCTTGACCCACTGCAGTCGAGGTTAGGCTCTGCCTAGGTGAAAAACGCCCCAAATAACCCAACGGTACCCTCGGATTTCTAATCCGAGTTACCATTTAAAATTTATGAGTTTTACAATAAAATAATTTTCACTTAATTATTTTATTCGCGGTCAAAAACTAACTTTCTCAGGTGGCCCTCGCCGACCCAAGTTAGTATCTTCTTAAAGAAATCATACCTTCATGAGTTCAGCGGTGGTCTCAGATTTTTAAATCGGAGTTACCATTTGTGCATTATAAGCATTTGAAAAATAAAATAACTTTATTCAATTATTTTATTTATGGTTATGCCATTTTCGGGTTTTCTCACAGGAGGCCCGCGCCGACTAAAATTAAGTCACGCCTAGGCTAAACCCGCCATCCTGAGCGCAACGGTGGCCTATGATTTCTGATCCGAGTAACCATTTAAGAGTTATTACATTTTTTCAGGAAAACTTCATATGTGTGTTAATTTAAGTTTAAAAAAATTTCGACGGATCATTCTGGGCACTCCAGGCCTCGGAATCGCGCGCCGTCAGAAACTTCAGACTCGTAAAATTCCCAAGTATTTAAGAAAAAAAATTCCACAGAAATTCTGGGTCTTTACATTCTCTCCACCTCAGGGATTTACATCCTTATAAGCTACAACTCGAACCAAGGGAACTAAAGGGGGTACTGAGCACCCATCTGAGCCTCCCGCTCCCATGTGCTCTCCTGGAGGTTCTCGTGCTACCAAAGAACGTGCACCAGAGGTATCAACCGTCCACGTAGGAACCATTGTTGTCGATCCTCAATATCTACTGGAACCTCCTGGAAGTTGTCCCATCATCAACGTCCAACTCGCCATGGACAATGATGTGGGAAGGGTCGTGCACGTATCTCCTCAGCTGAGATACGTGAAAGACATTGTGCACCCAGTGCAACTGAGGTGGAAGATCTGAGAGGTAAGCCACCTCTCCTACTCTACTAAGGACCTGAAAAGGTCTGATGAACGCAGAGATAACTTACCGCCTCGGCCAAATCTCCGTAGAACTCGTCGTGGTGAGACCTGTATAAAGACATGGTCGCCATCCTCAAACTCTAGAGGTCTCCGTCTCCTAGATGTACGTGGAAGACCCATCACGAAATCCAGGGATATCTAATCCTACTTCCACTCTGGGACCTCCAAAGGCTGAACCAAGCCTGCTAGTACCTGTTGTTCCACCTTCACTTGCTGACAAGTGAGGCATCGTGAGAGAAACTCTTCCACTTCTTTCTTCATTCCTAGCCACCAGTGCTGTCGTCGGAGGTCCCAGTACATCTTCGCCACTCCTGGATGTACCGCTGGAGGAGATGTGTGGAACTCCATCAACACTTCCTTCTGAAGTGCAACTGGTACCATGGTATGTCCTCTGAAAAGAATGACGTGCTCCCCACCTTCAAAAAATTCATCAGGTACCTGCCCTATGGATATCTGAGCATGTCGCATCTCACATTCAACGTCCCCATGTTATGCCTCCTTGACTCACTAAAGAAGTGGAGGGGTGACTGTGAGAGGCTGTAGAAAGGCTGCTTCATCCTGATCCACAAAAGATATTTGCAATGCGGCCAGCTCCTCTGTTGCCTCTCCGAGCAGCTGAATGCCTGATCTCCTGCTGAGAGCATCTGCTTCAATGTTCCCCTTCCCAGGAGTATAGAATATCTCATAGTCATAGTCCTTGAGGAACTCAAGCCAATGTCGTTGTCTCAGGTTCAGGTCCTTCTGGGAGAAGATATACCTGAGACTTTGGTGGTCAGAGTAGACTGAAAAATGTTCACCCATAAGATAGTGTCGCCACATCTTCATGGCGAAGACCACTGTTGCTAACTCCAGGTCATATGTAGCGTAGTTCTGCACATGTTGTCTCAAATGCTAAGAACCATAAGCGATCACTACTCTCTCCTTCATCAGGACACACCCAAGTCCAATCCTTTATGTATCACAATAGTCTACATACCCAACACCCTCCTCTGGTAGCCTCAAGATGGGTGCACTAGTCAGCTCCTGAAAGCTCTGCTGGCATCTCTCTGACCACACGAAGGGTTTCCCCTTCTTTATCAAGACTGATAGTGGTGCTGTAAATCTAGAGAAATCTGGAACGATATTTTTTTAGTATCCAGCCAAAGCAGACGTCCCTCCCCCCTTTGGGGGGTAATCCTGGAAACATATTTTGAAAAGATGTCCCCATGTATAGTCACTCCTATTTGGAACTGAAAACTCAGAGTTCCTGCTACCACGAGGGTAAGGCTGTTTGATTCAAGAGTAATCGGTTTCACCCTCCTATAAATGAGTTTAACATGTGCTGCCTAGGTTTCCTTTTTCACCGACTAAAGAAAACCTCATCCCAACGTTGTAGATAAACCACAACCCTTTTTTTCCTAATATAGTCAATCTGTGTATGAACTATAGTTGTCCAGTCTATACCCAAACTAACATCGTAAGGCCTCGACGCTACCACCAAGAGGTTTCAACCGAAACTCTCGCCTCAAGGGTCAGATCACACCATCGACATAAGTGTGATTATTGAGTCTCCTCCCAAAGGTGTCTCCATACGTGAGGGTCAATTCAACGGCTTAACCGGAAACACTAGGTTTGGGACAAGATTCGTGGAAGGAAGGGATGATTCGTATCTATGTCTATTGATACGGCAGCTAGTAGTAGACATAAATCGTACCTCAAATCATTTCTAGAGCCCTTGGGTCACACTCCTTGACCACATACAGGTACTCTCTTTCCCTTCCCTCCAGCTCCCTGAGCCTGATGGGGACTATAAGGTGGGTGGTTGTAACATGTTGAAATATTCACCACCTCATGCTGCTCTCCTAGCTCTGCTTCCACGTCTGCTGCCATGCAGATTCATATATCCTTAACACTTCCTCTTCTCGAAACATTTTACACACTCAGGTCTCTAAGACTGACGTCAGTTTCATGATTTCCAACTGCTAACATTCACTGGATGTATCTGCTCAACCAATGAAAATTCAACCACAAGGGTTCTCTCTAGCACCCTAACATAAGTAGGAATGCATAGAGGAAAAAAGTGTTGGCTTAGATATCATTAAACACACATCACTCAGAGGTCCGAGCTCTAAAGAACTGATTGTATCATATTCATCGAGTACCAGGAAAGATCGGTATGCCTCGATGAATACTCAACTACCGACACGTCGTCCTGCTGAAGCTGTATAAGCTCTAGAAAACTCTCAGCCACCTCCTCAAGCTAGTCCTCAGCCGCCTGTGCTTCGGGATCGCCGCAGAACATGAGGGATATCTGGTGTTGAAACACATTTAAGGCACTAAGCCTACAAGTGTCCTCTACCGGTACCGCCGGTAGTGTCTGCTGACCAACAGGAAGTGATATAGTTGGCACACTGCCCGAAGGTACCATCTCGAAAAACGGTCCAAGTAACGAAACCTCGTCACTATGTGGACCATCCTCATGGTCACTCACTGGAAAAGATTAGTAGCTAAGATCAACATCTACTCTACTAGTGTCTAAACTATGCAGAAAACTCCAGCAATCACCTCCATCCAGTCCTCTGATGCCTGGGAATCTGTCTCACCTCAAAACCTCAGAGGCATCTGCTGCTGGAACTCGTGCAACATGCTCAGTCAGCATGCACCGTCCTCCAATGCATCTGGTGGCATCTTCTACCCAATAGGTGGTGGTGGTGTTGGTACACCACCCGAAGGTGCCAACATAGTAAGAGGGCCCTAAACCGGAGCCTCGTCGCTTGGTGGGCCATCATTATGTACTCTCTCGAAAACCCGAGTTGGCTTTCTATGCAGTGGAATCCTAATAAGGAACATATGCTCCACAGTAAATAATTTATACCTGATGATCTGACTCAAAGTTTTCAAAAATAAGACTCTTGAAAACACACTCGCAATCAGGGTTTCCGTGCACTGAGTCAGAAATCAGAAGTCAGGGTCTTGGTGTATGGAAACGTCGGTCATCGCACCAACACTGGACTCCCTGGACTGAAAACCACACTCAATACTCTTAACACTATTGCTTCACAGTAAGCCAGATCAGAGTCCTAAGTTATGTGATAGAACCGACTCCTCTGATACCAATTTTTCACGAACCGTCCCCTAGGGCTCGTGTCGTAACTACCCCAAGCCTGCCTTTCATAGGCCAGGGGATGGCGACTAGAACCAAAGGCGTAAATCCCTATAACTGGGAAGGCATTTCCTTTATTAAACGTAAACACACACAACTAGAGAACAAGTGGAAGCAAACACTAAGTAAAAACTATATAACAAAAGATGTGCCGGAAAGTAAAAGGGGTCGGAAATACAACCCCAACAGTAAAGTACAAGGAAAAGACAAAACAGGTACAAATAAAAGACAAATAGTTGGAAGGTGTTTAGAAGCTCCTGGATCTTCCACCACAGATCCTACCTAAAGGGTAGGTATAGATATCCTCCTTAGCGCTCCACGTCCGTCCGTCTCCTCTGGATATCGTTTTGTCGTGAGGTCCACCTCCGGGTATCGTCCAGTCCTCACACACTCTGCCTCGGTCAGCGCTGTCCTTCGTCTGTATCCAACACAACGAGGTGTGGGCATAGCCCGTGTAGGGGTGAGTATAAGGATATTCAGTAGGGACCTGAGACCCTCATGGTCTCACAAAATCAAACAAGGATAAACCACAGTAGAAAGATACAATCACGAAGTATCAACCAACCTTACTTAGGTATATGCCCATACATATACCTAAGTTATCAATCATAGTATGGCTCCAACTCTCGAGCCCAAGAACAACCCATTACAGAAAGGAAATAAAGTCAATATCCATGATGAAAAGGGTTTAAAGACATGACTCAGCTCACACAGGTATACATCTTTTGTAGAGTGATAGAGATTATCAGATGTAGTCACTAATTCATCTAAGCTGTCGGACCCACACATGATACAGGACCAGCTAAGCTGTCAGACCCACACAGGATACAGGACCAGCTATTCATTCATCTTAGCTATCGGACCCACATAGGATACAGGACCAGCTAAGCTGTCGGACCCACACAGGATACAGGACCAGTTATTCTGTCGGACCTACACAGGATCCAAGAACAGAAGTCAGAACTGTCGGACCCACGGAGGATCCCAGTACAATAGTCATCACTGTCGAACCCACGGAGGATTCTGGTACAGTAGTAATCACTGTCTAACCCATAGATAATTCTGGTATAGAAGTCATCATAGTCACAGCCAGCCCTAGGGTTCCCGCACACAACACGCTCGATTCCGAGAGGGTCTGCTCCTTAATCCAAGTGTCGATACATCAATTATCACGAAGTCCTGAGTTGATTTATCTTGTAGTTCTGTCTCATCATAAGTAACCCAACATGACAGACGGTGCGTTAATCGAACGCCCGGTCTGTGAGTTATTGGCATTTCCGTTCTAGGGGCCTGGTTGGTTTTTAGGTTCAAAACAACCTGATCGTACCCCAACTGCGTCCAAACCTCAAGTGGAGTATTCCAAAAGAATCGTCTCACTCTAAGAATTCCATTGTCATAGGAGGTACATCAATCGGACACTCGTATCCCTAGATGCACACTAAATGGTGTAAAAGGCCATAGCAGGTCCAGGTCCGGTCCGACCCAGTTGGACTGACCCGGCCCAACCCGGTCTGAACCGGGGTCTGACCCGGCCCATGAGTCCAACTCGGTCTGAGGAAGCGACCTGAGCCGAGGGGACAGCCCGGCCCGAAGAGACGGCCCGGCCCGAGGGCGGCCCAGCCAAGGGACGGCCCGGTTGGGAGCGGCCCGGATGAGGGCGGCCCGACTGAGGGGCGGACCCGCCTTGGGCGGCCTGACCGAGGGCGGCCCGTCTTGTGGCAGCCCGGCCGGCCACGCGAGGGAGGGGGGTGTCGCGCCCCTCCCCAGTTTGTCGAACAGAACTAGCGCGCTGCGCCGGTTCAGGGGCAGCGGGACCCAGCTGGTCCCGCTCGTCCGGCTCCACAGCGACCGGGCCGGCCGGCCACCACCGCTCCTCCACCGCGGCACGACGGTGCCGCGGTCCTCCTGCTCTCCACACGGCGTGACGACGTCGTGCCACCACCGCCACGGCCCAACCTGGCCGCGGCCTTTGGCTCAGCCACGCGGGGCGACGACGCTGCACTTCTTCATCCGCCGCAGCCCTCCCGGCCGCAGTTCCTATACGGTGCGGCGCGACGGCGCCGCACCCCTTTGTCGCGGTCCGCCCTTGCCGCGGTTCCGCACTCCCAGTGTGGTGCGACGGCACCGTGCCCTTTCGGATCCTCCTCCGATGTCAACCAAACAAGAACCAACGGAGGGACGTCGGGCTGTGTTGGTTCGGCCCACGCCCTCCGCATTAGGTGATAACAATTGGCCAACATCGAGCCATAATAAACGATGAGGAATGGGGATTAAATTTAATCAAAACAAACCCCTACCTCGATTCTGGTGAACGTTGTCAAAGGCGCGGGAAAAGAATTTGAAGATGTCGTCGTATGTTGTGCCCATCACACGTCGTCGATCCCGGGTTCGAGCGTCATCCTCGTTATTTGTCAGAAACGATGCATTCTTCGTTGGAGAGTACGTCGTTCTTCGTTTGGATAAGACGTTGTTCTTCGTTGGAGAGGATGTCGTTCTTCATTGGAGAGGACGTCGTTCTTCGTTGGAGAGGAAAGGCTCCACCAAGAATCTCCCAAGTCTTCTCTCAAAGTTCCACCACAGAGAAACACCAACCAACATAAAATAATAATAAAATATATTATTTTATGGTTGTCATGCATTCCCCAAAAGAATTCAAAAGAATTCAAATTAATTAATTAAACCATTAATTAATTTGTGTTTGCATACTTATGAAGGAAGGTGAAGTGGCTCCATAATAAATTGGGAGTTCCAAGGGTTAATGGGGGGTTAAGGGGGGTTTGAGCTCGTGTGGGCCCCACCACATAATATCCTCCTAAGGGAGGTTATGCACAGTTGGGCCCCACCTCTAACCACCCCTTAGAGGATTAAACTGCCACAAAATAAAAATATGTTACACATATTTTTATTTAATTTATTTAGAAACCCCCAAAAATTAACTTCCAACCTCGATAAAATGCAATTGCGGTGTAGGTCTTCTTATGAAAATATCGGCGCTTCAATTTCAACGGTGTCCTTGGATTTCAATTCTGAGCACTGGTTCAAAAGATATGGAACGTCGCTCGCACGTTTACGGAACGTACCCGAAAAAAAGTTCAGAAAATTATTAACAGCCACCCTTGACCCACTGTGGTCGAGGTTAGGCTCTGCCTAGGTGAAACACGCCCCAACAAACCCAAAGGTACCCTAGGATTTCTAATCCAAGTTACCATTTAAAAGTTATGAATTTTACAATTAAATAATTGTCACTTAATTGTTTTATTTGAGGCCAAAAACTAACTTTCTATGGTGGCCCTCGCCGACCCAAGTTAGTGTCTTCTTAAAGAAATCATACCCTCATGAGTTTAGAAGTGGTCTCAGATTTTTAATCCGAGTTACCATTTGTGTGTTATAAGCATTTGAAAAATAAAATAACTCTATTCAATTATTTTATTTACGGTTATGCCATTTTTGGGTTTTCTCATAGGAGGCCCGTGCCAACTAAACTTAATTCATGCTTAGGGTAAACCTGCCATCCTGAGTGCAACGGTGGCCTCGGATTTCTAATCCGAGTAACCGTTTAAGAGTTATTCACTTTTTTCCGAAAAACTGCATATGTGCGTTAATTTAAGTTTAACAAAACTTCGACGGATCATTCCGGGCACTCCGGGCCTCGAAATCACGCACCGTTAGAAACTACAAACTCGTAAAATTCCCAAGTATTTAAGAAAAAAATTCTATGGAAATTCCGGGTCTTTACATCCTGATATAACTGGAACACAAATCCTACTAGGCTATAAGGAAGCTGAATTTTGATTTCAAGACTTCACAAGAAAATTGTTTTCTACAGATGAATGAATTAAATGAGATGAGAAGGGAAGAATATGAAAAATATTTGATCTATAAATATAAAATTTAAGCCTAACATGATAAACAGATTCAAAGGATAAATTTTTCACTGGGAGAAAAAGTTATACTCTTCAACTCAAGACTTGGGGTCATGGGAAAAAAGCCAAAAATCAAAGTGGTTGAGTCCTTACACTGTCACAATTGTTTATCCATATAAGTCTATTGAAATATATGATGGAAAGATTCCTCCATTTAAGTTTAATATTCAACACCTAAAACTTTATCACACTTTAGATACAATAGAATTAATTGAATAAGTTTAATTAAAATGATAGGTTTCTCTTCTGGTTGAAGATGTTAAACTTAGAACTAATTGGGAGGCAACGTAGATGCTTTACATTAGTTGTTCTATGTTTTCTTACTCTCTCTATCTCTCTTTGTGGGTGCAGTTGAATATAAAATAATGGATTGCTTTAATGAATCTGACATGAAGTTCGAATCCCCTCTTAAAATTAAAGGAAAAAGGCCTCATGAGATGTGTTGAATAGAGGAAATCTAAGGAAATCTATTGCACAAGATGTTTCCACATGCCACAAGAGATGGAAGGATGAATAAATTTACCCATGATAAGTTCCTTTCTATAAAGATAGAGATTTTGAGCCTTAGGAATAGGTATTTTGGAGTTATAAGACACTTCCTCTATCACGGATAATAGGTCAAGGTATTCTAATCCAATGGAAGAAGTTGATTGACCATTGTCTATCCATCTGGATGAAGACATAAAACTTAACACTTCATGGGAGGCAACCAATGTTTTTGTAAGAACCTAGTTTTTATATAAGGTATGGTTCCTTTTTCAGTTTAAATTCTTGGATTTTACCTAGTATGATTTTCTAATGATATCATAGAAGTTTGGGGTGTCTTGGGCTTGTTGAGGACCCAGAGTTTAACTTTTGGAGAAAAATTGTTGGGTCGCACGGTTAGGAGAAATCATGTGACCCAAGATACATGGTTTGAGTAACTATGTGAGGACTGGGAAGAGGGACTCAAGAGTCTACAAGGTTTGATGAAACCATACAAATTGAGGCATACACCCATAGGGGGGTTCTGCAACTTTTATCATAGGTGTGCAGCACGGTTTTGCATGGTTGGTCAAACCATGCGCATGAAATTGTGGGAGGTGCACGGTTGATGAAAAGTTTTTCCAACCATGAATCCAAACCATAAAACCCAAATATTTTGGGTGATTTTACCAAATTGGCCTCAAATGCTTATAATTCTTACCCCACCCCTCCTCTCTTATTTCCAGTGGACATGAGGTTTCTTCAACCTCTTTGAGCTCTCAAGTATTCTAAGCTAGGATCTTGGATAACTTCTTCATTCAAACTCTAATTTGATCTCCATTCATCTCATTTGATGTTTGTTGGTAATATATTCATTAATCTTGAACCTTTCATCATTTTTCTTTCTCTCGATAGATTTATTTAGGTGCAGGTTCTTATGCCTTATTTTTATGGAGTTCATCTATTTTTTCATTTTCTCCCAATCTAGATCAAACCAAAGTTCAATAATGGACGAGTGCTCCTCTACATGCATAAGGTAGGTGGTCTAGTTCTTATCCCTCAAATTTTAGATGTGTTATAATATGTGTCATTGTACCACACACCAATTTCACCATGAATTTCCCCTAAATTAAATATGCCTTTAAATGGTTGACTTAAATGAGAACCTTATGAACTTTCTAGGTTTCTTCAATGGTGTCCACCTATTTTGGTGTTATAATCAATTATTCTTTGAGGCTATAAATGGATAAATGGTCAAACAATCATATAAATGGTTTTTGGCATGACTTCCAAATTATGATATCACAAATGTAATGGATAATCATTATGGTATAACATGGATAACATGTTTGTCATTTTTAAGATGAATTGAATAGTGGTGAGTGGTATGACCACATGCCCTATTTAAATTTAATAATGCTTATTCCCTTGTTATTATTAAATATTAATGAGTTATGAATTATCAATTGGATCGTATTAAATATAATGATCACTTGTAACTATTGATGTATGGGCATGATGAACCTTGTTAATTATGGTAAATGGGAATGATGACCCTTATGCATGTTATATATATAAACATATGGTCATGGAGTCTATTCTACTATGTGATACCGGGCATGATGACCCTTTATATATGTGATATGGGCATGAAAACCCTATATATGTGATATGGGCATGGAGTCCCCATAAATGTGATATCGAGAATAAAGACCCTTTATATATGTGATACGGTCATGGAAAGCCTTTAAATGTGATACAGGCATGGAGACCCTTTATAAATGTGATATATAGGCATGATGAGCCATATTGTTATATACAGGCATGACAACCCTTTATGATTATGATACTAGACATAGAAACCCTTACTACTATGATATTGGGAATGATGTCCCCTATTCTTATGATATCGATCATTGCATCCCTTAATACTTGTTTAGAGATATTCTGAAATGGGCCAAAATTGGTAGTGTCATCCTGGTTTTCCTTCAAGAACCAGATCTGACCCTTTTCTAGTTATTAGTACTAATTTCCAATATTATGATCTGCACACTACCATATTATATGAAATGACTAGAATTTATAGACATTGTTGGTGGTGGACTAGTGAGTTTATCTCACACCCTATCTGGGCCACCGATTGTACCTGGGAAGACTATATTCTTATAGGTGTATATAAGGGGAAACATCCACTTATGGATGTGTGACTCCTTGAATGACTTAGTATGGTATCTTGGTAGTAGATAATCAGGATGGAGCTCGGGATGCTTGGATAGATCTTGGCCTTTTGTTCCTTTTGTATATCATGTACTCTATTAACTACCTGGTTCCATATATACATGTTTTCCATATTTTGTAGAGACATGAAATCATCATCTTTTGTATTTGATTCAAGTAATTATCTTTGATTATTATTTAGTGTTTGGATGTTTCTACATGATTCCACTTCCTTTTCCATTATGGATATGATTTCTCTATATATTTATCTATTAATTATACCAATGTGATACTCTAACTAGAGGGAATAGTCTCCCCATGGAAACACCTTAGACCCTCACTACTATTTAATGGCCTCTTTCATACAGAGTGGCATGCTTGAGGCCATGTGGCCAACTGGTTTGAGGAACCTCTGAGTGGAACTCGAGTCAGGACGTCACAAAGTGGAATCAGAGCATATTTATTTTATTTTTTATTATCGTATGGGAATATTAGACAGGATATTAGGAATGTATCGGTATTTAGTAATGATTTGTCCCTAGGAGTAGCTAACCCACATATAGGGAAAGGCAAAACTACCTATTATGAGACTTGTTGTTATGTATTATGCTTATTAAAATTGATTTGATTCCACCATTGGGTGATTCACTTGAATTGTGATGTTATCATTGATATGGTTGAGGAATTTATTTTAGCATGGCCCGATGAGATGAGGGCATTCCATAACATGCATCATCTTAGGAACCTATTAGAATTCACATGTCATGCATTATGTCATGCCATGTAGGATGCATTTCTTGATTACATGACATTTTTATAAGTGACTTCTATGATATAAATGTTAAATTGGCTAATGTTTTATGTAGGGGATTGAGAAATATAGTTAGTACTTAGAGTGCTTGTTATAACCTAAATAGTTTTTTCCTACATAGGCTATAACAGACACCCTAATCAGAAAACTATGGCATGTTTTATCATGGACCATTGGTCACATGGACTAGAACATGTTATGGTATGCATTAAGTGGATGTCACACTTCAGTTCATAAGGTGTATGGACCCTTATAGATCAGAAGTGGTGAACCATTTAGTTCAACCATTCAAAGAGAAATGAAATACAAATATGAAATTAAAATTGTAAAACATAGATCTTGAACCAAACCCAACCTTAATAGTGGGTAGTGGGTAGCACCTCTTGTGTTCTTATTGATCGATTCTACCACCCAGACCTAGATTTATGATCAGGAAGAGGGGTTTGTTTATCATAGAAAGGATTTGTACTTGTTCTATTCCTATATTTTTGGCTTATTTCATTATAAAATTATATCTAAGGCATGTTTTTGGAATTTTTATAGCAATTACAACACGAAATCATCTGGTTGTATTCCAGAAGGGTGGTGAAGGTCATGTTTCAAAGGTGGTGAGCCCTGAGCCACTAGTGATACCTCCAGTAGTTCCACCTATTGTACCTCTTCTTATTCCTGATGTGGGTAATGATACCTGGTTTCAAGGATATTTCTTGTGGCTTATACAGACGATACAGGGAGCTCTCCACTCTACCCCTTATATGGGAGTGTTAACTTAGGAGTTCCAACAGCAGTATCCACCCATGTTTTGGGGGGATGGTGGACCATAGGATACAAAGTTATAGATTGAGATGGTTATATCTATATTTGAGAATTTGGAGAAACCTCCAAATGGGAGAGTGAAACTCGCTACTTATATGCTTTGAGGATTCACCAAATGTTGGTGGGATATTCTGAACTAGGCAGGTCAGTATCGAGAAGTGACTTATAAGGATTTATAGTCAAGATTCTATGATTATTTCTTCCCTGATACCCTAAGGTCTAATCATGCTAGGGATTTTAGGAACCTACCGCAAGTTTCTATGATATTTATAGACTATTAAACTCGTTTTACACATCTTAAGTGCTTTGAACCTATCTATACTGCTAATGAGCTAGTGGAAGTGGGGAGATTTGAGAATGATCTTAGACATCTTATTCATTCTTAGGTAAATGTTTTCTAGTTGACTACCATATCTGATATAGTGAACCATGATCTTATCACCGAATAGAACCTAAGGGAAGTAAGCAATGTGATCCAAGGTGGTTTTCAACCAAGACATGTTACGAGTTCGAATAGTGGTTGGAAGTGATGCTTTGAGACTACACACATGAGAAAAGGCATCCAGGTGACACACAATGATAGTTATGTGGTATTTCACTAGTGTGGGAATCCTATAAATAAGAATCCTCAATGTCCCAGAGACCTTGTTGAGTGATGAGGATACGGAAAATTGGGGAATCTATAGAATTTCTATAGGACCTTCCCATCTATTCCAAGTGGGAGAGAATTCATGCTAGCTCCACCTTTAGGAGTAGGTTTAGTAGCACCTCTATAGGAAGGTAGAGTGATATTGTTCATACATGTAGAACAGGAGTTCATGGCCATGGTATCCAAGATTCTCATATATAGAACCAGCAAAGAGGACTCGCTTTGGGTAGTCATGTTGTAGCACGGAGTCATAGATTGGGATAGATTTATTCGGTGTACCCTATACCAAGGGATTAGGGCACTAAGCCATCTACTATTCTAGGTACTATTCTAGTATCCTCTACTATCATTTCTACCTTATTTGATATAGGTGAATCACATTACTTTATATTTTTTCTTGTTTTGGAGAGCCTTGGGCTCAGTGTTCAGTTCTCTAATGGTGTTATGATTCTTGATACACCTTTGGGTATATATTTAGAGAGTATATTCTAGTGTAAGGATTGTCCTCTTGAGGTAATTATCCATCATTTATCATGAGACATCTTCATCCTCAAGATGATGGGTTTTGATTTCATTCTTAGGATGAATTGAATAGTTCCCTATCATGGCTATGTGGGTTGTCATCTCTAGAGGGTTTCATTTACATCATCATAGGGAGCTACTTATCTTCACAAGGGTGAATGGCATTTCTATAAGGGAAGAGCTAGACCAGAACATCTTGGGCATGGTGGAGTGACCAACTAGATTTCCACTCTTTATATGGATGATTAGGGGATGCATCAGACTAAGTTCCCTCCTGTAGTTGATCGATTTAGGGATAATTTCCTTGTCGACTTTTTTAGACTATCTCCTAAGAGAGAGGTAGAGTTTACTATCAAGATGGTTCCTAGAGCTGCACTGGTATCCATTCCTCCTTACATGAAAGCTACTACCGAGATGCATAATCTAAAGAGGCAGATAAAAGATTTTGAGGCCAAGGGTTTTATATGGCCAAGTACTTATCCCTAGGGTTCACTAGTCCTTTTTTCCAAGGAGGACAGAACCCTCAGTATTTGTGTAGATTATTGAAAATTGAATCATCTTATGGTGAAAAAATAATATCCCTTACCTCGTATAGATTATCTCTTCGACCAGCTCAGAGGAGCAAGGGTTTTCTTAAATATTAAGCTAAGATCGGGCTATCATTAGGTTCGATTCAGACCTTCAGATATTCCACATATGGATTTTTTTTAGTTGGTATAGTTTATATAATTATATTGTTATATCATTTAGTCTTATGAGCACGCCTATCATATTTATGTCTTTGATGAATAGGTTTTCTCATCCCTATCTGGATTCTTTTATGGTGGTATTTGTAGATGACATCTTAGTGTATTCTCATACTCAAAGAGACCATGTCACTCATCTTGATATTGTTTTAAATGCACTAAGATAGCACCAAATGTATGTTAATCTTAGTAAATATCACTTCTGGATCAACAAGGTTCACTTCTTGGGTCATATTATCTTAGAGGAAAGAGTTTTATTAAACCCAGAGAATGTGAGAGCTATGGTTACCTATGAGAATCTCAAGAACGAATTTGATATACAAAGTTTCTTAGGGTTATATGGTTAATATAAGCATTTTATATAGGACTTATCATGCTTAGAGGCACCTCTTATGGGCTTGACTAAGAAGGGTGTGAAGTTTATATGGTTTGAATCCTATGAGATAGCCTTTCAGGAGCTGAAAGGGAGATTGACTTCAGTGTCAATCCTGATTCTTCCAGATTCAGGAAGAAGCTATACAGTGTATTTTGATGAATTAGGTATCTATCTAGGATCATTTTTTATGTAAGAAGATAGAGTCATTGCATACAAGTCTTATAATTTTAGTCTTAATGATTGGAATTACCCAATGCATGATCTCGAGTTCACAGTTGTTGTACATACCTTGCATTGTTGGAGGCATTACCTACTGGGAGAGCGTTTTGTGGTATTTGAAAACCACAAAATACTCAAGTATATTTTTATATAGTGTGACTTAAATATTATTAAGTGAAAGTGGTTGAAATACCTATAGTCCTTTTACTTCAATATTGCCTATGCAACCAAGAAGGGAAATGTTTTTGTTGATTCTCTGAGCAGAAGGACTTAGACACAGGCAGTTTAGGAGGCCTATAATGAGTGGAAACTTATGCCTCTATTTTTTGAGATTCACATAGAGGTGTAGGACTATCATAGAAAGTATATACATGCATCACTGTTAGAACCTCTTCACTTATAGAGAGATTGAAGATAAGGTAGTTTTTAGATCTCAAAGGATTGGTCCTATGAGAGAGTATTTCTGGTGAGGACCCGGCTCTGGATCAGTTTATCAATGATGATTACATCCTGCATATACATGGGAATATATGGGCCCCTAAAGACATGAGATAGGATCTGATGTGAGATTCACATGATCCTCAATGGGCAGTTTACCTGGGTATCTCCAAGATGTATCATGATATGCGCTGATAGTATTGGTGTCCAGGGATAAAGTGTTAGATAGTGGGTTTTATCTCTAGGTGTTCTACCTATCAGTAGGTGAAGGAAAAACACTAGCAACTTGTTCACTTTCTACATCAGATATTAGTCTTGGAATGAAAATGGGAGGATATTGTGATGGATTTTTTGTCTTACCAAGGTTGTCTTGAGGTAGCAACGCTGTTTGGGTAGTCATGGATCGATTGAAAAAGGTATCCCACTTCCTTCATATCTTGGAGTCTTTCTCGGTTTATGGGATGGGAATATTTTATGTTTGTGAGATTATACAGATACATGGGATCCCTCATACTATCATTTTAGATAAGGATTCTCATTTCACATTAAGGTTCTGTCATGGGTTATAGAGAGATATGGGTACACAGTTTCTTTTGAGCACAATTTTTCACCCTCAAACTAATTTCCAGTCAAAACAGATGATATAGGTGTTGGAGGACATGCTATGAGCATGTGTCCTTGAATTTGGTGGTTATTGGGAGAAGTATATCCCTCTCATTGAGTTCTCTAATAATAATAGTTATCAGGTGAAAATTCATATGGATCCTTATGAGGCCCTATAAGGTAGGTCGTTTTGTTCACCACTATTCTGGTTAGAGGTAGGAGAGGCAGTGCTACTGGATTCTAATATTGTTCAGGAGACTTTAAAGTAGGTTCATCTGATCAAGAAGCGTATTTCTACCTCCCAATCTAGATAGAAATCTTATGTCAGTCACTGTTAATGAAATATGGAGTTCAATGTCAAGGATCATGTTCTATTATGAGTATCACCCAGACTTGGGCATAGATGGATACAGAGGTAAGGGAAATTGTCAACTCATTATGTAGAGCTGTTTGAGATCTTGTAAAGAGTCGAGATGGTATCCTAATATTTTTTATTACCTCAAAGGTATTGTGTCATGCACGAAATCTTTTACATTTCACAGCTTCACCGTTATCATGCTGACCCATCACATACTTTTGATCCCGAGGATTTAGAGTTAGATATTAATGCTTATTTCGAGGATTATCCTATACGCATCATTACACAGAGCATAAAGGCTCTCTAAGTCTGGTTTTTCCCTTTAGCATGGGTGATATGGAAGCACGACCATATATAGGTCAAGACTTGGGGAGGGAGGCTGATGTACATGCTCAAAGGCCAGAGTTATTCTCAAACAATGTTTCACCACCCTTGGAAGGTGAACTCAAGGATGAGTTCCTTTAAGGGGGGAGACTATAAGAACCTAGTTTTTATATGAGGTATGGATCCTTTTATTTTCAGTTTAAATGATTGGTTTTTACCTAGTATGATTTCCTAATGAGATCATGGGATTTTCGGGGGGTTTGGGGATTTTTTGGAGCTCAGAGCCTGAATTTTGGAGAAAAATATTTGGGCCACATGGTTAGGAGAAACTGTGTGACCCAAGTCGTACATTTTGAGTAACTGTGTGCGGGATGGGCTGAGGGCCTCAAGAGGCCACACAGTTTTAGGAAAATGTACAGCATAAGACGTACACCCATCCAGGGGGTTCTGTAGTTTTTAGAAGAGGTGTGCAACACGGTTTGTGCATGGTTATTCAAACTATGTGCATGAAATCATGATCGGTCCCTCCTTAGATAGTGGTATGCACACATTTTTCTCAACCGTGTGACCCATATATTTTGGGTGATTTTACCAAATTTACCTTAAATGATTTTAATTATTATTCTACCCCTCCTTTGCTCTTATTTCTAGTGGGTAAGAGGTTTCTTCCTCCTCTTTGATCTCTCAAGACACCTAAGCTAGTATCTTGGATAACTTCTTCGTCCGAAATCCAATCTGATCTCTATTCATCTCTTTGTATGTGTGCCGGTAATATCTGTATTCATCATGTGCCTTTCATTGTTTGTATTTATATCAAAGGAGTTATTTATGTGTAGGCTCTTATGCCCTATTTTTAGAGTGTTCATCTATTTTTCCATTTTCTCCCCATCTGTATCAAACCAAAGGCTGATACTAGATGAGTGCTCATCTACAAGCATAAGGTAAGTGGTCTAGTTTTTATCCCTCAAAGTTCAGATTTTTTATAATATGTGTCGTTGTTATGCACACTAGTTTCACTATGAGTTTCCCCTAAATTAAATATTCCTTTAAATGGTTTCCTTAAATTAGAACCTTATGTCCTTCCTAAGTCCATTCAATTGTGTCCAACCCTTATGGTGTGTCAGTTAATTTTCCTTTGAGGCTATAAATGACTAAACAATCAAACCATTGTCTAAATGTTTTTGGCATGACTTCCAAATTGTGATATCATAAATGGAATGGATAATTTTTTTGGTATATCATGGCTAACACACTTACCATTTTTTAAATGAATTGAATAGAGGTGAGTGGTACAAACATGTCACCTATTTAAATTGAAAAATGGTCACGCCCTTGTTATTATTAAATGTTAATGAGTTATGAATTATAAATTGGCTCATATTAAATCCAACGATCACTTATCACTATTTATGTATAGTTATGAAGACCCTCATTAATTATTTTAAATGGTAATGATGACCCTTATGCATGTTATATATATAAACATATGGGCATGGTGTCCCGTATGCTATGTGATACTGGGAATAACAAACATTTATATATGTGATACGAGCATGGTGACCCAATATATGTTATACGGGCATGGAATCCCCATAAATGTGATATCAAGAATAAAAACCCTTTATATATGTGATATAAGCACAACGAACCTATAAATGTGATATGGGAATTGTAACCCTTTATAAATGTGATATACGAGCATGATGACCCATACTATTATATGCAGGCATGACGATCCTTGATGGTTATGATACTGGGCATAGAGGCCCTTAATACTATGATACTGGGTATCGATTCCCCTATTCTTGTGATATTGGGAATTGCGTCCCTTGATACTTGTTTATAGATATTATGACATGGGCTGAAGCAGGTAGTGTTAGCTTGGTTTTCCTTCAGGAACTAGAGCTGACCCTTTTCCAGTTATTAGTACTGCTTTCCAATATTATGATATGCACACTTCCATATTATATACACTAATTAGATGTTTATAGACACCATTATTGTTGACCTGCTGAGTTTATCTCACACTCTATCTAGGCCTCCAATGGTACCCAAGCAGACTATATGATTGCAGGTGTAGATAAGGGGAAATGTCCACTTATTGATGTGTGACTCCTTATATGAATTGGGATGGGATATTGGTGGTATATGTTTAGGATGGAGCTTAGGATGCTTGGATAGATCTTGTTCTTTTGTCCCTTTTGTATATCATATAGTGTATTAACTATTTGAACCCATGTATACATGTTTTCCCTATTTTTTAGAGACATAACATCGTCATCTTTTGTATTTGATTCAGGTTTCTACCTTTGATTATTATTCAGTGTTTGGATGTTTATATGTGATTTCATTATATTTTCCATTATTAATATGCTTCTACTATTTATTTATCTCTTTATTATACCATCGTGCTACTCTAACTAGAGGGCATAGTCTCCCTATAGACACACCCTAGGCCCTCGCTATTATTTGGCAGCCTTTGGTGTATGGGGAGGCACACTTAAGACCAAGTAGACCACTAGTTTGGGAACCTATGAGTGGAACCTGGGTTGGTACATCACAGTTTTTTTCTTTTTCATCATTTTTTATTAGTTCTCATTTTTTTTTAAAATAAACCCGGAATGTGTGGAACATTTTTTCAGCTACCACTACTGGAAAAAAGCCTCTATACCCATGGTTTTGGGAAAACCGTGGGTATAGGCCCCCCTATACCAACAGTTTTCTCAAAACCATGGGTATAGGGGTCTGTCTGAATCTATACCCACGGTTTTTATAAAACCATGGGAATAGGTATCTATTCCGAACCTATACCCACAGTTTTCCCAAAACTATGGGTAGAGTTCTTGGTTCAAAACCTATAATGACGGTTCTTTAGGAAAACCATGGGTATAGGTTTGGAAAAAAAATCTATAACCATGGTTTGAGAGAACCATGGGTATAGGTTTCCCGCATGAATGCGAGAACAAAAAAATTGGATGGGAAAACCTTATACTGATGATTTCCCTCATATACCCACAGTTTCGATTAATATATTTATGTAAATTTATATTCGTATTCATGTCATTTAAGTGGTTGGGTTGGTCAGGCATTGTGTAGTCATATATGAGGTTGTGGAATAGAAACTTGTAGCATGATTATTTTTATAATACTGACAATTTATATTAATATATTTAAATAGATGTAGTTAAATATTAATATAACTTCATTAGCTGGAGTGGTGAGGCACTTGATGTTTGAAGAGAAGGTCGTGGGTTCGATAATCACCTCCTGATTTTTTCTATAAGATGGTTCAAATTAATATATTTATGTATATTTAAATATATATATATATATATATATTCATAGTTGAAGCAGATGGGTTGGTTAGGCACTTCTTATTGGAATACCATGTCACGGGATCAAAACTCACTGATAGGTTTTTTTCTAATACAGACTATTTATATTAATATATTTATCTAAATATATATATATATATATACACACATAAGTCAAATAGGTTTGGTGGTGAGATGCTTCGAGATAGAGGTGTAGGTTTCGGGCTCGAGATAAACCTATGACACCTCGGTTGCCCACGGTTCCCAAAACCATGGGTATATCCTATACCCACAGTTTTGGGGGCTATACCCATGATTTTGAATTGTGGGTATGGGTCATTTTTTCAGTAGTGTACTCCCAACATTTCATGCACTTTTTATTCTCCCACATATATGCTTTCATCTATGTGATCTTTGGTATTATCCTTATGATATGGTGAGGGTATTTGTTTTCCATGTGTAGATTTTATAGTTACATCATTTCTAGAGCTTCATCGGATATAGGCAACCTTTCCATGTCTATCTTCACTTACTCAAGGGGGTGTTTTATTTTTTGTTATGTTTTATGCTTCCAAAAACACCATGTAAACTAACTAACTTAAAAAATGAAAAAAATGAAGAAAAAAACTAACATTCCTGTAATTTTTGAACCCACATGAAAGATGTTGTATCTGTTTCATAACACAGTCAGAGGCATACCACTTGTATCCCTATGTAGTTTGAGCATGTGGTTCCTGTTTGACATGCTTTGATTCTTAACACCTTGATTTAAATGATGGCTAATATTAGTCCATGTTTTGAAAAAAAATTCTTGAAACTTGTTTTTTTAGACACTTATTTTCACTCATGCTCATTTATATTGTCCAGTGTTATATTTCCATACCATTCAGACCCATTTTTACATCATCTCTTATTTCACCTTTTCATGAGGTAATCTCTACCATGTTATGTCTTATAGAACTTTCCATGTTTTTCTGTTGAAGCGATAGGGATTTTGGAAGTTTCACTAAAATAAATGAGACATTTTTTTGATTTATTTAGACCCTTTGGCCCACTAATCCACCCTTTCATTTTCTCTATCATGTATCCCTTAAAATCCATGAATAATTATTTTAGTATAAACCCACAACTGATACTCTTCACAGTCCATTTCTCAAATATTTGAATGATGATTTTCAATCCAGGTATGGGGGTATATTTATTCATGGAGAGGGTTTTTGAGGGGAATTGATTCATTTGAAGCACATGGATTAAAATTATATCATTTCATATATTTTGATATGGGAATATAAATTCGTTTTGGTTCCAACAATAAGTATATCTTTAATTATTATGCAATAAACTTCACCTTTAGGGATGCCTATTAAAGTGATGGGTCATTACTCTGGGAACTAGAGAGTTTTCTATATGCCCTACTTTCATTGAGATTCTATGGAGTATGAGCTACTTTTGTACCTTTCTTTGGAATTTTTTATGATATATATTTCATCTTTTTTGGTAGCTGATACTAACTTGTTTACTTATCCATTGTGTTTGAGTGATTTGTGTCCTTAAAACAAAGGATAAGAAAAAATTTGAGAGATATAAAAAATAAAAAAGAATCATTTTTTTGAGAGAATAATTGGATTTTCATATGTTTGGGTACAAGAAACATTTTATGCATGAGGGAGTGATATTTTGAGTGATATTTTAAGGGAGACATTTGGATTGAAATTTATCATGCATTTATTTCAAGATTAAACCCTTATTTTTTCCAAAAACTATCATTTTTTATGAATCACCATCCCTCAACATCAGAGACATTTGAACCTAATGTGAATTCCTCAAGATTGGTGAATTATTTTTATTTACACTAGTGGAGATGTGAAATTCATGTCGAGCTTATGGTAAGAATGCATGTGTATGAGAATTGAGCATAACTTTGTCAATGAACTGTCTTGAGCAATGCAAGTGATGGAAAGGTTGGTCACTTTGAAGCATGAGTGTAAGTACTTTTTTTGGAAAGAATGTGAGTGGAAGGGAAACTGTATTTGAAAATTGGAATTTTAATTAAAGTGCGATATTTTTTGGGTAAAATAGATTGAAAAATTTTGAACTTGTAATTTTAATGTTTTGATTTGTCTACAGGTCTAGTTATGTATTCTTTCTAATTTTTTCCCAAGAGTGAAAAAGTTTAAGTGTGGGAGATATGATGCACATGAGATTTGCTGACATTTTAATAATCTTTAACATAGTTTTTGTTAATTAGTTTAACCTTTTTTAGTGTTTTTAGGTTTATTCTATAGTTTTGTAGTGTTTTTATTATTTTTATAGTTTTTAGTTAATTATATATCAATTTTTAGTAATTTATTATTTTTATTAGTTTATATAAATTTTATATAATATTTAACATTGTATTATTATTAGTATTTTCACTAATATTAGTTTTTTATTAGTTTTTTTATATTTTTAAGTATTTATATGAATTTTATATATTATTATTATAAATTATTGTATATCATTATAAATATTTTTAGTATTAATAATAGTAGTATTAATATTATTGGTTTATTATGTTTATAAAATCATGGTAATATATAATAATGAAAATATTATTATATGTATAATCATACTTTTATCTAATTATATATATATTTTAGTATATCTAATTACATTTATATATATATATTTATCAATATAACATTTTATTATTATTATTATTATTATTTTATAATTATTATAATATATTTATATAATTCTAATTATATTATTATTATTGTTTTTGTTTTTTTTGTTGTTATTGTTTTTATTGTTTAACATTTAGATAATTATATTTGAAGTCTTAAATTTTGTTTTTTGATTTTTTTTTCAGGGGGGGGGAGATGTGTGGGAGATCTCTTCTTCAGGAGCGAGAAAAACCCCTACAACAACTCTTCTCCTCTCCCGAACAGTGCACCAGCTGAGCCGCCACCCTCCTCATTTATCCTCTACCCGACATGCATACCTTTACTACTAGTTAGCCACATTCATTCCCAATCTTCCCTTCCTTATATCCACCTCCCTCTCTCTCTCTCTTTATCCTCATATACACAGTCCACAACAATCTACCTCCCTCTATTCCCTTTGAGCATCACACCTGCCAGACTAGCGACAACCTAGCCTCCTCTTCCCTTCAAGATGTCACCCTCCTATACCAGGTATAACACCATATCCATCATCCTTCTAGTGTAGCACCTCCTTCAGTGGAACACCCTTCATACTTCCACCCTCCTCCACCAGGAACGTGTTTAACTCCTCCTTCATTCCCTGTGTGTGTCATCCTCCTAGAAGACCCAAGAAAACCACCTCCTCTCTGCTAAACCTGATGTCACCGCCTCCCTCTTATACACACCACCATCCATCTGTGACATCCATACTATTAGGTTACACCCCATGATTCTAAGTGGGTGTGATTTTGTTGGGGGTAAATTTTTCACGCTCTACGTAGATAAGCATGGAGGTTCTCTTTCATTTGAAGATTGATGAGCATCACATTTCTTCATATAATGGGTGTGTATACTGATACAAGAATTATTTGGGTAATTTGGTTATATTTTTAATGCTTTATCATTTTATTATTGTGTGTATTTTTTTAGTCATGATTTCTAAGTAATTTATTTGTGTTGGGATGTTGACTGGGTGTGATAAATTGTTGTGCATGCCATGTTGATATTTTATCTTGAGATTAATTTTTGGTTGAATTTATTTTACTTGGATATTTATTTTTCTTAATTATATTTGTACTAAAATAATTTATGAAATTAAAATTGGTCATTTTAATTATTAGTCAATTTAGAGATCCAAGAAGGTTGACCATTTTGACTGATTATAGTGCAAATAGGTGGTGCAGCTTTGTGAGAAACAGGTTGTGTCATTTAGCTGATTGGTTCATTACTCAAAACATGTCTCGTGATTTATTTATAACACCATAAAATGAGATTTTAAATAAATTTGGATATATAAAAATGAGCTTCTAAAAAAGGATTTTACTTTTATAATAGACAATAATTAGGTAGAAAAAAATATTTGATCATAGAAAAAAATTGCATAGTTTTGTAGTGGTTTGATTACAATGCTAGCATCCACTACAACAAAATAGGGGAATAATTGTGGTTTTCTTATTTTAGTGGTGGTTTAAACCACCAATAAATGGCTCCATGATAGATTTTTAAAACTATATCTAAAGTTATCATCAACATCCAACTCGCGGAGATTTCACCCATTTAGTAGAAGTTTCTAGGAAGTGTTGTGGAACGATTTTTAGCGGCGATTATTTCATTTTTTTAGCGACGGTTTTTCCTCTCAAAACTTCTAAGGATTTCATGGAAGTTTAAACAACCACTAAAAACTTTTTACCATATATAGCGGTAGATTAAACCACCACTATATATAGCTGCTAAAAAAATTATAGAAACTGCAGCCTTAGAAACAAATCACAAGGGAAGTGACTAATACTTGAATACAAAATAGAATCATATTAATATTCTAAAAACCATAACATACCAACTATAAATAGAGTTTAAATTATAACATAATCAAAACATGAGAAAAATGTATGCTAGATTCAAATATATACATTTCTAGAATTGATAATGAATTTTTGTATATAATGAATTATAATAGGATGTGATAATCAACAATAACAACATTAAGAGTGATAATATAGACTTATCCAAGTATTTGATATCAGTAAACACAAAATAAGGTTTAAAAATATAGAAACCTGAATCAAATAAAGATACATATAAATATAAGAAACATTCAATAATTACAAGGTTAATAATAAAATATAAAATCAATGGATTAGAAATATCATAAATAAAGATAAAATAACAATGAATGAAAGACCTTATCATAACAACAAAATCCGCCACTAAAATCAATAAAAAAGAAGTGCCTATAAAATAAACACACAACAACCTCATCATGTTTCCACTTCATTAATGCTAACATATATCCACATGCTAAAATATTACCACATCACTTAATACCGCCACATAATCACATAACAACACTATATATATAGAACCCCCACACTTTATTTCACAACATCACTACCTCTGCATATCCATTGCACAACTATTTTACATTTCCACCACACATCCTCATAAATATTTACCATAGAATCACCAAATAGGTTCCAACACACCAAAAATAAAAAAAATAACATGAAATCATTTACTATAATAATTTTCCCATAACAAGGATTCCACATAACAAGACAGCAGTGAACTACTCCCCCATACCTTTCCTCCATCAATCCCTAAATTCTACCATAACCCCACTTTCATTCTGGAAACCACACAACACCCCCAAGCCAACAATCATAACAATTATAACATAAGAAACAATGGATAAAACCTAAAACTTATACACCTATGACTTACTTCTAACCTCCTCATTATATGGTCCAACCTAAATCCCCCTCCTAAAATGAGCTTACTAAAATCCCTTATTTCATCACAGTAATCATACACTATCCACCCCAACTCTAATATAACATTTAATCAAAAAAAAGTCATCAAACTATAATGGAATAATTTAAATAGAATCATTTAAAAAAATAACCAAAAAGAGCCTAAGAATGATGAGTATAAGGGAAACTTCAATATAAAACATAGAAAATCAACCAATTATATATATTTCATGCAATGTAAGAGAGATACAAATATCCCCTACCTCAAACCACAACATGGTTTCTCAATCCCCATATAATTATGTTAGTCTTTCATGAGTTTAGTTATACATCACCATCACTAAATCCAAATTCAACCCTAATCACTACCTAATGAACTAATATTGACATTATCTCTGTCTCTGACTCCAATCCCTTCTACCAAAACCTGTATAGCAATTTTCTTGAAAATTAAAAAATGTTTTATATTTAAATTTAAACTTAAAACTATTAAATTTTTGTTTACTAAATGGTTATGAAGTTGTGTTATTTACCTTCTCAATAAAACCATCCATTGACACAATATCATTGGGGAAACATCTAGTACTATTTTATAAAATTCAACCAATGATTTCTATAGATCAATGACTTTCATATCATATATTTATATATGAGCCCCTTGTTGCTGGATTATGCTCCCCTATTGCTAAATTGTGCTTTGAATTTCAATAAACTACCTATGATCATATTGAGGTAGGAAGTAATTACAACTAGGAGTAAATGATTCTATAATCCCCAGTGACCTGCCAATGACCTCAGATGGTAATGGTCCCAAACCCATCCCATGCATGCAACCAGGATGCTCCTTTCTAAGGACTTGACCAACTGAATCATCCTGAGAGATGGAGAAGGACTGCACAGGATTTTTATCTCATAGTTATTTTATTTTTACCTATAAATAAAATATAATTAATATTTAAATCAATAAATATTAACAAAGTTATGACTAACAATAATTTATTATAATGAAAAAGGAATTTATACCCCAAATTCATTGGAAGGATCATTCACATAACTCCCATCGGATTTTACATAAACATTAAACCAAAGTTCTATTCGAGAGACTTGGTGCCTTAATTTCTTTAACTATATTAAACAAAGATAAATCAATAATTTAATATATGAAATGGATAATGTTATCTTATAAATATTTAAACTAATAAAAATATTACCATAGTCGGTATGTTTCTTGAAAAACTCTTTGAACCGACAGTGTGGGAGTGATTTATTTAGCTCAAATTGGTACATTTTTTCTTGAAACAGCCTAAAATAAATAACATGTAATTTAATAATAATGTATGAATTGTCATATCCTTGACATGTTCATGTATATATGTAAAATGAGAATAATATAATAATATATTTTTCAATACCATGTGCTTCTCGTGGAAATGGATATCAATAAACACCTTCCACTACTCTTGAAGTACCCCTTTAGTTACCTTATCATGATACTGCTAAGTGGTCAATGGTGTATCATTGAATTCATTCCATAATATCTATTTAAAATCTTTCCATTTCTTACCCAAAATTTTCAACATCCACTTTCATGTGATAAGATTGGCAATGGTAAAGTAGAATAACATCTATATAAAGAGATTCATTTTTAAAATATTAGAATTTAATTAAATAATGAATTTTAATTGAGCTATAATGTATTAAAATTACCTTTATCTGGGAATCAAATATTTCGTTCTTACAAGATTGAGGCATATGCCTCTAATCAAAATATGTAATCAGAAGGGTAACCATCTCAGTTTCCAACTGACCTAGAATCTATCCAAAAAAATACCATGGCATCATCTATGGGGACCCCCAGAACAATCAAAGGGGATAACTATATTCAATAAGTTAATATTAAAAATATATGAACTATTAGTATTTGTCTTGTTAGTAACATTGTTTTGATATTTTATGAAAAAAACAATTATTATTATAAAAAATTTCAATAACTTTATTTACATCAAAATTTATACCCATGACTATCACCCTCTAATATCCTAATCAAGAAATAGGAGTGACTACCAGTTTACTCACTGTAGAGTCACCATGTTCTGAACCTACTAAATCGGGAGGCAATGTGATATATTCTAATGGGATAGAGAATGAGGGTGTGCCAGATGCTGACAGGAGGGAGACGGAGGGTGTGGAAAATGCTGATGGGGGTATACGGAGGGTGTCTCAGATGCTATAGGTAGGAAGACTAATATATCATCAAGTGTTTGTGTGGTCGAGGGAACGTCAACTAGGAATCTATTGGGATCAGTGAAATTCTTCTTCCTTGGCATTACTATCATTTAAACAAGTAAAAATAACTTCAGAATATATATTTCAGAAAATTCATGAAAAAAAATAGAAATGATAACATATGCACAGTACTGACAAACATAATATACATAGGTATGATAATGAATTACTGCACATACAAACAAATATAGCATTTAATTTTTCAAAATTAAACAAATCATTCATAAAAACAATTTAAATATGATAACAAGCCCACAGTAATGGAAATTAATAACATATAACATAAGTGGTTGATAAGTTAATGGATGACTACACATACAATCATTTTATCCTTCAATCATAATATTATCCCACTCCATCATTACTTCATCTTCTACATCCACCCTTGCAAGACTAATATTTTCAATATCATGATGGAAAAATAAGTCAGTTTATTATTATTGACAAGATTCAATATTAGAGGTCAAATCTTCCACTTCATCACCCATATCATATAAGACTCTTTGTTTTATGTGAACAACTACACTCCACCCTTCATCCACAACATCTTCTACATAATATACCATTTTCTCTTGTGAGAAGAAGATATATGGATCATGTAATTCATAATCACTAACATCCATCAAGTGAGATAAGTTCACATAAGTAAATTGTAAGGAATGTATTTTAATATCCTTGGTAATATAGAACCACTTTCATTTGAATAAAACAACTAAAAATGACTGAGATAGTCAAATTTGATGATATCAGTCAACAGTCCATTGTATCCCAATTCTCCAACTATAAATATACCATTATTCTGTGTTTTTAAACCCTATTCCCAATTTACTGTATGAAATTTGAATCCATTCACATTATAAGCATCGAACTTTCTAGCCTATTTTAGAGGACCTTGATCCAAAAACTTAAAATGTTCTAACAACTCAGCCTGAGTATCAGTGTCCGTGATCTAAAAAAAGTAATATACATTATTAGATTTACAAAATATATGTGTCAACTTAATGTCCATATTGATTGCAATATTTATGAACTTACACGACATGAAAACCATTATACAAGATCTTTATTAACAGATTTTGTTATATCTTTCTCATTTTGTGTTTGACTTATCATTTTTATCTTTGTTTATATCCCTAGTTCTTCAATAAATAGATCTTAAATTTCACTATTCAGTAGCACATATATATGTGACTATAATAATTCTATTTCTATCAATGTAATATTTGAGATCCTCCCAACTGATCGGCCAATAGTAGGAAATGTTTTTGACTTCCTGTGTGGTTGATATTGAGTCGATATGTCATCAACATGTCCAAATTAATTTAATCTTGTCTTGATATCATCCAAGTTTCTATAACAAAATATAATACACTCCTCTACTAAATAGCCTTTAGAAATAGAGAATTTAGATTGCGATTTATTTTTCACATATGATTTCAAATGGCCAAGGAATCTATGAAATAAAATAAATAAAACATAATTGTGTATTTAATGAAGTCCCAAGAATTTTTTACTTAAGATGAAAAACATATAAATAAAATACCTCTCAACTGGATACATCCATTGATAATGTAAATGACCTCCTAATTTAGTTTCCTCAACCAAATTCACAGTTAAATGCATCATGGCAGTAAAAATGACGGAGGAAAGATCATCTCCATTACACAAAGTTTCCTTAAAAATCTATCCTAAAGGTCTTCAAACTCAACTAGTTGTAGAGTTTTCTCACATATTTATATGAAGAATTTGAAAAATTGGAGTTCAACCATAGTAACCTTTTCAGGTAACAATGCACATAATTCCAGTGGTAGTAATTGTTGTAAAAAAATATGTGAATCATGAATTTTCAATCCATATAACCTATGATGCTTTAATTCTACACACCTTGAGATGTTACTTGAATACCCATAAGATACTTTTACATGTTTTAAAATTCAAATTAATGTAACTTTATCCATATTTTTCATTGCAAAAATTTTTGGAGCATACTTTTCATTCTCATATAGACATAGATCACACTTTATATTCGTTATTTGTTATTCCTTATGAGAATTGAGATGTTCCTTTGATTTGTTATGCTCATTAAGTAATATAAAGATAAAATTAGTACAAAAATTCTTCTCAATATGAATAACATCAAGATTATGATGAAATAAATTAAATTCCCAATACGGAAGTTTGAAGAATATAATTTGTTTATATTGTTGCATTCTGATTTCAATTGATGATACACTTTGAAATTATTTCCCACTCTCATAAAAATTACACACCTTATCAAATTTTGTTTCAGAATTTACAAGTTGTGCCAATATTTAAAAACCTTTTAACAATTTTGGAGGTGTTCTATGATCAATAGACCCATTGAATTTTAACTTGATCATCTAAAATCTATGAATTTCATAAAGAAATTTGTGATGACATAGGAAGCACCATTTTTTACTATAAGGTAGTAATTCAGGATCAAAATCAAAGTTATAGATAGGAAAAGCTAAAATTGTGTAAGTTTTTCAACCAGATAAGTTCCCAATTCCATGGAAGTCACTAATGGTCCACATTAGAGCAATGTGCATTTTGAACATTGTTTTAGAAGATGCATCATATGTATCAACACTGTTTCTCCATAAATCCTATAATTATTTAATTAGAGGTGGTGAGTATACATCAATATAATTTTTAGTAATTTTTTTCCCATGAATAATCATCAAAATGATAAAAGATATTTGTTTCATACACATCCATGGAGGTAGATTGTAAGGGATCAAAACAACTGTCCAAATGCTATAATTGGTACTCAAAGTCCTAAATGGAGGATTGGTTAGCCCGAATAGGGAGGGGAAAAGGGGGGAAGGGGAGTGGTGAGGTAAATAAAGTAGATTTAGGGGTATTGGAGAGAATCAAGTGGGAATGGGGGGCTCATTCGGGAGCAGCATCAAGGGGTATCGAGGAGCGAAAACAAGCTCGATCGGAGAGTGGCGGCGAGGGGGAAAGGGGGGATCATTCGGGAGCAGTGGTAGGGGGTCAGGGAGAAGAGATGAGGTCTGGGGAGAATGGGGGATCAAGGGAGGTAGGAGAAGTGTTATTTTTTTAATAAATGTAAATTATTTAGTGGTAGTTTTTAAAAAAATGCTGCTAAAATTTTTCATTTTTTTAGCGGTAGATTTTAAACCATCATTAAATGGTGGATTTAGTGTGGTGATCATAGACACATTTTTATTGATTTTAAAGTTCATATTCATTGTTTTAATTAAAACTCTCTTCTGTTTAATTCAATTTATTAATTTTTAGTTCCATAAAAATAATTAAAAAATATGAATTCCCTCGGTTGATCACCTGTATGAACACTGTCAAAAGAGACAATTTTAGTGAACTAGATTTCATGCTCTCTATGGTTTGACCTTGATCGCCACTTCTACAGTATTCAGTTGTTATAAAAAATTATAAATTGGATACACCATGACAATGCACAACAAATATTTGGCATTATTTATGGGGATCATACGCATAACTAGCATTAAAAAAACTCAAGTGGACCTTGCTTTAGGCGTTTCTTTCCTATATACTGAACACTTTTAATTTAGATCCATTAAAAAATGACCCACCTCTTGGTCCAAAACTATAACACCAAAGAAAACGAAATCTTTAATTGTTATCTCTTCCAAAAATCAAATGTAACCATGGGAGGAAAGCATTGTGACTCACATTCCAAAGCTTCCCAATAGACAAGTCCACCCCCTTTTTTAAAACAGTCCCGATAATCAAAGACCATGGATTATAATGAGATAAAAATTGAGACCCAACAAATTCAGAGTCTTATCAAGCATAATAAGATCTATAATCTAAGTGATTCATTTTGAACTAAATTCTTCAACGATCAACCTACTCCAACAACATTTGAAATTTCATTGCATGAGCAGTTAAGACCCTTATATGTATGTTAACATATTTCACAAATTATATAAAACATTGAAATATAATGGAGTGACCAATGATGCATTAATACTGAGACTATTTCCATTCTAATTGTAAAATATATCTAAGGACTATTTAGAAATTTTTGACCTAGATACAGTCTTCACCTAGGAAGTTTTGAGAAGAAAATTTCTTGGTCGGTATTACACAACATCACAATCTTTGAAAAACAAGAGAGACCTTTCCACTTGTTTCCAAAATGAATAAGAATCAATATAAAAAGATTGGAAAATATTCACGTCCATGTTAAGGAATTTTACTCATCATGTAATGAATTTGGTGAACCAATTGCAAGATTTCTACTATAGACTTCAACCTGAGAGTAAGTCAGCAGTTAATACAACTACTAGAAATGCGTTCATGGAAATGGATCCTAAAGATATATACACATTAATTCAAAACATGGTATAACATAGTTTCTAGTGGATATAATGTTTTTCAAGAAGAAAATAAGAAGTTCATCAAGTTGATTCTCACACATTTATAGCTACACAATTTGAATCTCTCAATAATAGGATTTAAAACTTGTCTCTAAGTCCTCCTAAGATAGTCCATGTAGTTCAAGCTGAACACTTCCCACATTGTGGTAGTCCTCGTGATTATTTCATGTGTCCATACAGAATATCTGAGAAAGAAATGTCTAGAGGTAAATTTTCTATCTACAATAGAGGAAATTATGGAAATAAGTACAACAAAAACTGGAAAAATAATAACCAAAATCTTGGTTGGAAGGAACTAGTGGCTACTTAGCCAGTGAACCATAACATGGGTTTGTTGAGGTTACCTGCTCAATATGATTTTAGAATTTCTATGAAATCACAAGAGAAAGGATCTCAATATAAATATCAACCATAATTTCATCAACAACAATAATATAAGGATAAAAAGAAAACAACAGACGATGCTCCTCCTACAACACAAAGTCAACCAAATTGGGGAGAAACTATAGAAAAATTAATGATGTCCAATAAATCAAGGTTTGAGTCATAAGAGATGGAAACCCAAATCTTACAAGAATATTTGTGCTACATTGAAAATCAAGTCATTCGGTTAGCTACATAAATACAAGACTAGAAATAGGGAACTCTACTAGGTAACACAAGAGTAAACCCAAGAGAAGAGGAAAAATATTTCACATTATGTAGTGGAACACAATTTACAAATCACCAAATTTATGATGCTCAAACAATGTAAGAGACATGTACACATATCATTAAGAATGGAAATTCAATATTCAAAGTGATTCAACTTGAAGATAAAGAGGAGGAAGATCAAAATGAACATTTTAAAATTGAAAAGGAAATAAAGGAAAAGGAAAATGAATCACTCAATGAAAGAGTGAAATCTTACACACCATATTCTCCATTTCTACAAAGACTTAATCAAAGGAATTTTGATGATCAATTTTTTAAATTCATAAAATGTTCAAGAAGATTCACATAAATATTCCTTTTGAGGAATTCATCACACAAATTCTCTACTATGTTAAATTTATCAAATAGATTTTTTCAAAAAGAAGAAAACTAGATGATGTGGGAACATTTGTAATGCATAAGGAATGTTCAACAGTCATACCTAGATCTGTAACTCCTAAACTAAGAGGCCCTGGTAGTTTTACTATCCCTTGAAATATTAGCAGATGTCAATCTGGGAGAGATTTATGCGACCTCAAAGATAGAGTAAGTACCATCCCATTATGGGTTCTTAATCAACAATGAATCACAGAATTAAATCCAACTAGGGTCACCTTGAAAATGGTGGACCGATCAATGAAGAATCCTCAAGGAATTTTAGAGGACTTTCTTATCGAGGTTGATAAATTTTACTTCCCTACTGATATCATTGTACTTGTTATGGAAGAAGATAAGGATGTCTCACTCATTCTTGGGAGACCTTTCTTAGAAACATGCAGATCTCTTATTGATGGCCAAGAGGGAAAATTAATTTTTATAGTTGGGGAATAAAACATAACATTTTATTTCTTGAAAGTTATAGAAAACCGATCTACAATTGAATATCATTTTTTAGATACGATTGAAGAATGGGATGAGTTAGCAAAGGACATGTTGAATAAAAAAGTGCCTAGTTAGAGTATTTTATCATTGAGAGGGGTACGATGTGAATCAGTGATACACTTTTATTTTATGTTTCTTTTCAATTGAAACAACTTTCACCTCCTATTAATGATTTCAATTCCTTGTTGAAAACAAACTCAACACACATCCACAGGAACATAAAGATTTACAAGGTTCACTATTCAATAAGAATAGCTACATCCTTGTTATGGTTTGGAAATGATCCAATACTATACAATCCACTAAGAAAACAATCCTTGGATTAAAACGAGTAAGAAGTACCCTTACACTCGTGTAGCACTATGAAACAATCCCACTAGTGCATGTGCACCCTTTTAGCACAATAGGGTAATAAAATTGTTTTGTAACAACTCATGTTACCTGCACTTATTTTAAATTCAACAAATATATAAAATTGAAATAAAATTCATAAATTATTTACCCAGAATAAAGGTAAGAACCTCAAAGGAATTTGATAAATAAATCATCCCGAATGACAAGTCCGATTTTCCTAGTCTGATTCTCTGAGTATGATTCTTTCAATAAAATTCTTCAAGTATGATTTTCCTGATAGAATGCAATAAAAATGAATTGGAACTGCATCAATTCAGAATAAAATACTTCCTCAATCTGAGAAACCCAATACGGAGATACCCAGTATGGAAATCTCGAAGCCGATTAATTCATCCCAATACCAAAATCAGTCGAATAAAATTGACAAGCTGAATATGATGATTCACTGAATATGATAAATCCTGAATACAATGATCATCTAAATACAATAATTACAATCTTGCCTATTTTCTTTCACTTCTTTCCCCACTGAATTGTCTTCAATATAAAACAAAACGGTACCACTTCCTCTCTCTAAAAACTCAGAGCTTCTCTCTCTAATACAATGAATAGTAATTTGTCGTCACATAAGTACAATATACTTCACGCCTTTTATAGGTGACCCAAAAAATGTTTAGGTGGGAATACCAAAACACTTTCCTGCTCACTTAAATTCACCCAAATCTGAATTTCTCTTAAAATCTCATAGCAATTATGACTTTTTCAATGCTTCTCGATTCTTATCAAAACTTCCACAATCTGAACCTATTATTCTTCAGACTCCCATTTCAATCATCAATATGATTACAATTGATGAGCAATACATGGTTCTGATCATCTGAGTCTGATTCTCTTATGTTGATTTCTTCAAAACAAAGGTATGTACCATTTTAAAAAAAATGTATAAAGAAATGTATTCTTCTACAAAACACTCTTTAGAATGAAAGAATCCCCCTTTGACAATTCATTCATCAGTATCCTTATCTTTTATTTTCTCTTTACCCGCATCAAAAAACACATCATATCCAACAACTACCTTCATTTGAAAAAATGTTCTTGTATCATGACTTCATTCATGACTTTAAATTCATTGAGGATCAACTTTAACATCGCCTGATTTCAATTGGAAAGTATTGTAATTTTCCATTCATTACTACTTTTTTCTTTTCATCTCAACCCAAGTATGATATTTTTTAAATACAAATGGTCTCAATATGATCATCTTGAATACGATCATTCTAGATACGATCATTTTGGATATGATCATTTCTAATTACGATCATTTTGGTTATGATCATTATGGTTACGATCATTATGGATACGATCATTGGTTACAATTATTCTAGATATGATCATTCTGTATACGATCATTTCTGGTTATGATCATTCTGGTTAAGATTGCTGGGTATGATCAAATGCAATCTGAAAACAAAGATCTGCCCAGATATGATACAATACAATCTGATAAGGATGATCTGCCCAGATATGATACAAAATAATATGATAACGAATATCTGACCAGATATGATACAAAATAATCTGATAACAAAGATATTCCCAGATATGATACAATACAATCTGAATGTGATTAATTCTCAATTGAAACCATATCTTTCCTTTTCTTCTACCCAAATATGATTTTTTTGAAAAATAATTGGTGTCTCATATTTCATCGGCATCACCTCTTCCATCGGTACCACTTCGATCATCACAACCTTCCATCGGAATCACCTTTCCCATCGGTATCAATCTTTTAATCGAAAACTCATTTTCCTTCGACACCACCTTCATCGACACATAATTTCCATCGGTACCACTTTCATTGGCACCACCTTTCCATCGATACCACTTCGGTTGTTTTAAAACAAAATCAGCACTGCCTCTTCAATCTGGATATGATTTTTTTCTGATTGTTTTGAAAAACAATCGGTACCACTTCTTTCTCTCTTCCATCCGGATACAATAAATCTAAATATGATTCTTTTCTGATTGTTTTTAAAAACAATCTGAATACAATTATTTTCTGGTTGTTTTGAAAAACAATCTGAATACAATTCTTTTCCGATCGGTAGCATCTCTTCCACTCCCATTTCCTTCTATCAAGATTGCATCACAAGTTCTTAATACAACTTGTGATTTATATGAAATACGAATCAGAAAAGCATCGTCATGATTTATTCAATCGTAGTCATAGTGACTCTGATTCTCCAGCAAAACAAATACCCCTTTCTCATTATATTCAGAGTGAATCCGATGACCATTTACATCCAACAAGATGTTTTCAGTTTCAAATCCACTTCTTCTCATTACAATAGACTTTCACAGTGATTCCTATTTCTATAAATACCACTAGTAGCACAATAGTTTCTATAAACAAAGTGAATTGAATTGGAATACATTTCTTCTTTCCAAGAAAAACCTATCACCCACAAAACAAACACTTATTTCAATCCCTTTCATTCTGAATTTTCATTCATCAAAATCCTTTATTTCTTTAGCATACCTATCGATTGACAACAAATACAACCAAAACAAAACTTGGTCCTAACAATCTCCCCCTTTATATTTTTTGTTAATACCCACTTCAAACACTTCAATAAAAACAATTAGTGGTATTTTTTCCTTTCTTTCTTCCCCTATTTATTTTTTATCTCCCCTTTATCTTATCTCTACCCCTTATTAACAACCAAATTCAAATGGGCCATCATGATAAATTTATCCCTTATTCATAAATGATCTCCATTTACAGAGGTTGGTAATTTTCATTAACAAGGGTATCATATGATTTTATAAACAAAAACCTTTAACTAAACAACTCTAAGTCTACGTGGGTGAACCCAGTGTAGAAAAAAAGATTGTATAATCAAGGTGATCAATGTTGTCCTTAACACAAATTTTATGTCATACCTTTTCCATACTTCATCCAACATTCACATGATTGGGGAAAATTTCTGAAAGAATTTGTATAAGACAAAAGTAACCTACACCCATCTCAACAAACACATCAGAAAGTTCATATGTATAAAAACACAACTTATCAAAACAAACTTTTCACATCCTCATTACTTTATTTTGCAAGAAAAGTAAGAGACTCATCAATTCAAAATTCCTTATTTACACTCATTAAATTCCCTACATGTTAGCACAAGTATACCAAGATATTGAGAATAAGGAGTAACCTCTATTGTTTGTTAGAAACAACAATTGGACTGATAATACTCTCTCAGTCTTACCTTATTCTTCTTCTTCTTGGATTTTTCATTGGATGTTCTTTCTTCCTTCTATTCATCTTTCTCGAGTTATGTAATATATTTCTTCTTATTTTTCTAATATTATGATGAGGATGATGAATTTTATTTATCTTTAGTAACATCCTTATTATAATCAATTTGTTCCATGTTGTCCATTCTTATCTTTTGCTCTGGAAAGATAGTTGAACAGGTTTTAATATCATTCCCTTATTTCTCATCTTCACCATTTGTGGATACATTTTTGTCAGCATTTCTCATATATTCAAAAGTTTGCTTCTTTCTTTCTTCTTTCACTTTCCTTTGTGATTCCTCTAATTTCCTAGCCAGGTAAATGTGTTCTGGCCAAACAACTAATCACTCTTTCTTTTGAAATTTAGCAGATCTGTCTTTCTTGACTCCTAAAACATCCGACTTCTGAGAATTGTCAAGAATCTTTCTTTGTGAAGATAAAAAAATAAGACATCCTTTCAAAAGGTGTCTAGGTTTCCCACACATTTCACAAATAGTTTCCAATGGTTGGAACCTATATTCAATCTTTACTCCATTCTTCTCAGATTTATTCAACACAACCTTATGAGGGTTCTTCTTTTGAGAGAATTTACTCCCCCTCAAACCATGCCTTCCAAAACCTATGGAATAGTAGTAGTGTTGTTGGTTAAACCAACACATATTCTCTGTATGTCCAAATCCACCACAATACCAGCAATATCCATAAAAGGATTATTTTCCTATGAAACTTCGATACTGTCCAGAATTGTGAATGTGTTTCTCAGCCACCTTTTTATATTTATTTTCCAATCCACTAACCTTTTTGTTATCAATCTAATTCTTCCTTTTATTTTCTGCAATATCATAATTAGAAGTATTGGAAACATTTCCAGATTCAGAATGTTTCAAAACATTTTCAGACTCAGGGTTCTTTGAGACTTCTGAATTCCCACCCTTGTTGGTCTTGGCCACATACATAACATTTCCAACTTTCTTCTTTTCAAAAACAATTCCATTATTCTTCTCACCCTTTTTAGGTAACTTTTGTTGATCCTTCTTAGGTTTCTCATTCTGAGAACATCCACTAATTTTAGTGATAGAGTTTTGGAAACTTGTATTTATCAATTCAGCTTCAGATAACTTTTTTTGGACAAGTCACAACTCTTATTCCTTTTCCTTCATCTTCACTTTCAAATGATCATTACAATTCTTTTATTCTTCAAGATATTTCTTAAAATCATCAATGTATTTCTCTATCTTCTCTTTCTCTTCAATAAAATGTCCTTGATTTCTTGTTTAGGAAGATTCATCTTCTAACTTTTTTTTTCTTTTCAAGCCTTCTGATCTTTCTTAATAATTCTTTAAATTACTATTTCAAATGCATATCAAGTAGAGTATTTTATTCATCAGAACTACTACTTCTAAATTCATCACCATTCATTTTTACAATAAAATTATTTTCCTCAGCACACTCAATAGAAGTTTCTAATTTAGTTTCACTTTATTCTTCTTTTTTAGCACAACTGCTTTTATTACTAGAATAAATTTATTCATTAACTATTACAATGAATGTTTTTTATTCGCCATAATTTGTAACATCCTCACTATCATCTTCCTTAGATAAAAAACTTCTTCTTTTGGATCTGTAGAACCTCTTATCTTCCCTCCTGGAATAGAATTTTTCTTTATCATGCTTTTTCTTCCAAGATCTTCTTGGCCTTCTTTATTCATCTTCACTTTCTTATTCATCACTTTATTATTCATTTCCTATTTGAGGACAATTGGAAAAACAATTCTCAATGGATCCACAACTAAAACACTTTAATTAAAGTTTCCCTTTATACCTTCATGTACCTCTTTTCACATTCTTATAAAAAAAGGACAAAATTGAATCAATATTTTTACATACCTCATTTTTAGAGTTAGAATATTTAGCTTATTCTTCTTCAAGAATCTTATTTTCTTTATTGGAATCCTTGAAATAAATTTCTCTATCAAATTTATTTTTTCCTTTCATAGATTTAACCCTTCTAATTTCTTAAGTAATGAGAGTACTATGCAAATCATCAAGAGATAATGTTTCAGGATCTCTGTCTTCCAATAAAGAAACTTTTGCATCAAATTTGTCAAGTAGGATTCTCAAGATATTTTCAACCACAGTAGAATCATCCAACTTTTCACCAAGACATCTGATAGTACTTACTATGTCATTTACCCTAGTAAAGAAGTCCCCAACAGATTCATGATCATCCATCTTGAGATCTTCATACTTCAATCTCCATATTTGTAACTTTTCCTTCTTCACTTTTGTATTGCCTTCATATATGTTGTTCAATTTTTCCCATATACCTTTGGTTGTGGAAACACATTTTACTCTCAAGAATTCACTTTCATAAAGTGATGAGAATATAGAATTCTTTTCCCTTCCATCATTCTCAAGATGTCTCTTATCAACAGTTGTAAGTGGGGTTTTATCATTAATGGGAGGAAACCCAACTGTTGCAGCTTCAAGAGCATCATATCTGATAGACATAAGATATGGAAGCATTCTATATTTCCAAATATGATAGTTCTTTCCATAAAAGACCAGAATACCTTTTTTGTTCACACAGTTCACGTTCTTCATTATCAAGGAATAGTAAAGGGAACCTCACTCTGATACCAATTGAAAGTGCCCAGTAGGTGTATTGTATCACTGAGAGGGGGATGGGTTGAATCAGTGATACTCTTTTCTTTTTTGTTTCTTTTCAATTGAAAAACCTTCACCTCCTGTTAAAGATTTCAATTCCCTGCTGAAAAAAATCTCAACATACATCCACAAGAACATAAATATTTACAAGGTTTACTATTCAATAAGAATAGCTATGTCCTTGGTATGGTTTGGAAATTATCCAATAACATACAATCCACTACGAAAACAATCCTTGGATTACAATGAGTAGGAAGTACCCTTACACTCGTGTAGCACTATGAAACAATCCCACTAGTCTGCATGCACCCTCTTAACACAATAAGGTAGCACAATTGTTTCATAACAACTCATGTTACCATCACTTATTTTCAATTAAACAAATATATTAAATTGAAATACAATTCATCAATTCCTTGCCCATAAGAAAGGTAAGAACCTTAAAGGACTTTGATAAAGAAATCAGCCTGAATGCTAAGTCTGATTTTACTAGTCTGATTCTCTGAGTATGATTCTTTCAATACAATTCTTCAAGTCCAATTTTCATGATATAATGCAATACAGATGAATCATCACTACTTCAATTTAGAATAAAATACTTCCTCGGTCTGAGAAACCCAATACGGAGATACCTAGTATGGAAATCCTGAAGCCGGTTAATTCATCCCAATAACAAAATCAGCTGAATACAATTGACAAACTGAATACGATGATTCACTGAATACGATAAATCCTGAATAGAATGATCAAATGAATACGATTGTTGAAATTTTTCCTCTTTTCTTTTAATTCTTCCCCATCGAATTTTCTTCAGTATAAAACAAAATGATACCACTTTATATCTATGAAAACTTAGAGCTTCTTTCTCTAATACAATAAATAGTACTTCATCGTCACATAAGTACAATGTACTTCACGCCTTTTATAGGTGACCCAAAACATGTTTAGGTGGGAATTCCAAAACACTTTCCCACTCACTTAAATTCACCCAAATCTGAATTTCTCCTGAAATCTCAGAGCAATTATGACTTCATCAAAACTTCTCGATTCTTCTCAAAACTTCCACAATCTGCACCTCTTCTTCTTCATACTCCCATTTCAATTTTCAATACGATTACAATTGATGAGAAATACATGGGTCTGATCATCTGAGTTTTATTCTCTCATGCTGATTTCTTCAAAACAAAGGTTTGTACTATTTGAAAACAAATGTATGAAGAAATGAATTATACCACAAAACACTCTTTCAAATGAAAGAATCCCTCTTTGAAAATTAATTCATAAATATCCTTCTCTTTTCTTTTCTCTTTAACCACATCAAAAAACAAATCATCTCCAGCAACTACCTTCATTCGCCAACATATGCTTGTATCATGACTTCATTCATGACTTTGAATTTATTTAGGATCATCTTTAGCATAGCCTGATTTCAATTGGAAAGTATTGTAACTTTCCATTCATTCCTGATTATTTCTTTTCATCTCAACCCAAGCATGATATTTTATGAATACAAATGGTCTGGATATGATCATATTGAATATGATCATTCTAGATATGATCATTCTAGATATCATCATTTCTGGTTACTATCATTCTGGTTATGATCATTTTGGTTATGATCATTCTAGATATGATCACTGGTTACAATTATTCTCGATATGATCATTCTGGATACGATCATTTCTAGTTACGATCATTCTAGTTATAATTGCTGGGTATGATCAAATACAATCTGAAAATAAAGATCTGCCTAGATACGATAAAATACAATCTGATAAGGATGATCTGCCCAGATACAATACAAAACAATCTGATAATGAAGATCTGACCTGATACGATACAAAAAAATATGATAATGAAGATATGCCTAGATACAATACAATACAATATGAATGTGATTCATTCTCAATCGACACCATATCTTTCCTTTTCTTCTACCCAAATACAATTGTTTTGAAAAAAAATCGGTGTATCATCTTCCATCGGAATCACATATTCCATCAGCACCACTTTGATCGGCACCACATTCCATCGGCATCACCTTTCCCATCGGTATCACCCTTTTCATAAAAACCTCTTTTTTTCAGCACCACCTTCATCAGAACCTCCTTTCCATCAGTACCACTTTCATCAGCACCACCTTTCCATTGGTACCACTTTGATTGTTTTTAAACACAATCAGCAATGCCTATTCAATCTGGATACGATTGTTTTCTGATTATTTTGAAAAAAAATCAGTACCACTTCTTTCTATCTGCCATCCAAATACAATAAATCTGAATATGCTTATTTTATGGTTGTTTTGAAAAAAAATCTAAATACGCTTCTTTTCTGATTGGAAGCATCTATTTCACTCCCCTTTTCTTCTATCAAGCTTGTATCAAAAGTTATCAATACAACTCATGATTTATATAAAATACAAATCAGCAAAGCATCATCACATTTGATTCAGTTGTAGTTATAGTGACTTTGATTCTCTATCAAAACAAACACCTCTTTCTCATTGTATTCAGAGTGAATCTGATGACCATCTACTTCTAGCAAGATGTTTTCACTTTCAAATTCTCTTCTTCTCATTACAATAGACTTTCATAGTGATTTCTATTTCTATCAATACCACCAGTAGCACAATTGTTTCCATAAACAAAGTGAATCAAATCGGAATACATTTATTCTTTCCAATAAAAACCTATCACCCACAAAACAAACACTTCTTTCAATCCATTTCATTCTGAATTATCATTCATCAACATCCTTTCTTTCTTCAGCATACCTATAGATTGACAAAAAATACAACCAAAACACAACTTGGGCCTAACAGAATCTTAGGGGTTTACACATGGAAAATGAGGAGTTGACTAAATCAATAGAAGAATTATAATTCATCAGAAACATAGTCGATCCTTTGGATGGACAAGAGTTCACCTCATTAACTCCATCACTTGAAAAGAATCCAACACTTGAGCTTAAAACTCTTCCACAAAACCTAAGATATAGTTACTTGGAAGATTTAAACACCTTAACAATCATCATAAATTATAATATTTAGAGTGAAAAAGAAATTAAATTGCTCAATGTCCTATCACAAAAGAAGCTAGTAATAAGTTGGATGATAGTTGATTTAAAAGGTATAATTCCTACCATCTGCACTCATAGAATACATATGTAAGATAATTCAAAACCTTATAGGCAACCACAAAGATTATTAATGCCTCCAATGAAAGAAGTAGTCAAGAAAGAGTCATTAAACTTCTCAATTCTAGCTTAATATTTCCGTCTATGATAGTTAGTGGATTGTCCCATTTCAAGTGGTGCCTAAAAAGGGTGAGACCATAGTAGTTGATAATGATAAATGAGAATTGATACCCATAATAACAGTGAATGGATGGAGAGTTTGCATCGATTATCGAAAATTGAATGATGCCACCAAAAAAAGGATCACTTCCCTTTACCCTTTATTAATCAAATCCTTGAATGAATAGTAGGAAGAGATTACTATTTCTTTATGGATGGATACTCAGGTTATAATCAAATTGTGGTTACACCATAAGATCAAGAGAAAATCACATTTATTTGTCCATATGGTAGAATCTCTTATTGATGAATGCTTTTTTGAATGTGCAATGCACCAACCACATTTCAATGATGCATGATGGAAATATTCCATGACATGGCTTAAGAGTTTTTGGAAATATCCATGGATGACTTCTCTATTTATGTGAATTCTTTTGATGAATGTCTGGAGCACTTGGATAAGGTTTTGGAGAGCTATGAATAAAATAATTTGGTGCTCAATTGGGAAAAATATCACTTCATGGTAAAAAGTGTGATAGTTTTAGGTTAAAAAATTTTAAAAAAAGGCATTGAATTTGATGCTTCCAAGATCAGTACAATCTCTGAGCTACCCATGTCTACTTTAGTTCATTCAATTAGAGGTTTTCTTGGTCATGTTGGATTCTACCATCATTTCATTAAGGATTTATCTGTTATTTCAGGTCCCCTTACCACCCTATTAGGAAAATATGTCACATTACACTTTAGGCCTAACTATCAAGATGAATTTTAATTTTTAAGGAAACACTTGGTCTAGGCCCTGATAATAATTTCGCCAAATTGGGAGAAACCATTTTAGTTAACGTGTGATGTCAGTGAATGGGAAGTTGGTGTTGCCTTGGGAAAAAGGAAATAAAGGATCTTTAGAATGATCTATTATGCTATTCGCACATTAATTGAGGCTCAACACAATTACACAACAATGGAAAAAAGAGGGTATATCTGGAGAATATTTCTCTGAAAATTTTGAATCAACTATCCAATTAGAAAGGGAAAAACGTGTCTCAGGTGGGGAGGATTTGTTTAGTGAATTCGGTGATAACATCGATGTTTGTCTACTCTTTTTCAGTTTATCGGTGGCCCAGGGTGTTGATTAAAGATATTGCTGGGAAGATCAGAAACTTCATTTGGACAGGTTCGATTTATGAGAGGAAGTTGATTACTGTGGCATGGAAAGATTGTATTAATCCCATTAAGATGGGAGGAATGGGTGTCAAGGATATCCAGCTATTCAATGACACATTGATAAATAAGTTCACCTGGAATCTAATTGCTTTTCCTGATAATTCTATGGATTTCCTTCAAATTAGATTTACTGATAAGTTACATAAAGGGCACTAAACTTATCTATGATCATCCATTTGGCCAACACTTAGGAAATCCTATTCTGAATTGATGTTAACCTCTAAATTGATGGTGTCCAAAAATTATGCTCTTAATTTCTGGACCACCCACTGGATATCAAGGCATGTTTGTGATTTTATTTGCATCCCTAACCCTTTAAAGGATTTGACTATTGATGAATATCAAAGTAACCCATCTATTATTTGAAATCTCCCTATTCAGGTTATTTGTGAAATTGATAAATACTCCTTTCATGATTCTGATTTTCTCATCTAGATGGATAATTTGAATGGGAATTTTACTACTAGAGACTGGTACACAAATCTATGTGGTCATTCTTTGCATCCCCCTCACTGGGTTATTGATTTCAAAAATTATTTCATTCCTCCAGCTACTACATTGCTTATATGGAGGATATGGAGAAAAAGGTTGCCTCTTCAAAATGAGTTGCAGAAAACGGGTGTTAACCTTGCCTCGGTTTGTTTATTCTGTCTACAGGAGGCTGAATCTTATGATCACATTTTTCTTACATGAAAATTTTCTGCGAGGATCTGGATTTATTTGTAGGACATCTTTCATTGCAGCCTCTCCATGACATCCCTTGAGGACATGTTCTACTCACTGCGTAATGCAGAATGCAGTGAGCAGATTTTTTCGCTGCTATATGCAGCAGTGGCCAGTTTGTTCTCTTGTATTTGGAAGTCCAGAAATGAGCTCATCTTTAAGAACCATGTTCTATCCTTCCATGGCAGTATCTTAGTGATACATGAAGCAGTTCAGACTGCTTCTTACATTCAGAAATGGGCAATGAAAAATGATGTATCTGATTTAACCCTGCTCAGGTTTCTTGGTGTCAATGGCAGGGTAAAGAAGCCTCGAATGCTGAAACATGTGATATGGATCCCTCCTATTTCATGGTGGCTGAAGGTTAACATTGACGGTGCAGCATCTGGAGCACCTGTTCCGACTGGTTGCGGAGGTGTCTTCCGTAACCACAGGGGATTTGTCAAAGGATGCTTTTTTCACTACATTGGAAATGCTTTCGCTCTGGAGTCAGAATTATGGGAAATTATTAAAGCTATCAGGTACGTTGTTTTCTTTGGATGGCGTGATATTTGGATTGAATTTGATTCATCCACTACAGTTCAAATTATTCAAGATCGGTCCTAGAATGTGCCATGGAGGATGCTTTCAGCATGGGTAGAATGCCTTTGTTTAGCTGATTCCATATCTGTTGAAGTACTTCATGTTTATCGTGAGGCGAATCAAGTTGCTGACGCTCTTTCTAAACGAGCGATTTTGGAGGTAGGCTCAAGTTGGTCTTTTGTTGCTCCTGAATTTTTTGATCGCTTTGTTCAAGCTGATTTGCGTGGTGATGTTTATACATGCCTTTGTAAAACACCTTTCTAAACTTTCTTGTAACTTTTTCCTTTTATTTTTAATAAATTTAAAAGGAGAAGGCTCGCCTGCCTCCTGATTTTCTTGGTACGACGATGAACGCCAATCTCCATGAAATATAATCAAATATTTAGATAAAGAAGAAAGAGTCCTGAAATCTTTAGAGAGGATCTTTCATATCATGTTTATAATTAATTTAATTAATTTCATAAAGAAAAATAATACATAGATCTTTGGTATTTTTCTTCAGTGATAATTTTGATCATCCAGAATGACCCTTCTGGATTATCTTGTTGCGCTTGTAAGGATCCAAACTAGAATCCATCTAGCGGTAATCCACGCATGCTCTGATGGCCTCTGATCAATTTTGCATATTCTTCGGGTGCTAGCACGGCGAAGCGAGTGTCTTGTGTCGGTCATTCTTGATTGCTTGTTATTCGGCCTTGAAGAACGTCTCTCGTTCTTGAGAGGGGAGAGAAGAGGATTCAAGAGAGAAATTGTTTGGCTTAACAATTCTCAATTCACCAGGCGTGTGGTGTGTTGTATGGCACAATAGGAATACTTGCCTATTCATATTCATGGAATTTTAGTAGTTACAATATTTAATTGCATAGAAAAAATTAAATACATTCATGAACTTATAGAAAACTCATGAATTTAATAATAATACCGTGTCATTATTTATGGTGTTCCAACTTGCGTAAAACGGAATTATAAATAAAATTCTACGCCAAAAAATAATAGCAGCGTTATTTTAATTTGTGCCAACTAGTTAAATAATTATTTACCATCTTGAAAATAATTATTTTACTACCAGACCGACCTTGGTCTGCTCGAACTCCACTTCCATTTATTGAACACCCGAATAAATAAATAAATAATTTATTCTCTTAAATAAATATTTTATTTAAAAACTAGTAAATAAATGTTTATTAAATGTTCAATAAAATAAATAAATAAATTTAATTTAATTTATACGATCATTTTAACTTGAATAAAATTATCCACGGTCTTGAGAATAATATTTATTTCATTAATTAAATTCAAATAGAATTTAACCGAGACCACCAAAAACACTTAGTGTGTGACCCTCTTGGATTCTTTCTCATTGCCATTAGGTGGGCTTGTCTAAAGTCCAAGAGTACTATCTAGCAACGGGTCAAGGCACCCAAAAGAAAGAACATAAAGTCACAACACCGACATCCATATACAAACACTCACTGTGTAATATAATCTCTTTGTCTCAAAATCTCATCAAGTAGGTTTCATGATTGTGTCATCAACTTTTATTCTTGATACTTCGTTCTTTGCCTACCTGAAAAAAACTCATCATTACACCATGGCCATGGAATTTCATGAAACAGTTCTATTTCAATCAAAGGGTTGAGATATCAACTTCCATAAATGGAAGGTACAAATCCATCCTTGACTTATCCATTAATAACATGCCACTCGTGACACACCCAATGTACCCTACTTCCTGACAACTGTCTGCGTGACGGTTTTCGTCAGTAAATCAAAGTGCGTAAGTCGTGACACATATTAATGATAATATTAAAGTCTAAGGATCATTACACATGCTCGCAGATAGAAATATCTGATGACACCAAAACATGTGGAATTCCTACTAGCGGGTCTGTTCTCATAATCTTTTATCTTGGAGATTACCAAGTGCGAACTTCATGAGAGGAAGTATCATCTACTTACGAGTACTCACACTAGACAGTCTACATGCTATGTGTCCCATCATAGCATGTCATCCAACTGCAGTACTATATTTAAGAATATTGTTATAGCATTTCAAGGTTCTCATCATAGCGGGGAATTTCCATGACCTTATCAAAGAAACAAATACTATAGGACATTATTACATCATAGTCATGCAGAACAATGAATAATATATAATAATACATTAAATATTCATGTAATAAAAGTAAAATCAGTTGGTTCTAGGACACCAACTCTTAAAAACTCCCACTTAGACTAGAGCCAACTGCCTACGACTTTTAGTCTGCTAGACCTCACATGATGATCATGTTTCTGCTGAGTCAAGGCTTTAGTCGAAGGGTATGCCATGTTGTCTTTCGTAGAAATACTTATCACTAAAACTTCACCTCTATGAGAAAAATCCATCAAGAAATGATACTTCTGAATTATGTGCTTCATCCGCTGATGTGACCTTGGATCTTTTGTGAGAGCCACCACTGTAGTATTATCACAGTACAGTGTGATGGGATATTTACTACTAGGTGTCACATCTAGCTCCTAGATGAAGCTTCGCGTCTAAACTACTTCTTTAACTACCTCAGAATCTAAAATATACTTGGACTTTGCTGTAGAATCTGCAACCACACTCTGCTTTGAGCTCTTCCAGCTCATTGCACCTCCATTCAAAGTGAAGATGTATCTCGTTTGCAACTTTATGTCATCTTGATCAGTCTGGAAACTAGAATCTGCATATCCTCTAATGACTAGCTCCTCATCTCCTCCATAAACTAGGAACATATCCTTAGTACGCCTCAGATACTTTAGGATAGTCTTGACTGCCATCCAATGGCGGTCACCTGGGTCATCTTGATATCTTCCGACTGCACTCAATGTGTAGGTAACATCTAGCCTAGTATATAGCATGGCATACATGACTGACCCAATCGCTGATGTATATGGAGTCCTTGACATTATATTTCTTTCCTCATGTGTCTGAGGACACATTTTCTTGGAAAGATGAATGCCATGTGACACTGGAAATAATCCCCTCTTAGATTATTCCATACTGAATCTATTCAGTATCTTATCAATGTATGTACTTTGACTTAGGTTGAGCGATCTCTTAGATATATCATGATGTATCTTGATCCCAAGAATATACGTTTCCTCACCCAAGTATTTCATAGAGAATAATTGATTTAACCATGCCTTAACAGACTGTAAGACTGGTATCTCGTTTCCAATAAGTAATATGTCATCAACATATACTATTAGGAAAATGACTGCACTCCCACTAAACCATTTGTAGACACAAGGCTCAAATTTATTCTTGATAAAACCAAATTATTTTATGGATTCATAAAAATGAATGGTTCATGACCTAGATGCTTTCTTTAATCCATAAATGGATTTCTGCAACTTGCATACCTTATTGGTATCCTTTGGAGTCACGAACCCTTCAGGTTATGTCATGTAGAAATCTTCCTAAAGGTTCCCGTTAAGGAATGGTGTTTTGAAATCCATTTTCCAAATATCATAGTCATGGTAAGCCATAATGGAAAATAGAATTATGATGGATTTCAGCATTGCAACTGGTGAGAAGGTTTCATCGTAGTCAATTCCTTGATGTTGTTTAAAACCTTTTGCAACTAGTCGTGCCTTATAGGTACTGACTTGTCCTTTCATGTCTAGTTTCTTCTTGAATACCCATTTGCAACCAACCGGATTTACATCAACTGGAGGATATACCAAAATCCAGACTTGGTTTTGGTACATGGAATCCATTTCAAAATTCATGGCTTCTTTCCACTTGGAAATGTATGTCCCACTTACTGCTTCTGTGTAGGTTAGAAAATCATTATTATCAACTAATAAGGAGTCACCATCCTCAGTAACTAGAAAACCGTATCGTTCTGGTTCTCTAACCTCTCTTATACTCTTACACAGTACTTGTGTCTTTGGAAAAAATTCTTCTTCCAGGGGGCTTTGTGGAATCGGTTCTTGTACCAACTCTTGTGTACCTTGATCCTCGACTTCATCGAAGTCTATCTCTCTCCCACTATCTCTTTTGGAGATTTTCTCCCTCTCAAGGAATATGGCATGTCTTGCCACTATTGTAACGACCCAAAGCTTTTAAATGGAAATTCCCTTCTTATATTTATGTCATAAAATCACATGAAAGCACAACATAATGAACTACTAAGTGATAAGTGACCTTTAAACATAATTTTTTCACTTCTGTGTTTAGAATTTTGAAAATCCGGCATACATGGTTGTGTTCAAGATATTTTTTGGAGTCTAATAAAACAAAAATAATTTTTGGTGAATAGTAACCTACCCAAATGAATAGTAACATACCCTTATGAATAGTGATATACCCTAATGAATAGTAACCTCGCCTATGATAGTATAAAAATAATATTCAAGTTAGAAGTATAATATACCTATGTTTTAGAATGAGTTAATTCATGTTTTAAATCTGGTTTTTGATAATAAAATATGATTTTAATTAAACATTAAAATAATCATATTTAGAAAATTATTTTTGAAAAATGGACTTCATTTTTGGATTCTACACGTCAAAAAATGGTTAGGGTGAATTTTTGGTATTTTTCTGAAATACTTGAATTTTTTATGAATAGTAAAATACGATAAATTACAATAAATGCTAAATATTGAATCATAGGTGATGTATGGCTGATGTAAGATGATAATACTGAATCATCCTTGATTATTTTAGTATATTTTATTATAATTCTCAATTATTCATATTCTTGGCCTTAAATAATAAACTAATACTTAAAATAATGGGAAAAACCTCCCCTCCCTCACTATAAATACGCCCTCTCCTTACCTCTTTCCCACACACCTCTCAAGCCTTGTTCCTAGCCCAAATTCTGCCCAAACATCCTCCCAAGATCCTTCCCCATGTCCAAGTCCTTCTGGTCTTACCGAAAGGCCAAAATCAAAGGCCTTAAGAGGGATCTCAAAGAGAGGAGATCAAAGGGTAAGGATTCCCTTTCATTTTCAAGTGTTTTGTTTTCAATTTCCTTATTTTCTTATACCCTCTTCCCCTTCCATTTTCCAAAAGGAATGAAAGCTCCATAATCTCATATATTATGTATGTTAATCATGTTTATGTAAAAATTCAATCATCATGCTTCTTCTCCTCTCCCTCACTTTCTAAAATTAAAACACCGTCCGTGATCGACATCGTGGATAATGTGTTTTCAATTTATTTTATCATCTTTGTTTCTGGTCATGAAACCATTTATGTTATGGTTGAACCAGATTATTATGTATTTTATATATCCTATTTATGGTTCTATAATCCTTATACACTCATGATATCAAATAATAATACAAATCAAGTTAATTATGGGTAAAATCGCTAAAATTAATTCAAGTGTTTATCATTAATATCTTATATCATGGTTCTCTTTCACTCCAATTAACCAAATGAATTTGGTAACCTTCTGTATGTTCACTAATTCTATATAAAATCAATTCTGGACAACCAATTTTATCTTACATTTTATCTAAACCTAAATACAAGTGAACTTATCATTAAAACCAAGGAAACAAACGGACCCGAACCATGAAATTGAACCTTATAATCAATCAAAATGGGTATAAATGAAATTAAAAAGGTTATACTAAATATTTTAAATGTATATAAGGTTCTTTACCTATTGATTAATAAACCTAATTTTACTATTCAGGTTATTAATATCAAGTGGAGAACACCAACGGACTTAAGGTAAGGGATCCTCCCCTTTTCTCTCTTAATCAAGATCGTCCTCTATACTTTGCCTTTTTATGTGTACTAGAAAATGATGGGGTATGTTTAATAACCTCCCCATACTTCCTTCTATATTTATAAGTGATGATAAACCCCATTTATCTCTCATCAATCCCTCTTGTTCACACCTGACACCATGATGATAAAATCATAACAAATTCTACCCGAACCTTCTTTGTTCTTTCGGGTTGCCTTAGCTTTCTTTCAAAATTGTGTTATATTATCTATCTATGTGAGTCTTATTACTTCTGGTTAGTTTTAAAATATTCTTATATCAAGACCCTTTCATCACATTCTTTCGGAGATATACATGATTTTGAAATATTCCCTCCTTAGAACTTTCCGATAAGCAAACCTGTTTTAAGGGGACTTCCCAAAAATTTTACCCAAATTTCAAGTGCACTCTATCCTATGTTTTAAAACACCATTGTATTTATAAAATAAGTATTTTTATTATGAAAACCTTCTTGGTTCAATTAAGGTTTTATATAAAAGAAATTCCTCTTTTCTATTTGAAAATCTCTAGAGTGTTTTCCTTAAGACCGCACAAAATTGTTTTAATGCTAATGTTTCTAAAATACATTTTTTGTGTATTGTCACTTATATTTGACACCAATTACCATATTATATGCCTATATTACCCTATTAATTTCCATTTATTTTCTAAATCCTTTCCATTCATGGAAACTTTCATGATATTCCTATTGGATATGTTTGGTGTCATGATTGTGGTACCCAATTCTTTCCATGGGTACCCTTATGTTTATGTATGGTTGATTATGTATGGTTATTTATGTGGAAAGATTATTTATGTGGCATGAATATTCATGAATATGTTGAGATGGGTGCACCCAGATAGCGCTCCAATGCATTGGGTAAGTTTAAGTCTCATGAGATGCGATGTGAAACGGGATTGGCGGTTAGCCTTGACCCGTACTAAAATGGGAAATGAGATTGGCAGTTAGCCTTGACCCGTACTAAAGATATGATTTAAGATTCTACCACATTTATATGATTCCATTTTTATATGATCCCATGCTTATATTAAATAGTCTCATAAGTTTCATGCTTTGGATATCATTATGTCATGCCTCTTAATTCATGTGCTTGAGGTGTATTCTTATGTTCATTCCCTTACTGGGAATTTTTAGATCATCACTTTGTTCTTGTGTTCCCCAGGGTACCCTATGCAGATGTAAGAGCTCAAAGGAAGTTAGAAGCTCTTTATGGAGATTAAATAAAGAAATTTTTTTTTAGCCCCATGTTTTATGTTATATATACCTAGTATTCCAAGACACTAGACTTAATGATCCTTGGTTTGTACTCTGATGATGAATTATGTTTAAAATCATGAAATGTTATATGTAAAAGGCTCGGATCTCTATAGTTGATATCAGAGGATGGTCTAGTTATTTTTGGAGATTAGGAATAGAGCACATTAGTGAGAACCTTAAGGATGAGACCAGGTATAAGAAAACAGTCTTAAATTTTGGTGAGTATAGAGTAAGTGGTTTATTAAGCAAATATATCCATGTCTGGATACGAGCAGGTAGAGGTGGCTCTGGAACAGATGTATCTATGGGTAAAATATGAAAACACCACTTTGAGCTAGACTCGAATGGGAACTGGTGCACGACAACGGACCTTGTTTCACTCTTGGTTACGACACTCCCAGGGGATATTCTTTGGTAGATTCACGAGCTTAGTACAAACCATTATTAAGGAAAAAAATCCCATAAGAATATAAGTTAAGAAATAGATCAAGGATAACCTAGATATAAACCTAAGGAATCACAAGTTTGGATGTACTTCTTCTTTATAAGTTTATCCTTTAATGTTCAAAGTTTCCTTTTTATGCTCAATAGCTAAGTATTCAAGACCTATAATTATACATTCTTTTTCTTAGTTAATGGAGGTAAATAGAAGAACATGTTCCAACAACCAATGTGATGATTGTCCTAATGACATACCTGATGTGACGGAAGCGGGTGCTCAAAACTTCACGGTAGTACTTGATCAGCTGGCTCGAGTTATGAATAATAACTTGAATCATGTGGAACGTCCCCCTCCTCCAAGGAAAGAGCAAGTTTCCATAGAATCCTTCATGCGGAAAAGGCCTCCCATGTTTAGCGGGTCTTCTGATCCCCTCCTCGCAGAACAATGGATTAACTCCATTGAAAAGATATTCTCTGTTCTACAGTGCTCAGAAGAAGAGAAGGTTGTACTGGTGGTCTATCATTTTGATGGGGAAGCTGATTAGTGGTGGACACTGATCAAGAATACAAAGTCCCAAGAGGAAATTGATTCCATAGATTGGGATGAATTCAAGAGGATGTTTTTCAATAAATATTTTCCTCAAACCCTCCATCTTAAGATAGAAAGAGAGTTCCTTGGACTCAAGAAGAAGGAAGATGAGTCCATCAGGGCATATGAATAGAAATTTACAAGGCTTTAAAGGTACGCCTCTGGCCTTTTCATGAACACCGAAATCAAGGTGGATCGCTTCTTTAGCGGACTAAAGCCGAGTCTATGAAAAGTTTTGGAAATTTGAGACTTCGAAAGCTATGAGTAGATTGTCCGTTGTTCCCTCAAGGTTGAAATGGAGATTGGAGACTCTTATTGGTCTCATGGGTTTATTGATAAGAAGCAGAAAATGAAGAAAAACATGGGTGGTTCATCAAACAAGTCCCATGATGGAAAGAAGTCGCACTTTCCCCTTTGCAAGAATTGTGGGAAGAAGCATCTTGGTGACTGTCTCAAGGGAACCAGGAATTGCTTCAAATGTGGAAATTTTGGTTATATGGCCAAGAACTGCCGAAGGGATATGAAAAATCCCGCTAATTTTGAAGAATAATGGAAGGTTCAAATCAATACTCAACCTGAAGTGTAGTGTTTTAACTACAAGGAGCTTGGGAATTATGTGAACAATTGCCCTAAGTCAAGGGTTGTTGGAGGAAATCAGCAATAACCTCCAAGGAAACAAGGAAGGGATTATGATATCACTACTACTAAGGTGGAGCCGGAAAATGATGTGGTGACAAGTACACTTATTATTCATTCAAGAAAATAGAATGTACTATTTGATTTTGGTTCTACGCATTCTTTCATATCATGCAAGTTTAGTAGAACTATTCAAACACCACCTCAAAATTTGGAGGAAAAGTTATCTGTGAGAATAGCGAATGGGGCAATTATCACATCCATGGTTTATAACTCCTCCCCGGTTAATGTTTGTGGACTGAACCTCCCAGAAAATCTTTTCATACTTCCTTTAGTGGAGTTTGATGCTATCTTGGGCATGGATTGGATATCTTTGTACAAGGCCAACATCAATTGTCGGGAAAGGGAGATTACTCTTCACATCCCAAAGAATCCTCCGATTCTTTACAAGTGCAAGGAGGAAGATGAGTCTTTTTTAGAATCTTCATCTCAAGTTTGGATATTGCTTCCTTATGAGCATGCATACCTATCTCAAATGATTAAGACAAAGGAGAGAATCATGCTTGAAGACATGCCCATTATGAGGGATTACACTGATGTATTCCCCAAATAGTTTCCTGGTCTTCCCCCTGACCGAGAGGTTGAGTTCTCAATTGAACTTATCCCTGGTTCTCTGCCAATCTCAAAGACACTTTACAGAATGGCCATCATAGAGCTAGAAGAGCTGAAGAAGCAGTTACAGGAGAATATGGAGAAGGGTTTTATACACCCGAGTGCTTCACCGTGGGGTGATCCAGTCCTCTTCATCAAGAAGAAGGATGGATAAATGCACCTTTTCATTGATTATCGTGATCTCAATAAAATCGCGATAAAGAACAAGTATCCCCTTCCACGGATAGACGACTTGTTCGATCAGTTTCATGGGGCCAGTTATTTCTCTAAGGTGGAACTTCGGTCAGTATATCACCAACTAAAGGTGAGGAAGGAATATATAACCAAGAATGCCTTTCGAACAAGGTATAGACACTATGAGTTCATAGTGATGCCCTTAGGACTCACTAATTCTCCATCAATTTTCATGGATTTAATGAATAGAGTCTTTAGGTATTACCTCGACAAATTTGTGGTGGTCTTTATTGATGATATTCTGATATACTCCAAGAGAAAAGAGGAACATGAGGAGCATTTGGAAACTGTGTTAAAGACTTTGCGAAGGGAGAAGTTGTATGAAAAGTACAGTAAATGTGAGTTTTGGATGGAGGAAGTATCATTATTGGGGTATGTTATCACCAGGAAAGGGATATTTGTGGACCCTTCTAAGAAGAAGGCAATTGAAGAGTGGCCGAGGTCAACTTCTGTAACGGATATTCGTAGCTTTTTAGGTATAGATGGGTATTATCGACGATTCATGAAGAACTTTTCACGATTGTCAAACCCAATGACCAAGCTGACACAGAAGGGAGTAAAATTCGTCTGGACATAGTAATGTGAAGACTGTTTCAAGGAGTTGAAAAAAAGGCTTATCACTGCGTTGGTACTCACACTCCCTTCAAGTGGAGAACTCTTTGTGGTGTATAGTGATGCTTCTAAGAAAGGCTTAGGTTTTGTGCTAATGAAAAATGATAAAGTGATAGCCTATGCCTCAAGGCAGTTGAAAATCCATGATCAAAACTATCTCACGCATGATCTGGAGTTGGCAGCTGTGATCTTTGCGTTGAAAATCTGGCGGCATTATCTCTATGGGAAAAAATGTGAGATATATACCGACCACAAGAGTCTCAAATATATATTCACACAGAAAGAGCTTAATATGCGCCAAAAAAGATGGATAGATCTCATCAAGGATTATGATTGTTCAATCCACTGACATCCCGGTAAGGCAAACAAGGTAGCGGATGCTCTAAGTAGAAAGGATCCTGCATCTTTATCAATGATGAGAATTGAAAAGGATTCAATCTTCTTAGATTTGCAAAGGATGGGAATGGGAATCATTAAGGGAGGAACATCATCAATCCTTTCTCAAATTATTGATCAACCATCCCTCATGGAGAAAATAAATGTTTCTCAAAGAAAGGATGTGGAAATTTAGAAAAGGGTGGAAGCTGTTAAAAATGGTAAATCCTCCGATTTCAAAATTGATGAGGAAGGAGTTGTAAGATTTGGGACATGATTATGTGTACCATCTGATCCAGAGATAAAGAAGGAGCTATTTAATGATGCACATAGATCGACCTTCTCTATCCATCCTGGGAGTACCAAAATGTACCATGATCTCCGAGAACACTTCTGGTGGGATAACATGAAGAAGGAGATTGTGGAATATATATCAAGGTGCTTGGTATGTCAGCAAGTTAAAGCTGAGCGAAAAAATTCCAAAGGTATGATGCAGTCATTGTCTATAACCATGTGGAAATGGAAAAATGTTACTATGTACTTTCTCATGGGTCTCCCGAAGATGTCGAAGGGAAATAATGTGATATGGGTTGTGGTTGAACGACTCACCAAGACATCCCATTTCATCACTATTCGAGAAGATATCTCGCTTGAACAACTTGCAAAGTTATATGTGAAGGAAGTGGTGAGACTGCATGGTGTTCCACTCTCAATTGTCTCTGATCGTGATCCAAGGTTCACATCTAAATTCTGGAGGAGCCTTCAACATTCTTTGAGTACTAAATTAAATTTCAGCACTACCTATCACCCCCAAACTGATGGCCAGTCTGAAAGAAATATTTAAACGCTTGAAGATATGCTTAGAGCCTGCTCTCTAGAATTCAAAGGTGGATGGGATCAGAATCTCCCATTGGTTGAGTTATCATACAAAAATAGCTTCCACTCAAGTATTCAGATGGCTCCATATGAAGCTCTGTATGGAAAGCGATGTAGAACTCCAACCTGTTGGGATGAAGTTGGAGAAAGAAAGCTACTTGGACCCGATCTTGTTCAAGAGATGACAGAGAAGGTTCAAGTCATCCATAAACACATCAAAGCTGCTCAAAGTCGACAAAAGAGATATGATGACAACCATAAAAGAGACTTGGAGTTCAACGTTGGAGATAAAGTCTTCCTTCTAATATATCCATGGAAGATATTCATGCGATTTGGGAAGAAAGGGAAGCTAATCCCAAGGTACATTGGCCCCTTTGAGATCCTTGACCGCATAGGAGCCGTGGCCTATCAGCTTGTACTTCCACCAAATATGGCTCGAGTTCATGATGTTTTCCATGTATCACTATTGAGTAAGTACATACCTGATCCCTCACATGTACTAAACTCAGGGGTGGTGCAGCTGGAGGATGATCTCTCCTATAAGGAGCATCCAGTAAAGATTCTGGATCGGAGAGATAAGGTTCTACGCAACAAGACAACCCATCTTGTCAAAGTGTTGTGGAGGAACCATAAGTTTGACGAAGCAACATGGGATTTGGAGGAAGCAATGAAGGAAAAGTACCCACACCTGTTTTTGGCTTAGTATGTAAAATGAAATTTTAAGGGTGAAATTTCATAAGGGGGGAAGAATGTAACAACCCGAAGTTTTTTAATGGAAATTCCCTTCTTATATTTATGTCATAAAATCACATGAAATCACAACATAATGAACTAATAAGTGATAAGTGACCTTTAAACATATGTTTGTCACTTCTGTGTTTAGAATTTCGAAAATCTGACATACACGGTTGTGTTCAAGATGTTTTTTGGAGTCTAATAAAACAAAAATATTTTTTGGTGAATAGTAACCTACCCTAATGAATAGTAACATACCCTTATGAATAGTGATATACCCTAATGAATAGTAACCTCACCTATGATAGTATAAAAATAATATTCAAGTTGGATGTACAATATACCTATGTTTTAGAATGAGTTAATTCATGTTTTAAATCTGATTTTTGATAATAAAATATGATTTTAATTAAATATTAAAATAATAATATTTAGAAAATTATTTTTGAAAAATGTACTTCATTTTTGGATTCTACACGTTGAAAAATGGTTAGGGTGAATTTTTGGTATTTTTCTGAAATACTTGAATTTTTGATGAATAGTAGAATACGATAAATTACAATAAATGCTAAATACTGCATCATAGGTGATGTATGGATGATTTAAGATGATAATCCCGAATCATCCTTGATTATTTTAGTATATTTGATGATAATTCTCAATTATTCATAGTCTTTTCCTTAAATAATAAACTAATACTTAAAATAATGGGAAAAACCTCCCCTCCCTCACTATAAATACCCCCTCTCCTTACCTCTTTCCCACACACCTATCAAGCCTTGTGCCTAGCCCAAATTCTGCCCAAACATCCTCCCAATCTCCTTACCCACGTCCAAGGCCTATTGTTCTTACCAAAAGGCCAAAATCAAAGGCCTTAAGAGGGATCTCAAAGAGAGGAGATCAAAGGGTAAGGATTCCCTTTCATTTTCAAGTGTTTTGTTTTTAATTTCCTTCTTTTCTTATACCCTCTTCTCCTTCCCTTATCCAAAAGGAATTAAAGCTCCATAATATCATATATTCTGGATGTTAATCATGTTTATGTAAAAATTCAAGCATCATTCTTCTTCTCCTCTCCCTCACGTTCTAAAATTAAAACACCGTCTGTGATCGACATCGTGGATAATGTGTTTTCAATTTCTTTTATCATCTTTGTTTCTGGTCATGAAACCATTTATGTTATGGTTGAACCAGATTATTATTTATGTTATATATCCTATTTATGGTTCTGGAATCCTTATACACTCATGATATCAAATAATAATACAAAACAAGTTAATTATGGGTAAAATCGCTAAAATTAATTCAAGCGTTTATCATTAATGTCTTATGTCATGGTTCTCTTTCACTCCAATTAACCAAATGAATTTGGTAAACTTATGGATGTTCACTAATTCTATATAACATCAATTCTGGACAACCAATTTCATCTTACATTTTATCCTAACCTAAATACAAGTGAACTTATCATTAAAACCAAGGAAACAAACAGACCCGAACCATGAAATTGAACCTTATAATCAATCAAAATGGGTATGAATGAACTTAAAAAGGTTATACTAAATATTTTACATGTATATAAGTTTCTGGACCTATTTATTAATAAACCTAATTTGACTATTCAGGTCATTAATATCAAGTGGAGAACACCAACGGACTTAAGGTAAGGGATCCTCCCCTTTTCTCTCTTAATCAAGATTGTCCTCTATACTTTGCCTTTTTATGTGTACTATAAAATGATGGGGTATGTTTAAGAACCTCCCCATACTTCCTTATGGATTTATAAGTGATGAGAAACCCCATTTCTCTCTCATAAATCCCTCTTGGTCACACCCGACACCATGCCGATAAAATCATAACGAATTCTACCCGAACCTTCTTTGTTCTTTTGGGTTGCCTTAGCTTTCTTTCAAAATGGTGTTATATTATCTATCTATGTGAGTCTTATTACTTCTGTTTATTTGTTAAAGATTCTTATATCAAGACCCTTTCATCACATTCTTTCGGGGATATACATGATTTTGAAAGATTCCCTCCTTAGAACTTTCCGATAAGCAAACCTGTTTTAAGGGGACTTCCCAAAAATTTTACCCAAATTTAAATTGCACTATATCCTATGTTTTAAAACACCATTGTATTTATAAAATAAGTATTTTTATTATTAAAACCTTCTTGGTTCAATTCTGGTTTTATATAAAAGAAAGTCCTCTTTTATATTTGAAAATCTCTAGAGTGTTTTCCTTAAGACCGCACAAAATTGTTTTAATGCTAATGTTTCTAAAATGCATTTTTTGTATGTTTTAACTTATATTTGACACCACTTACCGTATTATATGACTATATTACCCTATTAATGTCCAGTTATGTTCTAAATCCTTTCCATTCATGGACACTTTCGTGATACGCCTATTGGATATGTTTGGTGTCATGATTGTGGTACCCAATTCTTTCCATGGGTACCCTTATGTTTATGTATGGTTGATTATGTATGGTTATTTATGTGGAAATATTATTTATGTGGCATGAATATTCATGAATATTTTGAGATGGGTGTGCCAAGATAGCGCTCTAATGCATTGGGTAAGGTTAAGTCTCATGAGATGCGATGTGAAACGGGATTGGCGGTTAGCCTTGACCCATACTAAAATGGGAAACAAGATTGGCGGTTAGCCTTGACTCATACTAAAGATATGATTTAAGATTCTGCCACATTTATATGATTCCATGTTTATATGATTCCATGCTTATATTAAATGATCTCATAAGTTTCATGCTTTGGATATCATTATGTCATGCCTCTTAATTCATGTGCTTGAGGTGTATCCTTATTTTCATTCCCTTACTGGGAATTTTTAGCTCATCCCTTTGTTCATGTGTTCCCCAGGGTACCCTATACAGATGTAAGAGCTCAAAGGAAGTTATAATCTCTTTATGGAGATTAAATAAAGATGTGTTTTTTTAGCCCTGTGTTTTATGTTATATGTACCTAGTCTTCCAAGACACTAGACTTAACGATCCTTGGCTCGTACTTTGATGATGAATTATGTTTAAAATCATGAAATGTTATATGTAAAAGGATCGGGTCTCTATAACTATAACCTTTTTGTCTAAGCGGTTGTATAGGTAATATCCCCTTATTTCCTTGGGTTATCCTATAAAGGTTCACTTTGTGCCTTGGGGTGTGAGTTTGTTACCTGAAGAGGCCTTAACAAATGCTTCGCTACCCCACACATGTAAATTCAATAACATGGATTTTCTTCCACTCCAGAACTCGTATGGAATACCATTTATCAATTTAGTTGGTACTTGGTTTAGTATGTGTGTTGCTGTTTGTAACGCATATCCCCAAAAGGATAATGGAAGACTCGAATGACTCATCATTGATCTCACCGTGTCCAACAGGGTGCGGTTCCTCCTTTCACTCACACCATTCCACTGGGGTGTATTTGGAGGAGTGAGTTGGGATAGGATCTCAAACTCCTTTAAGTAATCAATGAAGTCTTTATTAAGATATTCTCCACCTCGGTCTGAGCATAGTTTCTTAATCTTCTTACCAAGCTGGTTCTCAACTTCATTCTTGTATTGTTTGAACTTATCAAAAGAATCTGACTTATACCTCATTAAGTAGATATATCTATATCTACTAAAATCATCAGTAAAAGTTATAAAGTATGAGTACCCTCACTTTTCTTCAACTAGAAATGGTCCACACACATCGGTATGAACCAATTCAAGAAGTTCTTTAGCCCTTTCAACTTTCCCACTAAATGGGGATTTGGACATTTTGCCTTGTAAACATGCATGACATACGCCAAGTGGTTTTAGTTTGAAAGAATCTAAATATCCATCTTGATGTAACTTTGTCAAGCGTTTCTCGTTTACATGACCTAGCCGGTGATTCCAATGTTGGGTGTTGTATGAGCCATGTGAAGTATCTTTGTTATCGATTTCTATTACTTGGTTTGTGTAATCCAACACATAAATACCATTGTATAAATGTTCCCAACTAAAACAAATGTTATCTTTATAAAAGAAGTAGCATTCAATTCCAAACTTGAAAAACAAATCCATCTATATCTAGTCTGGTTACAGAAATTATGTTTTTGTTTACAGAAGGCACATAAAAACAACCCTTTAACACTAAGATCATCCCAGTTGGCAACGTGAGGTGGTAGTCCCTGACAGCTACAGCAGCAAGTCTGGCTCCATTGGCTGCTCGTAGATCTACCTCCCCTTGATCAATCTTCCTGAATCTACTAGGTTCATGTATTTGGATACATATTTGAGCACCACAAGCTGTATCTAATACCCATTTTGTAGAAACAGATAGATTGAATTCGATAACAAATGCACCTGAAGCTTCCCCTTACTTCTTAGGTTGAGTGCAGTTCTTCTTCCAGTGGCCCTTCTTTCCACATGTGAAACAAACAGCCTCATGTTTCTTGCTTCCCCTTTGATCTTCCTTTTCTTGTAAGGTAGTGAAGAAGCTTTGGGCTTAAAGCTCTTTGACTTCCCTTTCCTCTTATTCACCATAAGGAAAGAAGGCTTTTCGCGCTTCATATCTTTGTCCACTTTGCGAGTGAGGATAAAAAGATCAGATAGATACTTCTCAATGTTGTTCATATTTAAATTGACAACAAAGTTAGAGAAGCTTTGAGGGAGTGATGCGAGAATGAGATCAGTGCCTAGTTCTTCGGGGAGTTTAAACCCTAGAACCTCCAGATGCTCAATGTAGCCAATGAGCTTGACTATATGAGGCCCAGCTGGGGAACCTTCTCCAAGATTACTCTGAAAGAGTGCCTTAGTGATCTCAAAACTTTCTTGTCTTGCTCTCTCCTGGTAAAGACCACAGAGGTGCTTGATCATGATATAAGCATCCATATTTTCATGAGACTTCATGAGATCACTAGACATTGATGATAACATCAAACATTGAACGTTGATCATGTTATTCATATGTTTCTCATAGACCAGGAAATTCTCATCACTCACCTCCTTGGTAGGCGGATTAGGTAATGCTGACTCCAGCACATAAGACTTTCGTTCATGTCGTAGGATAACTTGAATGTGTCTAAACCATTCTTGGAAGTTACTGTCGGTGTGGATGTTATCTTTATCCAAAATTGATCGCAGGGATAGTGTGGTTGATGAGCTTGTCATTTTTATTCTACAATTAAAAGAGCAGATCATTAGTACTTTCTTGATTACATTTTATGAGAAATAATAAATTTTATTAAGTCTCCCACTATTTTATCAAGTCCCAATGGCCCTCACCATTGAACTCAGAATGTCCAGTTTCCATGACATTCTAGTGGAAAGGATCCATATTCCCCTTCACATAACCCTAACAAGGGTTGGTCAAGCTATTAGAAGGTATTTAGGTAGGCAGGTCTTTGCCAACTGTGGGAATGTAGCTCCTTGATATGTTGAGTGGACTCCCCAATCCTGAAATCATGACTTTGGATTTCCTCAACTCTTGCCTCCAATATTACACCAAGTATAGAAAGGACTTCTCCTCTTGATGTAATATGTTTAAGTCATCCCGAAACCTTTCATAAGGGATTCCTGTATAAAAGTATGTGCCCCAACAAGGGTTGGTCAAACAAATAGTTTTATTAAGTTTTTTCCTTTAATCAAGTAACGGAAGGCTTATTCTGACTTAATATTTTATTTGAGGGATTTTTATCTCTTATGTGTTAATTGATTATTTATCATTATCACATGCTTGTTAATATTAAGTGGAACTTACTTAAGTGATTAACCATGTCTTGATAATATTTATGCATAAGTCTGGTTTATTTTAGTTTCATCTTGTATGCTTGTTTAATTCATTAATTATGTGATTGTGACAACACATATATAATGATAAACCATGCAACTGAAAGAAATAAAATAAATTAAATAGAATGATCACGAGCTTTTCTAATGGTTACTTTATCTAGCGGTTGATAAAATAACCCTAAATTTTTGGGTTTGTGTTTACAGCTTCCACCTGTCCACCTCTGTATCTCCTGGGATTAGTTTCGTCTTGACTCCAGCTTGAACCACCTCCACTAGCTCAGGATTTATATCCATTACATATGCCTTTTTTAACTCACATGTAGGTGAGGGGTAAAATGGGGTTTTACATAAAAGAAACCTTAGGCACGCAGGCCCTACATATTAATGAGGAGAAGGATCACAGACCAATAAATTTAATTTAAATAAATAAATTAAAAGAAACCATCTACATACAAAGTTCTTGGTCTAGATCATGATCATCCATACATGCAATGATGTTTACACATAAATAAAACTAGCATTCAATTCTTTAATCGTTCTTGTTTAAGATAAATCACACTCGAATAAATTAATTATCATCTTTAATTAATCAATCCTTTTATCTTAAATCCTTTTCTGAATTTCCTTGAGATTATAATCCATCATAATTTTAAATAAATAAATTCATTTAAAAGTATCTTTGTACATAATTTGTACCTTGGAAAAAACCTGGTGAATTCCTATTCATAACTACCCAATGAGTAGAAACAAACATTATGCAGATGTTAAATTAAACACATATATATAAAACACCTATCACATGTTGTGCCTCAGCTTTACGCCTACACGATGGTACATGTTTAAAGGGTTTGTATAATATAATAATAAATTTTAATAAATCTACATAATTTGGATGAGTACATGACGTGTAGTTCTAAATACATAGCGTGTACTGTTTTTCACCATCTATCTGAAGTACACGCCTGGGGAAATGGCGTGTGAGTGTACTTCGGAAATATTCGGAGTACACGGTGTGTCCAATGGGCCACATGCCTTATAGCTCCTCGTTACACGGTCTCCATCTAGGAAAGCCTTGTACGGGGTACACAGTCCAACCCTGACCTAAAAGGACTACACGTCGTCTCCATTGGGCCACATGGCGTGTAATCCGGAAACCACGTGCCACCTGTTCCTGGTCAACACACGGATTCATTTAAGACTTAGAAAGACTCCAACACACGGCTTGGTTTGGTGGACCGATATGATGCATTGAATCTTGACTACACGACGTGTACTACCGAATACACTCCATGTGTTATGGTGTTGTATGGTCAGGAAGCTTTGGCACCTCCGGATGAGATGCTCTATTTTATTTTAATCAAAATTAAAAGAAAAGATCAATTCTGTAAGGTGAATGAGAAACGAAAGAGGAGGAATAGATCTTGAGATTCAGATTTGCAAAATGATTAACTTTAATTGAAACAACTAAATTATTAAATGAGTAATTTATCAAAAAAAATATTTAAATAATTATAAAATATGATGTAACCCCTCTGATACCACTAGATGGTTCCGGACACAGTGGAAGTGTGGTTGGGATGGCACCTAAATTTGATTTTTATCATGTTCAATGATTATTTTGGGATCAATACGATTATGAATTCCAGTCTCCATGAAATATAATCAAAGATTTAGATAAAGAAGAAAGAGGCCTGAAACCTTTAAAGAGGATCTTGCACATCATGCTTATAATTAATTTAATTAATTTCATAAAGAAAAAAAATACATGGATCTTTGGTATTTTTCTTCGTTGATGATGTTGATCATCCGGAATGACCCTTCCAGATTATCTCATTGCGCTTGTAAGGATTCAAACTAGAATCCCTCTAGTAGTGATCCACACGTGCTATGATGGCCTCCGATCGACACAACTCGTTCTTCGGGTGCTAGCGCGGCGAAGCGAGTTTCTTATGTCGGTTGTTCTTGATCACCTGTTCTTCGACCTTTAAGAACGTCTCTCGTTCTTGAGAAGGGAGAGAAAATGATTCAAGAGAGAAATTTTTTGGATCAAAAATTATCAATTCACCAGGCGTGTGGTGTGTTATATGGCACAATAGGCATATTTTCCTATTTATATACATGGAATTTCTATTACAATATTTAATTGCATAGCAACAATTAAATACATTCATGAAATTAGAGAAAACTCATGCATTTAATAATAATACCGCGTCATTATTTATGGTGTTCCAACTTGCACAAAACAGAATTATAAATAAAATTCCACATCACAAAATAATAGCAACGTTATTTTAATTTGTGCCAACTAGTTAAATAATTATTTACCATCTTACAAATAATTATTTTACTACCGGACCAACCTTGGTCCGCTCGAACTCCACTTCCATTTATTGAACACTCGAATAAATAAATAAATAATTTATTCTCTTAAATAAATATTTTATTTAAAGACTAGTAAATAAATATTTATTAAATTTTCAATAAAATAAATAAATATATTTTATTTAATTTATGTGATAATTTTAACGTTAATAAAATTATTCCATGATCTTAATATTTATCTCATTAATTAAATTCAAATAGAATTTAACCAAGACCACCAAAAACACTTAGTGTGTGACCCTCTAGGATTTTTTCTCATTGGAATTAGGCGGTCTTGCCTAAAGTCCAAGAGTACTGTCTAGAAACGGGTCAAGGCACCCAAGAGAAAGAATGTAAAGTCACAACAACGACATCAAAATACAAACGCTCACTGTGTAATATAATATCTTTGTCGCAATATCTCATCAAGTAGGTTTCATGATTGTGTCATCAACTTTTATGCTTGATACGTTGTTCTTTGACTGCCTGAAATAAACTCGTCATTACCCCATGGCCATGGAATTTCACGCGATGGTTTTATTTCAATCAAAAGGCCGAGATATAAACTTCCATAAATGGAAGGTACAAATCCTTCCTCGACTTATCCATTAATAACATGCCACTCGTGACACAACCAAAGTACCCTACTTCCCGCTAACTGTCTGTGTAACAGTTTTCATCAGTAAATCAAAGTGCGTAAGTTGTGACACGTATTAATAATAATCTTAAAGTCTAAGGATAATTACACATGATCGCAGATATAAATATCCAATGACACCAAAACATGCATAATTACTACTAGCGGGTATGTTCTCATAATCTTTTATCTTGGAGATTACCAGGTGCGAACTTCATGAGAGGAAGTCTCATCTTCTTACGATTACTCGCGCCTGACAGTCTACATGTTATGTGTCCCATAATAGCATTTCATCCAACCGCAGAACTATATTTAAGAATATTCTTATAGAATTTCAAGGTTCTCGTCATATCGGGGAACTACCTTGACCTTATCAATGCAACAAATAATCTAGGACATTATTACATCATAGTCATGCAGAACAATGAACAATATATAATAATACATTGAATATCTATGTAATAAAAGTAAAATCAGTTGGTTTTGGGACACCAACTCTTACACAACTCTATGCCACTGAGACAACCACACATTGGTATGTTGATTTCTTGAATTACTTGGCTTTAGGTGTGGTACATAAAAATTTATCAATGGAGCGGAGAAAAATATTTTTTTAAAGAATCATGCCATAACTACTAGGATGATCCATTACTTTTCAATGACTGTGCAGATGGAATGATTAGAAGATATATCCTGTAAGAATAATTTGATAGTGTTTTGAATTTGTATCATTATAGAGAAGTTGGAGGAAACCATTGAATTCATCATACAATTATAAAAGTGTTATGATATGTTTTTATTTTCCTATCATGCATCATGATATTAATGAGTTCATCATGAATTATTATAAACACCAAAGAACTAAGTCAGAAGTGTGAGATTCCATAACATTTGATCATGGGTGTTGAAATTTTTGGCATATGGGGAATCAAATTCATGGGTACTTTCCCAAATAATTTGGAAAATCATACATTCGTGTCTGTGTTGACTACATATCAAATTGGGTGGAAGCTAAAGCGTTTGTGGAAAATAATGCTCGAGTTGTCATTAAATTTTTGAAGCAACACATTTTTACCTGGTTCAGAATTCTAAGGCTCATCATTAGTGACTGAGGTACCCACTTCAATAATGCTCCATTTTAGAAGATAATGAATTTCCATGGATTTCACCACTACATAAGAACCCTGTACCATCCACAGACCAATGGCTAAGATGATGTTTCAAATAGAGAGATTAAGGTAATTTTAGAGAAAATTGTGAGTACGTCTCAGAAAGGTTGGGATTCCAAACTTGACGACATAATTTTGGATTATAGGACTACATATAAAACACCTATTGGAATTTACCCATACTTAATTCCTTTAGAAAAACTTTCCAAAACCCTGTAGAACTGGAACACAAAGCCTACTGGGCTGTGAGGAAGCTGATTTTTTATTTCAAGACTTCATAAGAAAAGAATTTTCTACATATGAATGAATTAGATAATATAATGAGGGGATCATATGATAAAACTTTGATTTATAAAGAAAAAATCAATCCTATAATGATAAATGTATCCAACATAGACATTTTTCACTGGGCAATAAAGTTCTACTCTTTAACTCAAGACTTTGGGTCATGTTAGGCAATCTCAAATCAAAGTGGTAGGGTCCTTACATTACTACAATTGTTTATCCCCATGGCATCGTTGAAGTATATAATGGGAAGATTCCTCCATTTAAGGTTAATGGTTAACACCTAAAACTTTATCACACTTCATATACAATAGGAATCATTGAATAAGTTCAATTAAAATGAGAGGTTGCTCGTCTGGATAAAAATGTTAAACTTAGTGTTAATTAGGAGGCAACCTGACTTCTTTTACATTTCTTGGTATTGAATTGATTAATATATCTCTATCTCTTTATGGGTGCATTTGAATACAAAATAATGGATCACTACAATGAATCTAACATAGTGGTCGAATACCCTCTTGAAAGTCGAGGAAAACCACCTCATGAGATGTACCGAATGGAGGAAATTCAAGGAAAGATACTGCATGAGATGTTCCCATGTGCTGCGAGAGCTAGAAGGGTGAATAAATTTACCCATGAGTGGATAATTACTATAAATATGGAGATTTTGATCCTCAATAAGAGATCTCTGGAGTTAGAAGACACTACCTATAGCATAGAGAAGAGGTCAAGGAATTTTGATTTGATGGACCAAGCTAATTGAGCATTGTCTATCCATCTCAATGAAGATGTAAAAATTATCATTTCATGGGAGCCAACATATGTTTTATTCTTTTCCATCATTTTTTATTAGTTCTCATTTTCTTTAGAAAATAAACCTGGAATGTGTGGAACATTTTTTCAGCTACACCTGACATTTTATGAACTTGTTATTATCTCACATATCTACTTTAATCTATGTGATTTTTAGTGTTATCTTTATGATATGATATAGGTATGTGTTTTCCATGTGTAGATTTTATAGGTACATAATTTATAGAGATTCATCAGATATAGGAAGCCTTTCCATGTCTATCTACACTTAGGGAAGTGTTTTATTATTTGTTATATGTTATACTTCCAAAAACACCATGTAAAATAACTAAATTAAAAAATGGAAAAAAATTAAAAAAAACTAACATTCATGTCATTGTTGAACCCAAATGAAAGTTATTATATCTTTTTCATAACATAGTCTGAGGTATACCACTTGTATCCCTGGGAAGTTTGAGCACATGATTCCTCTTTGACATGATTTGATTCTCGATGCCCTGATTTAGATGATTGTTTATATCATTATATGCTTTGAAAATGTTTCCTGAAACTTGTTTATTTTTTAGAAACTTATTTTCACTCATGATCATTTGTGTTGTCCAGTATTATATTTCCATACTCATGAGGATTCTGAGCTATTTTTTACATCATTGCTTGTTTCTCTTTTTCTTGAGGGAATCTCTTCCATGTTATGCCTTCTAGAACTTTCCATTTTTTCTGTCAAAGTGATATAAATTTTGGAAGTTGCACTAAAATAAATGAGTCCATTTTTTGATTTGTTTAGACCCTTTTACCTACTAACCCACCCTTGCATTTTCTCTATCGTGTGGCCCTTAGAATCTATGAAAAATACTTTTTAGGATGAGCCCACGACCGATACCCTTTTCTAACCATTTCTCAAATATTTTCATGATGATTTTCAATCCAAGTGTGGGGGAGAGATTTATTCATGGAGAGGGTTGTTTGAGGGTTAGTGAGACATTTGATGCACATGGATTGACATTATCTCATCATGATCATTTGTGTTATATTTCATATTATCCACATTCATTACATGTATTTTAATATGGGAATATAATTTTTTTTGGTTCCAACAATGAGTACATCTGTGGTCATTGTGTGGTAACCCTCACCTTTAGGGATACCTATTAAAGTGATGGTCCATTACTCTAAGAACTATAAAGTTTTCTATATGACCTACATTCATTGAGATTTTAAAGAGTATGAGCTACTTTTATACAATTCTTTGGTATTTTTTCTAATATATATTTTATGGGGTTCAGGAAATGATACTCACTTGTATACCTATCCATTATGTTTGAGTGAGTTGTGTACTTAAAAAAGGATAATAAAAAAATCAATAGATAAAAAAATTGAAAAAAAACATCGATTTTTTTAGAGAGGCATTGAATTATCATATGTTTGGGGACAAACAATGTTTTAAGTGTGGGAGAGTGGTATTTTAAGTGATATTTTGAGGGAGACATTTGGATTGATGTTTATTATGCATTTATTTCAAGATTCAACCCACATTTGTGCCTAAAAATGTCATTTTATTAGGAATCATCATCCCACAACCTCAGAGACATTTGAACCTAATGTGACGTCTTTGATATTGGTGCATTATTTTGATTTTCACTGGTAGAGATGTGAAATTCATGGAATGCCTATGGTAAGCATGCATGTGTATGAGAATTGATCATAACATTGTCAATGAATTGTCTTGAGCAATGTGAGTGATGGAGAGGTAGGTCACTTTGATGCACAAATGTAGGTACTTGTTTTGGAAAGTATACAAGTGGAAGGGAAATTGTATTTGATAATTGGAATTTTAATTGAAGCATGATATTTTGTGGGTAAAAGGGATTGAAATTTTTTGAACTTGTAACTTTGATGTTTTGATTTTTATATGGGTCTAGTTGTGTATTCTTTCTGATTGTTTTTCTCATGAGTGTAAAAATTTAAGTGTGGTATGTTTGATACACATGAGATTTTCGGACATTTTAATAATCTTTAACATAGATTATGTTAATTAGTTTAACCGCTTTTAGTGTTTTTAGGTTATTTATGTAGTTTTGTAGTGTTTTTATTATTTTTATAGTTTTTAGTTAATTGTATGTTGATTGTTAGTAATTTGATATTTTTATTTGTTTATATTATTTTTATATAATATCTAAAACTATATTATTAATAATAGTTTCACTAATAATAGTTTTTTATATTTTTAGTATTTATATTAATTTTATATATTAATATTATAAATTATTGTATATAATTATAAATATTTATAATATTAATAATAGTAGTATTAATATTATTAGTTTATTATGCTTATAAAATTATAGAAATATATAACATTAGTATTATTATTATATGTATAATCATACTTTTATCTAATTATATCTATATTTTAGTATATCTAAGTACATGTGTGTGTGTGTGTTTACCTATATAACATTATCTAATTGTTGTTGTTGTTTTTGTTATTATTATTATTATTATTATTATTTTATAATTAGTGTAATATATTTATATAATTCTAATTCTATTATTAGTGTTGTTGTTGTTGTTGTTTAACATTTAGATAATTAGATTTCAAGTTTTAAATTTTTGATTTTTTTTTGTGGGTAGTTATGTGGGAGATCTCTTATTTGGTAGGGGAAAAACCACTACAGTGACTCTCCTCCCCTCCCGAGCAGTACACCAGCGGAGCCACAACCCTCCTCCTTTATCCTCCACCCAGCATGCAGACCTTCACTACTAGTCGGCCACCTCTATTACCAATCTTACCTTCCTGCCACCCAACTCCCTTGTCCTCTCTATCTATCCTCATACACACCATACACTACAAGCTGCCTCCCTCCATTCACTCTGCGCATCACACCTGCCAGGCTAGCGGCAGCCCACCCTCCTCTACCCTTCACATCGCCACCCTCCTACACAAATCGCAATTCCATATTCATCATACTCTGAGTGTAGCGCCACCTACAATGGAACACCCTTCATGCCACAACCCACCTCCACCAGGCTCTCGTTGGCCTCCCTGTTCATTCCCTGTGCGTGTCGGCCTCCCAACAGACCCGCGCCAGCAGCCTCCTCTCTGCTGCACCCAACATCGTCGCCTCCCTCTTGCGCACACCACCGGCCATCTATGAAGTTCAGACTGTTAGGTTGTACCCCACTATTCTTAGTGGGTGTGATTTTATTGGTGGTTGGTTGTTCGCACTCGACATCGATAAGCGTGGAGATTCGCTTTCATTCGGAGATCGATGAGCGTCACGTTTCTTCATGTCGCACCCATTTTTTTCATGGCTTGGTTTTGATCCAATTAATTGGAAATAATGATCCTTTTTTGGGTTTTGGGTGAGATTAATTTTTAGTTTTGAACTAACATCTATGTCTAATCATCCAACCATGGGTTCTTCATAGCTTTTTTGGGAGTTTTTTGAGAAAGGGGTGGTTACTTCAAGATTTTGGCCAACCATGATCCCATTTCCATATTTAAAAACAAAATTTGTTTCTTTTATAATTCCTTTTTTTCAATATTTTTTACTCATTCCACTTCCCAATTAGCCTCCCCTGGCCTATTAAAACCACCATATCCTTTTTTACCCCCTTAGGAATTCATAATCATGGTGGATTTGAGTTATTTATTCAGGTATTGGGCCAGCCCGTGAGCTCATTTCCAGTTTTAAAAAAAATAATTTGTTTCTTTTATATCTTATTCATTTTTTATATTTTTTTATTATTAAACCTCTCAATTGAGACCAAGAACCATATCCTCTCCCCCAAGTTCCATTTTCCCTCTTTGGATCCCATCTTAGTCGTGGATTAGGGAGAAATTTTTCAAGGCTTCTCAAATCATCCAGATTTGGTAAGGTAATTTGTTTCTTTCATGAATCATTCATTTTTTTTCCCAAAAAATATTCTTTAAATGGTTCTTCTATACCTAATTAGACTCTCCAAGAAGTTCCAATCCATTCCCTTTCCTCTAAGTGTGTAAATATAAGGAAAGATGAAGAGTTCTCTAGTTTCCAAGGTGAGATCCCTTCTCCTTTCTCCTCCCTCTTCCTTCTCCTTCCACTTTATTTTGGTTTCATCTTATACCCTGGTGATTAACTACCTAGGGTTATGTTATACCATGGTTTTTATGGTTTTTTGGTTCATTTAGGTCTGGTATTCATAGATCTAGAGTGTTGGGAACTGCGGCAGGTGATATCGGGTGTGCGGTTCCTTTCCACCATGGTTTTGAGGTAGGATATCCCTTGAACATGCCTTTATCATTGAAGTTTAATCATTTTATTGCTTTTATCACCTGATATATATTCTTATAATTTGTGTTCAGCCTTTGGATAATTTTATTGGTGTGCAAAACAGTTGGTTGATCCTTGTTTTGTGAAAATTAGTGTTGTTTTGTTATAAACATGTACACTACTTTCTTGCTTACATGTTCAGTTAGCTTACACACCTGGTTTATGGTATTTTTAACATGGTTAAATATATTGAATGAATTTATGGCATGAAAATGGTATTTTATCCCTTTTCAAGTGCTTAAAATAATTTTTTTGTTTAAAAGTGCATGTCATGTGTTTGGTAAATTTCCCGGTTCACTTTTATGTGCTTAGTGCGATTTAAAATGTTTTGTTTGGATATATAAATATATTTCCAGAATGAAAAATTGTATTTTGGGATCCTTTTATTTCTACCAAATTATTTTTGGTTTTATAAAAAAATGAGTTTTTTGTGGTAAACATTTTTTGGCCTGAGTTGTTGGAAAATGGCTCGTTTGACATCTTTATAAAAATGGTTGTGCTTTAGATGTGTAACCTGAATGTTTTAAGGGATTTATAAAAGTGGTTTTCTACTATATATGGTGTGTATACACCTATTTATTAAAAGTGAAATTTTTACCTTTGGAAAATGTTAGTTTTGAGAAATGCTTAAAGGCTCGTTTGGCATTTTTCTTGTAAAAATGATTTCCATGTGTATTTCATGTTGTATCATTTGGGTCCATTTTATAGTCCATTAAATTGATTTATTAAATGGTTTTGGAGCTTCCAAATCTAGTTTTATATGGTATTGGTGGTTTTTTGCCTTAAAATATCATTTTTGAATGGATTTTATGTGCAAGGCCTTGTTATACTTCTCGAAATTATTTTATGAAAATTTAGGTTGTTTATTGATCTGTGAAAGAAATGTGAGACATGTGTGTGGGATGTTTGAGGTGTGTATGATTTGTAAATGTAATATTCATAAAAAAATGTTATTTTATAGATGTGTAACTTTTTTTAGCACAAAAAGGGAAAACCCGGGTATCTAGGTGGGCAGACGTGTACTAGTATGCTAGTTATCTGGAGGGGATTTGTCCTTGTTTCACGTAACAAGTTTGACGATAACAACACTAACTAAACTATGATGATGATGGTGATGGGGACCACTCGGATATGGAATATTCTCCTACTATTGGCTCATGTTCATGAGAATGGATATTTTTTATGGTTACTTTTACACCAAAATACGAGGTACCTGGGGCCCACAACGAACTAGTGCCTAGGGGTGTTCCCGTGACTTGTGTTCATTGACTATTTTATACTCACCATCAGCATACGGTGTGTTTAGTTGGTAAATTTATTGGTGCATGTGTTTTATTTAAAATTTTACATTCTTTAAATCATCCATCTTGAAAACTATTTTCATTTTGAAGTTGCACCTCTTTGAAAAATTATTACTAGCATTCTTATTTATAAAACTTGAAAATTTTTGTCTAGTACATGGAACCTCATTTGGGAAAAATATTTTTATATATTTTATCTCAAACTTTAAATTGATGTTTCTTTTATTTTAAAGTATGTTCATTGGAAATAGAATATCAGGCTAACCTACTGAGTTTTAATACTCATGCCTATAGTTTTCTTTTGTTTTTAACCCTTGTGCGGGTTTCAACTTGAGTTTGGTCACTTTGGGAGACAAGTATCCTTTTTGTTGGAGAGTGGCCAGTGGGGTCACATGGTGTTAGTTTGGTCATCAGGTTTGGTCGTTTGGTTGTATTTTTTAGGTGTACTTTCATTTTCTTGTATAAATAATGTTCAGTTCAATTTTATATAAATGTATATTGGGCTATCTGTTTCTTTCTACTGCTTAGTTATTGATTATATTTGGGAGAAATCATTATCTTGAGTACTTTTTTCACTACTACAAATAAGACTTTTATTAGCGCTAAAAATGGACTTTAACAGCGCTAGAAAAGCGCTATAAATGTCGGCGAAGATAAAGGGGGTCCCCTTTATCAGCGCTCCAAAAAGCGCTGATAAAGACCCCTTTTATCAGCTCTCAAAAAAAACGCTGATAAAAGGGGTCTTTTATCAGTGCTAAAACAAAGCACTGATAAAAGGGTCCTTTATCAACGCTTTCTTTTTAGCGTTGATAAAAGACCCCTTTTATCAGCGCTTTTTTAAAAGCGCCGATAAAAGTTAAAAAAAATTAAAAAATTAAAAAATCCTACCAATAGGGGGGCTTTTATAGAGCTTTAGCCCCCCTTTTACAGCACTTTTCCACCCCCCTCCGGCACCCGCACGCACCCCTCCACCCTTTATCAGCGCTAGCTCCAGATTCACCCATGCGCGCGCGTCCCTGCCTCCACCCAGATTTGATCTCGAGACCTCCCCCCTGCGCGCCTGAAGCCTTTGCCACTCCCCTATATTGATTTGTTATCCTATTAGTGATATATCTATTTATTTATATATATATTTAGTTATATTTATTCGTATAGTAATATATATTTATATTAATATATATATATATATAGTTATATTAATATAAATATATAGTTATATTAATATAAATATATAGTTATATTAATATATATATATATATATTTATAGTGATATTAATATATATATATATAGTTATATCAATATATATATGTAGTTATATTAATATATATATATATAGTTAGATTAATATATAGGTATATAAATATTCATATATTTGTATTTTAAATAAAATAGATATTAGTTATTATTTAGATAAAGCTAATATATTTTATAAGTAAATATATTTTATTATTTATATTTATAATTAAATTTTTAGGTGTGAATATATAAAAAATATGTACATATAGTTATATATTTGATTATAAATAGAAGTGCATTATAAAAAACAATAAAATTTCAAAGATATAATATCAATATGAATGTAATACCTTGGAATAAATTCGGTCCCCACCAAAAAAAGCCAATAATACCCCCTTAAACGAGGTTGAAAATCCACAAAATGTTAAAAAATCGGGGTACCCCGACTAAAAACTCAGTTTTGGAGGCCTTCTAGGCCTTTTTTGGCCTCAAAAAAGCCTTGATCAAGGTTCCTCCAAATTATAGTGGTGTAGAGCTCGTCGCAGGCTTCGATTTGATATGTAGTAGAGCTCAAACAGATATCCGGATCAAAATTTATGGTCGTTGGAAGTTTGAGTTGCGTTTTTAACATATTTTGGATCTTTTTTTAATTTTTTTATTTTTTTAGTCTTAAAATTGTTATTGAATGACTATTACTCCATAATAATTAGCAAATTATTAATTAAAAATATTTTTTTAATTTTTTTATAATCCATTTTCACTAAATATCGTATATATTATGTGTAACTGTATATTTATACTTATCTAAAATATATTTAAAATTATATTTAAAAAATATATATTATATTTATATCAATATAACTATATCTATATTTTTAAATATTAATATTTTTTTTAATAATTTTTTTGGAAGTAGACCCTTTATCAGTGCTTTTAAAAAAAGCACTGATAAAGACCCCCTTTATCAGCGCTACTAAAAAAAGCGCTGATAAAGGGGTACCCTTTAACAGCGTTAAAAAAAGCGTTGTTAAAGGGGGTACCTTTATTAGTGCTAAAAAAAGCGCTGATAAAGGGGTACTTTTATCAGCACTTTTTTTAGCACTGATAAAGGGCGGCGCTGACCTTGCCCAGTTTTGTGGTAGTGTTTGATGCTCGACACTGGTTTTCCAGCCCGTGGGGATCAGGAACGCCCTTCAGGCCATGCCACGGATCGGTTCGGGTGCTCGGTTTAGGGTCAACCCGGGCTGGTTTGTGACACTTTGTGTGGTGGTTGTGCTGATATATACGAGCATTATTTAAGTAACACGATTATATTTTTAATGATTTATCATTTTATTATCATTATAGTTTTCCAATCGTGATATATGGGTAATTTTATTTGTGTCGGGATGTTGAATGAGTAGGATAAATTGTTGTGCATGCCATGTTGATATTTTGTCTTGTGATTAATTTCCAATTGAATTTGTTTTAACTAGAAACTTATTTTTATTAATTATATTTTCACTGAAATAATTTATGAAATTAAAACTAATCATTCTAATTATTAGTCGGTTCAATGATCTGAGAAGGTTAATCATTTTAACTAGTTGTATTGCAAATAGGTGGTGCAACTTTGTGAGAAATGAGTTGTGTCATTTCGTCGATTGGTTCGATACTCAAAATGAATCTTCTAATTTATTTATAACTCCAGAGAACGAGACTTTAAATAAATTAGGAGATATAAAAATGATATTCTAAAAAATACTTGTACTTTAAGAATTGGCAATAATTAGGCGGGAAAAATATTCGATCATAGAAAAAAAATATTGTGCATGTTTGTGTAGTATTTTGATTACAACATTAGCATCTCGGACACATTGTAATTATCCAAACCTTTTAAATCAAATTTTTTTCCTTAGAAAATGTGTCTTGTGTTATTTTTTACTCAAAAAACTATATCTCTTTAAAAATGAAGTGAGTATAAATTGAAATGTGACTATCAATATTTGGTCGTTATATGAATGTCAGTCATTTTGACCATTGAAAACTTTACTCTTGGTAATAAATTTTACATTATAATTTATAAGTAAAAATGATAAAGAGTAATTGATGCATAAAGGAGAAACGATGGTCGCAACCAGTAGAGTCTTTCCATATGAATCCCATTTGTCGTAGCTTGGGAGGGAGGTAGTATCTTTGGGGTTTTCTCTTGACCAAGCCCAATTATAGCTTCAACAAGTGAATCTTAAACAAAATCACCTGTGGGAGAAGTTTAAGTAAGTGGAAATTACCACTCGGGCGATGTTAGACGAGCCATCCCATGAATCTATCATCATCATCACACCTTCATCTTAGGTCATATGTGAGTGTTATAAGGGGTTACCTGTCCCGATCTTAGTTACTTAAAGTATAATTCCTTTGTATAAACAAAATTGTTATTCTGTCGATTTTGTTTAAAGAATAGTTTTTCTAAATAAAATTTAGATAGAATTTGATAAGTTGTTTTTTCGGACATAAATTGTACTTTCCAGAAAAGATATAATATTTTTAATAAATTAATATATTATGAATAATACTTATTTTAATGAAATAGTGTGATAAAAATACTCTTATTTAAATATAAATGATAAAATAATTTTTTTTCAAGTGTCCAAAATTTTACTATGCATTTTCAATCCACTATTATTTTTAATAAATAAGGATTTTTATATTTAAAATTTATAATTATAATATTTATAGAATTATTCTGATAAAATAAATAGCATTTTTGAAACCATCATGTCAAAATTAGATTAGGGTGAATTTATGATAATTTTCTAAAATACTTTATTTTTGTGAATAGTAAAAATACAGTTTAAGTTTTCTGGTATGTTTAATGACTTCATAATTATGTCATAATGATGTAATAAATAATTAAACACAATCCATGACTTAAAATATGTTATTTTATTAATAACAATTATTTTAATAGATTTTAATCAATTTTCAAACTTATAATTTACTTTCCAAATTCTAAAATGGAAACTTTAACTTTAAAAATATTATTTTGTGGAAACTTTACTTTTCCATACCAAAAGAAGTAATATAAAATGATGGTTGTCACTTTTGTATTAAAATATCATAAAATATGACCCAAGGGTCCAATACCATAGTCATGCACATGGTTTTTCATTTTCCACAACCTGGGTTTTCAAGGCTTATTCTTGGAAATTAATAAACAAATCCTTCACTTTTGCTATATATACCCACCCATTTATCCATTTCCTTTCACTACAAATCCATACTTTATGAAGCTCTAGTATTTTTACCTCTTAATGTTTCATCAAGCCCTCAAGGTCTCAATCCTCAAGTTTTAGGATTAACTCTTTAAGGTAAGTGAAATATCATTTTTTCTCTTTGTTTCAAGAACCACTTTTTGTATATGTCTTCTGAATGTTATGATCACTCTCTATTATTTCCTTTTTATTCATTATCTTACTTCAAAATTATGTTTTATCAATGGGAGACCTATGTCCTCTCTCTTTTTAACCTTTTCTAAAACCACATTTTATACCCATTATGCTGCCGATTTTACTTCTCAAAAAATTTATCTTATCCTTAGAAAATTCCATTTTATTTTCCTTTTATGAATACTCAAACCTCTTTATTTTCAAATGGTATTCACAAATGTAAAAATTATTTATTTGATTCTATGATTGACATACATAAAACCCTCATTCCATTTTTGTGGGTTAAAAATGACATAATGATCATGTTCTTTAAGCACTTTTTAAAACGTCATGATTTTGATACGAAAATCGTTTCTTTTATTCTTCACGGGTTATTTATGAAATTTTTTATTATGATCTATGTGCCTCACATTTATTAAGACATATGAATGGTGCACCCCGATATCTCTCCAATGCATTGGATAAAGAATTTAATCTCTAGAGATGACATGTTTTATGATACCTTGGTGAATAACCTTGGTAATTTTTACGACACCTTAGTAAAAAAATTTGGTGATATGCTTATGAATGACTCATTTAAATATTGCAACCATATCTCCATGTTATGATTTGTGTTCTTTTTATTATGATATTCACCTTTTTTCTTTTTTCATGCCTTTATTCCTTAAGTTCTTATTGATATTTCTCATGGTCACATGTAAATTATTTCCATCATTTTCCCTTACTCGGCCTTATGCTTACCCTTTCCTTTGATATATTTCCCTAGGTTATTAGATGCAGTAAATGTACTTATAATGAACTTGTGATGAAGCCTTTTAAGTGGATTGGAATAATTTTTTAAGTTTTCATGTATTATGTACCTTATTTCTAATAAACTAAACTTTAAAAGATCCTCTATTTGTACCATATAAATGACAAGTTATGTAATAAAAAGGCGTGATGACATAAACATTTTTGTTGATTTCAAATTTCATCGTCATTTGTTTTAATTGAAAATTTCTTCTATTTCATTCAATTTATTAAATTTTAGTTCCATAAAAATAATTTAAAAAATAATAATTCTCTCAGTTGATCACCCGCTTGAACAATGTCGAAAGAGACAATTTTAGTGAACTAGATCTCGCGCGCTTTGTGGTTTGACCTTGCTCGCCACTTCTGTAGTAGCTAGTGGGTTACACAAATTTACAAATTGGATGCACTTCGAGAGCATGCACCAGTCCTTAAACTTGAAGATTATTATTAATGCATATTCTGGGTTGCATACTTTTATGTATTGCTGAAAATCGTGACAACATATGCTCGTGATGATGTAGGATATGTTGGGTGCGTCACGAGTGATATTGCATCAAAGGATAATGTGATAAAAGATTTGTCCCTTCTATTCTTTAATGTATGTTGATATCTCAGGCCCTTTGATAAAAATGAAACTGCTTAATTAAATTCATGGTCATGGTGTTCTATGAGAAAGTTATTTTCTGGAAAGTCAAAGAAAGAGACATCAAACACATAAGTTGATGACACCAGTATGCAGCTTGCTTGATTGAAGATTTCATGATAGAAGGATTATATTACATGGTGTATGTTCTTATGAGCTTATATGTTGTTGTGACATTAACTTCTTTCTCTATGAGAGCATTGATGTGTTGTTAGACGTTAACTTTGGACTTTATGCGGTGTAGTCTAATGTCACTGAGAAAGGGACCTAGAGGGTCACACACTAAGTGTATCAAGAACCTCAGTTAAATTCAATATGAATTTAACATGTTGAATAAATATTATTTCCATACGTGATTTAATAATTATTCATGTTTGGTTGATCAAATATATTTTTTTCATCAGTTATTAAAGAGAATATTATATGAGTTTAATATGAAATAAATATTTATTCATCAGATGATTATTTATTTAATTACATGAATATATATAATATTAATTTACCTTTGGTATATTCACAAGGTAACAAATATTTATTTATTTGGTAATGTGAACATTTAATAAATATTTATGCACTGATCAAGTGAATATAATGTTTATCTATTTATAGTCATATAATATAGAGACATTTATTTATTCAAATAAATAGACATTATTAAAAATCCAATAAACATAAAGGGGGATTGGTGGACCGACATTAATGGTCTGATGATAAATGATATATAAATATTATTTGAGTAAATATTAGTTTATTTATTCATGGAAATAATATTTTTTATCAGTGGATTTAGCACATGTCAAACAAATAATAATAATATGATTATTATTTAGACATAGGGTTCTCTAAGGATTATGAGTATAATTATGGATCATGTGAAATTATTTATTCTACAACCTTAGGTCTATAAATATCTGATTATATCATTCTCTAACTAAGGTCAAACCTAGTTGTCGTTGTGCACAATGATTTTTAGAAAGAATCTTTTCAAGGCCAATAGAACTATTCTCCTAGAACTCTCTCAAGAACGGTGATCAATCCTCCACCATTACTCTTTCGAGTTTAGATAGTGTTGGGACTGTAAAATGATTGGTCCACTGGTGCAGCGATAATCATGAGATAAAATAAAGTGTAAAATGTGGAAATAAATGGACACCAGATGTAATGTGGAAAAACCCCCAAAATGAAAGGGGTAAAAACCCACGGGAAAATAGAAGGATCTCACTATGGGTAAAAGTGGGTGCACACTCCCTCAATATTACAAGGAGAAAACCCTTGTAAATATCTCTCTTGAATAAGTGGGGAAACAACCTTACAAAATACCACACAAATGATGAACTGGTGATGAGATGATCGGTGAAGCTTATGCTGAAAACATAGGGGAGGCTCTTAATTTATAGACTACCTCTCCCCTCCTACTCTTTCTTTATCCACTGCATCCCGATAGGTGGGGTTGGCCACCCACCACATCAACCATGCCTTCCCCCTTTGACAAATCAACGGGGGTGGCCATCGTCTTGAAAAAAAAATCTATCAACACATCTCTCGCTTGGAGATTTGATTGAGAACCAATCACATCTCCACATATCCTTTCTATCTTCCAAACATGCTGCTCACGTCTCTATAAGGACACTCGAGGATTTGAACTATCTGAACTTATCAGAGTTAATTGCCTTCATTAGGAAATCTTTCAGATTTTCTTTAGTGTGAATTTTTTGCATGTCCACACTTCCTTCCTTCACCACATCTCAGAAAAAGTGATATTGTACCCCAATGTGCTTTGTCCTAGAATGAAAATATGGATTCTTTGCAATGTGCAAGGTGCTTTGACTGTCACAAAATAATGGAATATGCTTCTGTCTATGCTCGAACTCCTCCAACAACCTTCTCATCCAAATTGCCTCTTTGCAAGCCTGTGTAGCCACCATGTACTTTGCCTCCATCGTGGATAATGCCACAAATGGATGTAACTTTGAAATCTAGCTCACAGATCCTCCTGCAAGAATAAACACATAACCAGTAGTGGATTTTCTCTGATTAGAATCACCTATAAAATCTGAATCAATATATCCTATGATAGTAAAATTTGATCCTCCATAACATAATGCAACATTTGAGGTCTCCTTGATGTATCTCAAGATCCTCTTTACTGTGCTCCAATGCTCCCGCCCTAGATTCTCCATGTACCAACTAAATACTCTCACTGCATGTGCAATGTTTGGTCAAGTACAAACCATAATGAACATTAGACTTCCCACTGCTGATGAATATGATAATCAAGACATCTCTTTCCTCTCTACTTCACTGCTAGGACTCGTTGTTGAGGATAACTTGAAATTAATAGGAAGAGGGGTAAAGATTAGCTTACAATCTTGCATATTGAAGCATTTCAAGACTCTCCGTAAGTAGTTCTTCTGTGATAGACAAATCTTTCCATTATTTTTGTCTCGATAAATCTGTATCCCAAGAATCTTATTTGTTGGTCCTAAGTCCTTTATATCAAACTCCCTAGACAATTGTATCATCATCTCCTGGATCTAATCTTTGTTGGGGCATACAACCAACATGTCATCCACGTACAATAGAAGAATGATGAAATAATTACCATCCAAACCCCCTGAAATGTGTACAAGGATCTGTATGAAGTCTGTTATATCCAAGTCTCATGATATTGGAATCAAATCTCTTATACTGATACCTCGGCGCCTTCTTGAGACCGTACAGAGATTTGTTCAACCTGCAAACCAAGTTCTCTTTTCTTTCTTCTAAAAAACCTTTTGGTTGGAGCATATAGATCTCTTCATCAAGATCACCATGGAGAAAAGAAGTCTTCACATCCAGCTGCTCTAGATGTAAGTTGTATACAACACGCATCGCCAGAACTATCCAAACAGTCATCAGTCTAACAACAGGAGAAAATATTTCATTGAAATCAATACCTTCCTTTTGAGCATATCATTTGACCCCCAGTCTTGCACGATATCTTTCTACCTGTTCCTTTCCACCCTGCTTGATCTTAAAGAGCCATTTGTTGTCAATAGCCTTCCTTCCATGAGGTAATGGAACAAGATCCCAAGTCTTGTTCTTATGCGAGTCTTCAAGTTTCTCATGCATTGTCGTCATTCATGAGGATACATCTAGACTCTGGATCGCCTCCATAAAAGAATATGGTTCTTCATCCTCTGTCAATAAGAAGTATGCAATATTGCTCTCGATGACATAGTCTGAGTGCCATATTGGTGCTCTTTTCTCCCAAGTTGATCGTCGTGGTCTAGACTCAATCGGTACTTGATCATCGTGCTCTGGTAATGTCTCAAAGGAAACTGGTTCTTCCTTGGATTTGTTTTCTACTTCGACTATTGTAGTTTTTGTATTCGCATTCTTCATGTCTCCATAAATTGTCATTTTCACCTTTTCTTCTACAAAAATAATATCTTTGTTGATGATAAGTTTGCGGGTAGTGGGGTCCCACAAACGATACCCCTTCACACCATCAGCATACCCCAAGAAGATACATTTCCTAGATCTCGAATCCAACTTCGATCATTCCTAGTCATTAAACAATGCATATGCAGGACTTCCAAAATTATGTAACTAAGAATAGTCAGCATGTTTACCAGTCCACATCTCCATTGGTGTCTTCAGATCAATCACCATTGAAGGAGATCTGTTGATCACATAACATGCGATATTTACTGCTTCTGCCCAAAAAGTTTTGGCAATTCCTACAGTCTTCAACATCACTCTTGTTTTATCCAATATGGTTATGTTCATCTGCTCTGCCACTCCATTTTGTTGAGTAGTGAGTGTATGTCGTAGTGAATTCTCTCTTGATTCTTTCATGTTGACAAAAAGTATCAAATTCCTTGCTTGTATATTCTCCAGCATTGTCAGTCCTCAAACACTTGATCTTCTTTCTAGATTCAAGTTCCTTCTGCGCTTTGAATGTTTTGAAGACTTCAAAAACATTCGCTTTCCGCTTGATTGAGTACACCCAACATCTTCTGGAATAGTCATTAAGGAATGATACAAAGTACCTTGAGATCTTCTCTGCCTTCATTACCACAAGCGCGCCCTTCACAATTCTCATCACTCCATTCTCAGTGCGAGTCTTGCATCTGATATCATCGAATTGTCTCAAAGACAATATGTTCTTCTTCAAACCCTTCACATGAAGTACTCATTGAACGGTCTGTACTATGTCGTCATGTATCTTCAGTTTGATGGTATCGACTCCAACAATCTTCAGGGTGTGATCGTTCCCCATGTACACAAGTCCTTCCATGATGATTTTATACTGGTCAAACCATTCTCGTAGAGACGTCATGTGTCATGTTGCTCCTGAGTCGATAATCCATGCATCGTTGAGATGATGTCTGCTTCCAACAGTTGTCGTTGCTTCATTGACTAGTATATCTCTGTTCCAAAAGTATTCACCACATTCTCCCAAGATCTCTTTTCACCACTCTTTTTATTCTAACAATCCTTCTTGACGTGCCCCTTCTTACCACAATTTAAACATGTGACATTCTTCTTCTTACTCCTTAATTTGGACCAGCCATGATTTTGGCTCCCACTGGAACCACGCTTCATCATCCTTCCTCTCTCCATTGATAGAGACTCTGCGTGGTGCGAAGTTGTTTGTCTATCTTCCTTGTTCTTGCACCGGCTTTCTTCTTCAAGAACCCGACTGCAACATCATTGAATGACATCATATCCGTCAGGATATTATTGGTGAAGTTGATGATGAGTTGGTCATACGAATCTGGCAAAACTCTGGAGCAGAATCTCTGCACGTTCAGTATTCACAATTTTATAGCCCAACATTGTGAGATGAGTGAACAGGGTATTAAGATTGTTGATGTGGTCGGTCGCCGATGATAACTCTGTCATTCGAAGAATGTACAATTTTATCTTCAGGAAAATTATATCGTGTAGTGACTTGGCTTCGTATAGCTTCGTCAGAGTATCTCATATTTCCTTCGTCGTTTTTTTCTTCGTAATGCTTGATAGGACCTCGTCTGCCAAAGCCAAATGGATGTTGACAATAACATTTTCGTCCATGTCGTTCCATTTCTCATCCGTCACACCTGTCGACTTTTCGTCAATTGTCAATAGACAATTATCCTTCCGCAACACTTTCTGCATCTTCATTTTCCACGACAAAAAATTATTCCGGTTGAATTTTTTTTATTTCAAAATTTGTCGCCATCTGGACACGCCGTCAGTCCATAACCTCATCCGTTTCACAACAGTGTATTTGATAATCTCAATAATTTTTTTCTGATGTGAAAGATCAACCGGGGGCGCAATCACATAACATACTAAAATTTACGAGAATTATTAATACCCGAAAACGTGAACAACACCGAGCCAGAACCTCCCTTTGATACTACTTGTTGGGACTGTAAAATGATTGCTCCACCGGTGCAGCGATAATCACGAGATAAAATAATGTGCAAAATGCGAAAATAAATGAACACCGGATGTAATGTGGAAAACCCCCCAAAATGAAGAGGGTAAAAAATCACGGACAAATATAAGAATCTCATTATGAGTAAAAGTTTGTACACACTCCCTCACTATTACAAAGAGAAAACTCTCGTAAATATCTCTTTTGAATAAGTGGGGAAATTGTCTCACAAAATACCTCACAAATGATGAATTGGTGATGAGAAGCTTAGTGAAGCTTATGCTGGAAACACGGGGGAGGCTCTCGATTTATAGACTGCCTCTCCCCACTCCTGCTCTTCCTTTCTCCACTGCAGCCCAATAGATGGGGTTGGCCACCCATCACATCAACCACGCCTTCCCCCTTTGACTAAGCAACGGGGGTGGCCACCGACCTGGAAAAAAACTACCAACCGAGAGAACCAAAGTAATTCTTTCCTGCCTTGAAAGATTCTATTACGATCAACGACGATTGACACAAGCACTATAATCATTTGTGCTAACACCCAAAGAATTCTACAACGACTATCAAATGTTCGTGTAACACGTGTGGATTACTGTTGGAGGGAATCTACGTTTGATTCCTCTGACGCAGTGATGATACAACAAGAGATCTCAATCAAATCATCAATGAATAAAAAAATTCCAATGAGAGACAATTCTTAATCTTGAATCAAATTAATTATAAATTATATGTGATGACCATCTATTGGGGTTGCTATTTCATCTAGTTATGAGAAATCCGAAAAAGTTGATGAAAAACCATTGTTGGGCACGGGCCCAACTGCTTTTGCTACGTCTCAAAACCTTCAATGTTAAGATGGGATCAAAGGCTTTATGTGAAGGCAAGAGTTGTGGTTTATCTACAAACAAACAAATAAAGAAAGTAAACATGATTTTTGATTATTAAAATAAGTAATTGTTAAACTTGACTCAGCATTTTTAGTGATTTGCGCAGCACAACAATGAGGTGTCAATGTGTCTTGGACCGGCTTATCCATATTGGAGAATGAATCAAGTAAATACTTGTGTTCTTGTATGATAGAGTGTCCTCTATTCAACATGCACAAAAAGATAAAAAAAAAAGTTGAGATCGAAGACTTAGTTTATTCGGAAAATGGGGCTACGGTACAAAGAAAACCCTATAACAAACAGTATATAGATGAACTCGATGAAACTTGAACTCAAGATATCGCCGAGACCCACAAGGACAACTATCAACTAAGTTGCACCTTGAGGAACATGCACAAGAAGATAAAGAGTGTCCTCTTAATCGAGATACGAGAACAAAAGAATGAATGAAATACAAAGTTATAATACCTCTCATCCCTCTCTTCCATGATAATTTCTTTATGTTGCAAGGTATTTCAATTCAAAACATAGTCTTTTTTCAACACCTTCAAAACATATATTTTTGAAAAAATGATAACAGGGGATCAAAACTGGAAGTTAATTCCAGTAATTATTATTTTTACTGTCCATATAACTGCGAAGTACCATAGTTATTTTTTTACCACTAAGCTAAGACATCCTTAACTGAAATAAAATTCCAGTTTTGACGGGTTATCGCTCTCCCTATATATTTTTTATCAAAACATGACAGCAATCGTATTACCGGGAAATAATTATATATCAAATCAACTGTCACATCACAAATAAAATGCATGTCAGACTGCCGCTCACGCGATGTAACAGCTGATTCCAACTCCATCAAGGGGGCCAAAAAAAGAAAAAAAAAATTGTAATCGAAAAATATAAATATACCTCCCAGGTGTATTCTTCTAAGCTGGCGGGATGAAAGAACAATTGCTGCGAATTACAGCGCGGAGCCATTAACAAACAATTCTTTGCACCGGGACGCGGATGCACGGTAGCAATGACATCAACTCCGATTCGCGAGATTATCACGTAGATCGCCTGGCCGAGTAGGAACTGTGATGGCGACTTCTCTTTGCTTTTGACCCTCCTGGAATTCGTTTCAAGGTATTGATAGAGTTCTAAGCTCGTCTTCAATATCCACATCCCCTCCCTCTATATACATCTTCTCTATACAGGTAATGCATTTGATAGGTTCGTGATTATCTGTTGAACCTTCCTTTCTCTGTCTCTTTCCACCTGTCTTACATATAATATTTTGAATCTGTTGATTTAGCGTGCATTCACTGGTCTTGATTTATTTACTGTGTTCAATTTTAATGTCTCCATAAATTTTCTTATTTCCACCCTCGTTCTTCTTCTAGATTTGTTTTCTCCCGCTGGAAGATCTCAAATTAAATCTGTGTTTTCGCATTCACACCTGCAGATATTACATATTTGGATTTGCATTTGGAGTGAGCAATGGCAGAATTACTGGTGTGAAATTCCGATAAATTGTTTATGAAGCAACTGATAATCGGTTGATCTGGCTATTCAGTTATTGTTTGTCATAATTTTCGGCCTTTTGAAGAACTTTGCTCTGTATTTCGGGGCAGGCAGCGAAGATGCTTCCATACAAGCGAATGTCCAAAGACTATGTTAACGTTCCCGTCAGAGAAGACAGTCAAGGTATTTCTACATTAAAATGTTTTATTTCTTTCTTTCTTGTCAAGCAATTAAAATCAATGCCTCACAGCCCTCAATTGGTAGCTTACTTTTTTAGTTCTCTTTAGCATCGATATCTTACTTTTTTAACTCCTCAAGTCCTCGATTGTCTAGCCTGGTAGTTCCATCGCGCAAATAAAATCCTTACTTCCATAGGCCACGGTTTAATTTGTTGTAGCTGCTAAATTTTGTTTCTTTATTTGTCAACTAATAACAATACATGTTATTTTTCCATCTCCTTGTTTGAATTTTCCTAATGTCCAATGGAATTTTACAATCAGCTGTTTGATTGGTGTCATCTACCACTGCATTGTTTGATGTTCTCACACTTCCAGTTGATCCTAGAATGTCTGTTGATGGAAGTATGGGAATTTGAAAATAAAATTTTTGCATGAGCAGAAGGATTATTTTTCTATCTTCATAGTAATTGCTATTGCAGAGTTCTTTTTTAATGATGCTAATTTGATTTTATTGGATTTAGGTCATCTGCAGAATGGTATAGGGAAAGAAACTCCAAATCCTTCCTGGAAACGTTCTTTGCCACATGTACTTGTCGCTACCATTTCTTCATTCATATTTGGCTATCACCTTGGGTGCGCCCTAAATCCTTTACACTTTTAATTTGCCTTATATAAAATGGTATTTTATCACATCCTTCTAATTTCAGGGTGGTTAATGAGACACTAGAAAGTATTTCTTTAGACCTTGGATTTAGTGGAAGCACGCTTGCTGAAGGTACTCTGGGGAAGGATAATCTTGTTTTTTTTTTGCCATATTTTTTGCATTTGAATGTCCATTTTAATATTCCATCTTACATCAAAATTAGGTCTAGTGGTCAGTACATGCTTAGGAGGTGCTCTTGTTGGATCCCTATTTAGTGGTTGGATCGCAGATGGGGTTGGGAGGCGCAGGGCATTCCAATTATGTACTTTGCCGATGATAATTGGTGCTTCAACAAGGTAACTGTAGTATGAAGTTCATCAATTTTCTGATTAAGTTGTCATCAACAGTAAACATTCTTTTCACAATTTTATTTAAACATTTCACTTATCTTGGTTTTTTTGTCCTTTTTACCTGTTATGTTTGTGTTTTTTTTCCATTTCACATGCTTTGGGGCGAGGAAGTGTCTAGAAATTTTGTTTTACACGATTCATTACATCTCTGCCTTCTTCATTCTAAATTTTTATTTAACAGTGGCGATAAGCTGCTGTTATTATTTTGTTTAATGTAATGATTCTTACCGACAGAGCCCTATTTGCAGTGCAACAACAACCAATCTTGAAGGTATGCTTCTGGGGAGGTTTCTGGTTGGAATTGGGATGGGCATTGGTCCATCCGTAGCATCCCTCTACGTTGCAGAGGTAAAGGAATAATGATATTGTTTTTTCTGATTTGGTTTGGCTAGATAGATGTTATTCCTTAATCTGATTGAGTCCTATCTACCTAAGCAGGTTTCACCCACATTTGTAAGGGGAACCTATGGAAGCTTCACTCAAATCGCAACATGTCTTGGTCTTCTGGGTTCTCTGTTCATTGGAATCCCGTCCAAGGAAATTTTTGGTTGGTAAGAAATTAGATATGTTTGTACTGCTCAAAATGGTGTTGATTCCAATTTTTTTTTTCTAGGCCATATGGGCTTAGATGAAGCACTTTTTTCTCCCTTTTCCTTGATGTAAGGATTTATTCAGGTGGAGGGTTTGTTTCTGGGTCTCTGCCATTCCAGCTGTAATGCTTGCCCTTTTCATGGAATTCTGTGCAGAAAGTCCACATTGGCTTTTTAAGGTAAATTAGCTCCCAATTTCTGTTCAACTGTGATTGCACACATATCTTCTTGTGGTTTGATTAAGTTGGGAGGATTGATCTTGTCCCAAGCCAATTATGGGCAGGCTTGTGGTGGATCTATCTAACATGCAAGTCTAATTCAGAGTTCCATCTAATATGACTAAAAAAAATGATTTGCAAGAAAGAAGATATATTAGTAATAACAAAAAGATCCACAAGAAAGAAGATATATTTACACAAGAATATCTGTAAAGTTCCTGGTTTGCCTATTGTCTAAGAAACATGCAATTGAAAAAATGTTTTGTCACATGTTCTATTAAACCATGTTCCTGCATGCCTTTCCCTTCAAACCATCCTTTATTACCTTCTTTTTAGATGAAGTACATGGTCAGAGAAAAGATTAGCTTCCTAATCATATCAAATATTTAACTATATACAATAGAGTACTATTTTTCAGGTCAATGCGTTTGACTATGTAGAACAAGATACCAATATGCCCGCTCTTAATGTTCTTGGCCATGGATTTGATAGAAATTGATATTTAAATGATTTACGGGCCATAAAACTATGAAACTCAATCCAAGCTTTGCATATCTTGATCTTATGAAGAATGTCCACAGCTTTTCTTGTCTAAATCTAATCCAACTTTTGAACTGTCAATATGTGTATATTTTTCATGTTCTTGAGTATGGTCTATTTGACAGTACAAGAGGCAATACTTAAGAAAGAAAAATACAGAAGATGTTCATTTTTTTTACGAGTATTTATCAACCCACCTCTCCTATCCCTTGTGGACACCCAAATCTTAGTAGCATTTCATCAGCCTCAAGTTGCCATTTTGAACTCCAATTTTAACCCCATTTTGACCTTTCAGTATCCATAAGTTGTTTTCTTTTTTTTTTGAAAACAATTCTGATTACCATGGTTCAGAGAGGAAAAGGTGCCGAGTCTGAAGCTGAATTTGAGAAACTTCTAGGTGGATTACATGTCAAATATGCAATTGCAGAGTTATCAAAGTCTGAGAGAGGGGATGAAACAGATGCAGTGAAGTTTTCAGATTTACTCTATGGTCGCCATTTTAGAGGTATATGTGTTCATTTATTTCATATTTCTTTATACATCTCGTCTATACATTTTTATGAATGATACTTTTATTTTGCAGTGGTTTTCATTGGGTCTGCACTGTATGCATTACAACAGCTATCTGGTATAAATGCTGTATTCTATTTTTCTTCAACTGTCTTCAAAAGTTCTGGTGTTCCTTCGGATATTGCTAATATTTGTGTCGGAGTTATAAATCTATCAGGTAAAAGCGATTGCCTTAAAAAATATCTCAGCAGGTGTCTGGAAGCGCAAGTAATATTTTTAAAAAATATTTTTAACTCTCAGGGTCAATTATTGCGATGACTTTGATGGATAAGCTGGGAAGGAAGGTTCTTCTTGTTGGGAGTTTTTTGGGAATGGCAAGTTTACCTTGGTTAATTTTTTATTGAAAAGCTTTTCCCGTTCAATTGAAATCAATGATATTATGGTGTCTAACATTTCTTTGCATGAATACTTGTATGTATCATTATTGCTAGTATAGGGTAACAATCAAGTATTTTTGTAGGGAATTGGTCCGGGCATGCACCATGAATTGATTGCTAAGCATATTAGGAGTTCGGAGATACAAGCTAAGCTCTCCGTGTGACCATACAAGTACATAAATATGTTAACTTGTAGCCAAATACATTCCTGGCCATCCTTTGACCAAAATCAACCCTATTTTGATTCCCTGATACGGTTTGATCACAAAACCAACAGGGTAGTTCCAATGTCACTGGACATGGCCTTTATTTGATTTATGCTCAACATTTTGAGATGTCGTACAAGGAATGCTGCTTATGTGTTTGTGGGCATTCATCTTAAATATTTATCTTAGCGCATGTTTGAATCATTGCAGTGCACTGGCTATAATATATTCCATTTTTGTTCATGAGTTTCTTGGGAATTTGCATCGCCAATAATGCTAATTTTCAGTCTGACTTTTTCTTCTTCCTTGTTTTGCATCTCATCTTCAGGCAGTATCATTGAGTTTTCAAGTACTTGGAGCAAGTCCATTTCTTTTAGGCTCATGGACTCTCTATCTGTCTGTTGGCGGTATTCTTCTGTGAGTAGTTGTTAACATCCTAGAAACTTGAGAAATTGGAAAATGCACTGACCATGAAAATATTTTATATTTTCATTTTCCGAGATGTATTAAAAAATGTTTTGGGGCATGGGAGAAAGTAAAAAATGTATGTGAGTTTCCTTTCCAAGTGTGTTCATTTTTCAGAAATATAAAAACTAGTTTTCCCCAAAAAACCATTGATTTCATTTTGGTTTTCTAAAAGATATTTTTCATTTGTCCAATCTATCAATTTTTTCATGCATTTTTTGAAATAAAATCATAAAATGTTTTCATGAACCAAACAGAGCCCTAGATTCATTCACAACCTTTTCATTTTCTTTGCATCTAAAATCTTGTTTGGTTGGACTTTGAGCGGACAAGCATATCCAGTTGCACTATGAGAGAGGAAAAGTTTGTGGCTGCTTAGTGATTATTTATTGTTTATTATCAAATTTGTTCGTCATCACAATTTACAATCTATATTTTATTGTTCTTTTAATTGATAAATCATTTACAAGTGGAAGTTAGTATTTTCACCAGTTCAGTAGGTAAAAGGCAAGGGCTCGTGCTATTGTTATGAAGTTTTTGAAAACTCACACTTAATTAGTGACTGCTGGTATTGTCAAATTCAGCAGATGTCTTCTAATAGGATGTTCTGTTTTTCAGGTTTGTTTTTTCGTTTTCCATGGGAGCTGGTCCTGTCCCTGGTTTACTCCTACCAGAAATGTTCCCCAGCCGAATTAGGGCGAAAGCATTGGCAATATGCCTGGCTGTTCATTGGGTAATCGTCCTTTCTGTCTTGATCATACTCTTTAAGTGGATAATTGTGAGTAATTTCAGTGTTTATTTTATTTTCGGCCCATTGTTGATATTTTTTCATGAGTCAGACACACTTTCTACAAAATGCAATTGCATATATCTGTTTTATGGGTCTCCTTGCATGTATATTTTTAGTTTTGTTTCTTAATGTAATTCTACGTCATCTCCAGTGTCACCTTGCATGTCATTGTTACATCAACTATCACCAATGCTTGTACAATCTCCACTATTATGAGTCTTACCTAGTAAAACATGTATGAACATGTTAAAGGGTTTTTGTTGGTGTCTTCAGGAATCACAAGCTATTATGTTTTAAAACAATATGTTATGCCATGGAAAACATTGACCTCAATACAAATGACTCAAAATATATGGATTTTAAAAATATATGATATATGCAAATAATGGAATAATAAAACTAATAAAATGTAATTAAAAATGTGGCCATCATCTAGCGTTCCTTGGTTTTCAATCACCTGTTATTGTTGATCATGTCAATCATCACTTTCTTGAAAGAATGATGCCCGGTGTGTAATGAAAATAAAAATATTTTAAAATATTATTAATAATAAAATATTGGTATAATTATTAATTATCAATTAATTCATAATTATCTGATTAAAAACATTAATAGGTAGTCATTAATAATTTATTTAAATATTTATTTAAATTTTTTATTATTTATTTTATCATTAAATCATTTTATCATTTTTATCATTTCTATTTTATCTTATTATTCTAAAAAGATTTTATCTATTTAGACCGACCAAACAGACAAAACATTAAAAGATTGTGGGAATCGTCTTTTCCCTCATCTAGAATTCTTTGTACCAAACAAGGCCTAAATGATTTCTATGCATCTATTATCATTGCATCCCTTTGCAATTTGCTTGTTTTCTAACTTGACATGAAGAGTTGTTTTTTTGAACAAAATGAAGATTTATATGTTGCCATCAATTTGGATTACTTATATGTAAAACCACAACTACTGTCTTTGTCACGCCTTTTATGGCATCAAACTAGTTCCTCTTTGGTGGTATTTCGTTTTTTAAAGATTTGTTTATTTGAAGTTAATCATACCGTGTTCACACAGGCCTTGACATTTTTTATTTGCGTATCAATAATATGATTATTACCAGATACAATGTCACGTGTATAGCTTATACTAAAACTCATTCTCAATCATGTAATACAAAAGATCTTAGGATGTGTTTTGTATATGGAAATACTTTTTTTGTTTTTATTTTTGGAAAGTATTTTAAAACATGAGTTGGAAAATGGTTTGAAGATTGAAGGGAAGACAAAACCATGGGAGTTTTCTTTCCACCCATTCATTTTCCGTGAAAAATGAAAATAAGTTTTTTTGTTAAAATCTATTGTTTTTATTTTATTTTTTAAAAAATATTTTTCATTTATACAATTTAACACATCTTTAATGTATTTTTAAAAAAATAAAAAACATGAAATATTTTTTGATAGCAGTTCGGTCCTGACCCAAGTGTGGTCCCACTGGATACCTCATGCCCCCCATTTTACACACTTATCAGCAGGGTACTCGGCCAGAAGTGACCATTCTCTCATTTTCCTTATTCCACCAGCAGTAGGTGAGGAGCTAGGAGGAGGTCTCTCTAGGTTCTTACTTATTGTACATCTATTTCTCCCTCAGTTGTATCTACAGACTACCGGTAATATCAATCTAATTCTATAGTTCCAGCTAGTTTGTTCTTTCTTTCTCCAAACACACACACTGTCGTAACATTTTAGCGACTCCATTGGGGAAAATAAATCACTGGAGAGAAGTTGATCCTGCCTGAAACGCCGTGGAGTAGAGAGACGCGATCGTTGATCACGTTGCGAACGCCGTCGGTCTTACTCTGTGAGGAAGACGACAATGAGTTTCGTTTTTTTTCTTCGCTTGAGCTGAAAAGTTGTGTAGCCCCGCTCTTTTATGCAAACAAGAATAGAGAGTCGGATGGTTTCGGTAGAGTCGACAATGGAAAGCATTAAGGTTGCGATGAGGTCAATGCAGGAAAACTTGGAAAAAATGATGCGAGTGCAGAATCTGAGCAAGCGAGTGGCTCTGGACTTGGCGCCGCAAACAGAAGAGCGCGTGAACCTACGAATATGCGATTTGGAGAAACAAATTTTGGGGAGATTGAAAGGAATTGAGCTGCATGTGGAGCGAGGGTTGAAAAACGAGAAACAGAGCAAGACTGCACTGAATTATCCAGGGGGAAGAGGAATGGGAAGTATGGAGTTTGACGCACGACCTGGGGAAAATTCATCTCCAGAGGATAAACTGTCGAATGGGATGCGCAATATGCCGCAGAGGGTGGATCTTCCAAAATTCACAGGGGATGATCCTTTTGGTTGGATAACTAAAGCAAACACCTATTTTCTGATCAATCGGACTCCAAAGGATATGAAATTGCACTAAGTACAAATCTATATGTAAGGGATAGCATTGTATTGGTTTTTGTCCTAGCACAATTCTATGCCAGGACCATCCTAGGAAGCGTTCAAACCTGCACTTATGGACTGATATGGGAAAAATACTGACGGAGATCTGTTGAGATTTTTGAAAAACCCGAGACAGACTAGCTCGGTAAACGACTACATTGAGGAATTTGAGCAGATCGCCTTGAGACTTCCAGATTTTCCAGAACCATGGTATACGAGTTTGTTTATCGGAGGACTACATCCCGAGATAGAGAACCAAATTTCTACGCATGAATCGGCTAATAAATTTTGGATGCTTATTCTGGCAATGAAAGTTGAAAAGGAATTAATTAGTGAGAGAGTACTTCGTAGTACCCATGCACGTCCAGTGGCACCCCCTTTGCCTCGGAATACTGGAGTGTTGACGAACTTCTCCACTAACTGACCTGTCTTTGAATGTAATCGACGAGAGGAAGACTTCAAGAAGATAGTGGGGGGAAGAATGTTGGAACGGGGTAAGAGCTTTGAGTCGGCAGAAATGGGAAGATTGGAAGCTAAAAGGGTTATGTTTTCGTTGTGGCCAACCTTACGACCCTATGCATAAATGTCCTGAAAATCACCTGCGGGTGTTGGTCTGGGAATTTGAAGATCCCGAAGAACTGCAGGAGGAGGAAGACAATGTTAAAAAGGAGGATGGGTGCTCTGAAACTGGGATGGAGGAACCAGGCAGGCAGCTTGCGGAACTGGCAGGAGAACCGGTAGAATTCCGTTCCGTAGCATGAGCTAAGCACGGACAAATTTGATGTTGCTCGTAGGGCATCTCTCAGGTGTACCGATACATATTTTAGTGGATAGCGGAGCCAGCCATAACTTCATCTCCATACCTTTTGCAAAGCTGGCAAACATGGAGGTCAGCTCGACTAAACCTTTTGAAATTAAGTTTGACAACGGATCATGAGCTTTCTCTCAAGGATTATGCAGACAGTTAGCGATCAACTTGGAGAACTACATCGTAATGGTTGAGGCTTTTGTCTTCGACACAGGGGGGTCGGATGTGGTCTTGGGAATGCAATAGCTGAGAAGTTTGGGAAATGTTTTGACAAATTGGGGACATAAAACCATGAAGTTTATGTGGTAGAGGCAGGAAATCAAATTACAAGGGATCACTGTGGGTGAGGGGGAGTCCTTGGGGTTGTCAAAACCACATTCAATCAAAGTCGCTGCTTTTCGAGGGATGGAATTGGCAGACACAACTTATGTCTTCAGCAAAGGGGTCGTATAGTGGGGAGTTGGGTGACCAACTATAGTTGGGGAAGATCTTAGAAAAATTCCAGTCCATGTTCAATATTCCTCAAGGTCTACCACCGAGTAGGGAAACCAACCACGCTATCACTCTAGTGGCAAGGGCGACCCGGTGAGTATTAGGCCATACAAGCTGGCCCATTGCCTCAAAGATGAGGTCGAGTTAGAAGTTAATGAAATGTTGGCTCAAGGAATTATCCGTCACAGCAACAACCCGTTTGCTAGTACCATCATTCTCGTAAAGAAAAAAGATGGAAGTTGACGAATGTGTGTCGATTACCGGACATTTAATAAACTTGCAGTTCTGGAAACGTTTCCAATTCCAATTATTGAGCAACTATTGGACGAGTTGCATGGCGCCAATTTTTTTTCCAAGTTGGACTTAAAATCCGGGTTTCATCAGATTCGGGTTCGTTCAGGGGATGTTAACAAAACAACGTTACGTACACATGAAGGGCATTATGAATTCCTTGTAATGCCGTTTTGGTTGATGACTGCCCTGACCATTTTCAGTCTACCATGAACAGGATGTTCAAGGAATTTTCGAGGAAAAATGTCTTGGTTTTTTTTGATGATATCCTTGTTTATAGTAAAACCTGAGCTGACCACATGACTCACCTAGAATCTGCCTTCCGGGTACTTCAGAACAATCATCTTCAAATCAACAAGAAAAAATATTTTTTTGTTCAACCTTCTGTGGAATATTTAGGCCATGTCATCTCTTCCAAGGGAGTTTCGATGGACCCAATGAAAGTTGAATGTGTTCTCGGCTGGCCCCGCCCCCAATCTGTGAAAGGTGTTCGTGGATTTTTGGGTTTAACCGGGTACTATAGAAAATTTGTCGAAGGTTACGACAAGATATCCAAACCACTTATCCAATTGACTAAAAAAAAAACTTCCATTGGACTCCTGCCACCGAACAAGCTTTTGTTGCCCTCAAAGAGTGTTTGGTTTCTGCTCCCCTTCTGGCTTTACCAAATTTCCTCCAGTCGTTTGTAATCAAGTGCGATACCTCCGTGCAGGGGGTTGGCGCTGTCTTAATGCAAGCTGGTCGGCCGGTTGCTTATTTCAGTAAAGCTTTAGGTGACATTAACCTTTTCAAATCAGTTTATGAAAAGGAGGTGATGACTCTTGTTTTAGCTATAAACCATTGGAGACAATATTTGGTCGGAAAACATTTTGTTTATACCGATCATAAGGCTCTCAGACACTTTCTTAGTCAACGGTTGCACACGTCAAATCACCAGGATTGGCAAGCGGAACTTTTGGGGCTCGACTTTGAAGTGGTTTACAAACCAGGCCGCATTAATCTGGCAGCAGACTCCCTCTCCCTTAGGGCTATGGGAGATCATGACACCTGCACCAAGACCATTTCTTTGAGCCCCGCTGTGTCCAAACCACTCTGGTTGGAAATAGACACAATCAAGGCAGAAAACCAGAGGGATCCAGTGTTGCAGGGTATTCTTTTTGCTCTGGAACACCAGCCAGATTCTCGGCCAGGGTTTTCCTTGCGTAATGGTTTGTTGTATTTCCGTGACCGAATAGTTTTGTCTTCCCAGTCCAGCCTCATCTCAAAATTTCTGCATTATTATCACTCTTCCCCCATAAGTGGCCATGCTGGATTTCTCAAAACCTATAAAAGACTGGCCGATGGGCTGTTTTGGAGAGGCATGACGAAACGGATCCTACAGTTTGTCCGTGAATGTGATACGTGCCAGCATCATAAGTATCAAGCCATGTCTTCTGCCGGCCTCCTCTAGCCACTTCCAATTCCATGTTTGGTTTGGGACGAAATCTCAATGGACTTCATCTCTGGACTGCCCAAATCCCAGGGGTATTGTGTCATCCTGGTTGTTGTGGATCATCTAACAAAGTATGCCCACTTTGTGCCAATGCGACATCCCTATACAACTAAGGTTGCGGCTGAACTCTTCATTAAAGAAGTTTTCCGTTTGCATGACATTCCTAGCTCCATTCTCAGTGATCGTGATCCTATTTTTATCAGTAATTTTTGGAAAGAACTATTCCGATCAGAGGAAATTACCTCAAAAATGAGTTCTTCTCATCACCCTCAAACGGACAGCCAAACATAAATTGTTAATAAGTGCCTTGAAACTTATTTACGTTGTTTTGCGTCGGAAAGACCCCTTTTTTTGGTTTTGGTGGATTTCTTGGGCTGAATACTGTTATAATACAGCTTCACATTCTTCAATCAAAATGTCCCCCTTTGAGGCAGTTTATGGCCGTAAACCTCTTACTGTGCAGCGTTTTGCGGGAGGGGATACACCAGTCGACACTGTGACTACACGCTCTTAGCTGAATGAGATCAAATGCTACTCCAGCTTCAGCACAACCTCTCTCGCGCTCAGCAGTTGCTGGTACGGTATGCCAACAAGCATCGTCGAGATATTTCTTTTGACGTCGGCGAGAACGTGTTTGTCAAACTCTGACCAAATATACAGACTTCAAAATCTTTTAAATTGAATCCCAAGTTAGCTGCTCGTTTTTATGGTCCCTATCTGATTTTGGCTCACTTAGGAAACACTGCTTATAAGCTTTCTTTGCCACCCCTACAAGGATTCATCCAGTTTTTTATGTCTTGCAACTCAAACGTGCAGTAGGGCAGACTACCGTTCACCGAGAGCTGTCGGATTCGTGGGACATCGACCTTTCCCTCAGTTTTGTACCAGCAGTTATATTGGCCACCAAATCGACTCCCGGGCAATCACACGGCCAATGGTTAATTTAGTGCCAGGGCAAGTCATCTGAAGAATCCACTTGGGAAAATGCTGAGCGAATCCTTTCACAATTCTCAGACTTGCACCTTGAGGACAAGGTAGGTGCCATTTGGGGAGAGGGAAAATGTTAGCAGTTTGGGTCCTCACCCAGGTGTGGTCTCACTGGATACCTCACGCCCCCCATTTTACACACTTATTAGCATAGGAGGGGCAGAAAAGGAAATGCTGCCTAAGTTGGTTAGTTAGGCTAGCAGGGTACTCAGCCCAGATATAAGTACAACTGTATTGTACTGTTACGGGGCATCTTTTTCAGTTAGAGAGTACTGTGAATCCGTTGGAACAGTCATGGGCGGGAGAAGTGGCCATTCTCTCACTTTCCTTCTTCCACCAACAGCAGGCAAGGAACTAGGAGGTGGTCTCTCCAGGTTCTACCTGTCGTACATCTATTTCTCCTTCAGTTGTATCTACAGAATACTGATAATATCAATCTAATTCTACAGTTCCTGCTAGTTTGTTCTTTCTTTCTCTAAGCACACGCCGTCGTAACATTTTTATAAACCAAGCTGATCCTAATCTTTTTTATTTAGTAGTAGGTTGAACTCATTCACCAACATCACTCGTCAAATCCCGATTGAATTTTTCCAATTAATCATCAACTATAATCTCACATTATCTTTCTCGCCTTTGGATTGCATTTCAAATTGTAAGAAACGTTTTCAAAATCCCTCGCATCCTTGCAATTTTAGTTCTCCCTTTATATATTTTTTGTTGATCAACTTTTAGTATAAGGGAGGGATGGGTTATAGCTTACAAAACTATTATTATGGGTTTCCTTTGTATATTTGTGGTGAGGGCTATTATTATGGTTTTCCTTTGTATATTTGTGGTAAGGGTATTTTTAGTACATGGAATCTTTTTCTATTTTTATTTTTTAAAAATATTAGTAAATATTTTAAAAAAAAATTTTGGAGGGTGGATGAAGACAAAAGAGAGAATGCAGGTTTCTTTTTTGAGAGTTTTCATAATTTTCAGAAAAAATGAATATAAGGCTGTATTTGGTTTTGGAATAAGTTTCAAGCTTTCGTTTTGCAAAACTGCCTTGAGAGATTATTAGATTATACGAATGAAAACATTTTTTAGAAAATGGAAATGAAAATGTGAAAAACTTGTTTCCATGTTTCTTGAAAAATGAAAATTTAAGAAGAGGTAAATAATATATTTTATTGTTTTTTAGTTGGTGATTATTTTGTGTTTGTTTACCGCCATTTAAGGTGTTCATGTGACAGGTGATAAACTTCTTTGTGGGCCTGTTGTTTCTGAGCATGTTGGAGATACTGGGGCCACGAGTCGTGTATTGTATCTTTGCTGGCTGCTGTCTGGTAGGAGTAGCCTTTGTGAGGAAAAACGTGGTGGAAACCAAAGGCAAAACACTCCAGGAAATTGAGATTGCACTTCTTCCAGTCGAGTAAAGGTAGTTTACTTTTCTATTTGCCTAAAATGGTTTTTTTTTTTGGAATATCTGTTTGCACCATAGCTTCAATCCGTTTTTCTCGTTTATAAACATTTCCTTTCTGTGCTTTATTTTGATTTTCAGTACCTATTCATTCTCTACATAAGCTTTTATTAAAATAATTCACTGTTTTCCATTTGAACGTGCAGGCAGAGATGCATTCAACAATCGAGGCCCGTGTATATTTGAAGAGCTTATTTGTGTTTTGTCACCATTTTTTTTAGTACTGCGGAGATTATTCATACCATTTTGTTACGAGAGTTGTACCTAGAATATAGGCATGGACAAGCTAATGTATAATGTGCTTCGCACTTCCCGGGAATGAGGTTCACGTTTTCTCATGAATTCAGTAAAGCTGTAGGAGTCAACATCAATTTTCGAAGGTCTCCACATGGATACTGGAATATTTTTTAAGAATTTCGGATCGACCTCAATGATCCGGATATCATACTCATTTATAGATCAAAATAGACACAATTAACACCATTTCGATCCCATTGTTTTGATGGATTCAATTGAAACATTATAATATTTTGAAAAGAAGGCACTATTTGGATTTCAAAAATAAAATTCCAAACATTATGATTAATCTATCATTAGTCACCTTTTCTTAAAAAATATTATGTTTTATTTTCGTTTTGTTTTATTTTGTGTGTATATAATATAAAAACATTTCACTAAATATATATTTTAATTACTTTTGAAAACCATATCAATAAATATCTTTTTTTAATGAATGTAGCAATTTCTAAGGTCTATTTTTTTGCACATAACCCCCCCCCCACTAAGAGTTTGGATTCCAATTGTGTTGATCCCCTCGCAAAGTTGAGCCCCATCTCGCACCTTGTCTTGTCAGTTGAAACTGGGTAAAAATGGTCTTCCTACCTTGCCTTGGGGTGCGGTGACGGTAAATCATTGGTGACTCATTACAAACATTCTGACTAACTAGTAGGAATCGAATTCGGGACCTTGATGATCCCGACCCTGACCCTAACAACTAGGACACCCTCGGAGGGGCAAAACACGTGTATTAAACATGCATGTTTGAGGTCCACCAACATAGACAATTACACGTTCCCTAGTAGATCTGAGCCTAGCAGGACTCAAACCATTCTTTGGTTCCACTGTGCGACTGAGCGACCACATAACATGTACCACTTTACTCAACGCCTAGGGGAAAAATGTGTGTATCAAACATGTCCGTCTTGGGCCTACCAACCTAGGCAATTACACATTCCCCAGCAGATCTGATCCTAGCGGGGCCCAAACCCTTCCCTAGTTTCTGTATGCACCATAGTGACCACCTTACATGTACCACTTGACTTAACACCTGAGGGCCCACAACCCTTATTTATAAAGGTGAGATCTTGGAAATCTCATCCTCATTTCCAATGAGGGATCCCTAAAAACTAAAAGTTTCCCTCCAAAAATGAATATTCTATCCTAATATCCAAGTGGGACCTCATGTAGGACTACTTTATTTTTTATTTTTTATTGAATGAATTAAATTTATAACAATCTCCTATTTTTATTCATTAAATACTAACTCTCTATATTACAATTCAAATCATTATACACAATAAATGTATCTTTCGATCTAAACCTTTACTTAATATCAATATCTCAAAGTATTGTCATATTTACAAGTTATCAAAACATTAAACTTGTTAATCTATATGATAAACGAGAGATATCAGCTGCAAGGCCATTCCTTTTTAGCCTGTAGGAGGTATGAGCTCAACCTTTAGGTTCCTCGCCACTGTAAGTTTCCTTCTAGCTCTCCTTCTTCCCCTACTCCGAAGCTTGCTTCTCGGACTGCCTCGGTTCCTCAGATCGTCTTGGCTTCTCCTTCTGTCCCCTAGCCTCCGCCTCTGCCCATCACCAGTGCAACTTCTCCTTAGTTGGGTCCTCTCCCATTGGTTGTTCCCTCAGGCTCAATCTTGCCGCCTCCGTGCTTGCTTTCACTTCCCTCTTCTAGGGAGGTGTCTAGTAAGGCCCTGGTGATATATAGGCCCCTCGGGACCCCCAAGGCTAATTCTAGCTCCTCCAGTTGCAAGTCTCCTCAAAGAAAAGGTAAGGTAGTGGTCTTTAATCTATCCCCGTGTTCTTCCCCAGCGGATGCCCCAGGCCCCTTTGGATCCCCTCCCATTATGTTATCCAATGGCGTCTCCCTTCTCTCCAAATCCCCTCAGTTGTTTTTTTAACTGGCTTCCCTAGTACCCTCTAACCACATCCCGTACTCTCCCCCTAGTGGAGTATGAATAAGATCCCAATTGAAGCGGCAAGCCTTTGTGGCCATCACACCCTCTTCATGCTCTTTGGCAGCCACCAAACCCAACCCCTCCCTTCAACAATGAATCCCTTCATCATATGGAACGCCCGCGACCTGGGAGCCTAGGCTAAAACAAATTTTTTAGCTATGGAACATTCCAATACCAACTCTTCTATTGCGGTAGTGTTGGAACCGAAGCAAATAATCTCTAAGATAATGGATTTTGTGCACATAATCAAAATGCATAACTCTATGCATGTCAAGCCTCTTAACCCTCATATCTGGCTGTTTTGGAAGACTGATGTTTTAGTGGATTTTGTGGAAGCATCCAATCAACACGTTACTACTAAAGCCAACACAAGAGTCCACTACCTCTTCATTTTGTTCGTCTACACTAAGTGTGATGCACATGATAGAGATTCCCTATGGCAAGATCTCATGTCCTTCTATCTGGGGGATTACCATGGTTTTTGGGAGGGGATTTCAACATTATCCTCGAACCATCCGAAAATAAGGGAGGTGGTGCATTTCTATGGAAGGCAAGTCAGGAGTTTTCTAGCTTCATATCACGTAAGGGGCTTATGGATTTGGGTTATTCGGGGGACCGTTTTACCTGGTGCAATAACTAGAAAGGTTCTGGTCGCATATGGTGTAGGCTTGATCAATCCCTTTCCAACCTTCACTCCATATCCTCATTCCCCGACGCCAAGGTTTCCCACCTCATTTGCGCTCTCTTGGATTAATCTCCAATCCGTGTGGAACTGTCACCAAGACTTGGAAAAGGCGGACACTTCATCTTCTCCCCAAGATGGCCATCCATCCCAGGATATCATCAGGCGGTGAACTCATCTTGGAACAAACCTGTGCAGGGCAATCTCTGGATAGGGCTTTACAAAAAGCTGCAACATCTCAAAGGTGATCTCCATTCATGGATTAGGGAACCTTCCTCCTCGACATCAAGAACTGGATTTATTAAAAATGACGATTGAGCAGTTGGAATTCAGACTCGAGAATGGATGAGAAGAGAATCTCTTTAATGATCTTGTCCACAACAAGTACATCATGGCAGAGCGACTTTTGGAGCTTGAGTGCTCAGCTCACGAGAAATCCCAGGTCACATGGCTTCAAGAAGGAGACAAAAACATGGCTTACTTCCATGCATGCATCAAAGAAAAGAAGTGGATTACTAGGCCCGATATACATTGAGAGGGTGATACCTTCTCCAATTACTACGACAAAGCAGGAGGTATAACTAATGCACACTTCAAGTCTCTTCTTACAGGGACAAATCCTCACATGCGAGGTGACTATCCGAGAAATCATGCAGATATTTTTGATGTTATCCCCATAGTGGTATCTGTCAGTGCTAACTTCAACTTGAAATTAGTCCTGGAGGAAAAGGAGATTCATGAGGTAGTGGTTTCTCTTGATCCTACCAACGCGCCTGGTCCTGATGGTTTCCCACTTTCTTTTTACACCGCCTCTTGGGAGCTAGTTAGGAAATATCTAGTGGTAGTGGTGGAGGACTTCTTTTGAGGCGATAACATCCCCCATGTGGCTAGTTCCACTTTTCTAGTTCTTATTCCAAAACTTAAAGACCCTTCCTCTTAGAGTCATTATAGACCTATAAGTTTGTGTAATTTCCCCTATAAGGTTTTGGCTAGTGTGATTAATAGGCACTTGTCCCATCTTCTCCCTTGATGGATATCGGATGAAAAACATGCTTTTATGAAAGGCAGGTCTATCCAAGGTGCTATCGATCTGGCACAAGAGGTGATTAGCGAATTAAATCAAAGGGTGATTGGGTCTAATATCGCCATCAAGTTGGACATGGACAAAGCCTATGATCATCTTGAGTGGTCCTTCATTATCAAGGTTCTCTCATGCATGGGTTTTTCTGGAGGATTCAATGATATTATTTTCAAGCACTTTAGCTCATCGTGGTTGTCCATCTCTTTCATGGGGAAGAACTTCAATTTCTTCAAATTTGTTTGGGGTCTTAGGTAAGGAGACCCCTTGTCCCCCAACTTATTCATCCTGGTGTAAGACACTCTTAGCAAAAATATTAACAAGAGCCTCCATGATGGAAACATTACTCCGTTTCGGTGTAGGCCTCGGTTCCAGGGTGTTTCTCATCTTATGTTCCTAGATGATACGATCATTTTTGTTAATAGAAGTAAGCACTCTATCCATGGAATCAATAAGGTCTTAAATGATTATTGCAACTAGAGTGGATTGCTTATGAATCAAGACAAGGGCAGTATCTTCATCTCCATCTGGTGTCCAAATAGAAGAGTGAGAGCTACTAAATCCAGCCCAAGTATCTACAGGTTGAGCTTCCCCATGGAGTATATTGGCACTCTGATATCACCGAACATGCTCTGCATCCATCATTTCAAAAAGGTTGTCGATCATATTTCTAGCCGTATCACAAAATAAAATAATCACTTTCTCTCATTTGGTGGAAGGATCACTCTGGCCAACCATGTTCTCTCTTCTATTACTATCCACGTGCTATCAGTTCTTAATGTTTCGAATACTGTCATCTCAGGTATCAAAAACAAAATGGATGCTTTCAACTAGGATGTACATTCTGAGGGTAGACATCACTGATCCATGTGGATGAGACTTGCTAAATCAGTGACTGAGGGTGTCATTAACATTTGGAGTTTATCTTACACCATGCATGCATTGCATGGGAAACTTTCCTGGGAGGTTATCGACATCCGATACCTATGGGGGAGGTTCAACCAAGCCAAATATGGTAATTATCTAGGGCCACAAAAGGGGAAATCATCCTATCTTTGGCACATGATCCAAATGCATATCCCTTGTATCAAAATCTAGGATCAATGGATTGTAGGTAGGGAAAATATCAATTTTTGGCAGTAGAATTGGGTTGGAAGTAATCTCAGCTTTCTAGGATGCCCCACCCCTAACACAACATTCAGGAAAGCAAGCCTTTACTCAGACTTCATTTAGGAAGTTTTAAATAAGGAACATCGTACAAATTTTGATCTTATTGTGATGAAACCCGACCCTGATAAATGTGTTTTCTCTGGTCTTCTTTAGGTTCACTACTGGAAATAGAGGATATACCAACGGTTGTCCAAACCGTAGGGAAGTAAGGCATGGGGAAAGATCTATACCAACGGTTTGAAGTAAACCTTTGGGATAGCCCACTCTATGTATTGATTTCCCAACGGTTCAACAAGAACCGTTGGTATAGGTTTACCCAACGGTTTAGAACCGTTGGGAATTCTATAATTCTGATCTTATACCAACAGTTGTGAACCGTTGGTATAGTTTTTTTCCCAACGGTTTTAATAAAACCGTTGGGAATTCAATGATTTTGATCTTATACCAACGGTTGTAAACCATTGGTATAGCTTTTTTCCCAACGGTTTCAATGAAAACGTTGGAATATGTTTAAGTATAGTTTTTTACCAACGATTTATTGAACCGTTGGTATAATTCTTTCTCAAAGTATACCAATGTTTTACAACCGTTGGTATTCTGTATTTCCAGAATTGTTGCGCAGCAGCCCCTCCAGTAGCCCCTCCAGTGCATACACCTGCATAAAAAACACCACTAAAAACACTGACAGACTTAAAACAACAAAAAAGAACACCACCTCTTTGATTAGAGACATGGTGAATAATTCCCCATTTGAATCTTCATATGACAACAATCATCCAGTATAGTTGAATCTTAGTTTCAATAAATAAAATATTATTTACACCCATTTCAATCTTCATATAACAACCACTTTTATAATTTATGGTGAAAAGGTATTTTCATAGGAGTCTCATCACTTGTGACTCCATAAGTGCCACACCAGGCCTCAAATTGAGGCTGGGTTGACTGGTACACGTCACATATGATCCATGGATTATTGTCCTAAAGTTTCAACACAATCAGAATCTGTTTGATCGGTTTGACATATGTACGTAAAATATTATCCATTTTGAACAAAAGAAAGGCAGTTTGGGTGGTCCCCGCACCACGGTGACTCGGATTGAGGCAGGGTTGACTCTTACACGTCACATATGACCCATGGATCGTTTTCCTAAAGTGTCAACAGAATCCAAAGGCATTTGGTCTGTTTCCCGTATGTCAGTTGTTGATATCACTTACAATTTAGTCCATTTTGAAGAAAAGAGAGACAATTTGAGTGGTCCTGGCCACAATGTGGCTCGTATTGAGGCGGGGTTGACTCGTACACGTCAAATATGACCCATGGATCTTTTTCCTAAAGTTTCAATAGAATCCGAAGGCGTTTGGTTGGTTTGGTGTATGTCAACTGTTGTTTTCACTTAAAATTAAGTCCATTTTAAACAAAAGAGAGACACTTTGAGTGGTGTCGGCCACACCGGGCCTCAGATTGAGACGGGGTTGACTCATACACATCACATATGAGCCATGGATCATTTTCCTAATGTTTCAACACAATCAGAATCCGTTTGATCAGTTTGGTGTATGTATGTAAAATATTGTCCATTTTTAACATAAGATAGACAGTTTGGGTGGTGTCGGCCTCATCGCGCCTCAGATTGAGGAAGTATTTACTCTTACACATCACATATGACCCATGGATCGTTGTCCTAAAGTGTCAACAGAATCCTAAGGCGTTTGGTCAGTTTCCCGTATGACAGTTGTTGATTTCACTTACAATTTAGTCCATTTTCAACAAAAGAGAGACATTTTTAGTGGTCCCAGCCACACCGCGGCTCGGATTGAGGCGAGGTTGACTCGTACACGTCACATATGACCCATGGATCGTTTTCCTAAAGTTTCAACAGAATCCGTAGGCGTTTGGTCGGTTTTCCGTATGTCAGTTTTTGTTTTCACTTAAAATTAAGTAAATTTTTAAAAAAAGAGGCACTTTCAGTGGTGTAGGCCACACCGGGCCTCAGATTGAGGCGGGGTTGACTCATACACGTCACATACGAGTCATGAATCATTTTCCTAAAGTTTAAACACAATTAGAATCCTTTTGATTGGTTTGGCGTATGTACATAAAATATTGTCCATTTGGAACAAAAGAGAGGCAGTTTGGGTGGTCTCGGCCCCACGGTGCCTCGGATTGAGGCAGGGTTGACTCGTACACGTCACATATGACCCATGGATCGTTTTCCTAAAGTTTCAACAGAATCCTAAGGTGTTTGTTCAGTTTCCCGTATGCCAGTTGTTGATATCACTTACAATTTAGTCCATTTTGAACAAAAGAGAGACAGTTTGAGTAGTCCCGGTCACACCGCGGCTTGGATTGAGGCGGGGTTGACTAGTACATGTCACATATGACCCATGGATCATTTTACTAACGTTTCAACAGAATCATAAGTCGTTTGGTTGGTTTGGCGTATGTCAGTTGTTGTTTTCACTTAAAATTATGTCCATTTTAAACAAAAGAGAGATAATTTGAGTGGTTACGACCACACCGCGGCTCGGATTGAGGTGGGATTGACTCGTACACATCACATATGACCCATGGATCATTTTCCTAAAGTTTCAATAGAATCCTAAGGCGTTTGGATGGTTTCCCGTATGGCAGTTGTTGATTTCACTTACAATTTAGTCCATTTTGAACAAAAGGGAGACAATTTCAGTGGTCCCGGTCACACCGCGGCTCGAATTGAGGCAGGGTTGACTCATACACGTCACATATGACCCATGGATTGTTTTCCTAAAGTTTCAACAGAATCAGAAGACTTTTGGTTGGTTTGGCGTATGTCAGTTGTTTTCACTTAAAATTATGCCCATTTTAAACAAAAGAGAGACAGTTTGAGTGGTCTCGGCCACACCGCAGCTCTGATTGAGGCGGGGTTGACTTGTACACGTCATATATGACCCATGGATCGTTTTCCTAAAGTTTCAATAGAATCCGAAGCCGTTTGGTTGGTTTGGTGTATGTCAGTTGTTGTTTTCACTTAAAATTAAGTCCATTTTAAACAAAAGAGAGTCACTTTGAGTGGTGTCGGCCACACCAGGCCTCGGATTGAGGCGGGGTTGACTCGTACACGTCACATATGAGCCATGGATCGTTGTCCTAATGTTTCAACACAATCAGAATCCGTTTGATCGGTTTGGCGTATGTACGTAAAATATTGTCCATTTTTAACATAAGAGAGACAGTTTGGGTGGTGTCGGCCACACCGCGCCTTGGATTGAGGCAGGATTTACTCTTACACATCACATATGACCCATGGATCGTTGTCCTAATGTGTCAACAGAATTCAAAGGCGTTTGGTCGGTTTCCTGTATGATAGTTGTTAATTTCACTTACAATTTAGTACATTTTCAACAAAAGAGAGACAATTTGAGTGGTCCCAGCCACACCACGGCTTAGATTCAGTCGAGGTTGACTCGTACATGTCACATATGACCCATGGATCGTTTTCCTAAAGTTTCAATAGAATCTGAAGGCGTTTGGTCAGTTTGGATTATGTCAGTTGTTGTTTTCACTTAAAATTAAGTCCATTTTAAACAAAAGAGAGTCACTTTGAGTGGTGTCGGCCACACCGGGCCTCGTATTGAGTCGGGGTTGACTCGTACATGTCACATATGGGACATGAAATATTTTCCAAAAGTTTCAACACAATCAGAATCCGTTTGATCGGTTTGGCGTATGTATGTAAAATATTGTCCATTTTGAACAAAAGAGAGACAGTTTGAGTGGTGTCAGCCACACCGGGTCTCGGATTGAGGCGGGGTTGACTCGTACACATCACATATGATCCATAGATCATTTTCCTAAATTTTAAACACAATCATAATCCGTTTGATCGGTTTGGAGTATGTATGTAAAATATTTTCCATTTGGAACAAAAGAGAGGCAATTTGAGTGGTCCCAGCCACACCGCGCCTCAGATTGAGGCGGGGTTGACTTGTAAACGTGAAATATGACCCTTGGATCATTGTCCTAAAGTTTCAATAGAATTAAAAGGCATTTGGTCGGTTTCCCGTATGACAGTTGTTGATTTCACTTACAATTTTGTCCATTTTGAACAAAAGAGAGACAGTTTGAGTGGTCCCGGACACACCACGGCTCGGATTGAGGCGGGGTTGACTCGTACATGTCACATATGACCCATGGATCGTTTTCCTAAAGTTTCAACAGAATCCTAAGGTGTTTAGTCAGCTTTCAAGGAACCGTTGGTATATAAGTGTTGGAAAAAATGTGATTTCCAGTAGTGAATGTTGTCCATTTCAAATAAGCCTGAGACACTTTGAGTGGTGTCAGCCACACTGGGACTCGGATTGAGGATGGGATGACTCGTACACATAAAGAATGACTCATGGAAAGTTTTCCGAAAGGTTCAACAAAATACGAATGCGTTTGATTGGTTTTCCGTATGTCAGTTATTGTTTTCACTTAAAATGAAGTCCATTTTAAACTATAGAGAGACACTTCGAGTGGTGTCGGCCACACCATGCCTCGGATTGAGGCTGGGTTGACTCGTACATGTCACATATGACTCATGGATCATTTCCCTAAAGTTTCAATGGAATCCGAATGTGTTTGGTCAGCTTTCCATATGTCAGTTGTTTTTTCTCTTAAAATGATATCCTTTTGAAATAAAAGAGAGACACTTTGATTGGTTTCGGCCACAACGGTCCTAGGATTGAGGTGAATTTGACTCATACATGTCACATATTACTCATGGGTTGTTTTAATAAAGAAAAAACACATTCCAAATGTGTTTGGTCGGTTTTCCGTATGTGATTTGTTGTTTTCACTTAAAATTAAGTCCATTGTAAACAAATGAGAGACACTTTGAGTGGTGTCGGCCAAACCGCACCTCAGATTGAGTCATGGATGACTCGTACACATCACATATGTTCCATGGATCATTGTTCTAAATTATAAACACAATAAGAATCCGTTTGGTCGGTTTTTCGTATGCCACGTGTTGTTTTCACTTAAAATGAAGTCCATTTTAAACTATAGAGAGACACTTCAAGGGGTGAAGGCCACACCGCACCTCTTATTGAGGCAGGGTTGACTCATACATGTCACATATGACTCATGGATCGTTTCCCTAAAGTTTCAACAGAATCTAAATGCGTTTGGTCGGTTTTCCGTATGCCACGTGTTGTTTTCACTTAAAATGATGTCCTTTTGAAACAAAAGAGAGACACTTTGAGTGGTGTCGACCACACCACGCCTTGTATTGAGGCAGAGTTGACTCGTACATGTCACATATGAACTATGTATAATTGTGCTAAAGTATCAACACAATCAGAATCTGTTTGGTTGGTTTTCTGTATGTACTTAAAATGTTGTCCATTTTAAACAAAAGAGAGACACTTTGAGTGATCCCGACCACACCGCGGCTTGGATTTAGGTGAGGATTACTCCTATACATCACATATTACCCATGGATAGTTTTATAAAGTTTCAATAGAATCCGAATGCATTTGGTCGGTTTTCCATATGTCAACTGTTGTTTTCACTTAAAATGAAGTCCATTTTAAACAAATAAGAGACACTTTGAGTGGTGCCGGCCACACCGCGCTTTGGATTGAGGCAGGGTTGACTCGTACACATCACATACGACTCATGGATCATTCTTCCTAAGTATGATGAGTCCATCCATGAGTCCTTAAATTGTAACCCATGTCTTATCCTAACAATTAACAAGTAAACCAAATCAAACAAGGCATAATTCACATAACATGGAGAATGTACAACAAGGATTTGTATTCAAATTAAAGAATATCATCACATGCATTTGATGAGCATGAGATAATAAGCTTACCAAGAAATTCATATAGTTCAAGACATAAAAAAATGGAATAATCCTAAATAACATTGCATGATCATAGAAATAAAAAAAGGCTTGTGAAATCAACATGCCTACAATTACATATCATCCATGAGGTATAACATTTAATCAACTTGTAATAGAATTATACATAAGGCATATGAGTCTCATTTACTTGCATACATAGTGGTATAAAAGGAAAATGTTATTCATGTCTGGGGGGCTGTCCGGGGTCCAAGGAGGAGGGTGGGGGGCTATCCGGGGAGCTATCCGGGGTCCAGGGAGGGTGGGGGGATGTCCGAGGGGCTGTCCAGGGACCAAGGAGGAGGGTGGGGGGGCTGTCCGGGGTCCAGGGAGGAGGGTGGGGGGGGGGGGGGGCTGTCTGGGGGGTGTCCGGGGGGCTGTCCGGGGACCAAGGAGGAGGGGGGGCTGTCTGGGGGGCTGTTCGGGGACCAAGGAGGAGGGTGGGGGGGCTATCCGGGGGGCTGTTCGGGGGGCTATCCGGGGACCAAGGAGGAGGGTGGGGGGCAGTCTGGGGGCAGTCCAGTAGGCTATTCGGGGGGTGTCCGGGGGGCTGTCTGGGGTCCATGGAGGAGGGTGGGGTGGATGTACAGGGGGATGTCCGGGGGACTGTTCGGGGACCGAGGAGGAGCGTGGGGGGATGTCCGGGGGGGGGGGGGGGGGGGGCTGTCTGGGGTCCAAGGAAGAGGGTGGGGGCTATCTGGGGGCTGTCCGGGGGGCTGTCCGGGGACCATGGAGGAGGGTGGAGGGGTTATACAAGGTCCTGGGTGGAGGGTGGAGGAGGGACTATACAAGGTATTGGGTGGAGGGTGGAGGGGGTTGTCCAGGGTCCAGGAGGGGGGGGGGGTATCCAGGTTTTAGTAAAGAGGGGGTGGGCTGTCCAAGTTCCAAGAGGGGGGGTGTCTAGGGTCCAATAGGGGGGTGTCCATGTTCTAGGAGGAGGGGGACTTTGTTAAAGAGAGGAAATCCCCATATAATTCTTTGAAAATTATCTAAACCCAATCCAAACAACATCAAAATTCCAATCCATCACCCAACCAACATCCAATTCATCCTCAATATCAGTAACCTTCCCATTATTCTTTGAACAAAAACTATAAATACAAAACACATATCCATTTTTTGAACTAAACTAAAGTCCATAGAAACTACCATATCACCCCACTAAAAAAATGGAAAACCACCTACGCCACTACCCCAACCATCCGCAATCACTTCACATGGAACATCCTTATATCCATTACCTACCTCGAGACAATATGACTAAACAAACTCTTTATCATCTTTGAGTGGGGATACATCTCACCAGCACCTCCATTGGTTCATATGGTTCACTAAATACACGGAAGGATTGGCTATTTAGACTTCAAATAATGTTGATCCATACAATCATGAAACATAATTATTGAAGAAAAACAAAAAACAAATCAAAGTGCACTTGTTGGGTATTCCATTCCATAAACATCACAAAATGGTTTATACCAAATTAAATCAGAAAACAAAAATAATAGATGCAAAACATTTAAACAAAGGTAGTACTTACAGATTTAGAGTGTAGAACTACAAAATTCTTTGATTTAAGATGGATCTATCAAGTGGAACGAGTTTCTCAATATGGGTATAGAGAGATCCCTCGCGTTTAGGTCAAATAAAAATAGAAAATAAAAAAATAGATGAAGAACATTAGAACTGAGGTAGGACTTACATATTTGAAGTCTAGAACAGAAAAATTGTTTGATCGAAGAGGATGGATGGAGTTTCCAATACTGGTAAGAAGAGAGCATCGGGAAAGAATCAATTTTAGGGCTGCAGTCGCGCGAAGAGAGAATTGGGGGCTCTCTGTATTTGGAGGGATTTTTTCCCAATGGTTTTTAAAAACCGTTGGGCAAACTATGCTTTACCAACGGTTCATTGAAACCGTTGGTAAAGGTGATTGAATATGAAGTTTTCCCAATAGTTTCATTGAACCGTTGGGAAAATGTGGTTGAATATCAAGTTTTCCCAACGGTTTCATTGAACCGTTGGGAAAAGGTGGTTGATTCTCAAGTTTTCCCAATGGTTTCATTGAACCATTGGGAAAAGTGTATGTTTTACCAACGGTTTATGTAAACCGTTGGTAAAAGTGGTCCAATTGTGAGATATCCCAACGGTTTAATGAAACCGTTGGGAAAGAGGTCTGTAATCCACATATGCCAACAGTTTTCTAAAACCATTGGCACCAAAGTGTTGGTATAACTCTCCATTCCAGTAGTGGTTCTTTCTCTGTGAAATATTATTTCAGACTATTGCATGCACTAGCCGACTTCGACAGATGGGGTGAGAAGCTTTGGTGTAAGTAAATTCTAGCTAACACTACTACAAAAACGGGCAATAACAGCGCTAAAATCGGGCTTTAACAGCGCTAGAAAAGCGCTGTAAAGCTCAACGCTGATAAAGGGGGGGGGGGGGGGTCCTTTAACAGCGCTAAAAAGCGCTGTTAAATATCTCCTTTAACAGCGATTTTTTAGCGCTGTTATATGTCGCCTTTAACAGTGCTAAAAAAGCGCTGTTAAATATCTCCTTTAACAGCGCTTTTTTAGCGCTGTTAAATGTCGCCTTTAACAGCGCTAAAAAAGCACTGTTAAATCCCTGCCTGCTGCTAATAAAAAACCTGCACTAGTACAGCCAGCCGAGCAGACCTGCACAAAAACCAGTATATCAACCACAGACCTGCACAAAAACCAGTATATCAACCACAAGCATGTCATCAACCGATCACAACCCAACCAAACAGTGTTCTTACCATGAGTGAGATACCATCTACCCAGAAACCAAAACTACCTCATTACATAGTATCACAAAATATTCCTACACAACTCAGAAGATAAATACTAGAACATTCCACTATGCATTGTTTCTCCTTGGATTTCCACTTGGTTTTGACAAATCGTGCAGAGACCGTGCTCCTTGAATCATTCTGCAATACATAAAAAGGATATCCTAACTCTCCCAACCATCACCCTTAGTAATTATGTATATTAATACAAAAAAGGTAACATATCATAAATTGGGGGACTGTAATGAGACATCAAGATTAACATTCTATATATAGGATCGATGTCTAGTAGGATTGGTTGCGTTGATACATGACTCTACCTGGACCTCAAAAATAGATATATGATCTCACTCCAGGACTTTCAGAGAGACTCCAACTATGTCTAGGACGTCCTGCTGAAGCGATCGTACTACCGTAAGTCGGAAAAGATACCAAAACCATCCTAGGAAGGATCATGGGAGCCAACCCTAATGAAATATGTCCTTGATATAGTGTTCAAATAGATCAATCATGGTACATAAAATTATGTGTCATTTAAAGGGTCACATGCCTTGTCGCTTTACCCTGGGTAACTCCAATGTTCAGCTGCCTGTGTGAATATACATGTCATATCAATAGGAAATTACATGGCATGTTAAAAAACATATACGTGTTACCCTTTGATCTTGTGTCCTCTTATGCACCCTTGCCCTATGTTAGTACATGACGTCGATCTCGTGTGATTCTTCCTGTGTATCTGTACAAGGGATAAACTGCGTAGCTGGCTCATTAAAGACGTGTAGTGGGATATATTCCATGTAGGAAAGCCATGTAATCCACCCCATGTTTGTGTATCTCAAAAATTCATGCCAAGTCTTGGGGGAGGGTCTACACTACATGTGAGGTGGATATCTCAGTTGTTGATTTCACTTAAAAATAAGTCCATTTTGAACAAAACAGAGGCACTTTGAGTGGTGTTGACCACACCGGGCCTCAGATTGAGTCGAGGTTGACTCATACACATAAAATTTGACCCATGGATCATTGTCCTTAAGTTTCAATAGAATCCGAATGCGTTTGGTCAGTTTCCCGTATGTCAGTTGTTGATTTCTCACTTAAAATTAAGTCCATTTTTAACAAAAACAGAGGCACTTTCAGTGGTGTCGGCCACACCGGGACTCGGATTGAGGCGGGGTTTACTTGTACATGTCACATTTGACCCATGTATCGTTGTTCTAAAGTTTCAACAGAATCCGAATGCGTTTGGTTGGTTTGTCGTATGTTAGTTGTTGATTTCACTTAAAATTAAGTCCATTTTTAACAAAAACAGAGGCACTTTGAGTGGTGTCGGCCACACCGGGCCTCGGATTGAGGCGGGGTTGACTCGTACACGTCACATTTGACTCATGGATCGTTTTCCTTAAGTTTCAATAGAAACCGGATGTGTTTGGTCGGTTTGGTGTATGTATGTAAAATATTGTCCATTTTAAACAAAATACATACACTTGGAGTGATACCAGCCACACCGCGTCTCGGATTGAAGCAGGTTTGACTCGTACATGTCACATATGACCCATGGATCATTTTACTAAAGTGTTAACACAATCCTAAGGCGTTTGGTCGGTTTCCCGTATGTCAGTTGTTGATTTCACTTAAAAATAAATCCATTTTGAACAAAATAGAAGCACTTTGAGTGGTGTTGGCCACACCGGGCCTCGGATTGAGTCGGGGTTGACTCTTACACATCAAATTTGACCCATGGATCATTTCCCTTAAGTTTCAACAGAATCCAAATGCGTTTGGTCGGTTTGCCGCATGTCAGTTGTTGATTTCACTTAAAAATAAGTCCATTTTGAACAAAAGAGAGGCACTGTGAGTGGTGTCGGCCACACCGGGCCTCGGATTGATGCAGTGTTGAATCGTACACGTCACACATGAGTCATTGATCGTTTTGAAAAAGTATCAACGCAATCAGAAGCCGTTAGATCGGTTTGGCGTATGTACGTAAAATATTGTCCATTTTAAACTAAATACATACACTTGGAGTGATACCGGTCACACCGCGCCTCTGATTGAGGCGGGGTTGACTCGTACACGTCACATTTGACCCATGGATCATTGTCCTTAAGTTTCAATAGAATCCCAATGCGTTTGGTCGGTTTGTCGTATGTCAGTTGTTGATTTCACTTAAAATTAAGTCCATTTTTAACAAAACAGTGACACTGTGAGTGGTGTCAGCCACACCGGGCCTCAGATTGATGCGGTGTTGAATCGTACACATCACACATGAGTCATTGATTGTTGTGAAAAAGTATCAATGCAATCAGAAGCTGTTAGATCGGTTTGGCGTATGTACGTAAAATATTGTCCATTTTAAACTAAATACATACACTTGGAGTGATACCGGTCACACCGCGCCTCTGATTGAGGCGGGGTTGAATCTTACACGTCACATTTGACCCATGGATAGTTTTCCTTAAGTTTCAATAGAATCCCAATGTGTTTGGTCGGTTTGCCGTATGTCAGTTGTTGATTTCACTTAAAATTAAGTCCATTTTTAACAAAACAGTGACACTGTGAGTGGTGTCGGCCACACCGAGCCTCGGATTGATGCGGTGTTGAATCATACACGTCACACATGAGTCATTGATCATTGTGAAAAAGTATCAATGCAATCAGAATCCATTAGATCAGTTTGGCGTATGTACGTAAAATATTGTCCATTTTAAACTAAATACATACACTTGGAGTGATACCGGTCACACCGCGTCTCGGATTGAGGCGGGGTTGAGTCGTACACGTCACATATAACCCATGAATCGTTTTCCTAAAGTGTCAACACAATCCGAAGGCGTTTGGTCGGTTTCCCGTATGTCAGTTGTTGATTTCGCACTTAAAAATAAGTCCATTTTGAACAAAACAGAGGCACTTGGAGTTGTGTCAGCCACAACAGGCCTCAGATTGAGGCGGGGTTGACTCGTACACGTCACATTTGAAGGTGAGTATGCATACACGATAGTTGAACTTCTTAGAGAAGGGTTTCTGGAAGATTATAAAAGACATGAAGCAATGAAGATCATTAGAGTGTTGGAGCAAATGTGGTTGCTACAAACAATGTGGAAATCGGCTTGTGCAAAGCGACCTAAGTTACAACTTGCAGGTATTGTACTATATTTTTTTCTGGAAGGTGAATTGCTTGGGCTTCAGATCATTCTCAAAGTTGGGCAATGAATTGCTCTATGTATCATGAGCGTTCTAATGGATATCTTGGTTGAAAGATCATTGTAGTAGACAATGATCTAAAAGTGGGGGATGTGTGCATATCTGAGCATGTCTTTAGTAGTGTCCCTCAAAATGTCTTTAAACTGACCATCTTGAGATGTATCTAAACTCGTGACTTTCTTTTATAAAGTGACTCTTTTCAGAACTGCGGGAGTTAACATTTCTCCAACATATTCACACATAAAATCACCCTTCGACATATCCTCCAATGTCTGCAGACCCCACCCTTTCCCCTCGGCTGTCAAAAAAACCTAAAAGACAATGGCTAGCAATGATCATTCCAAAATGAATTTAAACTGATACCTTCCAGAAAAAAATAGAGTACAATACCTGCAAGTTGTAACTTAGGTCGCTTTGCACAAGCCGATTTCCACATTGTTTGTAGCAACCACATTTGCTCCAACACTCTAATGATCTTCATTGCTTCATGTCTTTTATAATCTTCCAGAAACTCTTCTCTAAGAAGGTAAACTATCGTGTATGCATACTCACCTTCAAATGTGACGTGTACGAGTCAACCTCGCCTCAATCTAAGGCCTGTTGTGGCTGACACAACTCTAAGTGCCTCTGTTTTGTTCAAAATGGACTTATTTTTAAGTGAGAAATCAACAACTGACATATGGGAAACCGACCAAACGCCTTCGGATTGTGTTGACATTTTAGGACAACGATTCATGGGTCATATGTGATGTGTACGAGTCAACCCCGCCTCAATCTGAGACGCGGTGTGACCGGTATCACTCCAAGTGTATGTAATTTGTTTAAAAGGGACAATATTTTACGTACACACGCCAAACCGATCTAAAGGCTTATGATTGTGTTGATACTTTTACACAACGATCCATGACTCATGTGTGACGTGTATGAGTCAACCCCACATCAATCCGAGGCCCTATGTGGCCGACACCACTCACAGTGTCTATGTTTTGTTAAAAATGGACTTAATTTTAAGTGAAATCAAGAACTGACATACGGCAAACCGACCAAACGCATTCGGATTCTGCTGAAACTTAAGGACAACCAAGATATGCATTAGAACGCTCATGATACATAGATTAATTCACTGCCCACCTTCGAGAATGATCTGAATCCCAAACCATGACAGCATTATGTTTTTCCTTGAAAATTCTCTTAGCGAAGTGGAATGGCAATAGCTGCACACATGAAGAGACAAGTAGAGACGCAAAATCACAAGAGTGAGTTGCCATTCCAGTTCGCCAATAGAATTTTCAAGGAAAAACATAATGCTGTCATGGTTTTTGATTCAGATCATTCTCGAAGGTGGCCAGTGAATTGCTCTATGTATCATGAACGTTCTAATGCATATCTTGTTTGGAAGATCATTGTAGTAGACAACGATCTAAAAGTGGGGGATGTGTGAATATATGAGAATGTCTTTAGTAGTGTCCCTCAAAATGTCTTTAAACTGGCCATCTCGAGATGTATCTAAATTTGTGACTTTCTTTTAAATAGTGACTCTTTTCAGAACTGCGTGATATGAAGGTATTTTGGAGATTTTACTGGTTCATGCATGATATGAAGGTATTTTGGAGATTTTACTGGTTTTTTTGTCCAAAGGCCAAAGAAATGTGGTCCATCATTCTTGCATGTTACTCGTACACATCACCAAGGACCCGTGGATCCTTCTCCTAAAGGATGAAGGCAATCCGGATGCGTCTGGTCAGATTTACGTAGGTCAGTTGTTGTTTCCAATTAAAGTAGTGTCCATTTTAAACAAGAGAGCGACCCTTTGGGTGGTAGAGGTCACACCGTGCCTCGGATTGAGGCGGGGTTGACTCGTACACATCACCAAGGACCCGTGGATCCTTCTCCTAAAGGATGAAGGCAATCCGGATGCGTCTGGTCAGATTTACGTAGGTCAGTTGTTGTTTCCAATTAAAGTGGTGTCCATTTTAAACAAGAGAGCGACTCTTTGGGTGGTAGCGGTCACACCGTGCCTCGGATTGAGGCAGGGTTGACTCGTACACGTCACCAAGGACCTGTGGATCGTTCTCCTAAATAATGAAGGCAATCCGGATGCGTCCGGTCGGATTTCCGTAGGTCAGTTGTTGTTTCCAATTAAAGTGGTGTCCATTTTAAACAAGAGAGCGACCCTTTGGGTGGTAGCGGTCACACCGTGCCTCGGATTGAGGCGGAGTTGACTCGTACATGTCACCAAGGACCTGTGGATCGTTCTCCTAAAGGATGAAGGAAATCCGGATGCGTCTGGTCGGATTTCCGTAGGTCAGTTGTTGTTTTCAATTAAAGTGGTGTCCATTTTAAACAAGAGAGCGACCCTTTGGGTGGTAGCGGTCACACCGTGCCTCGGATTGAGGCGGAGTTGACTCGTACACGTCACCAAGGACCCGTGGATCGTTCTCTTAAAGGATGAAGGCAATCCAGATGAATCTGGTCGGATTTCCGTAGGTCAGTTGTTGTTTTCAATTAAAGTGGTGTCCATTTTAAACAAGAGAGTGACCATTTTAGTGGTTCAACATTCTTGCATGTTGCTGGTGCATATCATCTGTTAAAATGGAAAAATGACTCATTGGAGAAAGAATGTTTTATTTAATAACAATTACAATTTTGCTACGAACATTTACATACAACAATATTTCATCTTCTGATCCCCTTAACCCCTCTCAAAAATGACCACCAATTGTACATGTCCCCAAGTCAGATATTCATTGTATTTGTGTACAATCTGTCATTAGGTATGCGGCCCACTTGTTTCTGAACACATCTATATCGTCTTGTGAGTATGAGGCTTTTCGGCAGTCATAGTAGTACTACAAAATAAAAAAATAAAGAATTAATAAATAACTTAAACGAACTAGTAGTTGTTTTTGAAAATACCTCTTTAGGGATGCTAGTTTGCTGATGAAAAACGATCTCTTTCATAAATTTACAAACATAATAACCGCAATCATTATCGTTTGTTTGTTTTGGACACTGCAAAAAAATTGATCATTAGGAGAATAAATAACTTGTGTTGAGATGTGTTTGGATAGTGAAATTTTATTATATATACCCTGATATTTGTCCAGACGTAGTACTTGCTCGCCTCCCTATGCTTAACCCCTATCCTCATTCCTTTTTTAGACGATATTGACACACAGCCCTATCATAACAGAATCCTTAGTAAAAGATAATAAAAATTATATTACTTGATGTTTATACCTAAAACGTAAGATGTAGTGTCTTACAGATTCACAAACTCCATCATGTATGGTCGGTTTGATGGATATCCTAGCTTTGAATCCAGAAAATAAATCTTCGGAGTATCCAAGTTCACCGCAATTAGCAACCAATTTTGCCTAAAAACACAAAAAGGAATAAGTAATAAAAAAAGTGAAAATATAATTGATATGCTTTAATCGTAGAGTATTACCCCTGCATGGTTGGTATTAGGAAAAGTCTGTCATCTGTAATCTTGAGTTCAAATGTTTTCAGCAAGTCCTTCACTATTTCATCCCTTTTTGATGACTCTATTTTTGTTTGGTGTGTTGATGTGATATGAGGACTAACCAGTCCAAATCTTGGCTCATGGGAAAATCCCTTCAACTGTTTTTCATAAATGTGTCTGTCAACAATATAAAATGCATTTAGTCATAATTTGCACATTAGATCAGCTTTTAGAAAATCAATTCATGAAAACATACCTCATATATAAATTTACAACAGTGACGCCTAACCAACCGTTTTCAAGGATTTCATTTACATTTTCAGCAGCAACAAAATCTTGACTTTCCTCTCCGTATATATTATCTTCGAAAATCACTATATGACTATTACCATCTTTTAGCTTCGTATCCACATGAGTCTTCAATGCTAGTAAATGTGGAAAGAGAACAAGTGGTGTTATTGTGCTTTCAGTAGCTCCTTGGGATCGATTGGTCGATCCTTTAGATGGTTTCGATCCGATGTTAGTCACCCCCTTTCCTTTCTCCGTCTATAACAACAATCATTGATTCAGACACTCTTTTCATTAATTGTTAAGGGTTTAGCTTGAAAATAAAAGGAAATAAATACCTCTTTGTCTGCATGTACTCTTACAAGTTGTGCCGGCCATGCAATGAATGTCCCAATAGCCATTTCGACCGTATTAATATCATCGTCATCAAGTGGAATAGGTAGCATTGCATTTGGCTCATGAGCTACAGTAATCGTCACTTTCAGATGATCTTTTGAAAGTGGTCTATTATGCAGTGTGGCATCTGGGATATTGAACACTGTAGCCCTCGCTACAAGGTGATATGTGGGTGTTGACAGATATAAATCACAATCATTATCACCCTGTAGAAGATCAGTACAGATAAATTATCAGTGTTTGTCTGATTCATATTTCATGGGAACCGTTATTAGAATATTGATTACCACGGCGAAGACATTTTTTTTAGGTGAATGGCTCGCCTCAAAGCTGGTGGGGGGTGGGGCAGGATGTTCATGCGGTGGTTGTTCCTGAGTTGTGTCCTCCCTTTGCTTCCCACCCATAAAAGTTGCTAGCAACTCTCCCTGCCATTGCAATTGTTCTTCAAGGGTTGCTATTTTTTTGCTCATTTGTTCCATTTTTTTCTCTGTATCATCCATTTTTTTCTTCTTCTCAAAATATACTCGGGGTGTCACCCCAAACCCTGCACCTCTGACATGACCGTATTTTTCTGGCTGCTTCAAAGCCGTCGATAATAGGTCTGTATCAGCTACAGGAGTAGCTGATTCCTGTGACTGTCAGATATAGGAAAAAAACTAATTATTTTTATGTAATAGCAATTTTAAACAAATCTTTTTATCATCGTGTCATACTTACACATATTTCCCACACTTTTTGTGTGTTCTCATCTATTAACTTCCCTTCTTTGTTCACACGTGCCTCCTTCCATAGCACATGACGTGGGATAGAAGTGCATTTGGTTTTAGATTCATCAATCTACATATAAACATAGAAAGATAATTATGATGTTGTTTATTGGCACCTAACAATATTACTGTAAATTTACAATACGTACCATTTTCTTTTCTAATTAAGCGTACCCCATCCTTGCTTTACGATAGGGGTATGTTGGATTTGATGCACGTTCCTTATTTTCAGTACAGAGTTTCTGTTTCACAAATGAAATATTGACAATCAAAGTGATGAATACAGGTATACTCAAACAACGTATTATCACTCACAATGTACCTGAAACTTCTCATCCCCACGACGGCCAATAAATGCATCCCATGCTTCTTGGGATATCAGGTGCGCATAGACAATGGGTGGGTGCGGGTTTATTTTACCTTTAGAATCTTTCAGGTGATATCTTGTTAAAATAGTACGAAAACCTCGATGAATCTTTCCTGCAAGCCTTAGTACATAATCCTTGTGTGAGTCGTCTACTATAAATGTACTTTGCAAGAGATTGAGAAGAGTAAGACACTGTTTCATCATTTTATTTGCTAGTTAATTAAAGAAATAAATTCATAATGTTACCGTAATTTCTTCCCAGATCACAGCCTTCAACCCGGACACAACATGGTGACATGAATCTATGTCAATCGGCATGCGTTGCCGAGTGACAACTCCAATGTAACTGCTAAACATAGCCTTGTTGGGATTCACATGTTGGCCTTGTGCATTCCATCCGACTTCAAATTTGATGCCTTTGCTTTTCGCCTTAAGAATTTTGGCTAACACTGTCAAACTACGACGCACCTGTGATTTCTGCGACGTCGGTCCTTCATTCCCGACCATTTCATCGATATCAACATCATCGATATGTTCATCTACTATGATATCAACGGCATGTGCTGATGGTTGTTGGACCTCAACACTAAGAGAAGGAGCCGCAACAGCAAGAGCAGCAGTAGGAGCAGTAGGAGCACCAGGAGCCGCAGCAGTAAGAGCAGCAGCAGGAGCAGTAAGAGAACCAGGAGCCACAACAGGAGGAGGAGTAGGAGCCACAGTAGTAGGAGCAGCAGGAGCCGCATCAGGAGCAACAGTAGCAGCAGCATGAGCTGCAGGAGCAGCAGGAGCAGCAGCAGCCGCAGCAGCAGCTGCTTGAGAGACTTGTTCAGTCTCAAGGTTAGGAGCACCAGAATGTGAAGAAGTCATTATCTGCAAAAGTGGTTGAACAGTTCATTCAAATTACATAAATTCTGTAATGATAAGATAATAACATGAGATAACAAGATCTATATTACAAACAAAATATAACCTGTTTACTGAACTCTCTTTCTTTTTTTCAAAGGTTGAAGAGATTTGACACCTCTATCGACAATCCAAATCCCTTCATTGTGGTCTCCTCTAACATACAAAACATCATCTGCATTGGGACCGCTCCGAATTGATTGTGACGTACCACTAAAAGGATCATCCTCAATTGAATTTTCATTGGAACCCTCAATAGTTTTGGACGATAACAGAACAATCGACCACTTTCAGTTTGCGGGATCTGGAACATAAAAAACTTGTACCGCTTGTGATGCCATTATAAACTGTTCGTCTTTGTACCCTTCTTTACTAAAATCAACTTTCACAAATCCCCATTCTTCTATTTTAACACCACTATTGTTATCAATCCATTTGCATTGAAAAATCGGCAATTGAAATGTCGTATAATCCAACTCCCATATTAGTTTGATAATGCCAAAGTATGACATATTTGCATAAATTGGATTTCTATCCTTACTACCAGAAACATGCATCGCTTCAGCCACTAGTGTAACTCCACTATTTTGCATGGTACTCTCTTCATCATGTTCATCCGTATAGAATGTATAACCATTAATTACATACCCACTGTAAGATAATACATACACACTTGGTCCAGCGTCTAGCCATCGAAGTCGTTCTGAAATTGAATTCGGATTTTCATCCAACTGCTTAAAAATATGGTCCTGAAACCATCCTATAAACTGGTGATTATGTGTATCTGCTAACCATTTTTCAGCCCTCGATGGATTCTACTGCCTAAGAATTTCTTTGTGAGTTTCAATATATGGAGCAACCTCCCAACTGTTATGCAAAACATAAAGATGAGCCTGCTCCCGATCTGTAATACTGATTGTTACAACTTCTCTTCCAGAAATTCCCCCACCCTCAATGCGTCCAGTGTGACGAGATTTCGGGAGACCAATGCTTTCCACATCAGATAGGTATTCAATACAAAATTCAATGGCTTCCTCAACAATATATCGCTCCACTATACAACCCTCTGGCCGACTTCAATTTTTGACATATCCTTTCAAAATCTTCATATACCGTTCAACAGGATACATCCATCTATAGTGCACAGGACCACAAAGTCGAATCTCTCTCACCAAGTGAATCATCAAATGAACCATCATATCAAAGAATGTTGGCGGGAAGAACATTTCTAATTCACATAATATGATGAAAATTTCTTTTTCCATAGCTGGCAATTTCCCCGGGTCTAAAACTTTGCTACATATAGATTTGAAAAAGAAACAAAGTTTGGTTAACGTATGACGAACATTCTTGGGTAAAATGAAACGTAAAGCTATAGGAATTAGATCTTGCATCAAAACATGGCAATCATGTGATTTCAAACCTTTTAACTTCAAATCATTCATTGACACAATGTTCTTGATATTTGATGAGTACCCCTCTGGAACCTTTACATCATTAAAGAAGTTGCAAAACTGATATCTCTCTGCCCTAGAAAGAGTATAAGCAGCAGGAGGAAGAAACATTCGATTTTCACCTTTCACGGGAGCCAACTCTTCTCGTATTCCCATGTCAACCATGTCCAAACTTGCCTTAATTCCATCTTTTGTTTTTCCAGGGGCATTTAGCAACGTTCCAATAACACTATCACATACATTTTTTTCCACATGCATCACATCAAGAAAATGTCTGACGTACAAACAATTCCAGTATGGTAATTCAAAAAAAAACTGATCTCTTTTTCCAACCGATTTTCGTAAGGTTTTTCGAAAATGGTTTACCAAAAATAGTGTTCATATCTTTTACTTTCTCAAACAGCTGATCACCTATTAGTGGAGATGGTGTTGTGCGTTTTTCTGAACTTCCATTGAATGATGTCGTCAAAGATCGGTACTTATGCCGACGAGGTAGAAATCTACGATGTCCTAGAAACACAGATTTCGATGAATGTTTCAACCTAATTGATTCTGTATCTTCTTCGCACACAGGACACCCTTGAGTTCCTTTAATGCTATAGCCTGACAAATTTCCATAAGCAGGGAAATCATTTATTGTCCCATACAACATCGCTCTCAACGTGAAGTATTCACTTTTATAAGCATCATACAACATTACACCTGAGTCCCACAATAACTTCAAATCCTCGATCAAAGGAGTCAGATAAACATCAATATCATTACCTGGTTGTTTTGGTCCTGATATAAGCATAGATAACATGATGAATTTTCGCTTCATGCATAACCAGGGTGGAAAGTTATAATTTAGCAACATAACAAGCCATGTACTATGAGTGCTGGTTTGAAAACCAAAAGGATTCACTCCATCTGTAGATAATGCAAGACGAAGGTTTCTCGGCTCTTTTCCAAATTCAGGATACTCATGATCAATTTTCTTCCATTGAGGAGAGTCGGACGGATGACGTAATAACCCATCTTTATTTCTTTTATCTGCATGCCACGACAATTGTCTTGCAGTTTCTTCACTTCCATATAAACGCCTAAACCTTGGAATGATTGGAAAGTACCATACAACTTTCGTAGGATTGGATTTATCTTTCTTGTATCGAGAAGCACCACACTTTGGGCATTCTGTAAGTGATTTTTTCTCCTTTCGAAACAATATACAGTCTTTCGGGCATGCATGTATTCTTTCAGAAATCATTCCCATCGAGCGTAGCATTCGTCTAGCTTCATATGTCCGGCTTGGGAGCTCATTATCTTCCGGGAGCATGTCATTCAAGAGAGCAAGTAGTTCCGTAAAACTGACATCACTCCATCCATTGCCTGCTTTCAATTTATACAACTTCAGTACAGCTGACAATGTTGTATACTTAGTGCAAGCAGCATACAATGGCGTCTTTGCACAACTCTTTAACTTCTCAAACAATTTTGGGCAATCACGGGGTTCATCTTGAATTGTCTTTGTCATTTCCTCAATACGATCTTCATCATCATTGACATCTGTAATCACATCCTCCATACGGTCTTCTTCATTATCTATATTTGTATTCATATCTGACGATCCATAAAACGCAGTTTTATCCCAGCCAGTAGCTACATTCGCTTTTTCTCCGTGTTTATTCCAACATTTATAACTCCGATCTATTCCGTGACATATCAAATGTTCTTCCAACTCCTCTGGAGTAAGTAGTCTAGAATAACAACAACGTAAACATGGACAAAGGATTTGAGAAGGATCCTTTGTGTGATCCTTTGCAAACTTGATGAACTCTTTCACTCCGTTCTCGTACTCTATTGTTAAACGATTAGAATCCATCCAATCTTTATTCATCTTCATCCTATTTGAATCTCAAATATTAGTATTTATGGTTCAAGTACACAAAAGAAGACTTCCAAATATAGTAGAAGGGAACCACTTCCTTGGAAGGAGATCAAGTAGTCTAACCTATAATCAAGATTCATAAAAAATAATATTAGATTCACTAAAAAGATGATTATCTATCACTCTATAAGGAGGATATAACAGGAGATAGAGGATTTCCAATCGATGAGAGATACCTTTATCAGAGAGAAACCAAACGCATCCACTAGAGCTTCTATCTGATTTGTATAGGCACTCAGGATACAAAAACTATATTTAGAATGCATGTGAGATAAAGAACGAATAATTAAAATAAATAATCCATTATACAATTTAAAATTCATTATCATCTCTATTATGATTTGTATAGGCACTCAGGATTCATTCTAGTAGTGGTACAGGTTCCCCCATTAATCATGAGTGATAGAGGAAATAGTAGTTTTTGGATTACCTTTCTTGTTTTATACAATTTATGAAGAAATGACAAGGGTTGGAAGTGCCGAGTGTGTTTGACTTGAAAATAGAGGTTCAGTTGCAACACCCTCTGATGTTTTCTGGAGAGGGTGGACCCAAGGTAGATAAGTTCTAAATTTAGTTCATCTAGAATATTCTAGATAACTTTTCTACTCCTTAGTAGAATAGGGTAGAGTTGGTAGCGTATATGTTATGGGGGACAACAATGATCTACTGTGATATTTAGTCTTGGGATGAGCATATGGAGGGAATGACTTGGAAGAAAATCTAGGATATGTTCATGGAGCACTTTTAACCTACGACATTGAGGAAATGAAAATATGAATATTTAATATGTTTGACATAATTATGTTTGATAATGATAGATTATGTTAGATTCTTCACATACCAGTAATGTTTTTATCTAATGTTGACAGGATATAAGGTATCTATGAAAAAAAAATTAGGATGGACTTAGATGTGAGATTAAGTCCCAGGTAAATATATTTTTTATGAGGTTTGTTGAGGTGGTGGATCAGGTTCTCATTTCCAAGGGGAACCTAAATGAGACTTGTAGTGGTGGTAGGGCGGTTTCAATTGAATGATCTAGTGGTACATATTATGATAGTAGGATTCACCATTATGATATCTTCCACTAGGGTGGTGGTGGATAGAGTATCTATGTGAGAGGATTTTTCTCTTAGAGAGGTTTTTAGTCATCTTCAATCAATGAGGTAGGTCTGGTCACATGTTAGGCCTATGACTTTGACCACTAGTGAAGTGTCAATCATGTATCATGATGGTTCATATATATAGGTTCTACATGAACACTTGTAATATGGGTAGTGATGGATGATCTATATTGGTACAGAGCACCGAATAGGGGAACCTAAAGGAGAATTGTAATAGGGGATCCTCTCATTATTTTATATCTTATCTCTTGGTAAATGGTTTCTGTTTTGTGTTAGAGTACTTTTTTGGGATCATGTTGGTCAACACACCATTGGGGGTGTGATTAGAAGGCATCTGTCTTCGTAAGGGATGTTCCCTCATGGTTTGTGAGTATTGTTTCATTTTAGATTTATACATGCTTGATATGATATGTATTGAATAGATAGTGATGATGTAATTTTTGGTATTTAATCAATATCACATTGATTTTTACCGTAGATGAGTGACCGTCATGCCTCATAAGGGTAGAGCCCATGTATTTTATGGAGAATGGGATATCTTGGTAGACCATGTAGGACCAGTTCTTCCACAACTAGGTGAGAACATAGACCAGTTTACGAATATTTTTCTTGATGATAATGGATTGAAACAAGAAATGTTTCCCCCAGTAGTAGACTGGTTCTAGGATGTGTTTCATGAGAATTGATCAGGGCTACCACCTAAAAGAGACTTTGAGTTCATGATTGAGCTGATGCGTGGAGTTGAGCCATTTTATATAACGCCTTTCAGAATGAAACAAGAATAGATTCAGGAACATAAAACTCAATGAGAGGAGTTAGATTATGAAGGGTGCATCTGCTCGAGTATGTCACCTTGGGGATCTCATGTTTTATTTTCCAAGAAGGATGACAGAACATTACATATGTGTTTCTATTAATAGAATATGAATCAGATGAAAATTAAGAACAGATATCCACTTCTTTGTATTTTTGATCTATTTGACCAGCTGAGGGGTTCCATATTGTTCTCTAAGATTGATCTAAGGTTTGTTTATCATCATTTGAGGTTGAGAAATTCTGATATACTATAAACTAATTTTGAAATCATGTATAGTTTTTATGAATTCTTCATAACAAAATTTGTGTTGACGAATTCCCCATGGCATTTATTCTCTTGATGAGTTGAATATTTCACTTGTACCTAGACCAGATTGTAGTTGTTTTATGGATGACATATTGGTGTAATACCAAAATAATGATGATCATTCCCAACATCTGGACATCATCATGAGTACACTTAGAGAGAATCAGCTATACACAATCTATCTATATGAAAACATATACATCTTCTTCATAGATTGTTACCTTAAGGCGGTGGCCGAGGGCGTTGCGGGTTGCAGAAGGCAGCCGCGGAGGGCGACCGAGGGCGGCCGAGTGAGGCGGAGGGCGGCGGAGGCGGCGGAGAGCGGCCGAGGGCGGAGGAGGGCGGCGGAGGGCGGCTGAGGGCGGCAGAGAACGGCGGCCGAGGGCGTTGCGGGCAGCCGAGGGAGGCAGGCGGTGGAGGTCGGCCAAGGGTGTTGCGGGCGGCGGAGGACGACGAGTGTACCGAGGGCGGCAAGCTCTGGCGAAGCGAACACAGCAGCGGTATTCGGGAGAAGAGTAGCAGGGTTACGGTTCCGCGAGAGCTTTAGCTGCGATAAAACGAGGGTACTGTGTGACCGAATTTATCACTAGTGCAGAAAACGTTTTTTACGTCACCATTTTTTAGTACACCTTTAACATCGGTTATTTTTATAACCGACGTAAAAACCTGTGTTTAGTACACCTTTAACGTCGGTTATTTTTATAACCGACGTTATTAATCGCGCGGCTTCATTTTTTACGTCGGTTATACATTAACCGCCGTAAAAAACAGAAGCGGGGGGCGTTTGTTACGTTGGTTATTCAATAACTGACATAAAAAACGCGGTTTTTGAAGGCCTTTTTACGTCGATTATTTTATAACCGACGTAAAAAAAGAATCCGCAGATGTTTTTGACGTCGGTTATTCCATAACCGACGTAATAAAACGCGTATTTTGAGCCCTTTATAACGTCGGTTATAAAATAACCGACGTAAAAAAAGAATCGGAGGAAGGTTTTTACGTCGGTTATTGAATAACCGACGTTATAAATGTTTTTAAAAAAATTATAACGTCGGTTATTGAATAACCGACGTGATAACTCATTTAAAAATTTACCCAGACCCATGGATTGTCATTCGCGAGTTTACCTTCGACAGTCGCGACTCGTCTCTCTCGCGCGTAAACCCGAATCGGCTCGTCCATTTCATGGGTTTAGATTCGTTTTGCGATCATCGTTTCTCATATTTAATCTCCTCGGATCAATCATCTAAACTCGCAGCACTCAGGTAATCCTCCCACTCGTTCGTTTTTTTTCGCGGATAGTATATATATATGTGTTGTGATTTTTTTGTTGAAACTAGCTAAGATTCTTCGATTGCGAAACCTTTTAACTCGTTTTGGCACCATAATCTTATTTATCATCCCTAGATCTATTAGTTCGACTTTCAATATTGACTAATTTTATGATTTCACTAATTTTTCATCGTTTTCTATAAATCCCCGAGAGGGTTGCGGCGTGTCCATTTGGATGGGTTGCCCTTTTACAGTTGTTACTACTTTATCCACACACAACCATGACATAGGTGCATGGATTTGGGATCACATCACCATTTTCACCCCCTGCAAACAAAGTTTCACGAGGAGGACTCGCCATATTTCCCCTCGGCATGTTAAAAATTTTAGATACCCTCTTTTCAGCAAGTAAAAAATTAACTAGTTTTTTCTTCACTACTTATCCTAAACAAATAAAACCACCATTCTTTCTAGAACCTCTACTAGATCCATTTCATCCATCAACATACATATTTGGATCTGAAAGCATCCCTTAAGCCTTATGTTCGATGCTAACATCCTTTTCTGATCTATAGAAAATATGATGGTCTACTAAGCTCTCCATTTAAAAGTCAAACCCCACCAATTATTCATCCTCATCATGAGAAAATGGCACAACATCTGAATTTCTGATTCAATCTCTTGGGTCACTGAACAAACATTAACTCCTTCAAATCCACACCTGGAATAGACAACCTAATGTCGAGTTCCTTCTATATCTATTGAAACTCAGTTCTTCCTCCACACCTAAAAACATTCTTTGAATGGCCCAACTTCTTGTTATGGTAAATTTTCAGTGATTCCAGGGGGGTGGGAGGGCTATCAAGAGGGTTGGGGGGTGTCCAGGGGGGTAGGGTGTGGGGGGTGGTGTCCAGGAGGGGTGGGGGGCTGTCCAGAGGGGTCAGGGGGTGTCCAGGGGGGTTTACAAGGGGGTGGGTGGGTGTGGGGGGCTGTCCAAGGGTGTGGGTGGGTGTTGGGGGGTGTCCAGGGGGGTGTCCAAGGGGGGTAGGGGGTGGGGGGGGGGGGTGGTGTTTAGGAGGGGTGGGGGGGCTGTCCAGAGGGTTGGGGGGTGTCCAGGGGGGTGTCCAAGCAGGTCGGGGGTGGGGGGTTGTGTCCAGGAGGGGTGGGGGTGCTTTCTAGAGGGGTCGGGGGCTGTCCAGAGGGGTCGGGGGGTGTCCAGGGTGGTGTCCAAGGGGATGGGTGGGTGTGGGGGGCTGTCCAAGGGGGTGGCGGCCTATCCAGAGGGGTCGGTGGGGTGTCCAGGGGGGTGTCCAAGGGGTTGGATGGGTGTGGGGGGCTGTCCAAGTGGGTGGCGGCCTCTCCAGAGGGTATTTGGGGTTGTCCGGGTGGGTGGGGGGGCTGTCCAGAGGGTTGGGGGATGTCCAGGGGGTGTCCAAGGGGGTAGGGGGTGGGGGGTGGTGTCCAGGAGGGGCGGGGGGCTGTCCAGAGGGGTCGGGGGGTGTCCAGGGGGGTTTACAAGGGGGTGGGTGGGTGTGGGGGGCTGTCCAAGGGTGTGGGTGGGTGTTGGGGGGGTGTCCAGGGGGGTGTCCAAGGGGGGTAGGGGGTGGGGGTGGTGTTTAGGAGGGGTGGGGGGGCTGTCCAGAGGGTTGGGGGGGTGTCCAGGGGGGTGTCCAAGCAGGTCGGGGGTGGGGGGTTGTGTCCAGGAGGGGTGGGGGTGCTTTCTAGAGGGGTCGGGGGCTGTCCAGAGGGGTCGGGGGGTGTCCAGGGTGGTGTCCAAGGGGATGGGTGGGTGTGGGGGGCTGTCCAAGGGGGTGGCGGCCTGTCCAGAGGGGTCGGTGGGGTGTACAGGGGGGTGTCCAAGGGGTTGGATGGGTGTGGGGGGCTGTCCAAGTGGGTGGCGGCCTCTCCAGAGGGTATTTGGGGTTGTCCGGGTGGGTGGGGGGGCTGTCCAGAGGGTTGGGGGATGTCCAGGGGGTGTCCAAGGGGGTAGGGGGTGGGGGGTGGTGTCCAGGAGGGGCGGGGGGCTGTCCAGAGGGGTCAGGGGGTGTCCAGGGGGGTTTACAAGGGGGTGGGTGGGTGTGGGGGGCTGTCCAAGGGTGTGGGTGGGTGTTGGGGGGTGTCCAGGGGGGTGTCCAAGGGGGTAGGGGGTGGGGGTGGTGTCCAGGGGGGGTGTTATATCTTACTATATTTTGTTTAAAAAATAATATTCAAGCATATTTTTTTAAATACACATCGATTTGTTTTATATTTCAAAATTGTTTACATTCAAATTATGATTTTTTTCATATAAACATATATTTGTCTTATCTCAAAAATATATATATTTTTTCTATTTGTTATAGGTAATAATGAGTCGAAGTTGGATTACGGCACATCAAATGAGCAATGAATATGAGGAAGGTGTTGATGCCTTTTTGGAATTTGCTAAACGAAATGTTCCAAGTAGTGACATTTTTTTCTGTCCATGTCTGAAATGTCTGAATATGAAGAAGTTGAAAAGTAGAGAGATAAAAGATCATCTGATTTGTCATGGTTTCAATCCAAGTTACAACCCTTAGATTTGGCATGGCGAAACTGGACAGAATGTCACTGATGATAATGAATCACAAGATGGTAACTCTGATGGAATTGAAGAAATGATTCGTGATATTGTAGCAGAACAAATTGAGATAGAACCGACAGTTGCACGTCTATATGGTGATGCCGAAAAACCATTATATCCTGGTTGTACAGATTTTACGGTTTTGTCAGCGGTGTTAAGATTGATTAACCTGAAGGCGAAACATGGATGGAGTGACATAAGTTTTACAGAGCTGCTACAATTGATGAAAGACATTCTTCCAAAAGATAATGATCTTCCAGATTCACATTATAAGGCCAAAAAAATATTATGCCCGATGGGATTGTGATACAGGAAAATACATGCCTGTCCGAATGACTGCATTATATATAGGAAGGAATATGAATTTATGAAAGAGTGTCCTAAATGTGGGACATCACGGTATAAGGTGAAAGAAAAATCACAAGCTGATGTAGAGATTACAAAGCTCCCTTCAAAGGTATTTTGGTATCTTTCTATAATTCCTCGTTTCAAACGTTTATTTGCTAATTCACATGATGCAAAAAGGTTAAGATGGCATGCTGATGAGTGGGTATGTGATGGAAAAATACGTCATCCAGCTGATTGTCCACAATGGAAGAAAATTGATGCCCAGTACCCTACATTTGGAAATGAAATTAGAAATCTGATACTAGGCTTGTGCACAGATGGAATGAATCCATACCGAACCCTCAGTAGAACACATAGTTCATGGCCTGTTTTATTGGTAATTTACAACCTCTCTCCTGAAGTTTGTATGAAGCGCAAATATGTCATGTTGAGTATCATGATCTCTGGTCCAAAGCAACCCGGCAATGATATTGATGTATACTTGTCACCGCTGATTGATGATTTGAAACTGTTATGGGCTGATGGTATTAGGGTGTATGATTCTTATAAAATGGAATATTTTCAACTGCATGCAGTGCTTCTATTCACTATAAATGACTTCCCAGCATATGGAAATTTGTCTGGATATAGTGTTAAAAGGGCATAAAGCATGTCCAATTTGCGAACAACAGACGTCATATTGTCAATTGCATCATGGGAGGAAAACAGTGTACATGGGTCATCGAAAGTTTTTGCCTATGGATCACCCTTATAGAAGACTAAAAAAGGCATTCAATGGCTCACAAGAATTTGATACTGCTCCAAAACCTTTATCCCCAGATTTGTATTTTGAGAGGGTGAAAAACCTTGATGTGACATTGGGAAAGACACAGAAATCTGGTAATGATAGACATATTTGGAAGAAAAGGTCAATATTTTTTGAGCTACCATATTGGAGGTATCATGAAGTCAAACATAATATTGATGTCATGCACGTGGAGAAGAATATCTGTGATTCTTTGATCGGAACATTGCTAGATATTAAAGGAAAGAAAAAAGATGGGTTGAATGCAAGGTTAGACCTACTATCAATGGGAATACATTTGGAGTTAGCTCCCACTCCTAAAGGAAGATGAACATTTCTTCCCCCGGCTTGTCATACATTATCGAAGAGGGAGAAAAGTAGCTTCTTTCAGTGTCTTTATGATATCAAAGTGCCTCAAGGTTATTCTTCAAATGTAAAAAATTTTGTCTCATTGAAAGACTTGAAGTTGATAGGTATGAAATCACATGATTGTCACGTCATGATGCAACAAATTCTACCAGTTGCACTGCGTGGAATATTGCCCATCCGTGTCAGAAAGACTATAATGAGGTTGTGTTATTTTTTCAATTCAATTTGTAACAAGGTGATTGATGTGAATGCTTTGAACATTTTGGAAAAGGATGCAATTTTTATACTTTGTCATTTGGAAATGTATTTTCCTCCAACTTTTTTTGATATGATGGTGCATTTAATGATTCATCTGGTTCGAGAAATAAAGATTTGTGGACCTGTATATCTTCGTTGGATGTATCCTTTTGAAAGGTATATGAAAATATTAAAGGGATATGTTAAAAATCCATATCGACCTGAAGCCTCCATTATTGAAAAGTATATTTCTGAGGAGGTAGCAGAGTTTTGTACGAGCTACTTGGCTACGACGCAACACATAGGTTTGCCTCCATCTCGCCATGAACGGGTTAATAATGAGGGAAAGGGGATTCGTGGCTTGAAAGTCAAATCACTGTCAGCTGAACATATGAAGAAGTTAGAATCATACATCTTGAATAACATAGCTGATGTTCAACCGTATATCACATTGCATATTAATGAGTTGAAACAATGTCATCCAAAGAAGAAAGAAATGTGGATTTTGAATGAGCACAACAAAACTTTTTTTCCATGGTTTAAAAAGACCTTGCTTGGTAGATAAGATGTATCAGAGACATTAAAATGGATAGTGGGTGGTCCATCTTTAAATGTGATAACATGGTCCGCTTATGACATTAATGGATATACATTTCATACGAAAGATCAGGACAACAGAAGTGCAGTTCAGAATAGTGGTGTATTGGTGTTTGCAGAAGCAATGCATTTTTCGAGTGCTAAGGACAGAAACCCAATTTCGGCATCAAGTGCATATTATGGAGTGATTAAAGACATATGGGAGGCTGATTACTTTAAAATTAAAGTTCCTGTTTTTAACTGTAAATGGTTTATCGGTAACAACAGTGTCAGACACGATGAATTTGGAATGACACTTGTTAATCTGAATAGATTGGAAGACACAACTGATTCTTTTATAATGGCAACACATGCCAAACAAATTTTCTATGTAGTAGATCAATCAGATATGCAGTGGGCTGTTGTTTTACAAGGGAAAAAACAATATGTTGGTGAGGATGAATTTGATGAAGATGCTGATTTATGTGAGATCCCTATTTCCATGGAAATATTAACAGAACATAATGATGAGTATGTTGAAGACATGGTTTGTGCCATAAGGAACGATCACGACGAAGGAATTTGGGAAAACAATCCAACTGTACATTCCTAAAATTACAGGTAACACATGTTTATTTCTTGTTTACATTTAGTTTTTTCATATAATGTTAGATATTGTAAATTTTTTACTTATTAAAACATGTATCAAACCAAAACGATAAAACAATAAAAACCATAAAGAGGAGAAGTCCTGGGCACACCGGCTGGCCGGTGGTGGATCACCGGTTGGCCGGTGGTCCAGACAGCAAAGCTCTGTCTGGTCCACCGGCCAGCCGGTGATGAGCCAGCGGCCGACCGGTGGTCCAGACAGAGAGGAAGGCTCTCTGTCTGGTCCACCGGCCGGCCGGTGGTGATCCAGCAGCCGGCCGGTGGTCCAAACAGAGAGGAAGGCTCTCTATCTGGTCCACCGGCTGGCCGGTGGTGATCCAGCGGCCGGCCGGTGGTCCAGACAGGAAGGCTCTGTCTGGTCCACCGGCCGGCCGGTGGTGAGCCAGTGGCCGGCCGGTGGCACCAGGCAGTGGGCAAGTCTACTGCCTGGGTCCTCCGGCTGGCCGGTGAGCTCACACCGGCTGACCGGTGGACTCAGTGAGTCCACTTTTCAGCTTTCTTGGGCCAACTCCTTGGCAACCTTTTGCCTATCAACAAAAACACTTGAAAACAAGTTAGAACATAATAAGAGTGATTGTGATCATTAAAATACAAGAGAGAGGGGTACAACAGACTGTTTTTACCATGTTTATCATTGTTTAACATGCTTACCATATTACCAATGTTTACTATTATGTAATTTAGTACACTTTTCTATTTTATGATTAAGTAGTATTACAATATTTGAATTTGTATATTTGTGAACTAATGTTTGTTTTTTTGATTTGAAGGAAAATGACAGATCAATCAGTTGATCAGCCACATGATTCTGGAGATGAGCATATTGGTCATACATCTGGGGAGGAACATTCACATGCTCCTATTACAAAAAAGAGTTCAAAGGTTGGTAAGCATGGGTGCACACGTTTACCAAAATTATCACTTGCCCATACGAAGGAGGAGAGGATAGTCGTGGAGTTTGATGATGATGATCTTCCTAGAGGTCCAAATGCTAAAGATTTTAAGGGTTTTGTAGCAACTCAGGCTAAGAGAAAAGTAAGCATTCTCTATGATGATTGGAGAAGTGTGGATAAGGCGATAATTTCTCAGCTGTGGGAGACCATTTTGGTAAGATCTTTTGCTATTGTTTGACTGTTCTTTAAATGTTTCTAGTATATATAATATTTTTAACCTCTTTTTTATCAGATGACATTTGATATTCCTGACACTGGAGGAGTCAGGAAGAAATTCTTATCGTTGGCTACTAGGAGATGGAGGGATTTCAAATCAACCCTCTCATCTGATTTCATTTATGGTCATAGGAGTCGTGAGAATCCATGTCGTATATATCCTTTTATAGATGAAGACACATGGAGACAATTTTTTGAAAGTAAAAGAAAAGAATCATTTTTGGTAAGGGAAATGTAAACTTTTATAAGCTTTCTTATATAAATGATCTTATTATTGTTTTTTTAATGATTACTTATTCTTAATTTACAGCAAACAAGGAAAGCTCATCAAGAGATCCAATCTAAAAATGTATACCCTCATAGTTTATCTCGGGGAGGGTATGCATTATTGTAAGAACAAATGATGGAAGAAAAATTTCAACAACTAAGAGCTGAGTCTTCAAGCTCTGGAGAGGTGGCCCCTCCATCCCCTCCATCTAGACATGAGAAATGGAAAAGAGCTCGGAAGGGAAAAAAAGGACAATATCTTTCGGAAGAATCGAGACTCGTAGTTGAGAGGATTGTAAGATATCTATTTTATTTATTTAAGTTTACTATTTTTGTCATATATTTCCAATCATTATAGAAATGTTCAATTAATTATTACAGGACTCTCTTGAGGAGCAGAGTTCACAGGGGACATTTACACCATCTGGGAGGGAAGATATTTTATCTGTGGCATTGGGAAAGCCCGAACATCCTGGCCGTGTAAGAGGATATCCGGCAGGTGTATCAGTAAGAAAAGTGTTTCCACGTTCCTCAACTTCTAACATTGAGGGAGTTTATAAAAAAAAAAAATAGAATCCTTGGAGGCTGAAGTCCATAATATTAATGCGACAATGGAGGACAAGATTAGAGCATCGGTGCAGTTTATGTTTGCAGACTTGCAAAGACAATTTCAGGGTGCAACTCCCACTCCACCTCTCCCAGTAGCTCCCACTCCCCCACCTCAGCCTGCGGACCCCATTTTTGATCCTCCTCCTCCGCCGCGGCTACCTACTTATTGTGAGTTGTATGTTGATGATCCTCAACATCATATAGTTGCATATGGGATGGTATATTGTATAGGAGATACAGTTCATAATCAACAGTTAGAGGTAGAGAATCAGAGGGTCACTGTACAAGATATTATAGATAGATCAGCTCGGATACCATTACCTACAGATGAGGTGACGACAGTTGGACATAGTATCAGCCATTTTTTACTTTGGCCATCCAGACTTCTTCGACTCATTACCATAGAGGTATGGATGTTATATCTTTTATTTTATATTTTTATTAATGTTTTATCATTTTAAAACTAATATATTTTTCAATTTATTTTTACAGGAATACTTCAAAGGTAAAGAAATACTATATAGACAACAACAAAGACAGATAGCTATGACATCAGATGCAGATACTAGTAGTCTTGACAAATTGTCAAGATATTCAAATTTGTTGGCGGATCATTATGACTTTACAATGGAAGCTCATGTCTGTGGATGTGAACTAAGTGTGGGGATTATGAAAACTGATATCATGGAGTTTGTCACTGGAGATAAGTTGGGCATCAACGTGGTTCAAATTTTTATCATGTAAGTCTTAACACCTTTTCCTTGCGTTATATTTATTAAAAATGTATACTTATGTCTGCTTTGTATTAGGTATCTGTATAAAATTTGTGAGAGGAATGAGCTGACAGATGTATATGGATTCGTGGACCCACAATTGATTTCCCCTGAAGCATGTGCATTGGATGAGGAACAAAGAATGATTTATATTGCTGATAGATTTGAAAAGAATGTAATCACACAGTGTTGGATGATGCCTTTTTGTGAGAGGTATAAAACACATCCCTCTCAAAGAGTTAATTATCTTTTAACATAAAGAACCACTAACGTTAAATTTCCTTTTATCAGGGATCATTGGATGTTAGGGGTTTTTTCCCTAGGGAGAAAACACTTTATTGGATATGCTCTCTCCATGATGATGTGCGAGAAAGTTTTAAGAATATATTGGAAACGTAAGTTTCAATTTCACAATAGTTTTATATATTATAATGAATTTTAAATTTACCCCATTCGTATTATTTTCTAACAGGGCATGGGTCCACTTTCGAAAAAGCGCAAAGAAAAGGAATTTCAAGATCAAATATGTACATGTGAAGGTAAATATCCATTTATAATTTGTACATTTTGATTTATTACATAAAAATAATATATTGAATTTACACTCATTCAAACAGAAATGTCATGAGCAACAAGGCATCATCGAATGCGGATATTACATGTTAAGATTTATGTATGAAATAATAACAACTGGGACAGTTCTGAGTTTTGACCTAGTAAGATTTCCTCTTTCTCATAATATTTCAATTTGATTTATTCATTATACACGTTGACTACTATCCTTTTCCTTTGTAGCTTTTTGATGACCCTCAACCCTTTACTGCTGAAGATATCAAACACTTACAAGTGGAGTGGTCAAATTATTTTACAGGTTTGATTGACTTTTAGTTGTTTGTAATGTAAAATGTAATTGTGTATTTCGTAGTCGTTTAGGTTGGATTTAGTTTTTTTTGAAGTTGACAGTGTAAGTTTTGAATGTTATATAAGTGAATGTTTAATTTTTCTCTACTTCTTGTTTTGGTCTACTGTTGATGGTTTTTCTGGTCTGGATTTTGGTATGGGGGGAGAGGTTCCAAGGGGGTGGGTGGGTGTTTGGGGGGTGTCCAAGGGATATGGGAGGGGTGTCCAAGGTGTGTTTGGGGCTGTCCTAGGGGTCGGGGGGGGGGGGGGGTGTAAATGAGGGTGGGGGGGTGTCCAAGGGGTGGGGGGTGTCCAAGGGATATGGGAGGGGTGTCCAAGGTGTGTTTGGGGCTGTCCAAGGAGTCGGTTGGGTGTAAATGAGGGTTGGGGGGGGGGCTGTCCAAGGGGTGGGGGGTGTCCAAGTGGTGGGGGGGGGGGTGTCCAAGGGATATAGGAGGGGTGTCCAAGGGGTGTTTGGGGCTGTCCAAGGGGATGGGGGGGTTTCCAAGGGGTGGGGGGGGGGGGGTTTCCAAGGGGTCGGGGGGGTGTCCAGGGGGTGGGGGGGCTGTCCAAGGGGTGGGGGGGTGTCCAAGGGGTGGGGGGGGGGTGTCCAAGGGATATGGGAGGGGTGTCCAAGGGGTGTTTGGGGCTGTCCTAGTGTTCGGGGGGTGTAAATGAGGGTGGGGGGGCTGTTGAAGGGGTGGGGGGGTGTCCAAGGGGTGGGGGGGTGTCCAAGGGATATGGGAGTGGTGTCCAAGGTGTCTGGGAGTTCTGTCCAAGGGGCCGGTTGGGTGTAAATGAGGGTGGGGGGGGGGGGGGGCTATCCAAGGGGTGGGGGGGTGTCCAAGGGGTGGGGGGGGGGGTGTCCAAGGGATATGGGAGGGGTGTCCAAGGTGTGTTTGGGGCTGTCCTAGGGGTCGGGGGGGGGGGGTGTAAATGAGGGTGGGGGGGGGGGTGTCCAAGGGGTGGGGGGTGTCCAAGGGATATGGGAGGGGTGTCCAAGGTGTGTTTGGGGCTGTCCAAGGATTCGGTTGGGTGTAAATGAGGGTGGGGGGGGGGGGGGCTGTCCAAGGGGTGGGGGGGTGTCCAAGTGGTGGGGGGGTGTCCAAGGGATATAGGAGGGGTGTCCAAGGGGTGTTTGGGGCTGTCCAAGGGGATGGGGGGGTTTCCAAGGGGTAGGGGGGGGGGTTTCCAAGGGGTCGGGGGGTGTCCAGGGGGTGGGGGGGGGGGGGGGCTGTCCAAGGGGTGGGGGGGTGTCCAAGGGGTGGGGGGGTGTCTAAGGGATATGGGAGGGGTGTCCAAGGGGTGTTTGGGGCTGTCCTAGTGTTCGGGGGGTGTAAATGAGGGTGGGGGGGGGGGGGGTGTCCAAGGGATATGGGAGTGGTGTCCAAGGTGTCTGGGAGTTCTGTCCAAGGGGCTGGTTGGGTGTAAATGAGGGTGGGGGGGCTGTCCAAGGGGTGGGGGGGTGTCCAAGGGGTGGGGGGGTGTCCAAGGGATATGGGAGGGGTGTCCAAGGGGTGTTTGGGGCTGTCCAAGGGCTCGGGGGGGTGTCCAGGGGTCGGGGGGGGGGGGGGGGGGTGTCCAAGGGGTCTGGGAGGGCTGTCAAGGTGTGGGGGGGGGGGGTGTCCAATGGGTGTTTGAGGCTGTACTAGGGGTCTTGGGGGTGTAAATGAGGGTGGAGGGGCTGTCCAAGGGGTGGGGGGGTGTCCAAGGGGTGGGGGGTGTCCAAGGGATATGGGAGGGGTGTCCAATGGGTTTTTGAGGCTGTACTAGGGGTCGTGGGGGTGTAAATGAGGGTGGGGGGGGGGGGGCTGTCCAAGGGGTGGGGGGGTGTCCAAGGGTTGTGGTGGGGCTCCAATGTGGTGGGGGAGGGCTGGCCAGGTTGTTAGGTGGGTATAGATGAGGGTGGGGTTCAGTTGGGGCTTGGGGGAGGGCTGGCATGGTTACATTTGTTGTTTGGTTTCTGGTTTCTTTTTGGTGAGAGCAGTGCAATTATTTTTAAAAAAAAATATCGCTTTCACGTCGGTTATTTTATAACCGGCGTGGTAAATAAATCGGTAGGGGTTTATCACGTCGGTTTTTTCGAGAACCGACGTGATAAACCGTTCCCGGGCCTTTTATCACGTCGGTTCTTAATATAACCGACGTGCTAAAAGGCCTGGGAATCGATTTACCACGTCGGTTATTGGATAACCGACGTGCTAAAACGTTTCCCAGGCCTTTTTATCACGTCGGTTATTTAAGAAACCGACGTGATAATAGGCCCGGGGAAGGGTTAATCACGTCGGTTATGTCATAACCGACGTGATAAACGATATCCCAGGAATTTTATCACGTCGGTTTAGAAAATAACCGACGTGATAAACCCCCCCCGCACATATTTATCACGTCGGTTATTAATGAACCGACGTGATAAACACCGTGATGTTAGGGATGTTACGTCGGGTTTTAAATAACCGACGTAAAAAACGTTATTTATAACGTCGTCTGTATTAACGTCGCCTAAAAACCGACGTAAATAATGAAAAATAACCGACGTAAAAAATGTTTTCTACACTAGTGTATAAAAAAGTCGACTAAGGTTTTATCAGCGCTAAAAAAGCGCTGATAAAGGCTACCTTTATCAGCGCTAAAATTATAGCGCTGATAAAATCTAGCTTTATCAGCGCTTTTCTAGCGCTGATAATATTATGATTTATTAGCGCTAGAAAAGTGCTGATAAAGATTCCCCGTATCAGCGCTACAATTTTAGCGCTGATACAGGGTCTCTTTATCAGCGCTTTTTTAGCGCTGATAAAGATAATTTTTATCAGCGCTTTTTGAGCGCTGATAAAGGATACCCTATATCAGCGCTGAAATTTGAGCACTGATAGAGGTGTTCTGTATCAGCGTTTTTTTAGCGCTTATATAGGCGAACCTTTATCAGCGCTTTTTGAGCGCTGATAAAGACCAACTGTATCAGCGCTAAAATTTTAGCGCTGATACAGATCATATTTATCAGCGCTTTTCTAGCGCTGATAAATATTACTATTATCAGCGCTAAGAAAGCGCTGATAAACATTAGCTTTTTCAGCGCTGTAATTTTAGCGCTGATATAGGGTATCCTTTATCAGCGGTTTTGCTTAGCGCTGTTATAAGGGCGCACTTCCCTTGCCCGTTTTTGTAGTAGTGTAAGTTGAACATTCTTGTATGGCATCCCACTGGTGTCTAGGTGCACATGCTGTAGCGATCCCTGCGTGGAATCATCTCAGCACCTATTCTTCGAAGGGAAATGGGTGATAAGTGTATGGAAATCTTTTGGAAACTTCACTGGTGTCCCCCTCCAAGAATCTTTGGGTAAAAATATCTTCGATAGTTGTTTACTTGGAATAGAGAGAAACAACAACGAGAATAAGGCAAAAACCATCATTTTTGCTACTAGTTATTGGAGTATCTAGAAGGTGAGGAATAAAGCCTAGGTTAAGGGGCTCATGCACTCGATCATGGTTATTGTTTTCAAAACTAGGATCCTTTTGATTGATTTGTTTCGTCTTCTTAAGAATGGGGATGATGCTCCATCACTCAGAGCCCTCAAGGGAAATGTACACCTTACTCCCATTATCCATAATCATTCTCCTGGTCACTGGATTTGCTGGACTCCGCATAGCCTGGGGATCAAGCTTAATACGTACGATTCATGTTAAATAGGCATTATGCGTGGTAGGGGAATTGTGCATGATAAAAAGAGGCCCAATCATCTTTGAATACATGACCCTTTTCGGTAATGGAGACTCTCTTTAGGTGGAGGCCAATGCGATGTTAACTGGCCTCGAGTTGTGATGGGGAAATGTCATTAGGATAACAACGATTGAAACAGATTCCCAAATTCTCTATAATTCCTTGCATGGTCTTAGTAAAATACCTTGGATCATCTCTTATCAAATTCATAAATACAAGAGTCTCAATAATAATAGTATGGATATCAACCATATATAGTGTGAGGGGAACAAAGTAGCTAGTTTTTTTGCTATAAAGGCCCCACAGGATGGTCCAGTAACTTGATTTTCTAGTTTGGGATCCCTACCTCAGGAAGGTACAAATATTTTTAGAGGGGATGCTATGAGGATTCATTAATTTAGACCCCATTAAATATTTTCACTATTTTTCTCTTCCTTGGGTTCACTAGGTTCATGCCAAGGTTGTGTTTGTTATTATGGTATTCTTTTGTTGATTTTATTGTAAGGGTTCACACTTAATTCTTAAAAGTGTTCTGTTTAAAATACAAATATTGAAGTTTATGAATGAAAAAAATATACTTATCAAAATTATTATTTCCACAGGAGCATATGTATCAAAATAATCAATTCCTTATTTTGTCTAAAACCTTTAGAAACCAATTTTTCTTTAAAATATTGAATGTTACCATCAGAATCATATTTTCTTCTAAATACCCTTTTACATCTAACATGTTTTGATCCTTTTGGTAAATCCAAAATGACCAAATTATTATTCCTCAATATGGAATTCATTTCATCATTGATTGTATCTTTCCAGAAAGTAATATATCTAGAACACATAACTTCTTTATATGTATTTGTTGGATGTACACTAAAATAGGTGAATTGTATTATATGATTCACCTTATTATCATAACCTGTGATATACATATGATGCATATCATTGACAATGATAAGGCTGAATCACTTAAGGCATGAGATATACATATCATATTGTATGATATGTGATATAACTTATGATATGTGGTGTCAAGTTTGTTGGGTTTTGTAGAATCATCACATGGTTATCATAGTAGAAGAAACCCATTTTATAGAATGATATATCTCTTCATATCAACATGTAGTGAAGAACATGAAAAAATTTAATAGGCGTAACATTATCGTTGTGATCACCAACTTTGTTGATCATTATAGAGTTTTCTTAATAAATATCATTGAGCAATATCCTAAGGACTCTCGCCTCTACAGTGATGACATCAGCCACTAGAATCCTTGTATGCTATGAGAGGATCCCATGAACTCTTATGGTGTGCTAGCACCTTCTTCATCGAAGAAAAAATGAGAATCAGGAGAGAATATAGTTTTGGTTATGGATAGGAAATGTTGATCTAACTCTACAGGGATATTCCTATCCTTTATATAGGCTCCCTTCATTCAATTATGAGAGTTAAGGGTTAGTTTCCATTGTATGGAAGCCAACATGTGTTACCCATAATGCATGATCATTGGTGTTTGTGATCATGGAACATTTCAAAAATCATAATACGTTTATATGTCTATAAATGAACCAACCATTTTCTTTATAATCAAAGGAAATCATATGGAAGATGTGGTTGAATCCATGCACTTGATATCCCATATCGTTATCCTACCATACACTATAATAGATATTGATCGTATTCTATGAAGAGGAATTTTCATGCTATACCATAGGCCACAAATCAGGTATATCGTACAACATGATATACCTATTTTAGTAAATATCCAACAATCTCCCACTTCCACTAAAATCCTATAAGTACTTTATACACAAATTTACAAATATTTTTGAATCCATCCAAACTATTTTGGATATGGTTTATCAAACTCTCTTTATTTGGGTACAAACACTTTTTCTAAAATTTAATCCTTATTCAAAGGCCTAACTATATGAGCCTATGGGTTTTTTTAGCATTGAAAACAAATATGTAATCCCGATTTCATAGATGCAAGCAAAGAGAAGCCTCTATAAAAATTTAGGCACCACTCAAGCTATAAAGGGGTCTAGTGTGAACTTGATAAAAAAATAGCTATATAATCTCTTTGTCCATGATATTGAGTGACCACTAGACACGTATCATGTTAATACAATATAAGAAAACTTATACATTCATGATTCTTTGAAAGAGACTGACAAGTATGAATGAATACATCACATGTCATTTATCCAAGTAGTCGAGCACATTACATGTCACTCAACTAATCATGAACATGAATTTCCTTAGTATAATTAAATTAAGGACCCTTATTTATTTACTTATCATATGCGTGGACAAATCCCATCTTAGTTGAACTCCAATTGATGACATGATCAACAACATACCCAACCAACCTTTGATTTTCCAAGCCTCAAGGCTTTCATAATAAAAGCATCAAAGTATGAAGGTTCCAACGCTAGGTATCTCACCAACCACATGTAATAGTGATTCATAATAAATACACACACCTAAGTATATTAATGATCATATGACATGCCATGTGATATAATTTGGAAGGTCAGTCTAGATAACAAATCTCAACTTATTAGCTTATGAGTCTATTCTTTGTATATTATATACAACTATTTGTATCACATATAAGATTATACTCACACTAATATTAACATATCATCACAACCCATAATATTATGTGATGATTGTTGATTAGGGACAACTCAATGTCATACTTTTATGGGATATTATCATTCCACATTTCATGTAATATAAATGTAGCACACATGATTGAATGATAAATAAAGATTGACTTTATTATAAAACCATGATACATTTTACAACCATTATATTTAATATCTCATGTATACAATACTAATTTATTCAACATGAACCTCATGATTTTTCTTCTCTAATGGTTTTATCATATAATCTACTTCATTTTCATTTATATCCACCCAACATATCTTTACATCATTCCCATCAACAATCTATCGAATAAGATAGTATTCATGAAGTATATGTTTGGTCCTTTGGTGATACTAGGGTTCCTTGGCCCGAGAAATAGATCCATTGTAGTCATAGTAAATCTTGGTTTCTCCCTTAATGGTAGAAAGAAACCAAGTTCAAAGATAAAATTATTGATCCAAACTACTTCCTTCACAGGATTTGATGCAACAATGTACTTTGCCTCTGTTTTTGAGTCGATGCGGTGGGTTTTTTGGAACTATTCCTACTGATTTCCCAACCATTTAGAAAAAACACAAAACCAAATTGAGATCTCATATCATATTTTTTGAATTGGAAACTATCATTAGTGTAACCCCTTATAATAAGTTCATCCTCTCCTCTAAAGACCAAGAACATATCTTTACTTCTTCTAAGGTACTTAAGGATGTTCTTAACAATAATTTAGTGACTCTCACCTAGATTGGATTGGTTTCTACTTTTTATTCTCAAAGTATAAGAAACACCAGGTTGAGTACACAACATGACATATATGATATATCCTATGGTGGATGTATACAAAATATTATCCATCCTTTATAACTTTTAAGAATGATTTTGAATCTTCTTAATATTTGTACCACACAACATTGGTAAAAAACCCTTATTAGATTTATCCATGATAAATATATTTATTACTTTACCAATATATGCATTTTTTACATAGTACAAACAACCAATTAGATTTATCTATATAGATATTTATACCCAATATACAGGATACTTCACCCATGTCTTTCATCAAGAAGAATTTTCCCAACCACATCTTTATAGAGTGCAAGTTTAGGATATCATTTCCGATAAGTATTATGTCATCCAAATCCAATATAAAAATACCACAACACTTCAACAAGCTCTCTTGTACATACAAAAATCATCCATGTTTTTTATGAAACTATTTTTTTTGATTGCATCATCAAACTGGATATTCCAATGTTGAGAAGCTTTCTTCAATTCATAAATGGACCGCTGCAACTTCCAAACCTTAATAGACTCATTTAAAACTTCAAAACCTTCAGGATACATCATATACACATCCTCGACTAAATTTATGTTAAGGAAAGTGGTTTTGACATCCATTTTATATATCTCATAATCATAATGATCTTCCATGGATAGAAATATCCAAATGGACTTTATCATTACAAACAAATAAAAGTTTTACTTATAGTAAATACCATGTTTTTTTCGAAACCCTTAGCCACCAAAAAATATTTATAAGTAGACACCCTACCATCCATGCCATTTTTATTCTAGAAAAATCACTTAAAACCTATGGGTCTTACCCCTCTAGGTACATACACCAAGTTCAACATTTGGTTAGTGTATATAGATTCCATTTCAAATTTCAAATAATTTATCAATTTCTCAGAATCAGAAATCACAATGGCCTCTCATTAGGTAGTTGGCTCATCATCTATGATCATTAGTCCATCATCATTTTCCATAAGAAATACACATCTCTTGGGCTCTTGATGAATATGAACAAACCTTTGATGTTCTTATGTAACTCGATTTAGTTATTCTTCCACAACTCTTTGTAGAACTGGCTCAACTTTAATCTCAAAAATATTTCCTATTTATTAGTCTCAAACTTATAAAATCTCAAATTTTCCACCACTGAATCCTTGAATAATATATTAATTCTTAAGAAATATACCATTTTAGGCCACAAATACTTTTTGTTCAATAGGATTATTTAAATAATATCCCGTAGTTTCCTTGGAAAAACCAATTAATGAGAATTTATTTAATTGGGGTTATGTTTATCAGAATTCAAATGTTTTATGAGTGATTTAAAACCCCAAATAACTATAAAATACATATTAGGATGTTTTCCAACCCATATCTCATATGTTGTATTTATTAATTCCCTAGATGGAACATAGTTAAGTATAAATGTAATAGTTTCAAGAGAATATCTATAGAATGAAATAGAATTCTCACACTAACTCATCATCGAACAAACCATGCCTAACAGAGTATGATTCTTCCTTTCAGACAAACCATTCCATTATGGTGTTCTAGGAGTAGTGAGTTGTAAAAAAATTCCATAATATCTCAAATTATTAGTGAATTCCTCACTTAAGTATTCACCATACCAATATAATATAAGAATCATAATTCATTTTCTGATTTTATTACATAATTCATTTTGAAACTCTTTGACTTTTTAGAAGTTTCAAACTTGTGTCTCATTAGAAACACATAATCATACTGAATGGATTCATCAATAATGGTTATAAAGTACCTAAAACCATAACTCTATTGAGCACTCATTAGTCTATACACATCACTAGGTATTGGATCTAATAGTCCACTAGCCATTTAGTATTTTCCACTAAAAGGTCCTTTGGTCATTTCAAAAAATAAATAAGATTCTCAGTTATAAAATGATTCATAATTTAATGATTCCAACAATCTATCTATATGGAGTATTTGGATGTGTTTCATATTTATTTTTCCAAGACAATAATGGAAAAGGAAAGTGGGATTATAATCAACCATGAACTTCTTATTTTGAATATTATAGATTGGATAATCCATATCTAGAATGTATAAACTATTTACCATATTACCTCTATTGAAAATTTCATTCTTATATATATAAAAACAACTATTCTTAATATTTAATGAAAATACAATCTTATACAAATAAGATATAGAAATCAAATTTATGTTTATGGTAGGAACATAATAACATTTTCCTAATTCAAAAACTAATTCACTAGGTAGACTTATATCATAAGTGTCGACCTCAAATATAGTAAATCTTTCCCCATTATTGACATGTAGATCTACATCACCATTATTCAATTATATACCGTATTTGAGTCTATGTTTATCAATAGAAATATGTGATACACACTCGATATCTAATACCCATGATCTGGAGTTGAATAAATTGATTTCTATAACATTCACATTCATATGCTTAGAATTATTCTCTTTGAGAACACTTATCAACCTTAGATAACAATCTAGAATAGTTTTATAGGTCACAACTATAAGATAACTCAAAATGATAAACATTATGCATGGCATAATCTATAATGAATATACATATATGGTAAAGTATCATTTTTTATATCTTTTTATCAAGGAATTTTAATGGAAGTACTCCCAATAAAACTATGACCTCATACATCATTACCTTTAGTGGGACAAGATCCATATTTCATTAAGTTTTGGGTCATTTCATCATTTCTCCCATTACTCAGCTATTTAGGTAGGGCATCATCCCAATCATATCATATATGACACTTGAATAATTGAGCAAGATAAATCTTTACCTAATATTTCATATAGATAAACTCAACTCTATTTCTCTGGAAACCTAATCTTATTAGGGTATCCTATTTAAGTGTAACCCAAAGAAAATTACAAGAACATACACCTAATCCTATTTAGGTAACCCATCACTTACTTACCATATATAAGATAATCTTGGGTTACCCAAATTTGGCATGACCTACCTAGTTATATGATCAAGGTCTTGATAAGTGCCACTTTGAAAGGTACCTTAAACTTAATATTTTAAGGGTTTTATTTTAAAGTCTCACCAATTTAATACACATAATATAAATATTAAACTCATAAATATTTCATTCTATGAAATATTTATTATCTCATGTTTTATTACATAATGTATGAACACTTAAAATGATTTAGTTTTTTAATCCCTATTCCACCTAAAAAATTAATATATTCAAACCATATTAATGTGTAACTATTTACACAACTCACTGTTTGTGTTGCTCACCCCAAAACATAAGTCAAACATATTTGTACATATCCAAATGTATCCAATAAATAAGGAATATAAACTATTCATATAAATGTTTATAATTTTATGTATTTGAAAATAACCACACAAGTAATCCTAAAGACACATATATTTAATCCACACTTTTCTAAAACAAGGCATAATCCTCGAGGCTCATGGGAAGTCTGACCCAAAGTCTCTCTACCCAGGGTGTAACACCTGAGCCTTAATTATAGAAAGTGAAAATTATTTTAAATAAAACTAAAATAAAATGCACATTTTAATATTTCATGGCACAAAAATTATAACTTGATATTATGAATATCAATTTTGAACTTACTTGGTCAAAATAAGCCTAGAAATATTTTTTGAAATTTTCCATTAGAAATAAGCTTTTATGAATAATTGAAAATATAGTATTTAACTACTAATAATTTTATTTATAATAATGTATTTTAATATGTGGATTTAAAAATTTATTTACTATAAATTTTATAGAAATAACGATAAGATCATTTGATGGTAAAAGGGATATTTTTCAGAAAACTTTTTTTTTTCAGAAAATGTTTTTGTTTAAAAAAGGCTTAATGTTTATCCATTTTAATTAATCAAAATAATATTTAATGATGAATAATTTAAATTAAATTTATATATTATAAATTTAAATATATTAATTTAAATCCATCTAATTATTATCTCATGTCATATAGTTAATATAAGATCATCTTATCCTTGAAAAATGCATTTATTGAAAATCCGTTTTTTGACATGATTTACGGGTTTATTTTTAAACTAAATTAAAATTTTTTAATGAGAATTTGATAAAATGGATTCTATATTTTTAATAATAATAATTAATAAGTTAAACTTAATTTTTTTTCATAATAAAATGCAAAAATAGTAAAAATTAATTACCATGGTTAAGGTTAAAACGGGGTTTTGTGCATTACATGTGTTTGTGTTAAAATTAATTTTCCACACACATATAATTTTTATTTGATATATTGGATTTAATATTTAAAATAATTGGGTCCAAATTTTCCAATAAGTCTCATTTTATTATAGGCTTAATGGATAAATTACCTATGTTAAAAGACTAGTTACTGTTGTAAAAATTAAAATGGTAAAAGTGAGTAACCTTGGAGGTAAAGGAAATAAAATATTTAAAACATGTTTCTTTTTAGTGTTAGAGGTTTTTATTGACCATATAATCCCTAAACACCATTATTTATCAATTTTTTAGGAACTTGGGTTGAGAGTGACTTCCCATTATTGAATAGTTTTGGGTATTTACAAAAATGCCACTCCTTAATTATAAAAGGACACCCCATCCCCTCACTTATTTACAACTCTCAAGAAATTTAGATTAAAAAAACCTTAAAAAATATCTCCCAAAAATCATTAGGAATATTATATAGGTTATGTTTTTCCCAAAATACTAATCATAAGTTCCTTAATAAGAGAACCAATGGAGGTTCTTCTTAGCGAAGGTAATTTTCTTCACCGAGCTCTTTCTTTTTACATATTCTTTTTCCACATTCAATTATGTGTCAAAAATTAAAATATAATAACAAAATTATATAACATATACTGATATATTATTATTTTTATGTGATAATATTTATCCATATCTTTCTCCATGAAATGGGAAACAAATCCATCGCTCGTGTGTACGGTGGACTACCGCCTCATGAATTGATGTAATTTGTTTTCCATTAATAACTAACATGGATAGTCATAATGATGAAAACAATGAATATTTATGATACTTATTATATTATATTAATTATGTAAAATTAATATATCATCCTCTTCCATACCCTTTTACCCATTAAGGGAATGATATCATTGCTCGTGCATACATATGACCTACCATCTTCACGAGGCGATGTGATTCATTTCATATGTCCAACTTTAAAGAATGATTATAAAAAGGTATATAACGAAAAAATAATATATTTATAACATTAATATAATTATTTAGATTATATATCTATATACTATATACAAGAACCAAAACTTTTAAGACAAAAAATGCATGAGAAAAAAAATAAAATAACACTTGAAACAAATGAAAAAATGAAATATTTTCAATGAATGAGTGGTAAGATGTTATAAGGGGATCATATATGATATTATAAATATGAATATATTCATGATATAAATTAATAATATGCTTAAAACCATTATACAGGAGGTTAAATAGCGTTAAACTAAATGGAATTGCGAGGTAAGGAATTTCATCTCAATTTACATACCATTGATACATATTTGTTACTATGCACCTATTCAATTTTATGTGGTTTATATGATGAAAATTTGATATATTCAACATGGAAACCTATTTATTCATGATTATTAATGTTTTAATTTGACTCTATTCTTTCAAGGGGTTAAAATTTAAAAGTTACCAAAGAGGTAAGAATCTATTTTACAATCTCACTTTCTTTTGGGATTGCTTTTATTTTCATTGAAGGAATCTTATAATTTATCCTTCATATCATTGGGAATGATAAGGATAAATCGATTAAGTCATGAGATGTATATATCGTATTGTATGATATGTGATATAACTTAGGATATGTGGTGTCAAGTTTGATGGGTTTTGTAGAATCATCACATGATTAACATAGTAGAATAAACCCATTTTATAGCCCGATCTATCTCTTCAAATCAAAATATAGTGAAGAACACGATAAATTTTAATAGGCATACCATTATCACTATGATCACCATATTTGTTGATCATTATGGAGTTTTATTAATAAATATCACTGATCAATATCCTAAGGACTCTCACCTCTATAGTGATGACATCAACCACTAGAATCCTTGTATGCTATGATAGGATCCCAAAAACTCTTATGGTGTGCTAGAACCTTCTTCATTGAAGAAAAAAGGGGAATCAAGAGAGAATAGAGTTTTATTTATGGCTAGGAAATGTTGATATAAACCTAGAGGGAGATCACTATCCTTTACATAGGCTTACTTTATTCAATGATGAGAGTTAAGGGTTAGTTTCCATTGTATGGAAACCAACATGTGTTACCCATAATGCATGATCATTGGGGTTTGTGACTGTGGAAAATTTTAAAAAAATCATAATTTGTTTTTATGTCTATAAATTAATCAACCATTTGATTTATAACCAAAGGAAACCATGTATAATATGTGTTCGAATCCATGTACTTGATATACCATATCTCTATCCCATCATACACTACAATATATATTGATTGTATGCTATGAAGAGGAATCTTCATGCTATACCACATGCTATGGCTCAGGTATATCATATAGTATGATATACCTATTTTAGTACATATCCAACAATCCCCCACTTCCACTAAAATCCTTTAAGTACTTTATGCACAAATTTACAAATCTTTTTGAATCTATCCAAACTATTTTGGATATGGTTTATCAAACTCTATTTATTTGGGTAAAAACAATTTTTATAAAATTTAATCCTTATTCAAAGGCCTAACTATATGACCCTATGATCTTTTTTATCATTGAAAACAAATATGTAATCCTGATTTTATATATGTAAGAAAAGAGAGAGCTCTAAAAAATGAAGGTTCCACTCAAGATATAAAGGGGTATAGTGTGAACTTGATCAAATATAGATATATAATATCTTTTTACATGATATTAAGTGACCACTATACATGTAACATGTTAATACAGTATAGGTAAACTCATACATTCATGATTCTTTGAAAGAGACTGACAAGTATGAATGAATACATCACATGTAATTTATCCAAGTAGTCGAGCACATTACATGTCACTCAACTAATCATGAACATAAATTTCCTTAGTCTAATTCAATTAAGGTCCCATTTTCATTTACTTGTCACATGAGTGGAAAAATACCATCTTAGTTGATCTCTAACTGACGACATGATCAACAACATACCCAACCACCCTATGATTTTCTAAGACTAATGACTTACATAATAAAAGTATCAAAGTATGAAGGTTCTAAATCTATGTATCTCACTAAACACGTGTAATGGGGATTCATAATAAATACACCCACCTAAGTATATCAATGATCACATGACATACTATGTGATATAATTTGGAAGGTCAGACCAAATAATAAGTCTTGACTTATTAGCTTATGAGTCTATTCTTTGTATATTATATACAACTCTTTGTATCACATATAATATTTTACTCACACTAATCTTAACATATCATCACAACCCATAATATTATGTGATGATTTTTGATTAGGGACAACTCAAAGTCATACTTTGAGGGGATATTATCATTCCATAGTTCATGTAATATAAATGCAGTACACATGAATGAATGATAAATAGAAATTTCTTTTATTATAAAACCATGATACATTTTACAACCATTATATTCAATATCTCATGTATCTAATACTAATTGATTCAACATTAAACTCATGATTTTACTGATCTAATAGTTTTATCATAAAAAAAAACAGTACATTAGAGGGGGTTATTTAGAGGGGGTTATGCACAACCCCCTATAAATTCATTTTCTGTAACATTAGAAGGGGTTCTACACAACCCCCTCTAATCATCAAATTTAGAGGGGGTTATGAACCCCTCTAAATTCATTTTCTATAAAATTTAGAGAGGGATTATGTACAACTCTCACTAATCATTGAATTTATAGGGGGTTATGGAGGCTCTTAATTTCTTAAATTAGAGGGGGTTTTGAACCCCCTCTAAATTTTTAACATTATTTTTTTAATATATAGTTGGATTTTAGAGGGGGTTAAACCCCCCCTCTAATATCTTAAATTAAAGGGGGTTGAAAACCGCCTCTAATGTCTTAAATTAGAGGGGGTTCAAAACCCCCCTATAATTTCATAAATTAGAGGGGGTTCAATACTCCCTCTAATGTCATTAATTTAGAGGGGGTTTAAAAACCCCCTCTAATGTATTTAATTTAGAGGGGGTTCAAAACCCCCTCTAATTTAAGAAAATTAATGGGGTTGTGAACCCCCGCTGTTTAAAAAAAAGAAATGTCCATAATATATATATATATATATATAATTAAAATACAATATAAATTATGTAAATTAATACGTATTTATTTGTATAAATTCTATTTTATATAATATTAATTATTTATAATATAAAAGCATAAACAAATTATATAAACATATACATAAATATAATTTATCTAAAAAAATATCATATAAATACCCAATATTGTAGTAATTATAAATTATATAATAATAATAAACCTTGGTTTCTCGCTTAATGGTAGAAAGAAAACCAAGTTCAGAGATAAACTCATTAATCCAAACTACTTGCTTCATAGGATTTGATGCAACAATGTACTTTGACTACATTTTTAAGTCGATATAGTGGATATTTTGGAACCATTCCAACTGATTTCTCCACCATTTATGAGAAAAAACCAAATTGATATCTCATATCATATTTTTTGAATTGGAAACTAGCATCAGTGTAACCCCTTATAACGAGTTCATCCTATCCTCTAAAGACCAAGAACATATCTTTAATTCTTCTGAGGTACTTAAGGATGTTCTTAACAATAATCTAGTGAATTAACTGGGGGTTCCTTGGCCTGATAAATAGCTCCACTATATTCATAGTAAACCTTGGTTTCTTGATTAATGGTAGAAATCAAACCAAGTTCAGAGATAAACTCATTAATCCAAACTACTTTCTTCATAGGATTTTATGAAACAATGTACTTTGCCTATATTTTTAAGTTGATATAATAGATTTTTTGGAACCATTCCAACTGATTTCTCCACCATTTATGAGAAAAAATCAAATTGATATCTCATATAATATTTTTTGAATTGGAAACTAGCATCAGTGTAACCCCTTATAACGAGTTAATCCTATCTTCTAAAGACCAAGAATATATCTTTAATTTTTCTGAGGTACTTAAGGATGTTCTTAACAATAATCTAGTGAATGAACTGGGGGTTCCTTGTCTTGATAAATAGCTCCACTGTAGTCATAGTAAACCTTGATTTCTCGCTTAATGGTAGAAAGTAAACCAAGTTCAGAGATAAAATCATTAATCCAAACTACTTACTTCATAGGATTTGATGCAACAATGTACTTTACCTATATTTTTAAGTCGATATAGTGGATTTTTTGGAACCATTCCAACTGATTTCTCCACCATTTATGAGAAAAAACCAAATTGATATCTCATATCATATTTTTTTAATTGGAAACTAGCATCAATTTAACCCCTTATAACGAGTTCATCCTATCCTCTAAAGACCAAGAACATATCTTTAATTATTCTGAGGTACTTAAGGATGTTATTAACAATAATCTAGCGACTCTCACCTGCATTGGATTGGTTTCTACTTTTTATTCTCAAAGTATAAGCAACACCAGGTTGAGTACACAACATGACACACATGATAGATCCGATGGAGGACGTATAAAAAATATTATCCATCCTTTATAACTTTTTAGAATGATTTTGAATCTTATTAATATTTGTACAATACTACATTGGTAAAAACAACTTCTAAGATTTCTCTATGCTAAATTGATTTATTACTTTACCAATATATTTGTTTTGACATAGTATAAACAACATATTAGATTTATCTCTATAGATATTTATACCCATTATGTAGGATACTTCACCCATGTCTTTCAACAAGAATCATTTTACCAACCACATATTTATAGAGTGTAAAGTTAGGATATCATTTCTGATGAGTAGTATAACATCCACATCCAATATCAAAAATACCACAACAATCCCACTAACTCTCTTGTACATACAAATACAATCCATGTTTTTTATAAAACCATTTTTTTTGATTGCACCATAAAACTAGATATTCTAACTTTGAGAAGCTTGCTTCAATTCAAAAATGGACCATTGTAACTTCCAAAACTTAACAGACTCATTCGAAACTTCAAAACCTTCAGGATGTATCATATACACATCCCTGACTAAATTCCTATCAAGGAATGTGGTTTTAACATCCATTTGATATATCTCAAAATAATAATGATCTTATATGGATATAAATATCCAAATATACTTTATCATTACAACCAGATAAAAGGCTTCTTTATATTAAATACCAAGTTTTTTTGAGACCCTTATCCACCAAACAAGATTTATAAGCAGACACTCCACCATACATGTCATTTTTATTCTAGAAAACCCACTTAAAATCTATGGGTATCACCCTTATAAGTACATACAACAAGTTCCAAACTTGGTTAGTGTATATAGAGTCATTTTCAAATTTCAAATAATTTATCCATTTATTAGAATCAGAACCCTAAATGACCTCTCAATAGGTAGTTGGTTAATCATATGTGATCATTAATTCATCATCATTTTCCAAAAATAAATCCATATCTCTTGGGATCTTGATGAATCTAACCAAAAATTTTAGGTTCTTATGTAACTTGAGTCAGTTCTTATTCCATAACTCTTTGTAGTAGTGGATCAATTTTAATCTCAAAAAAATTTCCTATTTATTGGTCTCGAACTTCTAAAATTTCAAAATTTCCACCACTAAATCCTTGAATAATATATTTATTCTCAATAAATATACCAGTTCAGGACATAAATAATTTTCATTCAGTAGGATTATTTAAATAATATCCCATAGTTTCCTTGGAATAACTAATGAATAAGAATTTATCTAATTGGGGTTATGTTTGTCAGAATCCAAATTCTGTATGGGTAATTTACAACCCCAAATATCTATAAAATATATATTGGGACGTTTTCCAGTCCACATCTCATATGGCGTCTTTATGAATTCCCTAGACGGAACCTATTTAAGTAGAAATGTATTAATTTCAAGAGAATATCACTAAAATGAAATAGAAAGGTCACACAGACTCATCATCAAACAAACCATGTATAACAGAGTATTATTCTTCCTTTTAGACAAAAAATTCCATTGTGGTGTCTCAGGAGGAGTGAGTTGTAAAAAAATTCAATAATATATCAAATGATCAGTGAATTCTTTGATTAAGTATTCAGCATCCCAATCTGACAGAAGAATCATAATTCTTTTTCCCAGTTTATTACATACTTCATTTTGAAACTCTTTGAACTTTTTGGAAGTTTCATACTTGCATCTCAATATAAAAACATAATCATACCAAATGGATTAATCAATAATGGTTATAAAGTACATAAAACCACAACTCTCTTGAGAACACTAAAAATATTTATTTTTTATATTTTCCATAAACCACTTTATTGTTGAGTGGGAACCACACAATTTCCAAATGCCAATTAAAAAAAACTACAAAAAAACTTCAAAAAATTCAAAAAAACACTACCAAATGTTGGGTACTCACCAAATTCAAAATTCAAACAAAAGTCACCACACTAATTACTCAGGCTGCAAACCACAAGTTGGAACCTCGATCCACAAACCCTGATGCACCCAATATCCCACGGTCATCCACAACACTAGATGGAACCACTTTTTAGAGACCTGTTTCCTCATTGTCGGAACCACTACAACCATGACTAAATAAAATAGAAATCCATTTATGATGCCAAAATCTTTGTATTCACAAAAAATAACTTCATCCATAATAAACCGGACCATAAAAACCAAAACTTCATTAAATTCAAGTAGAAAAATCATCACTGAATACCATTGATGTCGTAAGGATAAAAACCAACAATCACCAAACAAAAACATCACAAAAAGATGATGAAAAGAGAAATCCGTTAGAGTATTCTCCATAATACAATCCAAAAAAACAAAATAACAAACATTATTCAAGAACGAACCATACCACCAAGATCAAAGAACCATAAGAAAATAGAGAAGGTCCAAATCACAGCCATCAAATAAATCTGAAACCCCAAAAATAAGATAATCAAAACAAGTCACAATAACCAAAACCAAGCACCGGATCCACACTAATGAGATGTTACCTTGATGAAGAATACACCACCAACACCATACTAAAACCTACATAAACACCTTCATACCAGACTGATATGGAGTCCAGTAAAATGAGAAAGGAGACAAGATCAGAGGTTGGCATTTTTTCCAACATGATATCCACTGAGCATCAATACCAATAGATCCTAAACCACCAGAGAGAATTTAGGTCAAACCAAAGTGGGTTTTGGTGCAAAGGTTCAGGTGATAAGAGCATGTGACCAACACTCAGGAAACACAAATCAACAGTGATGGGAAAAAATAAACCCAAATTGGAACGGAGAACAATAGTGGAAGACCTAAAGTAAGGAGAATAAAGAAACCCTAATCAAACAAAAACACAACTAAAGAGAAAAAAAATATAGAGCCTACCTCTATGAAGTCTGTTGTAAGGGGAATCAGAGAGAAGGATTAGGGAAACCATTTTAAGTGAGGAAGAGGAGGGAGAAGGGAGGAGAAACCCTAGTGATAAGGGGAGAGCTCCACCCAAGGAGAAAGGCTCCATATTTCACTCCTCTCTTGATTACTCATTGGTATATACACATCACTATGTATTAGATACAATAGTTGACTATTAATTTTATCTTTTCCACTAAAATGTCCTTTGTTCATTTAAAATAATAACATTCCTAGTTATAAAATGATTCATAATTGAATGATTCCAACAATATATCTCTATGGAGTCTTTGAATGCATTTATTATTTATTTGTCCAAGGCAACAATGCTAAAGGCAAGTGGGATTATAATCAAACTTGACCTTCTTATTTTGAATATTATAGATAGGATTATCCATATCTATAATGTATAAACTATTTACCATATTACCTCCATAGAAAATTTCATCCATATATATTAAAAAACTCTTATTATTAATATTGAATTAAAATCCCATCTTATCCAAATAAGATACAAAAATCACATTTCTGTTTATGGTAGGAACATAATAATAGTTTCCTAATTCCAAAAAAAATTCACTAGATAGACTTATATCATAAGTTTCAACATCAAATGTGGTAAATCTTGCCCCATTATCAACACATAGATCTACTTCACCTTTCTTCAATTCTCTACCATCTTTGAGTTTATGTTTATCAGTATAAATATATAATACACACTCGATATCTAATATCCATGAGTTGGAGTTGAAGAAATTAATTTCTATTACATTCACATTCATATGCTCAGAATGATTCTCTTTGAGAATACTTTTTAACCTTAAATAACAATCTAGAACGGTTTTGTAGGTCATGTCTATAAGATACCTCAAAATGATAAACATGATGCATGCTATAATCTATAACAAATACATATCTATGGGTGAGTATCACATTTTATATATTTTCATAAAGAAATTTTAATGGAAGTACTCCCACTAAAATTATGACCTCATACATCATTAAATTTATTGGTACAAGATCCATATTTCATTAAGTTTTGGGTCACTTTATCATTTCTCCCATTACTCATCTATTTAGGTAGGACATAATCCCAATCATATCATATATAACACTTGGATAATTGAGTGTATAAATATTTACCCAATCTTTCATATAGATAAACTCAAATCTATTCCTCTGGAAACCTAATCTTATTAGGGTCTCCCATTTAAGTGTATCCCAAAGAAAATTCCAAGAACATGCACCTAATCCTATCTAGGTAACCCATTACTTACTTACCTTATATAAGATAATCTAGGGTTGCCCAAATTTGGAATGACTTACCCAGTTAGATGATCAAGGTCTTGAAAAGTGATGCTTTAAAAGGAACCTCAAACTTAATATTTGAAGGGTTTTCTTTTAAAGTATCACCAATTTAATATACATCATATAAATATTAAACTCATATCTATTTAATCCTATGAAATCTTTATTATCTCATGTTTTATTACTTCATGTTTGCACACTTCCAATGATTTAGTTTTTTAATCCCTATTCCACCTACCAAATTAATATATTCAAACCATATTAATGTGTAACTATTTACATAACTCACTATTTGTGTTACTCACTCAAAAACACAAGTCAAACATATTTATAAATATCTAAATGAATCCTATGATTAAGTTACATGAATTATTAATGTAAAGGTTTATAATTTTATGTATTTAAAAATACCCACATAATTAATCCTAGAGACACATATAGTTAATCCATAATTTTCTAAAACAAGGCATAAGGCTCTAGGTTCACGGGAAGTCCGACCCAAAGTCTCTCTACCAAGGGTATAACACCTGAGCCTCAATTATAGTAAGTGAAAATTATTTTAAATAAAACTAAAATAAAATGAAAATTTTAATATTTCATGGCACAAAAATTATAACTTGATAGTATGAATATCGATTTTGAAATTACTTGGTCAAAATAAGCCTAAAAAGAATTTTTGAAATTTTCCATTAGAAACAAGCTTTTATGAATAATTGAAAATATAATATTTAACTATTCCTCATTTTATTTATAATAATTTATTTTAATATGTTGAATTAAAAATTTATTAAATATCAATTTGATATAAATAACGATAAGATTATTTGGAGGTAAAAGGGATATTTTTCAGAAAACTATTTTTTTTTCAGAAACTTTTTTTGTTTAAAAAAGGATTAATGTCTATCCATTTTAATTAATTAAAATAATATTTAATTATAGATAATTTAAATTAAACACATATACTATAAATCTAACTATACTAATTTAAATCCATATAATTATGATCACAATTCATATAGTTAATATAAGTTCATCATATGCTTGAAAAATGCATTTATTGAAAAACTGTTTTTTCGACATGATTTATGGGTTTATTTTTAAACCGAATTATGATTTTTTATTTTAATTTTATAAAATGGATTAATATTTTTAATAATAATAATTAACAAGGTAAAATTAATTTTTGGTCATAATAAATAGTAAAAATAGTAAAAATTAATTACCATGGTTAAGGTTATAACGAGGTTTTGTGCATTACATATGCTTGTATTAAAATTAATTTTCCACATACATATAATTTTTATTAGATATATTGGATTTCATATTTAAAATAATTGGGTCCAAATTTTCCAATAAGGATTATTTTATTATAGTCTTAATGGATAAATCACCTAGGTTAAAAAACTATTTACCATAGTAAAAACTAAAATGGTAAAAGTGAGTAACCTTGGAGGTAAAGGGAATAACATATTTAAAAAATATTTATTTTTAGTTTTGGAGGTATTTATAGACCTCATTATCTCTCCAACCCATTATTTATCAATTTTTATGGCACTTGGTCTAAGAGTGGCTTCCCATTATTGAATAGTTTTGGGTATTTAAAAAAATGCCACTCCTCAATTATAAAAGGACATCCCATACCCTTAATTATTTACACCTATCAATAAATTTAGATCGAGAAACCCCTGAAAAAATACCTCCCCAAAATACTTATAAATATTATATAAGTTCTTTTCTTCTCAAAAGACTAATCATAAGGTCCTTAATAAGAGATCTAATAGAGGTTCTTCTAAACGAAGGTAATTGTCTTCACCGAGCTCTTTCTTTTTACATCTTCCTTTTCCACCTTCAAACATGTGTTAAAAATTAAAATATAATAAAAAAAAATATACAATATACTGAGATATTATTATGTTTATGGAATAATATTTACCCATCTATTTATCCATGAAATGGGAAACAAATCCATCGCTTGTGTGTATAATGGACTACTGCCTCATGAACCGATGTAATTTGTTTTACATTAATAACTAACATGAATAGTCATAATGATGGAAATAATTAATATATATGATAAATATGATATGATATTAATTATTCAAGATTAATATATCATCTTCTTATATACCTTTTACCCATTAAGGGAATGAAATCGTTGCTCGTGCGTACGTATGACCCACCATCTCTATAAGGTGATGTGATTCATTCCCCATGTCCAACTTTAAAGAATGATTATAAAAAGGTATATAATAAAAAAATTATATTTATAACATCAATATAATTCTTTAGATTATGTATCTATGTCCTATACACAAAGGGAACTATGAGGTAAGATATTTCGTCTCAATTTACATTCCATTGAGAAATATTTGTTATTATGGACCTATTCAATTTTATGCGGTGTATATGATGAAAATTCGATATATTTAACATGAATAACTATTTATTAATGATTATTAATGTTTCAATTCAACTCTATTATTTTAAGGGGTTATAATTTAAAAGTTACCAAAGAGGTAAGAATCTATTTTACAATCTCACTTTCTTTTGGGATTGCTTTTATTTTTTTTGAAGGAATTTTATAATTTATCCTTAATAAGATCAAATAATTTTATTATCATATATATATTTAATAATTTTACATATTTTCTTCCAAACTTACCTCTATTAGGTACTTGATTCAAGCAAAAAATGTTTAAAAGAAAAACCAATTTTATTTCTATTTTAGTGAGATAGATTCTTCTTCCATGTCCATGTTTTTAAAAATTATTTTACAAAAGTCCTTTAATTTACTCAAATGATTTATTAAGGAAATTTTAATTTATCCTTGGATTTTAAAAAGGGGTTGAAATTAATATTTTTACTATTTTTAGAAAGGGATGTTTTTGACTTTCTTTACAAAAATTCAAAAGGAATATTTTTTAACATATAAAATGATGACAGACTTCCCCGCCACTATAACCATTTTACAAAATTTAACTTCGTCTAAAAATTTTCAATGGTTTTACAAATAAAACACTTTTATGAAATCTTATTTTAATATTTTAATTCCATTCCCTTTATTCTTTTAAAATACATGAATTTATCTGAAAATCTATATTATCTCTCATTGATTTTGTGTTTGTTAACTTTATCTTGAAACATTAAATTTAATGTGATAATTTGAAATTAAATTTACCTTAAATATCCATATTCTTTATCATGTATATTCTTATTGATCAAACTATATATCATTTCTACATACAATGTTTTACTTTGATTGTTATTTTATTGATGGGGGAAATATTTTTAAATCCATATTCTTTAATCAATATAGATATTTATTTATAAGGCATATTGTTCATGAATTAAATAGAACATTTTATATATAAGAAATTCTTTATACATCGAGTAATAGGCGGGGCATGAAATTATATAGCCCCTCGATGCATGGACATGTCTCATGAGACAAATCAGTTGGCTAAATTAAATAGATTTTTACGCATAGTTTTACACTGTCTTGGCACAAGGTATTGATGGTATAGATATCATGATGTCTAATATCATGAAATAAAATATTATTAATTTAATCCATTAAGAATTTTTTTATTATTATCCATAATATTATTTCATTGATATTATCCATGGATGCATTTTTTGTTCAAGTTATTGATTAAATGGAATGTGTTTTCAGTTATTTACCTTACCATATTGATTATTCCTTATTTAATCATGATAGATTATGATGTACGTAATATTATTGAGTATTTTATATAAACCTTATTTTGTTTTCCCCCTAGGATATGGAGAATAATTATTTTAACGAGTTCAAGGATGTTAAATGGTTTCCATTATAATGTTTTATATTTTACCCCCAATGTAAAATTGGTATCATGTTTGTATCTATCTCTATAAGACTAATAAATTAATATTTTCTTTAGGATTAGAACCATTTTATCTATTATAATGTAATACAGTAACCATTGACTCTGGTTTACTGGTTTCAGAGTTATTACAGTTGGTATCAAATCAAGTTTAGTAGAAACCTTAGGAAATAGATTTAGGAAAACATAGATTAGGGAACATAACCATTTTATATACTTTTATGATAAGTATATAAGAACATAATAAATCTTTGTTAAGGAATATATTATTTAGTTTATTCTATAAATACATTCCTATCTAGATACTACAAGTGGAAATGGTTCTGGAATAGTTGTACCTAGGGGTAATAAATCTGAAAAGGGTGCTTTAGGATTTGACTCAATTGTTACATGGTGTAAGATAATGGGCCTTATTGTGAACTTGGTTTAAAACTATCAAGGGATATTATTTGGACAATTAAAATTTTCTTTACAAACCATTATTAAGAATTTTGAAATAAAGATATCCCTAAAGAAACCAAGTTTATGATTCCAATACTAACAATGTATAAATTTATAATTTATGTTAAGTGTTACACTAGATTCAGAATTATATGTTATGATTTAAAATTCATAATGTCATGTGTTAATCCAAAATATTACATTGTTTATAAATGGTTCCTAGAATAAATAATTAAATAAGCACTCATGTTCAATGTATAAATTTCCCTGTTGAGCAAGCCAATATAGATGGTATTGGACTTTAGCCGATCATGAATATATTAGGGAATCTTAATCAGGTTATGATAAATAGACTTACCCAAATGGAACAACCTATTATTTCATAGTGCGATTCTCCTATGTTTGATCACTTCATATGATAGAAGCCCCAATCATTTAGGGGGATAACTAATTTAGTGTCATCTGAGTAATGTATTATATCCCTTGAAAAGATATTTTTGATCCTATGATATGATAAAAGAGAAAAGGTTATACTGGAAGTATATTGTATCAAGGGAGATGTGGATTAATCATGGATGTTAATCCAAAATACTAGGGATGAATAAGAAATAGAACACATGGAATGAAAAGATTTTGAAGAAATATTATTTTTCAAATATTTCCCCATGAGCAAAAAACTGAAATGAAAAGAAAGTTCCTCATCCTAAAGAAAAAGGACGAAGAAAGTATTATAGAGTATGAGAATACCTTTACAAAACTATCTAGGTATGATATGGATTAAACACACAACATAGAATAAAATATTGACCATTTATTTGAATGTCTTAATACAATTATCTGAAGGGAATTAGTTTCTCAAAATTCTTCATCATATGATGAAATTGTTTTATGTGCCATAAAAAAGAGAAGGAATTTTCAAGATCCTATATATTTAAATGGGATCAATAGAATAAGAGGTTAGATGAACACCATGAAAAATGGAACACATTGAAGAATAAGAAAATTAATTAATTTCCATTATGTGAATATTGTGGGAAGAAACATCCTATAAAATATTTGAAAGGAATGGGAGTTTGTTACAAGTATGGTGATAATGGTCATAAAGATAATGAATGCAAGAGGAAGAAACAAATTAATGATGTCCAATACTTTAACTATATAGAAATGGGGAATTATTCACATCAATTCCCCAATCATTAAGGGAACATACCATATAAAAGGATGAGGGGAGAAGACCAAGCTTAGGCGATCACTACAGCCAAGGTGGAAGTTCCAAATGATGTAGTGGAAGGTACTTTAATCATATCCTCAAATTTATCTAATTATTTATTTGATTCTAGATCCTTACACTATTTTATATCTTTCATTTTTTTACAAAAAAATATATATTTCCCTAGAAGCTTAATAAGAGATTTATCAGTCAAAAATCTTAGTAGAAATCTCACTACAATAAGGATGTGTTAGGAAGTTAACACTATGACACATAAACGTACTCTATTTTCTGAATTTATTATCTTACCTATGGTTGAATTAAAAATAATCCTTGGTATAGAATGTATTTAAAAATATGATGCAAAAATTTATTGTAAGTAGAAGGAAATTATGATTCATGATGAAGATGTGGAATTCCTTATCTTTAGAGTGGAGACTTCATCATCTGAGTCATGTCTAGATCCACCCCTATAGCACTTTCGAATAAGATTCTTTATTAAGAAGAGAAAACAAAATATATGATTGGAAAAGTTAATATTTAAATTGAGAATGTACCTATTGTATAGGAATACATTGATGTATTTCCTGAGGAATTACGTAGACATCCACCAGAGCATGAAGTTGATATTTCCATTGATTTAATCCCCAATGAAAGTCCTATATCAAAGACTCACTATGGTGTTAGTGTATTTGAATAAGAAACTATAAGATTTATGTGACAAGGTTATATGATCTATAGTTTCACCTTGGGGATCCCCTATTCTCTTCATTAAGAAGAAATATATATCCATGAGTCTATGCATTTATTATAGGGGAATAAATGCTATTACAATAAAGAAAAAGTATCCACTTCTCACATTGAAGAATTATTCAATAAACTTCACACAAATCAACATTTTTCAAAGATTAACCTTCATTTCAGTTATCATAAATTGTGATTAAAGAAGAAAGATATTTGGAAGGAAACATTCCAAACGAGGTATAAACATTATGATTTTATAGTAATTCCATTTGGATTGATAGATGAACCCTTTATTTTTATATATACAATGAATAAAATATTTAAGGAATATATTGATTGTTTTTTTGGTATTCATTAATGATATCTTGGTGTATTCTAAAATCTATGAGGACCATTATAATCACTTACAAATATTTTTTTATACTCTTAGAAGAAAAGTGTTATATGATATTTTTAGAAAGTGGGAATTCTAGATTTAGAATACTTATTTTCATGTCCATATTGTCTCCAAGGATGGAATCTCAGTTGATCCTATGAAGAAAAAGGTAGTTAGAGAATGGCCTACACTAGAAAACATAACTGAGGTACATGTTTTATTATTTTGGTAGGTTACTATTAGTGATTATTCAATATTTTTACCAATTTTATAACATGTTAACCAAGATTATATGTGAAGGAGTTAAGTTCATATGGACAAAATAATGTGAAGAATTTTTTTAATAATTGGAGAGGAGATTTTTCAATGCTCTAGTTTCGACTCTACCATCAGGAAATGACGGATTTGTAATATATAGTGATGCATCGAAGAAGGTACTTGGTTGTGTTCTTATAAAAAATGATAAAGTTATTGTATATGAACAAAGGTAGTTAAAATGAATAGAACTATCCAATCCATGATCTTGAGTTGGTAACTGTAATATTTCCTTTTAAGATATGGATACATTATCTCTATGGTAAAATATGTGTGATATACATAGACCATAAGATCCTAAAATATAAATTTTCATAGAAATATCTCAACATGAGGAAAATACGATGGCTCGAGCTACTCAAGGATTATTATTGCTCAATAAGCTACCACCCAGAGAAGGAAAGTAAGGTAGAAGATGCATTGAGTAGGAAAGATCATAGAGTTATGGCCTAAATGGGGATTGAAAGGGATCATTTGTTCATAGATCTAGTAAATATGGATATAGTAATTATTAAGAAAGGGAATAAATAACTCATTTTTCAAATGATTTCCAAACCATATTTATTAGAAAATATAAAATTTCTCAATATGATGATGATAATATTCATAATAAAATTAAATCTGTGAATGATGGTAAGTTAGTATAATTTATTTGTGAAGGTGGATTCTTAAAATCTATGAAGAGACTAAGTGTTCAAATTATACTTGAGATAAAAAGGGAATTATTAGATGATTCTCATAGATAAAATTTATATATACACCATGATAGCACCAAAATGCATAGTTATTTGCGGGAAAATTTTTGGTGGGATAACACGAAACAAGAAATTACAGATTATATATCAAGATGCTTGGTTTTACAATAGGTGAAGGATGAGAGACAAAATCCTAGAGGATACATGAAACCTCTTCCTATTCCTATGTTTATATGGGATGAAATTAGTATATAATTTTTCACTATATTACTAAATATTCCTAAAAGGAATGATTAAATATGGGTTATTGTTGATATCATTACCAAATCTACACATTTACTCGCTATAAGACAAGATTTATCCCTTGAGAACCTTGCAAGGATCCATATTAATGAAGTTACAAGACTTCATGGAACACATCTTTCGATTGTGTTTGATAATGATCCCCGATTTACATTAAAATTATAGAAAATTATTTAGAATTCTCTTGATACTGATATTCATTTAAGCATTGCTTGCCATCCTCAAATGGATAGACAATATGAAAGGACTATTCAAACATTGGATGACATGTTGAGGTCATTCTCACTTAAATTTCAAGGTACGTGGGATCAATATTTAACTTTGGTAGAGTTTTTCTATAATAATATTTTCCATTCAAGTATTCAAATTTCATTTTATAAATAATTATACATAAATATATGTCATACATAATTTTTTTCGGATGAAATAGGTGAAAGGAAACTTGTAGGGCCAGAATTTGTTGAGGAGATAATGATAAATGTTAAGACTATTTAGGATCATATTAAAGCATCTCAAATTATTAAAAAGAGTTATACTAACATTTAGAGGAAATATTTTTAATTTCAAGTGAGGGATCATGTTTTCTTGAAAGTATCCCCATGTAAGGGTTTCATAAGGTTCAGAAAGAATGAAAAAATGAGCCCCAGGTATATTGGACCCTTTGAAATTTTGGAAAGGATTAAAGTTGTGGATTACCAATTGGAAATTACACCAAGAATATCTAAATTACATGATGTTTTTCATATATCTTTGTTAAGGAAGTATATACCAAACCCAATGCATGTTCTCACCTCTGAATAAATAGAATTGAAACCTAATCTATCTTACTGTGAAGAGCCCATATAGATACTTGACACGAGAAAGTATCGAGGAATCAGATGACTCAATTGGTAAAGTTACTTTGGATAAATCATAAAATGGATGAATAAATGTGGTAAACATACTATGTTATGAATATTAACCACTATCACTTGTTTAGAAAGCAATATCTAAAAAAATTTCAAGGACAAGTTTTTTGTAGGAGGAAAGAATGTAACACGTGAGACTCAATTATAGTAAGTGAACATTATTTTAAAAAAACAATAATAAAATGAAAATTTTAATATTTCATGGCACAAAAATTCTAAATTGATAGGACGAATATCGATTTTGAACTTACTTGGTCAAAATGATCCTATAATGAAATTTTAAAATTTCCCCTTAGAAATAAGCTTTTGTGAATAATTGAAAATGTAGTATTTAAATATTACTCATTTTATTTATAATAATATATTATAATATGTTTAATTAAAAATTTATTTACTATAAATTTGATATAAATAATGATAAGATCATTTTGAGTTAAAAAGGGATATTTTTCAGAAAACTGTTTTTTTAGAAATAGTTTTTGTTTAAAAAAGGCATAATACATATCCATTTTGATTAATAAAAATAATATTTAATGGTGAATGATTTAAATTAAATTTATATATTATTATATAACTATATTAATTTAAATCCATATAATGATAACTAATATTCATATAGTTAATATAATATTATCTTATGCTTGAAAAATGAATTTATTGAAAAAACATTTTTCAACACAATTTTCAAGTTTATTTCTAAACTAATTTTTTAAAAAAATTTGATTTAAATTTGATAAAATGGATTCCATATCTATAATAATAATAATTAATATTATTTAATAAGGTAAAATTAATTTTTGGTCATAATAAATAATAAAAACAGTAAAAATTAATTACCACGATTAAGGTTAAAATGAGATTTTGCACGTTATACGATCTTATGTTAAAATTAATATTCCACACAAATATAATTTTTTTGATAATTTGGATTTAATATTTAAAATAATTTGGTCTAAATTATCTATTGATTATAATTTTATTATTTTCCTAATAGATAAATTACCCAGGTTAAAATACTAGTTACCGTAATTAAAACAAAAATGGTAGAAGTGAGTAACCTTGGTGGTAAAAGGAATAAAATGTTTATAACATGTTAGTTTTTATTGTTGGAGGTGTGTATCAAACTTATAATCCCTATACCACATTATTTATAAAATTTTTAGGTACTTGGGTTGAGGGTGACTTCCCATTATTGAATAGTTTTGGATATTTACAAAAATACCACTCCTCAATTATAAAAGGGCATCACCTCCTCTCACTTATCTACACATCCCAAGCCATTTATATTGACAAAAAACTGCCAAAATATCTCCCCAAAATCCCTAGATATATTATATAGATGATTTTATTCCTAAAATACAGACCCTATGGTCCTTAATAAGACATCCAAAGGAGGTTCTTCTAAGGGAAAATAATAGTCTTCACCAAGCTCTTCTTTTCACATCTTCTTTTTCCACCTTCAATTATGTATTAAAAATTACAATATAATAAAAAAATTAAATACCATATAATTAAATATTATTATATTTATGGAATAATATTTATCCATATTCTTCTCTATCAAATGAGAAACAAATCCATCGTTCATGTATATGGCGGACTACCACGTCGTGAACCGATGTAATTTGTTTTCCATCATCGAATCACATGGATAGTCATAATTATGAAAATAATGAATATATATGATAAATATAACATGATATTAATTCTTTAAAATTAATATATTATCCACTTCTTTACCCTTTCACCCATTAAGGGAATGATATTGTCGCTCGTGCGTACATACGACCTACCGTCTCCACGAAGCGATGTGATTCATTTCCTATGTACAACTTTAAAGAATGATTATAAAATATATATAATGAAAAAATGATATTTATAACATTAATATAATTATATATATGATAGATATATATCCTATGCATTAGAACCAAAACCTATGTGACAAAACATGCATGAGAAAACGAAGCAGTTAACACCAGAAACAATGACAATAATAAAATATTATTAACGAACAGGTGGTAAGGTGTTATAAGAGGATAATATATGATATTATAAATATAAGGACCCAGACTTAAACATTAAATAATCTTGAATTAAATGAATAATTCAAATTGGGTATCTTTTCGGGTTTAGAATTTTAGAGAATTAGGCCATAACTATTACATATCAACTTGAATATTACAATTAGACACCACTACTCAGTATCAATTTTTTTCATAAAATAAAAAATAAACATGTATAATTTCATGTTTTAGACAACATTAATTTTCCTTGATCTCATCCTCGACCCTTATTCATCTTTAATTCATGTGGAAAAAATTTCAAAAACTTGGGATGAGCATAAAAAGCTCGGTAAAGGATATAAAATAAGGAATGAAAACATTATCCCATCAATAAATACAAAACAATGAAACCATACTTTTCAATTATAACATACCTTATGAAATCATAAGATTTATGAATAACACACAAAAATCATAAATCATAAAGGTAACTTATGACATCCATAAAATACTTACATTGTAGCTATCACAGCTACATAGGGAGTTAAGTTGGAATACCCATCATAGTATATTACCTAAATCTATTAGGAGAAACATTAACATTTACCTCCGTCACGTTACCCAATGCATTGGAGAGCTATCTCGAGATCACCCGCCCTAGGTTTATCACAGAACCACTCATATATGTAAACAATTTCTAAGAACCATAACATATTCATAACACTTAAAACAATAATAAAGGAAATATATCATTTCCACATTGCAATCACAACATATCATTTCAAGATATATACATGATCAATGCTTTATCAAACCATTTTCAAAACCATTTAAAACATTTAATAAATAGATTTTTGAATCAAAGTGTCCCATACCACTTTTAATCTTTTAAATGTATTATCATTTAAAAACATTAATGTCCATATAAATAAATCCTAAAAACCATTTTGAAAACATGGACATTAATGAGAAATATTTTGAAGAATAAATCTTTAAAACATTTAAAGTGATATTTTAGTTAAAGAGTTTTTAACAAAATGAGAGACACTTGAATACAAATAATTAAGGAATAAAATTTAATCATAACTTTATAATATCATGAGAATAAAGGGATTCATGTTATAATATTCCAAAGGACAATATATACACCATATAAGAGTGAATTGGTGCATAACACCAATGAAGTCTCAATGGAATGTAAATTGAGATGAAATCCCTTATAAAAACTGTATCCTTAGATTAAAGATAAATCAATTACATAATAATGTGTGACAAATATAAATATAATCAATATGATTGGATATTCAGTGTAAATAAATCATAGAACATTCACACATATTTTTTTAAAAACAACTCCAATGACTTGGATGTTTAACTCAATGAATGAAAATTGAGTTAAAATTACTCTTATCAAGTTCATATCGATGACTTGAGAATTTATCAATGGATTTATTATGTATATCAGAAGTATATACACACAAAGGGGAGTATAAATTACTACATAAGTAAATAAATAGTTATTTTACACATAATCTTGGAGTAAAATAATCAATGAAGTATGCATAAAGCCCAATGAGTGGAAATTGAAATTTGAAATTCCTTTACCGATTTGGAAACTTACGAAACATACACCCCATGAAAGAAGGATCATAAAATGAAGATTTAAATACCCATAAATTAAATTATATTACACTAAGAATACAATCATGGGTAGTACATACACCACAGAAAAGGAAATAGTGGCTAATATAGCATGAATCTCACGGGAATAAAAAGCGAGATTAAAAACCCTTACCACATTGTAATCAATCGAGTCGTATGAAAAAAGTTAATAACCACCAAATAAATCACAGAATACCATGAATATAAAGAGAATCATGATAATATATATCAAATGTCAGTACACAATACACCACATGCAATAAATAAGTTGTGAACAATGGAAATCTCACAGAATTAAAAGTGAGATAAAAAACCCCTTACCTATGGTCCGACTTGACTCGTTTGTTCCTTGTTCTTCCTGAATAATATACTTAATTTAATTTATAATTGATTAAGAACCTTTTTAAATTTTATTATTCCTTTTATATCACTTATTACCATGTTATAAACATTATGTAATCATTTAAGTTAACAATGCTCGTTTTGTCGATATTTGGTACTTGAGTAAAAATTGAACACCTTATAATTACAAGTTGTCCATGTGGTCAAGAGTCAATTATCTATAGAATTATATTCATGGTTTATATATCATATATATAATATATATCCATTATATATTTGTATTTATAATATTACATAACATTTAGAGGTAAGAAATGAAATGCACCGTTCATGGAGACGATAATCCATATGTACGCATGAACGCTACTTTCATTTATATTTCGTATTTAATGGAATGAAAACATAATGATACATAGGTATATTATAATTCCAATATAATATAAGATATAATTTCATTAACTCCATCCTTTATATGTCCCACATATGGCATGAACGAGTCATATCAATTTGAGGGGGCAGTAGTCTGCACTTCCTCAAATGAAATTATCACGTTTACCCATAATGGAAACCATAAAGGTATGATATAAATGAAGAATACAGAAGCATAAAGAAAATATAAACATAATATATATCATATATAAATATAGTTCCATCATAATGGACACCATAAGAGGTGGTAGGAGAAGATTAAACAATCATCGTTTCATGAGGCGTTAGTTTACCGTCCACAGAAACAATATGTTCTTTACCCATTAGATGGAGGTGTGTGTAAGTGTAGTTAAAATAATTCTCATAAAAAAAACCTAGTATATTTAGGATACTTGTGTTGTTATAAAATAAAGTAATAAAAAGAGTTTATGGGGTTGGATAATGAAAATAAAACAAAAAAACTTAAGAGAAGACGTTACCTTTAAATCGGGTAACTCTCTTTGGTTTGAACCAAAAGGGTTTCTTGATGCGCCTTCTGCCTAATTTAATGATTCTATGTGGAAGAGATGGATCTTGAGAGATTATTTGGGCAGGGTTTGGATGAGACAAGAGGATTTAGAGGTATGAGGAATGAGTTAGAATTTGTGTCTTTTTATAAGGGGGAGGAGGGGCTCTTTAGGAAAGTGTGAAAATATTATTTTATTATATAATGATTTTCAGTTTCTAAAGATCCAAAACTCATTAAAGTAAAATATAAGATGACTCATGGTCTAAATAAAATCATCTAATAAGAATTGGATAGGTTTTGGTTATTTTTTTAATCTTTATAATCTTATTTATTTAAATAATTTATTAATGAGGTAAACACTGCATCATTATTGTGTCATAAATAATTTTATTTATTTGATGTGTAAAAATTATAAAAAAATACCATGATGTAGGAAATATTTTTATATTTCCAAAGAATATTTATAGTCGAAAATACAACTTATATAACCCTATGTAAGAATTAATTTACTAAAAGATATTTGTTTATGTTATTTTTGCCTTTACTTTAAGTTAATTAAAATAAAGTTTTATTATCACTCTTAAGTGGCTCCATGGGGTCAAAAAATAGAACCAAGGATGCCCATGGTCGGCCATGACTCATCCAATAAGGTTAGGATGAGTGTTAAGGTAATTTTGTATTATTATGATATTCTTTTTACCTTGAATTACCCTATTTACCTTTAATCGCGGTAAATAAAAGTCAAAAATTACTATTCACCAAAAATTATTTTCATCTTATTGAACCAAATTTTACTTACTAATAAAAAACATGTATGTAGGATTTTTTAAATTCAATTCATAGAAGCAGTAAATTTCATTTAAATGAAAAAGTCAGATTTTTAACTACTACTTAGTGGTTTCACTATTCATCAAAAAATGAAGTTTTTCAGAAAAATACCAAAAATTATGCCTAAGCTATATTTGATATTACGAATTCAAAAATTATGTCTATTTTACCAAATTAAAAACATAGAAGTTGGATTAATTAATTTAAAATTAATTCCCGTTGTCAAAACAAAAAGCATGTTTTTAAGAAATAATAACTATCAAAATATTGACATTTGTTTATGCCCAATTTCAAAGTAAAATTTATTCCAATGACCAAAATTAGATTAAATTGTAAAAATATAATCTAATTAAACTTTAAAACCAATTAAAAAGATAATCTAACCATATAAATAAATTATATTAAAAGGCAGATTTGAATTAAAATACAGTATTTTTCACTATTCATTAAGAATTGAATTTTATCAGAAAAATACCAAAAATTTACCCAAAGTAAATTTTGATGTTCTGATTCTAAAGAAAAATTATATTTTGTCAAATAGAATTTATAAAAGTGACCAAAACTAGATTTAAATAGGGTTCACCCTCAAAAGGCGGTAAATCGGTCTTTTAAAGAATATTAGAGTATTTATGCTTAAAATCAGATTCTCTCTTATTTTTAGCCTCTAAAATTTATTAGATAAATGTACAAATAATTAACAAACATGTATAATCATTTTTTTGTTAGTGTAAGAACCCGGGTTTTCAGAACAGGTCAAAATCCCGACCCTGTTTAAATTTTTGACTAGTTTCTGAGGAAACTAGAGGAAATGCTAGGTTTCTGGAAATTTCCAGATTACACACCATGTACTTTTGAGTACATTCCGTGTATGTGGTTAGCGAGTGTCGGCCGTGTGCTCGCCGAGTACATGCTGTGTGGTGACCGTGTAGTAGTTTCTTACTAAACAAGGTGTAGTTTTGAACACGCCGTGTATACCCTCGACCGTGTGAGGCCATACATGGCGTGTAGGCCATTGGCCGAGTAAGAATCAGGGACAAGTCGTGTTCGCTTTGGACACACTGTGTAGTCTAGCCGTGTATGAGGGATATACATGGTGTGTGGGTATGTCGGCGAGGAAGAGAAGAGGAACCCAGTACACACCGTGTACCCAGAGGCACACGCCGTGTACTCATGTCGGCAGGTTCAGAAAGTAAGTCGGCGGAATTAGCCGTCTTTTGAATAGTTAAATGAATTATACACGGTGTGTAGTCCTAAAGTACACGCCGTGTACTTTCTTTTTTCTCTAAAACAGGCAGTAGCCTCATTTTTGAGGCAGAACTCATCCCCTTCGTTGGGTTGAGCAGGGAGAGCCGATCGGACCCCTTTTCTCCTCCCATTTGTCCGTCCGAGACCCGATTCGATCGCTGATTAGTGAGTTGGAACCCCCTCGGTAAGGCCTCGATTCCCCTTTGGCCGTTTTGTCTGATTTTTGTTCTAGAATGAGTTATAGCCCTTTGATCGGTTTTGAATCTTTTGTAGATTTACCGCGTTTTAGACCGAATTGGCGGGTGTTACCGGAGGAGTAGCATCGTGTGAGTCTTGGGTAGGTGGTGCATACTTCTTTTTGTGTTTTCGTAGTTGTTTGGGTGACGCGGCCTTCAGCGCATTTACAGGTATTTTGAGTGGGACCCGTTTTATCTATTTTTTTCATACTGTATTTCTTATGGGACCTCTGGGATGCTTTTCGGTATGCCCGGTTACCAGTTTGCGTGAGCAGGGCCGGGCGAGGGGTCGTTTCTCATCGGGGCATTTTGGCCGGGGAATGCCAAAATGGTTTTAATTGAAATGTTATTGTTATAAACTACTTAGTTTAATTTGTTAAAGCCTATTAAATTGTTGGAGGCATTTAAGACCTCAGTGCTGGTATGGGACAACACCTGGTATAGTGCAATTTGACTGTTTAGTTGGTTTTGCCTGGTTATGTTTTCTGGTTAAATATGTTATATATGAAATTGATGAATTGCATCTACTGGACCCTTTTTGGTTGTGTTGGTCTTGGACCAGTTACGCTAGAGTGATGCTGATCACAGGTTGGGGCTTTGCCTGGGTTACTTTGGGTGGTTTTGACCATGGGATTGGGCGTTATGGACGTCGGCTTGAGACGGTACGATTGTCAGGTTGGGCATGGCCCGTGATACTAGGGTGGCGATGCCATTGGACTTGAGCGACATGGTCGCAGGGACATGAGGTGTCAGACATGTTGGTGGATTAAGACTATTTTGGTGATTACCACCCACCGGGACTTTGAGTAGTGTGCACACAGAGATACTCCGTGATGAGGTGGTTTTGACCACTCATGTGGGTAGAGGCCCCCATAGTTGCGGTTAGGTTTTGTTTGGGGGTGCTTGCCGTAGAAAGCCACGTGGGAGGTGAGGAGACTTTAGGGGATGGGCGTGCCTTCGGGACGTCAGTACTTGAGACACAAGGTTTCAGGAGGCACATGGTGCCGGGTTACTATTCTTGGGCGTGCCTTCGGGACGTTGGTACTTGAGACACAAGGTGTCAGGAGGCACATGGTGCCGGGTTACTGTTCTTGGGAGTGCCTTCAGGACGTCGGTACTTGAGGCACGAGGTGTCAGGAGGCACATGGTGTCGGGTTACTATTTTGGGCGTGCCTTCAGGACATCGGTACTTGAGACACAAGGTGTCAGGTGGCACATGGTGCCGGGTTACACGACAGAGATTCCGGCATTGGCTGAATCAGGTGACACTCCATGGTGGCTGTTGAGCACCAGTGGAGTTTTTGTTTATTTGTGCATTGTACTGATTATTGCTTTCCTTGTAAATGCATGACTGATTAAACACATATATTTGGTACGCACCGTTGGGTGGTATTCTACTGAGATTTGTCTCACACCCTGCACGGGCCCTTCAGGATGTGTGCAAACTTTATAGATTTACGTACAGGAAAGAGGCCATCTGCAGGAGCTGGGCTGCGTTAGTTGTTTCATGGAGATAGTACGGACCTTGAGGTCATACCTAGATGGGGTTTACCTTATTGTGTTTACTTTTCTATATCAGCATGATTACTTGTTGTAGCTACTGTTGGTTATCCATTGGCGCCCTTTTTATATTCAGTTGTGTATGACCTACTTTGGACGCATGCTTGGTTGTTTACAGTAGTTGTTGCAGTTGATTGCTAGTATGTTGTTCTGTTTACTTTCCACTGCAGTTGTTTTCTATATTTCTTCCACTGTTTATCTATATTGTTTATGCTTCCGCTTTGCTGGTCTAGTTCGAGTCTGCTGAGTCTTTCTTTCCGCTGCATCTTTACTGTTATATTCGGACCAGTACCCTTACTATGATCCTCCGAGAGGGTATATCCTCCCCACTATACCCATTCAAACCCTCGCTGCTAGTCAGCAGCCTTTGGCGTTCAGGGGAGGTGCGCCTAAGGTAGGGACACCTGACCCATTCGGCACTGTTCGGGTGGCTGGCTGGGTCTGGGACGTTACAAAGTGGTATCAGAGGAGTTCTTGACAATGATTTAGTAGTATTGTTTTTCTGGATACTGATGAGATTGAGACTTCTCTTTTTATTTCTGCTGGTTTTACTATTTGGGATATGGTAGACTGGAGATAGGTTTTTACTGGAACTGGGTTTCTAGCTTGTGCTTAGGCACCTGCAGCCCCAGGAACGAGGGATGGACCAAGTTTCCATGGGTGGGAATTACTGTTTTCTTTTTCTCAGATTACAGTTTATATGATTTCCACCTCGATGGCTCACTTGATGTGTGATGCTGTCAATTGTGATATGTGACCCTTGACCCGGTATGGTAAGGGGGAATTAGACCTTGGACCGGTATGGTGAGACTACTTTTCTTGGCTTTGATAGGCACACTTTTAGGGTATTTCAATTTCATAATTGCACGTATGATTTGTGAAGTGATAATACCATGTGAATAAAACAAATCAATTTCCATGCTTTAACTGCTTTGAAATGTAAATTGGTGAAATTCCTGATAGAATTGCTAGTTGTGCAATGTGTATGCCATGATTTAAATTTTGTAAAAAAATTGCATGTGGAGGGATATTTGGGTCTGACTCTTATGAGAGCAGGCAAGTACTATGACTGAGGCAGTGTAACTGTCAGGATTGGGCGACTCGGTCGTCGGTTTGAGGCAACATGAGTTGTCGGGATGGGCATGGCCTGAGGTACTTTAATACTTGGCTCTGTTGAGGGTGGGTAAGGAGGCCATGAGGCCGGGATGCCGTGGGGTATGGGTTGAGGTGAGGGGGAGTAAGGGTAGTTGTTATAAACTGCCTTTTACTGCTTTCCTTATCTACGTAGAATATATTATTGTATATATGTATGGGTTGTCTGACCATTTATGGTATTCAGCGGGTTACTCCTTCACGACTCGATGGAGCGTCAGGCAGAAGATGATACAGCGCTGCAGGATCAGGGTCAGGATTCGCTACAGGCATAACACAAGCCGCAGGTACAGGCCCAGAGACCGGATCAGGCTCAGGATCCAGTATAGGCAGGACAACAACCGGGTTTGGCATCATTCGGTCCGTGGCTCGATGAGCAGCTCCGAGTGAGCCTGGTACGCGTCTTGCAGGGGATTGACAATGGCACGCAGGGTATAGAGCCTTCTATGGAATATCTGACACGGGAGTTCCAGTCGCAGTGCCCGCCTCTCTTTCAGGGTGAGGGTGGCCCGCAGGCGACTGAGAACTGGATAGAGAGTATGGAGATGATATTCGAGCAGCTTGAGATGCCTCCATGACGGAGGGTCAAACTAGAGACGTACATGCTGAGAGGACCGGCGAAGCGCTAGTGGGACGTACAGGTTCAGGCTCGTAGGCATGAGGGACTGGCATGGAAGGACTTCGAGGACAGGTTCTTTGATCACTTCTACCCGAAGACACTGAGGGCAGAGAGAGCTCGGGAGTTCTTTAGTCTTCAACAAGGTAACATGTCCGTCATGGACTACGCAGATACTTTCACAGATTTGTCTCGCTTTGCACCTGGTATAGTGAGCGATGATGCATCTAGGGTAAGGCGCTTCGAGGATGGCTTATGACACGCCATTCGGGTTCAGGTGAACATCTTCAGGCTGAGATCCTTCTCTGAGGTGGTGAATCAGGCGCTTATATCCGAGGAAAATGAGAGGGAGAAATCTTGTTTGGGTAGGACAACAACTACAAGTGATGGTTTGGACAGCAGGAAGCGAGGACGGGATGAGTTCCAGCAGGGAATTCAGGCCAGAGATTCAGCTAGACCACCTCATGGGAGTTCTTCAGTGATTTGCTTCCAGTGTAGACAGCCGGGACACATTCGGGGGCAGTGCGATAGGCCTCTGAAGGAGTGCCGGGCATGTGGAAAGGATGGACATTTGGAGAGGTTTTGTAGGCAGTCTTCTCAGATAGCCGGAAGGAAGGGACCAGGACAGACTACAACATCTGGAGTTGGTTCAGGTTCAGTACCCAGAGAGGGTAGTCGAGGTTCAGCTGTGAGCGAAGGTTGTGACAGAGACGGTGGGACCCAGCTCAGGGGTCAGTGGCCGGTGACTGGAGCAGTATCGCAGGGAGGTCAAGCATCAGACAGCCGTGTTTCAGGCCAGGTGCACCCCGTGGAGCTGCTAGAGGCTGAGCAGGCCGGTGAGCCGATGACAGTTAGAGGTACACCGCGGTTTGAACGTGATCTCCATGTTTCCTTTTTGGAATGACCTGTAGAGGTATGTCCGTTTTGAGTGCACGAGGTGCACAAGATCTTTGTGGACTGACTAGATGCTAGTCAGTGGGTTGGCACCATATCAGGTGCGTGATATATATATATATATATATATATATATATATATATGTATATATGTATGTATGAGATGCGTGGCATCAGGTCATCGTGGATGCGGGTTACTTGAGGTGACGTGGGCATCGGGGCATCATGGATGCGGGTTACTTGATGTGCCGTGGGCATCGAGGCATCATGGATGCTGGTTACTTGAGGTGCTAGGCATGAGGACCTCGTAGAGGTGGACACCGATGCAGTGCGGGATGCTTTGGGTGTCGGAAGTGACACAAGAGCACCAATGAGGTGCAGGGGTGACGATGCATCACGGGAGGATTTTTCTTATGGAAAACAGGTTAGTAAACACTGTTTTCTTTACGTTTTGTTGGGTTGAGACCGCATAAGGCGATTCCTAAGGTGGGGAGCCCCCTTGAGGAATTTAGCCGGAACCTTTGAGACTGGGGTAGTCCGGGTGTTTTAACTGGGATAAGCATGTTTGGTGCAATCTACTGGTTTCGTTTGGTAGCTCGGGGACGAGCTATGTTAAGGTGGGGAGTTTGTAAGAACCTAGGTTTTCAGAACATGTCAAAATCCTGACCTTGTTTGAATTTTTGACTGGTTTCTGAGGAAACTGGAGGAAATGCTAGGTTTCTGGAAATTTCCAGATTACACGCCGTGTACTTTTGAGTACACGCCGTGTATGTGGTTAGAGAGTGTCGGCCGTGTGCTCTCCGAGTACATGCCGTGTGATGACTGTGTAGTAGTTTCTTACTATACGGTGTATAGTTTTGAACACGCTGTGTTTACCCCCGACCGTGTGAGGCCATACATGGCGTGTTGGCCGTTGGACGGGTAAGAACTAGGGACATGCCGTGTTCCCTTTGGACACGCCGTGTAGTCTAGCCATGTATGAGGGATATACATGGTGTGTGGGTGTGTCAGTGAGGAAGAGAAGAGGAACCCGGTACACGCCGTGTACCCAGAGGTACATGCCGTGTACTCATGTCGGCAGGTTCGGAAAGTAAGTCAGCAGAATCAACCATCTTTTGAACAGTTAAATGAAATATACACGGCGTGTAGTCCTAAAGTACACACCGTGTACTTTCTTTTTTCGCTAAAATGTGAAGTACCCTCATTTTTGAGGCAGAACTCATCCCCTTCATTGGGTTGAGCGGGGAGAGCCGACCGAACCCCTTTTCTCCTCCCATTCATCCGTCCGAGACCCAATTTGATCGCTGATTAGTGCATTGGAACCCCCTCGGTAAGGCCACGATTCCTCTTTGGCCATTTTGTATGATTTTTGTTCTTGAACGAGTTATATCCCTTTGAGCCTTTTTGAATCTTTTGTAGATTTACCGCGTTTTAGACCGAATTGGCGGGTGTTACCGGAGGAGTAGCATCGTGCGAGTCTCAGGTAGGTGATGCATACTTATTTTTGTGTTTTCATAGTTGTTTGGGTGACGCGGCCTTTGGTGCATTTTCAGGTATTTTGAGCGGGACCCGTTTTATCTTCCTTTTCATACTGTATTGCTTATGGGACCTCTGGGATGCTTTTGGGTATGCCCGGTTACCAGTTTGCGTGAGTAGGGCCGGGCGAGGGGCCGTTGCTCGTCGGGGCATTTTTGGTCGGGGAACGCCAAAATGGTTTTAATTGAAATGTTATTGTTATAAACTGTTTAGTTTAATTTGTTAAAGCCTGTTAAATTGTTGGAAGCATTTAAGACCTTAGTGCTGGTATGGGACAACACCTGGTATAGTGCAATTCGACTGTTTAGTTGGTTTTGCCTGGTTATGTTTTCTGGTTAAATATGTTATATATGCAATTGCTGAATTGCATATGATGGACCCTTTTTTGTTGTGTTGGGCTTGGCCCGGTTACGCTAGAGTGATGCTGATCACAGGTTGGGGCTTTTCCCAGGTTACTTTGGGTGGTTTTGACCACGGGATTGGGCGTCATGGACGTCGGCTTAAGGCAGTACAACTGTCAGGTTGGGCATGACCCAGGATACTAGGGTGGTGATGCCATCGGACTTGAGCGACATGGTTGCAGGGACACGAGGTGTCAGACGTGTTGGTGGATTATGACTATTTTGGTGATTACTGCTCACCAGGACTTTGAGTAGTGTGCACACAGAGATACTCTGTGATGAGGTGGTTTTGACCACTCGTGTGGGTAGAGGCCCCCGTAGTTGCGGTTAGGTTTTGGTTGGGGGTGCTTGTCGTAGAAATCCACGTGGGAGGTGAGGAGACTTTAGGGGATGGGCATGCCTTCGGGACATCGGTACTTGAGACACAAGGTGTCAGGAGGCACATGGTGCCGGGTTATTGTTCTTGGGTGTGCCTTCGGGACGCTGGTACTTGAGACACAAGGTGTCAGGAGGCACATGGTGCCAGGTTACTGTTCTTGGTCATGCCTTCAGGACGTTGGTACTTGAGGCACAAGGTGTCAGGAGGCACATGGTGTCGGGTTACTATTTTGGGCGTGCCTTCGGGATGTCGGTACTTGAGACACGAGGTGTCAGGTGGCATAAGGTGCCGGGTTACACGACTGAGATTCCGGCGTTGGCTGAAGTAGGTTACACTCCATGGTGGCTGTTGATCACCAGTGGAGTTTGTGTTTATTTTTGAATTGTACTGATTACTGCTTTCCTTGTAAATGCATGACTGCTTAAATACATATATTTGGTACGCACCGTTGGGTGGTATCCTACAGAGATTTGTCTCACACCCTGCACGGGCCCTTCGGGATGTGTGCAGACTTTATGGATTTACATACAGGAAAGAGGCCAGCTGCAGGATCTGGGCTGCGTTAGTTGTTGCATGGATATGGTACGGACCTTGAGGTCATACCTAGCCGGGGTTTACCTTGTTGTGTTTACTTTTATGTATCATCATGCTTACTTGTTGTAGCCACTGTTGGTTATCCATTGGCGCCCTTTTTATATTCAGTTGTGTATGACCTTCTTTGGATGCATTCTTGGTTGTTTACAGTAGTTGGTGCAGTTGATTGCTGGCATGTTGTTCTGTTTACTTTCCGCTGCAGTTGTTTTCTATATTGCTTCCGCTGTTTATCTATATTGTTTATGCTTCCGCTCTGCGGGTCTGGTTCGAGTCTGCTGAGTCTTTCTTTCCGCTGCATCTTTACTGTTATACTCAGACCAGTACCCTTACTATGATCCTCTGAGAGGGTATAGCCTCCCCACTATACCTATTCAGACCCTCGCTGCTAGTCGGCAGCCTTTGGCGTTCAGGGGAGGTGCGCCTAAGGTAGTGACACCCGACCCGTTCGGCACTGTTCAGGTGGCTGGCCGGGTCCGGGACGTTACAGTTAGTTATGTTCATTCTCGCCATTACAACGACTAGGAATTAACTACCATTTAAAATAATAATAATAATATATTATTTTTCAGTACAACTCAACATTGTGTGCAACGTAAGATTTCAAAGAAACCCGTTGTTGTGTATCAGGTATGCCATCGAACATATCATCCCCTTTAAAGTAAAATTAATAATTAATTTAAAAATATTAATAAATATGGAAATTTCATATTCTTTATTTACCTGGGATGTTACATCCTTCCCCCCTTTTGGGAATTGCGTCCTCACAATTTTAAAATTGGGCTCAAAAACTTCATTGAAAGTCCCACATTGGAAAAAGAGTCAATAAATCTATCACTTTAAAATAAATTAAGAGAAGTACAAAGGTCACCCAATATAAAATATACTAGGATTCCATGAAAACATGGATATGGAGTATAAAAAAAACCATCAAGTTCTTATGGAGAGTGATAGAAAACATGATTAAGAGAAAGTTAACCACCAGAAAATCACAAACTTGTGATGGGTTAAACGGTATTTGATTCCCCAGTAGGAAAAGTTAACAGACAACATTTTTGTTTTAAGTTACTTTTAATAAAGTTGAGGAATTTATTTATGAGCTTAACTAAAAACATAAGGAAACATACTTACTTGTCATGTAGACTTTCATCCTTTACTAAATTCCTACCACAAACTCATTTTTTCTTCAAACGATGAGTATTCAAGATGAATTGTTCACATTGAAAGTGCTATAATCAACTTCTAGAGAATATCATAGTCCAAAAAAGATGAACTATATTTTTCCCATGTCTTTAGACATTAACCAAAATCAAAATGGTTAGTAGAAGATCAAATAATCCCCAAAAAGGATAATCTTTTACAAAAAGAAAAACTACTCTTAATCTCCAAAATTTGTCAAATAATACCCAAAGTTCAACAAAGACCATTCAATAAACAACTGTCCATGAAATTCTTCAAATTAATCAAAACTAATATTGAAACCCAAATCTCAAAAGGATTTAATCACATAGTCTTTCAAGATAAATCTTAACATTTATCTCCAAATAACATCAGTTACTCTTAAAGTCTCATATTGAAAAGTAATTAACCTAATCAAATATTCTCCATGATAGGTTGATCATTTCCATAGATAACGCAAAATAAACTTATTATTGATTCATAAAATCATCTAACCAAAATTAATTAGCCATACTAACTAGGGACTTCATGTAGTCCAGTGGTAGGCGATAAATCCCAGTCACACTTTGGTTGTGGGTTCGATTCCTGCGGTTTTGTTTAACATGACGGGTTGTCATGCAATCTGCATGTTTTCCTTTTTCAAAAACTATATAATTTTATAAAATTCCCAAAAAAGAGATAAATTCATCAAAGATAACCATAACATATTTTAACCACAAAGGTTATCTAATAACTTTCATTTTTCATCCCAAAATGTATTAACCTGTAATTGCCTCAAATTCAAGGATCATATAAACCCAAATGGTTCTTTATAACTATATCCACAAAATAAAAGATAATTATTCCTTGAATAAAATCTTCATATATCAAACTTCAGGGTTACACATACTATAAAAAGTCTTCTAATGTAATCTCATCATCAAAAGAGACTTAATACTTTTAAGAATTTCACCATCCTAAAATCTACCATAACACTTTAATCCCTTATATGTTGACTTATTAATCATTCAACATTCTTCATGATCCATTAACCATTCCTTTACAACTTATTTTGAAATACTTCTTTCCTACAAACAAAATCATGAATCATATCTTAAGATCCAATAATGTTTAAACATCAGTTAAGAAATAATCCATACCTTTATTTGGTCATTATCAGTTTCCTCATCCTCAATTGGAATGGAAATAGGTATTGGTAAACATATATTTATATGATCCTGGTGATCCCATTCCCAAACCTTCTTCGTAGGATATCTGTTTGAATAATGACCATGCACACCACATTTAAAACATTCAATTGATCCCTCAGAAATAACTTCTTTCCCTTTCCTAGAGTCAACTGGATGATTCCTTTTTCCATGGAAGGTTCTTGATTTATGACCTTCACTTACACATATATAGCATCTTCCTGTCCCTTTGAAACATTTTCCTATGTGTTTCTTTCCACATCCTTGACACATATGTTTTTGAATATACTTACCTTTATGATTATTACTCGAACTTCCGTGGGGATTTGTTTCTCTCATATACGATGCCTTATAAAAACCACCAAGTTTCAGGTGGTCAATCATGACTACAAATAGTTGGTTGAGAATAACCACAAGTGTTCTCATTGCAACTCCCATTTCATTCAATTGCTCATTCATAAAACCATCAAAGTTTTCTTCACATCCACTGTTACTTTTCTACTTGCTAGATCTAGCCATTTACTAAAACCAAAAAGGTAAGTGTTAGTATATTAGTAAAATCATCATATAATATCTTATGAGGAGGGTAAATACTAATATATACTTATTCATGTTATCTTAAACTCATTCCATTTATCTAAAATAACTATGACTCTTTCTAAAATCCTAACCATTATGGTAATGTCACTTATGCTTAAAGAACACCCTAACCTCTAAAGTTATCCAAACCGTAATTTGATACCAACTATAAGGACCTGACCTTAAACATTACACAATCCTGAAATAAATGAATAATTCACATTGAGGATCTTTTCAGGTTTAGAGTTTTAGAGAATTAGGCCATAACTATTACATATCAACATGAATATTACAATTAGACACTACTACTCAGTATCCATTTTTTTCATAAAATAAAAAAGAAACATGTCTAGTTCCATGTTTTAGACAACATGAATTTTCCTTGATCTCATCCTTGACCCTTATTCATATTTAATTCCTGTGGAAGACATTTCAAAAACATGGGATGAGCATAAAAAGATCAGTAAGGGATATAAAATAAGGAATGAAAACATTATCCCATCAATAAATACAAAACAATGAAACCATAATTTTCAATTATAACATACCTTATGAAATCATAAGATTTATAAATAACACACAAAAATCATAAATCATAAAGGTAACTTATGGAATACATAAAATACTTACATTGTAGCTATCACAGCTATGTAGGGAGTTATGTTGGAATACCCATCACAATATATTCCCTAAATCTCTTAGGAGAAACATTAACGTTTACCTCCATCACATTACCTAATGCATTGGAGAGCTATCTCAGGCTCACCCACCCCAGGTTTATCACGGAACCACCTGTATATGTAAACAATGCCAAAGATCCATAACATATTGATAAAAATTAAAACAATAATAAATGAAATATAACATTTCCACATTGAAATCACAACATATCATTTCAAGATATAGACATAATCAATGCTTTATCAAACCATTTTTAAAACCATTTAAAACAATAATAAAGATATTTTTAAATAAAAGTGTACCATACCAATTTTAAGCTTTTAAATGAATTAACATTTGAAAACATTAATGTCCATATAAATAAATCCTAAAAACCATTTTTAAAACATGGACATTAATGAGAAATATTTTGAAGAATAAATCTTTAAAACATTTAAAGCGATATTTTAGTTAAAGAGTTTTAAAAAAAATGAGAGACACTAATACAAATAATTGAGGAATAAAATTTAATCAGAACTTTATAATATCATGAGAATAAAGGGATTCATGTTAAAATATTCCAAAGGACAGTATATACACCATATAAGAGTGAATTGGTGCATAATAACATTGAAGTCTCATTAGAATGTAAATTGAGACAAAATCCCTTATAAAAACTGTATCCTTAGATAAAGGTTAAACCAATTACATAATAATGTGTGAAAAATATAAATACACTCAATATGATTGGGTATTCATTGTAAATCAATCAGAGAACATTCACACATATTTTTGTAAAAACAACTCCAATGACTTGGATGTTTAACTCAATGAATGGAAATTGAGTTAAAATTACTCTTATCAAGTTAATATCGATGACTTGAGAATTTATCAATGGATTGATTATGTGTATAATAAGTATATACACACAAAGGGGAGTGGAAATTACTACATAAGTAAATAAATAGTGATTTTACACATAATATTGGAGTAAAATAATCAATTATGTATGCGTAAAGCCCAATGAGTGGAAATTGAAAATTGAAATTCCCTTACTGATTTGGTAACTTACGAAACATACACCACATGAAAGAAGGATCATACAATGAATATTTAAATACCCATAAATTAAATTATATTACACAAATAATACAATCATGGGTAGTACCACCATAGAAAATAAAATAGTGGCTAATATAGCAGGAATCTCACGAGAATAAAAAGTGAGATTAAAAACCCTTACCATGTTGTAATCAATAGAGTCGTTTGAAAAAAAGTTAATAACCACAAAATGAATCACAAAATACCATGAATATAAATAGAATCATGATAATATATATCAAATGATAGTGCACAATACACCACATGCAATAAATAAAGTGCGAACAATGGAATTCTCACAGAATTAAAAGTGAGATAAGAAACCCCTTACCTTGTGTCCGACTTGACTCATTTGTTCCTTGTTCCTCATGAATAATAAACTTAAGTTAATTTATAATTTATTAAGAACCTTTTTAAATTTTATTATTCCTTTTATATCACTTATTACCATGTTATAAATATTATGTAATCATTTAAGTTAATAATGGTCATTTTGTCGATATTTGGTACTTGAGTAAAAAATGAACACCTTATAATTACAAGTTGTCCATGTGGTCAAGAGTCAATTATATATAGAATTATATTCATGAGTTATATATCATATATATCATATATATACAGTATATATATTTATTTATAATATTACATAATATTTAGAGGTAAGAAATGAAATGCACCGTTCATAGAGACGGTAAGCTGTATGTACGCATGAACGCTACTTTCATTTCTATTTCATATTTAATGGAATGAAAACATAAAGTTAAATAGGTATATTATAATTACAGTATAATATAATATATAATTTCATTAACTCCATCCTTTATACATCCCACATATGGCATGAACGAGTCATATCACTTTGAGGGGGCGGTAGTCCGCACTTCCTCAAATGAAATTATTGCGTTTACTCATAATGGAAACCATAAAGGTATGCTATAAATGAAAAATACAGAAGCAAAAAGAAAACATAAACATAATATATATCATATATAAATACAATCCCATCATAATTTCCACCATAAGAGGTGGTAGGAGAAGATTGAACAATCATCGTTTTGTGGGGCGTTAGTTTTCCGTCCACAGAAATTGTATGTTCTTTACCCATTAGATGGAGGTGTGTGTAAGTGTAGTTAGAATAATTATCATAAAAATAACCTAGTATATTGAGGATACTGGTGTTTTTATAAAATAAAGTAATAAAAAGAGTTTAGGGGGTTGGAGAAGGAAAATAAAACAAAATAACTTAAGAGAAGACGTTACCTTTAAATCGGGTAACTCCCTTTGGTTTGAACCAAAAGGGTTTCTTGATGTGCCTTCTGCCTAAGTTAAGGCTTATAGGTGGAAGAGATGGATATTGAGAGCTTATTTGGTCAGGGTTTGGATGAGCCAAGGGCTTGATAGGTGTGAGTAATGGGTTAGAAGTGGTGTCCTTTTATAAGGGGGAGGGGCTCTTTAAGAAAGAGTGAAAATATTATTTTATTATATAATGATTTTCGGTTTATAAAGATACAAAACTAATTAAAGTCAAATATAATATGAATCATGGTAGAAATAAAATCATACAATAAGAATTGGACAGGTTTTGGTTATTTTTTTAATCTTTATAATCTTATTTATTTAAATCATTTATTAACGAGGTAAACACTACATCATTATTGTGTCATAAATAATTTTATTTATTTGATGTCTAAAAGTTATAAAAAAATACCATGATGTGGGAAATATTTTTAGATTTCCAAATAATATTTATAGTCTAAAATATAAATTATATAACCCTATGTAATAATTAATTTACTAAAATATATTTGTTTATGTCATTTTTGCCTTTACTTTAAGTTAATTAAAATAAAGTGTCATTATCACTCTTAAGTGGATCCATGGGGTCCCGAAATAGACCCAAGGATTCCCATGGTTGTCCATGAATCATAAAATAAGGTTATAACAAGTGTTAAGGTAATTTTTTATTATCATGATATTCTTTTTTACCTTGAATTACCCTATTTACCATTAACCGCGGTAAATAAAAGTCAAAAGTTACTATTCACCAAAAATTATTTTAATCTTATTGAACCAAATTTTACTTACTAATACCAAACATGTATGTTGGATTTTCTAAATTCAATTCATAGAAGTGGTAAATTTAATTTAAATGAAAAAGTCAGATTTTTAACTACTACTTAGTGGTTTCATTATTCATAAAAAATTGAAGTTTTTCAGAAAAATACCAAAAAATCAGAATAATATATATTTGATATTCCAAATTAAAAAATGATGTCTATTTTACCAAATTAAAAACATAGAAGTTGGATTAATTAATTTAAAATTAATTCCCGCTGTCAAAATAAAAAGCGTGTTTTTAAGAAATAATAACTATCAAAAGATTGACACTTGTTTATGCCCAATTTCAAAGTGAAATTTATTCTAATGACCAAACTTGGATTAAATGGTAAAAATATAATATAATTACACTTTAAAACCAATTAAAAATATAATATAACTATATAAATAAATTATATTAAACGACAGTTTTGAATTAAAATACAGTATTTTTCACTATTCATTAAAAATTGAATTTTATCAGAAAAATACCAAAAAATTACCCAAAGTAAATTTTGATGTCTCGATTCTAAGGAAAAATTTTATTTTGTCAAATATAACATATAAAAGTGACCAAAACTAGATTTAAAGAGGGTTCACCATCAAAAGACAGTAAATCGACCTTTTAAAGAATATTAGAGTATTTATGCTTAAAATTAGATTCTTTCTTATTTTTAGCCTCTAAAATTTATTGGATAAATGTAAAAATATTTAACAAACATGTATAATCATTTTGTAGTTAGTTCTGTTCATTCCTGCCATTATAATGGCTAGGCGTTAACTACCATTTAAAATAATAATATTATTATATTATTTTTCAGTACAACTCAACATTGTGTGCAACGTAAGATTTCAAAGAAACCCGTTGTTGTATATTAGGTATGCCATCGAACATAGAATCCCCTTTAAAGTAAAATTAATAATCAATTTACAAATATTTATAAATATGAAAATGTTATATTCTTTATTTACCTGGGATGTTACAATAAATATTAATATGATATTGTTATAAATTAATAATATTTTTAAAACCATTACAAAAGATTCTAAAGTGTGTTCAACTAAAGGGAAGTGTGAGGTAATGGATTTAATCTCAATTTACATTCCATTGAGACATATTTGTTATTGTGAACCTATTAACATTTGTGTGGTGTATATTCTACCACTTTGATATATTTAACATGAATAACTATTTATTCATGATGATTAATGTTTCAATTAAAGTATATTCTTTCAAGGGGTTACAATTTAAAAGTTACCAAAGAGGTAAGAATATATTTTACAATCTCACTTTATTTTTGGATTTCTTTTATTTTTATTGAATGAATTTTATCATTTATCCTTAATAAGCTTAAATAATTCTCTTATCCTCTATATATTTAAGTATTTTACATATTTTATTCTAACTTTTCTTCTATTTGGTGTTCTATTCAAGTAAATAAATGTTTAAAATAAAAATGGATTTTATTTCTCTTTTAATTGGATATATTTTTCTTCCATGTCCATGTTTTTAAAATTTATTTTTATTTACTCAAATGATTTATTAAGGAAATTTTATGTTATCCTTGAATTTTAAAAAGGGCTTGAAAGAAATATTTCTACTATTTTCTAAAATAGACATTTTTGACTTTCTTTATAAGATTCAAAATGATTTTTTAATGTATATGGTGATAACGGACTTCCCTACTGCCGTTTTTTTTTTGAAATTTAGCATCTTCTACACATTTTAAATGGTTTACAAGGAAAAATATTTTATGATATCTTATTTTAATATTTCACTTTCATTACCTTTATTATTCCAAAATACATAAATTTATCTCAAAATCTATATTATATATCATTTATTTTTTGGTTGTTAATTTTATCTTGAAACATTCACTTTCATGTGATCATTGAAAATTACATTTCCATTAAATATTTACATTATTTATTATAGATATGCTTATTGTGAAAACCCTATATCATTTCTACATACAATGATTTACTTTGATAGTTATTTAATTGACTGATGAAATCTTGTTAAATCCATATTCTTTAATCAATACAAATATTTATTGATAAGGAATATTGTTCATGAATTAAATAGATCATTCAATATATAAGGAATACTTTGGACATGCAGTGATGGGTGGGGACCGAAATTATATAGCTCCTTGATGCTTCGAAAGGTCTCATGAGACAAATCAGTTGGCCAAATTAAATAGGTTTTTACCCATAATTTTAAAATGTCTTAGAATAAGGTCTTGATGGTATGGATAACATGATGTCTAAGATCATGAAATCTAATATTAATAATTTAATTCTTTGAGAATTCAGTTATTATTATCCATGAGATTATTTCATTGATATTATCCATGGATGCATTTCATGTTCATGTTATTGATTAATTGGAATGTGTGTTCAGTTATTTACCTTAGTATATTGATTATACCTTATTTACTCATGATAAATTCCACTATATATAAAATTAATGAGTATTTTAGCTCACCCATATTTTGTTTCCTTTCCCCTGGATATGAAGAAGAATTATTTGAATGAGTTTAAGGATTCCAAATGTTTTCCATTACTATGTTTTATATTTTATCCCTAATATAAAATAGGTATCATGTTTACATTTGGCTCTACAAGACTACTAAAAAAATTTTTAATTCAAGATTAGAACCCTAGTATCTATGAAAATTTAATAAATTAACCATTGGATTTTGGTTACTAGAGTTGGGGTTGTTACACAGGGATACTTTACATAAGAGATATTCCAATTCCATCATAACTATAATACTTAATATGTATACAATATATTCAATAAATAAATTAAATATAATAAATTTAATTAAAAAATAAAGTCAAGTAAGATGAAACTAAATATTCTATTATAATACATAACATGTAATGGACGACATGGAAATTTTATAAAAATAATAAATAAAAAACATTTTATTTATTTAATTAATGAAAGATACTAATATGAACATTTTATATTTTATTTAGGCCTAGAAATATCATATTTTAAATTCCTAACACTTATCATTTATATGAAATTTTTAAACTGTAATAATTTTTACAAAAAACTAAATTTTATTCATTTTTAAGGTTAATCATATTTAATGATTGATAGAAATATAATCAATTGTAAGCCATGATAGGGAATTCTGTATAGGTGATGGTGCTCCTTATGTAGGTTGTATGACATGGTTTCTAGTGCTCCATTAATTAGATCCAAAATTTCCTTAATTTGAAAATGATTTTAAATATAAATTAACCCACTAATCTAGATAAAATCCAGATAATTTAGTGTTTTTTTATGATTTTGGAAATCTAGAATTTATTTGATAAGGGATTAAATATTGTTTTTAGTGATTTATTCAAATTTTGGATTTATTTTTAGCAATAATTTGATTTGGAATAATGTAATTCAATTTTTTATAGGATTTTGAATATTATTTTAATTATTTCCTTTCATTTTTGGTCTTAACTGGAATTAAGCCTACATTAAAAGATTGCGTTTTTTAGTTTTTAGGGGAAAAAATGACCAAGGAAGATGATCATAGGGCTTTTCCCAAGAACAAAAAACTTTATCCCTAATCATAAGAATTCACCCTCAAGCATAAATATTTTCTAGGAGGAGGATCATAAGGCATGAATAATGATTTTAAGGATTTTAAGACACATCCTAATGCTTTTGAACTGATTATAATACTTTGTAGCTGATGATAAACCTTTGCTACATAGTATGGATTCATGCCTTTGTTAAAAAAAAATTCCAATTTTGGATGATCAAAGGTAGGATTTAAGGAATTAAACTAGGTCTTAAATTTGATCCTTGATCCACCATATCAGCACTCATACAAATTTTAAAAGGATTCTATGCAAATTAAAACATTTTGATCAAGAACCTTAAAAATAAAGCTGTGTATTTTTAAGAAGAAATAATCAAGTTTATATTAAAACCACTTATAGGGTCGACACCTTGATGATCCAGATTAGCATATCTATCTAGAAGCTTGAATGAAATAATAATAATCTAATACCAATCCCAACTTTTAAGTCAGATAGATCAGGATCAAGTATGTTTCACTAAATCCTAAGAACTCAATGTCTATGACACTTGTCACACACATTACTAAGGTTCCTCCTCACACGATAATGCCAAACTAAACTTGATTCTCACTATGATCGTGATACAAAAAATAAAATCAGCTATAGTTTTTCTAGAATAAGTATAGAACATAGTTGTGGGAGAATGGATAGATGTCAAGAATATTCATGATGGTTAGCTCATTTGAAGAATCCTCACCCCTCAACTTGTATATGTGCAAACCATCAAGAAGTGTAAGATGGGCATTGATAATTATGGATATTTTGGAAGAATACCCTTAAAAGTATATATCCATGCTACTCATATGGAGTATTAAATTGGTTAAAGTAATAAGTATCCCCAATCAATCTTCTATAAATGGGGAACTATTCATTTAGGGAGAGAGGTGGGGATAATTTCATAATTACATGATAAAGACTTTAGATACTTCTATTTTCCTTGTTTTATTTCATTTATTTTTACTATGCTAATCTTATGATGGCACATTAATACATTAGTGGCTGAGTCAAAGAGATTAACCTTACCCTTATTAATGAATCCAATATTTTAATTAACAATACCTTCTATTCATCTATGGATTTATTTAAACTATTTAGACATTATGATATTTTATTATTTCTATGAATTTTGAATTCATTTTTCCTCTTTCAATGAATTTCAAACACATGAAACTTAGATCCTCCATACTACTCACGATTGTGAACAGTGTATTGATTAGATAGTGATTGGATATTTTTGATCACTAGGTTAGGTGAGATTGTATATTTCAGTAATCATTCTATACTTATGATTGTGCCAAAACTTCTAGGTAAGGGTAATAAAGAGAGGTTTCACTTGATTAGAGAGAAAACATGAGAGTAAAATAGGAATAATGATTTAATATGAAAAGGGAGGGGATATCCAAGGTCAGACCACTTTGTTTTAAAACTAAATTTAAATCCAATCCAATTCACCCATTTATTTCACAAAACAAACCCATTAAACAAGATAATAACACACCCAAAACACCCTCATATCCAAAGACAACCCAAGTCCACTAAAACTGTATTTAATTTAGGTTCAACATATTTTTTGTCAGGGTCCCCATAAAAGTCCTATCATTAACATAGAACTATTTACAAGGATCTTAGAGTTGTATTTAATTCTATTTTGTTAAAAATTACTTCATCAAATGACTAGATATAGTTTATACAATCTTGGTAGTTTTGATCCAGAGGTTGAACGAACTATGCTGGAAAGACTTAGAACTTAAAAAAACACTAAATAAGTGGAAATTTATTTTTTTATAATTCTATTTACCGACTCTCCCTCCCAAAATTATTCTCCAACTAGAGTTACCATATGAAGTGAAAATATGGAATAAAATCTTGATCAACTGAATACGGCCTTGAGAGAATTTTATGCACTCAATTTTAACATCAATAATTGACTTTAACAACCTAATAACTAAAAAGACTTTGATATCAACACTGGAATGATTTAATTCCTTACAAAGTTTCATGTCTTAGAAGGATATGATTCTAACTGGCACTTGATAGAGTTTGTTTAAATTTACTAGAAATTAAAACCTATAGGAGTTCCAAAAGAACAATTCAGCTAATCCCATTCTCCTTTAAAGGGTTTGTCAAGGAGTTTCTCTATAACCTCCAACTTATAAAGATCACCAACTAGGAAAAACTACACAAAGCCTACCTCAAAAAATATTTCCCTGTATCAAGGAGGGATTTTTTGAGGAAGGAGGTTTATAGAGTTAAGCAAGAAAGTGGAGAAACAATTTATGTGTTTTGGAAAAGATTTAAGTAATTAAAAACATCTTTCCCAAAACATCCCTATGAAGTGAATAATTTGTTATTATTCATTTACCAAGGGTTTATGGACAATGATTGAAACCTATTGGATGCTTCCTATAAAGGAGAACTTATAGAAAAATCCATTACTGAAGTTAGATAACTGATTGATAAAATTTCAAAAAACTCCCCAAAATTTGGTATGAGGACCACAAGAAGAGGAGTACATGAGTTAAATAGTTTTAAATCCTCTTTATTTATAAAAAATTTGAATATATTAACTCTACTATGAAATAGTAATCATTGAACAAATTATATGAAATATCACCTTCCACACCCCCTTGGATCTGTGAACTCTTTCATTCCTTAGACCAATACACGGACGAGTTCCCTCAAGTTAAAGGAATTGAAATCTATGATTCCATGTTTCATAGGAATTACTATAATTAACCGGTAAGAATTATAGGATTCTAAGAGTATTATAATACTTAATTTGGGTCTAAGAACCAACAAAAAATAAAATAGAATCCTTTCAGTAAGGCTTTCAACTATATTTCCATACACCACCCTTCCAAAGAGGTAGTTCTTAGCCCTATACAAGATACCAAAAAGATAATAATCAAGAAAAATGTATGAAGTACTTTCTTAAATAGCTTGTGGAGTCTCACACCACTCAAAAAACTACTCTCAACACTCATAGATCAATACTAAAGGAGTTGCAAGGATAATAAGACCAGATCACAACTTCCATCAACGACTTGAAAATTCAAGGTTCAAGTAAACTTCCTTCCCAGTTAGTTCCTAACCCCAAAGGGAATGTTATCTCAATTTCATTGAGGAGTGGTGAACATATGAGAAAAAAAATGAATAATACCATCTTAAGAAAAATTTTTAATTGGTCATCCCACTAAATGTGAGGAAGCTACCCCCTGAAAAACCAAAACAAGAAACATCGGTGGAAATACCTCCAATGAAGAAAGACAAGGGAAAATACAAGGTGGAAGACTCAAATAATCCCAAACCACTAGTGGTGAAAAATGGGCTCGTGGCCCGTGCTCTTCAAGGGTATGGGGTTGGGCGGGCCTAAAAATTTTGACTATTAAGAGCCCAGGAAAATGTAGGATGAGATCGCATAGGTGCAAGAAAAAGAGGGTTGAGCCTGCAAGGGTGCGGGCTTACCTATGGTCTTGATTTAAAAAATTATTTTTTTACAATATATGCTTCTTTAACATTTTAGTTTTTTAAATAAAAAATCATTAATAAACCACGACATATGATTTCTCACCATAATGGTCATACTAATTCACCGTTCATTCACACATGAATTTTAAGTAGGTCTATATTTATTGTTTGAATATGATATTATAATATTTATAGAGTAATTATTAACCATATTCACATGGTGTGTCATTTCACCTATAAAAAAATGGAACCCATCTACCCTAAACATGGTATCATTTCTAAAATAGTTTTTATAATCATAATATTTTTTGGTCAAGTTAATTTTTTTTATTATTTAAGTTTATTTTGTTATTAATAAAATAGGAAATGGCTTCATGGTAACCCTAATAGCCTCTTATAAAACTGGTCGTTACTTAGAGAGTCATAGTTAATTCATAGGTCCAACCAATCACATCACCACACAACCAATATCATATTTCAATGCCCCTCACTGATCACTCACCTACTTTTTATTGCAATATCTCACCACTACATCAATGTCATCTCACACCACCATTAACCCATACAAAAATGTTCCATAACATCCCTTAAAAACTTATCTATTTTCAATCCGTACTTCTCCCCCAAAGTACCATTAAGAATGATAAAGAAATAAAATATTTAAATAGTTATAATTTTTATATATTTTTTATATATGGGAAATCATGTGGGTTACTCATAGGATTATAAGGGGTGGGGAATACTTTAAATTTTTTGTTGCATTATATGTGGGTTTTTTCAGACAAACCCACGTGGGCTCAAACCTGTACGGGCTTCTCCCGCCCCACCCCAGCCTACCTATTTCGCATTACTACCAAACAGACTTCCCTATAAGAATTAAAACACCCAAGAAAACCAATGAAGAGTCATTTAAATAATAGATATTAAACATATTCAAAATAGTGGAGACCAACATTCCTTTATTGGAATTCATCTTCCAAATCCCAAGGTATACAATATTTATCAAATAAATGTGCATTGAGAAGAGTATATTGTAAGGAAATGAAAAGTTAAAATTAGTTATAAATGTATCTACCCTTGTTACCCCACAAATACCCAAGAAATGATATGATCCATGTATATTCACTATCCCTTGAACTATAAGAGAACTCAATTTTTTAAATAAACTATATGATTTGGGAGTATCAATTAATGTAATGATTTAATTTTTTTATTCTTTATTATTCTCTATATATAGGAGAGGTCAAAACCACTTAAGTGGTTGTACAAATTACTAACTAAACCACCACCTATCTAGTTTGATTTCTAAAGGATGTTTTATAAGTGTATATGTATTTTTGTTCCCTAATGACTTCTATATTATGAACATGGATGAATAAATAGGTAAGGTTAACTTCCTTATCATCTTAGGTAAAACATTTATAAAGATCACTAAAATAATAATAAATGTTAATGAGGTAAATATTTCAATGACTTTTGGATAACATACAATAAATTTTAATATTCTCAATTCAATGAAGTACCCCCATGAGGAGATTTTTTTTAGATCAAACCATTTTGAGTTGACATGTTATTACAAAGAAGAAATTGATATATTTGATGACATAATTTGAGTAGGATAATCTCTAGAAACTCCTAATTTCTCTAATGATTTTTTTTGAAAATGAAATTAATAAATAATCTATTTTATATGATGAATAGTTTAAGGAAGCTGATAAAATTTATTTTGATGATTTAATCAAAACTGTCAATGAAACCTTTTCTATACATGTGAAAGATGTAATAATTGATAACACTGAGTTGAAAAAATCATTATAAAACCCCATGAACTAAAATTAAGGTTACTTTAATCTAACTTGAAATATGATTATTTAATGAAAAATGAGAAATTTATATCAATAATCTCAAATAATTTAAATCCAAATCAAGAACATCAAATACTATGCATTTTTAAATATAATTATATGTAAATAGGATAGACATTAGGATACATCCTAGGAATTATCTTTACCACCTGTATGCATGTAATTTTTCTAGAAAGTGGGTCCAAACCTATGAGAAAACCCTAAAGGTGGCTCAACCCAACCCTTCTAGAAGTTGTAAAAAAGGAAGTAAAAAGTCTTTTAGGAGATGGAATCATATACCCAATCTTGGACTCCTAGTGGGTGAGTCCCATTCAAATTATCCCAGATAAAATTGGATAAAAAACTTTACAAAATGAGAATAATAATTTATTACCCATAAAGATTTAGAATAGTTGGATATTTTTCATTAATTATCGAAAATTAAACTGTGTAACTCGGAAGGAACAATTATCCAATCCCTTTGTGGACCAAATTTTAGAGTGACCAACAAGGAAGGGTCACTACTTTTTTCTTTGATGAATTTTATAGGTACTTTCAAGTTTCAATTACTCTAGAAGACCTATACAATACTACGTCCACTTTACCATTTAGTATGTTTTCTTACTGGAGGATGCCCATTTGGGATTTTCAATGGCATAGGTACCTTTCAATAGGGTTTAGTGAGTATATTTTTAGATATGTTTGAGAACTTCTTAGTGTAATTCCATAATAATTTTATTGTGCATGGAATAATATTTTAAACCTGTATTCAGAGTTTGGAAAAGGATTTAAGAAAATGAATTGAAAAAAATGTGGTTTTAATTTTTAAAAAAATTCCATTTTATAGTGAAGAAAGGAAAATTTTTAGACCATATAATATCTAAATATGATATTGAAGTAGATAAAGACAAAATTTACATTATTTCTATATTACCTTACCCCACCACTATTAGACACATCCTTTAATTTTTATGACATGTTGGATTTTACAGAAGGTTTATTAGGGACTTTAGAAAAATTTATTTACCCATAAATAACCTAATAAAAAAAAAATTGACTTTGTATTTGATTATTCATACATGATATCATTTAATAATATTAAAAAGATCCTGAGAAAATCCCCCATCATCTTACCACTAGACTATAATTCCCCCTTTTAGATACTGTGTGATGCTTCAAACAAAGCTATAAGTGCCACACTTTCCCAAAAATTTAATGGGAACCCTAAAGTGATAAACTAAAGTTATCAAAGCCTAGATATTGGAAAAATAAATTATAAAACAATTTTTTTTTATTAATTTTTGTTTTTGATTTTTAAATTTTTTGGTGCTACCTATTATAAAGTAAAGTGATTGTTTATTCTGATTTTGCAACTCTTAGGTATTTGATTATGAAAGATGAAAAAAATACGTGGCTAATAATATGGATATTGTTGCAATAAGAGTTTATATTCTATATCAATTATAGGAAGGGTTGTTAAAATCTAGTTTTAGACCACATGAGTAGATTACCCCACACTAATGAGGTATAACCACCAACTGAAACAAATCTGGATGACTCCTTCCTGAAAAAGAACTATAAAAAGTCTCCTAAGTGCCCTGGTATACTGATTTAGTGAAATTTTTGGTAACATCAAATGTACCCCCTCATTTACTTAGCATAAAACTTTTAAATTGAAATTTGAGTCAAAGAATTATGTTTGGGAGGATATTTACTTATGGAATATTTATAATGAATAAGTAATGAGGAGGTGTATCCCTAAGGAAGAAATTAAATCCATAATTTATTTTTGACATACACTTGCATGTGAATCCATTTTATACCTTATATAATTTCTAGGAAGGTATTAGAAGATGGTTTATTTTGGAATTAAAGTTTTAAATACACAAATAAATTTTGTAAATAATTCCTAAACTATAAACTTATTGGTGGAGTTCCCCAAAGATATGAAATTCCCTAAAAATCATTTACTTTTTTATGAAGTATTTGATGTATAGAGATTAGATTTCATGGGTCTATTGAGGAACCCTAGAATCACACTCTTAGGTATGGTGATAAAAACACTTTTTTTAAACACTGGATTTGATACAAAGTGAGATTAACCAAGATAAATTTATCTTTATTTTATATCATTTTCATAAGTTAAATATTATATCTCAAAAATAATCACACAATCCCAAGAACATAAGGTTTAGTTTATTTGAAGATCACATACATAAGAAAATTATTTTAAGGCACCTTTTAACATTTATACATAATTGATCCACATTTGACTATCCAACTATTGTGTGGCCAAGTGGCATAGGCTTCTACTTAGAATCCAAAAGACTCATGTTCAAATTTAAGCGGGGGTGGATTTTATGTGTTACTATAGTGATACTATAGTAGTTACTATAGAAATGAAATTATTCAACTGAATTAGGCCTATATGAAATATATTTGGGGATTTATTTCATAAGGCATTTGGGCCACCAAAGGCCTTCAAGCCACAAAGATTTCAAGCCATCAATGGTCCTTCAGGTCACAAGAACTCTGGGCCATGAAGCAGTCAAGTTAAAAAACACCTGAGAATGACTTAGATGAGGAATAAGATCAAGTAGTAGCCACTAGAGAAGTGCTAACCATATTGGAAATGAAGAGTGGGACATCAGAGACTATGACATTGGGACCAGGCACTATGCCATTCTGTATAGAAAAATTCTATCCAATAATCCATGTGAGGTGGGGAGATTTGTGATATCAATGAAGTAGATTTTAGGGAGGGGTAGTTCTAGTGTAGTTGGGTCTTTAGGTTTTTAGGTCATATACTGGTACTTTAACCTATTGGCCTCTGGGTCATGTAACTATCTAGCTCTTTTGGTCATGTAAGGGTTCCCTCTTAACCCAAGTTAAAATATGGATTATCAAAAAAATAAAAATATGTAATTGTTATTTTGTCGACCACACTTGAATCCATTATATACTTCTCATAAGTTATAATATTCTTTATAACTCAGGGAATGGAAACATAAGAAAGGGGTGAGATCAAATTACCATTAAGGTAAAACTTATCAACATGTCATTAGTGGTCAGATTATAAGCATATGAGAAAACATGACCAAAGAAGAAATATATTATTAAAAATATCACAAAACAATAATATTTGTCCATAAGTCATGATAGAAGGATATGTAATATCAAAGGAACAAACATATACCATGTAAAAAGAGTGTGGAAACATGAAATAATAAACATTAACCATTGATAATAATCATAGACATATGGAATGTAAATGTAACATGCCATTGAAAAATAGAATAACAAAGAACTTTAGTAAAAACATAATCCCATGGCATCATCACCTTTGTGAGTCGATAATCACACTCACACCTTTGTGAGTCACTAATCACACTCATTATTGGTGGGAAAACTTAACATCACCCATGTATACATGTCTTGTGAGATATAAACTTCTAACCTATAAGAACCCTGGTTTTGAGCCTATGAGGCTTTTAATTTTTTCTTGATGTTATTTCAGAGTAGGTCATTCAGACGGCGTGTGATTCCGAGCCCCAGTGTGGACGAAATTAAATTTTAAGTGCGTTCACACTAGACATGCCAAATAAATAGAATAAATCCTAAATGGTTGCTTGTATGAAAAAACCGAGGGCACCGTTGAGTCAAGAGTATGCCTTTTACCCTAGGAGGGGTGTAACTTTAGCGGGCGCGACCCTTCTGTGGAAAACACCACCTGGGGCGTTTTCATAATTTAGCGGACTCGGGTGTGAACTTTATCATTTCTGAACGGAGGCTCAGATTAAAATTATGAGACCACCGTTGATCTCAGAATGTGGATTTTACCCTAGGAGCAACTTAACCTTGACCCCGTCAAGATTTCGGGTATGGGCCCACTGGTGGGTGTTTAAAATAAATTAAATTTTAATTAATTTTCCCTACTTAAACACATCCACCCCCTCTCCTTCCCCCATTTGTGTTCTATGGCAGAAGATCCCAACAAGAACTCCCCTCCCCTTCCTTCAAGCTCCACCTCCTCCTTAGAAAGGTGTTTTTGGTTCCGGCGAAGGCGAATCGATCGTGGAGCATCGGGATATGCCCTGCGAGGTAGGATCATTGCGTTTTCATTTTAAATTCTCGCATCCTCTTTGAACTCAATTTTTAGCATTGAAATGCTGTTTAATTATTGATCAAAGACCATATTTGAGTAGGGCTCTATCTGATATTTCCAAAGATTCTTTAGGATCAAAATTTTGAGTCCCGGGGTGTCCGGGGTGACCTCGGGAATTTTTCCGGCCAAAACCCCTATTTTCCGGTGGTTTCAGGGCGGTCCGGCGGCTCCGCGCGGTGGTCCGATGGGTGACGACGGCGGTGCGGGCTCCCCAGGCGGCGGCTCGGGCGCCCCAGGCGGCGGTGAACCTCCTTTACAGTCGGAATGGGTGAGCGGGACGGCGGCCCGGTGGTCCGGGATGTGGGGGCGCGTGCTAGCTGGCTTCACCGGTCTGCGTGCGGCGCGAGACTGGGGTCGTCGCGACCCTGGGAGCAGACTGAGACCCACGAAACGCGGGTCCCGTGGAAAAGAGCCATACCGGCTTAAGCTAGTTCAGGTGAAGTAGTGCGGCCCATGTGGTGAACCGCAGGCCGCGGTGGACTGGGAGGTCTGGGCGGCCGAGCCGCGGACCGCCGGTCTAAAGGGGTTGACCGGCCGAACCGGTCCGACCCACCCCGTCTCCGTCCGTTGGCGTTAAAACGCCTCTAACTCTCAAACCGAGTATCGGATTTGTGTGCCATTTTTGGAAATATGATCCTTGGATCAAGAAAGTGTTTTTGAGATGGTCTCGGGGATTTTTAATTTCTGATACGGGGGCTCGGTGGCGCGACACGCCCGTTAAGTGTTATTTAGCGCCTCGCTGAGATTCTTGTTTTGAATGAAACGAGCACATACGGAGTCCGTTTTAGGCGCTATCAGTGGAATTGTGACACTAGATTCAAGAGGAATTTGTCCAATATGGTTTCAATCATTGAATCCAGAGTTGAGGCGTGGGCCCACGGGCCTTCATTCAAGCGGCGTGCAGCGCTTGCGACTTTTTCACCAGACGTCTCTTTGGGACGAATGAATAGTCGACTTGGTGTGTTTTTATGAGAGAATCATGATGGCGTAGTTCACCTGACCTTTTTCATGACCGAGGTGTGGGCCCCATGATATGTTGTATGGGCATAAAGCGGTGTTGAATAACTTTTTCATTGGGAGTCCATTTCAAGCGAATAAATAGTCTATCTCGCGTGTTTTTACGTGAGGATTGCAACAGTGTAATCTATTTGGGCATGAAGATCCTCATTCAAGATCTCATTAAATGTGGAAACATGAAAGGGTGTTGGTCAGAGGTTCATTTGAGGCACTCTGAACCAATGCACGATAGTGATGTTAGTGACACCCAGTGATGGCGCGGGCAGTACAGAGTTATCGGACTAGTTCCGGGTTTACCCTCCAGTGGGGCTGGGTAGTGGGTTACCCACCGGCGTATCAGGGTTTACCCTCTAGTGGGGCTGGGAAGAGGGTTACCCGTTGACCTTAGGGTTTACCCTCCAGCGGGGCTGGGCAGTGGGTTACCCATTGACCTTAGGGTTTACCCTCCAGCTGGGTTGGGCAGTGGGTTACCCGATGACCTCTTAGGGTTTACCCTTCAGCTGGGCTGGGCAATGGGTTACCTGATGACTTCTTTCAGACTCAGCCCTTTCTATGAGGCTAGTCAGTGACTTTTCTCTGTGATTTCTGGAGCGGGACCCTTGGTTGTACGGTTCAACGATGAGACAACTTTGACGTGCGAGACATTTGGGTATCAGTGATGGATATCCTTAGAACTGTTGGCGACTTTTCCTGGGCTGATCTTGGAGATGGATATCCCCTTACAAACTCATTCAGGTTTCTTGTTGAGAATACATATATATATATATATACACCCTACTTTTTTTTCCAATCCTTGGGTTCAGTTACTCTCCTTCTAGGAGGGGCGAAGACGTGCTAGGTATGCCACGTGCTTTCCATGTCTAGCTCCTCTTGTTTGGATGAGTCTTCTTCCTTTCTCTTGTTGGGTTGAGCTGCACTCTATTTACTGTACTCTTTCACTATTATTTGTTCAGTATACTGCTCACCTCTTTAGTTCCTCCTTTGTTTCTCCCATGAGCTTTCGGGGTATCCTATTGAGTTTCTTTATACTCACCCCTGGTTGGTATTTTCCCACACTTGGTGTGCCCTTGTAGACGAAGGACAGGTCGATCATGACTACGGAGGAGCGTAGAAGGCACAAAAGCTTGGGCTGCATACCAGGGTCGCAATAGAGTTTTTAGGTGTGGGAATATCCTGTTGTTTACTTTTGTTTACCTGTTTCCGGGTTGTGGCACATTTCGGGTTGGGTGCATGTTTTTCCCTTTTTCTGTTCAGTTTCCTTGTCATTACTTTTCAGCACTTTACTTGTTCTATTTAGAAGTTGATGCATGAATGTGATTAGGTTATAGTTGTTTGTCCTTTGGTTTTCTTTTTACTCTACACTTCTGCATTGAGTGGGCTATGTGTGTGTACAGGTACTTAGGAGAAGGCATCCCTGAGATCGTTACGCCTTCGGTGCTTGTCGCTAGCCCCTGACCTATGGAGGTGGGCTTAGGGTAGTTGCGGCTCTAGACTGTTAGGGTCAGGTCGTGAAAAAGTGGTATCAGAGTATGGTTCATTCCTTGGGGAATTATTCAGACATCCCTAAAAAATAATTGGTTGGGATTTAGGGAAATAATGTCAACGTGTCTCGAGAGAGGATCTCAGTCCAGGGAGTCTAGTGATGGTACGGGCAGCCGACGTATCCATTCACCAGGACCTTGATAACCCTATTGTCGACTCGGCACACTGAGACATTTGTTGTAGGGAACTTTGGAACATGTATCCAGTAGGATTGAGTCTTTGACTGTCCTTTTTGAGTCAACTCCCTTTTGTGATTACTATTATATATATATGCTCATCTGATCGCGGTAATCCTTGATAATTTTTAGGATGCCCCCATGACAGCAGCCAGCCAGTTTACCCTCTCCAGTTCATGACGACGACCTGGCGAGCGGTGAGGTGTCAGTTCAGGGACCCTCACATGATCCCCTTCCACCCAGTGGTTCAACAGTAGCCCCTCCATCTAGAGAGTGACAGTTGGTACCGACAACACAGGCTGAGGTTGAGTGCAGTTGAGTGCGCTCCGAGACTTCCAGTGTCAGCGGCCGCAGAAGTTCCGTGGGGACCCAGATCCCCAGGTAGAAGAAGACTGGCTAGAGTCCATGGAATGAATTTCTAGGCTGGTACGGACACCAGCAGACTAGATGGTAGCCCTAGCTTCCAACCACTTCTTCAGGACAATCGGGCATTGGTGGGGGTTGGTTACGCAGACCCACGACGAGTCATCTCTCACGTGGGATAGCTTCCAGAAGCTCTTTTGGGAGGAGCACTCCCCCTCTTGTTTACGCTCTGTTCGGATTCAAGTGCTTCTGGAGCTAAAGAAGGGGGGATGACCATGGCACAATACTTATACTGGTTTACCGATCTGACATGCTACTTGTAGGATATGATCCACGATAGTTACTTCCGGGCGTGAAAGTTTGAGCAGGGACTTCACAGGGAGATCCATGATATTGTAGTGCCCCTGTGCATCCCTACTTATGCAGGGGTGCAAGAGAGGGCACTCGTGACAGAGAGATTCTTGGATGAGGGACGCCAGCTGGCAGGGCCTAGCAGTGGCCGCTTTAGAGTAGAGTCTTCGGTAGCAGGCAGACTACAGAGAGTAGAGCCTCAGTCGAGGAGACCCTTCCATGAGCAGACTCAAGGATAGGTTCGTACACCACAGTGGCACTATAGATCACCAGGGAAGTAAAGAGAGAGCCGATGCTATGCTTGTTATGGATAGGGTCACCTATCATGGGACTGCCCGACCAGGCATACCGAGCATCCGTGGCAAGCAGTGGGTGCACCACAGCGGCAGAGGAATCACCGTGACTAGGGATCTCCCAGGCGAGGACAGGGTAGTCCTCGGGGAGGCGGTGCAGGCAGAGTGGTAGGACCTGGAGATGGGGGACGGTGTTTCGAGATCCTTCCACCGCCGCCACCAGGCGGCCCATGCCAGGCTCAGGGAGCTGGCGGTAGGGGCCACGGGCAGCTTCGGGTTATGGGTGTTCGTGACCCCCCAACACACGAGATGGTTCTAGGTACGCTATGTGTTTACTATACGCTTTCTTCAGTACTAGTAGACACAGGCGCCCGCCACTCTTTTATATTTCTGCTTTTGGTACAGGAGTTGGATCTCCCAGTAGAGGTGCTTACACATGCGCTTAGCCTCAAGGTTCCTACAGGAAGTGCATCGTTAGTGACCTTTGTTTGTAGACAGTACGAACTATCATTCGTAGGAGAGAGTTTCACGTGGGAACTACTGGTCATCACGATGGAACCTTACGATGTCATCCTGGGCATGGATTAGCTTTCTATGGTTCATGCCCAGATCAACTGTCGTCGCAGAAGAGTCAGATACGTGCATTCTAATGGGACTAGGTTCACCATCCTCAGTGAGCGAGATCTCGTGGCTGAGCAGAAAGGTACTCTAAGCAGGATACCATGGCCTTTTTCTCACCAGTTGGCGAGCATGGATCTTGGAGCAGTAGACGCTACAAGCACCTTGATCCCTACCATTGTAGAGGACTATATGGATGTTTTTTCTGAGGATGTCCCGGGGCTAACTTCGAGGTGAGAGATGGAGTTATGCATTGACTTGAAGCTAGGACTGCCCCGATATCATGTGTAGCTTATTGGATGGAACCCATAGAGCTTCGAGAGCTATGACTTCAGTTGGATGACCTTCGTGAGAAGGGATTCATCAGGCCTAGTGTGTCCCCATGGGCAGCTTCAGTTTTGTTTGTGAAGAAGTCATATGGGATCCTACAGATTTGTGTAGATTATTGTCGCCTAAATAAGGCCACAATAAAGAATAAGTACCCTTTTCTGAGGATTGATGAACTCTTCGACCAGTCGAGCGGTGAAAAGTGGTTCTCCAAGATTGATCTTCAATCCAGCTACCACCAGTTGCGGGTTCATGCGGCTGATATCCCAAAGGTGGATTTCCGTTGTCGTTATGGGAATTACGAGTTTCTAGTGATGCCCTTTGGCGTGACGAATGCCCCCACCATTTTTATGGATTTGATGAACCAGATCTTCCAGCCGTACTTGGACCGGTTTTTGGTTGTCTTTATTGACGACATACTCATCTACTCTGCGACAGAGGAGGAGCACACAAAGAGAATTTGAGGATGGTCCTAGAATTACTTAGGGAGAACCAGCTATATGGGAAGCTCTCGAAGTGTTAGTTCTAGATTCATGAGGTTCACTTTCTCAGGAATGTCATTTCAGAACAGGGTTTAACCATAAATCCTGCAAAGACAAAGGCAGTGATTGCTTGGGATCCACCCAAGAATGCATCTGAGGTGCGGAGCTTCCTTGGTTTGGAAGGGTACTACAGGAGGTTTGTGGAAGATTTCTCTAGGATTTCTGCCCCTTTGACTACATTGAAGCGGAAGGGACGACCGTTAAATTGGACTAATCAGTGCCAGAAGGCCTTTGAGGAGTTGAGGTAGAGGCTGACTAGTGCTCCCGTGTTGAGGCTGCTAGAGGAGGGTGTTGAGTTCATGGTATACTGCGACGCTTCCGGAGCTGGGCTCGTGTGTGTGCTGATGTAGAAGTGGGAAATGATTGCATATGGGTCAAGGTAGTTGAGGCCCCATGAGCAAAATTATGTGATTCACAATTTCTAGCTGGTAGCGGTGGTCTTTGACTTGAGGTTATGGAGACACTACCTTCTGGGTGAGAATTTTGTGGTCTACTCAGACCACCAGAGCCTCAAGTACATCTTCACTCAGAGGGATCTGAATCTGAGGTAGAGGTGCTGGCTGGAGTTTCTGCAAGACTATGATTTCGAGATAGTCTACACTCCAGGGAAGGGAAACATAGTAGCAGATTCCCTTACCAGGAAGTCCCAAGCTCGTCTAGTGTGGGAAGCTTCAGAGCAGTTGGCTTCCCTGCAGTTGACCTTGGTGGAGCAGGAGGGTATGAATTTTATACAGTCGATGATATTGAATCCTTTTCTCCTTGAGCGTGTGAGAGAGTCGCTGCTGGGGGATGTCGACAGTGAGGTACTGCGTGATCAGATATCCACGGGCGATGCACCCAATGGGTATTCTAAAGGAGGGAATCACGAGATCCTGTTCCAGGGGTGAGTTTTAGTACCAGTGGAGATGTGGGAGGAGGTAATGCGGGAATTCCACACTTATCCCTTGGCTGTACATCCCGGTGTGGGGAAGATGTACAGAGACCTTCAGCAGTAGTTTTGGTGGTCTGGCATGAAGCAGAGCGTAGCTGAGTTAGTTTATCGGTGTCTTACCTGTCAGCAGGTGAAGGCAGAGCATCAGGTTCCGGCAGGGTTATTGCAGCCCCTTGATATCCTGGAGTGGAAGTGGGATGGAATATATATGGACTTCGCCACAGGGCTTCTGCACACAGAAAATGGCCATGATTCTATTTGGGTGATAGTGGACCGACTCACGAAGTCGGCACACTTCCTTTCCATCAGGGAACAGAGCTCAGTGGAGAGTCTAGGGTAGTTGTACGTTCGAAAGATCGTCTGCCTTCATGGAGTACCCTCGAAGATCATCTCCGACCAAGATGCGCGGTTTACGTCATGATTGTGGTGAGGCCTGCAGGAGGCATTCGGGACTCAGCTGCGGATGAGTACAACTTTTCACTCCTAGATGGACGGGCAGACCAAGTGCACTATCCAAGTGTTGGAGGATATGCTTAGGGCGTGCGTGTTAGACTTTGGCCTAAGCTGGTAGGATCACCTGCCCTTGGTGGAGTTCGCGTATAACAAAAGTTACCACTCTACTATCGGCATGGCACCTTTTGAGGCCCTCTACGGGAGACCCTATAGGTCACTGTTATGCTGGAAGGAGGTTAGAGAGACCTCCCTCGTGGGCCCAGAGTTGGTGCGGGTGACGAAGGAGAAGGTGCAGGTCATTCGTGAGCAGATGAGGACAGCTCAGAGCAGACAAAAGTCCTACACAGACCGTCATCGTAGGCCTTTGGAGTTCGAGTGGGGGGACCATGTCTTTTGAGAGTCTCCTTGCGACGTGGAACACGGAGGTTCGGCTGGGGAGGCAAGCTATTCCCAAGGTTCATCAGGCGTTTGAGATTGCGCGCAGGGTTGGCGAGGTTTCCTACCGTCTTTATCTACCCCCACATTTGGAGAGATTGCATGATGTCTTCTACGTGTCGCAACTGAGGAAATACGTGCACGACCCCATGTACGTCATCGACTGGGGAGAGCTGGACATTGAGGATGGAGCCACCTTTGCGGAGCACCCGGTGACGATTAAGGACCAGCAGGAGAGGACTCTACGTGGAAGGACCATTCCTTTGGTTTGAGTGTTGTGGCAGCACGGGAGGGTGTAGGAGAGCACCTGGGAACAGGAGAGCCAGATGCAGGCTCAGTATCCCGAGTTGTTTTTGTAGTTTTGTTTTTTGGGGACGAAAAAATTGAAGGAGCGAATGATGTAAGAACCTGGGTTTTGAGCCTGTGAGACTTTGAATTTTTTCTTGATGTTATTCCAGAGTAGAGCGTTCAGACAGTGTGTGATTCTGAGCCCCGATGTGGTCGGAATTAAAATTTAAGTGCGTTTACACTAGACACGCCAAATAAACAGAATAACTTCTAAACGGTTGCTTATATGGGAAAACCGAGGGCACCGTTGAGTCCGGAGCGTGCCGTTTACCCTAGGAGGGGTGTAACTTTTGCGGGCGTGACCCTTCTGTGGAAAATGCCACTAGGGGCATTTTTGTAATTTAGCGGCATTGGGCGTGAACTTTATAACTTCTGAACGGAGGCTCAGATTAAAATTCCAAGACCACTGTTGTGCCCAGAATGTGGATTTTACCCTAAGATCGGCTTAACCTTGACCCCGTCGAGAGTTTGGGTACGGGCCCACTAGTGGGTGTTTAAAATTAATTAAATTTTAATTAATTTTCCCTACTTAAACACATCCACCCCCCTCTCCTTCCCCCATTTGTGTTCTCTGGCAGAATCTCCCAACAAGAACTCCCCTCCCCCTCCTTCAAGCTCCACCTCCTCCCCAGCAAGGTGTTTTCGGTTCCGACGAAGGCTAATCGATCGTGGAGCGTCGAGCTACGCCCTGCGAGGTAGGATCGTTGCGTTTTAATTTTAAATTCCCGCATCCTCTTTGAACTCAATTTATAGTGTTGAAATCCTATTTAATTATCGAGCAAAGACCATATTTGAGTAGGTCTCGATCCGAGCTTTCCAACGATTCTTTCGGATCAAAATTTAGAGTCCCGGGGTGACCCCGGGAAGTTTTCCGGCCAAAACCCCTTTTTTCCGGTGGTTCCAGGGTGGTCTGGCAGCTCCGCGGGGCGGTCCGGTGGGCGACGACGGTGGCGCGGGCTCCCCAGGTGGTGGTGCGGGCTACCTAGGCGTTGGTGCGGGCTCCCCAGGTGGCGACGCGGTCTCCCCAGGTGACGACGTGGCTCCTCGGTGGTCGGCGCGGGCGAGAGGGACGACGACCCAGCGGTCCGGGCCGCGGGGACGCGCGCTGGTCGGCTTCGCCGGTCGGCGTGCGACACGAGACCGGGGTCGTCGCGACCCCGGGAGCAGACTGAGACCCGTGAAACGCGGGTCCCGTAGAAAAGATCTGGACCGGCTTAAGCCGGTCTGGGTGAAGCGGTGTGGCCTGCGCGGTGAACCGCGGGCCGCGGTGGACTGGGCGGTCCGGGCAGCCAAGCCGCGGACCGCCAGTCTAAAGGGGTGGACCAGCCGAACCGGTCCGGCCCACCCTGTCTCCGTCCATTGCCGTTAAAACGCCTCTACCTCTCAAACCGAGTATCTGATTTCGTTTTGTCTACGACAACATGATCCTCAAATCGAGACAGAGGTTTTGAGATGGTCTCAGGGATTTTTAATTCCCGATACGGGGGCTCGGTGGCGCGACACGCCCGTTAAGTGTTATTTAGTGCCTCGCCAAGATTCTTGTTTCGAATGGCACAAGAACATACAGAGTCCATTTTAGGTGCTGTCAGCGGCGTTGTGACCCTAACATCGAGACAAAGTCTTCCAGGGTGGTTTCAAGAGTTGAAGATGAAGTTGAGGCGTGGGCCCATGGGCCGTCCTTAAACTGCTTGCAGCATTTGCGACTTTTTCCTCAGACATCCATTTGGGATGAATGAATAGTCAAATTGGCTTGTTTTTTCGAGAGCATCATGATGGCATAGTTCACCCGACCTTTTTTGAGACCGAGGTGTGGGCCCCACGAGACGTCGTATGGGCATAAAGCGGCGTTGAATAGATTTTTCGGTGGGATTCCTTTTCAATCAAGTAAATAGTATGTCTCATGCATTTTTCCACGAGGATTGCAACGATGTAATCTGTTTGGGCGTGTAGAGCTTCATTCGAGATCTCATTAAATGTGGAAACATGAAAGGGCGTTGGTCGGAGGTTCCTTTGACGTACTTCGAACCAATGCACGGTAGAGATGTTAGTGACACCCAATGATGGCACGGGCAGTGCGGAGTTATCGGATGAGTTCTGGGTTTACCCTCCAGTGGGGATGAGCAGTGGGTTACCCACCTGCGTATCAGGTTTTACCCTCCAGCGGGGCTGGGCAGTGGGTTACCCATTGACCTTAGGGTTTACCCTTTAGCGGGGCTGGGCAATGGGTTACCCGTTGACCTTAGGGTTTACCCTCCAGCTGGGCTGGGCAGTGGGTTACCTGATGACCTCTTAGGGTTTACCCTTCAGCTGGGCTGGGCAGTGGGTTACCCGATGAATTCTTTCAGACTCAACCCTTTCTATGAGGCTAGTCAGCAACTTTTCTCCTAATTGCTGAAGTGGTACCCTTGGTTGTATGGTTCAACGATGAGATAGCTTTGACATGCGGGACATTTGGGCATCAGTGATGGATATCCTTAGAACCGTTGGCGACTTTTCCTGGGTTGAGCTTGGATATGGAGATCCCCTTGCACACTCGTTTGGGTTTCTTGTTGAGAATATATATATATATACACACCCTACTTTTGTTTCCACTCCTTGGGTTCAATTACTCTCCTTCTAGGAGGGGCGAAGATGCGCGCGGTATGCCATGTGTTTTCCATGTATAAGTCCTCTTGTTTGGATGAGTCTGCTTCCTTTCTCTTGTTGGGTTGAGCTGCACTCTATTTACCACACTCTTTCACTATTCTTTGTTTAGTCTACTACTCATCTATTTAGTGCCTTCTTTGTTGCTCCCTAGAGCTTTCAGGGCATCCTACTGAGTATCTTTATACTCACCCCTGCTTGGGCTTTGCCCGCACCTGGTGTGCCCTTGCAGACGACGGACGGGTCGATTGTGACTACGGAGGAGCGTAGAGGGCACAAGATCTTGGGCCGTGTACCAGGGTCGCAGTAGAGTTTTCAGGTCTGAGACTCTCTAGTTGTTTACTTTTTTTTACCTATTGCTAGGTTGTGGAACCTTTCGGGTTGGGCGCGTGTTTTTCCCTTTTTCTATTCAATTTCCTTGTTAGTACTTTTCAGCACTTTACTTGTTCTATTTAGATGTTGATGCATGACTGTGGTTGGGTTATAGTTGTTTTTCCTTTGGTTTTCTTTTTACTCTGCACTTCTGTATTGAGTGGGCTGTGTGTGTGTGTATAGGTACTTAGGTGAAGGCCTCTCCGAGATCATTACGCCTTCTATGCTTGTCGCCGGCCCCTGGCCTATGGAGGCGGGCTTGGGGTAGTTATGGCTCGAGACCGGTATGGTTGGGTCATGAAATAACCAATGCATTGGAGAGAAATATAAGACCCTACACATCAATCATTGATAATATGTGTGTAACTTGAAATAAATCACTTATCGTATCATAAATAACCCATAGAAATAAAATGGGATTCATATCCTTTTAAAATTGAATCAAAAAAGTAATCATTCATAATTATAATAATAATAATATGATAAAACCATATAAAATAAATGGGTATCCAAAGATATTCAGTAGATTTATAGGTAAATACCCTTCAATTAAGATGATAAGGTATATGGTATTTACACCATGAAAATAAAATGTATACAATTTAGTTAATAATTTTCCCAATTAATAAACATAAATAATATAGTTTAACACCCTTCAATCAAGGTAAATAAATATACAGTGTTCATAGAGGAAAGACATTGGATGAAAAATCGCATTTACATAAACTGAATGATTAGATAAGACAAAAGAAGTAATGGATTTCCAAAAGTTTAATCCCTCAAAATAATATAAGATAATTTAAAATGAAATAGTTTAAAATTAATCCCTAAGGAAATAAATCCTTCTGATATAAAGAGGAAAATAGAAGTGATATAGTAAAATATTTTTTTAGAAAAACATTTTTAACATTTTTAGTGAAGAAGTTATAGGTCATTTTCAAAATGATGAAGTGATTTTTTTTTTAATTTTTTTTAATTTTAAAAATAACCCTCAATAATGAATCTTTTAAAATGCATAAATTTTATTTCAAGTAAATTTTTATTGGAAGATAAAACAAACAATCATAGAAGGAAACCCATTTTAATAATTTAAAATATATTTATTGAAACTCACATCATAAAAATGGATAATAAAACCTTATTTTGAAAACAGGAAAAAAATGTGAAGGTCACATGAGATAATACATAATTGGGTTTCCAAATATAAAAGGATAACATTGGTGAGAAGGGGAAAATATGGACATGGAGGAGAAACCATTGTTAAAAAGGATGATAATTATTATTAATAATGATATAATTTTTGAGAAGGAAAATTTTCAAGGTAAAGTATTTGGATTTAAAAGTAATTTTACCCTAGAGGGGATGAAAAATTACCATTAAATAAAATATTAGTGTAGAATAAACCAAACATAAATGAAATAAGTTCATGATGTGGCATTATAACTCAAGAAAGGATATTTGAGGTATCAAAATCCATTACGACTTTAGTAATGTAAGAATCAAAAAAACATGAGAGGGATATCATGAAATTAAAATTTAATGAAATGGAATATATTTATCATACATGAAAACAATAGGTTAGTTAATACACTATATAAAATAAAACATGGTGCAGATATCAAACATGTCTCATGGATTTAAAAATTGAGACAAAGAAACCTTTACATCATCATTATATTTTGAAATGAAAACCCATTAAAGGTTAAACATGAGATATATATATAAATACAATATATTTAATGAAAAATTATGATAAAATAAATCCATGACCAATATATACACCACAAAAAGAAAAAATTGGTGAATACATATCATATCTCTATGAAGAAAAATTGAGATGCAAAAATCCTTACCTTAAATCTCACTTATCCAAACATTCTCTAAACTTCTGTATGAAAAAAATAAATATATGAATAACCTATTTAAGAACCTTATTAATAATTATAAACTTTTAAAATATTCATTTATAATCATTTATTATAAATATAGTAGTTAGTTATATTTTATTTTCATTATTATATGTTATTAGCTTCAATTATTTGTTTAGTAATAGTTTCATAATGGTGGTGTTGATTCTTGTTTATAGATTCAAAGTTTATAATTATGATATCATTAAAGGCCCTATAAATATTTTTTATAATGATAAATAATATTCCAATTTTATTTTATAAGCATTTTAGTTATGATTCATGATGATAAAGTCGACGATGAGGTTGTTTTGGTAATTTTCATAAATGGGGGGTGGTGGTATCTTAATAGAGGGTTAGATATTATCATAACCACTATAGAAAAAATATTAATTATTTACTTATTATTGTTCAATATCACTAGTATTTATAGTTCCTTAGTTACTCATGATAAAATTTTATAGCGTTGTTCACGTTGGTGATTAAACTATCCCAAACAAGAACATAATATAATCGATGGGTATATGTGGTTAATAAAGTGATTCATTTGGAATAATATAATTATTAAAGAAGAATAATTATATTAATTATATGTTTTTAAATTTTTGAATCATATTAAAATAGATTTATATAAATAATAAAATACTAGAGTGAAAAATGAAATACATCACTTTCATGGAGGCGGTAGTCCATTCGTACTCAGAGGTGATGTGTTTGTTTTCCATAGATCGAGAGGAAGATAAGGAATGGTTTATAATTCCAAAATATTGATAATTTTATAAATATAATTTTAATCCATTAAATATACCTTTATAACCATACGTTTAGGGTGGTGATGAAAAATAAAGCACACTGTTCACGGAGGTGATAGTCCGCACGTACGTATGACGACATATTCATTTTTCAAATGGTTTTAGAGGAAGGTAAAAAAGTGATATTACATTAGTATAATAAAATTTCATAATATTAATAATATATATGTTATTATTGGTTCTAATTTTTAAGACAAAAGGGAAATAATGAGAAGGTTGTGGGTCCCCTCTGATTGTTAGGCATGCCTCATCTGAGTCCTCTTTGGACGCTAAGCCTGCCACACCTAGGGTCCTAGATACTTGTTTAACCCGCCTCACCCAGGTACCCTGCTATTTCCTAGAATACATTGACCATAACAACTTCATGCACCATATTCCTTGCCCAGCCTTCTCTACTTAGTATTAAGGTTTTTCTTATAAATAGACCCCCTTGGCCACCACACGACAGACGATTTTTCCAATTTTGGAAGAGAGAGAAAGACTCTCTAAGGTGCTTGACCCAGGACTCTAGAACCACTCCTAGGTATCCTAAATCACTATAAGACTTAATAAAATTAACTTAATAAGTAATTGTGATCCAAAGTCATCACTTGGGTGACCGACCACCTATGGTCCTTCACCTGGGAAAATAACCACCTAGAGTCCTTCACCTGGGAGACTAACCACCTGAGGTCCCTCACTTGGGTGACTAACCACACAGGGCTACCCACCTTAGTGAGAATCCACCCACGGATGAACACCTTAGAGACCAGACACCCAATATTTCCCACCTTAGTTCCCAGCTACCTAGGTTTACCCACCTTAGCAGCCAAAAACCCAGGGCTACCCACCTTAGTGATCATTCACCCAGTGCTACCCACATTAGTGGCTCTTCAACCAGGTATTCCTACCTTAGCGGACATCTAACCTAGGATTACCACCTTATTGGTCATCTACCTAGGGCTTCCCACCTTAGAATCCATCCTTCTAGGGCTTCCCACCTTAGCGGATAGCCGCCCAGGGCTTTCCACCTTAGCGGCCAACTGCCTAAGGCTTCCAACCTTAGTAACCATCTACCTAGGGCTTCCCACCATAGAGACCATCCACCCAAATATTTTTATTCCCTAAAAAAATTCCAACCCCCTTTACCCAAGTATTCTATTTAGAAATGATATAATCAAGGCCTTCCCCATAACCAAAAGGTTTATATAGTCGGGGTATGGGACATACCAATGTGCCCCCCTTTAAATCATGAATTCCCTTGGTAAATTATGTTACCTAATTAACCTAACTAATATATGTGGTCCTAATAAATTCCATTGGTAATGAGGACCTTGATTTTAGAGGCAATGGTGGGAATATTCTGATTTCAAGAAGTAGTTCTTACTTCCTACATGCTACCTAAAACGTTAAGTAAAACTACAACATCCACACATTTTGTTTTCCAATTAGTTGTTGTGTAAGTCCAAACCCAGGATTTATAAACACATAGGAATATTAGAATAGGTATCCCTCCTGGAATAATCCCCTAGTATCTCTTTTTGGATACCCTAATGTAGCCCCTCTCTCAACCATCAATGGACGGGGAGTGAATTACTATAGGGAGTCCTTGTTGGGGTAATGCCCTATAATTTCTTGTACTATATAATATCCATCCTTCCTTATATATCCCATTCCTAATCCATAGGTGGATGAGGAAGGAAACTCAACCTTGGGATTCTAGTTTAGGTTTATGTCCCATTTGAAACCAATTATGTAATGTGACCGATCTTCTAGTGTTCTTAATTTCTCACACTAAGCATGAATCACATTGGATTAGGGAATATAGTCTATCATATCACTATCATAATCAATATTCCATCATTGGTCCTCCTCCTTAGGTGTAATCCCCAACCAAACTGAACTATGTGGTATTTGTTTTCCATCTTGAAAGGATATATAGGGAACCTCACTGAGGTTCAAACCCAAAATCTTCAATCCATTACCATCTTTATTAGACCATATTCCCAATAAGATTGTTCCACCACCTAAAATAATACATTCCTTATGGGTCCTTTCATCTCATCCTCATTAGAACATATTCTCAGTGAGATTCATCTTCATAGGGACATATTCTTTGTAGGATCAATCCAATATAATGAGGATACATTCTCTTTGAGGTAAACTATGAAGGGATAATTATGCATAAGTCCCACACCTACAATTGTACGACATCTTATACCTAAATGTCCTTGCCATATGAAATTAAACTAAATGGTTTGGTTCTTGTCACATGACCTTAAAAGGTACGACATGTCCCATTAAGAGGAAAAAACTATGTGGGTTATAATTCCTTTCATGATGATACACATGAAGTCCTATTATAAGATCAATATTTACACTAAACCAAACACCACCCTCTTGGGTTACTATAAATTCCAGGGTTCCCAATTATGTGGCTTTAAATCATAATTCCTTAAAACAAGGAATTAAAAAGTAAATAACAAAATAAGATGGATAAACTTTAATACTTATAGATAGATCCATCGATGGAGAACCTCTGATACATATAGATGGTTCCATTGATAAATAACCTATGATACATACAAACATTTCACATTAATAAATACTAATAACAAATTACTAATATAGGAGGGGTAACCAACCCCATATTAGGATTTGATAAGGATTAATGAATACATATTAAATCTATAAGAAATTACCAAAATAGGAAACAATTCCCCCCAATAGGGTGTGATGATCCTGAATTCTCATCCTATCAACCAATGTGAGTTCCCAAGAATTATCGGAAAGACACCATGACGACCACTAGGCATTGGAAAGTAGTTTCATAGTTTAATATGGATATGGGAACCATTGGGTGTTTCTAGTTCCATGAATAAATCCCATTGAAAACCATCTGAATATTGTGGGTAATTTTACGTATATGAATAACTGACACCCATTAATATCCAAAACAAAAATGGTGATCCTGATGTGAATCCATTATTAACCAAAATGACTGAGTCACCCACACATTGTCCTATTATTTATTTTTCATTCTATGAGAAAAAATGGGCCTAATGTGGATCCTTAATTAGTTATGCATGTGTTTATTAATTATTATTCTACTTTGATATGTTTTATTTTTGTATTTATTTTCTCTCATAGGCGCATTAACCATAACTCTCTTCAATTCAAATAGATTCCTAATAATCATGAAAAGAAAAAGCATCTACAGTCATATAGGATTGGTCCTTACTGAACCACATGACACCTTTTCCCACCCAGTGTATTTAATGATAACTGGAAAATGAATTAATTATGTAGTACCACTTGAAAGATACTATCCCGACACTAGAGGTTTCATGTGAATCCCTATAAGATACCACCTATAATGGACCTGACCTCTATGGTCCATTCCTTTGTGAAAATCTAGTGTCTAAGGTGTTCCAGGAGGTCAAGGTGATTTATCCCCAACACTTTTCCAATTTTCCAATTATTCAAAGAGTTCCATCGGTGAGATCGATGTGAACAGTTCCATCAGTGAGACCGATGTGAACAGTTCCATCAGTGAGACCGATGTGAACAGTTCCATTAGTGAGACCGATGTGAACAGTCCAATCGGTGAGACCGATGTGAAGAGTTCCATCAGTGAGACCGATGTGAACAGTTCCATCTGTGAGACCCATGTGAATAGTTCCATTAGTGAGATCGATGTGAACAGTCCCATCGATGAGACCGATGTGAATTGTTCGATCAGTGAGACCGATGTGAAGAGTTCCATCAGTGAGACCGATGTGAACAGTTCCCTCGGTGAGACCGATGTGAACAGTTCCATCGGTGAGATTGATGTGAACAGTTCCATCAGTGAGAACTATGTGAACAGTTTCATCGGATCGGTCTTTCATTCTGTGAATAGTTCCATCAGATTGGTATGTTGTTCTGTGAACAGTACCATCAGATCGATGAGTCATTATGTGAACAATACCATCAGATCGGTGAGTCGTTCTGTGAACAGTACCATCAGATTGGTTTGTCGTTCTGTGAACAGTACCATTGGATCGGTCTGTCGTTCTTTGAATAGTACCATCATATTAGTGAGTCGTTCTGTGAACAGTACCATCAGACCGGTCTGTCGTTCTGTGAACAGTACCATCGAATCGGTCTGTCGTTCTGTGAACAGTACCATCAAATTGGTCTGTCATTCTATGAATAGTACCATTGGATCAGTTAGTCCAGGATCAGTGAGTCCAGGATCAGTGAGTCATTTTGTGAATAGTGTTTCCAGGATCGGTGAGTCTAGGATCGGTGAGTCCAGGATCAGTGAGTCATTCTGTGAACAATGTTTCCAGGATTTGTGAGTCCAGGATCAGTGAGTCATTTTGTGAATAGTGTTTCTAGGATCGGTGAGTCCAGGATCGGTGAGTCATTCCATGAATAGTGTTTCCAGGATCAGTGAGTCTAGGATCGGTGAGTCTAGGATCGGTGAGTCATTTTGTGAACAGTGTTTCCAGGATCGGTGAGTCCAGGATCGGTGTGTCATTCTATGAATAGTGTTTCCAGGATCGGTGAGTCCAAGATCGATGAGTCCAGGATTAGTGAGTGTATAATGTTTCTAGAATCTTATATAGTGTTTCCAGGATTGGTAGGTGTACAGTGTTTCCAGGATTGTGAACAGTGTTTCCAGCTTCCTACAGTTTCGCCTTTTTGACATTTTCTTTGACATAAAACGCATTCAAGGCCTTGTTTTAAGGTATCTAAGGCCAAATAAAATCTCATAACTCCTATATTAATTTTCCTAAGTCCCAGGATGCCTTTAATTAGTCAAACTGTGTGGTTTAATGCGATCCTATTTCAATGGAAAATTCAGCGTATCTTAAGATGTTGCTCAGTTAAATTTTCTAAAGGGATGAAATATATTCCTCCCTTGTTCTACCTTCTTGTTCCCTAGTGCAAGACTATCAAACCTTTCCTTCATCCAATAGGAAAGGTGTGATCGAACCTTAATCCTCGGATTGTTTCCCCTTGATGTTTCTTACTACTGCATGTGAACCCCCTATTTTGGTGCAAGAAGCAAGTGTTGATCCTTTATCCATATAAGGTATATTTTATCATCATTCTTTTGGGTTCATCTCCTTATGTTTATAATTTCCCTATTATGGAAGGCTATATTCATGTTCCAAATGGGATTCTCTTAGGTGTTGACCGGTGTGGTGGTGTCTCTACATCCTTGGGTGGATACAGTTGTCACGAGAGGAGGCAATCGTGATCCTTTGTGTGGATCGTTCTCATATAAAGAACAACAAGAACCATTTGAGGTATGGGATTTGTTGATTCTATTTTCTTTTATGTGCAACTGTGTAACTAGCATGTTTTATCCCACTGGATCACAATGGAATTGACATAATAAATATTTGAACCAGATAAATAAATTTATATCAATCGTATGTTATTGCCTCTTGTTTTGCTAGATAGTGTGATATCTATGCTTGATTTGTTTATCTTTTCGTTCTTGATGAAAATTGGTAAAAAACGTAAAGCGGAAATTAATCGATAATTGTTTGGCTAAAGATAAAGAGTCATGTAAATTAATCTAGTTCTTCTTGTTGTAATTTTATGTTAATCAAATAGGTATAGTAATAATGTTTAATTATTTGTGATAGATTACTGGTTAGGTTTCCTGAAATTGGAACCTAAAAATAATAAATCGGTTAATCCAAGATGGATTAAATAACTGGTTGTTTGATAAAAGATAACTCCTTGTAGGGTTCTGAGTTACCCTCTTGCTTGTTTAAGGGCCAAGAACCCAATTGATATGATGTTTTTTTCCTACTTCTTGTGTTGTGATGTGAGCCTAGAGGGATATTGTGATATGTGGGGGCATGGAGGTCTACTGGTTGTGGCAGAAGTTGACACCTAGAGTGGGGAGATGCATCGGTTTATGCATGTGGGTGTTGGGGAGGATACCAGGGATGATGAAATGGATTGGATGTGAATGTTTGGATTTTTACTGATTCTTATTGGTTGTTTATTTTCTTTACTTTCCCCACTGATCAAGGCATCTAGTCTTTCTTACCCTTCTTCTGAAAGGGGTGAAGACATACGGGGTATGCCACATGCTTTTTGTTTTTAGCTTCTCATAGGAGGATGGGTCTACTCTCTTGCTATAGGAAGTAAAGACTCAATGGGTAGTTCATCTACTCATCGTGTTGACCCCCCTTGTCTTTAGTAGCATCGAATGATTTTCTAGAATTCCTGGGAATATGGGAAAGTAATGATGTAAATAAATAATTGAATAAATGATGTTAAACTATGGGGTTGGAGCTTGCTGGGGCGCAATGATGAGGTTGTAATTTGAAAGAACATTGAACTTTGGGTGTGAGGCTAATGAAATATAATGTGTAATTGTTAATGGTTAATTAATTTTTAAAGAATAAATTAACAAAAAGTTCAACTGATAAAAAGGGAATTAAGTAATGTATTAAAGCTCTTTAAATGGTTGTGTGCTTATAGGATACCTAGTCTTAGAAGTGGCAGCCGGGAGTTTGAGATATGTTAGCTACAATTGAGTCTAATAATAGGTTATTCCCATAGTTTGGTTGTGAGCTATAGTATATTCTGTAATTTTTGGGTTTCTATATGTTACTCCACCCTGACAGTTAGGGAAACTGACACCTTAGGGATTATGATCCCTAGGGGGTGTTTTCCCCAACATTCTGATGGGAGGATGGATGGATGACTACCCCCTTTGGCCCTGCACTCTTATCTTGGTAGTTACTTGTAATGGTAGGCATAATGGTTAGTTTAAATTATATATGTATGTAGAGGGCTGTAATGGCTTGAGGTTATTCACACAGATATATTCTGGATATAGTTTCCTATAGACTATTATTAGTGTAACGTGTATAGGCTATGATGTCTTGATGATCCTTACTCAGTGTATGGGCTAAAATGTCTTGAGGTTTAATAACCTATGTATGATATACGTTATGTGAGTTATGGTGGCTCCTAGAAACTATCAGGTTGCTTTTCTTATGTGGACATGGTAGTTTTGTCGCATGAGGTACATGTTGTGGTGCTTCGCCCAGGTGTCTGTGGGAAAACCTTTTTGGAGAGAGACGCTTAGGACGTGCGACGTTGGGGAAAAGTAGAAAACTAGTGGGGAAGTAGTAGTGGAGTAACCTTGATATTATTTATTATATTATATACTCTTGTATGCATTACTTGGTGAGAGTAGCCATGGTGAGGATGGGAACTTAGTATACCTATTTAGGTGATGAGTTAGTTTCACTTATTGTTCACTATGATTTAGCATGATTTATTTACATTTTCACAAGAGGATTTGGGGAGGATCCTACTGAGTATACTGTTATACTCACCCTATGTATATATAAATAGTTTTTCAGGTCACTTGGAGTAGGTTAGAGATCAAGATGGTTTCTAGTATCTTGGGGTTGCAGGAGTAGTTTGGGCTTGTGGTTGCTGCTGTTTTTTACTTTCCTTTTATATTTGTAGTTTTTCCCATTTCATTTGTAGTAGTTTTGCATGAAATTACATATGTGTACTTGGGTTTTCTTTTATATTTCAGTCTGAGTTGGATTTGGTTGGTGTCTATCTTATCTCTCTCTTTCGCATGTGTTATTTTAGAGGGAAATGCCTCTCATTTGCATGTTTAATATACCCTCGGTGCTAGTATCCAACCCGGGGCCTACTGGAGGTGGGACTTGGGGGTCACTATCTCCCTTCTCACAATGATGGCCCAGGAGGGGTACACCTTGTGGGGAGGGGGTCATGACAGAGTGGTATCAAAGGTCTGGTTGAGGGATAGGATGGAGTTTGGAGTTAGGCACAGGCGAGGTTTCATGGGTTGGTAGGGAAACAATGTCAGTCAAGTTTAGGAAGTGATGTAAACACTGGATACCGGATGAGACATAGGAATTTAGGCCCCCCTATGATCTGATTCATGTAAATTTAAGTTGACAATGTCTACTAAACAAGGTGATATTAGTTGCAGGGTAGAGAAATTGGAAAGGATCATGCATCATTCTTCTTTGTGCCTGTGTTTTAATGGGTAGACCTTGGGATAGGAGAACCTAAAATGAATAAATGAAAAAAATTAATTAATTAATGTTGAGTATTCCATATTATAGGTTTAGGAGCTCTAACAGTTTTTTATTTTACAGGTATGGCTCTAGGTTGATGTCCTTGTCAGTTTTTCACATAAGATGTCCAGTAGGATGTGCCAGCAGATTGCCGCTGGGTATAGGTTGATTATGACGACACTTGGAGGAGGAAACTCCAAGAGTTTCAGCACTAGAGTCTGTAGAAGTACGAGGGCTCCATTTCAGATGTAGTCATGGAAGACTGGTTGGAGGAGGTTGAGATAGGATTTAGTTCAATACGTGTATAGAAGGAGCACTGGGTGTCCTTGGTTGTGACAATGCTACGTGGCGCAGTGAGGCAGTGGTTGTTCTTATTCCTCGGGGATCGTAAGGAGTCAGCGATCTCTTGGGAGGAGTTTTGAGAAAAGTTTAGAGTCGAGTTTCTTTCTTTGACCATGAAGGCATCCAGTCTCCATGAGCTTATTACCCTTCGACAGGGGAGCTCCAGTGTGCGAGAGTTTGGAATCTATTTTAGGAACCTTTTACGATATTCTTCGGACCTGTTTCCAGATGAGGAGGCTAGGGTGAGGCATTTTGAGAAGGCTTTTCATCCAGAGATCCAGCACTAGGTCACCCCATTTATACTAAAGACATATCTTGAGGTGCTGGAGAGGGTAGAGTTCGTCGAGAGGACATTGGCCTGAACCATATCATCATGAGAGGGGAGTCATCATGATTCCTCACAAAGCAGAGTTGTGGCCAGTGGTTCTCGATTTTTAGGGAAGAAGAGTTTTTGTTCAACTGAGGGTAGGTCCCATCCCTCCGCATCTCGTTTCTATGGAGGCAGCGAATCTCAGGCCTATACCAAGGGATAATGCACTTGTTTTTCTTATGGTGGTCAAGGTCATCTATAGCGAGAGTGATCGACCTTTCAGAGTAGTCATTGCACACCAGGTGTTCCACTCCAGGTTCCTCCGTTGAGGTAGTTCCAGCCGAGGCAGCAGCAGCAGGTTGCACCAGCTTTAGATCAGCAGAGGGTAGATGGGGAATGAAAAGGATAGCCCTGTAACACTCCTCGTCCTTAGAGAAGAGATCACGAACGTGGTTCTGGTCATCATTAGGGTCAGAGAGGCCATAGAGGAGGTCGTGGTCAACTTCATGCTTTAGCGTTGCCAGCTCCAGGAGAGCCATACGTCATTCGAGGTACCCTTTTCTTGTTTTCTACCTTGGTGTATGCCTTGTTTGATTCAAGAGTGACACACTCCTTCATATCACCTACCCTTGTCCATGATTTGGGACTTGAGGTAGAGAGGCTTCCAGTGCCCTTGGCATTGACTACACCAGTTGAAGGTTGATCTGACTTGTTTGAAGTATGTTGAGACTATGAGCTAGTGTTGGGGAAGCACCGCTCTTGAGGAGATTTCCTATGTTTACGAATACAACCATGTGATTTCATCCTTGGCATGGATTGGTTGTATTTGGTTCAGGATATCGTGGATTGCTTCAAGAGGCAGGTTGTGTTCTTCAATGAAGATGGAGATCCAATGGTGTTTGTTGGTGAGCGAGACCCTTGGATGGGTCAGAGGCATGTTCCATCTTTATCATCCATGATGGCTGAGCTGATGCTAAGTTCTTCAGAGGTTCAACAGTTGGCGTTTCCTAGGGTTGTAGAAGAGTACCCTGATGTCTTTCCAGAAGAGGTTGTAGCATTACCCCCTCGACGAGAGATCGAGTTTGGGATCGAGATACAACCAGGAGCGTCTCCTATCTCTATGTCTTCATATAGGATGGACCCTTCTGAGTTACGAGAGCTATGTATACAGTTTGATGTTCTGTTATAGTGGAGTTTTGTTCGGTTGAGTGCGTTACCGTGGGGCGCACTGGTTTTGTTTGTGAAGAAGGATGATGACAATTTGCGGTTGTGTGTTGATTATCGTTGCTTAAACAAAGTGACAGTGAATAATCGTTATCCTCTTCCTTATATTGATGATTTATTCGATCAAATGAAGGGTGAAAGTTGGTTCTCAAGATCAACTTGCGGTTAGGATATCATCATATGCATGTGAAAAATGAGGATATACCAAATACTGCTTTCTGTTGTCATCATGGGAATTATGAGTTCATTGTAATGCCGTTCGGCATGACAAATGCTCCGGCTGTGTTCATGGGAATTATGAACGCTGTGTTTCGTGAGTTCCTGGACAAGTTCATGGTGGTTTTCATCAAAAAACTCCTTGTGTACTCCATGTCTGAGGAGGAGAATGAAAATCATCTACATTCCATTTTGGGAGTTCTTCGTCAACATCAACTAGTTGGGAAGTTGTTGAAGTGTGAGTTTTGGGCTTGATAAGTCTGTTTCTTAAGGAATGTTGTGTCCTGGTAGGGAGTATCTGTGGATCCATTGAAAATAGGAGCAGTTGAGTCTTGGGAATCCCCCAAGACAGTGTCAGAGGTGTGAATTTTCCTTGGTCTCGTAGGCTACTACAGGAGGTTTGTAGCCGATTTCTATCGAGTTGCGACTCCTCTGATAGTTTTGACCAGGAAGGATCAGGTGTTCGTATGGACTGATCAGTGTCAGGAAACTTTCGAGTATCTAAAGGAGAAGTTAGTAAGTGCTCATGTTCTTTGTCTTCTAGTAGAGGGAGTTCAGTTTGATGTTTTCTATGATTCTTCACATCTAGGGTTAGGCTATGTTCTGATGTAGCAGAGATCAATTGTTTCTTATGGGTCTCGACAGTTGCATCCCCATGAACATAACTATGCCACCCATGATCTTTAGTTGGCAGCCGTGGTGTTTTCTCTGAAGTTGTGGAGACATTACCTCATTGGAGATCACTTTTTGGTTTTCACCGATCATAAGAGTTTGAGGTATGTTTTCTTCTAGCATGACTTGAATTTATAAAAACGTAGGTGGATGGAGTTCTTACAAGAATACGACTTTGAAATATCGTATACACCTGGAGAGGGGAATGTTGTAGCTGATGCCCTGAGTCAGAAGTCATGTAGTGATGCAGTGCATGAATCTGGTGACTCCTGGAGAGTAATGGAATAACTATCAGCATTACATCTTGATATAGGAGAAGTTGAGGGAAGAGGTTGTCTTTTCTAAATGACGTTGCAGTCATCTCTGGTGCAGTAGGTGGAAGAGTCCCAGTTGGGGGATCTTGAGGTGGAGGTCTGGAGAGACCGAGTTGTTTGTGGCGAGGCCCTTGATGGTTGGTCTGAGGATGAACAACACCAAGTGTTGTATCATGGAAGGATATTTGTTCCTTTGACGATGCGTGAGACGGTTCTCAGAGAGTTCCATAGTTCTCCTTTATCAGTGCATCCTGGCATGAAAAATATGCACCGATCCTTGAGGAGTCAGTTTTGGTGGCCTGGGATAAAGCATGCAGTTGCAGAGTTTGTGTCTCGATGTTTGGTCTTCCTGAAGGTGAAGGCCGAACACTGTGTTCCTGGTGGTATTCTCCAGCCATTAGATGTTCCTCAGTGGAAGTGGGAGGACATATCAATGGAATTTGTTACTGGTTTACCTCGAGCTTCAGGAGGTCATGATGCTATTTGGGTGATAGTGGATTGTCTAACAAAATTGGCCCACTTCATAGTGATCAATGAGTCGAGCTCAGTGGAAGTTTTTTCGAGGTAGTATCTAGAGGAGGTGGTGATACTTCATGGAGTCCCAAGGACGATCATTTCTGATCGAGATCCTCGTTTTACCTCTAGGGTGTGGAGAGGTCTCCATCATGCTTTTGGTTCTCAACTATACCTTAACACTGATTTTTATCCTTAGGCGGATGGTCAGACAAAGTGGAATATCCAGACTCTTGAAGACATGTTACGCTCTTGTGTCCTGGATTTTGTTGGTTCATGGATGAGGCACTTACCCTTGGTGGAGTTCTCTTAAAACAATAGTTTTCACTCCACCATTAGTATGGTTCCGTTTGAAGCCTTGTATGGATATCCTTTCCATTATCTTTTGTGCAGGACCGGGGTCAGAGAGTCAAAAACTATCGGACCAGAACTAGTGTAGAATACAACAGAGATGGTTCAGGTGATTCATGAGAGGATGAAGAAAGTGCAAGATCATCAGAAATCATATGCTGATCAAAGAAGGATACCCTTAGATTTTGATGTTGGGGATCACATGTTTCTGAAGGTGACTCCCCGTCATGGGTAGTGAAGGTTTGTTCATGGGAGTAAGCTTTCTCCCTAGTTTTTTGGGCCTTTCGAGGTGTTAGATCATGTTGGAGCTATGGCATATCGAGTATCACTTCCCCTGTAGATGAGCTGAATACACGATGTTTTTTATGTATCACAGCTCTGTCGTTATCTTCACGATGACTCTCACATCATCGATTGGGGAGAGATCGATGTTGATGATGATGCGACCTTTGAGGAATGACCTGTGGAGATAAAAGACCGCAAAGAGAAGGTGTTGCACGAGCATTCCATCCCCTTGGTTCGTGTCTTGTGGAGACACGGTGGAATGCAGAAGAGTACCTGGGAATGTGAGTCACAGATACGTGCTCAGTACCTAGAGTTGTTTTATGTTTAACTATTTTCATGTAATGATGTCCCCTTTGTTGTTATAGACCTTTCATGTTTATGAGATGGATTTATTTGGTTGTTTCTTGTGGCTTGCTCTCTTTTGAGAGGTATCTCGATGGGTGGTTGTTCAGACTTATTTTCTATTTACTTTTAGGTTGGTTTTGAATTATTGAGGGTGATAATGTTTTGAGAGGTATCTGATGTAACGAACCTGACCTCTATGGTCCATTCCTTTGAAAAAATATTGTGTCTGAGGTGTTTTGGGAGGTCAAGGTGACTTATCCTTAACACTTTTCCAATTTTCCAATTCTGCAAAGAGTTCCATCAGTGAGACCGATGTGAAAAGTTCCATCGGTGAGACCGATGTGAATAGTTCCATCAGTGAGACCGATGTGAACAGTTCCATCAGTGTGACCGATGTGAACAGTTCAATTGGTGAGACCGATGTGAACAATTCCATCGGTGAGACCAATGTGAAAAGTTCTATTAGTGAGATCGATGTGAACAGTTCCATCCGTGAGATCGATGTGAACTGTTCAATCGGTGAGACCGATGTGAAGAGTTCCATCGGTGAGACCACTATGAACTGTTCCATCGGTGAGACCGATGTGAACAGTTCCATCAGATCGGTCTGTCATTTTGTGAACAGTTCCATTATATAAGTCTGTCGTTCTGTGAACTGTACCATCAGATCGGTGAGTCGTTCTGTGAATAATACCATCAGATCGGTGAGTCTTTCTATGAATAGTACCATCAGATCGGTTTGTTGTTATGTGAACCGTACCATTGGATCGATCTATTGTTCTTTGAAAAGTACCATCAGATCAGTGAGTCATTCTGTGAAGAGTACCATCGGATTGGTATGTCGTTCTGTGAATAGTACCATTGGATCGGTGAGTCCAGGATCGGTGAGTCATTCCATGAATAGTGTTTCCAGGATCGGTGAGTCATTCTGTGAATAGTGCTTCCAGGATCGGTGAGTCCAGGATAGGTGAGTCATTTTGTGAACAGTGTTTCCAGGATCGGTGAGTCCAGGATCGGTGAGTCATTCCATGAACAGTGTTTCCAGGATCAGTGCGTCTAGGATCGGTGAGTCTAAGATCAGTGAGTCATTTTGTGAACAGTGTTTCTAGGATCAGTGAGTCCAGGATCAATGAGTTATTCTGTGAACAATGTTTCCAGGATTGGTGAGTCTAGGATCGGTGAGTCTAGGATCAGTGAGTGTATAGTGTTTCTAGAATCGTGTACAGTGTTTCTAGGATCGATAGGTGTACAATGTTTCTAGTATCGTGAAAAGTGTTTCCAACTTCCTATATTTTCACCGCTTTGACGTTTTCTTTGACGTAAAATGCATTTAAGGCCTTGTTTTAAGGGATTTAAGTCCAAATAAAATTTCATAACTCCTATATTAATTTTATAAGTCCTGAGATGCCTTTACTTGGTCAAACTGTGTGGTTTAATGTGAGCGTATCTTAAACCGTTTCTCCGTTAAATCTTATAAAGGGATGAGATATCTTCCTCCCTTGTTCTACCTTCTTGTTCCCTGGTGTGAGACGCTCAAACCTTTCCTTCATCCCATAGGAATGGTGTGATCGAACCTTAATCCTCAGATCATTTCCCCTTGATGTTTCTTACTGCTGCATGCACACCCCCTATTTTGGTGCAAGAAGCAAGTGTCGATCCTTCATCGATATAAAGTATGTTTTATTATCGTTCTTTTGGGTTCATCTCCTTATATTTCTCATTTCCCTTTTATGGAATTCTATCTCCATGTTCCTAATGGGATTCTCTTGGGTTTTGATCGGTGTGGTGGTGTCTCTGCATCCTCAGGTGGATACAGTTGTCACAGGAGGAGGCGACCGTGATCCTTTGTGTGGATCATTCTCGTATAAAGAATGATAAGAACCATTTGAGGTGGGGTATTTGTTGCTTCTATTTTATTTTATTTGCAACTATATAGTTAACATGTTTTATCCCACTGGATCACAATGGAATTGACATAATAAATATTTGAACCAGATAAATAAATTGATATCGATTGTATGTTATTACCTATTGTTTTTCTAGATAGTGTGATATCTATTCTTTCTTTGTTTAGATTTTCATTCTTTATGGAAATTGGTAAAGAAAATAAAGCCTAAATTAATCGATAATTGTTTGGATAAAGATAAAGAAGAATGTAAATGAATTTGGTTCTTTTTTTTTGTAATTTGATGTTAATCAAATTGGTGCAGTAAGCATGTTTAATTATTTTTGATAGCTTACTGGTTACGTTTCCAAAAATTGGAACCTAAAAATAATAAATTGGTTAATCCAAGATGGATTAAAGAACTGGTTGTTTGATAAAAGATAATTCCTTGTAGGGTTCTGAGTTACCCTATTGCTTGTTTAAGGGCTAAGAGCCCAATTGATATGATGTTTGTTTTACTTCTGCTTGTGTTTTGATGTGAGCCTGGATGACTATTGTGATATGTGGGGGCATGGAGGCCTACTTGTTGTGGTAGCAGTTGATTCCTAGAGTGGCGAGATGCATCGGTTTATGCATGTGGGTGTTGGGGATGGCACTATGGATGATGAAATGGGTTGGATGTGAATGTTTGGATTCTTACTGATTCTTATTGGTTGTTCATCTGCTTTACTTTCCCTACTTCTCAAGGCAGCTGGTCTTTCTTACCCTCCTTCCGAAAGGGGTGAAGACATGCAGGGTATACCACATGATTTCTGTGTTTAGATTCTCAAGGGAGGATGGGTCTACGCTCTTGATATAGGCGACAAAGAATCGACGAGTAGTTCATCTACTCACTGTGTTGATCCCCCTTGTGTTTAATAGCATTGAATGATTTTATATAATTCTTGGGAATATGGTAAAGTAATGTTGTAAATAAATAATTGAATAAATGATGTTAAACCATGGGGTTGGAGCTTGCTGGGGCGCAATGCTGAGGTTGTAATTTGAAAGAACAATGAACTTTGGGTGTGAGGCTAATGAAATATAATGTGGAATTGTTAATGGTTAATTATTTTTTAAATAATTAATTAACATAAAGTGAAACTAATAAAAAGGGAAAGAAGTAATATATTAAATTTCTTTAAATGGTTGTGTGCTTATAGGATACCTAGTCTTAGAAGTGGCAGCTGGGAGTCCGAGAGACGTTAGCTGTTGTTGAGTCTAAGACTAGGTTATTCCCATAGCATGGTTGTGAACTATAATATATTCTATAATTTTTTGTGTTTCTATATGCTACTCCACCCCGTCAGTTAGGGCAACTGACACCCCAGGGATTCTGAGCCCTGGGGGGGGGGGTGTTTTCCCCAACATTACAGTGGGAGGATGGATGGCTGACTACCCCCTTTGGCCCCACTCTCTTCTCTTGGTAGTTACTTTTGCTGGTAATCCCAATGGTTAGTTTTCCCCATATATGTGTGTATAAGGCTGTAATGGCTTGAGTTTATTCACACACACACATTCTTAATATAGTTTCCTATGGACTAATATAGGCGTAACATGTATAGGCTGTAATGGCTTGAGGATCCCTACTCAGTGTATGGGATATAATAGCTTGAGGTTTAATACCCGATGTATGATACACGTTATGCGAGCTATGGTGGCTCCCAGAAACTACTGGGTTACTTTTCTTACATGGATGTTTTGGTTTTGTTACATGAGGTGCATGTTGTGGTGCTTCTCCCAGGTGTCTGCGGGAAAGCCTTTTTATAGAGAGATGCTTAGGACATGTGACGTTGGGGAAAAGCAGCAAACCAGTGGGGAAATAGTAGCAGAGTACCCTTGATATTCTTTATTATATTATATACTCTTATATGAATTACTTGGTGAGAGTATCCATGGTGAGGTTGGGAACTTATTATACCTATTTAGGTGATGAGTTAGTTTCACTTGTTGTTCACTGTGCTTTTTCATTCTTTCTTTAATTTTGTACAAGAGGATTCAAGGAGGATCCTAATGAGTATATTTTTATACTCACCCTATGTATATATAAACTGTTTTTCAGGTGACTTGAAAAATGTTGGAGATCAAGGTGGTTTCTACTAGCTTGAGGTTGCAATAGTTGTTCGGGCTTGTGGTTGCTGCTGTTTTTTTCTTTCCTTTGGTATTTGTAGTTTTCCCCTTTCAATTGTAGTAGTTTTTCATGACATTAAATATGTGTACTTGGGTTTTATTTTATTTTTCAGTCTGATTTGGAGTTGGTTGGTGTCTATCTTATCTCTCTCTTTCGCACGTGTTCTCTTAGAGGTTAATGCCTCCCATTTGTGTGTTTACTATACCCTCGATGTTAGTCACCAATCCGGGTCCTATTGAAGGTGGGACTCAGGGGTCATTATCCCCCTTCTCACATCCTTGTGGGGAGGGGGTCATGACACCACCAATATTATTCCCAATGATGAGTAGTGGTGAAGAATAAAATGGAACCTGTTGCCATTTTAAAATGTTTTGGGAGCCTCTCTCTGGAAAACAGTAGAAAATAATTCCCTTATCTTAGGGAGGTGTACCAAGAGGTCGATAGAAACCTCACCACAGTATAAGAGTGATCACAAAGCGCTCTATCCAATAATCACCACTGAAAACACATTGTATCACCAAATCCCAATCCCACTAAGGCCAACACCCCATGGGTCTCGACATAGGTCACCCAGACTCGAGCACCCAAGATATCCTGTTAAGGGAAGAAAAAATCAATAACTAAGATCAAGGAAATGTTCCCATTCCCACTAATGAATCCTTCCAATATACTATGGCATAAAACAGGGAGTAGAAGCACATTCTTGGATATACCCAGTAAGATTTCCAGCACATTCTGGCAGCACTTGGAGAATCTTTTTGAAATATCCCGACAAAAAATAGGGGGAAGACATACATTACCACCCCCACACATGAATCTCATAAATATACTCTGATGAGAACTAGAGTATAGGAGAAGGAAAACATCCCTCCTTCAACTAAGGAATGGGCAAACATTCCAGTTCTATCTATATAAAACTATCAACAAATCCTGATGCCAATAGATGGGTATACATACATCCCTACCCATATTCTGCAAAGATATCCACATATATTAGAAGAAACAATAGTTAGGGGGTGGGAACACATTTCAACCCCCACCACCATAGTAGATCATCAATACACTTCAAGGGTTACTCAGGAGTAGGAATAAATTTCTGCTACCATCCAAGATGGTCTTCAAAAAACTCTTATGATAAATGGACAATAGGATCAAGCCCACATTCTCATTCCAACTAGGGATCATTGGAACATTCCAATGGAAAACATAGGGTGGGAACACATTCCAAGAAAAACCATATAAAATTTTTAGTAGACCCCAACAATAACATGGTAGTTTATCAGGAGGGATCCCATATATGAAATCCACTCTTCACAATATGTGACTCCAACTGGAAAATGTAGAAAATATAATAAGAAATATCACTAAGGGAGATATAAAGTCTACAAGCAGCCCCATATCCCTTCTCCGCTTAATTATAGTGTTATTGAGGCCCATAAACATTATCAATAGCATCCCAAGATCCTATTGACTCATTTACTGACCAATGAAGCAAAAATTTTTGAAGTCCCTCCCTATAATTTTACTACCAATATCTCTGGAGGTCCTCCCTAGAGAATTTTTCATAAAGGCTTCCTTCATGGTCATACTATGATCAATCATGAGAACTCTTCTCATGATGAGCACCATGAAATCCCTCCCTGTGATCAGAAAATCAAATGGAAAGAAGGTCCTACCCTTTCTACTATCTATCCTAAAGTTCCTTGAGGTGACCTACAAATTTAATAAAAAACATTACATCCATTTAGATGAATATTCAATACATATAATAACATCACACACCCTATAACTATAAATATTTAGTGTAATTATATAATAGATACATAAACATATTATTTAGGTATAATCTTTATCATCTATCATAAATTTATTCTCATATTATACCCTTCTTGAAATACCCTACTTAAAACCATTCTTCACAACATAGGGAAAAGAAACATTAAAAAGTGTGATCTTAAATGATTATCATGGGTAAAAATGAGAGATATAAATTGATGATCATATGTAAGCATAAGATAAGAATAAGAGTATGGGATCATGATCATAACATAAAAAGTTCACACACAATATATCATAGATCATAAACACGAGTCATAGATTAAATAATATTCATATAAAAATACACGAATCATAAGAGTGAGGAATTATTATAAATTAATCATGGACCACAAGTTCAAGTTATAATCATATTTTTTTTTCACAAGAGTGTGGAACCATCATAGGCATACAAACCATATCACATGTCAAGGTTAACTACTAAGACCATAATATCATAGAGGATCAGGCATTAAAACTTTTTTCCAATATCATAGCAGACCAGATATTACTACCTATTTCCCTTATCTTATTGGATCAGACATCCCTACCTATTTCCTAGAGTGGATCGAGCATATAAAATCATTTCCCATAATTATATCATGAGATATCAGCATTTACCCAATGAATTGAAATTATTTAATAGAACTGACCTTCACATAATTAAAAACATACATATATGTTCCAAAATATCATAAAACATTCACCATTTCATCATAGTATAAACCATGTAAAATAAATGGGTTTCATAAAGATCTTATCATTACTTAATTAACCTGTAGGAAAGAAGCAAGTTTCATAGAATCATCATCATCATAATACACCTAGAAAAGTGGTTGGAATCATAATATCATATCCCCAGTGACACATAAAAACCCTTAAAATATGTTTACATGGATGAATAATACCTTTAAAATAACATTCAAACCATCCTTTAAAAACATGAGAAAAATTTCCATTCCTTTTGAAAATATTTAAACTAAAAATTCCCAGAATATTGAGAAAATAATTTTCTTTGAAAATAACCATGGAAACTTATAAAGGAATATTTAAATAAAAAAACATTCATGATGGCAGGAAAATTTATTTACGGTGTATATGTTAAAATAAAATATTCATTTCACACCTTTATAAAAAGTCAAAAATGTCTTTTTTTGGAAAAATGTTTCTTTAAAAAGATTCATTTTTAAAAGTTTTTGTAAAAAGTAAAAAATTTGTAAAAATGAATTTAAAAAATAATTTTATAATATTGAAAAACATTCTTGAAAACATTTTTTAAAATATGGATATGAATAAAAAGTTTTTCCAACCAAAAGGGAAGAAATAAAATTGACTTTTCTTTAAAACATTTTCAGAACCATTTTGAGTACCAAAGAGAGGAAAATGGTAATTAAAATATAAAAATGACAAAAATAAATAGATTATAAGAAAAAATAAATGGATTTATCATATAAGTAACATGTAATTTATTCAATGGAAATTCAGGCATAAACAATCCCAATTAAAATGGGATTGAAACATAAATCCCTTACATCAAGTCTTTCCTTCCTTTGTACACGTTCAAACATCATGTATAATAAATATAGATTTTTATACATTTATTAAAAAATCATAATAATATATATATTACCATATATTATTTAATTATAACATATCATCACCCCTTTATTAATAATTCTTTATTAAAATCACTATTCTGGGTGATAACTGTTTCATATTTCATGCATGTTTCAGTTCAGTAGTCCCAATCCATGTACTTTGATCATTGTTTAATCTTATACATAATTTTAATCATGTAATTAATGTTATATTTAATCATTATATACAATTTTATAAATATTCATATTAATTATTTATGAAAAATTAATTACACCACTTCACAAAGATGGTAATCCATATGTACGCATGAGTGATGTTTCCACTTTTTGATGGATGGAAAAAATAAATGTAAAGAATAATTAACCTTTATTTAACTATAATAATATTATAAATATCATACATATTCAGTAAATCCATCATTATATCCATCAATAAGACGCAATGATGAAAAAAGTCACATCGCTTTGTGGAAGTAGTAGTCCACCTGCATGCACGAGAAATATTTTCTTTTACCATATGATGGAAATGAAGTGAATAATGGTTATTAAATAATCATAATAAAAAAAATAGTACATTTAATATACCTAATTACTTATTTTAAAATGGATACCATATATTTATAAGAGGTAAAAGAAGAAATAAAATTAAAAGTACTCGGTTAAGAGTTATACCACTTTGTTGAGAAACCTCCTTTGGCTTACACCTTAATCCATGAAAGTATTTTGGGAATAAAATAAAATATTTTATGTGGTTAAGGAATATATTATTATATTAGGGTATATTTTTTATAAGATATAATTCACAATCTTTGTTAAAAATGAAGTAGATGATGTGCCTTTCTTTAACCAAGGGGAGGAGCACTCTTGGAATTAATTAAAGTATTAAATTAATATAAATTAATTTTACAATTAAAGTAGATAAAAATTGTTATATTTAGAATATAGTATGAGGATATGTTGAAAAAATATCATCCAATAATATTTATATAATTTTAGGTGATTTTTTAATCCTTATCTCTTAGTTTTAACACCCGTTAACCCTTTTGACAATTATCGTGCTATCAAAGTTTTTTACTCTTAAAGATTTGAGAATGTTACTAAAAAAGGAAAAGAGACCCATAAGTAGAAAATGGTTTATATTATCAACCATATACCATTAAATTTTCCAAATATAATATTTTTATGAATTTTAATTTATTTAATAAAATATTATTTAATATAAGATACCATTAAATTCATTTTCAAAACTATCCACAAAGTTTGAATTTAAAGACAATGATATTGAATTGTAATTTGAATAAAAAAATTTAAAACATCACTATTATATTATATTTATCTAAAAAATTTGTGGAACACAATAATTCATCCAAATTTTATTAATTTTAATATTTCTAAAATCATTTATTTTATTTTTATTTTACTTGAAAAATACTATGCTGGCGTTGTGTAAGAATTTAAGGTAATTATTCCATCACTAAAAATTAAAAATAAATCAGAATGATAAAAAAAAATTATTCATATTTCAAAAAAAAATTTATAAGAAAACCCAATCTCTTTTTATCCTTATGAAAACATATTAGAGTTATTAAAGTCAAGAGAGTGACATTTTGTATTTATCCTTTTCTTAAAATAATATAACAGTCATAATCAAAGAATAATGGTACCAAGTTAATATATTTTAGAAAATTTGATGATAATGGATAAGATAAACTCATAAAATAGGATAAATTCAAAATTTTGTGAAATTTTAAGGCCTTATACAAAAGTTTTAACATAGTTTTACCCATTTTACACTTACCGAGGTGACAAATATTTACCAAGATTACTATTCAAAATGACCAAAAATTAAGTTGACCAGATTAAAATATATTAATTATATTGATTAAAAATATTAAATACATTTTAAAGGATTCTACTACTATAAGTGGTATAAATTTATTTTAAAATAAGCACGTAAAATGTAATGAAAACCGTTTAAAAAAATACATTTTTAAGCATAAAACTAGATTTATTCTTATTTCATTCCTAGTAAAGACCATTAAATGAATATTGAAACATTTTATTGAATATATAAAGTTTAAATTCCATTAAAATCATTCATAAATAGTGATTAATTTAATTTATTAAGATAAAAAAACATTGCATGCATAAAAACAGGTTTTCATTAAAATACCTCTTTTAGTTTCAAATGATTTTTTTTATTGATAACCAATGATTTAATTTTATACATGTGATAAACATAATTTTTCATAATTTAGTTAGTCTTATTCATACCCTCCAATCTAATGGATAGACAATAGTAACATTTCAATAGTATATCGTGGTTTATTTAAACTCAATGTTGCGTGTAAAGAGAACCATCAAAGAATTCAAATTTATTTTAAAAGAAGTATATCATAAAATATTAGGGTGTAAAATTATACCACTTATAATAATTTTAACCTTGAAATTACATCTCTCTAATACAAACGATTGAGGGTACTTCTACTTGATCACATCCTCGAGTTCCTACATATCTTCCTTTAATCTATTGTTTCACCATAAAAATTTGACAAGGTGAGTAGTCTTGTTTCATAACACTTTCTCTCTACGAACCAAAAATCTACACTGATTTTTCCTCATAAGATAAATATTTCTCTAGAGGTATGACCTATGAGTTCACTACATATGAAGGATCATGTATATTCTTCATCAGAAGAGATATATGGGACACATTGTGAACTTGAGAGAGATTCATTAGAAACTCCAAGCGATAAGATACCATATCGATACGATCTTGAATTTTAAAGGGATTGATATATCTAGGGATTAGCTCTCCATTATTTAAAAATAACACAACCTTATTTCAAGGATATATTCATAGAAATACCTTTTTACTAACATAAAACTCTAGATCTAACTGATGATTTCCAATATAACTTTTCTGTTAACTCTGATCCACCCTTATGAGTTGCTTGTTAGAGTTAGTGATCTAGGACCAACTATTTGTAATTTTATTGAATTCATATTAAATCATTTGAATATTAATAAAAAATATTATTACATATTTTACATTATTTTTCATGATTTTAATGTAATAATGTTATAGGGTATCTGTCACATTGATAAGTCCATAATCGTTCCCCACTATGATGAGAACCTTGAAGTGATTTGATGAAATTATTAAATATAATTCTACAGTCAGATAAAATTATATGATAAGACACAAATAATGTGTATTTTATGTGCAATTACTCATAAGTAGATTATGATTATTCTCATGAAGTTAACACTTGGTAATATCCAAGATGGGAGATTATGAGAATTGACCTGCTAGTAGGAATTCTGCATGTTTTGGTTTCATAGGATATTCCTATCTTCAAGAACGTGTGATGAACTTTAAAATTTAAAATTATTATTAATACATGTTAAAAATTGTGCACTTAGATATATTTTGTAAACTATAATGATAATAGTTCATAGAAAAGTTAGATACATTGGATGCGTCATGAGTGATGTGTTATTAATGAATAAGTTGAGGAAGGATTTTTCCCTTCCATATTTATAGAAGATAATATCTCAGCCCTTTGATTTGAATAGAAATATCACATTAAATTTAATATCCATGGTGTAGTAATGTTTTTATTTTAGATATTAAAAGAAACATGTATTGAGTATATAGGTTTCTGACATAGATGTGCAACCTGCTTGATGAGATATTGTGACAAAGGGATTATATTATATAGTGAACATTCATATGTGGTTTTCGATATTGAGAAATTAAGTTTTTTCTATTGTATTCCTTGACCCATTTCTAGAAAATAATCTTCGACTTCAGTAAAGATCTCTTAATTACAATGATAAATAATCCTAGAGGGTTACACACTCAATGTTTCTGTTTGCCTGAATGGCCTGAAGGGCCCGAATGGCCCGAAGGCCTTCTTTTATAAATATTATCCTTAATATTGTGGAATAATTTTATTCACTTTTATCAATCAAAAATATTTATTTATGAATAAAATATTTAATAAAATATTTATTTGGGTATTCAATAAATGCAAAGGTTTTCGAACAAACCAAGATCACATCTAATGATAAATATTAATTTACAAGATAGTAAAATATTATTTGTCTTTTGTGAAAGTTAGAATGCATACTATACAACAATAGTAATAATAATTATTATAATTTTTTTAGTATGGGGTTTAATAAAAGTTATTATATTATTTAAGGGATAACATACAATTTACCAATATTTTTTAACCCAATCCTTAACTCTATAAATACATGGTTATGTATATTGTATAGGGTTAATCAAGAAATAGATAATCATTTCACACAAAAAATTTCTCTCTTTAATTCCTTATTCAATATCCCTCTCAAGAATAAGAAATAAAATATAGACTTCTTCAAGATCGAATGATGAGTGATCAACTCGAATGATACAAGATAATTGATTTTAAATGCTAGTTCCCATAAATTAATTGAAATTTTTTAGAAATAAGGGGAGCACATGTGGATCACTATTAGATGGATTATTCACTTGGATCCTTACATTACAATGAAGGTAATTTGGAAAATGGTTTTTAGACGATCAATATCTACCTCAAAGAAAAGACCTTAGACAAGGTAAACTATTCTTCTAGATTTGAATGAATTAATTATAAATTTAACATGAAATATCCCCTCTCTTGGTTTTGGGATTCCTAACGTTAATATCCAATGGAAATATTTCATTGGTCATGGTGTTTATGTCATTTAAAATATTGCGAATGATCCATTGGATTGAAAAAATATATATTTTTTTATTTATCACCCTTCCTAGTGCTTCCACTGTTCTCAGAACCTACAAGATGTATCAGAGTGGTCATGTTTCAAATTTATAACTATTTATTTTGTTTTTTATTATTTCATATTTAAATTTTTTGATTCATTTCATGTTTTAATTCATTCTTTATTTATTGTCAAAATATATTCTTTCTCTTCTTTATTTATCAAAAATATTACCAAGATTGGTTAATGATTAAATAATTTTACATATAAAGACTCCATATAGAGGTACCAAGGATCTTGGATGGATAACACAAGACTAAATGGTGTGCACATTTATGTTATACTTCATGTATCCTTGTTCATTGCAAAGGGGAACCCACATGGATTCCGGGTCATCATGCAAGAAGTACACACTACGTGAAATAAATACACCTTGTATAGACTGGATAGGGTGTAACATGAATTTTCTGGAGTAAACATTTTGTAGTTTGACTTTAATCCATGTATTACATGTGTTTTAAAGATAGAAAAAATGGATTCAAACCATGTCATGTAATTAATGCACCATGTGTATTTAATACATGATGCGTATATACCGGAAACCGTGCAACTATAAGTACACATCATGTATCCGGTATACATGTTGTGTACTTTATAAATATTTTCAATAAGTAAACACCAAGTCCATAGGCATGTACTGTGGATATTCAATGAAGATAAGTACATGCTGTGTAGCTGGATTGTATATGCCATGTACTTTAACCTGTTTTTGAGGAAATATTAAAATTAATTATTTAGTCCTTAAACCTTATCAACTTGAGTTCTATGGATCATTAAGTTGATAGTACATGCTTATCATTAGGTTTTATATTATATTAAATGTTTAATTAATTACTTGTAATATTCATGACTATGAATAATGTATGGTGATTGTATATTAAAGACTCAATGTATTAAATTGTATAGGCTACATAATTTTCATGTGTTCCATGGGTCATTAAGTTGGAAGTACATGTTGTAAAATTATGACAATTCCATATATACAATATGTCATATGAGTTCATTATATATAATTAAACCACATTGAGTAGTTCATATGGATAATCGCTGGGTTTCTTCCAATTATAAAGTTGTGTATTATTTTATTGAGTTTTAAATAAAATAAAATAATTTATTTTATTTAAAATCATAGTGGATGGGAATTTGAGGATGAATGAATGAAATAAGATAAAATGAATCAATTGATTAATAAGAAAATTAATCAGATTAATTCATGTTCATTTTATCTTATTAAAATAATGAATTGAAATGAATTATAGGTAATTATTTTAAATTCATAATCATTATATGTTCATGATCGATCATGAACTTGACCAGACCTATGTATAAGTTACCTTTATTTAATTAAATTTATTTCATGGGTTTTCAATAATTTATTATTAAATTAAACTAATGGCCTGTGTTTCACCCCCACCATTATTATGTAGGACCTGAATGTCCAAGGTTGTTTATGTAATTCCCATTTAAAAAATACTTTAGTTTCCCTCACCTATGTGTGAGTCATAAATTCTTACAATTAATAGAGTTTTCCAAGGCATGTAGAGGTAGTTCAAGATGGAACCATAATGATACCAACCCAGGTAATACATTGGTGGATAGGTAAAATGTTGAAACACATGCCAATACTAACAATAAGAATTATTACCCCATTCCATAGTTTAATTTATTATTCACTCAATAAATCAACCGTTGGATAATCTCACAATCAGGTCATTTATTTATTTGTTTTTTTTTGTATATGAATTATTTATTTTATGGATTCAAGACCATGATCACATAAATAAATAAATAAATGTAAAAATATGGAATTTAAATAAATGGATTATGCATAAATGTTTTATCAATTTTTTTTAATTAATTAAGTAAAATACACTTAATATTAACAAGACATGTAAAGGATAAAATAAGATAAGATTTATGCATAATAAAATAAAATCCCTCAAGTTAATATTAATTCATTAAGACTTCCATCATTTCAATTAAGATGAACACATAGTTTAAGTGTCAGTTCAGTCTCTGTTGGGGGACCTTTTAATTATAGGGAAGTAATGACTAAGATAATGAGTCGAATTAACTGAATCCGTATTGGGTTTAATGGCCTCTATCTATCCATTTTTTGGTGGAAAGTGTTAAGGAAATCTGATTCAGGGTTTCTGGATTGGGGAGTCCACTCAATGTATCATGGAGTTGTAAGCCTACAATTGGTAAGAACACCGACATAAATAATTTCTTGTAATTTTCATGTACTCTATCTAGATTATAAGAAAGGAAATATGGATCCTTTGTACTATAATGTCAAATAAAATAGACTTTTCAAGTTCAATGGTCAGGTATATTAGGACTTAATAAAATATTGGGAGATTTATTAAACTTAATTTTATTATTTATCACATAATTTTTAATCAAGAAATGTACTAATAATATAAAATTTTATATTTGTAGAAAAAAATGGAAAGTTCACCATCCAAACTATCCCTATGATCAATATTATAGAAAGTATATCTCCTTACTAGTAGTAACTTCTAGGAGTGGTTCAAACACCTTTGGGTTGTGTTGCACCATGAACAGAAATCTTACATTTTAGAATCCTCCATACCCGATATTCCTACCAAGGAGGTGAGTGATGAAGAGTTTCTTATCTATCAAAAACATATGACCAATTTGGTCGATGCTTAATGTTTTATAATTTCATCTATATCTAGTAAACTCATGAAGTCTTATGAAAACATAGATGCTTATAGAACGATCAAGCATCTGCATGGACTATATAAAGGGAGAGATAAACATGAACAATTTGAGACATCAAAGGCTCTTTTTCAGAGAAATGTTGGAGAAAGAGCACCAGATTGGACTCATGTAATTAAGCTCATTGGCTACATTGAGTTCCTATAGGTTTTAGGGTTTAAACTCCCCAATGAACTAATCACTAATATCATTATCGCATCACTCCATTATATATTATCTAATTTGGTTGTTAATTTTAATATGAATAATATTGAGAAGTCTCTCCCAAATATACTTACTCTTTATCACCAATTATATAAGGACATGAAGCATGAAAATCCTTTCTTCCTTATGTTGAACAAACATAAAGGCCAAGAAAAGATCCCTAAGGACAAGTCTTCTTTTCAAATCCCTTACAAGGAGAGTAAGATCAAGGGGAAAGAAATGGAACAAGATGATATTTGTTTCGCATGTGGTAAGAAGGTCCACTGAAAGAAAAACTAAACCCAACCTAAGAAAAAAAAGGGAAGATTCATGTGCATTTGTTATCAAGTTTAATTTATCTTGTTATAAAAATTGGGTATTAGATACATATTTTAATTATCACATATGTATTAAAATACAAGAACTAAGTAGATTCACAAATATTGATTGAGGAGAGGTAGATATATGAGTATAAAATGAAGCTAAAATTGATGCTATAGCTATCATGAACTATCACCTCACATTTCCAACTAGAATGATCTTGGTTTTAAAAGGTTGTTGTTAAGTTCCATCTGTTACCAAAAACATCATTTCTATATCCAGACTAGATATAGATGGATTTATTTTCAAATTTGTGAATAAATATCACTTATTTTATAAGTATATCATTTTTTATGGCAAGGAACATTTAAATAATGGTATTTATGTGTTGGATTATGCACACTGAGTAATGGAAATTGATAAAAAATTACTTCACATGACTCATACCACACTCAAATTTTTCATCATCATCTAGGTCATGTGAATGAAAAGAATTTGACTAAATCACATAAATATAAATATTTAGATTCTTTTGATCTAAAACCACTTATTGTATGTTAAACATGTTTATAAGGAAAAATGATCAAATCCATATTTAGTGGAAAAGGTGAAAGGGATAAAGAGCTTCTTGAATTAGTTCATATCGATGAGTGTGTACTATTTCACATTAACTTCTATTGATGATTTTAGTAGATATGATTATATCTAATTGATGAGGCATAATTCATATTTTTTTTATAAATTCAAAGAATACAATAATGAAGTTGATAATGAAATTAGTAATAATATTAAGAAATTATGCTCAATTTGTGGTGGAGAATATTTTAATCAAGACTTTATTGATTATTTATGGGAGTTTGGGATCTTATCCCAACTTGTTCCTCATTATACACCTTAGTGAAATTGCGTAAGTGAAAGGAGGAACCATCCCTTATTGGACATGGTAATATCAATGATGATTCATGCAATTATTCAATTATTCTTTTAGGGATATGCATTACAAACAAAAACATACATACTAAAATGAGTGCCAACTAAAGTGGAAGATAGTATTACATACCAATTATAAAATGTAAAGAAACCCGTGATTCATAATTAAATGTGTGGGGACATGAAGAATTTGTTAATTCCTCTTTAAGTAAAAAACTTGAACCCTGAGGAACAAAGTGTATCTTTATAGGATATCCCAAGGAAACAATAGGATACTACCTATAAAATCCTTTAGAAAAAAAGGCTATGATTGACATGTGTCCCATATTCCTTGAGAAGGATAGTATATCTAAAATTTATAGTGGGAGTGATATTGAATTCAATGAAGTCCAATATCAAGAAACACAAGATTTGGTATAGGAAAAAAAATACCACAAAGCCTCATATAAGAAGATTTTCTAAAGACACAAATACTGCATAGGAGTACAAGAGAGGTTAGAGAACTAGGAAAATAAAATTTTTTAGTCACTAATGATGGTGACTCATAATTAGTTTATAATGATGATCCTATAACCTATAAGGAAGCAGTAAATGGCACAAACATTAACAAGTGGAAAGAATCCATGAATTATAAAATGTATTCTATGTACCAAAATCTGAATTTAGATTTTGGTAGATCTTCTAGTTGATGTAAATCCTATTGGTTTCAAATGGGATTCAAGAAGAAATAGGACATGGAATGAAAATTCAGTACCTATGAATCATTATTGGTTACAAAAGGGTTTAAACAGTGTCAATGCATTGACTATGATGAAACATTTTCACCAGTTTCAATATTGAAATCCATTAGAATTATACTTTCCATTATATATTATCATTAATATAAAATTTGGAAAATGGATGTACAAATATCCTTCCTTAATAGGAATATTTAGGAATATGTATATATAACACAACTTGAAGGGTTTGTGACTCCAAAGGAATCCAACAAGATATGAAAATTAAAAATATTCATTTATGGATTAAAGAAAGCATCTAGTTCATAGAACATTTGTTTTTATGAAGTCATAATTAAATTTGTTTTCATAAATAATGAATGTGAGACTTTTTTATATAAAAATTTTAGTGGGAGTACAATAATTTTCATAATAGTATATGTTGATGACATATTACTTATTAGAAATAAAATACCAGCCTTATAGTCTGTTAAGGCCTGGTTGAATAAATGCTTCTCTATGAAGGAATTAGTTGAGACATCATATATTATTGGGATCAAGATCTATCATGATATATATAATATAATTCTTTAAATAAGTCAAGGTACACATATTTCAAAGATTTTAAATAGGTTCAGTATGGAACAATCCAAGAGGGGATTATTTTCAATGTCCCATATAATTAATCTTTATAGGAAAATGTGTCCTAAAAAACAAATGGAAAGAAATATAATGGAAAGGATTACATACACATCAATGATTGGGTAAATCATGTATGCTATTATATATACATGTATAGATTTCTCCTATGCATTGAGTGCAACAGGAAGATATCAAACTGATCCAGGTGACCTCTATTGGATAGAAATCAAGACTATCCTTAAGTATCTGAGGTGTACTAAGGATATATTCATGGTATATGAAATAGATGAGTAATTATTCATTATAGGATATGAAAATTTTAGTTTCAAAATAATCAAGATGACATGAAGTCTCAAGCAGGATACATATTCATTTTGAATAGAGGTACTGTGTGCTGTAAGAGCTCAAAGAAGGCTTTAGTTGTAGATTCTATAGAAGAGTATTAGCATATTTTGTCTTATAAAGAAACTAAATAAGTATTAAGGATACAAAAATTCATTCAATATCTTGATGTGGTACCTATTAATAAAGATCTTGTCACACTCTACTATGATAATACTACAAAAGTACATCTCACAAAGGAGACAAGGTCACATCAACGAACAAATAATATACTTTGAAAGTAGCTTCTCTTGAGGGATTTTTATCAGATAAGTGAGGTTCCAGTGAGTAGTATTCCCATGAAAGATAATTTGGTGGAACCATTTAATAAATACTTAACTCAATAGAAACATTATTATCATGTGAGGACTACCATAATAAAAGTATTAGGTAGTTAGATCTAGTAAAAGTGTGAGTTTGTTAGAGTTAGTGTCCTAGGACTAACTGTTTGTACATTTATTGCATGTATATTTGATCATTTGAATATTATTAAAAAATATTCTTACATATTGTACATTTTTATGCATTAATTTAATGTAATAATGTCCCAGGGTATCTATTTCATTGATAAGGTCATAACAATTCCCGCTATGATGAGAACCTTGAAGTGCTATGATGATTTTATTAAATATAGTTCTATAATTGGATAACATTCTATAATGGGACACATATAATGTGAGTATTATGTGTGATTAATCATAAGTGTATGAGGATTCTTCTCATGAAGTTCACACTTGGTAATCTCTAATATGGGTGATTATGAGAACATACCCGCCAGTAGGAATTCAACATTTTTTGGTGTCATTAGATATTCCTATCTATGAGTGTGTGTTATGGTATTTAAACTTTATTATTATTATTAATACATGTTAAAAATCACACAATTAGATTTATTTTATAAACCATAATGATAAAAATTAATGGTGTATTTGGATACGTTGGGTGCATCACGAGTAATGTGTTATTAATGAATAAGTTGAGGAAGGATTTGTCCCTTCTATATTTATAGAAGCTGATATCTCATCATTTTTATTAGAATAAAACTACCACATTAAATCCCATGTCCATGGTGTAATGATGTGTTTAGTTTATATAGTCAAATAAAGACGTATCAAGCATATAGGTTGGTGACACATATATGCAACCTACTTGATGATATATTATGAAAAAGTGATTATATTACACAATGAGAATTTTTATGTGGTTTTCAATATTATATCATTAAGTTATTTTTATTAGGTGCCTTAACCTATTTCTAGATATTAATCTTGAAATTTAGGCAAGCTCACCTAATTCCGATGAGAAATAACCCTAGAGGGTGACACAGTAAGATTTTCTATCAATATCAATTAAATAATATTTAAATTTAATTAGTAAAATAAATATTATTCTCAAGATTGAGGAATTATTTTATTAACATTTATCAATCACAAATATTTATTGATAAATAAAATATTAAATAAAATATTTATTCAGGTATTCAATAAATTTCAAGGAGTTCAAATAGACGAAGACCATGTTCAGTGATAAATATTAATTTACAATCCGGTAAAATAATATTTGTCTTTTTCACAATTTATCACACCTAACATAAAATAATAATAATATTATTTTTTATTAATGGGATTTAATAAAGGCTATTATATTATTTAAGGGTTATCATGTAATTAACTAATATTTTTTAACCTAAGATCTAGCTCTATAAATAGATAGTTATATCTATTACATAGGGTTAATAAACAAATAGAGAATCATTATCCACAATGGATTTCTCTCTCGAATTACTTATTTTCTCTCCCTATCAAAAATGAGAAATGAAAGAGAGATTACTTCAATATTGAAGGATAATTGATAAAATTTTATAACAAAATATAATTGATTTTCCATGCTAGCACCCGAAAATCAATTGGTTTTGCTCAGAGATCAAAGGAGAACATGTGGATCACCACTAGAGGGATTTTATACTTGGATCTTTATAGTACAATGACGATAATATGGAAAAGGTTTTTTATATGATCAAAATCTACATTGAAGAAATAACCTAAGCCATGATAACCTATTCTTATAGATATAAATGAATTAATTATAAATTTAACATGAAAGATACTATCTATAGGTTATAGGTTTCCTTATGTCAATATTCAATTGCAATATTTATTTAGTCATCGTGTTCACGTCACTGAAAATATTGAGAATGATCCATCAGATCTAAAAAAGTATTTTTTTGATTCATTTCCCTACCCAGTGATTCTTTTACACTGAAAACCTACACTGTTGAATGGATTTAACCTTTTTTCCATATCATCAGCTAGATTAGGTCCCAATAGATTTATTTATCTAACTTTATCTCATCACATTGGAGTTCTTCACTTCCTACTATAGAGGTAATCATAAGGATCCATATAAATGATTGAGTGAAATCTATTATTGTATGAAAATTTGACCATAGAAAGGTTTTTATCCCAACCTCCTTTAAAATCCATAGAAAATTTTCTCAACATATATTTTAAGATTTGAATGGTACTATTAAATTGACCATATGTCTAAGGATGATATGAAGTAATGAACCTCAACTCTATATCTAGATCTTACTGAATACTTCTCCAAAACTTTTAGGTAAACCTCAGATCCTAATCAGATACAATTGAGAGTGACACTCCATGAAATCTTCCCACCTCCTTAATGTATATTCTATAAATATTATCAAGATATAAATTTTCTCTGATGGAAATAAAGTGTAATGAATTTGTATGGCTATCAACTATAACCCAAATAAAATTGTTCCCCTTAGATATTTTTGGGAGTCCTATGATGAAATCCATGGTAATGTTTTACCATTGCATTCAAGTTTGGGTAATGGTTGTAACATACCCTTAGAATTATATCTCTCATCCTTAACTTTATGACATACTAGGCATTGAGATACATACTCAGAAATATCCCTTTTCATGTTGTCCCCCCATATATAGTATTTCAAATCTCTATATATATTCATACTTCCTAGATGAATAGATAATAATGAACTATAAGCTTAATCTAATAGCTTCTTCAAATATGGTATTGATGAGACATATACTTGATTCTTGAACCTTATCATTCCATCACAATCAAGGTTGAACTTAGGAACATTTCTCACTTTCTATAATTACACATCCTTATTTTATGAATATTTAATCCTCATATGGATTTATGGTTGAACATTCATCTAATAAATATTTAATCCATCCTATTTAATCAATATTTAAAGTTACATATTATAAAAATACATCAGTATTGGAATGTACAAACTAGAATATTCCTTCTAACTTAGAGCATCAACCACCTTATCCAACTTCCTAGGGTGGTAATTTGTTGAGCAGTCATAATATTTAATTAGCTTCAACCATATTCTATGAAACATATTCAACTATTTTTTTGTGAATATATAATTAAAACTAATAAGATATTTATATATGTCACAAATTTCACCATAATTATAATTCCTCCATATCTTCAACACAAAAATTTCTGGTGTCAGATCCAAATCATGAGTCAGGTAAATTTTCTCATGTATTTTCAATTAGAATGAGGCATATGATATCACCATATCATTATATATGAGGAAACATCCTAGTATTTTATTTTATGAATAACTATAGATTAAGAAACCCTTCTCCACTATAGGGTAGTGCGAGCACAGGTTCACTGACCAACCTTCTCTTTAGCTCCATGAAATTATTTTTACTTTGATATTTCCACAAGAACTTAACCCCCACCCAAGTCAACTTAGTGAGTGAATTAGACATCCATGAGAAATATCTCAAAAAATTTCAGTAGTATCCATATGACCCAAGAAATATATAGATTTTGGTTAACATGGTTAGTATAGTCCATTGGTCAATAACTTTCATCTTTGAAAGATATACCGATATACCCTCAATTGACCCAAAATGAAAATTTTTGAAACCAAAACTCACACTTTGTAAATTTATCATATAACTTATCCTTCCTTATGTATTCATCACAATTATAAAATTATCTTCATGAAATTCCTTTATCTTTAAATATATAAGAATATCATCTATAAAGACCACCACAAAATGATCAAGGTAATATCTAATGACTCTATTAATTAAATTGATGAAGCTGGTAGGGGAATTGTCAAGTATAAATGGAATAAACAAAATTTTATAATGCCCATACCTCATATGTAAGGTTTTATTGGATATATCCTACTTATTAACCCTCAATTTATGATATGAAAAATAAAGTTCAAACTTGAAAAAGTATTGAGCTCCTCTTAGTTGATAAAAAAATTATCGATATGGGGTATATGATGCTCGTTCTTGATAATGATCTTGTTAAGTTACTAATAATTAATGAAAAGATTAATTGAACCATATTTATTTATAAAAAAATAATATTTTCACCCCAATGTGACTCACTAGGAAATATTAACACCTTATCAAGATTTTACTTGATTTTATTCTTTAATTCCTCAACTCAATCGGGTAAATTCTATATAGAATATTTGAAATATGTGTATCACCAACTATGAGTTATATTGAAAAATAAACTTTATGATTCAGAGTAAGATTTATAAACTCTTCTATAAATACATACCCCCCCTTATAATGGGAATATCCTTAATGTTGAGTTTCTTTCCAAACATTTGAGATAAAAACCCTTCATGGATAGGGATTAAGACACATATAGTAGAAGTAATTTCCCTTGGAATCTTATATTAATACTCACATTGATAAATGATCCTAGGTTTATTCGAAATATGAAATGTGAATTACCTTCCTGGAAATTGATATTGGATCTATATAAATACATCCAATCTATTCCTATAATCACATAAAATTCAACTAGAGTGAAAATCAAAAGATTTACAGGAAGCACCTTCCCACACACTTCAATTATAGAGAAACTATAAACTTTTGATGTGACCATTATACAATTAGTGGTTTTCACCACTAAATAAAAATCTAATAATTGAGGTGGTAATGTGATACCCTTATAAAATTACTTAGATATAAAAGAGTGGTTTGAGATAGAATAAAATAATACATTAGATATTCAAGAGTGGATGATAAGTATACCTTTCATCACATCATTCTCACAACCCACTTCAGTAGTCATGATCACATGAGATTTACCTTTGTATTTAATATTAAGAGGTTATTTATGCTGATCATCATCATAAACCTTCAGATTCATGCATTGGTTGGCGTAATTCTCATACTCCTCACATTTAAAGCATTGGAGCATGGGTATATCTTCCTTTCCTCTATTGTATAAACTGGACTCTTCACCACCTTTTGATATTCATGGGCTTTATGAAAAATATTTACACATTTAATGAACCTCCAAGTTCTATTCAATAATTTCCCTTGAAAATGGGTACTCCCTATCAAATTTTATGGTTACCTCATCTAGTAGATGTGATTTTTGTTGTAAAAGAGGAAGTTTCATTTCCATAATATCCTTTAACTCTTCTTCATCAACCACCAATACTTAGGTGGATTTGTTGGTAGCATCCAATATTGGTTTCAAAATTGTTGATTCTATAAAAAAACATATGAAAAATCATTTTACAATACCATTTGATAAATATTAAATTAGTAAGAATTCATTTCTTCTAGTAATTAATTTCTTCTATTTTTTAGCCCGTAGAATGCGGAGGAACTTAACTAAAATTCAACAAATTAAAAATAAACTAGGTTGTATCTCTCCTTATTTGAATCATGCCCCAATACTTTCTTATTATGATTTAATTCATATTTTTAGTTTCATTTAAGTGTGGGGGATTCCATTTTGGGTAGATTATTTAGCATATATTGTTTTGTTTATTATATCAATTGTTGTTGTTAAAAAAACATAATTATGTCAAATGATCATTACTTCTATGGAACCTATTGAGAATGCATGTTTTATTTTTCTAAACTCATGGAAATCATGTTAATAATGGGTAAGTTTTCATCATTGGTGGTCAATTTTAGTGAAAATTGAAGTTGGTAAATGATATGTTTGATTGTTTCTTTATAAATCCATTGAGATTTTGACATCATTCATTATCGGACTTTTGTGAGAAAATTGGGTCATTTAATCTCTCCAGACAACTCTACACACAATCATGAGTTTTCAGTTTCTATTACCCAATTTAAGGTAGAGTCAAGTTAAGTAATATTTTTCATCTTATAACATAATCTTTTCATATGTTCACTTCTCTTCTGATCAATTCCATCACTGTACCAGATTAACCTATTTGTGTGCACTTGATATTTGATTATTTTACTCTATATAAAAACAATAAAGAGGGAAATTATGAAATGTAAAACATGTGGGGATATATAGGTCGAGAGCTTAAGGTTTCACTTATTGGAATGATTCAATGAGTGAGTTTTGGAATTTAATTTTGAAGGATATTGAATAGGTTATATGGAATCGAGTCAGTTAAGTAGAAAAGTTTTAATTGACCTGAATATGTTGGGATAAATGGTGGATATACAAACATTAAATGATTGGCACACATAAAAATGGGGAATTTGTGGCATAGTTTAAGAACCTAGTTCTTCGTTGAGGTATGCATCTTGTGTTTTCCATCTTTTCTCAGTTTAATTGAATAAATACGGCCTATTATGAATTCCAATTGGAGTCATGGAGGTCTCTAGGGTGTCCGGGGCTGGTCTAGAGCCCATAACATGACTTTTTGGTGAAAATAGGAGGCCGAATGGTTAGTGCAAACCGTGCGGGTTGGGTCACATGACCGTGCAACAGTTTTGAAATTTTAGAAAACTTTAGAGGAGTCTTGAGAATGATTACCACATGACTAGTGAAAACCATGCAGGGTAACTGTGCGCTATGCTCTAGACTTATAGGAATTCTCGCATGGTTTCTGCACAGTTTTTTAAAACATGTGAGTAAACTTTGCGAGCCATACTATGTGATTTTTTAAATATTTTAATTTTAAATTAAAAATATTATAAATCCTAAATTAGGTTTTCTTAAAATGAAAAGCATCCTCCTTCTCCATGGGAAATCTCCCTCTTTGATCCTAATATAGGATTTGAGCTATGTTCTCCATTTGACCTCCGAATGGAGTGCAATTCATCTCCTTAGATCCATAATGGTAAGTCCTTGATTCCTTATTAGCCTTTCTTGATTCTTCTGGATATCAATTGCACTATTTGGATTTAGGCTCATATGACCTAATATCCCATTCTTTATTTGTTCTTCAGATTTCTCCCAAACCAGGATGAATCATAGCCTGATATTGGATGAGCTATCTAGCATGAACCTAAGGTAGGTGGTCTCATGCCTTTAATTAATTATAGATCTGTTTATATATTCCAGAGTGCCTCACGCCCATTTTTAGGGTGTTACCTTGATTTATATTTGAACCCTTTTTTTCTATTGTTGTTTAGGTAATCGAATAGATGTTCTAAAGCCTGACATAGGTTGTATACCTTGATTAAGGGCCACCCCATGGGAGAGTTCCCTTGGATGACCGTTTATGGCAGTTTGGCCTAGGATGCCTATGATTCATGCTTTTGATTCCCTTTTATGGGTTGTTAAAAATGAAATTGGTTGTTAATGAAATTATAATATTGTTAAATTTTAATTTAATTAGTTAAGGGTATGGTATGGTTGACTTTCCCCTTGACCCATGTATTCTTTTGCTTGTTTAAGCATGTTAGTTTTTGAAAGGCCTTTCCCATGTGAGTGAAATGGAGGCTAAGACTTAAAATAATTCAATTGGATTGAATTTCTCTAATTATGGTTTCACCACATGATATATATTATAACTAATCCCTTTGAAATCTTGTTAGGATTTCTAGGTTTATTATGCTAGAAACATCCATTTGAGTATTTGAAGGAAAGCCCTTGAGCTTGGCCTTATTTTTCAAATTCCCTTGATAGGAATGAATTTAACCTTTTATTTATGTTCCCACATGAGTTGGTTAATGTTAAATCCATTTAATATTTTAATTTACATATTTTTCTTACTATGAGAAATGTGACCATGTGAGTAGATGAAAGGCCATACCTTTTGAGGTTGGTCCTTTCTTGAGACACCCTTTGGAGGGGAGTTATATTAGATGCTTCTGGTTTTGACCTTAGCATGTCTAATGAAATGTTTAATTGAACTTGTTATAATGAAATGGTAATTAGTATTGGTTGAATCATGGATTCAATTTAAAATACCATGGATGGGATCATATGACTATTATACCTTGTACCTTGAGTGAACCTTGGATTCTGTTTGAATGGCTTGGAAGGGCTAAAAGGGTTTATTATGTTTAAGCTATGAGTGAGACATGGATACCATGGATGGGATCATAGAGGCTATACTTATATACTGAGTGAATCATGGATCCATTTAGGTAGGCCATGGATGAGCTCAAGAGGCATTGACTTTATTTCATGAGTGATACTTGGGGATTCCCTATAGGAACTCCAAGGATGATCTAAGTCGACATGGACTTATACCACACCTATAGTGATACGAGGTTCCTGAGAGGTTCCCTGGGATGCGCTTGTAGGGTGTTGGTGGAATTGAACTTGGAGTGATACTTGAATTCCAACTTAGGAATGTCAAAGATGAGCTTGGGTTACAAATTGAATATTTAATTAGAATGACTTATGATGCGTCTACCAAGCCAAAGCATAATCTTGGATTTGGTCTTCACTCATACTTGTATAGATGGCCTTCTGAGGAATCTGTTGTGCTTACAATTATACGGGGGATGTTGGGTTTATGCCAAATCTTGATACTTATGAGTTCAATATAATTAAATTGTTAAATGGATAATGAAATTAAATTTAAATGGAAACCAATGATTGTAGGTTGTTTAATTTTTAGTACTTCATAGCTTACTACTTTCATTATTGCACACTGCCTGTTATATATATATTCACTAACATATTGGTATAGACCTTGGGTGGTTGCCTACTGAGATTTAGTCTCACACCTTGTTTAGGTCTTGTTTTGGACCCAAATAGATTATATGATTGCATGTGTTGATAAGGGAAAACACCCTCCTACAGGTACTTGATATTCTATTTAGGAGGAGGAGAGCATGAGACTAAGCTGAGGCTTGTGATGCTACTGAGATTTTTTTTTGTACTTCGGGTACTTTTATTGTATATGATTGTAGTGTAACAAGTTTTGGATATTTTCTAGAACATATAACATGTAAAATTATCTTTTGTATGATATGACTTCTAATTATTTATATTATCATTCTTCTACTGTTACTTCTGTCATATGGTGTTATTGCTTCCGATATTGAACTTTTATTGTTTTACACTATGTTATACTCTGCTAATGAGGGAATATTCTCCCAACTATCACACCTAGGACCTCACTGCTAGTCGAAAGCCTCTAGTATTTGGGGATATGTGCTTGAGGCTATGTGGCCAATTGGGCTCGGAGCACTATTGAGTGACATCTGGGTTTGGGACGTTACAAAGTGGTATTAAAGGAAATTTTTTGATTTGATTTATTATTTAGAAACAATAGATAGGGATAAGAAGGAAATGGGATTTGGTAATAATCTTTGCCTAGAAGTAGCTACCCTACATATAGGAAAAGCCAAATTTACTTGAATTGACTTGTGATTTTTGGATTTTGAGCTACTAGAGTTGATTCGATTTCACTATTGGGTGACACACTTTTATTGCACTGTTATTTTTGATGTGATTATGAGTTCTATTGTGTTTCAACCTGATGAGATGAGGGTATTCCATCTCATTCATCATATAGGAACTTGTTATAAATCACATGCCATGCATTACTATCATGCCATTTATAGAGAATTACTGATTTCATGCTTTCATGATAGATTCCATGATAGATATGCCTGTGGTTGTGATAGGTATATTTTGGGTATGTTATGGTTTGGATTGTATGGATGCCAATATTTGTTCCCTCAAGTGTATGGGGCCTATTGGATTGGAAATTGGTGGATCATGTTGCAACCTTAAATTGAATTGTGTTACAATGTGCTATATGTGGATGAAAAGCTTTGATTCATGGGGAGTATGGCTCCCCACAGATCAGAATTCAGAATACCATTGGGTTACCCTTCTAAAAAGGGAATATGATAAATATGGAATAAATATGAAATCAAGTGAAAATAAAATTACTTTTGATAGAGAACTAGACCATACCTGACCTTAGTAGTGGGATTTTGGTAGTCTCTCATTTGTTTGAAACCTAGAACTGATCCATGGGGAAGGCAGGGGGTGAGTTCTTAGAGGAAGGTTTTGACCTATCCTATTTTGATAACTGCACTTTTGATCCATGAACCTTGAAAAAATATTGAACTGAGGCACTTGTTTAGCATTGTATATTCATGACACCACGATGACCTTAAACTGTATTCCAGTAGGGTGGTGATGATCATGTCCTAGAGGTGGTAGGCCATGGGCTACCAGTAGATCCTCTAATCATGCCATTTGTGGCTCCAACTTTTATACTGGATGTAGGTATTGATGCACAGTTACATGAAGGCTTTATAAGGTTTATGAAAACATTTTAGGGAGAACCACATCCTACCATATCTATTGCAGAGCTGACACAAGTGTTCCAGCAGTAGTATTCACCCACGTTTTTAGGTAATGGAGGAACACAGGCTACATAGTCATGGATAGAAGCCATTCTTTCAATTTTAGAGAATTTTTAAATTCCTCTTTAGAGGAGGGTAAATCTCTCTATATACATGCTGCATGATTCCTCCAAGAGTTGGTGGGATGATATCACTCAGGTGGAGCATCATCGTGATATGGTGTGGGGATATTTTTAGATAGTCTTCTATGATTACAACTATCCTGAGATGATGAGGGATGATAGAGCTAGAGAGTTTATGCATCTGGAGCAGGGTGGTTTTCCCCAGATAGGGTGAGAGGGGGTCTGCACTGACTCCTCGTTTAAGAACGGGGTCTGCAGCTTCTCACTAGATAGGGATATGGGGTGAATCAGGCCATTCAGGCTGAGGTGGTGGTCATGGATGTGGTATCCAGAACCTAGGTTCATAGGGACAACAAGATGGATCAGATTAGGGTAGCCAAGCAGTGTCATAGGGCTGTAGTACATGATAGACATATACAAGAAACATACCCAACAATAGTAGGATCCCATACCTTCTACTATTAGAGGTATTATTCTAGTAGCCTCTATTTTAGCTTCTGCACTTTTTGATATAGGGGATTCACATAGTTTCATATATGTGCATGGTGTGGAGAGCCTTGGAATATGTGTTTATGTTATGATGATAGAAACTCTGTTATGGATGAGAACAAAAGGTGTGTGTCAACTCAGGGAGTTCCCCCTTTAGGTTGGTGGGTGTCACTTCTTACAGGACCTCAATGTCCTTGAAATTTCATGCTTTGATATAATTCTCTAGATGGAATGGTTGGTTTCCTTTCGAGACTTTGTTGATTTATATTGTTGTAGGGTGAGTTTTATGTCATCAGAGAGAAGATAACTTCTACACAAAGGTGAATGGAATGTCCAGGCGAGATGAGATGGACCTGAACATCATGGGTTGGGTAGGATGGAAGCCCAGATTTGGAGTTTTCATCTGGATGACTAGGTAACATGTAAAATTTATTTCCATCCAATAGTTGATCATTTCCAAGATGTATTCCCAGATGACGTTTTAGGTTTACCTCCGGTGAGAGAGGTAGAGTTCTCTATTGATCTAGTGCCATGAGCTACACTAGTATCCATTCCTCCTTACAAGATGGCTATGATGGAGTTGCAATAGATTAAGAGGAAACTATTGGATTTATAGGAAAAGGGTTTTATTTAAATGAGTACTTCTCTATGGGGTTTGCCGCTCATTTTTGTGAAAAAGGATGATATTACCCTCAGGATATGTGTTCATTATCAGAAATTGAACTAGTTGATAGTTAAGAACTAGTATCCTTTGCTATAGATATATTATCTCTTATATTAGCTCCAAGGAGCTTGGGTTTTCTCAAAGATTGATTTGAGATCTGGTTATTATCAGGTTCATGTTAGATCATCAGACATACCTCGCATAACCTTTCAGAGTAGGTATGGTCTTTATGAGTACTTGGTAATGCTGTTCAGTCTCACAAAATCACTAGTGGTCTTTATGGTACGGATGAATTGAGTGTTTCATTCTTATCCTGACTCATTTTTTGTGGTCTTCATGGATGATATCTTGGTGTATTATCATAATCTATATGACCATTACAAACATCTTGAACTCATTTTGAATACACTAAGAGAGAATTATTTATATACCAAGCTCACAAAGTGCCACTTCTAGATAGATTATATTCAATTACTGGGTCAAATTATCTCAGATACAGGAGTATCAGTGGACCTAAATAAGGCAAGAGCAGTGGTTTCCTGGGAGCATCCCAAGAACGTCTTTGAGGTGCGAAGTTTCTTAGGCCTGGATAGTCACTATAGGCATTTCATACAAGACTTCTGACATTTAGAAGCACCATTTATGGGATTAACTAAGAAGGGTGTGAAGTATGAATTGTCACATTTATATGATATGGCCTTTTAGGAATTTAAATGGAGGTTGACTTCAATTCCTATACTGATTTTCCCAGATCCAGGAAGGAGTTACATTGTGTACTATGATGCATCAGGTATCATGATGTGATAAATTCTTATGCATGGAGATTGGGTCATTGTGTATGGGTCTTAGTAGTTGAGGCCACATGAGAGGAATTACCCGATGCATGATCTCAAGTTGGCTGTGGTTATTCATGTATTACATTTTTTGAGACATTACTTATTGAGAGATAATTTTGTGGTGTTCACGAACCACAAGATCCTCAAGTACATATGAATCTGAGACAACGAAGGTGGGTGGAATAACTTCAGTCCTTTGATTTTGAGATTCCCTACACACCTGGAACACTTGGTAAGGGAAATTTAGTGGCTAATGCACTGAGTAGGAGGACTCAAATACAAGTAGTGCAGTAGGCCAGTAGCAAGTGGTAGATTATGGAACTGTTCTCTGAGATGCACTTGGAGGTGCATGAAAGTTAAGGGTAGACATACCTTTTATCCTTAGATTTTACCTCTACCCTCCTGGATAGAGTGAGTATGAGGCAGATATTAGATTCTAAATTCCTAGTTATATAGGAGAGTTTGGTAGGTGAGGAACCTCCTTCTAGTTAGATCATAGGAAAGGATAAAGTTCTGCATTTACATGGTAACGTATGGGTTTTAATAGACTTGTTCAAGGAGCTGATGCAGGACTTTCATGACTCTACATGGGCAGTGCATCTTGGTTTTACCAATATGTATTGGGATTTACATCGTCAGTATTGGTGGCCAGGTATGAAAAGGGATGTAATTGGTTTTGTCATGATATGTTCCACATGTCAGTAGGTGAAGGCATAACATCAATGATCAGCCAAGATTTTACAGAAACTACCCATTCCAAAATGAAAATGGAATGACGTCGTGATGAGTTTTCCAAGGTCGCCTCAAGGTAACAATGCCGTTTGGGTTGTGTTTTATAGGATCAAAAAGGTTTCATATTTCTTTCCTATCAAGGAAACCTTTACTGTTGAAGAACTTTGGAGGTTGTAAATCCATGATATTATATGACTACATAGGTTCCCGCAATCTATCATTTTGGATTGGGATGCCTGGTTTAATTCTTGTTTCTAGAAAGGGATACGGAGGGTGTTGGGTACACCAGTGCTTCTGAGAACATCTTACCATCCCCAGACAGATAGAAAGTCACAGCGCACGATTCAGGTTCTTAAAGACATGTTGTAGGCATGTGTCCTAGATTTCAGGGTTTTTTTGGGAGAGATATATACCCCTAGTTGAGTTAACCTATAATAATAGATTTTAAGATACTATTGAGATGGTTATGTATGAGGATTTGTACGGTAGGCCATGATGATCACCCCTGTGTTGTATGGAGGCTGGAGATGCAACTATGTTGGGACCTCATCTTATCCAGGAGACTATAGAACAGGTGCAGTTGATTAGGAAGTGGATGGATACTGCACAGTCTCATCCGAAATCTTATGCTGATCACCACATATGACATCTAGAGTTCGAGGTCAGGAATTAGGTATTCCTACATGTTTCACTGAGGCTGGGGTACAAGAGGATCAGGAGACAGGGTAATCTTTCACTGAGATACATCGGGCCGTTCGAGATTATAGAGAGAGTCAGGATAATTGCCCATCGATTGTGATTACCACATAAGAAATGAGCTATGCATGAAGTCTTCCATGTTTCTCAGCTGTGATGTTACTATTCAGACCTATCTCATACCTTTCAACTTGAGGAGGTTGAGTTACAGGTAGATACGTCCTTTGGGGAGCATCCTATATGAATTCTAGATTGTAGCATGAAGGTTCTCTATGGATGGTCCGGTCCTTTAGTACATGTGATATAGAAGCATGACCTAGTGTAGAATGAGGCCTAGGAGAGAGAGACCAATTCATGATCACAACGACTAGAGTTGTTCTTAGATTTTTCTTCACCATCCTTGGAAAGAAAATTCGGGGACGAATTGCTTTAAGGGGAAAGTTTGTAAGAACATGGTTCTTTATTGAGGTACAAATATTGTGTTTTCCATCTTTTCTTGGTTTAATTGCTTAAATAAAACCTATTATGAATTTCCGTTAGAGTCATAGAGGTCTCTGGGGTGTCTAGGGTTGGTTTGGAGCCCATAACCTGAGTTTTGGGTGAAAATAGGTGGTCTCATGGTCAGTGAAAACCATACATGTTGGGTCGCATGGAAGTGAAGAAGCTCTCTAATTATAGCAGAATTTGGTAGAGGCATGAGCATGGTTGATGCATGGTTAGTGAAAATAATTTAGGGCAACTATTCTTTATTCCCCAGACTCACAGGAAGCTTGACACTTTTTCCGCACGGTTTTTCAAACCACACAGATAAACCGTGCGAGCCCTACTATGTTTTTTTAATATTTTAATTTTAAATTAAAAATATTATAAAACCTAAATGAGGTTTTCTTCAAACACATAGTAGCCTCCTTAACTATGGAAAATCTCACTCTTTGAGCCAAATCTAGGATTTGAGATACATTCTCAATCCGACCTCCGAATCGAGTGTTGTTCATCTCCTTGGATCCACAACGGTAAGTCCTCAATTCCTTTTTATCATTTCTCGATTCTTTTGGATATCAATTGTTCTATTTGGATTTAGGATCATATTCCCTAATATCCCATTCTTCGTTCATTATTTATATTTCTACAATACTGGGATTAATTAGAGCCTGATACTAGATGATCTATCTAGCACGATCCTAAGGTAGGTGGTCTTGTGCATTTCATTAATTATTGAGTTGTTAATATATGTCGGAGTGTTGCATGCCCATTTTTGGGGTGTATCCTTGATTTATATTTTAACACTATTGTTTCTTATTGTTGTTTAGATAATTTAATAGGTGTTTTAAAGCATGAAATAGGTTTTATAACTTGATTAAGGTCCACCCCATGGGTGAGTACCCTTGGATGACTTTTTATGGCTATTTGGACTAAGATGCCTATGAGGCATGCCTTTGATTCCATTTTATGGGTTGTTAAAAATTAAATTGGTTATTAATGAAATTAAAACAGTGTTAAATTTTAATTTAATTGGTTAAGGGTATGGGATGGTTGACTTACCCCTTTACCCATGTATTCTTTTGCTTGTTTAAGCATGTTAGTTTTTGGAAGGCCTTGCCCATGTGATTGAAATAGAGGTTAAGACTTAAAATAATTCAATTGGATTTAATTACTCTAATTATGTGTTTTCCCAATTGAGATATATTATAACTAATCCCTTTGGAATCTTGTTAGGATTGTTAGGATTGTTATGATAAAAACGTCCATTTGAGTATTTGAAGGCAAGCCCTTGAGCTTGGCCTTGTTTTACAAATTTCCTTGATAGTAATTAATTGTACCTTTTATTTATGTGCCCACATGATTTGGTTAATATTAAATCCATGTAATAGTTTAATTTACATTTGTTTCTTGCTATGAGAAATGTGCCCATGTGATTAGATGAAAGGCCATACCTTTTGAGGTTGGTCCTTACTTGAGACACACTTTGGTGGTGTGTTATATTCGGTCCTTATGGTTTTGACCTTAGCATGGATAATGAAATGTTTAATTGAAATTGTTATGATGAAATGGTAATTAGTCTTGGGTGAATCATGGATTCCATTTAGAATGCCATGGATGGGATCATATGACTATTTTACAGTGTACCTTGAGTGAACCTTGGATTCTGTTAGAATTCCTTGGATGGGCTCAAAGGGTTTATTATGTTTAATCCATGAATGAATCATGTATGCCATGGATGGGCTCATAGAGACTATAATTATATACTGAGTTAATCACAGATCCATTGAGGGAGGCCATGGAAGTGTTTAAGAGGCATTGAATTTATGTCATGAGTGATACTTGGAGCTTCCCTATAGGACCAAAAAGGAAGGGTTTAGTTGAAATGGACTTATAACACACCTATAGTGATACTAGTTTCTTGAGAGGTTCGTTGGGATAATCTTGTTGTGTGTTGGTGGAATTGCACCTACAGTGATACTTGAATTTCATCTTATGAATTTCAAGGAAGGGATAAGGTTATAAATTGAATATTGAATTAGAATGAATTATGACAAGTCTTCCAATCCAAAGAACAAGCTTGGATTCAGTCTTCATTCGTACTTGTATAGATGGGCTTCTAAGGCATCTTTTGTGCTTACAATTATACAGAGGATGCTGAGCTTATGCTGGATATCTAGACTTATGAATTCAATATAACCGAATTGTTAAATGGATAATGAAATGAAATTAAATGGAAACTAGTGCTTATATATTGTTTACTCTTGAGTACTTTCTAGCTTACTGATTTGATTATTACACACTACCTACTATATTTATTCACTAACAGATTGGAACAAACCTTAGGTGGTTCCCTACTAAGATTTAGTCTCACACCATATTTGGGCCATGTTTTGGACCCAAAAAGATTATATGATTGTAGGTGTTGATAATGGAAAGTGACCTCCTACATGTATTTGATATGCTGTTTAGGAAAAGGAGAGGATGGGGGCAAGTTTAGGCTTGCGATAATACTAAGATTATTTGTGTTTTTTTTTGTAATTTTGGTACTTGTATTTTATATGAATACAGTGTAACCTGTTTTAGATGTTTTATAGAACATGTAACATGCAACATCATATTTTGTATGATATGACTTATGGTTATTTATATTATCAGTTTTTTACTGTCACTTCTATTGTATGGTGTTACTACTTCCACTATTTAAATTTTATTGTTTTCCACTATGTTACACTCTAATAATGAGGGTATAGTTTCCCCACTATCACACTTAGGCTCTTGTTACTAGTTGACATGCTCTAGAATTTTGGGAGATGCACTTGAGACCATGTGGCCAATTGGGCTCGAAGCACTGTTGAGTGGAATTTGGGCTAGGGATGTTACCCATAGTTGTCTCATAATAATTTTCCACATGATTATTGTCATTGATCTCATTGCATATTGTTTTGATATAATTTTTGGTACAATGGATTCCCATTTTTTTGATATTGACATATTTTTTATAATTCTTTCTCTACTCATATTTCTATCATGGATTGAGAAATTTCAACATGAATTATTTTTTAGGTTACTTTACATGGGGTTTTTCTTGGGAGTGAAAAAGGTTAAGTGTGCGGAAGTGGATAAAACATGCTTTTATCGAATATTTTATTGATATTATTTGATATAATTTCCCCAAATTGAGCCTTATATGAATATTTAATTGAAATATTTGTTTTGATATTAAAATTTGAAATTCCATGAAAATTATATTTTCCTTTTTTAATTTTACCTAAGTAATTTTGTCAAAATATTTCCTCTATGAATAATTTTTATTTTAAAATTTATATTAGTATTTTTAATTAATTTTTATACATTTTTCATTTATAAAATTAAGGATGGATCACATATTTGGAGTACAAAAAATGGACATTAATACATATATGGAATTGATTTGATAAATTTGAACTTGATTCACTATTTAGAATATAAATTATTTATCCATTCTTGGAATGGGAAGAAAATTTTCCAATTCTTATAGGATCAAATCACTCACATTTCATTAAACTAGAGTAAAAGATAGTTCACATGATCACTTAGCTAAAAAGGTGGACCAAAATGGAGTAACTTTTGGAGGTAGAATGACACATGCACTCTTTTTTTGAATTTAAAATCCTAACCCTCACACACTCTATTTAATTGAGATTTTTCTATTTTTATTTTACTTTTTGGTGATTGAATATAAGAGTAGAGATGATATTGGGTGTTTCCCTTTCAATCCTTTGCTTATGAAAATCATCTCCATGATGAAAAATCCACCCATAGAAGAGTATATTTCGTTCATAGTTGATCTAATCCATAATACCTTAATTAATTTGTTTTGAAAACATTAAAAAAATAAAATTAACAAATTTTTATTGATTATTTGAGTTTTAATTTCTATGAAATTCGATTGATTTTCACTTCGACCGTGAGTTCGAGATTGTGTGAATCATTAGAGCAACACTTTTATTGTCAAATATAATCAAATTAGGACCGATTAATAGGGTTAAGATCTAGTAAACAAACTCAATAAATTATCATTTTCAGAGTGGAGGTGTTTTCCTAATTGTACACTGATCATAAGTTAGGTTTTGGACCACAATCAAAGCATGGTGTCACAATTGGAAGTCTTAAAGTTATATTTGAATTTTTGGTTGTTTTTTATTCCATAGAGTTTGGGATAAAAAAATTAGGGAACCATAATTGAATGAATTTTAAATTAATGGATAATTATTAAATAAAAATTAATTGGTAGGTTATATCAGCCACAATCATTCATATTTGTGTTTTCAATGTAAGTGTTTTCTCATTTGTTTCATTTTGTTAAAAAATCACTCAAAAAAACTTCCTATTTTGAACCAATTTTTAATATCTTTTATTTTTTTATTTTAATATTTAGGGAATATTTAATTCACTTACTCCTCAATAGATATGACTTAGTTCAACCATTACATTTTAATTAGTTAAAAAGTCACAAATATTTTGAGTGCCTGTGCGACAATGCTCATCACTCATCTTTCTTCATACGCATTCAAACCTCCTGTATAATAAATATATATTTTTTATAAATGTATTACATAAATATAATAATATATATAATACCATATATGATATAATTATAACATCTTATCACCTATTTTTTAACAATTCTTTATTAAAATCACTGTTCTAAGTGATAACTGTTTCGTTTTTCTTATATGTTTTAGTTTGGTAGTCTCGATACTTTTACTTTGATCATTGTTCCATATCATCCAAAATTTTAATCATATAATGAGTGTGATATTAAATCATTATATATATATATTTATAACTATTTATATAAAGTGGTTATGAAAAATGAATTACATCACTTCTTGGAGATGGTAATCTGTACGTATACAAGAATGATGCTTCTACTTTTCGATGGATGGAACAAAAGAAAGGTAAATAGTAATTAAATTTTCTAGAACTATGATAATATAATAATTTTCATATATATTCAGTAAATTTGTCATTATAACCATCAATTTTAAGTGTTCATGAAAAAAAAACACATCACTTCTTGAAGGTGGTAGTCCACACACATGCATGAGCGATATTTTCTTTTACCGTATAATGGAAAGGAAGTGAATAATGATTGTTACATCATAATTATAAAATTTTAGTATATTTAATATAATTATTTCATTATTATTGAATTGATACCATATATTTATAATATTTAAAAGAAGAAATAAAATTTAAAGTAGCCCGTTATGAGTTATACCTCTTCATTGAGAAACCTCCTCTGTCTTACACCTTAATACATGGAAGGATGATATTTTGGAAAGAAATAAAGCTCTTGGATGTGGTTAAGGAATATAGGATGATATTAGTTTATATTTTTTCTAATATATAAGTCTAAAACTTTGTGAATAATAAAGGAGAGGAGGTTCCCTTTTATAAGTGAGGGGAGCGACACCCTTGGAATTACTTAAAGTATTAAATTAATATAAATTAATTTTCACATTAAAGTGTATATAAATTGATATATTTTGAATATAGAATAATTATAATTAATAATAATCTCATACCAAAATATTTAGACAATTTTGGGTTATGGTTAAACCCTTATCCCTTAGTTTTAACCCCCGTTAACCCTTTTGACAATTACCGTGATATATTTATTTTACTCTTTAAGGGTCATGAATGTTACTATAAAAGGAAAAGTGACCCATAAGTGGAAAATGATTGATATTATTAACAATATACCATTAAATTTTCCAAAAATATAATTTTTTATGAATTTTAATTCATTGAATAATATATTATTTAACATAAGATACCATTAAAGTCATTTTTGGAATACTCACAAAGTTTGACTTTAAAGACAACATAGCTAAAATGGAATTTGAATTAAAAATTTGAAAACATAATTATTATATTATATTTATCTAAAAATTTGTGTAACATAATAATTCATCCAAATTATATCACTTTTAATATTTTTATGATCATTTTTTTATTGCTTGAATAAGTAATGTGGCAGCGTTGCGTAAGAATTTAAGATAATTATTCCATCACTAAAAATTAAAAATAAACTACCACAAAAAATTAATTCATATTTCAAATATAAATTTATAACTAAACTTAACCTCATTTTATCCTTATGAAAAAATATTAGAGACATTAAAGTTAAGAGAGTGACCTTTTTTATTTATCCTTTTCTTAAAATAATATAAAGGTCATAATCAAAGAAAAATGGAACCAAGTTGACATATTTTAAGAAATTAGATGGTCATGGCTGAAATAAATTAATAAAATATAATAAAGGTAAGTGTTATAGATATTTTAAATCCTTATCCCAAAATTTTAACCTTGTTTTATCCATTTTACCATTACTGAGGTGACAAATGTTTACCAAGGTTACTATTAACAAAGAATAAAAATTAAGTTAACCCTATTAGATTATATTAATTATTATGATTTTAAATATGGAATAAATTTTAAAATATTAAATTTCTATAAGTGGAAGAAATTTATTTTTAAATAAGTTAACAAAACACGACAGAAATCATTTTTATAAAAAATATTTATGAATAAAAATGAATTTATTATTATTATATACCTAATAGAAACCATTATATGAATATTAAAAAATTATATTGAACATATATTATAATATTTATATTTCATTAAAATCATTCAATATTAGTGATTAATTTAATTTATTAAAATAAATACACATTTCACTCATAAAATTGTTTTTTTCTGAAAAAAATATCTTTTAATTTCAAATGATTTTAATTCCATTTATAATCAATTTATAACCAATGAATTCATTTTATAAATGTGTTAAAAAATAATTTTTAATAATTTATTTATTTATAATCATACCTTTTAATCCAATAACTTAGGAATAATAATATTTCAATAGTATATCAGGGTTCATTTAAACTTAGTGTTGCATGTAAAGCAAGCTATTAAAAAAATAAAATTTATTTAAATAGAACTATATCATAAAATATCAAGGTTTTATAGTCCTTCTTAGGGTATATGTTGCAAGAATCCTCCCTATGGCTAGAAATTGATCCATAATGGTAGTCCTCCCTATGATGGTGTTCACTATAAAGGTGCTGCCCACAATGATATTTCATTTACATAAGAAAGTCCTTACCTTGTAAAATAAACTATAAGAAATCCCTCATATTGTGAGTCACTTGAGAAGATGATAAAAACCACCCATGATGATTTGAATTTGAAAAGTGGCATTATTTCTCAACTAGAAGATAGACCAAGGCAACCGTCATTCTCCAAACTGTAACGACCTAATGTTTTATCAATGGAAATTCCATTCTTATAATTATGACATATAATCACATTAAATCAAAACTCAATGAACTAATAAGTACTATGTGACCTTTAAACATAATATTGTCACTTCTGTGATTTGAATTTCAAAAATATGACATACACAGTTGCGATCAGTAAGATTTTTGGAGTCCGATAAGACAAACTTATTTTTTTTGGTGAATAGTAAACTACCCTTATGAATAGTAATAGGACCCTTATGAATATTAAATAATCCAAAATAATAATATCCTTACCCTTGAATATATAAATAAAATTTAGGCATCTTATAAGTTATAATATGACCATAATAAAAGTATTGGTATTTTTGTAAGTCATAAATAATTAATTACACTTAATTAATTAATTTAAAAGAAAATTTATTTTCCTAAAATGTGTTCATAAATTAAAAATTTTATATCTTTTGGTTTTAAAATAATTTTATAAGACCTTATGTAATTTTTTAAATCATTATAAAATCAGTTATAATTTTAAAATATGTATTTTTCAAGTAAATTATGATTTTAATTAAAAATAAATAAATCATACTTAGAAATTTATTTTTGAAAAATGGATTTAATTTTTTGGGTTCTACACATAAAAAAATGGTTAGGGGGATTTTTTTGGATCTTTCTGAAATACTTGAATTTTTGATGAATAGTAAAATACGATAATTTACAAAATAATCTAAATACATTAATTATTGAGTCGTGGGTGATGTTATACTGATGTAAGAACCATTGATTCAAACTCCCATGTAATTATTACTATTTTTGGTCATAGAATCATCACTATTTTTGGTATTATGGAGAAATAATAAACTAATGATTAAAATATTAAGAAAACCCTCCTACCCTCCACTATAAAAACCACCCACACTCCCCTCTTTTCTTCACTCCTCTAAATCCTTATTCCATTCCTAAATTCCACCCAAATATCTCCCCAAGCCCCCCCATTTCCAAAAGCCCTTGGTTTCCTAAAAATACCAAACCCTCTCCCCTTAAGAGGCTCTCAAGGAAGATTAACTCAAGAGGTAAATTCCTCTTTTCAATTCTTTTACTTTCTTTTCAAGTTCCTTTGTTTTCTTTTCTATCACTACCTATCTTCATCCAAATATTCTGAAAAAAATACCTTAAATGTACTGGAATGTTTTTATTATAATATAATAAGTTATTATCTTATCTCATTTACCCTTTTTTTATACTAGAAATGAAAACACCATATGAGATGTGTTAATTCATCACATTCAAGGACGATGGGTTTTCAATTTCTTTTACCATATTCAATTATGGTCATGAAACCATTTTCATGGTTGAAAAAATATAATATATATATATTATGTCTCATATATGGTTTTGTAATATTTTTGTACACATGGTTTTTATTTATAAAACAATATGTGTTCGTTGTGATCAAAAACCGCCAATTAACCCAAAAGGTTATCACTAAAGTTTTACATAATGATTCATCTTCACTCCAAGTAACCAAATGAAATTTACAAAAATGTAACCTTATCTATGTTCAATAATAAAATATAACTCCAATTCTAGAAAAACACCCTCATTTTACATGATTATCCGTTCATGTATTTAAGAAAATTGATCATGAAATAAACGGACCTGAACAATGAAATTAAACCTCTTAACCCATCAAAAAGGCCACGAATGAACTTAAAAAGGTTATTATAAATAAATTAAATGTAAAATAGGTTATGAAATTATTAATTAATTAACATAATTTTATTATTCAGGTCATTAATATCAAGTGGAGAACACCATCAGACTTAAGGTAAGGGATTCTACCCGAACCTCCATTATTCCTTCGGGTTATTATTACTCTCTTTTTACCCAAATAAAATCCTATATTCTATTTATGTAAATATTATAATTTATGTTTATATGTCCAAAATAATTTGTCAATGTCCAATCATAATTATATTTTGGGGGATATACAGGTTTTTAAGTGGTTCCCTCCTCAATGCTTCCTGAAAAGCAAACCACTTTAAGGGAACTTCCTGAATTTATACCCAATTTCAAGTGAACTCTACCATATATTTTAATCCACCATTGTTTTTATAAAACCAGTTTTTTTATTATTAAAAGCTTCTTGGATCATTTATTATTTTTTATAAAATATTATTCCCTTTTCTAGTTTAAATTATTGTTAGTGTTTTCCTTAAAACCGCACTAAAATGTTTTAATGCTAAAAATTATTAAATACTATTTTTATATGTTTTCAATTATATTTGACATCACTTACCATATTATATGCCTATTTTACCTTATAAATTTATATATATGTTCTAATTCCTTTCTTTCATGGACACTTTTATGATACGCCCATTCATTATGCTTTATGACATGATTATGATAACCATTTCTTTCTATGGATACCCTTATGTTTATGATTGATTATGTGTGATTATATATGTGTAAAGAATATTCATGAACATGTTAATATGGGTTAACCTAGATATAACTCTAATTCATTGGGTAAATTTGAGTCTCATGAGATCCTATGTGCAACGATCTTGGCGGTTAGCCTTGACTTGTGCTACCATGTGCAACAGTCTTGGTGGTTAACCTTGACTTGTGCTCCTCTCTGTGCAACGAGCCTTGAATCATGATAAATTCATGTTTTAATCTACTTCCACATTAAAATTAATACATTTTTATATGTTATGATTCCATGTTCCATGCCTTTTTATATCATTATGTCTTGCTTTCTAACCCATGTGCTAAAGATTTATTACTATGTTTTTTCCCTTACTAGGATTTTAGCTCATCCCTTTGTTCATTTTATCCCTAAGTTACCCTATGAAGATGTATGAGAATAATGTAATTTAGGAGTTCATTATAATTATTAAATAAAGGAATGTTTTATTTATTCCCATGTTTTCAGTTTTATGTACCCAATCTTCCAAGACACTAGACTTCAAGATACTTGGATTGTAATATGATGTTTTGTTATTCTTAAAATCATTTAATGATATATGTAAAAGGCCAGGGTTTCTATAATCAGTATTTTAGGATGGATTAGTTATTTTTAGAGATTAGGAATAGATAAATTTAGTAATAACCTTAAGTATGATACTAAGTATAAAAAACACCCCTAAATTTTGGTAAGTATAGTGTAACGCCCCGACCCCAGTTACCTAGAGTCAATGCATTATTACATAACATTGGAATGATCACAAGGAAATCATGTCTCGAAAGACCGATCAATTTAGTATTATTGGAAACAAGATTCATACATAATTTCAACTTTACAACTTGAAAAGAAGTACAACACGAATTTATTCCATTGGAAACATCCAAGCCTCCTAAATAATGCCTACAAGTCACTCATAACTAACTTCTTCATATATTAGGAAAATGAAACATAAGAAAGGGGTGATCTCAAATGCTCATTAAGGGTAAGAAATACAGCAAAAGATAACATAAATATTAAGCATGGTGAATAACTGAAACCACATTCCTTTACCAATAATAATCATGAATATGTTTATGGCAGGAATATGAGATGAGTAAATAATGCCATAATAAAACACAACCATTGGTATTCTACTAGTCGAATGACCACATGAACCATCAATATTATTTTCAAAATGAGGAAATGTATAATTCCGGACATTCTGAAATACTCTATCAAGGCCTCAGCCAAGATGTCTAAAAATGATTAAGGCCTCAGCCAAAACCATATATCAAAATTGGGAAAGGGACTCAGACAATTCCACGTCTAGTTGTCTCATGAGACCTACCGATGCATCGAGGAGCTATAGCGGGCTCCACTCGTCACTTACAAAGTCCAATACATTCCTCATCTGAAAAGGTTTAAACATATCACAAAAATCCGTATTAAAACTAGCATATGAAATGTCAATAATTTAACCATAAAACATGAATGGTATAAAAATAGCACATCCATAGTCAAACATATCACAAAACCTTCAATACAGTATGGAATTTTTGTATGATAATAAATCAATTTCAAATAAACTTAAAATCCATCAAAGGATGTTGACATAGATGAATTCAAAACCCTTTTTAGAGAAATATCTCTTTCTATTTTGAAATAATTTATGAGTCACATAATTATAAAGAAAAAATTTATTTTGAAAATATTCTTATAAGCTTGTAAGGGAAGCTTTGATGATTTTATAACGGTGGAAAATAACCGCACCCACCGTATAAGTTAAAAAAAGACATTCTTACCTTAAATTTGTCGAAATGGTTAAAAAGTACCTTGTTTGGAAAATGACAGAATGATTCCTTTCAAAACACATATGGGTATAAACGACTTTAACCCATTATCTAGTAAATAGTAATTTTTTTTGAAATAAATTTTTAAGAAACATGGATGTGGATGATAAAGAGGTCCCAGTAGATAATTACGTATAAACAACCTCAGATAATGAAGAGATTGTAGAATTAACCCTTACCTTGTACTTTTCCTTGGTAGAGGGTAGGTTAACCTCCTGTATAATGGTGAAATAATTTTTATTAAATTATACAAGAATCATATACATTAATATGATATCATATATGATCTTTTAACATTGCTTCATTAATAATATCTTAGTATTACCGTTGTTTCGGGTGTTAACAGATTTATTTTCCTTTATATTATTTGTTTTGTGAGTCATAATTGTATGGATGGGATGTATCATATTCATATCAAGAATTATATCAAGTCTTTAGACTTTATTTTTAATCATCTAATGAAAATTAGTCTTGAATGGATATGATGGGGAATGAATCTAATCGCGTTCGTGGAGACGGTAATCCGTACGTACGCACGAGCGACAATATCATTATTTTGATATTAAAATAATATATAATTGGATTTTATAACATATATAAAGAATAATTATCATGTTATATTTATTATTTACATGAATTAAACATCATTATTATACCAATCCAAACAATAATGTATTTTATAACAATTACACCACGACGTGGAGATGGTAAGCCGTACGTACGCACGTATGGTGACATGTCATTCAAAAGATGGATAGAGTAATGAATATGGATGTAGCATATTTTTAATAACATCACAGTATATATCATATACTGGATTTATTATTTTAGAATGGAAATATCAAATAAAGAAGAAGTGGAAGAAGAAAAGAACTTGAAAGAGGGTTGTGAAATTATTACCTCTTCTTCGGGTTCTTCCTTTTGATTTGATCAAAAGGGCTTCTTAAGTTGGCTTTCTGATCAAACTAAGGCCTCTAAGTTGAATTGAGGGAAGTTGGGAGGATATTTGGGCAGGGTTTTTCCGAACCAAAAGGCTTTTAAGGTATTAATTTGAGAGAATGGGGAGTGCCCTTTTATAAGAGCGGTGAGGGCGCCTTATGAAAAACTTAAAATATTATTTTATAATAAATTAATATTCGGTTTATAATGGATCCAAAATGAATTATTTCGAGTCTAAGGTGGGGATGAGTCGAAATGATTTCAACCAATAGATTTTATACTAGTTTGGGTCACTATATTAACCTTATCATTTATATTAACTCTTAGTTAAATAGTTTGACATTTACCATGTCTCTTTGTATTTTTATATTTTATAGTTAATAAACTTACTATATACTTCCAAGATACCCCCAAGTGGTCAATTAATGATACAAATATCATGATATAAGCCCTTTGGACGAACCTTATATTTTTAGGAATAAAATATCAATTAATAATATAATATTTGTTTTAAAAACTCTTTTATGTCAATTTTGACACTATTTAATAATTGATTTTTGTTAAAGTCTTAACAAATTTATTAATTCGAACAAAATTGATTTAAGAAATACTAACATGTCATATTAACCAATAAAATTATTTTATGTCATCAAAAGGTCAAATTATATTTATTTTAACATTTATAATACCAATTTTTTGATTCTTTCATTAATAGGGAAAATACTGCATCATTATTGTGTCATAAATAAATTTAATTATTAAATGTCTAAAAACTATAAATAAAATACCATTATTTAGGAAATATTTTTAAATTTATAACGAATATTTATAGTTGAAAATATAACATATATAAACCTATGTAAAAATTGTTTTTCTAAAAGATATATGCTTATGTCATTTTTGTATTTACTTTGACTTAATTAATATAAAGTGTCATTATCACTTACAAGTGGCTTAATAGGGTCCCAAAATTGACCCAAATATTCCCATGGTCAGACATGTATCATCCAATAGGGTTAGGACAAGTGTTAGGGTAATTTAATGTTATTATAATATTATGTTTTTACCCTTATTTACCATATTTACCCTTTAACCATGGTAAATAAAATATTTACCAAAGTAATTATTCAAAATGTCTAAAAATAAAAGTTACCTATTTAAAAAACTTATAAACCCTGATTCCAAATATGGAATTTATTTTCCCAAATTCAAAACACAGAAGTGGCAGAAATTAATTTAAAATTAATTTCCACTGTCAAATTAAAAAGCGTTTTTTTAAGAAATAATAACTATCAAAAGATTGACACTTGTTTATGTCCGGTTTAAATGTGAAATTACATCCAATTACCAACATTGTATTAAATGGTAAAAATAAATTCTAAATATACTTTAAAACCACTCAAATTCATAATTTATCACTATTAATTATTTCGATTAAAAATGTTGTTTTTAATTAAAATTTAGTAATTTTCACTATTCATCAAAATATGAAAGTTATCAGAAAAGTATCAAAAATTCATTGAAACTAAATTTTTATGTACCGATTCTAAATAAGGATTTAATTTCATTAAATTGAATATATAAGTGTGTCAAATATTGTTTTTAAAAAGGGTTCACCATTAAAGGGCGGAAAACTTTATTTTTCTGAAAACAATTCTTTTATTGAAAAATTGAATTTTTCTACATATTATTTCTTTGAAATAATTAATTTTAAAATTATATAGGATATATATATATATATAAAATTCAAAATGTGGTTATTACTATTCATAACCACTTTTAAAACGGTTAGTTTGATAGGTCATGGTGTGCTTGAACTCGATGTTGCGTACATTGCACATTATCGTTCCGTGGAAGCTTGGGGTGTTACATTCTCTACTCCTTAAATAAATTTCATCCTCACAATTTGAAATTTTTCTTTGAAAATAAAAGGTTGAAAATAGATAATACCTTTTTGGAAAACCCACATCAGAAATAGGGTTAATAAAAATATAACATTAAAAGAAAGAAAGAGAAGTACAATGGTCACCTGATATAGCCCATACTATGATTATATGAAAACATGGATATGGAGGAGAAACAAACCATCAAGGTCTGATGGAGAGTTATAGAAAACAGGATTAGGAGAAAGTTAACTACAAGAAAATCACAAACTTGTGATTGGTTAAATGGTCTTTGATTCCCCAGTAGAAAAAGTTAACCGAAAACGTTTTTTTTAAGTTATCTTTCATAAAGTTGAGGAATTTATTTATGAAATTTAATAAGAACGTAAGGAAATATACTTACTTGTCATGTAGACTTTCATTCTTTACTAAATTTTTACCACAAACCCATCTTTCACTCCAAAAGGTAATAGAACTAAAAAATATTCTATTTATCCCAACCGTATAGGGTTCCAAAAATAAATTTATAATTCATCTATCAGAACTTAAAAAAACTACATTATACACTCTAGAGACTTCACATAGTCCAGTGGTAGGTGATAAATCCCAATCGTACTATGGTTGTGGGTTCGATTCCCGCATCTTTTTCCGACGCGACGGGTTGTCACACGGTCTGCGTGTTGTCCTTTTTATAAATATCCAAAAATAATCTTAACAATAGTATCCAATGTAAAATATAATCCATTCCAACCTTTATACTTATCCAAAATACTTATGTCCAAACTCATAGTCCAAAATTTATAAGGAAGGTAAACACAATGAAGATCCTTTTTACCACGTAATAACATGTGAACACCTTTATCATGTATTATTTTAAAACAATGCAACATCCTGAATTACCATAAAACCTTATTGATTACATTCATGCTCCCTTATTCCTTATAGAATACTGGATATACTCCTTCTATCCAAAAATGCTGTAAACTCCAACAAGGATGGGATATACAAATCATTAATCAGTTTCAAGGTATTAAAGAATATCCAATATAATTTATCCAAATCAACCATCTCTTATTCCAAAATCACTACCTCATTATCAGGAACATATTAAGGATTACATTTCCTTCAACCATGTATTTTTCCAAAAAGTGTATCTTAATATTAAGTCACTTTTCTTAGAACTATATAATCTCAAATCCTCAAAAAAATAGTACTGTAGTACAATCCTTATATACTCTATAATTATTATAACATGTACATCATTAATACAATACTCAAATGACACAATACTTTAATAACAACGTAAGAAATCTAATAATTCCTCTTATTCTTTGGTAGTATCATAACTTTATTATTATCCAATAACAGCATTTGGGGTATACTCTGATGATTTGGACATTGATTCGCGTAGTGTCCCAACTCCTTGCAGATGAAGCATTATATATTTGAAACCTTTTTCTTACCCTTGTAATCACGTACTTGGTGTCCTTTTTCTCCACACTTATAACAAACTCCCATTCCCTTCAAGAATCTACCAAGGTGATTCTTTCCACAGTTATCACATATGAGAAAATCCTTCTTTTCCCTCTTCCCTTTATCCATCTTTCTCTCTTCCATCATTTTCTTGTCTTGCTTCCCTTTAAAGCCATAGGGATTAGAGAATTCTTTACTTATCTTACTAACGGATGATACTATTTCTTCATATGTTGAGAATACATGGGAGACTATTTCCATTATAAATGTTGGCTTAATACTGTGAAAGATGTGATCCTTATTACTCTTTGGATCATATGTATTGCTAGAGTTCTCATTCCTTCTACTGGGCGCCATTTCTATACAATGGCATACACTAGGTTAGTTTATGAATCGAAATATATAATTTCAAAATTCTAAAACACTTAACATAAATTGAACAGTTTATGGATATAATCCATAATAATAAAAAAGTTTTCTTTGAGGAAGTATATACTCATAAATCCCTCATAATGGTTTGTAAAGAAAATGAGAATTATCCTAAGCATATCTCCCAAGAGTGTCGTAACCAAGAGTGCCGTAAGGCCCATTGTCGTGCACCAGTTCCCGTTCAAGTCTAGCTCAAATCGGTGTTTTCGGGTTTTACCCCTAGGTACATCTGTGCCAGAGCCACCTCTACCTGCTCGTATCCAGACATGGATGTGTTGCTTGGAAAACTCACAAAATATCTACAATACCAAAATTCTATGAAGTTCTTCTACACTAATCCTCAAAGTCTATCTTAGGGCTATGTGGTCTAATTATAGTTTATCTAAATCTAGTTTCCAAGGTTTGTACTAAACTTTCTATGATACCAACTGTAACACCCCGACCCCAGTTACCCAGAGTCGGTGCATTATTACATAACATTGTCATGATCACAAGGAAATAATGTCTTGAAAGACTGATCAGTTTAGTATTATTGGAAACAAGACTCATACATAAGTTCAACTTTACAACTTGATAAGAAATACAAAACGAATTTATTCCATTGGAAACATCAAAGCCTCCTAAATAATGCCTACAAGTCACTCATAACTAACTTCTTCATATCTTGGGAAAATGAAACATAAGAAAGGGGTGATCTCAAATGCTCAGTAAGGGTAAGAAATACAGTAGAAGATAACATAAATATTAAGCATGATGAATAATTGAAACCACATTCCTTTACCAATAATAAAAATGAATAATTTTATGGCAGGAATATGAGATGAGTAAATAATTCCATAATAAAACATAATCATTTGTATTCTACTATTCGAATGACCACATGAACCTTCAATATTATTTTCATAATGAGGAAACGTATAATGCCAGAAATTCTGAAAAACTTTGTCAAGGCCTCGACCAAGACGTCTAAAAATGATTAAGGCCTCGGCCAAAACCATATATCAAAATTGGGAAAGGTCCTCAGCCAATTCCACATCTAGTTGTCTCAGGAGACCTACCGATGCATTGAGGAGCTATAGTGGGCTCCACCCATCACTTACTAAGTCCAATACATTACTCGTATGAAAAAATTTAAACATATCATAAACATCTGTATTAAAATGAGAATACGAAATGTCAATACTTTAACTATAAAACATGAATGGTATAAAAATAGCACATCCATAGTCAAACATATCACAAAACCTTCAATACAAAATGGAAGTTTTGTATCATAACAAATCAATTTCAAATAAACTTAAAATCCATCAAAGGATGTTGACATAGATGAAATCAAAACCCTTTTTAGAGAAATATCTCTTTATATTTTGAAATCATTTAAGAGTCACATAATTATAAAGAAAATATTTATTTTGAAAATATTCTTATAATCTTGTAAGGGAAGCTTCGATGATTTTATAACGGTGGAAAATAACCGCACCCGTCGTATAAGTTAAAAAATAACATTCTTACCTTAAATTTGTCCAAAAGGTTAAAAAGTACCTTGTTTAGAAAATGACAGAAATATTCCTTTCAAAACACATATGGGTATAAATGACTTTAACCCATTGTCTAGTAAATAGTAAAAATGTTTTGAAATACATTTTTAAGAAATATGGGTGTGGATGATAAAGTGGTCCCAGTAGATAATTACGTATAAACAACCTCAGATAATGAAGAGATTGTAGAATTAAAACTTAACTTGTACTTTTCCTTGGTCAAGGGTAGGTTAAACTCCTGTATAATGGTAAAATAATTTTTATTAAATTATAAAAGAATCATATACATTAATATGATATCATATATGATCTTTTAACATTGCTTCATTAATAATATCTTAGTATTATCGTTGTTTCGGGTGTTAACAGATTCATTTTCCTTTATATTCCTTGTTTGCGAGTCATAATTGTTATGGATGGGATGTATCATATTCATATCCAGAATGATATCAAGTATTTTGAAATTATTTTTAATCTTCTAATGAAAATTAGTCTTGAATGGATGCGATGGGGAATGAGTCTCATCGCGTTCATGGAGACGATAATCCGTACGTACGCACGAGCGTTAATATCATTCTTTTGATATTAAAATAATAAATAATTGGATGGTATAACATATATACAGAATCATTATCATGTTATATTTATTATTTACATGAATTACACATCATTATTATACCCATCCAAATAATAATGTATTGAATAACAATTACACCACGACGTGGAGACGGTAAGCCATATGTACGCACGTATGGTGGCATGTCATTAAAAGGATGGATATAATAATGAATATGGATGTACCATATTTTTAATAACATCATAGTATATAGAAGATACTGGAGTTATTATTTTAGAATGGAAATAATAAAGAAAGAAGAAGTGGAATAAGAAAAGAACTTGAAAGAAGGTTGTGCAATTATTACCTCTTCTTCAGGTTCTTCATTTTGATTTGATCAAAAGGGCTCCTTAGGTTGGATTTATGATCAAACTAAGGCCTCTAGGTTGAATTTAGGGAAGTTGGGGGGATATTTGGGTAGGGTTTTTCCGAACCAAAAGGATTTGAAGGTATGAATTTGATAGAAGGGGAGTGCCCTTTTATAAGAGGGGCGAGGGGTACCTTAGAAAAAACTTAAAATATTATTTTATAATAAATTCATATTCGGTTTATAATGGCTCCAAAGTGACTTATTTCGAGGATAAGGTGGGTATGGGTCTAAATAATAACTTGAATCATGTGAAATGACCTCCTCCTACAAGGAAAGAGAAAGTTTCCATTTAATCATTCATACGAAAAAGGCCTACCATGTTTTGGGGATATTCTAATCCCCTCTTCGCGGAACAGTGGATTAACTCCATTGAAAAGATATTCTATGTCCTCTAGTGCTCAGAAGAAGATAAAGTTGTACTGGAGGTCTATCATTTTGATGGAGAAGTAGATCAGTGGTGGACACTGATCATGAATATGAATTCCCAAGAGGAAATCGATTCCATGGATTGGGAGGAATTTAATAAAATTTTTTCAATAAATATTTTCCTCAAACCCTCTATCTCAAGATGGAAAGTGATTTCCTCATACTCAAGTAGAAGAATGATGAGTCCATTGAGTCATATGAAGAAAACCTCACAAGGATTTCAAGATATGACTCTATCTTTGTCATGAAAAATGAAAGCAAGATGGATAACTTCTTTAGCAGACTAAAGCCGAGTCTATGAAAATAATTGGAGATTCGAGACTTTGATAGTTATGAGGTGGTTTTACATTGTGCCCTCAAGGTTGAAATGGAGATCATAGACTCGTAATGGTATCATGGGCCCATTTACAAGAAGTGGAAAATGGAGTCTAATATGGGTCGTTCAGCAAGTAAATCCCATGATGGAAAGAATATAAAACATTACATGTGTCAAAATTGTGGGAAGAAGCATCCTAGAAACTATCTAAAGGTAATCGGGAATTGTTTAAAATGTGGAAATGTGGGACATCTAGAAATGAACTATCGATGAGATATGAGGAATCCCACTAATGTGGAATAAGAAAGGAAGGTTCAGATAAATGCTCAACCAGTGGTGTAGTGTTGTAACTGCAATGAGCATGGGTATTATGTGAAAAAATTTCCTAAGACAAGGGTTTTCGGAGGAAATCAACAACAATCTCCTAATAAACAAGGAAGGTCTTATGCTATCACTACTGATGAGGTGGATCCAGACATCAATGTGGTGAAAAGTATGTCAGTTATTCATTCAAGAATAGAGAACGTACTATTTGATTATAGTTCTATACATTCTTTAATATCTTTAAATTTTAGTAGAACTATTAAAACACCACCTCAAAATTTAGAGGATAAGTTATCTGTGAGAACAGGGAATAGGGAAATTATTGCATCCAAGGTTTGTAACTCCACCCCAATAAATGTTTGTGGATTGGACCTCCCAGAAAATCTTGTTATACTTACTTTAGTGGAGTTTGACTCTATCATGGGCATGGATTGGCTATTTTTATACAAATCCAACATCAACTGTTGGGAAAGGGAGATCAATATTTACATCCCAAATAATCCTCCAATTCTTTACAATTGTAAGGAGGAAGATGAATAAATATGACTATGCATTGATTATAACGATCTCAATAAAATCAAGATAAAGAACAAGTATCCCCTACCTCAGATAGATGACTTCTTCAATCAAATCTGCGAGGATAGTTATTTTTCTAAGGTGGAACTTCAGTCTAGATATCACCAATTAAAGGAGAGGAAGGAAGATATTCCCAAAACTAAATTTTGAATGGGGTATGGACACTATGAATTCATAGTGATTCCTTTCAGACTCACTAATGCTCTAAAATTTTTCATGGATTTAATGAGTAGAGTCTTTAGAGATTACCTCAACAAATTTTTGGTAGTATTTATCGATGATATTCTGATATACTCTAAGAGAAAGGAGAAACATGATGAGAATTTGAATACTATTCTAAAGACTTTGCAAATAGAGAAACTATATGAAAAGTACAGTAAATGTGAGTTATGGATTGAGGAAGAATCGTTCTTTGGGCATGTTATCACCAGAAAAGGGATATCTGTGGATCCTTATAAGATAAATTAAATTGAAGAGTAGCCCATGCCAACATCTATAATGGAGATCTGAAGCTTTCTGGGTTTATCTGAGTATTATCGATGATTTTTGAAGAAATTATCATGATTATAAAAACTAATTACCAATCTGAAACAGAAGGTAGTGAAGTTTTTTTGGACTCAAGAATGTGAAAAATGCTTTAAGGAGTTGAAAAAGAGGCTTATCATTGCACCAATACTCACACTCACAATGAGTGGAGAACTCTTTGTGGTGTACAGTTATGATTCAAAGAAAGGATTAGGCTATGCACTAATTCAAAATGATAAAGTGATAGCCTACGCCTCAAGGCAGCCAAAAACCCATGAGCAAAACTATCATACACATGATCTGGATTTGGAGGCTGTGATCTTTACATTGAAAATATGGAAGCATTATCTATATGGGAGGAATTGTGAGATATATATTGATCACAAGATTCTAAAATATATATTAAAAAAAGATCTTAATATGACTAGAGAAGATGGTTAGATCTTATCAAGGATTATGACTACTCAATACACTACCATCCTGGTAAGGCAAATAAGGTGGCAGATGCTCTAAGTAGAAAAGATCCTGCATCTTTATCAATGATGAGAATAGAAAAGGATCTAATGTTCTTATATTTGAAGAGGATGGACCTGAGAATAATTAAGGGAGGAACATAATCAATCATTTCTCAAATGATTGCTCAACCATCCCTCATGGAGAAAATAATGGATGCTCAAAGAAAAGATATGGAAATTCAGAAAAGGGTGGAAGCCATTATAAATGGGAAATCCTCTGAGTTCAAGATTGATAAGTAAGGAGTTGTAATATTTGGGTCATGATTTTGTGTACCATCTAATACAATGAAAAATAATGATCTTTTAAATGACACACATAGCTCAACATTCTCTATTCACCCAGGGAGCACAAAGATGTATCGAGATATCTGAGAGAACTTTTGGTGGGACAATATGAAGAAGGAGATTTATAAGTATACATAAAAGTTCCTGGTATGTCAACAAGTGAAGGATAAAAGATATAAGTCTAAGGGAATGATGAAACTACTACCCATACTAACTTGGAAGTGGGAGGGCATCACCATGGAATTTATCACTAGACTTCCAAGGACATCCAGAGGAATCAATGCTATATGGGTCATTGTAGATCATCTTACAAAGACAACTCACTTTATCTTAATTCGATAGTACTTCTCATTGGATCAAATTTCACAGATATATATCAAAGAGGTGGTATGGATTCATGGAGTACCACTATCTATTGTATCTAATAGAGATCTGAGATTCACCTCAAAGTTCTAGAAAAGTCTCTAACATACTCTAAGAACTAAACTGAACTTTAGTACATCTTATAATCCTCAAACTAATGGTCAATCTGAGTGAACTATTCAAACACTGGAAGACATATTGATAGAATTTTCTATGGACTTCAAAGGAGGATGGTACTGACATCTTCCACTAGTTTAATTCTCCTAGAATAATAGTTTCCACTCCAGCATCCAAATGGTACCATATGAATACCTTCATGGGAAAAGGTACAGAACACTAGCATGTTGGGATGAATTTGGTGAGCGTAAGCTACTAGGACTTGAAATTGTTGAATAAATGGTAGATAAGGTGAAAAATATTCAGCAGTGCTCAAAGTTGACAAAAGAGTTATGTAGAAAATCATCAATGAGACTTTGAGTTCAAATTTGGAGACCTAGTATTTCTACGCATATCTCCATGGAATAAGGTCATGAGGTTTGGGAAGAAAGGAAAACTAAGTCCCTGGTACATCAACCCCTTTGATATTCTTGATTGTTTTAGAGCTATGGCCTATCGACTGGAACTTCCACCTACCATGTCTAAAGTACACGATATTTTCTATGTATCCCTCTTAAGGAAGTACATACCAGATCCTTCACATGTACTCTCTTCAAAGGTGGTGCAGTTGGAGAATTACCCTTCTTACGAGGAGCATCCAATGAAGATCTTAGATCATATAGATAAATTTATACATAACAAGACTACTCACTTGGTCAAAGTACTCTAGAAGAACCATAAGTACAAAGAGGAAACATGGGAACTAGAGGAGGTAATGAAGGAAAAGTACCCACACTGTTTATGGCTTACAATGTAAAATGAAATTTTGAGGGCGAAATTTCATAAGGGGGGAAGAATGTAATGAACCAATGTTTTATCAATGGAAATTCCCTTCTTATAATTATGTCATATATTCACAAGAAATCATAACTCAATGAACTATTAATTACTATATGACCTTAAAACATAATATTGTTACTTCTTTGATTTGAATTTCGAAAATATGACACACATAGTTATGATCAGTAAGATGTTTAGAGTCGGATAAGATGAACTTAATTTTTTTGGTAAATAGTAACCTACCCTTATGAATAGTAAAATGAACCATATGAATAGTAAATTTTCTAAAATAATAGTAATCTCACCCTTAAATGTATAAATAAAATTTAGGCATCTTATAAATGATAATATGACTGTAGTAAAAGTATTGGTATTTTTGTAAGTCATAAATAAATAATTATAATTAATTAATTAAATTAAAATAAAATTTATTTTCCTAAAATGTGTTCATAAATTAACAATTTTATGTCTTTTGGGTTTAAGATAATTTTATAAGACCTTATGTAATTTTTAAAATCATTATAAAACCAGTTATAGTTTTACAATCTGTATTTTTTAAGTAAATTAAGATTTTAAATAAAAATTAAATTAATCATATTTAGAAAATTATTTTTTAAAAATGGATTTCATTTTTTGATTCTACACTTTGAAAAATGGTTAGGGTTAATTTTTGGGAATCTTCTGAAATACTTGAATTTTTAATGAATAGTGAAATACGATAATTTAAAAAATAAGCTAAATACATTAATTATTGAGTCATGGGTGGTGTTATGATGATATAAGAACCATTGGTTATAATTCACATGAAATTATTACTATTTTGGATCATGGAATCATCACTATTTCTGGTCTTATAGAGAAATAATAAACTAATGATTAAAATATTAAGAAAACTCTCCTCCCCTCCACTATAAAAACCACCACACTCCCCTCTTCTCTTCACTCCTCTCAAGCCTTGTTCCATTTCTAAATTATACTCAAATATCTCCCCAATATCCTCCACCATGTCTATCAGCCATTGGTCTCTTCAAAAGACCAAATCCCCTCCCATTAAGAGGCTCTAAAGGAAGATTAACTCAAGAGGTAAATTCATCTTTTCAATTCTTTTACTTTCTTTTCAAGTTACTTTGTTTTATTTTCTATACTTACCTCTACTAAGGAAAATATTATGAAAAATATAGTACCTTAAATGTACTATAATTATCTTATGATAATGGAATAAGTTATTATCATATCTCCTTTACCCATCTTTTATACTAGAAATGAAAACACCATCCGTGATGTGTTAATTCACCACATTCAAGGATGACGAGTTTTAAATTTTTTAACGTCTTTAATTATGGTCATTAAACCATTTTCATGTTTTAAACAAACTATAATATATGTATTATGTCTCATATATGGTTCTGTAATATTTTTGTTCACATGTTTTTTATTTATAAAACAATATGTGTTCATTGTGATAAAAAACTACCAATTAACCTAAAAGGTTATCACTAATGTTTTACATAATGATTCATCTTTACTCCCAGAAAACAAATGAAATTTAAAACCATGTAACATTTTTTATGTTAAATAATAAAACATAAGTCCAATTCTATACAACCATCCTTATTTTACATGATTATATGTTCATGTATATAAGTAAACCGATCATGAAACAAACAGACCCGAACAATGAAATTTAATCTCTTAACCCATCAAAAAGGCCATGAATAAACTTAAAAAGGTAATAGTAAGTATATTAAATGTAAAATAGGTTATGTAATTATAAAATTAATGAACCTAATTTTATTATTCAGGTCATTAATATCAAGTGGAGAACATAAACGGACTTAAGGTAAGAGATTTTACCCGAACCTCCATTATTCCTTTGAGTTATTCTTACTCACCTTTTACCCAAATTAAATCCTATATTCTGTTTATGTACATCTTATAATTTCTGTTTATATTTCCAAACTCATGCGTCAAGTTCCAATCATAATTCACTTTTGGTGATATACACCTTTTTAAGTGGTTCTCTCCTTATTGCTTCTCGAAAAGGAAACCCCTTTAAAGGAACTTCCCAAATTTGTACCCAATTTCAAGTGCACTCTACCATATGTTTTAATCCATTATTTCTTTTGTAAAACCATTTTTTTATTATGAAAAACTTCTTGTATCACTTCTGGTTTTTTACAAAAGATTATTCCATTTTCTATTTTAAATGCTTGTTAGTGTTTTTCTTAAAACCACTCTAAAATGTTTTAATGATAAAAATTATTAAATACTATTTTTACATTTTTTCACTTATATTTGACATCACTTACCGTGATATATGAATATTTTACCTTATGAATTTCTATGTATGTTCTAATTACTTTCTTTCATAGACACTTTTATGATATGCCCATTCATTATTCTTTATGACATGATTATGATACCCATTTCTTTCCATGGGTGACCTTATGATTATGATTGATTATATATGATTCTATATGTGGAAAGCATATTCATGAACATGTTAATATGGGTGCACCCAAATAGTGCTCCAATGCATTGGGTAAAGTTGAGTCTCATGAGACGTTATGTGCAATGGTCTTGGCGGTTAGCCTTAACTCATGGTAACATATGCATTGGTCTTAGTGGTTAACCTTGACTTGTACTCCTCTATGTGCAACGAGCCTTGAATTGTGATAAAGTCATGTTTTATACTGCTGCCACATTACAATGAATCCATTTTTATACGATCCCATGTTTATATGTTATGATTCGATGTTCCATGCCTTTTTATATCATTATTCATTGCCTTCTAACCCATGTTCTAAAGATTTATTACTATTTTTTCCCTTACTGGGATTTTAGCTCATCCATTTGTTCATGTTATCCCCAAGTTACCCTATGAAGATGTATGATAAAAATGGAAGTTAGGATATCATTATAAAGATTAAATAAAGAAATGTTTTATTTAGTCCCATGTTTTTAGTTTTATGTACCTAGTCTTCCAAGACACTAGACTTCACGATCATTGGCTAATAATATGATGTTTTATTTTGATTAAAATCATATAATGATATGTGTAAAAGGATAGGGTTTCTATACAAACCACCCTTGGACCGATTAATATTCACTACAAAAGAGAAGTTTCTTTTCAACCTTGCTTTCTATAATAAGGCGGCTGGTAAATGACTACTTTAGTCAGAGTAAGTAAAGGAATATCTAATAGAAGATGAATAGAACACATTGATTATAAAGAAAAAATTGGACAAAGATAATATATTTTTCATGTTTTAGAATATGGACACTCTTTAGTATGATATTTTGAAAAATTTGACAAAGGAATGCATACATAATATTCATCTAAATATGTGGATGACTCTTCTCCATTAAAAAGTGAAATTATTGCCTTATAAATGATATTAAAATAACTTTAAGACAATGGAATAATTTTTCTGGCATATTAACTTGGATTCCCTTTCAGTCATAAGATACCAGAATTTGGGAAGGCAACATGAAAATCTTCAACATGAATTCCTTGATGTGTTAGGAAATCTACACAAGTTGATCACTGGTGCTCTACCCATTGTCCATATCATATGATGGGGAAAACACAGGGTGAAAAATTTAACCCCTATACCCATCTAGAAAATATCTCCAATAATGACATAATTTAATATCATTTCTCTAGGATGACTCTCAAAATCAATTTCTTATCACAATATATGGTATGCTCCATAAGGATTATCCAGGATCAAATCTTAGAAACATCTGACCCAATGCGATCAAGCCATTGAAATACTCTTACATTAAGATTTTGATAAGATTGAACAACCTTATCATTTGATAAGAGCTAAACCCTAGGTGGTAGTACCACTTATGGTAGCAAGTATCCCACATTCAGAGTCTTCATTGCACCTAGTTCACGACCAAGCAAATATACATAAGATTAATATGGAAATAATGATGGAAACAAGAGAAGAAGTTAGAGAGAAACCCATCCCATAGGTTTGGGGAAATTTTTACCAACACCATACCCCCAAGGTCACTAGATCTTTGATGGGTTAAAAGTGTTACAACAAGGGAAAAGGATCATCCCCAACCCACAGGGATGGAGGATTTTTTACCTCAGCCTCCTTTCTCCCCATGGGAGTCTATCTTTTCCAGATTGGGAGGGATATATAAAAAAGTATTTCTAGAGAATATCAACCTTCACGAAAAATATTTTGTAGAATAATAGAGGTTAAAGATGAATCCCCATGAGGGATTCAAGCCAAAGTGATCCATAAAAATGACAACCAGTCTAAAATATTGTGATATATTTCTCAACAGATACACTAAGTGAAACCAATCATCCTATCTTTCCAATGGTGATCTGATGCCTATAACACACTACGCATCAGTGAATGTCACCAGTACTATCCCTAAAAATGATATAAATCACACTCTTATTACTATATATAATTACTAGAGAGGTTAGAGAACCAGAATGGTATGGTTTTCTAGTTACCAAGGATGGTGACTCAATATTTGTTGATAATAATGATCTGCTAACCTACAATGAAGTAGTAAGTGGAACATATGTTTCCAAGTGGTAAGAATCCATGAATTATGAAATGGATTCCATGTACCAAAACCAAGTTTGGATTTTGATATAACCTCTATTAGATGTAAATACCATTGGTTGAAAATGGGTATTCAAGAAGAAACTAGACATGGAAGGACAATTCAATACCTATAAGGCATGACTAGTTACAAAATGGTTTAAACAACGTCAAGGCATTAACTATGATTAAAACTTTTCATTTGTTTCAATGATGAAATCCATCATAATTCTACTTTCCATTGTGTATTTCCATGATTATGAGATTTTTAAAATGGATTTCAAAACATACTTCCTTAACAGGAACCTTCAAGAAGATGCCTATATTAAACAGCCTGAGGGGTTTGTGACTCCAAAGGATGCCAATAAGGCATGCAAGTTACAAAGTTTAATTTATGGATTAAAGAAAGCATCCATGTCATGGAACATTCATTTTGATGAGGTCATAATGGAATTTGGTTTCATAAATAAAGAATATGAGTTGTGAGTCTATAAACGGTTTAGTGGGAGTGAATTTGTTTTATTAATAGTATATGTGGATGATATATTACTCATTGGAAATAAAATACTAGTCTTACAGTCTGTTAAGGAGTTATTGAATACATACTTCTCTAGGAAGGACTTGGTTGAGTCAGCATATATTATTGGGATCAAGATCCATCATGAAAGATCCAAGTGGTTTCTCAGCCTAAGTCAAAGTATATACATTAACAAGATACCGAAGAGATTCAATATAGAACAATCCAAGATGGAATTATTTCCAGCATCACATAAACTTCATATTTCTAGGAAAATGATTCCTCAAACACATAACTAAATAAATAGAATGGAAAATATTCTATACGCATCAGCTATTGAGTCAATCATATATTTTATTCTATGTACTAAGATAGATGTCACCTACACATTAAGTGAGGTAGGAAGATATCAAGCTGATCCAGGTGACCACCATTGGATGGAAGTCAAGACTATCCTTAAGTATTTGAGGAAAATTAAGGATATTTTCTTGGTTTATGGAGGAGATGATGAAATATTCATCATAGGATATACAAATGATAGTTTCCAAACTAATCAATATGACAAGAAGTTACAAATGGGATACATATTCACTTTGAATAGAGGTGCTGTGAGCTAGAAGAGCTCAAAGCAGGGTTTGGTTACAGATTCTATAGTAGAGTCCAAGTATATTTTGGATTATGAGGTAGCTAAAGAAGCAATATAGATGTAAAACTTCATCTAATATCTTAATGTGGTCCATAGTAGTAAATATATTATCACACTTTATTGTGATAATACTATAGTATTAGATCTTGCAAAAGAGACAAGGTCACATTAGTGGATGAAACACATACTTTAGAAGTATCATCTCTTGAGGTATTTTTCTAATAGAGGTGAAGTTGCAGTGATCAATATTTCCATGGAAGAAAACATGAAAAACCCCTTGACTAAAGCCTTGACTCTACAAAAACATGACTATCATGTGATGTCTATCAGACTAAATGTCATAAGAATTTGCGTCTAGTCCAAGTGGGAGTTTTTTTGAAGTTGGTGTCCTAGGAAAAAATATTTATTCTTTGATTACATAAATATTCAATGTATTGAATATTAATAAAACTTATCATTACATATTTTTTGTTATTCTGTATGACTCTAATTTAATAATGTTCAAGAGTATACATATCATTGATAAGGTCATAACAGTTCCCCACTATAGTGAGAATCTTGATGTGCTATGATGATATTCTCAAATAATGTTCTGTGGTTGGATAACATACTATGATGGGACACATGGTACATATAATATCATATGTGAGTACTCTTAAGTAAATGAATCTTTTTCTCATGAAGTTATCACTTGGTGATCTCCAATATGGGAGATTATAAGAGCAGACCCACCAGTAGGAATTCTGCATGTTTTGGTGTCATTGGATATTTCTATCTACGAGCATATGTGATGGCCCTTATACTTTAATATTATTATTAATTCATGTTATAACTCATGTACTTATATGTATTTCATAAACCATGATGATAACAGTTCACGGTGAAGTTGGATATGTTGGGTGCGTCATGAGTGACATGTCATTAATGAATAAGTCAAGGAATGATTTTTCCCTTCAAACTTTATGGAAGCTGATATCTCAGCCCTTTGATTGGAATAGAACCACCGCGTTAAATTCCATGGACATGGTATAGAGGAAACCCTAGGAGTCAATGCTCCCTCCCTCGTAATGATAACGGTAAAATTCGAGTTGATCCCTCCCCCCCAGTGGGGGAGGGATCTCTGATGCCCATCAAGAGAGTGGAGTCTCATTTCCGCCCCTTCTCAAATCCTAATTTACTACCAACTACTTTCCCAAAATCTTCCCTATACCCTAAAGTTCTAGATCTTGTTATTAGATTTCCCAATCTTCAGTTTTCCACTTTGGAGTTCATAGAAACCATAGCGCTTCTGAAACTCACCCGCGTTGCTCTGTTTAAGCAGCAACGACCATTAGTGGACTTGTTTGACAGGGTTGTCTTCGGTTCATGGAATTTACAGGTGAGGGCAACAGCTGGTTTTATCGATAGAAATCACATTATGATTTGGTTCACATTAAAGGAGGACCTCATCACTTCCTGGTCAAGTGCCGCCGCATATTCAATGCTTATCAGTTCTACCTGTTTTGGTGGTCTTTCAATTTCCATATGGATCGTGATTCTCCTACCGTTGCGGTCTGGGTGAGTTTCCCTAATTTATGTTTACCATTTCAAAATCCTTATTTCATTAGAATTATTTGAAATCTAGTTGGTATATTTCTTTGTTTTGATAGTTTTACTAAATCCGTATGTCATCCTATGAACCCGGAGGTTTGTGTGGAAATGGATGTGTCGAGGATACCTTTCAAGTATGTATGGGTTACAATCGATGAGGAGTACAGGTGAAAGAAATGGGTGGTTTATGAGACCTGTATGGAATTATTATCTACCTGAAAACAATTGTGTCACACTATGGTTAACTATTGTCAGGGAGTTCATTATTCTAGAAGGAAGGTGGGTAGAGACACTAGCAAGGCTACATAGGTCTTGGAGGAGGCTGAAAAGTTGAAGCATAGGGCTATGGGTATGGAATTCAGTGGTCAGGGTGTTGACGCTTATAGATTTTGGATTGGTTTGGGTGTGCCCCAGTCGTCGCTGCCTGTGGAGGAGAACCATATTTCCAGTGCTTCGGTTGATTCTATTATGTCATTGGAGGCTTGTTCGGATGCTACTTTGGGGAAGAAGGAATCGATGTATTTGGTTAATCTGAAAGTTTATGAGGTTTTCAATAGGTTGAGGTAGGATTTGGAAAACCCTTCCAATTAAAATGAAACAATTTCCATGGAGAGTGTGAGGGTGGGTGATGGATTGGTCTAGATTGATGCTTTTAGAGTAGTAAACCAGATGGAGGGGGTTTCAACTGTTATGGAGCAGAGGGTAGGTGGCGAGGTGGATGTAGTCGCTGCTTCTTATGACAAGGTGTTGAATTTGGGTAATGGTGATCCTTGTAAGGGGAGTTAGAGACCTACTAGGGGTGTAGACTTTCCACTTGTTATGGAAGTCCAGGAGGTTCTGACTTGATTACCTAGACCCCTATTTAGTTTAGCAATAATTTTGAAGGCCTTTTGGAGGTAGGTTTGAGCCCTGATCTAACTATGTCAATGGATGCAGATGAGGTCCATGTGAATGAACCCAATCAAAATGATACTAGTCATTCGGTAGGTGAAGATCCAAGGATGAAGAGTAATAGGAGTAATAGAAGAAGGATAAGTAGGAAGGATTAGTCCTATTTTCCACCTCCTTTGGAGACTCAATGAGCTAAAAAGATAAATGCCAAGAAAACATAATTTGAGGATGTGGGTGACCAACCCTTGGAACTACTATTAAGTTATGAAGAATAAGTGGTTGACTAGGTATTTCTACTTAATGCGACTGAAGAGGAGGTACCTAAGAAGGTGGGGAGGTCTATAAGGTTAACTATCAATGAGGATAAATTCTCATGGATTGATAAGAAGGACCTAATCCTTGTAGGGGCTTCAATAAAGGGAGGATCAGCCTTTAGGAGTACATACAGTCCTGGGATTAGCTAGCTTCTGAATTTTAAAATCTGACGTTGAGTATACCAAGCATTCTGGTAACTTATATCTCCTAGAAATTGTGTAGGGAATCAGTTTCAGGTAATATCAAATTATTTTTCAATGATTATGTTTAAATTGGTGGAATCTGTTTATTGGTTTTGGAGGTATGTTAGATCAGGTTGAGTATGATTTTGGTCAACTATTTGTTTATATTTAATGTAATACTTTGGTGGTACACAACCAGTAATCTACATGGGTCTTATTTAGATGGGTCTTAGAGAATTAATCCTTCATTCGTGCATGCCATTTGGATTTGGTAGTTTGAGAGGGTACGACTATGCCATTGGTTTCATGCCCATGTAATCCTGCATGAGAAAGCTTACTGAGCATTCATGCAATGGTGAAGGTTGGTCATTACAGTGTAGTTTCTAGGGAGGGGAAGAACCAGTAGTTTTTGTTCTAGGTTATTCTCTGTTATGGTTTTATTCATTTGTAATGCCGGTCTCTGTGGTTTCTCAATTTTTTCCTAAAAAGTGTTTTGATAATAAAAAAGTTAATTTTCAGTCAGTCAGTCATGGACATGGTGTAACGACGTGTTTATTTCAGATAGTCAAAGAAAGATATATTGATCATATAGGTTGGTGAAATGGATGTGAAACCTGCTTTATGAGATATTGTAACAAAGAGATTATATTACACAGTGAGTGTTTGTATGTGGTTGTCGACATTGCAATATTAAGTTCTTTCTCTTGGGTTCCTTGACCTGTTGCTAAACAGTAATCTTAGACTTTAGGAAAGCCTGCCTAATGTCAATGAGAAAGAATCCTAGAGGGTCACACACTAAGTGTTTCTGTTGATATTGATTAAATTCTATTTGAGTTTAAATAAAGGAATAAATATTATTCCCAAGTACTTGGAATAATTTCATTCAAGTTATATTGATCACATAAATTAAATAAATATTTATTCACCGACATGCGAATACAATATTTATTTTATTTATTAAATATTTTAATAAATATTTATTTTCTATATTTTGAATAAAATATTTATTTATAAATAAAATATTTATTCAGTTATCAATAAATGATTGAGGAGTTCGAACGGACCATGACTGAGTTTAGTGAAAAATATCAATTAACAAGACTGCTACATAATATTTTTTATTATGAAAGTTAGAGTGAACTGAAAAATAGTAACAATATAATTATTATTATTTTGAATTAGGTTTATTAAAGGTACTAAATGTTATTTAATGGTTGGTATGAAATTAAATAATATTTTAATTTAAATCCTAACTCTATAAATAGACGGTTATATCTATTGTGTAGAGTATCCAATATTGAGAATAGAGAATTATTATGCACAATAAATTCTCTCTCAACTCCTCCTTATCTCTCCCTCTCAATAATGAGAAGTTTAAGAGATATTTCTTCATGACTGAAGAACGAGCGATCAATAATGAACAGTGAAATACATTTGACTCACCGTGCTAGCACCTGAAGATCGGGTGGTGTTTCTCAGAGATCATAGGAGCATGTGTGGATCACCGCTAGGGGGATTATATCCTCGGATCCTCACATTTTAGTGAAATTAATCCTAAAGGGTGTTTTTGGATGATCAAAATTCACCAATGAAGAGAGTTCATAAGCCCATGTATTTATTTCCTCAAATATTAAATAAATTAATTATAAATTTGATGTGAAAGATCCTCACTCTTGGTTTCAAGAAATGATTATTAAAAGAAATTTTAATACATCTCCCACCTCCGTATGCTTCTACTACCCCTAGAACCAATAAAAAATATAGTCCACACCAAAATAACTGAAGAAGGTGTGCACACTAGGATCCAATGGCAAGCTAATTTTTTGTTCCCCCTAAAATCCTCAGCTGCCACTTATTCAATGGGTTTCAAATAAGGAAAATGGAAAAGGTGTGGATATATATCACCCATTACTTTAAGAATTTAAACCCTCTATGATTAAGGAACGGTTCACTCAGTATGAGGTAGAAATGAAAGAACTGAAGATACTCAATGTTTATTTTCTCAGGGGTAGTATCTATGTTTGGCATTTTCTTTAAGAAGAGACTGAACTTGATCTTTTAACATGTCTCCATCAATAAGAGTATATTTTCATTATAGAAAAAGAATAACCCAAACATATTCTTAATATAGGATATAGAAAACTAATATAATTTGATACATTAGTGGTAGGATGTTAGGATATCTTTTTATTAGGGAAAAAGTTGAAACTATGTTAAGAAAAAATACCTTAGGCTATCCCTTACTAGATACTAGCTACAAATGCTGGCACACCCTCTATGTCATACATCACCCATTGTTTCCCCAACTCAAGTAACTACTCATCCAACAACCCCATCATAACTTATTGACACCATTGAGTCACTAAAATCCTGATTGGAAGCTATGTAAGGGAGACATGAACAATACAACAAAAAAGAAAGCGTTAGCCTGAATGGGTAGATAAAACTCTTCCCTCACCCAATTTTGGGAATCCAACCTTCCAAACCATTAATTGAATGGGGGATCCAGAGTAGAATTTTATGCACTTTATGTATCAGTGTGGTCCAATGATGTGAACCCTCAAGAAGTAGGAAGAAACCAAATTCAGATGATTCGTACAGATGATGGAGGGAATGGATTTTTTCAAGTACACCTGTTTGTTGAGCAGATCAATCATAGGATGGGAATATCTTCACCGATAATATATTTATCAATTAAGATCTATTCTATAAAAAACAAAAATCCTTAACCTTTAAAATTGAAAAAAAACATGAGAATGATAGAGCCTCATACTTCATTACAAGGTAGAATGGTTTAGCCTACTCTTTGAACCTACAACTTCTCCAAGAAGAGTTTTTAGGTCTCTATATAGAGAACCTCTATAGTGATTAAAAAACACTACTCATTCTATTGAAATATCTAGGTGGGTTTCATGAACTTGACATAGTTGTGAAAATATTATAAGACTCCATTTAGTGATCCAAAACCAATTCTTGACCAACATAAGTATCCAAATGGAAAAGTATTGGAAAATTATAAACAACAACAGTTATAATCGATCCAAACCCATAAATAAAATTCATGTAGAATCATTCGACACCCTATAATGATATGAAAAAACAAAAAAACATATTCATTATGATGGGATAAAAAAGAAGAAACATATTCTATTTGAGGACCAGAAGAATAAAGTTTATTCCTTCCAATATAATCATGTCCCTAACTACTTAATTGAAACCATAAAGAACAATTCATTGAGGTTATAGAGCCTAGAAGGCCTAATTAGGTTGGCCTTAGTGACTGGAAAAAATATTCTCCATTTCATGTAGTATTGGGCCACACCATCTAGGAATTATTTTTTTAAAGAAATTATTCATAAAATGGTTTATTTATTAATGAATAGTGAAATTGGGAAAGCCACCATAAAATGTAGCATGTGTTTCTACCACTCCAAAAGAAGAAGGAGGGTAATAGAAGTCATAAGTAAACGTACACAAAATTTTAATAACTAGAAAACTAGAAATATGATCAATCAAACTCATTCCATCCTTAAGTCACAACTAAACCAGCCTGCCATATCTCTAATTTATTTTACTAAAAAGAAACTAGCTTCATCGATACCACAATAATATAAGAGTAGATATTATAAAAAATAGTGTAAACAAAAAGGAAAGAGTCAAGTATAGGAATAAGAACCCATACTGATTCCTAATCCACTCCCGAACCTCTCATATTTCATGGCTACAATACTGAGAGGATATGAACCACCCTACTAAATGGAACCCTCACTAGATAAAGAACGAATTCTTGGATCTGTTAACACTATTCTATTAGCAGACCCTTTATCTGATAAAGAGCATGTTTATGAGCCTCAATTCCCCATACCTAACTAGGGATCCTAAGGAAGAGGTCACAAAATTTGAGGGAAGAGGTGAAGATGCAGTCATGGTAGAGCTTGATATTCAGGCTACATTACCTATAGGACTATATACGATATTTATACCCATGGTAAAACACTTCATCAAACCTAATAGAAACATGGGGGAACCAAAACATCATTCAAGAATTATCCAAATCTAATTATTTTATAAGAATAACTGACGAGTTTACAACTGTCTAATCAAGCTAGATGAGTGGGTAGACTAGGTTGACTCAATCTATCAATGACAATCATGCCTTTAACTTTTGGTCAAGTGCCAGACCCATCAACCTCAAAAACTTCCACCCCTAAGGCACATGCCAATGAGCATCCTCAACCCCATTATAGGAAGTGAATACCTATGGATAAAAAACATGATATATTAAATATTTTAGTTATGATTACAACTAATCTCTCAATCCCAAATGCCCATATTTTATCAAAGGTGCTTCAGGAAGAACTCTTTGAGTCCCTATTGATCCCTCAAGAATTCTAATCTAAGGTCACTGATGTCGAAGTGTATCACATAGACACTGATCCCATGGAATTTCATGAAGAAATATATTTCACATAGCATGATATGGAGAATTTTATACAATGAAAAATCAGAACCTTGTATGTATCTAGTAAATTGGATGATATTGACATATAATGAGCCTTTATTGAAAAATTCTCTGGAATCAAGCTCATTACACTACACACACTCCATCAATTGGGTTGCATCAAAGATAAATTTTCACCCTTTTCTTTAACACTTCAGGTTTATGACAAGTGTGACCATAAGAATCTTGCTCGAAGCAAGATTAGATCCCAATTTTGAGACCTTATCTCTAACTTTGAATTCTTGGGTGTCTAATAGGTTATAAATTTCAATGTCCTATTAGGGATACTATGGTTAAATCAATATGTGGAAGTCCCCTCATAATACTGTTAATGTCTCAAATACTATTTTGATATAAAAATATGGTTAGTCTATGGTGATAGGTATCAATTTTAAATCATGTGAGTCCCAATACATAGGGGTGTCTATGGGTCGAGTTGGGTTGGATTTGGGAGAATTTTTGACCCGATTCAAAAAAAGTAGATGGGTTAGGTTGGTTCGGATTACACCCATTCTATCCTAAAGACTGGACCTAACTAAAACCATCTACTTTTCAAATACAATGAATATAAATATTTTTTACAAGATATATTTTTCAGTTTATAATAAATATTTATATAGAAATGACAAATGAATATGAATATTTTTTTACAAACTATATTTTTCAGTTTATAAGAAATATTTATATAAAAATGAAAAATGAATATTAATCTCTTAGCCTCTAGTATTCATCATATAGTAAGTAGTACAAACTATATAAACACTACACATTGTATTTGAAAATGTGTGTAGTTCACAAACATTCACTGAAGACTGTATTCATAATGTTTGTGCACTACACACATTTTCAAATACAATGTGTAGTGTTCATAGAGTTTGTAGTACTGACTATATGATGAATAATAGTGGCTGACAGATTCATATTCATTTGTCATTTTTATATAAATCTTTATTATAAACTGAAAAATATATTTTTAAAAAAAATATTCACATGAATTTTCATAATATACACAAAATATATTCTAGACTGAAAATTATAGTTTTACAAAAAAAGTGCATATTCATTTTTATAAATATGATCAAACTACAAATTTAATATAGATGAACAAATATAGTTTGGAAATACTGACAAATTTTTTTTTTGGAAAAACAAATACACTTTGGTAAATATAGTTTTTCATATACATATTCACATTCTTTTTTTTTTCAATATAGACCGAAAAATATAGTCTTACAAAAAATCCATACGCATTTTCTTCAATATACACAAAAATATTACAAAATAAAAGAAAACTTTGAGAGTGAACACATTTAATAGTATGAGGATTTATAAAAAATTAATATCATAAATTTTTCCTTGAATTTATTCTAATAAAATTTCATTTGTGTTTTTTCCAAATAGAAACAAAACAATACTATAGATTTCATCTCATCAAGCATGTATAGAAAAAAATACTAGACATCAAATAAAATAACCATTATATAAAATAATAAAAATTGTATAATACTATTTTACTTTGATAGTAGAAAATAAGTGAATAAAATGTTTGGTATGGACATTTACAATTATACAAAAATTATAGGCTAGGTCATTGCTTATCCGTTTTTCTAGTCTACACCTTTAGAACCTCTTCTCTTCTAATTATTCTTGCAGCTATTCTTTTCCTTATTCTCATTCTTCTCTATTATATTATATATTTTTAATTAAATATTTTATGACCTATATCAATTTCATAAAATGTGTTAACACCTTTAAAAAATGGACACCAATTATTAAAATCAATTTCCAAAATAAAATTATACAAAATAAATATGCCAATGTTAATACTACACAAATAAGAACAAGATTCCTAGAAGATATGAAATCCTTAACTAATAAAAATTAATAACACATACATTTATAAAAATATGTTAGAATATGAGAGAAACCCACTTAATTGTAAATGGATGGATGAAAAGGTACATGTTGTGAGAGACTCCCACTCACAGAGATTTGTGAGGCTATCGTTGTGACTGAAGGAGGAGGTGAGGGATAACAAGAAATGCTTGGGAATTAAAAGGTAATAGAGGAAAAGAGAGGGAATGAGGAGGAGGTATGAATGACTATCTCACAGTAGTGTGTACATGAAACTATGATATTGGAGTGAGGGGTATGTAGATATTAGTATTTTATTTGATTGATATGGGGAAGGGAGGGAGAAGGATGGAGGGAGAGGGAGGGATATAGAGTGAGTGGGAGGGAGGGAGGGAGTGAGAGGGAGGGAAGTGAGATGAGTATGGTTGGCCTAGCTCAATGGGTGGGAGGGAGAGGGGGATAGTGGGAGGGAGGGAGGGAGATTAGGGATGGGGATATATGGAATGGAGGTAGAGTAAAACGATGGAATTTTATTATAATGACATACTATTTTTGGGTTGATCAGTTCAGGTTATTGATTTTCCAATCCAAAACCTGACCCGACTTGTAAAAACCCAACCTATCAAAAAAAAAACCAACCCAAATTACTTGTGTAACCTGACCCAAACTATAGAGGTTGGTTCGGTTCCATTGGTTTGGGTTGGGCTTTGACACCCCTACCAATACATTAATGCATGGTTCTGATGGATAGAAGGAAAAAAATCCATGATCAATTATGTTGTTCAAGTTACTTCTTGAAATAGTTTGGGGATGACCCCGACTAACCCATTTAAACAGATTTGTGATGAATGTGTATTACCCATAAATCAAATCAAAGATACAAGTTCAGATTTGGGTATGTATTCATTACCTGTCATGATATTAGTTAAATTAGTTTGAAATGATGACATGGATGAAATGTATGATATACATAATAGTTGTGACACCCTAGGTGTAAATGACCTCTCTTCATCCCCAAAATCTTAGAAGACCCCTACATAATTAGATGAACCATAAGAGACTCTCATATCATCAATAGAGAGAGAAAATACCCCTAATTCTTCTTTTAATGCTGGTATATTGATGATTCTATCTCTGAATATTCCCATTCATCACTCATTCCTCCTATGACCAGTGAAGAGAGAGAAGAAGAAAAAGGATATCAATGATTCCCCTCAAGTATTTGAGGAGGGTGTGTAATGACCCAAACTTTTATCAATGGAATTTAGTCATTATTATAATTATGTTATATAGTATAAACCACATAAAATCACATAGAGAACACAATACAAACTTTATAAATGAATAATTAATGAAATAAGTGATATTTAAAGAAATTAAGGAACCTATACCAAAGGTATAGTTACTTTCCCTTTAGAATAGAAACATGAAAATTAGGAATAATAATTCAGCTAATAGAATAGTAACATCAAGTATGAAAGTATAAATAAAATTTATTCATCTTATAAATGATAACATGATATAATTATATCATAGTAAAAGTAAATAAATATTTTAAAAATTATTAATTAAGTGTTTGTATATTTATAAAACATAAATGTTTGTTTATAATTTTATAAATAATAAAATTATTTAAAAGAAAAATTATGTTCATAAAATATATTCCTAAATTAACAATTTGTTGTATAATTATTAAAATATGATTTTATGAGTCCTTAATTATTTTTTCAATGTATTACAAAATTAGTTATAATTTTGAAATCAGTATTTTCCAAGTAAATGATGATTTTAATTAAAAATTAAAATTATCATATTTATAAAATTATTTTCATTAAATTTATTTCATTTTTGAATTATAAATGTTGAAAAATGGTTAGGTTTAATTTTTTGGATTTGTTTAAAATACATGAATTTTTGGTGAATAGTAAAATATGATAATTTACAATAAAAGATAAATACATGAATTATTGAGACATAAATGATATAAGGGTGATGTAAGCCAAAAATATTGAAATCTCCTTCACTATTTTAATATATTTAGTGATAAGTATCCAACTATTCATATTCTTTAACCAAAATAATAAACTAATGAATTAAATTATGAGAAAACACCCCACTCCTCCCCAATAAATACCACCCCTCACCCCCTCTTCTTATCATACCTCAAAAGCCTTTACAATTTCCCATATTATTCCCAATACTCTTCCCAAACATCTCCCCCATGTCCAAGATCCTTTTTTCTCAAAAAAAGACCAAAACCAATTTTCCTAAGGAGGTTCTCAAGGAGGAGAAATTCAATAGGTATTGTCCTCTTTCTTTTTCTTTTAATTTATTTATAATTTATTTTGTTTTATTATTATATCATAAACTCCCCTTATCCAAGTGGAATGATAAATCATGTATCTTTTATATACTATAATATTATTATGTTAGTGGAATAATCCATCATTAATCCTCTTCTCCTCTCCCTTTTATTCTAAAAATGAAAACATCGTCCGAGTGGTGTTAATTTATCGCATTCGAGAATGAAAAGTTTCCATTTTCCTTTAACACATTTAAGGATGTTCATAAAAATGTTATAATGGTTGAAGGATATTGAATAGTGTATGTTATAACATTTTAATTTTCTTGAACTAACTTATATTTACAATAATAAATAATGAAACAAAATTAGTTTGTAATGATTGAAAAACCACAAAAATAATCTAAATGATTATTATTAACATATTATCTAATGATTCATCCTCATACCATATATAAAAATGATATATAATACAAATTAAATTTTTTTATGTTCATTAATAACATATAATCTCAATTATGGAAATTTATCCTCATTTTACATGAACTTCCATACCTATAAACAAGAGAACCGATCATGAAAACCAAGAAAATGAACGCTCCCAAACGATGAAATTAAACTCTATAACCCATATAAAATTCCATAAATGAACTTCATTAAACTATAATAAATAAAATAAATGAATCATATGTATTTTATTTGTTAATTAATAAATTTAATTTGATTATCCGGGATATTAAAGTGAAGAAATCACTCAGACATAAGGTAAGGGGATTCTCAAACCCAAATATCTTTCTTTGGGTTTTCCCTCTTTCACTCCATTTTCAGTATGGATGTTCCTTTAATGTTCCTTGAATATATTTTATTTATCCTTACCTTATATTTTATGGGATTTACATGTTTTTAATATTATTTTATGATAAATGAAAATATTTTTTCAAAATAACTCTTCTTTCTAAAAACATATCTTTTACTTCTCATGAGATTGTTTCTTCCTCGCTCAATATTAATGATTATTATACCAAGTATTTTATTCCAACATTATTTTTGGAACCCCAAATTTTATTCGTTAATGTAATATTTATGAAATTAAACCCATTCCTTTCCTAGGGTTATTTTATGTACAAGATTTATATACGTTCTACATGGAATGCATGATTATGTAAATGTTATGATGTGTGGGTGTGACCAGAATTATATAGAGCATGTAAATGTTATAATGTGATGGGTTTTCCTAGAATTATATATCACTAAAATGCATCAGGTAATGTGATGCATCTCATGAGATAAATTGAAATATGCATAAAAATGATGTTATCTTTGTTCAAATCTATGTACGGTAGTTTACCATTGAGATATGATGTTTTGTTTTTACGAATTGCCACATTCCATGCCTTTATATAATGATTCCTCTCATGATTATGATGATTATACTTTACTTATGTTTTATTGATGATGATTATGCTAACCAAATTTTACATTGATTCATTATATTATCTATCCTCTTACTGGGATTTTAGACCACCCATTTATTTGATGTATATCCTCAGGTGATTAATTGTTCTAAGGAGAACACGAGGGACACTAAGAATCTAGAGAAGAAGGAATTAAATAATTTTTTATGTTTTATTATGTAAAATTTATTTATGGTCCTAATTTTACAAAGACACTAAAACTTTGGATCCTGGTTGTGTAATGCTTTTATGTTGGTAAAATTATGTAATAATCATGTAAGAAAAGTAGGGTAATTAAAGTTAGTATCAGAGTATAGTTTAGTTAATTTAGGAATTAATATTAGATAAACTTAGTGAAAACCCTTAGTATGAGACTAAGTATATACCCAAGAATCTCTGTTTTATAAAAATACTAAACATAGGGATCCCATAAGATATGAATTTCGAGTTAATTTCAAAAAGGAATAAATTATTTATTCATGACTTGTTGGATTATGTTCTTTTTTAACCTTTTATATTTTATAAAATGTTGGGAACCAGGAGAAACCATGCCAAAAAACTATGATATGGACAATGCAGTGATTTCCCAAATGACATCCCTAATGCCTTGGGAGGTGGTGTTTAAAATGTCATGGTGATTCTTGCCCAGATGTCTCAGGCTATGAACAATAACCTGAACAATGTGGAACATTCACCTTCACCTAAGAGGGAGAAACTATCCATCAAGTATTTTATACAATAAAGACCACTGATGTTTAGTGGATCTTCTGATCCACTAGTTTTGAAATAGTGGTTTAACTCAATGGATAAGATCTTTTCTATTCTTCGCTGTTTTAAGATGGAGAAGGTGACCGTGGCCGTTTATCACCTAGATGGAGAGGCTGATCAATGGTGGGAATTGATCAAGAACACTAATCCAAAGGATGAAATTGAAGATATGGAGTGGTAAGACTTTAAGATAATGTTTCTTAATAAGTATTTCCCTTGGACTCTTCATACAAATATGAAGAGAGAATTTATAGAGATGAAGAAAAATGAAGGTGAATTTTTCACGGCCTACAAAGAAAATTTCACAAGGCTTGAAGTGTAATCTTTGGATTTTTTTTATAAAAAATGATAGAAAAGTTGATAGATTATTTATTGGTTTAAAAACACACCTTTGAAAGGCTCTAGAAATTATAGACTTTGGGAGTTATGAAAAAGTTGGTCAATTTTCTCTCAAAGTGGAGATAGTGTTTGGAGAATGTTCCCATGGCTATGATGATAATAAATGAAAGATGGATTTTCTAGATGGAGGATCTAATGAAAAAGGTAGAAAGAAATACCAACCACACACATAGCAAAAAATTGGGAATAAGAATCATGGAAACCATCTCAAAGGTATGGATAAATGCTTTATGTGTTGGATAGAATGACACCAAGCTCATGAATATCGAAGAGACATGAATAAGATGACTAATATGATGGAGGAAATGAATGAACCACCCATAGTTGAATACTTCAACTGTAAGGAACATGGGAACTATATAATCCAGTGTACTAAACCTCGAGTCCTCGAGGGTAATCAGCATCATTAGGCACCAAATCCAAAGGATCAAGGTAAGACTTATTCGATCACTACTACTAAAGTGGATCAAGAAAATGAAGTTGTACTATGTACACTTCCTATTCAATCAAGATTTTTATTCTGGTTCTACAAATTCTGTTATATCTTTCAAGTTTACTAGAACAATTTAATTGAATCCCTAAAACCTTTAAGTAAATATATCCATAAAAACACCTAGTGTTGAAATAATTGTAACCCAAGTGTTGGAATATTCTCCTATTGGCGTATGTGGGAAGATTATTCCAGTGAATCTTGTAATACTTCACTTAGAGAGATTCAAAACTATACTGGAGATGGGTTGGATCTCTTTATATAAAGCAGACATCAAATATAAAGAAAAGGAAATATATTTTTATATTCTGAACCATCCCCTTATCCTCTACAAATTCAAGGAAGATTATGAATCTTATTTGGAAAATCCTTCAACAATGTGGGTGTTGATTCCCTGTGAAGATGCATACCTCACTCAAATGGTTGAGTCAAAGGATGGTATCAACATAGTGGAAATTACCATTGTAAGGGAATATGGTGATTTATTTGCTGAAGAGTTACCCAGAATTCCCCTAGATTATGAGGTAGATTTATCAATATAACTCATACCTAAAGTTACTCCTATATCAAAATGTCTATATAGGATGGCTTTGATCGAACTAGAGGATTTAAATAAGAAGATGTAAGATAATTTGGAAAAAGGGTTCATACACCCTAGTGCTTCACCTTAGGGTGTGCCGGTGCTCTTTGTAAAGAAAAAGGATGGATCAATGCGGCTATGTATCGATTATCGAGAACTCAACAAGATCACAATAAAGAATAATTATCCTCTTCCAAGGATTGATGAATTGTTTGATAAGCTATGAGGAGCTCAATAATTCTCAAAGTTGGATCTTCATTCTAGATATCATCAGCTAAAGTCGAAGAAGGAACATATTCATAATACTGCCTTCCATACAAGGTGTGAGTAATATGAGTTTCTATTCATGACCTTAATACTTACTAATTCCCCTGTAATATTTGTGGATTTGATGAATAGAGTGTTTAGAGATTACCTTGAAATTTTTTGGCAGTGTTTATCAATGATATTATCAACTACTCCAATAGTATGGAGGAACATAAATAACATCTAAGGATTGTGATGGTGACATTAAGGAAGGATAAATTATATTCCAAGTTTAGCAAGTGTGACTTTTGGATGTATCATGTCACATTCTTGGGTCACTTGATCACAAGTGATGGAATTTCTATGGACCCTTCAAAGAAAAATGCAATTGAAGAATGGACCAGACCCTCTAGTGTCATGGAAATCCATAGTTTTCTTGGATAAGTAGGGTACTACTAACGTTTTTTCAGAAATTTCTCACAATTGTCTTTCCCAATAACTAAGTTAATAAGAAAAGGGGAAAAGTATGTTTGGATAGGAGAATGTGAGGAAAGTTTCATAGAGATAAGGAATAAGATGATCATTGAACCTATACTCATATTACCAACAAGTAGATAATGTTTTTTGATACACAATGATTCTTAACAGAAATAATTTGGGTTTTTACTAATTAAAAATGAAAAAGTGATAGACTAAACCTCATGGAAGTTGAATATCCATGAGTAGAACTACCTGACACATGATTTGGAGCTAGAAACTGTGTTTTTTGCCTTGAAAATATGGAGGCACTATCTATATAGTAAGATGTGTGAAATATATACTAATAAAAAGATACTAAATTATATATTCAAACAAAAGGATATCAACATTCATCAAAGGAGATAGTTAGATATAATTAAAGACTACAATTTATCTATTCACTATCATCTTAGAAAGGTGAACAAGGTAGCTGATGCTCTTAGCAGAAAAAACCCGATACTCTATCCATGATGCAAATTGAGAAATTCCCTATCTTCATAAAAATGAAAAGAATGGATTTTAAGTCATAAAGGTAGGAAATACATCATACCTTTTCCAAATTATTGCCCAACCTTCTATCTAAGAGAAGATTAAGGAGGCATAAAGGGATGATCCAAAGTTATAAAAGAAGGTTCATGATGTAAAGGAAGGGAAGATGCCTAAGTTCCATATCGATAATGATGTTGTGATTTAGTTTTGAACAAGGATTTTTGTACCTTCATCACCTGAAATAAAGAAGGAGATATTGGATAATGCACATAGCTCAACATTCTCCATCCATCCCGGAGGTACCAAGATGTATCATGATCTTCAAGAAAACTTATGGTGGGAAAATATGAAGAAGAATATTTTGGAATATATCTCAAGGTGCTTGATATGTTAGAAATTTAAATTAGAGAGACATAAGACAAAGATATGATACAACCATTTCCTATACCCATGTGAAAATAGAAGAATGTCACCATGGACTTCATCAATATTCTTCTGAAGTCATCCAAAGGAAATAATGTATTATGGGTTGTGGTGAACCTACTCACCAAGATTTCCCACTTTATTGCTATTTAGAAAGATTTCTTGCTCAAACAGCTTTCCAAGATATATGTCAAGGAAGTGGTGAGGTTTCCTGGGGTTCCACTTTTGATCATCTCTGATCATGATCCAAGGTTCACATATAAATTTTGGAGAAGTCTTCAACATGACTTGAGTAATGAATTTAATTTTAATACGGCCTATCACTCCCAAACTAATGGAAAACATGAAAGAAATATTTAGATGGTCAAAGACATGCTAAGAGAATACTCAATGGAATTCAAAGTTGGATGGGATTATCATCTTCCATTGGTTGAGTTCTCATACAAAAATAGCTTTCACTCGAGTATTCATATGGCTTCATATGAAACTCAGTATAAAAAGTGTTGTAGAACTCCAATCCATTGGGATGAAGTTGGATAATGAAAGCTACTTGAAATTGATCTTGTGTAATAATTGATAGATAAGGTTCAAACCATCCAAAAACATATCAAATCTTCTCAGAGTTGAAAAAAGATCTATGTTGATAACCATCGAAGGGACTTGGAGTTTGATGTTGGAGATAAAGTCTTTCTTCAAATATCACCATGGAAGAGATTCATATGATTTGGAAAGAAAGGGAAGCTAAGACCAAGGTACGTTGGACCCTTTGAGATCCTTGATTGCATAAAAATAGTAGTCTATCAACTTGAAATTACACCAAGTATGGCTCAAATTCATGACGTGTTCTATGTATTTCTGCTGAGGAAGTACATACCATATCCCTCACATGTACTGAACTCAGAGGTGGTATTATTGGAAGATGATCTCTCTTATGAGGAGAATCCAGTAAAGATTTTGGATAAGCGAGAAAGGTTCTATGAAACAAGAAAACCCACTTTTTCAAAATATTTTAGAGGAACCATAAGTATGAAGAAGTGACTTGGGAACCATAGGAGTTGATGAAGGATATGTACCCTCACTTGTTTTTGTAAAATGAAATTTCGAGGGTGAAATTTCAAAAGGGGGGAAGAATGTAATGACCCAAAATGTTATCAATGTAATTTTCCCCTTATTATAATTTTATTATATAGTATAAACCACATAAAATCACATAGATAACACAATACGAACTTTATAAATTAGGAATGAATTAAATAAGTGATATTTAAAGAAATTAAGAAACATATAACGAAGGAATAATAAATTTCCCTTTGAATAGTAACACGACTATTAAAAACAGTAATCTAGATAATAGAATAGTAAAATAACCTATAAAAGTATAAATAAAATTTAGTAATCTTATAAATGATAAAATTATATAATTATATCATTGTAAAAGTAAAAAAATATTTTAAAAATTATCAATTAAGTGTTGATATTTTTATAAAACATAAATGTTTATTTATAATTTTATAATTAATATAAAGGAAAAATTATTTTAATAAAATAGATTCATAAATTAACATTTTGTTTTTATTTATTATAAGACAATTTTATGAGACCGTAATTAATTTTTCAAAGTGTTATAAAATTAGTTATAATTTTAAAATCAGTATTTTCCAAGTAAATGATGATTTTAATTAAAAATTAAATTTATCATATTTAAAAAATTATTTTCATAAAATATATTTCATTTTTTAAATCTACACATCAAAAAATGGTTAGGATGAATTTTTAGGATTTTTCTAAAATACATGAATTTTTGGTGAATAGTGAAATACGACAATTTATGATAAAAGATAAATACACGAATTATCGAGTCATACATGATGTAGGGTGGATAAAATCCAAAAATATAGAACTCTACATTATTATTTTAATATATTTAGTTATAAATCTCAAGATATTCATAGTCTTGAGGTAAAATAAAAAACTAAATAATTAAATAATGAGAAAACACTCCTCTCCTCCACTATAAATACCACCCCTCACCACATCTTCTTCTCATAGCTCCAAAGCCTTGAAACTTTTAAATTTTCTACCCAATACTCTTCCCAACCCTCTTATCCATGTACACGAGCCTTTGGTCTCAACAAAAGAACGAATCCAAATTCCATAAGGAGGTTCTCAAGGAGGATAAATTCCAGAGGTAATGTCCTCTTTCTTTTTCTTTTAATTTATTTTCAATTTATTTTCTTTTCTTATTATATCCTAACCCACCCTTATCAAATTGGAATGATAAATCCATTATATTTTATATAATTTTATTTTATTATGTTTGTGTAATAATCCATCATTAATCATCTTTTCCTCTCCCTTTTATTCTAATAATGAAAACATCATCCATGAGGTGTTAATTCATCACCTTCAAGGATGATAAGTTTTTACTTCACTTTACCACCTTCAAGGATGGTCATAAAATCATTAAAGTGGTTGAAACAGATTGAAAATTTTATGTTATAACCTTTTTAATTTTCTATAACTAACTTATATACACAATAATAAATAATGAAAAAAACTAGTTTGTAATGATAAAAAAACCACCAAAATAATCTAAACGATTATCACTAATGTATTATCTAATTATTCACACCCATACCATATATAAAAATGATATATAATAATAATTAAAATTATTTATTTTCATTAATAACATATAATCTAAATTCCAGAAATTTATCTTCATTTTACATGAACTTCCATACTTATAAACAAGGGAACTGATCATGAAAACCAAGAAAACGAATGCTTCTGAATGATGAAATTGAACTCTATAACCCATCTAACAGGTCAAAAATAAACTTAATAAAAATAAGATAAGTCAAATACATGTATAATAGGTTCTTTATTTTTTAAATAACCAATTTAATTTGATTATCCAGGATATTAAAGTGAATAAAACACTCAGACATAAGGTTAGGGGATTCTTAAACCCAACTCTCTTTCTTTGGGGTTTCCCTATTTCAATCCATTTTTAGTATGTTTGTGCCTTTAATGTTCCTTTAGTATCATTTATTTATCCTTAACTTATCTTTTCTAGGATATACATGTTTCCAATATTATTTTATGACAAATACAAAGATTTTTCCAAAAGAACTCTTCTTTCTAGAAACATATATTTTACTTCTCATGAGATTGTTTATTACTCACTCAAGATTGATGATTCTTATACCAAGTATGTTATTCCTTATTTCTTTTGGGAAAACCAATTTTTTTCATGAATGTAAGATTGAAATTAAACCCATTCTTTTCCATGGGTTATTTTATATCCAATATTGATATACGTTCTTTATGGCATGCATGATTATGTAAATGTTATGATGTGACAGGTGAACCCAGAATTATATAGCGCATGTAAATTTTATAATGTGATGGAATCACCTGAAATTATATAGCACTCCAATTCATTGGTTAATGTGATGTATCTCATGAGATAAAGTGAAATATGCGTGAACATGTTGCTATATTTTTTGAAAACTATGTGTGGTAGTCGACCAATAAGACATGATGTTTTATTTTTATACATTGCCACATTTCATGACTTTACCTAATGATTTATCTCATGATTATGATGATGATACTTTGATTATGTTATTATGATGATGATTATAATAACCTAATTTTATATTGATTCATGATCTTATCTATCCTCTTACTAGGATTTTAGCTCACACATTTCTTTGATGTATATCCTTAGGTGATTATTTGTTCTAAGGAGAACACAAGGGATACTAAGAAGCTATAGGACAAGGAATAAAATAAATTTTTATGTTTTATTATTTAAAATTTATGCATGGTCATCATTTTCCAAAGAGACTAAAACTTTGGATCTTTGTTTTGTAACTATTTTATGTTGTTAAAATGATGTAATAATCATGTAATAAAAGTAGGATAACTATAGGGTGCCTCCACCACTATTAATGAGCTTCAAAAAATAAATCTATGAATAAAGGAAGATCTATTACCCACATTTATCATTACAGAAATGTCATATTAAGAACAATAAGTGTATTATTATTTTCTAAAGTAGCATGAAGATGTGTTCACCTATAATTAAAAATAAATTCTAGACCTATATCTTGATGTAGCCACCCACCACTTAGGGTTACCATAGTATCACCCTAGTAATAAGAAGAAAACTATAAGAATGCATATGACTCACCAAGGTTGATAATATTATAAAATCTAACTTTAGTAAGGAGGTTCAACATTCGAATTTAATCACTAATATCATCCTACTAAAAATTAAGAATTGGAATATCATAGTTTTTATCGACTCTAGGGATCTTGAATGAAATTGTCTGAAATATTATTTCCCAATCCAAATCACAGAACTTATAATTGATGTAACTTTTAGTTATGAAACCCTTTCCTTAATGTAATACTACTAGGGATAAAACCAAATTCAAATGAACCTTATATATGAATAACCAACTACTTTCAAAGCACCATAATGAATATAATTCTATCAAGTGATGTATTTTAGTTTTAAGAACACCAGTTCCATAGATCAATGCTCCATGCACCACATTTTTAATCCCTTATCATAGAATACCATTGAATTTTACATCAAATATTTGGTAGTCAATTCTCATCAATGTTCTTATAATATTTTTAATCTTTATTTTTTAACAATCTACAAAAGAATATCTTGAAGATAAATCCCTTGAAATTTTCTTTTGGGGTTACCTCATGAAATTTTCTTGGCTCTGTAATACATCACCATGCAATCTATGTTGATCTTGAGAAAACCATGGCTATCATAAATATGTTTCCTCCTTAAATCCTCTAATTTTTGAGAGTAATTTAGCTACACCTCACCTACATCAGATGCTTTATAGTGAACCTTATAGGAAAATGTTTACCCCTCACTATGTTGATGAAGAAGGGAGTTTCCTATTAGTGTATTGATGATTATAAGGAATCTTTTGATAGTATCAATAAATATCTTTTGAGTCCACCAGTGATAATTCCCCCATTTAAGTAAAGATACTCATTTTTTATGTGACATACCTAGAGAAATGTCTAGGTTCCTTTCTTGAATAGAAGAATGAAACAGAGAATGAGTATATTATCTATTACCTTAGTAGATCCATGATTAATATGAATAATCGATATTCATATATCAAGAAGAATTGATTTGTGTTAATTTTAGAAGTCTAAAAATTGAGGCACTACTTGAAGCATCACAAGTTTCACTTAGTCTCTCATAATGACCTTCTAAAATATACCCTCAATTTTTCTATGTTTACTAGAAGTTTGGCATGGTGTGTGATCATTTTTTAGTAGTTTAAAATTCATTTCATACTAAAAAAAGAAATAAAGGGACATGCATTAGAATATTTTCACACATAGAATCCTTCTACAGAAAACACACCATTATAAATTGATTTACCCAATGAAGAGGTCTTCTATTTCCAATAATCCCCCCAAACATCAGAGATGTACTTTGACACTGATTCCAAAAGCCCAATAGAGAAAAGAATGGAATTCATTAAACTCAAAAGAGTTAATTTGAGATTCATACTTATCTCTATAGCCAAGAGAGTTATACACTATTCATTATTATTGTCAGATGTATGCACCAACAATGAGGTAGAATACAAATCCCTCATTATAGGTTTGGAACATGAACTATAAATACCAGTAGTCCACTTGAAAGTCAAAAGAAATTTTGATTTGGTAATCAATAAGATCAATGGTGTCTATACCATTATAAAAGAAGAGCTAATTCCCAGTATTGATTATGTATGAGGGTTGATGGAATAATTACCCTAAGATCCAACATTTACTGATGTCCCACACTCATATAATTCCTAGGAAGATGATTTAGCTAATGTAGCTATAGCCTTGGTGGATTCAGATCTGGAAAAAATAGTAATCTACATTGTGTGTCATAGGATGGTGTCACCATTATTTTTTAATAACATGGAATATATGAACAAGGTCAATTCCATCCAAAAATAAGAAAATTCTACAAATGGATGTATATTTCCCATATTGGACTACCTCAAATGTGGGATTGTTCCATTGGTCAGAGCAAGAGAAGAGAAAATCTGATGACATATAGTTAAATTTACCAATTATGATGGCCTAATGTCTCAAAAATTCCTTTATAAAATAGGATTTAATGGAGACCTCCTCATACACATTGAATGGGGAGACACTCTTTCTCTCATACATGAATTCCATATAGGTGTATGTAGTTATCATCATTCAGGGGTCAAGATTTCTCATCAAATTATTAGGCTTAGGTATTTCTAGCCTTCAATGACACATGATTGTATATATTTCACCAAGAAATGTCATCCCTATTAGATACATTAAAACTTCATTCACAATCCCTCATAATTTTTGCATACTGCCAAATATTCATGGCCTTTTTCTATTTGGGGAATAGATTTCATGGGGCTATATCCCCCATAAATATCAAGGTAGTTTAAGTACATCCTTACTGACATTAAATTATTTTCCAAGTGGGCTGAGGCTAATCCCTTAAGGAATTTGGGACAAAGGCTACCATTAGTTTTGTGAAGGAAAAAATTATTACAAAATTTTGTGTCCCTCATACACTAATAATGGATAATGGAAAGAATTTATTCTCTTCCAAAATTAAAAAACTATATTAGTAATATGAAATTTGGTCTAACCACTCATCCTACTACCATGCAGCCATAAATAGACAGATAGAGGTTTTAAACAAAAATATATCTAACATTATTCAGAAGATGTTGGATAAAGACAATAAATTTTGTCCTGAAAAAATTTATCATGCTTTGTGGACTTATCATATCACAACTAGTATGGCTATAAAGGTGACCCCATATTCATTTATCTATGGGACTGAAGCAGTTTTACCCATTGAGGTCCAATTACCTTCACTCCTTATTCCTGTTTGTGATCATATATAAATAGATGATCAATCTTAGAAGTGATTGTATGAGTTATAATGGAATGATGAAAAATGTTATATATCCTATACCATTTAGAGCTTCACCAAAACTGAGTATAGAGAGCCTTTAATAAGAAAGTTCACATCCATTCAGTCCTCCAAGGGGAATTGTTATTGGTTCTCAGGACTACAATGATACCTTAGAAGATGCCTCTAAACCAGGAATAAGAATTGAAGGGACCTTTACAAAATCACCAAGTCTACTACAATGGTTTATATTCACTAATCACCATGTACGGGGATCACATCACACCTCCCACAAATTTCAAGTTCCTCAAACGATACTTTTCATAAACTACACCTATCTCAGTTAGATGTCATTAAAATATGGGAAAAAATCCTTTTCATATAATATTAAACTAAATTAAACTAAATCCCCATAACATGATGTTAAAATTTGTGGACAATGTCTTAGTCACATGATGTTAAACTTTACAACATCATAATCTGAGTTAAATGAATTTAAACTACCTAGAACAAGTCTATACAATAAGAATTTAAACTATATAGAACTAAAATCCTAGTCATAGAACATAAAACTACAGTACAATATCTCCATAACAAGATAACAAATCTAGTGGTGTGTGATAGAAACAATTATTATTTTTTTAATTTTAATACAACATGGGTAATCTTCTAATTCCATCTTGTTTCTCACACTGATCATGACTCTCAAAATCTTAGATGTTGAGAAAGATTATTCCAATTTTCATGATTACACTATTCCATGACCAAAGTCATGATTACACTATTCCATCCTGTATAATCTTAAACTACTTAGAGTGTCCTACCATGTATGTAATGATCTTTCATCTCATATAATCCATATATATGTAAGGAACATCCCAATAACTATACATGTATTTATTCTAATTTTGATGAGATACGTAGTGACACATATATCCTTTATCTTAGGACCATTCCCAAAAAAATTATAATTCCCACACATTGTCTCAATATTTATGTTGGGTCTTTCTTACCCTGCATAGAAACAAGGTCCTATTCTTCACATGGAGTTCATTACCATGTGAAACCAAACATCCAAGGATTATAGGAAATACAATAAACTGTATAACACCCACATACTTTCCACATGACTCTAAACTACAAAGTGGAATTCTATCTGGCATAACTCTAAACTATTTAGGGTAGCCCATTCCCTTTTGGCCTCTTTCTCCCAACATGAGGCCCAATCTATTTATAAGTCTTTGGTGCACAGTAAATTCGTAGATTAGAACATCAATGCACTCTAGTAATTTAATGTGATCCAGATATATGAAATTAATTTCCCAAGAACTATGTTTGGATTGATTCTCATTCCAATGAGATATGTAGTGATTTTTGGATCCATTATTCTAGGCCCGACTACAAAATAAAAAAATGCCGCTCTCCTTTGCATGAGATGAATCTGAACATGAGACTCCAATATGGGTTATCTCCTTTATAGACCTATGGTCAAAATAAAATTACCCTTTCCCTAAATATTTTTTAGATATATTAAGGTGACCTTTTTACTAAGAGCTATGTGTGGCTTTATTCTCATTCTGAGGAGATATATAGTGATGCATGGATCCCTTATTCTAGACCAAAATATGAAGTCTAAAAAATATGCCACCCTATATACGAGCTAGGACTACATAGGTGGATTCTTCTAAAAAATACATTTGGATTGATTCTCATTACGATGATATATTTGTTGAATTAGGGATCCATTATCCTAGGCCTAACCAAAAACAAAAAAAAACAAAAAATTCCCATTTTCCTAGCATATGATCAAGATTTATACAGAAAAACTCTTACAAGATCTATGTAGAGTTTAGTATCCATATCCTGATAATATCAAAGTCACATTGTCATGGAAATATTAGGTCTATATTGTATCATCATGCTTTATAGACATATTACTTTCAAAAACCACACTTCACATCTTGAGAAACTTAGATAATCACAAACATTTCTTAACTATCAGTGATAAGATCTAACTCCAAAGGGAACCACTGTTTCGACTATGCATACTATACACCTAACATGGATATGCATATATGCCCCCGACATGACTTTTCATCCATAATAATTTGTGTTCTTAGGATAAAATCCACTTATCTTTATACACCCTATCAAAATTTTAATGGAATTAACCTTTCAAACATTGTCTATGATCATTCCTTACATACCTATAACATACCACCTTTCCATATCTGAGAGCCTCAGGATTTGATTTACAGTGTCTCTCCTCATGTAAAAAAAGGTATGGGAGTATTCTTGAATACTAATCCTTAATTTGAGTAATTATTTACATCCCATTGGCCAAATCACTATGACCTTAAACTATGGGTATGCCTTCATGGGAGTGGTTCCACATGACATATTCCTACCTTGAATATATGTTCCATACACAATTATGTAGTTAATGAGCTGTTTGAATATCTTCTTAAATATTAATACTCTCCTTCAACCTAATTCATATATATTATGTGTGATTTAACACCACTTGATTCAACTAGTCCTCTTGGTTTTATATTTTATAGAAAACTTGTAACATGGATGGACTAAGTGTGGTAATGGACAACCTACTACCACTAGTATCTATTGAATAATAACAAAATTAATTTTATGCCATTACTAATGGTTATTATACTCCCTATATCCTCCAACTAAACCTAAAATTATATCCCTATATTGAGTATGGTAATATCCAACCTACTCCCAACAATCCCCATTGAATGAGTATGACATTAGTTTCCCTCTATTACTAATAATTATTTTATTCCCTCCTGTCTCTATTTCCAATTGATGAATACATCCATGGGTTATTATTTATACATTCCATAATCCAATTATTTAGGTAAATTAATCACCCTTGTTATTTCACACTTGTTTATCATACTCATTTTCAAGACAATAACCATTGGTCAAATCTACGTGACCATAAACTACAACAACCATTAGTCAAATATACGTGACCCTAAACTATATAAACCATTGGTTAAAACTATATAAACTTAAATTTTATATATATTTGTATAATTTAAATAATCTTAAACTACTTAAGGAAATATAAATATAACTTACTAGAATGAAAATCCCATAAAATGGTATTTTGGAAAAAAAGTTGAGTATCAGTTTTCTAGACATGAAATTTTCATGGTCTAGAAAAAATCGAGCACTTGAAATTAAAAAGGCATGAATTTTTTTGTTAAAAAATAAACAAAGGTAGGCCTAATAAAAATCCAAGTCTCAACTTTTAAGTCTTCTCTATATCAATATTAGGAATAAATTAGGGAAATAAAAGAGAAAATATGAAAAGCATGTAGGAATTACCATATGACCCCAACAATTGTCAGTTTATTCTTGCTAGGTATCTTGATATAAGAAAAAGTTAGATTATCATTTCATCCTTGAATTTTTTTTTAGATACTCCAATAAAATATTGAAAAAGTGTGATATGAGAACATCTATTCAAATTCACCAACTCTAGTATTATAGTGACAATAGATTATACCTATACCTGTCCATGATTCACTCCCAGAAAAAAAAAATTCAAATTGGGTATTCAAGGATCATGAACAATGTAGTTATTTGGAGTTCAATAGTAAAATGATCTTTGATTTCTTGATATTAATTTTCAAATAATTTCAATTTATTATGAAGTATCAATCGATATGGGAAAAATATGGATAAGTGAGAATAAACCATTTTTTATGCATTTCACCTAAAGAAGAATGAGAGGAGAATACATAGAGTGGATTATGTCTCCATTATAATAACCTTATTATATAAGAAACTATACATAGGATTAAATATCACTAAAGTCCAACTGGGTCTTTGTAATGATGTGGTGAAATATGTCCAACCATGCAAGATCAACTTATTCAACAGAAGGATAGTTCTCTGCTTGAACAATTTCCTTTTTCCTTTCAACCCATGTGTCTTACATTAGTATTTGATGAATTACTAGATTCACATTAACATTTTCAAGCTCCTTATGATTTTTTATTAGTTGGGAAGCCTCAAATTTAGTGATAAAATGTTTCTCTAATTCCACTTATGCATAATGGGAATATTTTTAAAGGGTTATAGCCTAAAGATTAGTAGACTATGCCTGTAGTTCTGCATTGTGAAGTAATTACTTGGCTACACCTCCTCACTCCCAGGATCAAAAAAAATCTTTTAAAATGAAATTTATGTTTCAATAATTGAATCCTCCACTAACTAGGATCATGAAATAATATTGGAGCTGATATAGATGTGCATGAAACTCCTCCTTAGCGGCATTGGAAATCAGTTTCCATATTCCTTTCCATGCACAATGATGAATTATCCAATAATAATCAAGTGTTTCTTGGTATAGGCCAGATTCACTCATGGAAACTATAATATAATCTAGAATTATGTCTCTTAGATAGACCAAATTACTTTCCCATGGGGTTATGGATGTATGGATCTTAGATTCCATAGAGGGAACCTCCGTTCATGATGGTAATTCTAAAAAAAGAGTACCATAAAGAAATATAAAATCAATAGTTCTAGATCTAGGTTAAAGTAAATACACTCAACCTTCTCGGTAGCTACATGGGCCTTTGTGGTTTGTGCAGCCTTGGAAGAATCAGTAGGTGAAATGAACAATGTGATCATTTAGAGGGGGATGGGGGGAATCAGTGATATTTTTCTTTTTAAAATTTATTCTTTCTTATGAAATAATGTTTACCTCCTATTAAAGAGTTATAACTTCGCTAACACACAGGTATCCAAACACAACCATGGGAACATAAATATTTAAAAGGTTTGCTACTCAACAAGAGTATCTAGTCCTTGTAGTAGTTTGGAAATAATCCAATACCACCCAATAAACTAAAAAATGATCCTTTAATGTGGTTACAACAATTAGGAAATATCCATACACTTTCATTGTATTGTGATCAAAACAAAATGGCATGTGATTTCCACATAGATAAAAATATAGAAAATATTTTGTAACAAATTTTATAAACCTTCACTAATAAGATCAATTTTTTTACTTTTATAATTTAACTTATTCACTTTTTCTCTTCTTGGAAATAATTATTCTTAACTTTCTTACAAAATATAAGGTAATAAATTCTTAATTCATTAGGTTGTTCATCAAGAAAGTTTGTCCAAAAATTTTGTTTAGTGCTTTCTAAAAACTTCAAAAATTTACTTACACTCAGCCCATCTGATCACACATGATATAAAAGTTTACAAAATGAGTTTATCAAATGAACCCTAATCACTAATTTCCTATTTGTTACAATATTTTTCTTCTTATTTAAAAAATATATTCCTTGTTTGAAAAATTCTTTGTAAAAATATTGGCTGTCATAAGTTCGTCTGATGTATCTATACAAAACCAATTCTATACCACTTTAGATTTTTGTGCACAAATTAACAATACACATCATAATTTGTACATTAATCCTATTTATAGATGCATTGCTCAGAGAAATTCAGGATTCCAAATTTATTTTTTCTCTTAATGAAATCTTGAAATTCAAATTTCCCATTCAAAATAATTCACATAAATATTCTAAAAAATTATAGAATGTTCTTTAATGTGTTTGAGAAACTTTTGTGGATCCACCATTTTTAAAATTTCCTTAAACCTAAATGAGTATAATGTCTTTCCTTTGTGATATATGTACCATTAAAAGACCAGTTAATCATCATCACTTTTAATATACCTAATAAAATTTTAATTAAGAACTTTACTTCACATAACTTCTTCCAAAAAATTGTTTTCTAAAAAACTACAAATATTTTATCTATCTGGTGAGAGTCTACTTTATGATCCAAAAAAACTTTATAGGAATATTTTGGAATTATTCTCTTAGAAAATTTATTTTTATGATGACTTACTTTAGAAAACTTTGAGCGATGACTTCGTATGTTTGATGGGATTCATTAATTGGAACTTTGTCTGATGATAAGTCTTCAGTAACTCGACTTTTGAATATGGAAAAAATTTATTCTTATCTTTGTAGATAATTTTCTCAAAAAGTTATTATGATGAAATTTATACAAAAATTTCATCCGATTATCTTGTAGTAAACTTCAACTTCACATCTTCATAAATGTTCATCCGATAAACATTGTACGAAGAGTTTTTCAATGGAATTTATTCAAAAACTTTTTTTTGAGGAAATTATTAAGAATCCTACCTTTTATCACTTTATCAAATTTTCTATATTTTATATAATTCCAAATATTTTTTCATATGGATATTTTTTATAAAAACATTCATTTGATTCACTTCAACTAAACCTTTGTCTGATGAACCTTCAATCGATCCAATTGGTCTTAAAAATGTTTTTCTTATTGATTTTGTATGTCTGATTCCATTACTTCAACATATCCCCTTATGCACTTAAACAAAATTTCTTCTTACAAAAACATTTCATCAAAACATTGTTTGAAGAAATATTTTTCTCCCCCTTTCACCTAATGAAAACATCCCATTCTTATAAAGTCACCAAAAACTTTATCTGATTTTTTTCTATTCAGTGAACTCAATTGAATATCGTTAAAAAAATTATACACCTAAAAAAATTTCTACCCCTTTATACAAAAATATTGGATCATGAAAAATTTGCAACTCATGATGTTGTAAAATTTCAGAACATCAAATAATCTCTAGTTTTTTTTGTCTAAACATTTTTCTTTCAATGAAACTTTATAAAATTTTTCAAATAAACTTCTAGCACACAAGCTACAAATGATGGAATTTATAACAAAAAATTCATCCAATACTTTTTTATGCTTGATCACCTTTGTTGAAAGTCTTAACAAAGTAAAGTGTTTTTATAATTAATAAGATTAAGTTTATAAATTTTTATCAACAAAATAAAATTCTTCCAATAAACTTCTTATGACCATAACTTTTAAAACTTCTTCAAAATAAAATTTCAGCATCCACCAAAACACCTTTAGCTAACTTTGTCTAAAAAATATCCCCTTTTTGAGTTTTTTCAAGTAATAATCATAAATAAATAAAATTTTTTAAATCAAGTGATGGATTAGTTATCCAATAATTATAATCCTATGTGAGTGAAATCGATATAATAAACAAGAATCATTGAATAGAAAAACAATGTTGTCCATGATTAGTGACTTAAGAAACTTCTCCTCACACACTTTCAAAAACATTAAAATTTAAGACATTTTTCCTGAAAGATAAATGTATCCTTTATTCACTTCAAAAAAATTTTAAAATAGTTCACAAATACCAAGATCATAGCTTACCCCTTTTAAAACCCTTATATATATATTCTCTCATTAGAATGATAAGAACATACCAATGTATAGATTTATGTTACAACATTTTTATCCCCTATGAAAACACTATCCAAAATAAATATGATAGAGGGGAAAAAATACATACCTTATCCTTGAAGAAAGGGAGGTTGTACACCCATATTCAACCTCATCTTATAAAATTTTTCCTTCGATAGTGGTTTCGTGAATATATCAGCAACTTGTTCCATTGTAGAAAGATACTCCATCTTTAGTTCATTATTCTCGATAATATCTTTGATGAATTGATATTTTATATCAATATTATTTAAATGAGAATGTTTCATTTGATTTTTAGTGATATTTATAGCACTTTTATTATCACAACCCAAGAGTAGGGGTAACTTCACTTCAACTAAAAAATCTTCCAACCGAGTCTTCATCCACATAAGTTGTGTTGTATCTTGAGGGGTATCTACATACTTAGATTCAACTGTACTGAGAGTTACTATTTTTTTCCTTATATGCTAGATTACACAACTTTCCCCTAGAAATAAAAATCCACTAAATGTGGATCTTCTATCATCAACACTTCCTTCCCAATCAATATCTATATAACCAAACAAATAAATTTTTCATGATTTTTCATGTTTTATACCAAAATCAGTTGTTCCTATGATATATCTGATAATTTTTTCCTATGACGAGACAAGATTATTTTGGATCACTTTGAAATATTTCCGACAACATAACAACATAAACAATATATATCCTTGAAGCTGTCAAATATAAAAAACTTCCAACCAACTTCCTAAAATCCTTAAGAATAACTTTCAACCCTTATCTATCTTTTGAAAACTTGGTGCCCACTGAAATTAGTGTGGAAACTAGTTTTAAATATTCCGTGAAAATTTTCTTTAGAATTTCATTAGCACACTTCTCTTGAGATAGGAAAATATATTTCTTCTTTTTTGGGATTTGTAAGCCAAGAAAATATTTCAATTCTCCCAACATGGAAATTTCAAAAACCTGTTTAATCTCTTGAAAAAACTTCTCATAAGTTTATTTATATTTCCCATAAAATATTATATCATTAACATAAATGATAAAAATTAGGGATACCTATATATTTTCTTTGATGTAGAGGTTACTATCAAATCTTCCTTTCTTAAAGTTAAAATTCCTTAGGAAAGTATCTAATTTGGAATACCAGGATCTCAAATGTTTCTTCAAACCATGGAAAGACTTTTTCAACTTAAACAAATAAATTTAATCTTTCCCAATCATGAAACCAACCAGTTTTTCAATTTAAACTTCTTTATCAAGTTATCCATTAAGAAAAAATGAATTTACATCTATCTAAATAATTTTATAACTTTTTTGTGTGGAAATAAAATGAAAAATTCTGATAAATTATAATCTTTACACTAGAGAAAGTCTCATCAAAATAAATGCCTTCAATTTATGAGTAACCTTTACAAACTACTCGTGCCATGTTTCTTATCACTTCACCGTCTTCATTTAACATTTTTTGGAACTCCCAATTTATACCAATAAATTTTTTTTTATTTGGTTTGGGTACAATTTACCTAATATTATTCTTTTAAATATGATCTAGAACTTCATTGATATCATCAATACACTCTTTTTTCTCAAAATATTCATAAATATATTTTGGATAAAATTTTGAATATAAGGAATCATGTGAAAATAAGGTCAATGTTATTATAGTTTAAACCTATCTTTGTTGATCACAAATGATATTTTGGACTTACACATACTTTATCAACCTAGGATGAGATGTAATAAGTTATTCATCATCACTATAAATATTTGAGTTGAAGTCTTCATTTTGTAGAAAATTTTCACTTTTCTCAACTAAAATCTCCTCATCTTTCCTATATTCCACATCTATATATGTTTCTGAAACTTTTTTATTAGATTTTTCAAGAAATTTTACATATTCGGAATAAATATATTTCATGATTATTTATTTGAACATCTATATCCTATACCATTAGGAGTGTAGCTAAGAAATATTCCATCAAACATCTTTGATCAAACTTCCCAATATTTCCACCTTTGACTTTTATATTGTAGGGACTACTGAACACACTTAGGTGATTAAAACTTTGGATTTAATTATATAAAATTTCATAAGGATTCGTATTATATTTCATAATATATAAAAATCAATTCTAAATATAAAATTATGCACTGATATCCTGCCTCCAAAAATACTAAGAAGTATCATGCTTGATCAACATCATTCGCTCTATTTTCACTATACTTATATTCTTTTTTTCAGAAAATTTTTTATGGTGTTAAAGGTGAACCAAATTCATGAATAATTCCACGTTTTCAAGATAATCTCTAAACTACTCATTTTTATTTTCACCACTATTATCAGTTTGTAACTTCTTCATAGAATATCACATTTTTTCTCTGCACTTCTCCTAAAATTCTTGAACATTGTGAGAACATCTGATTTTTGTTTACAAAACATAATGATTGTACTGTGAGTAAAATAATCAATGAAATTAATAAATTACTTATCTCTATATACTGATTTTTTACTCATTGGAACAAAAATATCAGAATGCATCAGCTTCAGGGGTCGAATTGAACAAATCTCAACTTTCTTGTGAGCTGATTTTGTAACCATCCCTTTCTATAAAATAGAACAAAACCAATATCTTCAACTTTTCATGTAATGAATACCATTAATAATACCTATTTTTGTTAGCTTGATAATATTACTCTCACAAATGTTCCCTAGTCTTTTATTTCATAATTGATTTTATTCCATAATTCCGAAATAACATGAATTTTATACACTACCAACTTGGAATGAGTTTCCTTTTATTCTTTGGCCTTTTGTAACAAATTTTCTATATCCTAATATTTAGAAAACCATCTTTTTTAAAATAAAAATTATCACCTTTATCAAAAATTTGTGAAACATTTAGTAAGTAGTGATTCATCTTATCAACAAACAAGGCTCTTTTGGATTTTAGCTTTTCTTCCCTAATGATAGAAGATATAACACCATTCATTATAAGTGAATCATAATTTCCAAAACTCACTATACCTTATTTAAAATATTTTAAATCCTTTAATAGATTCAAATCTCTTATTATATGTGAGGGTAACCCAATATCCAAAATCCATCATCATTCTCCTTTTGTCGCTTTGAGAGAAATTTCAACAATAAGAACTTTTCCTCACCTTTTTCCTTTACTCACATATGGATTTTGAGATTTGTTATAATTTTTTTTTGTTACAATAATATAACAAGACATCATTTCAAGATGTCTAGGATATTCACATATTTCACAGATAGTTTCCAAAGGTCAGAATCTATTTTCAATTTTTACACCAACTTTCTCAGTTTGTATTCTTTGAGTGGGTTGAATCCCCCTCAAAATTTGATTATAGTTTTTCATTGGATTGTTTTAAAGTTATATATTAAACCAATATATATTATCTATATGAAAAAAATACTCCATAATACCAGCAGTAACCATATAAGGAATACTTTCCTCTGTAACTTCCATATTGTATAGAGTTGTGTACCTACATGTCATCAACTTTCTTAATTTATAATTTCAAGCTTTGTTGCATATAATTTTTTTAATATTTTGAGATTTCTTTATTCAACTTAAAATTATTCATAGCCTCAAAAAAATCAACCATAATAGTAATTTTTGGTTCATACATAAAAATATTAGAAACTTAATATTTTTAAACATTGTTGACTTTGGTTACATACATGATTTTATCTACTTTATTGTGCTTCTGAATAATATAATATTTCTTATAAAGCTTTGAGTATAACTTTTGTTAATCCTCTTTAGGATTTTACATCTCAGAACATTCACTGACTTCTATAATTTTTTTAAATTTGAAATTCCTTGATCACGTTTAATAAGTTTTTTATTGAGTAAGTTATAAATCTTCCTCCTTCACTTTAAATTTTTATTCAAGATTAAAATTTAGTTTTTCTTCTCATCTACCAACTTCTTCATGCGATCAATATCTTTTAGAAAATTTTAATTTTCTTTAATAATATATTATTTATTTTTATCTATATGATTTTATTTTTTTAACCTTTTGATATCTCTTTCAAGTCTTAAAATATTTAGAAGTCGCTATTTCAACTCTCTTTTTGGTAAAAATTAAAAATTAGGTTATTCTTCTTCTTCATAACTACTACTTTCATCATTGGTGAAATTTTTATCATTTACTTTTGTAACAAAATTTTTTTAGCAGCATCGATACTGAAGTTTTTAGATTAATCTTCACTATTATGATCTTTTTCATATTTAGACAAATATATTTACCTTTTATATTTAGATAAATTCCTATATTTTCCCTTAAAATGTGATTTATATTTTTCTACAATTTTCTTATGGTATATTTATTATTTTATATCATCTCTATCACATTCTTCATATTCCTTTCTTCAAGGGAAATTTGTAGAAAAATTCAAAATATCTCCATATCCAAAGAACTTTAGCGATAAATTCCCTTTGTACTTGCAGAAAAGTGAGAAAACACACAATTACAATCAAATAAAAAGGTCATCCAACATAAAAAAATATCACAAAGTTTTTGAAAAAAAGACTAATATTATTTGATCTGCATACCTGATATAATTCCCATTGAAGTGCTTTAACCTTCATGACCAGGTCATCCCAGATTAAGTCTTCAAAGAGGGTAGATAGCTTTTCCCAAGTCTAGATACATTCCTCCACATTGATCTTTTGTGCATTGAAACCCTGTGCCAAAATGAAATCTTGGTGGTTGATTTAATCCCTTTGTTCCTTACTGACATCCAATTTAATCTCTCTTTCAATAATTCTTTCGACCTCCTCCCTTGAGGAATTAAGTTTGATATCCTTTTCATGCATTTATTCATTTGAATGAAGAATTAAGTCAAGATATTGAGTCTTCTCTCCTTCCTTATTTCTTAACTCACTACCCTCTCCTTGATTTTGATGTCTCTATGATTAGCTTTAAGCTTTCCACTTATTAGGATATAACTTTCTAGATCTTGAGGTTTTGGTTTATAGTCCTTTTCCTTTTCCTTACTAGCTGATCTTATTTTCATTATATTAGGCAGATGGGAGTAGTCCTTCTTCCCCTTAGATCCCTTCTGTTTGGACATAATGCATCTCCCCACGTCATGTTTCCCCTTATGACCCTTCTTCTTACTTGGTCTATATAGACCTCTAATTCTTTCCCCCTCCTCACTACTAATAAAAAATTGACTAGAGACATCTGATTCATTCTCACCCTCAGAGAGAGTCAGAAAACCAAAGGGATACTCCGCTGCCAATGGTGCGCCCACATCTAGAGTAGTCCCCAGGGCATGAACCAGGATGTTAGTGTCAGATTCACTAAATTCTTCATCTTTGATAAATTTCCTACATTTTTCCTTTTTGGTAGCTTTAAATTTTTTTTCTCGATCTGCCTTTTCTTTGTTTTTTAAACTTTCTCTCTTATCATTTCATATATGATGAGAGTGCTATGTAAATTATCCATAGAGAGAGTTTCAGGATCTCTGTCTTCTAATGAACAAACATTGACATCAAACTTATCAGGAATAATTTGTAATATATTTTCAATAATGGTTAAATATTCTAACTTATCACCATGAAATATTTTGGGGCTTATAATGTCATTCACACTTTTAAAGAAGTCACCAACAGATTCATAATCACCCATTTTGAGATCTTTATATTCCAGCTTCCATATTTTTAACTTAGATTTATTAACTTTCACATTTACTTTATATATGTTCTTTAACTTCTACAAATGACTTTAGTAGTTCCAACTCCTTTAACTATAAGAAACTCACTTTCAAAAAGTAGGGAAAGTATAACATTTCCGACTCACTAATCATTCTACAATTTTTTATTATAAAAAATTATTAGAATAACATTATTTGCATGAGGAGGGAAACTATTTATCAAAACTTCAATAACTTCATTACCAAGTTACATAAGATATAAAAGTATTTTATCTTTTCATATATGATAGTTCTTTCTATCAAAAAACAGAATCCCCTTACTATTTACAGAATTCTAAACATCTATAGAAACTTCTCAGTTCTTCTAACTTTAGCAAAGAGTCTATAAATGAAACCTGACTTCGATACCAATTTAAATTACTAATGTGATCACTGAGAGGGGGAGGAGGTAAATTATTGATATTTTTTTTAAAATCTCTTCTTTATTATAAAACAACCTTTACCTCTTATTAATGAGTTATAACTTTGCTGAGAAACAAGAATCTATAAAAAACTATAGGAACACATGTATTTACAAGGTTCACTACTGAAAAAGAGTATCTAGTCCTTGATATGGTTTGAAAATAATGAAATACCACACAATCCACTATAAAACATTCCTTTTATGTGGTTATATCAAGCGGGGAATATCCATACACTTGTATTTAACTATGATCAAAACAACAGTGCATGTTTTTTCCATACAGATAAAGATATAACAATGATTTTGTAAGAAATTTTATAAAATTTCACCCATAGTCTTAATTTTTTTACTAACTTCTTATAATTATTTATCTTTTCTATTCTTGAAAAATGATTCTTCTTCACTTTCTTACCCAGTAGCGGGTACAAAATTATTAGGTCATTAGACTATCCATCCAAAAATTTCATCCAAAAGGTTTTTCCAAAAAGTTTTTATGATGCCTTATGAAATCTTCAACAACTTTCTTATGTTCAATTATTCTAATCACACATAATATAAAAGTTTTTCCAATGATTTAATATGATTATCCATGATCACCAGTTTCTTATTCATCACAAACTTCCTCATATTATTCAACAAAGAGATTCATTGGTTGGAAAATTATCTTATAATGAACCAAGATTTTCATATATAAATATTAAATCTTTTATATGAATATTAAATAAATTTCAAAAACACATTCCCAAGACCATAAATGTTTAGTGTATTTGGAGATTAGATACAAAATCTTATTATTTAATAAAATATTTTCATCACCTTCTATAAACATCTTCCCATTTAGTACTCTTCATAGACTTATACTATTTAAAATTTTTCTTCAAAACCTAGGTAATGGAAGCATAAGAAAGGGTGACCTCAGACACTTAGTAAGGGTAAGAAAGGGTGATATCAATGATCACTTTTTCATAACATGAGAATAAGGGTATAATAAAATGATCTTAACATTTTAAAAACATACCCTACATAACATTTATCATAATCCTAAGTCATGGCATAAATATTGGAATTTTATAAGACATGAATCATAAAGAAAATATATGAACATGATCCACGAGAGAATAACATAGACATAAGAATTTGAAAAAATATAATATTATAACATTTTTCACATGTATAAATAGAATTAGGTTCACTCATTAAGTTAAGGACACGAAATATAGACCTTTAATAGAATTTTGTGTATGAAAACCAGGTCCATTCATAATCTTATGGACATGAAATCTAGGTCCATTAATAAAATTATAGACATGAAACCGAGAACACACACAGAATTATTAATATGAAATCAGGTTCACAAAAAACATAATTAACTCATGAGTTATACATATTTACCCAATGAATTTGAGAGCTATATAATTTAGGGACCAATCATCAAATAATGAGAATCATACAGATGTGTTCTATAAGATCATAAAACATTAATCATATCATAACAAAAGAAAAGGAAATGGATTTCACAAACATTTCATCAATACATCTTAGCATAAACCATAGAAAATAAATGGGTTGCATAAAAATTTCATTATCATGATCATAAACCATCGAGAAAAAGAATAAGGATGGTACCATTGGGTCATATCCCTAGTAAAACATAAGCATCACCAAATTCTTTTGTCTATAATGAATATAAATTCTATAAAATATTCATAAAAATTATTGATGATAATATCCTTTACATTTTGAAATCACTTCTTTAAAATTTAAAAAATTCTTAAATATTAAATAAATAATTTTCTTTGAAAACATCATTGTAAACTTATATAATAATATTCTAATAATTGAGTGGTTATGATGGTGTAAATTTCCATTCATGCTGTATATGTTAAAATATTTCTTTCACATTTTTGATAAAAAGTAAAAATAACCTCATTCAGAAAATGATAAGAAGATTAAATTTAAACCATTTAAAAAAAAATTAAAACATGGGTAAAAATTAATTTAAAAAATATTTGGATAGTATTAAAAACATCCCTGAAAATAGTTTTAGAAAACATGGATTTGGAAGAAAAATATTTTTTGACTGAAGAGATAAATAACATCGATTTTCCTTTAAAAAAATATTTTAGAATTATGAGGAAAATGTAAGGAAAAGATATATTTTAAAAAAATAACCTAAGGATAAGAATATTCATGAGTTTCTTGATAGACATATCATAATATTTTATCATTGGAATCATAATCATAAATAATCATAATAAACAATGAGATTGTAATATAAAACCCTTACCACTGGTAAATTTTGAATCATAAGACCCATGAAAGAAATAAATTTATATTGATATATATATCGAATAATTTTCAAGATAAGAATAAAAAAAATCATGGGAATTCTATACACCACACAAAATAAATAATTAGTGGATATAGAACTCTTACCACTGGTAAATTTTGAATCATCCTTGTAATTTTATTATAGTTCCATAATTTAAATAATTATATAATATTATATATATTAATTATATAAATATTTATATTCATTCATAAAAGTTATTTATGGAAAAATGAATTACACAGTTTATGGAGACAGTAGGTCATGCACACACATGAACACCGTTTCTATTTTTCAACAGACAGAATGAAAGAAAGATAAATATGAAATAACCTTTCTATAAATTTTTTAATATCATATATATCGTATATTTTTATTAAATCTATCCTTATTACCAATAATATCAAAATAAAATTAACAAGATATCACATCACTTCGTGGAGGCGGTAGTCCGCACGTACACATGAGCGATGTTATATTTTTACAAAGGATTAGAAGGTAATGATTTAGAAGTTATATAATAAATTAATAAGTATAATAATTTCATAAATATAATATATATACTTTAAATCCATCATAATATCCACCCGTGAGAAGCTGTGATGGAAAACAAATTACAACGGTTCGCGAGGTGGTAGTCCGCCGTACACACGATCAACAATTTTGTTTCCCATTTGATCAAATAAGAGATTGATATAGGTTATGAAATTAAAATAATAAAATATCAGTACATTGTAGATATTTTTTTATCATATCAAACTATTATGATAATATTTTAAGGATTTGTAAGATGAAATAAAATGAAAATGCGCGGTTAAGAACGATACCTATTCTTCGACAACCTCATTAGGTTTGAAAAAAATACTTCTTAGGAGGGTTTCATAATACAAATAAGGACTCTAATACATGATGTGAGAATTAAGTAATATATTTGGGTAGATATTTTCTTAAAAAATGCATTTTAATAGTAAAGACGATTGGATAGGGGGCTCCCTTTTATAAGTGGTGGAGAGAACACACTTTAAATTTTTGAAAAGAAAAATATATACCCATGTTTTACACATGAAAAAAGGATATAAAATAGATAATTATATAAAATTATACTTGATAAGGTCAAAATATGGCCATATAATAATAATTGGAAAAGTTTTTGAGTCATTTTTACCCTTTTATTTTTCATTTTACCCCCAGTATACCGGTTTTAACCTTTACCACGGTAATTAAGTTTTTACTATTTTTACAATTAATTATGAAAAAAATTTAAGATGAACCCATTATCTAATATTAATAATTATTATTTAAAATATGGAATATATTTTTCCCAATTCAATTTATATAATTTTTATAATTTAATTTAAAATTAATCAGTAGACGCGATGAAAAAACATTTTTCCAAAGAAAAAGCTTCCAAAAGTATAAATTTTTTATATTAAAATTAAACATAAAATTGATTCATATAAACTATATTGGATTAAATATAAAATAATTGAATTATTTTTACTTTTAAACCATTTTAAAATAATATGGAACTTTTCAAATATTTTAAACGAAAATGTTGCTTTTAATAAAAATTAGTATTTTTCAATAATCATCAAAAAATTAATCTTTTTATAAAATTATCAAAAAATTCACTCAGGTAATTTTGAAATATTGATTTAAAAATAAAGTTTATTTTTTCAAATAAATTTTATAAAACTAAAAAAAATTAATTTTAAAATGTAAGTGCGTAAAACGCGATGAAACCACTTTTTAGAAAATAAAAATAAAAATTTAAGCATAAAAATAGATCTATTATTTTACCATTCCTAGAAAAAATATTAGACGAATGAGAATTTTTTTATTGAATATGTGATATATAAATTTTATTAAAATCATTCACCAGTAGTGATTAATTTAATTTATTAAGATAAACACACATTGTGCACATAAAAATAGTTTTTTCAAAAAAGAACATTTCTTTTACTTTCAAATGATTTTTATTTTCATTTTTAATCAATTTATAACCAATGAATTTATTTTATTCATGTGTAAGCACTATAATTTTCATAATTTAGTTATTTCTATTCATAACCACCAATTTAATAGCTAGGTTATAATAGTCACATTAAATAATAGTATTTTAATAGTATATCATAGTTTGTTTTAACTCGGTGTTGCATGTAACACAAGATATCAATGATTTTTTTTTAAAAATTATCAAAATATTACGGTGTTAAATTATCCCCCCTTTAATAAATTTCATCCTCTCAATTTAAACTTGTACTTGGAATCAATGGTTTGATATTTGAAAATTTTCTTGTTGAAAACTCACATAATAAAAAAGGTTAATAATTTTTTTTGAAAAGAGGGTAGTGAAGATATGAAGGTCATCTAGAATAACTAGGTTTTGAATATTATAAAATTAGTGGGAAGTAAAATATAGACATTTAAGAGAATACTAACACCCAAGTATTAATAGATAGTGATAGAGAAAATGTTCATAATAAAGTTAACCACCACAAAACCATAAATCTATGATGAGTTAGAAGACCATTGATTCATCATATTTGAATGAAATATGACAACATTTTTTCCTCAAGATACTTTCCCTAAATTTGAGGTAATTTTTATTATTAATATAGAGAACATGAGAAAATATACTTACTTTATTTATTTCTATTTAATAAGAACAATCTCATCCTTTGGTTGTGCTTTGATCGATTTCCACTTAATTTCTAACTCAAAGAAATGAATTTCCATGGTGATTTTTTATTCTTAAAGAACTAAAATTAATGTTTAATGGATCATATGATTGATTAAAGAGTGGTATGTCTTTCTATATATCTCTAAATATTTACCAAAACCAAAATGTTTAGAACAAGTTATCGAATATGGATAAATTCAAAACATTAAGTTCTAAAACTTCCACAATAACACCCAAAGTTCAATATAACCCATTCCATAAATAGTTAAACTTAAGTCTCTTACAAAATATGTATGAAAAAAATTGAATCCCAAATATTGGAATTATTTTATCTCACATCCTTCCATGACCAACTTAACAATTATCTTTAAATCATTTTAATCACTCTCGGAGTGTCATACAAAAATATATATACCCTAATAATTTTCCAAAATAAAATTAGATATACTCCCAAAATATTATTCTCCATTTATTCCTTAAATAATATCCTATCTTAGAAAAAAAAATTCTATTGGAGGTTAGCGTTCAGCCTTTCACTGATTGATGGTTATAAGTTGATTTAAAATATCAAATGTGATTTCATTTTTCTAGAGTCCATATGGAGAGATATAATCAATACTCCGAATCAAATCAAATTTCACTAAAGGATGAACAATAAGATTTTTATAGGTATCCTTCATACAAACTACAATGTGAAATTACCAATAATGGTGTGGAGGATAAGTGTTCCCTAAGTATCATTATTCACTTTATCTACTGTGATTTAATAAAAATTCCCCTTGTCCTTTCTCTTCAGTGTTTATTTTGGATTATTATCCTAATTATCCCTTGTATTGGGGAATTTATTTTCATAATTCCCAAACTCATTGCATCCACAGAACTAATGTGTGGGTGGTGTATTCTGTTGAACCCTCTCTTTATTTCTTTCATTGACTAGATTCTTCATATAGCTTCTATATTATTTTACTTTATGGATAGGTTTCCCATGCTTGAAACATATTTTTGTTCCTTTTAATAATTCACTTGAGTGGTCCTTCCCACATTTTTTAAAATTTGGAGGTTGAAATTTTTATTCCCTCTCTATGATATTCCATTAGAGATTCTATGTAACTCTATCTTCCTTTTCTTATCACCAGAACCATAAGGTTTCTAGATCCCATTTCCACTTTGAATTCACATCGAATAATTTCATCATATATTCAAAAATCCATTTTTTATAATTCATTTCGAAGACTTTGTTTCAAACCGCTAAAGAATAAATCAATTTTATTTTATAGATGATAATTAATCCACAAGAAAGTCTTGTACAATTTTCCTCATAGTTACCAATGGATTCCTCATCCTTCTGATTAATTTTAATGAATTAATTCTCCATTTTTGTATATAGAATAAAAAGTAATTAATTGATAAAAAATATACTCTTAAACTCATTCCATTCTATAGATTCAATTTCATCCTATTTTCATGTATTCTGAATAATATTACACCCTTGATCTGATTCTCTTTCCAAATGATAAAAAACTAGGATAAAATTTTCATGGTATGGATACTGAAGAATGGAAAATATATTTTCCATCACATTGATCCCTTATTCAGCAAAAAAGTGGATTAGAAGTCCCATAAAAGGAGGGTGGATGTTTTCACATAAAATATTCAATGTCATATTTCTCCATCCTTGGTAAATTCATAAGTTCAATATAACCCTTGTTTACACTTATAGTTTAGAGAGTTGAGTGAGCACAGTCAAAAAATATTTTATCCCTAGATCTAAGACATTTAGCTTCTTATGAGCACATTTGTTGCATTTTACATCACATTAATTTTTCAAACGATTGTTATAGGTTCTAGTCACTGACTAAAATCAAAAATTATAGTGCGAGAAATAATAATTATAGTAGGAAGCCACATAATCTTGAAAAATAATTTATAGGATGTAAAAATCATGAAACATTAGTTTTAACATAGGTCATTAGTGTCCATCATCTATTCAAATCCTTTATTATTGTTTGTAAAGATTTTGTGAATTTACAAAACATATCCCCTGGGAGTGTCAAACCATGTGTGAAATAAGTCATATTATTGTACACCAGGTGATGATTGAGTCAAATCGTAATTTGAACTTTTTGGAGTTATTACACCTAGGTACAACTATTCTTAACCCACATCCACTTATAGTATCAAGATAGGGATGTAATTACTTTGAAACCGCTCTCTCCATCCTTCACCAAAATTATAAAACATTTTCCAATAATTTGACTTATCCTTAGGGTTCTCACTATAGTTTTCTAACCCTAATTTCTAAATATTTTATAAACCCCACTTTGATACTAACTATAATGATCCATGCTTTTTATACATAAATATTACATTTTTTATATTATTATTCAATATATCTCAGAAATACATACCCATGGACTATAAAGGTTTAGTGTTTTTGGAGACTAGATACACAATCTTCTTATTTCATGAAATATATTCAACATATCTCATAAATATCTTCCCAATTATTACTCTTTATAGATATACCCTATTTAATACTTTTCTTTAAAACATGGGGAAAGGAAACATAAGAAAGGATGAGCTCAGATTCTTAGTAAGGGTAAAAAAGTGTGATATCAAAGATCACTTAGTCATAGCATAAGAATAAGGGTATGATAAAATTAGATTAACATTTGAAACCCATACCCTACATAATATAAATAATAATCCTCATTTAGGACATAAATCTTAGTATTTATAATACATGAATCAAAAAGTAAATCTATAAATATGATCCAGTAGAGAATAACATAGACATATTAACGTGGAAAAAACATATGATTATAACATTATGAGTATATATAAATAGAAATAGGTTCACTTATTATGTTAAGGACCTGAAATTAGGCCATTTCATAAACTTATGGGCATGAAAAATAAATCCATATATAATCTTATTAATATAAAATCTAGGTCCATTCATAAACTTATAGTCATAAAGCTAATACCACACATAACATTGTAAAAATGAAATCAGGTTCACACATAACATAATCAACTCATGATCTATCTATATTTACCCAATTAATTAGAGGGATATATAATTCTAGGCCCACTCATAACATAATTAATATAATACAGATGTGTGCCACAATATCCCAAACATTCATCATATCATAACCAATGAAAAGTAAATGGGTTTCATAAACATTTCATTAATACATCGTAGCATTACCCAATGAAAAAACTGGGGTTCATAAAAATTTCATCATCATAGTCATAAAATATCTAGAGAAAGAATAAGTATGGTACCATTAGATCATATCCCTAGTAAAACATAAGAAACACCAAAGGTTGTTGTCATTAATTAATAGAAATTTCATAAAATATTATTAAAACATTCTTAAGGAAAATATCCTTTCCATTTTGAAATAAATTCTTTAAAATAAAAAAAAATTACAAAATATTAAAGAATTTTTTTATTTTAAAATAAACTTTGAAAATTTTAAGGAAGCTTCAAATAATCGAGTGGTCATGACAGTGAAAAATTTTGTTCATTCCCTATACATTAAAATATTCCTTTCACTTTTTTGAAAAAAAGTTAAAAGTACCTCATTTGGAAAATGAAAAGAAGATTCATTTTAAACCATTTTGTAAAAAACTAAAACAAGGATAAAAATGAATTCAAAAAATCTTTGTTTAATAGTAAAAACATTCTTGAAAACATTTTTAGAAAACATAGACATAGAATAAAAATGATTTTCGACCAAAGAGAGAAATAACATCAGTTTTGATTTACAAAAACATTATTTTTGAATATTGAGGAAAATGAATGGAAAACAAGGATTTTAAATAAATAACTATAGGAGAAGAAAATATATGAGTTTATTTATAGATAGATCATAATATTTCATCATTAAAAGTATAATCATAAACAATCCTGATAAAAATGAGATTGTAACATAAAACCCTTACCACTTTGGTAACTTTTGAATCATAATCCCCATGAAAGAAAGAACTTTAGATGGATATTTTTATCCAATAATATTCATGAGAATAGTTATAACTGACAATAATTGGTAGCATATACACCATACTCATATATATCATACTATATATTATTTTTATAAAATTTTACCACCCATTATTAACAATTATTTATTAAAATATTTTGTTCTGGGTGATAAATTCTTTGTTTTTCATGTATGTTCTAGTTTAGTAGTTTTGGTCCCTGTACTTTGATTGTGGTTCCATCATTTATATATTTTAATCATGATACGATATCATATATATTAATTATATAAATATTTATAGTCATTAATAAAATTTAGGAATATAAAAATGAATTACACCATTCATGGAGATGGTAGGTCGTGTGTATGCATGAAAGTTGTTTCCATTTTATGATTGATGGATAAAAATAAAGATAAAAATATTTAATTATATATCGCTTCATGGAGGTGGTAGTGCACATGTACGCACGAGCAATGTCATTGAATTACAAAGGATTGGAAAGTAAGTATGTAGATGTGATATTATAATTCCACAAGCATAATTCTATCATAAATATTATATATATACTTTAAATCCATCATTATATTCACCTATGAGAGACATTGATGGAAAATAAATTACATTGGTTCATGAGGCGGTAGTCCACCGTACACACAATCAACTATTTTCTTCCCACTTGATAGAGGAGGAGATCGATATAGTTTCATACTTTAATATAATGAAATATAATTATATTTTATATAATGATGTTATTATATCATAATGGTTTAATAATATTTTAAGGAGGTGTAAGAAGAAATAAAACAAAAATGCTCAGTTAAGAATGACACCTCGTCTTCGGACAACCTCTTTAGGATTGTAGAAAAATCCTTCTTAGGAGGGTTTCATAATAAAAATAAGGACTCTAATACCTGATGGGGTAATTAACGAATATATTTGTTCAGGTATTGGCTGAACCAAAAGTTATTTTAAGTGTGAATATGAGAGGATATGGGGTTCCCTTTTATAAGTGAGGGAGAGGACACCCATGGAACTTTTAAAAAGAAAACGATATACCCATGTTTTACACAAGTAAAAGTCCTAAAAATAGATCATTTTAAAACCTTATATGATATATATTCAAAATATGGCTATAAAATAGTAATTTTATAAGTTTTTGGGTTATTTTAACCCTTATATTCTTAGTTTAACCCCCAGTAAACTCGTTTAAACCTTAACCACGATAATTAATTTTTTACTCTTAATTATGACCAAAAATTAAGTTTACCCTATTATATAATATTAATTATTTTTATTTAAAATATAAAATACATTTTTCCATATTCAATTCACATAATTGGAATAATTTAATTTAAAATTAAATCCACATAAACAATGAAAAAACAGTTTTCCAAATAAATGGCATCCAAAAGAATAAACATTTTTCATATAAAAATTCAACAAGAAATTGAATAAAATCACATATATTGGATTAATAATAAAATAATTGAACTAATTTTAATTTTAAATCATTTCAAAATAATATTTAACTTTTTAAATACTTTAAATGAAAAGGTATTTTTTAATAAAAATTAGTATTTTTCACTATTCATTGAAAAATTAATCATTTTAGAAAATTATCAAAAATTTAATCTAAGTTAGTTTCCACATGTTGATTTAAAAAATATATTTTTTCAAATAAATTGTCTAAATTTGGAGAAAATTAATTTTAAAAAATATACGTGCAAAACGCAATGAAAAAACTTTTTAGAAAAAAATACAGTTTTTAAGTATAAAACAAGATTTATTCTTATCCATTCCTAGAAAAAATATTCGATGAATAATAAAACATTTTATTGGATATATAATATATAAATTTCATTAAAATCATTCACTAATAGTTATTAATTTAATTTATGAAGATAAACACAAACTCCACTCATACAAATAGTTTTTCTAAAAAACATTTCTATCACTTTAAAAAAAATTATTTTAATTTATAACCCATTTATAAATAATGAATTTATTTTATTAATGTATAAACCATATAATTTTTATAATTTAGTTATTCATGTCCATACCCACCAATTTAATGACTAGGTCATAACTGTCACATTAAATACTAGTATTTTAATAGTATATCATGGTTCATTTTAACTCGGTGTTACATGTAACACAAAATATCAAATAAATTATTTTTTAAAAAAATTAAAAAAAATATTATGGTGTTACATATTTACTCAAAACAATGCCTACCACAAGTTTTTCTTATGTATCTGTACAAAAAAATTATGAACCACTTCATCTTTTAGCACAGATGTGAATAATACACATTGTACTTTGTACCTGCATTCTATTTACACATGCATGAATCTGAGAAAACTTTGGATTCAAAATTTAATTTCCCTATTAATGAAATATTAAAATTAAAATCTCCCACTCAAAAAAATTCATCAAAATCTTCTCAATAATTCTAGAATGTTTTTTAATGTGTATGAGAATCTTCATTGGCTCCACCCTTATTCAACTTTCTTTAAACCTAGATGAGTATCATTGTTTTCCTCCATGATATATGGAATGTTAAAAGACCATCTCAACATCACCACTTCTAACATATTTATGAAACTTTTCATAAATAAATTTACTTCACCCTAAGTTTTCTAAAAAATATTTTTCTAGACCACTCCAAATAGTTTCTCCATCAAGTGAGATTTCATTCGGTGATTTAGAAAACATTTTATGAAAATTTTCAAAGTATTATATTTGAAAATTTATTCATACAATGAATTTAATTAGAAAATTTTTACCGATGACTTTGTATTTCCATGGGAATTCATCCATTGAGACTTTATTTTATGACAAAACTCTTATAACTCCACTGTTGAACATAGACAACATTTCTTATTAGATTTATACATAATAATTTGATGTAAAATTTTACAAAAAGTTTATCTAATAAAATTTATACAAATATTTCATCTAATCATCTTGTATCAAACTTTAAATTTACAACATCATAAATGTTCATCCGATAAACATTGTACAAAGAGTTCATTCGATGGACTTTTTTTGAAAACTTTATTTGATGAAATTATTAAGAATTATACATTTTTTTCTTTAATAACTTTCCATTATTATCTAAACTTCACAAGATTTTTTTTTCTAAATATTTCATATAAAAACATTCATCTGATGCACTTTAACTAAACCTTTATCAGACGAACCATTCAAACCAATTTATTTGAACAATCCAATCGGGCTTAAAAAATGTTTTTCCAGGGGATTTTATACTTCTTATGCTATTCCTTTAGTATCTCCCCTCATGAAATTAAACAAAATTTCTTCTTGAAAAAGTATTGGATAAAAACTTTCTTCACACAAATGTTGTTCTCCAGCTTTCACTTTAAGAAAATATCCCATTTTTACTAACTAAATCCTTTTTCTAATTTTTTCTATTGGTGAACCCAGTAGAACTTCATTAGAAATAAATTTATACACACTAACAAATTTCTCCCATTTTATAAAAGAATACCAGATCATGAGAACTTTTTAACTCATGATGATGGAAACTTTTAGAATAAAAAAGCATCACCATATTTTTTTTGTGTTAACATTGTTGTTCTGATGAAACTTTATAACTTTTTGCAGATAAACTTCCAGCACACAAAATTTGACCAATGAATTTTGTAAAAAAAATTCATCTAATATTTTTGTACTTCTGATCACCTTTATTGAAAAGATTAAAAATGTAAAGTGACTTTTTTACTTAATATGGTTAATTTTATAAATTTTGATAAATAAAAGGAAATTCTTCCAACAAACTTCTTATGACCAGTAACTTCAAAAACTCTTGAAAACAAATTCTAGAATCCACAAAAACACCTTCATCCAACTTGGTACCAATAGTAAGTAACCCTTTTTTAGTGATGATAAAGGTGTTAACCATCAATGTAGATCTGTATATATGAACCTTTCAAGCACTTTCATCTTCCACCATAACCTAATCACCTATCGAACTTTGATTGCCCTCCATGGAAGTTACCTCTTGGATAGGGTGAAGGGAAGCTTCCGATAAGGATGAGCCACCTGGAAGAGATTTAGGGTTAACCTATGGCCACTCCAATCCCAAGATATATTCTCCCATTTTTTTTATTGGTTCGGGGTATCAATGGTCACCAAGAGGCCCTCCATAACATGTAAAGACTCATAGAATGTAAAGGAGATCAATGACGTCTCCTTTGTTGATATACACCTCTCCACTAAAGGCACTTTATTATCTAATGATGGGTCTTACATCATAGGAGTCTCCTCTATAGTAGGAATAGCCATCCTAATGGTTGGAATTTGAGATTCACCCAGAGCACCTATACTGGAATCCTTGGGCTATTTCCCATATTTCCATGAAGAGTGAAATTATACAGTTAATAAGTTATAGTGTTATTATTTAGGTATTCATAAACACCCACATGCATATTAAATTGAGGGATACTGGTGTCCCACCACTATGTTTAGGAAAAATAAACTTGTACATTATTTTTCCCTTTAATTTCATTTAATATGAGACAATGAAAGGTCCACTCCCACTGCAGGTTGAACAACCACCAACGAAGGGAAAACATAATAAATACCTTCACATTCTACTTTCTACATAGTATCTTGTCCACATGATAGTTTTCCCTCCTCAAGGTCCTCTTTAAGGTCATCCCTAGAATTGACCATGAAAACATACTTAGGGGAGATTACCACTATTGTTGTCACCCCTGTTTTAACTTCCTAATCCTCCTATAGACAAAACATAGTGCTGAATAGTAATAGACTCCAAGTTAAAAAATTATAAAGTTTAAAGAAGTAAACTTAGATCCTCATAATCAATGATAATTACAACTCTTCATCCACACATTTGTTTATTACTCTTTCAATAATACATTTAACCTTTATATCCTGTACTCACCAAGTGATGGGAACCCTTAGATCGATGGCTCGTGTCATCACATACAACTCTTGAATGTGTATTCTTACTTCCAGGGAGTTTATTCCATAATTGAAGTCTGAGAGAGACTTTATATTACCAATATAAAAAATATGAACTTCATATTGAAAAAGGGATGAAAAATATAGAATAAAAACTAATGAATCCCAAAATTTCTTGAATTTGAGGGCCTCCAGATACATCACTTTTGAATCATTTTTCAACTAACCTTGTTTTTTGGAAGAAGATTTCTACCCCTTTTATTTAATATACTTATCAGGTCTTTAGACCATGACGAACTTAGTATTAACCCTTGATGATTAGGATATTCCCTTGAAAGAAAATAGGCTTTGGGTTGAAGATGCTTTGAGGAATCTAGAACCTCATTCATGGAATGAATATTGGAGTAATTATTGGTTACCCATTTCCCCTGGATTTAAGGAGAATCGATAATAAATCATGGAATGGTTTTGGATAATATCCTCCATGGATATGATGACATAAAAGTATGAGTATAATAAGAAAATATCTTGAGAAATGCATCCTTAGGAGGAAGGTTGATCATGACACCTGTTCTCTCTTGGTCCATCATCACCCAGAGTTTTCTTGCCACTATATGGTTTTATTCCTATCACACATTCACTAGAGGAAATTACATTTGATATTGAATTCATCAAAATTAGAATAAAAATAGATAAGGTGAATAAGATTCACAAATGGAATCATAATCAATTTGATCCATTGTCACACTATCCCTCAGTGACATCATATAGGATCAAAATTCATACAGGGCCTCACCGTCATCAGTGATTGTGCTAATAGGAGTTGTTCCATATGGAAAGAATTTGAATTATCCTTGAATAATTATAACCTTAAGATAATCATCACTGGTCAACATTAATGGACTGATGTCAGAAACAACTTGTATAAATATCTTGAAACTACATTATGGGATCCCCATGGTATTAATGAGATCATACAAATTAAAGTGGGTTGTTATATAACCCCACAATATTTGGAATGGATCTGAGAAGGGAAAATGGGGATTCTAATTATGAACATGAAACAAGAACTAGTATATCTTCACCAATACTGGCATATCCAAACTGACTAAATCCCCTATTTATGGTTTGGATTCCACGGTGAAAGTTCTTCGCTTGATGTCATTATTAAATTCACATACCATGAGGAGATACCCACTAATCCACCTAGTTAGGAACCCCTACAAATGAGTATCTATTGGTTGGAATTGTTGAGATGTTTCATATACCCATTTATCATAGTCTCCCCATTCATGGTCTAGCCTATATTTCCTAGGATCCTATCTTTTTCGAATGGAGAGGAATATTGTTGAATTATTACGTGGAAGCTTTTGTTTACAAGGGGACAAAAATGAATTCATCCTTGCATAAAACTTGTTATCAGTATGAGGTCTGGGATATTTATCTATAAAATCCCAAGATATTCTCATTAACTCCCCAAATAAATATTTCACTCATCATATATCTACCCACACAACCCGAGGGGGACATACATGGACCTGAGGACTAACACCCTCTATATCTTATAGATGTCCCACAAAGTGATACCCATATCGCCATGAGTAATATGAAAGGTGTTTTTTTGGGGACTCCAGTAGCACAAAAGATCAAGGATAATCCTTTTGTTCTTATAAGAACACATTTGAGAAACCTATAAGGCCTCATAGATATTATCCTGGATAAGATAGGTTTCAAACTCTACACATGTTTCTCAGACCTGGTAGGCCTATATCCACTCAGCTTTGAAGCCTTCCCCAGGGTGAAATTCTCACTCATAATTTTATACCTTAGTTTGATCAATAAAAGAATGATGGAATATAGAGGATTAGTAGTGCACTTAAAATTATTTTATAAACTTACCATTGTCTGGGGAAATATTTTTGTGGTGAAGAACACACAATAATAAGCTAGTTCATTCTAGAATATAGATTCCCTTTAATGATATATTATCAGCACCCAAGTTGTTGTACTCAACAATCAATGAGCCTAGGAGAAAGGTGTCAAGGAAAGGAATATCCACATTGGTTAATATTCTATTCCCATATAAAGGTATAATGTCTCACATCGGGTACTCTTGAAAATGTTTCTTTTAGATTTTGGATAAAGATGAAAGAGAAGGTTCTTGCTAACCAACACACCCTTAATCAACCTCATCAATCATAATATTGATATTAGAGGAAACTTCAACATCATAAATAGTAATAAAAAAGATATATATTTTTAAATATATAAAATATTATTATAGGAATATCAATGAAACTAATCAAGAAAGTAAAAAAGGTTACCCCCAAATGAAGAAAAGTTAAATGTGAGAGAAAAGGATGAAAATTTGATAAATTCGAAAATCATCATCTGAGTAACCTTGCTAAGTCCCCCTCACTAGGGTGTCCCAATAAGGACCCCTATCTTGGTTGTACTACTAAGGACCCCTCACTAGGGTGGCGCTGCTAAGGCCCCCTCTATAGGGTGGACTTGTTATTGGGGTGGCCTTGGTAATCCACCCTTATTGGGGAGGTCATACTAAGCCCCCTTTTCTAGGGTAACCCACTAATCCCCCTTACTAGGTTGTCCCCACTCAAGTGAAGGAACACCAACACTCACTTTAGAGTAGTGAAGTAGTAAAATAGAAATATATAATGATATCCTTGCACTCAGGTGATGGGGGACCACCCCTATTTATTGGCTTGTTGCCTTTACAATCTTGAATTGCATGCCTTGCCTAGCCCTACCAGTATGTCTCTTTTATCCTTTCCAGTGTAGTCCACTTAAAATAACCAGTGCAAATTGACCCAAGAACCATAGAGAACAAGCTAGGTATTACTTCTCCCAACCATCATACCAAATGGAAGTGAGTGACCTCAGAATTTGATCCTCATCATTATGATAGAATCCTATTCTGAGGGGGGAATTTATTGGAACTCTTCTTAAGAATAAGGGGAAATAAATAAAAGTTTGAGGGTCCCCTATGATAACTAGGAATTTATATTAAAATTACTCTCTATATGCTTGGATTTACTCTCCCATGGTCCCAGATACTCTCTCAACCTTCCTCTCCCAGGTTTTATGTGATCGCCTATCCTACACAAACCAACCCATCCATGTGCATCGCCTTCCTTTGTCAGTCTTTTCCACCTAGACTCAAGGTTTTTCCTATAAATAAACTCCCTTTTACACCTCAAAATACAATATTTTTCCCACTTATGGAAGAGAGAAAAATACTCCTTGAGATGCTTATTTTAGGTCTCCAAAACCTCTCCTAGGTATCCTATCACACTATAGGGCCTAAGAAAATTAACTTAAGAAGTAAGTGGTGATCCAAAGTCATAACCTAGGTGACCAACTAGCCAAGTTCCTTCACCTGGGTGACTAAATTCCCAGATTCCTTCACTTGGGTGATCAACCAGCTGAGATCCCTCACTTAGGCTACCAACCACCCAGGGTCTCTCACTTAGGAAACCATCCGCCCAGGTATTCCCACCTTACTGACCATTTACCTCGGGCTTCCCACCTTAGAGGAAATGCACCCATGTCTTCCCACCTTAGTGACCACCTAACCAGGGTTTCCCACCATAACAGTATGCTACCCAGAGCTTCCCACTTTAGAGACTATCTGCCTAGGGCTTCCCACATTAGTAGCTAGCTGGATAGGGCTTCCCACCTTAGTAACCAACCACACAGGGATGTTTATTTTAAAAAAACATGATATAATCATTTACCCAAGTATCATCTTTTGGGAATACTATCATCAAGTCCCCCACCATATCCACTAGATTTATATGTCTAGGGTATGGGACACACCAGTGTTCCCCCTTCTAATTATATATTCCATTGGTAAAGGATGTTCCCAACACAACCTACCTAATATATTGGGTCCTAGGAATGTTATAAATCATAAATTCACTTGGTAAAATGGAACCTAATCCTAGAATAAGTGCTATTAATCTTCCCATTTTAGGTAGTGATACTTTATTCCCAGATAATTCTTGAAATGTTAAGGGAATTAGAAGTATCTGCACCTTTTGTTTTCCAATAAACAGATGTATGAGTCCAAACCTAAGGTTTATAAACACATAAGAAGACAATAATGGGCATCCCTCATGGAATAATCCCCTATTAATTCTTTCTATATACCTCTCTACAACTATTACCTCATCCAAAAAATGAATAGAGAGTGGATTCATACATGGAATACCTCTTGGAGTAATCCCCTAACCTTTCTTACAATATGTCATATCACTCCTTCCTTCTATATCATCTATCTCATACATCATTGTATGAGGAAGGAAGTTCAACCCTATGCTTCCAGTTCAAGTGTAAGTCCCATTTCAAACCAATTATGTAATGTGACTGATCTGCTAGTGTTCCTTATTTCTCAAACTGAGCATAAATCACATGAGCATATGGAGTCAAGTCAATCATATCACTATCATAATAAAAATGACATCAATGGACCTCCTCCATAGGTGTAATCCCCAATGGAACCAAACTATATGGGATTTGATTCCCATACCAATGAGATATGTAAGATGCCTCCCTAAGGTTAAAACCCAAAATCTTTAACCAATTACCATCTTTATTTGTTCATATTCCCAATAAGATCATACCCCCACCCAATGGATTACATTCTTTCTGGATACTTTTATATCATCCTCATCGGACCATATTCTCAGTGAGATCCATCTTCATAGGTCCATATTACTTATAAAATAATCCAATATCATCGTTCCATATTACCTATAAGGTCAACTATAAAGGGTTTCTTATGTGTAAGTATCGTACCATCCATTTACCGGTATCTTCTACTTGAACATACTTACTTCATGACATTAAAATGCATGGTATGATCCTTGTCACATGACCTTAAAAGTTATGAAGTATCTCATTAAGTGGAACTAAACCACATGGGTTCAAATTCCTATCATGAGGAAACTTAGAAAGCCCTATTATGGGACCAATCTTGACACCAAACCAATCACCACCATCATAGAGAGGTACAAATTCTAGAGTGAAAAATTATGAGGATTTAAATAATACTTCCTTAAAACAAGGAATTAATAAGTAAATAAAAAAAGATATAGAACATATGATAAATGTATATGGATCCATTGAGGGAGAAACTTTGATACATAAATATGGTTACATTTATGAAGAACCTATAATACATATAAATGGTTCACATAAATATATTCTAATGACTGATTACTAATATAAGAGGGGTAACCAGTCCCGAAGTAGGATTTGTTAATGATTCAAGAATATGTCTTAAATATATAAGAGAGTACCGTAATAGAATATAATTATACCCAATAGGGTATGTTAAACCCAACCTACCATCCTCTCAACTAATTCGAGTTCCCAATAATCATTGGTAAGACACCCTGATGACTACCTGCCTTTGGAAAGAAGGTCCATAGTTCGTTATGGATATGGAAAACATTGAGTGTTTCTAACTCCATGAATAAACCCCATTATAAACCATCCAAAGAGTTCATGTAATTTATCATTTATGAATAACCTATTACCCTTTAGGTATTAAACAGTTATCATATTTTCATTTTTAGAATATATTTTGTAGGGTAGAAGAAGAAAATAATTAAGAGATCTTGGTGGAGAACATTACCTCTCCCCACTACCACAAAACTGGGCAAGGCCAACACCACCCCTTTATCAGCGCTAACGAAAAAGCGCTGATAAAGGGGGGGGGGATTTATCAGCGCTCAAAAAAGCGCTAATAAATGGTGCCTTTATCAGCTCTAAAAAAAGCGCTGATAAAAGTACCCCTTTATCAGCGCTTTTTTTAGCGCTGATAAAGGCCCTCCCTTTATCAGCACTTTTTTTAGCACTGATAAAGGGACCCCCTTTATCAGTGCTTATTTAGTAGCGCTGATAAAGGGGGGGGGGGGGCTTTATGAGTGATTTTTTTAAAAGCGCTGATAAAGGGTTGACTTGAAAAAAAATTTAAAAAAAATTTAATATATAAATATAGTTATATAGTTATATTGATATAAATATGATATATAATTTTTAAATATATTTTAGATAAGTATAAATGTACATTTACACTTATTATACTTAATATATAAGATATTTAGTGAAATGGCTTCTTAAAAAATTTAAAAAGTATTTTTAATTAATAATTTTCTAATTTTTATGGAGTAATAGTCATTTAACAACAATTTTAAGACTAAAAAAATAAAAAAAAATTAAAAAAGATCCAAAATATTTTGAAAACGCAACTCAAACTTCAAACGGCCAAAACTTTTGATCTGGGTGTCCGTTTGAGCTCTACCACCTATCAAATCGAAGCATGCGATGAGCTCTACATCGCTGTGACCAGGGGGACCCCGGTTAAGCGTTTTTCAAGGCCAAAAGAGGCCCAGAAGGCCTCCAAAATTGAGTTTTTAGTCGGGGTACCCATATTTTTTTAACATTTTGTGGATTTTAAGCCTCATTTAAGGGGGTATTATTGGATTTTTTGGTGGGGAATGAATTTATTCCAAGGTATTACATTCATATTGATATTATGTATTTTAAATTTCATCCTTTTTTATAATTCACTACTATTTATAATCAAATATATAACTATATGTACATATTTTTTATATATTCACACCTAAAAATTAATTTTTTTAAATAAATAATTAAACATATTTACATATAAAATATATTAGCTTTATTTAAATAATAACTAATATCCATTTTATTTAAAATACCAATATATGAATATTTATATAACTACTATATATTAATATAACTATACATATATTAATATAACTATATATATATTAATATAACTATATATATATATATTAATATAACTATATATATATATTAATATAACTATATATATATTAATATAACTATATATATTAATATAAATATATATTAATATACGAATAAATATAACTAAATATATATATATAAATAAATAGATATATCATGAATAAGAGAACAAATCAATATAGGGTAGTGGTAAAGGCTTTAGGTGCGCAGGGGGGAGGTCTCGAGATCAAATCCGGGTGGAGGAACGGGTGCACGCACAAGGTTGATTTAAAGGGCTATCTTTGATAAAGGGTGTAGGCGGTGCGGGTGGGCGCTGGAGGTGCGGGAAAGCGCTGATAAAGGGGGGGATCAAACGTTGTAAAAAAGACCCCCCTGATATTGGCAGTATATTTTTTATTATTTTTATTATTTTTTATTTTTATCAGTGCTAAAAAAGAGCGCTGATAAAAGTGGTCTTTTATCAGCGCTAAAAAGAAAGCGTTGATAAAAGTCTCTTTTATCAGCACTTTGTTTTAGCGCTGATAAAGACCCCTTTTATCAGTGCTTTTTTTAGCTCTGATAAAAGGGGTCTTTATCAGCGCTTTTTGGAGCGCTAATAAAGGGGATCCCCTTTATCTTCTCCGACATTAATAACGCTTTTTCTAGCACTGTTAATGGCCATTTTTAGTGCTGATAAAATCCATATTTGTAGTAGTGCCCTTTGTATTTTCTCCCTTGGGTAACACCTTAAATCTCCTTAGATTGGTCTTTTGGAAAGAACAAGATTTATATAATGTGGGTAGAGAGTTTAGGGAATACTAGGTAATATTTTTGGTTGTGATAAATCTTTATAATGGGTGGATAAATTTGATGTAAGTGAACTCCTTTTATAAGTGAAGAAAATGACATTTTCATAATTACTCATTACTTTAAAATAATTTCATGACACTATTCCATTGTAAAAGGCTTAAAAATGGAAAATAATTGATTGAGAGATTAGGTAAGGTCAATAATCCCTAAAAAATTTGTTTTTTTATTTTTTAAACAATTTTATATCCTTTTAACATTTGGTTTTTAACTTTTACCTCTTTGGTTTTTACCTTGGAAACTAGATTTTACCTCAGTAATTAATTTTTTAATAAAAATATAAGACAAACCCTCTTAATTTTTTTTGAATTTATGAACCTAAATTTAGAATCTATTTAATCTAAATTAATTTATATATATGTTAAAACTAATTTTTAAATTAAAACATATAATATATAAAGAAATGTTTTTGTTGAAAAATGATGTTTTAACAATTAAGTATTCTTAATATTATATAACATTAATTACCAATTAAAAGAGTTATAATATTTGTAAACATATATGTAAAAATAATATCAGATTCTTCATATAAAATATATCATTTTAATTTACTAGATAATAATTACACAACATTAATAAAACAATTCTTTGAAAATAACCCTTTCACCATTATCACGATCATTAAATTTAATATTAATAATCATACTTATATGACTAAAAATGAAATTAAACTTATTATATAATATTAAAACGACGATATAAATATGAAATGAATTTTTTTATTTAATTTATATAATTGATGAAAATTAATTTTTAATAAACACAATTTTTAGAGTAAAATATTACATTAGTATCTAAAATGTTATACATGGGTTTTAAAATTCAACATATTATTTTTTAAATTATTTATTTTATTTTATAAATATATATATTTTTTATAAAAAAGGTTTCAAAAAATTTTAAGTCATTCTTGTAATATGATAATGTCATAAAAGTGATGGTAATAGAAAAGTTGATATTTTTTTTCACTATTCATCTAAAAATCAATTATTCTTATAAAATATCAAAAAATAATCCTAAGATATTTTTTACACTATGAATTAAAAAACTAATTTCATTTTAAAAAAATTAAATTCTAAAATTTATAAATTTGGCTTTTAAATAAAAATAAAATATATAAATAAAAGTGATTTTATTTAAAAATTCTTTTTTAAAACATTAAGTGTTTTTAATCCTATTTAGTATAAATTTTTAATTGATTATAATACTTTTATTTAATAGAGGCTTTATAATTCTTAATTAATTATTCTTAATAACATTCTTTTAATATGTTGTGACTTGTTTTAATATGGGGTTTCATGTGGAGCATGATATCAAACATAATATTAATTTTAGAGAAAAATATATTCCCAAATATCAAGGTGTTATATTTATTCACTATCTAATTTGGGTTTTCCTAAATATTATTAGTATTTGAATAATTTTTTAATTGTATTGAAAAAAAGATACCTAAACTTATGATTCTAAAGTTTTCATTGAATTTCCAATATCAAACATTTTTTATAGATTTAGTGTACCTCAAGCCATAATTAGTGACTAAGAAACACACTTCCACAATAATAATATGTAATTTATGATGATAAATTATGGAGTGCACCAAAAAACCGTCACTTCATACCACCCACAAAAAAATGGGTAATAATAGGTGTCCAATAGAGAAAATAGGAGGATTCTGGAAAATATAGTACAACCCACTAAAAAGGATTGGTTTAAGAATTTGAGGATGAATTATGAGTATAAAGAATTTCCTAAAAAACCCTTTAATAATGTACCCTTTTATAATTGTATATGTAAAAAAATTTCATTTTCCTATTGAGTTGAAGAATATAGATTATTGGGCCATGAAGAAGGTTAACTTGGAATTTGGAAAAGTTGGAGAGAAAAGGAAGCTACAAATGATTAAGGTTGGGAAATTAGAAGGGAATATTTTGAGAATTCACTACTTTACAAGGAAAATTACACATCTTTCCATGAAAAACATATTTAGAAAATAAAATTTAAATTGGGATATGAAGTGATTCTATTATTTTAAATAATTAATTTCATTCCTAGTAAACTTTTTTTCAAGTGGACTAGGCTATACATAGTGACTAACAATCTTCCATTTGTAGTAGTTGAGATCATGGGAGAAGATTCAAAGCACCCCTTTAAGGTAAATGGATAATAGTTGATGCATTATTACAAATATTTTTGGAATGAACCAATATAGGAGTCGAAACTTTTCCCTGACACCATTGAATAAAGGACTAATAGGTTTTCTCTATATCTCATACTGGTCTAGATACTCACTCTTTGAAACTAAATTTCATGGATAAATGAATGATGGTATTAACTGAAATTGTGTCTGAGATAAGTGTGGGTTAGAGGGAAAAAGTAACTTGGTATGTAAATAAAATTGTCTATTTTTATGTGTCTTTAAAGAAAATTAATCAAAGAGAGTCCCAATATATCTTTAGGGATATTTACATAGTTATTTTCTTCTTTTGTTTTCAAACTTTTAGAGTGAATTTATATTGGAAAATATGTGTTGAATGTTTTCCGACATAGAAAAAATATCATTCTAGAGTATAGAGAGTTTATTGGTTATGAAATTATAAGATTTAAATGATTGTTGAGTAATTTTCCCACTATTTTCATGTAAATTTGGTCTTATAACTAAGAAAATTAGTTTGAGTGAAATGATATTTGTGGAATTGAAATTATAACATGAGGACACTGGAATTTTGAATTTAATTCAAGGTTACTGGAACTTTGTGAATTATAAAACCTCAGGGATCCAAATTAAAATAAATTAATATCCTTACTTTGAAACTTTATTAAAATGAGAAATTGGGCTCTGAGATATTATGCATTGGGTGTGTGAGTAAATTCCATATTTTTATATTCAATAAATGCATTGTACAATCATGAATGGGTAAAATTCAATAAGTTTCTAATTTTTAAAAAATCAATTCATCGTAGTGAGGGGAATATTGAACCCAAATGAATCCGGGGGAAATTGACTTATAAAAATTCCATTTGGGTTATATCAAGGAGGTGGTAATTGGAACTTTGGTTTAAGGAACTTAGGAGAAATAGATAAATAGAAGTGACACTTGTTAAAATTCTAATTCTTCTTAAATCTATCTATTTCACCCCTAAAACTAAAACTTGAACTTAATTGAAGTATTATAGTGAAATTAATTCATATAGGAGTCCTGATAATTTAAAAAATTTAAGAATATGTGATTTTATTCTTCTTTGGTATATGTACTTAAATCTATTAAGGAAATATCTATATAAATTTCTTGGTATTTCTTGGGAGTGGAATAGCTCAAGTGTGGGGGAGTAATGAGAGCCAACATTTTCTTAATTTTAAACTAATTTTCAATCTATTTCCCCCTAATCTAGATAAAACCAAGGTAATTTTTGTGTTTTTTGGAAATCTGGGATGTTTTTGATAAAGGTATTAAATATTTTTTTTAGTGTTTTATTGAAATTTTAGATTTATTATCAAGCCATAATTTGATATTTAATAATGAAATTAAATTATTTAGAGGATTTTGAATATGATTTTAATTATTTATTTTCATTTTGGTCTGAACTAGAATTAAGACCACACTAAAAGATTTCATTTTCATTTTTAGGGAAAAATGACTAAGGGATCTGATCATAAAACTTTTCTTAGGAACATAAACCTTGGACCCTATTTCAAGGTTTAAATCTCAAGCATAATTATTTCCCAAGAGGTGGATCCTAAGGTTTGGATAGTTATCAAAAGGGTTTTTGAGTAGATTTTAAATCTCTGTAGATGACTATAAGACTTTATAGTTGATCATAAACCTTTTATGCATCGTAAGGCTTCATGCCTTTGTTAAAAAAAAAATCAAATTTTAGAATATCGAATCTTGTATCTAGGGAATTTACCTAAGAATTAAATTCCACCACGTCAACACTCATACAACCATTCAAAGGCTACCATGTGGATTAAAAAATTTCAATCAATAACCTCAAAAGGAAGCTTTATATTTTTTCAAATAAAGAATCACATGCATATTCAAACTTCTTTCAAGGACGAAACCTTGATGATCTAGATTATCATACCCACCCATGTAATATTATGTGCCATCATTGTCTATTAATTTTCTATTTTTGGGTGTTGTAAGTTCTTAGAGAAGTTGTATATTAGTCCTGGAGGAGTTTAGATACTAAAATATGGAAGAAGATGAAATAAACACCATGTAAAGTTTACATGATATGAAAGTGGGGTTTGTGGAATGTTCAGGGCCAGTTCATGACATGTATTAATTATGGTCATCAATCCTTTGAAGTGATGTGTTTTTTGGAGGAACTTAAAATCCTGAAATTATACAATGTGAAATGGGATTACATATTTGGTAAATCCTCTATGTAGCGTGTTTATAAAGTTAGAGTGCTTGGGGGTTTCCTCAAACCCTATAGATGGAATTCTCTTCTATCCTTCTAGGAGATCCAGAGGATCCTTCTTCAAGTGTTTGTGATTAATTTAGATGGTATTTGATTCTTGTTTTCCCGTATTTAATCTTTGTTGAGTTATCCTCTCATTATCATGCATTTCCTTCCATTATTCTTCAGAGATCTGATGCAGTGGTGTAGTTTTGGTTTGGGGTGCATATGGGTTACGTTTTTCAAAACCATTTGGTGCAGTGTAGGTTGATCCACAGTTTTCCATGTGAGGTTTTGGTTTGTGGAAATTTCTTCTTTTTCCTAAGGTTCACAATAATATCAGAAATCTCCTTCGAGGTAGGGGATCCTCGTTCTCACTCACTTATATTCTATGTGTGGGATCTTCATGCATTTACTTACCTTTGGGTGGATAGTTTGGGTCCAAATAATCATATAATTAATTGGAATGTATAAAATTTATGGGTATGAGGAGTTATCATATTCTTTACTACTTTGATTTTTTCTTTGATGTTATTATTCTCGCCTGTTGCATATTTTGAAAATAATGGATGTTTGGAGCCTTATTTGCACTGTAATAGTTATGTTGTGATGAACCTTGATATGTTGTTATGTGATCATACCCGAGTAAAAGGTTGAAGAACATATATTTGGTTAATAATTGGTTTCCCCTGGTTATTCTGTTTTGTGTGATAATATTTATGCTAATACAAATAAGTAATGCGATAAATCACATGAATAAATATAGAATATGAAATGTGTGTTGTAATGTGTGAATGTTCTTGTACGTAGTGTTGTGGTTAGTTGTATGATGTGGTGCGATGAGGTTGTGTCTCATAGGTCATGAAATAATGTTTTTTGGTGTAGAGGGTGTGGCACATAGGTTGTGACATAGTGGTTTTGGTGCCGAGTTTGTGGCACAGTGGTAGTGGCGTAGTGGTTGTGGTGCAATGGTTGTGGAACATAGCTTATGGTGTAGTGGTTGTAGTGCATTGGTTGTGGTATGTGGTAGTTTTGGTTTTTTCGATGGATGATATGTGTGGTTATTGTGTTGTGAGATGTCTTAGGCGATGTGACATGATGATGATGGTGGATGTGTGGTGCTATGATGATAGTTGTGTGGTGTGGTTGTGTTAGTTTCTTGGGTAGTAGAGGAATAAATTAAAATGATGAATGAAATAAATAAATTAATAGGTTTTTAATTGAATATAATGGGATGAAAAAAAATATGTGTGGTAAATGACATAATGAATAAATGTGGTGAAAACTTTTTAGTGGAAAGTGGAGTGTTATATGGCTTGTGTGGTATCACCTTCAATGCTTGTATCTATGTAGTCTGAGTGATTATATGGAAATATAGCTTGGTAAGTTAATATTGGATATGGTCCGCCAGTACGCACCCCACACACCGTTGGGGTTTTCAAATTTTCTGGCCGTTGCATCCCCGCCTGCCTGGTCGCTATCTGACCCGTTGCGCTTCGACCCCAGCTCCTTTTCGGTCCCCCCCATCCTCAGGTTACTGGCAGTCCCATCCCTGCCCTCTCAGCTCCCAGATCTCGGTGGATCCTTCCCCTATCCAGATTCCGGTGCCTGCTCCTGTGGCTTGCGTGCCCCCTGCTACCTCCCAGCGGCTCCCAAGTCAGGATCCTTCAGAGATGTTCTCTGTGTCTCGTCGGTGGCTCTCAGGTGTGCTTCCTGGAGATTGGCCTGCCTGTTCCGAAGTCTTCGAGGGACGATAGTTGCCTCTCTCTGGAATTCCCTGCATCGGACTTTTCGGTTGCTGAAGCGTGCCTAAAGTGGACTCTCGTTGCCCGGTTTGGTGCGGCTTCTCCTCCAATCGGTGTCTTCCAGCAGTTTGCTTCCCCGTGGGGGCTCCAAGGCCCGGTTCAGATCTCGCTGATCCACAGGAACTCCTTTTGACTAATCTTCTCTGCGGAGGTTGACATCATTCACGCGTGGTGTTAGGCACCCCGGGTTCTTGGCCGGTGGTGTTTTAGCCTTGATCGATGGTCCATGGAGGTCCATAGGGGCAAGGAAATCCCTCTCGTCACAGTTTGGATATCCCTCCCTCGGCTCCCCCTTCCTTTCCAGAAGGGCAGTTTCCTCAGAGCGGTTGGAGACTCCCTTGGTGAGTTTCTCTGTTCGGATGAAAGGACTAAAGGATGTGTTGATGTGTCGACGGAATGCCTATGCGTGGAGATGGACCTGTCTCTTCCCCCACCCGACCGCCTCTCTCTTAAGTTACAGGACACCCCTCTGGATCCAAGACATTGTCTACCCAGTCTTCCCAAGGTATTTCCCTCACTGTTTGCTTCAAGGGCACTCTCTCCAGGTGTGTAGAAGGAAGCGTCGCAGCGCCAGCCACCCCTCTCCCCCAGTCTCTCATGCCCGAGCCAGGCAATCGACCTTGTTTCCCTTTCGTCCATCCCCTTCATAGGAGGAACAATGCATGATTCCTCCTGTGTGGCTTCTTCTTGGTTCGACCCTTCTCGCTCCTGAACTGCTTCCAACCCCGCTGCCTGTTACCTCGCTGAGGCCCTCGGTCTTGCCCCCCCCCCCCCCCCCCCCCTTTTTTTCCAATCTTCTCATTTTCCCCCCAGCTCGGTCTGGCTCTTCTTTCCCTATTGTGCAACCTACTGTTTCAGGGGCCTCTCCTAGTAGTGTTAATGCCCCGTTGCTCCTTTTCCCTCGCAGGTCAGATGGTCCTGCCCCCACCCCCTCTCTTCCTGATGGTCCCCAGGATCCGCCTGACTCCCTGTGTTCTGGCCTTTCCCCCCAAGAGGCCTCTCCTCGTGGACCTCCCCTCTTGCTTGGCTCCTTAGGTCCTTCCCTCCCCTTCCATATTGAATCCATCAGAGATCTTCCCCCCTTCGTTGCTCCTGCCTCTCCTTCGAGCCCACCAGCGGGTTCCCCAAGCTTGAGACATAATGGCCATGGCTGGGCCTTCGGGACTTCTCCTAGTGGCCTCGGCTCAACCCCTGCCTCCCCCAGGGTCCTTCCCTTCCCAGGTCCTCGATGGGTTCCAAGGATGGGGGTGTTTGCACTAGATCAAGATCAAAGCTTCAAAAGGAGTCCTCATCCTCCCACCTCAATAAGGCCAAGAGTTCTAGAGCCAAAGCCAGAACTTTCTTCATCCAATGATATCCTTGATCATATGGAATGCTCTGGGACTAGGTGCCTAGGTTAAGGCGGATTTCCTTTCCACTAAAATCAGGAAGCACAAGGCCTCTCTCATTGCTATCCTTGAGCATAAGCAAAACTCCAGAAAGTTACATGATTTCTCCAGGAGAATCAAGCGGCAGAACTCCATGCTTGTTGATCAAATTAACAAGCACATCTGGATTTTCTGGCACAGGGACCTCTCTATTTATCCGGTTCAAGAAGGCGATCAATTCATCACTACAAAGGTGTCGCGTGATGACAATTCTATTTTTATATCCTTCATCTATGGAAGCTGCGACGCTGGCCAACAGGAAGCTCTGTGGCAAGACCTTATCTCATTTGATCCTGACAACCTCCCATGGATAGTTGGGGGGGATTTCAACGTCATTGCTGATCCGGACGAGAAGAAAGGAAGGGGTCCCTTCAATAAAAGGGCCATCCTAGACTTCAAATAGTTCATGGCAGGGAAAGTTCTTAATGACCTAGGATTATCCGGTGACTGCTTCACCTGGTGCAATAACCAAAAAGGATCCCACCGCTCATGGAGTCACCTGGACCGCTGTCTGGTGAACATGTAAGCCCTATCTACCTTCCCTAACTCAAAGGTGATCCATCTCGTTTGCGGTTTATCGGACCATTCTCCTCTCTTGGTCTCTTTGTCTGCAGGGTGGCACTCTCAGGACAGATTTCGGTTTTATCTACCTTGGGCCAGCTACCTGGGGTTCCACGATCTGGTAAGAGAAGTTTGGAATGATCAGGCTCAGGGTCATACATGGGTGGAAATTCACAATAAACTGAGAATACTCATGATGAAGTTACAAGTGTGGGAGAAAGGGATCCCCCACATTGATGGAGACATCGATGTTGCCATGCAAGAGGTTGAGGGTCTTGAGAGCAGTCTGGAAAATTCTTGGGATGAACATCTCTTTGAAATCCTATCCAGGAAGAAAGAATCTCTGTCGGATTTGATCCTTATACAAGAGCGTCTGGCGCACGAAAAATCCAGGATAAAATGGCTCAGTGAGGGAGACAAGAACACGAATTTATTCCACGTGTTCATCAAGGAGAGGAAGTGCTTAGGGAACCCGAACATCCTCCTGGATGATGGCACCTACACTGATGACAGAGATACCATGGGCAGTCTGGCTCACTTTTTCTTCAGGGACCTCATCGCTGGACAAAATCCCTGAATGCTAAACGGGTACCCGGAGTGGAATAGCGAGCTTTGTGATGTGATCCCTATACAACTTTTGCAACATGACAATGATAGCCTCAGGACAATATCGGATGAAGAGGAAATTCATGGGGCTATGAAGAACCTGAACCCCGAAAGTGCCCCAGGTCCGGACGGCTTCCCGGGCTCCGTTTTCAGATCCTCCTGGGACGTGGTAAAAGCTGATATCATCTCTGCCATCCAGGACTTCTTCTGAGGGGGGGTAGGATTGCCTCAGGTTGCTTGTGCCACAACAATAGTCCTCCTTCCCTAGAATAAGAATCCTTCTTCCCTCTCACACTACTGACCAGTGAGTCCCTGCAACTTCCCTTACAAGATTCTGGCCAGATTGATCAACAACAGGCTCTCCCTTCATCTTCCCTGTTGGATCCTCCTGAGAGCAGCATGGGTTTGTGAAGGGGCGCCCAATCCATGGTGCTATAGATCTGGATCAAGAAATGATCCGTGATATCAACCTCAAGACCCATGGCTCTAACATAGCCATTAAGATGGACATGAATAAAGCTTATGACCATGTCAAGTGGGGCTTCATTAATAAGGTGTTGGTAGGTATTCGCTTCTCCTCTTGGAACATTGATCTCTTGTTTAGATGATTCAGCTCTGCATGGCCGGCAATCACCTTCCTGGGGAAGAGCTACGGTTTCTTCAAGTCCATTCGTGGCCTTAGGAAAGGTGACCCCATATCTCCAAGACTCTTTATCATTGCCCAGGATGTCCTTAGCCGCCTCCTTCATAGGTGCATCAACAATGGTTTGATCTCGCCTTTTTGCAGACGCCATAGGTATCCCTCCATTTCCCACCTTATGTTCACGGATGATATTTTCATTTTCATGAATGCCAACAAGATATCTCTCAGAGCCTTCAACAAGATGATGGCAGGGTACTGTCACTGGAGTGGCCAGGTCATCAACAAGGCCAAGAGAGATTTCTTCATTTCCAGTAGATGCTTGCCTGTCCAGATCTTCTCTGTGCAGCAGACCCTTGACATGAAAAGAGGGTCCTTTCCCTTGGAGTACTCGGGGGATCCTATTTCATCAAGCAGGATCCAGATCAGGGACTTGGATTTCCTGACCAGCAGAATCATGGACTGGATTCTCAACTGGAAGAATAGATATTTATCCTTCGGGGGCCGGATAGCGCTGGTTAACAGTGTCCTAATTTGCACTCCGATTCAAGCTCTCTCAGCCATTAAAGTCCCAAAAGGTACAATTAACAGAATTGAGAAGCTTTTGGCCAGATTCATTTGGGATCCTATCGTGGAAGGGAGGCGCCAATGGACCTCATGGCGTAGGGTGGCACATTCGGCAGGGGAAGGTGGAATCAACGTTCATAGCCTCACAGATACCCTAGCATGCATGCATGGAAAACTTGCATGGGAAGTGCTTGAACGACGCACGCTCTGGGGGACCACCATGCACAATTCCCATTTTGGAATTTCAACCCAGTCCGAGAGCCAAGCCTCCCCGCTCTGGTCTGTGATCTCCCCTATGATAACGGCCATCCAACCCCATGTACAGTGGATCATAGGAAAGGGGGACATCTCCTTTTGCCACCACAACTGGGCTGGGACCCCACTTGGTTTCCCGGGATGTCCAGCTGCCGATATCTCCTTCAGTGAGGCCAGCCGCTACCCTTCTTTTATCAAGGATGTCTTGGATGAGGATCAACAAGAGGTTTTCAATCTCATTGAACTAAGTACGGAGCCGGACAAATGCATCTTTACTCCCTCTTCCTCAGGGGCTTTCTCAGCAAAAGATTTTCGACATTCCCAGGCGACGCAGGACCAGTCAGATCTTTTTAAGGAGACCCTCTGGCCCCGAGGCATTCCAGCAAAGTTCAACTTCCTCACTTGGAGGATTAGGAACAAAGATATTCCAACAGATGACAATATCAAAGGTTGTGGCATCCCTCTGGCCTCGATATGCCCTTACTTTAGTCGACATAGGGAGGAGTCTGCGGCCCACCTATTCTTTGTAGGGGAATGGGCGAGCGATGTTTGAAATTTTTTTGGTGACTTCACCGCTCTTCCTTATCAGAACATGGTGGACTTGGATTTCTTCGTGAGGTGGTACCATGGCGCAGGAGAGAAGGGTATGGAGAGGTTGGCTTGCACGATGGTCCTGCATGCAGGTTGATAGTGTATTTAGTAGGCGAGAAACAAGTGCAAGCATGAGGAAGGACATGCTTCAGGCAGATCCATTATTTTTAGTACGAAGAACCTCCTCCTTGATATGACAAGCCTCTTCTCCAACTGGCGGGAGGCACCCACCCTTCAAAAACTTCAAGTGCCTCACCCTTGTACCCTTCCTAGTACTAGTTTGAACAGAGGCCTCTTGGTCTCCTGGTCCCCTCCCTCTAAAGGCCTGAAGCTCAATACCGACAGATCCTGTGTCTCGAGAGTTCTTCATGGAGGAGGGGTCGTCTGCGATCCTACCAGCTCTGTTTTCCAAGCTTTTTCTGGACGTATGGGTTGCGGTTCATCCCTTCAATATGAAGCAAAGGCGATGCTCTATGGCCTCAGGTTATGCCAGCAGGAGAGTCTGGAGCTGTCGAAGGTTGAAACTGATTCGCTGCTCCTCCATAATGCCCTGTGTGGAATTGGTTCCACTCCGTGGTCAATCCTCTACATCATCAGTAAGTGTCAGAGTTTGCTCAGCAACAACACCAAAGTGATGCATTCCTGGCATGAGGGCAACCATGTTGCTGACTACCTTGCATCCATTACAGTTCATGGGCCTATTCTAATTCTTCTGCATAATCGGAATATCTCGTCTTCATAGGGGGTCAACTTGATTAGGGGAGAAGCTTTGGTCCTTCATTACTTCAGGACCCCATAGGCCTTCTTTGCCCCGAATGCTTTAGTTTTTTGGTCTTTCTTTTGTCTTTCTTAATAAATTTTTTTTACATTGAAGCATGTGGCTTGTGTGGTGTGTTGCATACAATGGTGGCAACATTTGAGATGGTTGATGTGTGGTACATGGTGGATAAGTGGTTTGTGCTAGTGTTGTTTATATAAACCCTTAGGTTGGTTATTGTGTGATATCTCAATATCATGTATTATTATATTATTTTATATTCACCACACCTTAGATGGATAACCTTACCAATGATCAAAGGTGACAAGTTCTGGGTGTTTTCCCCAACATCTAGGATGGTAGTGATACAGATGGATGGATCCACCCTCTCCCCCTGATATTACTTCAGTAGTGATGTATGGACTAGGTGTTTATGGGTGAGATGTAATTTGTTGGGATAAGTGTTTACGGGAGATATGTGATGCGTTGGCCTATGTGTCTTTGGGAGAGATGTGATGTGGTTTAATGTAATATATGGTGGGGGCCATATGTGGTGGGAGGAGGTAACAAGGTTGATTTCATTCATGTTCATGATACCCTGCTTCTCTAGTTTTTATTGTGATGTGATGTGATGTATGGACCAAGTTTCTATAGGCAGGATGTGATGTGATGTGATGTGATATGTGTGGAAGGGATGCGGGCCTAGGATGTTCGATGTTTGTGTGTGAGAGCAGAAACAAAGTGGGGAAGTGGTAGTGGGGAACCTTTCTTTTTTATGATTTCGATGATATATTATTATATTGAATGTGTGATTTGGTGAGTGATCCATGGTGAGGCTAGGTTTAGTTAGATGAACTATATAGGTGCTTGTTGGTTCGACTTTTTGTTCACATGCACATTAGCATGCTCTTTTCACATGTTCACTTGAGGCATTGTTTATGTCCCTACTGAGTATACCCGTTATTATCACCCTATGTATATAAACTATTTTTAGGTTTCTAGGATGACTTTGGGGACCAATCTTGACATTAATATCTAGGACGAATTTGTTTTGATTCACTTCTATAGACTTTACTTTTTGGTATTTACTTTGGGGACCTTTATTTGTATCAACATTACTTTATTCATTCATTGTGGGATGGTTTCTGGTTTACCTTTATATAGTCTGTTGGAATTTTTTAGTGATTGTTTTTCCTAACTCTCGATCATGTTTTATATTTAGTGGGTAATGCCTCCCATATTTTGAGATTTTTATACCATTAGTGCTAGTTTTTAACCTGAGTTCTACTGGATGTAGGAATCGAGTATCATTATCTCTCTCTCTTCATTGCAGCATCTTTGGAAGGAGGGGGTCATGATAGAAGAATAGGAAAGGTATATGATCTAGTGCATCATGCTGACTTGTCCATGAGTTTCTCAAGAAGTTGAGGATCAGCAGGCTGATTTGTTTTACTGTTGGAGGATTGACCTAAAAGAGGAGGATTAGGCATGATAATAGTCTTTGTGTGCCTTTCAATGAATGATTTTGGGTAAGTATGATGGGAGTGTCTTAGATCTGCACATAGAGAAATATATATAAGAGATTGATATCACTTTCAGTTTAATCCAATAACAATCTGAGTTTTGGGTGCTGTTGGAAGTTATTCAGATGTGGGGAGCTATGTGTCAGTGGTTATTATTGTTTCTTGGTGACCTTAAGAAGGTAGATATTTTGTTTCTTGACTTTTAGAGGGAGTTCTGGGTAGAGTTTATGTTTTCTACAATGAGGGAATCCAAGAGGCAAGATCTACTCTTCCTTCAGTAGGAGAGTCTAACTGTGTGGGAGCTTAGGATCAAGTTCAAGTACCTCCTGAACTTTTCTCAATATGTTATTCTAGATGAGAATTCTAGAGTGTGGAATTTAGAGGAGGCTTTGTGTACAATGATCAGGTATGAGGTCACTCTATTTATGCTCTTGACGTATCTAGTGGTGTAGAAAAAGGCTTCGGTTATTGAGAAAATGATTTCCTTGGGAGTTGAGCCTCAGTAGAGTGTCCAATAGGGTGTTCTGAGGATCAGAGACTAAAGAAGTGGGCCAAGGGTGTTCAAGTAGCCAGGGCTCCATTCATTGGGGAACCATCAATTGTAGTTTCTTTCCCAACTATCAGGGATAAGTGGTTTCTAAGTGACTTTTGATGGTTTTCCATTCGTGTTCCATCTCTGCGGGAGATATAGGAACCTCTAGGCTCAGTGTCTGAGCACCCAGGGACAATTTCATATGGGTTGTCAATACCCTTTTCATAAGCATCAGTTTCCTCTGAGATAGTTTCAGTGGTAGGGACCATAAGCTAGATCATGGCCATAGAGGCTAGAAACATATAGGTAGAAGAGTTGGGAATGCTCAGATGCATGTGTTAGAGGTAGTAGTGATGGTAGATCCGAGATTTGTTTGAGGTAAAATCAGTTTATTATATACCCTTGTGTGTGCTTTATCTGATTTAGGATCCTCACTCTCCTTTATTTCTCTTTCCTTGTTCCATGTGTTTGGACTGGATGTAGAGTGACTTCCAGTTCCCCTGATGATATCAACACCAGTTGGAGGCTAGGATTCCTTATTTAACGTGTGATGGGAATGTAGATTGGTGATGGAGATGCACCAGTCAATGGTGGACTTCTTATTATTATATATACAATAACACAATATTATCCTTGGTATGGATTGGATGTATTCCATATGTCCAATCATCGAATTCTTTCAGAAAAGAGTCTCATTTTCCGATGTGGAGGGCTAGTGAGTGGTATTCATTGGAGAGTGAGGTTATTAGTTGGGTGATAGGTAGGTGGAGCCTCTTTTTTCCTAGTTAGTGGAGATATTAGTATATGATCAAGTTGTAGATTCTCCCAGGTTTGTGGAGGAGTTCTTAGATGTTTTCCTAGAGGAGGTTATGAAAAAACCTCCTCGACGTGACGTTGAGTTCATGAAAGAGTTAAATCGAGGTGCATCTCTAATTTCTAGGGATCCCTATTAGGTGAAACCAACAGAGTTACATGAGTTGAGGATATAAGCGGGTTATATGATGCTAAGGGATTTCATATAAATTAGTGTTTCACCATGGGGATCTCCAATGTTGTTCTCCAAAAAGGCAGACAATAGTATGAGGTTTTTCATAGACCGCCAAAGGTTGAATCAAGAAATGGTTAAGAATTGTTACCCTCTTCTGAGGATTGATGATTTGTTTGACTAGTTGATTGGAGAAAGTTGGTTCTTGAAGGCCAATATGTGGTATGGATATCACCATATGAGAGTGAAAGATGAGGATATTTCGAATATTTACTTCAGATGCATCTATGGGCACTTTTAGTTTGTAGTCATTCCGTTTAGTGTTATGAATACACCAACTGTGTTCATTGGACTTATGAACTCCATGTTCTGTGAGTTCCTAAATTGGTTCAACGCTGTATTAATTGATGATATCTTTGTCTACTTGAAGTCATAGGTGGAGCATGCCAATCATTTCAAAGTTATTTTTTAGGTCCTTCTACACCACCGGATTTATGGGAAGTTGTCCAAGTGTGAGTTCTTGACACTAGAGGTGTTTTTCCTTGGACATTCAGTTTCTCTAAAGGGTGTTGAAATGGAACTATTTATGGTTGAATAAGTTTTTTCTTGGGAAGCACCCAAGAATGTGTCAGGGGTTCACAGTTTCCTTGTTCTCATGAGCTATTATCATAGGTTTGCAACCAAATTATCTCTAGTTACAGCACCACTAACAACATTGACCAGGAAGGACCAGATTTTTTTGTGGATAGATCAGTGCCAGGAATCATTTGGTTACCTTAAGAGAAGTTGGTTATTTCTCTAGTGCTTCATTTTCTCGAGGAGGGTGTGTTGTTTGAGGTTTTATATGATGCATCCCATAAGGGATTGGGATGCATGTTGATATCGAAAAGTGAGGTGATATATTATTATTCTTATTATTTATGTCCCCATGAGGGTAACTATGCCACCCATGATCTAGAGTTGGTAGTAGTTGTGCTCGCACGAAATTTGTGGAGGAATTACCTCATCAGTGAGTGTTTTTTAGTTTTCAAAGACCACAAGAGCCCGAGATATGTTTTCTATCAATGTGATATGAATCTACACCGGAAGAGGTGGATGAAGTTTCTTCATGATTATGATTTTGAAATATCTTACAACCTATTTAAGGGTAATGTATTTTCTAATGTGTTGAGCTGTAATTATTGAAATAACGTGGCTTGGGAGTTTTCAGATGTTTAGAAACGAATAGAGGAGATTACGGTGACGCATCTTGATATTGGAGATAGAAGTGGACAATGTTTTCTTTATCATATGACTATGGAGTTATATTTGATTAAACTGGTGGATGATTCTTAGTAGGGAAACAAAAAGGTATAGGTGATGCGTGATCGTGTTGGACATGGTAACACTCCTAAGGGATGGTCAGAGGATGATCAGAACTGGGTATTGTTCTAGGAGAGGATGTTTTTCCCATAGTCGATGTGTGAGGGAGTTCTCTATGTGTTTTATATCTCAAATCTAGTGGTATATCCTAGTGTGACAAATATATATCATGGATTGAGGGGAAAACTTTGGTGGGAGGGATGAAATGGTCAGTAGTAAAGTTTGGGGCAAGATGTCTGGTTTGTCAGCAGATGAAAGTGGAACACCATGTTCTAGGTGGTTTATTACGGTCCTTGGATGTTCCTAAGTGTAAATGAAAGGACATATCGATGGATTTAATTATAGGGTTACCATGAGAACATGGAGGTTGTGACGTGATTTGCGTTATAGTAGACCATATGATGAAATCAGCTCACGTTATGGTGATCTGTGAGTCGGGTTCTATGGATTTTTTGGTGAGGTGGTACATGGATGACGTGGTTAGGATTCATAGGGTATTGAGGACCATCATTTATGATTATGATTCTCATTTTACCTCATAATTATGGAGGATATTTCAGCATGCTTTTGGCTCCCACTTTCACCTTAGAACTTCTTTCAACCCTCAAACATATGGGTAGATGGAGTAGACCATCTAGACACTAGAGGATATTTTTTGGGAATACATCTTGGACATTAGTTGATATTGAATACAATGCATACCTTTGGTTGAGTTTTTTTTATAATAATAACTATCAATTTTCCATTGGTATGGCTCTGTTAGATGTATTTCATGGGTGGACATTCCATTCTCCATTATGCTGGACGAAAGTTGGAGGGTCGATAGTTCTTAGTCATGACATGGTGTAGAGCATGAATGAGTAGATCCAGTTGGTTCATGGGAAGATTAGGGTAGTGCATGACCGTCATAAGGCCTATGATGATCATAGGTGGAGGCCCCTGGAGTTCAATGTTAGAGACTATGTGTTCTTGAGAGTCTCCACTTGGTGTGGGAAGTGGAGGTTCGGAAGGGGGAATAAGATTTCTACCAGGTTTGTTGGGCCCTTTGAGGATTTGAGGTGTGTTTGTGAGGTGGTGTATAATTTTGAATTTACACCATGGATGGAGAGGATCCATGACATCTTCCATGTGTCTCATATTCATCGATATCTTTACAATGAATGTCACTTTATTAACTGGGTAGAGTTGAATATCTAGGATGATGATACATTCATGGAGTAGCTGATAGAGATCTAGGATCATCAAGATATGTTACTGGGTGGGAAAAAAACCTTCTTATGTTGAATGTTATAGAGGCATGGTGGCCCAGATGAGAGTATTTTAGAATGAGAGATGCAAATGCGTTCCCAGTACCCAAAGCTATTTTGAGCTTTGTTTTTTTTATTTGTTTTTTCTTGATGATCTGATGGTTGGATATTACTATGATATGAGATGTGTTGTTTCCATTTATGTATGATATGTGATAAATTTATGACATATGGAAAGAAGAGTACCTTATTCCTAATCGATATGTATTAACTTTGACATGATTAAACCTGTGTGGGCATGTTAGTTCCACACAAAGTTTATAATATCCTGACATGGAGTATGGAATTCCTTAATTCTTATGATCGGGGTGGTGTAGTTTGTTGGTTGTAACAATTTTTGGTTTGGGATATCTAGAGTTTGATATGGTTGTGTGGGTGGCTATGTGGTTTTGTAGTAATGAGGTTATGTGAGATGTTTTGTGGCAATTCAATTAGTGTGTTTTTATGGTTGAAGTAGTGAGGTATGACATGATCCTTGCAAGATATCTCATGGGTTGGTTGTTTTGAACCCTTTATTTCTAGTCTTGGTTTTAGATTCTTGATGGAGATAATCATTTGAGAAGTATTTAATTTAACGGTACATGCATTCCCAGTATGTTACTTTGCTGGTTTTGGGTTTTGAAGGTTCTTAGAGGAGGCTTAGAGTGGGCCTATAAAAGTTTGGTTGTAAAAAACTAGAATCAGAGGAATTATATGCCATGTAGATTTTACACAATGTGAAATTTGGGTTCAATTATTGTGAAGGGATAATTCATTACAAGTAATAATTCAGGTGATTAATCCTTCAAACCTATGTGTTTTTAAGTGAAAATTAAAATCCTGAAATTACATGATGTGAAAGGGTATTACACATCATGTAAATCCCTTATCAAGTGTGGTTATAATGTTTGGAGCGCTCATGGGTTTCCTCAAACCCTAGGACTGAATCTCTCTTATATCCATACAAGAAATCAAGAGGCTCATTCTTCAAGTGTTTGGGATTCATTTATATGGTATTTGATTTTTGGATTCCCATCTTCAATCTGTGGAGAGTTCTCCTATCATTCTCATGTGTTTCCTTCAATTCTTCTTAGAAGATCTGTTGTGGTGCTACAGTTTCAGTTTGGGGTGCATTTGTGTTGCATTTTTTACAACCCTTTGGTGTGTTATAGGTTGATCTATATATTTCCATGTTTGTTTGTGGATTTTAGGTGTTTCTTATCCACCCTAAAGTGAACAGCGAGATAAAAAATCTTCTTAATGGTTGGGGATCCTTGTTATCACTCTTTTATGTGATATGTGTGGGAGCTTCATGCCTTTTATTACCTTTGGGTAGATAGTATGAGTCAACATAATAATATAATTAATTGGAATGTCTAAAAATTATGGGTATGAGGAGTTATCACATTTACTAGTTTGATATTTTTTGGTGATGTTATTATGCATGCCTATTTCTAATTCTGAAAATAACGGCTATTGGGAGACTTGTTTTCACTATAGTAATTATGTTATTGTTACGACCCAATCTTTTTGAGTAGTATATTAACTTACTCTTAATGATTTAATAAGATGTTAATGGTTAATGCAGAAAGAGGAGTCGATGGCTTCATCCAGTAGACTCGAACTTTATGAAGCCCACTTATCAGAGCTTGGGAAGGAGGTAGCATCTGTGGGATTTGCATTGGACCAAGCCCAAGCCGAACTCCAGCGTGTCAAGCTTGAACGGAAACGCCTGTGGGAGAAGTTCAAGTTAGTAGAGATTACTACTAGGGCAATGTTATCTGAGCCTCCATCAGATTCTCTCACCATAGCACACCTTACACTTAGGTCATATGCCGGTGTTATAAGGGGTTATGTGATGAGACCTTAACTTCTTTATGTAATCCTTTGGGATGAATGAATTGAGATTTCTTCCTTTAGTGATGTTTGTGAAATTTCAAATGTCCGGATAATTTTAGGATGTATTTTATTGATGAATTTTGAAAAAAAGATATTTTAAAATATTTATGTAAACCCTAAATAATTAATGATGTGTAATGATTTTCAAAAAATGGTCTTCTACAAAAATGTTCAGTAAGGAATTTGGAGTCTAATAAGATCAACTTAATTTTTGATGAATAGTAAATTATGAATAGTGATTTTATGCTTAGGATTAGTAATGTGACCAAATAGATTAGTAATTTCACTCAAAGAAAGTTTTAATATAATTTAGACACCTAGATTAAGTAATGTGATTCAATAAAATGGGTAAATAACGGTTTCATAAATTATTAGTCAAGTATTATTTTTTTCGGGTGAATAGTGTTTTTTAATTAAAAATTTAATTAAAAATAATTAGAAAATTATTTTTATAAAAAAGACTTTATTTTTGAACTCAGAGCATCGATATTATGTTAAGGTAATTTTTGAGGATTCTTCTGAAAAAAATGAATTCTTGATGAATAGTGTTTTTATTTAAAAATTAAATTAAAAATATTTAGAAAATTATTTTTATAAAATGGATTTCATTTTTGAAATCAGAGCATTGATATTTGGTTAAGGAGAAATTTTGGGATTATTCTGAGAAAGTTGAATTTTCGATGAATAGTGAAAATATAGTTTTTAAGTTACGGGTGTTTAATGACATCATTAAATGATGTATTAAGTATATATTCAATATGGTCGAATTATGAATAGTAAGATAAGGTATGAGGTGTCCCAAGTGGCCAATACCATGGGAAAATACCATGGGCAAGCCCATGGTTTTTCCAAAACCACTAATGAGGTGTCCCTTGGCCATTAATGCCTTGTCCCCTCACTTTCCCTATAAATACCCACCCTTTCCTCCTTTAGTTTTCACTCCCAACTCTCCCCCAACGAAGTTCTGGTCTTATTACCTCCCAAGGAGTCCTCCCAAGGTGCCCCCAAGCCCTCAAGGTCCAAACCATTGAGTTTTAAGAGCTACGTTTTAAGGTAAGGGATCCGACCTCTCTCTTTCTTTTCATGTAATCTCTTTTATGTCATTCCTTTTATGCTCCATGTTCTTATGTGAGAGTATGTTCTTTTATATTCCTCTTACTTCCCTTTTCATTTTTATATGATGAGAGATCCCCTCTTACTCTCATCAATTCGTTTTATGAAAGTTTAAGTGACGCCGTTAGGCTGCCGAATTTTTAAGTGATTCTTTCACCCTTCTCATTTTTCAAGTTCAATTTTCATGTCAAGTATTTCAAGTTCCTTTTTATTATGTTGGGGTATGATCTCTATATCTATCATACTGATCTCTTATGATCATATGATGAGAGACCCTATTTGATCTTGTCAAATCTTTTTTTATTGAAGTTAAGTGACGCCGTTAGGCTGCCGAATTTTCATAAGAGAAATCTTATTTTTGTCTCACTTCCATGTTTTTTATTTCAAATGGTATGTCCTTAAAATTTCATTACCATGTTCATATATCCTTCTTATTCTGTCCCTATACTGTTTTATGGGTCATTTATGAATGTTTTACCCATGTCCCCTCTCCTTTCAATGTTTTCTAAAACCCCGAAACATAGCCATTATGCTGCAGAATTTTCGTCTCAAAATGTCTCTCTCTTTTCTCAAAATTATTTTATGTTATAAAGTGAATACTCAAAGCTCTCATTTCTAAAAGGGTATTCACATATATATCAAAATTTTCTATTTAAAATTCTGAGATTTACATACATGAGACCCGCTTTCCCTTTCCGTGGGTTTAAAGTGACATTAAGATCATGTCTTTAAAGCAGTTTTTAAAACGTTATGATTATGAAATGAAACCCATTTATTTTATGCTATATGGGTTATTTATGAAATTTTTGATGATGATATATGTGTATTACATGATAAAAAAGGAAAATTTAAGGGTGCGCCCTAATAGCGCTCCAATGCATTGGGTAATGATGTAACCACTAGAGATTACAATTTTCACGATACCTTGGTGAATAACCTTGGTAATTTTCAAATGACACCTTGGGGATGGACCTTGGTGATATGTTCATGATTGTCTATGTTAAATTATGTAGCCACATCTTCAAGTTATGAGAAATTTTATTTTTATTATGAAATGCCTCATGATTTCTTTCTCATGCCTTAAAGTTCTTTTCATGTCCTTATTGAAGTATATCAAGTTCACATGTAAAATGTTCCTCTTGTTTCCCTTACTGGGACTTCTGCTCACCCTTTCTTTTGATGTATGTCCCCAGGTTATGAGATGCAGTAATGAACCTAGGATGAACTTAAGGAGAAGCCTTTTAAGTGTTTAAGAAGAATGTTTTATGCTGTTTTCATGTATTATGTCCCTGGTTTCCAAGACACTAAACCTTAAAGATCCTCTGTTTTGTGTAATTTAATGAAAGTTTATGTTATAAAAAGACGAGATGCTATAGTTGGTATCAAAGGATGGTTTAGTTATTTGTGGAAATTAGGATATAAAAACTTTAGGAAGAACCCTATATAAAAGTTTAAATATAGGAAAACTTCCTGGTATTTTGGTAAGTATTGAGTAAGTGGTTTATCAAAAAAAATACATCCCTATCTGGATACGAGCAGGTAGAGGTGGTTCTGGTACAAATGTACATAGGGGTAAAACCCGAAAACACCGCTTTGAGCTAGACTCGAACGAGAACTGGTGCATGATAACGGGCCTTGCTGCACTCTTGGTTACAACACTCCCGGGGGATATGTTTGGTTAATCAAAAGCTTTTTATGAATCATTATGAAGGAATTATAGAGAAGTGTAATTGTCTAAGCATGAAGTATTAGTTAAAAGATTCATAAATGAAATAAGTTTCTCACTAAGGTTTTATTCTTTTAGAAAATGGCGGGCAATAGGAGGAACCATGCAGATGGTGACCGCAATGCACCATGTGCTGATGGCCCTTCGATGGAAGCTGGAATGGAAACATTCATGCGAATGATGAACCAACTGACTCAAGTTATGAGTAATAACTTGAATCAAGATGAGAGGCCGATCTCACCACGAAGGGAACAACTTTCTGTTGAGTCCTTTATGGGTCAATGACCACCAACATTCAGTGGATCTACTGACCCATTGGTTGTGGAACAATGGATAAGCTCCATTGAAAAGATCTTTTCTGTACTTCATTGTTCGGAACAAGAAAAAGTCACCCTTGCTGTTTACCGCCTATAGGGAGAAGCTGATCAGTGGTGGTCACTAATCAAAAACACAAAGCCACAAGGAGAGATGGAAGCTATGGAGTGGGAAGAGTTCCGGGGAATATTCTTTAATAAGTATTTCCCTCGCTCGATGAGAATGAGAATGGAGAAAGAATTTCTCGAGCTGAAGAAAAAGGAGAATGAATCAGTTGGAACCTACGAGATGAACTTCACAAGGCTTTCCCGTTATACCTCAAGCTTCGTCATGGACCCTAATGGGAAGGTTGATAGATTCTTTGGTGGACTATGACCTCATCTATGGAAGAATCTACCCAAAAGGGACTATGATAGCTATGAAGAAATAGTTCGAAGTGCTATGAAAGTCGAGCTAGATTTTGGGGAGACACAGTGGTCTCACAAATCTAATGAGAAGAATAGAACTCTAGAACCAATCCTGGGAAGAAGTTTTGATCAGGAAAGAGGTGGAAAGCATATGCAACATTCCACATGCAATAAATGCGGGAAGAAGCATTCAGGGAACTGCTTGATCGGAAGTGGTAAGTGCTACAGGTGTGGAAGAGAAGGCCATATTTCTCGGAATTGTCGTAGTGATGTGAAGCCTCAACTTCCCAACACTAATGACAGAGGAAAGATGGTTCTGGACCTACCTGAAGTCACATGCTTCAAGTGTGGACAACTTGGTCACTTTGCTAATCAATGTCCAAATCCGAGGGTGGTGGAGGGGAATCACCATCAACCTCAGCAGAGGCCAAGGGAGCAAGTTCGTGCTTTCGCTATCACAACAACTGAAGTTGAAGTTCCGAACGATGTGGTAGAAGGTAATCTTGTCGTCCTTTCAAAACTAGCAAGTACTTTATTTGATTATGGTTCTACACATTCCTTTATTTCCTCCAAGTTTTCAAGGAATATAGAATCAATCCCCGAACTGCTAGAGGTAGAGTTGTCAGTCAAGACTCCAAGTGGGATTATCCTTGCATCAACAATATTTAGAGACTCTAGTGTTTACTTTGGTGAGACAATATTATCGCAAATCTAGTAGTCATTCCCATGATGGAATTCGACATTATACTAGGGATGGACTGGCTCTCAAAGTATAATGCTAAGATAAAATGCAGAAGTAAGGAAATCTCAGTAGTCTTGAATGAACGACCTACAGTTATCTTCCAAGGAGAGATATCCCGAACTGATCTCTATCTAGAAGAAACTCCTATAGCTTTCTTTATGGAGTTAATTGGTGATGATGAATAAGGAAAAGGTAGCATACAAATAGAAGATGTTCCGATTTTTCAGGAATACTTGGATGTATTTTCTGAGGAGTTACCTGGACCTCCCCCAGAAAGAGAGGTAGAGTTCTCCATTGAACTCGTTCCTGGGTCTCAACCGATATCAAAGACTTCGTATAGAATGGAAAATGTGGAGCTAAAAGAGTTAAAGAAACAACTCCAAGACTTGTTGGAGAAGGGGTTTATCCGACCAAGTGTGTCTCCTTGGGGAGAACCAGTTCTCTTTGTGAAGAAGAAGGATGGATCAATGCGGCTATGCATTGATTATAGAGAACTGAATGGGATCACAGTGAAGAACGTATATCGTATTCCAAGAATTGATGATTTATTTGACCAACTTCGTGGGGCTCAATTCTTCTCTAAGATTGACCTTCGATCTGGTTATCATCAACTGAGGGTGAAGAAGAAAGATATTCCAAAGACTTCCTTATGATCAAGATATGGGCATTATGAGTTTACTATTATGCCCTTTGTCTTGACTAATGCTCCTGCTATTTTCATGGATTTGATGAATAGAGTATTTAAGGACTACCTTGATAACTTTGTGGTAGTTTTTATTGATGATATTTTGATATATTCAAAAAGTCGTGAGGAGCATGAAGATCATCTGAGGGTTATTTTGAAAACTCTACAGAAGGAGAGGATCTTTGGAAAGTTCATAAAGTGTGAGTTTTGGTTACAACAAGTGGATTTCTTGGGTCACATCGTAACCAATGAAGGAATCTCGGTTGAACCTGCAAAGACAATGGTTGTGGAGGAGTGGCCTCAACCCACAATAGTAACTGAGATTCGTAGTTTCCTTGGTTTAGCGGGATATTATAGGAGGTTTGTGAAAAAATTTTCACGGCTTTCTAATCCACTAACCAAGTTGACTCGAAAAGGGGTTAAGTTCATCTGGACAAAGGAATGCGAGGAAAGTTTCCAAGAGCTAAATAAGAGATTGGTTACCAAACCTATGTTAACACTACCCTCTATCGGAGAAGGATTCGTTATTTTTAGCGATGCATCTCTGAAAGGGATTGGGTGCGTCCACATGAAAAATGACAAGGTATTTGCTTATGCATCTCGACAGTTGAAGATTCATGAGCAGAATTATCCTACGCATGATCTAGAGCTAGTGGCGGTTGTTTTTGCTCTAAAGATATGGAGGTACTATCTTTATGGGAAAAAATGTGATATATACACCGACCACCAAAGTTTAAAGTATATTTTCACACAGAAAGAATTGAACATGAGACAAAGGAGATGGTTGGAGCTTATTAAAGACTACGATTGTTCAATTCATTATCACCCTGGAAGAGCAAATAAAGTCACAGATGCGTTAAGCAGGAAAGATCCAGTTGTTCTGGAAACAATGAGGATCCTAGGAGATCCCTGGATTAAAGATCTAGTAAAACTGGACATGGGAATTATAAGGAAAGGGACATCATCAACCCTATCCCAAATTATTTCTCAACCTTCATTACTAGAAAAGATCAAGAAGGCTCAAAAAGAAGATCCATTGCTGCAGGAGAAGTTGGAGGCTGTAAAAGATGGGAAGTTCCCTGATTTCAATATTGATCAAGAAGGTGTATTGAAATTTCGTACAAGACTATGTGTTCCATCTATTCCGGAGATAAAGAAAGAACTGATGGATGAAGCTCATAGTTCTACTTTCTCTATACATCCGATAAGCACTAAGATGTATAGAGACCTTTGTGATCATTATTGGTGGGATAACATGAAGAAGTAGATTTCTGATTACACTACAAGGTGCCTGGTGTGTCAGCAAGTAAAGGAAGAACAACAACTTCCTAAGGGGGTATTACAACCGCTACCCATACCAGTATGGAAGTGGGATAATATCACCATGGACTTTGTAACTGGTCTCTCGAAAACATCCAAAGGAAACAATGCGATATGGGTTATTGTGGACCGTCTCACCAAGACCGCCCATTTTATATCTATTCGGGAAGATTTCTCTCTGGATCAACTTGCCAATATATACGTGAAGGAAGTGGTAAGGCTGCATGGGGTACCACTATCCATCGTGTCTGATCGTGATCCAAGATTCACATCAAAATTATGGAGAAGTCTTCAACATGCTCTGAGTACTGAATTGAATTTTAGTACGGCCTATCATCCTCAAACTGATGGCCAATCTGAAAGGACTATTCAGACACTCGAAGTCATGCTGAGATTATGCTCAATGGAATTTAAAGGTGGATGGGATCAACACCTCCCATTAGTTGAGTTCTCCTATAACAACAGCTTCCATTCGAGTATTCAGATGGAACCCTATGAAGCTCTGTATGGAAAGCGATGTAGAACTCCTACTTGTTGGGATGAAACTAGTGAGAGAAAGCTTCTTGGGCCTGGTCTTGTGAAAGAGATGACAGAACAGGTTCATGCCATCTAACAACACATAAAGGCTGCTCAGAGTCGACAGAAGAGCTATGCTAACAATCGTCGAAGGGACTTGGAGTTTGGTGTTGGTGACAAAGTCTTCCTTCGAATTTCTCCTAGGAAGAGAGTCATGCGGTTTGGGAATAAAGGGAAGCTAAGCCCTAGGTACATTGGCCCCTATGAAATCCTTGATCGCATAGGAGCAGTGGCCTATCGTCTAACACTTCCACCAAACCTAGCTCAAGTTCACAATGTCTTCCATGTATCTCTCTTGAGGAAGTACATACCCGACCCTTTGCATGTACTGAACCCAGAGGTGGTACAACTGGAACATGACCTCTCTTATGAGGAGCATCCAGTGGAGATCTTGGACCGTAGAGACAAGGTTCTACGAAACAACACTACCCACCTTGTGAAAGTGTTGCGGAGGAATCATAAATATGAAGAAGCGACTTGGGAGCCTGAGGAAACAATGACGCAAAAGTACCCTCACCTTTTCGACTAGACCTCAAGTATAAATTTCGGGGACGAAATTTCTTAAGGGGGGAAGAATGTAATGACCCAATCTTTTTGAGTAGTATATTAACTTACTCTTAATGATTTAATAAGATGTTAATGGTTAATGCATAAAGAGGAGTTGATGGCTTCATTCAGTAGACTCGAACCTTATGAAGCCCACTTATCAGAGCTTGGGAAGGAGGTAACATCTATGGGCTTTGCATTGGACCAAGCCCAAGCCGAACTCCAGCGTGTCAAGCTTGAACGGAAACGCCTGCGGGAGAAGTTCAAGTTAGTAGAGATTACTACTAGGGCAATGTTATCTGACCCTCCCTCAGATTCTCTCACCATAGCACACCTTACACTTAGGTCATATGCCGGTGTTATAAGGGGTTATGTGATGAGACCCTAGATTCTTTATGTAATCCTTTGGGATGAATGAATTGAGATTTCTTCCTTTAGTGATGTTTGTGAAATTTCAAATGTCCGAATAATTTTAGGATGTATTTTATTGATGAATTTTGAAAAAAAGATATTTTAAAATATTTATGTAAACCCTAAATAATTAATGATGTGTAATGATTTTCAAAAAATGGTCTTCTACAAAAGTGTTCAGTAAGGAATTTGGAGTCTAATAAGATCAACTTAATTTTTGATGAATAGTAAATTATGAATAATGATTTTACGCTTAGGATTAGTAATGTGACCAAATGGATTAGTAATTTCACTCAAAGAATGTTTTAATATAATTTATACACCTAGATTAAGTAACGTGATTCAATAAAATGGGTAAATAACGGTTTCATAAATTATTAGTCAAGTATTAGTTTTTTCGGGTGAATAGTGTTTTTCAATTAAAAATTTAATTAAAAATAATTAGAAAATTATTTTTATAAAAAGGACTTTATTTTTGAACTCAGAGCATCGATATTATGTTAAGGTAATTTTTGGGGATTTTTCTGAAAAAATGAATTCTCGATGAATAGTATTTTTATTTAAAAATTAAATTAAAAATATTTAGAAAATTATTTTTATAAAATGGATTTCATTTTTTAAATCAGAGCATTGATATTTGGTTAAGTTGAAATTTTGGGATTATTCTGAGAAAGTTGAATTTTCGATGAATAGTGAAAATATAGTTTTTAAGTTACGAGTGTTTAATGACATCATTAAATGATGTATTAAGTATATATTCAATATGGTCGAATTATGAATAGTAAGATAAGGTATGAGGTGTCCCAAGTGGCCAATACCATGGGCAAATACCATGGGCAAGCCCATGGTTTTTCCAAAACCACTAATGAGGTGTCCCTTGGCCATTAATGCCTTGTCCCCTCACTTTCCCTATAAATACCCACCCTTTCCTCCTTTAGTTTTCACTCCCAACTCTCCCCCAACGAAGTTATGGTCTTCTTACCTCCCAAGGAGTCCTCCCAAGGTGCCCCCAAGCCCTCAAGGTCCAAACCATTGAGTTTTAAGAGCGACGTTTTAAGGTAAGGGATCCGACCTCTCTCTTTCTTTTCATGTAATCTCTTTTATGTCATTCCTTTTATGCTCCATGTTCTTATGTGAGAGGATGTTCTTTTATATTCCTCTTACTGCCCTTTTCATGTTTATATGATGAGAGATCCCCTCTTACTCTCATCAATTTGTTTTATGAAAGTTCAAGTGACGCCGTTAGGCTGCCGAATTTTTAAGTGATTCTTTCACCCTTCTCATTTTTCAAGTTCGATTTTCATGTCAAGTATTTCAAGTTCCTTTTTATTATGTTGGGGTATGATCTCTATATCTATCATACTGATCTCTTATGATCATATGATGAGAGACCCTATTTGATCTTGTCAAATCTTTTTTTATTGAAGTTAAGTGACGCCGTTAGGCTGCCGAATTTTCATAAGAGAAATCTTATTTTTGTCTCACTTCCATGTTTTTCATTTAAAATGGTATGTCCTTAAAATTTCATTACCATGTTCATATATCCTTATTATTCTGTCCCTTTACTGTTTTATGGGTCATTTATGAATGTTTGACCCATGTCCCCTCTCCTTTCAATGTTTTCTAAAACCCCGAAACATAGCCGTTATGCTGCAGAATTTTCGTCTCAAAATGTCTCTCTCTTTTCTCAAAATTATTTTATGTTATAAAGTGAATACTCAAAGATCTCATTTCTAAAATGGTATTCACATATATATCAAAATTTTCTATTTAAAATTCTGGGATTTACATACATGAGACCCACTTTCCCTTTCCGTGGGTTTAAAGTGACATTAAGATCATGTCTTTAAAGCAGTTTTTAAAATGTTATGATTATGAAATGAAACCCATTTATTTTATGCTATGTGGGTTATTTATTAAATATTTTATGATGATATATGTGGCTTACATGATAACAAAGGAAAATTTAAGGTTGCGCCCTGATAGCGCTCCAATGAATTGGGTAATGATGTAACCACTAGAGATTACAATTTTCACGATACCTTGCTGAATAACCTTGGTAATTTTCAAATGACACCTTGGGGATGGACCTTGGTGATATGTTCATGATGGTCTATGTTAAATTATGTAGCCACATCTTCAAGTTATGAAAAATGTTATTTTTATTATGAAATGCCTCATGATTTCTTTCTCATGCCTTAAAGTTCTTTTCATGTCCTTATTGAAGTATATCAAGTTCACATGTAAAATGTTCCTATTGTTTCCCTTACTGGGCCTTCTGCTCACCCTTTCTTTTGATGTATGTCCCCAGGTTATGAGATGCAGTAATGAACCTAGGATGAACTTAAGGAGAATCCTTTAAAGTGTTTAAGAAGAATTTTTTATGTTGTTTTCATGTATTATGTCCCTGGTTTCCAAGACACTAAACCTTAAAGATCCTCAGTTTTGTGTAATGTAATGAAAGTTTATGTTATAAAAAGACGGGATGCTATAGCTATGATGAACCGTACTATGTTGTTGTGTGATTTCACCTAAATAAAAGTTTAATGAATTTATATTTGGATAATAATTGGTTTCCCTTGTATATTCTGGTTTGTATGATAATACCCATGCCAATATAAAAAAGTAATGCGATGAAGAACTTGAATAAATATGAAATATGGAATGTGTGTTGTGATGTGTGCTTGTGATTATTGTGTTGTGGGAAGCTGTGCTGTTTGGTATGACAAGTTCATGGCATATAGGTCATGAATCAGTGGTTGTGGGATAGAGTTTTTGGCATAGTGGTCGTGGAATATAGGTTGTGGCATAGTGGTTGTGGCGCAGTGGTTGTGGCGAAGAGGTTGTGGCGCAATGGTTGCGGTGTAGTGGTTGTGGTATATAAAGTTTGTGGTTTTGAGATGTATGAGATGTGTGGTTTTCATGGTGTGATATGGATTGGGCGATGTGACAAAATGAATATGGTGGATGTGTGGTGCTGTGGAAATAGTTGTTTGGTGTGGTTGTGTTAGTTTCCTGGGTAGTAGTGGAATGAATTATTATTTTGAATGAAATGAATAGAATAATGGGTTGGAGATTTAATATAATGAGATGGAAATGAATATGTGTGGTGAATGATTTAATGAATAAATGTGGTGGAACTTTTTAGTGAAAAGTGGATGTTGTGTGGCTTGTGTGGTGGTTGTGTGGTGTGTTACATATAGAGGTGGAAACAGTTGAGATGGTTGATGTGTGGTATGTGGTGGTGATATGGTATGCACTAGTGTTGTTTATGTGAACCCTTAGGTTGGGCATTTTGTGCTATCTCTATATTATGTATGATTATGTTATTTTATACGTACCCCACCCGAGTTGGAAACCTTACCATCACTTAGAGACCATTCCTTCCTCCTCACTGGAACCACTTCATCCATGACTGCAAAAAACTCTGTAATCACAATCACAAAAAAAATTCAACCTTCACAAATCAAACCAAAAGGACCGCTGTCATTTCACCCCTGTAATCACCATAGACATAGACTCCATCACTATACCATAGATGAAAATCACTAAACCAGAATATAAATATACAAATTCATCAAGTGAGAATAAAATAATCACTCAAAAAATAACACTAAACACCTTCACCAATAACTTATAAGAAGAAATACCAAGCATATTTTTCAAACTAATAGGCATATTTACAATAGAATACTGAATCAGGCCATGCCTGGAGACCTGAAGACCTCTGCACCATAGATCCCAAAAACACAAAGAGGCCACCGCACCACATCCGACTAGAAGAGGTGCCAAGGAATGCGAGGTCAGAGCAGGTATTTGAGTGTGTAAAGACTCTGAACACCACCATCATCGATAAGGTAGAAACCCAGAAGTAGAAAAAAAATGAACCGACCCTAGTAGTGCCTGGAAACCCATTGTCTATCAAACCACAAAACCCAAATCCTCATTGTAACCACCACACAAGATCTGATTAGGAGAGGTTCAGAGTCACCTGAGGCTAGAACATGGTTAGAGTGGCCTAGGGATTCCACAAAACACAACCTTCGACTGGGAGATCAAAAGAGATATGAGAGGAAACCCACAAAACCCACTTTAGAAGAGAGAGGAAGAAAGTAAAATATATAATCTTTAAATAAACATGAAATTAAGAACATGATAAAATTTAACTAGTATACCCTTATCATTATGCGAACAATGTCTATCTATCACAATGGAGTTTTCTTGATAGATATCACAAAGTGAAATCCTAGGGAATCTTGCCTCCACATGGATTAAACCAAAAACTAAAATACTCATATGATATGAGAGGATCTAATTAACTCCTATGGCATGATAAAAAATTATTCAATGATGAAAAAGTAAATCTTAGAGAGAAGAGAGTTTGTTCTATGGATTGGTAGTGTTGACCTAACCCAATAAGAGAATCATTGTCCTTTATATAGGATCCCTTCATTCAATGAAGGGATTTGGGGGTTGGATTCCATTGCATTAAATACCACATAAATTACCCATAATATAGTCCCATTAGGGTTTGTGACCATAGAACATTTCAATGATCACAATATATTTGTATAACCATAAATGAAGTAACTCATTGATTCATAATTGAAGGAAACCACGTGAAATATGTGGCCAATATATGCACTTTATACCTCATATATATATATATATATATATATATATATATATATCTCTTATCATACACTATGATGGATAATAATCATATACTATGATAGAGGCATCTGTATTCCTTACCATATGGTATGAATTAGGTATATCATATGATATTATATACTCGTTTTAGTGCATATCCAACAGAGTCAGTGTGGTGATACCACATTTCTAAAATAGTTTATTATTAGCTATAAACCATTAAAATGATTAATTTATGTCTTGGTAGTTATTATGGTGATATATTAAGTGTTCAATGATTATGAAACTCAAATGTTCATATATTATAAGCAACACACAACTACTACCAGACATTGGTAGTAATGCTTGAGAACCTCCATTCATTGGAGTGTACCTATATAATGGATATGATCTTCTCTATTTTCTTGTAGGATTTTATTAATCCAAATAAAATCTATATTTCCTATATTATTCATTTGTCTCCATGTAGAAGGTGTTATCAAAACATTATAAGAAAAATGGGTCCTCACATAGTGTATGTAGATTCTTGTGGCTGATTCGCTACATGTGGTGGTAATAGTTTGAGTGTTGTTGTTAAGTTATCTTCCTTAAGCATAATCCATTGAGATGGATCATACTATACTTGGGGTACACTTGTTTATATTTATGTTCTTAATTATAAATGTTGACTATATGATGATAGATCCTTACTAATGGGTTACTTCTATTTATAATGAGCACATGATGTTCTTATAAAACCCATAATTTGTCTTAGATCCACCTTCATTATCGAATAAAAATATTTTTAAAAATATTTTATAAAAAACATGTATATCATAAGATGCTATTTTTTATATAATAAGGTATGATATAACATGTATAAGTGTTAACTGTTGGATCACCATGTCATTTTTCTTGATATAAGTTATCATAAGGTGTGATTTAGTTTTTTTCTATATTACAGGGTTTGACAGGATGATTCATAATGTATGATTAATTGAAACCCATAGTTTGGTACTATATCACCATATATAATAAGGGTTATCATATATTATGATTGATAATGTGGTGTTTTCAAAATATATCATCATATTGTAATAAATATATAACTAATATTTCCAATTACAATACAAATCAAGCACTGAACAACACTACATGATAGTGCATATCATAAAACATGAAATACAACTATTTATATAGTCTAGCATATTATATGATTATATAACAAAATATGATAGATAATACCTATCATAAAATATAATATAATAAAAAAATGAAAATAAATACTTTTTTTTGTAAAATTTTAACAGTTTATAAACTGTTTAATAAAAATAAGTGTTAGGAATTATAAATGGAATATTTATATAACTTAATAAAATATACAATATTCATATTAATATCTCATGTTTAGTAAATAAGTGAAATATTTATTTATTAATTTCATTTCTATTTAAATATTTATATATATAAATTATTTATATGATGTGATTATTTTTTATGATTTTATTTATATGAAAATTTATTCTTATAAAATTTTCAAACCATGCATTACCTTCCAGGTATGATAACGTAATATTTAGTTTTATTTAAAAATAAATTTGGTTTGTTATAGAGTTATGAGCATGAATTTAAAGGTTTAATATAGTTTATATATACCAAGGGTTAGAGTTATAAAGGAATTGAGGCCTCTATTGATTATTGAACCATGGGTAGTGGGACTTTGGGTTGGACTACACATTGTCTTGGGAACTTATGCTATGTCTAGAAAAGTGTGGGTTGTCTAGTTGTCACACCATGCTCACTCTGGTGTATTTTTTTATTAGATATGATTATAATCCTTTACATGAAAAAATTTCTTACACCTTATTCATGTGTTTCATTTGGATATGTGTAAATATATTTGGATTCTATTTTGAGGTTATTAACACAAACTACGAGGTGTGAAAAATTCTACACATTAATATGGTTTGAACATATTAATTTGATGTGAGGAATATGGATTCTAAAACTAAATCGTTAGTGAGGGATTTATTAGAATATAAAAAAATTATTCAAGTATTCAAAGAAAATAAAAACCCACAACCCAAGATCTCCATGTTATGAAATCAAAACCATAAATTCCATAAAATGAAGAATATGTACATACCTTACATCGATGTTGGTAAAATATATTATTTTTGACCATAGGTTTGATGAAGATCACTGAGAAGAATCCAATAAGTTTATTCCTCATAGATATATCCATGGGTATATTAATCACCCAATATTTGTTAAGGATCCTTCTTATGACCATGGTATTCTAGTACCTCTCAGGTGGAAAAGGAAGAAGGAGAATAGAGATTTAGCGATAAGAAAGATAAAGCGCACACAAACAATGATAAATAATATCAACCTCCTTATATAGGACTCTAGGACACTCATGAATCCATGAATTTACTCATACATTCATAGAATATGATTAAGTGGAATGAATTTATGGTTTGTAACCCATCGACCATGAATTTAACATTTAAATATATTTGATTCTTCTAAATATTTCATCATATGAAATGTAACAATAAATGATATCCTACAAGGAATATTATTAAAACGTTAGGTTTTAAAATTCAAATGCCATGTTAATCATTAATTATTATTAACTCACATCATTGTATTATAATATGGCCATATGGTACACTATAATTGGAAAAGGAAGTGGTGAAATATCTCTATATTGCACCAAATGATATCCCCTACCAAGTCATATGATATTACTTATTTTACTTATGTCATACCCTATGATATATATATATTTTCACATAAGATATATCTAAAACACCATATGATTTTTATTTCCTCTAGGTTATATCTCTATCAATCTTCCACTTTCAAGAAAGTCACACATACTTTGTATCATTTCACTTTATATTGTATCATATAAATTAACTTGTGAAACCATATCAAAAAATACTTTTGGATATTTCAAAAAAACTTTTGGAAATCTATCATTAACTTCACCATGTATCACATTATATAAAATAACTTGTCAATATCTCTCTAATTTTTTTGGATAAACCCTAAAAAACATTTAAAGCCTCTAACTAAGTTTCAAAATACTTAATCCACATTTATTAAACAATAAATTGTAACACTATGGGACTTCATAGTGTTAAAAATAATTATGAATTATGGAGTTCATAAATATATTAAAATAGAAACCTCTAGAAAAGCTTCAGTTCTACTCAATCTATAAAGGAATCTGGAATGATCTTCATCAAGCACATGTATCTAAATACCTGTGTACACCAGTTATATCATTTACAAAAATACATAATCATATGATCCTTTTATTTAAGACATCAAGTTACCATGGAAAATGAATTATTTCAATCCTATATGGTTAATCATATATTCTTGATTATCTAAGTATATATTTACCATATTCATGAACACATTATAGGTTATTCAGCCTGATAGATGATAAAATCACATTCCCCTCATCCAATAGGTAAACAAATCACATCTCAATTGTCTAGGTTAACCATACACTCCTTCATTATATATAAAATGTGTTCATGAATTTCATACCCATCATATTAGGGGAAAAATACCATATTAATTAAACTCAACCTACAATATGATTAGAAACATACAAAACCAACTCCATATTAGCTCAGCCTTAAAGTTGGCATAATATAGGTATCAAAGTGTGCAGGTTCTCATGCTATATATCTTGTATAATCTTAGGTAATGGAGAAATAAAATTATGAAACATACACCCCTATACCAAATATATAGTGTATGATACTCCACATGGTATACTTGGTGGTCTATCCATCACACAAAACACATTTTGTGTCTCATGAACATATTTCATATCTTAATATGAAATTCTTCCCATTATAACCTTAACATTTAATCACAAAATATAATAATACATGAATAATATCGATTATAGATAATTCAAAGCCATACTTTAAGAGGTTTATTATCATTTTACATCATGAAAAATATATACATCCAATGTGAAAGAATGATAAATAAGATACTATTTTTGTATAAAATGATAATTTTTTTATTCTTTATCTTATTTAGGAATACATAAAAAAACCATACAAAAGAATTATTCTCATATATTATATGAAAGACTATAAGAATTATATATATTTTATATGTTTCTAGGTTTTATTAAACTTATTACATCTCAATATATTTTTTACCACATATTTATTTGAACATCTGATAAAACCCTCTAACTAAAATCATTTAATGGGTAACATATATGAATAAATACTATTTGAATAATAGTGAGATTATGAATTATATTATTTATGTTTAACTTTTTAACAAGTATTAAAACCCCTTTACTTGAAAACTTCTAATGTTGTGTTGTTAATAACTTATTTTTTCAACTTAGAACTTATTTCTAAGTTTATTATTGTCATTATCTTTTGGAACTCTTTCTGAATCTTTTCTTGGAGATCATCATGATAAAAAAATGCAACTCTTTAAATTATTTTATCTTTATTGACATACCCATAAATCATTTAAGTTATAAAGTGACATTAAATTAGAATTTTTATTGTTATAATATTTAATTTTTTACATTTGAACTTATCTAAGTCTAATCATACTCTCAATATTCTCTTAGAATTTCATAAAAAAATATCATGATAAGGTACACAAACTCTTTTGTGTTTAGAAAATAACACTTATTTACTTTTATTGGTAATATTTTACAAATAAACCATTAAAAACCATATCTTTTTTGGTATTCTATGTGTTTAGAGAATTATTTTAAAAATAATACTTCATTCACTAAATAATGTCAATTATGGGTTGTGGTAACTCTTAACTCACATTTTAACTAATATATTGGACAATTTCATTCACTCATGATAAAATATTATTATACTTATTCCCTTTTAAAACATATTTTAGAACTAGATCAATGAATAACCATGTTAATTAGCAACTTTACTTTACTGATAACAAAAATTGTTCACAATTACACCCCTTATCATGTAAGAGAAAAAAATGATAAATACACAATATTTTTTTTCCAAATCCTTTATAGTTTTAAAGTAATCTACCACATACAACCCTTAATATAGAAACTACCTACTCCATGAATTAAATTAATATTTTTAAATTTATCAATAAAATCTCCATTAATTTATAAATTCTATAGATATTAAAAAAATTCAATTTATAATTGGTATTATATACCCTATAAAATATAAGAACTAATTTCAAAAATATTATACATTACATGAATTCTACACTATGTTTATTCTAAATTTTCAGATACTACGAGAAATTATTCCTCTAATGGTCAGTATTTCCATAACTGAAGTGATTCTCCTCATTTTACTACTTCAAATCATTTTTTTTCATTTTCAAATAGTCAGTTTTTGGGTTTCCAGCACCCATATACAGACATTGAACCATCCAAAATCTAGAAAACACATCCAAAATCCAAATTCAAAATTAAAAAGTAAACAACATCATACCAAATATCTAATAGATACTCCATATGCCACGCGCCTCATGACGCACCGCCTCCTCGAGCCTTGCATCCATCTGTCAAGAATCCCACCAGAATAGAGAGTTGATGAACCCAACCACCAGGGAGTCGTCTCCGTCCCATGCCAGATATCACCAGAAGCATAAGATCCAAACGCAAAAACATCAAACAGGCCATGAAAACCACATACGCAACAACACCACACAACCACACATCCAAGAACATAATCCTCGAAACATTGAGGAACATACTCAACAAAAGTTCACGAATCCACAAAAACAACAAAATCAAAGCAAAAAAAAAAACAGATTAACCAACACAAAAAAAAAAAAACAAGATGAAACCCCTACCCGTAGCGTCGGATCAAAGTCTTCCATTAGAAAATCACTACGATTCTCAACACCGCAGAAGGATATGAACTGGATAAGAAAGGAAAAATCCCACAGTGCACCGTAATGAAGATCAAAAGGTCTCATCACCACTGAACATAATGACCACTTCGGACATGGTGAAACCCCAATGTGTTCACTAGAGAAAAGTCAAACCCACAGACTACAGGCGTATGAACGCATCCACGAAGGGTCACTGCGCCGCCGAATGAAGCCATATCCGAAGTGGAAGGAATCGTACGAATCAGGAAATCCATGATGCCAAAGGAGCCATGAAACTACCACCTCAGTAGAGAACCACCACCAAAACCACCGAGCATGAGGAGGAACTCCACGCCACTCGCACCGAAGAAGCCGGCGGCGACGAGAGGAGAGGAAACCCTAGGTTGAGATACCTTTACGGGCGCATCCGAATCGATATGGGCCGCCGATTCCCCTCATTCTAGACTCTTCTCTTAGGTCTAAAACATTTTGAATAACTATTAGAAGAAACATTGTTGGACTTTATGAGAGACAATTTCTTCTTTCAATTTGAACTTTTACTCTATTAAAATATCAATAAAAAACATGATCCTGGACCTCCCATGCCCTAATTATCTATTCTAAACTTAAAGGAGATAAGGTAAAATCTTATTGAACTTATTAAAATTTTATTTTACAATAAATTATTAAAATCATTCTGATAGTGATTTCATAATGAAGTTACTAGATATATTAAATCTAAAATGTGATATTGGGCTCTCTAGTTTACCAAATTACCCAATCATATTGAGCACATGAGTGGATACATCATTTCCCTAATATATCCTATATCAAAATAATTCATTTTAAACTTCATACCTATTGTTATTTTCCTATTATTGATAGATCCTTTTTATGATTTCCATAATCTTAAATGTGTCTATATCTTCATGCTGATTTTATAACTTATGATCCATGGAAAAAATCATGATAATGGAGAGATCCAAAGAATCTTAAAATTACTATCATAATCATATAGATATTTTTATTAAATTAGTTCAAATTTTGACTATTTAGGAAGGGGTTTCCTCTAATAAAAAAATATTACTTCTTATTTAAGAATGATTCTTAAGTTTTTTGTACTTTCCTAGGAAGTTTTTTTGTTAATATGTCATTCTCAATAATTGATTTTAAATTCATTTTTTATTTTTATGACACCATTTAACCATAATAAAAGATTTTAAATGATGAATAAAGTGTTTTATATTCATTTAATAAAGAATTTTATTAAATGAACTCCCATTAAAATAAAGAATCCTTTTAAATACAACATATCTGGTGGTGAGAAGGGGTCTAATTTCCATTAATATTTGGGTTGGTTTGACCTTTATTTTATTATCTATCTATATATTAATATAATAATGTTAATCATATCAAATATTAATCTTTGATAGTTTATTAGATAAATCCTTATCCTAATCCATCATATGAATTCACTCAATATCATCCCTCCAATATCCTTATCCTATTTGGGTTTACTAGATAAGTGTGACCCAAATATCCTTCTAGATATGGTAATTTAATCCCATTAGGGTCACCCTTGACTATATTTCCTTACACAAGATAATCCATGAGCACCCAACTTCAGTATGACCAACCCGATTGGATGAATAGGGTCTTAAAAAGTGTTTGATTTGGAAGGAATTTAACACTTAGTATTTTAAGGATTTTTTAATATCTCACCATCTTATATCATTTATTCCATTTAAATTTATAAATGTTTCTAATGATTTAGTTTTGAATCCCTATTCCTTCCACCAAATCAATATACTCAAACTCTATTGATGTGTAACTCTTTACACAACTAATAAATTTCATCATTAACCCAAATTAAAATCCAACTTATATATACACATATCCAAATTAATCACATGTATACAATTCATGAAACTATTTAATTTAAAGTCTTATAATCATATTAAAATGATAATAATTACAAAAGTAAACATGGTGTGACAAGTATCCAACCCCCACTTTTTTAGGTAGAGCCTACTCTCCTCGGACATTGATTATTCCAAAATAAAATATGACTACTAATAGTTATTTAATCAATATAAAATTTAATTATATCATATTTATAAAACAATAATATGTATAAACTAGAATTAACTTTTTATTCAACATCATAACCCAAAATAAGCCAAAGTCAAGGTAGAGGAAAACTCATCTAGTTATCATGTAAGACCAGGGAGCCACAAAGTTGGTGCTCTGAGATGGTACACCACTAGAACTTAGGTAATACTCCCCATATAAAAATGTGTTCTTACTAGTAGTGAGGGTATAAGTTTGGATTGTTGGGAGATTATACATGCTCATTAGAGTAAAATGGAAGTGTAAAATAAAAAAAACATAAACAACTAGATAAATATCTCAAAGGAAATGACATGTAGGAAAGAATCAACAATTAAAAAATGAATCATTACACAGTAGATGAGACTATCCAAAATGTTATAGGGAATAATAAAAAAAACCAAAGTACCAATATTGGTAAATACCTGAACATAGTTCCAAATCTAGGCCTAGTCCCAACTCCAATGATTCATACTAACAGCCCAAGAAAACCAAACATCACCCCTCTGCCAACCTGAACCTGAAAAATAAGTAGCATCTTCTAAAAGACCCATGTGACATGGAAGCATAAGAAGTGTGTGATTAAAACTTAATAGGACACCACCAATGGTTTCTCTAAATATCTAGTCTGATAATAAAGTTCATACAGGGTATAACGAAATGAAACATGTGATACAAAATAAATAAATAAATAAATAAAAACACATATATCCTAGTATCAAATATGATTACCAAGGTAATTCCTACCTTCTTTTTCTAGTGTTGGAGAGTCTCTAATCACATTAAAATGAGAAAGACTCTATAAGTAATTATATGTAATCCATGTTCTCATCCTATAATTCCCCAGTCTCATAAGGTATCACATAGAATCCAAGTGCTTATCCATAATTCCCATGGAATATGATGTTCATCCAGAAATTACCCAATATCCTATGTCATGAAAATATAAGTACTCATACCATCATCCTAAAACATATGGAATCATGTGTAATCCACAAATATCATCCTGGTATTCATAATCATGCACTATGTGGAATCTAGGTGCTCATCATGACATTCCCAAATATCACACATCTCATGGAATCCAGTAACTCATCTTGAAATTCCCAATCTAAAATTCTATAACTTCCCCAAGGATCTTAAATTTAACATAAATTATATTTCTCAAGGTCATCACAATTTACCATTTATGACATTGAAATTTCCACTCTAAGATTACTTTGAAAATCGAAACAAACATCAAGTTTAATGTTAGATTCTTATTTTTATCATTATACTCATATACAATTTCACACACACACAAATTCCTTTAATTGAATAAATTTACATCTTACCATGTGTATTTTTACATATACACACACATATATTCAATAATACCCTCGTATATGTGGATAACAACTAGTTATATTAAAAGTTATTTCACCTTACAATTTTAATTAGTTCTATTCCATCAATCCATAATGTTCCATTTATTTCCCATTCCATAAATCACATTTCATATTAGAACACTTTTTATTAATCGAGGATTCATAATATAACAAGGTCCATGTCTACAACCACTTTAATTTTTTAACTTTCTTTAATTACCATTTCATAGGGTTTAAGTCTTAAGTAAGGAATACTATTGGGATAAACCCAAGGAAACCAATTATCATTAATGTCTAAGGGTATAATATAAGGAAATTTCATGTATAAAATATATAATCTAATTTTAGGGTCAATGGATGATACATCAGTGCAACCAACAAGACATACAATTTGAAAATATATTGATACTATTGGATAAAATAGGGATCACCTACCTTAAATAAGAATATCCACTTTAACTCTAATCTTGACAACTCGTTGCCCAAGATTTTTATAAGAACAATGGAAAATGAAAAAACCTTCCATGACCCTAAATCATTTCCAAACAACCAAGCCTAATTAATTATAATAAAATGACAATTAATTAACAATTTAAAATTAACTAACCAAATCAAAAACCTTAGGCATAAATGATGAACCACTCATCAGATACTCCCACCACACCCAATACAAGACCAAAGACCCTTTGGAGGTCCGTTCTAACCTACGATCATCTAATCAATCTAAATTCCTATCAACAAAAACTAAAATCACAATCTAATATAAAAAATTAAACTCAAATACCTAGAAAAACCCACATGAATACTTGTCCCCCAAAAATTACAGGTGACAACATTTAGTCATCATCTTATAATTTCCTTAATATAAGAAGAAAAAATAATCTTCATCCTAGGATTATTTCACCATTATATTCTATAATAATTGCTCAAATACTTAGTTAGAATAATTAATAAATTATAGAAAGAAAAGGGAGATGGAAATAAAGTCATAGAATTACCTCTAGTTCACCAAATCTTTAGATGTAATGAAAAATAGATAATAAAGAGAGAAATTTTCCAAGAAGGAGAGAGAGGAGAGGGAGGGAACATGGGAGGCTGTTCGGCTGAGAATGGAGAAATAAATGGGAGTTTTTGAGTTAAAAATCATAAGGGTTGAAGTGGTAAAATACCACTTTTTAAGGGGTGCACAGTTTGGCCACATTGTTTTCCAAACTATGTGGCAACCATGTGATCATCACTATACCAAACATCTCACCTCACATGGTTGGTCAGTATGGTTTGCAAACCATGTTACAACCATAAAATTTGGATCTGTACCCCTCTATAATAAGGTGAATATTTTTTCTATAACCTTGTTCTACCATGTAACTTAACTTTGATCTATAAAACTTAACTTAAAAACACCCCACACTTAAGGTGCATCATGGTTTCTCCTACCACCAAACTGTGAACCTTGGAAAGAAAACTTCAAACCTCCAAAACTCCACTAGAATATTCTAAGACTTAACTAGGAACCCATCCCACCCCTGGGCCTCAAGCCTCATCCAAAAGCACCACTTTAAGACACAAAAAATTTCATAATTCCTTTATGAACCCCGATTCAAGATTTGAACCACCCACCGAATGAAATTCAAAATCCTATAAATTTTAGACATTCATACAGAACATGGGGTATTAAAATCACCCCACACTATAATATCTCATCCTTGATCTGCACCAATGTTCATCACTAAGATCAATAGAATGTTCTCTGAGTTCTTCTACATGAGACTGCCCTAGCCACACCAACTTTCTAGCACCCTGCTAGTTATATTTAAGCCAAACCAGGAAAATCTAGTCACAAGATTGAAAGCCTCATAGACACATGCTTCATGGAATACCTCATTTAATCAACTCCTCTATGAAAATTTATTTATAATGGCACTCATGCATTACCTAAACCACCAACATCATACCATACTAGTTGATACCTCTGGTTTACACTAGCCTATATTCACCTGGTAACTTCTCTAGAACTCATAGTTTACTTCAAATACTCTTTAAGACATGAGACCCTACCTCAAAATTCACATTATCATACCACACTCAGAACTAATGATCACAACATACTTTCCTTACCAGATATTACACACCTGTCACAATTCTAAGATAATTGCATCCAACTTCACCCAAGAACACAAGTTGAAACTCCTCGGATCAAACCTCCTCAAAATGATTAGATAACCCTACCAAAACATCATCAACACTCCCAACCTTGGTTCCTTAAATCACAAAGGCACCCCAAAATCATCATGGTACATCCATTGAATTCCCGACTAGACTTTCAATGAAACTACCACCCTTGGACCCTCAGTCATCCTTGTACACTACTATGCCATATGAATAGCACTAATGAAACACTGAGATGAAGCACATACAATTGATTTAAAACCAAACTCAGATCGAAATCTTAGCCTATTCACCATAAAACACCATATATGACACCTTATCAGGCATTCACTATGACTGAAAACCTTCCCCCACCTTAGAATAATCCTTTTAATCACCACATAGAACCACTCTTCAAACTTTAAATCCTATGTTATAACCAACACTGAAGACAATGGCTAGACTATCCCAACACTGATCACCCCTGATCACTGATATGAAAGGTATCTCATCACCTATTCCTAGATAGTGAGAACATTACCCAATGATTTCATAGAAAACCCACCAACATGAGGGACAAACCTTAAAAAAACTATGGAATATCCCAAAACATATTGTTCATACCTTATTGATCCTAAAATATTGACCCAAATGAGATCATCAAAACTAAACATGTTCCACCCATGAATTTTCATATGAAACATCCACCTTTGACACTTTTATCGAGGTTCAACCCTAGATCAATCATTTCTCTACACCCAAACTATCCATGTGTTTTTCCCATCACTAGAACACTATGACTCCCATATGATATCCTCAGTCACCACAACTATAAGCCTATAAATCCCCACATCAATCCTCAACCCATAAACATGACTGGTGATTTATTGAATCATCATAGTTGTATTCTCCCATATAGTCCAACCAAAATCCAAACAACACAATGCACACTAACATTCTATTTATCCACCGATTCTATAAAATATAAATGATTTACCAATCTTATGAAACCCAATAAGGATGAAAAAAATAAAACTCTAGTGATTCATGCCTCACTAACCTTAGCTAACATGCCCAAGGCACTGGCCATGTCACTCATGCATGTCCTCCTCTTCAAGCATAGATCACAGTTGGTTCTTTTTAGGACCAAATGAACCTCACATGTGATCTACCTTACACCACCAAGTCTATCAAACCTATAATTAAATTACTTTTTCTAAGAATAAAAACAATACTACCCATCCTAAATGAACTAAGAGTCTAAAAGAACCCACACATGAGTGCTGATCCTCGAAACCTAAAGGCATCAAACATTCTAAAAATCTATAATATGAGGTTCCTAACGTGCACTGATTCAGAATACGTAACATCCAAATATGAATTATGTACCTAGGAATTCTCACAAACTCATAAAAACCCTCTCGTGAATCTCCCTTGAAGATCATGAAGCATTATCTCCCTATCCCGAAGTCACACATAAGGAAAAAGTCTATTGGGCTCTCCCGCCTAGCCCACACTCTAATTCAAATCTCGTATAGGTCACAAATACTGGGAAAACACTCAACCATATCATAAAGTCACATGACATGTAAAATTACAAAACACCACTATCGGGTCTCAACCAAAGGTTATACCTAAGTCTACTCTACCCATTATCAGGTCAAGAGCACCACTAGGGTCACAAGTATCCATTACCCATTAGCTCATAAAAACCCAAAAATCCACAGATCAAAGACACCGTATAACTCAAGCACTATAAATAGAACCAATTACCCACAAAAAATGTTCAAGTAACATATGTAAAAGATATACTGTAATGCACCAATATTTTATGGTATGTATCTTTTTTAAATAAATTTAATCTCTTTAATAGCTTGCGTTGCACGTAACATTGAGTTCAAATGAACTATGTGACCATTATAAACTAGATGTTAAATTGATGAGTATAAATGGGAATAACAAAATTTTGAAAAATATATGGTTTATAAATTTATTTAATAAATTCATTGGTTATCAATTTATTGGAAATAAAAATTAAAAAAATTAAATTAATTAAAAGAAGTGTTTTTTTTGAAAAACTATTTTTATGTGTGGAATATGTGTATATCATAATAAATTGAATTATTTAATATTGGTGAATTATTTTAATGAAATTTATATATCATATATTTAATTAAATTTTTTAATATTCATATAAATTTTTTATTATGCATGGGATAAAAACAAATTTATTTTTATTCTTAAAAACCGTATTTTCTAAAAAGAGATTTTTGTCGTGTTTTGCGAACTTATTTTAAAATTATTTTCTCTCAATTATAGGTATTGAATTTTATAATATTAATTAAATATTTATAATCTTGATTTTAAAATTTGGCAATTTGGATCCCTTTATGTTTTGTAAAAATGAATAGTAATCGTGGTAACATTTATCACCCTAGTAAAGAGTAGATTGAGTTAATTTAGGATAAAAATAAGTGATAAGACCATAATTATTCATCCTAATTATTTTTATATGAATATTATTTTACCCTCATCACCTTAGGCTCTAATTTGAGTTTTTAATGGATACCTTTCTATGAAAATGACTTATATATTATTTAAATCAGAGATAGTTACAAAATGTTACTCTATTTGTTTTTAATATCTTTTATGTGTCCAAATAGGGATAAAGGAAATATATGAATGAAAATAAATGTCTATTTTGACCTTAATGAAATTATTTTCATTATATAAATTTATTTTTAATTTTTATAAATTATATAATTACCTTAAATGCCTATGCAATGCTAATACAATATTTATTTAATTAACACAAAAATAATATAAATAGTTTTAAAAATATTAATTTTGAAGTGATTTGAATGATTTGTTATTTTAAACGAATTTTATAGATCTATATGAAATATTAGAGAGGTTTTAAAGAATTATATTTTAATTCCACCTTTTTCTTGATGTATTTGAAGTCAAATTAAATGAATAGTTTTAAAATTGACATTAATGATAATTTATCAAAATAATAATTTATCAAATTATTTAAAATTATTAATAATATTATATTCAGTCATTTGAACATAATATATTTTAAAAAATAATATATTTTCTATTTATGAGTCATTTTACCATTTATAGTAACATCATTAACCTTTTATGAATAAAATAGTGGTTACCATGGTTAAGGTAACAAATAATTAATGAAGGGGTTAATCAAAATGATAAGGTTTAAAGTGACACAAAAACATGTCTAAATTATATTTTTTATGTGATTAAAACTATAAAATTTCTTATATTTGAATAAATTTAAATTTGGAGTCATTTTTAATCATAATGAATTTATTATAATTTAATATTTTGAGAAATTACAAAAGTTCTCCTCGCCTCAATTATAAAAGGGAACCTCCTCCCTCACTTATTCATGCCAAATTGATCTATATAGCTCAACCAATACCTGAAAATTTCTATTATCAACATCATTATACAACTTCTAGATGTTTTTTTCACGCTAAAAATCTTAATCCCCTTAAGAAAATATCTAAAGAAGGTCTCTCGAAGAAGAGGTCATTGTCTTACCCAACCTCTTTCAATTTATTCCTTCTTATAACTATTATAAATCTCTAGAATTTTTCATAAAATAATAAATTAAGTATCCAAAATATACTATAATAATATTATTATTATTATAAAACCACCATTAACCATTTTATTCCCAGTCAAATGAGATGTGAAAGTATCACTTGTGCATTCGTTTGGAATACCGTCTCCATGTGGTGATACAATTCATTTATCATTAATGACTTCCATGGATGGTAATTATGATGGTTTTAATGTTTATATATGATACTCATATCATTATTAACATTCTGTAGATGATTTAACCTTTATTAAAGTATAAATTTCAAAACTACTAAACCAAAAGATACATGAAAAATGATGCAATTATTACCTAAAATAATGATTTTTTAATAAAGAATTGTTAAGAAATGTGTAATAAAAGATTGTAAGTATGACATAAATGGTATTATATATATAATTATGGTTCTATAATATATTTATAATAAATATTTATTTATACATGGGTTTTTAACACATAAAAATGAATTTTAATATGAGGTAAGAGTTTATTTCACAATCTCATCATTATTCAAGAATGTTTATGTTTAGGCCTCCACTGAGTAAGATTTCTCTTTCATATCCATGTTTCCTAAAAATATTTTCAATTTTTTTACTATTATCACATGATTATTTAATTTCATTTTTACCTATGTTTTAATTTTTACAAAATGGTTTAAAAGGAACCTTTTTTTGTTTTCCAAATAAGGTACTTTGTGACTTTTCTGAAAACAATATAGAAGGAATGTTTTTTTAACTTATAAGACATGAGTGTTTTTTCATTACATAAATGTATATTAATTATTTTAATCTTCCTTTAAAATATTACAAGGTTCTTTTCAAAGATTTTTTTTATTTTACATGTGCACGATTTTAAAAAAATAAGCGAATTCTAGTTGAAAAGGGTATTTTCAAAAAACGTTTTCCAGTGATATTTTTAAAGTATATTCATCTATGAAAACATTATTTATTGGATTTTATGATTTACTTAGGTTATTATATTATATTACCATCTACCATATTTTTTTGGATGGTTTATGATTGTTTTGATTGGAGATATATTATTTTTGGTACCATTTTTCAAATTACTTTGGATGGTTTATGAATATATTTATTGATTGGGGAAATTGTTAAAATTTCATATTATAGTTTCAACATTAATGTTTAGGTTGATTATGTTTCAAAAATTTCATATTAGGAATGAATTAAACTTAGTAAGTGGTGGTCAGGTCCTGCTATAACCCCTCAATTCATTAGTAGGTCTCATGAGACAAACTAGATTGGGTATTGGATAAGGCCTTATCAATTTATGTAAGATATCTTAGCATGAGGCCTCAATGATATGTTTATGATGTCAATAATTATACATTTACCTCATTATGATATTATTTATTTATTTCCATGTGATTATTTGATTAGTTATGATATCGATTGATATTTTTTTAGCTCATGTGATTATGGATTTATTTGATTTCCATTTATTTCCTATCATATTATTCAAGACTTATTTAGCTTCCTATATATGCATACCCTTACTAAGCATCTGAGATCACCCTTTTTCTTATGTTTATTGTTCCAAAGGATTGAAATAAGTATATTATGATTGATATGTAGGGATAATTTAGGATAATAATGGTGTTCTCAAATGAAATACTATGTTTTATTTTATGTTTTCAATTGTAATGTAAGGTTCAAGTATGAATATAGTTTTAAAATAATACTAAACTATTTGGTACTCTAGGATTCAATTATTTGTATCTAATTCCAATTTCATAAATTAACCACTGACTCTAGGCTACTGGGGTCGAGGTTTTTATAGTTGGTATTAGAGGAAGTTTAATAGAAACCTTGGAAACTATATTTAGAAAAATATAGATTAAAAAAACTTAAACCTATAAAAAACTTTGAGAATATTCAAAAAGAAAAAAAAATTATGATTTTGAGATTATCTATACATAAATATCTATTGGTCAGAGTAAAGTACTTAAGAAGGGGTTGAATTGAGTATTTATAAATTTTTTTATTAAAGGGTATTATTTGAAGTTCCACCAAATTTAAAATTCAATTGACCGGTTATCCAGTAGTGAATTTATAAGAGCTTGACTATTCGATTAATTTCTCAAAAGAGTGATTAGTTCTCAGTTATATCAATTTTATAATTAATAAAACTTTTGAAACTAACCTAATAAGTCAATACTGTTATAAACACTTGATATGACTAACTATCAGAGTTCAATTTAGTTTTATGAAATATGTGATAAAACAGAGTAAAACTAAAAGTAAAAGCACAAAGGAAATGAAAAAATAGGTTCAGTATCAAGTATAGACCTAATCCTCTCCACTTGGTGATCATCTACCACTAAGAAGTTTAAATTAATAAATAGTTAAATCCACACCCTAGATCGGGGTTCACAACAACACACAGGCTATCTAGGTCACAATACCTCTACCACAGTTCTTCATGGGTACAAAATATCGGTTACACAGGGACCTCTTCTATACTTATTTGTGTGAGTAAAATGTGTAAGAAGGTATGAGTGGAAGGATATCTTGTATCATTCATTTTGATACAGGAGACAGTGTGTGCTTTATACACTGCTCTAAAGTATGTAAAGATGTACACAATAGAGAAAATAAATATTAGAAAGGATTTAGAAGGCTATGTGTGTCTTGAGATGCATCTATGGACTCTTCAAATATAGCTGATATGTGGTTTGCGTCCTCTTATTGAAGTTGAAACTAAAATAGAGTGTTGTATTCTTGATTCCAGGTACAAGTATGGTTCTATAGTTATATTATTCTCCTTCTTTGATATGCTGAAGTATTTGTTCAATTCGATATACATCTTGATTGATATTTCCCCATGTGTTCTACTTTTGTTCTTGAGTTCACAGTGGGTGTATGAGAGTCTTGGATGTTCCTCTGTGTGTCTCACACGTGGTCATGCCACATTTTTTTGCTTCTCTCTTCAAAATGCTTTTTATTCTTGAGGGCCGACCGAGAGCATGATATTTCCACGTGCATAGGTTCATCATACCACATACTATCTACTAAAAGTCCTACAAAATATTATTAAATATTTCAGTATCATTAAATGAATCAAATATTACTGTTAGAAATAATTTTAATAAATTAAAATTTAAATAGTTTTTTGATGACTCCTCTGTCAGTGAGTCGGTCTATTAGTGAGTCATCCTGTCGGAAAGACATTAGTCGGTGAATCGTCTGTCAGTATCCCCTTCTTTCAGCGACTCATCCCATAAGTATTTTATTATGTAAGTCTTTCTATATGTCAGTGACTCATTACATCGGTGAATCATTTTAACTGTTGGTGAGTCCTTTCATCAGTAGTACCATGCATCGGTAGATCGTCTATATCGGTGAGTCATATGCATTGGTAGTTCTCTTACATTGGTAAGTCATCTCTTCTGTCAGTGTCATTCTATTATACTTTGAATATATTTTTGTCCAGGCTGTCTTACAATATGAATGTAAACAGAATGTACCAAATTTATGTGAGATCATAGATAGACATAATTGCACATATTGAGACTTAAAGAATTTTGATTTAAATCTTTAGACATGATTAATATGAATTGATATGATTAATATGAATTTACATGATTTGTGAATTGACTTTATTTGGGATTATTAAAACCACTAATACTTAGAGAGGAGGACCAACAGTCCCCTATGGGCCAACAATATCCCCCGTTTTGATGATCAAAACATTATCCAGCACACAAAGGTAAAGTATAGAAGGATATGGCATTATACAGCACACAAAGGTTAATTCTACAAGGATATGGAATTATGCAGTATACAAAGGTAAAGTATAGAAGGATAATGCTAATTGGTTCTCCCCCTTTTGGTATTATCAAAGAGATGATAGGTATCACCAAAAGAAATGGTATTATAAAATAATAGATAAAATAAAAATGGAGGAAAGGGAAGAAAAAAAATTCCATTAATCAAGAAAGTACAATGGATGAAAAGTATCCAAACAAAAAGATCAAAAAGCAATCCAGTAGACCCATCAGATAATGATCCACACTATTATTGAGGGTTAATAGGTTACTTTCCTTTTTAGAAGGATCAATAGAGGATCAAAGAGGTTATGGTTGAGAAGCTGGAGGGTCTGAAGAAATTATCAGGGGAGGTTGGATCACCCCTTCTGAAACATTATGTAAAAGACTGGGTTGGTTTTTGGACACCACAAGAGGTTGAACATGTTCTTGGATAATTGGGAGAATCTGAGTCAAGGAAAGAGTAACTGAAATTCGAGGTGTAGGAATTGATCTAGGAGGTCCAAGAGGTGTAGCATTTGGGACTACAATTGCTTCAATTTGTACATAGAGGTATGGATTTAACAGTTTTATGAAATCCTCAATAATCTCACCACCATACTTCACTAATTTCTCAAATTCATCCTTATTCTCCATGAATTTTTACAATAGAGGATTGAAGTCCTTAAATTTATTGACTTGTTTTTTGAATGCTTTTGTAACTAGGGGTAAATTAATTTTTTTTCCAAAAACTTAAAATTAATTTTCAACTATTACTTGGAGTTAATCTTGGATAAATATGAATTAACCCTCTTTGTAAGCTCTTCCTGATTGGTAGAGGCTTCCTTGGTATAGAATTTGACCATGTAATGAACACGATCACTATTCTTCTCAATTGTTATTGTCTTCCCAAGCCATAGGAATCAAACAGAGCTTTAAGATCCTCTTTTAAAACAGTTCTGATTGCCTTAATATCCAGAGACTAAGAGGTCTAACCAGATGTGGAAGGAATAGAAATAGGATTTGAGGTTGAAGAAGATTGCACAATTTCCTTTACTTCATTTATCAATTTGGAAAAATCAGGAACTTTAAGATGAGAAAAAAGATCTTCAAGTCCTTTCATGACACTCCCTATTATAGTCTTGTAATCAGTGGTTAAAGAGTTGATGGAAGTAGTTAAATTATTCATATCATTTCCAACATTGGTGTTATTTTCCATAATGGTTTTGGCAATTGTAATCAAATTTGGCTGAATTTACTTTATCACCATCTATGAGACTAAACCAACATCAACCTGAGATGCACTTGTTGAGACAGGAGTAGAACAAGTAGTCCTAGTTTTTATTACACCTTCAACCATATACCATATAGATTTCAAGTTATTATTTGGATTTGTGTTTTCTCTTCTAGCTTCATCAATCTCATATCTCATCTGAGATTGTACTGAATGTCTTACTGATGAACATATGTATTTATTTAATTTCTACAAGACTGCCTTAGTGACATAGTCAATAGAAAGGGTCTTAGCTATTGGTTCCCTTGTATCAAGTACACAAACTTCATCTTCTAAATCTTCATAATCTAATCCTAGTGCCACATACCCAGGATTACTCACCCATTCAGCCATTACATCATCATCTAGAGGAGTGAGAGTATCAAGCCTTACTCTTCAAAGTTGATTCTCTTCATCATCTCGATCATTTATTTCTTACGTCTCCCCCTCAATTTGAGATTTCCTTAATAGTTACTCATATTAATCATGAGGTATTATTCTTTCATAAACCAAATGAGGTACAATAATTTCTTGAGATTCCACTTCAGCAGAAACTTCAGTATTTTCTCTCACTTCAACAACAAATTTAGGAGGTTCTTCCAACCGAGCCTGATCCACAGCTTCAATCATTTCAACATCTTCACCTTGATCATAATTATGATTTTCATTATCACTTCCATTTTTTTCATCATCATCATGTCTAGATACATGTTCTTCATTTGTATTTTTATCACCATTTTCTTCACCTTCTTCCTCTTCACTACCACTACCACTTTCACCATCTTCACTTTATTCTTATTCTTCTTAAGATCCACTGGATCTACATACATATTCCACACTACTTGAGAATTATATCTCCTCATACCCATTATCTTCAAAAGTGGGGATTATCATAGGGTAAGGTAAGTGGAAGACTAGGAGGTCTAAATGAAAAACTTTGCGAGGTTTAGTGGTGTCAGGATCACTCCTATCATCAATAGGTGATACCTAATATCTAGCAGGAGTGACATGATCTTTTCTTCTTTTAAAGAGTAAACAACTTCCTCATTTGGTCTGAGACCAATATCAGCCATATTCTTAGGTCTAGTTGGATAATCCACTGGATTGAACTTTTCATAGATCTCATGTTCATCTCCATCCCATTCTCTCTTCCATGGGTTCCATTTGATTTTCATTCACTTATAAGTCTCTTTACTAAGGTAGATCCCACTATATTTAGAAATAAATACTTCACCTTCATCTACACAAGATTTTACTTTCAGCATAGCTGAGATCATCCTTGGATAGAACAGGTAATTAGTTTTGCAGTAAGGTTTGATCATCTCATTCACATGCACAACAAGGTATCTACACAAATTTACCTTGATCAATTTTCTTAGAAAATAAACTAAGTAGACATATTTATATTTCATAGAAATAAAGTACCCTTTCCTGGGATAGATTTTATGCTAGATAAAATTAAAAAAGATTCTACATTATCCACTTAACTCTATAGCAATGGGTCTTTTGTGCTCATCATTATTAGAGAGTTCCTTTAATGATGTCTCAAAGAAAAAAATATCACTCTCAGGTGGAGATATACCTTGATAATCATCAAATAAACCTTCATGAGAAACTTTAAGACATTTATCCCAATGTCTTGAAGAGAAATAGATTCTCTTCCCTTTTACTATGGATTTTATCTTGGTGACATCACTTCTTTCCAATAGACACTCCATATTCATGTAAAATTCATGAACAAGATTTGGGTAAAATGGTCATTTATTATTTGAGAACCACTCAAGCCATCCTTTATCTTGAAGTAACTTTTTTTTTGAAAAAATATGAATTCATTAACTAATGATGATCATCAGATTTACATGCACATAGCCAAGAGGGGAAGTGGTCCAGCTAGAGCTGATCGTTATAAGGGGGGCCAGCGGCCACCAGCTGATGGGAAGAATTGTCACCTTCCCTTTTGATGAAGGAGAAAGTGAAGCATGTGAAGCATTGATAGAGGTAATGAATAGTCCTGATGAGTGATCCAAAGGATTGAAGACCGACATCGTTGAGGTTGATGGCATTGATGATGGTGAGGTAGTCTGATTCGAGTTTAATTAATTTCTATCCACGATCATTAGCGAATTTCAGCCCGACAAGGATGGCGACCACTTCATCCACTGCGGGTTCCCAAAGACTTTCTTTCTAATATCCATTCTGCAATATCATATTTTTATGGAGTTACAACATGATTTTCCAGAGCAGGATTTACGGGTGCTGAAGATTTTCTCGATTCACCTTTCCATTTCTTAGAAGCACGAGACTCGTTATCATCAAGAGCTCACTTCACATGCTCCATTCCAATATGTTTAGTCTGAAAGTTAGAAGGTGAAAGGTAGGGGGTAAAGAGAGATCAGTAGATGAGAGAGTGTAAAGGTAAAGGAGTAGAGTGGATTGATTAAAATTTATATCATTTAGGGATTTTGAAATTATGCAATCATGAAATTGTGAACCAATTTCAACAAAATTAATGAAATAATTTAGTTTTGATAAAAACATAAAACATATAAAAATAGCGAGTCATCAGTGTCGGCATGAAATTTTTTTCATAACACTAATGGTGTTGGCATGGCAAGGCATCAGTATCGGCATGACATAACATCGATATCGGCATGAAAACTGTGTCAACATGACATAGAGTTAGTGTCGGAATGAAAACATCACTTAAAAAGATCAAAGGAATAACAACACAAGGTCTTATTGATTGATCATTCCTATCTCATGTATGATGTAATTCATTCTTTCATAGTTCAATGGCATAGTGAATATGTCAGCAAGCTGATATTCAGTTCCAATAAATTCTAAATTTATATCACCCTTTTGATAACGATCTATCGAAAAGTGATGTGTTACATCAATATATTTTGTTCTAGAATGAGAAACTAGGTTCTTAGAAATGTTAATAGCACTTGTATTGTCACAATTTATATATACATGTCTAAAGTGACATCCATAGTCTAGAAGAGTGTGATTCATCCACAAAATCGAAGCACAACAGCTACCAGTAGCTATGTATTCATCATCTACAGTAGATAATGCAACAAAATTTTGTTTCTTACTACACCATGAAACTGAAGACTTTTCCAAAATGTGACATGTCCCATTGGTGATATTTTTATCTAACTTTCATCCACTAAAATTAGCACCAGAATAACTCACTATATCAAATGATTTTCCTTTAGGGTAAAACAAACCTAAATTGATAGTATGTTTGAGGTATTTGAAAATTATTTTAACAACATTTAAGTGATATTATTTGGGATTAGCTGGAAGATAGGCAAACATACACACACTAAACATTATAGCTATCCTACTAGCAGTCAAGTAGATCAAACATCCAATCATTCCCCTATAAGTGGTTTGATACAAATATTTTCCATCTTCATTAAGGTCCAACTTACAAGTGGTACTCATTAGAGTGTCACTAATTTTAATGTTATCAAAGACAAATATTTTTAAAAGGTCTTTTGTGTATTTACTTTGATTTAAAATGATACCTTATTTATTTTGAAAAATCTAAAATCCATGAAAAATTTGATTTCACCCATCAAACTCATTTCAAACTCACTTTTCATAATTTTAAAAAAATAAATGCATAAATAATTTCTTGAAGATCAAAAAATAATATCATCTACATAAATTTGAACTACTAAAACATCCTTATAAATTATTTAAAAAAAAGATTAGGATGAACAATTCCTTTTGTAAAACCTTTTGTAATGAGAAAAGTACTTAGTCTATCATACCAAGCTCTTAGAGCTTGTTCTAATCCATATAAGGCTTTTGTTAATTTGAATACATGATTTTTAAAATGAGGGTTTGTAAAATAAGGTGGTTGATAAAAAACATCCTCAACTATATACCCATTTATGAATGAAATTTTAACACCCATTTGATAAAGTTTCAAATTTATATGGGCAGCATAAGAAAGTAGGATTCTGATGGCCTCAAATATAGCAATAGGTGAAAAAGTTTCATCATAGTCAATGCCTTATTCTTGAATATAACATTGTGCAACCAATATAGATTTATTTATAAAAATATTACTAGATTCATCCAATTTGTTCCTAAACACCCACTTAGTTCCTACGGTCAAGGTGCCTTTGGGTCTATCCATAAGTTTCCAAAATTTATTTCTTTCAAATTTATTAAGTTCTTCTTGCAACGGCATCACCAAAAAATCATATTTAATCAAATCATTGATGTTTCTAGGTTCAAGTTGTGACAAAAAGGCTTGATTTTCGACACAGTTTCTAAGAGAATCTCTAGTTTGTGTCCCTTTATCTAAGTCTCCAATAACAACATCTAAAGAATGGTTATTGAGGGTTCTAGTTAGTCTAGAAATGGATGGTCTAGTAATTTCAGGTTCATCTACATGTTCAGGTACATCATGTCTAGAGTCTGAAAAATTTCCAAAATTGTTTGATTTAACGGATATCTTAACAATAGGATTAAATTATTTTTCATTTATTCCCAAATTTGACATTTTATCTTCAAGGTTTTCTATAGAGGTATTAGGTTCCTATGGATCTGTTTCATCAAATTTGACATCCACAGATTCTTCCACACATTCGGTTCTTTTATTAAAGACTCTATAGGATTTACTAGAGGTTGAGTAACCATGGAAGATTCCTTAATCACTTTTGGATGCAAATTTTTCAAGTTTTTCCTTTGTATTAAGGATATATACTTTACAACCAAAAACTTTGAAGTAAATAACTTTGGGTTTTCTATTGTTCCACAACTCATAAAGAGTCCTTTTAATAATAGGCATGACTAAGACTCTGTTAATAATATAGCATGATTTATTGACAAATTCAAACCAAAATTAAATAGGTATATCTTATTCATTAAGTATTGTTTAGGCTATCACTTTTAAAGTTATATTTCTTCTTTCCACAACTTTATTTTGTTGAGGTGTCCTAAGGGTAGAGAAGTTATGACTATAACCATTGTGTGAGAAAAATGATTCAAAGTCTTGATTTTCAAAATCACCGCCATGATCACTTCATAAATATTTTATCCTAAGTCTTCTAATATTTTATACAGTCCTAGCATACTTTGTGAAATGAGAGTAGGATTTACTTTTGTGGGCCAATAAAAAGGTCCAAGTATATCTAGAAAAGTTGTCTATAAGAAAATAGACATAGTTATTCCCATTAAGACTTTGAAATAAAGAGGGTCCAAAAAAGTCCATGTTAAATAAATCCAAAGTTTGATAAGTTTAAACTTCTATCATTTATTTGAAAGATATCTTGTGCTGTTTACCCTTTTGACAAGAATTACAGACATTGTCATTTGAAAACTCAAGTTTGGGTAGATCCTTGACTAGTCCTTTTCTAGTAAGATTTCTAAGAGAGTTTACATTAAATTGTCATAATATCCTATGCCAAAGCCCATATTCTTTGTGAAATACACTTAACCATGAGATATTTTGATAAACTAAAGAATCTAAGTTGACAACATATACATTTCCATTTCTAAGAGCAGAAAATATTAGTTTATTTTTAGAGTTAAAAACATTAAAATAATCAATTTCAAATTTAACCTGAAATATATCATCACATAATTCTAAAATACTAAGAAAATTATATTTCAATCCATCAACAAAAATTACTTTAGAAATTAAAACTGAGTTAGAGTTACCAATCTGGCCTAAGACAATTATTTTCTCTTTAGCATTATCACCAAAAGTGAAATATCCACCATCAATATTGATTAGGTTCTAGAATATTGAATAGTCTTCTGTCACATGTCTTGAACATCAAATTTCTAAGTACCACTGAATCTTGCAGGATCTCTTCAAATATCTTTCCTATAGAATAATAAATCAAAAATAGATTTTTGTACCCAGAATTGTTTGGGTCCAATGACATTAGTAATCAATTATTTAGGTATCCACATTTTCTTCACGGGTTTCCTATAAGTATTATATATAATATTTGAAAAATAGACTCTATTTGGTATAGAAAACTTATAGGTAGTAAAATATTTTCTAGAACTATAACTACTAGAAAATTTTTGATTTTTAGGTAGAAGAATTTTTTTTCTAGATTTAGTTAAAAAATGTGTTTTAGATAGGTTTCTCTGTCTAGGATGTTATCCAATACCAGAAGTATACTTATGAGCTATCTATTTTCCAATAATTTGAGTAAGATTAGTTTTACCATTGGTAAAATTTTCTAGATATTTTTTCAATTTCTCACTAGACATTTTTAGTTCATTGTTTTCTTTGAGAAGTTGAGCCTTTTTTTCCTTTTCAATGGTAAGTTCAAACTTGATATTTACATTGAGAGAATTTTTTTATTTAAATATTTAAATTTATCTTTCAATTCATTTCATATCGCTTCCATCATGTTACAATATTCAAATAGTTCATCACTTGTCATATTTTCAGAATCACTTTCATTTCCAGAATCGTAATAATTATGTACAGGAGAATCTAAGGTTACCTCAGATGTTTTTGTCATAAAACACATATTTTCCATGTCATATCTCTCATAATGAGATGATGTTGATTCACTAGATCTATCCTTAGAGTTACTCAAGGTGGCCATCATAGATTTATTATACTTATTTTTTTCATACTTATTTTTGTATTTTAATTTTGGAAAGTCATCTTTGACATGTCCTCTCCTCTTAAATTCATAGTAGATAATCTCCTCTGATTTGTCTTTTCTTTTCCAGTTCTTTTTTTTTCAGTTTCCCTTGTTATCATATCATTAATTATAATTGGTCTTCCTAAAGAAATTCTTCCTTATATATAATTTCTTGAATCTTCTTGCAAACTGAACCTTCTCTCCATCACTATATGATGTTGATTCATAATTACTGGAGATTAAAATAGAGGATAACAACTTCTCTTTTTCCTTATTCTCAGAGGTAGTAGTATTGAAGGCTACAAATTTTCTCTTAGGTTCATCCTCTTCTTCCTAGTTGAATTTTAGCTCTTATTCAAACATCATCAGTTTTCCAATGAGTTCTTTTACTGGTAGTTTTCTGATGTCACATGATTTTATAATTGAGAAATAAGTTTCTCTCCATCTATCTTGTAAACATCGGAGTATTCACATAATTTTCTCTTTGGCAGTAATATCTCTTCCCAAAGAGATCATAGTATTTAAAATTTCATTAAACCTAAGATACATTTCATAAATAGGTTCATTAGGATTCATATTGAAGTTATCAAATTTAATATTATATGTATTAAGTCTCACTTCCTTAACAGTAGAGGTTCCTTCATGAGAAATAGACTAAGTATCCCAAATTTCATGGAGTGTTTTACATGTAGAAATTCTGTTAAATTATTCATCTCCTAAATAATAGTATAAAGCATTCATGGATTTGAAATTATTGTTATAATAAGCCTTATTTGGGTTATACCAATTAGTTCTAGAAGTAGAAGGAATATTATATTCATCTATAATTGAAGACAAAATTTCAAAACCCATAATTTCTAAGTGCATCTTCATTTTAATTTTCCATTGTGCATAATTGGGTCCATTAAAAAATAGAGGTCTATTGGTAGCAGCACCTTCCAGCCTATTTTTCATAAAAAAAATTGGAAAAAGATTTTAAATAGATAAATATTTAGTATTAACAGAAATTTTAAGATCTTTGAAATACAACTAAAATCATTGATGATTTTTTTTGAAAAAGATCTGAAAACTAAAAATTCCAACTGACCTCTGATATAAAATGTTGGTCAGTGAAAAGTACTCAAGAGGGGGGTGGGGGGGGGGGTGAATTTAGTATCTATAAAAGTTTCTATTAAAGAGTGTTATTTGATGTTCCCCCAAATTTAAAATTTAATTGACCAGTTAGCTAGTAGTGAATTTATAAGGTCTGAGCTGTTCAATTAATTTATTAAAAGAGTGATTAGTTATCAGTTATATCAATTTGATAATTAATACAAATTTTAAAACAAACCTAATATTTCAATAATGTTATAAACACTTGATAATACTAACTATCAGAGTTCAATTTAGTTTTCTAAAATATGTGATAAAACAGAGTAAAACTAAAAGTAAAAGAACAATAGAAATGAAACAAGAGTTTCAATCTCAACCAGAGACCTAATCGTCTCCACTTGGTGATCACCTACCACCAAATAGTTTAAATTAATAAACAGTTTGATCCATACCTTGGATTGGGGTTCACAACAGCGCATAATCTATCTAGGTCACAATACCTCTACCATAGTTCTTTGTGGGTACAAACTACCAGGTCACACAAGGACCTCTTCCACACTTATCTGTGGGAGTAAATCGTGTACAAAGGTATGAGTGGAAAGATATCTTGTATCATTTTGTTTGATACAAGAGACAGTGTGTGCTTTACACACCGCTAAAAAGTATGTAAATATGAACACAATCAAGAAAATAAATATGAGAAAGGATTTAGAAGGCTCTATGTGTCTTGATATGCAACTATGGACTCTTCAGATGTATCTGAGATGAGTTTTGAGTCCTCTTCTTGAAGTTGAAACTAAAATAGAGTGTTGTATTCTAGATTCTAGGTAAAAGTATGGTTCTGTAGGTATATTATTCTCCTTCTTTGATATGCTGAATTAGTTGGTCAATTCTATGTACAACTTGATTGAGATTTCCCCGTGTTTTCTTCTTCTGTGTTTGAGTTCACCGTGGGTGTATGAGAGTCACATATGTTCTTTTGTGTGTCTAAAATGTGGGCACACCACCCTTTTTTTGTTTCTGTCTTCAAAATTATTTTTATTCTCGAGGTCCGACAGAGAGCATGATATTTACACGTGCATAGGTTTATCTTACCTTGCACTATCTCCTAAAATTCCTACAAAATATTATTAAATATGTCAGTATCATTAAATGAATCAAATATGAAAGTTAGAAATAATTTTAATAAATGTAAATTTAAACAGTCTATCAGTGACTCCTCTGTTGGTGAGTTAGTCTATTGGCGAGTCATCATGTTTGTGAGACATCAGTCAGTGACTTGTCTGTCGGTATCTCCTTCTTTTAGTGACTCATCCCATCGGTATGTCATTCTGTCAGTCTTTCCATATATTAGTGAATTATTACATCGGTGACTTGTTTTAACTATGAGTGAGTGCTTGCATCGGTATCACTATTCATCAGTAGGTCGTTTCCATCGATGAGTCATATGCATCAGTAGGTCTTTTACATTGGTAATTCATCTCTTCTGTCGGTGCCAGTCTATTATACTTGGAATATATGTTTTTCTAGATTGTATTACAATATAAATGTAAATAGAATATACCAAATCTATGTGATACCATAGATAGACATAATTGAACATATTGAAACTTAAATAATTATTATTGAGATGTTTAGACATGATTAATATGAATTTATATGATTAATATGAATTTACATGATTTGTAAATTGACATGATTTATGATTATTAAAACTGCTAATACTTAGAGAGGAGGACCAAAATTACCCTATGGGACAACAATTTCCAATTTATATTAAGTTTTTCACTAGTTTTAGAATTATACATCTGATTCATAATATAATGCAGTGGATGAAATTTTTTATAAATGAATCCTAGAGGAAGGAATGAAAACCATATCAATGAATGTAATCTATGTAGGGATTTACCTCATAAGTAAGGTAATGATATTGGAGTTGGATCTAAACAAATTATAACTATATTGGGACAACTGAATCAGGTTATGAGAAATAAGATTTCCCATACAGAGTATCCTACTGATCCATAACTTAGTGTAATAATGTTAGATCATTTCATTCATCAGAAACCACCATTATTAAATGGGATTAAAAATCCATTTATAGATGAGAAATTGATAAGTTCCTTAGAAAATATTTTTCTCACTTTGAGAAGTAATGAAAGGGAGAGGGTTTTCATGGAATTTTATCCTCTCTCTAGAGATGTATATCAATGATGATCATTGATTCAAAACACTAAAGTATAGGAGGAAATAACAAACATGGAGTGGAAATAATTTAAGTAAATTTTCTTGGAAAAATATTTTCCTCATGAACATCAAGTATAGATAGAGAGACAAATATTGAGTTTGATACACCAGGTGGATGATAATGTTTCTAATTTTGAATAAAACTTTACAAGGTTATCAAGTTATTCTATGGGATACATACATAATCCAAAGATAAATATTGTCCATTTATTTTATGCTATTAAGGAAATTATTTTAAGGGAATTAGTCTCCTAAACATTTTCATCATATGAGAATATAATATCATGTGATATCTAGATAGAGAAATAATTATCCAAATATTATTTATTTAAAGGGAAGTAAGATAAGAAGAGGGATGTTGAGTATTTTAAAAAAGGAAATAAGTATAAAGGGAAGAGGGGAAGGGTGTAATTTGTAACTTAAAATAAATGTGAAAAAAATCATGTAACAAGCCTATTGGGAATGGGAATTTTATACAAGTATGGAGAAAATTCCACCATGACCGTGATTATAAGGTAAAAAAATAATCCAAAAAAGTGCAATTATTCATCTGTATGTAAATGGGACACTATGAAAATGATTGTCTAAAGTGTAAGGGATCATTCTTTAGAAAATACCAAGGGAGAAGGGCCAAGTTTATGGGATCACAATAACTTAGGTTGAAGTTACTAATGATTTGGTGGAAGGTAATTTAATCATATCCTTAAATTTTACTATTTCTTTAATTGATTCTGGATCATCACACTCTTTTATCTCTTCTTAGTTTTCTAAAAAAATCTTACATTTCCCATTCAACTTAATAAGAGAGTTTTCAGTCAAAAATCCTAGTGGAGACTTCACTAAAAAAATATGTGTTAAGAAATTCCTATTATGACACATAAATGTGATATATTTTATGATTTTATTATCATACCTATGGTTGAATTTGATATAATTTGTGGTATGGGTTAGTTTTGAAAAATATAATTAAAATTTTTATTGAAAAGAGAAGGAAATTATGATTCGTGATGAAAATATGGAATTCCTTATCTTTAGAGGATATAATCTATCATCTGAGTCATGTCTAGATAAACTTATATTAGCTATTATAAATGAGATTCTTATAGGGGAAGAGTATACACAACCTACTGATGAAAATTTTAATTTTTAAATTGATTATGTACCTATGGTATATGAATACATTGATTTATTTCCTAAGGAATTACCTAGATATCCACTAGATAAGGTTGTTAATTTTTCCATTAATTTAATCCCTCATGCAAGACCTAAATCTAATACTCCCTATATAATGGCCACTATGGATTTAGTGGAGTTGAACAAACAACTTGAGTATTTTAGTGGTAATGGATTTATAAAAACTAGTTTATCACCTAGGGGAGTCCCTATTATTTTTGTTAAAAAAATATAGATCTATGAGGCTATGCATTGATTATAGGGAATTTAACACTACTATGATAAAGAAAAACTATCCTCTACCACACATTGATGAATAAAGATTTACATTCATTATCGATATCATTAGTTGTTAGTAAATAAGGAATATGTCCTAATGAAATCATTATAAATTAGGTATGGACAATTTCATTTTACAGTAATTCCATTTGGATCGACTAATGAACCCTCTATTTTTATGGATATAATGAATAAAGTATTCATGTAATATATTGATAATTTTTCTATAGTATTTACTGATGATATCTTGATGTACTCCAAGAACTATGAGTACCATGAGGACTACTTAAAGATTATTTTTGAGACTCCATGAAGAAAAGTGTTTTATGGAAAATTTCACAAGTGTGAATTTTTGCTTTAAAAAATTTCTTTTCAGGTACATATTGTATCAAAATATGTAATCTTAGTTGATCTTGAAAAGATAATAGTGGTCCAAGAATGACTTATATCAATGAACATAATTGAGGTACATAGTTTCGTTGGTTCGGTAGGTTACTATCGATTATTTTTTCAAAAAAATCCCGATTAGACAACCCATTAACCTTGCTTACTTTTAAAGGGGTTAATTTTATTTAGGTAATGGAATGCGAATAATGTTTTGAAGAATTGAAGATAATATTGGTGAATTCTATGATCTTGAATCAACCATTAGGAAATTTTGGATTTGTGATATATAGTGATAAGTGACTTGGTTGTGTCCTTATGAATAATGATAGAGTTATTAACTATGCATCAAAGAAATTGAAAACTCATGAATAGAACTATCCAACTCATGATCTTGAGTTATCATCCATAATATTTTCTTTAAAGATATGGAGACACTATCTCTATAGTGAAATATGCGAGATATATATAGATCATAAGAGTTTGAAATACATTTTCTCATAGAAAGAACTCAACATAAGGAAAAGGAAATGGATCGAGCTACTCAAGGATTATGGTTTCTAAATACACTACCACCTAAGGAAGGAAAATATGTTAGAAGATATATTGTATAGGATGGATCAAGGAGTTATAAAAAAATGAGGTTTTATAGGGATCCTGTGTTCATAGATCTTAAAAATATGAATATTGGAATTATTAAGAAATGGGAAACATCACTACTATTTCAAATTATTTCCAAACCAACATTATTGAAAAAATAAAAATTTCTCAGTATGATGATGAGTATTTTCAAAATAAAATCAAGGCTTTGAATGATGGGAAATTTGAAGACTACTTATATGAATAAGTCATTATGGAATTTGGAAAGAAGATTTGTGTTCCCTCTATAAATGATTTAAAAATGGAATTATTGGATGAAAATCATAGCTTGAATTTATCTAACACCATTATAGAACCAATATGTATAGGTATTTGAAGGAAATGTTTTTGGTGGGATAATATTAAGTGAGAAATTTTTGATTATATTTCAAGATGTTCGGTTTGTCAATAAGTGAAGGATGAGATACAATATCCTAGAGGAGTCAAGCAACCACTTCCAATTCCTACATGGAAATGGGATGAAATTACTATGGAATTTTTCACTATATTACCAAAAATTCCAATAAAGAATGATGAGATATGGGTTAAGTTTTATCATCCTACCAAATCTACACATTTCCTTTCTATAAGAGAATATTTTTCACTAGATAACCTTAAAAAACTCTATATTAATGAAGTTATAAGACATCAGGGTTCACCTATTTCAATTGTTTATAATAATGATTAATGATTTACATAAAAATAATAGAAATTTATTTAGAAGAATCTTGATACTGAGCTCTATTTGAGCACCGCTTATCACCCTCAAACCAACAGGTGGTGAGAAAGGACTATCCAAACTATAGAAGACATGTTAAGGTTCCAATCACTTGAATTTCAAGGTATGTGGGATCAGTATTTACCTTTGATAGAATTTTCCTATAATAATAGCTTCCATTAAAGTATTAAAATGGTGCCGTATGAAGCTTTATATGGAAATAAATTTCATACAAAAAACTAATAGGATGAAATATGAGAAAGGAAGCTTGTAGGCCCAAATATTGTGGAGAAAACAATGCAAAATATAAAGAATATTCAAACCCATATCAAAGTAGATCAAAGTAGGAAAAAGAGATATGACAATAACTAAAGGAAATATTTGTAATTTCAATTGAGAGATCATGTTTTCCTAAAGTTATATCTATGGAAGTGTGTTATAAAATTTGGAAAGATAGGAAAACTGAGCCCTAGTTATGTCAGACCTTTTGAAATCCTAGAAATAATTGGAGCTATGGATTACTATTTGAAAATTCCACCTATCATTTCTAAAGTAAATTATGTGTTCTGTATGTCTTTGTTAAGGTAGTATACACCAAAACTGATGAATGTTCTCACTTTTAAAGAAATAAAATGGGAACTTATTTGTCTCACTATGAAGGACCTATCCAAATTCTAGACACTAAAGAAAAAGTGTTGAGGAATTGAATGACTTGGCTAGTAAAGTTACTTGAAAATAATCAAAAGATAAAAGAGGATATGTGGGAACTTGTGGAAATTATGAGGAATAAATACACATATCTATTTATGAGGTAACATTGTAGATATTTTGAGGATGATATTTTTTTAAGGAGGGAAGAATGTAATGGTTGATGCCCAATAAATGAGTGTAAGAAAACCTATAAGGGAAGAAATACCCTAAGTGTGGGTATTATTTTCACCATAAAAATAAAGGAAGAGAAGGTGGCCAAAATCACGAAGATCGAGTGATATTCCAAAGGAAACATTATTTAATGACCTTTATAAGGTCATGTGAATGGGTCATGTGCAACACATGACTTGAAAAAGATCACAGAGAACCACTTTTACAAGCCTCCTTGTTTATTCAAAGGAATCCAGACAATCAATGATGATCACATGAAGGATGAAAAAAATCAATCCCAATCAAATGAATTTTCAACTAGAAGACACCTAACAATCACCCAAAAATACTTATAAAATAAAGGATAAAAATATGTAGAAAATAGAGACCTTATACAGTCATTTATACTCATGCGACACACTCATACGGTTTGCAAGACCTCACAGAGCCCTAGTGACATGTCCACCTTGTTACATGAGAACCTATTAACATGTAACCCTGATCATGAAAAGGGTGTTGGAAATTTCCATTCAATTGTACACTACACCTTAGGATCTATAGATAAGTAGAAGTGTTTTCCATGACAATGCTCATGCATCACCATGAGACACATTATTGGTCACATGACACATTTGCAGACAAAGATGGTTATTTTCTTCAACAACACTCGCAAAAATACATGATATCTCTAACCCTTGTAAAATAAATAAATAAATAAATAAATAAAAATAGGTAGGCTTATTAGAGAGTGACGATATTCTATAATTTACATGAAAGTGGTCATATGCCAAAGGCAATCACCATTAATCATATATAACTCCCTTGATAATCCAACATAGTCTCACAAAGGCCCTCAAAACTAATGGCCTGATCTCATGTAGAATCCCTTAATAAGACAAGGTGATCTCATACGACCCCTCGATATGTCAGCATAATCCCACATAATCCCTCTTGAAAATATTCTTTTGTCTCATGAAAGGCTCCAGATAACCTGTCTTTGACCATGCAAAGGCCCTTCCATAGGCATTCTGATCTCATGGAGACTCTTAGACATGACAAACTAACATTATAAAGTCTCCTTGTCATGTAAGCATAGTGATTTGAAGTCACTTTGATTGGATAAGGTCCAGTAAATGAGGCACTAATGGGACATTCTTGCAGTCACTGAATATCATGTGATACCCCACGGATGACCTACGATGAGGTCTTGTGAAGTGCGTGATTCAAAAATACCTCCACCGACTCCACCTTATATTTGTGTGACATGAACCATGCAAGGAGGATTATAACTAGGGATATAAGGCCTATAAATCCCTCCCCCTCAACATAAAAAATCCATCCAAAATAGATTGCATATGGGAACGCATGAGAAGACTTCTCAGAGATATTTATCATGCGATCACGAAAGTCTTCCACAAGGTAAAATCCAGGTAATGACTTAAATAATTGTGTAACATGCATAAGAACTTTTTGTGATCAATTTATAGATCACATGAAGGTCTTTTGACATGTTAGGTAGATTATGATAAGGATACCCTACATGTCACCTTGGTCACATGAAACCTAAAATAAGATAACATTGGGAAAACTTGAGGCACATATAAAATAAGGGATGGAATAAAAGACTATAAAAATATTAGAGACTTACATGAAGGTAGATTCATAGATCCTCAAATGATTTTCATAACCAACCCATAATCATGTGACAACACTAGGAAATTTATCCCAAATCAAGAGATGCTCCTTCAATATTCTATATAGATAATGTGATGTCCCTTGGACATGTTAAGAAAGTTTCAAGACACCCTTCGGGCATGCCAAAAAATTCTCATGAAGTCCTATGGGATTACCAACCAAACATTGCAATGGAATATTGACATATCATCCCAAATAATATATGGAAAATAGGATATGTCAGCTAGGTCTTGTGATGACACTAGGACATATTGACCTATTCACGCGATATTTCCACGACATGTCAGCCTTGATATCATGATGTCTTCCAGACAAGACAACTTTGTCATTTGACATCCTCTATAAAATTCAGCCGAATCATGCGATGTCCTCTAGATGTGTCGGTCTTGATCATGCAGTGACCTCCAAACATGCCATTTAGATTATGAAATGTCCCTTGTACAAGTCACCTGGATCATGTGATTGTCTTTTGGAATGTTTTTTAACCAACTGGTATGTGTCTAGACATCCCCATACATGTCTGGTTGATAGTCAAACATGTCAAAAAAATAATTATATATGTTAGGAAGATAATCAGGTTGTGTCAAGAAGACATCTCGGGACATGATAACCTTGTCCAGTTGATATGTAAGTGCAGCCTCAGTGTGTAATCCTTGATCAGTGGCATGATATGACTTACCCTATATTAGGGAAACCTCTATGTGTAAGTCCTGATCAATAAAACTATGATTAATCTAATTTCTTCCATACCTAGGTTATATAGGAGGCCTTCCTAAGGCTTGATCTCCATATTAAACATCAAAAGGGATATCCTGATACATAAGTCCTATATCCATATAGAGTGAGATTGATTAATTTTTATCCATTGTTTCTCAAAATGAGCATGGATCACATGGGCTTAGGGAGTTTCAATGATCACATCATTCACATCTTGAATCTCCACCAGCTAGTGAAACCCCAGTGTGTAATCCCCAATCATCTACATGATATGATTGCCCCCATATTAGGGTAGCCTCAGTGTGTAATCCCCGATCAGAGGCATAATATTATTTCCCCCATATTAGGGTATCCTCAGTGTATAATCCCTAATTAGTAGCATGATATGACTTCCCCCATATTAGGGAAACCTCATTGGGTAAGTCCCGATCAGTGGAATGATATTACTGCCCCCATATTAGGGAAACCTCGATGTGTAACTTCCGATCAAACTAAAATCTGATAACTCTGATTCATGGCATAATCAGGATACATAGTATTCCCTCTTAAGGCTCGAGATCAAATGGGCATCCAACCCAGGGTAAGTCCCACTATTTCTCTGATATTCCAATCACCAAGACCCAATCACTCCCATGGGAAAATAATTCTGCCTTATCCACTAGTGGATCGAGAAGGAAATTGAACTATGATGACTCAGATTCCTACCATAACTAGGATACATATGATGCCTCCCTAAGGCTTGAGTTCAATACTCAATACCTAAGTTCCCTAATTTATGTCATTTCAGCATGATGTTAAACTATACTGTTTTAAAAAACTACATGGGTTTTGATTATCTCTTTAATAAGTATGCGTAGGATGCCTCATTAACACTCAATCCTATCTTTGAAATATTAGTTTCCTCTTTGGATGAAAACACATTCAAAAGTTTTTGGTTATAAGGATTCAACATATAAGAAGCTACACTTTGATGGGAAATGGATGAATAACCTTAGATATATACACATAGACACACAAATAGATTCCCCTTTACATATAAAATGATTTAACCCACGATAATTTTTAGGGAAATTGGTTCCATATCGAGATCAGGAATAGATTAAAAAACATATCTTAAATCTAAAAGAGAGTCCAGATATAGGAAACAATTTCCCCCTCAAAAGGGTGTGATGAGACTGACCTCCCATCCTCTCGACCAATGTGAGTTCCTAAGCATCATTGGGTTTGAAACACTGAAGGACCAACAACCTTTGTAAATTAGGTTCATACTCAGTTATTTTTGTGGAAACCATTAGAAGTTTCCATTAAAGACAAATATGGTAATAAAAATGTGAAGAATTTTGAAACACATTCACCCCCCTCACAACCAAGAATTGGGAAAATGATCTTTATAGACTTTTTGGGAAACAAAAATACTGAAAATGACATGAAATAATTTAACTGTGACATATACATCACAATATAAAAAAGATAGACTACCCAGTTCTTGTCTAACCATTTTGTTCCTTCTATAAGGGTGATAAACATATATCTTTACCATGAAGCAAAAATGGTGAACCGAACATGAATATATTAAATAGAAAAACTATCAGTTTACCATGAATCAGACCATTTTGTTTTCATATCATATTAAAAAATGGACCCAATATAGATCTTAAACATGATAAAAATTATTATACAATCCTCTATAGCTAGTGTTCTCAATAAATAAGTCCATCCTCACTGTGACAAGTCCACATGCACAGAATGGACAATTGTGATACCCATATAGATATGATTGAGCATGTATCATGCATACAATGATGTACTAATAAGTGAAATTTTTCCTTGCTGTCTTTATGACATCATATACTTCCCTCACAAACAACACCTAACCCACGATAATTTCTCTATCTAGTGACCGTTCTGGAAAATCAGCTATGACCGAAACCCCATACATATCTCAGAATGACCTCACCCATCATACGTCTTCAGTTTCAGGTGTAAAATTAAATTATTAAAGAATAACATCAGCATGGTATGATCCTGAACCTCAATTATTCCTGAGGGGGTCTCCAAACCATAAAATCAATGAGGCCGCATCATCCAAGGAAAGTTGTAGTAAAGCTAGTGGTGCTTTTTTCCACCACCAAACTCTTTATAAGCCTATAATTGGAGTGAAAAAATTACCACCTTTAGTATTTTATGAAGGTGTAATAGGGATTAAACTATGAATTACTTCCAGTTCAGGATCCACTGAGGAGGGATCTTATCAAACTTCATCACCAGCGTCATCCTACTAATAACTTTTAGTCTCCTACTGAGGGTTCCACCTAACAAATTTCCACCTTTTATACCCATATACTAACAAAAATAAAGACACATTGGGAAAAAAGATATAGAAAACTGATATTGGTACCATATCATTTATCCCATTGAAAAATCATGTAGACATATTCTAGAGGTAGCCAGTGAATAGGCTTATATCTATACTCACTCAAAAGAAGTCTGTGGGAATATTCCTGCAACAAGCATGGGGAAGGAGCATATCCCTACCCCCATGCATGAAGTACACTAGAATATTTTGGTGGCATAAGAAGAAAATAAGTGGGATCATATCCCCAATTTAATTGAATATATATTACAATATATATTGGAGTTAGAAAATGTGCAGGAATACATTCTTGTGAAAACTTTAATAAAGTGCCATTACATTTTAGTAAGAGATGAAGAACTCATCCATAATATTCTGACACTGGTAAGAATACATTTAAAGGAACATATTCTTATCCCTGCTAATAGGGTAGAACAATACCCTGATTAGTATGGAAAAATGGTTTCTATGGAGAAAGTACACATTCATAACCCCATCCAGGATGATTATCAGAATATTCTGGCAAAGGAAGAAGTATCATACCTGGCTCTTATTCCTATTCCAATTATAGATCACCAAGTATGAGTGGAACATGACTCAGGACATGGGTGCTTTCCTATCAAAAAAATCATAAACATAATAAAAAATCTTAGGATTGGGCTCATATCCTCATTATGACCAGGGCTCACCAAGTGAGAGAAGAAAATGCATTGGGACATGATCATATTCCTATCGAAAAGACCAAAAACATACTCTAAAGTCTCAATATTAGTCTCATATCCCTGTTATGACCAAGGTTCCCCAAGTGAGAGTGAAACATTCTTTAATACATGCTTATATTCCTATCAATGATGTTACTTAGAATATTCTAGTAGCTCATGAAATCAAATATCATATCCCTACTTCAACAAAATAAAACTACACCGGCATCCTTTAGAGGACATATAAGAGAAGGCTCATATCCCTTATTCCATTTTGGAGGGACATCAATATATTCTTATGGGGAATTCATATTCAGTCTAGGCTCATATTCCCATTCCAATCAGGGATCACCAAGTGATAGAGGCACATTCCTCGATACATTCTCATATTCCTATAAATAAAACTGGTGGCATACTCCAAAGTCTCAATATTTGGATCATATCATCGTTTTGACCAAGGTTCACCAACTGATAGTGGCACATTCCTTGGGATAGGCACATATTTCTATCAAGAAAGACCAAAAACATACTCCAAGGGCTCAAGATCATACTCATATCCCCATTTCGATTGAGGATCACCAAGTAATAATGAATCATTCCTTAGGAAAGGCTCATATTCCTATCAGTGAAGTAAATTTTCATATTCTAGAAGTTTATCAACATCAGGATCATACTCCTACAACATCAGATGGCTATCAACATAGTCTGGCAGCCATCATACAACAAGATCATATATCTACATAATTTTAAATTTAAGTTCCTCATATTAAATCCATGAACTAGAATGCAGATCATATTCCAAATATTCTTAATTCCAATGTCCTTTAGTTTGTTCGAGACACATTGTCAACACCCCAAGGGTCTGCTAACTCTTCAACCAATGAAAAAGGTGATCATTACGATGATAGAAATCATCAATGTAGTTTAGAGACAAATCATAGGGAATCTACTCCTAAAATATGTCATGGTCAACTTCCCCACGGTGATATCTCCCACAAATAAGAAAATACTTTCCTTTCCTAGACAACTCTATATATAGAGTTTCTCAAAACCCATATTCCTTCGTATGGAGAGGTGCTTGAAACATCAGGGTCAACCATATAGATTTTCCCATCAACTTTAAGAAACAATTCACTCCAGTTAGTAGGAGACCCCGAAAAGCACCTTCTATGGTCTGACGAGATGGATGTGTGTAAGTCAGATGATAAGTAAGATAAAATTAACATATGGAGAGAGATATCTTGAAATATCCTCCCCATAATGTTCTTTTCCCTCATCACTTATGACTATGATATCCCATATGATATAAAGAAGAAGTATATGCATTATCTATGCCAAATTTGTGGGCTAATCATTAGTGGTTGAAGGATAGAAATCTCCCTTATCCATGATATGAGGGTCACCTTTATACCATTAAGATACTCTATTATTATCTAGGCCTAGTTTCTATCTCCTTATACCAAGACCCAAAACTAGAAAAGAAAAATGAAAATCTAAAAAACAATTGCCTCCATTGCATCAAAACTCTTCGAAAATTGATAGCTGAGGCCTCATCATGTATCTGTATTCGAAGATGGGGAATGTATAGAGAGTTTCACTTAACCAAACCCCTAGAATAGTAGGAATCCACAAATATAGAATCTTGTAAATTCATAGTGATAAAACACTATTTTATAAAATATTTTATTGATAATAAATGATATAATTTCCTCACATTGTGTTAAATATGTTTAATTAGAAAGTATTTGGGATTAGATCATTCATTTGAATATTTGATGAAAATTCCAGTTTTACACTTTATAGTTCACTGTAGTATTTCTAAGATAAATATTTTTCTATTTATTATTTGAATTTGAAAGTTTTTAAAAGATTTCCTAACTTAATTATCTACATCTTTTGTTCAGGACACTAGAGCTAAAGAGTGCATTTGGTTGTTGGAAATGGGACATGAAGTCAAAGTTGGGCTGGACTCGCCAGAATGGAGAAGCTTCTGTATTTCAGACATAACTACTTCATATGGGATTTTATTGAGCCCAAAGTTTTAGAGGAGATATAGGAACCATATCCTCACATATGATCTATCTGGAAGGCCGGCCAATTTATTCTTTTTGTGGTAAAATGGGTGGTGCAAGTTGGCATAAAATATTTGTCCGAGATTCCCCATTCACACTTGAAACCACTTTGAACCTGGCCTCCCCACCACTATATAAATTGGTGTTTTTATCATTTGGTGGGGTTGGGACGTGCCTTATAGGATTGGGAGAAGAGGTGAAGTGGTTCCTTGACATTTCAATTCACCATTGGAGGAGGGAATCTTTCAAGCTAGGATCTCCTCCAAATTGCTCTTCTCTTCCTCCTCTTTGTTGTAATGATTTTTCTCTTTCAATAAACTTCTTAGTTCCTCTTTAATTTCTTCTATTTTACTCTTTTTTGTTCATTTTTATTCTTCATTAATCTTCCTCTTTGGGCTGGAACTCAATATTAGAAGCGTGATTGGGTTATACCCATTCTAAACCGTTGCAAATGCAATTCACCTCTACGATGACTACACCGCCCATGGAAGAGTAGTTCTTTTTAGTAATCGATATACCTCTCACTTTCTTCATTAATTTATTTTGAAGAAATAATATACTTTAATTCACTAAACATGATCCATTAATTGAGTTATCAAATTAGAATAAACTAAGTGAGCAATTGAACAATTAACACAAAATGCACGAGGTCGGGATTTGTGTGAATTGTGAGAGCGCGATCTTAATCGGTAATACAAGATCACACGGGATCAATTTGTAGAGTTAAAATACAATACCTAAACTCAATTAATACTCATTTATAGAGTGGTTATGTGCCTTAATTTACAACTGACCATAATATAATCTTAGAACATCAATCAAAGCAGGGTGTTGCGATTGCGTGTTTGGAAGTTAGCCTAAAGTTAAATTCACTTCATCTTCGTGGTAAAGTTAATTCTCGTAGGGTTTGGGATTTAACAAATTAAGGGATCATAATTAAGTGAATATTAATTTAAATGATAATGATTAATAAATTATTTGAGGGGTATATTTAGATCGATTACGTCTTTTAAATATTGTCTAAAAAACATCTTTTTTTGTGTCATTTTAATCGAACTTCATTTAAAAACTAAAAACAAAAAAAATACAATCTTCTTCCAGAAAAATTCTTCTAGATTCATAAACTATAAAAAACACACATCCTTTAAAGTAGTGTTTTTATTCTCTTTTATTTTATTTTTAGAATACCTTTAAAAAGTTATTTTAAATCTACTTCCTCCTTTGAGAGACGACCTTGGTCAGCCACTCTGCTGCACCTAAGTACCCCAAAATCACATTAATCATTTGAGGGCACCCACGAAAGTGCACTTTAAAATTGGATCCGTTTCCAAGGAGGTAAGTAATTTATTCAACCATTTAGAGGTATTTATTTTATTTTTCATTTTATTATTTTCTTCACCTCTCTCTTTCATCTTTCCCCTTTCTCAAGTTTTCATTTTTTTTTTCATCCTCTTCTTTTCTTTTTTAGACCATCAACTAAAACTTCTCATTTTTATTTTACTATGGTCCACTTTCTTTATTTTAATTTTTATTTGATTTATGACACGAACTAATCTCGAAGATCTCTTAGATCTTGACCCTGAGATTGAACGTAGCCTTAGGGATCGAATCAGACATTCTCAGTCTACAAGAAGTTTCAATATTCAACCAGTTGGTGAATTCCTCTCTTCTAGAAACATTGAAATTTGAAGCAATTCAAATTCAAACATAAAAGAGGAACCAATGGCTAGAAATAATGGAAATTAATTTAATAGAAACATTCGAGAATTGACTGCACCTGATATTAACTATCAACCAAATTGTATTGCATACCTGAATCTCGAATCGGACTTTGAATTGAAATCTGGATTAATTAACCTTCTTCCAAAGTTTCATGGCTTATCTGGTGAGGATCCCAACAAACACCTTAAGGAATTTGATGTGGTTTTCTCAAATTTAAAACCAAGAAATGTTTCTAAAAATCAAATCAAATTAAGAGCATTCCCATTCTCACTTGATGGAGCTACAAAAGATTGGATGTATTATTTGCAACCTGAAGATGTAACATGTTGGAATGATTTGAATCCTCTTTTCTTGCAAAGATTTTTTCCAGCATCAAGGACCACATCCATTTGATAGGAGATATCGGGGATCAAGCAAGCCCAAGGGGAGTCAATGTATGAGTACTGGGAGCGATTCAAGAAGTTATGCACAAGATGTCCGCATCACCAAATCAGTGAGAAACTCCTCATACAATACTTCTATGAAGGACTCACACCCATGGAGAGAAGCATGGTTGATACTGCAACTAGAGGAGCATTGGTGGACAAGACACCAGCATCCGCACGTGCATTGATCGACAAGATGGCCCAAAACTCCCAACAATTTGGCGATAGAGGTACACCATATGTCAGGGGAGTACATCAGCTAAGTCCTTCTTCTCTTGAAATTCATTTGATTGATACCAAGTTGGAATAATTGACCACTATGGTAAGGAAAATTACTTTGGCACAAAAGACATCCCAACCCCCTACTTCAAGGCCATGTGGCATTTGCAATGAGACAAGCCACCCAACTGACTGTTGCCCACAACTACAAGAGATAGAGGATTGCGCAACAGTATTCCCAGGGAGACCATATCAGCAGCAACAACAACAACCATATCCCCAAAAGAAGTTTGATCCAACATACAACCAAGGGTGGAAGGACCAATCGAACATGAGGTATGGCTCTGGACAATAACAAAGGCCACCCTTTCAACAAAACTTCTAGCAGCCTCTACCTTACCAACATGGATTCCAACAACCCCAAAGGAGATTAGAAGCTCAAACATCAACAAGTCAGCAACAAGAGAATCTACAAAAAAGGTAGACTCTAACACTGATGATCTTTTGAAACAAATTGTTCTTAATCAACAGAATGAGTTGAAGAGTCAAGGTTCAGAGTTGAGGGAGTTGAAGACTCAAATGAGCCAGATTTCCACTACCCTCCATGAACTTGTAAGTAAGAATTTTGGAAATCTACCTTCCCAACAAACTCCAAATCCAAAGGGTAATGTTAGTTCCATCACATTGAGAAGTGGGGAGAAAATGAATGATACATCTGTACCTACCATTCCACTAGGATTCACCTCTACTACAGAGAAGCCGCATTCCATACCAACTGATGAGAAATCCAAGGAGAAAGATAAAGATAAGAAAAAGATTGATGATGTTCCTCCTAAACCCCTTCCTTTTCAAAAAAGGGTTGTTCAAAACAAGAAGATGACTGAAGAAGAAATGCAAAAAGAGGTTTTGGACACATTCAAGCGTGTGGAGATCAATATTCCTCTACTTGAAGACATTAAAAAAATCCCAAGGTATTCCAAATTCTTAAAATAACTCTGCACCAATTGAAGAGGGCTCAAGGGAAATGAGAGGATCAATCTTGGAAGGAATGTGTCAGCACTCATTACACCAACTCTAGCAATGCAGAAAAAGTGCAAGGATCCAGGGACATTCACCATCCCATGTACCATAGGGGAGTTGCACTTCTCTGATGCTCTTTTTGATTTAGGAGCTTCAATAAATGTGATGCCTCACTCTGTATTCTCTTCTTTACAGGTTGGTGAGTTGAAGCCGATGATAGTAGTGGTGCAGTTGGTGAATAGAGATACGACATATCCAATGGGAGTTCTTGAGGATGTACTTGTCCGGGTAAGAGACATGATCTTTCCAGCATATTTCTATGTGCTTAACATGGAGGATGATCAAGTAAGTTCTCATGCCCCCATTATCTTAGGTAGGCCCTTCCTCAAAACTGAAAAAACTATCATAAATGTCAATGAGGGTACAATTTCCATGGAATTTGGGGATGAAGTTGTGATATTTAATGTTATGAATTCCATTAAGTACCCCTCAGAGGATCATTCTGCATTTGTTATCTCCCATTTTGAACCACCAAGTAAAAACACCATGGAATCGGATTATCCTATTCTTAGGGAGATTATGAGTATTGGTTCTAGTTTTATGTCTAAGAGTACTTCCACACCCGTTTCTAAGGAACAAGACTCTCTAAGATTTGATTTTGAAATGGAATCATATTCTGATTTTGATCATGTGAACTATGATTATGACATGGCTATAGAGTATGTTGATGGGTTTGATGCTTTATTCTCTGATTTGGATGATGTATATTCTAATACTGATGCTCTTTGTGAACATATTTCAGTTCCTTCTATGTCTCTATCCACACTACACCCTCCTTCATTAGAACTCAATCCATTGCCACCAAATCTGAAATACTCATACTTGTTGAGTGGTGAGAGATTACATGTTATCATTACTAACAATCTCCCTTTTGAACATGAAGAAAATCTTTTGAATATTTTGAGGGATAACATCGGGGTGATTGGGTGGACCTTGGCTGACATATCAGGTATTAGCCCCTCCATTTTCATGAATAGGATTCTCTTGGAGGATGGGGATAAACTGGTGAGACAGCCAAAAAGGAGACTCAATCCCACCCTCCTGGAAGTTGTTAAAAAAGAAGTTGAGAAATTGCTCGAGACTGGTATAATCTTTCCCATTTTAGATTCTAATTGGGTAAGTCCTATTCAGGTTATGCCTAAGAAAAGTGGTGTTACTATTGTTAAAAATGAGAAAGATGAGTTAGTTCTAATGAGGGTACAAAACAGTTGGCGTGTGTGTACTGATTATAGGAAACTAAATCATTCCACTCGCAAAGACCATTTCCCCCTCCCATTTGTTGATCAGATGCTTGAGAGACTAGCTGGGAAGACACAATATTGTTTCTTGGATGGATTTTATGGCTATTTTTAGGTTCCCATTGCAGCATAGGACCAGGAGAAGACGACATTCACCTTCCCATTCGGTACCTTTGCTTACCGAAGGATGCCATTTAGACTTTGAAATTCCCCAGGTACCTTCTAGAGATGCATGGTGAGTATTTTCTCAGATTTCATTGAAACCTACATGGAGGTATTTATGGATGATTTTACATTTTATGGGTCCTCATTTGATGAATGTGTCTCTAGTTTGGGTGATGTGTTGCATCGTTGTATTGAGAATAATCTGGTCTTAAATTTTGAAAAATTTTATTTCATGGTCGAAAATGGAATTGTCTTAGGTCATATAGTCTCACAATATGGCATTGAAGTTGATAAATCTAAGGTAGGCATTATTTCATCCCTCCCATATCCTACATGTATGCGTGATGTTCGATCATTCCTTGGACATGATGGATTTTATCGACGCTTCATCAGAGATTTTAGTAAGATCGCTCTACCCTTATCTCAATTGCTTCAAAAAGATATTGAATTCAATTTTGATGATTCATGCAGGGTATCATTTGATGAGCTAAAGAAGTTTCTGACCACTCCACTAATCATACAGCCCCCGTGGTGGGACCTTCCATTTGAGCTAATGTGTGATGCCTCCAACTTCACGGTTGGAGCTGTCTTATCTCAGAGGGTGGAGGGACGTTCACATGTGATCGCCTATGCATCGAGGACACCAGATTCAGCCCAATAAAATTACACAACCACAGAAAAGGATTTTCTTTCTGTCATATTTTCTTTAGATAAATTCAGTTCATATTTATTAGGCTCTAAAGTAGTTGTTTTTTCTGACCATGTAGCTTTGAGGTACCTCCTGAAGAATCCAAATTCAAAGCCATAACTTATCCATTGGATGCTCATTCTTCAAGAGTTTGATCTTGATATAAAGGAAAAGAAGGGGTCAGAGAATTTGGTGGTGGACCACATGAGTAGGCTTACTCACACACTAGAGGATGACACCTTGGACCAGGTACCACTTCGGAACACTTTCCCCGATGAGCATCTTTATTCCATCTCAGGTATGCATCCTTGGTATGCAGATTTAGTTAACTACATTGTTACCTATGAAATCCCTACAAATTTATAGAAAAATCAAGTCCAAAAATTAAAATGTGAGTATAGGTTTTATGTGTGGGATGATCCTTACCTCTAGCGCATGTGTAGTGACCAAGTCATTAGAAGGTGTGTTCCCAATCATGAGTTTGAGTCTGTTTTTCATTACTATCATACACTTGCTTGTGGTGGACAATTTGGACCCCAACAGATAGCTAAGAAGGTTTTAGACTCTGGATTATATTGGCCTAGCTTATTCCATGATTCCCATGTGTTTTGTAAGTCATGCTCTCATTGCCAACACACTGGGAACATTTCTAAGATACATGAGATGCCCCAACAACCCATATTATTCTGGGAGATTTTTGATGTATGGGGAATTGATTTTATGGGTCCTTTTCCTAGTTCATTTGTATTTTTGTATATTTTGGTTGCTGTTGATTATGTGAGTAAATGGGTGGAGGCCAAGGCCACCAGGACTGATGATTCTCATGTTGTAGTGGATTTTGTCAAGGCTCAAATTTTCTGCAGGTTTGGAGTAATAAAGGCCATCATCAATGACCAAGGGACACACTTTTTCAATAGGAATTTTTCTTCCCTCATTCAAAAGTATGGGGTGACACACAAAACATCAACACCATACCAGCCCCAAACAAATGGCCAAGCTGAGGTTTCAAATCATGAGTTGAACCAAATTTTGGAGAAAACTGTGCATCCAAATAGGAAGGATTGGAGCAAGCGCTTGGATGATGCATTGTGGGCTTTTAGGATAGAATACAAGACCCCCATTGGTATGTTCCCATTTCAGATTGTTTTTGGGAAATCATGTCATCTCCCAGTGGAAGTCGAGCATCGAGCATATTGGGCTATAAAGAAATGCAACATGGAATTGGCCCAAGCTGGAATTCAAAGGAAGTTGAAAATTCAAGAGCTTGAGGAGATTCGACTGTCATCATATGAGAACTCAAGGCTCTAAAAGGAAATATCAAAAGAAGTTCATGATAAAATGATCCAAAAAACGGAGTTTCATGTTGGAGAGAAAGTCCTACACAGTTCACGACTGAAGTTGATGCCTGGTAAGTTGCGTTCTAGATGGTTAGGTTCTTATATTGTATCTAATTTTTTTCTTTATGGTGAAGTGGAGATCACACAAGAGGACACAGGAAGTATCTTTACAGTCAATGGTAAACGTTTGAAGAGATACATTGAGGGACTTCCTACTGATGCAGTGGATTTTATCACACTGCATGACCCCATCATCACTTGAGTAGATCAGGCTGTTCCTAACCCTTTCACTTTTATATTATTTTTCCTAATTAAAAATTCTGTATTTCATGTGAATATATCATCTCATGTGTTCAAATTGAGGACAATGCAATATTTTAAGTGTGGTGGAGGTAACCTTTTAGTTTAGTAATTTCAATTGTTTTCCTGTTAAAAAAAACCAAAACAAATTGTGTGTTTTTCAAATTTTGTGTGTTTATTTTATAATTTTCTATGTGTTTTTGAAACTTTTGAGTTGAAATGATTCTCATAACCATTTTTAAATCCATATCAATAAGTGAAACAATTTACCCCTTGAAACTAAGCTTAAATGAATGCTGAAATGACTTTGTTTCAATTTCAAATATTTAGTAATTTCATGAAAAGTATACTGAATTTTGAATCCCATGCCACATCTCACTATCCTTAAATTTGAAATCACTTTCCTGTGAGGCTTCTGAACCATTATTTTCATATTCTTTACATTCACCTCACTTCTTGAGAGAACCAAACCATGCTTTATTTAACCAGAATTTGATCTATTCCTGTCAAAACTTGAGGGTTTGAGGTACTTATGTTTAAATGATTGAGGCATTTGTTTGGTATTAAAGCCCCTATTTCAAAGAATCATTTTTTATAATGGCCTACCATGAATATTTAATCCTTGTATCCCTTAGAATCCATGCACATACTATTAGGTTAGCCACATTACAAGCCATTTTTCCCTATCCAACCAACTCTTGAAGTGGAATTGCATAATCTAGTTGAGCTTAAGTGTGGGGGAATCTATCTTGTGTTGTGCCACCACATTCTGTGATACTTTGGGTGGAAAATTAAATTCTTAAGAGATGTGTTTTCTATTTAAGAAAGTCATTATATTTAAAGTTATTCCTTTTCTGGAGCTTTCATGACAAGTGAAGTTGTGCCTTTTCTGGAGATTCTAATTGAGGTGGAAAGCTGTGCCCATCTGGAGCTTTCAAGAAAATCATGTTTGAGAAGATTAAAATTTTTGATGCTGAAATGATGAATGGTGTAAACCTTTCATGAATTTTCATGATGATGGAGATGAATTGATACTATGGGGATTGAGGAGAATACCATATTTAAGTGAAAATCAGATTAATGTAATTTTGCTTTAAAAAGAGTCAAGCCCTCCTCATTCAGCCTCAGAATTTTTCACATATAAAGCCTACCAACCGAAAGCCACAGAACAACCCTAAAAAGTCCTCATGATAAACATATGACCTTGACTCAAATAGTGTAGTGATGTAGTAATATATCAAGCCTATGGTGACCCTTGTATGAGTTTGGATGAGAAACACATTGCAAAAAAATTGACATTTGTGTGATAAGAGAAAATTCAAGTGAGGTAAGTGTTTTGTGAATGTGAGGATAAATAAAGTGGAAATATATTGAAGGATATAAATTAATAACTTGAAATAATGGTTTTTTATGAGGCATGATATATTTTGTTTCTTGGTGTGTAATTGTTTGATCTCAAGGATATGTGATTTAAAACTGATTTTGATTTGATATTGATGTTTACTTGATATGAGGTTTTGCTCAAAAGTGCAAAAGGGTAAGTGTGGGGGAGTTGATAAAACACTATTTTATTGAATATTTTATTGATAATAAATGATATAATTTCCTCACATTGTGTTAAATATGTTTAATTATAAAGTATTTGGGATTAGATCATTCATTTGAATATTTGATGAAAATTACAGTTTTACCCTTTATAGTTCACTGTAGTATTTCAAAGATAATTTTTTTATGTTTATTATTTTAATTTTAACTTTTGTAACAGTGTTTCTAACTTAATTATCTACAACTTTTATTCAGGACACTAGAGCTAAAGAGTGCATTTGGTCGTTGAAAATGGTCCATGAAGTCAAAGTTGGGATGGACTCGCCAGAATGGAGAAGCTTCTGTATTTCAGCCATAACTCCTTAATATGGGCTTCTATTGAGCCCAAATTTTATATGAGATAGAGGAACCATATGATCACATATGATCCCTCTGAAAGGCCGGCCAATTCATGCGTTTTGGTGGTCAAATGGGCAGTGAAAGTTGGCATAAAATATTTGTCCGAGATTCCCCATTCACACTTGAAACCACTTTGAACCTAGCCTCCCACCACTCTATAAATTGGTTTTTTTATCATTTGGTGGGGTTGGGACGTTCCTTAGAGGATTGGGAGAAGAGTTGAAGTGGTTTCTTGACATTTTAATTCACCATTGGAGGAGGGAAGCTTTCAAGATAGGATCTCCTCCAAATTGCTCTTCTCTTCCTCCTCTTTGTTGTAATGTTTTTGCTCTTTCAATAAACTTCTTAGTTCCTCTATAATTTATTCTATTTTACTCTATTTTTTTCATTTATATTATTCATTAATCTTCCTCTTTGGGCTGGAACTCAATAGTAGATGCGTGATTGGGTTATACCCATTCTAAACTGTTGCAAATGCAATTCGCTTCTATGATGACTACACCGCCCATGGAAGAGTAGTTCTTTTTAGTAATCGATCTACCTCTCACTTTCTTCATTAATTTATTTTGAATCAATGATATAATGTAATTAACTAAACATGATCCATTAATTGAGTTTTCAAATTAGAAGAAACTAAGTGAGCAATTGAACAATTAACACAAAACGCATGAGGTCGGGATTTGTGTGAATTGTGAGAGCGCGATCTTAATCGGTAATACAAGATCACACAAGATCAATTTTTAGAGTTCAAATATAATCCCTAAACTCAATTAATCCTCATTTACAGAGTGGTTATGTGCCTTAATTTACCACTGGACATAATCTAATCTTAGAACATCAATCAAAGCAGGGTGTTGCGATTGCATGTTCCGAAGTTAGCCTAAAGTTAAATTCACTTCATCTTCGTGGTAAAGTTAATTATCGTAGGGTTCAAGATTTAACAAATTAAGGGATCATAATTAAGTGAATATTAATTTAAATGATAATGATTAATAAATTATTGAATATATAGAATTAGATCTATTATGTATTCTAAATATTGTCTAAAAAACATATTTTTATTGTGTCATTTTAATCAAACTTCATTTCAAAACTAAATAAAAAGAAATACAATCTTCTTCCAGAAAACTTCTTCTAGATTCATAAACTATAACCAACTCACATCCTTTCAAGTAGTGTTTTTATTCTCTTTTATTTTATTTTTAGAATAACTTTAAAAAGTTGTTTTAAATCTACTTCCTCCTTTGAGAGATGACCTTGTTCAGCCACTCTGCTGCACCTAAGTACCCCAAAATCACATTAATCATTTGAGGGCGCCCACGATAGCGCTCTTTAACATAGACTTCAGAAAAATATAGGGACCTAGAAATGCATGATCCAATTGGTCACTACAATAGAATGACCCTGATTTATTGGTGCTAAGACATCACAGACAAAGGGAGAGGACAACCATAATTTATTTGAACTGATACCTGCTAAACCAAGGGAACACATTTCAGACATGGAAGCCAAAGTTGTGATCAATCAGAAAAATTCTCATAGAAAATGAATCTTGTTATGGGATTCCATTTAACTCTTGTCCTACCTGAGCACAATCACTCCATATCAAATAGGTCACAATAGTAGCTACCATAGAAGACGTCCATGAGAGAACCTAGACCCCTGTGTTAGGGGAATATCTACCACCACCTCCACCCCTCAGATCATCAATTCTTGAGAGGATTCATGATATATTAGTAATAGCTAAAAATCAATTCTTTCCACTAGGATGGGGGAATTTTTATCTCAACCACTATCATCTGGTTCATCATCCCCCAAGAAGATCCTAGGGAAATAAAAAATGGTTCCAGATAAACCCTATTCCATTAGGATAGGAGAATTTATATCTCAATTCCTATCCCAAGAATAATCAAATTCTCAACCGAAATCATTGAATCCTCAATATAAGGATCAACCAATGCCAATTATGGCCCTAAAAAGTCCCCAACTTTTAGTTTTGGGGAATTTTCATCATCATCATCACCATAGAGAGAATCAGTCTTCTCTAGGTTGGGAGGTAAATATAAATGTTAGACATACTATCCATTCCTCCCACCAAAAGATAAACCTCTACTATTCAGGGCTCGTTCAATAGATATGAACAGAAACTCTCTCAAGGTAACTACTCATAGGTCAAGATGGGAGGAGCATATAATGAAGAAAATAAAAACCTGTTATAGTGGAAAGAAAAAAAGGTCCAATATGACCAAGGGTTTGCAAAACGACACTAATGAAAATACTGCAGAATCATCCTATTGTGTTTAGAGTAATGGGATGACTTCCATTTCCCAATACACCTTTATAAATGTAATAAACATCAACAAAACATATATTATGGATAAAGATGCAGATGCATAAGGATGTAATATGGAAAATATAACCTGAGAGGAGGATATTAATGCACCCAATGAGGCTACACGTACCTAGAACTAGAGGAGGATCCAAAAACCAGAACCTATAAATATTGAGTTTCCACCTATATGGTGAAACACTACCATGGATAAAGGGAAAAGTGTGGCTACATCCCAATAAGTACCTAGAATATCTAAAATTACTTCCATATAGGAATAGATGGAACAATATGAGAATGAGATAAAAACTCTTAGACAACTCAATGAGGGTCTACTTAGGGGAAACATTTCTAAAGGGTATCATCTTCAGATAGAGATGAATATCCCTCTTCCCATACATCTAGAAAGAGATTATCCTTCTGTAAGAGATGCATCTAAGTTTCAGAATAACTTCGAATCTAGGAAACCAGTCTATATAAATGAGTAAGTTGAAAATGATCTTTAATTACCTCCATTATGATGATAGACTCTCCCTCTGTAGGGAAATAATTCAGTCTTAGCATGAATTGAGAATTGGTGGAAAATAAAAATAGGTCCACCTCATCAAACCCCACCCACTCTATATAGATAAGAGGTTTCTCAGATAGTAGTACCTCCATAACTACTCAACATCATCAAGTACATGGCTAATCAAATGGAAGAAATGGAAGGGAGACACACACCTATGTAGCCTAAGAAAAATCCATATCCCAAATAGGTGGATGACACTTTTCCCCAGACCAATTTTGAGTATCCTACATTCTCTACCTTTGAAAATGTGGGAGACCCAAAAAAAACATCTCTTGCACTTCATGTTATAATGTGGTCTAATGATGATCCCTCCAGATCAGTAAGAGGTGACCAAGATGAGGTTTTTTATAGAGACTCTGTTAGGGATAATTTTTTTAGTGCAATAGTATTCCAACAGGATCAGTTATAGGTTGGGAAGATATCCATTCTCAATTCATTTACATGTTTAGTTCCACATTGAAAAAAATGACAAATTTTTACCTAAAAAAATACAATCAGCACAAAAATAATAGGGTGTCTAAATTTATAACAAGATGGAAAGGTTTAACCTATTCACTCAACATCCTTATCTCACAAGATCTATTTTGGATTCCATGAGTTTGAAGAAGTGACACAATGTTTGGAAGATGTCATTCAATGGACCCAATCTATTTCTCGAATCATGATTTTAGCATAAGGGAAAAGGATCAGCAAGGAATAGACTACCTCTATTACCCTCAAACCAGTAGTAGTTCCCATTTAAACACCTAGGCTGGTCGTGAACCACCCAACACCTCATACCGAGCTGTAGTAATAAAAAAATTGTCCTTGGACAGAAGAAAAAAGAGATCAAGGTCACTCAAAATTTGAGGAAAATATGAATAAAGTACACTCCTTCATAAATGAGAAATTCCTTGGATATTTCCTTACATCCATGGATAATAACCTATTCAAGTTGCCACATCCCATGAATCTAAATGGGGCTAACTTCACTGACCATCCTAACTACTTCTATTTTCATAGAAGTTTGGGTCACAATATCCAAAATTTTCTTGACTTAAAAGGTGTCCTACAAAGAATAATCGATTCCAAATAGGAGATGTTGGAGAAATCCCCAACTCATGTGACCTACATAACTGTGGCCCGGTTAGAATAAGAAGGTTATTAGAAAAATTTTCTGACTAGGCATGGATAGAAGTTCAACTAGATGACTCAAAAGATAGTTTAATGAGTTCATTCCACCCTGAGATCACAACTTCAAAGACCCATAATGGTTCCACCACCTAATTAGGTGACATAAAATCACCTTCCCAAATATGGATGTGACCATTGGACACAGGAAGATATATAAGAGTAAGAGACATATTCAGCTTTTCCACAGGCTCTGACTCTTGCATATTTCTTCCCTAAAACATCCGAAGCACATGCACTGCCCCAAAAAATGGAATCCCATTAGATTAAGAGCACATATTTGGTTCTATTAACATGATAAACTTGTAATATCCCTTATTTTATGATGTATATCCCTTAGAGTATGAGTTCTCTATACCTGAATAGTGAGGTGAAGGCAGAAGAAACAAGAGCCGAGGATATAGAATATAAATAGGGTGTGGTCATACCCAATATTTCATTAACATCACCATAGAGGTAATATATGTTAGTGAGACCCATGAGAAATCACTCCAGAAATCCTAATATAGAAATAGAAGAGTCTCAGTACCCTATAGAAGTTGCTTGTGCCCAGTCATCTTACATGAATGACTAGAGGGGGTGTGATTATCTAATCAGCCTAGATAATGGGGAAGGTAGGAATAATCTCTTCAACTAGATGTATATTATCTCTAAACCTATTCAAAAGAACCATGATTATCTACATCAAATTCCATAGCTCATGAACCACATAATAAGGAGAAACCACACCTTAGGAATCACTAACCTCTCACAGAAAAGTAAGAAATTCTGAAATAGATGGTGGTTGTGCTAGAAAATCTATCAATACTGTATGTGATTCATATATCAAAATAACTCATGGAGTTACTTGTTGAATCCCTCCAGAGACTATAGAAGTTCAATATAAAAATCACTCTTTGTGGTGTTTATTGAGTAGAGACCATGCCATCATAATTCCATGTTTCCATCTCGTTCACTAAGTAGGATCAAGAAAAGCTTATCCAGGGACACATCAGACCCCTATATGTCATAGGTAGACTCGATAATGTTGATATCTGAAAAACCATGATTGAAAATGGTTCTGATATCAATCTTATCTTGATACGCAACCTCCTATGATTGTGATATAGTGAAGAGGATCTATTACCCAGAAATCTAAATATTTAAGGGTATGATATGTGTGAGAAAATACATTTTGGGAAGATCAAGCTCAATGTTCAGTTTGGGGATCTCATATCTATCTTTGAGTTTATGTTTATTCATAAAGACACCATATACAATGTCTTAATCAGAAGGACCTATCTCCATAACCATGTTGTGGTACCTTCAACATTCCATTAGTGTTTGAAATACCCCATTCATGGAAAGGTTAGCATACTACATGGTGATAGTTTCCCCATTCATACTTAAAAATACACATATGCCGAGGTGGGTTTCTATAAAAGGTAAGGAAAATAACCAATGGTGGATAAAAATGTACAAGTTTCAGACCCCAATGTCTTGTCAACCACACCTAAAAATCCCTAGAATGTGATCAACAATTATTTTTTTCTACCCATAAATCTGATTGAGGAAACAAACCTGATCCTAGATGTCCAAGCCCCTTTTGTCCCTAGTGAGAGTGTAAAATAAAATCAACTCTAAAATCACTTTATAATAATTTTGGATGTAGGGGATGCCAATGTATCTTCCCATGGATTCTATCATCCCAATAATGATAAATATTCCCTCATATTTCCTAATCATCTAAAAATAACTCTATAGACTTAGAGGTAGGAGAAGAAGAGGATGGCCTCATTAATTCCACTGCTGTATTTGAGAATGGTGTATCCACCACCATTAATGATATTAGACAGGTAAATATGGAAACATAAGAAGACCCACAACTTACACTGATTAGTGTTTCTATGCCTCTTGAGGAGCAAGAGATGCATATCACATTTCTAAAGAAACATCTATATGTTTTCTCTTGGAATTATACAAAAAATCTTGGGTAGAATATAGATCTGTGTATGCACCATCCCGACTTAGCTGATGACCATTGAGGTTTCAAGTAGGTAGTCAGGACGATGCATCCCTCTCATGACACTAATGTAAAGGTGGAGGTTGACAAATTGGTCAAACCCAACTTTTTTTGAGAAGTTCAATACCTGATATGGACCACCAATGTTGTTCCTATCAAGAAGGATAGATTAGGGTCTCCATTAGTTTTAGATAACTTAATTGATACTTCTAAAAGGATGAATTCCCATTTTTGATCATAGAACTCTTGATCAATGAAACTACATGATTTTAATCCTTTTTCTTTATAGATGCGTACTCACGGTAGAATCAGATAAAGATGAACCCTAAATATGAGGAATCCACTACCTTTAGATCACCCCAGAGGATCTTTTTCTATCAGGTCATGCCCTTTGGGTTAAGGTAAATTGGTGATACTTTTCAAAGAATCATTCATCATATATTTAAACGCTTATTTGGTTGAATACCTAAATGTTATGTCAATGAAATGGTGGTCAAATATCGACAACGATGTGATTACTTCATGGATCTTCAAACAGTCATTGACAAGTTGCGACAACATAATCTAGTGTTGAATACACTAAAATACGCTTTTGGGGTAACATTGGGGATGTTCCTTGGATTTTTGGTATGCCAATATAGCCTTGAGATCGACCCTAAAGATACTAGCGCAATCCTGTAAATTTCACCCCCTCAAATTCTCAATAATTGAGGGGGTTACAAGGGAAACTCACATACATTCATTGTTTCATAGCCAACAAGGCTGGAAAATACCTCCCCTTTACCAAGATAATGAAGAAGAGAGTATCCTACCAATGGGATGAGGACTGCTAAGAAATATTTAAGTGTCTCCAGAAGTACCTATTGTACCCACTGATCTTGATTCCAATAGTGGAAGTAAACACACTCATCATATATGTGGCTACCATAGAATAATCACATGGAAATCAAATTACACAAAAAACAATGCAATGAATGAGAACAGTCTCTACTACCTCAGTAGAACAATTAAATTAACTAATACCTAATATTATGATGTTGAGAAGAAAATTTTCACACTCATCTTTTCTATGAAAAATCTTTGGCATTAATTTTAACACCATAAAGTCTACTTGGTCTCTCAAATTGATCCACTAAAGTACATACTTGTCCTTCCCATTATGACTAGGCATTTAGCCTGATAGGTGATAATTCTACAATAATATGACATTTAGTTCATGTCATAGAATTCAATGAAAGGAAAAACCCTAGCTGATTTCCTCATGGTATATCCCACCCCATAAAGTACACTGGTAGATATCGAGATTATAGCTGAAGAGGTTTTCTAGGCCCATGACACTCCCTAGATACGAGAGACGTATTTTGATGGAACCTCCAAAATTCCTATCAGTAAGAGACTGAAAAACCAAAATTCAATTAGTTTGGATTGGAGATTGTATTTTTTTCTCCATAAAAAGAATATTTTCCCTAATCTTTCTCACTATTCGAAGGATGCAAAAATAATGGGGATGAATACCAAGCTCTCATTATCATCTTGGAACTAGCCCTATAGCTATAAGTAGCCTACCTAAATATCAAAAGGGATTCTGATCTAATGATAAAGAAGATAAATGGTGAATATTCCATAAAAATGGAATAATTGGTCCCTCTCATTGGCTATGTTAGAGTAATAAAGGAAAATTTACCTTTTGAGCCCACATTTCACCATTTCCCCTGATCATAAAATGCTTATTTTGATGCATTGGCTAATGAAGCCACAGTCTTGGATGACCCTAATAAGGAAGAAGAAATATTCCATATCATGCATAAAAAAATGGACTCATAGATCATTGTTTGTGACATATAAGAAATCAATCAGGTCAACACCACCCTAGAGTGTGATGAACCGATATCCACACCTGGATGGATGGATCCCATAATTGATTATCTCTAAAATATGATCCTCCTAGAAGACTGAGCCAGAAGGGAACATATTAACAAACTTTACCCTATGAGATAGTTCAAATGAGCAAAAATCCTTCTTCAAGTGAAGAATATATGGAATCCTCCTTAGATTCATTATAGAAAGAGTGGTTTCCACCATAATGGAAGAAGTTCATACAGGCTCCTACAGAACTCATTAGTCTAGGACCAGGCTATCTTGCCAAATGAGAAGGCTAGGATATTACTGAAAAACCATGATACCAGACTACATGGAATTCACTTGGAAATTCCATGCATGCCAAATTATTGAAAAAATAATCTATAAACCCCCAGAATTTCTACACACAACTAATTATTCCTCACCATTTTCCATGTGGGGAATGGATGTTGTGGGACCATATCATCAAGCCATGGATAAACAGGTAAAGTATATCCTTACTACTACAAGAGTTTTTTTCAAGTGGGATGAGGCAATACCCCTCAAGGAATTCAGGATGAAGAATATCATCAACTTCATGAAGTCCCATATCATCACCAGGTTCAGAGTCCCTCATGCGATATTGATAGATAATGGCACTAACTTCTATTCTATAGAGTTTAAGAAATTTCACCCTGAGTACAACATTGACTCCAATCACCCATCCTTCTATCATGTAGTGTAAAATGGATAGATGGAGGCCTTCAAAAAAATATGTTGAATATACTCCATAATATGTTGAAAAAGGACAAGAATTCATGGCCAAAAAATCTCCTCCATTCTTTATGGGCCTACCATACCTCTATGCTTACTACTACACAAGAAACTTTGTATTCACTAGTATATAGAACTGAGGTAGTGTTACCCGTAGAATTCTAGTTTCCCACACTTTGAATATCCATTTGAGGGAAACTCTCAGATGATGAGAAATTGAAAAATTATTTGGATGAGTTAGAGTGGCTTGATGAGAACAAGGTGCATATATTTTACAACCATGAGGTTCATTAGAATCAGATCGTATAATAATTTAATAAAAAAGTTTCCCTCCAATAATTATTTCAAGGAGAACTAGTATTGGATCTCAGAACCCCAAAAATACTAGGAAAGAAACCTCCAATGTTGGAACCCAAACGGTAAGGGAATTATATAATAAAAAGGTCTATTCATAATAGAGATTACTCACTATCCACAATGGGCAGGGTTAAAGTCACGACCCCTACCAATGCAAGGATTATTAATAAATACTTTTCATAGTTTCCGTCAAAGCCTCCCATATTTTAAGAATTTGATGTTAAAATGTACAGACCATGTCCTAGATTTATGATGTTGAAATGCCCAAATCTGTCCTCACCACAGGACGTAAAAATACATACATCCCCAACATTTCCCTTCTTCCATGTTGGGTGACCCTTCTCCTTTATACATGATGTTAGATTGTATGATTGATGTCCTTTCCACATGACACTAAATTTCATGGGGTTTCCATTACTATGTGTAGGATTTATTCTTATTCCAATGAGGTATGTAGGGACTCCATGATTCTATATCTTGGTCCAGCCACTACATGATACCAAATGAACCTATCATTTCTCTAGGTTACTCCATATCATGAGGAACCTCTACCATTATTTGTTTCTCAAACTAAGAATGGATCAAGTGGGATTAAGGATTTTGGTGGGGTCTTCCTTTCATAATCAAGACATATTATATCATGAAAAGGTTAGCATGATAATAAATATAAGATCTTAAAAGTCACACCATGAGTCCTCACTACATGATGTTAAACTACATGGATTCTCAAGAACTATGTGTGACTTTATTCCTTCCATCACAAGATATATAGTGACTCCCAAAACTCCATTCTCGAGCCCAATATCAATATTTCCTTTTCATGTAATGGAGCCTACATCCTTACCGCATGACATTAAACTGCATGGTTTCTCAAGAACTATGTTTGGATTGAGTCCTATCATCACAAGATATGTAGTGACACACAGATCTCTAATCCTGTGTCCATCCATAACAATCAACCAGAAAAATCCCCCCTTTGTGCATGGGTTAAATCTTTGCAGGGTGTTTCCTATCAAGAAATATGTGTTTCTTGATTCCTATCATCATGGGATATGTTGTGATGCTCGAGTCTCTAATCATGAGTAAAACTACAACAATTAAACATAAAAATGACCACTCCCTACGTATCATTTTGAATTTCATAGGGAGTTTCTATTTTAATAATTGTGTGTGGATTGATTCCTGTCATCATAGGATGTTTAGTGATGCATGGATCTACGATTCTTAGGTTTAGCTATGATAAAACAAAAATGTCCCCCCATCCTTGAGTATGGGTCAAACCTACATAGGTAACTTTCATATAAGAACAACATATGGCTTGATTTCTGACATCATGAGATATGTAGTGACACCCAGATCTCCAATAATGGGTCTAGAAACAACATATAAATGATAAATATCCACCCCTAACTACTTATGGGCTATACCTATGAAGTGAAAGTCCTTACCACATGATGTTAAAATATAAGGAATGGAAGATGTCCTTACCTCATGATGTTAAACTGCAAGGAAAATTTCCTTGTCACATGACATTAAAACTGCATGAAAAATATGTCCCCAATACACGAAATTAAAATTTGATGGACATAACCCGTCATCATCCCTCATCAAAGGATCATAAGATCGTAACCTTGGTTAAATGGAGTATGGGGTGCTTCCATTATTTTTTATGCTCCTCATCCCATAAATCACACTTCACGTCTTGAGTGCCTTGAGTTTGTACAAACCTTTCATAGAAATTAGAAAGGAAAAGGGATCTATCCATTTGACCATTCTATCAATGCATAAAAATCTTAAAACTACTAACCAGATACATCTTGGCCCTATATGATGGGATTTATGATCCTTGTGAGCCTGACATCACTGCGGAAGGACTCAACACTTGAGGGTGTTATGGGCCATCCCCATCATGATTGTCCCATATCATTACTTTGGACCAAAGAATCTCAATCCATGATTTACAACATTTCTATCTCTCGATTGGAAGGATGTTGAATTACACTTGACCCTAGGTATCCTAATTAATATCATGTGTAACATTACCCTCATATTAGGTCCATGTGAATCATGACCTTAAACTGCATGCACTTTGGTCAAAGCTACACGACCTTAAACTTTAAGCATTTGATGGTCCAAATTGAAAGGTCCTAAACTTATAGTGAAATAAACACAAAACTTGTCAAGTTGAAAATCCACAATTGGTGTCCTAAGAAAAATTCAAGTATATTATCACTAAACTCTTCATCTCTAGAGTTCAAGAAAAAAATTGAGCATAAATAAATAAGTCATAAATCTCATAGGACCCAATTTTTGGCCCTAGTAAAATTTGATCTATGCTCAATAAACCCCCTGGTCAAGGAAAAAGTTAGATTAATAGTTTTTCACATGTATTCAACCTGATAACACATTCCCTAGTTGGTGAAAAAACTTTTAGGGTTCTAAAACCCTTCTTGAATATTACACTTTTCATAAACCAAATTTATGACTTTGAAGTACGAGATGACACAACTAGTTCCCTAAGTTGGTATCCTTATCTTGAAACCCTAAGGACATTGGGATTGTTTTCTCTAGTATATTCTCTATAGAAGACTATTAATAGGGACTCAATACTCCAAATGTACCGTCAAATCCACAGAAGCCCCCTGAAACCTAGGAGTTATTGTCCTAACCACGTGGAATATTAGAGGCTCACACCATTACTAATGGTTTACCTTTACCCACTAGTTACCACCTCTAGTAAACTTAGATATTCCTAGACCATGATTTACAATCCATATAACTAGACTATTCAAAAGGATTTGACATCCTCAACATTAATTTTTTGTGTATTGTACCCATTCTTAGTGTAGGAATGTGACACTCCATTCCTGAACCTTTTTATGGACCAAAACACAAAACCTGAAACTTCATGGTGTATGACCTGATCCTCCCCATAAAAAAAGCTAAAACACCATAAAAAACCAAAACCCTTCCTGGATAGTCCTTTTCTCTATACCCCACTTCATTGAATAGACATTTGAGTCTTTGCAAATCTTCCATGTCCCTCAGAAATGAGTGGGGATCAAATCTACTTGACCATGAATGTAAGACTTATGGAATCATGCATAAGGGATTTGGCCTACCAATTAGAAGTATCTCTTACTTATAGGAAATTAAATCCAATCCATGTGAACCCTGGTGACGCTATGGTGGAACTCTAAGACTTAGTGTGTTTTGGGTCTCCCCTAATATGTATGCCCCATTCAATGATTCATCGATTCAAGCTCCTTGTCACATGATTTACACAAACCATATTCCAACTATATTAGTAGATCCATCTTATATAATATTTTACCCTCATCCAATGATACCCCATGAATATTCCATGGACCTTGGAAAAGAGTGGGGAAACCTCTGTTTGACCATGATATCAATGCATAAAGGTCTTAGACCTACCAACTAGATACAAATATTCCTTATATAAAAGGAACTCTAATCCTCATCATCCTTGGAAACACCATGTAGGAACTCAGAACCTTAGGGTGTTTTGGGTCATTAATAGAATATCTACCCCATTACATATTCCTCAATCAATTCCTCACAGTAATAATTTAAACTACACAATATTTTATGTCTTGGCAGTAAGACTTTAAACTACATGGTATCTCAAGGTCTGAGCTAAAAGACCATACACTACAACAATAGAAGGTATGATCTTAAAAACCTTAAACTACAACAATAGAAGGTCCTATACAAAATACCCTAAACTACAATAGTATAAGTTCCATGTTAAAATACCCTAAACTAAAACAATATAAGGTTTGAGTTAAAAGACTATAAACTACATCAATAGAAGGATCATGCTAAAATACCCTAAACTACAATTATAAATGGTCCAATATAAAAGACCCTAAACTGCATCAATAGAAGGTACAAGCTAAAATAACCTAAATTATAGAAATAGAAGGTCCGAACTAAAAGACCATAAAATAAAACACATCAATGATTTAGTTTGAAAAAATGGAACAAGAATAAAACTTGTTAGGTTAAAAGTTCACAAGAGGGTGGACTAAGAAAAATCTAATTCCACACCCACTAAGTATTCCTCCATATGAATCTTAGAATAAATTTTTGGTCAATTTGAATAAAAAAATGAAAAGATTTTGGGGCCCACCATATGGCCTTATAAAAAATAAATCTATACTCTCTAGGTCCATCAGTTTTATCTAAAGATAGAAAATTATCCTTTTGGGACATGTATTTTACCCAAATTATCCTTTTGTGATTCAGGTAATATCAAGATAACTGGAGAAGATACATCAATGAGGATCATGTTGGTTGGAATTCATGAGAATTTATCAAGAAAAATATTTTGTGTTTAAAACATTAAAATCCAGGCATTCGGGTTTACTTGATATTATATGAAGGATGGGTATCATTGAAAATTCATACAACATCAGATTGACAAAATATCATTCACATCATTAATGAAAGAATGATGGATAAATATATATTCATTGATAACCTAAAAAATGATGGATATCCACATTTCATATAATCTTTGAGGATTCAACAAAAAAAATAAATCGATGATCAAACTATAATAATATTTAATATATTGATCTAGAAAAAGAAGAAAGGGTCTAATGAGAAGCATCAATAGAGTTTTAAAATACTTCACACCCTGTTTCTTATAATGCAACCAAAGGGAAAAGAGTATCGATAAGAGTAGACAAATACTGAACTCTTTTTAGAGTGGTTTTCAATGAGGATGATAACACTAAATGTTCATACTTTGAGGCTCCTCATATCTCACTATTCGTGCAGTCAAGAAAAATATTTGGGCATGAAACTCAGATATAAACTGATGGATCTATCCCAACACCTCTAAATCTTCCTTCATCAATTCCGCCAAGGGTGTCCCATCAAAATCATGCAACACCCTTTCACTAGTGGCCAACTCTTGTCACATCTGGATGATTTGTCACATGATTTCATATAATGGGTGGTGGTCATAACCGCCAATCCCCAAATAATAAAATAGAAAGTGAAGACATTATTCTTGGTCTCATAACGTTTCCATATGAGTATCAGTAGTCAATGTGTTAATCTACTGCGAGACTATCCTATGCCATGTCTAATCCTTTATACCTTATGGAGTGGGTAAATCGGAAGGGGGGGGGGACTAGTTGAGCTGATGAGGAAGAAAGAGTGGAATCCATGTGTTGTATTCCCTAAAAGGATGCATTATTTTTTACTCATATTGAAGGACTAGATTCCTCAATTTATTTTTTTCCACTGAAGGGATGGTTATAACTAGGATGAGAACACTTCCTCAAAGACTCACCTGAATCTTGGATCAGCTCTATCATTGCTACAAGTATGTGGTTGGTGAGGCAAATGGTTTTTCCACCTGACATGCTAGTTTGTTCATAATACCACCCAAGAAGTATTCTACCAATTCCTAGTCATAATAATAAGCTAAGAAGATATGGGATCCAATAGGAGGAAGTATAATCTTAGAATTGGTGTCCTCATGTTCCAATGTTATCCAAAACTGGAAGATAATCCTGGGATGTCACTCTCTACACACACCAGTTGAAGGGAGAGGGGAAACCCTTCAGATATAGATGAAATATCGAGTGAACTGGTAAAGGGTATACAAATCATAAATGATCATCTAGTCCATCTTGGACACAATAACCCCTTCCTGAAGTGGTATCGTCTATAACTATTCATTAAGAGAACCACCACCATTATCAATAATTAGACCAATCAGTGTAGGATAAGGATTGAAATCTAAGCGATCAGATTTTAACAACATATCAAAAACCTCATTAGGTCCTAAAGGCATTGAAACAACACTAGATATTTCCAGAGGCCTGGGGAGGAATAAGGATCTAGAGATCCTGGTAGTATTTTGGTATCTGTAGTAGTGGAAATTCTCTACAATTCTTCCAAATAAAAACTATAAAGGACCAATGATTATATAAGGGATGTTTCCCTATTGAATATGAACCATTATCTATTAAAGTCATGAAAGATTTGGTACATATTTATTGGGATTATTCCCCTCTACTAACCGAGTTTCTATCACTAGCATGCTAACTTAGATTCTTGAGTATGCATCCCTAACTGGTAAAATTCATCCATTCAAAAAACATGGCCATTAAACCCACTAGCCTAAGTCTCAGAGATATCTTTGGACTTACTTGATAACCCCATTTGGTATATTCTCCAACTTTCAGGATTCCCCAATATAAACCGACACTGGCACAGTCCTATAGGGAAGGGTACTAATGAGGGTGTATAGAAGTCGGTCGAGCTCTGCTGTGATAGAGGAAAATGATGATCTAATCTTTAAAAGAGATATTCAAGAGGATATTTATATTCTTAATTAAATTATATTTTAAAATGTTGATAATTTCCATTTCCAAAACTAGAGTTTGTGTAGGGTCATCCCAGACATCAGTGATAGGAAGGAACTCATCATACATCTCTCTAGGGGGGGGGGTATTCCACCCAATCAGAAGATATCCCAAAGGATGGTTCATTCTTCTCCATGGGATAAATGGAATGATTTGGTACTAAAGAAAAAATGGGTAATATTTTCTCATATTAGTTTTTAATTATGATAGATGATGAATTGGGAAACCCATACGACCTCAAAAATATAAATAACATGTAGCTGGTTAGAAAATTCAAAACAACTCTGTCTAACCAAGAGTGGCGATGCCCATTCGTTAGAGAAATTTCTACCATGGTGAATGTACCATTTCAATATTTATCCACTTATTGTATTGTCTAAATAAGAGAAAAATATGGTCTAATATAATTGAGAAATGGGCTTATGGGTGAAATCATATCCTTATGGACCCATATGGGAGTTCTCCAGTATATAGGACAACCCGTAGGACAGTGCTACATCCATTTGGATATCCTCAGAAACCATTTTATGAATAAACTCTAGGGAATTTAACACCCAACAAGATGGAAGATTTTATCCAGGAGAAGGAATGATGATTTCATCCAGTAGGTTGAATCCATACAGGGTAAGTTGGTGTGATAAAAGATATCTTTGAATTTGGATAAGAGAATAATTTTTATAACCTCATTGTCAAATAACACAAGATACCAAGGATCAATTTTATGGTTCCTAGTAATCAATTCCCTTTATTTAACCATGGTGGAAGGACTATAATGAGATATGAAAGTCGTTTGAATAAAAGTAAGTGGAATATGTCAAAAAAATAGAAACAAAACCCAATCAAAAGAGATGAATAACTCCGTTAGCATCATACACATCGCATGAACCCTAATGGGATTCACAATCGCATGACCCCATATAGATCTTGTGAACCACATGACTCATGGATATATCTCTAAACCCATGAGGCATCTCATGACCGCACATTCAGTTATAAGACTCAGAATCATGTGAACCTAACATGGTCAAACAATCCACATAATGTTCAAGTGATTATGCGATCAAACTAGTAGATCTAGTTAAAGCTATAAGATGGACATACAACTAAGGAATTAGACCAAGGATCAAGAAATTACTGATATTTAATTCACGAATAGTTTAAGAAAGTGTTGGGGGAAAATAGATCTCGTAAAATGGTCATTGTGAAGTAGTCTTATAGACATGTCTCACAATTAGTTCCTGTGGAAGGTATTATGAAGGAGTTATGTGAAGGAACTAGACCACAATAGATTTAGAGAGTTATAATTTCCAGTGAATGGGGAACCCTTCATTCCTTATTTATAGGGTCTGGAGAATACCAAAGGTCACCCAGGATACTAAGAATTTCCCAAGACACCAATTGTCAACAACCCTAAATACTTAGAAGGAAATTTATTTTCCTCATAACTGAGTCGTTTTCCCTGTGGACATCGCTCATGGGGGGGGGGGGGTAATTTATTGATTCCCATCAAATGGGCATCAGAAAATCAATAAGTTAATAAATACCCAAAGTATGGGTATAATTTTCTCTAAAAAAAATAGAATATAAGGTTTCTAAAAGCACATAGATCATGTGATATCCCAAAGGACACACGATCACATGTACTTTTGAAGGCCATGTGAATGGGTCATGAATACCACATGAAGTACCAAGGATAACACATAACCTTTTTAAAAAAAATTCTTATTCTTGCAAAGGCACCCAGACAGTCACCGATGATCAAGAGAAGGATAAAAAACAATATCACCCAATCACATGACTTTTCAATTGAAAGACACCTGAAAATCACCCAAAAATACTTGTAAAATAATGGATAAAAATATGCAAAAGATGAAGAACTTATGCATTCATTGATACTCATGTGATGCAATCATGTGGTTTGGAAGACCTCACAGAGCCTTGGTGACATTCCCACCTTATCATGCAAGAACCTGTTGACAAGTCAACCTCATCATAAAAAAAGTGTTGGACATGTCCTTGAAATCTTTTACTACCCATTTATCTCTATATAAATGCATAAGGGTTTCCCAAGAAAATATTCACATATCACCATGAGACCCATTATTGGCCACACAACACATCATATACAAGGAGGGTGATTGTCTTCAACAACACTAGAAAAACTTTGAGAGATATCCAACCCTTTTAAAATAAATAAAAAAATAAATAACAAAATAGAATGTGGATTATTGAATAGAAAGGATACACCAAAATTCACGATAAAGAGGTTATATTCCCTTGAGGATCACCATTGATCACTTAAGGTCTCCTCTATTCAAGATAACACGGTCTCACAAAGGCCCTCAAACATGATGGTCTGATCTCACGTAGGCTCCCTTGGCAAGACATCATGATCTCGTGAGACCCCTAAACATGTCAACATAATCCTACAGAATCCCTCTTGACAAGATACCTTTTTCTTATTTAAGGCTCTAGAAAATCCATCTTTGATCATGAGAAGGCATTCTTATAGTCATACTAATCTCACAAATATTATTATACATGATGTTCTGACCTTATAAAATAACCTTGACATGTCCACATAGTGAGATGAAACCCATTTGATTCAGTGAGGTATAATAAATGAGGTGCTGATGGGACATTCTTGTAGTTGATGAATATCATGCATCTCCCCCAAATGAACTATGTAAGGATCTCTCATAGTGCATGATACTAAAATTTATCCACTGACTATACCTCATAATTTCAAGATACATGTTGTGAAACGAGGCATATAAATGGGGAAGCGAGACCTATAAATCCTCCCCTAGCACAAAAAATCCATCCATGATTAATCACATATGAGAGTTCTAAATAGTTCTTCTTGGATTGACTAACCATGTGATTACAAAAGTCTTCATCTAGGTAAAATTCAGGGAATGGCTTAAAGGACTGCACAACATGCCTAAGCACTTTACATGATCTCTTTATAGATCATGTGAAGGACTTCTAGCATATCATCTAGATTATGTGAAGGAGATCCTAAGTGTTAGTTTGGTCACATGAAACCTAAAATAAGCTAACACGGGACAATATTGAGGAACATATTCAATAAAGGATGTAATAAAATACTATAAAACTATATGATACTTACATGAAGGTAGATTCAGAGAACCTCATGCAGTTCAAATGACCAACCCAAAATCATTCAAAAACACAGGGACATGTCACCTGAATCATGAAAATATCCTTATACATACTATATGGATCATGAAATGTCCCTTGGGAATGTAAATAAATTTGCACGATGCCCTATGGGAATGCCACCCAAGCCTCATGAAGTCTTATGGGTGTGTCAAAAAAACATTACAATAACCTATAGACATGTCTCCCTAAATCATGAAGCAACACTAGGACACATCATCTAGGTATCACGATGACACCAAGAAATGTTTACTAGTTCTCATGATATTTCTAGGACATGTCATCCTTGATCTAGAAATGTCCTATAGAAAAGACAACTTGATCATGAGATGTCCTCCAGACAATTCAACTTAATCATGTGACATCCTTAGGATGTTTCATCCATGATCATACGATGATCTCCAAAAATTCCATTCAAATTATGAAATTTACCTTGGAAAAGTCAACTAGATCATGTGATTCTCTTAAGGAATTTCTATTAAGCAGTTGGTACATGTGTAGGCATCCCCATACATGTCAGGAAAATAATTAGACATGTCAGGAAGATAATAAGATGTGTTAGGTAGACAATCAGGTCATGCCAAGAAGAAGTTCTGGGACATGATAACATCGTCCAACGATATATTAGGGAAACCTCAGTTTTTAATCCCCAATCAGCGACATGATATGACTGCCCCCATATTAGATAAAACTCTATGTGTAAGTCTCGATCAATAAAACTATGATGAATCTGATTCCTGCCATACCCAAGATACATATGACTCCCTCCTAAGGCCTAAGATCCATATTAAATAACCAAAGGGATGTATTAACACATAATTCCCATATGCATATACATTGAGATAGATTAGTTTTTATCACTTGTTTCTCACATCGAGCATGGATTACATGGGATTAGGGAGTTTCAATGATCACATCATTCACATCATGAATCTCTACTAGCTAGGGAACCCTTAGTGTGCAATCCCTGATCAATGGCATGATATGAACTCCCCCATATTAGGAAAGCCTCAGTGTGCAAGCCCTGATTAGCAAGATGATATGACTATCCCCATATTAGGGAATCCTCAGTGTGTAAGCCCTAATCAGAAACATTATATGACTTTCCCCATATTAGGGTAACCTAAATGTGTAATCCATGACTAGTGGCATGATACAAATACCCCATATTAAGGAATCTTCAATGTGTAAGACCTAACCAAACTAAAATATGAGAAATATGATTCCTTCCATAACTAAAATACATAGGATGAATTTCTATATCCCGATATCAAATGGGAATCCACCCCAATGTAAGTCTTTCCATGTCTCTGACATTCCAACCATTAAGAACTAATCACTCCCATGGGATGATTATTATTCCTCATCCACCAGTAGATTGAGACGTCAACTGAACTATGATGAATATGATTCCTTCCATAACCAGGTTATGTAGGATGCCTCCCTTAGGATTGATTTAAATACTTTATGCCTAAGTTCCATTATAAATTTCCTTTTCACATGATGTTAAACTACATGTATTTACTAACTATGTGGGTTTTTATTCCTACTATAATCTAGATAGGTAGGATTCCTCATAACAGCTCAATCATATCCTCAAAATATTAACCGACTCTTTGGATGAAAACACATTCCAAAGTGTATGGTTATATGGATTAAACATATAAGTAGCTTCCCATTAATAGGAAATGGATAAATAACCTTAGATACATATACATGGACTCACTGATATATTCCCCTTTACATATAAAAGGATTTAACCCATGATCATTTTGTTAGGGTAACCAGTTCCAAATTGGGATTTGGAGTAAATTTGCGAAAATATCTTAAATCCATAAGAGCATCCAAGAGTACGAAAAAATTTCCCCCTAAAAGGGTATGATGAGCCTGATCTCCCATCCTTTTGTCCAATGTGAGTTTCTAAGCATCATTGGGTCTGAAACTCCGAAGGATCGACTGCCTTTAGAAAACAAGTTCATACCCAATTATGGATGTGGGAACCATTGGAAGTTTTCATTAAAGAAAAATATTCTTAACCCAATATGAATAATTATGAATCACATTCAACCCCCTTTAAACCAAGCATCAAGAAAACAATCTTTCCAGATTTTTTGGGAAACAAAAATGGTGAACACAACTTGAAATCATTTAACTATGACATCTCCTTCACAAGATAAAAATGAAAGACTCCCCAGTTCACATAAGAACATTTTGTTCCTTCCATATGGGTGATAAAAATATATCATTAATATGAAATAGTAACACCCCAATATTTATTTTCTATTTCTCTTTTTAAATAAATTTAATCTCTTTGATAGCTTGTGTTGCACATAACATTGAGTTCAAACGAATCGTAATTTATTATTATGTGACTATTATAACCTATAAGTTAAATTATATGGTATAAATGGGACTAAATAATTTTTAAAAAATATATGATTTATTCATTTATGGAAAAAAATTTCTCGGTTATCAATTTATTATAAATAAAATTTTAAAAAAATTAAATTAATTAAAATAAGTGTTTTTCTAATGAAATATTTTTATGCATGTGATATATTTATATCCTAATAAATTGAATTAGTCAATATTAGTGAATTATTTTAATGCAATGTTTATATTATATTTTCAATAAAATATTTTAACATTCATATAATATTTTAATTATGCATGAGATAAGAACACATCCAATTTTATTCTTAAAAACAACATTTTCTAAATAGAGGTTTTTGTTGCATTTTGCGTGATTATTTTAAAATTAATTTATTTAAATTATAGGTATTGAATTTCATAAAATTAATTAAATATTTATAATCATGGGTTTCAAATTTTCTAATTGTTCCCCTTTTATTTTTGGTCAAAATGAATAGTAATTGTGGTAAAATTTATCACCTCGGTAAAGAGAAAATTAGGTTAATTTTGGGTAAAACTAAGTGATAAGGCCACAATTATTCATTATAATTATTATTTAATTAACATTATTCGAATATTATCACCTAAGATCAAATTTTAATTGTTTAATGGACAAATTTTCAAGAAAATTACTTATAAATTATTTAAATTAAAGATAAATACAAAATGTCACTCTCTTTGTTTTTAATATATTTTATGTGTCCACATAGGGGCAAAAGAAAGATATGAAATAAAATAAATTTATAATTTGATATTAATGAAATTATTCTCTTTATATATATATTTTTAATTTTTAGAAATTATATAATTACCTTAAATGCTTATGCAATGCTAATACAATATTTATTAAATTAACAAAAATAAAATAAAATAAATGATTTTAAAAAATGTTAATTTTGATATAATTTAAATTATTTAATGTGTGAAAGTAATTTTATAGATATATATGACATATTATATATGTTTTAATGAATTATATTAGAATTAATTTTTTTATTAATGTATTTGAAGTCAAATTAAATGAAAAATGTCAAAATTGATGTTAATGATAATTTATCAAAATAATATTTTATGAAATTATTTAAAATTAATAAAATATTATATTTGGAAATTTGAATTTAGAATAGTTTAAAACATCATAGATGGTCCATTTATGAGTCATTTTTACATTTATTGTAACATTATTAACCCTTTATGATTAAAATAGTGGTTACTGCAGTTAAGGTTAAAAACAATTAATAAAGGGGTTAATCAAAATGATAAAAATTAAAATGACACAAAAAATTATATAAAATACATTTTTTGGTGGGATTAGAAACATATAATACCATATCTTCAAATACCTTTCCATTTTGAGGCATTTGGCCTGAGAATGAATTTATTAAGGTTTAATATTTTTGAGAAATTACAAAAGTGCCCATCCATTTTGGAATATTTATATTCCATATCCATGTTTCCTAAAATTATTTTAAAAAATGTTTTTATTATTATCCTATTATTATTTAAGGTCATTTTTAACCATGTTTGACTTTTTAAAAAACAAATTGAAAGGAATTTTTTTATCATTTTCCAAATGAGGTACTTTATGACTTTTTAGACAAAAATATAGAATGAATGTTTCTTTAAATTATACATCATGAATGGATTTTACCACCATTAAGATTAATTAATGATTATAACATTAATATACAAGTTTAAAAGGTTATTTTCAAGTAATTTTTTTCCTTTTATATATGTCCATAGTTTTTTAATAACAAGTGAGTTCAATGTGAAAAGTGTATTTTAATCAAAAGATTTACAATGATATTTTTAAATTATCTTCATCTATGTCAACATCACTTGTCAAATTTTAAGATTTAATATGATTATTATATTATAGTACCATCTACTATATTTCATTGGATTTTTTTTGATTATTTTCATTGGTGATGTACTATTTTTATACAGTTCTACATATTACTTTGGATGATTTATGAATATGTTTATTGATTAAGAAAATTATTAACTTTTCATATGATAGTTTCAATATGAATATTTATTTTTATTATGTTTCACTCCTTTCATATTTGGAATTAATTAAACTTATTAAGTGAAGGGAAGGGCCATTATAGCCCCTCGATGCATTACTAGGTCTTATGAGACAATCTATATTGGGTATTGGCTGAGGCCATATCCATTTTTATAATATGTCTCAACATCTGGCCTCAATGACATGTTTATAATGTATGGAATTATGTATTTCCATAATTATGTGATTGTTTTTTTTGATTTCCATGTGATTATTTTATTAGTTATGATATCCATGGATAAGTTTTTATCTCAAATGATTATGGAATTATTTGTTTTACATTTATTTACTACCATATTATTCATGCATTATTTAGATTTTATTGTATACATACCCTTATAGATAATTTAAGATCACCTTTTTCTTTTGTTTATTTTTTGCTAGTATGACAATAATTATATTATGATTTATATAAAGGGATAATCTTAGAGAGTAATGGTGTTCTCAAATGAAATACTATGTTGTATTTTATGTTTTCAATTGTAATTTAAGATTCAAGTATGTGTCTAGTTTTCCATGAATAATAAACTATTTGGTCTTCTAGGATATGATTATTTGTATCTAATAACAGTTTAATAAAGTAACCATCAAATCTTGGAAACTGGGGTTGGGGTTTTTACACATAAACCACCATATTGTATAAGGGTTCCAACCTTTCCTATTTAATTTAGTTAAACTTAATGGTTTTAATCAAAGGATTCCGATTTTAAAACATTTACCACTCTTCACTGAGATTCCAGGTTCTATCATCTCACCACGAATTTATATATCACAACCCCTAGTTTGGTTAGATATTATTTCATTCATAATTTATTGAGGGAAACACTCTATAAGTTTCTTACTACCACCTTATGTAACCAAAACAAATTCCTTAATAACATATTCACATCTACCCATGTAATTAGGAGTCAAATGAGGAGTTATTCAAGTAAAATGACACCATAAACTTATATAAAAACCATATTAATGATTGTGAATAATTTAAATATAAACCCCTATAAATTAATTTAACCCATTGGAAGATATAAATCACTAGAATATATAATCCAAAAATAGTAAATAAAACATCAGAACTAGTCAATCCTGAGAAACTATTAGTCATAGGAAATCACATAAATGGATCCTATGTGCTTGATGTGATGAATTAATACACCCCCACTCACTATAAATGTATAAGAGAAAAATTACACAATTAGAAACCTCATAATAAAGTGCATCACCTGAGGTGAAATCAAATCAACTACAAAAAAAAATCATGATCAATAATCCCATCCCTGGAACATAAACTTCCCATGAATGTGGGGTATCCAGTCCCAATCACAAGTTCTATACCATGTCTTGACACATTACTAGTATCCTTTCTAGCATGCCCAAATGTGAAGAAAAAATAAAATCTTAGATACCACTTTGCAACTCCCCCACCTAAGAGCCACTGATCTGGTGCTCAAAGCTAGTGTGCCATAAAACTTCAGGCGCACCTCCCCATATTCTAGAGGCTATTGAATATAAGAGTGGGTCAAAATGGGACAATGGGAAGAATATAACCACTAATCAAAGTAAAAAAATAGTAAAAAAATAAAATCAAACATAAACAACAAGATAAATATCTAAAAGGAAAGGGCATGAATATAAGCACCAACAATAAACAAAATGAACCATTTCATAATAGACGAGACTGTAAAAAATGTTCTAGGAAGTCATATAATAAAACAAATAATGATACTATAAAATACATGAATATGGTTCTGAGTACATTCCCAGTCATGAATCCCATTATCTACCTTAATAGTCCAAACAAGACAAACATTGACACTATACCAGCCTAAACCTAAAAAAACGTATCATCTGCTCAGGTAACTAATGGATATGGAGGCCCAAGTAGGGTTTTATTACAACTCAGTATGTTACCAAAAATGGTGTCCCTAAATATCTAGTCTAATAATCAAGTTAATACTATGTATAACAAAATGAAATAGGTGATATAAAATAAATAAATAAATAAAAACCCTGATGTACTAGGATCCATGATGATGCCTGAGGTTGGTCCTACTTGATTTTTCCAGTAATAGGGTGTCTCTAATAAAATAGAAATGAACTTACATCCATAAATAACTACATGGAATCTATGTGCTCATCCTATATTTCTAAATTATCATAAGGTATCACATGGAATTTGATAGCTCATCCCGACATTCCCATAGAATCTAATTCTCATGCCAGTATTCCTTAATATTTAGGGTCATGAAAATAAAATTACTCATCCCATCATCCTCAAACATATGGTATCATTTGTAATCAAACAATCACATCTTGGAATTACTAATCATGTACCATTTGGAATCCAAGCACTTATCCTAGAAATCCCAAACACCATGCATCACATGGAATCTAGGTTCTCATCCTCACATTCCCTATCTCAAATACCATAGCTACCCCATGGAACTTACATTTAACATAATTTATATTTCACAAGTTAATCACAATTTACTATTTATGATATTAAAATATAGCTTTTCAGTTGACTTTAAAAATTGAAAAAAATATCAAGTTTAATTTGAAATTATTTTTTTTATCATTATACTCGTATACACTTAAACTTGTGTATATATATATTCCTTGAATTTTACAAATTTACATTTTACCATGTGTATTTTTACATCAATATATATATATATATATATAATATAATATAAGTATACCCAAGTATATATGGATAAACACTAGTTAAATTAAAATTTATTTCACCTTACAATTTCAATTCATTATAATCCATAAATACACAATGTTCCATTTATCTCCCATTCCATAAATAACATTTCATCTCAAACCATTTTTTAGTGATTGGTGATTTATAATATATCAAGGTCCAGGTCTATAACCACTTTAATTTTTACACTTTCTTTAATTACCATTTCATAGGGTCTATGTCTCAAGTAGGGAATCCCATTGAGATCACCACAAGGAAACCAATTATCATTAATGTTTAAAGGTCGTAATACAAGGTAATTTCATGTATAAATGGTAAAATTTAATTCAAGGGTCAACATATGATACGTCAGTATGAATGAACCCATTCAATTTGAAAATAGAGTTATACCATGGGATAATATAAGGACCACCTACCTCAAAGAATCATATCCACTCTAACTCTAAGCTCGGAAACCTTCCACCCTAGCTCATCTAAGATTGACGTCCAATGACCAAACCATCCACAACCATAGCCCACATAAAAAAAATTAATTATAGTCAAATAATAATTAATTATAAATTTAAAGAAAACTATATAACTAGAAAAACTTAGGCATAATGATGTACCACTCACTGGATACTCCCACCATACCCAAGACAAGACCAACAACCCTCCAGAGGTCTATTCCAATATTCAAGAACCTAACTAGGCCAAAAAACTTTCAAAAAGAACCGAAATCATAATCCAATAAAAAATTAAATTAAAAACCCTAGAAAAAACACACAGCTACTTACTTCAACCAAAATGATGTGTCTCACATGCATTCGTTGTCTCAGAACGTCCTTAAGATAAGAAACACGAAATTCCCTTCATTATGGGATCAATATACTATTATACTATTGAATATTTGGCCAAATACCTAGTTATAAATACCAATAAATTATGGAAAATAGGGGTATAAGGAAAGTAAGTCATCAATTTACCTCTAGGACACCAACCCTTTAGAAAGATAGAGAAATTGATAAGAAGAGAGGGAGATTCTCTAAGTGGGAGAGGGAGGAGAAAGAAGGTGTGAGGAAGGCTTCTGGGTCAAGAGTGGGAAAATAAAGGGAAGGTTTTGAGTTAAAACTCAAAATGAGAAATTTATAAAATCCCACTTTTTAATGGTAACATAGTTTGGCTGCACGATTTTTCAAACAATGTGCCAACCGTGCGGTTAGCACTATCCAAACCATTACACCTTACATGATTGGTCTGAATGGTTTGAAAACCATGTTCCAATAATGTAATACAGCCCTGTAACCCTTTGTAACAAGGCACGTAGATTTTTTGTAACCTTTCACAAACCATACACCAAGTCCCATAACCCTAAAACCTTGTACAGTTTCCCCTCTTAAGCTCACACAGTTTACCCTAAACCATGCGATACTCATGAAACTTAACCATGTGATGTACAACATGAACTAAAAAAATAACTCATGCTTATGGTGATACATGGTTTCTCCTAAAACATGCACACCAAACCACATCCCCTGTATAGAAGACTCCAAACTTCCAAAGATCCACCCAAATCTTATGAGATATAACTAGGAACCCGATGAACCTCTCAGGCCTCAAGACACATCCAAAAAAACCACTTTGAGATGTCCAATTTTTTAGTATTCCATGAGAAAACACTAATTCAAGATATGTACCATCCACTAATTGAAATTTCAAAATTCCTATGAATTTCAAACACCCGTATGAAACAAAGAGTCTTACACATCATAACTATCATGCAACTCCTTAAATAAATGTATGATAATTTATAAAAAATTTAACACTTTATAATAAAGTACACATAAAATCATAATATCAAATTTATATTCATAAATAAAGATAGGTAATAACACTAAACAAATGAACATTTCATAAATTTAGTCTATGATAAAGATTTATGAAAAATTTATAAATAAAGAAATTATAAATACTTTATAATTCAATTGTGAAATATGGAAAATCCATAATCAAATAAATATAAATACTATATGTTTATTTCCAATATTAATTCTTTCAAATTATCCTTTATATGAAATTTCTAAACATGTGATATTTAATTGAAATATAACCATTTTATATTTCATATGAAAAATTTATACATTTTATTGATATTTTACCTAATCAAAATATATTAAATATTATTTTAAACATGATCATATCAATTACCAAAAATCCTTTCGATATAGTTCAATTAATTCTCAAATAAAGCCTTTAATTTGAACATTTAAAATTAAAAATTATTAGCATCATAATTTAAATACGAACTCCTTTATATTTTACTTTATTTCATAATTTATAAATACTTTATAAATTACCTTATAATTTATATATAAACAATTGATATCTAAATTATAAGTCATTCCATATAAATTAAAGGTATTTAAATATTAATAATAAATACTATGAATTTTTATTTATTAAATTTTTCATAAACATTAAATAACTATTCACAATAATTTTATAGATAATTAATTTATAAACACTTTATAAATTAAATATATCCTAAAATACATTTCTCTATGATTTATAAACATTTAATAAATTTATCACATTCAATTCAAAATTTATTTTTTTTAAAAAATTATTCTATTAAATAATTTATGACTTACCTATATTATAAGTTGGGGTATAGTTTAAAATTTATACCACATTTTATGATAGGCTGGGGTGGCCTGTTATATCTCCCTTTATCACCAAGGAATCATAATTTATGATATACACTATATCATATTTATGATGCAATGCACTTTTTTTTTATTGTAAAATATTGTACATCTATGCTATCATCTAAGATGATTCCCAATATTTTATCTTGTATTCAACCATTGGTGATAGAGGTAATGAATCTTCAACTAACACATGATTTTTCTGATGGGTAAATCTATACAACACTTCATCAAATTCACTCAACAAAATCCCCTAGACCGTATGGGTTTCATGCCCTCTTGTTTAAAAAGTATTGGAAAATTATCGGGCAGGATATCATAGGTATCATAAAATATCTATGGGTAGGCAAGTCAAGTTTCCATGAGTTGAACAAAAATTCTATTTCTTTGATTCCTATTATCCAGAACCCATACTTTGTCTCAAATTTTAGTCCCATCATCTTATACAATTTTATTTACAAAATTTTCTCAAAGATTTTGGTTAACAACATGTAGTTGTGTCTTCCATCTCTGATTTTTTAAAATCAAAGTTCTTTTATCCCTAAGAAACTCATTTTGGTTAATGAAATGATCACCCATGGAGTTTTATATTAAATTAAAACCCACTCTTATTCTAAAAGAGGCATCATGGCATGTAAACTAGATATGTCAAAGTCTTATGATTGGGTTGAATAAACATTCCCACAACTTGTTTTATGTAAGATTTTTTTCTATTCTAAATAGATTGTGATTGTCATAAAGTGTGTCTCATCTGTTTCCTTTAGAATTAAAATTAATGGTTGCCTTTTCTCAAAGTTTTTCACCCTCGAGGGGCCTATATCAGGGTAACCCCCTTTCCCCTTTTCTTTTCATTATGGTTACTGAAGTGTTCTCTGACCTTATTTCACCAGCTATGTATGATAACACAATTCATGGGGAATTTTTTTTTAATATTTGATGATTATAGTATAATATTATCAAATTCCACTTCTAAATAATGTACTTCCATCCACCTCGTAATTATCATTTATAAATAATCATTTAGTAAATCTATCAGCTATGCTAAATCAGAAATTTATTTCAGCGCTGGTGTTCCTGAAATCAAAAGAGAAGATCTCTCCATGTCCTATGGTATTCAGGTTTTTGAAATTCATTATAAATATATTGTACTCTCAACTTTCTTCATAAATTCTAAAAGAGATATCTCTTCAAGTATCCTAGATAGAATTATGAAAAAAAATTCAGGGTTGGGCCTTTAAAAAAGTATCCAAAGTAGGGAAGGAGATCTTTATTAAGTTAGCGGAGAAAGTGATCCCGAGTTATGTTTTGTCTTCATTTAAGCTGTTGGGTTTTTTTCATTGAACAAGTTCACTAACTTTTTTCCAACTTCTAGTGGGGATTGAATAGTGGGAGAAATAAATCCCATTGGATTTCCTAGGACAAGTTATATATCCCCAAAGCCTATAGAGGTATGGGCTTTAGGGACTTAATTATCTTTAATGATGGTATTCTTGAAAATAAATGAAGGTGGATGCTACAAAATCATGATTCTTTTGGTGCTCAAATTATCCATGCCAAGTATTATCCCCACTCAAATTTCCTCAGATCTTCTTTTGGCCCCTACCCAAGTTTTTTTAGTATAGATTGTGGGGATCCCATAGACTACTTTATAGAGGTATTTGTTATCACATAAGAGATGTTTCCAATGCTAAGGTTTGGATTTATGCCTAGTTAGTAGATAATGAGGGGATGAAGGATACATCTCAACCAGTCCTCGGGTGGGAGGATGCTATGGTTAACTCCCTGCTAGATCAAATAGGTGAAAAATGGTACCCTAATAAGTTAGAAGAATGGTTTAATGAGAGAGAGAAAAATATTAGTATGAGTATCCTTGTTATTAATGATATGGTTCGAGACAAGATCTACTGGAGTAAAGAGGCCTCCAATTTGTTTTTTGTTAATTATGCATATTTTTTGGTCCTTAGGTCACGATGCATGACAAGGGATTGGATTTGGAAGACTTTGTGGAATCTGGCTATCCCTCCTAATATTAAGCACATCTAGTGGAAAATTTTTACTGAAATCCTCCTATGTAAATAATTTCTTCCTCCTCCATCATGACACCGATTGTTCCCTCTTTTCTACATGCATTCTTGAGTTGGAGTCCCCGTCACATGAATTTGTTTCATTCCCTCATTCTAGGTATGATTTGTGCGAATGGGATGCCACTGCTAATGTCTTGGTGGATATGGATGATGATCCAGAATCCAATATATTGAAGTGGCCATCTTCTATTTGTGTTGAAACAATGGTCTCTCTGTGTTTAGTTTCTTGGTTTATCTACGGTAGGATAAATGATCTAGTCTTCAACAAGATCACACAACCCCCATCTTTTTGGATCATGTTGACGCTGATGTGGAATCACAACGAGCTTCCAGGGGAGATCCAATTTCCTTCTCTATTAATTTTTATTGCTGAACCCCACCATAGGATATGGATATGAATATGGTGAAAATCAAAATGGATTCCTGAGTTACTTGAGGAGGCTCCATCAGGATTGTATTACTCTCCTTTGACTCTCTCAGATGCATGATTGTTGTGATCCAAATAATCTGCAATGCTTTTAAGGATCCTCCAGTCATGGAATCCTAGTCTATTTGTGAAGGGTTATGGTTTTCCATTGTGATAGGTTGTAAATAAATCACTTTACAATCAGACTTCCACACCATTATTAATGAAATCAAATTTCCAGAAAATGTTCTCTAGTCTTTTGGGTTACTGGTTCTCAAGATTTGGCCTCTTATCACCTCTTACACAACATGGAAGATTTCTTTAATTAAAAGAGAAGTAAATAAGGTGGATTATGCTTTGTCTTATCGAGTCCATTCAAGAGAATCACATGTTTGGATATTTGATTTTCCTTCTTGTTTGAGGTATATTGTTTATCCTATTACTTGATCATTTATGCAAGTTTCCTCTAATTTTCAAAAAAAAGATGATTCCCAATATTGTACATTATGATATATGGAAAACCAAATCGTTTACATTGTATCACCTGTTATAATTTCACATATCATATAAGGTGAATCTATCTTGTCTTACAATATCATGTATCATAAGGTATGAAATAGTTTAAAATCTATATCACATTCGATTATTTGGAATACGATATCCATTTTCTAATTTTTCAAACATGATTTCATGAATCATTTAAATCATGAAATATTTGACACCACTTAAGGTTTCTTAGGATTAAATAAAAATTATTCAAGTAGTGGAAGAAAAATATATGCATGCTTTGAAACTAAAACCATGTATACTATAAAATGAATATCATGTGAAGACCTTGAACTAATTTTTTTCAAATATCTCATCTTCAACCGTAGGTTTGATAAAGATCAATGAGAATAAAAAATAGGATCCTTCATCCTAGGTTATCCACACACAGAAAAATAACTTAACATTTGGTAAGATCCTCCTTATAAACACGGTATGTGTTAGGACCAATAGGGGCCTCTATAACCTGAGAGGGGGGGTGAATCAGGGTATGGATATTCTTTTTCAAAGTTCTTCCTGCCGCGCTGGATCTTGACCTCTTTGTTACAAGGGTCACTTTGTTTGCACTTGTGTGTATGTTATGATCACTTACTTTCTCCTTTATCTGATGATGATGCTTTAAATGAAATGCAGGCAAATTAGCAGGCAGACACATATATTTTTACTTGGTTCACCCTCACTGGGCTACGTCCAAGGAGCATACGCCGGCAGGTTGCCAGTCGTACCAAATTCCACTAATCTTCACTAGATGTGGATACAAAGTTCGGGCTAGATCACTTCTATGCCCAGGATCACTGCCTATACAAATTTTATGGTCATCTCACTGCTTTCACAAGGGTCACTCCCTATTTCTCTCTCTCTGGCTCACTTCCGGTGGAGAGGATCACCTAATTCCTCTTCCTAAGATCACTGCTCCAGAAGGGAATCCACTCACAGTTTATAGACCTGTAGGTCTCTTCATTTTCATGAAATAATGCATCTTCGACTGTTGATAGATGCTCTATTGAAGTCCAAATTTCATCCACTGATGAATACCTCTTTGCCTCTGAACACTGGGAAATTCCTTTTGGAAACACCTTCACAAAGCACCCTACTTCGCGAAGCTCCCAATTTCACGAAGCTCAAACAAGCCTTCGCGAAGCTCCTGCCTTTTCGCGAAGATCTATCGTGAAGCACTCTCGTGATGCACAGACCTTCGCAATGCTTAGGCCGTCGCGGAGCTCCTACCTCTCCGCGAAGCTCACTGAGCCAATGCGGGGCACACGCCTTTCGCGGAGCTAGAATAGCTGCTGCGAAGCTCCCCTTTCACGAAGCACACTGCCTTCGCGAACCACCTCTGTGAACCGAGAGCAATGGATTTTCTCTGAAAAATTCTCTCTCCTTCGCTCGAAGGGGTCGGCCTCTATTTATTAGAGATTCCACCGACCGTCGTCCCTTCCATGCGAAGTCAACACCACATCATCTCAAATCGCGAAGCTCCAAAGATTCCGCCGGAATTCTGTCAAAATCACGAAGCACCACGGCACTTTGCCGTTCGCGAAGCTTGACGTAGTCGCGAAGAATCACTATAAACATACCTTCACGACTTCGCCGCGAAGCTCCCTCGCGAAGCCCTTCTCCACCGTGATGCACTTCAGCCTCTATTGTTCGCGAAGCTTGACGTAATCGCGAAGACTCACCGCCTCCATTCTTCTGGTCTTCGCGATTTCCAAACCATGAATCCTATATTCGCGAAATTCATGCCTTTGCCATATTAAATTATTCTCTTCATGGAAATCCTATTTTCGCGATGCTCACCAAACTCCAAATTTTGGACCCCAAAAATTTGGCAAACATTGGGAAACGGCGCCACCTTGTACTGCTCTTTTGTACCACCTCCAGATTGTCCTTTCCTTTGTCATAGTTCTTTGTCAACATGGAATGTCAACAAATTCTCGGGAACTCGACAATTATCCATGGAAACCTACTTTGTCAACAAACACAATCAACCCAAAAAATACTGCAAAGTTACCTTGAGGGATTTTTTCCCAACAATATGCTAGTAAATATTAGGTGGGAAAGTAAAAAAGGATAAGTGAGATTTAGGTAGAATCAAGAGAAATTGGATATACATGATTACCAATGACCTCCGTATCTTTATATGGGATTTGAGGATACACCCTGATCCTCTATGCATTTACATATACATTCCTAATATACATGTAAATGGAATGTAGTTAAAAAATGGTCTTTAACCCATCAACCATTATTTGAACATATAAATCTATTTGATTCTCCCAATGTTTTATTATATGAAATATAAGAATCAATGATTTTATACATGGAATATTATTTTAATTTTAACTTTTAAAATTAAACTACCATGTTAATTTTACCATATGATGAAATCATATCATTTCATTATGATATTTTCATATCATACACTATATAAGGACCTAGCCTTAAAACATTACATAATATTGAATTAAATGGAAAGTTCACATTGAGGATCTTTTCAGGTTTAGATTTTAAGATAATTAGCCCATAACTATTACATTACATCTCAAAAATTAAAAAGAGGACACTTCTACTCAGTTTCTATTTTTTTCATAAAATAAATACTCTTGAAAAAAAGTGTCATGTCTAGTTCCATGTTTGAGACAACAAGACTTTTACTTGATCCCATCCTTGACACTATTCATCTTTAAGTCCTTTGAAAACCATTTCAAAACTTGGGATGAGCATAAAAAGCATAGTAAGGGTTATAAAATAAAGAAAGAAAACATTAGTTCATCAATACATACATAACATAAGCTATTTAACATACCTCATGAAATCATAATATTTATGAATAACACATATTAATCACAAATCATAAAGGTAACTTGTGGCATCCATAACATACTTACGTTGTAGCTATCACATCTATGTAGGGAGTCATATTTGGAATACCCATCATAGTATATTCCATAAATCTATTAGGATAAACATTAAAGTTTACCTCTATCATGTTACCCAATGAATTGAAGAGCTATCTCAGGCTCACCCACCCAAGTTTTATCATGAAACCACCCATATATGTAAATAATTCCCAAGAACCATAACATATTCATAACACATAAAACAAATATAAAGAAAAGATATCATTTCCAAATTTCAATCACAATATATAATTTAAATATATTGAAATAAAGAATCCTTTATCAAAACCATATTCAATACCAAAATACGTAAAAGAGTATATTGTATTTATTTTCCTTTTAAAAACATTACAGCTTGTTAAGGAAGCCATAGATCAAATAATACTCACGGCGGTAGAAAATGTCATTGTCACCGCTTATGTTAAAAGAAACATTTTTTTGACATTTATTAAAATGTCTCGTAGAAAAATATTCCCTTTGAATGAAATGAAAAGTCAAAGGTGTTTATACACCATATAAAAGAATGTTGTGTATAAAACAAAATATGCCTCAATGAAAGGAGATTGAGATGAAGTCCCTTACCTCGTGTTTGACTTGACCCATTCATTTTTAATCACCTGAATAATAAAATAAAGTTAATTTCTACTTTCTTAAGAACCATTTTCAAGTTTATTATACTTTTTATATAACTTATTTCTATGGTATAAACATTATGTAATCATTTAAGTTAATAATGGCCAGTTTGTCGATATTTGGTACTTGAGACCAAAATAAACTGCTTATATTTAAAAGTTGTCCATGTGGTCAAAAGTTCATTATCTATAGAATTATATTCATGATTTAGATATCATATACATCATAAATATCCAGTATATATATATGTATTTATAATAGTACACAACATTTAGAGGTAAGAAATGAAATGCACTGTTCATGGAGACGGTAAGTCGTACGTACGCATGAACGCTACTTTCATTTCTATTTCATATTTTTAATGGAATGAAAAATTAATGATAAATAGGAATATTATAATTTCTGTATAATATAATATATAATTTCATTAACTCCATCCTTTATACGTTACATGTATGGCATTAATGATTCATATCACTTTGAGGGGGCGGTAGTCCGCACTTCCACAAATGAGATTATTGCGTTTACCCATTATGGAAACCATAAAAGTATGATATAAATGAAAAATAAATAAGTATATAGACAAAATAAATATAATATATATTATATATAAATAAAATTCCATTATAATGGACACCATAATAGGTGGTAGGAGAAGATTGCACAATCATAGTTTTGTGAGGCAGTAGTTCGTCGTCCACAGAAACAATATGATCTTTACCCATTAAATGGAGGTGTGTGTAAGTGTAATTAGAATAATTCTTATAAAAACAACCTAGTATATTTAGTATACTATTTTATTTATAAAATAAATGTATAAAAATATTTTATGGGGTTGGATAAGTAAAATAAAAGAAAAGAACTTAAAAGAAGATGTTACCTTCAAATCAGGTAACTCCCTTTGGTTTGAACCAAAATGATTTCTTGAAGTGCCTTATGCCTAAGGTAAGGCTTCTAGGTGGAAGGGAGGGATATTGAGAGATTACTTGGGTAGTGGTTTTACTAGACAAGGGGCTTGATAGGTGAGAGTAATGGGTTAGAGGTGAGGGCTTTTTATAAGGGGGAGGAGGGGCTCTTTAGGAAAGTTTGAAAATATTATTTTATTATATAATTATTTTCGGTTTCTAAAGGTCCAAAAATTATTAAATTCAAAGATAAGATGAATATTCTTGGAAATAAAACCATCCATAAAATTTTTACATGTTTTAGATATTGGTTTAATTTTTATAATCTTATTTATTTAAATCATTCATTAATGAGGTAAACACTGCATCATTATTACATCATAAATAATTTTATTTATTTGATGTCTAAAAATTATAAAAAAATACCATTATTTAAGAAATATTTTTATATTTATAATGAATATTTATAGTCAAATATATCAATTATATAACCCCACATTAAATTTTTTTAAGCAAAACAATACATGTTTATGATATTTTTATTTTTACTTTAAATAAAAAGTTATTAATACCATTATCTTACCCAAGTGGCTTTAAAAGGCCAAAAGTCTCACCCAAGGATTTTCTTGTTCGACCATTACTCAAACAATAAGGTTAGGACAAGTGTTAAGGTAATTTTATATTATTATAATATTGTTTTTACCTTGAATTAACCTATTTACCTTTAACCACGGTAAATAAAAGTCAAAAGTTACTGTTCACCAAAAATTATTTTCATCTTATTCAACCAAATTTTACTTACTAATAAAAACCATGATCATCTGATTTTTTAAATTCAATTCAAAAAATAGGTAAAATTTCATTTAAATGAAAAAGTCAGTTTTTTACCTACTACTCAGTGTTTTCACTATTCATAAAAATTGATGTTTTTTTAGAAAAATACAAAAAATTAAGCCTAAGGTATATTTGATATTTTGAATTCAAAAATGATGTCTATTTTACCAAATTAAAAACATATAAGTTGGATTAATTAATTTAAAATTAATTCTTATTGTCAAAACAAAAAGCGTGTTTTTAAGAAATAATAATTATCAAAAGATTGACCCTTGTTTATGTCCAATTTCAAAGTGAAATTACTTACAATGATAAAAATTGGATTAAATGATAAAAATATAATCTAATGACACTTTAAAACCAATTAAAAATATAATCTAACCATATAAATAAATTAGATTAAAAGAAATTTTTGAATAAAAATACAATATTTTTCACTATTCATTAAAAAATGATTTTTATCAGAAAAATACCAAAAATTTACCCAAAGTAAATTTTTATGTCCCGAATCTAAAGAAGAATATTATTTTGTAAAATATAACATATAAAACTTACCAAAACTATATTTAAAGGTGGTTTTCCATTAAAAGGCGGTAAATCGACCTTTTAAAGAATATTAGAGTATTTATGCTTAAATTTAAATTCATTCACATTTTATGCCGCTTACTTTAATTGGATAAATGTAAAAAACATTTAACAAACATGTATAATAATATTGTAGTTAGTTCTATTCATTCCCTCCAATACAATGGCTAGGCATTAACTACCATTTAAAATAATATTATATTATTATTTTTCAGTATAACTCAAGATTGTGTGTAACATTAGACTTCAAAGAAACCAGTTGTTGCGTATCGGGTACTACATAAAACATAGAATCACCTTTAAAGTAAAATTATTATTTAATTCACAAATATTAATAAATATGAAAATGTATTATTCTTTATTTACTTGGGATGTTACATCCTTCCCCCCTTTTGGAAATTGCATCCTCGCAATTTTTATTCACTTATCAAATAAGTGGGGGTATTTATCCCTCATAGAATTTTCAGATTCCCACATTGAGTCTTAAACCAAATGGTTTTTCCACAAAACCTTTACCTGATGAATTACCTTATTCCGCAACACTTTCCCTCTTCAGTTAAGAATCTGGACTAGTTGTTCCTCATAAGAGAGATTCTCTTCCAACTAAAATACCTATGGGCACAAAACATGAGATGGATCCGGCATATACTTTCTCAACATTGAAACATGAAAAAAATTTTGTACCTAGGATAAAATTGGAGGTAAATCCACTATGTAGGCAATTGATCTAACTTTCTTCCGGATTTCATAAGGTCCAATGAACCTCATACTCAACTTCCTTTCTTGGCAAAACACATCACACTTTTCCATGGAGAAACTTTGAGAAATACATTATCACCTACCTTAAAATAAAACTCCTTCCTTCAGTTATCCACATAGCTTTTCTGCCTTCTCTGAGCTGTTCTCATGTGCTTTTGAATCAACTGAACCTTTTTTTCCATATCTTCTACCAATTCTGGTCCCATTATCTTCCTTTAACCTACTTCATCCCAAAAAGCTAAAGTTCGACACCACTTCCCATATAATTCCTCAAATGGACCCATCTGTATACTGGAATGGAAATTTTTATTATAAGAAAATTCAACCAAAGAAATATGTTGGTCCCAACTTCCCTGGTAATCCAGTGAACAAGCACATAACATATCCTCCAAGGTCTGAATTTTTCACTATGACTGCCCATCTAATTGTGGATGAAAAGCTGTAATAAAATTTAATCCAGCACACAACGACTTCTAAAGGCATTTCCAAAAGTTAGAAGTAAACTTAGGATAACGATCATATACAATAGAGAGGGGAAATCCATGCAATGAGACTATCACTTTAACATACAACCAAGAAAGTTGATCTAGAGACAAAGTATCTTGAATAGGAAGGAAATGAGCATATTTAGTCAATCGATCTACAATAACCCAGATTACATTATTACCTTGAGATGCCTTTGGTAATCCCAAAACATAGTCCATGGTTATATTTTTCCATTTCCACTCTGGAACCGATAAATACTGAAGTATCCCTTTCAGTAACTGTTTCTCTTCTTTAATCTGCTGACAAGTCAAACACTTCACAGTAAAGTAATCAATATTTATTTTCATTCCATCCCACCAGTTATACTCCCGAAGATCTATGTACATCTTAGTACAACCAGGATGAACTAAAAACGGAGAGCTATGAGCTTCACATAATAACTCTTTCATCAACATTGAATCACAAGGCACACATAATCTCTTCCCAAACATCAAACAAATATTTATCAATGTTAAATTTAGGTAACATACCCTTCTGAACCAACTCTACCTTTTTCTGCAACTCACTGTCTTCCTTCTGTGCTTGATTAATTCAGTTTGATATAGATGATTTCACTGACACCTGAAACCAAATAGAGTAATTTCCTTCACCAACAACTTCTATGCCAAAGTTCATCAAATAAACAACCAAAGGATCTTGTTCCAAATGTATCATGGTTAATGAAGCATTACTTTTTTGACTCAAAGCATCAATCACTTTATTTTCATTTCCTAGATGGAAAGGGGTCATGCAATCATAATCCTTGATTAATTCTAGCTATCTCCTCTGTCTCATGTTTAATTCCTTCTGAGTGAATATATACTTTAAAATTTTGTGGTCAGTATATATTTCACATTTTACTCAATAAAAATTATGCCTCCAAATTTTTAAAGCAAAAACAACAACAGAAAATTCAAAATCATGTGTAGGGTAATTTAACTCATGAGGTTTCAAATAATGTGAAGTATAAGCAATTACTTGATCATTCTTTATAAAGACATAACCAAGACCTTTAAACGAAGCATCACTGTAGATAACAAACTCACCATTTCTAGAAGGAAGTGCCAAAACTAGATCATTTACTAATATTATTTTCAATTCCTAAAATCAATCATTAAATTCTTTTGTCCACATAAACTTAACACCATTTCGAGTTAACTTAGTCAGTGGGCTAGATAACTGCGCAATTTTTTTTAAAAACCTCCATTAATAACTTTCCAAACCAAGAAAAATATGGATTTCGGTTATATTTGTGGATCTTGGACATTATTTATCAAATTTCGTTTTAGCAGGATCAACAATTATGCCATTTTTTGAAACAATGTGACCAAGGAATGAATTTTTTTGAAACCAAAACTAACACTTGATGAATTTACCAAATGATTTATTTTCTTTTAAGGTTTAAAAGACAACCCTTAAATGACTTTCATATTCCTATTTACTTTTGGAAGAAACCAAAATATCATCAATGAATGCAACAACAAACTTATCCAAGAACTCACGGAAAATTATATTCATAAGATCCATGAATACATCAGGTGAATTGGTTAACCCAAAAGGCATAACCACAAATTCATAATAGCCATATATAGTACAAAAAGCGGTCTTCGGAATGTCTACTTCCTTTTATTTCAACTGATGGTACCCCGAACTCAAGTCAATCTACGAAAAATACTGATCTCCCTGGAGATGATCAAACAAATCATCGATACGATGCAAAGGATACTTGTTCTTAGCAATTATGTTATTCAATTATCTATAATCAATGCAAAGTATCATTGAACCATATTTCTTTTTATCAAACAAGATAGGAGAACCCCATGGTGATGTGCTAGGTCAAATGAAACCTTTATCTAATAACTCTTGCAATTTTTTCTTTAACTCTAAATGTTCAATTTGAGACATTAGATAAGGGGGTTTTGAAATTGGATTAGAATCAAGAATTAAGTCAACAATAAATTCAACTTTCCAATCAGGTATTTTACCAGGAAACTCATCAAAAAAAACATCAAGATACTCATTTACCACTGGTAGATCATTAATCTGGAAAGTTTCTTTATTTTCAACAATATGTGCAATGTAACATTCATTTCCATCTTTTACTAGTTTCTCAGCTTCCAGATATGTTATCAGAAGTAAGGGTTTATTCTTATACAAAAACTGAAAATCTTTCTGAAAAGAAACATCTTTAGCTCTGTAGTCAATCATGGAATGATAAACGGAAAGTCAATCCATACCCAAAATAATATCAAACTATACTAGAGGAAAAACAATAAGGTTTGCAGGTATATTCTATCTATACACAAGGACATGAAGGTTCTTATAATTTCTTTTTGTCTCAAAATTCCCCTAGTGTTTTTACCATAAGTTCAGGATTCATATCTTGATATGGAATTCCCAATTTACTAGAAAACTTATCAGAAATGAACAAATGTGTAGACCTCGAATCAAACAACACATTGACATAACATGAATAAACAAAAAGTGTACCTGATACTACTTCATTTGATGGACCAACATCTGCTGAAGTAGTTTCAAAGGATTTCACCACCCCTTTCTTCTTGTAGTCTGGCTTCTTTCCATTATTTGAGTTCTTCATTGGACACTCATTTGCATAATGAACCATTTCATTGCACTTAAAACATTTTACTAATTGTAAATCAAATTTTGTCTTACTATTTACCTAATCTTTTTCAGTGCAATTACGAGCCTTATGTCCCATTTTACCACATCAGTAGCACTTACCAGAATACAAAAGACATTCTACAACATGATTTTTACCACAATTTTCACAAAATGTAAACTTAATTTTCTTACCATTAGACTTTTTTGAAGAGTTCTTCCCTTTCATCTTCCACCTCGACCTCTTATTCTGTTGTTGGTCAAAGAACACCTGATCATCATCAAACTCCATTTCCACCTTCTCCGCACATCGAACAAGTTTTACATAACTTTTGAACTCACGAGATGCTAAAGCCCATTGATACTTTGGCTTTAATCCTGAGTAAAAACGGTTTATTTTACTATAAAGATATCATATGAAATTTGTACCATACATTGCCAGTCGAGTGAATTTTTCTTCATAAGCAGCCACTGAGTCATCCTCCTGCCTCAATTCGAGGAATTTTTTTCCATCCTAAGAAGAACCACCTTAGGAAAATATTTCTCAAGAAACAAACCTTTGAATTCATCCCAATAAAGATTATAAATCTCCTAACTATCCCTAATATTTTTCACCATCGACCACCAATGATTAGCTTCAACTTCAAAATGGTAAACAAAAAGACTAACCTTTTGATGTTCTGAACACCCCATGACAGAAAAAATATTCTCTAGTGCTTTAATCCAACCTTCATCTAGAACATGGTCAGTTAATCCTCTGAATGATGCGGGATGTTTCCATATGAAATGCTCCACTACTGACGTGTTCTTCTTTGATTGATCTGGATGATCTCATGCCTAGATACCACCACTATTTATAGCCTGAGTCAACTATGCCATCACTACAACAAACTATTCAGTTTTGATTCCGACCATCTCAGGTTGCTGATTTGGAAGGTTGTCTTCCTCCTGATGTCATCCCATCACAACTACGATGTTTCCTCTATGAAAAAAAACTCTGAACACTGAAATATCTTAGGTGAAGCAACATGTTAATCTGTAAATTCTATATCATTTAAATATTAACATAAATTAATTTATGGATATTAATTTAACAATATCCTTACTCATAATGTTATATAAACCGACCTCTGATACCAACTATAATGACCCAACCTTAAAAAATTATATAATCTTGAATTAAATGGATAATTCCCATTGAGGATCTTTCTACGTTTAGTGTTTTATAGAATTAGGCCAAAAATATTACATTACATCCCAAAAATTACAAAGTATACACTTCATTTCCATTTTTTTCATTAAATAAAAACTCTTGAAAAAAAGTGTCATGTCTAGTTCCATGTTTTAGATAGAAAAAATTTTCCTTGATCCCATACTTGACCCTATTAATCTTTAAGTCATGTGAAAAACATTTCAAAACTTGGGTTGAGAATAAAAATCTCAGTAAGGGTTATAAAATAAAGAAGAAAACATTAGTCTATCAATACATACATAAACATAATATCTTTAACATACCTCATTAAATCATAAGATTTATGAATAACACATAGTAATCACAAATCATAAATGTAACTTTTAGAATCCATAACATACTCATGGTGTATCTTTCACATCTATATAGGCAGTCACATTTGGAATACTCATCACAGTATATTCCCTAAATCTCTTAGGAGAAACATTCACGTTTACCTCCGTCGTGTTACCCAATGCATTGGAGAGATATATCAGGCTCACCCACCCTAGGTTTATCATGGAACCACCCATATACGTAAACAATTCCTAAGAACCATAAAATATTCATAACACATAATTCAAATATAAAGGAAAGATAACATTTCCACATTTCAATCAAAATATATCATTTAAATATATAGACATAAAAAATACATTATCAAAACCTTTTTCAATTCCAAAATAAGTAAAATAGTATATGGTATTTATTTTCCTTTTAAAAACATTATGTCTTGTTAAGGAATCCATAAATCAAATAATACTCACGGCGGCGGAAAAGGTCATTGTCACCACTTACGTTAAAAAAACATTTTTTTTGACATTTATTAAAATGTCTCATAGAAAAATATTTACTTTTAATGAAATGAAAATTCAAAGGTGTTTATATATCATATAAAAGAAAGTTTTTTATACAACAAAATATGCCTCAATGAAAGGAGATAGAGACTAAGTCCCTTACCTCGTGTCTGACTTGACCTGTTCATTCTTTAATCTCCTGAATAATAAACTAAATTTAATTTCTAATTTTTTAAGAACATTTTTAAAGTTCATTATTCTTTTTATATCACTTATTTTTATGTTATAAACATTATGTAATCATTTAAGTTAATAATGGTCATTTTGTCGATATTTGGTACTTGAGACAAAAATGAACTTCTTATATTTACAAGTTGTCCATGTGGTCAAAAGTTCATTATATCCAGAATGATATTCATGATTTAGATGATATATATATATATATCATATATATCCATTATATATATGTATTTATAATAGTACATAACATTTAGAGGTATGAAATGAAATGCACTGTTCATAGAGACGGTAAGTCGTACGTACGCATGAACGCTACTTTCATTTCTATTTCGTATTTTTAATGGAATGAAAAAATTAACGATGAATAGATATACTATAATTAAATTATAATATCATATATATTTTCATTAAATCCATTATTTATACGTTCCACGTATGGCTTGAACGATTCATACCACTTTGAGGGGGCAGTGGTCCGCACTTCCTCAAATGAGATTATCGCGTTTACCCATTATGGAAACCATAACGGTATGATATAAATGAAAAATAAATAAGCACATAGAAAACATAACTATAATATATATCATATATAAATTCAGTTCCATAATAATTTCCAACATAAGAGGTGTTAGGAGAAGATTGAATAATCATCGTTTTGTGAGGCAGTAGTTTGCCGTCCACAAAAACAGTATGTTCTTTACCCCTTAGATGGAAGTGTGTGTAAGTTTAGTTCAAATAATTATCATTAAAATAACCTAGTATATTTAGTATAATGATTTTTTTATAAAATTAATAAATAAAAATAATTTAGGGGTTGGAGAAGTAAAGTAAAATAAAAGAACTTAAAAGAAGACGTTACCTTTAAATCGGGTAACTCCCTTTCGTTTGAACCAAAAGGATTTCTTGAAGTGCCTTCTACCTACGGTAAGGCTTATAGGTGGAAGATAAGGATATTGAGAGATTATTTGGGTAGAGGTAGGATGAGCCAAGGGTCTTGAGAGGTGTGATTAAGGGGTTAGTGGTGAGGGCTTTTTATAAGGGGGAGGAGGGGCTCTTTAAATTTTTTTTAAAATATTATTTAATTATATAATGATTTTCGGTTTCTAAAGGTCCAAAACTTATTTAAGTAGAATATAAGATGAATATTGTTAGAAATAAAACCATACAATAATAATTGGACTGGTTTTTGATATTGTTTTAATTTTTATAATCTTATTTATTTAAATATTTAATTAATGAGGTAAACACTGCATCATTATTATGTCATAAATAATTTTATTTATTTGATGTCTAAATTTTTTAAAAAAATACCATGATATAGGAAATATTTTTAGATTTATAATGAATATTTATAGTCAAATATATCAATTACATAACCCCACATTAAAATTGTTTTAGCAAAATAATACATGTTTATGATATTTTTATTTTTACTATAAATAAAAAGTTATCAATATCTTTATCATACCCAAGTGGTTTTAAAAAGAAAAAATTCTCACCCAAGGATTGTCTTGGTTGTCCATTACTCATACAAGAAGGTTAGTAAAAGTGTTAAGGTAATTTTATATTATTATAATATTGTTTTTACCTTGAATTATCCTATTTCCCTTTAACCGCGGTAAATAAAAGTCAAAAGTTACTAATCATCAAAAATTATTTTCATCTTATTGAACTATATTTTACTTAATAATAACAACCATGCATGTTGGATTTTATAAATTCAATTCATAGAAGTGTTAAAATTTCATTTAAATGAAAAAGTCAGTTTTTTAACTACTACTCAGTGTTTTCACTATTCATCAAAAATTGATGTTTTTTCATAAAAATACAAACAATTCAACATAATATATATTTGATATTCTGAATTAAAAAATGATTTCTATTTTTCCAAATTAAAAACATAGAAGTTGGATTAATTAATTTAAAATTAATTCCTGTTGTCAAAACAAAAAGGTTGTTTTTAAGAAATAATAACTATCAAAAGTATGACACTTGTTTATGTCCAATTTCAAAGTGAAATGACTTAAAATTACCAAAATTGGATTAAATGGTAAAAATATAATCTAATTAAACTTTAAAACCAATTAAAAAGATAATTTAACCATATAAATAAATTAGATTAAAAGGCAGTTTTGAAATAAAATACAATATTTTTCGCTATTCATTAAAAAATGAATTTTATCAGAAAAATACCAAAAATTTACCCAAAGTTAATTTTGATGTCCAGAATCTAAAGAATAATTTTATTTTTTCAAATAGAACATATAAAAGTGACCAAAACTAGATTTAAAGAGGGTTCTCCATTAAATGGCGGTAAATCGACCTTTTAAAGAATATTTGTGTTTTTATGCTTAAAATTAGATTCATTCATATTTTAGGACTCCAACATTTATTGGGTAAAGGTGAAAATATTTAACAATCATGTATAATAATATTTTAGTTAGTTCTATTTATTCCCACCAATACAACGACTAGACACTAACTACCATTTAAAATAATATTATATTATTATTTTTCAGTATGACTCAACATTAAGTGTGACATTAGACTTCAAAGAAACCCGTTGTTGCGTATCAGGTATGTCATAGAACATAGAATCCCCTTTAAAGTAAAATTTATATTTAATTCAAAAATATTAATAAATATGAAAATGTATTATTCTTTATTTACTTAGGATGTTACATCCTTCCCCCTTTTGGAAATTGTATCCTCTCAATTTTTATTCACTTATCAAATAAGTGGGGGTTTTTATCTCTCATTGAATTTTCATATTCCCACATTGCCTCTTCAACCATATGGTTTTTACACAAAACCTTTACCTGATGAATTACCATATTCTGCAACACTTTCTCTCTTCGGTCAAGAATCTGGACTGGTTGTTCCTCATAAGAGAGATTCTCTTCCAATTGAACTACCTTTGGGCTCAAAACATGATATGAATCCAACATATACTTTCTCAACATTGAAACATGAAATACATTGTGTAACTAGGATAAACATGGAGGTAAAGCCACTCTGTAGGCAACTAATCCAACTTTCTCTAGGATTGCATAAGGTTTAATGAACCTCAGACTTAACTTTCCCTTCTTGCCAAAATGCATCACACTTTTCCATGGAGAAACTTTGAGAAATACATGATCACCTACCTCAAAAGAAAGACCCTTCATACAGTTATCCGCATAACTTTTCTACCTTCTCTGAGCTATTCTCATGTGCTTTTGAATCAACTGAACCTTTTCTACCGTCTCTTCTACCAATTCTGGTCCCATCAGCTTCCTTTCACCTACTTCATCCCAAAAGCCGGAGTTCAATACCACTTCCCATATAATGACTTAAATGGAGACATCTGTATACTGAAATGAAAACTGTTATTATAAGAAAATTCAACCAAAGAAATATATTGATTCAAACTTCCCTGGTAATCTAGTGAACAAGATCATAGCATATCCTCAAAGGTTTGAATTATTCATTCTGACTGCCCATCTGATTGGGGATAAAAAGATATACTAAAATTTAATTCAGTACCCAACGAATTCTGAAGGCATTTCCAAAAGTTAGAAGTAAACCTAGGATCATGATTAGATACAATTTAGAGGGGAACTCCATGCAACCTGACTAACTCATTAATATACAACCGATAAATTTGATCTAGAGACAAAGTATCTCGAATAGAAAGGAAATGAGGATATTTAGTCAATTGATGAAATGTAACCCATATTGCATTATTACCTCGAGATGTCTTTGGTAATCCCACAACAAAGTCCATGGATATATTTGCCCATTTCCACTATGGAACTCGTAAAGACTGAATCATCCCTTTTGGAAACTACCACTTTTCTTTAACCTGCTGACAATTCAAACACTTCATAGTAAAATCAGTAAAACCTCTTTTCATTCCATCCCATCAGTAATACTCTTGAAGATCTATGTACATCTTAGTATTTCTAGGATGAACTGAAAACTAAGAACTATGATATTCACACAATAAATATTTCTTCAACTGTGAATCACAAGACACACATAATATCTTCCCAAACCTTAAAGTACAATCTTTATCAATGCTAAATTCAAGTAACTTACCCTTCTGAACCAACTCTACCTTTTTCTACAACTCACTATCTTCCTTCTATGCTTTATTAATTATATCTGATAGAGATGATTTCACTGATACCTTAAACAAATAAGAGTAATTTCCTACACCAACAACTTCTATGCCAAAGTTCATCAAATCGAAAACCAAAGGATATCATTCCAAATGTAGCATGGTTAACGAAGCATTACTTTTTCGTCTCAAAGCATCAACCAATTTATTTTCTTTTCCCGAATGGTAATGGATCTTGCAATCATAATCCTTGATTAATTATAGCCATATCCTCTATCTCATGTTTAATTATTTCTGAGTGAATATATAGTTTAAACATTTATGGTCAGTATATATTTCACATTTTACTCTATTCAAATGATGCCACCAAATCTTTAAAGCAAAAAACAACAATAGCTAATTCCAAATCATGTGTAGGGTAATTTAACTCATGAGATTTCAACTAACATGAAGCATAAGAAATTACATAATCATTCTGTATAAGGAAACAACCATGTCCATTCAACAAAGCATCACTGTAGATATCAAACTCACCATTTTTGGAAGGAAATACAAAAACTGAAGCATTTACCAATTTTATTTTCAATACATGAAAACAATCATCACATTCTTTTTTCGAGATAAGATTAACACCTTTTCGAGTTAAATTAGTTAGTGGGATAGATAACCATGAAATGTTTTAAACAAACCTCCTGTAATAACCTTCCGAACTATGAAAACTATAGATTTTGGTTATAATTGTGGGTCTTGGCCATTCTTCCACAAATTTCGTTTTTGCATGATCAATAGTTATGCCATTTTTTGAAACAATGTAGCCAAGGAATGGAATTTGTTTTAACAAAAACTCTCACTTTTGGAATTTCTAAAATAGTTTCTTTTCTTTTAAGGTTTGAAAGACAACCCTTAAATGACTTTCATGTTCCTCTTTAATTAGGGAAGAAACCAAAATATCATCAATAAACACAACCAAAAACTTATCCAAGAACTCATGGAAAATTTGATTCATTAGACCAATAAATACAACATGTACATTGGTTAACCTAAATGGAATAACCAAAAATTCATACTGCCCATATCTAGTACAAAACACGGTCTTCAGAATGTATGCTTCCTTTACTTTCAAATGATGGTACCCCGACCTCAAGTCAATCTTTGAAAAATACTGAGCTCCCTGGAGCTGATAATAAAAATCATCGATATGAAGAAAAAGATACATTTTCTTAACAGTGATGTTATTCAATGCTCTTTAATCAATGCAAAGTCTCATTGAACCATCTTTCTTTTTAACCAAAAAATATAAGCACCCCGTGGTGATGTGCTAGGTCGAATGAAACCTTTATCTAATAACTCCTGGAATTTCTTCTTTGACTCTAAAAGTTCAATTTGATCCATTCGATAAGGGGGTTTTGAAATTGGATTAGAATCAGGAATTAAGTCAATAGTAAATTCAACTTCCCGATCATGTATTGTACTAGGAAACTCATCAGAAAAAACATCAAGATACTCATTTACCACTGACACATAATTAATCTGGACAGTTCCATTTTTTTCAACAATATGTTCAAGGTAACATTCATTTCCATCTTTTACTAGTTTCTTAGCTTCCTGATATGTTATCAAAAGTAAGAGTTCATTCTTGTACACAAAATGAAAATCTGTTTGAAAAGAAACTTCTTTAGCACTGTAGTAAATCTTAGAAGGATAAATTGAAAGCCAATCCCTACCCAAAATAACATCAAACTCTACTAGAGGCAAAACAATAAGGTTTGCAGGTAGATTATTTCTTCACACAAGGACAAGAAGGTTCTTATAATTTATTTTTGTATCAACATCCCCCCCGGTGTTTTTACCATAAGTTTAGGATTCATATCTTGAGATGTAATTCCCAATTTACTGGAAAACTTCTAAAAAATAAACAAATTTGTAGACCCTGAATCAAACCACACATTGGTATAATCTGAACAAACAAATAGTATACCTGATACTACTTCATTTGATGGCCCAACATCTACTGAAGTAGTTGCAATGGATTTCACCACCCCTTTCTACTTGTAGTTTGGCTTATTTCCCTCAGTTGAGTTCTTTGTTGGACACTCATTTGCATAATGAACCATTTCATTGCACTTAAAATGTTTTACTGACTGTAAATCAGATTTTATCTTACCATTAAACTGATCTTTTTCTCTGTCATTACATACCTTATGTCCCATTTTACAACATCAGTGTCACTTACCAGAATTCAAAGGACATTCCCCAGCATGCTTTTTACCAAAATTTTCACAAACTGTAAACTTAAGTTTCTCACCATCAGAATTTTTTGAAGAGTTATTCCCTTTCGTCTACCACCTCGACCTCTTATTCTGTTGTTTTTCAAAGAACACATGATCATCAAAAAACTCTATTTCCACATTCTCCACTCATCAAACAAGTTTTTCATAAATTTTTAACTCATTAGAAGCTAAATCCATTTGATACTTTGGATTTAATCTTGAGTAAAAACGGTTTATTTTACAATCAAGATATTGTATGAAATTAGGAGCATACCTTTCCAGTCGAGTGAATTTTGCTTCATAAGTATCCACTAAGTCATCCTCCTACATCAATTCCAGGAATTTTTTCCTATCCTAAGATGAAACACCTTAGGAAAATATTTCTAAAGAAATACACCTTTGAATTCATCCCAATCAAGAGCATCAATCTCCACACTATCCTTGATATTTTTCCCCATTGACCACCACCGATCAGCTTCAACTTCAAAACGGTCCTCAATAAGACTAAAATTTTGATGTTTTAAACACCCCATGACATCAAAAATCTTCTCCAGTTCTTTAATCCACCCTTAAACTGGCATAGGGTAAGATGATCCTTTGAATGATGGGGGATGTTGCCTCATGAAATGATCCACTACTGAAATGTTCCTCTGTGGTTAATCAAGATGATCTTGTGCATGGATACCACTACCACTTATAGCCCGAGTCAAATAGTCCATCACAACAACAAACTATTCAGTTCTGATTATGATCATCTCAGGTTCCTGATTTGGAATGTTGTCTTCCTCCTGATGTCATCCCATCACAGCTACCCTGTTTCCTTTATGAAAAACCATTCTGAACACAGAAATATCTTAGGCGAAGCAACATGGAAATCTTTAAATGCTATATCATTTTAATATTAACGTAAATTAATTTAAGGATATTAATTTAACAATATCCTAACACATAAAGTTATCTAAACCGACCTTTGATACAAACTATAAGGACCCGACCTTAAAACATTACATAATCTTGAATTAAATGGAAATTTCACATTGAGGATCTTTTCAGGTTTAGAGTTTTAGAGAATTAGGACATAAATATTACATTACATCTCAAAAATTACAAAGGAGACACTTCTACCCAGTTTCCATTTTTTTCATAAAATAAAAACTCTTGAAAAAAAGTGTCATGTCTAGTTCCGTGTTTTAGACAGAATGACTTTTACTTAATCCCATCCTTAACCCTATTCATCTTTAAGTCCTGTGAAAAACATTTCAAAACCTGGGATGAGCATAAAAACCTCACTAAGGGTTATAAAATAAAGAAAGAAAACATTAGTTCATCAATACATACATAAACATAAGCTCTCTAACATACCTCATGAAATCATAAGATTTATGAATAACATATAGTAATCACAAATCATAAAGGTAACTTGTGGCATTCATAACATACTTACGTTGTAGATTTCACAGCTATGTAGGGAGTCACATTTAGAATATCCATCACAATATATTCCCTAAATATCTTAGGAGAAACATTCACGTTTACCTCTGTCACATTACCCAATGCATTGGAGAGCTATCTCAGGGTCACCCACCCTAGGTTTATCACGGAACCATCCATATATGGAAACAATGCCCAAGAACCATAACATATTCATAACACATAAAAAAATAAAAAGGAAAGATAACATTTTCACATTTCACTCACAATATATCATTTAAATATATTGACATAAAAAATACATTATCAAAACCATTTTCAATACCAAAATACCTAAAAAAGTATATGGTACTTATTTTCCTTTTAAAAACATTACGTCTTGTTAAGGAAGCCATAGATCAAATAATACTCGCGGGGGAGAAAAAGGCCATTGTCACCGCTTACATTAAAAGAAACATTTTTTTTGTCATTTAGTAAAATTACTTGTATAAAAATATTCCCTTGGAATGAAACAAAAAGTAAAATGTGTTTATACACTGTATAAAAGAAAGCATGTATAGAACAAAATATTCCTCAATGAAAGGAGATTGAGACGATGTCCCTTACCTCCCGTCCGACTTGACCCGTTCATTCTTTAATCTCCTGAATAATAAACTAAAGTTAATTTCTACTTTATTAAGAACCTTTTTCATGTTTATTATTCTTTTTATATCACTTATTTCCAAGTTAAAAACATTATGTAATCATTTAAGTTAATAATGGTCATTTTGTCGATATTTGGCACTTGAGTCCAAAATGAACTTCTTATATTTACAAGTTGTCCATGTGGTGAAAAGTTCATTATCTACAGAATGATATTAATGATTTAGATATCATATTTATCATATATATACACTATATATATGTATTTATAATAGTATATTACATTTGGAGGTAAGAAATAAAATGCACCATTCGTAGAGACGGTAAGCCTTACGTATGCATGAACACTACTTTCATTTCTATTTTGTATTTTTAATGGAATGAAAAATTAATTATAAATATGTATATTATAATTCCAGTATAATGTCATATATAATTTCATTAAGCCCATCCTTTATACGTTCCACGTATGGCATGAACGAGTCATATCACTTTGAGGGGGCGGTAGTCCGCACTTCCTCAAATGAAATTATCGCGTTTACCCATTATGGAAATCTTAAATGTATGATATAAATGAAAAATATAGAAGCATAGAGAAAAAATAAATATAATATATATCACATATAAATACAGTTCCATCATAATGGCCACCATAAGAGGTGGTAAGAGACGATTGGACAATCATCATTTCATGAGGCAGTAGTTCGCCGTCTACAGAAACAATATGTTCTTTACCCATTAGATGGAGGTGTGTGTAAGTGTAGTTGGAATCATTCTCATAAGAAAAAACCTTGTATATTGATCATAATGTTTTTTTATAAAATAAAGTAATAAAAAGAGTTTATGGGGTTGTATAAGTAAAATAAAATAAAAGAACTTAGAAGAAGACATTACCTTTAAATCAGGTAACTCCCTTTGGTTTGAACCAAAAGGATTTCTTGAAGTGCCTTCTGCCTAAGGTAATGCTTCTAGGTGGAAGAGAGGGATCTTGAGAGATTATTTGGACAGATCTTGGATAATACAAGGGGCTTGATATGTGTGAGTAATGAGTTATAGGTGAGGGAATTTTATAAGGTGGAGGAGGGTCTCTTTAGTAAAGTATGAAAATATTATTATTTTTATATAACGAGTTTTGGTTTCTAAAGGTCCAAAACTTATTAAAGTAGAGTATAAGATGACTCTTGTTCTAAATATGACCATATAATAATAATTGTATAGGTTTTGGATATTTTTTTAATTTTTATAATCTTATTTATTTAAATCATTTATTATTGAGGCAAACAATTCATCATTATTGTGTCATAAATAATTTTATTTATTTGATATTGAAAAACTATATGAAAATACCATGATGTAAGAAATATTTTTAGAGTTAAAATGAATATTTATATTCAAATATATCAATTATATAACCCCACATTAAAATTGTTTCTAGTAAAACAATACATGTTTATGATATTTTTATTTCTACTTTAAAAAAAAGTTATTAATATCATTATCTTATCCAAGTGGCTTTCAAAGGCCAAAAGTCTCACCCAAGGATTTTATTGGTCGGCCATTACTCATAAAATAAAGTTTGGATAAGTGTTAAAGTAATTTTATTTTTTTATAATACTGTTTTTACCTTGAATTACCCTATTTACCTTTAACTGTGGTGAATAAAAGTTAAAAGTTACTATTCACCAAAAATTATTTTCATCTTATTGAACCAGATTTTAATTAATAATAACAACCATATATGTCATATTTTTAAAATTAAATTCACTAAATTGGTAAATTTTTATTTAAATGAAAAAGTCAGTTTTTTAACTACTACTCATTGTTTTCACTATTCATCAAAAATTGAAGTATTTTCAGAAAAATAAAAAAAATTCAGATAAGATATATTTGATATTACAAATTAAAAAATGATGTATATTTACCAAATTAAAAACATAGAAGTTGGATTAATTAATTTAAAATTAATTCATGTTGTCAAAACAAAAAGCGTGTTTTTAAGAAATAATAACTATCATAAGATTGACACTTGTTTATGTCCAGTTTCCAAGTGAAATTACTTCCAATGACCAACATTGGATTACATTTTAAAAATATAATCTAATTAAACTTTAAAACCAATTAAAAAGATAATCTAACCATATAAATAAATTATATTAAAAGGCAGTTTTGAATTAAAATATTGTATTTTTCACTATTAATTAACAAATGAATATTAGAGTATTTATGCTTAAAATTGGATTCATTCGCATTTTAAGCCTCTAAATTTTATTGGATAAATGTAAAAAACATGTATAATCATATTTTAGTTAGTTCTATTTATTCACTCCTATATAACGGCTAGGTGTTAACTACCATTTTAAATAATATTATATTATTATTTTTCAGTATGACTCAGCATCGTGTGTAACATTAGACTTCAAAGAAACCTATTGTTGCGTATCGAGTATGCCATCGAACATAGAATCCCATTTAAAGTAAAATTAATATTCAATTTACAAATATTAATATATATGAAAATTTATTATTCTTTATTTACTTAGGATGTTACACACTATGATTAGAAAAAATAGTAGTGTGATATATCTATATCTCATTGAATTATTTCCCTCACCAAGGTATGGGATATTACTTGGCTTCATTTATTTCATACCCTATAAAATATATATATCGTTATTTATGATATATAAAAAACAATATATTATTTATGTTAGATTTAGGGCATATCTCTATTATTTAGAATCATGAATATATATAGGAATAAAACATGATATAATAAAGATTTCATAAAATGAAATAGTGATAAATTAAATGTGAATGGGATTCATATGAAATTTTAGAGGCCTTTAAAACCCCTCAAATATTTAGTGTGAGATTCTTTCTCATGAAAAAACATATCAAGACCTCGATCATCCAATCAGGTAGGCTCATGATAAAGCTGAGTTCCCATTGATTATCATGTGTAAGGCATAGTGGAAATGGATACTGATGAGACCTATAAATATATACATTATTTTATATAATTTCATTGTTAAAATACTCAAATTTTTAATTAAAATACTCACATTTTTAATTAAAATGGTTATTTAATATATTTTTAGTATAGTAGGAAAATCTGGGAGCTAAAAGAAAATCCAGCCAAAAATTTGGATTTTAGGTGTTTATATATTATTATATATTTAAAATGATGAAGGTTGAATTTAAATAGATTTATTTTTAATTTATAGGATGAAGGGTGGACATATAAAAATAATACATATAGAATAGGGAATAAATAGATTCTATCTTATAAAAAAGTAATTCAACCCTAGACAGGTTAATCCATCCCAACAAACACTATGGGAAGGTAAAGTCTATATAGTCCTGGAGAAAAGCCTATGGAATAGAATAATAGGCCCATGGGAAATGGGATGTCTTGTGGATTCATGGAAATTATAATTCCCTGACCCCAGTAGCCTAGAGTTGGTGCATTAGTTTATTACATTTTCATGATTACAAGTAATCAAATCCTGAAGGACCAAATAGTTTAGCAGTCTTGGAAGACCATATTACATTTATAATACCCATAATACATTGGAAAAAAATATAACATGATACAATATAAAATAAAATAAATTTAATACTTGAAATATTATGCAATGATTTACTCTTCATAACCTAGTGAAAATAATCATAAGAATGGGGTGAGCTCAGATGATTAGTAAGTGTAAGCAATACAGTGGAAGATATCATAAACATAACAATATGCATGGTTAATAAATAAAAATAATCATGCCATTAAAAATAAAATTGAACACAATATCGTAGGAATAAGAGATGAATAAAAAATTCCACAATAAACCATAATCATTTATATTCTACTAGTTGAATAACTACCTGAAATATCAATTACTACCTTCATAATGAGGAAATTCATAATGCTAAACATCATAACCATACTGTCAAGGACTCATGCCATGACCATAAATAACCATACCATCAAGGCCTCATTCCAAGACTCTAGTTTGTCTCAATAGACCTATATATTCATTTAGGGGATATAGTATTCCCACCCATTACTTACTAATTCCAATAAATTTCTTGTATGAAAAGGGTGTTACATAGACAACATAAAAATTCGAATAGAAAAACTAGCATATGAAATGTGAATACCTTAACTATAACCCATGAATGGTATAAAATTTTCACATTCATGGTCAAAATTATCATAAAAACATTAAGAACATATGGTAGATGATATCATAAGAGATACACCTCAATTAAGTACAATGTTCAACAAATTATGTTGACCTAGATGATGATACTTTTAAATGAGACAATTGAATGTTCATGAGGAAACAATATTTAAACATTCCAAAGTGTCCCATACCACTTTGAAACATTCAAATCATAATCCCTTAGAATATCATAATAATAATGATACTCTTGATATGATATATCAAAGGTAATTACATATCCCACATTCAAGGAATATATTTCCTAAAAGTTAAAGTGAGATGAGAAAAACCCTTTTTTTACATTGGAAAGAAGATTTATTTTCTAAAAACATTTGTATATGTCATAAAATAATATTGTAAACATTTATATCCTAGAAAATAAAATGTAAGGACATTGAAATTATATTTTAGGCATAAATGTTGTCCCACTGAAGTGAAATCATGTAAAAAGAGTTTTAAATAATATTTAGAAGTAAAACATTTTAGTGCAGTTTAAAGAAAATATTAAGGGGATTTTAAAGAGGAAAGACATGATTTATCTAATAAAACTAGAAATGGAGAAAGATATTTTTTCATGGTGAAATTTGGAATTTTTTAAAAAATAATTAGGGCTTAAAAAAGATTTTATTTTTCACTTGAAAATGGGTTAGAATTCGATAAGTTCCATTAATCGAGCTTGTTTATCAGGAAGAATTAGGAGATGAATTATTTTAAAACATATAATCACCATAAATAAAAGATTAAATGATATTAATATATGATTTTGGAACATAAAAAAATATATAAGTTGTACACAAAAATAAATAATCATTACATTTGGGTAAGGACAGTGAAGGAATAACTCGAATGAAAAATGAAAGTTCAGGTGGAATCCCTTACCACATTGTAATCAATCGAATCATATGCCCCCAAATTAATAATAATCATATGATACATTAAATAACATTAAAATAAATATATTCATGATATGATGAATCAATGGGAATTATACATACACCATACACAAGAAATATCGGTGAATAAGGAATATCTCACAAAAATGGAAGTGAGATGAGAAAACCCTTATTATATTGTAATCAATTTAGTCATATGTAAAAAAATTAATAATCATAAAAAGAATCATTTAATACCATGGAAATAAAGGGATTAATTATATTATATATCAAATTTCAGTATACATACACCACATACAAGAAATAAGTGGCAAATAATGGAAATCTCATGGAAGTAAAAGTGAGAGGAGAAACCCCTTTCCTTATATCCGAATGTATTTTTCAGTTGATCTTAATGTCATGAATAATCACATTAGATTCATTAATTAATAATACAATACACTTATATACATTTAATTTATTTATTATATCTCTATTAAGTTCATTTATGGTCTTTTATATGGGTTAAGAGATTCAATTTCATCATTTTGGAGTGCATGTTTTCTTAGTTTTCATGATCGGTTCGCTTGTATAAGAGTATGGATGTTCATATAAAACGAAAATTGAAATAAAGAATTTAATTTATGAGTTATTATTGATAATACATAAGTTTAAATGATTATATAAATCCTTTGGTTATTTTGGGAGAGGATGAATCATTAAATAAAATTTTAATGATAAATGCTTGGATTAATTTGGTGGTTTTTCAATCACCACAAACTCATTTTGTTTTATAATTTAATACCATATGTAGAAACTAGTTTCAGAACATTAAATAGGATATATTACATATATTATTATCAGGTTCAACCCTAAAAATTGTTTAATGACCATAATTGATGATGGTAATATAAATTTAAAACCCATCGTCCTTGAGAGTGATATATTAACACATCTCAGATGGTGTTTTCATTTTTAGTATAAGAGGAGAGGGAAATAGAGATGATGATGAAATATTACATAGAATAATATCATTCCAGTACATGTAAGGTACTAGAATTATCATATCATTTTGATGATCGAAGGTGAGGAGAGATAAATAATAGAATGGATCTTGTAAAAGAAATTAAAAGAAAAAGAGAGGTTTACCTCTTGAGTAATCCTCCTTGAGAACCTCCTTAAGGACTTTGGTTTTGGCCTTTTGGTGAGACCAATAGGTCTTGGATGTGAGTAAGGGGCTTGGGAATAATATTTTTTCAAATAGAGGCAAGAATCAAAGCATGAGTGGTGTGAGAGGAAGAGGGTGTGAGTGGTGGTTTTTATAGTGGAGGAGAGGAGAGTTTTTATATTATTTTAACCATTATTTAATTATTTTGGCTCAAGACTATGAATAGTATTGATTTCTGTGTTTAAAAATTGTAAAAAGTGAATTTGAGTTCAAAAAAAGTGTTATTACAGCATCCTTACATCACATATGACTCAATAAATCATGTATTTATCATTTATCGTAAATTAACGTATTTTCACTATTTACCAAAAATTCAAGTATTTCAAAAAAATACCAAAAATTAACCCTAATTATTTATATATGTGTATAATCAAAAAATGAAATCCATTTTATAAAAATAATTTTATAAATATGAGAAATTTAATTTTTAATTACAATCACCATTTACTCGAAAAATATAGTTTTTAAAATTATAACAAATTTTATAATACCTTGAAAAATTATCTAAGGTATCAATAAATTATTCCAAAATCATACGAAAAAAATATTGATTTATAATATATTTTATGAAAAATTAATTATCTTTTAAATTAATTTATTAATTATAAAATTGTAATTAAATATTTATTGCTCACAAAAAATACCAACACTTTATTATTATTGTTTAAAATATTCACATTAATTTATAAGGTGCCTAAATTTTATTTATACTTACATGGGTTATGTTACTATTCATAAGGTTAAATTACTATTCACATGGGTCATGTTACTATTCATAAGGGTATATTACTATTCATAAGGTTCAAGTTACTATTCACAAAAAATTAAGTTGATTCTATCAGACTCTAAATATCTTAATGAACGTAATCACATATGTTTTTTTTTGAAATTCAAAAAACATAAGTAGAAAAATTAAGTTTAACTTCTAGGTTATAACTATAACAAAGTGTTGTTTTGTAGTGTATCAGTGTTTTGTGCATATAAGCAATCTAATGAATTGAAATTATTTATGAAGGAACATAACATAAAATATTGGGGTGTCATAATAAGAGTGAATATATTTATAACATAATTTAGTATTTATAAAAATAATTATTATAGTTAATATATATTATAATATATTGATAAAAATGAATTTTGTAATAATCAAATAAATATATTCATATTAAAATATTCTGTTACACAAAATAATACTGTAAAATAGTATTTGTTTCAAAAATTTATTTGAAAGCTATAAATTTAAAATATAAATATTATTAATTAAAAAATATAATTTTAAATTATTATTTTTCATTAATTAATGTATTTTAAATTAAAAAACAAATTACTGGGGTGTTACAGAAATGAAAAATGTAGGAACCGCTACTACATATGAGGCTTTAGAAATAGAAAATGGATTTTTTAGTGCAAAAAATAAATGATAATATATGCAACATTAAAATCATGAATCCCTTACTAGTTCTATTAATAAAGTGTTAATAAAGGAATCCTTTATCATCACTTCATTTTTAGAGTTGATAGAGGTAATTTTATCAATGCATTTTAGAATTGATAAAGGCCACCATTTCTTAGCAATTTATTTTTATCATTGATAAAGGTTTCCATTATTAGTTATTTTTAGGGATAATAAAGTAGGCCTTTATCAGAACTTTTCTAGAACTGAGAAAGGTCATATCATCTACTACATAGTTGTATCCCTATAGCATCCATGCAACAATCCTATAACAACAAACCCTATTAGAATACATAAATAAGAATAAAAATATATAGAAAAATGGATTGGAATACAAATATTACATTTCACTATAATTTCAATTGAAAATTTACATAAAAGATATTTAAATTGATGTCATATTTTCAATTAATCAAAAAAATATAACCCATATACAAAATCAAAACTCTTAAATAGAAGTATCTTCCCAATGATCAACTTCTATAGAAAAGCTTGTCACTATAATAAAACTAATGTTTATTTTAGTTATAGTAATTAAAAAATTAAAAAATTATAATTTTAATGTTATATAATATATATATGATAAATTATATTTTTAATCACTATATATATTAATTATATTATCAGTTATACTATTAATTACACAATAAAAAGACACTTTTATATTGAAAACACACACTTCGAGTTATACCAACTTTATCATGTGTCAGATTGATGTGCGGTTGATTCCTATATGTAACAAATGAATTATAAAGATTTTTAATAAATTTTGAAATCAATTTGAGCATGTTTTCTCAGTTTTGTCTATGTGATGTGCATTTTAAACTTAAATCGTACTTCTATATTGAAAACATGCACTTTGAGACATTCTAACCAAATCATGTGTCGTATTTACATAAAGTCAATTTTTATATATCATAAATGAATTAGGAATAACTATACTAATTTTTGAGAATAATCTGACCTCGTTTTCTTTTTTTTGGCTATGTGATGCACATTTATTTACTGAATTGACACTTCTATATTGAAAACAATCACTTAGAGTCATAACAACCACATAGTGTGTTGGATTGATGTTTGGATTATTCCTACACGTCAAAAATATATTTTGGATTGTTTTCCTAAATTTTAAAAACAATCTGATCTTGTTTGCTTAGTTTTGACTAGTGATGTGCATTTCAAACTAAAATGATACTTTTATATTGAAAACACACTTTTAAATTCATACTAGACACAATGTGTTTCATATTTATGTGAAGTCAATTCCTACATGTCAAAAATAAATTATGGATATTTTTCATAATGTTTGGAAAAAATATGATCTCATTTTCTAAGTTTTGGATAGTGGCACACGACTTAAACTAAAATGACACTTTTATATTGAAAACATACACTTAGAGTCATACCAGCCACATTGTATGTCAGATTAACATTTGGTCAATTCCTACAACTTAAAAATTAATTATCGATCATTTTATTAAATTTTGAAAATAATAAAATCTTTTTTTCTAGGTTTTCGCTATGTGATGCATGTTTTAAAAAAAATGACTCTTTTATATTATAAAGATGCACTTTGAGTCATACAGACCATATTTTGTGTTGGATTAACATGTATACAATTCCTACACATAAAAAATTAATTAAGAATAATTTTACTAATGTTTGAAAAAACTCCATGATATTTTTCTCTGTTTTGTCTATGTGATGTGTGTTTTAAAATAAAATGGAACTTCTATATTAAAAACACGGACTTGAAGTTATACCTATCACGTCCTATGTTTGATTGATGTACGGTCAATTACTACACATCAAAAATGATTTATGTATATTTTTATTGAAGATGGAAAATAAAATGAGATCATTTGATTAGTTTTGGCTATGTGACACGTGTTTTAAGATAAAATGAGACTTTTATATTTAAAACACGCACTTCGAGTCATATCGATCACATCATGTGGAAAATTGATGTGTGGTGAATTACAACATGTAACAAATGAATTATGGATTATTTTCCTAAACATTTAAAATAATAAAATATCATTGTCTTAGTTTTAGATATGTGATGTGCATTCTAAACTTAATTGAAACTTCTATATTGAAAACACTCACTTCGAGTCATAGTAGCCAAATCATGTATCAAATTGATGTGTGGTTAATTACTACACATAAAAAATGAATTATGGATATTTTTAATAAATTTTTAAAACAATCCAATCTTGTTTTCTTTATTTTGGATGGTGATTCTTAATTTTAACTAAAATGTTACTTATATATTGAAAACATGCACTTTGAGTCATACCATCCACATCATGTGTCAGATTGATGTGAAACCAATTCCTTCACATAAAAAATGAATCATGGTTCATTTTAGTAAATTTTGAAAACAATTTGATATCATTTTTACAGTTTTGTCTAGTGACACAGATTTTAAACTAAAATGACACTTTTATATTGAAAACATGCACTTGGAGTCATACCAAATACATCATGTTTCATATTTACGTGAGGTAGATTCATAAAAGTTACAAATGAATTATGGATTATTGAACTAAATTTTGAAATCAATATAAGTTCGTTTTCTTGGTTTTGGCTATGTGAAAAGTGTTTTAGACTAGAATGATACTTTTATATTGATAACATGCACTTTAAGACACACTGAGCACATAGTATGTTGGATTGACATACGATTGATTCATACACATAAAATATGAATTATAGATCTTTACCCTAATGTTTGAAGACTATATATGCTTGTTTTTTTTAGTTTTAGCTCTATAACACTTGTTTTAAACTAAAATGTAACTTCTATATTTAAAACATGTACTTTGAGTCATATTAGACACATCACATGTCACATTAATGCATGGTTAATTATTAAATGTCTAAAATAAATTATGGATAATTTTCTTAAAGTATGAAAAATAGGATCTCATTTTCTTAGTTTCGGTTAGTGACACGCATTTTAAACTAAAATGACACTTTTATATTGAAAACATACAATTCGAGTCATATATTCCACATCGTGTGTTGGATTGATGTACAGTAAATTCCTAATTATCACAAATGATTTATGGATAATTTTAATAAAGTTTGAAAATAATACAAGATCATTTTATTAGTTTTGTATATGTGATGTTCATTTTAAACTAAAATGGTACTTCTAAATTTAAAACAAATAGTTTGAGTCATATATGCTATATCATGTGTGGAATTGATGTGTGGTTGATTCCTACCTGTCAAAAATGAATTATAGATCATTTTCCTATAGCTTAAAAATAATTTGAGCTCATTTTATTGGTTTTGGATCTGTGATATGTGTTTTAAACTAAAATGAGACTTTTATATTGAAAACACACATTTTGACTCATACCAATCACATCATGTGCCAGATTGATGTGCGATGTAAGAACCTAGTTTTTCACTCAGGTATGGATCCTTTAAATTTTTGTCTAATTATTTATTTTGGACATATTTTTGGATGCCTAATTATTTAGTGAAGGTCCCGAGGATGTCTAGGGATAGTTTGGATCCCATAACCTAGATTTTTGGAAAAAACAAGCCTGGAGCACAGTTTATAGTAAACTGTATGGGAAGGTCACATGTTTAGAGAAAAACATACAGGTGGAAGGTTTTAGATAGAGCATTACCACACAGTTGGAACATGGTTTACCTAACCATGTGAATTCCCCTTTTCCCTAGGTACCCGTGCATGGTTTTTTCAAGATTTGTCAAACTGTGCCCAAGCCCTTTTTCTAGGTAATTTTACTATTTCCCTTAATGATCTAATTAAGCCTCCCCTTCCTCATAATATGAGTTTATGTGGTATTGAACTATTTTTATTCTCTTTTGAAGATATATGAAGGACTAATCTATGGATTGAAAGGTATCCTTGATTTGAGATTTGATCAATCTTTCATTCATCACTTTGGATGCACAACGGTAAGTACTCGAGTCATTTTTAGTCGTTCTTCTCCTCTCTTTCTCTTGACATAGTTATCAAGTTATGAGCGTTTTTACCTTTTTCTTATATCTACTTCATTCTAAACCAAATTAGAGGTCAATTTCAGAGGAGAAGGATTGTACAACCCCAAGGTGGGTGGTCTATAACTCATGCCTCAAGTTCATTGATTTTGGAATTATCGTGTGGGGCCCACCAATTTCATCGTGTGCCGTTTATTGAATTTAAATGTCATGATTATAATAGTTATAACTATATGATTATGATATTTCCATATATGTGATTTTTTGTTGGTGGTTACTCCCCCAATTCCCAACATCCCATATAGGATGATATGCCATAGTTGAGTTTTTAGTGTTTTGACACTTTTGATCCATTGTTCGGATGTGCTTGAGATTGACCAAACTAATGGTAGGACTACTTATCATAAATGATTGTTGTATCATGTAATGGTGAATGGGAAGTACCATTTTACTTTCACTTGACCCACCTAATGTAAGTGCTTCAAATTGATAATTAAATGGGAAAGGGAAATTGATAAGTATACTAAAAATATGACTTGATTAGATTAAATGTGAATGATTAATAGGTTTCATGTCAGTAGAACCACTTACCACATTAATGGAAGGTAGAGGAATGAATTTTAATTATTGAATATGCCTTAAATGGAATTAACAAAGGTTTCATGCTACTTTTCCTTGTCACAATAATGAAAGGAAATGATTGAACCAAATGAAATATTACACAACTTAATAATTTAATAGGAGTGTCCTGACTCGAGCTCACCTTGTATTTTTATTAGGGAATTAAATGAGAACTCATGAACCCCGTATTGATTCAAGGATATGGCTTGATTAGGTGGAAACCCACCAAGACCTCAATCCTTTCCTTTTCTTGGATGCATGGTATGACACCATAAGATCCATTACATAGTATTAAAGGATGCCTTGCAAACACTCTGTGAATCCAGCATTGATAGGTAGGTGCCATGGTTAAATATCATAGGTCCCAGTCACTACTTTCCCCCATTTTACCTTGGACTATCACCTTGGATTCCATAGTCATATTATTGTGGAATGCCATGGAATATGATCCTTGGATTACCCTCTTACCCTTAGCCATGCTACAGTTCTTACTATGTTGGAGACCCTTAAGGTCTACTTTGCCTCTTTTATTACCTTGGAAATTCATTATTAAATGTCATTGTAGGTTTCCTTGTCATAACTTGGAACATTCACTATTTTTAAGATGTGACTTATTTATAAATTGGTAATAATCAATTAATGGACTGGTTATGTTTAGACACCAGTCGAGGGCAGAAGCAGGTACTTGGGTATTTAGTTACATTGTGTTTATTTACTTTATATATACATACTTTTTCACGGTTACATTTATATTACACGGTATGGATGTTATAGACACTTTTGGTGGTGGAATATGTTATGCCTTCTGTCTTGTCTATATGTTTTCCAATTTTTCTAGATACATGACATATCATCATCAGTTGTTGTATGTTATTCCAATTATTTCAATTATTGTTACTATTGTCCCTATTTTATGTTGTGCCTTCTGTTTAATTGTATTTATTTCTCTATTTACCTATTATTATATTTATCCATTGTGCTACAGTTTGGTAATTAGGTAATAGTCTCCCCACGGACACACCCTCTACCCTAGCTTCTAATCGTCAACCTCTAGTGTTTGGGGAGATGCACTTGAGGTCATGTGGCCCACTAGGCTTGGGGCGCCTATTAAGTAGAATCCAGATTTGGGATACCACAAAGTGGTATTGGTAGATATTTTCTTTATTTACTATTTTGAGACAATAGATTGGAGATTAAAAACACTTGAGACTTGGTTATAATCCGTTCATGGTCGTCACGAACCCAAGTTTGGGGTAAAAGCCAAGTTACCCAAAATATAATTATTATTATATTTTTCATATTATAGTTGACATTATTTTACCATTGGGTGATTCAAATGTTGTGTGGTTTTGTTGATTATTATTATGACTCGTATACTATTTCATCCATAGCTCGATGATATGAGGGAAGGGAGCGTTCTTACATGAATCATATTAGGCACCTATAATTCAAATTTCATACATATTTCCATGCCATATAGGTGCATTTTACTACTTTGAATTTCTTGATATACTGGTGATTGTTGAGTGATGTTGGGATAATTAATTTATGCTTGTATTATTGTTCATTGTGATTGAGTGATTACCTATATCAATTCATGAGGTGTATGGGACTTCATGGGTTGGGATGAGTAATTTATCGAGTCGAGCCATTATGTTATAAATAAATGGATTTTTTTTCCGATGATAAGGTGTATGGGAACTGATTCATTGGGAATGGATATCCATTATGAATTGAATCATGACATACAAAATGAATTGGTTCTACATACTTATCCCACCTTATCATGTTTATGAAAGGTAAAGGAGTGAACTGAGTAATTAAATGTAAAACAAAATGAAACTTATACTTGAGCACTTACCAATACCTGGCTATATAGGTAGGTAGTTAGGGTAGTATACCTTGGTTTTTGAGTTTTCTTACATTCAAATTCTTCAAGTGATGTTATCTTTAAGGATAAGCTTGTTCTAAGGCGTATGATTTGAATTTATAGACCAATGCTGCCATGAAATCCTCCTATCATATGCCTGTAAGGTGGAAATGACCACACTCCAGACATGGTAGCCTCTAAGCCACCACTCTTACCTCCAAAAGTACAAATCAAGGAACTGCTTTCTGTACCTGATCTGGGAACAAATTACCAAGTTCATGATAGTTTACTAAGTCTGATGCATTCCATGCATGGTTCTCTATGGCTTGCACCTACGATGGCTGATCCGACTCGTGAGTTCCAACAACAGCATCCTCCCACTTTCTCAGGGGATAGTGGTCCATATGCTGCTAAGTCTTGGATAGAAGTCACCATATCGATATTTTATAATCTAGAGATGCCTCTAGAGAGGAGGGTCAAGCTTTCCATATACATTCTTTGGGATTCAGCCATGTGCTGGTGGGATGTGATTACCTTGACTGGTCATCATCAGGGAATGTTATGGGTTTATTTATAGACTTCCTTCTATGATAAATTCTTTCCTCAGACACTGAGAGCTGGTAGAGCTAGAGAGTTCATGCATCTCAAGTAGGGTTTTATTCTAGTAATGGATTATACAACACGTCTCAAGGAGTTATAGTGATTTTCATAGATTCTATCTAGTAATTATATTTCACGTGCTAGACGTTTCAAGAATGGGATCTAGTATGATATCCGTACACAGGTGAATTTATTTCACTTTCCTACATTTTCTGCAATAGTCAATTAAGCTCTTTTCACTGAGCATAACCCGAGGGAAAATAATAGTAATGGTCATTGAGGACCAGTTCTGTGTTAGGCTAGTAGTTCTTCTGGTAGTAGGAAGAATTCGCTCGATGTTTCTTGTGAGGGTAGTGAAAACTAGAGTTCCTGTTTTGATAACTCCAAAGTATGTCATCAGTGTGGAAAACAGGGGAACCTAAAGCCTAATTATGATAAAGATCCAATGTAGTGCCAATATTTTATCCATATTGGGAATCTTTAGTGTTTATGTAGGACCTTTACACCAAATTTTATTGGAAAATGATCTGTGCTAGATCCACCTTTAGGAGTGGGTTCTTTTTCACCACATCAAGTGGGAAGTTGAAATAGCACTGGCAGGATTGGAATAAGTGGAGGTCATGGCCATGGAAACCAGAACTCTGATCACCATCAATGATAACAGAGCAGTTATGATCCTAGTAGTCTATTTGTTCCCTAGGGTCATGGATCAAGTCAATTTCATGAACCAAATCCAATACCCGAGGATCAGGTTGCCGGACCATCTATAGTATGAGGTACTATTCTTGTGGTATCTATGATAGAATCTGATTTATTTGATATAGGTTATTAAAAATCTTTTATCTGTGTATCTATCATGGAAAATATCAGACTATAGATGTAGTATTACTATGGTTTAATGACCATAGATACACTATTAGGGGTACAAACAGAGGGTATGCACTAGTGTAGGGACTGTCCCCTTGAGGTAGGTAGTTACCCTTTCTTATGGAACCTATTTTTTCTTGAGATTATGAGCTTCAATGTCATTATGAGGATGGATTGGTTGGTTTAGTATCATGCTTTTGTATAGTGATATTTACATAGGGTATCATTTACATCACCAGAGGGAAGTAGTCATATACGTAAGGGTGAGTGGGATGTCCAGGCTAGTAAAGTGGGACCAAAGAAACATAGGCTAGGTAGAATGACTGAATGGATTGAAAATATCTTCATAAAGGATTAGTTTTTACGTCAAGATAATTTTCCTCTAGTAGTAGATCATTTTAGGGATGCATTTCCTGATGATTTTTTGTCTTACCTTCTAAGAGAGAAGTAGAGTTTTCAATCATGCTTGTTCTGAGAGTATCTTCAGTATCCATTCCTCTGTATAGGATGGAACCTACAGATATTTAAGAGATCAAGTAGTAGTTAGAGGATTTAGAGGTGAAAGGTTTTATACATCCCAATATATAATCTTGGGGTTCGCCAATTTTTTTTCCAAGATGGAGGATGAAACTTTACGTCTATGTATGGATTACAGAAAGTTGAACTAGCTTATGGTCATGAACTAGTATCCAATTCCTCAAATAGAAAATCTCTTTGACCATCTCTGAGGAGATAGTGTCTTCTCTAAGATCAACTTGAGGTTGGGATATCATCAGGTGAAATTTAGACCATCATACGTACCTCATACATCTTTTCACAGTAGGTATAGTCTATATGAGTACTTATTTATGTCATTCGGTCTTATGAGCATGCGTATCATTTTCATGGTCTGATTAATAGGGTGTTCCACCCCTATTTGGATTCTTTTGTTGTGGTCTTTGTGGATGAAATATTGGTGTATTCTCACACTTGTAGAGACCATTCCAATAATATTGATAGCATTATGAGTACACTGACAGAGCATCACATTTATGTTAAGCTTGATAAGTGCCATTTTTGGATCAATAAAGTTCACTTCTTGGGTCATATTATCTCAGAATCAGGCATATATGTTGACCTAGAAAAGTTTAGTGCTGTATTTTTCTAGGATTTTCCTAAGAATGTGTTTGATATATGAAGTTTCTTAGGGATGGATTGATATTACATGCATTTCATACAATATTTCTCACATCTTGATTCACCTCTTACTAGCCTTACAAGGATGGGTGTCAAGTTCCTTTGGTCAGAAGTGTGTGATAAATCCTTTCAGGAGTTGAAAGGGAGGTTTTTCTCAGCACCTATTCTAATTCTTATCGAGCTAGGTGTAGGTTATACCATATTCTGTAATGTAGAAGACATCAACCTAGGAGTAGTGATGATTCAAGAGGATATAATCATTACGTATGGATCTCAATAGTTGATTACTCATGAGAGAAATTACCCTACGCACGACCTTGAGCTAACAGGGGTTGTCCACTCCTTATGTTACCAGAGACACTATCTATAAGGTGAGAGATTTGTGGTGTACATGAACCAAAAGAGCCATAAATATACCTTTACTCAGTGTGAATTGAACCTCATAAAGTGGAGATGGGTCAAATATATGAAATCCTTTGATTTTGAGCTTGCCTATATTTCTAGGAAGGGAAATGTGGTTGCATATGCACTATGTTAGAAAACTCAGGCACAAGCAGTATGGGAATCCAGTAATTAATGGAAGTTAATGGAACTATTATATGAGCTACACTAAGAGTTTCATGATAGTCATGAGTAGTATTATCTCTCATATTTAATAGTTACCACTTTCCTATTTGAGAAGGTGAAGGGTAAAAAAAATTCAGATCCTGAAGGCTTGGTACTCCGTGAGAGTATATTAGAAGATAACCCACCTTAATATTGGTTTATAGATAGAGATGACATCTTGCATATCCATGGATGTGTCTGGGTCCCTATAGATATGAGATAGGAGTTAATGAAAGAGTCCCACTCCTCTCATTGGGCAGTTCATCTAGGCATCTCAAAGATGTATCGAGATATGCAATGCTAGTATTGGTGGCCTAGGATGAGACGTCAGATAACATGATTTATCACTAGGTGTTCCACCTATCAACAGGTGAAGGAAGAGTGCCAACGACCTGAAGTCTTGTTACAGCTACTTCCAGTCTTGGAATGTAAATGGGAAGATGTTTCTATTTATTTTGTAGTTGTTTTACCTAGGTCTCCTAGATGTTGTGACACTGTATGAGTTTTCATTGACAGAATGAAGAAAGTACCCCACTTAATTCCTATTCGGGAGACTTTATCAGCTGATCAGCTGGGAAAATTAAATGTCCATGAGATTATATGACTCCATGGGGTACCTCATACTATTGTTCCAGATAGGGATTCTCATTTCTCATCATGGTTCTCGCAGGGATTGTTTAAGTATATGGGAATAAAGGTGATTCTAAGGATAGATTTTCAACCTCATATTGATGGACAATCATAATAGACAATACATGTTATAGAGGATATGTTTTGAGCATGTGTCCTTGATTTCAGCAGTTCTTGGGAAAAGCATATACCTCTTATTGAGTTCACCTACAATAATAGCTTCCAAACGATAATTTAGATGGTTCCTTTTGAGGCCTTATACGGAAGGTCATGTCGTTCACCCCTGTTTTGGCTAGAGGTAGGTGAGGCATCCCTACTAGGTCCTCATCTAGTTCAGAAGACTTTAGATTAGGATTAGATGAATAGAAATTTATTACTACTGCCTAGTCTAGAAAAAAATATTAAGATAATTATTGTCGATGAACTCTAGAGTTTGAGGTCCGAGATCATGTTTTTCTTTAGGTATTGTCTAGGATAGGGAATAGATAGTTATAAAAGCAAGGGAAAAAGTCACCTCATTATGTAGGTCTATTTGAGATCCTAAAAAGAGTTGGGATGGTAGCATATCAGTTTATAATACCTCATAAGTATCATTCTATTCAAGATATCTTCCATGTTTCAAAACATCACCAATATCATTATGACCCATCTCATACCTTTGATCCTAAGGACATTGAGTTAGATTCCAATGATACCTTTGAGGAGTATCTACTATGCACCATTGACCTAAGCATGAAGGCTCTCAGATACTAGTATGCCCCTCTTGTATGGGTGTTATGATAGTATGGACACATGAAGCGTGAGGCTTGGGAGTGGGAGGCTGATATATGTGCTCAGTGGCTAGAATTTTTCTTAAACAGTGTTTCTACACCCTTGGAAGGTGAACTTGGGGAAGAGTTATTTTAAGGAAGGAAGACTGTACGAACCTGGTTTTTCACTCAAGTATGGATCCTTTAAATTTTGGTTTAATTATTTATTTTGGACATATTTTTGGATAGATGATGAGTTAGTGAAGGTCCCGAGGGTGTCTGAGGATTATTTAGATCCCATAACCCAACTTTTTGGAAAAAATAGGCCTGGACCATAGTTTATAGTAAAATGTGTGGGAATTACACATGGTTAGAGCAAACCATGTGGGTGGAATGTTTTCGGATAGAGCCTTACCACACTGTTGGTGCACGATTTACCTAACCACGTGAATACCCCTTTTACCCGGGTACCCATGAATGGTTTGCACATGATTTTTCAAACCATGCGAACAAACTGCGAACATTCCTTTTTTCATGGAAATTTTAATATTTTACCCTTGTTGATCTAATTAAGACTCCTCCTTCCTCCTAATCTAAGTTTATGCAAGATTGACCTATTTTTCTTCCCTTTAGGAGCTCTTTGAAGGTCTAATATAGGGATTGAAAGATATCCTTCATTCAGGATCTGATCAAGATTCCATTTATCATGTTGGATGCACAATTGTAAGTACTCGAGTCCTTTTTAGTCTTTTTTTCTCCTCTCTTGATCTCGACCTAGTTATCAAGTTGCGAGTTTTTTCCTTTTTTCTCAAATCTACTCCATTCTAAGATGAATTAGAGGCTGATATCAGAGGAGAAATATTGTACAACCCTATGGTGGATGGTCTATAACTCATCCCTCAAGTTCCTTGATTTTAGAATTGTCTTATGGCCCCCACTGATTTCACTGAGTGTCGTTTATTGAATTTATATTCCATGCTTATAATCATTATAACCATATGATTATGATATTTCCATATATGCTATTAGTTATTGGTGTTTATACCCACAATTCCTAACATACCACGTAGGATGCTATTCCATAGTTGAGTTTTTATTGTTTTGACACTTTTTAATCCATTCTTCGTATGTGCTTAAGATCAACCATGCTAATGGAAAGATTCCTTATCATAAATGCTTGTCGTATCATGTAATTGTGAATAAGTACAATGTCACTTCCACTTGGACTAATTATGGTAAGTGATTTAAATTGATAATTAAATGTGAAAGGGAAATTTCCAATTATACTAAGAATATGACTTGACTGGATTAAATGTGAATGATTAATAGATTTTATGCCCGTAGTATCCCTTACCACATTAATGGAAGGTAGATGAATGAACCTTAATTATTGAATATGCCTTAAATGGAATAAAAAAAGTTTCTTACTACTTGGCCTTGTCACGCTAATGAAATTCAAGGCTTGAACCAAATGAAATATTACATGGCTTCATAATTAAACAGGAGTTGCTTGATTTGATCTCGCCTTGTATTCTTATCGGGTAATTCCCTAAGCACTCAGGAACCCCATTCCGATTCAAGGATGTGGATTTATTAGGTCGAGACCCACTGATATATTGACCCTTATCTATTCTTGGATGCTCAGTATGACACCATAAGATCCCTTATATAGTATTAAAGGATGCCTTGGATACACTCCTTGGATATAGAATTAACAGGTAGGTTCCATGGTTAAATCCCATAGGGACCAATCACTACTTAGACCCATTTTACCTTGGATGATCAACTTGGATTTAGTAGTCATATTATTGTGGAATGCCTTGGAATATGCTATTTGGATTACACTCTTACCCTTATCCAGGCTATAGTTATTATTGAGTCAGAGACCCTTGAGTTCTATGTTGCCTTGGTTTTTACCTTGTAACATCATTATTAATTGTTATTACATGTTTCTTTATCATAACTTGGAACCTTCACTATTGTTAACATGTAATTTATTTATAAACTTGTAATAATCAATTAATAGACTGGTTATATTTAGATTCCAACTGAGTGCTGAAGTAGGTACTTGGGTATTTAGTTACATTGTGTTGATTTAATTTATATATGTATGTTTTCACACTGTTATATTTCCATTACACGAGCCAGATTTTGTAGACATTGTTGATGGTGGACCACTGAGATTTATCTCACACTCTCTCCAGGTTCCATTTGGCACCCATGGTAGATTACATGAATCTAGGTATTGATAAAGGGAAACATACATATTCAAACACTTGATTGATTGTTATTTAGGATGAATCTTGACATCATATGAACAAGATGGAGCTCAGGATGATTGGGGTAGTCTTTTGATTTCTTTTATACTTTTGTGGAAACTGTTATGCCTAATGTCTTGTCTCCATGTTTTCCATTTTTTTCTAGATACAGGACATATCATCATCAATTTTTGTATTTTATTGTAGGTATTTTAGTTATTGTTACTATTGTCCCTATTTTTGGTTTTACCTTCTATTTACTTGTATTTCTTCCTCTATTTAACTATTTTTATATTTATCCACTATGCTACACTTTGGTAATGATGGAATAGTCTCCCCACAAACACACCCTAGGCCCTCTCTACTAGTCTACAACCTTCGACATTTGAGGATATGCACTTGAGGATATGTGGCCCACTAGGCTAAGGGAACCTATTAAGTGGAATATGGGTCCGCCATGTCACTTGTGATCAATTTCTACACATCAAAAATTAATTATGGATCATTGTACTAAATGTTTAAAATTATTTGATATTTTTTTTCTCATATTTGTCTAGGGATGTGAATTCAAAACAAAAATTACACTTTTATATTGAAAAAATGAAATTTGAGTCATATTGGACACATCATGGTTCATATTGACATGTGGAAAATTCATACAAATCAAAAATTAATTATGGATCATTTTCCTAAAGTTTGAAAACAATATAATATCGTTTTATCAATTTTGGGTATGTGATGTATATTTTAAACTAAAATAGAAGTTTTATATTTAAGAGAAAAAATACTATTGATGAGGCAATGATCATGGAAGTACCTTCCCCAATATTTGTGAATACATCTTCAGATTTGTGGGTATAAGGATACTTGACCCATTTCACTATCTCCATTATATTAATTGCATCCTTGAAGTCTAATCACTCATGAGCTTGGGAAACTTTAGATATGTTACTAGCTCTATCCAAATTTATAGAAAGTAACCCTCCAGTATACTTATCCTTGAGAAATAGATCAAAAATAATATATAATAATTATGATACTAATTCTTCACATCCCAAATATATCTTTAAGGTCGTAGCTTATACATGTTTACAAACATAATAATTAATCAACTCAACTTGATGCTAGAAAACATCCTAACATCATGTACTATACCCACTCATCTCGAAACAAATTTACTTCTTCTTTTGAGTACATAGATTGTTGGAAATTTTGTTATTACTGAGAAAATATATAAAAACAAATGATGAAAAGATATTTTTAATGAAAATTTAATTACCTTTATAAATTACCTATTCAAGGATGCTTTTATTTTGATGGTATATGATAAATTTTATAAATTTTCACACACGATATCCACAATAATTTATTGTTATTTTTCTTCATACACTGAAAAAACATTGACCAAAATAAGTAAATTATTTTGAAATAGGTTTTAATATTTAAATATTACTATATATATCTTAATATTTTTCTATTTTAAGAAACACATAGTTTTTTTATGCCCAGTCACTGAACTCATACCATGGTATGGTGTATATTTATATATTTCCCTATCATAAAAAAATTCTCATTAAAATACAAACTAAAACATATAATTTGAATTTTGTCTATAAAATGTTGATTAAAGTTCACTAAAAGTTCACAATAGACATCATATGTGGTCGATTTGATTGAAATATATACATTGAATCCAAAAAATAAACATTTGGGGTATCTAAGTTGATTGTAATGAGCATCCTGTACTTCCTAAAAAATAAAAAACAAATAATTAATGAAAAAAGAAAAATATATTTTATATGATTAGATTGTAGAATTTTACCCCTACAATGTAGGCATCGAGAGGAGTCTGTCATCTATTATTTTCTACTCAAATTCCTCGCTTAGTGAATATTTTTGTTATTTTCAATTTCTATCAATCCCAAAGAAATTTGTTCCATAGAAATGATAGAGGGAATAGTAATTAAAAATCTAACTTCATAGATTATTCCATTTATATATTAGTAATATATATTTCTATAGAAAGTATGAGTAGTTATTAATTATAACGAACATTGTAGATAATTTTTTGGATAGAGAGATTATGAAAATACACTTCATGCATGTATTCATAACTGAGACTCCCATCCATTCAAAATTGATAATCTCATTCATACCCTCCATACTAACTATGTCTGTAATGAAATCTCTAAATATTTATTCTTCATATTAAATTTATGATATATTTACATCTTGGAATTTGGTATATGCATGAAATTTTAATGTTAATATATAAAAAAGAGTAACTAGCAGGGTCAAGGTACTCTCGGAAGGACCTTTTTATTTCTTGGTTGATTCACTATATTATCTTGATCCGACCTTTTGTTTCCACTTAATTTTATCCATTTATAATACCATACCTCATTTTAGACCCTTTTCATCAACTTTTAAATGTTTTCATTAGAAAAAATTGTAATGGACATATTCCATGTATATTTATAATATTAGAATACCATTATATGAAAGTTCTAATAACATTATCGACCATGGTAACATCCATATCATCAAGAAAAGAAGGAAAATACTTACTCAACTCATGAGATACTTCAATACCCACTCTCATTTGATCTTTTTGGAGTTATTTTTTCTATAGAATATCTCTTGGGATATTATACACCATACCTCTCATAATAAGGAAATGTGTTGGTGTTGATAGATATAAATCACATACAAATTCACCCTATAGAATTTTAGAAATTTAATGTTATTGGAATTTTTTTGATTCACATTTAGGAGAAATAGTAATGAAAAAATTGATTACCTTTGATAAGGAAGGTGGTTGAGGGGAGTGTCTAGCCTCAAAGCTAGTGGATTCATGTGGATCTTAATGTAATGATTATTGTTCCACTACCGGTTCTCTTTGATCATTTCACAGATATTGGAACACTAAACCAGAAAATAATATCTTTAAATGTTTCTATCTACATATTTATGTATTTCATCATCTCATATGTATATTATTGAAGCTTTTTATTCTTGAAATATATTCAAGGTAACACTTCAAAACTTTCACCTCTAACATGACTATATTGTTTTGGCCACTTCAAAGCTACTAAAAGTAAATTTCCTTCTAGTAAAATCAATGCTAATTATTAGGTTCAAACCGTATAAAAAACATATAAAAATGAATAGATATTTTTATGTAATAATTTTATAAAGCATAAATAATTACTATTATGTCATACTTACACATGATTACCATATTGATTGTTTGTTTTCATCATCAAGTTTACCCTCTATTTATGAAGGCCTCCTTTCATTGAAAATGATGTGGGATGTAAGTATATTTGGATTTGGATTCATTAATATATATATATATATATATAAGGAACACATGTTGTTTCATATCACATAAAAATTTTATTGTAGATTGAAAATACATACCATTTTGTTTTCAATTGAAGTGTACCCCATCCTTTATTTATGGTAGGGTATAATGGTTTTTCTTCATATTTATTATTTTCATAACTACTTTTCTATTTTATAAATTAATTTTTTTAAATCAAACTAGATAAAATAAATAATTTCATATAAAATATTATCAAATATAATACACTTGAAATGATTTCTCATTGTGATGAAAAATGAAAGCCTTAAATGTTTCCTGGTTTATAATGTGTGCATAGATAACTAGTAGGCAGGGGTTTACTTCCCCCTCAACATCTCCAAGATTATGCTTTGTAAGAAGTGTCTGAAAGACAATATAAGATTTTTTTAGTGACCATTAAGAATTATTTTTTACTTAAAAAATATAACATAAATGAAATCTGAAAGGGATAATGAAAAGTAAATCAATGATTTATTATATATTTTTTAATAAAATAGACAAAGTATATCATAAAATTACCCTAATATATTCCCAAATGGGTTCCTTCAATTAAGGAATGAAAGTTTTTCATGTATCTATTTCAATTGGCACATTAATCCTCATTATGATCCCAACATAACTAATGAACATTAACTTATTGGGGTTAATAGTTTTTCCGCGTTGATTCCATAAAACCAAAAATTTTATACCTTTTATTATTTCTTTGATAATTTTAGTTAACATAATGATATTACATAATTATTTTTTTTCATTAAAATTTGGTTGATATATTAATAATTCCACTGTTTTAACATTAATCGTGTGTTCTTCATTGGTATTGGAAACATCATTATGTGAAGAAGTCATTATCTTCATGAGTAGTAAAAACTTTTATTGACATTACATAAATATAGTATAGAAAAAATAATAATATTATAAAAGGAATAGCATATTAAAAACTTCTTTAACATGGTCATTTAACTCTCTTTTTTTCTTTAAATGTTGAAGGGATTTGATTCCTCTATTGGGTATTCAAATACGCTCTTTTTGGCCCCATCTAATGTACAATACATTGTCTTTATTTATACCACCATGAAATTATTGTGATCTCCCAATGAAAGGGCCATCCTAAATTGAATATTATTTTTACCTTACAGTTATTTTAGTCACCAATAGGACAATGGACTAATTATTTTTTACTAGATATAAGATAAAAAACAAGTGCACTTATTATGATTCCAATATGAATGAATCATCGTGTCATGACCCACCTTATCCAAGATGACGAAAGGGACAAAAAATACCAGACCCTTCTATCTTCATGTTGAAGGAGAGATAATGACCCCCGCATCCCACCTTCAATAGGCCCCGAAGTAGAAAATATCACCAAGGGTATAGAATCACATGTAATATGGAAGGCATTACCCTTTTTATAGAACAAGATCGGGATATAATATAGTAAAACCCAAAAAACTCCATAAACTAAAAGAAAAAGTAAATCCAAAAATCCATTCCCATATGCATGTTCAAAGTAAATTGGTACAAAGTACAAGAAAACTATAAAAGAGAGTACCAAAAGAAAACAAAAGCAGCAACGACAAATGTCCTGATGTCCAAGCTAGTAAGGTTCGGCACGGTCCTCATAGTCCTCCTAGAATCTTAAAAATAATTTTATATACATAGGGTGAGTATAAAATTATAGTCAGTATGGAAACCAAAAGCTATCATGCACAAGTGGAGAGGAATTCTAATGCCCCATGAGAAAAAGGGTAACCAAAATAGCTAGCAAAGAAACTATCAACTCAGCCACACCAAGGCACACTCCCCAAGTAGCATAATTCTGTTAAAGTAATAGTAATAACACAATGATATTTGGGTACCCCACACTGCTTCCCCATTGGTTATTTAAGAAATCCTACCCATCATACCTCCCCCATAGGTTCCACTATAGTCCCACTGTCGCACCAACAATAACCTTTTGGGCCACCACAACCATGCATCCCGCTCGCTGACACTTGGGCCCCCACAACCACACATAACCATGCCCACAAACTACTGGACCCAACAACAATGAACAATCCCAAAGACACTTGGGCCAAAACAACCACTACCACACCCTGAGACACATGGGCCAAAACAACCACTACCATTCCTGAAGGCACCTGGGTCTCATCCAGAAGACACTTGGGAAACAAACCTGCATGCACACACCTGGGCCAACTACCACAACACAACCTACCCAAGGAGTCTTGAGCCATAATGAACCTTAAGCTATCATAGCCTACCCAAATAATCTTGGGCTACCTGGAAGAGGGAGCATAAAATGAGCTAATATCCAGCCACTCATAGGATTGTTGGAAAAAACATCCTCCCCCATGAAATGGGTGTGTTCAGCACGAAGTTCTCAACATGGGTGGGGTGCATATAAGAAAAGAACTCAATTTTATACATATATGTAAAAAATAACTCATCCCAACATAATGGTCTCTAAATAGACCACCATCCCATACACAACCACTCTTTCTGCTATCCCAACATGCACAATTACACAACATCCACAACCAAACACATTTTTGGAAAAAAATTCTCTTTTATACCCATTGTCATTTTTATGTTCAAGTGATTCCATTTAAAATATTCCTTAACTACTGAGCAACTAGTATAAATAACCACAAGCCAAAACAACAACTAAAGTAAAATGGACAAGTAGACATTTAAGAATTCACTCCCGGTTCTCTTATAAAGTAACAATATAAAAAGGGATATGTGAGATCCCTTGAAGTAATGGAACCAAACCAAGACCCAACATATCAGCTCCACATGGAATAAAATTTACAAACCAACAAACCCTCAACCAGAGGTTCCATTCCCCTCTATGTCACCCCACAAGGCATCAAACAGAGAAACCATACATATCACCAGAATGGAAAAAAGTAGTTTTCATATTTAGCCAACACCATTCATTGAGTACCTTCTTTCTATTTGGTTAACCGGGGTGATCAAATAGGGGTTCCTATTCATCAAGAATCAATTTAATCAACCAATTTTAAATGATTAACCGGTTTCCATGTTATATCTATTCAATCGCCAGATTGTCCAGAAAAACAGAGCTTCGTTAGTGTGCAAGAAAGGACCACCAATGACCACGATTTTTAGAGGAATTAATAAAATACAATTAAAAACATAAAAAATGTATAACACAACATCATCATCAACCTTTCCACCCCTTCATTCCTTAAAAATTTTCTTATTATCTTCGTCAAAGTTGGTTTCATCTATGTCTTGAAGGATCATCATCATACCCACCCCGCATGATGCACAGTAAAGAGAGACGAAGGAAACCCCATACTTTGATGATCAAGGATTGAAGTTTTCTCGTCACTCTAGGAACTGGGGAATCGTGGATTATAGGTAGAACTCCAAGGATGAGTAGAAATAGACCCATCATAGGTGCATGATTCATCTCTAGAAGAGGGACTCCAAGAACACCAAAAAAAATAAAGAGATCAAAGAAGAAGAAAATCTCGGTGTGTTAAAAGGCCCGATCCTAGAGTTACGGGATGTGCCATCTCGAAGTGATTAAATAGAGGATCGTGGTTTAACCATGAAACTGGGTGGTTTCACACGTTTTAATTTATTTGGATTTAATAATTATTCTCATAGATAGTGGAGATAGACCAACATACAACTGTGAGTTGATGGATTTCCTTTAAATGGAGAAAAACACGTAATAGGGGAGAAACTGGAAAGCATGGAAAAGGGTGTGAAACTGAGGAAAAAGGCCACACATTTTTGGTAATCGAAGGTCACCCTACTCTTATGGGATTTAAGATATCATTTATGGGATTTAAACAGCTTTAAAAGGGGAATTAAAATACTTTTATGTCAAAAGATACATTACTAGAGAGAAACTAGAAAGTTTGGGAGAGGCTGGAAATGACTCACTAATGGGTGAGTCACTATCGCCCTGGCACCGATGCTGATTGGTTCCTCTGATAGCCCATCAGTGCCACCAATTCCCATCAGTTCCACTAAATCCCATCTGTGCCATAGATGCCCATTGGTGCCACCGATGTCGATCAGCGCCACCGTTCTTTTGACCTGAAATTTGGAAAACTCATCAATGAGTCACCGATAGTCCCCAGGATGCCTCAAACATCAAGAATTGAAAAAGTAATGGACCAGGAAGATCTGTCCCATTACATCAGATACCTATCAAACTATTATCTCCCTTGATAATTGAAGAGAAACCTGGAGAAAAGAGAGGGGTTTTAACAACCACCTCATAAGACATATCTTAGGGCCACCTTAGAGTTGTTCGAAATCCAGAATAAAACCCGACATCTAGGAAAAACTCCCTCATCAATCTCCTGAAAACTATGGAAACAATACTGCTCCTCTCCTCCTAGAAACCACAAAAACATAGAAAGGTCACACCTTCCAGACTTATGGACTTGGGAGTTCCCTTATCCATGTCAATATACTATACGCTTTGGGAAGTTCTGACTCACCTGCATGGGTTTAATTACATCCACATTAATTTATCTTGATTACCTTCCCCATATTCAGAACTTCTCACACAAAATAGAGAACATGGAAACAACTTCTCATAGAGTAAGCATGGTCAAACATTACATCATAAGCAGTGAATAAAGCAAACACAAGATGAAAACTCAGAACAGATCTGGGTACTGGGCACATATCTATGACTCCCATTTCTAGGTACTCTCCTTAAGGACACCATACCTCCACAACACATGAACCAAGGGAATGGTCCATCCACAAATCACCTTCCCCTTACGATCCTCGATTCTCACTGGTCACTCCATGAATGTCACGTCATCCTCGATATCCAACTCTCCCCAGTCAAGGATGTGGGAGTCATTGTGTAGATACCAATAGAGATGAGATACATGGAAGATGTTGTGGATACTCTCCAATCGCGGTGGTAATTCCAGCTGATACGCCACCTCTTAGACTCATCTTAACACCTCAAAGGGTCTGATGAATTAGGGATAAATCTTAATCCCCCTTACAAACCTTCACTGTCCATGATGAGGGGAGACCATTAAGAACACATGGTCCCCAACCTTGAACTCCAAGGGTTTCCTCCTATGATCGATATACAACTTCTGTCGGTCCTGAGTTTCCTTCATCCTATCAGGCACAAGATGAACCTTCTCTGTCGTGATCTGTACCACCTACAGGCCAAGAACATATGCCTCCCCAACCTCTATCCAGTACATGGGTGAACGACATGGTCTTTCATACAAGGCTTCAAATGGTTCCATTCTAATTGTAGAGTGATAGCTATCATTGTAGGAAAATTCATCCAAATTCAAGTGTCATACCCACGATCCTCCAAAGTCCAGGGCACATGCTCACAGAATATCCTCCAACGTCAGGATAGTCCTCTCTATCTGCCCATCCGTCTGAGGGTGGAAAACTATGCTAAGGAATAGATGAGTGCCAAAATCATGTTATAACCCCTTATAGACCCGTGAAGTAAAGCGTGTATCCTGATCCGAAATAATGGTTATGGGTATCCCATGGAGCCTCACAACTTCACCCGTGTACTTCTGTGTTAAGGCATCCCCTATGCTCGACTCCTTAATATCGAAGAAGTGAGACGATTTTGTCAAACATTCCACTACTACCCAGATGGCAACAAAACCTCCCTAATCTTTGGGAATTACTATGACAAAATCCATCAAGACGTTTTCCCACTTCCACTCGGGAACATCTAAGGGTTGCAACAGACCGCCGAGAACATGATGTTCAGCCTTCACCTGCTGACATACGAGACACTTTTCCACAAACTTCGCCACATCCCGCTTCACTATGGGCCACCAAAACTGACACCCAAAGCCTTGATAAATCTTGGATACTCCTAGATGTACCACCGGGGGTGAGTTATGGAACTCACTGAGAACTCTCTCGCACACTGTCATTAGGAAAAAATGCTTCCCACGAAACAACATCTGATTCTAACCATCCTCCGACCATCCTTCCAGTGTATCACCCTGGCTAACATGATCACACATCACTTCCACCTCTGAGTCTCCCCACTAATACTCCTCTACCTACCATACCAAGGTAGATTTCACTATCATTTGAAATAGATAGCCTCTACCATCTTCCACTATCATGCCCAGATGAAAAGAAGCCAACTCCTCCATTTCCTTCCAAGCATCTCCTGACTCCCGAACCACATCCTTATGTGACTTCCTTCTTAAGGAATCATACACCACATTCACCTTTCCTAAGGTGTAGGGGATATATAAGTCATATTCCTAAAGAAACTCCATCCACCTCCACTATCGCAAGTTCAGGTTTCACTAGAAGAAGACATACCTCAAGCTCTGGTGATCTTTGAAGACCAAGAAGCGTTCCCTGATGAGGTAATACTGCAAAAAATTCAGGGTGAACACCACTGTCACATGCTCTAAGCCATGGTTGGCATAGTTTTGTTCATGAGGATATAACTTCCTAGACCCATAAGAGATCACTCCCTACTACTGCATCAACACACACCCCAAGACTAGACTAGAAGCATCACATTACACTTAAAGAATTACACCTTCCTCTGGTAACCTTAACACTGGGGTACTGACCAGATTCCCTTTCAGATAGCTGAAATATTTCTATCACTTATCACTCCATAAGAAATCCGGGTCTTTTCTAGACAAGGTCGTCAAAGGTTCTGTAACTTGAGAGAAGTCGGGCATGAACCTTCGGTAGAAAATTTCCAGTCCAAGGAAACTATGAACCTATGTCATGTTCTTGGGTACTTCCCAAGAAACAACCACCTAGACCTTTTATGGGAACACTGCTATCCCTTGAAGGGACACCACATATCCAAGGAATTTCACCTCTTGTGTCCAAAACATGCACTTGGAAAACTTCCTGTAGAGCTAGTGGTGTCAGAGGACCTCCGAAAATCTCCTTAGATGTTTGGCATGATCCTCCTATGATCTTGAGTAGATCAAGATTCTGTCGATGAACACAAATACGAACCGGTCTAGATACTCATAGGAAACAAAATTCATGAGTCCCATGAACACAGCTAGTGCATTTGTAACACCGAATGACATGAACACAAACTCAAAGTGACCATACCTTCATCTAAAAGAAGTCTTCCTGATGTCACCCTCCTTCACCCTCAACTGGTGATATCCATACCGCAGGTCAATCTTAGAGAACCAACCTACCCCCTTCAATTGGTCAAACAAGTTGTCAATCCTTGGGAGGGGGTATCAGTTCTTGACCATTACCTAATTCAGTCTTTGATAGTCTATGAACAGCCTGAGACCACTGTCTACCTTCTTTTCAAACAAGACTGGAGCACCCAATAGCGATGCGCTTGGTCAGATAAAACACTTCTTCATCAGGTCATCAACCTGAATTCAAAACTCCTGTAACTCAGAAGGAACCATCTTATAGGGAGCCATCAAAATCATATGGTCACCATACTGTAAATCTATCCCAAATGCAACATCATATCGAGGGGGTAGAGTCTCAACCTATTTGAGGAAGACGTACATGAACTCACTGAAAATCCTCGAAACTTCCACCATCTCTCAGTCTGCTGACTTCACTGATAACTTGAATAACAAGAAAATAAGGGGCTCCACACACTGGATGCCCTCCTGGAAACCCCGCTTGTCAATGAAAGCTACACATTGTTCACCCATATCTGAGAACATGACCCTTCTTCAGAAGAAGTCGATAACAGCATGCATGGAAAGAAACCAGTTGATTCCCAAGATGACATCATATGGTTGCGTTTTCAGTAGAAAGAGATCCTCAATGGACTGATGCAACCCCAACATCAGTCTGCATCCTCAAAAAACATCAAACAGGCTGGTCTAACCTCCAACTGGTGTACTCAACACCATGGGTATGGAAATTATCTCTACATCTAGACTGAATTCAGGGTCTAACTAGGTGCAATGAAGGAGTGTAAAGCTCCATAATCAAACAAGGCACAAGCCAGAGTACTAAATAGACTAATCGTACCTCAAATGACCTTTGGACCTGCTGGGACTACTACCTCTGTGGCCTGAAACTTCCCACACCCATCTCCTCTGACCCTCGGCTATTGGCTGCCTCCCCAACCACACCCTGGTTGAGGTCCCTGAGGAGCTCTCTGATGCTGGAGGCTTGCTGCTAATGTCCTTACCCTTTGATGAGATAAACTGGATCTCCTCTCTCAGCACACCTCCCAGTGTGTTCATCCTCTCCACCACTTCAGCCTTCTTCTGAACCTCCAAGTACATCGGTAGAGTGAAGGGAGTAACAATGTACTGAAAAGAAGGTCATAGCACCTCCTCTAAGCATCTAGCCTGTGACTCCTCATTTGGGAAGAGGTATAGAGAGAAATGAAGTAGATCCTTGAACTTGATCCCCAAATACCTTACCATCATACTCCCTTACTGGAGGGAGATCATCTCATGTCTCTTTTTTTCCTTCTTTGTGGAGTAAAAGAATTTCTCCTGGAACACCTTATCAAAGTCAGTTCACAAAACATCAGTTTCCTTCTTCTCCCCGAGATAGAGAGTCCACCACTGACGTGCTTCTCCCCGAATCTAGATCATGGCCAGAGGAACACAATACTCTACCATAGCCCAGATCAAGATGAAAGATATCACCAAATCCTTGAGCCAGCTCCCTATCTCCATGTATGATATGCTACCCTCATAATTTCTGAGAGTCTACTGAGGAAATTCATGAAGCATCTTCTGCTGCTGGTCATCCTCCACCTCTCGTTTAGCCTTCCACTGATTATAAAAATCTTTCTATTGGGCCTCAATCACCCACACTACTTGTGGACGTCGTCTGGGTGCCGTAGCTGCAAGGTAAACTAGGAATACCTAAGACCGAATAGTGTATAAGATTCATTTTAAATTTTGATTAAACTTTTAATTTATTTTAAATTCCCAAAACACCCATGAAAAATAAGAACACAAGTCATTATGATTCATGTACCTTTCCTAGGGTCTCTACCATTTAATCAATGTAGCCTCACTTGGTCATTAAGTAGGTCCTGAGTCTTTACATCAGATCATGGGGCCCCTAAAATCTTGTGTCCTATCCAGTCTTCCCTATCCTATTTCACGCACCAAGATTTCATAACACTATTTCCCTAATATCCCATGCAATCCTCATTGTGACTAACCCTGAACTCCATCCTATCTCTCAACCATCACATTTGATAAAATTTTTTCAAGACCAGCCTTCTCCAAGATGTGGGAAGGGACAACAAACTGATAGACCCTTACTTCTTCAAGTTAAAGGAGAGATAATGACCCCCGAGTCCCACCTTTAATAGGACCCAGAGTGGAGACTATCCACAAGGGTATAGAATAACACGTAATATGGAAATAATTCACTTTTTATAGAATAATACCGGGATATAATATGGTAAAACCCAAACAAATCCATAAACTGAAAGTAAAAGTAAAGCCAAAAATCCATTCTGATATGAACGTTGAATATAAACTGATAAAAAGCATAAGAAAACTATGAAAGAGAGTACCGAAATATAATAAAATCAATAAAAACAACTATCCCGACGTCCGAGCTAGTAAGGTCTAACATGGTCCTCAGAGTCCTCTTGGAACCCTAAAAGCAGTTTTATATACTTAGGGTGAGTATACAGGTATACTTAGTAGGGAAACTAAAATATCTTGTGCACAAGTGGGGATGCATTCTAATTCCCCGTGAGAAAAGAGGGTACCAAAACACCTAACAGGGAAACTATCCATCCAGCCTCACCAAGGCACACTCCCCAAATAATGCAAGTTAGGTAAAGTAATAGTAATAACACATCAATATTTGGGTACCCTTCACCGCTTCCCCAATGGTTATTTAGGTATTCCTACATGTCAGACCTCCCCCATAAGTTCCACTGCAGTCCCACTGCTGCCCAAATAATAACCTTATGGGCACCACAACCACACATCCCACCCACCCACACCTATTCCACCATAACCACACATAACCACACTCACAGACACCTGGTCCACAACAACCATTACCACACTTTAATAAAACTAGACCAAATCAACCACCACCATGCCCAAGAACACCTGGGCCAGAACAACCCTACCATGCCCGAAGACACCTAGGCCTCATCCCAAAGACACTTGGGAAACAAACCTGCCCTCACACACCTGGGCCAACCACCACAACACACCCTACCTAAAGAGTCTTGGGCCATAATGAACCTTAGTCCATCATATCCTTCTTGAAGAATCTTGGGCTACCTGAGAGAAGTAGAAGAAAAGGAGTTAATAACCATCCACTCATAGGAATGTTGGGAAAAACACCCTCCCCCATGAAATGGGGGTGTTCAGCATGAAGTTATCAACATGGGTGGGGTGTGTATAAGAAACACAAAAAATAAATTTTATACATATAGGTAAAAAAGTACTCATCCCAACCTAAGGGTCTCGAAATAGAAAACTAGCCCATACACAACCACCATTGTTGCTATCGCTACACGCATAAGTAAACAACATCCACAACCTAACTCATTTCTAGAAAACAGTTCCCCATCATAATCATTCTCATTTTCATGTTCAAGTGATTCATTTTAAAACATTCCTCTACTATTGGGAAACTAACAGGCATAACTATAATCCAAAATAACAACTGAATGAAAATGTCCAAGCATACATTTAAGCATTAACCAAACCAAGCCTCAACATACCGACTCCACACGATCTCAGATTCATAAACCAACAACCCCTCAACTAGAGGTTCCATTCCTCTCTACGTCACCCCACAAGGTGTCAAACAGATAAACCATACATATCACTAGAACAGAGAAAAGAAGTTTTCAGATTTATCCAAAACCATTCATTGAGTTCCTTCTTTCAGTTTGGTTAACTAGGGTGATCACATATGGGTTCTTATTCATCAGGAATCCATTTAATTAACCAAGTTTATGTGATTAACCAGTTTCCATGTTATATCCATTCAATAACCAGATTGTTCAGAAAAACAGAGATTCATTAGTGCACAATAAAGGACCACTAATGAGCATGATTTTCAGTGTACATAATCCCATAAAATTCACAACAAAAAAGGTATAACACAACATCATCATCAACATTCCCACCCCTTCATTCTTTAAAAGTCTTCTTATCGTCTTCGTTAAAGTTGGTTTCATTTACGCCTCAAAGGATCATCATTATACCCACCCTGTATGATGAAAATTAAAGCGAGGCAAAGGAAAACCCCTACTTGGATGATCAAGGACTGGAGCTTTCTCATTACACCAAGTACTGGGGAAGCGTGACTTGGAAGAAGAACTCCAATGCTTAGAGAAAAGATCTCCAGCATGGGTGCATGATTATTCCCTGAAAGAGGGACTCTAAGTGCACCAAAGAAAAGAAAGAGACAAATAAGAAGATCTCGATGTGTTAAAAGGCCTGATCCTAGAGTTATGAGATGTGTAATCTCAAAGTGATTAAAAAATGTATCATTGTTTAACCACACGGATAAGAGGTTTTACACATTATAATTTATTAGTATTTAATAATTCTCCTCAGAGATGGTGGAGATAGACCAGTAGACGGTTGTGAGTTGATGGATTTCCTTTAAACATAGAAAAACATGTAACATGGGTGAAACTAGAAAACACAGAAAAGGGTGTGACACCGAGGAAAAATGCCACACTTTTTGGTAATCAAATGTCTCCCCACTCTCAGGAGATTTAAGATATCATTTATGGTCTTTAAAACAGCCTTAAAATGGTTATTAAAACACTTTTATGTCAAAAGATACGTTACTGGAGTGAAACTGGAAAGTTTGGGAGAGGATGGAAATGACTCACTAATGGGTGAGTCACCATCACCCTAGCACTGTCTCCATAGAACCAATGTCGATCAGTGCCAATGATGGCCCATCGGTGCCACTGATTCCCATCGATGCCACCGATTCCGATCAGTGCCACTGTTCGTTCGACCTGAAATTTGGAAAACTCCTCAATGAGTCACTGATGGTTCCCATTATTCCTAGAATATTAGGATTTGGAAAAGTAATGGACCAGGAAGATCTGGGCCATTACACATCATTATACTATTCCATAATAAAATTCACCTTCACAAATCCAAATTCATCGATTTTCACTGCACTCCTATCATCAACCCATTTTTAATGGAAATTCTATAGTGACCCAATCCTTTTACACATATTATTTAATTATTTTTAATATAAAAATACATTAATTAAAACTCATAGATCATAATACCTAGTGTGTTTGGAAGTCTATGTACATAAAACCTTAAAAGAAACTAAAACATAAACTCTTATTTTTTTCTCCTTAGTGAGATCCTAAATCTCTTTGAGCTCCAAAAATTGCATATAATGACATGAGGAATATGTAAAAGAAATGGATGAGCTAAAAAGCCCAGTAAGGGAATAAAAATGATAAGAAAACATATCATGTTTTTTAAATCTATAACATGATGTCATAAAAGAAAATGCACATGAGTAATCACATGAAAGCATAACAGAAAGAACATGGTATCATATGATCATTATATCATATGATCATGGAATCATATTAAATATGGTAGAAACATATAACATGACCCAAACATGAGTCAAGGATAACTATATTGACAATATCACATGTAAAATAAAGTCCCATATTGGATTAGGTTTACTCCCTAATTCCATAAATGATGTCTCATGAGACTAAAGATTTACCCAATGAATTTGAGATCTATTTAGGCAAACCTATAAAAACATGTTTATGGTTATTTGTTCCACAAAAACAATCAATCATAAGTCATAAATATAATAATTACCGATAGAAGAAAAATGGATTTCATAATCTTTCCTCATATCATAATCAATGGAAATTTCATAAAGGAGGCATTTGAGAAATGAATATAAGGCATGTAATACCCTATTAAATAAAGGTAAAATGAGATTAGTATATATGTGAGAAACATATATACAAAATATAGAATCATTACATAACATTAAATATAGATATATATAGAGAGTGAATTAGAGAGATAATGTTTATAACCAAAATAAAAGGATGGTTTAGAGAAATCCCTTACACCCATAAGAAAAACATTTCCAAATATCATAATATCCATCCTATATAAAACCCATTTTGAAGATAATTAGAATAAAAAAAATAGGGTTTTTAGTTGAATAAAAAATTTAATCTTATAAAGAAATTAAAATATACAATAACGGTTATAGTGGAATCAAAATTTTTTTGTCTCTGTATATGTTAAAATAAAACATTTTTTTATTTTGTAAATAAAGTAAAAACGTTCCATATAAAATATATAAAAAAATTACATTTGAAAACCTTTGAAATATAGTAAAAAATTGAAAAAATTCATTTATAAATCACTTATTTCCTCATAAATATGTCCATAAAATAATTTTAAAAATATTGTTATGGAAGAAAAATATTTAAAAAATAAATATTTAAAATATTTTAAATGAGGTTTTTAAATTAAAGTGTTCCTTACAAAAAACCTTAAAAATCATTTTTTTGAACCTTGTAAATAAATTAAAATATGTTAAAAAAATTAAATTTTTTAACCATTTGGGTATAAATAATAATTTCCTTGAAACATTTAGAATAATGTGGACTTGGAAAAGGAGAGTTTTAAGGGAAATTTTAATAGAGGATTTTTTTTAAAAAGAAAGTCCCTTACCACTTTGGTAACTTTTGAATCGTAATCCCCATGAAAGAGTTACAATAAATGAAACATAAAATATCATGAAAATAAGTAGGTTCATGTTATAAAATTGTAAAGGCATAGTATATACACCACAAAAATGAGCATTTTTTTAATATAGTATAAATCTCCCAAAAATAAAAGTGAGAATAAAAATCTCTTACCTTGAGTCCAGAATTTTCATGTATGTACTTTATCTCCTATAAAATAAAATTATATCAACTATTTTTTTTCTTAAGAATATTTTCCATGTTTAATACCTTATAATTAAACCATTTAATTAATTTATTTTAATGACATATTTAATTACTAAATCAGTTATGTCTACATGGGGCGTTTTGAGGACGTTCAGTTTATAAATTCAAAACGACATCGGTGCATTGAACAGAGTAAAATGGGTCATTATTCCATAATATATAGAATAATAATAATTAAATAATAATTATTTTTTCCATAAATTAAAATTTTAAAAATAAACATCAATTATGGTTATGAAAAATGAACTATGTTACAATCTTAGAGACAATAGGCCATACACACACATTTGTAACTTTTTTATTTTTTAGAAATCATGATGGAAATTAGGTAGGTGTTATTTTATAATTATAGAATGATAATTATATATAAATATAATATTATTTATTTAAATACCCTTAAATATACCTTCAATGTGATGTAGTAATAAAAAAATGAATCACACCATTTCGTGAGGCGGTAGTCTGTCGTACGCACAAACGATGTTATCATTTTTCAATAGATGGTAAGTTAAGAAAGTATAAGATAAAATACTTTTTAATAATGATTAATATTTCATGAATATAATATATAAACATTAAATCCATCATAATTAACATCCATGAGAGGCGATTATGGAAAATAAATTACAATGGTTCGCGAGCTGGTTGTCTTCCATACACACGAACGACAGTTTTATTTCCCATTTGATGAAAGAGGATATGGATGAAGGTTATGAAATTTACATAATAAAATATCATTTTATTGGATATAATGATGTTATTATGTTACATTATTGAGATATATTTTATCTAGTTGGAAGAATAAATAAAGAAAATATTCTCGGTTAAGAATGATGCCTCTTCTTCGTACCACTTCTTTGGGATTATACATAAACCCTACCTAGATTGGATTTATGATTAAAATAAGGAATTTAGGAAATGGGGAGGAAATTTAGTAAGGTATCTAGTAAGGTATTGGACATAAAAAATGATTTATAACTGTGTAAACGAGAGGAGAGGAGGTTTCCTTTTATAAGTGAGAGGGAGTGATATTTTTATAAATACCCAAATCTATTCAATAATGGGATGTCACACTCATGAAAAGTGAATCAAAATTTGATGAATAATGGATTGGGGGAGTTATATGGTATTTAAATACCTGCACCATTTAAAAATAATTTTTTTGAAATATATTATTTCATTTATTTACCTCTAAGGTAACCCACTTTTACCATTTTAGTTTTTTCTCACCATGGTAACTAGTTTTTTTACAGATTTTAGTATTCATTATGAACCAAAATTCAGTTGAAAGTATTAACTAATATTAATTATTATTATTAAATATATTTAATAAATTTTATCAAATTCAAATCTCATAAATGGAATAATTAAATTTAAAATTAAACCTACAAAATGTGTTGAAAAATGGGTTTTTAAGAAATACATTTCTCAAGAAATAAATGGTCCTATATTAACTTTATGAATATAAATCAACATTATATTAATTAAAATTAATATAAATATATTAATAATATATTTATTTAATTTAAATATTTTATTACTATGGGTTATTTTAATTAATTAAAATGGACAAACTTTATGAACTCAAACACCATTTGTGGAAAACCTATTTTTTATGCATAAAAATAATCTCATACAAAAATCACAAGAAGTGATGATTAAAAATAATTTAATTATATTATTATAAATAAAATGTTTCATATGTCACTTTAAGAAAAAATCCAAAACATAATGGTACTTTTAAATTACTTTATTTGTTGAAAATAAATGACACTATTTAAAAAATCCGAAATTTTCATTATTCACTGAATAATCATCCATTTCAAAAAAATACCAAAATTTCACCCTAATTTAATTTTGATATGATGATTTAAAAATTATGTTCATTTTATAAAGTAACATTTATAAAAGTTATATAAATCAATTACAATATTTTCTCACAAAAATAGTAAAAATCATTTTTGAAGGAAACAAATTTTTTGTAGAATAAAATGTCTATTAAAAATTGGGTGATTATTTATTAAGAATTTTTCAATAAATTTATATATATCAAGAAATTTATATAAATTTCATAAATCCTTTAATCCTATACATACTCACTAATTTAATGCCTATGTTATATCTATCACATTTAAATAATAAAATTATAATAGTATATCACAGTTTGTTTAAACTCAGTGTTTTGTGTTGTATACACTATCAAACATAGTGTTGTTTGAAAATATTTGTGTGTAAAATTATATCCAATTAAATAATTTTTTTCCTTAAAAGTTGAACTTATTCTCATTAATAAAGGGGTTTACTTTCAAAATTATAAACCCACATCGTAAAAAGGGTTAATAAAACATCCTCTTAGAAAGAGAAAAAATAAATAAAAAGGTCATCTAAAATAACAAACAAATTGGTTTCCACATAAGGATAACATTGGAAGGAAGATAAAACATAGATTTTGAAATAATACCAATTTAGGGGATAGTTTTATTCCCTTTTTTAAGAGATAATAGACCATAAATTTATAAAAAATGAACAACATTTTTATTTAAAGATCCTTTTCCTAAGGTTAAGGGATCCTTTTACCACCAAGAATAAGAAAATAAGAAAATATACTTTATTTAAAACTATAATTTCATCTTTTAACCATTTTCACCATAATATCATCATATTTTCTAAACAAATAGTATTCAAGACTAATTTATCATGAATTAAGAAATAAAAATAACTTTTATCGGATCACATGATTCCAAAAAATGATATCAATACATTACTATTGTATGTAGAAATCAACCAAAACCAAAAATAGTTAGAATAAGGTAAGATAATTCACTAAATGAATAAACCTTCATATTAATCTCTAAATACAAAGTTCAATTTAAATAATTCCATAACTAAATAACATTATATCCCAAATAGACACAACATTAAAGGATTTAACTATGTTTTTACCAAATAATCTTTCATGTTAAATAAATTATTAGAACTATGGGTTAAATATACCTCGACCTAATGAGAAATTTTCCAAAATACCATTAATCACCTCAAAATCCTAAAAATTAAAAAATATTTGATCCTAAAATATGTTTCCCAAAGCCAACATAATATTTATCCATAAAATAGATTAAGTAAAAAATATGTCAAATAACAAGTACATCATGTAGGATAGTGGTAGGTGTTGCAACCTTTTCACCATTTGATTATAGTTTCAAACCCCATGACCTTGTCAGATGTGATGGGTTATCACCTGACTTTCAAGTTTTCCTTTTTCTAAAACTATTGAAAATTTTGATAATCATATTCATAATTCACCTTGATCCTAAAACATTCTCAAGAATATATTGAACATATTCAAAATTAAAATTAGTCACTGAATAACCCTTTTAACCACTAAGTTTTTATATCCAACTCATTATTTTCCACAAAAAAAATAATTATAATTGGATATAATTAACAATATCACAACCCCCTCCAGATAATGATACCATATTGAGGAGAGAGAGATACTGACCCCGAGTCCCACCTCTAGCAGACCCTGGGCTGGAGACTAGCCGTAAGGGTATAAAAAACAGTTAAAATGGGATGCATTACCCTATATAATAATATAGGGTCAGGAGATAAGATACTTAAACCATAAGAAACTCCATTAAATAATATAAAAATAAACTAAAACCAACATTTAATTAATTTATAAATAAAATAGCCATAGATAAAAGTCTCCAAAATTAAACACCCAAAAGAAAAGCTAAAGCAGTGACATGACAACTATCCAAAAAGGTCTGAGCTAGTAATTTCTAGCATGATCCATGTAATTCTACTAAAAACCTAAAAATCAGTTTATATATGCATGGTGATAATATAATTATACTATATAGGAAAACCAGAGTGTCTCCTGCACATGTGAAAGAATCATAATAATACACCCATGAGCAAACATAAGAACTAACAACACATAAACAAGTAAACTATCCATCCCAACCTCACCAAGGAATGCTCACCAAATAAGAAAATCCAAATATAATCACATAATAAGAAGAATATCAATAAAGGGTACCCTGTACAAATTTCCCACTGGTTTTCCTTTCTCACACCCCAATGTTGTAAAACCTAGAGATCCCATATCTTTTTAATAACATTTATCACTGCCCCACAACACGGTCACATCACATCATGCCTTCAGGAACCCAGTCCACCACCCCACAACATGGTTACATCACATCTGACACAAAAACAAATGGGCTATCACACACATCCACTACCATAACAATAGTAGTAGGGTATTGTGAACATGAAAAATATCATCCTCATTCCATATTCCTACCAAGCACAAACCCAACCATAAGACACCCCACAACATGGTCATATCACATCCCATCTAATAACACTTGGGCCACCACCCAACAACAAGGTCATGTCCCATCTCACTCAAAGACACATGGGCTATCACCTAGTGCACTAACTAACCTACTAACATTACAACCTATGAATATGTACTCACTTGGAAGAGAGAGTGGGGAATATTGGGTAACAATCCATCCATCCTCATGAACAAGATGTTGGAAAAAACACCCTCCGTATGAAAATATGTGTGTTAGCACATAGTTCTCGATACCAGTTGTGTGTTTGTATAAATCACATGTAATATACAAATATATATATATATATATATATATATATATATATATATATATATATACGACACACACAAGACCAAAATATGGGTTCAAAACAAAACACTAATCAACTCACAACACTACAACTTTCACTGCCAACACTAAATGCATACCACCACACAAGCTAAAAGCCGCATTTTTCATTTCCAATCAATTCCATTATCTATATCATTCATTTCATTATTAATAATGAACCAAATTTAACCATAGAGATCATTATTTATTTAATAATTAATCATTTCCACCCCATTAACCAAACCAAACCCCAGTCATTTGAACCATTATTAAAAAAGTATTCCATCACTACCCGAGCATCAAGAACAACAAAACGACACATCAAAAGTAGCTCATTATTCCCATCAAACCATCACCTGGACACCCCAAAAGCATGAACAAAAAAACTATCACCTAACCACCCCAAAAGCACAGCCAAACAAAACATCGCCTCAATGCCCCAAAATCACATCAAAAAATCCATCACCTCACCACCCCAAAAGAATGGTCGCATCTCACCCATTAGACTGAAACACGCCAACGACACAACTATCATTCATCAATGTCCCATAGAATGACCACACAAAATATTTTATAGATATATAAGGGAGATTTTATCATTTACACTTCTTTATTTTAGGTTAATTACCACACAATACATAATCCTAAAGAAACCATTTCATTATCCAAATATAAGTGATTAACTAATTTTTCATTTAGAGTGATATCAGACAAATCATAATAAGAAAGGGGTCCACAACTCATGCCAAATTAGTAAAAAAAACCCTAACAACCATAATTTTCAGAGGGACATTCATCCCATATGATCATAATTTCATAATAGTATCAAATTAGTAAAATCATGAGAATCATTCATCTTTCCCCCTTCAATTTCAATAATCCAATTATTTATCTTTAATTACTCTTGAAAAACCATCCCCCATAGATAAAAAAGAGAAACCCCATCCAGCATGATACAAAAAAGGGAAAAAAATTAATTCCCTACCTTAAACCGTCTTTGAAAACTCATTCTACACAGTAGAGTGAAGAATAAATTCCTACAAACCATAACCGCATAAAAACCCATGGATCAAACTACACCACATCAAGGGTTATAAAAAATATAGCCCAAATAACAACCCAAACCAAAATCATACCATCATAGTGGATCCCTGAGAGAAGAACATAATAAAATAACCAAGAAGAATAGATTGTCTTACCATCAATTTCTAACAAGAAACCACTATAACTAATAGATTGAAAAAGGAGGAAGAGGACTGAAAATCCTTAAGATCCACATAGTTCTCTCCCAAAATGAGAAAGAAAAGAGGTATAGATGAATGAAGAGGTTTTTATCTGAAATAAATATTTAAAACCTTAAAGTTAACACTTTCCAATTGTATAACTCATTTATAATGTGAATTTCATGTTATTTTAAAAAAAACAACTTCCACCAAAATTCACATTACCTCAGCCTGATTTAACTACACATCAAGAATTACTTTCACAACATGAATTCATTTCATCAATTCTTCCATCACCAAACATTTATTGTGAATATAGTTAACTATACAAGCTATGAAAAACTAGTTTACATCTTTTAAAAATTTCATGATGTGAATATATCTTAGTAGCCTTGCTGCGCCTCCATAAACCACATGACCTCCTCAAGAATACTCTAAAACACCTCCAACACCCAACAACAAAAAAGTAAGTGGCTAGAAATGAATGTACCATTACATCAAAAACCTCTCAAATTATTCTCTCCCTTGATAATGATAAAACAATACTTGAAGGAAATAGATCTAAAAAACCACCTCACAAGATACCTATCAATGATATCATTACTCCTCAATGCTACCAGTAGCCAAACATGCTAAAATAAACACCCTTAAAACACAATATAGAGCCAAAAACCTCCTCCTTTAACACAACCACGCCACCACAAAACCATATAAAAATCCATAAAACACAAACCAGTTACCACTGAAACTATCAAAGTGGACTACCAAAAACAAATGAAATTGGTAATTTCATCCTCCATGTCAAGATACAATCCGATCTAGGAGGAAATCACATGCTCACACAGGTTTAATATCATTATAGTATAATGTGTATCTATTAGGAATTAGTTAATTCTAATTTTCATATTTTATAACTTTATCAAACATCATATATCAAGAAAATAGAAAATATTATAACACAACAAGATCCAAACATCAAAACTCAAGAAAAACAGAGTAAGGAAAGACTCATAATTTCTCCATGTATTGGGAACACATCTGCATCTCTCATTCCCAAGTATTATCCTCTAATACTCCATTCCTCCACAACACACAATCCAAGGTAATGTTCCATCCACACAGTTCCTTATCATGTGATATCGAATCTCTACTGGCCACTCAATGAATGTCATGTCATCCTCAATATCTAAATCTACCTAGTCAATGACATGAGAGTCGTCATGAAGATACCAAAGAACAAGAGAGATTTCGAAGATGTTTTGAATCCTATCCAGTTGTAGTGGAAATGCTAATTGATATTCCACCTCACCAAATCACACCAACAACTCAAAGGTCCCAACAAAACTAGGAGAAATATTACTCTTCATTCCAAACCTCTACTGTCCACATCGAGGGGAAAACTTCAAGAACACATGTTCTACAACCTCAAAATAAAATAGATTCCCCCTATGATTATCATAATACTACTGCTATTACTGAGCTACTTTGATCCTCTATCAAACCAATATAACATTTTCTATCATGATATTCACCACATCTGGATCAAGAATTGATACCTCCCCTTCTTCCATACAACATAACAGAGAACAACATGATATCCCGTACAAATCATCAAATGGGGTCATGTATATGTATGAATTATAGTTATTATTATAATAAAACTCAAATAAGAGAAAGTTTTATTCCCTTAATCTTCTGAAGTCTAAGAAACATGTCTTCAACATATCCTCAAATATCTAGATGGTCCACTATGACTGCCTATCTTTCTGAGGGTGGAATATAGTGATGAGGTTTAGCTGAGTGCCAAAAATCATGATATAATCCCTCTAGACTCATGAGGTAAAATTTGTGTCTCGATTTGAGAAAATGAACCTCATATATCCATGAAACTGCACCACCTCATCCACATACCTATTAGCCAAATCATCCACTACACCTGACTCCTTGATCGCTAATAAGTGGGCCAATTTTTTCAACCAATCCATGATCAACCCGGTAGCATCACAATGTCCATGATATTAGGGTTACCCTATGATGATATCCATAGACATATTACCCTATTTATACTCCAGAACATACAAATTCTGTAACAATCTATCAGGACCATGATGCTTGGAATTTACTTGTTGGAAAACCAAACACTTCATTACAAACTCTTCCACCACTCATTTAATCCCAAGACACCAAATATTCACCCTAAAGACATGATACATATTATATACTATGGGTTGTAAAATCAAATTTGAGCTATGAAGTTCACTTAGGACTCTCTCAATCATCACTAAAAGAACAACAAAAATCCCATGGAAAAAAATTTGATTCTGACCATCCTTCAACCATCCCTCTTAAGAAACTCCATGGACAATTTGATCGTGTATCACTTATGCCTTTCATTCTACCCATTGAGACTCATCCACCTGCTACATTAGACATGACTTCACTATCATCTGAAACAAATTGGGTCTTCCTTCAAACAACCATGCATCTAAGTGCATGGTTTCAAATACCTCAATTCCTTTCCAAACATACCCACACTTTTGAACAACATCCTTCAATAAATTGTTATAGAAAGATTCATTTACAACATTCAATTTTCCTGAGGTATATGAGATCTCAAAATCATAATCCTGAATAAAATCTATCCACCTCCATTTCCACAAATTCAAATCATTATAAGAAAAGATATATATTAAAATCTTATGATCTATGAAGACCATAAAGTGATCCCCAATGAGGTAATTCCACAAAAAATTCAATGAAAACACTACCGGTACGAGATCTAGATCATGGGTGTCATAATTACAATCATGGGGACACAATTTCATAGACCTATAGGAGATCAATTCCCTCTTAAGAATAAAAAACATCCCAATACATTTTGATAAGTGTCGCAAAACTCCTCAAACATCACACCCTCCTCATCCAAAAAAAGAAACGGATCACTGAAAAACTTCCCCTTCAGGTAATCAAACAATTCTTAGAATTAATCAGTCTACAAAAAGCCTATTACTTCTTGGTGAATTCTATCAATGAGGCTGTAACTTGAGATAAATCTGGAACAAACCTCTGATAATATCATGTAAGACCATGAAAACTATACACATATGCCACATTATTTGGAACTATCCAAGAAACAAATACCTCTACTTTCGATAGGTATAATGCCAAACCCTACTGATACACCACATGTCCGATTAAATTCACCTATTATGTCCAAACATTATAGGTGACAACTTTCCATAGAGATGGTGGCATCGAAGAACCTATAAGACAACTCTTAGATTATCAACATACTCTTCCTTTGAATTTGAATCGATCAGTATTCCATCGATGAACACAACATCTAAATAGTCCAGGAATTCATGGAACATGGATTTCATGAGTCCCGTTAACACAAATCATGCATTTGTGACATCAAACAACATGAATACAAACTCCAAGTGCGCACAATTTCATCTGAAGGCTATCTTCAGGATATATCCCTCCTTCCCCCTCAACTAGTGATATACTGACCATAGATCAATCTTAGAAAAAAAATATTTCCCCACTCAGTTGGTAAAAAATATCATCTATCCTTAGAATAGGGTAATGATTCTTGACTGTTACCTGATTCAACCATTGGTAGTCTATACACAACCTCATGATACAATCCTCCTTCTTGGTGAATAACATTGGAGCACCCCATTATGAAACACTTTCCTGGATAAAACCCTTCTAGATTATATCATCAATCATAATCCTAAACTCTCACAACTTATAAGGTTCCATCTGATAAAGATCTATAAAAATCAGATAAGTACCAGGCTGTAAGTCTATTCCAAACTCAGCATCACATCTAGGGGGTCACATACCAACATCCTAGGTAAAAACATCTAGAAAAAACCCAAAAACCATGGGAACCTCCACTATCAAAACCTCTAATGATTCCAATGACAACTCAACCATTAAAGAAGAAAGGGCCTCAACATGTTGATTTCCTTTCTAATAACCCCGCTCGCCAACAAAAACTACACACTGACCATCCAAATTCAAGAAAACTACTATCTTCCAGAACAAATTGATATTATCATGTACATGATAGAAATAATTGATTTTATGGATAAATATATAGAAAGAAAAGATCCCCACAAAATTGATGTGCCCCCATCACCAGTCTACACCCTCATCAAACGTCAAACAAGCTATTCCAGCCTCCAACTAGCATAGTCAACACCAAGGGAAAAATAAACCACGATAAATCTAGTATTATAGAAAAAAATAGAGTGGGTTCAACAAAGGAGTAAAAATCACCTAAATCAAATAAGAAACAAACAATGGTAGACAACAAACTGAGCATACCTCAAACAATCTCTAGACTATATGACATCACTTCCTCAACTATGTGCAAATAAAGATTCCCAAATCCAATAAATATCTTTTGATGAAAAAATTCATGAACATGCTTTGGTTAAGGTCTTTAAACATGAGAAAAATCATAAGGTTAGACTCTACCCACTACTTCTCCCCTTGACAGATTATAAGCCCACTACCCTACTACTAAAACGGTCTCACTAGAAATATCTACTGAGGATGGTGTTAAACCTTCCCACCTCCACAAGATTAAGATCAAATTACCACTGGTCACTGATTCTAGCAAGGTTCATGAACCCCACAGACAAATCACACTGGCCTAATTTCCCAAGGAAAAGAATAGAAACCACTAGACCTAAAAGGTTGTGCGGGAAGCTACTGAGGTCAACCCTCCACTAGTAAAAACCTTGAAGGTCCTAGTGCTTGAGACTTGCCACTATCTAACCTGATATTTAAGGAGCCTTACAAATTACCATAACATGGTAAACCTACTCATGAGTGCATCTTCACGATCACCTATTCCTTCTACTGAACTTCTAGATACTTTTTCAATGTAAAAGGAGTAACTGCATACTGGGTAGAAGGACTGAGTGACTCATCAAGACATCTCACAAAATAATCCTTATGCATAAAAAGATCTGGGGAAAATCATAAAATGTCATCGAACTTGATTCCCAACCCCCACACCAATATACTCCCCTAATGAAGAAAAATAAGCTCCTGCATCTTCAATGCCTTCATAGTCGATGAAAGGAACTCTGCTCGAAACACTTTATGAAAGTTTACCCAAGAAACATATGCCTCCTTCCACTTACCCATATACAATTCCCACCACTAAAGCATAGGTCCCCACATCTTATTAACTTATAAAGGTACCAAATATATCAATGGGGCCCAAATCAAACTAAAAGAGATCTCAATATCCTCCTTCCAACTCTCTATCTCCAAATCTGAAACACTACCCTCACACTTCCCCAAATCCTATCACTGAAAAGTGGACTATTCACTCTTTACTACTACAAAAGGGGCCCTTAATAATGCAAGAATGTTCCATTATCAATGATAAAAAGTGTTGAATACCACTGAATAGTTAAAAGGTCTAGGATTTCATCATTGCTAGAAAAGTGCTGATAAAGCATTGATTTATCATTACAAAAAAAGTAGTGATAAATCACCCATTTATTAGTGATTTTAGAAGCACTAATAAAAGACACCATTTATTAGCACATTTATTTAGCACTGATAAAGGATGAAATTATTAGTACATTTAGTAGTGCTAATAAAGGGCGTGACACTAGAAATAGGGCATGCAGTGTGCTTTAACAACACAATATATCACCAGACACAACAAAATAAACAATAAGAAAAATTAGAAAAATTAGATACAAATACATAATTTAAAAGAAATAAAATTTCCAACACAAATAAAATAAAAAAATGAACTATTATAGATTAAAATAACTCACATATATAAAAGAGAAATCCACCCTTGATTGAGGACTGTAATCTCTTTGAAGTTAACCTTGCTGGGGCGAAATACACTTGGTATAGAAGACATTATAATAAAACTATTTCCAGTAATCTTGACAGGGCCTTTGTTAACATGAAGGCCCTGGACATCTGGGATAATGTCTCTTGTATAACGCTTCCTAGGCTCAATTCTGACCATCATCCCATCTTACTCAGCTCCCTATCTAATGAACGTAGAACTCCCCTTCCTTTTAAATTCAATAATTCTTGGTCTTTAGACCTTGACTGTGTCACTTTGATTAATAACACGTGGAATTCTATGAACCATCATCATGAATATTTTGCCTGTATCTTCAAATTTAAAATTTTAAATCAAGCTCTCAAAGGTTGGTGTAAAACCAAGAGCTTACAAATGGATTCTGACATCAGCTCTCTTGAATATGAGCTTAATCAAATCCAAACTCGTAGTACCAAATCTGATTTTACCCTTGACCGTCAACTAGAGGTCAATACTGCTCTTAAGATTAACACTTTACTCACCTTCAAGGATAAAATTCGGAAGAAAATGTTTAAGACCAGATGGCTGGCTGATGGGGATAGAAATACTAAGTTTTATAACTCTCTCCAAAGAACCGAAAAATCCAATTGTCCACTTACTAAACTGATTCACAATGACTTGATCATTGAATCAGAAGAGTCCATCTCGGATCATATTGTCTCTTACTTTAATGACATTTTCAATGGCCCTGAGATAAACATTGATCTCGATCCCAATATTATTCCCTTAATGGTGGATGAGAAAGACAATGACTCTCTCTTAGCTATTACATTGGAGCATGAAATTAAAGACACTGTCTTTAGCTTAAAGCCAGATAGTGCTCTCGGACCAGATGAATTTAACAATGGTTTCTATCAAAATCACCGGGACACCCTTCATTCAGATGTTTGTAAACTGGTAAGGTCCTTTTTCACTCACGGATCTCTTCTTTAGGGTATCAATGCTCAATTCCTCATCTTAATACCTAAGGTTGATAATTATTCTGAAATTCATCAATTTAGACCAATTTCTCTTATCAATACCCTATACAAGATCATTACTAAAATCATTGCCAACCGATTGGTACCGATTTGCAACAAAATTGTTTTATGGAATCAGTTTGGCTTCATCAAAAACAGATCCATCCAAGACTGCATTTGTCTTGCCTCAGAATGCACCAACATCCTCAATAAAAAAAATAGAGGAGGTTGTGTTGCCATCAAGCTTGATATTAAAAAATAATTTGATACTATTAATTGGGGATTTCTATTTGGAGTCTTGAAAAAATTTGGTTTTCATGAGATTTTTATCAAGAGAATCAAGACCTTATTTCAATATGTTATCATTTCCATATTAATAAATGGCACCCCTCAAGGTTTTTTCAAATGTTCTAAAGGTGTTAGACAGGTAGATCCTCTTTCGGCCATTCTTTTTGTTATTGCGGAAGAATACTTTAGTAGACTCATTCATAATCTGGTCGATCAAAATAAACATAAACCCATTCAAGCCTCTAGAAACCTCAATGTCCCCACTCTCATCCTCTACGCTGATGATATTATTTTGTTTTTAAAGGGAGATCAAAGAAATATTCAATGTCTTAAGCAAGATATCTCTCATTACGAGAACATTTCTGGCCAAACTATTTCCTCGAACAAATCTCATATTTTCTTTGGAAAAAATTTCCCTGTTAGATGGAAAAACACTATCATCAGTAACCTTGGAATTAAAGAAGGTTTCTTTCCATTCACGTACTTAGGCATCCCGATTTTCTAGGGATGTCCTAAATCATTTTATTTCTCTAATATAACTGATCAAATCATAAATCAACTCTCTACTTGAAAGGGGAAATCCCTTTCCATGGCTGGTCGAATTTGTCTTATCAAATCAACCATTGTATCTAAGTTGGTTTACTCGCTCATGATTTATAAATGGCCCATAGGTACTTTCAAGAAAATCAATACCTATATAAAAAATTTCATTTGGACGGGAAGTATCTTTGAAAGGAAACTCGTCACCATTCCATGGAAGACCTGTTGTAAACCTCTTGATAATGGAGGCATTGGCATCAAAAACTTAAAATTGTTCAATGATGCCCTGCAAGAGAGATTCACTTGGCGTCTCATTAATAACAACTCTAAAGCTTCTGAATTTTTAAATCATAGATTCCTAAATAAACTTTTAAAAGGAAATTTTAATTTCATTAACTCCTTGATCTGGCCCTATATTAGAAACTCTTATCAGAAGATTATGGCTAACTCTAGATGGATGGTCAACGCTGACTCCAACATTAAATTCTGGTGTGACAACTGGATGGGTAATCCTTTAATTTCTATGCTGCCTCCTAATAACACTCCTATAGACACCAGCCATACTATTAAAGATGTTATGTAGCTTCATTGACATGATCTACCCAACAGCATTGCTCAAATCATTGAACATTATACCTTCTCCATTTCTAGGGACTTCCTTGTTTGGGAACCTTCTCCCAATGGCATTCTTGACTTGAAAAATTTCTACATACACAACTTCTCTGGCAATGAACCTAATTATAAATGGGTGAGCAGCTTCAATAAGACTTTGATCAAACCCTCTATGTTCACCCTTATTTGGCGTATTTCTCACAATATATTGCCCACTGAAACTCGACTTCAAGCCTTTGGCATTCAACTTTGCTCAAAATGTCATTTATGTAATTAGCACAGGGAGGATTCTGATCATCTTTTCTTGTCTTGTGCTACGGCCTCAGCTCTATAGAACTACATCTTTGAGCTTTTTAATTGTTCATGGTCCTTATCTGACCCGATTTGTTTACTTTAGAAGAAATGTACTAAACATGAAGCCTCTCAGCAAGTCAAAAATTTGTTTCTTGCGGCAGTGGCAGAACTACTACATGAAATCTAGTATGTAAGAAATGATCTTATCCATAATAATCACTCTTTGAGTCTCAATGCAGGAAAAGCTTGAATTCTTATTACGATACATGAAGCTGCCTCAATTCAAAAAGATTTTTGCAACAATTATATTAGAGACTTCGAGATCCTCAGACGTATCTATGTCCTTGGTATTTTCCCGAAGACCAAGAACCCCTTTGAAGTATTCTGGAAACCTCCGATGCCGGGTTAGATTAAAGTAAATGTCGACGGTGCCTCAAAAGGCAATCCTGGACCTGCCAGCTGTGGGGTCATTTTTAGATATTCTACTGACCATTGCCAAGGTTTCTTTTACAGTGGGTGTGGGATTGCCTCATCCATTGAAGCAGAGATTCTAGGAGTCATCCATACTGTTGATTTTGCTCTCTAAAGTGGATGGTGAAAACTGTGGATTGAAAGTGATTCTACCACCAATTGTTGAAGCCATTTGGAACGGAGTTATTCATCTCACCTGGCCGCTCACTACGTGTTGGATGAATTTCCTGAGTTAACTTCAGTAGATTGACTACATTTCCACACATGTCTTCCATGAAGTGAATGTTGTTGCTAATGCCCTTGCCAACAAAGGTGTCCACCAGAGGATGATTTGGCTGGATGCACTACCAGCTGATTTACTTCACCTCTTTGAAAGAGATTGTAATAAAATCCCATCCTTTCGACTCATGTAAACTATTGTTTCTTTAATTAATAATTGGTGCTTTGGTCTTTGACCGAGGAATTACCCAAAAATAAAATAAATAAATAAATTAAATATACAGTGTTAATTTTAAACTAAGCTTTGAGTCATACCGGGAACACTGCGTATCGGATTGCATTGCATTTTATTTTTACACATCACATGCCATTTATTGTTCATATCGAAGAATCAACTATGTGAAAATTAACTAAATAAGTATAAGATAAAAATAATAAGTAAATTAATTAAGTAATATTAAATATAATGATGAGAAAACAATCTAGGATTATTTTCTTGGTTTTGGCGATGCGATGCGTGTTTTAAACTAAAATGAAACTAATTTATTAAAGAGGCGCACTTAGAGTCATATCAGTCACACCATGTGTTCGATTTAGGTGAGGTTGATTCCTATATGTCCCAAATTACTTATGGAACTTTTTCTTAAAGTATAAAAATAATTTGAATACATTTCCTTAGTTTTAAGCATGCCACTTGTGTTTTTTTACTAAAATTTCATTTTAAACTGGAAACATGCAATTTGAGTTATAAAGTTCACATCATGTGTGGGTTTGATGTGAGACTAATTAATATAGGTGAAAAATTAATTATCAATTTTTTTTCCTAAATTATCAATACAATCCAAGCATGTTTTCTTAGTTTTTAGAGTGATATTATTTATATTAAACTGTCAATTTTAAATTGATAACAGAAAATTTGAGTAATACCGGGCACATCATATATTGTATTGAGTTTTTTATAATTCCAAAAAATAAAAATGACTTGTGGATAATTTTTGTAAAGTACCAAAATAATCTGAATGTGTTTGATCGATTTTGAGTATGTTAGTTTTCTTTGTTACTAAAATTAATGTCAATTTTGAATAAAAAGATGCACTTGGAGGAATACTGGTCACACTATGCATAATATTGTGGTGCAGATGATTCATAAATGTCACAAATGAATTATTTATCACTTACCTAAAGTATCAAATCAATCTGAATGCGTTTCCTCATTTTTGAGTATGCCACTTGTGTTTTTTTTCTAAAATGTCATTTTAAATTGGAAACATGTAATTTGAGTCATATGGGTTGCATTGTGTGTGGGTTTTAAATGAGACTGATTCCTACATATAAAAAATTAATTATAAATATTTTCCTAAATTATCAATACAATCCAAGTGCATTTTCTTGGTTTTCATTGAGTGGCACTTTTTTGTATTAAAATGTAAATTTTAAACTAATAACGAACATTGTGAGTCATACTGGGCACATCATGTATCTGATTGAGGTGTGGATGATTACTACATGTTAAACATGACTTATGGATTTTTTTAAGAATGTAACAATACAATATGAACATGTTTTCTTGGTTTAGAGTATGTCGATCATCTTTTTTACTAAAATTAATGTCAATTTTGTATAAAAAGACGCACTTGGAGGCATACTGGTCACACCGTGAGTCAGATTGAGGTGTGAATAATTCCTACACATCCTAAATAAATTATAGATCATTTTTTAAGTATAAAATCAATCTTAATGTTTTTACGTAGTTTGGAGTATTCCACTTTTTTTTACAAAAATGTCATTTTAAACTAGAAAGATGCACTTTGAGTGATACATGTCTCATCATGTGTGGGTTTAATATGAGAATGATTCAAAAACATCAAAAATATATTATGATCCATTGTACTAAAATTTTAACATAATTATAGTGTGTTTTATCATCTTTCAATGAGTGACACTTTTTGTATTAAAATGTCAATTTTAAAATGATAACAGACACTTTGAGTCATACCGGGCACATCAGGTATTATTTTGAGATGAAACTAATTCCTAAATTTAAAAAATGACTTATGGATTATTTTACTAAATTACCAAAACAGTATAAAATATTTTTATTGGTTTTGAGTATGTTAACTGTCTCTTTTACTGAAATTAATATCAATTTTGAATAAAAAGGCACACTTAGAGGCACAACGTTCATACTGTGCGTCAGATTGAGGTTAATATGATTAATCAATGTCCCAAATGACTTCTATATTGTTTCAATACAGTACCAAAGTATCCTAAATGTGTTTCCTCAGTTTTGAGTATGCTACTTGTGTTTTTTTACTAAAATGTTATTTTAAACTGGAAATAATCACTTTGAGTCATACAGGTCGTATCATGTGTGGTATTGATGTGAGAATAATTAATAAAATTAAAACATTAATTATGAATATTTTTACTAAGTTATAAAGAAAATTAAATTGTTTTTTCTTAGTTTTCAGCGAGGGACACTTTTTTGTTTTAAAATGTCAATTTTTAGCTGATACCTGACACTTCGAGTCATACTGGGCACATCATATATCAGATTAAAGTTTTTCTAATTCCTAAACTTCAAAAATAACTCATTGATAATTTTCATAAATTAAAAAAAACAATCAAAATTTATTTTATTTATTTTGAGTGTTTCAATTGCCTTTTTTCCTAAAATTAATGTCAATTTTGAATAAAAAGATGTACATGGAGTCATAACGGACACACTGTGCGTCAATTTGAGGTGTGATTGATTCCTTCATGTTAAAAATGACTTATGTCTCATTTTGATAAAATATAAAAATAATATGAATGAATTTACTTAGTTTTCAGTACGACACTTGTATTTTTTACTAAAATGTCATTTTAAACAGAAAACATGCACTTTGAGTCATACAGGTCACATCCTGTGTGGGTTTGATGTGAGACTGATTCCTACATGTCATAAATGAATTATTATTCATTTTAATAAATTATTAAGAAAATAAAAGCGTGTTTTCTTGGTTTTCAATGAGTTACACGTTTTTTGTATTAAAATGTCAATTTTAAACAGATAATAGACACTTTGAGTCATACAGGGCACATCTTGTATCTGATTGAGGTGAAACTAATAATTACAGGTCAAAAATAACTTATAGATTGTTTTCCTAAATTTAAAAACAATTAGAATGATTTTTCCAAATTTTAAGTATGTTAGTTTTCATTTTTTAAAAAATAATGTCAATTTTGAATAAAAAGATGCACTTGGAGGCATACCGGTTATAGCGTGTGTTCAATTGAGGTTTTGATTATTCATACACATCCCAAATAACTTATGTATAATTTTACTAATTTATAAAAACAATACTAATTAGTTTCATTGGTTTTGAGTATGCCACTTGTATTTTTTTACTAAAATGTCATTTTTAACTGGAAACACGCACTTTGATTCATACAAGTCACATCGTGTGTGGGTTTGATGCGAGAATGATTCCTACATTTAAAAAATAAAACATGAATCATTTTTATAAATTATCAAGACAATATGAGTGTGTTTTCTTGGTTTTCAATGAGTGACACTTTTTCAATTAAAATATCGATTTTAAATTGATAACAGGCACTTGGAGTCATACTAGGAACATCATATATTAGATTGAGGTGCGATTGATTTATACACATAAAAATTAATTAGGGAATTTTTTAATAAAAAAAAAATAAATAAAAATGCATTTTCTTAGTCTTGAGTTTTTTAGTTGTCTTTTTTACTAAAATTAATGTCAATTTTGAATAAAAAGATGCGCTTGGAGGCATACCAGTCTCACCATGCATCAGATTGAGGTGAGGCTAATTACTAAACATCCCAAATGACAGATGAATCATTTTCCTAAATCATAAAAACAATTTTAATGTGTTTCCTTGGTTTTGAGTATGCCACTTGTTTTGTTTTTACTAAAATGTCATTTTAAACTGGAAACATGCACTTTGAGTCATGAAGGTCACATCGAGTTGTGTGTTTGACATGAGACTAATTCCTATGTGTATAAAATTAATTATGAATCTTTTTAATAAAGGGTAATATCCCTATTCTTAAGTATTTTTTTTAATAATGATGATGAGTTTTTTACTAATGAGCTTGTGAACATGGATCATTTTTCATAATGAATGTGCACATGCATAATAAATGTTACTTATATGGATCTCACAAGAATTTGTGATATTATATCATGCCTATAATTTATAACTGAATAGCTCAAATAATTCCACTACACATAAAAGTTAAATTGTATCCTATGATAATCATTTTGAAAAAAATAACTGGTGTTTGTTCTGTTTCTAAAAAATTCCTCCGCTTAAATTCTTGTATAAAATCACTAAAAAAAGTGTAGATTTATTTTTTCAATAAGACACCTGAAACAATTTTACAATGGATCTTATCTAAGTGACAAGTATTGTGAGTACTTTTCAATAATTTTTCTGAAACACAATCTTGGTATGATCCTCATTCTACTCTATTACCCAACAATTTTGTTGTTTGCAAGCCTCTGATTTATCTCTTCCTCCACCTTGGTTTTTTTCTCTACCTCCTCCACCTTAGTCTCTGAACCTGAATCTGACTCCACCTCTACCTCCACCTATTCCTCCACCTCCTCTTTCACCTCTGCAATTTCCAAACAATTTTATTGTTTCAAGATCATCCCATCAAAACTAATTTATTTTCTCCATTATAATTCTCCTTGATAAAAAGATAAAAAAATAATATATAATAATTATAAAACTAATGTTTCACACCCCAAATTTATTTCTAAGTTCATAACTCATACTAGATCATAAATATAGCTGGTAATCACCTAAATTTGTTGTCGGCATACATTCTGACAACATGTATACAACCCACTTATCTCTAGAAAAATTTATTTATTATTTTGAGTAAGAAGGTCATCAACATCTTGATAGTACTGAGAAAATATATAAAAACAAATTATTATAAAATATATTTAATGAAATTTTAATCATCTTAAAAAATTACCACTTGGTGAATACTGGTCTTTTCATGATTTATAATCTCTTTTATAAATTTTCTAACATAATATCCACAATCGATATCATTACCGTGCTTTAGAAACTACATAAACATTTTAAAAAGGTAAATTGTTTTGAAATGTTTTTATAGTTAAATATTTCTATATATACCCTATTTTTTTCATTTTTAGTAATTAATAGGCTTTATCTATCCAGACACAAACTTCATGCCATGATTTATCCTATATTTAGTAACCTCTCTATCATAAAAAAAATTCTGTTTAAAAGACAGACTGAAACTTATAATTCAAATTTTATCTATAAAATGTTGATTTTAGTGTTTTACATATTCACAAAACACATCATATGTGACCATTTGGTTGGATATCCATGCATTATATCCAAAAAATAAATATTTGGGGTATCCAGATTAACTGTGATCATCATCTAGTACTTCTTAAAAATTTAAAAACAAATAAGTAATGAAAAAACTAAAAATATATTTTATGTGATTAGAGTGTTGAGTTTTAGCTATGCATTGTAGGCATCAAAAAGAGTATATCATTTGATATTTTTTTAATAAATCACTTTCATTAACTCATATTTTTTCTTCTTAATTTATTAATTATCCATATTATGTCCTGACGTACAAATGATACATGAATTAATGAATCCAAATCATTCTTCCCATGATTTTTCCTTTATATAATAGCAATATAAATGACAATAGAAAATATGAATAGTTATTAACTTTAATAAACATATTAGATCACTATTTAAATATATATATTATGAAAATGTACCTTATGTATGCATTCAAAACTAAGATTCCTAACCATTCATGCTTGAGAATCTCATTTATAGTCTCAAGACCAATTATACCTATCATGGAAGCCCTATATATTTATTTTTCATATAAAAAGTAAGACATATTTTCATCTTTAAATATGGTCTCTACATGAAGTTGTAATGATAATAAATGTTTCTCTGGAACTGGTGGGGAGAAGGTACTCTAAGAATTTCATTTTTATTTTTTGATCCATTCACTAGATTTTCTTAATCTGACCTTTTTTCCCCACTTCATTATCCATATGTAATATCACACCTCACTTATGACCTTTTATTATCAACCATTTTAGGTTTTTCATACGAAAAATTTTATTAAATACATACCACATGTATCATTATAAGATTAGACAACCATGCTATGATAGCTCCAATAGCATCATTGGCCATTGTAATATCTAGATCGTCAAGTGGAATAGGAAAATCTGTATTCGGATCATGAGCTACCTCAATCCCCACTCTCATGTGATCCTTTGGGATTTCTTTATGGTGTATCTTGTCTCTTAGGATATTATACACTGTACACATTGAAACAAAGTGGTGTATGGTTGTTAACAGATACAAATCACATACAATTGTACCCTATAGAATTTTAGTTATATAAAGTTATTAGAAGTTGTGTGACTCATATTTAGGATAAAAATTAATGAAAAATTTAATTACCTCAGGTAAGGTATATATTTGGGGGTAATGACTAGCCACAAATATAGTGGGATAATTTGATTCATGTGAGGATATTTGTTCCATCATCAGCTCTTTTTGATCCTTTATCATACATTGGTCTACCAAACCAAAATGAACAATAATATCTTCTAGTGAGTATATTTTTATATGAAATCATATCTCTATATTATATGTATCTTCATGTGGTTTTATCTTCTAAAAATAAGTTTGAGGAGATACTCTAAAACCTAATCCTCTGACGCGACCATATTGTTCGGGCCGCTTCAAAGCTACAGAAAGTATATTTTCCTTCGGTACAGTCACTGGTGATTATTATGTCTAAAAAATATAAAAAATATGAATATAAATAGATATTTTTATGAAATAATATTATAAATCATAAAAAATTAAAATTATATCATACTTACACATTTTTACCATACTATTTTTGAGTTTTAATCAACTATTTTACACTCCGTATTTACACGAGCCTCTGTCCATAGCACATGATGTGGGATGGAAGTGGATTTAGATTTTGATTCATCAATTTGCATATAAACAAAGAAAAATATACTATTTCATATCAAATATTTAAACTTTTATTATTGATTTAAAATACATACCAATTTCTTCTCTAATGAAGTGTACCCCGTCCTTAATTTGTGATAGGGGTACATTTGTTTTTAATGCACATTTTTTATTTTCATAACTCATTTTATATTTCATAAATTAATATTTTTGAATCAAGTTGGATAAAATAAATAATTTTATATAATATATTATCAACTATAATTCAACTCTAATTATTTCTCATTGTGATGATTTATGAAAGTAGTCCATGTTTTATAATTTATAATGTGTGGATAACTAATTGGTGGGTGGAGCATTACTTTCCCCTTAGAATCCCTACGATTTAACTTCATAAGAAGAGTCCAGAAGCCTCTATGGGATTTTATAGAATCCATTAAGATAAATTTATTATGGAAATATTATAAAATAAATAAAATATACAAGGAAAATTGAAAATTAAACCAATGTTTCATTATATATTTTTTCATTAAAATAGAGTTAGTATATCATAACATTAACATTATATATTTCCAAAGGATTTCCTTTGTTACTAGTTGGACATCATACCATAATTCAATATCAATGAAAAAATTCAACCTCTTTGTGACCCCAAGATAACTAATTAATGTTGACTTGTTGGGGTCAATAGGTTGGCCACATTGATTCCAACCAACCTCAAATTTTATAACCTAACTTCTTGATTTGGTAATTTTATTCAGTACTGCAATGTTGTGTCATCATTGTTTTTTCATCAACATACTATTGATCCCCTAATAATTTTGTAGTTTCATCATAAAAATTATATCCTTCCTTGGGATTGGAAACATTATCATGTGAAGAATACATTATATTCATGAGTAGTCAAACATTCAATTTGTCTTGAATAACAAAATGTGAGCACGAAAAAAGGATTTTATAAGGGCGTCATGCATTCTCTATTGCAAACTTGATGAAATCTTTAAATTGATCTTCATACTCTTTTTTCAAACGATTATCATGCATCCATTTTGAAGAAAATAGTTAGTTGAATTTACGAAATTAATTACCCCATTATGGTAGGTTTTATCCTCTGAATTCATCCAAAGGTGAAAGTTATATACATCTGTCATCCTTATCTACTTCATCTCCCAAATAGTTATTATTGAATTTCATTGCTTGATACTCATCCCCTATCTCTTATAGACATTCACCTATGTTTCTTAAACTAATATAACAAAAATTCATCCCATACAGGGTACCAGTGATAGTTTTGAATGATTAATACATAGAGTATTTCAAATAACATAGAAGATATGGGGGATGATTCTCAAGCCTCAAAATGCAATAATAACTATTTGGGAGATAAACCACACAATGGGTGCAACAACACATTAGTTAAACCTAAAATTTTAATAATAACAAACAACACAAATGTCACTTCACCATCACCCAAAACCTTGATGAGTCACTAACTTGTCTATAGTAACTCACATTCTAACATACCATACCTAGTCCTAACATAAAACCTAACACTTATTATTTTTTTAAAAATATGTTTATTCGATGTATACTGTAAACCCACTCGTATTAAAAAATAACCTAAATTCAATTTGAATTGTGTATTCTAGCATATTACATTTAAAAAATGAAGGAATGAACTTTCAAATCCAAATTGAAATAAATTTTGATTCCCTTAATCTATAAAATTGGTTATTCCCTAATCCATTCATTTTTATAAATTACTATTTTTTCTCCCCAAACATAGCCTAAATTCAAGCTTATACTAGCCTTTTTGGCAACCCTGTTCACTACAATTGGTGTCATTGGATCAAATTAAATCTAATGAAAATGTATTCATCTTTGTTTTTCTCCAAATATGCTAATTACAGTGAAAATATTCAAAACAATTCTGAAAAGGAAACTTGATGAAGTGGAAATTAGGGTTGGATATATCTGCTCATTATGGGAGGAATACCTTCGAGAGTCAAATTGGAACCCTTTTGAATTTATCAAGGTTGAAGGGAAAGAGAATCAAAAGGTGCATTTGGGATGTTTTTTTTTTCACAAAAAATGTACAACGCTAATAATTTCATGAGGTCACCAGTAATAGTAGTTTTCTCATCCAAGTATTCCTAACTATGAAGTTCTAATAGGATCCAATGTGATTGCACCCAAATTAAAATTAATTTTTGATGAAGTTTTGTGAAAAGTAACTAAGTGGTTTGTATAAGAAAGTGCATATCAATAAACGAAACAAATTCATTCATTAATTTTTGATTAATTTTTAGGTGTCTTTTTTGGTTTTCTTAGGAAGTAGTAAATGAGGAGGATGAAAGGCTGAAAGAGTTGAAGAATGGGTTGGGAGATGTGGTATTCAAAACCATGACAAGGGATTTTATAGAGATTAATGAATACAATTTGGGAGGGATGTATGTCATCAAGGAACTTCAAAACCACAATAATGTTGGGGAAGACCGTTTGAAAGAGGGAGTCCAATCCATCATCAAGAAATGGAAGTCAATCAAGAATTTTATGATGGATTAAATAAAGTTAGTGAATGTTATTTTTACTAGAGTATTGAAGTATTATATATTCATCTAATACAGTAACAAGTTTCATGAAATATGCAAAAAAATGTGTACTTTTATGCATGAAGTGTATTGTATTGTATATTTATCTTACCAAAATGAATCCTTATTTACACAAACTTATTTGTGAAACTCGTGGTCTTTTGTAGAATTAACAATGATTATGAGTTCTTAATCCATAATCATGATCAATAAACCAATTCAAAAAACATAACATTGTTACTCATGTTGCAAAGGTTGTATGACCTCTATCAAAAATATAATTCACTTTCCCTCACAACATACCACCAACTACAATGTAATCCCAAAAAACACTTTTCCATTTAACTAGCTTGAATTTATCAATTAATTTGTGGTAAAAATTACCATAATAATAAATATAATACAATAGTACTAAGCAACACTAAATTTTCTAATATTTCACACAAGTTTAACTTAACAAATTTGATAATTCTTTCATGCAATATATCATCATTTAATTATTCAATAATATATTCATAATGTAAAATTATGAAAATGTTTATATTAAAATTGTGTATGAACAAAAATGAACAATCAAATGAAATAAAATATAATGAACCACCATAAATTTCTATCATTTTATGACATAGGAAAAAACTTCATTTGATAATTATTTCATGCAGTATATCATCATCTAATTATTCAAAAATAAATTAATCATGTAAAATTATAATCATGTTTATATTCAAATTGTGTATGAACAAAAAAGAATAATCAAATGAAATAGAATATAATGAACCACCATAAATTTATATCATTTTATTACATAGGAACAAACTTCATTTATTCATTCTAATACAACACCTATGCGACACTAATCATCATTTATTAATAAAGAGAAAATCTACACCTATCATTTTATGAAATTTTATGAAGATGATTTTATCAATAGATACACATAGATTCATAATTCTTCTTAATTGTTTTAAGCTTTTTTTCATATCCATGTGAAATCCATGTTGTGGAAACAAGATTCAAGCAATGGAAATCTACACCATCTAAAAGGTAATAAGAAATAATATAATAGAAACATCAAGAAAATCACCATCAGTTGCAACAACATATGGATATGCTCTTCGTAGTGGTTTCATATGAAGTTGGAATGAGTTTACAAAGTAGGGAAAGTGTTGTGTAGGTATAGCTAAGAGAGAGATAGAGAGAGAGATGAGATGTAGAGTTCGTCCTAGTTAAGAACAGTGCAAAAAACGCAAACCATAGAAACCAAAAAAATAAAACAATATACAAAAAGGAAAAAATAACATACCTCGGATTCTAGACTTGATTTGTCTGAGAGAATGTAGAGGAGTAGCATTGGAAGAAGGGGAGTTCCATGAGAGGTTGAGAATCGTGATTGAATGAATCACAGTTAGAGTTCTTTTACATAGACCGAAGACACTCTTATCAGTGCTTTCAAAAAGCGATGATAAAGAGCCCTTTTATCAGCGCTAAATTGATAAGTGGTGATAAAGGAATAATAATTATAATTATAAATAATTTTTTTGTAAAAATAATAATATAATAATATATATATTTATTATAATATTATAATTATTTAAATATGTAATTATTTATTTATAACTACATTATTAATTTTTTTAAAAAAATTATATATTTTTTATTTATAATTATAAATATATAATTTTATAAATATAGTAAATATACATTTATAAATATATTTATTAATAATTATTTATTTATAATTATAAATATATATATTTATAATTATTTATTTATAATTATAAATATATTTATTTAAAATTTATAATTATCAATATAGTTATATAATTATATATATATATATATATTCATTTTTTAAACATATTTATAATATATTTATAATTATTTAAATATATACTTATTTATTTATAAATATACAAATAATACTTTTTAAAAAATAATATTTAAATATTATATATAATTATATATATATATCCCCAAAGGTGAAACTCAATGGAAGTTTCCCTTGTGGGTCTCAGTGAGGTCTTGAGTTCGAGTCACGCTGAGTACATCCCTATATTGTACGTTGCATGCTTTTCTTTGTAATGTATGCCCTTTCCCCGAATAAACTGAGGCTTCAAATTTAATATATAAATATATATAAGTTGATATATATATATATATTATAAATATAAATATAAATACAAATATAGTATATTCATTATTTAAATAAATTTATTATAATTTTATAATTATTTAAATATATATAATTATTTATTTATAATTATATAAATACATTTAAAAAAATATTTATTTGTTTATAATAATTATAAAATTATAAAAGTATAAATTTATAAATTTAGGAAATAAATATTTATAAATATATTTATTTATAAATATTTATTTAAAAATATATTTTTAACATTATTAATGAATATATAATCTTAAATACATGCATTTTAAAAACGAGTAAAATTAAATAATTAAAAATGAGTACACTTTAAAATTATTGGAAAAATAAATATGTTTTATTATAAAAATATAAATTATTAAAAAATATGAATATATTTATTGAAGTAAAGATGAATACATATTGAAAATACCAAAATAGGGTAAATAAATAAATATAAATAAAAAATAAAAATGATAAAATTCAAAAATAAAATAAAAAATATAAAAAATATAAAAACTGAATATATAATACCTAAATTTAATATTATTAAAATTAAATACCTAAAATTAAAAAATTAAAAACATAATATATTTAAAGTATCATGATATAATGAAATTCTAAAATATACTCAAATTTGAATAAATTACATAAATATTATATGTATGTGTTTTTATATAAGATTTCATTAATTGCATAAATATTTCTGTGTGTGAATTGTATATAAAAATGCATTAATTAGGTATATGCATGTGAAATTAATTTAACAGTTGTTTGATATATGTTAAACTGAAAAACTAGATGACATTAAAAATGAATGAGACATTAATATATTTATAATTATTACATTGTATTCATTTTCTATATAACTATATTTAATATATATTATTTATTGCATTTTATTATTAATATATATATATTATACTTATTCATTTTTATTAATAATTATTTCATTAATAAATTTTTAAATAATTTTTTAATTTATTCATTTTTTTGATTAATTATTACAATTTATTCATTTTTTATTTTTTTGATTATTTATTAATATTTATTCATTTTCTTTATCTACATTTAATATATAGTATTTATTAATATTTATAATCTATATATATTTATATTAAATTTATTCATTTTTATCAATAATTATTTAATTAATAAAATGTTTAATATTTTTCTTATTTTAGTATTTTTTAAATTTTATTTTTTTGTTTCATTTTATTGATTTTATATATATACATATTTAATATATAATATTTTTTAATTTTTATAACTTATATATATGTATATTCAATTTTTTCATTTTTATCAATAATTATTTAATTAATAAAATGGTTAATAATTTTTTAATTTTTATTTGTTTAATTTTTTCATTTTATTCAAAACCTTTATCAGATTTACATAAAAGCGTTGATAAAGGATACTATTTATCAACACTCATTTTAGCATTGATAAAGTTGTCCTTTATCAACACTTTTTTCTAGCCCTAATAAAGGTCAGCACTGTTAAATGTCTATTTTATAGTAGTGCTTCCAAGCCTCATCCTCCTTTACTAGATCAACCCTATGATGAACAACCAGGTCAAGCTGATGAACCCCAACTACATGAGCCACATGTACATAACATCCAGAATCTATAACTGAAAAGAGAACTAGAATTTCCTAAGCCTAGTAGTATGGAATTTTATCTAGATTCATTTTATTTCACTTTATTCATTTCAGCCTTCTTAAAAAACCCAACTCAAATAGGAACACAAGTCATCATGATGCATGTACCTATTCTAGGTCTCTACCCTCCAAATAATTTCACCTCACTTGGTCATTCAATAAGCTGAGAGTCCCTGCATGAGATCATGGAGGACCCTAAAATCTAGTGTCCTCATTGGTCTCCCTATCCTATGTCACTTACCAAGGTTAATTGGAACTATTTTCATACCAACCCATGTAATCTGCACTGTTCCTAACTCAAAAATGCATCCTATCTCTCAACCATCACCTATGATACCACTCTATCACAACCCCCTCTCGCAAAAGATTCCTCATTGAGGGGAGATAGATAATGACCCTCGAGTCCCTACTCTAGTAGTCCCCGGGAAAATAGTACCAAGGTTATAAAAATATCAAGAAATATGAGGCATTAACCTCTATAATAATATTGGATTGAGAGATAGGATGAATCCTCCATAGGAAACTCCATGACATAATATAATAGGAAACCAAAACCATCTCATGATGTATGTATAAATAAAACATGTATAAATAAAAGTCTCTAGAAGTAAATACCCAAAATAAAAGATAAAGTAGTGACATAACAACTTTCCAAAAAGGTCCAAGATAGTATTGTCTATCATGATCCACATAATCCCCTTAGAAACCTAAAAATTAGTTTATATACGTAGGGTCATCATAAAAGTATACTCAGTAGGAAAACCAACTTTTTTCATACACATGTGAAAGAAGCATACTAATGCACCCATGAGAAAACATCAGAAACAAAAAACCTAAATAGGCTAACTATCCATCCAAACCTCATTAAGATACTCTCGCCAAATAACTCAATCTATGTATAATTACATAATAAGAAGAATATCGATAAATGGTACCTACACCACTTTCTTACCATTTTTTCACTCTCACACCCCAATATCATACATTATAGCACTCCCATATCTTCTAAATAACATATACCACTACCTCATAGCATGGTCACATCACATCATACCTGAAGACACCTGATCCACCTCCCCACATTACGCTCACATCTCATCTCACCCGAAGACATAAGGGCCATCACATCACAACCACTACCATAACCAGAGTAGCAGGGTATCATGAATAAGAATGACATAAACCTTGTACCACACTCCTACTATCCACAACCCCACCATAATATTCACCATGATAATGTCATATCATATCCTACACAAAGACACATGATCCACCACCCCACAACATGGTCACATCACATCCCTCCCAAAGATACCTGGGCCATCACCTAGTGAACTAACAGACCTCCGAACATCACATACTATGCATATATACTTGCCTGGAAGAGAGAAAAGGGAAGAGTGGTTATCAAACCATCCATACTCATCATTAGGATATTGTAAAAAACACCCTCTGTATGAAAATATGGGTGCTGACATATAGTGCTCGATGTGGGTGGGGTGAGTATAGAAATCAAAAGGAATATGCAAGTGTGTGTGTGTGTGTGTGTCTAATCCACACACAATTTCAACCTATGGGTTCATAATGAAACACTAAACAACTCATAACACTTCCACTTTCACTTTCACCACTAAATGTATAACACCACACAATACACAATCTAAATTGCACATTTCCAACCAATCCCATTATCTAGCTCATTCATTTCATTATTAAGCATCAACCACATTTAACCACACAACCCATCACTGATTTTTTTCATAAATCATTTCCATCACATTAATCAAACCATACCCCAATATTTTCAACCATTATTACACAATTAATCCATCACTACCCGAGTATCTAGAACAACACACCCACACATCACAAGAATCTCATCATTCCCATAGAACCATCACCTCACCAGCCTAAAATCACGGAAAAAACAACCACTTCACTACCACAAAATAACTTCCAAACAAACCATCAACTCGCCACCCCAAAATCAGTACCAAATAAACCATCACCTCACTGCCCCAAAAGCATTTCCAAACAAACCATCACGTTGCTGCCCTAATAGTTTGGCCAAACAAACCATCACCTAGATGCCCTAAAAGCATGAACGCATCTCACCCATCAACCCCACACACCCCAACAACACAAAAAAATCACATCACCTCCCACTAGAATGACCACACAAACTATTTTACAGGTTTAGTATAGATATTTTATCAATTCCACTTCTTTATTTTATGGTCATAATCACACAAGACATAATCTTGGGAAACCATTTCATTTTTGATGTATAAGTTATTAGTCGATTTATCATTTAAGATGATATCAAAAAAATCAAAATAATCAAGGGTTCTTAAACTCATTCCAAATTTTCACAAAAAACCCCCAAAAACCACAATTTTCTATAGGTCATTTAACCTGTATGATCACAATGCCAAAATAATGTCAAAGATGTAAAAATCATGTGAATCATTCCACTTTCCCCCTTTAATTTCAATTATACAATTATTTAACTTTAATAATGACATAAAAACCATAAAATATAAATAAAAATAAAAAACCCCTCTTGTGTGATACATAAAAAGAAAAAACAAGAAATTCCCTACCTCAAAGAAGCTTTTCCAACTTGTTGTGCACCGTAGGGTGAAGAAGAAATGCCTGAAAACCAAAACCACACAAAAAACCCATGGATCAACCTACACTTCATCAAGGGTTATAAAAAATACATCAAAAATCACAACCAAATTCAAAACCACACCACCATTATGGATCTCTGAGTGAATAACATAATAAATATAACCAAGAAGAAGATAAGGGATTACCACCAATTGCCAATGGGCATCCACTAGAACCAACAGATCAAAGTGGGAAGAAGGGGATAAAATTCCTCTGAGAGAGGACTATGGTTTTCCAAAAAGGATAGAGAATGGTGGTATGTCATAATGAGGAGGGTTTCAGCTGAAATACCTATTTAAAACCTAGATGTAAATTTCTTTATCTAGTGTAACCCATTCAAGATGTGGATTTCATGGGATTTTCCCAAAACCAACTTCTGCCAAAATTAATGTTACCAAACCCTAATTTAACTACATTTCCTAAATTACTTTCACAATTTGAATCTATTTCATGGATTCTTCCATCAACAGACATAGGTTGTGAATACATATGACTACAAAAGCTATAAAACCCTAGTTCACATTATGTAAACCTTTCATGATGTGAATATATCACAGTAGTGCTGATACACCTCCAACCACCACAGAACCTACTCAAACCTCTTACAAAATACATCAAACACCCAAAACTGATAATGTAATGGGATGGGAAGGCATGATCCATTACTTTATATTCATCTCAAATGATTCATTCCCTCAATAATCTAAAACAAAGTCCACATGGAAAGAGGTATGAAAAACTACCCTACAAGATTCCTCTCAAAGATCTTGTTACTTATTAACACTACCACCATCCAAATATGTCAACTGAAACACCCGTTAAACAAAATACATAGCCAAAAACCACCTCCTTACACACAACCACACCTCCACACAATCATATAAACCTCTATGAAGTGAAAACCAACAACTACTACAACCAAAAAACCAAACTTCACAAAACACAAAAATCAGGGAATTGCATCCTCCATGTCAAGATATTAACCACTTTGGGTTGAACTAACTAGGCCACATGGGTTTATTCACATCATAATATAACGTGTCTTAGTTAGGAATAAATTACTTCCCTTTTCATATGTCAGAACTTTATCACACATCATAAATCAAGAAAATAGAAAAATTCATGATACCGAAGGATCTAAACACCACATCTCAGGAAAAAAAGAGTAAGGAAAAACTCAAAATATTTTCAGGTACTAGGAATGAATATGCAACTCTGTAGAGACCCAAAGCCTGATGTAAAAGGAAATTACATTAATTTTGTGGAATAATTAATACATAACAAAAACCAAAACTCAAGGATCATAATAGTTTAGTGTCTTTGGAAACTCAGAACACAATCTTCTAATCATGGTGAAAGATCTTCAACATCTCCCATAAAGATCTTCCCCTTTTGTTTTCATACCTAAATCCTTTCTTTATATCCTAGGGAAAATAAAACATAAAAATGGTGAGCTCAAATTCTCAGTAAGGGTAAACATAGATAACATAAAACAATCCATAAACATTTGAATTCAAAAACTTGAACATAAAATCTAAACATCAAAATCATGAGCAAAGACATAAATCTTGGAAGTACATATGGAATATATCATAAAGGAAAATAAATAATGATAAAATATCATGGGAATAAAACATTTTACTGTGTAAAACCATTAAGAATATGATATGATTTCCATAGTATCCAAGGCATTGCTTCCAAGACCATCTTAGTGGAAAAAGTCCCTTTCTGAATCGAGTTTACTCCTCATTCCAGTCCTGTATCACTGAACCAGATTAACTTACCGTTCCAACCATGTCTATCTCATGAGATATAAATCTTTACCCAATGCATTGGAGGGAGATATAGGTCCCACCCATCTCATAATGAAATCGTTCTTTCGTGTTCCACAAAAGTAAACATACATCATTCATAATAACCCAACGAATAAAATGAGTTTCATAAACATCATCCCATAATAACATAATCCATATAAAATAAATGGATATAATTTCTTCATAAGAAAAATAAAACCATGTAAACAATAGAGACATTATACTTGAGACATAAACATACTAAATGATGTCATCTTAGATTGAAAATAGTTCTGATTAAACACTTGAAATTAATTCTTGAGGAAAATATCATTTCTTTTTCAAAATCATTTTCTTTTCACAAAATGCCATGCAATTTTAAAATAAAAATATTTTGTTGAAAATAATCATGAATTATTGTGGAGTAAGGTTCATTGAAATAAGTTGTTATGAAACTGTAAAAATCCATTCATGCAGTATAAGGTAAAAAAACATTTGTCTCGTACTTTTTCCAGAAAAGTCAAAAAGTACCTCGTATGGTAAAAAAAAGAAAGATTCCTTACATACCATGTAGTAAAAGTCAAAAACGAGTAAAAAGGACTTTAAACATACATTAAACCATTTTTAGAAAATAGGGACATGGATGATAAATATAACCCTAGTAAATACTTATGATTAAACAATCTCGGATAAAAATGAGATTGGAAAAGTTATCCCTTACTATAGGTCCAATTTCTTCCGTATGTGTTCAAAACTCTTGTATAGTGGGTTTAAACATATTATTAACTTGTAGAATAACCATAATAATATTTATTATATCATATATGATTCACTTAGGTCTTTATATTACCCGTTCATTTGTCATTTCCATGTTAAAGCAACGTTTTGGGTTTTAATTGTTTCATTTATCATACATGTTTGGACTTGTTGATCTTGATATCATTACTTATATCATGATTTAATTAATTAAAGAATGTAGATAATTATTTATATATCATGTATATTTAGTATATATATAAAATATATAGATAAATGAAATGGAATAAACCGTTCATGGAGATGGTAGGCCGTACGTACACATGAACGTTGTTTTCCTTTCTTTATTGACTTGAATGGAAGTAAGTAGAATATATATATATATATATATATAAATCCAGTAGCTTTATCATGTCATATATTTCATTATTATTCATTATATATACTTTATAATCATTCTTGAATGGTTAACATGGAGAATGAATCTCATCGTGTCGTGGAGACGGTAATCCGTACGTACGCACGAGCGATGATATCATTCCCATAATTATTGAAATGGAATTGGAGTGGATGATATAATATCTCATAATCATTATTCTGTTATAATAACTATATATAGTTATTATTTACACCATTATACCCATCCAAGTACGGTCATGGTGGAAAAACAGATTACACCACGGCGTGGTGACGATATTCCGTACGTACGCACGCGCGGTGATTTCATTTTCTATAGGATGGATAGAGGGTAAAATGGGGTTGTTTTATATTTATAATAACATATAAGTATATTAGTGATACTAATGTTATTACTTTATAATGAAAAAAAGAAATAAGAATAAGTTGAAGAAGAAAGAAACTTGAATGAATCGGTAGAAGAGATTACCTCTTTTTCGACGCACCTCTTTTAAGATTCCATTTAAGGAACTAGATATGGTCTTTTTAGAAGAAAAAAACCTCCAGAATGTTTCTAGGGAAGTAGAGAAGATAAATGGGTAGGGGTTGGCCGATCTTGAAGGCTCAAAGTTGTGTAAAGAGGAGAGGGAGGAGGTGCCCTTTTATAAGGGAGGAGAGGGGCACCTTTGGAAATTTTGAAAATATTATTTTATTATAAACTTATCTTCGGTTTAAAAAGGTCTAAAAATCATTAAATATGAATATAAGATGACTCATGGTCGAAATAAAATAATCAAATCATAATTGGAGATGTTTTGGATAATATTTTAATCATTATAATCTTATTTATTTAAATCATTTATTAATGAGGTAACTACTGCATCATTATTATTTCATAAATAATTTAATTTATTTGATGTCGAAAAATTATAAAAAAAATAGAATCATGTATAAAATATTTTTATCTTTGCAGTGAATATTTATAGTCGAAAATATAATTTATATAACTCCTTATAAAAATTAATTACTAAAAGATTTTTGTTAATGTCTATTTTGTCATTACATTAAATTAATTAATCAAAATTGTCATTATCACTACCATGTGGCTCAATGGGGTCCCAAAATCTATCCAAGGATTCCCATGGTCAGCCACTACTCATCCAATAAGATTAGGGCAAGTTTTAAGGTAATTTTGAATTATTATAATATTCTTTTAACCTTGAATTACCCTATTTACCTATAATCGTGGTAAATACATGTCAAAAGTTACTATTCACCAAAAAATTATTTTCATCTTATTGAACCACATTTTACTTCTTTATAACAACCATTTATGTATGATTTTTGAAATTAAATTCATAAAATTGGTAAAATTTCATTTAAATGAAAGAGTAAGTTTTTTTAACTACCACTAAGTGGTTTCACTATTCATCAAAAATTGATATTTTTCAGAAAAATACTAAAAAATTAGCATAAGATATATTTGATATTCCAAATTCAAAAATGATGTCTATTTTTCCAAATTTAAAACATATACGTGGCATTAATTTTAAAATTAATTCCCATTATCAAAACAAATAACGTGTTTTTAAGAAACAAAACTATCAAAAGATCAACACTTGTCTATGTCCAATTTCAATGTGAAATTAATTACAATGACCAAAATTGGATTAAATGGTAAAAATATATTCTAATTATAATTTAATACCAATTAAAAATATAATCTAACCATATAAATTATTGCAATGAAAAAAGTTGTTTTTTATTAAAATATAGCATGTTTTTACTATTCATTAAAATATGCAAGTTATCAGAATAAGATGAAAAATTTATCCAAAGTAAATTTTTATATCCTGATTCCAAAGAAGAATTTTATTTTCTTAAATTGAACTTATAAACATGTAAAAAACTATATTTAAAGTGGGTGCGCCATCAAAAGGTGGCAAAAATGCATTTTTTGAAAAATACTTATTTTACCCGAAAAATTTATTTTGTTCTCATACCATGTTATATAAAATGTGTAAGATGAATAATAATGTTATAAAATTCAAAATTTAGTTAATACTATTCATAACATCTAGTCCATAATAATATTATAACAATATATCATTGTTTAGTGAAACCTGGTATTGCGTACTACACACGCTATCGAGGAAGGTCGCGATTACGTGTAATGCAAGCCAAATCAGGGATGCGTGTAGTGTAAGCTCCCTTTGTTGTAACATAAAACACAAGACATCAATGAAATTAAAAGGAATAATTCTCATAAAGTCTCAGGTTTTTACATGCTACCCCACTTTAAATGAATTTCGCCCTCGAAATTCGTCGGGGTTATAAATGGTTTACTACATGAAAGTTTCTTTCATAAAAACCCACATCGTAAAAAGGAATACTAAAACTTAATTTTAAAAAGTGAAGTATGAAACATATCGGTTACCCAAATTGACTCATCACTGGGTTTCCACAATGGATAATTTAGGTCAAAATATGGATATGGAAGAGAAACCTAACCATCAAGTTCTGATGGAGAGTGGTAGAGAACATGGCTATGAAAAATCCGACAATCACAAAGCCATAAATTTGTCATGATCTAAGGTACCATCTAATTCATCGGATATAAGGGCACTAGGAAAACATATTTGGTTTTCAAGATCATTTCCCAAATGTTGAATAATTATTGAATTAAAATAAATACTTACTTGATTTTGGTACAATATCAACGTTGCTGGTGCCTCGAACAATTTCCACTTCATCTCTTAATGAAATGAAGTTGAATTTGTCTTTCACGAAGTTTTAGCAGATCATGCGATAGAATGATAGGTCATTCCATCTATCTCAAACATAAGTTAGAAAAATTTATATACATAAGTCCATCTATGGTGATATTAACCAGATATGGTTCCAAAAATGGACTTATACTTCAACTATAATTCTGAATAAAAAAATAAAACTAATTTATACTAACCAGAGACTTCTTGTAGGACAGTGGTAGGCGATGAAGGCCTTTCGCACTTCGGTTGTGGGTTCGATTCCCACATCCTTGTCTGACGCGATGGGTTGTCGCCCATCCTACAGGTTGTCCTTTTTCTAAAACTACACTATTATAACATTCTAGAAATAATATCAAAAAAATGTTATATCCTTAAACGATACTATCTGATTTCTAGCTTAATCTATTCCAGTCTTTAGGCTTACCCAAACTCACAGTATAAGGAAAAAGATTGATAGAGAGATCATCTACCAAACATGTAAATACCTTCATTTATCCCCATACAAGATATGTCTGGCTGGTCACATTACAAACCATTGAATTCCTTAATCATGTATCCTCTTGAAAAAAAATGAATACCCATTGAACCTTAGTGAAAACATGAATGCTGTAAAAAGTTAACTCTCTCCACATACCAAAATCCCAAAATTTCTATATACTCCAACCATGATATCACTTTGTCCTTATATCAGTCATGAGCTCATTAATATTATTTTCTCCTTATCCCTTCATTATGCGCATATCAAATGATTTCCAAAATATTTTAATTACATTTCATGGTTACCAGTACCATATAATTATTGAAAATCATAATAAACCAATACATAGATATTCCAATATTCCACAATACTATAAATTAGATTCCACAATATTATTTTGGAATCCCGTTACATAAACACATAATCATTCTACTATATCATTGTCATACTCAAAATTGCCAATAGTTATCACATGTGACTTCCCTTTGTCCTTTGCCTTAATAGGTTTCTCACATCGATCATCATTAACCCATGGATTAGGGCATTGATTAGAATAATGCCACATTTCCTTGCACTTGAAGCATTGAAGTGTTGGTGGAGAGTTCTCTGTAGTCTTTTCTTTATTCACATCATTAGCTAACTTTTTCCCATTACTTCGACACTCAACTGCTCGATGACCTTCTTTTCCACTCTTGAAACATTTTCTAGTACCTTTTATACAATTTCCACCATGCTTCTTTCCACACTTTGAGCATAAAGAAACATTCACTTTCTTTTCACCACTGTTCTGAGGTTTTTCCTTAAACTCCATCTTTCGTTTCTTGTCAAAACCATGAGATGGATATGTTACACCAACTTCTAGTTCTACCTTGATAGCACAATGCAAAATTTCTTCATAGCTACTAAAGTCTCTTATAGCTAATTCCCTTCTAAGACTTGGTTTTAAGCCACTGAAAAATCGATCAACTTTACTTTCAGGTTGGATGATAAATCCAGATGCATACTTTGCAAGTCTTGTATAATTCTTTTCATATATACCAACAGATTAATCATCCTTATGCTTAAGATCAAGGAAATCCTTTTCCATCTTTGTTTGAAGAATACTAGGGGAGTACTTATTGAAAAATAAGTTCTTGAACTCATCCCATTCCATGGATTCAATTTCTTCTTGGGGCCTCGTATTCTTAATTAGAGTCCACCATTGGTCTGATCCACCTTCTAAATGGTAAATATCCAAAATGAATTTTTCATGTTCCGATCAGAGAAGTATGAAAAATATCTTTTCAATGGTACTGATCCATTGTTCAGCAACAAGGGGATCAGAAGACCCACTGAAAGAAGGTGGACGTTGCCTCGTGAAGGACTTAATAGAATATCGTTCCCCTCTCTTCTCATTTGGAAGTCCAGAATGATTCATAGATTGTGTAAGTATAACAGTAATATTTTGAACTCCATATCCCATAACATTGGTTTTTTCATAAGGACAATCATTGCATTGTCCATTACATTTATCAACACGGTTCCTTCAGGTTCCAGCCATCGTCTAAAACCCAAAAAGAATAGTGTGAGAGGAAAAAATCATGCTAGGGAAAACAACATAATAAAGGGGGATTACTTTAAATATCTAACATATTAGGTTTAATTATAATATCGTTATCTTAATTCTAGGACTATAACCTATACTTATACCTAACCTTAGGGACATCCCTAGACATTCCTTAGAAATACCTCTAGGGATCTCACTAAAGTTTTCACATCCTAGTTTCCAAAGGTTAACTAAACATTTCCTCTGATACCAACTGTAGAGACCCAAAGCCTGGCATACAAGGACATTACATTACTTTTGCAGAATACTTTATACATAACAAAAACCAACACTCAAGGATCGTAATAGTTTAGTGTCTCTAGAAACTCGGAACACAATCTTTTAATCATGGTGAATGATCTTAAACATATCACATTAAGATCTTGCCCTTTTGTTTTCTTACCTAAATTCTTTCTTTATATCCTAAGGAAAATAAAACATAAAAAGGGTGAGCTCAAATGATCAGTAAGGGTAAACATATAGAATATAAAACAATCCATAAACATTTCAATGAAAAAACTTGAACATAAAATCTAAATATAAAAATCATGAGCAAAGACATAAATCTTGGAAGTACGTAAGGAATATATCATAAAAGAACATCAAGCATGATACAATAGCACGAGAATAAAACATTTAATTGTGTAAAACCATTAATCACATGATATGATTTCTGTAGTAGCCAAGGCAATGCTACCAAGACCATCTTAGAGGACAAAGTCCCTTTCTGAATAGAGTTCACTCCTTATTCCAGTCCTGTATCACTGAACATGATTAACTTTTCATTTTAGCCATGTCTATCTCATGAGATATAATGCTTTACCCAATGCATTGGAGGGAGATATATTTCCCACCCATCTCATAATGAAATCATTCTTTAGTGTGCCACAAAAGTAAACATACATTATTCATAATAATCCAACGAATAAAATGGGTTTCATAAACATCATCCTATAATAACATAACCCATATAAAAGAAATGGATATCATTTAATCATAAGAAAAATCAAACCATGTAATCAATAGAGACATTATACTTGAAACATAAACATACTAAATAATGTCATCTTAGATGTAAAATAGTTTTGATTAAACACTTGAAATGAATTCTTGAGGAAAATATCCTTTCTTTTTCAAAATCATTTTATTTTCAAAAAATGCCCTGATATTTAAAAGAAAAGGATTTTGTTGAAAACAATCATTAAATATTGTGGAGTAAGGTTAATTTAAATAAGTTGTTATGAAACTATAAAAATCCATTCACACCGTATAAGTTAAAAAAATATTCGTCTCGTGCTTTTTTCAGAAAAGATAAAAAGTACCTCGTATGGTAAAAAAAATAAAGATTCCTTACATACCATGTAATAAAAGTCAAAAATGGGTAAAAAGGAATTTAAAAATACATGAAACCATTTTTAGAAAAGAGGGACATGTATGATAAATATAACCCCAGTAAATACTTATGAATAAACAATCTCGGATAAAAACGAGATTGGAAATGTTATCCCTTACCGTAGGTCCAATTTCTTCCATATGTGTCTGAAACTCATTTATAGTGGGTTTAAACATATTATTAACTTGTAACAGAACCATAATAATATTTATGATATCATATATGATTCACTAAGGTCGTTATATTACCCGTTCACTTGTCATTTCTATGTTAAAGCAACATTTTGGGTATTAATTGTTTCATTTATCATACTTGTTTGGACTTGTTGATCTTGATATCATTAATTATGTCATGATTTACTTAATTCCAGAATGTAAATCATGATTTATATATCATATATATTCAGTATATATATACAATAGATAGATAAATGAAATGAAATACTCCGTTCATGGAGACGATAGGCTGTACGTACACATGAACGCTGTTTTCCTTTCTTTATTGACTTGAATGGAAGTAAGTAGATGAAATATATATATATATATACATAAATCCAGTAGATTTATAATGTCATATATTTCATTATTATTCTTTATATATAATTTATAATCATTTTTGAATGGTTAACATGGAGAATGAATCTCATCGTGTCGTGGAGACGGTAATCCGTACGTACGAACGAGCGATGATATCGTTCCCATAATTATTGAAATGGAATTGGAGTGGATGATATAATATCTCAAAATCAGTATGATGTTATAATAACTATATATAGTTATTCTTTACACCATTATATCCATCCATGTAAGGTGGTGGTGGAAAAAAAATTACACCACATCGTGGAGACAGTATTACGTACGTACGCACGCGCGGTGATTTTGTTTTCTGTAGGATGGATAGAGGGTAAAATGGAGTTGTTTCATATTTATAATAACATATCAGTATATTATTGATACTGATGTTATTACTTTATATTGAAAAAACTAAATAAGAATAAGTTTAAGAAGAAAGAAACTTGAATGAATCGGTAGAAGAGATTACCTCTTCTTCGACACACCTCTTTTAAGCTTCCATTTAAGGAACTAGATATGGTCTTTTTATAAGACCAAAACCTCCAGAATGTTTCTAGGGAAGTGGAGAAGATAAATGGGTAGGGGTTGGCCGAGCTTGAAGGCTCAAAGTTGTGTAAAGAGGAGAGAGAGTAGGTGCCCTTTTATAAGGGAGGAGAGGAGCACCTTTGGAAAGTGTGAAAATATTATTTTATTATAAACTTATCTTCAGTTTCAAAAGGTCCAAAAAATATTAAAGATGAATATAAGACGACTCATTGTAGAAATAAAATCATCCAATCAGAATTGGACATGTTTTCGATAATATTTTAATCATTATAATCTTATTTATTTAAATCATTTATTAATGAGGTAACTACTGCATCATTATTGTGTCATAAATAATTTAATTTATTTGATGTCAAAAAATTATAAAAAAATACCATCATGTAGAAAATATTTATATATTTCTAATTAATATTTATAGTTGAAAATATAATTTATATAACTCATAAAAATTAATTACTAAAAGATTTTTGTTAATGTCAATTTTGTCTTTACATTAAATTAATTAATCCAAATTGTCATTATCACTACCAAGTGGCTCAATGGGGTCCCAAAATAGACCCAAGGATTTCCATGGTCGGACAATACTCATCCAATAAGATTAGGGCAAGTTTTATGGTAATTTTGAATTATTATAATATTCTTTTAACCTTGAATTACCCTATTTACCTTTAACCGTGGTAAATAAAAGTCAAAAGTTACTATTCACCAAAAATTATTTTCATCTTATTGAACCAAATTTTACTTCTTTATAACAACCATGTATGTAGGATTTTTGAAATTTAATTCACAAAAGTGGTAAAATTTCATTTAAATGAAAGAGTCAGTTTTTTTAACTACCACTAAGTGGTTTCACTATTCATCAAAAATTGATGTTTTTTAGAAAAATACCAAAAAATCAGCCTAATATATATTTGATATTCCGGATTAAAAAATTATGTCTATTTTTCCAAATTCAAAACATAGAAGTGGCATTTATTTTAAAATTAATTCCCGTTATCAAAACAAATTGCGTGTTTTTAAGAAACAAAACTATCAAAAGTCCGACACTTGTTTATGTCTAATTTCAAAGTGAAATTAATTCCAATGACCAACATTGGATTAAATGGTAAAAATATATTCTAATTACACTTTAAAACCAATTAAAAAGATAATCTAACCATATAAATTAATGCGATGAAAAAATTTGTTTTTAATTAAAATATAGCGTGTTTTTACTATTCATTAAAATATGAAAGTTATCAGAATAATATGAAAACATTATCCAAAGTAAATTTTTATATCTTGATTCCAAATAAGAATTTTATTTTCTCAAATTGAACTTATAAACATGGAAAAAATTAGATTTAAAGTGGGTGCGCCTTCAAAAGGCGGCAAAACTGCATTTTTTGAAAAATATTTATTTTACCTGAAAAAATTATTTTGTTCTCATACCATGTTCTAGAAAATGTGTAAGATGAATAATAATCTTATAAAATTTAAAATGTAGTTAATAATATTCATAACGGCTAGTCCATAATAATATTATAACAATATATCGTTGTTTAGTGAAACCCGGTATTGCGTACTACACACGCTATCGAGGAAGGTCGTGATTGCGTGTAATGCAAGCCAAATCAGGGATGCGTGTAGTGCAATATCCCTTTGTGGTAACGTACAACACAAGACATCAATGAAATTCAAAATAATAATTCTCATAAAATATCGAGTTGTTACCGGCTCTCACTCCCAAGTACTCTCCTCTCGACCACCATACCTCCACAACATGCGAACTAAGGGAATGTTCCATCCACACAGTGCCTTATATTGGGGATCCTAAATCTCTACTGCCCGTCCCATGAATTTCTCATCATCCTCAATATCTAAATCTCGTTAGTTAATGACATGGGAGTTATCATGAAGATTCCAACAAAGATAAGAGACATGAAATATTTCATGGATCCTCTCTATAAATAGTGTAAATTCCAACCGATATGTCACCTTTACAACTCACCCTAACACCTCAAAGGGCCCAACAAACATAGAGAAATATTTCTCCCCTACCAAACCTCTACTACCCACGTTGAGTGTAAACTTTTAAGAACACGTGGTCCCCAAACTCAAACTCCAAATGTCTCCTACTATGTTAAACTTAAAACTTATTCTAGTCCTGTGACACTTTCATCCTCTATCAAACCATATAATCATTTTTCAATCATTCTCTACATGACATCAGGACCAAGAATTACTACCTCCCCCAATCCATCCAGCACAATAGAGAACAACAAAGTCTCCCATACAAAGACTCATATAAGACCATGTTGATGGATGAGTGATAACTGTTATTAAAAGAAAAATAAAAAAAGGGAAAGTGTTTTTCCCAAGATCCAACAAAGTCTAAGATGCATTCTGAAAAAAAATAATTTAACATCTAGATGACCCACTTTGTCTGCCCATTTGTTTGAGGGTTGAAAGCAGTGTTGAGGTGTAACTGAGTTCCAAAATCATGGTGTAATACCCTCGAGAATAAAGAGGTATAATATGCATACTACTAATATTTGATGGATCTCATAACTCTGTGTAACTACACCACCTACTTTAGATACATATTAGAAAAATAATCCATGACTCCTGACTCCTTGATCGATAAGAAGTGGGCTAATTTCATCAACTGATCCATGACCCCCCAACATAGAATCACAACATACCTAATCTTAGGGTAACACTATAATGAAATCTATTGAGATTTTATCCTATTTACACTTAGGAACATACAAAGGATATAATAAACTATCAAGAAAATGATTCTTTTCCTTTACCTATTGGAAAACCAAACACCTCTCCATAAACTTTTCCACTGCCTATTTCATCCTAGACCACCAAAATTTCATCCTCATTCTATAGTACATCTTGGATACTCTTATTTTTACCATAAAAGGTGAAATATAAAAACCATGAAAGTCTCCCTTGAGAATAACTATTCGAATAAAAAACCACCCACATAATAACATCCTATTCCAACCATCCTCCGACCATCCCTCGGGAGAATTACCATGGCCGACAAGATCATGCATCATCTATACCTCTGAGTCTCCAAAATAAAACTCATCCAACTGTAACATCATATAATAATAAACCATCATCTAAAATAAATATCCTCTACTATAAACTACCCTTTCATCTTAGTACAATGTTTCTAAGTCTTCCATTCCTTTCCAAACATCCCCAGACTCCTAATCAACTTTTTTCCATGACTTCCTCCCCAAAGAATCTGGAAACAATTCCATTTTAATAAGGTGTAGGATATCATAAAATAATAATACTAAAGAAATTATATCCTCCTCTACTTTATTAAATTATGATCATGCTGAGAAAAGATATACCACAAACTCTTATGATCTGTGAAGACCAAAGTGCCCCCCAATTAGGTAATGCCTCCACAACTTTCACACAAACAAAACCAATTTTTTCTCCATATCAAGGGTGACATAGTTATTATTATAGGTAAAAAACTTACTAGAACCATAAGATATCACTTCTCTCCACTTCATCAACATGCATCTCGATCCTATATGGGACGTTTCATTGAAAACCTCAAACATCAAACCATCCTTAGGAAACTGAAGCACTGGATAGATGAATAACTTCCCCTTTAGATAACTAGATTCTACTTGGTACATATTAGTCCATAAAAAACCCTAATAAATGATGTCAATGGGGAAACAACTTGAGATTTATCAGGAAAAAACGTCTGATAATATCCTACAAGACTATGAAAACTGTGAACCTATGCCACGTTCTTAGTTATTTCCCAAGAAACAACTTCCTTGAATTTTTATGGGTCTACTACCAAAATTTGATAACACACCACATGATTGAGGAAATTCACCTCTAATTTACATAAAAATACACTTGGTCAACTTTCCATAGAGTTTTTGGCATCAAAGAACCTACAATAAATCTATGAGATGATCAACATGCTCCTCCTCTGAGTTAGAGTAGATCAATATGTCATAAATAAACACATTTACGAACTGGTCCAATAATTTATGGAACATGGAGTTCATGAGTCCCATGAACACAAATGGTGAGTTTTTTTACATCAAACGACATAAATAAACAATCAAAGTTCCTATACCTTCTTTTAAAAGCAGTCTTTGGGATATCACACTTTTTCACCCTCAAATGGTGATATCCAAACTACAAATCAATCTTAGAAAAGAAAATTTCCCCTCTCAACAAGTTGAAAAGATAATCTATACATTGAATAGGTAAAAAATTATTTACCATTACAAGATTCAACATTTGGTAGTCTATACACAACCTCGGACTACTATCCACTTTACTAGATAACAACATTGGAGCACCCCATGAAAACACACTGGGCCATATAAAATCATTTTTCATCAAATCATCTATCTAAATCTTAAAATCCCAAAACTTAGAAGGTTAAATATGATAAGGATCCATCAAAATCATAGAATCACCTAGCTACAAGTATATCCATAACTCAAAATCACATCAAGGAGGTAGCGTCAAAACCTCATTGGAAAGAAATCTAGAAAACCCCAACAACCCAAGCAACCTCCACCATCCCAGCCTCTGCTAATTCTATAGATATATCAACCATCAAATAAATAAGGGGATCCACATGCTAACTAACAACTTGAAAAATCTACGTAACAATGAAAACCACAAACTGTCCATCCACATATGAGAACATGACTCTCCTCTAAAAGAAGTCAATAATAGAACATACGAAATATAGTTCCTCGGATGAAATCATATGGCTACATCTATAGAAATAAAATATCCCTTTGGGACTAATGTGGAACCCATCATCCGTATACACCCTAGAAAACATCAAACAAGATGTTTTAGCCTCTAACTGGAATAATCAACACTAGGGGCACAAAAATCCTCTCGACATCTATTCCTAGAGAACAAACTATATTGGGTGCAATAAAGGAGTGTAAATATTCTGAATGAAATAATGAATAAATAAGGGTATATAATAAACTGAGCATACCTTAAAGGATATCTAACCAATCAAATGTTACTTCCTTAACTATGTGCAAATATCCACACCCAACTCCTATACCTCTCTATTGATGACCACCTCCATGACCACGCTCTGGTCAAGGCTCTAGAACATACAGAACATCCTAAGGTTGAACTCTACCCACTCTATCTCCCCTCATCCAATTATAGGCATGTTGCACCTACTACAAAAATGGTCTCACTGGAAAATGTTATTGAGGTTGGCTCTAAACCTTCTCACCTCCACCAAACTGAGATCAAGGAACCACTGGGCACTGATTCTAGAAATGGCCACAAACCCCACATACAAAATACATTGGCCTGATATCCTTAGAAAAAGAATAGAAACTACTACCCCCAAAAGCCTAGAAGGGAAGATTCTAAGGTCGAATCACCATTGGTTAAAACCTTGAATGTCTTGGGACCTAAGACCTTCCACCAACAACCCTTCCCCTCAAGTAACCCTACTTATTACCCTCTCACTATAAAACTCTTCATGAGTGCATCTTCTCAATCACATACACTTTATTTTGAACCTCCAGATACATTGGTAATGTAAAACAAGTAACTGCATACTAGATAGAAGGGTGGAGTGCCTCCTCAAGGCATCTCTTATGAGAGTTATCATATGAAAAAGATCCAAGGAATATCGTCAAAGGTACTTGAACTTGATTAAAAAATATCACACTGACATAATCCCCCACTAAATAGAAATAATATCTTACCTCTTCACTTCCTTCATAGTCGATGAAATGATATCTACCCAAAAGTCTTTCTAAAAGCAGGCTCATGAAACATCTAACTCCTTCCACTTACCTAGATACAGTTCCCACCATTGATGCATATCTCCCCACATCTAAATAGCTTCCAAATGGACCAAGTATCCCACTGATCCTAAACTCAAATTGAAAGTGATCTGAAGATCCTATAGCTAGCTCTATATCACTACATATGAAATAATCCCCCCACACTTCGCCAAAGTCCACGACGGAAAATCATGAAGCTCCCTCTACCAAGAATCAACCTACCCTACTGGATCAAACCTAAAAAGATCAACTGGATCATCCTACTAAACCTCAACTTCATAAACCATATGAATATAGAATTCAGAAGACATATATGAAAAAAACAATAATTTCTTAGTCCTGATAATATGTAAATTTATCTAGATTCATTTTAATTCAAAATTTTCCACTTAACCTTCCCAAAAAGCCCAATTCAAATAGGAATGTAAGTCATCATAATGAATGTTCCTCTCTTAAGTCTCTACCCTACAAAATAGTTTTCCTCACTTGGTTATTCAATAAGATCAAATTCTATACACTAGATCATAGGGTGCCCTAAAATCCCATGTCCTAGCCAGTATCCCTAGACTATGGCATGGAACAAGGTTAATTGGAACTATTTCCATACCAAACCATGTAATCCTCACTGTTCCTAACCCCAAATTTCATCTGATACCTCTACCATCACCTTTGATACCACTCTCTCATGTACCCATCCCGCCAAAGATACTACATTAAGGGGAAGAGGATAATTTCCCCAAGTCCTACCTCCAATAGGCCTTGCCTTGGCGACTAGCACTGAAGGTATAAAAATCCCATGAAATGGGAGGAATTACCCTCTATAATAACATAGGATCAGGATATAAGATGAATCATACACAAGAAACTTAATGACATAACATAAAAAGATAACAAAACCATCCCATAATGCATGTATAAATAAAATAGGTACATATAGAAGTGTCCAAAAGTAAATATGCCAAACAAAATATAAAAAAGAGACACATAAACTGTCCAAAAAAGTCCAAGACAGTATTGTCTGGTATGATCCATGTAATGCTCCTAGAAACTTGGAAATCATTTTGTATACATAGGGTGAGAATACACGTATACTTAGTTGGAAAACCAAATTCTCTAACGCATGTTTGTAAGAAGGATACTAATTCACCCATGAGAAAACAATAGAACCAAAAGCACCTAAAAATTTCAAATATCCATCACAACCTCACCAAGGCATTCTTACCAAATAACACAATCCATGTATAATTACATAATAAGAATCATATCAATAAAGGGTACCCCACACCACTTTCACACTAATTTGTTTCTATCAAACCCTAACCTCATATGTCATGGAGATCCCATTTCTCCTAAATAACATATACTACCACCCCATAGAATGGTCACATCATAGCATGCCCATAGATACCTCAGCCACCTCCCTATAGCATGGTCATATCCCATCTCACCCGAAGACACCAAGGCCTTCAAATCACAACCACTTCCATAACCAAAGTAGTAGAGTATCATTAAAATGAATGTAACCAACCTCATGACCTTCTAATACCATGAACAACCCCCACTATAATCATCCCCACTTCATGTCCCTATCATATCGCCCCAAAGAAACGTAGTCCACTACCCCACAATATAGTTATTTAACATCCCACCCAAATACACTTGGGACATCACCTTGTTCACTAAAAGACATATGGTCATCACAAACTATGAATTACTCACCTAGAAGAGAGAGCATGAAATAGTGGGTAGCCAACCCTCCATCCCCATCACTGAGATGTTGAAAAAAGCACCCTCTATATGAAAATATGGGTGTTGGAAAATAATGATCAGTGTAGGTGGGATGAATATAGAAATGAAAAGGAATATACAAGTGTGTGTGTATATATATATATATATATATATATAATCCACACACAATCCCAACCTATGGGTCTATAAAAAATACTAACCAAATCACAAAACTACCACTTTAGAAGCCACCACTAAAGGCATAATACCACACAAGACACATCCCACATTTCAAATTTTCAACCAATCCCATTATCCAACTAATTTGTTTCATTATTAATCATCATCCACATTTAACCACACAACCCATCATTTATTTTTTCATTAATCATTTCCATCCCATTAACCAAACCAAACTCCATTCATTTCGACCATTATTAAAAAATTAGTCCATCACTACCCAGAAATGTTGCACAACAAAACCAAAAATCACAAGAAACTCATAATTCCCCTCGAACCATTGCCTCACTACCCCAAAAGCATGACAAAAAACTATCAACTCTCCACACAAAATCACAGCCAAAAAAACCATCACCTCATGAACCTAAAAGAAATACCAAACAAAACATCACCTCAACAACCTAAAAGCATGTTCACATCTCACCCATCATCCCCACACACCCCAACCACACAACAAACACACATCTCCTCCCCACATCACAACCACATAAATAATTTTATAGATTTTTTTATAGGGAGGTTTTTCAATTCCACTCCTTTATTTTAGGGTCATTATCACACAATCCATAATCCTAGGGAAACAATTTCATTATCCAAATATAAGTGATTAGTTGATTTTTCATTTTGGGTGATATCAAACAAAATATAATAAGAAAGGATTCCATAACTCATGAAAAATCAATTTACACAAATCCCCCATTGACTATAATCTTCAGTAGGTAATTCAACCATTATGATCACAATGTCACAATAATTTAAAATATCTAAAATAATATGAATCATTACCCTTTACCCATTTAATTTTAATTATTTAATTCTTTATCTTTAATTAATCCAATAATACCACCCCCATAGGTAAACAATAGAAAACCCCTCCTGTATGATAAACAAAAATAGAAATGAAGGAATTCCCTACCTAAAAGAATATTTTTCAACTTTCTACACACAAAAAAGAATAAAATAAATTTCCACAAACAAGAAAAATATGAAAAAACACCTGGATCAACCTACAATTCATTAAGGTTTATCAAAATCGCATCCCAAATCACAACCCAAACAAACACCACACCACTACAGTGGATCCTCGGGATAAGAACAAATAAAAAAACCAATATGAAGAGAATGTATTACCACCGATCAACAACAAGTATCTGCCATGACCCATCCCAGTGGGTCCAATAATGTGACTCCCCAAGCCCTCCTCCAATAGGCTAGGGGCTGGTGACCAACACTGGGTAGGCATAACACTAACATGGGAGGCATTTCCCTAGTACCCATACACATGAACACATCTCAAAGCCTACAAATGCTGAAACATAAAAATTTCTATTGAACATAATGAATTCTAAAAAAAACCCAATCGATAGAGTACAGTGAATGTAATGTGAAGAAAGTAAACTAGTCCAAAATACAGGCCCACTAATAGAAAGAGTCTGGAAACTACAAGGTCTAACCTGTAAGAAATAAAGTAGGTACCAGGACTACTGCTCGTAGCTGTTGGAACACCTTAGCCTGGAGAAAAATCATAAATCTTGGTTTGGTCCTGGTACATCCTAGACTCCGTCAAAAGGCTACTCATCATTACAAGACACAACATGCATGGGAAAAGCCCATGTAGGGGTGAGTATAACAATACTCAGTAGAGGAACCTAAAAACCAGAAAGCAATACAAAAAATAAAGGTACAATCATCTCTATACAGTATATATCTACTGAACATATAACAAGAGAAACAGATCCAAATATACTCGAAACCCATACCTGTATTCTAGAGGTAAGTCACAACGATGACATACCCATGCTTGGGATTTAGTTTGAATATTCCACGAAGCACTCGTCCGAGACAACTCACCCCATGAATCTAATAGATACGATGAAATCCATTTGAGAAGTACTACTCATCAGGAAAATCCATGAGAGAGTTAGATGCACTGATAAATCTAAAGAGAGAACAATTACACTCATTCTAGGAGAACACACACCTGAGTGGGAAAAGATCTGGATACACAGATGAGGATCAATGCCAGGGAATTGGAAGATACCATGACACATCCAAATTTCCCTTCTAAGTAGAGTATCAATGTCATGTAGGATTGGTCACGTCGATAGCTAACTATACCTAGGGTCAAGCATGGTTAGATGATCTCACTCTGGGCCTCTTGGAGGGATTCTGACTCTATCGAGAAATTTTTACTGAAGGAATCATATTCTTGTAGATGGAAACGATACCTAAACATTAGGGGAACGAAAAAAGGGGGAACTAAACCAAATGGAACTTGTACAAGTAATGGTGGACAAGAAAACCAAGCCATGTACTGAAAGATACATTGTGTGTAGAAAGGTCATAGGCTATGTCCTATGACCTCGGGTACTACTTGTCTACAAAAGACCATGTTAAAGAGCATTTCATGTAGAAGGAGGTATACACAACGTGTAAGAGTGTGACATTCCGTGTTCCATTATCCAAGGAAGACTCTGTGTACACTGGCCATGTGCCCATTTATGGCTTCAACCCATGTATTCCAACCTGTGTACTGATACACGGGGTAACCTGTGTAATTGGCCTGGTCTGGCCATGTGGTGGAGTACATGCTATGTACTCCACCCCATGTCTATGTATCCTATGATATACACTCCACGTGACTCAGGTCACAGGTTGTGTGAAACTTGTCAAACATCTGAAACTCTAGCCACCAACTAATGGGGGCCACAAGCTGTGTAATGCAGAGTACACACCTTGTTGATCATGATTTTTTAGAGTCATCGCCTTCTTACACACACCTTGGATGATATTTAAATCTTAGATCATGTGGTCTGTTCACCTTGAAACTGATGATTCAAGGCCATCTCAAAATCAAAAAGATGAATATGTATGTTTCGGGCCTTCAATCGGTTAGGAAAACCCTACTTGATCTTCTTCATGAAGAACCTTCTAAGAAAAATCTCTCTTGATCTGAGTTAATTCCTCATCCTCCATTTTCATCACACCTCCTCTTGGTCATAATGATGTCTTATCTCTAGTTTGGGATTTTTGCATTTCAAAATGTGTGCACAGAGATCCTTTGTTCGTAGTCCCATGAAGAACACAAAGAATGTGGGGACAAGGGGGAAGAAATTAAGTAAACAAATTGAGGGATGAACCTCCATCGTCATTCTCCATGGGTTTGATACTCTCCTATTAGTATGATTAAATAGTTCAAATCTAAAATTTAATTTCGAGATCATCATGAATAAACTCCTAAAAAGAATCCCCAAGGAAAGAGATAATAACCCTCCCGCAAGATTGAATGATCTGCAGATCAACCTGTTTGTGGGTTGATCCGCATTCATCATTTAATCAAAGAACTGGGAAAATAATCCAAAGAAAAAAAACCCTACCTCGATCATCAATGAAGAAGGAGAGCAGTCATTGGTCAGGATTATATCTCACCGCACAATGATCCACGCATCATCATTCATCAATAATTTTCCGAGGGTGGATCCTCTCCGAAGCTACATAAGATTCCAGAGAGTTTTTCAAGGTTATGAGCCTAACCCTGGTCTCCTAATTTTTTTTAAAAAATAAAAAGTTTTCACTTTATGAAAATGTTACAAATAAAATTAATTATTAATTTATTTTATTTTTTTTAAAACGTCTAAAAAATAATTTCTACTGTTAACCTACGTTAGTTGATGTCAGGTCCTGCCTAAGGAAGATTCACTTCTCTGAATGAAATGGCACACTCATAGTTTTGATTTAGAAACCCATTTAAGAGTTATTCTAATTTTCCAAGAAAACTGCTCGTATGTGTTGTTTAACAGTATAAATTATTTCAAACATTTATATCAAGAAATCCGAGCCTCATAATCACACACCGTCCCAAATCCTGGTCTCATAATAATTCCATATAATTTTTAAAAAGAATTCATAGAAAAACATGAGACATTACATTACCCCCTACATAGGGATTTTATGTATTTTAAAATCCAAAACAAAAGTCAACTCAAACAGATGTGGGTACTACGCATGAATATGAGCCTCCCACTACCACGTGCTCTCCTGAAGGTTCTCGTACTGCCACCAGACACACACCAAGGGAATATCTTGCCCATGAAAGATCCTCTCATACTACTCCTTGATCTCCACTAGGTACTCCATGAAGGTCTCTCCATCCTCATTGTAAAATTCACCCCAATCGATGATGTGCGATGGGTCATTCATGTACCTCCTCAGCTATGACACGTGGAAGACATCATGTACGCTGTGCAACTGTGGTGGTAGGGCTAGGTGGTATGCCACCTCACCAAATTTGTGTAGTATTTGGAAAGGGATGATGAACCTCAGAGACAACTTTTCACCCTGTCCAAATCTCTACAACCCTCGATGAGGTGAGACCTGAAGGAAGACATGGTCTCCCCATTCGAACTCCAAAGGTCACTACCTTCTGTTAGCATACGACTTCTTCTGGATCTGTGTAGTCTTCATCTACTCTTGGATGATATGTACCTTCTCGTTGGTAGCTCTCACCAACTCTAGACCCATGAGTACTGACTCTCCAAGGTCAGTCCAACAAAGCAGTGACTAGCAGGGTTGCCCATATAAATCCTCAGACGGTGCCATACCGAGGGTGGAGTGGTAGCTTTTGTTGTATGTGAACTCCACCAGTGGTAGGTGGTCCTCTGAACGATCACCAAATTCCAATATACAGGCCCATAACATTTCCTCCAGAACCTGAATGGTTCTCTCTGTCTAGCCATCTTTCTGGGGACGAAATTATGTGCTCAGGTACAACTGAGTCCCAAACGCCTCCTACAATGCCTTCCACAACCGGGATGTGAAACCAACATTGTGATATGAGACTATCATTTAATGGATTCCAAGAAGTCAAAATATATCTTGTACATAGAGGCATCCTAAGATCTCTACAGAACTCTACTCCCTGATAGCTAGGAAGTGGGCCAACTTGGTGAGTCTGTCGACAATCACCTAGATAGAAACATTTCCTTTGGACGTTCGTTGTAAGCCGGTTATGAATTCCATCAACATTTCATCCCACTTTCAATATGTAACTTATAGGGGGTGAGATAACCCCATTGGAACCTAGTTCTCATCCTTCACATACTAGCATGTAAGGAATCGAAAAATAAACTTTGTTACTACCTTATTCATACCTGTCCACCAGAACTGATGTCGAAGGTCCTGGTACATTTTTTCCACTCTAGAACGTACTTCCATGGGGGATGTATGAATATCCCTCAGAACCTCCTCCCGCAACACCACTAGCACAACCATGAATCCTCTAAAAAAGATGACATGCTCCCTACCTTGTAGATATCCATCAGGAGCATGTCCTATGGATAACTAAGCACATAAAGTCTCATAGATGATATCCCCTAGATATCCCTCTTAGACTCACCGTAAGAGTGGAGGGGTGACAACCATAAACTATAGATAAGTTTCATCATCTCCATCCATGAAAGATAACTATAGTGAGGCTAACTAGTTTGATGCCTCTCTCAGCAGCTGTGAACTCGATATCTTGCTGAGAGAATCTACCACAATATTCCCCTTCCTAGGAGTATAGATGATCTCAAATATATAATTCTAGAAGAACTAAATCCATCTATTCTACCTCAGATTCAGATCCTTCTTTGATAAGATTTACTTGACACTCTTGTGGTCAGAGTATAGGATAACGTTTTCACCAATTAGGTAGTTTTTACTAATCTTCAATGAGAAGAATACCACTTCCATCATAAGATGATGGATCACCTAGTTCTTCTCATGTGACCTTAGCTGGAATTAACCATAAGAAATCACTTCCCACCACTGCATCAGAACACAGCCAATACCGGTCCTTGATGCGTCATAGAAAACTACATACTTGACACCCTCTTCTGGAAATCTCAAGATCAGTGTGCTCGTCAAACTCTTATTGAATTTCTATAAAGCCTACTAGAAATTATCTGTCAATAAAAAAGTTTCCCCTTAAGGGTCAAGGATTTCATTGGTGTTAATATCCAAGGTAAATTAGGGATAAATCTCTGGTTTTATCCTGCCAGCCCAGGGAAGATCTGCACCTCTGTCACACTTCGGGGCAGTTCTAATGCTAAGACCACCTCGACCTTGGCTGGGTCCACTGCTACTCCATCTACTAAGATAAAAAGTCCCATAAAGTGGACCTCTTTATCCAAAGATGGAACTTCAAGAGATTCCCATAAAGTTGGTGCTCTCGATGTACATCTAGAACCATATATAGGTGTCTCACATACTCCTCCTCTGATGTCGATTACACAAGGATGTCGTCGATAAAGACCACTACAGACCATTATAAGTACGTCTGGAAGATTTAGTTCATAAGTCCCATGAACACTATGGGGGAGTTCATCATGCCTGAAGGCATCACCAAGTACTCTTAGTGACTGTAGCGACATCTGAAATCTGCCTTTGATATATCCTTATCCTGTACTTGTAACTAGTGGTAACCCGATTGAAGGTCAACCTCCAAGAACCATTGTTCCCCTCTTAGAAGATTGAAAAGGTTATCAATCCTTGGCATTGGATACTTTTTATTCATTGTCACCTTATTCAGGTGTCGATAATCCACGAACAACCTCAAAATCCCATCCACCTTCTTAGCAAATAGAATTGGGGAAACCTAAGGTGAAACAATGGGCCTTATAAAGCACTTACTAGGAAAATCCTCCAACTGCACCCTCATCTTGTGAAGCTCTATGGGAGACATATGATATATTGGTGAGGAGATCAGTTCCCTCCCAGGGTGTAAGTTGATGAAAAATTCGATCTCCTGGTGGGGAGGTAGTCCTGAAACATCTTCTGGAAAGATGTCCTCATAGTCCACCACTACCGCTGGAAACTGAAAGCTCAAAAAATATGCTACTCCAAGGGTAAGGATAGCTAACTCATGAGTGATTGAATGCACCCTCCTATGTATGATCCCGTCCTATGATGACTAGGGTTCCTTTTCTCCAACAAATGAAAAACCTCATCCCATCACTATAGAAACAACATACCCTTCTCTGAAAGTAGTCAATCTGGGCATGAACTGAAGATACCCAATCAATATCAAGAATGATGTCATAAGGCCTTGATCCTACCAAAAAGAGGTTCCAATCGAAACTCTCACCTCTAATGGTAATATCACACTACTTTAAAAGATGTGTGACCATCGATTATCTTCCTGTAGGTGTCTCCAAGTGTAAGGGTCGAGTCAACTGCTCTACTAGAATCTCAAGGTTTCACACAAGACATGTGGTGAGTAAAGAATGACTGGAACCTGTGGCTATAAGTATGAAATATAAGGTAGAAAAGACAAAAATAAATCCTCGAATCATCCCTGGAGTCCCTGTGTCGTACAACTTGACCACATACAACCTCCCCCTCCCATGTACCCCAGCTCCAGAAGCTGTGTGAGGACTTCCTGGGGGTGGTGGTGGAAGTAGATCAAAATTCCTTCCACCTCATGCAGCTCTCCCTACTCCTCTACCACATTTATCACTTGGAGGGTCTCTTTTCTCCACTCTTTTCCTCTACCTCGATGGTACATACACTACCTCCTTGTCAGCAGCATGACAGGTTGGACAGTCTCTAGAGAGATGGCCTCTGTTATCACACAAGTATCATCACCACTCCCTAGGATGACAGGATCCATCCTGAGAACCCTGAACCGCATATCGCCTGACTTGGGTCCTCCTGTGATGTCTCCCACATCCCAATCCCTATGCCTGACGTCAGATACCTACTATTAAGGTCTCAACACCTGTCTGCCAACTGCTAACTACCACAAGCTATCTCTGCTCATCCAAGAAGTTCTCGACCACCAATTCTCACTCGAATACTCCTACATAAGTCCAAATGCATAGAGGCATGACACTAGCTCAGTTGTCCCATCATAGACCTTGCTTGCAGGTCTGAGCTCTGAAGTACTGATCCCTGACCTTACCCATAGAGTACCTAGAAAGGTTGGTGAACCTCAATGAATAGTTTTCCACCATTAAACTACCCTTCTGAAGCTGAATAAGCTCCTGTATATTCAATTATCTAATCATAACAAGAGAGAACTCCCCCTAAAGAGTCTCTCAAACTCTGTCAACAAAAGAGTCTCATCGTCGTGAGTCTGAGTGGTCAAAATCCACCATCATCCCACCGAACCTTAAAGAAGGATCGCTCCTAGGATCACCATCTGGTCCACTAGTGTCCTCACAATTCTAAAAACTCTGGTCACCACCTCAAGACAGTCCTCAATCACCTGAGGGTTGGGCTCGCCTCGGAACCTGAGGGGTTTCTATCTCTAAAACTCATGGAGTGCGCTCCGTCTGTGCTCCTCGTTTGTCGGTATTGAAGGTACCAAGTGCCACTCCATTGGTGGTGGTATAGTTGGTGCACCATCTGGAGGTAATGACCAAAAAAATGGTACCTAAATTGAAGCCTCTTCACTGAGGGGGTCATCCTCATGATCGAGCTTTTGAACCCTAGAGGGTATGCGTCACAGAGGCATACAATAAGAAAACAAGATATACCATGGTTAAAGAGTATATCTGGATAGCTAGTACAAAAGGACATAGAAAATACAACCCATTCATATATGATGAATGTTCCATTCTTCTGTTTCCCTAAAACTAGTTTTTTCATATACAGAGTCAAAAAGTAGTTTATTAGAGTCTTGGTGTATGGATATATCGACCACCTGCACCAACACTGGAGTCCCTGGATTTAAATCTAAGCTCGAAACACTTAACACTATTTCCAAAAATCAATATCACAAACTCTTGGTCTTATGGTAGAACCGACCACCTCTAATACTACTCTGTCGGGACCCGCCCTAGTGGGGCCTGTGCCGCAACTCCCCAAGCCCACCTCTAATTGGCCAGCGGCTAGTGACCGACACCGAGTAGGCATAACACTAACATTGGAGGCATTTCCTACGTACTCGTACACACACACACATCTCTAATCCCACAAATTATAAAATGTAAAATCCTCTATGGAACAAAATGCATGCATACAACTAAACCCAACCGATAGAGTACAATGAAAGTAAAGTACAGAAAGTAAAATAGGTTAGAATACAAGCCCATCAAAAGAAAGATTCTGCAAACTAAAAGGTCTAACCTGTAAGAAATAAATTAGGTACCAGGAATACTTCTTATAGCCATAGGAACACCTTTTATTGAAGGAAACTTACCAAGTTCTATCAAGTCCTAGTCTTCCCCGGACTCTATCAAAAACCCATTCGTCTGCACGAGACACGACACGTGTGGGCAAAGCCCGTGCATGGGTGAGTATAACAATACTTAGTAGAGGACCCCAAAAACAAGAAATAAATACACACAATAAAGGTATAGTCAGATCTACATAGTATATATCTACTGAATGTATAATAAGAGAAACACATCCAGATATACTCGAAACCCAAACCCGTAGTCTAGAGGTAAGTCACAATGACAGCATACCCACACTAGGGATTTAGTTTCAAGATTCCATGGATAACTCATATGAGAGAACTCACTTTATGAGTTTGATAGATCTTATGACTTCCATCCGAGAATTACTGCTCGGAGGAAAAATCCATGAGAGAGTTAGATGCACTGATAGATCTAAAGAGAGAGCAATTACACTCATTCAGAGAGAACACAATATTGAGTGGGTAAAGATCACGATACATGGGTGAGGATCACTGCCAAGGACTTAGAGGATACCAAGACTCATCTATATTCACCTTCTAAGTAGAGGACTAACGTCCTGTAGGATTGGTCATGTAGATACCTGACTCTACCTAGGGTCAAGAATGGGTAGAGGATCTCTTTTTGGGCCTCTTGAAGGGATTATGAATCTATCTAGAATGTCTTGCTACAGGGATCATACTCTTGTAGATGGAAATGATACCTGAAATTTTGTGGAATGAGAAAAGAGGGAACTAACCCAAATGAATCTTGTGTAAGATACAGTGGAAAAGAAAACCATTCCATGTATAGAAAGGTACATTTCATGTAGAAAGGTCACACACCGTGTCCTATGACCCCGGGTACTACCCATGTACAATAACCTGTTTCGAAGATCATGTATTGTATAAGGAGGAATACACATCAAGTAAGAGTGTGACATGCCGTGTTCGATTATCCGAGGAAGACTTCGTGTACGCTGGCCATGTGCTCGTACATGGCTTCAACCCGTGTATGCAAACACGTGTACTGATACATGGGGTAACCTATGTAACTGGCCTTGTTTGAACATGTGGTAGATCACATTCTGTGTACTCCACCCCATTTCCATGTATCGTCCTAGATACACTCTGACCCTCAGGGAAGGGTCCAGACACCATGTGACTTGGATCACATGTAGTGTGACACCTTTTAGCCTTCCAAAACTCTAGCCGCAAACCAGTGGGGGCCATATTCTATGTAACATGGAGTACAAACCGTGTTGATACCAATTTTCAATAATCTTAGTCTTCCTCCACATGCCTCAAAACTGATAGTTTTTTCACCTCAAAACTGATGATTCAAGGTCATATCATCACCGAGAAGATAAATCGGTATGTTTTGGGCCATCAATTGGTTCTGAAAACCCTACCCAATCTTCCACACGAAGAACCTTCAAAGAACAATCTCTCTCGATCCGAGCCGATTCGTCGTCTTCCATCGCTATTTTACCTCCACTTGGTCATCACGATGTACAATCTCCAGTTTGGGATCGTTGCATTGCGAAATGGGTGCGCAATAACCCGTTGTTCATAGCCCCATGAAGAACGTGAAAAACATGGGGAATAAACTCAATAACAAAATTGAGTAATGAACCACTTCCTTCATTCATCATGGTGTTGATCATCTTCTGTTAGTAGGATTAAATAGGGAAAATCAAAAATAGAAATTCGAGATCATGATGAATCAACTCCCAAAAAAATCCCCAAAGGAAAGAGATAATAACCCTCCGTCAAGAACGCAGGATCCTCAAATCCACATGTTTGTCAGTTGATTTGAGATAATCATTTAATTAAAGAACATGGAAAATAAATGAATGAAAAAAAACCCTACCTATATTTTCAAAGAAGAAGGAGAGCAGTCATTGGTCAGGATTCGATCTCACTGTGCAACGATCCACGCGTCATCGTTCGTCGGTATTCATCAAGAGTTTTCTAAGGGTGGATACTCTCCCAATCTATAGAGGATTCTATAGATTTTTATAGGGTTATGAGCCTAACCCTGGGATCCTGCATATTTAAAACAAAATAATATGTCACCACGTTATGGAAGCACTACAAATAAAATAAAATATTAATTTATTTTATTTCCCTTTAAAAGTCTGAAAACTAATTTCTACTACTGACCTGTACTGGTCGATGTTAGGCCCCTAATAATGTAAATTCCCTTCTCAAAACACTACAATTCCCACATATTTTTGATATGGACACCCGTTTAAGAGTTATTTCACTTTTCCAAGAAAACAACTCTCACATGCTGTTTAAGAGTTTAAATTATTTCAAACATTTATTCAAGGAAGACCGGGCCTCAGAATCACATAGAATCACAAATCATGGTCTCATAATAATTCTATATAATATTTAAAAATAATACATGAAAAAATCTGATACATTACAGCATCAAACAAAAATAATGAATAGAAGTAGTAGGAAGGGGGGGGGTGAAAATCCTCTAAGTGACACATAGGGTCACCCAAAATGAGAGATAAAAGAGGTGTGGCTGAATGAGGTTGTGTTCAGAAAAAGACCTATTTAAAACCTGAATCTAGTCACTTTCATGTTTTGTAACCAATTCACAACATGAATTTCGTGGGATTTTACCAAAACCAACTTCTGATGAAATTAACATCACCTCAACTTGATTTTATTGCACGTCATGAATTAATTTCAGAACATTAATCCATTTAATGGATTTATCCATCGTCTCACATAGGTCATGAATCCATCCAATGACACAAGCCATGAAACACCATTTTATGTTGTGAATATCCTATAGTAGCCCTACTATACCTCCAAACACCATGGAACCTCCTCAAGCCTCCTCCAAAATACCTCCGACACCCAAAACAAAAAATGTAATAGTTTTGGAAGGCACAAGTCATTATATGATCAACATCAACCACATATTAAAGATTAAATTATCCTTAATCATGTTTTTTCCATAAAATATCAACTTAACATTAAAGAACCTTTCTAGTTCATTAGTACCATTAAAATATTATTATAAATCCTTAAAGAAAAACTAATGCAGAATAATCCTTAGAAGTATTATGATTATTATAACTAGAATACCATTGATAAGAATACTTCAACATCATGATTATCGAGTTACAATACATAAATACTTCAATCATTCAACTTCAAGGATTTTCATAACACAGTACCTTTGGAATTAATCCTCAGATTATGGAATTAACTCATATAATAACCAAGTTTTCCATATCTATGTCACTAAAATATTAGTGGTGCCTTATATTGAACATTATTTTCCCGTATCTTGTTAAACAAAATCTTCATTTTTTTAGAAATTAGCTACTTTTTCCCTCCTTTTCCCAAGATAAAGCATCTTCTAGATCCTTTAAGTCATTTTCCATGGTGCCTCTTGCCACATTTTTGACATATAGTAAATTGAATATTTTTTCTTTATCATCTTTAACAATTGAACTTCCATGAGATTCCATCCATATCATATTTCATGTGTTTTAAATTCAACTATATTTACATTGTTAATAATAATTCAATATAGATCATTAGGCATGACCACAAGATGTCTAACTTCTGTTCCCATTAGGTTAAGCATCTTGTTGGGGAACTCATTACATTTCCTATCACATTGATTGTTGGTATGCTTTCTCTTATTTCCATCCATTAACTTAAAATAACAAATGAAACAATATGGGGATGCATTAACATACAAAAGGGAAACTTATAAACCAATAAGGAATAGATCATAAATGAAAAGTATATCTTAACTTATGAGTCTATAGGTTTTAATCTTGGTTATCCTATTAGTTTTACTAAACTAATTTTTTTCAAGTCCTTCATAATGGTTCATAAAGAGTTATGAATTTCCAAAACATATCCCCTCGGAGTTTCAAACCAAGTGTGTAACAAGGCCCATTTTCATGCACAAGTGATGATGGAGTAAATCCCAATATGCCATTTTTGTATTTATTACCCATAGGTACAATTGTTCCAGATCCAAATCCAATTGTAGTATCTAAATAGATATGTAATTTCTTAGAACGTACTCACTCTATACTTCACCGCAATTCCAATATATATTTTTTACTTAGTCTTATCCTTATTCTTATCCCTAGGGTTCCCACTAAATTATTTTAGAACCAATCTCAAAAAATAACTATACCTTTCTATGATACCAACTATAGAAACCCAACCCTTTTAAACATATTAATTTATTTTTAATATAAAAACACATTAATTACAACCTAAATATCATGAGGCCTAGTATATATGTAAGACTAGGTATATAAAACATTAAAAGAAACTAAAACATAAAATTTTATGTTTTTCCCCTAATTGAGCTCCAAAATATCCTTAAGTTACTAAAACCGTAGAGGATAACCTGAGGAATACATAGAAGAAAGGGGTGAGCTAAAAATCCTAGTAAGGGAATAAACATGATAAGGAATTATAACTTTTGATTCAAAGGTATAACATGATATAATAAAATAGGAGGAAAATGAGTAATCACATAAAAGTATAACATAAATATCATAGTATAATAATACCATGGAATCATTTGAAATATGGAAGAAACATATAAAATAACATAAACATGAGTCAAGGATAACAAACTATACAATATCACGTGGTGAAAAAAGTCCTATAATGGATTAAGTTTACTCCCTAATCCGATAAATGACATGTAATGAGAGTAAAGATTTACCCAATACATTAGAGAACTATCTGGACTCACCCATCATAACATGTTCATTAATATGTATGCCAAAATAATAAAATCAACCATAAGTTATAAACAAAAATAATTAACCGTGGAAATAAAATGGGTTTAATAATTTTTCCTCACATCATAATTAAGGAAATTTCATAAATGAGGAATTTGATAAATAAGGATAAGACATGTATTACCCCATAAAAGGAAGTGAGAATAAGTTAGGTATATATGTGAGATACATATATATATAATATAGAATCATTCCATAACATTAAAGCAAGATAAAGAGAGTTAATAAGAGAGATAATGGTTATAACCCAAAGAAAAGGGTAGTTTAAAGAGATCCCTTACACCCACAATAAAAACATTTATAGATATCATAATATCCATCCTATTTAAAATACTTTCTGAAAATACTTAGAACAAATATAAATAGGGGTTTTCTTTGAAGAAAACATAGAAGATAATAAATAATGTAAAAAAAATCCAATAATGACTATGAAAATGGGAAAAGTTTTTGCTGATATATATGTTTAAATATAACATTCATTTTTTTCACTTGTAAAGAAAGTAAAAATGTTCCATATAAAATACATAAAGAGATTCTTTTTAAAATTTTTTGAAAGAAAGTAAAAAGTGACATAAATTTTAATTTATAATTAATTAATGTACATATAAATATGTCCACAAAATAATTTTAAAAATATGTTCATGGGAGAAAATACTTAGAAAATAACTCTTTAAAATATTTTAAATGGGGATTTTAAAGTAAAGTGTCCCTTACACAAAACCTTAATAAGATTGATTTTCAGAAAATTGTAAAGAATGTAAAATATGGTCAAAAATGAAATTTTAAAAACATTGAGGTATAAATAATAATTTTCTTGAAACATTTATATGAACATGTACATGGAAAAATAGTGTTTTATGAGAAACTTTAAAAAGGACATTAAAAAAAGTCCCTTACCACTTTAGAAACATTTGAATCGTAAGACCCATGAAATAGTTACATAAAATAAAATTTTAAATATCATGAAAATAATCAGGTTCATGATATAATATTTATAGGTGGAATTATATATACCACTAAAAGGAATAATTTGTGAATATGGAGTATAAGTTTCCCATAATTAAAAGCAAGAATAGAAATCCCTTACCTTGAATCCATACTTGTCATGTATGTCCTTTATATCATATATAGTAACCTTTTATCATTTATTTGTTTTCTTAAGAATCTTTTTAGTATTAATCCCTTATATATAAACCATTTAATTAATTTATTTTAACTACATATTTAATTACTTAATTAGTTATGTCCACGTTGGGTATTTTGAGGACGTTTGGTTTATAAAATCAAAACAGAATCAGTGTATTGAACATGGTAAAATGGATCATTATTCCATAATATCCAAAATAATAATCTTGAAATAGTTATCACTTTTATACATAAATAATAATTTTAAAAACAACCATGAATTACAGTTATGATAAATGTTCTATGTTTAAATCATAGAGACAGTAGATTGTACACACACGTGTGTAACATTTCCATTTTTCAAAGATCACGAAGGAAATAAAAAAAGTGTTATTATATATTTTAATAATTATAATTATATTATAAATTTAATATTATTTCTTAAAATACACTTCAATATACCATATATATGATGCGGTAATAAAAAACAAATCACATCGCTTCGCGAGGAGGTAGTTCATCATACACATGAATGACATTATCATTTTTCAATAGATGGTTTGGTAAGAATGTATTTGATATATTAATTATAAATAATGATTAATAAGTTATGAAAATCATATATAAACACTAAATCCATCACCATAAACATCATATATAGGTGATTATGGAAAACAAATTACCTTGGTTCGCAAGTCAGTAGTCCATCGTACACATGAATGATGGTTTCGTTTCCAATTTGGTGGATGAGTAGATTGATGAAGGTAATAAAACTAAAATAATAAAATATTATTACATTTGATATAATGATATTTTTATATAATCATGATTTTATAATTTTTTAATTAGGTTTAAGAATAAATAAAACAATGATTCTTGGGTAATAACGACACATCTTCTTTGTGCCATCTATTTAGGATTATACCTAATGCCTCCCTAGATTGTATATATAATAAAACCAAGGCCTGTAGGATGTAGGGATAAAATTAAGGAATTTATTTTTGTAGTTATTTTTTAGAACAAAATGATATTTATTCGTGTAAAGGAATGTATATTAGGTTCCCTTTTATAAGTGAGAGTAAGTGGCATTATTATAAATACCAAACACTATTCAATAATAGGAAGTCACTCTCAAGAAAAGTACCACCAAAATTGATAAATAATGGATTTAATGGGTGATATTATCAATTAAAACCTCATAAATTCAAAAATAAACTTATTTTTAACATTTTATTCCATTCACCTCTAAGATTACTCACTTTTACCTTTTATATTTTTTTCACCACAGTAACTAGATTTTTACTGTTTTACTATTCATTATGAAAAAAAATAATTTGAACTTATTATTTAATATTAATTATTATAATTAAAAATACATAATCCATTTTATCAAATTCAAATCATATAAGTGGGAAAATTCAATTTAAAATTAAACCGGTAAAACGTGTCGAAAAACCGTATTTTAAGAAATGCATTTTTCAAGAAACAAATGATCTTATATTAATTCTATATATAGAAATATTTATTATATGAATTTAAATTAATAAAAATGGATATATAATATATTTATTTAATTTAAATATTCCCTTAAATATGGTTTATTTTAATCGATTACAAATCTTTGATCAATGGAACCAAGTAGACATCAATATTATTATCAGGTTGTTTTGATCCAGATGTAAGTCGAGACACCATAATGTATTTAAGATTCATGTATAACCATGAAGGAAATCTCTTATTTACCAAGATAAATAGAAATTTACTATGATTACTACTCTATACATTAAAAGTATTTATTTTATCTATAGATAACAATAGATAAAGGTTTCTCAGCTTATTTTTCAGAGTCCACTAGGTTATGTAGTTTCCAATGTTTAATTATTATATCTACATAATAGGTAAATTTTATAAAGGTTTATTGACATTCATATAGTATTCTAAACCTTTGAATAAAATTAAAGTACCATAAAAATTTATAAACACTTGATTCATCAATATTTTATCAATTAACTTCGCAATTAGGGTATTTTTTGAGTGATTCACGGTCCTTGAAAAACAATATAATGTTATTTGGATATGCATATATTTTTTCATAGATCATTCCAATTAAACAAATAATTTTTTTAGAATAATATATTTTATAAGGGGGCTCATTTTGTTCTGGTATCATATCATCTATGAGACTTTGTAGTTCTATAAAGCTGGTGTTGGTCCATCCTGTACTAGCTTTCAAATTATATAACTTCAATAGAACTTATAATATTGTATATTTAGTACAAATTAAATATAATAGTCTATTACCACAACTATTTAACTTCTAAAATAATTTTTTATAATCATGAAGGTCATATTCAATTTCCATTTTCATTTTATCCAATGATGTCCAACATCATTTACACTAGTATTTATATCAAATGATCTATAAATGGCAGTATCATCCCAATCAGTATGTAAATTTAGTTTCTCCCCATGTTCAGTCCAACATTTATAGTTATGATATATTCCATGAAAAATAAAATATTTTTCCAACTCTTATGGAGAATTTTTTCTGGAATAAAAATAACTTAAGCACATAACAAGGATTTAGAAGGGTTGTATGCATGTTCTATTGAAAACATGATGAACTATTTAACTCCATCCTCATATTTTTTAGTCATAAGATTAGATTCCATCCATTTTAGATTCATATCCATCCAATTTGGTTCATAAAATTATCATTTTTTATAAAAAATAAATAAATAAACATAAGGTATTCATAATTAGAGGATACAGTTATAAATACTTCTATTAAGGGGAACCCAACACTTGAATATTACTAATGATGATTCCTATTTAGTTATCATTTTACACATGAGTGACATGAAAAGAAACAACCTGGGGTAAACATGTGATTATTGGTCCAGGTTCTATATTTAATGTTTTGTGGGACAAAAGGATGTAATTATATGTTGTTTTATGTAAAATTGTTAGGTGGGATTCCAACAAGAGTTTAGAGTTGATGTTTATTCATTAATGCACTTGGTAAATTGTGGGATAGGTGTTGTTTTAGTGAAAAGATTATTAGGAAAAAAGGTTGATGATATTTTATTAGATTATGGTATAATAAAATTCAATACAACATGAATAAGTGTCCCAGTGGTATTAGTAGAAAGCATCATCTCAAAATAATTATTAGAGTATAAACCCTATCATGACCTAACCCTAACTGAGACTTGAGCCACAATTTCTCCAAGACTACCTCCATAGTCTAGGGGGTGGTGACAAGCACTAAAAGGAATATCCTAAATGGGAGGCCTTTTACTAATATACCCACACACACACACACCCAACCATATTAATGCAGAACTGTATAGGAAAATAATAAAAAGATGCAATAGCTATAATATAAATGAAGCATGAAAAACATATAGAGTGTACAGTATTACGATAGTGAAAACTAAAAAGTAAAGGGAAAAAATACAATCCCATATATAAAGACATACCAACATTAAAAAACTACAAAAATAAACAATGAGAGATATCCCAAACCCTGATCTCCAATATTTGACCACTGTATGTGGTATAATGCACCAAGTATCCCTAAGATCCTCTATAAACACTGTCGAACTATCCATCACCTGTATAAGATATGACACATGTGGTCAGAGCCGATCCAAAGGTGAGTATATACATACTCAGTAGGATGCACCAAAAGATAAAGGGTGAGTAGTAAGATACATAAAATTGAATAGATTGACTATAAATATCTCAACCCAATGTATGAATGAAACCTCATCTAAATATAGGGATCCCAACACATCGTGTTGGTGAACTACATGTTACATCTCTTCCACCCATATCAATAAAATAAAAAAATAAAAAAACATGGATAACTATATATTCTCAAGACTAATAAACCCAAACGATAGAGAAGGGGATCTCCATCCTACAACCTAGCATAGTAAAGAGTTCGATCAATTCCATAAGTCCATCATTGATGCCCAACATATCACGCATCTGCCTAGTAGAAAAAATCCAAGTAAAACCAAACCTCGCTAATGTGACCCAAAGTTGAGGGGCACAATCTTAAAGTAGAGGACCCATGACCCGGTAAAATATGAGGTTTTCACTAATTAGATAGCTAGAGGACGCATGCCCAATCCTGGAAGGAGGATGCCACTCTGATGGTTGAGGACCCATGCCCTGTCTCCATAGGTGGGTTCCACTCTGATCAATAGAGGACCCATGTTCAACCTTACTAGAGGGTTACACTATAGTAGTCTGTACAGGATTGATGCCCAGACTGAGTAGAGGGTTCCACTCTAGTATTCAAGGACCCATGCCCTACCCAGCATGATGGTACCACTCCAATAGTCGGTCGACAACCCATTCCCTACCCAACAGGAGGGTTCCACTTGAGGAGTAGATATAGGACTCATGCCCAACCCAGTTATACAATTCCACTCTATAGATAGGTAGAGGACCCATGTCCTATCCTAGTAGAAGTGTTCCACTCTATAATCCCCTAGTGACCCTACTTGATCATTTCCACTATCTAGCTTCACCTAAATAAGTGTCACACAGAAAACATATCACATCATATCTCAATATTTACTATGGTATCCACCATCACATTCTATTTGAAAAAACACTCAAGAATGAGGGGGTACAGAGTGTGTGAGGGGAACTACATGACATGTTATCCCACTATATAACCAGGATGCCTCCCTAGAGGAACATGTATCACTAACCATGTAGCACTATATGGTGTGTATAGAGCTTATATGATGTGTCCAAGCAACTTGGGGTCCCTTATTGTGCACCTTGTCCGTGTCCGTGTACTTTAGTACACAGTGTGTGCTATCCATGTCCTTGAACTTCGATACATGAAGTTCAACTGGTCATTTCCTCCTTCACGGGTTCTTGACCATGTGTTCAACCACTCTTCATGTCCACTCTAGGAGGGATAGATGGCTTGTAGGTGGGTTACGTGTTGTCCCATCCTTATTTTTTCATAAAAACCTAGCTTTCATGGCATAGGGGTCACACACCATGTGTTATTCCAAAATACACAGTGTGTAGTCTGGATTTTTCCAAAAATTTAGATCTGTTCTCCACACTTTAGATATAATATCCCGACCTTTGGATCTGACCTCGTATCTTCCCAAAATCAAAGGATCTCACTAACACTCGTCGTTTCTGTCCATCTGATGGTTGGAAACCAAATCTATTTGAATCATCACTTCTTTCATGCACCGTGCACATTACCCATGATGTGGCTCATTCTTTTCGGATTTTTACCATCACATTGATCACCCACAAATCACAATCACCCCAGTTCCATTACTAATTCTCCATTCCATTCATCATATGTAATTTTTCTATGAATTCAGGGGTCTGATTGGGCTCAGTACCACCTGACAACATCGATCCATGTCCTCATAGTCTGATGGTGAAGAACAAAAGGAATAAAAAAGATAAATTCAACAAAAAAAGTTTTAACAATCATTGTTCAAGAATTATTGGAAAATGATCAGATTTGGGGATATCCAAGGTGATAAAACTAGATAATCAAATTAAACCGGAACATATACGCATGCCTAGGTTCAATTACCATAGATCAAAGGAGAAGAATTGATCATGCTCAATCAATTTAGTCAACAAGAGAAAAAAACATGAATTAAAAATTCCTACCCAGATATTGGATCATTCATCGTAAAGAATGTGTTTTCCAATGATTGAGAAGAGTTATTGTGTTCACTACGTCTCGATCTACCTTGATATGAAGTTCCAATGTTTTTGGATCTTGATTCTCCAATGAATGTAAATGAAGAATGATCTCAATTATCTGAAGGTTTATGAAGATAAACATAGGTAATTTTCATAATGGTATATTTATTGGATGTATATTAGGTTAATTTAATTAAAATAAAAAAAATTATTTATTTATTTTAACTAAATGAACCAAACAAAGGTCACTATTTTTAAACTCCCCATGCCGACCTATTTTAGGTCATGCCTTGGGTTAACATTGTATTCTAGACTCAAACAAGGTATCATATTTGTTATATGATATTCCATTTAAGATTTATACCATTTTATTTAGGTAATAGTGTGTGCGTAATATAAAATATATTTAATATTCTTAAAAAATAAATTCTGGACACAATGGGTCTCAGAATCACTCATCATCTTAGTTCTTGACTCTGAATATATACATAGAAATATTTCAATGTTTTACAAGGTAAAATTTGGGTATCTACATCATTCCATCCTTCAATCATTTCATCCCTGGAAATAATAAATAAACAAAAATATTGGGATACTAAGCATGAATATGGATCTCCCACTCCAAGGATTCGTCCTGCATGTTCCTGTGCTACCCAAACATGAAAAACAATGGGATGGTCCATCCATATATGGTTCTATCCTATTATTCCTAGATCACCACTAGGTGCTCTAAAAAGTGTCTCCATCCTCGATGTCCAGCTCTCCCCAGTCAATAATGTGCATGGGGTCATGCACATATCACCTTAGCCATGACACATAGAAGACGTCATGAACCCAATCTAATCATGGGGGTAGATAGAGGTGGTATGAAACCTTGAAAAAACTATGAATGATCTCAAATAGCTCGATGAACCTTGGGTATAACTTTCCTCCCTATCAGAATCTACCCAATCCTCATCATGGGGAGACTCTCAGAAAAACACGGTCTCCCTTCTCGATCTCCAAGGGCCTATGGTAGTGATCTATGTAATATTTATTCCTACTTTGGGTTATCCTCATCCAGTCACTGATGACCTAGAACTTCTTCTTCATCACCTTCACTAACTATGGACCCAAAAGATATTTCTCACTGATCTTTTTCCAGCACAGGGTTAGCCTACATGGTTTGCCATATAGGGCCTTGAAAGGTTCCATGTAGATAGTAGAGTGGTATCTATTGTTGTATGAACACTATACCAAAGTAAAGTGATCCTCCCTGCTCTAAAAAAATTTCAACATGAAATCCGACAACATATCTTCCAACATCTGGATAGTGTGCTCAGTCTACCCATCTTTCTGGGGGTGGAAGGTTGTACTCATCCTCATCTGGGTATAAAATGCTTCATGTAGGCATCTCAAAAACTATGTTGTAAAACACACTTCACAATCATATAAAGTAGTCGAGGAGACCCCAGAATGGTGAAAAATATCCCATACATACATATACCCTTTAATATCCACCAAAATTTTCTCCATGATATCTAGGAAGTATGCTAACTTTGTGATTTTTTAATCAATCTCCCAGATGGAATCATGGCCCCTCACTTTCATAGGATTCCCTATCACAAAGTCCATGGTTATGGTGTCCCAAATTCACTCCAAGATATCAAGGATAGACAACAAAACTTTCAAATCTTGGTGCTTGGACTTCACCTGATGACTAGTGAGGAATAGAGAGATGAACTCATCCATGCTCCATCTCCCTCTAGACCACCAAAACTACTACTGAAGGTCTTTGTACGAATTCCCCACATAGAGATGTATAGCCAAAGGAGAAGTGTGGAAATCTATAATAACCTCCTCTCTCATTATAATTGAGACCACTGTCCATCCCTATAAAATAAAAATTTGATTCCCTCCTTCTTAAGATCAATCAATTGAATCACTTGAGTATATCTAGTCATGCAATACCTCATAGATGATTTCCCCTGCTGAGACTCTCTCTCAATATCAAAAAGTGGAATTAACACCATCAAATGAATAAAAGATGCACCCCCATGCTCCACCAGGGTCCAATGAAAGGAATCCAATTGCTCAAAAGCCTCTTTCACCAAATGATCATGGGACTTCCTTATAAGGGAATATTCTACCACATTGTCCTTCCCTGGAGTATAAACTATCTCAAAGTCATTTTATTACAGGAAATCCAACCAGTGCCTATGTATTAGGTTCAATTATCTCTATGAGAAGACATACTTGATACTCTGATGGTCTAATTAAACAATAGTGTACCCTGTATATGTTAGTTCCTCCACACCCTCAATGACAAGACCACCACTATCATCTCTAGTTCATGAGTCACATAGTTCAGATCATGGGGTATCAACTTCCTTGACCTTTATGTGATAACTACTACCACTGCATCAACATGAAGTCAATACTAGCTCATGAGGCATCACAATACAATACATACTCCACACCCTCTGGTAGTCTCAAAATAGGATAACTCAGAAGCCTTATGCTCAACTCCTCCAAGGCTCTATGACTTTGCTCATTCCAAGTAAAGGCTACAATTTACACAACAAGGAAGTCAAAGGGGATGGAATCCTATATAATTATATAAGAAACCTCTAGTAGTACCCTTCAAATATAAGAAAACTATTCACCAATGACATGCTCTTGGGTGGATACCAAGAAAGAACTGCATCGATCTTCACTGAGTCTGTGGCCAAACCATGCTCACAAATGAAATTCCATAGAAAGTGAACCTCATGAATCCAGGATAGGAACTTTGAGAGATTTCCATAAATATTTTTTCCCTGAAGAAAACATAGGACCAAAATCAATTGATCTAATACCAATATATCATGACTCAAACCGAACTGAGGATTGATCTGAAACTACCACAATCCCACCTCCATAGGCTAATGAGTGGAAACAAGCACCAGAAGGAATATCCTAAATGGGAGGCCTTTCCCTAATTTACCTATATGCACACACCTAACCATATTAATAGAAAATTTCATAGGAGAAGAATAAATTTTTTTAACAGTTATAATATAAACTAATCATAAAACCCCTCTAGGGTGTACAAGAGTACGATGGTTCAAAATAAGAAGTAAAGAGAAAATTCTCATGTCCAATCGGAAAGATGTTCCAACCTAACAAAACTAGAAAATTAAATGCTGATATAGAGACTTAAACATAATATCCAAACCCCAAACACCATACATAATGAAATGCCCTAGTATCCTTAATCTCTTTTATAATCATCACTGACCTAACCTTCATCTGTATAAGACACGACACGTGAAGGAAAATCCCATAAAGAGATGAGTATATACATACATAGTAAGACACCGCAAAATATGAAGGGGGAGAATTAATAGACACGAAATGAATAGATAGATAGTAAAAAATAAAACCCAGCTTAAGAAAGAATCCTTCTTCAAAAATAGGGATCTCAACATGTTGTGTAGTTGGACTAAATGTCATGTCACTTCCACCCGTAGAGAGAGAGTAACAAAATCCAACAACATGGATATAAATAGATATATATATATATACCCAATCCAAAGAAACCAAAATTATGGAGAATGGGATCTCCATATCACATCCCATCTCATGAAATAGTTCCATCAGTTCCAAAAGTCCATCATTGATGCCTAACATCTCATACATCGGCCTAGTAGAAAAAATACAAGTCAAACCACACATCCCCTTTGTGCCACCCAGTTGAGGGGCACAATCTCAAAGTAGAGGACCCATTACCTTGTAAAACAGAATGGTTCCACTCAATAGACATCCACATGACCCATGCCCTATCCTATAGTAGGGTTCCACTCTAATGGTTGAGGACCCATGCCTTTTCTCTACATGAGGGTGACACTCTATTAAATAGAGGACCCATGCCCATACTATCTAGAGGGTTTCACTATATTAGTCTATAGAGGACCCATGCCTATCTGGATTAGAGGGTTCCACTCTAGTAGTCAATGACCCATTCCCTACCCAATAGAAGGGTGCTACTCATGGAGCAGATAGAGGACCCATTCCCTCCTAGCAGGAGGGTGCCACTCGAGGATTATATAGAGGACCCATTCTCAACCCAGCCAGAGTGTTCCACTCTATATATAGGTAGAGGAACCATTCCTCTATCCTAGTGGGAGTATTACACTCTATAATCCCCTAGAAAAACTTCCTAATCACTACCATCATCGAACATCGCCTAAATAAGACTCATGACTTAAACATCTCACAACATATCTCAAAATCCACTATAGATTCAACCATCACATTTTATGTAGAAAAACACTTAGGATAGGTTACTCACAGTCCAAAATATAATTCTAAATGAAGGAGGTATGATAGTTTTAAGTTTCCCAAAAAGGAACCCAGGGGTACATGGTGTGTGAGGGGACCCGCATAGTGTTTGGTCCCACTCCATTGCCTGGACATGTCCCTGAAGGTACATGGATCTCTAATTGTATATAACTACACAGTGTATAGCGAGACAATAGGGTGTGTCCATTCCACTTGGGGTCCCTTCTTGTGTACCTTGTCCATGTTTGTGTACTTTGATACATGGTGTGTGTGTGGCTATGTCTATGTACTTGAGTACATGGCATGATCCTAGACATATCCTACTACATGGGGTCTTTCCAGTGTGTTGTTCCATATGGTATGCTCACCTGAGGAGGGATACATGGAGTGTAGGTGGGTTACATGTCGTTCCATCCTTATATTTTTTCCAAAACCCTATTTTTCATAGCCTATGGGTCACATGCCATCTGTTATCTCGAACTACACAATGTGTAGTTTTGATTTTTCTAAAACATTATCTCTGGTATTTGTGCTTCATATCTAGTTTTACGGCCTTCAGATCATGCCTATTATTTTTTTCTGAAATCAAAGGATCTCACTTTCGCTCTTTGTTTTTGGCCATCTAGTGGCCGAAAACCGAATCCATTTAAATTGTCGCTTCCCACCTGATCTGGGTGCATAACCCATGTTTCAACTCCTTCATTTCAGATTCCAATCATCAATTTGATCACCCACAACTTTAAATAACCCTATTTCCATTCCAAAGTCTTCTTTCCCTTTATCATATGGGATTCCACCACAAATATGGGGGTCTGATTGGGCTTAGTACCACAAGGAAATGTCGATCCATGGCCCCATAGCCCAATGGAGAAGAACACTAAGAATGAGAGGGATAAATGCACCAAAAAAGGTTTAATAATATTTGGCAAAGAATTATTGGCCAACATTCACATTTGGGGAATCTAGGGTGATAAAAATGAATAATCAAATTAAACCGGTACATATGTGCATGCCAAGGTTTAATTAGCATAGATAAAAGGATAAGAATTGATCATGACCAATCAATTTAATCAACAAGGGTATAAACTAAGAATTGATGAGTCCTACCTAGATATTGGATCATTTATCATTGAATAACATGCTCTCCAATGATTGATAAGGTTCATTTCATTTACTGCATCATGATCTGCCTCAATCTATACTTCTATCATCGTTGGATCTCAGTTATCTAATGGAAAGAGAGGAATAAATCTATCAATTCTCCATGATTTTATGATACTAAAACTGGATAATTTCCACATCAGTGGATTTATAGGAAGTATATTTTGTTAATTTAATTAAAATAAATAAATTTAATTATTTATTATAACTAAACACACCCACCAATTGTCTCTATTTTTGAATGCCCTGCACCAACCCATTTTAGGTCATGCCTAGGGTAAAAATATTATTTCGGACTCAACCATGGTTATATATTTCTTATCTGATATTTCATTTAATATTTATCCCATTTTCTTTTAGAAATTTTGAGTGTGGGATACAAATTATTTTTAATATTCTTATAAAATTAATTCTATACAAATCGGGCGTTGGAATCACACGTTGTCTCAGCTCTTAGCTCTGGAAATATATATACCAATATTTTGAAGTCTTAAAATGTAAAAATTGGGTTTCTAAAAACCCAAATACCTAGGATCACCTGAAAACAAAACTTAACCTTAGTAAAAGTAATAGGGAGAATCAACTCTAGAAAAATGTTAGAGTGGAAATTGGGATAGGGGTTTAAAAAAGAAAAAAGCATATATAGATGTATTGAATGTTGGTGATGATACCAATTTAATGAGTAATGGAAAATATAAGGGTATATTTAAAGAGTGTTCTAGGGGTCCTAATCTCAAACTAATTCTAGTCACAATTGCAATTTTTTATGAATGTAAGTATTCCTGTACTCAATCATATCAAAGTCATCTTAATAATCTTTCCATTTTTTATTAAATATCTATCAAATGGTTTTTGTAACATTTATAAATATAAGTAAAATAATTGGTAAGAGTTTATGTTTATTTTAGGGGTGTCTGAACCCATCCCGAATAGACCTGACCAGGTGGGGTCGAGTTACACGCTGGGTGTGGCCGGGCTGAGTTAGGTTGGGTTGTGTCATGGGTTGGAAAAATTCTGACCCAACCTGACACAACCAACCTAACCATATATATATATATATATAATAAATAATAAATAAAAATTAATATTGATTGATAAATAATTAATAGAAAATAACTAATAATTGATAATTAATTTTTAATAATTTATCTTAATTTTTAATAATTAATAATAATTTATATTAAAAAATAAATATCAACTAACAATAATTATTAATAATTAAAAATAAATAATAATTTCATATAAGATAAATATAACAATGTATTTACATTATACTTCTGTTATATTTACATTTAATTTAAATTATATAACATTATATTGACATTATATAATATTATTTTTACATTATATAATGTTATACTTATATCATATAACATTTCATTTAAGAAAATATATTGTTATATAACATAAATATGCCATTATTTTTATGTTATATAATTTTTTATTTAAATTAAAAATATTATAAAACATTATATTTACATTATATCTATGTTATATTTATGAAACAATATTATTTTTTAGTTATTATTTTATTTACAATTCAATAAATAGTTTCACATTTTTTTACTATTTACTCTATTATATTTTCTGACCTGACTGACCCAACCCAACCAATTTTGTTTGGGTTAGATCTAAAATTACCCTTGATATGACCCAACCAAACCCATGGACACCCCTTTTTTATTCATTTCTTCACTTGTTATATAGAGGGCCAGGTGTTTTTTAGTTAAAGGATGCTTGGGAGATGAAGTTGAACTTTTTTCAGATGATGAAAGCATTGATAGGGACTAATAACCTGGCCTTGATAACCAAAAATTATAAGAAACTCCTGAATTTAGATCTAATGAACTAGAAGTCTTAGATTGGGGTTCTTAAGCTACTGTCAAAACCAAATAATTCACTAATTTTGGATTCAAAAAATGGTTCAAATTTAAAAAAATCACATGGCCCTGATAAAGCCTCAAAGAATAGAAATAAAAATTCTTAATGGGGTATAAAAGAAAAAATCAACATCAATATAAGTTTAATAAGTGTCATAGTGGGATTAGCATAAAGCCTCATCTCAAATTATTTGTTATAGTCTAATCCCATCTACCTGGGATAACCTAAAAACAAAACTCATCCTCGATGGAACCAATAAAGAGAATCCACTCTGAATAAATGTCAAAGTGGAAACTGGGAGTGAGGATTAAATATGACCGAAGAAGATATGGATGTTTTGAATGCTAGTAAAAATTCCAATTTAAAGAGTTAAAGGCAGTCTAAGTGGGTCTTTAAGAGAGTTTCGGGAGTCCTTATAACTAGGACCAAGGTTTACATAAAACTGTGGGTATGTCTCATGTGGGAGGAACTAATAAAGTGAACTAAGAAAAGATCAAAATATTAATGACTTAAATAAATCCAATGGTTTCCAAAATGAATGAAATTGGGTCCAAGAGATATAATTCACTAAAAATAATGAACCACTTATTAATTAGAACCATGGTTGAAATGAAAGTTAAAGTAATCATTAATGGGGTTAGTATAGGGAAGAAGCAACTACAACTGAAAATTTACAGAACTGGGGAACTATGAATGAAAAAACAAGTTAATTAACCTACTTAATAATTGTTCAAGATTTTATATTATATAAACTAACTTTTTTTATCATTCTAATAAGAAAGAATTTTTAACTGAACATGAGGTTAGTGGTTTGGGTTGAAAAATGTATATCATAGATGTTCACGACAATGAAAATATTAAATGGATTGGGGTTATTTTTGTTTATTAATGAAAGAAAATGGGTAAAATTGTTTCATTTTAATCCATTGTAGTAGGAAGGAAACCAAGAACACATATTCTTCTCCCTTTTGTATGATGTTCAATCCTAGCCCTCACTCCAAATTTACCTCTGGATGTGGAAGGAGTGCGAAATTTGGGGTGGCCAATAATTATCAGTGGATAAATGTCACGTATGATTAATTTGAAGATATCTAATATAATAAAATAAAAATACAAGATCTAGAAAAATCAGTGAAAAATTGAAATCATATGTGAGATTTGGCCACTGATAAGTATCGGTCACTCGAAATTGAAAACAAATGAAAATGTGAGGATGATAAGAATCGAATGTACTGAAAAAGAGGGGGTTTAGTGGTGAACCAAGTGATATCTCTACTTGATAAGAATATTGTTAGGATTTTTTGAAGTAGTGTTTGATGGTGGTTCCATCTAAGGTATGTGCAAGGGATGTGACATGCATTGAGGAAAGTGTCGTAAGGATAATGAAATAGATAAAGGAGAACAGATGAACCCGATGAAAGAGGAGTAGAAATAATCACATACTTTAGTTTTTGAGAGGGTCAAATTTTTCAAGATGGTCGAGGGGGAGTGGCGACATAGGTAGAAGTCCATGAGAGCCTAAAAAACATGAAATAAGTTGGTTATTTTAGGGTTGAATTTATAAGATTGGGAAGGGTTTTATCGACTCTTTCAAAAAAGTGACGAGAAAGATGGGTTTTATAAACACTAAAATAATAAGTGATGATAAAACCATTTTTTATTAGTGCTAAAAAATTACTAAAGTAGACTTATTTTTATCAATGCTAAAATTTTAATACTGATAAAGTTAAGTTTTAATAGCTCTTTAAATTATAGTGCTGATAAAACCCATATTTATTTGTGCTTTCATAAAAGCACTAATAAAATTTGTTTAAAACAGATAAAAAATATAAAAAAATTAATCAATTGAATATATATTAAAAATTTCATTATTAATGAATATGTAATCTTTAATGAATGAATGTCAAAAATGAGTGAAATTCAATAATTAAATATGAATAGTCTTCAAAAATATTTAAAAATGGATAAGTTTTATTAATTATACAAATTATCAAAAAATAAAAAGTGGATATATATTTAAATGGAGATGAATACAAATTAAAAATAATAAAACACAGTAAATAAATATGTTTAAATAAATATTATAAAATTATTAAATTCTATTAAAATATAAAAATTAATAAATATTAAAAATAAATAAATATTATTAACTAAAATGATATTAAAAATTTATAAATAAAATTTAACAGATAAAAAACCTATTTAGAAAAATAAATTCATAAGATTTATTATGTAAAGACCCATAATTTCCATGTATTTTTTTAATATATGGGAATTTTACGAGCCCGCAGTTTCAGACGACGCTTGATTCCGAGGCCCGGTGTGCCCGGAATCAATTTCTGAAGATTTTTTAAGCATAATTTAACGTGCCTAAGAAGTTTTCGTGATAAAGTAGAATAACTCTTATAGGGTTACTCAGATCAAAAATCTGAGGGCACCTTTGTGCTCAGGATGGCGGGTTTACTGTAGGTGCGACTTAAGTTTAGTCGGCGCTGGCCTCCTGTGAAAAATCAAAAAAATGGAATAACCGTAAATAAAATAATTAAATAAATTATTTTATTTTTCAAATACTTATAACTCACAAATGGTAGCTCTGATTAAAAATCAGAGACCACCGCTGAACTCATGAGGGCATTCTTTGTTTAAGCAGATACTAACTTTGGCTGGCGTGAGCCACCAGAAAAAGATAGTTTTTGGTCGCAAATAAAATAATTAAGTGACAATTATTTTATTGTAAAATTCATAACTTCAAAAAATTAACTCGGATTTAAAATCTGAGAGTATCTTTAGGTTCATTGGGGCGTGTTTCACCTAGGTAGAGCCTAACCTCGACCGCAGTTGGTCGAGGATGACAGATAATAATTTTCCGAACATTTTTTCGGGTACGTTCAGAAGACTTGCAAGCAGCGTTTTATAACTTTTGAACTATTGCTTGGAATTGAAATCTAAGGGCACCATTGAACTCACAGCACCGATATTCTCTTAATAAGACCTTCACCTCAAAGGCAGATGGTCGGGAATAAAAGTTTTTTTTGGATTATTTAAAAAATTGATAAAATAAAGTGTAGCCACACTTATTTTATTCCAGCCGCCATGTGAGTGCGGGTAGTTGGAACCTCCACTTGGGAGTTGGTGGTGGGACTGCCCCACCCTAACCTCCCTGAAGAGGTTATGGTGGTGGGGCCGACCCGAACCCAATCTCCCATGTGAGGTTAAATGTGGTGGGGACCACACGAGGCCACCCGACCCCTATTAATAGGAGGAACCCAACCATAAGTGCGGTGCACTGCCTGAGTTGAGATGTGGGTCCCACAACGAGGATTTTGTTCTATAAGGGGGGGGGGGGGTGATTGTAACACCCCCGAAATGATAAAGGGTTAAATGGCTAAATTATATGACTCATGTCAACAAGGTGCACATTCCTTTTCGGGAGCCTGTCTGATTAGAACTCCACAGTTAATCGTGCATGGCCTGGAGTAGTGATCAGGATGGGTGACCCTCTGGGAAGTTTTCTAGGGTGTTTGCGAGTGAGGACAAAGCATACTAGAAGGGACATGTGTTGGCATATGGGGACAATCATTAGTCATATGACCGGTTCGGGAACGTGGGTGGGCCCAGGGTGGGACCACGTGTCTGCGGGGCAACTGGTGGGAGGGGCCCAGTTGTTACAACTGGTATTAGAGCATTCAGTTCTACTGTAGAACATAGGACTCTGATATTTTATTTCTGTGAAGCAATAGTGTTAAGGGTATTGAGTGTGGTTTTCAGTTCAGGGAGTCCAGTGTTGGTGCGGCGACCGACGTATCCATACACCAGGACCCTGACTACTGATTTTCAACTTAGTACATGAAAAAACTGATTTCATGTGTGTTTTAAAAAGTTTTCTTTAAGTCAGGTCAAACCACATCATCTCATCACATATAATCTTTTGACCGTGTCGCATCTGTTCCGGATGCCTCCCCGCAGATAGCCAGTTAGAGTTCTGAGAGAGTACACGATGACGGCCCACCGAGCGACGAGGCTTAGGTGCAAGGCCCTCTTACTATGTTGGTACCTTCAGGTGGTGTACCATCACCACCACCACCCGTTGGGAAGTAGATTCCACCATACGCACTGGAGGATAGTGCACACCGACTGAGTGCGTTGCATGAGTTCCAGTGGCAGAGGCCTTCGAGGTTACGAGGCGAGACAGATTCCCAGGCTGTAGAGGAATGACTGGAGGCAATTGCTATTGTTCTCCACCTAGTTGAGACACTATTAGAGCAGAGGGTGATCTTAGCTACCAGTGTTTCCCAGTGAGTGACCATGAGGTTGGTCCGCATAGAGATGAGGCTTTGATATGTGGAACTTTTCCCGAGATTGTGCCTTCAGGTAGTGTGTTAGCTATATCACTGCTTGCTGGTCAGGAGTTTCAACCGGTGGTACCGGTTGATGAAACATGTAGGCTTAGTGCCTTACATGTGTTTCATCATTAGATACCCCTCAGGTTCCGTGGAGAGTCTGAATTACAGGAGGCTGAGGATTGGCCTGAGGAGGTGGCTGAGAGTTCTCTAGAACTTCTACAGCTTCAATAGGATGACATGTTAGTAGCTAAGTATTTATCGAGGCGTACCGATCGTTCCTGGTACTTGATGAATACGATACAATAAGTGCTTTAGATCTTGGAACTCCGAGTGAGATGTGTTTAGGGACATCCGATCTAGCACTTTCTTTTTCCTCTGTGCATTCCTACCTTTGTTAGGATGCTAGAGAGAACCTTTACGAGGCAAGATAGATTCCCAGGCAGCAGAGGAATGACTGGAGGCAATTGCTATAGTTCTCCGCCTAGTTAAGACACCAGTAGAGTAGAGGGTGATCTTAGCTACGAGTGTTTCCCATTGAGTGACCATGAGGCTGGTCCGCATAGAGATGAGGCTTTGGTATGTGTAACTTTTCTCGAGATTGTGCCTTCAGGTAGTGTGTTAGCTATATCACCGCTTGCTGGTCAGGAGTTTCAACTGGTGGTATCGGTTGATGACACATGTAGGCTTAGTGTCTTACATGTGTTTCATCATTAGATACCCCTCAGGTTCCGTGGAGAGTCCGACTTACAGGCGGCTGAGGACTGGCCTGAGGAGGTGGCTGAGAGTTCTCTAGAACTTCTACAGCTTCAGCAGGATGACATGTCGGTAGATGAGTATTTATTTAGGCGTACCGATCATTCATGGTACTTGATGAATACGATACGATCAGTGCTTCGAATCTTTGACCTCCAGGTGAGATGTGTTTAGGGACATCCGAGCTAGCACTTTCTTTTTCCTCTGTGCATTCCTACCTATGTTAGGATGCTAGAGAGAACCTTTGCGGTTAAATGTTCTTTGGATGAGAAGATACAGCTAATGAATTTTACCAGTGGGAAAGAAGGGAACTAACACCAGTCTTAGAGACTTGGGCGTGTAAAATGTTTCAAGAAGAGGAAGTGTTAAGGACAGATGAATCTGGAGAGCAGCAGACATGGAAGTAGAGCTAGGAGAGAAGCATGAGGTGGTGTATATTTTGACATCTTACAACCACCCTCCTATGTAGTCCCCTCCAGGCTCAGGGAGATGGAGGGTAGAGTAAGAGAATAGTTGCATGTGGTCACGGAGTGTGACCCAAGGGATATAGGAATGATTCGTGGTACGGACTGTGTCTACTACTAGTTTCCGTATCAATAGACATAGGTACCAATCATTCCTTCCTTCCAAGAGTCTTGTCCCAAACCTAGAGTTTCCAGTTAAACCACTAACTTGACCCTCACATCTGGATATACCTTTGGGAGGAGACTCGATAACCACACATACGCCGACAGTGTGATCTGACCCTTGAGGTGAGAGTTTCGGTTGGAACCTCTTGGTGGCAGCGTTGAGGCCTTACAATGTCAGTTTGGGTTTGGACTGGGAAACCACAGTTCATACACAGATTGACTGTATTAGGAAAAAAGGTTGTGGTTTATCTACAACATTGCGATGAGGATTTCCTTAGTTAGTGAAAAAGGTAACCCGTGCAGCACATATTAAACTCATGCATATGAGGGTGCAACCGATCACTCTTGAGTCGGCCAGCCTTACCCTCGTGGCAGAAGGAGTTTTGAGTTTTCAGTTCCTCCAGGACTATGACTTCGAGATAGTCTATACTCCTGGGAAGGGGAATGCTGTTGCAGATGCACTCAGCAGGAGGCCTGGTATACAACTTCTAGGCGAGGCGACATGGCAGCTATCTTCCTTGAAGATATCCTTTGTGGATAGGGATGGAATAGCCTATCTTCAATCACTTACAGTCACTCCTCCCCTTCATCAGTGAGTCAGGGAGGCACAACGTGGATACACTAACTGTGAGACACGACGTGCTCAGATATCCATAGGGCAAGCGCCTGATGGATTTACTAAAGGTGGGGAGAACATCATCCTTTTCAGAGGGCGTACTTTGGTACCCGTTTCACTTCAAGAGGGAGTGTTGAGGGAGTTTCACACATCCCTTCTAGAGGTACATCCAGGAGTGGAGAAGATGTATCAGGACCTTCGACGACAGCATTGGTGTCCAGGTATGAAGAAGGTAGTAGCGGAGTTTGTCTCATGGTGCCTCACTTGTCAGCAAGTGACGGCACAACACCAGGCAGACTTGGTTCAACCTTTAGAGGTCCCAAAGTGGAAGAGGGATGAGATATCCATGGACTTCGTGACTAGTCTTCCGCATATGTCCAGGTGACATGAATCTATTTGGGTGATTGTCGACCGACTCAACAAGTCGGACCACTTCCTTCTGACCTTTTATGATATGATCTACCACGAAGAATGTGCAGATGATCCAAGAGCAGATAAAGAATGCATAGAGCAGACAGAAGTCATATGCTTTCAGGAGATGGAGACCTCTGTGGTTTGAGGATGGTGACCACGTCTTTCTACAGGTCTCACCTCGACGAGGTTTGCGGATATTTGGCTAAGGCGGCAAGTTATCTTTGCGGTTCATAGGACCTTTACAGGTCCTCAGCAGAGAAGGCGAGGTGGATTACCACTTAGCTCTTCCACCTCAGTTGCATCGGGTGCACGAAGTCTTCCACGTATCTCAGCTGAGGAGATACGGGCACAACCCTACTCACATTATCGACCATGGAGAGATGGACATCAACGATGGGGAAAATTTTACAGAGGTTCTATTAGAGATTGAGTATCGACAGGAGCAGGTCCTTCATGAACAGTTTATACCTCTGGTGCGCATCTGCTGATAGCACAGGAACCTCCATGAGAGAACATGGGAGTGGGAGGCTCAGATGCGTGCTCAGTACCCCCCACTTTTTCCCTTAGTTGTGAGTTGTTGCTTACGGGGATGTAGATCCATGAGGTGGGAAGAATGTAAAGGCCCAAAATTTCCATTGTTTTTAATATATAGGAATTTTACGAGTTCTCTGTTTCAGACGATGCTTGATTCTGATGCCCAGTGTGCCCGAAATCAATTTCTGATGTTTTGTTAAGCTTAATTTAACATGCATAAGAAGCTTTTATGAAAAAGTTGAATAACTATTAAACGGTTACTTAGATCAGAAATACGAGGGCAACGTTGCACTCAGGATGGCGGGTTTACCCTAGGCGTGACTTAAGTTTAGTCGGTGCGAGCCTCCTGTGAAAAATCACAAAAATGGTATAACCTTAAATAAAATAATTAAATAAATTATTTTATTTTTCAACTTCTTATAAATCACAAACGGTAGCTCAGATTAAAAATTCGAGACCACCTCTGAACTCGTGAGGGCATGCTTTGTTTAAGAAGATACTAACTTTGGCTGGCACGGGCCACCAGAAAAAGTTAGTTTTTGGCCGCAAATAAAATAATTAAGTGACAATTATTTTATTGTAAAATTCATAACTTCTAAAAGGTAACTCGGATTGAAAATAAAAGAGTACCGTTAAGTATTTTGGGGAGTGTTTAACCTATTCATAGGCTAACCTCAACCGCAGTGGGTCGAGGGTGACTGATAATAATTTTCCAAACTTTTTTTCGGATACGTTCAGTAGACGCGTGAGCGGCGTTTTATAACTTTTGAACTGTTGCTCGGAATTGAAATCCGAGGGCACCATTGAACTCGCATCACTGATATTCTATTAATAAGGCTTTCACCTTGAAGTCGGATGGTCGGGAATAAAAGTTAGTTTTTGTCTTTTAAAAAAAATGATAAAATAAAGTGTAGCCACACTTTATTTTATTCCAGCCACCATGTGAGTGCGGGTAGTTGGAACCTAGACTTGGGAGTTGGTTGTGATACCGGCACACCGTAACCTCCCAGTAGAGGTTATGGTGGTGGGGCCCACCCAAACCCAATCTCCCATGTGAGGTTAAATGTGGTGGGGACCACATGAGGGCACCCGACCCCTATTAATGGGTGGAGACCATAACCTCTCAACTCCCCCAATTAATGGTGACCCCACCACACCTTTTAATGGCCAAAACCTCCTCTTTGAATTTACGACATCTCCCTTAATTAATTGTGACAACACGTGTGAATTAATTAAGTGGAGCCTCTTAACATCCTCCAAATTAATTTTGACACCCCTCGTGCAATTAATTTGGTGGATCCGGGTTAATTAATTCTACCATTTGAATTACGTGCCAAAGTGATTTTAGACAAACCCTCCCTCTCTTATTTAAATGAAGATTGGGGGAATGTTTTGGGAAGGCTTCATCAAGTGGCGAAACGTTGGCAAAGAGACGCGTCGCCCAACACTTGGAGGATTGCACCCCTCCCAATGAAGAACAAGAAGAACGTGAAGAACGCCACCAACGATCTTCTTCTCTGACCTTCTTCCTCGGACCCCTTCGACGTGGGACGTGATCATCTACCACAGATCGATGGCAAACCTACCGTGACGTAAACAAAGGATTTCCCGTTAATCAAAAGGTAGGGGAATTATTTGTGTTATTTTATTTATGAGAATAACCCCTCATTCTTCATCAATCAAGTTATGGTATGAGAATTTCCGATTTCTGTCATCCTAACGAGGAGGGTTCGGGCCGCACGAACACGGTCCAACCCTCCCCTTGTTTTTTCTTGTTTGGTGATGATGAAGGCGGTACACGCGGCGACTGCAACGAAGGTGGCGAACAATGGCCGTGCTACCCGCGGCCTTCGTGAACTGCGCCGCCCCCGCAGCGCCCCGGTGCACTACCCAGCGCCTCGTGCCACTGCCAGCGTGCTCCCGGCACCTCACGCCCCTGCTGGAATGCTCCCGGAGCCCCTGCCGGCGTGCTCTCGGCGCCCCGAGCCGCTGCCGGGGTGCTACCCGGCGCCCCGCGTTCTTTCCGACGTGCTGCCCGCCTGCCCGGCTCCTGCCGCGGCCTGCTCGGTGCACCCGGAGCTTGCCAGTGACCAGCCTGCCGGACCACGTCCCGCACGACCGACCTACTGGCCTCCCGGCCACCGGCCTCTCGAGCCGACCCGTGGCGTCCCCCACGATGTTGCTGGCCGAACTGGTGCAGTCTCCTGGCCTGAGTTACCAAGCCGCCTACATCACGACTATCGGGATGAATCGCCCTCGCAGTCCGCTGGGTCGGGCCCAATGGACCGGGTCAAAACTTAGCGGGCTGAACTGCCCAACGGGCCGAGTAAGACCCAGAAAGTCTGATCGGGTCGACCTAGACTGGGTTGGGCTGAGTCGGTCCGACCGGGTCGGACCGGACCCAGACCCACTAATTACCCATTACTTACTTTGGACATACCTTTGGCACCGGACGTCCATTTGACAAACTGTCATCAGCACTGGTAAACTCATTGAGAAACGATCCCTTTAAAAATACCCCATGGGATGTTGGGGTATAGTTGATATACGGTCAGGTTGGTTCGTACACGAAACCAACCGGTCCCTTGGGACTAAAAGGCTAATAACTCACAGACCGGGCATCTGATTGACGCGTCGTCTGTTGCGTTGAGACCCCTATGACATGGAGCTCCTTGTGATACTTTTACGTGATATTTTCATGACACTTGGACTATCGGCTTGTGGCACGTGGAGTGGACCCTCCCAGTGATGAGCGAGAAGATTGCAGAGACATAGTAGCTGGCTGAGACTTGACGACTGCTGATCGATCGACTCAGAGTGATTCGGATGACCCAGTGGGGAGAGCTTGGTTGTAGTAGCAGACCCATGGTGGAGGAGCGCTTGGTTGTAGCGGCAGACCCGCGGTACTCGACAGAAGGAGTACCTCTATAGGCTATGAGGGGGAGTGCTTGGTTGTAGCCGCAGACCCATGGTGAGAAGCACTTGGTTGTAGCAGCAGGCCCACAATACTCAACATGTGGAGTACTTTAGTAGTCCAAGGTTAGTGGGAAGTGCTTGGTTGTAGCGGCATAACCACTATACTTGATAGAGGAGGAGTTATCCAACAACCGTGGTTTCGACATCATGAATAAAAATCCTAGTTTGAGCTGAGTCAATGACCTTTATTTTCTCCTCATGATTGAGATGGGTTACTTGATAACTTAGGTATATATATGGGCATATACCTAAGTAATGGTTATCTGTTGAAATCATACTTTGGGATTTATCCTTGTTGGATTTGTGAGACCTTGAGGGTCTCGAGGTCCCTACTGAGTATCATTATACTCACCCCTCCACCGGCTATGCTCGCACCTCATTGTGTTGGATGCAGACGACGGACAACGCCGACGGAGGCTGAGAGTGCCAGGACTGGACGGTACCCGAAGGAGGACCTTACGACATATCGGTACATTGTGGAGTCTGATGGACGTGGAGTGCTGAGGAGACCATCTGTACCTAACCTTCAGGTAGGAACCCCGGAGGATGATCCAGAAGCTGTTTTCACCTTCCAGCTATTTATCTTTTCAGTTGTACCTGTTTTTCATTTCCTAGTACTTTACAGTTGGGCTTTTATTCTGGCCCCTTTTCTTTCAATACACTTGTTATACAGTTTTTACGTAGTGTTTGCTTCCGCTTATACTCTGGTTGTGTGATTTTACATTTTATAAAGGCAATGCCTTCCAGTTTTAAGGGATTACGCCTTTGGTGCTAGTCTCCAGCCCCGGGCCTATGGAAGGTGGGCTTGGGGTAGTTACGATGCGGGCCCCGGGGGACGGGTCGTGACAAATTACATGAATCGTAAACTCAAACAAAAATTTAAGAAAATAATAAAAAATGTATTTAAATGATTTAATTATATATATTTTAAACATTTTTTAAATATTACAACTTAATAAATAAAATTGAATGAATATCAATCATATAAATTAAAAACATACTAAGTGTTTTAAAACATAGTAAATAATTATGTATTGTTTGTAAGATTAACTATATTAGTTGTAAACATGTACAAAAATGAAAAAAATATTAGAAAATGCACTTAAATAAAAATTATATAAATTTCACACATTTTAAAAATATTTCACCTTAATAATATAATTGAAAAAAATTAATCATATAAACTGAAAATATATAAAGAATATTAAAACTTAGAAAATAATATTGTATAAATAAATACTAAAAAATGAATAAATTAAAAAAATATTAAAAATTAATAAATATTTAAAATGAATAAATAATAATAAATGAAAGAACATTAAAAGTGAATAAATAAAATTTAATAATTCTTTTTAAAAAAGTGAATTTGTGACATTAACAACAGGAATTAAAGACACATATAAATGAATAAAAATTAATTTATAGATATTGTTAATTATATAAATAAAAAATCATTAAAATGAGTTATATTGACTATAAAAAATATTAAAATTAAAATGAATTTATATGAATCAATTATATAAATTTGAAACATATTTAAAATATTAAAACATAATAAATAAAAATGAATAAATATTAATCATATATATTACAAACATATTGAAAATATTAAACTCAGTAAATAAATATTTATAAATTTCAAAAAATGAATATATTATAAAAATGTTAAAAATTTAAAAATATCAAAAGTGAAAAAATAATATTAAATGAAATAATATTAAAAATTAATAAATAAAATTAAATGAATTGAAAAAATATTAACTATTTAAATAAAAAAATTATTAAAAAAATCTATTTAAATAAATAAATTATATAAATCTCAAACATATTTTAAATGTTAAAACTTAATAAACAAAAACAAATAATATTATTTATATAAATTACAAACATATTGAAAATATTACATAGTTAATAAATATATGTATAAATATATATTATAAAATGATTAAATTCCAAAAAATATAAAAATTAATAAATATTAAAAATGAATAAATATTATTAAATAAAATAATATTAAAGATGAATAAATTAAATTTAAAAGAAAAACAATTTTAAAATTGAACTCAAAAGAATAACTACATGAATTGTAAAAACATAAAAAATGAATAAAATATTAAAGTGAATTTAAAAAACATAATTATATAAATTTAAAACATTTTAAAAATATTAAAACTAATAAATAAAATTGAATAAATACTAATCTTTAAATTAAAAACATATTAGAAATAATACTTAGTAAATAAATATGTTTAAATTTTGAAAAATAAATAAATTCTAAAAATATTATATCAAAAATGGAAAAAATATATATTAAATGTGTAATAATTTTATAAAATAAAAACACATGCCATACATACACATATACACGTGTCATATACATATACATACACATATATACACATACATATATGAACCCACACACATGTGCACATACACACATACATGTAAACATCCATATGCATACATATACACACATACAACACACACACACACATACACACACATATATGAACCCACACACATGTGCACATACACATATACATGTAAACTTCCATATGCATACATATACACACATAAAACAAACACACAAATATATATATATATATATGAACATGCACATGCATACACAAAGAACACCCACACAACATAAAGCATGCACATATACGAACATAGACATAGATATAAATATATAAATTCAAATATCCACAACCATAGATGGGCCCTTTAAAACCGCCCAAATTGGGATTTAACAAGGATAAAAAAGCATTGTTTTCTTAAGCGTTGTTAAAGGGGGCATTTATTAGTGCTTTCACAAGTGCTGATAAATGGATTTATTTATCAGCAATAGAAATAGAACTTATAAAGGCCCTACTGCTGTAATGTTCTGTTAGAATTACAACACATTGCAGCAACAACCTGCATATCGACGAAAATTATATATGGGAAATTAAAAATTTAATTAAAATAAAAATCACATCACAGATACATAAAAAAACTATATTTTAGAAATTTCAAACAATGTTTTGTATAATTACATTAGCAAGTACTATCACAAAAATCCAAAAACATCTATGTTTCAATATCCTTGGCAACCAACTCCCTCTAAAAATGCACGATCGTGGTATCAACTGCAGAACAAACTGACCTAACTTGAGAAAAAACCCCACATTCATAAGAGAAAAATCTTATGTTAGTAATATTATAAGGAAATAAATTAAACAAAAATATTAAATAATAAATTGAAAAAATGTTAATTTTAAACTGAAACCACACAATTTGAGTCATACCAGGCAGACAATGTATCAGATTGAGTTATGGTTGATTACTAAATGTTACAAATGACTTATGGATCATTTTATTAATGTAGAAAAACAATCCAAATGAATTTTATCTATTTTGAGTATGTCACATGTCTTTTTTACTAAAATATCATTTTAAACTTTAAACAATCACTTTGAGTCATACTATTCACATCGTGTGTTGGTTTGATGTGATACTGATTCCTACATATAAAAAATGACTTATGAACCATTTTCCAAAATTATCAAGACAATCTAAGTGTTTTGGCTTAGTTTTTAGTGATTGACATATGTTTTGGACTAAAATATCAATTTTAGACTAATAATGACCACTTTGAATCATATCGGGAACACCGTGTATCAAATTGTGGTCTGAATGATTCTTACACTTAAAAAATGACTTATTAATCATTTTCCTAAAGTAAAAAAGCAATATGAATGTGTTTTCTTTGTTTTTAGTATTTCACTAGTACTTTTTACTAAAATTAGTGTCAATTTTAAATAAAAAGACACACTTTGAGTCATACCAGTCACACCGTGCATTGGATTGAGGTGATGCTTATTCCTACATCTCAAAAATGACTTATAGATAATTTTACTAAAGTATCAAAACAATCCCAAATCATTTTATTGGTTCTGAGTGTGACACTTTTAGTTTTTTTGTAAAATACCATTTTAAACTGAAAACACGCACTTTGAGTCATACCAGTCACACCATGTGTCAATTTGATGTGATACTGATTCCTACACATAAAAAATGACATTAAAATAATTTTATGAAATTATCAAGAAAATCAAAGTGTGTTTTATATGTTTTTAGTGAGTGACACATGTTTTGAACTAAAATGTTAATTTGAAACTGATAACGGACACTTTGAGTCATACTGGGAACACCGTGTATCAGACTGAGGTGTGAATGATTGATACACATAAAAACTGACTTATGAATCATTTTAATAAAGCATAAAAATAATAAGAATTCTTTTTCTCAATTTTCATAATGTCACTTTTCCTTTTTACTAAAATTAATATCAATTTTAAATAAAAGACACACTCAGAGTCATACCGGTCACAACATGCATCATACTGAGGTAAAACTGATTCCTACACATAAAACATGACTTATGGATCATTTAAAAAAAGTATAAAAACAATTTTAGTGAATTTTCTTATTTTTGAGTATGCTACTTGTGTATTTTACTAAAATTTCATTTTAATCTGAAAACACACACTTTAAGTTATACCAGTCACATCGTGTGTCAGTTTGAAATGAGACTAATTTCTATACATCAAAAATGACTTATGAATCCTTTTTATAAATTATCAAGATAATAATAGTGTGATTGATTGATTTTCAGTGAGTGACACTTGTTTTGAACTAGAATGTCAATTTTAAATCGATCACGAACACTTTGAGTCATATTGGGCGCACAACGTATCATATTGAGATATAAATGATTCCTACACATCCAAAATGACTTATAGATAATTTTTATAATGTATTAAAACAATCCAAATGTTTTTTCTCAATTTTTTTAATGTCACTTATCCTTTTTTCTAAAATTAATGTTAATTTTAAATAAAAAGGAACACATGGAGTCATACTAGTCACACTGTGCATTAGATCAGGTGAGGATGATTAATAAAAGCTAAAAATTACTTTTGGATAGTTTTCAAAAAGTATAAAAATAATATAAATTTGTTTTCATAGTTTTATGTATATAAGTTGATTTTTTTTAATAAATATCATTATAAACTAAAAACGCACACTTTGAGTCATATCGCTCATATCATTTGTTAGTTTAACATGAGATTGATTCCTATACATAAAAAATGTCTTATGAACCATTTTAAAAAATTGTTAATAAAATTGGAGTGAATTTTCTTATTTTTCAGTGAGTGACACACATTTTGAACGAAAATGTAAATTTTTAACTGATATCAGACAATTTGAGTCATACCGGGCACACTGTGTATTGGATTGAGGTAAGGATAATTCCTACATATCAAAAATGAATTAAAAACCATTTTATTAAAGTATCAAAGCTATATGAATGAAGTTTCCTAGTTTGGATTATGTAACTTGTCCTTTTTTACTAAAATTAATGTCAATTTTAAATAAAAACACAGTTGGAGTAATACTAGTCACACCGTACAACATATTGTGGAGAAACTAATTAATACATGCCAGAAAATGACTTATGGATCCTTTTAATAAAGTATCAAAACAATTCAAATTAATTTTCTCGGTTTTGAGTATGTCTCTTGTGTTATTTCCTAAAATGTCATTTTAAACTCTAAACATTCACTTTGAGTTATACTAGACACTTTGTGTGTTGGATTGATGCAAGACTAATTCATACACATCAAAAATGACTTATGAATAATTTTAATAAATTATCAAGGAATTCATAGCATGTTTTCTTGGTTTTTAATGAGTGATGCATATTTTAAACTAAAATTTCGATTTTATACTAATAATAGACAGTTTGAGTCATACCGGGCACACTGTGTATTAGATTAATATGCCGATAATTCCTACACATCAAAAATGAATTATTTATCATTTTTCAAAAATATAAAAACAATACGAATGTGTTTTATGGGTTTTTAGTATTTCACTTGTCCTTTTTACTAAAATTATTGTCAATTTTAAATAAAATAAAACACTTAGAGTCATACCAGTCAAATCGTGTTTCAGATTGAGGTGCCACTGATTTCTACCCATTTTCTTGTTTACATTATCATAGTTGTAGACTCAAATTACAATATCTAATGAGCATGAATATCTTAGGAAAAACCACCCCAACTCAAGAAAAATAATCCACCTATATAAGAAAATAATTCTTATGTTATCAATACGATAAATAAATAAATTAAATATAAACATGAAACAATAAATTAATAAAATTTCAATTTTAAACTAAAACCACACAATTTGAGTCATACCGAGTACACCATGTATTAGATTGAGGTATGGTTGATTCCATAGTGAAATCCATTAAACATTCTATGTTATCAAACAATATTTATGTTTGATAACCCAAAATCTTGAATGAATTTGAGAATAAAAAAGAAAATTGCATCATTATGAGTGCACCATCCTTGTTGAGTGCATGCTCATTGTACATGAGTGAATAATACTTGTTGATGAAGTAATATATTCATGATCTCTATGAAAATTAACAAAATAAGTATTAGATAAAAATGAAAAGTAAATTACCTAAAAAAATTAGATAAAATGATGAGAAAATAAACTAAATAAGTAGTAGGAAGTCACATCTTCATGATATATGTGTACATTCTAAAACCAGGTATGTTTCCCAGTTGTTTCTAAATAAATATATTTAATATTGTGAATATAATGACTTTTTAAAGTCATGGTATTACTGAAAAAATACACAAAGGATTAATAAATATTTTAAATGAAATAGTAATTTTTATATAAAATACCTCTTCGGGGATGCTAATTTGTTGACAGAATATGACAGATCCCATAAATTTTAAAACATAATAACCACAATCTTTTCTATTAGTTTGTTTCACACACTTCAGAAAAATTTAAAAAGTAGTTAATTTGTTTCAATATGTGTTTTTATAGTGAAATACTTTTATATATACCCTAAAAATTTTCTAGTTTTATAATTCAATAGGTTCCTTGTACATATAGACTATCCTCATGCCATGATATTAATGAAATTTAAATACCAACCTATCATAATAGAATTATCATTAAAAAATAATATAAAATATATAACTTGAAGTTTTTTTCTAAATAATTTCATATAGTGTATTACAAATTGAAAAACATCATTATGTGTGGTCAATTTTTTGTGTATCCATGCAGTGAATGCAAAAAATAAATCTTTGGAGAATCCAAATTGATGGAAATGAGTAAAAAATGATGCTTAATAAAGAAAAAAGGAATAAGTAATTAAATAAATAAAAATATATTATATATGATTAAATAACAGATTTTTACCCATGCATCGTTGGTAATAATTAGAGTCTGTTATACATAATTTTTCTTTCAAACATTTTTGGATATTTTTTGTACCACTGAATTAATTTGATCTGAATCCAATGAGGTTAGTTGTCTAGAAGTGATTTTAGTACTAATGAGTCCATATTTATGTTCATAGGGAAATACCTTAAAATAATATTGATATAGATTCCTTTAAGAATTAGGAATTTTAATTATTCATAATTAACATTGTATACCATCTATTCGAAAAACAAATGATGAAAAAACACCTCATGTATTCATTTATAACTGAGACTCCTAGCCAACCATACTTGAGGATTTAATTTACATTCTCAAGAGTAATGTAGTCTGTAAAGGATTCTATATACATTTTTTCTTCAAAATTAACTATGAAATTACTACCACTTTGTAATCTTGTATCTTTATGAACCTTTAATGTTAGTAAATGTGGATATTGAAGGGGGGGGGGGGTTAATGGTTCTTTGTGAAGATTTTTTTGATTGGATGGTTGATCCTTTATATTTTTTTTATTCAATGTCTCATTTCAACCCTTCCCTTTTTCCATTTGTAATAACATTCATCAGTTCAACCCTTTTTCATTAATTGTTAAAGGTTTTGCATGAAAAAGAAATGTGAAATGAATAACTCCTTATGGGAATGTTTTTTTAAAAGATCTATCATCTATGCTAAAAATGTTCCAATATCTTGCTCGATCATATGAATATCTACATCATAAATTGGGGTAGGTAGCTTGGTGGTCATCTCATGTGCTACATTAATCTCCACTCTAACATGACCCATTGGAAGTTTTAGGTTGTGTAGACTAAATTCTTGGATATTGATCATGGTATCCATCACAACATGGAGATCGATGGGTTTTGATAGATATAAATTACAATCATTTTTACCCTGTAGAATATTAGTATATTAAAGGTATTAGTGTCTTCCTGATTCACATTTCACAGAAACAATTATGGTAATATTTATTACCTCATCTAAGAAATCTCTTTTAGAGGAATGGATAACCTCAAAGATGGTGGAGGTATATCTTCACGTAGTGGTTATTCTTGAGTTGTTTCTTCTATTTTCTTCCTTCCCATAAAATTTTCTAGAAAATTTTATTAATAAATAAAATTTTATTCAAGATCAACTAATCATTCTTGAATCTCTACCATTTTGTTTCTTTATCCACCTGTTAATTTCTTTTCTCAAAATATATTTGGGGTGTCGACCCTAAACCTGCACCTCTGAAGTGACCATACTATTCTCACCGCTTTGAGGCAACTGATAGTAGTTGTTCATATGGTACAACTGATGATGATTCCTATGTATAATTTGGATAAATATATATGAAAATAAATAATCATTTTTATGTAATACTGGTTTAAAAAAAAAATTTATTTTGTCATACTTATACAGGCTTCCCACATTTTGTGTGTGTTTTCATCAATTATTATCCCATATTTATTTACATGTGCCTCCTTCTATAGAACCAGACATGGGATGGAAGTTGATTTGTATTTGGATTAATTAATCTATATATAAAAAGATGAACATAATTATGTTGTTGTTTCATGTCATATAAAAGTATATCAGTATATTTAAAATACATAACAATTTTTTTTCAAGTGAATTGTACCCCATCCTTGCTGTATGGTAGGGGTACATTGGTTTTGTTGACTATTACTTATTTTCAACCATCATTTATTATTTAATAAATTAAAAATTATTAATCAAAGTTATTAATAAAATATTTTCAAACAATGGATTGACATCCACAATGTACTTGAAAATGTGTCTCCTCACGATGGCTAGTAAATGAATTTCATGCTTCTTGGCTCATCAGGTGTGCATACATCTACGCTGGGTGTAGGTTTATTTTTCCTTCATCATATTTGAGATATTTTTTTAGAATTGTGAAAAGACTTTTTGAGCCTTTACAATAAGAATTAATACAAATTTCTCTTGGGATTCATCTAATAAGAATTTACTCTGAAAGGGATAATAAAGGGTAATTCATTAATTCATTATTTTGGTTTTTAGTAAAATAAATAAAATATATCATAATTTGGCCGTAATATCTTCCCAAATCAGTGTCTTAATCATGGTCACAACATGGTGCCAGGAATCAATATCAATCAGCACATGCATCTAAGTGGAGAGCCCAAATAAACTACTGAATATAGCCTTATTGGGGTTAACATCCCAATTGCATGCATTCCAGCCAGTCTTGAATTTGATTCCTTTGTTTTTCACCTTAATAAGTTTTTCTAACACCGTCACACTATAAAAATCCTATTTTTCATGGAAATCGGTTCTTAACCATCTACCAGTTCCTCAGGTTCAACATTTTCAATATAATATTCCTCTATATTGGTAGCATCTAAATGTGAAGAAGGTTGTTGTTCCTCTACATTGAGAGCACCAACAGGTTGAGAAACCAATTGTTCCCCAGGATTTGGAACAATATCACATGTAAAATTAATTATCTATAGAATTGGTTGAACATTTAATTTATATGATGTAAATATAGTAGTGAAAAAATAATAATACGAGGTAACACAATGCATATTTAAAAAATTATAACCTAATTATAAAACTCTATTTTTTTTAATGTTGAATGGATTTGAACCCTTTATCGAGTATCCAAATTCATTCATTATGTTATCCTATGACATAAATGACCTCATCTATATTGGGAACAATACAAAATTATTGTGACATCCCAATAAAAGGGAAAACCTTAGTTTAATTCTCATCTACCCCTTTAGTGGTTTTGGTCGATAACAAAATAATTGAGCATTTTCAATTTTCGGGATCTGGAACATAAAATACTTATACAACCTGTGATTCCATTATAAAATTATCTTCATTGTACCCTTCCTTACTGAAATGCACATTCACAAATTCCAATTCATTCATTTTAACATCACTGTTGTTATCAACCCACTTTCATTAAAAAATTAGCATTTGTAATTTTTTTTACTCCCACTACCATATTTGTTTGATGATGAAAAAGTATGACATATTCATATAAATTTGATTTATGTACTTAGTAAAAGATACATGAGTTTATTTATCCAAAAGTGTAACTCAATTATCTTTCATGGTAATTAATTCATCATGTTCATATTTATAGAACATATAAATATTAATTACATAAGCATTATAAGATAATACATGAACACATGGTCCTTTGGCTTGACATTGAAGAAATTATGAAATTGAATTTGGATTTTAAGCTAACTCCTAAATAATATAGTCTCAAAACCATCCTATTAAGTATTGATTATGTGTATTTGATATCCATATTTTAGGCCTTGATGGAATCAAATGCTAAGAATTTATTTTTTGGGTTTCAAAATATGGTTAAACCTCTAAATTTTTATAGAAAATTTAAAGGTAGGGCTAATACCAATCTATAATATGGAATATGAAAAAATATATTCTAAAAATTCCTTCACCCACAATCCACCTAGTGTGAAAAGATTTTGGTAGAACAAAGATTTCCACACTGAATATGTTGTTGGTATAGAATTCAATGGCTTCCTTAACAATATATCCCTATATAATACAACCGTTTGAACAAATTCAATTTTTGATATACACTTTCAAAATCTTAATACACTGTTAAATGGGGTACATCCATCTATAATGCATAGAACCATATAGTCGAATATATCTTACTACGTGAAACATCATATCTAATGATTTTAGTAGGATGAACATTTCCAATTCAAATAATATGATGACAATTTCCTTTTATAAAGTTGGAAATCTCATTGGGTCTATAAATTTGCAGCAAATAGATTTGAAAATGAAACAATGGCTTAGTTAATATATGATTAAAATTCTTATAAAAAATTAAACAAAAAGCTAAATGTATTAGATATTTCATAAAAAACATGGAAGTCATGTGATTTCATACCCTTTAACTTTAAATTAGTCATTGATATGATATTATTGATATTTGATGAGTACACTTTTGGAACCTGTACATCATTCAAGAACATTCAAAACTGATATCTCTCATACTTGGAAAGTGTGTAAGTATATAGAGAAAGAAAATTCTATTTTCACCATTAACTGGTGCCAACTCTTCCTGTATTTCCATGTTAATCATGTCGAATATAGCCTTAATTCCATCCTTTGTTTCGCTAGGTGCATTTAGTAATGTGCTAGTGACACTATCACATACATATTTTTCAACATCTACAACATCAAGAAAATTTATAACATACAAAAAATTACAATATGGTAATTCAAAAAAAATCATATCCTTTTCCAACCGGCTTTCATAAAGTTTTCAAAAAAGTTTTATCAAAATTAGTTTCCATATCTTTTACTTTCTCATACAGTTGATCACCTTTTAGTGGATATGGTGTTGTACATTTTTCTAAACTCCCATAAAATATTATCATCTAAGATCAATAATTATGTTTTCGGGGTAGAAATTTGTGATGTACAAGAAACACAATCTTCAATGAATGATTAAACCAAATTGATTGTGTACCTTGTTAAAAAATGGGACACCCTTTCTATAGTGTTATTATTAATATATATTATATTAGAGGTGAGATTCTGTGTATCTAGGAGGTTTATGAAAGTTAATATGATTATATAAATATAGATACCACCATTTTTCCTTACACATGTATGCATTTATAAATATCGATACCACTCATCCCATTTCATTTATAAATATAGATACCACTCCATATGGTATTTGAACATTGAATATTTTTTGAGCCTTAAAAATTATTTAGGTTTAATTATAGTGGAATGTTTTCATGGATGATACCAAGGTAATACATTATTTCCCTTTTCTATTTTCATAATTCATATAAAAAACCAATCTCTAATTTTACGGATATATATTGATAAAAGGTTAGTGACCAAATTGAAAATATAATTCATGTGGTTGATGCATGAAATTTATTCAACTTATGTATTAATGTAGGAATTAAATTATAGAATAGATAGCTCGATCATCTTAGACAAAAAAACATGAGTAAGATCACATAAGAATAAAATGTTTGTGACCTGCCGATACTAATAGGATAAAAGAATATTATGTTCTCAATATTCCTAAATGGAAAATTTGTTAACTCGTCATAGAATAATTTATAGATAAAATCTACCCAATAATAGAAGATCATTTATTTATATAATTGTGGTACTATGGGGAAGTATTCAAAAAATGGGGAGAAGTATATTATTTCTATTATTCATAAATTTACCTGAATTAAATCTATTTTATTTCTGAGACATAAATAATAGGATCAATATATGTTTAATTTTTTGAAGAAAAGTATAGATGTATTGCAATTTCTTCTTATAGATAATCCAGACAAATAATGGTATGAAATTTATAAGGGGAACAATTGATGATTATTTTGAGAGGCTTTCTATTCACCATGAACTTAGTGTACCATATACCATATAATAAAATGTTTTTTTTGAATAGTAGAATAAAATTTTATTTGATATGGATAAAACATTTCTGATAGAGAATACTATATTATAAAAACTGATGAATCTATTCACACTAATTTGAAATAAAAAAACTCCGATTTAAAGTCAATTTGAAATTTAAAAGATCCTTTTTGGGATCATCATTGAAATAAAAAATATCATCCCCATTCCAAAACATCATATAAATAAAATTTATTAACTTTAAATCCAATCATTTACCCTTAAAATCACATTTAAATTATAAAAATAATAATTAATCTTATCCTAATAAATCTTTGGGACACTTTTTATTTGTTTTTAAGAATTTTTTTACCGCTAAAAACATGTTACCCTATATTTAAAATCACTTTTTAATAAAATTTTTACCCATTAAAAAAACATTTCTTAGAAGATCAAACACCTAATTCATTTTCCAAATGTCTTAAAAAACTCACTCACTATTTTCAAAACCAATCCATTTCTATTTTGAACCAGGATTTCAAAATTTAAACAACAGCCACCCCCTTTGAGAATCTTAGATCACGTATTATAAAATAAAAAATATATATATATATATTTACACACACACATATATATATATACGTATATATATATATATATATTTAAGTTGGAGCCCAAACTCTTTTTAGTATGAATGTAAAGATCTCTTTCTATCTGGGTAGAGGGAGACCCATTAAATCGCCCCTAATCCCAAGGTCAAGTGGACAATGAACATAGCTCGAAGGCCCTAGTGCTTGAAAGCCCTAAATATAGGCCCTAAAGCCCATTTTTAGCCGGAAGTCCCCTCTTATGAATAGTGCTACTACAGTACTCATACTGCTATAGTCTCTACTATAATATCAACACCGCTATAATACATACTACAATACAGGCCACCACTATAATGATGTTGATGCTACAGTTCTACCAGTGCTATAGTAACTTGGGAAATCACCCTTGCCAAGTTCTGGACTTGGGTGTTTTGGATGCATGCCTATGGGGTTTACCACTCAGGAAGCACCCCAACTATATATATATATATATTTACATGGAAATATAAAAAAAATAAAATCTATATTATTTGAAAACTATTTTCATTATAGAAAATACAGCTATTGAATATAATAATGGTTTCACAAATAAAAAATACATTATTATTATTAAATATTTTTCAACACTAAAAAAATATAATTAATAAAATTTGATTAATAGTTCCAATAAATATGAACAATAAATTGATCACCATGAATGTATCACAAAAACAAGTGGTAATGTCACTAATAAAAATGGTTGTAAATTATTTAATACTAGAAAACATAATATTGAAAATGATTGTTCTAAAAAATTTTAATTATAAATTAAAATATAATCAATTGTCATTTTTAATTTAATAGAATCATTCAAACTAAATTTTCATACAGGTTATTCATTATTAAAAATCATTTTAAAATATGTCAAGTATTAAAACAAAGAGATTGAGGGAGTTCGATTCAGCCACATAGAAGGATGGATGATGAAGATGCTTGAAAAATCATAAAAACACTCGTGGTTTGAGTGCTCATGTTTGATATAGACTTTGTGATGATGGTGAAATTCCATGATAGAAGTGTTGGATGTTATGGTGGGGATGAAACACCCACATGAATTCCTTTATGCCTCATAAGAATGGTTGGGTCAAACAATAAGAGGATCAACCAAGACCGAGGAAAATCGTGAAGTCTCTTACCAAAAAAAGGACTGATTCAAGACTCCAATATTGAAGAAGACATGAAGATGATTACATTCTGGGAATAGATCTAGAGGCACAAACAATAGTAATAATTGGTAGAGTGTAGTTTTTTCAGTGTTAAAATAGAAATCATTGATAAAACTACTCATTATCAGGGAATTTTTAGCACTAATAAAGATATATATTTATCATCACTAAAAATTTATGTTAAATGAATCTTTATCAGTGCTAAAATTATAGCACTGATACATAGTATTTTTATCAACTATTTTTTAGTGCTGATAAGGATGTATCTATATCAGTGCTAAAAAATCACTGAGAAATATATATTTTTAAAATTATGTATATATATATATATATAATTATAATTAAAATAAATATATTTAATCTATATATTTAAAAATATTTTTTTTGTTTATATAACTGTATATATTTATGTTATTATATATATTTACACAATTATAAATATAAAAAATATATTTATTTTTTAAATATAGTTATTATAATTTTTTAATTATTTAAATATATATATTTAAAAATATAACTAAAAATTGTCTATAAATACCTGTATATAATTATAAAAATATTTATATATTTAAATATAAATATTTTTATATTTATATAATTATATATATTTATACAATGGGTGGCACGAGTCATTTTATGGTGGTGGTAGACCGATTGGCTGCTGCATTGACCAGAGGCTTAGATCTTCATGGAGATCGGAGGGATGTTGTGAGGATGAACATAGTGATAAGTGCGCACCATTTTACGGTGGTGGTGATTATTCAGTTTTTGGGTTGACTGGTGAGAATGATGTGCATAGATATTTGGCAGCCTAGACATCACCTTCAATTCCTGCTTCTCAGTACATGATTAAAGAGGCCTCTATTATAGGAGGGAAACTGAGTGAAATAACTGATCGAAGGGATGTTCCTGATCAGTGTCTGTTAGAAACATTTTGTTCCTCAGCTGGTAGGATCCTCAATAATGGCTTATTGGACCATGTTGAAGTTGATCATGGATCCTTTTTGGAATGTCTAGATCTGGGTAAGAGCTTGATAATTTCTGGGGTTGTTCTCCCCAATGGATAGAATCCAAGGAGGCATAAAGATCTTATTTGTAGGAATTCCATTCTATGGGAGGTTTTGGATTGAAACTGTATTTTTTTAGGCAGAGGATTTCTTCAATTCTTGTTTAAATTATTTGAAGACAAAATCCATGCGTGGTCCTCTAGTTTGATGATTTTGAAGTTGGGAACATTCTATCTCCATGAATGGGTGATTGGTTTTACTATTTCAGGGGCCAAGAATGATTTTTCATAGGTTTGGATCAGGTTGAATGACATCAACTAGATTTTTTGTCATCCCAAAATCTTGCCTGATATTGATGCTACCATTGGCGTTCTGATTCACCAAGACAAGAAGACTAAAGATGTAAGTTATGACCAATTTTTATGAATATCGGTTGAAATTGATTTGATTTACACTATTATTGTCAATGTAACTCTTACTAATATCATTGATTATATATAATTCAACTTTGAGTATGAGAATTGTCCAGGGTTCTGTCAAAACTGCAATTTTATTTGTAATTTGGACGAAAAATGTAGGAGGAAAGTTTGTGATTTTGTGGTTTGAAGGGTAATCCTTCAAATGACTCTGGTATTAATGGTAAAATAAGTTATTCTTGGATGAATAAGAAGTCCATATCGAGGAATCCTAGGAATTAGATGATGGATTATCTCAATAAGAAGTCAAAAAATCAAGGGGTTTCGACCTGCAAGAATAAATCTCTGGTGATGAATTAGGAGTAGGAGGGACCTCAATGGATGCTACTAACCCTTTATCAATTCTTGAATATAATGATGATAATTGGAATGGGTCTCAAATGGTTGATGCAGATATTAGGGGTGATATCTTCTATCCTTTCACGCTCAAGCATGCCACTTCTGTGGGGTCTAACTTTACAAGAGATGGTGTGGGGACTGGGATGGAGTAGACTATGATTGGAAATGTTATCAATGATCCTTCCATTGGAAATGATGAACTGGATTCTAGGAGAAGTGATGGTGTTTCTATAGGTGTGGTATAGTCTGCAGATGAGGTTTATGGTGTTGTTCTTAGGTGCTCTCCTTCAACAACTGAGGAGCAAGGTTGTAGTGTGTAGTTGCTTGCAAAATACTTTTCAAGACATGTTCTACATGAATATGGGTATGGAAAATCTGATGTTCAAGAGAGCATGGATTATCTTTATGAGATTTAAAATTTCTTTAGTTCTTCTTGAATTCCGGGTATGTGGGGTAATGTCTCGGATGATGGAAGTGACAAGGAAAAGTATATGGTTCTGTTGGAAACCACTCATCTCCGATCTACGGGAAGTGGTGACCGTATTTATTTTAATGATTTTAATTTAAATGGAAATGGAATGATGGTCACTAGTGAACTAAAAAGAAGACCATGGAAAGATTATTCTAGTCTACCTAGGAATGTGTCTACCAGGTCATCTTCAAAGGCATCAAAGATCCATCTCACTCCGGAGTTATAATAGTCCAAGGAGAGGATCCTTGTGATCCTCAATCAAGTAAATTCATAGTCAGAGTGAGGAAATACTACTATTGATGATGATGATTCGGATTCTGATTATGGAAATTATTTTATTTTTCTTGATATGTAGTTTTCTTTTTTGGATGAGGTCATCTCTATTTTTATGTCATTGTCCTCTTTCTTGCTTGCTTGTTATCTTTTTCTCTCACCTTTAATAAATGCTTAGGATCTTTGCCTTCTGGATAGACCTTTTTCGTATAATTAAAAAGTATTTATATATAATTATAAATGTATAATTATAAATATAATAAATATATTTGTTTTAAAAAAATATTTACTATGATTTTATAAGTTTTAAATATGTATTTATTTATTTATAATTACATTTATAAGTAAATATAATTTAAAAGTATTTATATATAATTATAAATATATTTATATAAATACATATATTTATTAATATATATTTATAAATATAATAAATAAATTTATTATAATATTATAATTATTTAAATATAAATTTATTTATTTTTAATTTGATAAATACATTGAAAAAAATATATTGATAATTTTATAATTAAATATTTAAATTGCAAAATTATTAAAAAAATCATTTAAATAGATTAGTTATATAAAAGTGAAACATATTTTAAATTCTAAAACATAAAAAATAATAATGAATAAATATTATTCATATAAATTACACACATATTAAAAATATTACATGTATAGTAAATAAATATATATATTTTAGATGTGTGGGGATACAATTACATCAAACACACAGACACACCCACATGTCAAGGTCATACCCAGTCCCTAGCCCCCAAGAGATATACCAATCATACCTAGAACTTATATATATATATATATATATATATATATATATATATATATATATTATATGGGATACCCGTACCAGCCCATCACCCCCCGCCCTCAGGCACGGGCCTTCTGTTCACATGTCCGCACAAGGCCACTACATCATCCACACTGGGGTCAGTTGATGCCAGCCACCTCCCACACCTACCCTTTTATGCTTCCACTGACTTCATCACCAGCAAGCTACACAATTACTCCTCTTTAGTTAGTCATTTTCACAAGGTGCGACAACCTCCAATACCCCCATCCGCCATCTGTCACCACACCAGGCATCCCAACAACTTGTAGGCCAACTTTCTTGCCCCTTCCTATAAACCAAATCGATTGGTGAGGCACAAGCATCACACCACTCCATGTGGATTTGTTATTAGGGCCCGATCAACAACGAGTGTTTGGATTGGTGGAGGATGAAGACTGGGATAGTGCCACTGTGGCAACACAACATCATGTTCCGATCGAGCACACAATACTGTGGCGCAGTGAGGAGGTGTTTTGGGGGCCAACTTCGATGACACCAGGGATATGCACTATAGGTGGTAGTACAACCAGGTACTGATGCTTCATGTTAACTATTGTGTATAGGAGGACCATGGAGGCAGAAAAAAATCAGACATTGCTAATGCTCGATAATGGTGGTTGAGCATAGGTGAATGATGAGGATATACGAAAAACAATAAAGGTTTTCTTTATTTGGTCAAGGGACTGGTGAATTGGAATGGTGAACCCCCGCTCGACCATGGGGGTGGTGGTATGGGGGTCTTATGTGGAACTGCCACTGTGTTTGACAAGAGGATGGCGGGAGGGGCCTATCCATCAATGGTCTATAGGGGAGGCCAATTTTGATGATTTTTTGGGATGATAGTGTTGTAGGTTGATGACATTTAAGGTAGGCGGCCATGGAAACAATGATGGAAGGAATAGTGGGATGTGATGGTGGAAGGTGCACTACTAAAAAAGTTGGTTTATCCAGTGATAGGTATTTAATAGCACTATCTAAAAGCACTGTTAAAGACCCCCTTTGTCAGCACTAGAAAAAGTGCTATTAAAGGGGGTCTTTGACAATGCTATAAAAAAGTGTTGTTAAAGAAGTCCCTTTGTTAATGCTAGTAAAAAATGATTAAGGGGGGCCTTTATCTGAACTTGTAAAAATTCGATGATATGGGGGTGTCTTTATCAGTTCTTTTTTAGAAGCATTAATAAAGACCCCCCTTTATTAGTGCTTTTTTACCAACGCTGATTAATGGTATATTTTAAAAAAATCATTAAAAATAATATATTAATATATTAATATATTTATATTGATAAAAATATAATATATATTTTGAAATTTGTTTTGGATAAGGCCAAATAAACATTTACACTTAATATATAATAAATTTTGGGAAGATGGATTATAAAATATTAAAAAAATATTCTAATTAATAATTTTGTAATTATTATTGAGTAATAGTCCTTTAATAACAATATAAAGATAACAAAAATCAAAATTATTTATTAAAGATATAAAATAAGTTGAAAACGTTACTTGAACTTCAAACGACCATAACTTTTGATGTGAGTGTCCGTTTGGGCTCTATCGCATATCAAATTAAATCCTATGATGATCTCTACACCCTGTGGATCAATGGAAACCCCGGTCACATTTTTAAGGCCAAAAAATGCCCAGAAGACTTCTAAAACTGTGTTTTATTTGGGGCACCCTAATTTTTTAACATTCGATATAATTTATTCCTTATTTAAGGGGGTATTTTTCCCCATTTTTAGTGTAGATTTTTTTTATTCATAGGGGTTAAATTCATATTGATATTATGTTTTTTAATTTTTATCTTTTTCACAATGTTGTTTTATTTATATATAAATATAAGCATATTCTGTTATATTTACATATAATAAACCACTTTTATCAATACATATATCAACATATTTATGAAAAATTATATTTCTAAATATATAAAATAATTATTTATTATATATTTTATTTAATGTAAAAAATTATCCATTTTATTTACCTTATAAATTGCTTTAATATATATACCTATACAATCAATGTTTATATTTAAACATGTGTGTGTTAATAATTAATAAATATATATGTATCTGTATATTATATTATATATAAGTAAATAAATATTCTAAAAATGTATTTAAAACAATATCTAATTATTTTTCATATGATAAAAATATATATAAAATTTATATATACCTATATTCATGTATTAATAAACAGATATATATTTATATTAAATTATAGTATATATAAATGAATATAATATACAATATATAATATATTTATAAATGTATTTAAAAATAATCATATAAATACATGACTAAATAATATATATGTAAATATATATACAAATAAACATAAATATCATTATAGAGATATTAAAACAACATGGTTTAGTGGTAAATGCATTCCATCTTCAAAGGAGAGGTGCAAGGTTCGAATCTAGGTGGGCGTAGGAGGCTACGAAATTCACTAAGTGCTGATAAAGGGGTGGTTAGGTGAAAATCACTGATAAAAGGGGGGTGAATCACTATTAAAGGGGTTGAATAAGTACCAATAAGGTCGGGCGCATAAAGGTACAAAAATAATAAAAATTAACCCTTTAATAGTGCTAAAGAAGCTTCGTTAAAGGGGTCCTTTAACAACACTTTTTTGGTGAGCACTGTTAAATCCTACCCTTTAACAGCTCTTGTGTGGAAAATGCTTTATAATCACTATTAAAGGACCTTTACTTGCACTATTAAAACCCGGTTTTGTAGTAGTGGTACATTGCGATAACAAAAGGTCATAATGACAGAAATGCCATAACATGTAATGGGCCTCTCTATATCTGATATGTATGGGGTTTCTGGACATTCAATATAGCTAAATAAGGGATTGGTGGGTAGGATGTCCCTTGGGGGGGGGGGGCTACGATCTACCCATTCAACCTGTGGGTGTGTGTGGCGTGTGGGTGTTTCATTTTACTTATACCCCAATCACCTATAATATATATATACATAATTATATATAATTATATATAAATATATAATTATATATAATTGATACCGATATGAGAGAGCCTCTATCCCTAATTTCTGACGGTAATCGTCCTTGTGATCGCTCAATCCTATTTGAGGATGATTTAAGGTGTTTAAATGTTTTCGGGCATAAGGAGATTTTCCCCCTATGTTAGAGACACAAAAGAAGGGCCTGAGTTGAGGGAGTTTATGAAATAAGTGGTGATCATCTGGACGAATATTCAAAATATCTTATTTTGTGTAATGATATAATTTTAGATGATAAATCAGTATAGATACTTCCACCTAAGGATGAAAATCAGGATAAACCCATGTGGAGGGTTTCTCAATAGACTGATGATTGATTTCAGGGGCCTCTTCCCACTAGTGGGGATGAATAGTAGGATAGTTTTGGATCAAGGGGGCTAACTGGAGAGTGGGGATGGTGATGGGAGTAGGCTGTAGAGCGGGGTGTCAATGAAGACCTCAGTGTGGAGCTAGTGATGAGGTGAAGAAGAGGCTGGGGTTGCCCTCAGGTGATGGAGGGAGACTTCATTAGTATGTAATATCAAATGAAATCAGGATGTAGAGCCACCTCAGGATGCATCGACCTTGGTTAACAACAAAAGAACAACTGGTATTGGATGGAGGTCGGCGAACTCAAAGGCTTCATAGTGGATCCTCCGAGACTGTGATGACCTCAGGTCGATGTGAGTGGTGAGTGTGGGATCTCGATGGTGACGACTGGGGCTTACATCAATGGCGGTACATGGAAATGTTGTCAAGGACCTCTGTGGATGACTTTGGGATGTGGGAAATATGTCCGCTATTCTTGGGAATTAGGTGACAACATCAGTGAGTTTTTTATATACTTTCTGAATTTTTTAAAATGGACGAGGTTAATTTTTTAAAAAAAATACACCTTAAAGGTGGCATCACCGTTGCCACCTTTTCCCAAAAACAATAACTTTTTTCTATTTTAATTGTGTTTTTTATATATTTAAAATTTTAATGTTTTATTATTATGTTGTTATGGTTATATTTATATATATATATATATGTAAATAAAACGTAATTTTTCAACATAATTTATCTTTTATTCAAGTACATGAATTTTATAGCCTATAAAATATAAACTATAATACTGATATGAATGAAATTTTAAATATTGATTAAACATGAAATAAATAGTTGAAAATAAAAATAATTTCTTAAAAAATGTTGACAAAAAATAATTTATAAGAAATCTAATCCACCTACTTGAAACTTAAAAATGTTCCATGTATGTGACTTTGATAGCCTATATAATATAAACTATAAGACAAATATGAATAAAATTTTAAACATTGATTAAACATATAATAAGTAGTCGAAAATAAAAAAAATTCTTAAAACCTTTTGATGAAAAATAATTTATAAGCTTTCTAATCCACCTACTTGATACTTAAAAATGTTTCAAGTACGTTTCTTTGCAAGACTATATAATATAAACTACAAGAAAGATATGAATGAAATTTTAAACATTGGTTAAACATATAAAAATTAGTCAAAAATAAAAATAATTTCTTAAAAAATGTTGATGTAAAATAATTTATAAGCTTTCTAATCCACCTACTTGAAACTAAAAAATGTTTCAAGTACATGAACTTTCTAGCCTATATAATATAAAATATAGAACTGATATGAATGAAATTGTAAAAATAGGTTAAAAATATAATAAATAGGTGAAAATAAAAATAATTTCTTAAAAAATGTTGATGAAAAATCATTTATAAGATTTCGAATCCACCTACTTGAAACCTAAAAATGTTTCAAGTAAGTGCATATTCTAGCCCATATAATATAAACTATAAGACCTATATGAATGAAATTTTGAAATTTGATTAAACATATAACAAGTAGTCAAAAATAAATGTAATTTATTACAAAATGTTGATGTAATATAATTTATAAGCTTTCTAATCCACCAACTTGAAACATAAAAATGTTTCAAGTATGTGCCTTTGCTAGCCTATATGATATAAACTATAAGACCGATATGAATGAAATTTTAAACATTGTTTAAACATATATCAAGTAGTTGAATTTTTAATTTTTATTTATATACGTCTTATAGTTTATATTTTATAGGCATTCAAAGTCAAGTAGGTTTATTGGGATCCTCCTCAACATTAATTCTTTTTTATCTCAATTCTGAGTTACTTTTCTTACATTCCTTTCATTATAATTTATTTATTTTATTTATTATAATATTTAATTTCAAATACTTTTTAGATGATTAGTCTATCTTTTAAATTTTATTTACATTGTTTTTATACTGTAGATTTTTTAATCTTGTATAGTTATTTACTTTAAATTTAATAATTGTTTCTATGTTTCAAGTAGCCAACTTTGAAAGATGTGAAATATAAATTGTGGATAATATATAAATGAAAACATAAATACTAGATAAACATATAAGAATAGATAATTGTAACAATATTATTTTCATTTCATTAGAAATAGAACATGTAAATGAACATGTACAATCAATGTCTATATCTATGGTGAGGAGATTCTATCCCACATGGTGGTCTGCGAATAGGACATCCACGTCGAGTGCACAGTGGAGTCTGATGACCTATATATGGTTGATCCCCAGGCACTGGAACGTGGACTGGCACATCCTCTCTCTGTGTTTCAGTGGGAGGAGAATTCAACTGCATCTCGTACTACCCTTCGGATCCTTCTCCCACTAGGGTGGTAGAAGGACCTTCCATCATTGCAGTGGGGAACCAAGCCTACGATTGAGATATAACCCAAGATTGCAATGGATCTAGAACCCAAGGCTATGATGGATCTAGACCCTAAGGATGTGATGGATCTGGAACCCAAGATGGAGAGAACTGTGGATATCCTATCAAAAAACACAGATCCCTTGACACCTAAGGCACATCCTGATTAGGCAAATCCTAGACTACTAGAGGGCTGACCTCTGCCTGTGGAAAAAGTGAGGCGTCACATGTAGCACGAAGTTGCCTATGTTATCATGGTTATGGATCCTTATCACTAGAAGCAGCAACAGGATGTTCCTCTAGGGAAGGAACTTCATCTCTCTAGGCCAGATGCTCAAATATTCTCTTAGAAAGCACATGAAGAGATGCCCTCACCTCCAACACTATAGCATGAATATATTCCCAACTAAAGACACCCTAATCCTATTCATCACTCATAAGAACAAGATTATTTGTGTTACTACCCTTTAAAGAGATTCAAATTTAATTAGAAAATAGTTCAATAAAAACACTAATGGAAATTTATTGACTTACCATCCTCTGCATCTCTATGCCTGGTCGGGTAAGATACAGTATATACTTCAGTCTATACCAGGGCACATACTCAACCTTCTCCAAAAGAAAGAATCGATTCGTAGGAACACCATAAATATGATACTCTGTACATCTGTGACAACAATCGATAAAGCGGGAATGTACTCAGGGCCAGTTCTAATCCCGCCTCCCTGTCATCTTCATCCCTTGAAGTCTCCATGTCTATCTCAACGGCAATTGAATCGGATGAGTACAATAAAACTGGTGCATGAATCTGTTAGGCTTCTGGCACTAAATAATATGGAAGTGAATGAGGGGAACTACAACCATAGAATCCTCAAGTCCAACAGTGCAATATGCTAGCAACTTGTCCATAATATTCTAGTATAGAAGCCATTAAATCTAAAATGACATGTGCTTTTTTAAAAAAAGCACCTAACTAAAAACCAAAATTGATTCTATTATTAAATATTTTAGATAGTGATAGATTGTATATACATACCTGATCTAGTAAGAGACAGTCCAATTGGAACCAATAGATGCCCAAATACTATCTCGGAACTAGGTCGAATTTTTTTCGCTAACACCACCTGTAAAATACATCATCGATAATGACAAATAATGAGAAATTAAATTCAATAACTCTTAGTAGAATTAAAAACCAATAAAATTTAATGATCATACCATCATCCATGTGAAGTTTCATGAAACACCTCCATCTCGATCGGGGGACCATCATACTCAGGGTAGAATGTAGGGATGCACCCCCATGACCACATCTGAATAAGGACGACACATCCTCCGAGACCTATGCGGTCCCTATGGGATAGCCTGCATAATGATCTGTACATTTTTTCCAAGTAGACTAATCCCCAGCTATATGTCCCAGCCCGATAAATGTCCTTTAGTTGGGGTAGATACATCATGTGCACGTGCATCCCTGAGTGACCAGTACCCATGGTCCCGCCAATGAGCCATAATATATATGCACGAGCATAACCCATGATATTATGATCTTCATAATCATTGTGTAAATGTTGAATATACGCCTTTAACAAAGGCATAGAAATGGATGCTCCATCTATCGCCCTACGATCAGAAAAAATTTTAACGCCTAACAAGTGATGAGAAATGTCTGGCCAAGCAGCACGAGTGAGTCCAATAATGGGTCTCCCCTAGATAGGAAGACTGAGAAGCACTGCCGTTTCCTAGGGGGTGATGGTCATCTCTCCCTTAGGGAGGTGGAATGTGTGTGTCTCTGGTCTCCACCTCTCAACAAGGGTAGCAAGTAGGCGATGGTCTACAAATGTGAAATCTGATACGGTAAGGCCATAAAAGCCAGCATGACACAAGTATGGTATAATGACATGTGGAGCATCCTTGGGATGAAAATGGGGCACTCGACACACCCTGATCGATAGATCTGTACTGCCCTCTAACACGACCTGGGAAATATGGGTATGCTACTGAGTGAGTAGTATGGTATCATCCATTTGTATATAAACAAATAAAATGAGTCGTTAGTGTAAAATATAAATATAACATTATGGTCAGCATAATTTTATGGCTTGTAGAATGCAATACATATGCCATGTTTATTCACATTTTTTATGAAGTTATTTTTACCAAAAGAAATATAATTCTCCATGTATCTTGGTTTTGAATGAAATAAAGATAACAAGAGGAAAGAAGAGAAAAAATAGATGGAAAGAATTATGTTGTGAAAGAATTTTATTAATGAAAATATGTTTGTATGAATTTTATTAATTGATACATGGTTTAAGGGAATATATCTAAAAGAGAGAACATATCTACTTGATATAGTGGGTAAAATAGTGACTTGGATTTATTCAATGCTAAGAGATGCATAGATAGTTGGAATAGGTGGAATGAATTAGGTTGTGAACGAATTTTATTAATGAAAATATATTTGTAAGAATTTTATTAATTGATATATGCTTTAATGGAATATATCTAGTTTTTTGGATTTTTTGTAAGGTTTTAGGGTTTAGGTTTGTAGGTTTAGGGTTTAGAATTTGGATATTAAGTTTTAGGAAATATTTTTTTGGGTTCAGTTCTATGCTTTTGGGTTCTGGTGTTTAGAAAGCTGTGAAAAAAAAGAAGAGATAAAAACATATAATTAATATATAATTAATTAATAAAATTCTTTCACAACATATAAGTAATCATATGTATTAATTTTTATTAATTTTTAATCCTATGTTATCATTTATTAATATATAATTAATCATTACTAATAATAAGTATTATTTCTAAACTATATATAACTAAATAAACTGATTAAAACATATCATCTTTAATTACTAATATTAACTTTTATTTGTTAAAGCTTTTGTCCTTATTTGATTCTATAACATCATAATTATCATTTTATCATTGATAAATATACTGATTTGATTTTTCTTTTCTAAGATATTTTAGTAGTTTATAAAGAAAATATGAATCATCTTAAGCATATACCCTGGGATTTTCAAACCAGGAGTGTAGAAAGACCTGTTGTCGTGTACCAGGATACCCCGGGTCAAGCTCAAACCTCATTGTCAGAGTTTTCACTCATAGGTGCATCTGTGCTAGAGCCACGTCAACTTGTTTGTATTCAGACATAGATTTGATTGCTTAGATAACCACATAATCTTTATGCTACCATAATTTCACAATACCCAATCCTTAGTTAATCCTAATATAATCTATACTTAATCTATACTTAATATATACTACTACTAATAATTATTTCAAACTATATATAACTAATTACACAACCTAATAAACAAAATATTTTGAATAAACTAAACTACTTAAAAAATGAAATATTTAAAACAAAAAAGAATTCAATTAAATAAATAAAAATACCTCTAAATTATGCTTCACAAAACAACGTACAGAAAATGGATTTTTTAGACAGATAAGGAGTGTATTTAGAAGAGATGAGGGGAAAATCGAGTGAGGAGAAGGGGTGGTGCCCTTTTATAGGGAGTTGAGGCAAAGGCGGCATTGCCGATGCTGCCTTTCGCCTATGTGTGAGGCCAAAGCAGCATCAGCGGTGCCGCCGTTCACCATACCCAGAGGTGAAAGGCGGCACCCCCGCCTTTTCCATGTCATCGATCCCGGCCAAATGCAGCATGGGATAGGGAAGGTATCATTTCCGATTCCACCTTTGTGGTGTATTTTTTTTAAAAAAAATTAACCTATGCCATTTTAATTTTTTTTCTTCTGAAAATGTAGAAAAAAAACTCTGAAATCGACAATGGAACTAGATCAAAGGCAGTATTGGGAACTATATATCAGCCTTCTATAAAGGGGTGCCTATTTACCATGCACGGTTGAGAAATCCTGCTTCACAATAATGATGTTGTGGTCTGGCCGACAATTACTTCAGGTGGATACGACGATGACCTTGGGATGTGTATCCTCTAGACGAGGCAACAAATTGGTGCACATGATGACTCCAGGCTAGAATGACCTCGATAGGGTGAAGGTTAGAAATGCCTTTGGCTGAATGACGATGAAACCGCTGGTGGATCAGGCTTTTGTACGTAGGCTGGAAGCAGTCTTTTGGTAGATGGATCTTGTTTGGTCCTATACTGTGCATTTGGGTGTTTGGGCTTTTATTTTATGGGATTATGACTGACGATCTATGGGTCATGATTGTCGTACAGAATCTCGCAATTGGGCTATGGCCCAAAAATGGGGGGGGGGGGGGTATTGGGTAGTTTTTGTGGGTCTCTGGGTCATGCATTTATGAGGATTTTTAGGACTCAGTTTTATTAGGGATGTAGTTGTCACTTGATTTTTTTGGTGGTACTTTATGTGCCATAATGTTGGTGTCGTTGTTTCCTTTCTGTTTTCATTTTCGTTAATAAATTTATAGACCGAGAACGCTCGGCTCCTTATGCTTTCTAGTATAATTATATAATTATATATAATTAAATAATTAAATAAATTTATATAATTATATATAATTATATAATTATATATTTATTTATTACTATATAAATATACATAAATATAAATATAATAAATACATTTATTATAATTTTATAATTAATTAACTTTTTATTTATAATTAAAATAATAAATAAACATATTTATAAATATTTGAATATAATTATAAATAAATTTATAAATTTATATAATTATAAATAAATTTATATATTTATATAATTATATATATACTGAAAGCATTGAAGGCCATGGTTTTTAGTTTATGGTTCACACACTTTATTAAAAAAGTAAAGAATAAAGAGACAATGATGGGGCATACTAATTACCCCCAAACACAAAAGTGTATAACAAAAGACCCAACCAAAATTGAGACCCTAGGACCCCTATTAAAACATGATCCATAGGCCCACAAAACTAGCTTGAAGCACTTCCAGGAAATTGGACGGAAGCCCCATTATGGGATCCTGTGTGACCACCATGAGCTTGCCTCCTGTTATGACCCATGTACACCCAAATCTCATACAGCATCGTGGTGCCGTCTATCGAATATATATAATTTTATAATTATATATGTATATATATATATATATTTATAATTAAAATTATAAATAAATGTCTTTATATATATTTTAATATAATTATAAATATTTTTATATGATTATATATGTTTATATAATTATATATATATATATATATAATTATATATATTTATTAATATATAAGTATATATAATTAAAAATATATAAAACCATATTTATTATAAATTTATATATATATATTTATATATATAATTCTAATCATAAATAAATATATTTATAAATATTTGTATATAATTATAAATATATTTATATAATTATATAATTATATATATATATATATTAATATATAAATATAATAAATATTTTTGTGATAATTTTATAATTATTTATAAATCTATAAAATCTTTTTAAGCATTATATATATATTCTAATTTTTAATAATATACATATATTGATATATCGTATTTATATTAACTATATACATGCATTTTTTTAATTTATATATATATACATAAACATTATTTTTTGAATATAAATTTGATAATTATATATATATTAATAATATTTTTTATTAAATGTTTTTATCAACGATAGGAATAACACTAATAAAGATTCACCTTTATGAGTGATAAAAAAAGAAATGATAAAGGGAACACCTTTATTATCATTTTTAGTGTTGATAAAAGTTACATTTATTAGCATTTTTAGTTAGCGTTGATAAAGATACCAATTTTATCATTGCTTTATGTTTAGCGCTGATAAAACCAGGCAATCGATAAGGCATAATCTATGGTATTGATCACATATTAATTTATATTTATATAATTATTCTAATTATTAGAATTTATGTTAATATATCATATTTATATTAATTATATACATCTTGTGATTAATGTGTATAATTAAACATTATTTTTTGAATATAAATATGTTAATTATATATATTGAGAATTTTTTTCTATTAAAAGTTATACAAATCACTGTGACTTTTATTTTTGTTAGGAAAACACTAATAAAGTGCCAACCTTATCAATGCTAAAAACGCACTGAAAAAGAACACACTTTTATGAGAATTTTTAAGTTTTACCAGTTTCTTTATCTATTACTGATAAAGGTTTCCATTTTATCAGTTCTTTCTGTTTAGCCCTTATAAAAGTCAGCGGTGTGCATCAGGTGATTCATGGTAGAGAACTTCTAGAAGTAAAAATCCAAGGAGTATAATGGACCAATACTAAAGAAAAGGGATCATGTTCCTAGGATCATCAATTAGAAGCCCACCCAATCTTAAAAAAATATGGGATTAAGAAAAAACTATAGCATGGTAATGTAGTGGGCAACCTACTGGTCACCATCTTCTCCACAACTCCTACACATAGAACTCATTTTCCACCTCTATGCTACTCAACACCACTATGAAAACCTAAGGCATAATAAATAACATATCAATTCAAATAAAGCCTTATTATCATTTCAGTACATCCAATCGAGTATAAGTTTTAGGTTCTCTACCTCAAGATCTTCATGCATGAAATGTACAAAGGATCCCACGCAACATACGACACATTCATTCTCATCATCCATCCATGAGACCACATAACCAATCATCAAGGAATATCCAATAAGATTGACCAAAACACCACATGGAATTCATGTGAGGTGAGAGGGAGGAGGTGAATCATATTTCCATGAGGAAAGACTTGTAAAAAGTGAATAAAAATGATCATATAAGTTTTTAGAATCTGTTGTAAGTCATTAAATATTGAGAAATATAAATTAAAAAAAATTCTATGTTGTTCAATCACTAAAGAAACTCATGATACAATGAATGATCTTACTCCAAAATACCAAAGGACTTATATTTTTATTTATTCTTAGATAATCCCCTTTTTAAGGGTTAAAGAGGGAACCCCTACATAACCCGTAGGCCAAGAGGCACTAGAACCATACAAGACTTGAAGGCCTAGGGGAACAAGGCCTAGTACGTGACCGTTGAAGGCCCAATAACTAAATACACTTTTCAACTACCCATTTATATAATATTGAATATTTGAAGGCGCCAACCTCCCCACTTTGCATGGCTGATCGACTTACATTTCACCGTGCAGAACAACATGGTTCCTGGTACTGATGGAAAGGTCCATACCCTATCATTCTTTCAATCTATTTAGCACTGCTCTGGTGGATTCTAGTTTCTCTAAATCCTGTTCTGAGGCCTGCTTCTATGTGGTATACATGGGCTTCTTCTTGGTCCTTTGTAGCTCAGAGGCCCATTGGCCTAAAGGCCTATGATGTACAAAAGGCCCTATGATCCTAAGGCATTTTTGGCGACTAGAAATTTCTATGGCCCGATGGACTTAGTGGAACAAAGGCACTGAGAACCGTAGACCCAAACCAGTGGCCCAAAGGCCCAAATTGTATGAATAGTTCTAGATGCTATAATACCACACAATACCTTCTACAGTATCAGCTGTAGTACATGCTACAGTGCTGTTGTAGTAACCTAGAAATTCACCCCCACCCGAATCTGATACTAGGTCTTTTGGATGCCAAGAAAGAGCCTATACCACTTAGGTATGAGATCATTGGCTAAGAAAGAGCCTATGCCAAGAAAGAGCCTATGCCAAGAAAGAGCCTATCCATGAGACCACATAACCAATCATCAAGGAATATCCAATAAGATTGACCAAAACACCACATGGAATTCATGTGAGGTGAGAGGGAGGAGGTGAATCATATTTTCATGAGGAAAGACTTGTAAAAAGAGAATAAAAATGATCATATAAGTTTTTAGAATCTGTTGTAAGTCATTAAATATTGAGAAATATAAATTAAAAAAAATTCTATGTTGTTCAATCACTAAAGAAACTCATGATACAATGAATTATCTTACTCCAAAATACCAAAGGACTTATATTTTTATTTATTTTTAGATAATCCCCTTTTTAAGGGTTAAAGAGGGAACCCCTACATAACCCGTAGGCCAAGAGGCACTAGAACCATACAAGACTTGAAGGCCTAGGGGAACAAGGCCTAGTACGTGACCGTTGAAGGCCCAATAACTAAATACACTTTTCAACTACCCATTTATATAATCTTGAATATTTGAAGGCGCCAACCTCCCCACTTTGCATGGCTGATCGACTTACATTTCACCGTGCAGAACAACATGGTTCCTGGTACTGATGGAAAGGTCCATACCCTATCATTCTTTCAATCTATTTAGCACTGCTCTGGTGGATTCTAGTTTCTCTAAATCCTGTTCTGGGGCCTGCTTCTATGTGGTATACATGGGCTTCTTCTTGGTCCTTTGTAGCTCAGAGGCCCATTGGCCTAAAGGCCTATGATGTACAAAAGGCCCTATGATCCTAAGGCATTTTTGGCGACTAGAAATTTCTATGGCCCGATGGACTTAGTGGAACAAAGGCACTGAGAACCGTAGACCCAAACCAGTGGCCCAAAGGCCCAAATTGTACGAATAGTTCTAGATGCTATAATACCACACAATACCTTCTACAGTATCAGCTGTAGTACATGCTACAGTGCTGTTGTAGTAACCTAGAAATTCACCCCCACCCGAATCTGATACTAGGTCTTTTGGATGCCAAGAAAGAGCCTATACCACTTAGGTATGAGATCATTGGCTAACTTTAATGATCCTATGTGAAAATAAGGAGCTGAAAAGTTGCTACTGGTGCTTATAAAATGAGGGAAAAGTCATTGTAAAAGGGGTTTGGCCGTACCAAGTAGAGTACCTCTTTTCATTTTCATTTGGTTTGTTTATACATGATTATTATATTGTAATTTTTTTAAATTAATTCCATTTAATAATTATCTCTTAGTTTCTTCATTTTTGATTTTATTTAAGATTTTCTTTCCCCCCATTTTGTGGATGTAAACTTGTGTTTTTGTTACATTTTTTCTTTTCACATCCAAACCTCAAATATCCTTTAATAGGGAGGTTACCTTCTTTTATGGGACAAGGGATAAAATATTGAAATGAATTTCTAGTTATTATTAATATTTTAATTACATATCATCCATTATTTCTATAATAATTATGGAAACCTTCTAATTACTATCTTCTCCTTCACTCTAAAACAACACTTCTCTCTTATAGAAACATAGTTTGATAAGCTGAAAAGTACAAAGGAGAAGTGAAGTGATTATTTCCAATGATGTCTTGGAGAGTCTAAAAAAATTTTAGGAAAAGAAAATTTACAATGAGTGATATTCACAATTCTCTAAATCAAATAAGAAATAAACAGAATGAGACATCATGCATGAAATTTAGTGAGTTGATTAGAAAAAAATCATTTCCCAATAACATTGCATTGCATCCTTTGTATAAATTTTATCCCTTTAACCCTTATTTTAAATATTTAATTTTTAGTTCCAATAATAATTCACAACATGATTTTCCCTCCATTTCAAAAAAATTTAAAATCAAAAAAATATTAAATATTTCAAAAACATAAAAATTATTCAAACATAATAATAGAACGTTATGAATGAACCAAACATATCTTATGGAAAATGATCCCCAAGGTTATCCACTATTCTACCCCCAAGTGGTTTATAAATTTCTAAATTATGTCAATGTCCCTTTTATAAGATTATAACACATCACTTTCTGGCCCCATTGATGGGGTGGATAGTTCATTTATGTTGGTTTTATATTATTTTTTTATTGATTTGTTTTTATTTATTTTGTTTAATTATTTTGAACAGTGACAGATTTTCATAGATCTATATATTTTTCATAGGTAAGTTAACTATTGGTGCAACACCTTAGTGAACATATTACATATTTTAATAAATATTAGTAGGCATGTTAATGTCAAGTGCTCATTGAATATAAAATGATTTTTTCTGATCAAATGAGAGAAATATTTTCAGAAACTTTTGTTATAATTAAAGAAGATCAAATAAGGCATGCTTCACTTCTAGATTAAGAATTTTCATTTAAAAAAGAAATAGAAAATCAGTTCTCATTGCCGATATTTGATATACTCAATAAACTATTAGTTAAATAAATGACGGAGGATCCAGATTGTATAACTCCAAATTATGAGATTATCCCCAGAACATTAAACTTTTAAGAAGAGTTATATGATGAATACAAGAATGGTGAAAATTAACTTATGAATTTAATCGATTTTAATTTTCTTGAAATTGATTTTGTTACTAACTACCGTTGCATTAAATTTGTTGAATAAACTAAAGTGCTCAAATTATTTTAGTGTGAAGATAAAAAATCACCTGATGATGGACTTTTCTAGCTCCCGATTCTACCTATACTATCTACCAAGGGAGCTGTTGATGATGATATTACTGAGGTCACTGGTTTCATTATCCAGGTGATCTTGTATTTAATAAATTATCTACTATCAAGTATTCTATTTTTGATTATTTTTGTAGGTCACTGAAAGTAAAATCATTCTGTGGTTCCTTCTTTAAAAAACCAAATACACTAATAGACTAAGGATGAAAACTTAAAATACCTGAATATAAAGATTAAAAAATAGAATCACTCAAGGGATAACCGAAGATATCTTTTTTCCCTTTCATTTTATTTCCTTTCTTTATTTTTTTATAATTTTATCATTTTTATGAATTTTTTATTGATGGATTGAAAAAAACCTAGTGTTTGGTATACTAGAGCATATATTGAAATACCATGGGAATAAAAGGATTGAATTTATCTACCTCACACTTTGTTTAACACCCCTATATTTTATGTATGGTAGATTTATTGGGAGATAGTTACATATAAGTTGGTGTGTTGGGGGGGGGATCATAACTTATTATTAAAATATGTATGATTGTTTTTTTAGTGTGATTATTTTTTTTCATTTTAATTATTTTATAGAAAAACATTATTCTTAAATGTAATATCAAATATAATTTTTCTTACTTGAGTCACCACTGAGAAAATTCCTTAGTTTTTGGAAAAAATGGATTCAAAATAATGTTGATATGAAATCTCTTTCTAGATTTCTATTTTCCAAATATTATTAGGAGGTTAATTAACTTTTGATACTCATTCCTCATTAGATTTTTTTAATATTAATTTTCTCATAATGAGTGGTAATCTAAACAACAATTTTCATACTCTTCCAAGTACCCTTTATTCTTGAGTGAACTCATGTTGTGTTTTTCATCCAGAACTTGGTTGAATCCTTCATCATAGCTTTTTAAAATGAAGACATATGCTTGTATAATTTTGGTAAATCTTTGGCACAACTCCTTGTTTATCTAATTTGAGAATCACCCTTAAATTATAAATTATTAAGTCCCTAATAGTCATGGAATTCCACAGAGGTAGTGTAACATACCCATCCAGTTTTACCTCTAATATGACCAAACCAGAGTATTATGTACATCATGTACACCTCCACGCACACCAGAGGATACTGACTAGTAGTGAAGTTCTATAGGTAATTGGGGGGAGAATACACCCTATGATAAATAAAAAGATAAATAAAAATGGAAGAAATAATAATAAACATGAATAAAAATATAACACATAAAGTAGATATTGAAACTATGAGCCAACCATAAGTGAATAACATCTCATATGCTATTGAAAAATGAAGTACTGTAATGTCATTGGAGTAATAAACAAGTAAGCTGGATCACCTATGGGTCGATCATATACAAAAATGGGGTTAAAATATATAAAATAATTAAAAAAACCACAAAATCCATCCTAGAGTGTTACAACCCAATTATTTTTAAATAATATATTTGTTTTATATTAAATTAATTTTCATGTTATGAATTTATATTTTTTTAAGAAATATTTATTTTACAAGGTATATATATTTTATTCATGTTGTAAATGATATTATATAATTAAATTATATACTCATTATAAATTTAAAATTATTATGTTTACTTATGATAGAAATATGTTTTATTTAAAGGTTAAATAAAATTTCTTAAAATGCTTTCGTATGGTAGTTTATTAAAATATTTATTTAATTATTATTTATTTTGTAAATGAATATTTATGTTAATTATATGAAATTATAATGATATATATAATTATGATTATCATATAAATAATTTTATTAAGGTATGAAATAATAATATGTTTTTTTTGAAAAAATGTTTGTTGTTCTAAAAAATATATTATTTTAATAAATAATGAAGTTTTATTTTAAAATTTATTCTTTAATAATTTTAGATTGATTTTAATAAAATGAATAATATATTTTGAGACGTAATTTGAAAATTTGGTGGTTGATATTTTGTTAATGTTTTTTGAAAAACAAGATATGAAAGTAAATAGACAATTTTATGTATATTCATAATTTTTGATTAAGAATTACAGTAAAATATTATAAATTATATTTTTATTGAAATTTATGTTTTTAAAAATTATAAATGAATGAATTTTTTATTTTTATTATAAAAATATAATGTAACAACCCTAATCCAATAACCAAGAGTTTTTGGTTACTTTATTATATTGGTACAAAATACAAAAGTTCACATCCCATATGATCCAATAGTTTTGTAGTATTAGGGGACTTGATAAATAAATGATTCTCACATTAAATTTGAAAACATGAAATAAATATTAAAATTATAGTTATGTATTTATCATTTATTCTATTATATCCTTGAAATAATTCAGAATTCACTACTGGTCACCCTAGGGCTATATGTAATACCCTAGAATTCTAAAAGAAAAAATTTTATTCAATAGCATATGTGACAATAAAAAACTAGATTAAAAGAGAATATCACACTCCAAGTATTTAAAAAATTCTTTTATAATAAATTTAATTTCATTTATATCTTACGATACACAAAACAAAATGTTTCTTCGATATTTTATGTTACACACATGACTAAGTTCTACCAAAAAAATAATACACTGTTAATATTATTATTTAATATGATAGTTATAACCAAGATATTGTATTAAAATGAATGAATAAGATTATATAACTTATAAAAATATATAATTTACACATGTTTATTAATTATCTATTGATTAGTAATCAAATATGTACCATTTAAAATAAAAATAAACATTTTCTGAAAAACTGCATTTTTTCAATGATGGATTAGTAGCGCTTTACGCACACAATTTAAAATTAATTTCAAAAATTTAGAACATTTATATAAAAAATAATCTTTATTTTTAAAATAATAATTTTAAATTTATATTAGGGTTTATTTTTGGGGTTTTTTGAGAAGTTTTATTTTTGATAAATAGTGAAAATACTAGATTTTAATTGAAAATCGCCTTTTCATCTAAATAATTTATAATGTTAAATTATATTTTTCATTGGGTTTAAACATAAAATAGTTAAATTATAAATATATTAATCCAATTTAGGTAATATAAATCATTTTCATAGTGAATTTTTATATAAAAGCATGTTAAACTTTTAAATATATTCACTTTAAAAAAACCCGCTTTCTCATCACGTCTGCGAGATTAATTTTAAATTAAATTATTTCACTTAAGTGAGTTAAATTTGATAAAATAGATTAAATGTTTTTAATAATGATAATTTATATTATCTAGTAAGTTTAAATTAATTTTTTACCATAATTATTAGTGGAAAAAATTAAAATTAATTGTAACGATTAAAGTTAACACGAGTTTACTTAGTGGTTAAACATAGAATATAAGGTGTAAGAATGGACCAAAACTTATAAAAACCCCACATTATATTCAATTTAGATCACATAACATATATTATCTATAACTTTCCATTATATTTGTATGGTTACATGAAACAAACATTGGTAGAATTCACTCTTTCAAAAAATTACAAGTCTGCCACTCACCCAACTTATAAAAGACCTCCCACTCTCTTCTCCACTTAAGATATTCAAACCACTTTGTCTAATCCAGGACCTAAAAAAATAATTTCCTAAAAAACCTCACCTCATACTATAATCCTTACTTTTGGTATAAAAATAACCTAGGAAGGCTTTAGTTCATACCCATGGAGGGTACTCGAAGAATAAGTAATGTTTTTCAACAAGCATTTTTATTTTACTTCTTTATAAAACTCCTTAAATTTTTATTAAACCATTATTATATAATAACCTTTGTACCTTACATATACTTGGATGTTTTTAAAATAAATTAATTACCTAAAACCATATCCAATTCCATCAAATGGGTTATGAAGTCATCAATCATGTATATGACAGACTACCTCCTTGTGAACAAATGTTGTTCATTTTTTCATTTCCACCTCTCAAGGTTAGGTATGATGATGGATATAAAAGAATATATATGGTATTTATAATATATTTATACATATTTATTCATTGTATTATATATCTTTTTACCTTCCATTCCTTGTGAGATATGATAACGTCGCTCATGTGTACGACAGACTACCGCCTCACGAAGCGAAGTGATTTATCATTCACTAAGGCTTCACATAGAAGGTGATAAATATAATATTAATGATTATATATGATATAAATAAAACAATTATCATATTAATTACATATTTTTAATTATTTAAATATGATATATATCATTTTATTTATTTCCTTTTCAGTCACATAAAGATGATAACATCTTTTGTGTAAGTGTGGACTAAGGCCTTCATGAAGTGATGTGACTCTCTTTTCATCACAAAACCAGAGGGATGAAATATATAATTATATAATAAGGTATTAATTATATTATTATAATTATTGAAATTTTAAATATTACTTACCTCCTTTCTATAATGATCGGTGAAAATGGAAATGTTACTACTGCGTACGTATGACCTACCATCTCCGTGATCGTAACATACTTTATTTTTCATAACCAACATTCATGATTGGTTTTAAATGTATAATTGATATATAAATATGATAATTAAGTAATTATTATTATTCTATAAATTATGATACTATATAATATGTTAAAGAACTGATCTTTCGTGAGAAAACACACATGAGAAAACAAGGCAATTAAACACCCAAAACAATGAAAATAATGAAATACTATTAATGAAGGGTGATGAGATTTTATAAAAGGATCATATATGATACTATAAATATTAATATAGTGCCATTTTATGTTAATTACATGTTTAAAACCACTATATAGGAGTTTAAATTATGTTCAACCAAAAGGAAGTGTAAGGTAAGGGATTCTATCTCAATTTACATTCCATTGAGGCTTATTTGTTATTATTCACTAATTCACCCTTATGTGGTGTACATACCACCCCTTTGACAAGTAATATCACAAATAATTCACTTTTCATGGTATTTTATGTTTCAATTTTAGTTATTTCATCCGAGGGGATTTGAATTGAAAATTACCAAATGGTAAAAGTTATAGTGCAATCTCACATTCTTTTGTAACTATTAACTTTCACTTGAAACAATCACTTTATTGTAATAATATTTCATTACAAATTAAATACCAATTATATATCTATATTATTATGTTATGAATATTATTATTTCTTAAAACATATACCATTTTTACATATAATGTCCACTTTGAAATTTATTTGATTAACTAGTGTAATATTGATAAATATGTATCCTTTAATAAATATAGATATTTGATAAAGAGGCTCATTTTTTATAAATTTAATAGATTATTTGATAAATGAGGAATTATTTGGACCTATAATACATGGGTTGTGGACGAGTTAATGTCATCCCCTTGATGCATATGTAGACTCATGAGATGAATCGGTTGGCTAAATTAGATGAGTTTTTACCTAGTATGTTTTAAACTGTCTTGAGGATAGATCATGATGGTAAAGGTATCATGTTCCTAGGAAACATGAAATTCAGTAATTAAGCATTACCTTATTTTAGTATCTACTTATTAATCTCCAGGATATTTTCACCATGACATCATCTCTCGATGCATTTCATTATCAGTTATTGATTAAATGTAATGTAATTTCAGTTATTTACCATTCCATATTGATTATTAATTTTCAATTCATCTAATGAAGTTATTTAAATTGAATGTTTTTAGTTATTTACCTTGATATATTGATTATACTTATTTATTCATGATTTCATCCGTTGTACTTAACCCTTACTGATCATTTGAGCTCACCCTTATTTTGTTTCCATTTCCTAGGATATGAAGATAAATTATGGGAATGAGTTTCAAGGATGTTGATATTTTACTCTTGTTATGATTTATTATATTTTCCCATTGTAAAATGGGTATCATATAGCCAATGAGCCCGTACCCGAGTAGTAAGGGCTCCCTCTTGGCATCCAAGAGACCCGAGTTCAAAATCGGGTGGAGGCGAATTTCCGGGTACTGTAGCAGTACAGTAACAATATTATCGTAGTACTGTAGCAGTTAGTATTCATTACTGTATCAGTCAGAACCATTCACCCAATTTGGGCCTTCGGGCCACCTGTTTGGGGCTACGGGTCTCCAGGGCCTTCAGGTCATTAAAGGCCTTCGGGCCACCGGGCCTTCGGGTCACGTAGACCATGGAGTAGCCCGGTTCACACAGAACATGCCCTAGAAGAGGATCAACGCAACATGAGTAACAGCCACCAGATGCAGAGCTAACTGGATTGGAAGAATGAGAGGGTATGGAAGCCACCATCGGGACCAGGCACTGCGCAGCTTTGTACAGGGCAATGCTAGCCGATCAACAATGCAAGGTGGGGAGTTAAGGAGATCAACGATGCAAGATGTTGGGGAGGGGAAGTTCTAGTGGGCTAGGCCTATGGGTCATGTAATGGGCATGATATACCTCTGGGCCTTTGGGTCATGTATTGCAGGTCATGTCGGGCCTTGTGCCTTGGGCCTACGGGTCATGTACGGGTTCCCCTTTAACCCTTAAAAGGGGGATTATCTATAATAAAATAAAAAGAAGGCCTTCAAGCCATTCGGGCTAAATGGGTATCATATAGGTATCTAGATTTCCAAAAATCCTAAACTACTTGGTCCTTCTAGATTTTACCCATTGTATCAATGCCACTCTAATAAAGTAAAACACTAACTCTAGGATACTGGGGTTTGGGTAATTATAGTATCTATCAAATCAAGTTTAGTAGAAACCTTAGAAACTAGATTTAGAAAAAAATAGATTATAGATTATAATCATACGATACACTTTGAGGATAAGTATAAAATAACATCCTAATGCTTTGGTAAGGGAGAGATTATGTGGTCTTTATACCAATACATCCCTATCTAGATAGTATAAGTGGACATGGTTCTATAATAAAGGTGCCTAGGGGTAATAACTCTAAAAAGGCATGTTGGTCTTGACTCAAGTGTTACCCAGTACTAAAAAATGGGCCTTACTATACCCCTGGTTCGACACTCTTATGGGATATGCTTAGAATAATTCACATTTTCTTTCCAAACCCTTACGAAGGATTTAAAAAAAATATCCCCAAAAGAACCGAGTTTAGATTTTTAAGATTAACAATGAATTTTTTTTAATTCATGCTAATTGTTACAACATATTTAGAATTATACATTATTCATAATCTTATGGGATAATCCAGTATATTCCATTGTTTAGATATGGAACATAGAAGGAATAATGGTATCAATACTCATGGACTATGTATAGTTTTCCCTGCTGAGGAAGATGATATAGCTAGTGTTGGAACATAGAAAGTTGTGGATATATTAGGTAATATTAACCAGGTTATGACACTTAACCTTTCTAGATGGAGAAACATGTTCCACAACAATATTCTTCGATGTGAGATCTCTTTATGTGACATAGTCCACCATCATTTAGTGGGACTACTGATCCAATGACATCTAAGCAATGTATTTAGTCTTTAGAGAATATATTTATGGCATTGGGACGAGGTGAAAAGAAAAATGCTATACTTTCAATGTATTATCGAAATTGAGATATTGATCAATGGTGGTCATTGATCTAGAAAACTAGGAAGGAAGAGGAAATAAAACCCATGGAATGGAAATATTTTAAGGAGACATTCTTTAACAAATATTCCCTCATGAGTATTAAAATGACATGAATATAAAGTTATCTAGTTTAAATTAAAGGGAGTAAGGAAGTTTTGTAGAATATAAAGCTACCTTTACAATTTTAGTAAGGTACTATACTAATTACATACACAACACATAATGAAAGATTGACCATTTAATTGAAGTTGTTAAGCCAAGTTCCAAAGGGAACTGGTGTCTTAATTGTTTTTTATATGATTAAATAGATTTATGTTCTATCAAGAAAAATAAATAATTCTCTAAAGGGAAGAAAGAGAAGAAGAGGATGACATAGAAAATAAAGGATAAAGGGAAGAATGGAAAGAAGGATTTTACCACATGTGGTAATCATGGAAAGAATCACCTTGGGAAATGCCTGAAGGGATTGGGAGTTTATTATAATTGTGGAGAAAAGGGTCACCAATATAAAGAATGAACATGGAGGAAAGAAAGAACTTCTTTTAAGTGTTTCAACTATAAAGAGATGAGGTAATATTAAAATTAATTCCCCAGGCATCAGGGATATATTAATCAGAAAAAGTTAAGAGATCAAGGTCAAGATTATGATATTAATACTATCGAAGGGGAATGATTAATGCGATTGTGTATTTTTATCCTTAGAATATGTTGTAAATGTATTTTATTGATAATATTCTTGTTATAAAAATTATGAAATGTATAAATATTTAACTACAATACTATTATTTAAAGGATTTGAAGGCATGTATTGAATAGTACCAAGAAAAATGATTCAGTGGAATGTCGAATGTCTTAAAATGCACATGATTGAGGGAAATATATCCCTTAAAATGTTCCTGATATATGGATAATGATGTTGAGATAAAGATATGTTTGATATTGATAATGTAAATTAGATATTAATGGCTACCTTTGAACTAATTAATTACTTATAAACATATTGGTTTATGATATTATTTATAGAGTGTAAAACATTTTTGGATTTAAGGAATATATCAAATAATCTCTGTTTTATTTAAGGAATAAGGAATCATGTATGTTTTCAACAAGGTTTTATGGAAATTCAAGACACTAACATGTTTCAAGAGATTTCATGATAAAGGTATTCACATGTTTTTATGAGAATATTAAGAGATACTTTATATTATTTGAGGTATTAATGGTAAGTTCATTTTAAAAATCCAGTGACCTTATTTCTAAAGTTTTGGATTTTTATATTTTTAAAAGGGTTATAAGTTTAACCATTTATGAAATGGTTTAAGTTTACCCTAGGAATAGTTTTTAGAGATTCATGTATTACTTCCCCATATAAAGATTTTTTCATATTGGATAACTTGTGCTAAACATATAGGTTTTTAAAAATACTTTGAGATAGAAGAAAATATGTTTCACTATTTTATAGGTCTTACGATTAAAGGGAAATTTAGTTATTTAGGCATAAAAAATTTATTCTTGGATATTATTTTCATGGAGTAAGAGTTGAATTGGAAATTGATCAATCTAAAACTAAAGGATGAAATTATTCTTATGAAATATAAAAATATCAAGTAAGTATATTTCCTTATATTGTTAGACTGTAAAATAATTTTTCAACTCTAGGAAAAGGATCTTGAAAAAAAAATATTTCATATTATCATCATGTTTGATGATATCAATGACCTTTTCCATGAATCCTTGGTTTATGGATTTGTGGTCATTAATATTATTTGGATGACCCAATTTCATGTGATCAATGTTCTCTATCACTCTTCATCTATATTTAGAAGTTAGTTTTCTCTTAAATATCCATGTTTTCACTTCTCACCTATTTTCTCATACTAAGAAACCGTTTTATGTGATTTTCCCATATGAATTGTGTACTTCCCATTATCTATTATTAAGGGGGTCTTTAAGAAACCCTTATTATGATGTGGTATTTAAATAAATGTATTTTCAAATAAAAAACCCTTGGTTACTATGACCAACATTAAATTGTAATGGCCTAATTTATTTAAGGTGTGGAGAATTTAACACCCCAAAATTCTAAAAGAATAACCTTTTATTTAATAGATCATGTGACCTAAAAAACCTATCTTAGAAGAGAATATAAAACCAAAGACTTAAAAATATATACATTTTATAATAAATTTAATTTATTTGATTGATTATGATACACTCAACAATGATTTTCCTCGATATCTTTCTTTACATACAAGAGAGAGTTTTACAGAACTATAATATACTATTAATATAATTTTTAATATGATAGTTATCGCCTATATGTAAGAATGATTGGAATGAATATGATTAAATAACTTATTAAAATTTATATTTTACACATATTTATTAATTATCTATTGATTTTTAATAAAATATGTATCATTTAAAAGATAAAGAAATGTTTTTTGAAAAACTGTGTTTTTTTCTAAAAGATGGATTAGAAGCGATTTGTGAAAAAAATTTAAAAATAATTTTTACCAATGTAAATATATTTATACGAAAAAATAAAATTTAGTTTTTAAAAATTAACATCTAAATTATCAAAGGCTTAACTTTTGGTATTTTTATGAGAAATTTCATTTTTTGATGAATTATGAAAATACTAGATTTTAATTGAAAACTGCCTTTTTGTCTAAACCATTTATAATGTCAAATTATATTAATAATTAGCTTAAAGTCACAACAGTTAAATTAAAAATATATTAATATAATTTATTTCATTGGAATCATTTCCATATTTAATTTTAATATACAAATGCTGTAAACTTTTAAACATTTTTACTTCAAAAAAACCTGCTTTCTCATCACATTCATGGGATTAATTTTAAATTAAATTATGAAACTTATATGAGTTAAATTTGAAAAAAATAGATTAAATATTTGGAATTATAATAATTTATATTATCTAATAATCCAAAATTAATTTTTTTACCATAATTATTTGTGAAAATAGTTAAAATTAATTATAGTGAATAAGGTAAAAAGCGAGTTTGCTTAGCGGTTAAACATAAAATATAATGTGAAATAATGACGCATCACTTTTCCAAAACCCATTTTATGAAAATATTTCTACCTTATACCTTATATTATCGAGAATAGACCATTATTGGGGTAAGGTTACCTGAAAAAATATGGATAGAATTCACTCTTTCAAAAAATTAAAATTGTGCCACTCCCCCCACTTATAAACCCCCCTCTCCTCTCCACTTCACACATTCAAACCAATTTTTATCAGCATATACATGCACAAATAACATCCCAAATTCAATACCCTAATACTAGAAGAATTATTTTTGGCATAAATATAACCTATTAAGTATTTAGTGCAAACCCAAATAGGGTATCTGAAGAAGAGGTAATGTTTTTTCAACTGACGTCTTTATTTTACTTCTTTATACACATCTTTAAATTTTTATTAAACCATGATTATATAATAAGATAAATATATTACATATAATTTTTTTTATAATAATTTCAGGACCTGAAATCACCTCCACTTCTATCAAATGGGTTATAAAATCATCGTTCGTGTGTATAGCAGACTACCGCCTCGTGAACTAATATTCGTTTTTTCATTTCCAACTCTCAAGGATGGGTATGATGATCTATCTAAAGAATATATATGATTTTTATAACATATTTATACCTATTTATTAATTATAATATATATATATATTATCTTTAATTCTGTATGAGATATGATAACATCACTTGTGTGTATGACAAGCCACCACCTCACGAAGTGATACGATCCATCTTTCACTAACGCTTCACATGGATGGTGATAAAGATAAAGTTAATAATTTAATATTATATACATGAAATAATTATTATATTAATGAAATATAAATTATTCTTTAAATATAATATATATCATTTTATTTCTTTCCTTTTCATTAATGTAAAGATGATAACATCGTTCGTGTACATGTGGACAACTGCCTTCACAAAGCGATGTGACACTATTTTTATCACCAGACCACATGATTGAAATATATAAGTATATAATTTGGTATTAATGATATTATTATCATTCTGAAAAAATAAAATATTACTCACGTAATTTTCATAATGATCATTAAAAAATGGAAATGTTACTCATTCATACGTACGACCTACTGTCTCCATGATCACAACACACTTATTTTTTCATAACAACCATTCATGATTGGTTTTAAAGGTATAATTGATACATAAATAATATAAATATGTAATTATTATTATCCAATATATTATGAAAATATATAATATGTGAAAGAACCATATCTTTTGTGACAAAACACACATGAAAAAATATGGCAATTAAACACCTAAAACAATGAAAACAATGAATGATTATTAATGAATGAGTGATAAGATGTAATAAAAATATCATATATTGTATTATAAATATTAATATTGTCCTAGTTTAAATTAATTAAAATTTTAAAACCACTATATAGGTGGATAAATCATGTTCAACAAAAAGGAATCACAAGGTAAGGGATTTCATCTCAAATTACATTCCATCGATACGTATTTGCTACAATGGACCAATTAACCTTTATGTGGTGTATATAATGACCCTTTTACAAGTAATATCATTAATAATTTATTATTAATTATATTTTATGTTTTAATTTGATTTATGTCATCCAATTTGATTTGGATTGAAAATTTAAAAATGGTAAATGTAATTGTGAAATCTCACTTTTTTTGTGATTATTAAATTTTTCATGAAATAATCACTTTATTGTAATAATTTTTCATTGTAAATTAAATTACTAATATAAATATAAATATTATTTTGTTATTAATATTATTTTTTCCTAATCCAGATACCATTTTAACATATGGTGTTCACATTGAATGTTATTTGTTTGATATGAGATATATTGATAAATTCACATCCTTTACTCAATACAGATATTTGATAATAAGGATTTTTTTATAAATGAAATAAATTATTCTATATATGAGGAATGATTTGGAAGTAAAATACATGAGTTGGGGATCAGTTAATTTATTCCCCTTTATGTATAGGTAGTCTCATGAGATGAACCAGTTGGAAAAATTATATGTGTTTTTAACCAGTTTGTTTTAAACTATCTCAAGGATAGATCTTGATGGTAAAGGTATCATGTTCCTGAGAAACATGACATTCAATAATTAATCATTACCATCATTTATTATTTATTAGTACTATCTAGGATTTTTTTCTTCATGGCATTATCTTTGGATACATTTCATTATCAGTTATTTATTAAATGACATGTGTTTTTAGTTATTTACATTTCCATATTGATTATTACTTATATATTTATGAAGTTAACTTATTAAAATGGCATGTGTGTTTATTTATTTACTTTTAAATATTGATTATTATTATTATTGATTCCTGATTGATTCTATTTTAATTAATACTTATTGAGAATCCGATCTCACCATTATTTTTTTGTTTTCCCTAGGATATAAAGATGAATTTTTGGAATGAGTTTCATGGATGTTGATCTTTTAATTTTTTTTATGGTTTATTTTTTTTACTAATATAAAATGGGTATCATATATTTATCTAGTTTTTCAAAAATATAAACTCCATCAGTCCTTTAGGATTCGATCCATTGTATCTATACCTATGTAATAAAGTAAGAAATCGACTCTAAGCTACAGGGGTCAGGGTTGTTACAATATGAAAAAAATAAAAAAGGGTGAGTTCAGATGCTCAGTAAAGGGGAGCATACAAATGAAGCTATCACTGAATAAACAATATATGAATAATATGGAATATATAAATAATAATAAAATATTACATGTAACTAATATCAAGAAATATTAATATATCCATGGATGACATAACAACAAAAATAATCACATGGAGAATAATTAATGGGTTCATAGTGATAAAATGAATTATCACAAACTATGTCGGGTCGACCCTGAACCAGTCACTTGAGCCGGCCTGCAACATGGCCCAAAAATCATTCCTGATCCCCAAAGACTGAGAACTAGGCTCTGACATCAAAATTAAACAAAAAATGGAATAGTTTCAGCCAAAATGAACCAGGATCAAATAAAATAAACTGAACACATATATAAACAACCAAACTGATCATATAAGAATACCCAACTGGTCCAGATACAAATTTAACTGAATAGAAACAATATGAAACTAGAATTAAAACAAATAGAACTAATCTGCTACCAACCCGATCTCCATATGACCTCAATGTCACCTCCATCCGTAGTGCCAAACTACTACACCCACGAGAATCCAAACCACAAACCTTAATAAGGAAAAGAACCTATAAAACAAATCGGGATTACCTACACTAAGTGGTACTAGTAAGGTGTGATCCAAACAAGATGAGTAAGAAGTCACCACAGAATCCATGCTTTTTATTTCCCAAAGAAATCCATTAATACTAGTTTAAAATACAGTTATAAAAATAATGTTTCTCACATTTCAACAAATAAATACACTTTTACACCTTTTTCAAAAACACTACAGGTCACACCTTTATTTTCCAAACAAATCTACCATTTGAAAACCAACTCATAATCCAAAACCTAAGCAGACAAAGACAGGTTGTACTATACATAAATAAATGGTACAATCAAAGAACTAAACACAATAGAGAATATAAAAGTATAAACAATAGAGTAACCATGGGATTTCTTAAACATCCGTTGAAGACCCCTGGATATACTTGGTTCAGAACCACCTGCCAGCATATGGTGAAGCTCGTAAGTCAATAACCACTGGCCGCCCTAAACTAACCAATCTAGTGTCATATCCCACCAGGCCTATCTGTGATCTAGGGGGTACCAACCTGTCTAATTCGGGTTGGATAGAAATTATCACTTGATCCCCTATAAGATGCCCAGGAACCCATGGTATAGTAAACTATGTAAGTGGGCGGTCCTTGAACGTGTGACTCACCTTACCTTCCACCGCCGCACTTACCTACCCCAAACAGAGACATAACCTATATGTTAAACCTTAAAAAAAATCCTAGATAGGGGTTATATATATATATATATTTAAATGTGTGCATAATTCCATTAAAAGAGAAAGCTGAGACGTCACATCATATAAACATTCAAAATATTCTTATAAAATATGAAAATTTCCAAATCGGCTATTAAATTCCATGTTCTAATAAATTTTCATAAAAGCCTTTCTAAATATTGAGGAAGTACCCATTCTTACAAAACATGCCAAAAAGCAGCTTAAGCCAAACATGTACCAAAAAAATATTCCAAGTACCAAATGGGTATACTATTTTTAGATTTTATTTCAACCCACATTTTTGAAATTACACAAGGGAACCAACATAATTTAGAAACCAACATACCATTCAAGAAACCAAGTCTATCTTTATTTCAAACCTAATATAGAAACTCACAACACACTCCAAATTCCAAATGGGCCACTAGATTTATAAACCCAATTCATTTACCAAAAAGACTACAACTATTTTCAAATTCAACATCAAATACTACATCCACATTGTCACTTTCAAGAATGCGACGTCAAATAGGCCTTTACTCCAAATCCAATTTTATCACAAAAAAACAAGATGAATCCTTTACAATGAACTTGAAGGTTCAAAATGGGATTTTATCCATTAGGAAATAATTCACTTTGTAAAACACCAAATGGGTCATCACTTCCCACACCATTTTGAAAATCACACAAGTCATTAGCAAAGTCATAGAACCATTTAATAATGGGAGGGATGAGGAAAAGATAAAGAATCCCTTTTCTTTTGAAAACCAAGGTTCAATAAAAGAACCTACTACAACACCATTATCATGTGAAGGATCATCAATGCGTGCATTTTTTTCACCATTTCATGTAAACCAATATGTCTCATAAAGCCAACCCAACAAAAAACGAAAAATTTCAATAAAATTATTTTATGGGAAACACTAACCAAGTCATCTAACATAACCATTTAAACTAAATTGACATTTAATCAAATCTAATTTGATAGGCATACACATAGTAATAGATAGAAAATAATCACAGAACCCATTTTTAGTAAATTCTACCAACAAGAAAAAGCTACCATGATGTATCCATAAGAATAATAAAGGTGTGAACTATATTTAAAAAAATAATTTAAACTACTAAAGCACTAATGGTTAGAAATCAGAAAGGAAATAACAAGAAAAAAACCTACCCTGGTGAGGTGCAGATGCAACGAAACCTAGGAAGAAGAGAGAAAAACACCCCACAAATGATCCAAAAGCCCTAAAACCCCAAGAAAACGAGTCACAAATCAACCATAATGCCTTGTTTTGTAGAAACAAGAAACCCCAAATAGAAAAACATTATAAACAAAGGATTCCTTTTAGAAGGGGGATCCGAACACGTGTAAAAGGGGGTCGTACAAGTAGGGGTGCTGCTAGATGGGGTTCACATTAGAGAGAGGGAGAGTGAGGAAGGATAACTCATCATAGAGGTTGGATGAAGGAAGGTTGCACTGAAAAAGGAGACCTTCGTGTTTGGGTTGCGTAGGGGGAGGTGGTCTGGTGCAAGGGGCAGCACAAGGGGGGGGGGGGTTCGACCACCAGTGGAGGGGAGATTACCGACACAAGGGGGGACCAGGCTGGGTGGTTGTGCGAGAAGGAGAGAGCAGGGGGAGGCACTGTGTACCACATAGAGGAAGGGGGGGATAATACTAGGTTTTAGTTTTTGTCTTTAAAACCCTTTTAATTAAATACAACAACAACAAAAACAACAACAACAACAATAATAATAATAAACTTAATAATAATAATAATAATAATAATAATAATAATCATAACATTAATAATATTCATTTAATTTTCAATAATAATAATATTGATAACAATTTAATAATAAAAATATTAATAAATTTTTTAAGAATAATACTATTATTATTTAAAACAATAAACATAATATTATTATTATGGTTTAAACATTTTATTTATTTTTTTCATAAATTTTTCTTTTATAAGTATTGGGTAGCTACACAGTCACCTGGGCCGACCGCACGGTTACCGCTAACCATTTCGTACCTGTGCACTAGCAAGAAACCCACAAAAAGTATCAAACTTCAAAAATTTTAAACCAGCACTCAACCTGAGCCTCGACGAGAATATCCAAATCCAAGAAATAATAAAATTAAAATAATTTTAAAGGTCAAGGTGTGAAAATTACCCTCACCACAAAACCTTTCGGCCCCCATAAAGTCCTCAAGTTGAAAGTTAATCCAAAACTGAGTCTATGCCCAAACCCAACTAGAAGAAACATGGGATTTTAGGGTGACTATTTATTGCCCAAGTCACACATGACCAATATATATGAAACCATAACCCGAAATGATGAAAGAAAATGAGAGGTCTCTCCAAACCATAAGGAATCTACAAAAAAAGAAATTAAAACCCAAACATACTACCCTGGGGGGGGGGAACGTGGAAACTCTGAAAAAGGACTAACCGAACCTCTCCATGCAGCGAAGAAATACTTCCAGGACTTAACTAGAAAAATTTATACAAAAAAAAAACTCAAAATTGATACTAGGGAAAAATAGACCAACATACCCAACACTAAGAAAACAAAATCCTCACTGCACCTGAAAACTAGGGAAGTTCTAGCACAAACTGCTCCAACTAATGGACATAACACTAACACTAAAACTAGGAACATCTCTATACTAGATTAATCCCCTACACTAGGGAAAAACCCATGAAAATAAATTAAGACTAAATAAAGAACCAGAAACGCCATTCATAAATTTCAAAAAACCCACACACTCACAGAAGGTTGCAATTAAAACCAAAATGATCCCACACAAGAGTCAAAAACACTCAAGAATAAACAAATGATTTAGAAATCCGCATTTAGAATAGACACTACCACTTGAAATGCGACAAAATGAGTTCACCCTACTTTTATAATGAAATTAGAAATTCAAAACATCAAGATAAAATGAAAACAAGGAAACTTTAAATGTCTCCATCACAAAAATAAGATAACCACCAGACCAAGGTTTCACACACCCTCTACAATTCCTGACTACGTGTGAGCTCCATTATGAGATATGCAAATGGAGCTCTGATGGATGAAGCATCTCTTGCCTCACAGTCAGGAACTAGTATACTGTAGTAAAATCTCTTTCTTAAAGTGATGCTTTCTGAAGAACTTCTCCAGATGACCCAAAAAACTGCAACAATGGAACATCTTTAGTGGGATGCGACAAACAGCTTCGAGCGCCTGAACCAACCACAATAGTGGAACACACAAGGATGATCCAATGAGCCGCAATCCAGAACCATTGAAGGAGGATCCTTAGAAGTTTGTTCCTCTAGCATATACTTCTTTCTAGTTGGCGAACCTTCATGAGAAGTAAGAGATTCCTGACTACAAACAACCTATTCCCTAGATACCAACTCATTTAGAAATGATTCATCTACAAGCTTCTTGAAAGGACGGTCCTTATAAGAGAGGGACCAATCCTTGATCTATGGATGACAACCCCCAATTAAGAAAGAAGGCTTCATGAAATCTTGTGATGCTACCTCCAAAGAAAAGGAAACCATTTCCTTAAATTGGTCTATGTAGGCCTCCACTGATCATTGGCTTTGATGAAAACCCATGAGCTATTCCTTTTTCTTCATCTTCACCTCTTCAAGTATAAACCATCGGATGAAGACAGAATTAAAAACATCCCATTTCATCCTGAATTACAATGATGGTGGGGAAAAAAACACACATTCTTTCAAATATGGACCTTCAAAAAGACCCAAAACGACTTGCACTCTGACAGCTTTAGGAGTTCCCAATACCCTGAAGACATGCTCGACCGCTTGAAGATACTCCACTACCTCTAACAGGTGTCAATCACCATGAAGGACAAATAACATTTGAGAAGAAAAAAAATTTGGGTGTGACACCTTATAAATCTTGGAAACCTTTCTGGGTGGCATTTTCTAAACAGCATGAGAAACATAACACCAAATCCAAAATCAATCCAAAACATAATCAGGAAGAATATATCAATCCAAAACAATAGGATGATAAGATAATAATATACAAGAATAAAAAAAATCCCTTTTTAAAATATTCTTTTCATTTTAGATTTCAAAATATCATTCTTTTAGGGACACTTTCCAATTACCAAAACCCAATTTTTAAATAAAATCCAATTTTCAAAAATTCATTTCTCCTTTTCAAAATCATTTTATAAAAACAAGGATAAGCTTTTAATTTAAAAAACACACCAAAGAAATCCTATTAAACATTGCACATGTATTCATCCACTTTCATCCATTTGACTCATGCCATCCATGAACAAGTCCACCCCATGAATTTTCTATAAAAATACCCCGACAAGTGAAAACATTCATAAATAACACCATGGGTCACACCACTACATTAACTTACCAATTACAGACAATCACCAAATTTTCAACCCAAAGCACTTTCAATTTTAAAACCCACTTTACCAATTTAAATCCATTTAAAGAAAAACATTTCCATTTCAAAACCATTTTCATTTTCAAAACACCATTATACCAACCAAAACCAATTAAACACTCAACTTGCATCAAACTAATGGAGTGATGGAATAGTTATAAGGACCCAAACTTAAACATTATATAATCTTGAATTAAGTTAATAATTCACATTGAGGATATTTTAAAGTTTAGAGCTTTAGAGAATTAGGTCATAACTTATACATAACAACTTGAATATTACTATTACACACTTCTACTCACTATCTATTATTTTCATAAAAAAAAATCTTTAAAAAAAGTGACATGTTTAGTTCCATGATTTAAACAACCAGAAATTTCCTTGATCCCATACTTGACCCTATTCATCTTTAAGTCCTGTGAAAAACATTTCAAAACTTGGGATGAACATAAAATGCTCAGTAAGGGACACATAAATAATGAAAATTGATAGTTTTTTCAAAACAACAGTTAAAACATGAATACTTCATCATAAAGTAATACCTTTAAACTTTAAGAAGTAACAAAAATACTTCACTGAATATAATCTCATTTCCGACACTTTTTGTAACCAAAAGATTACCATAAATCCCATAGAAAGCAACATATAACATAAAAATGTCACTTGGGACATAAACACACTTGAATGGAATAAACATACAGTAAAATTCCACACATATCACTAAATGGAATATCCATACGACTGAATTCCATACCCAATGCATTGGAGGTAATAACATAACCACCTGTCCTTGGTTTATCATAGAACCACCCGTCATTTTTTTATCATGTAAGCACCCATCAAATTTCCAAGTACCATTATATAATCATAACACATAAAATATTAAAAATATCAATATTTCACTAATAAAATTTCATTTAAAAATACAATAAATAATTTCAAGATATTGAAAAAAAACCATTTCAAAAACCATTTTCAATATGAAAACACCCAAAAAGGGAATAATTGATTTCTTTTACTTTTAAAAACATTAAGGCTTATAGAGGAATCCAAATAACGATTATGATGGTGGAGATTTCATTATCATCGCATACGTTAAAAAAATTCCTTTTGTAGTTTAGTAAAACACTTCATCGAAAAAGGATTCACATTGAATGAAAGTAAAAGTCAAAGGGGTTTATTATACACCGTATAGAAGGAGGTGTATATTATCAAAATATGCCACAATGAAAGAAGAATGAGACAAAGTCCCTTACCTCATGTCTGACTTGACTCCTTCGTTCTTTAATTTTTTGAATAATCAACTTAAGTTAATTTTTACTTGCTTCATAACCCTTTTAAAGTTTATTATTCCTTTATATCACTTACTACCATGTTATAAAAATTACAAAATTATTTAAGTTAATATCGGTCGTTTTGTTTATATTGGGTACTTGAGTTGAAAATGATATTGTTATAATTACAATTTGTTAATGCAGTCAAAAGTATATTATATACAGAATATTATTAATATATATCTTATATATCCAAAATATATGTATTTATAATATTTCATAACATTTCAATATAAGAAATGAAATGCACTGTTTATGGAGACGGTAAGTCGTTCGTATGCATGAACGCTAATTTCATTTATATTTCATGTTTAATGTAATGAAAGATTAATGATACATAGGTATATTATAATTTAAGTATAATATATATGTTATATATGTTACATAAGGTCATTAAATCCATCCATTATACGTTCAATGTATGGCATGAACAAGTCATATCACTTTGAGTGTAACACCCGAGACTTTTATGAGAAATGTTTTGTTTTTATGTTATATAAATCATAAAAGGAATCTTTCACTACACACAACACTAGCTTGGCTTTCTTTACATGCAACTGTGTCCTTCCTCGATAGCTTGCTTCGTACGCAATACCGAGTTTCACTAAACAACGATATGCTATTAAAATATTATTAAAACTAGCCGTTATGAATAGTAATAAACACTTTTTGAAATTTTTTAAATTTTATTTTTCAAAATGGACTTCATTTTTGGATTTGAAATATCTAAATTATCTTAGGGTGAAATTTTTGTACTTTTCGGATAACTTTCATATTCTAATGAATAGTGAAAATTATTAAATTTTAATTAAAATAAACTTTTTTAATAGAAATAATTACTAGTGATAAAATATTAATTTGAGTGGTTTTAAAGTATATTTAGAATATATTTTTACAATTTAATACAATTTTGTTCATTGGATGTAATTTCACATTTAAACCAAACATAAACAAATGTCAATCTTTTGATAGTTATTATCTCTTAAAAACACGCTATTTGTCTTGACAAGGAGAATTAATTTTTAAATTTGTTAATTTAACTGATATGTTTTTAATTTGGTAAAATAAACATCATTTTTGAATTCATAATATCAAATATAGATTAGGCCTAATTTTTGGTATTTTTCTGGAAACTTTCATTTTTTTGATGAATAGTGAAACCACTAAGTGGTAGTTAAAAAAACTGAATTTTTTCATAAAACATAATTTTACCGCTTCTGTGAGTGGAATTTCAAAAATCCCAGAGACACGGTTAATATCGAGGACTAAAATGTGGTTCAATGAGATGAAAATATTTTTTGGTGAATAGTAACTTTTTACTTTTTTACCACGGTTAAAAGTAAATAGGGTAGTTAAGGGTAAAAATAATATTATTATTACCCTAACACATGTCCTAATTCTATCATATAAGTGTAATTTGACCAAAACCAACCTTAGGAATAAAATATGACTATTTAGTCCCACTTGGATTAGATTAGGACATTTATTATCAATTTATTTAAAGAAGGGTTAAAATAGTTAAAATCAATGTTTAATAACTAAAGCATTTTTAATATAGGGTTATACATAAGATAAATTCGACTATAAATATTAATTAGAAAGATAAAAATATTTCCTACATAATGGTATTTTATTTTTAATTTTTATACTTAAAATAGTTTAATTTATTTATGATACATTGATGATGCAGTAATTATCTTATTAATGAAATATTGATATAATTGATGTTATAAATACCCAAATAAATTTAATTTGGGACTTTTTATGAATTCAAATAATTTTATATGTTAATATGACATGTTAGTATTTATTTAATTAATTTCTTTCTAACTAGGCATCTTTTTATGATTTTCAAAAAAATCAATTACCAAATAGTGTCAAAATTGACATAAAATAGTTTTTAAAACAAATACTATTTTATTAATTGTTATTTTATTCCAAAAAATCTAAGGTTCGGCAAAATGACTTAGATAAGGTTATATATATTAATAATAAACAACTTGGGGTTCTTTGGTCTTGATATAATAAGTTTATTAACCTTATAGTGTAAGAAAACAAGAAGACACGATAAACGTTAAATTATCTAACTTAAAGTTAAATCTAAATGATAAGGTTAAAATTGATACCTAAACTTGTCTAAATTCTATTGGATGAGAGGATTACGACCCATCCCTACCTTAGATTCTAAATATATCAATTTGGAGCTATTAAAAACCGAATTTGACTTTATAATAAAATAATATTTTTAGTTATTCCAAAGGTGCCCCTCTCCTCCCTTATAAAAGGGCACCTCCTCCCTCTCTTCCTCACACCACTTTGAGCCTTCAAGATCGGCCAAACCCTGCCAATATCTCATATCCACTTCCCTAGAAACATCCTATAGGTCCTGGTATTCTTCAAAGACCAATTTTAGTGCCCTCAGAGGAGGTCTCAAAGAGGTGCTTCAAAGAAGAGGTAATGCCCGTTACCGATTCTTTCATCTTTATTTCTTCTTCCACTTCTTCTTCTTTAGTTGTTTTATTATGAGGTAATAACATCAGTATCACTCATATAATTATATGTTATTATAAGTATGAAACAACCCTATTTCACCATCTATCCATCCTATGTAAAATGAAATCACCACGCGTGCGTACGTATGAAATACCATCCCACGCCGTGGTGTAATCTATTTTCCACCACCACCTTACAAGGATGGGTATAATGTTGTAAATAATAAATATATATTATTATTGTAAAGTTATATTGATTCTGAAATAGTATACATACACTCCAATACAATTCCACGATCATGGGAATGATATCATCGCTCGTGCATACGTACGGAATATCGTCTCCATGTTGTGATGCGACTCGTTATACATGATATTCATTGCATAATGATTATATAAATGCATTTAGTGAATGAATATGATATATATTACACTAATACCATTCTGGAAATGAGGTATCTATAACCTAAAAAGAAAAATAAGAATTTATTCGACAAAACGCGCATAAGAACAAAAAGTAATAAACACTCGAATAACAAGTAGTAATGAAATATTACTAATAAGAAGCTAAGAATTTGACCATATATGATATCATAAAAATACGTATGATTCTGGAATAATTCAATAACAATATTTAAATCATTATACAGGAGGTTCGGACACTTATGAAGCAAATCGGACCTAAGGTAAGGGAAAATATCACAATCTCATTTTATCCGAGATTGTTTATACTTTGGTATTTACTGGGGTGTATTTTATCATCCAAATCCATGTTTCCTCAATATGTAATATTGTTTCCATCCAACTAAAATTGTTTAAATCCAATTTTACCCTTCGGTGAGTTTTTAGTAAAAGATATAAAAGGAATCTTTTGTCGTTTTTCATACGAGGTACTTTAAGACTTTTCTGAAAAAGGTACGAGAAGAATGTTTTTTTTACTTATACGGTATGAATGGATTTTTAAAACATTATTTCCAAGAAGCTTACTTTACAAGTTTTCAAGTTTATTTTTAATCAACTTCTTTTAGTTTAAAATTGTATGACATGTTAAGAAAGGAAAATGTTTTTGAAGTAGAAAAGATATTTTCCTCAAGAATGGAGTTCAAGTGTTTTATCAAAATTATTTTCCATCTAAGATAATATAGGGTTCTGTTTCTATCCCTATTATTACATTGATTTGATTATGTTGTGATGGAATTATTTTTTTTAATTCCTTTATCTTATATGAATTGTTTTATGATGTCATGTTGTTTAAGAATCCCATTTTTATTACATGGGTTATGCAATGATGTATGATTTATGATTTTGTGGAACACATATGAATGGTATCATTATGAGATGGGTGGTACCTATATCTCCCTCCAATGCATTGGGTAAATATTTTTTATCTCATGAGATAGACATGGATGGAACGGCAGGTTAAACCGGTTTAGTGAAACAGGACTAAAACGAGGAGTGAACTCGGTTCAGAAATGGACTTTGTCCACTAAGATAGTCTTGGAAATGAGTCTTGACTAATAAGAAACGATTCTCTACGATTATGTGTGTATGCCACAAAGTTTCATGTTTTATGTTATGATTATTGGGATTTCATTTCACTACTATGATTTATCCCATGTTATGAAATTATGCTCTCTTTTGCTGGTTAATATTTCCAAAATGTTATGTTCTTATGAATATGATGTGATTGATATTTCTTTTGTTTACCCTTATTGAGCATTTGATCTCACCCTTTTGTATGTTTTCTTTCCCTAGGTCAGGAATAAGGATATTAAGTAAGATATTCCAAAAGGGACTATAGATATGATGAAATAAATGGGAGACAATGTAGACGCTTTATGAACCAGTTGTTTATGTTTCCCAGTTTCTAAAGACACTATACCTATACAGTCCTTTCATGGTTTTGTTATATGTTGTAATAAGTATGCATCAATTTTGAAGTAATAACAATTTATGTAAAGTATGGTTCGTTATAGTCGGTATCAGAGGAAAGGTATAGTCAACCTTTGGAAACTAGGATTTGAAATCCTTAGTAAGAACCCTAAGGATAATTCTAAGCACAGAACACAATCTTAGTGTTTTAGAAATGACAATGAATAACCTAGGATAAGACCTTAAGTGTGAAATTTTATTCTTGATTATGTGATTTTCCTATTATAATTAGTGTTGCTCACACTATTCTTTTTGGTTTTTGTCAATGGCTGGAACCCGAAGGAACCGTGTTAATGCGGAATGCGACAGGCAATGCAATGATTGTCCCCCTGAGCAACCAAACATTATGGGAGCTAGAATACAAAATCTTGTAGACAAGATCACACAACTTTCTCAAGCTATGAATCATGCAGGACTTCTAAACGAGTAAAGGAAGGAGCAACATTCTGTTCAATCCTTCATGAGGCAGCGTCCACCTTCTTTCAGCGGGTCTACTGATCCATTAGTTGCTGAACAATGGATTAGTACTACTGAAAAGATATTTTCAGTTCTTCAATGTTCTGAACATGATAAAGTTATCCTAACAGTGTATCGTTTGGAAGGAGATGCTGATCAATAGTGGAATCTTATTAAGAATACGAGGCAAAGGGATGAAATTGAGTCCATGGAATGGGATGAGTTCAAGAACTTATTTTTCAATAAGTACTTCCCTCGTATTCTCCGAACAAAGATGGAGAAAGAGTTTCTTGAACTGAAGCAAAAGGATACTGAATCTGTTGGTACATATGAAGCAAATTTTACAAGACTTCCAAGGTACGCTTCCGGTATTATTATCCAACCTGAGAGTAAGATTGATGGATTCTTTAGTGGCTTAAAACCAAGTCTTTGAAGGGCCTTAGCCATAAGGGACTTTAATAGCAATGAGGAAATCGTTCGATGTGCTCTAAAAGTTGAGATGGGGATTGGAGTAACCCATCAGTCATATGGGTTTGATAAGAAGAGGAAAATGGAATTCAAAGGAAAATATAAAGAGCACACTGAAAAGAAGATGAGCTTTCCCTTATGCTCAAAGTGTGGAAAGAAACATGGATGGAGTTGTCGTAAAGGGACAAGTAAATGTTTCAAATGTGGAAAGGAAGGCCATCGGGAATTTGAATGCCGCAATGATGGGAAGAAGATGTCTAATGATAAAAACAAAGGAAGGGACACACAGAATGAACCTAATACACTTCAATGTTTCAAGTGCAAGGATATGGGGCATTATGCCAATAAATGCCCTAATCCAAGGGTTGATGATGATGATTGACATGAACAAAATCTTAAGGCTAAAGATAAAGGAAAGTCACATGCAATTTCTATCAGCGATGTGGAGTACGATAACGATGTGGTGAAAGGTACACTTACCATCCACTCTAAAGTAGAAAATGTTTTATTTGATTCTGGATCCACCCACTATTTTATTTCTGAAGATTTTTCTAAGGGTATCACCGTATTACCTCAACAATTAGATGTTGAGTTAGATGTGACAACACCTAATGGCACAACAATCGCATCAAAAGTTTATAATTCTTCCCCGATTGAAGTTTGTGGGAAAGTGATTCCTGCAAATCTTGTGATCCTTCCTATAGTGGAATTTGATGTGATTCTTGGCATGTATTGTCTTTCTTTATATGGAGCTCATATAAATTTCCAAAGAAGGAAAGTCACATTTCATATTCCAGATCAATCTATGATCTTCTATCGATGCAAGGATGAACATAACCTTCCAGTGGAAATTTCTTCCATCTTATGGGTCTTGATTCCAATAAATGAAAGTTATTTATCTCAAATGGTTGTTGAGAAACTCACGATTAATAATATGCCCTTTTTATGGGAGTTTGATGATGTCTTTCCGGAGGAATTTCCGGGTCTTCCACCAAATCGTGAAGTTGAGTTTTCAATAGAACTCGTACCAGGTGGTTTGCCTATTTCAAATACACCATATAGAATGGATCCAATTGAGTTGCAGGAATTGAAGAAGCAACTCCAAGAGAATCTTGATAAGGGATTCATACGCCTTAGTGCATCACCTTGGGGAGCACCTATTCTATTTGTTAAGAATAAAGATGGATCAATGAGACTCTTCATTGATTATCGAGAACTTAACAGGATCACTATCAAGAACAAATATCCTCTCCCACACATTGATGACTTATTTGACCAACTACGTGGAGCTCAATACTTTTCCAAGATTGATCTTCATTCAGGGTATCATCAATTAAGGGTCAAAAGGGAGGATATACCAAAGACGACTTTCCTTACAAGGTATGGACACTATGAATTTATAGTGATGCCATTTGGTCTTACTAATTCCCCTGCTATCTTCATGGATCTGATGAATAGAGTCTTTAGAGACTATCTTGATCAATTTGTGGTAGTCTTTATAGACGATATTCTTGTCTATTCAAAGAGAAAGGAAGAACATGAAGATCACTTGAGAATTTTATTGAAGACTCTGAGAAAGGAGAAGCTTTATGCCAAATTTACCAAGTGTGAATTTTGGCTTAAAAAAGTTGCATTTTTGGGTCACATAATCTCAAAAGAGGGGATATCTGTGGATCCAACAAAAACAGAGGTTATCGAAAGATGGTTGAGACCAACAATAGTAACTGGATCCAAAGTTTTCTTGGTTTGGCTGGATATTATCGACGTTTTTTGAAAGATTTTTCACAATTATCTAATCCACTCACCAGGTTGACTCAGAAATGAGTTAAGTTTGTTTGGACGGAGGAATGTGAAGATAATTTCAAGGAGTTGAAAATAATGTTATCCAGTGCACCTGTGCTCACACTGCCTTGTAGTAGAGAAAGGTTTGTGATCTACAGTGATGCATCCAAGAAGGGGCTGGGGTGTGTTCTTATGAAAAATGATATGGTGATAGCTTATGCCTCACGACAGTTGAAAATCCATGAGCAAAATTACCCAACACATGATTTGGAGTTAGCTGCGGCAATCTTTTCATTAAAGATTTGGAGGCATTATCTTTATGAAGAAAGGTGTGATATTTTTACTGATCATAAAAGTTTAATGTATATTTTCACACAAAAGGAGCTGAATATGCGCCAAAGAAGATGGTTGGAACTGATTAAGGATTACGACAGCTCAATTCATTACCACCCTGGGAAAGAAAACAAGGTGGCAGATGCATTAAGTCGAAAAGACCATGCCATTTTATCCATGATGAGGATCACAAAAGATCCAATATTTAGGGATTTACAAAGGATGGATCTTGGAATTATAATGGAAGGGGAAAAATTATATCTTTCTCAAATGAATGTTCAACCATCTATACATGAGAAGATTAAATAGGCACAGAAAGAAGATGTAGAGTTACAAAAGAAGATGAGAAATATTCCTGAATTAAACCTTGATTGTGATGGGATAATAAAGTTCAGGAATCGGGTTTGTGTTCCTCCCATCCCAGAATTAAAGAAGGAGCTGCTGGATGAGGCTCATAGTTCTTCATTCTCTATTCATCATGGAAGAACAAAGATGTATTGGGACCTGAAAGAGTACTTCTGGTGGGATGACATGAAAAGAGATGTTTCTGAATATGTCTCTCGATGCTTGGTTTGTCAGCAAGTTAAAGCTAAGAGACAGAAGTCTAAAAGGATGTTACAATAATTACCCATACCCGAATGGAAATGGGAAAATATCACTATTGACTTTGTAACAGGACTTCCTAAAACATCCAAAGGCAATAATGCTATCTGGGTCATAGTTGATCATCTTACAAAGTCTTCACACTTCATTGCTATTAGAGTGGATTTCTCTCTAGATCAGCTTTCCAGGATACATGTAAAGGAAGTGGTAAGATTCCATGGAGTACCACTTTCTATTATATCTGATCGGGATCCGAGATTTACCTCGAAGTTCTGGCGAAGTCTTTAGCATACTCTGGATACAGAGTTGAGTTTTAGCACTGCTTATCATCCTCAGACAGATGGTCAGTCTGAGAGAACAATTCAAACTCTAGAAGATATGTTGAGAGCTTGCTCTGTGGATTTCAAAGGTGGTTGGGATCAACACCTACCTTTGGGGGAGTTTTCTTATAATAATAGCTTTCACTCCAGTATTCAGATGGCTCCTTATGAAGCTCTCTATGGAAAGAAATGCAGGACTCCAACTTGCTGGGATGAAGTTGGGGAACGAAAGCTATTAGGACCTGATCTTGTTGATGACATGACAGAAAAGGTCCAATCTATTCAACAACACATAAGAGCAGATCAGAGTCGACAGAAAAGTTATGTCGACAACCGAAGAAAAGACCTATAGTTTGAAGTGGGTGATAAAGTGTTCTTACGAATATCTCCATGGAAGAGGGTCATGAGATTTGGAAAGAAGGGGAAGTTGAGCCCTAGATATATCGGTCCTTTAGAAATACTAGATCATGTTGGAAAGGTAGCTTACCGATTGGTGCTTCCACCGAATCTCTCTCAAGTTCACGATGTGTTCCATGTATCTCTCCTGAGAAAGTACATACCTAATCCTTCACATGTACTCAGCTCAGAAGTTGTACCGTTGGAGCAAGATCTTTCTTATGAAGAACATCCGATAGAGATTTTAGATCATAGTGAAAAAGTCCTATGAAACAAGACCACTCGCTTGGTGAAAGTTTTATAGAGGAACCACCAATTAGAATAAGCTACATGGGAGCTTGAGGATATGATGAGGGAGATGTATCCTCATCTTTTTGTTACAAAGTGACGAATTTCGAGGGCGAAATTCATTTTAAGGGGGGTAGAATGTAACACCCGAGACTTTTACGAGAAATATTTTGTTTTTATGTTATATAAATCATCAAAGGAATCTTTCACTACACACAAAACTATCTTGGATTTCTTTACACGCAACCGCGTCCTTCCTCGATATCTTGCGTCGTATGCAATATCGAGTTTCACTAAACAACGATATGCTATTAAAATATTATTAAAACTAGCCGTTATGAATAGTAATAACCACTTTTTGAAATTTTTTAAATTTTATTTTCCAAAATGGACTTCATTTTTGGATTCGGAATATCGAAATTAGCTTTGGGTGAAATTTTGGTACTTTTCGGATAACTTTCATATTCTGATGAATAGTGAAAATTACTAAATTTTAATTAAAAACAACTTTTTTAATAGAAATAATTAATTGTGATAAATTATTAATTAGAGTGGTTTTAAAGTATATTTATAATATATTTTTACAATTTAATACAATGTTGTTCATTGTATGTAATTTCACATTTAAACCAGACATAAACAAGTGTCAATCTTTTGATAGTTATTATCTCTTAAAAACACGCTATTTGTCTTGACAAAGAGAATTAATTTCTAAATTAGTTAATGTAACTGATAGGTTTTGAATTTGGTAAAATAAACATCATTTTTGAATTCATAATATCAAATATATCTTAGGCCTAATTTTTGGTATTTTTCTAGAAACTTTCATTTTCTGATGAATAGTGAAACCACTAAGTGGTAGTTAAAAAAACTGAATTTTTTCATAAAACTTAATTTTACCGCTTCTTTGAGTGGAATTTCGAAAATGAGAGAGACACGATTAATATAAAGGACTAAAATGTGGTTCAATGAGATGAAAATAATTTTTGGTGAACAGTAACTTTTTACTTTTTTTACCACGGTTAAAAGTAAATATGGTAGTTAAGGGTAAACATAATATTATTATTACCCTAACACGTGTCCTAATTATATTGGATAAGTGTAATTCGACCAAAAACAACCTTAGGAATAAAATATGACCGTTTAGGCCCACTTGGATTAGATTAGGACATTTATTATCAATTTATTTAAAGAAGGGTCAAAATAGTTAAAATCAATGTTTAATAACTAAAGAATTTTTAATATCGGGTTATACATAAGATAAATTCTACTATAAATATTCATTATAAGTATAAAAATATTTACTACATAATGGTATTTTATTTTTAATTTTTAGACTTAATATAATTTAGTTTATTTATGATACAATGATGATGCAGTAATTATCTTATTAATGAAATATTGACATAATTGATGTTATAAATACCCAAATAAATGTAATTTGAGACTTTTTATGAATTAAAATAATTTTATATGTTAATATGACATGTTAGTATTGATTTAATTATGTTTTTTCTAACTAATCATTCTGTTATGATTTTCAATAAAATCAATTACCTAATAGTGTCAAAATTGACATAAAATAGTTTTTAAAACAAATACTATATTATTAATTGTTATTTTATTTCTAAAAATCTATGGTTCTTCCAAATGACTTAGATAAGGTTATATATATTAATAATAAACAACTTGGGGTTCTTTTGGCTTGATATAGTAAGTTTATTAACATTATATTGTAAGAAAACAAGAGGACACGGTAAAAGTTAAATTATCTAACTTAAAGTTAAATCCAAATGATAAGGGTAAAATTGATAGCTAAACTTGTCTAAATTCTATTGGATGAGATTATTCTGACCCATCCCCACCTTAGCTTCTAAATATATCAATTTGGAGCTATTAAAAACCGAATTCGACTTTATAATAAAATAATATTTTTAGTTATTCCAATGGTGCCCCTCTGCTCCCTTATAAAAGGGCACCTCCTCCCTCTCTTCCTCACACCACTTTGAGCTTTCAAGCTCGGCCAAACCCTGAAAATATATCCTCTCCACTTCCCTAGAAACATCCTAGAGGTCCTGGTATTCTTCAAAGACCAATTTTAGTTCCCTAAGAGGAGGTCTCAAAGAGGCGCTTCAAAGAAGAGGTAATGCCCGTTACCGATTCTTTCATATTTATTTCTTCTTCCAATTCTTCTTCTTTAGTTGTTTCATTATGAAGTAATAACATCAGTATCACTCATATACTGATATGTTATTATAAGTATTAAACAAACCTATTTCACCATCTACCCATCCTACAGAAAACGAAATCACCACGCGTGCGTACGTACGGAATACCGTCTCCACGCCGTGGTGTAATCTATTTTCCACCACCACCTTACTCGGATAGGTATAATGGTGTAAATAATAACTATATATGATTATTGTAAATTGATATTGATTCTGAAATAGTATAAATACACTCCAATACAATTCCATGATCCTGGGAACGATATCATCACTCGTGCGTACGTACGGAATACCGTCTCCACGATGTGATGCGACTCGTTATACATGATCCTCATTGCATAATTATTATATAAATGAATTGAGTGAATTAATATGATATATATTACACTAATACAATTATGTAAATGAGGTATCTATAACCTAAAAAGAAAAATAAGAATTTATTCGACAAAACGCGCATAAGAACAAAAAGTAATAAACAACCGAATAACAAGTAGTAATGAAATATTACTAATAAGAAGCTAAGAATATGACCATATATGATATCATAAAAATATGTATGATTCTGGAATAAGTCAATAACATTATTTAAATCATTATACAGGAGGTTCTGACACTTACGAAGCAAATCGGACCTAAGGTAAGGGAAAATATCACAATCTCATTTTATACGAGATTGTTTATACTTTGGTATTTACTGGGGTGTATTTTATCATCCACATCCATGTTTCCTAAATATGTAATATTGTTTCCATCCACCTAAAATTGTTTAAATCTAATTTTACCCTTCGGTGAGTTTTTAGTAAAAGATATAAAAGGAATCTTTCGTTGTTTTTCGTACGAGGTACTTTTTGACTTTTCCGACAAAAGTACGGGAAGAATGTTTTTTTAACTTATACGACATGAATGGATTTTTAAAACATTATTTCCAAGAATATTAATTTAAAAGTTTTCATGTTTATTTTTAATCAACTTCTTTTAGTTTAAAATTGTATGACATGTTAAGAAAGGAAAAAAAATTTGAAGTAGAAAGGATATTTTCCTCAAGAATGGAGTTCAAGTGTTTTATCAAAATTATTTTCCATCTAAGATAATATAGGGTTCTATTTCTATACCTATTATTACATTGATTGGATTATGTTGTGATGGAATTATTTTTATGAATTCCTTTATCTTATATGAATTGTTTTATGTTGTCATGTTGTTCAAGAATCCCATTTTTATTACATGGGTTATGCAATGATGTATGATTTATGATTTTGTGGAACACATATGAATGGTATCATTATGAGATGGGTGAGACCTATATCTCCCTCCAATGCATTGGGTAAAGATTTTATATCTCATGAGATAGACATGGCTGGAACGACAGGTTAAACCGGTTCAGTGAAATAGGACTAAAACGAGGAGTGAACTCGGTTCAGAAATGGACTTTGTCCACTAAGATAGTCTTGGAAATGAGTCTTGAATAATAAGAAATGATTCTCTATGATTATGTGTGTATTCCAGAAAGTTTTATGTTTTAAGTTATGATTATTGGGATTTCATTTCACTACTATGATATATCCCATGTTATGAAATTATGCTCTCTTTTGTAGGTTAATATTTCCAAAATGTTATGTTCTTATGAATATGATGTGATTGATATTTCTTTTGTTTACCCTTACTGAGCATTTGAGCTCACCCTTATATATGATTTCTTTCCCCATGTCAGGAAGAAGGTTATTAAGTAAGATATGCCAAAGTGACTATAGATATGATGAAATAAATGGGAGACAGTGTAGACGCTTTATGAACCAGTTGTTTATGTTTCCCAGTTTCTAAAGACACTATACCTACACGGTCCTTTAATGGTTTTGTTATATGTTGTAATAAGTATGCTTCAATTTTGAAGTAATAACAATGTATGTAAAGTATGGGTCGTTATATTTAGGGGGCGGTAGTTCTCATTTCCTCAAATGAAATTATCATGTTTACACATCATGAAAAGAATAAAGGTATGTTGTAAATAAAAATGACAGAATCATATCGAAAAAATAAATATCATATATATCATATATAATTTCAGTTCCAACATAATTGCCACCATAAGATGTGGTAGGATAAGATTGAACAAGTGTCGTTTTGTGAGGCAGTAGTTCACCGTCCACATAAACAGTATATTCTATACCCATTAGATGGCGGTGTGTGTAAGTGTAGTAAAAGTACATCTCATAACAACAACATAGTATATTGAGGATACTTGTGTTGTTATATAAAGAAATTATAATAAGATAATAATTAGTGGAGAAGGAAAAATAATGGAAAGGAACTAGAGATAATACATTACCTCAAATCGAGCAACTTCTTTAGATTTGAGCCAAAGAGATTTCTTGAATTGAATTTTACCTTGGGGAAGGCATCGAAGAGGAAGGCAATAATGTTGGGAGATTATTGGATCATAGTTTGGATGAGACAAGGGGCTTGAGAGGTGTGAGTAATGGGTTAGAGGTGGTGTCCTTTTATAAGAGGGAGGAGGGGCACTTTAGGAATTTTTTGAAATATTATTTTATTATTAATTGATTTTCAAATTCTAATAACGCCAAAGTGATATATTTCAAATATCAGATGAGGATGTGTCTAAATACTCTCATAAAATGGGTTTTAGACAAGTTTATGTCCTAAAGTTAACCTTATCTTTTAGCTTTATCCCTTAGTTAAATAAATTATCTCTTACCATGTCTTTTAGTATTTTCATAATATACGGTTACTATATTTACAATAAAATTCCAAGAGACCCAAAATGAATCATTAATGAAAATTTTGACATCATATATGTTAGTTGGACTAATCACATATTTTTAGGACTACTATATTGTCTTAAAAAATATTAATTGATTTAAAAACTCATTTATGTCAATTTTATACTATTCATATCATGACTTTTTAAAAATACCTAACAACTTGATTAATTCAAAAAACTTGATTAATTCAAATATCAAAAGTCATACTCATCCATAAAATTCATGGATGGCATAAAATGTTTAAAAATAAATTTATTTTAATATTTATAATCTCATTTATTTAAATCTTTCATAAATAAGGTAATCACTATATCACCATTGTATCATTAATAAATTTATTTATTTGATGTCTAAAATTATAAATAAAATACCAAGGCGTAGGAAATATTTTTTTTCTTTATAGGAACTATTTATAGTCGAGAATTTAACTTATATAAAACCATATAAAAATTGTTTTACTAAAAGATACGTGTTCAGGTTATATTTTCCTTTACATTAAATTAAAAGTAATTAAATAACAATTTCACACACAAGTGGCTCCATGAGGTCCTAAAATCGACCCAAGAATGACCATGGTCATAAATATATCATCAAAAAGGTTTAGGACATGTTTCAGGGTAATTTAATATTATAATATTATTATTTTTTACCCTTATTTACTGGAATTACCCTTCAACCATGGTAAATAAAATATTTACTGAAGTTACTATTCATAAATTCTAAAAATAAAAGTTACCTATTTACACCATTTGGAAATTCTGATTCCAAACATGGAATCAAATTTTCCAAATTCAATACACATAAGTAGTATAAATTAATTTAAAATCAATTCCCGTTGTCAAAACCAAAAGGCGTGTTTTTAAGAAGTAAAAACTACCAGAAGATTGGCATGCATTTATGTTCAATTTCATTGTAAAATTACTTCCAATGACCAAAATATGATTAAATGATAAAAATATAATCTAATTACACTTTAAAACAAATAAAAAGTACAATAAAACTATATAAATAAATTAGATTAAAAGGCCGTTTTTGAATTAAAATGCAGTATTTTTTACTATTCATTAAAAAAATGAACTTTAGCAGAAAAATATCGAAATTTTGTCCAAATTAATTTTTTATGTTCCAATTATAAATAATAATTTTATTTTTTCAAATAAAACATATGAAGGTGTCAAAAAATATATTTATAAAGGTTTTTCCATCAAAAGGCTGTAAAACTGCATTTTTAGAAAAATACTTCTTTTATCCGAAAAAATGAATTTATTCTTATATATTATATATAAGAAATATAAGATGAATTTAAAATATTACATTGAATATATGTAATATATTTTTCATTAAAATAAAAATCCAAAAAGAGTTATATGAAAACACAATTATTCTCTTTTAAAAAGCTTTTCATAAAAACACAGCCATTATATTCAATTGGTTTTTCTTTCCATAATAAATTTGGTAATAAATGAATCATAATTTAAAATTATTTAAACCATATGTAAAAATTCAGTTTATACTATTAATTCCCACCATTATAACAACTAGGCATTAAATACCGTTTAAAATAATAGTAATATTATTGTATTATTTTTCAGTAGAACTCAATATTGTGTGAAATGTAATATTTTTGGAGAATCCCATTATCGCATGTCGAGTACGCTATTTAAAAATAATCCTATTTAACTTAAAATTAATATCTTATTTAAAATTATTAATAAAAATAAAAAAGTATTATTCTATAAATACCTAGGTCGTTACATCCTTCCCCCCTTTTGGGAATTGCATCCTCATAATTTTAAAATTAAGCTTGGAAACATCATTGAAAGCCCCACATCAGAAAAAGAGTCAATAAAACTATCAAATTAAAAGAAATAAAGAGAAGTAGAAAGGTCACCTAAGATAACACATACTAGGATTCCATGTCAGAAAACATGGATATGGAAGAGAAAACAAACCATCAAGTTCTGATGGAGAGTGATAGAAAACATAATCAAAAGAAAGTTAACCACCAGAAAACCACAAACTTGTGATAGGTTAAACAGTAATTGATTACCCAGTAGGAAAAGTAAATAGACAATATATTTTTGTTTTATGTTCCCTTTCATAAATTTTGAGAATTTATTTATGATATTAACTAAGAATATAAGGAAATATGCTTATTTTTCAAGTAGAGTTTCTTCATTTAATAAGTTTCTACCAAAAACTCATATTTTCTCCAAACGATGAGTATTCCAGATGACTTGGTCACACCTAAAGCACTAAAATCAACTTCTAGAGAATAACATGATCCAAAAAAGATTAACTATATATTAAAAAAAACCAAAATGGTTAGTACACGATCAGATAATCCACAAAAAAGATAATCTTTTATAAAAAATAAATACTACTCTTAATATCCAAAATTAAAAAAACAATACCCAAATATCAAAAAAGACATTTCAATAAAAAATTGTCCATAAAATTATTCAAAATAATCCAAACTATGATTTAAACCCAAAACATAGAATAAATTAATCACATAGTATTCCATATTAAATCTTAACATTTATCTCCAAATAACATCAACTACTCTTAAAGTCTCCTACTGAAGTGTGATTAACCTAATCACATATTCTCTGTGATAGGTTAATCATTTCCATAAATAACCCAAATCTTCATATGGCCAAAATAAAAACATATATTATTACAAAATAAAATTTCAACCATTACACCACAAATAAAATCCCATATTATTCAATTTTCATTAGGCATATAGTGTTCCAAAAAGAGAGAACGTCTTCCAAAATAACTATTATCACTTAATCACCAAATAATTTACCTATACTAAGGATATCCATTTGATAAAACATAATTTCCAAAAATCAAATTATTCTTGATCTATAAAATCATTTAACTAAAATGAATAAGTCATACTAACCAAGGACTTCACGTAGTCCAGTGGTAGGTGATAAATCCTAGTTGCACTTTGGTTGTGGGTTCGATTCCCGAAACGTTGTACGATGTGATGGGTTGTCACACGGTTTGTGTGTTGTCCTTTTTCAAACTGGATAATTCTAATAACATTAATAAAATGAGATAAAATCCTTAAAAATATCCATAACATGTTTTAACCTCAAAGGTTATTTCATACCTCACATTTTTCACCCCAAAAACTAATGAACCATAATTTCCTCAAAAACAAAAGATCGCATGAACCCTTAAGGTTATCTATTATTTCCACATAAGAAAAGACAATTATTTCTTCAATAACATTTTCACATATCAAAATTCATGGTTACACATACTATAAAAAGTATTCAAAATTAATCCTATCATTAATACATTTAAACATCTCATCATCCATATATCAAACATAATTCTTTAATTCCTAAACATCTTGATCATAGAACATTCTTCATAATCCTTTATCCATGTTTTTTTTATCTTATTCTTTTATACTTCTTTACTACATAAAAATCATGCATAATGTCTTAATATTTCAGTAATGTCAAAACATGAGCTAAGAAATAATCCATACCTTTCATAGGACATTTCTAGTTTCCTCATTTTCAATTGGAATGGTAATAGGAATTGGTAAACATATATTTTTATGAACCCACTGATCCCATTCCCGAACCTTCTTCTTAGGACATATATTTGTATAATGACCATGCACACCAAATTTAAAACATTAAATTGATCCTTTGGAAAAAACTTTTTTCCCTTTCCTGGATTCAACTGGATGATTCCTTTTTCTATGTTAGGTTATTGCTTTCTGACCTTCATTACCACATCTATAGCATCTTCCCATCCCATTGAATAATTTTCATTGGTGTTTCTTTCTACAACCTTGAAACATAGGTTTTTAATATACTTACCTTTACAATTATTACATGAACATCTATAGGTATTCGTGTCTCACATATATGATGCCTTATAAAAATCAACAAGGTTCTGGTGGTCAATCATGAATTCAGATAGTTGGTTGAGAATAACTGTAAGAGTTCTCATTACAACTCCCATTTCATTCAGTTGCTTATTCAGAAAACCGTCACAGTTTTCCTCACATCCATTGTTACTTTGGAGCCTGCTAGATTCAACCATTTACTAAAACCAAAAATTCTAGTGAGAGTATATCAGTAAAATCATCATATAATATCCTATGAGGAGGGTAAACACTAAGATATACTAATTAATGTTATCTTAAATACATTCAATTTATCTAAAATAACTATGACTCTTTCTAATATGATAACCATTATGGTTGTGCCACTTAGGATTAAATAACACCCTATCCTCTAAAGTAATCTAAACCGACCTCTGATACCAACTATAAGGACCCGACCTTAAACATTAAGTAATATCGAATTAAGTTAATAATTCACATTGAGTATCTTATCTGGTTTATATATTTAGATAATTAGGTCATAACTCATATATAAAAACTTGAATATTACAAGTAGGCACTTCTACTCACTATCAATTATTTTCATAATACAATTTTTTTTTAAAAAAAGAGACATGTTTATTTCCATGATTTAAATAGCATAACTTTTCCTTGATCTCATCCTTGAACCTATTCATCTTTAAGTCTTGTGAAAAACATTTCAAAACTTGGGATGAGAATAAAAAGCTTAGTAAGGGATACATAAAGAATGAAAACTATTAGTTTTTTTAAAACTATAAGTAAACCATGAATACTTTATCATAAATTAATACCCTTCAACTATAAGGAAGTAGCAAAAACACATATCTAAATAAAAGCACATTACATACCCTTTTTGTAACAAAAATATTACTATAAATCACATCGAAAGAAATATATAACATATAAAGGTAACTTGGGACATAAACATACATAAATGGAATAACCATACCGTCGACTTCCACACATATCACTAAATAGAATATCCATATAACCAAATTCCATACCTGATGCATTAGAGGTTATAACATAACCACCCGTCCTTGGTTTATCTCGGAACAGCCCGTCATTTGGTTTATCACGTAACCACCCATCAAATGTCCAAGTACCATTATATAATCAAAACACATAAAATATTGTGATTAACAACATTTCACTAATAACATTTCATTTGAAAACACAAGAAACCATTTCAAGATATTGAAATCAAAAATCCATTTCAAAAACCATTTTCAATATGAAAACACCCAAAAATGGAATAAGGGATCTCTTTTCCTTTTAAAAATATTAAGGCTTATAGAGTAAGCCAAATACCGATTATGGCGGCAGAGAGGTCATTGTCGCCGCATATGTTAAAAACATTCCTTTGGTCACTTATTAAAAAAATTCATAGAAAAAATATTCCATTTGAATGAAAGTAAAAGTCAAAGGGGTTTATTATACATTGTATAAAATAAATAGGTGTATATTATCAAAATATGCCTTTATGGAAGGATATTGAGATGAAGTCCCTTACCTCATGTCTCGCTTGACTAATTCATTCTTTAATTTCATGAATAATAAACTTAAGTTAATTTCTACTTTTTTCAGAACATTTTTCAAGTTTATTATTCCTTTTATATCTATTATTACTGCATTATAAAAATTATATAATTATTTAAGTTAATATCAGTTGTTTTTTCGATATTGGGTACTTGAATAAAAAATGATCTTGTTATAATTAAAATTTTTTCATGTGGTCAAAATTCCATTATATCCAGAATATTATTCATATATATATATATGATATATATCTAATATATATGTACTTATAATATTCCATAACATTTGGAGATAATAAATGAAATGCATCGTTCATGGAGATGGTAAGCCGTACGTACACATGAACACTACTTTCATTTATATTTTATATTAAATAGAATGAAAACTTAATGATACATAGGTATATTATAATTATAGTATAACATATATGTTATAAATTTTACATAAGTTCATTAAATCCATCTTTTATACATTCCATGTATGGAATGAATGAGTCATATCACTTTGAGGGGGCGGTAGTCTGTGCTTCTCCAAACACAATTATCATGTTTACACATCATAAAAAGCATAAAGGTATGTTTTAAATAAAATTATAGAAGCATAGAGATAAATATATGTCATATAATTTCATTTCCATCATAATGGACTCTATAATAGGTGGTAGGAGAAGATTGAACAATCATCATTTCATGAGGCAGTAGTTCGTCGTCCACAAAAATAGTATCTTCTATACCCATTAGATGAAGGTGTGAGTAAGTGTAGTTCAAATATTTCTCATAAAAACAAAATAGTATATGGAGGATACTGGTGTTTTTTATATAAAAAAATTATAATAAGGGAATAGGAAGTGGAGAAGGAAAAATAATGGAATGGAAATTGAGAGAAGACATTACCTCAAATCGAATAAATTCTAAATATTTGAGCCAAAGGGATTTCTTGAATTGACTTTTTCCTAGATGAAAGATTATAGAAAGAAGGTAGTAATGTTTGGAGATTATTATAGCACATTTCAGATGATCCAATGGGTTTTATAGGTGTGATTAATGGATTAGAGGTGTTGTTCTTTCATAAGGGGGAGGAGGGTCACTTTAGGAATGTTTTGAAATATTATTTTATAATTAATTGATTTTCGAATTATAAAAACAAAAAAGTGATATATTTAGAACATATGATGATTATGGGTCTAAATACTCTCATCCAATTGGTTTTAGACATGTTTAGGTCATAAACGTAACCATATTTTTAGCTTTAACCCATAGTTAAATAAATTAACTCTTACCATGTATTCTTGTATTTTCATAATATATGGTTACCATAGTTACTATAAATTGACAAGTGACCCAAAATGGATCATTAATGAATTTTTTAACATCATATATGTCTGTTGGATGAATATTATTTTTTAGGACTACAATATCATTTAATAAAATATTATTTGATTTAAAAACTCATTCAGGTCAATTTTTAAAATATTCATATCATGAATTTTTAAAAGTATATAACAACTTTATTAATTAGAAAAAACTTCACTAATTAAAATATAACATTTCATAATCATCCATAAAATTCTATGATGGCATGAAAAGTTTCAAAAATAAATTTCTATTAATATTTATTATCTCATTTTTTTAAATCTTTCATTAATAAGGTAATCACTACATCATCATTGTGTCATAAATAAATTTATCCATTTGATGTCTAAAAACTATAAATAAACTACAATTATGTAGGAATTTTTTTATATTTATAATTACTATTTACAGTCAAAAATAAAACTTATATAAACCCATATAATTTTTTTACTAAAAGATACATGTTTAGGTTATATTTTCCATAACTTTAAATTAAAAGTAATTAAAAGTCATTTTCACACACAAGTGGCTCCATGGGGTTCTAGAATCTACCCAAGTATGACCATGGTTAGAAATATCTCATAAAATAGGGTTAATAAATGTGTTAGGATAATTTAATATTATTATAATATTATTATTTACCCTTATTTACCGGATTTACCCTTCAACCATGGTAAATAAAATATTTACTGAAGTTACTATTCATAATGTCTAAAAATAAAAGTAACCTATTTACACAATTTGGACCTCATGATTACAAATATGGAATATATTTTTCCAAATTCATTACATAGATGTTTCAGAAATTAATTTAAAATTAATTCTAGTTGTCAAAATCAAAAAGCGTATTTTTATGAAGTAAAAACTACCAAAAGATTGACATGCGTTTATGTCCAATTTCAAAGTGAAATTTTTTATAATGACCAAACCTAAATTTAATGATAAAAATTTAATCCAATTAAACTTTAAAAACAATTTAATGTAAAATCTAACTATATAAATAAATTAGATTAAAATGGAATTTTAAATTAAAATGTAGTATTTTTCCCAATTCGTTAAGAAAAGAACATTAGAAGAAAAATACCAACATTTTATCCAATATAAGTTTTGATGTTCCAATTATAAATAAGAAGTTTATTTTTTCAAATAAAACATATAAAGGTGTCAAAAAATAGATTTAAAAAGGGTTTTCCATCAAAAGGCGGTAAAACTATATTTTTAGAAAAATACTTCTTTTATCTGAAAAAATGAATTTATTCTTATATCATATCTTGAAAACATATAAGATGAATTTAAAATATTTCATTGAATATATATAATATATTTTTAATTAAAATAAAAATATATAAATAGTGATATGAAAACACAATTATTCTATTTTAAATAGGTTTTCATAAAAACACATCCATTATATTCAATTGGTTTTTATTTCCATAATAAATTTGGTAATCAATGAATCATCATTTAAACTCGTGTAAAACATATTTAAAAATTTATTTGATACTATTCAGTCCTGCTATTCAAATGGTTTGGCATTAACTACCATTTAATAAAATAATATCATTGTATTATTTTTTGGTATAACTCAATGTTATGTGAAATGTATGATTTTGGATAAGCCCATTGTTGCGTGTCGAGTACACTATCATAAAAAAACATCCCCTTTAACTTAAAATTAATATCTTATTCATAAGTATTAATGAAAATAAAAAAGTATTATTCTATAAATACATGGGTCGTTATACTAGTATCCATGCTTAACCTGATGACATGGTAGTGGGCCATACAAAAAGTAAGCATCAACAGGTAGGATGATCCTAAACCATGTACTCAGACTCCACATGGGTCACTTAGCCATGTGAAATCATGATATAACATGGGCTTTCCTTTGTTGTTATCCCTCAATCTATAAACAAGAACATTAGAATCCAATCCCTAACTACCCCTAGAAACTTGAGGATCGGGACAAGCAAGGGTTTATAAAACCCTTCTTGTACCTACCTCCCAAGTTATGATAGTCCTAATCTCCAACTAGTTTACACCCCAAAAAATAAGTTTTTTTATGATACCATTTTTTCCCAAACCATCATGGGTCGACCCTAAACTGGTCACCCAATCTGTCCCTTGGCATGGCTCAAAGGTCATTCCCGATCCCCATAGGCTGGAGACTAGTCTCAGGCATCAAAATTATACCAAAAAGGAAAAAATTTCAGAACAAATGAACCAATATAAAATAAAATAAACTAAACATACAAATAAACAACCACTAATCATATAAGAAAACCCAACTAGACTAGATACAAATATAACCGAACATAAAAAAACTGAAATTGGAATTAAAAAAAATTGAACTAAACTGCTAACTACTTGATCTCCACGTGACCTCAATGTCACCTTCAACAATAGGGCCAAACTGCTCCAACCATGAGAATCCAAACCACAAAACTAAAAAAAGAGGAGAACCTACAAAACAACTCGGGTCTATCAAAACCGCATGGTACTAGTAGGGTGTGATCCAAACAAGATCAGTAGGTAGCCACCATAGAATCCATGTGTTTCCTTTCCAAAATAAATACATTAAAACTAGTTTAAAATACATTTATAAAAATAAAGTTTTTAACATTTTAAAAAATAAATACACTTTTACCCCTTTCTTAAAAATACTACACGCCACACTTTTATTTTAAAAACAATTATACCTTTTAAAAAAAACTACCAACCCAAAACCTAAACAGTCAATGATAGGTTGTAATATAAATAAATAAATAGTGTAGGATAATAACTAAATGAAACAGAGATTAAACATGTATAAATAATAGAGTTATCATGGGATTTCATAAACATCCCTAGAATACCCCTAGACGTACTCATTTCAGAACCACCTATCTGTGTATAGTGAAGCCCCTAATTCAATAGCCATTGGCCAACATATACTGAAACATCTAGTGGAACATCCCTCCTATCCTATCTGTGATCCATGGGGTACCAACCCGTCTAATCGGGGTTGGTCAACAACTATCACTCGATTCCTTAAAATTCACACATGAACCCATGGTATAGTAAACTGTGTAAGTGGGTGGCCCTCATATGCATGACTCACCTTACCTGCCTCCACCACACATTCTTACCCAAAACACAGTAATCACCTATACGATAACATTTAAAAATAAATTCCTAGATAGGGGTGACCTATATATATATACAAATGTGTAAATCACATCACTAAAAGTTCCAACTAGGCTGTTACATCATATAAATATTCAAACCATTATTTAAGAATATAAAAGTTGCTAAACAACCCTTTAAATTTCAAGTTCCAACACAATTTCATAAAATAATACCTACAAATTGAGGAAGTACCCATTCTTATGAAAAATTCCAAACAAACCCTTAAGCCAAACATGTACCAAAGTGTATTCCAAGTACTAAACGGGCATACTCTTATTAGATTTTTTAAACCCACCTTTTTGTAATTATAAAAAGGATCCAATGTCATTTATAAACAAACAGACCATTCATGAAACCAAGCCCATCTTTATTTAAAAACTAAGACAAAAAATGCACAACACACTCAAAATGCCAAACGAGAACCTAGATTTACACACCCAATGAATTTACCAAAATGTTTACAACTATTTTCAAAATAAACATGAAATACCACATCCACATTGTCACTTTCAAGAATGCGATGCCAAACGAGCATTTACCCCAAATCTAATTTTATCAAAAAAAGAAAATGAAACCTTTACAACACACTTGAAGGTTCAAAATAGGATTTTAACCATTAGTAAACCATTAAATTTTTAAAACTCCAAATAGGTCATCACTTCCCACACCATTTTTAAAATCCCACAAGTCATTAGTGAAGTCATAGAACCATTTAATAAAGAGAGTGAGGAGAAAAAGATAAAGTATACCTTTTATTTTGAAAACCAAGGTTCAAGAAAAGAACCAACTCCAACACCATTATCATTCGAAGGCTCATCCATGCATGCATTCCGTGCACCGATGGATGTGTCCATGTCCAATGGCATGGCACATGTAGTATTTAACTGAAAAATTTTTCAAGGAAAGATACACATACCTTCCACTAACCTAATGAACCATTTCATAAAAACCAACAAGTTTCATAAATTTAACCCAATAAAAAATAAAAAAATTACAATAAAATGATTTTATGGGAAAACACTACCCAAATCATATAACTAAACCATTTTAACTAAAATGACATTTAATAAAATCCAATTGGATAGGCATACACATAGTCATAGATTAAAAATAATCTCAGAACCTATTTTTTATAAATTCTACCAATAAGAAAACAATACTATGAAATATCCATAAGCATAATAAAGGTGAGAACCACATTTAAAAATTTATTGAAACTACCCAAGAACCAATGGTTTAAAATTGAAATGGGAATAACAAGAAAACACCCACCTTATTGGGGTATAGATGCAACAAAACCTCGACAGAAGAGAGAACAACACCCCATGAATGATCAAAAAACCCTAAAACCCCAAGAAAATGAGTCACACATCAAACCTAACATCTATGTTTTTTCAAAAGAGAAACCCTTCATACAAAAAAATTATAAATGAAGGAGTCCTTACCAGAGGGGAAGTCGGGCATGCGAGAAAGGGGGCCACATTAGAAGGGGGTTCTATTAGATGGGGTTCGTACCGAAGAGAGGGAGAGCACTGGAGGATAGATTTCTTGAGAGGTTGGCCATAGTATGACCACACTGGTAAGGGAGTCCACTGGGGTCGGTTCGTGCAGGGGGAGGTGGTATGGCGTAAGGGGTGGCGTAAGGGGGAGGTCTGGCTGCCGGTGGAGGGGAGGTCACCAACGCAAGGAGGAAGTAGTCTAGGTGGCTGTGTGAGAGGGAGAGAGTAGGGGGAGGAATTGTGTGCCACACAGAGGAAGGGGGGGTAGTGTAAGGGTTTTGTTTTTTCTTTTTAAACCCTTCTAATTAAATAAATTAATAATAATAATAATTTTAATAATAATAACAATAAAATTAGTAATAATAATAATAATAATATTCATTTCATTTTCAATAATAATAATAATAAAAATTTAATAATAATAATATTAATAACAATTTTAATAATAATAATATTATTATCTACAAAAATATTATTATTATTATTATTATGGTTTAAACATTTAATTTATTTTATTTTCATAATGTTTATATATTTTTAGTATCGAGTAGTTGCACGGTCACCTGGGCCAACCACACAGTTACCTCTAACCGTGCGGTGCCCGTGTACCGGCCCCAAACCCACCAAAATTATCAAACATTGAAAATATTAAACCAAAACACAACCCGAAACACGACGAGAATATCCAATTCCAATAAATAATAAAATAAAAATAATTTTAAAGTTAGGTGTGTGATATGAATAATATCAGACAACTTAATCTTATCATCAAGGCCTCATGACAATAAATCACATGCCAGTTTGTATCATGAGGAATATTTATGCATAGAGGGGACATGTAATTTAAATCCCTTCAAGTTCCCTATGGACTATGTTGTCCCACTAGGGAGAGGGGGTGAATCAGGTGGGAATTATTTTACTAAACTCTTTTATTTTTCTTTTACCCAATTCTAATTCAAACCATTGTTACATGTTAGGATGTGTGGATCCTATATGAAATGTAGAAGGTAAATGGAACACATCACACAATATTTTTACTTTTTTTGGTATTGAGTTATGCTCCTTACCAAGTTAGTTAGACCCCCCAATATGGATTATATACTATAATCTTATTATCAATTACAATGGTTTAGGTATAAACTGGTTATACACAACAGTATTCGATCCTCCAGTTGATCCTGTTTATACCCCCCAACAATCCAATTCTTCTACCATGGTTGGTTATATCCCCAATTATCTTCTATAATTATTGAATGGTTATACCCCCAGCTTTAAGCCTCTTCAGAAACTGGTTATACGCCTCAATCACAAGAACACTCTTCTTATTTTCAAAATATCTGATCCAATATAGAACGTTCTTTTAATGATCCTCCTCTTTGAGATTGTTGGATCACACTTGCTCATGTACATTTTAAGAACCTTTGTATCTTTCTATCCTTACTTAAATATATCCAATAAATTGTGTTATATTAGTTTCCTAAGTGAAATAATTCTTAGAAAATTATTCCTTTTGATGTTTAAGTCCCACACTCACTTATTACTGAATACTTGGGAATAAATGCCTTCTAAAATACTCCTCAACTTCAGACTCAAATTCAATGCTAACTATTCATGAAATGTTTACTACATGTGGTTTAATATTCATCATGCATGAATAGAACATATTCTTTATGAACATATTGGTCATGCATTCACCTCATATACTTCTTCATAGTCATGTTAGTTGCACACTACCTAAGAACACATTCATTATACTCTTCATGAAACCCTATACAACTCATGATACTCTTAGTTATTTAAGATCATTGCCTTCATGTATGGGTAAGGGGTGTCTCAATATACATTTCATAAGGGTAATCACCTTCAAATAATAGTAAGTTCCTTCACACAAGGGTAAGAACCTTGACAGAACAATTATTCAAAAAGATCTTCGAGTGTTTGTAACACAAGAGAAGGATTGTAATATATCCTCTACATAATGCATTAAAGTACCATAAGATATTTTTCATTATGAAATCAGAAAGATTCATGAATTTTATATTAAAAAAACCAAGGTTTCATGACTGAACTATTTTTCAATAAAATAATATATCTCTCTCAAGTGGAAGAAATATCTATAGGCCTTAGTCCTTATCATTTTATAGGTGAGATCACCACATTCCCACATTCAAATTTCATGCCACGCCATGGATGAAATAAATTCCCACAAAATATGACTCATCAAAAATATTTTAAATCACTGAAAATTTCAGCATTTCTAAAATAATTTGACACTAAAAAATGTGGATTATTCATGGTAATTGCTTCATATGTGATACTAGAATCACATGAATTGTATTATCACATGCTCTTTATAATCATATAATTCCCTCTAATGATCATCATGTCATTACTTAATCATTACATGGGATTCTACTCAAACTGGTATATACATGTAAATAAAAACATGCATGAATGGTGTAATCCTTATTTGGTCCCTTATAGATCACCAAAAATGGTCAAAAGATTTTATGGATGATGGATCAATCATGGAGATGTCACAACATTCAAATACTCTTCATGCATAAGTTCTAAGATAGTTAAGTTAATCTTGGGGAGGAATATGAAACATGAGGGTGATTAGATTATCAACAATGATTAGATTGGAAAACCATGATATATCTATAACACTTGAATGATAGGGGAATAGTTTATCCACCATGTTGTCCAAATTTAGTCTCAAGCTCAGTCGACTGTCATTATATAAGTAAAACACTCCCTTAGAATTGGTAGATGTGAGTAGTCTATGGTTGTCTCATGGAACCAAACCTCACAAATAGGTCATCATGGGTCATTCCTCCCTATGCAGGCTCTCGTTCCCACTCCAGCATGTGCTCGAGCGCACACTTGCCTAATCATGCATGCCTCCTCTAGCCATAGTGCGGTCTCTATGAGCCGACTCTCCTACATGTTTTAGGTCCTCCTCCCACATATACATTATAGATATAAGGACACAACCTTAAACATAACTTATTCTAGTGTTTTTGAACTAGAAATCACATTCAAAGAACTTTTAAATTTAGAGTTTTAGATAATTCGGACAAAATAATACAAAGTAGACCCATACATTACATGTGAACAGTTACACTAAGTATCCACTTTTTTCACCAAATGAAACCATTTTATAATAAAACATGATTTATTTTGGATTCACATCCTCAATTATTTCATCGTGACATATTATTTGTACTTACCAATCTTAAGACCTATAAAAAAATTTAAAACTTGGATGAGCATAAAAATCACAGTAAGGGATAAAAATAAGGAAAAATGTTATCCTTTCAGAAACATGTAAACCATGAATACTTATCAGAAAGTAATACTTTTCACCTTTAAGAAGTAGTAAATACTATTCACTAAATATAAGATCATTTCTTACCATTTTTGTAATCAAAATATTTCCATAAAACCCATAGAAATCAAATATAACATGTAAAGGTAACTTGGGACATAATCATACTTAAATGGAATAACCATATGGTCAACTTCCCCAAATATCACTCTTACAAATGGAATAGTCATACAACCAACTTCCATTCACAAAGCATTGGAGGTTATAACATAACCAACCATCCTTGGTTTATCATAGAACCACCCATATTTGGTTTATCACAGAACCACTCCTATTTGTTTTATCACATAACCACCCATCAAATGTCCAAGTAGCATTATAAAATCATAACAAATAAAATGTTTCAATTATCAAAATTTTACTCATAAAATTCTATTTTAAATCACAAAAAATCATTTCAATATATTCTAATTTTCAATCCATTTTCAAAACATTTTTTCAAACAAAAATATATCAAAAAATTTAATAAGGGATTTCTTTTCCCTTTTAAAAACATTAAGGCTTATAAAGAAATAGAAATATCAAATAATGGATATGATGTTAGAGAAGTCATTGTCGCCGCATACATTAAATTAAAAATTCCTTTTGTAAATTTGTAAAGAAATTAAAACACTTTGTATAAAAATATTCCATTTTAAAAAATTTGAATTAAATTAAAAGTCAAAGGGTTCACACCTTATAAAATATGTTGGTGTATAACATTAAAATATGCCTTAATGAAATGATATTGAGACGAAGTCCTTTACAAAGATCATTTTGTTAATAAAATAGATCGATTCTGAATTTTCACTATAAATCCACATAAAAAAGTATAAATACAATATAATATATCCAAAATTCATTTCTCACATAATCATAGCACGAAATAATCAAGAAGTAGAGTTTATCCCAAAGAATGAAATTTGTCTTAAGAAATTATGTTACCTTGAGTTTAATGTATCATGTATGTTCCTTATTATTATTGAATAATAAAATTAGATTAATTTATAATTTATTCATAACCTTTTAATGTTTATTATTCATTTTATTTCATTAATTACCATGTTATAATAATTAGAAAATTATTTGAGTCCATGTCAGACAATTTTTTGATATTAGGTGCTTTAGTCGAAAATTAACATGGTATGATGTCAATAGTCCATGTGTTCATAAGTTCATCATCTAAAGAATAATATTCATGTAATTATTAACATTTTAATACATGAATTATACTTTTAAATCAATCCATTTTGTATGGTTATGAAAAATGGACAACATTATAATCATGGAGACGTTAAGCCATACGTATGCATGAGTAACGTTTTCCATTTTTCATTGATTGTTATAGAAATAAGTTCAGTATTATTTTGTCTTTATAGAATTATAATAAAATCATTAATATCATATTTTTCATTTAAATATACTTATATATATATCATACAAGTGATACAATGAATAAAAATGAGTCACATTGCTTTGTGGAGGTGATAGTTCACACTTACATGTGGAAAAAGTTATCATTTTTATGTTCATGGAAATTAAGAAATTAATTGATATATTACTATATTATAATGATTAATATGTCATTAATATCACATATGAACATTCAATACTAGAAATTAATGATATATACACACGTATATAGCCACAGTTTAAAAAAACCATGGCTATTGGCTAAGATATCCCCACAGGTCTTATGTTATCCGTGGTGATGCGACTAAAACCCTATAGATTCCACCCCCCAATTTTTACCTGTTTAATGTCTCCTCTATGTGAGTCAGTGAACCTCCTCCCCCGATGATACCACCCCACCTCATGCTATCCTCCTCTGACAATGCGACTACCCAAACTCATTCCTCCTCCGACAACGAGACCACCCAACCTCAGGACGATCCTCCTCTGATGATGTAGCCACCCAACCTCCCCATGATCCTCTTCTTATGACATGGATCCACCTCTGCCTCTGCCTTCGGGCCACCCTCTTCCTTGACTCAGAATTTTTTTCAGTCTTCATACATTCTAGGTTCCCCTCCATATCACAGTGGGGGGTGGTCCATGAATAAGAACATGTGAGTGGCTTGCGGTAGGGTGTGTTAGGGTCTGTTGTATAGTTTCTCAATTATCTATTCTTTTTATGGTATTAGGGTTTCAATTAAATCTTATTTTCTCCAATACATAGCCGTATACATATGAACCAAGATGGTTCTAATTCCTTACATGCCCTCTGATTACTTCCACAGAGAAGGGTTTCTTCGATTTCAGATCCACATCCTCTTTAATTTTCATTAGACAAGATTTATTTGTTTCAGTTTATTATCTTATTAATTGTCACATTTTTCTTTGATAGGGTTTATTTGTTTTCACTTATTATATCAGGTATGATTTCTTTGATTTTTTGTCTGATTTTAATTGGGTTTGATTGTATTATAAAGTTTAAATCTACAAATACTGGAAATAAAAAGTTATGATGATATTATTTTAAGACGAATGAATGGTATATGGTGAGTTTTAAAAGAAAATTAAATAAATATATAGTATTAATTTATTATTATTACTTTGGTTAATGTAAACCTATGTTTCATTGTGATGGATATATGACATATCAAGATATTATTTCATTAGTTTATTAGAAGTAATGTTTAGAGGATTTACTAAATTGCATGTTGTCTTAACAAATTTTTTATAGAGAACATCATTTTCCCATATAAATAAAATCCAATATGATTATTATGAGCACATAGAACATATATGTTCCAAAACTACAATGTGATAGACGCATATGAGATTGTTTCCCCATAGGGTCTTATTCATTTCCCATTGGGTGTTTAGTCTTAGGTTTTGCTTCTAGAGGTCAATTCACACTACCCTATACATCCCTACTAGTTCTTATAGAAACAAAACTTTGGGTTAAGAACTGGTTAAGATAACTGTTTACCCATACCTTGATTTATCAATGTATTTAAAATAACAAGGGTTTTTTCATATTGGATTTTTAACTCCTTAAGCTTAGAACCATGGTTTGTCAAAGTATATTGTTGTTTACCTAGGTAATCCATCTATCTCTACTGGTCTTTCATGGATAGATCTTAAATTTTTTCATAATTTTGGAAACCTGTTGAAGTTTGAGAGTTTTTACTAACCTATTGGAAGTGTGGGGGATGATAAATATATTATAAAATCTATTATAAAGGTGACTTGGATTGATATTTCTTTCCATATTCCTATGAGACTATTGAATACTCCTCGAAAACTTGGTTGTTCAACCACAATTGATGGAACCCCCATCAAGTGTCTGCACTGATCTAGTAAGATCTATAATTGGAATGATAAATTTTTTTCCTACGGTTGGATTTATTTTTTTTTTCAACTCCTACAGATTTTTTTTGAAATATATGAACTAAAAAATAAAAAGTATTATTGAAGTTCCTCAGATAGAAAACTCAATTTCCATTCCTATTGAATTTTAATTGATTGTATTAGCTAATAATTAGAGGAAAATTAAGAAATAAGAGGCAATATTTCAAATAAATAATTATTAGGAGTAGGTGATTACACCACTATTTTAAGGTAATAAAAGTGGGTTTCCTTCTATTAAATCTATTGAGAATGATTCTTATAATGAATTAAGTTCATGTTGTGATGAAGTTATTTCCATTGACTCATTTAGTGATATCAATTAGGAAATCATGTATTGTCCTAAAATGGACCCTATTGAAGTTATTATATGCATATGTTAATACATCAAGGGGATGCAATATTAGAAATCATAGTTATATTTAGATTCCAAGTCAATGAAATATAAAGCCTTTAAAAAGGAAAGTAAATGTATCACCATTATAACGTTTATTGAAGCTAAGGAGACATTTATATAACTTTTCAATGTAAAATTGTCTATAAATGAATAAGAATTGAAAAAGAGAGTTTCTTAGGAGATCATTATTATAGAAGTTGTATTTTCACCAGAAAAACTATATTGGACCTCTATGGATGTCAAATATTTATAGTTGGATAATAAAATAATAGCATTAAAGAACTATATAGTTCTCTTATAAAGGATAATAAAGTGTATGGAGATCTGATTCTGAAGTTACAAAAGGGATATGAAGAAATGTTAAAATCTCTTGAATATGATATGTATTATCTAAATCTATAATTATTGGAGTAAGAGGTGAAATTGATAAATCAACAAGTCCCACAAGTTGAATAATTACATGTTTTTTGGAAAATAATAGTTTCTACCAAAAAAACTAATGATGATAATATTACTAACAAAAGGGATCAAAATTGTATCAAAATAACATTAATTGATCCCATAATTTTTTCACTATAACTCATAGAGAAATGTTATAGACTATACTAATAAATCAGTTGGTTCTCATGCACATTTATCTATTACCCATGTTTTAAAAGCAAATTCTATACAAATATGGGTGTGATTAAATAATTAGAATCCATCAATATCATCCAATTTGGCTATAAGCATGAATAAAGTACTTCGATCTCTAAATAAAGCTAAAGATCATATTTTTGTTCTCCAAAAATAGAAAGCAAGAAAAACTAGATATACTACATAAAATAGAAGGAGAAGGTGATTTATTTTTCAATAATAGTGATACTAGAAAGTTGGACCAAAGTATAGTGAATGTTGGAATAAAATTTTGACCTATGTAGTATATATAAGGTCTATATTCCAAGGGAGCAAACCATATTTTGAAAGAATACCTATGGAAAAAAGGAAGAATTCAAAAAACATGATTAATCTATCTATAAGAAATAGAATTCAATATTTTGAATATATTTGTTAAATATGAAAAAAGTGATCATAGTTATGATGCTTGTTATCATATACCGACTAAACACAAAGTACATACTTATTTCAGAATAAGAACAAAATAATAATTGATGTAGGTAACAAAAGTAAATGAATCTACCTTGGGGAGAAAATAAAATAAGGATATTATATTTTGTAATCTCAATAATTCAATGAAGTGGGTTGAAGAGGATTCTGAAATAGATATTAACTGCCTACACTATGGAAGAATAGTCCATATCATGGACCATTGAAAATTCACCATTAACGTCATGACTGAGGGAAGTGAGCTAAAGTAAAAAATGGAATCGATTCCAGAAAGGAATCATAGAATTCATTTAGTTAAAGATATCATAGAAGAATAATATTAATAATTACTTATAAATAATGGTATTCTAAATAATAGCAAAGAGATACATAGAAGATTCAAAATTTCAGGTCATACAACAAAAAAATTCTTAACTCCACTTCTAAAAAAATATGAACTATTGATGTGAAAATCTAAAACATTAGTGGCTCTAAATATCAAGAATTTTTTTGTAGAAAAAGTTTCGACACACATTAATTATGTAGATCATGTTCTTAAAGGATGTGTGATCATATGACCTACATAATTGGTATATCCTAAGAAGAGAGATCTTGTAGAAAAGTATAGAAGTGATCTATTTTCTAAATTAAGGTTTCATTTACCATCTTTAATGAATGACTAAAAGAGAAAAAAAAGAATATTTTCCAATGATTTATATATTTTAAAAAATAAGGGTGAATCCAACATGAATGTATCTCAATATTTAATATATGGGAAAAATGATTTTCTCAGTTGGTATATATGTCATGACCACATTACCTTGATTATTTGTTCCAATTTTTGTTGGTAATTAAAGGTTCTAATTAAAAAAGGTTAGAACTAATTTTAAGTTATTATCATTACAAAATTGTGGGTTTTATCCACAATGGTTCATTCAAACTGGTATAACTATCTCATAAAAATACCAATTAAATCCAATGGTTAAGAATATAATTTATCTTTAAAAAAAACTATCCATGATGAAGACTGTTGGGAAGAATTACTAGAGGCTACGGGGTGTGCAGGGGGTAGTGGTGGGGGGAAATGGGGGTGCAGGTGGGTGGGGGGTGTTGGGGGGAGTGGTGCTGGGGTGTTAGTGTAGGGGGGACTGGTGTTGGGGGGGGGGCAGTGGGGGTGCAGGTGGGATGGGGTGGGGGATGGGGGTGTTGAGTGCTGGCGGAGGGGCTAGGGGGCGTGTTGGGGGTTGGTATAGGAGGGTGTGGGGGTGTAGGGGGGCCTGTCTATGGTGGACTGGTGCTGGGGGGAGTGGAGGTGTAGGTGGGGCGGGGGGGGGGGGGGGGCTGGGGGCTGGGGGTTAAGGGTCAGGGGGAGGGGCTCGGGGGGAGTCGTGCTAGGGGGTGGTGGGGGTGGGGGAGTGGTGCTGGGGGCTATAAATCATATTTCGAAAGTGTTTTTGAAATAAAAAGAATAGGGAAAATGGAAGGGAATGAGAAATAAAATATGAATATGAAATCCTTTATATTCTATTTTTTGATTATATACTAACCATGAACAACTTTTTTTATATTATTTCATATGGTAATTGAGATATATATTGAAAATAAATTCTAAAAAGATAATATGGAATGGAAATGATAATATAGAAAAATGGGGTATGCTTCAAGGATGTGTTATTTCTATTATTTATGCATGTATTGGTGCAATTATTATTGATATTATGATGAACAACGTGTGTGTTTATAGATTTTTTGTGTTGACATGGCCACCATAAATTATCAATCCAATGGGAGTGACTAAATGATGATATTTTGGTAATAATAGAAAGGAAATATAGAATCTATAATGGTAATGGATTCATGTATCATTTATCATCATTGGTCACATATAATAAGAAGTAATTATATCTCATTTCTTTCCCACTATTTCCTTACAGGTGGTTCCTTATGATGAGGCCAGTTCTATCCACCGCCATCAATGACAGTAAGTTCAACATCATATTTGGGTAAGATTTATTCCATTTTTATTATTTGGCCAAATTTTAATTAGGGATTTTGTGATTTTTGGGTTCTTTATATTTTTTATTTCATTATGGGTCTCATTGAGGTGGATTCGAGTTTCAATTGATGAAGGACTACATGTGTATTCATAGGTAGACATATACATATATAAGTTCCCCCTTTATATATATATATATATTCACTCATGGAAATATGAATATATATATTGGTTAAATGTGTTCTTATATATAGATATTCAAAATGCATACATGTGTAAGTTCAAAGTGGTATATGTTACTATAAACATATATCTAAGGACCCCCTTGTACATATTTGGTGAGGAAAATATGTACATAGGGGCTAGGTTTCCTTATATATATGTGAAGTTTCATATGCGTGCAAGTGGGAAAAAAGGAAGATTTGATTTTTCATCATCAAAAGCAGCGGGCCTTGTGGTTGAGGAATGTTCCCTCTTCCTAACCCTTTAATTTGAATTCGATAATTTCTTGAATATTTTAAAAACATGTTTTCATTATTATATAATGTTTATTTGTTATGAGAATCAGTTTTTGCTCATTGAAATTACATTTTCAACTATTTTACATGATTTCCCTAAGCCTTCAATGTGGACTAGTAGAAATTTTCTGCCAAATCAATAGTAGAAAATGAAATTTCCTTCACTCTTGAGATGAAAGTTTCCTTATTTTGAGAAAACATGAACTGAGCATTATTATAAAAACTTAAAACTTACAGAATATATTTTTTTTCATTTCATCAAACACAAAAAACTGACCTTGAAAACTTGACACTTTCTTCAGTAACATCACTGTGAAACACTTGACCTAGAAAACGATATAATTTAACCTATTAAAATAAATCCACCTAGGCATGATTCACAGTGTGACCAGGATTTTCACACCATGAACCCATACCCCCTATGAATTTTATGGCTTCAACTGAGGTTAAAAACTAGAAATGTTTTGAGATAGGGGTTCACCCCTCAACCAACCCCATTCAAGTCATAAACCAGATGGGTCACTACATGAAAGGATAAGGAAGATTAAATTTCAGTTATTTTTTAACCATGAACCTCCACTAACTTCCACCCAAACCCCAGAGGTTCCTATAGGGGACTCAAAAAAAAATCCAAAAATACCATTTAAAAGCATCTAATGTTTATATTTTCGATCCAAATTCCAATTTAAGAGACAACCCATGCTTTATATTAAAAACAAAAATTTCCTCCAAGAAATAATGAATCAGAAACCTATGGGGAATTACAAACTCCCCACCTTAACACTTCACATCCCCAAGAAGCCATGGCATTCATCAAAACATGTCTCAAAAACTACTACTGTTTCCAATTCCCTAAGATCTAACTATTCTCCATCTCTGAATTCTAATTTTACTATTACACAAATCCAAAAATCAAGGCAAACTTTTCACCATAAGTTGAGCCACTCTCTCACTACAAACTCTAACACCAAGAAGGCTCCAACTACACCCATATATCTAGACACTCCTCAGTGTCTTTAACTAATTCATCCTAAAGATCATGGTTATCTCCACTATACTAATATTCTGATGAAGGTTGACTAAACATCATGGTGGTTCTAACCATATGAATTTCCAACTGAGAATGATCTTCTAATGGTATATCACCCTGGTAACTAGATTTTGAAAAATGATCTCAATTCAGTTTTTAGATCACTACATCCATCCCCACAAAAAACACAAATCCATTCTCCACTGGATGGATTTTCCTGAAATTTATTGGTTTCACCTGCTAGTGTGCTATCACATCTCTCAATCAAGATTAATTCACCTCTTGAGGAATCATGAGATCATATAATTCCTACACCTATGTCTGATCCCTAATTCCCAATGTAATTTCACGTTTAGATCATCAACTATTTTCTTCCTCAATCATGCTTCCACTTTATGAACTAACCAACCTCTGATTTAATTCACCCACAGATCACTTAAAAACCATCATGATCCTGATTCCAATTCAGTAACTCCACTCAACACTACATCTGAAATTTAAATCTAGTATTACCCAAGGAACCAGAAAAGATAGTATCCTCCCACACACTAGCATCACTTTTTCACCTCAATCATTCAATGATCAACCTCACTTCAACAACGACCCGTATGACATGAGGGTCAGTCACCCACAACTGATATGATTCTCCCAACCATAAGAGTACCATTATCATTGAACTTCCAAACTAAACACCTGGTCTCTGTAGCCCCTATTCTATCCATCACTAAATGAAATGACTAGATGTGGCCGACCTGCTTATCCATAAATTCCAATATGAAATATTCCTTTCCACCAACTCTCAGATCACCATAGATCATCCATTCCAGCCAATAGTATTCAATAGTGAACTCCCCACCCTATGGATTCCCATACACCACTACTCAACCACCGATCGAAACAGGTCCTATTAGCAAACCTCACTAACAATACCCCTTCCAAGGACCAAAAACTCAAGCTATGAGGGGGGCGGGGTGGTGGTTGTTGCAAGGGGTGCATGTGGTGGGTAGGGGGTGTTCTGGGGGGGTCTTTTGAAAGGGGAAAGGGGTATGGGCCTGGGGTGTGTTGGGGGGGGGGTGTGGTGTGCAGAGTGTGTGTGTCGTGGGGGTGTGCTGGGGAACGGGGAAGGGGGTGTGCTGGTGGGGTGTGTGTAGTGTGTAGGGTGGGGGGGGGGTGCTGGGTTCTTTTGCAAGGGGTAGGAGTGGGAATGGGGGTGTTTGTAGTGTGCCGGGGGGGGGGGGGGGGGCAGGGGGCGTGTGCAGGGGGGCAGGGGGTGGGGTGGGGAAGGGGGAAAGGGGTGTGTGGAGGGTAGGGGTGTTCTGGGGGGGGGTCCAATGGGTGTGCAGGGGGGTGCAGGGGAGGGGGTGTGATGGGTTCTTTTTCAAGGGGAAGGGGTAGGGTGTAGGGGGTGCATGGGAGGAGGTGTGATGTGTTCTTTTCAAGGGGTAGGGGTAGGGTGTGGGGGGTGTTCTGGGGGGGGGGGGTGCAGTATGCAGGGGCATGTGCAGGAGGGTTTTGGGGAAGGGGCATGGAGTGTGTAGGGTGAGTGGGTAGGGGGTGTGCTGGGGGTGTGAGGGGAAGTGTGAGGGGTTCATGAGGGGGAGGGGGGAAAGGGGAAAGCGGTGTGTTGGGGTCTTTTGCAAGAGGCGGGGGTAGGTTGTAGGGGGTGGGTAGGGGGTGTGTTGGGGTGTAGGGGGTGTGTTGGGAGGTGTGTAGTGGGTAGGGGGTGGGTGGGTAGTGGGTGTGCTAGAAAAGGGGGTAGGGGGTGTGCAGGGGGCAGGGGCAAGGGGGAGGGGTATAGGGGGGTGATGGGAGGAGGGGACATGGGGTGCAGGGGGCAATGTGCAGTGGGGTGGGAAGTGGTTTTGTGCTATGGAAGGGGGTAGGGGGTGTGTAGGGGGTGTGGTGGGGGGGTGGGGGTGGGTAAGGGGTGTGTGAAGGGTGTGTGTGCAGGGGAAGGGGTCCGAGTTGTGTGCAGGGGGCAGGGGGTGTGCTGGGGGGAGGTTGTGCAATGACCTGAGGGAGGGGTGTAGGAGGGGATTCGGGGGGGGGGGGGGTTCCACTAAGAATATAAGTATAGGATGGGCTAGTAATTTTTCCCACAAGTGGGGTTGTATTTGAATTTTTATATCTCATTTTCTTCTAGATTTAAAATCATTAAACATTACCTAGGAAAAAGCATAGTGCAAGGAGGAATACATTCCAATATCCTTTTCTCTGTAAAATACAGTCCTCTAAACAACCATCACTACTTAACGATGCTGTTTTTTATGGAGTGGAGAAACATATAGCCATAGTTTTAAACCATGGCTATATCCCTATAGATATAGTTTTAAACAGTGGCTATATTTATTTCATGAATTAGGATTCTTCCATGGTTTGAAAACCGGGGGCTATAGGGTGTATCCACAGTTCAAACTGTGGCTATAGGTTTTTCCCTATAGCCATGCCAATACTAACAAGAGTTTATGAAACCGTGGCTATAACCTGTAGCCATGGTTTTTGGGCCTATATCCACAGTTCCAAACTATGGATATAGACTTATTTTTTAGTATTTATTAATTACATTATTATAACCTATCATGAGAGATAGTTATGGAAAAATAATTAGATCGGTTTCTGGAGGTGATAGTTCAAACGTATGCATGAACTATTAATTACTTTGTAATTTAATCATAGTGTAGATAGATTTAGGTTATGATATTAACATAATAAAATAAATTTCCATTGATGAAACTAGGGTTATTATTTCATATTGTAAGAAAATGATTTGAAAGAAGTTTAAGTAGAATTAAAATAGAAGTACTTAAATAAAAACATTACCTTTTCATTTGATGAGCACCTTTCTTAACTCATTAAAACCTATACTGAGGATTTTCTATAAGGACCCAACATTATTACATTACATAATCGTGAATTTTAGTCAATAACTCACTTCCATTCACATTGATGATATTTTCAAGTGTATACTTTTATAGAATTTTGATATAACACATACATAACATTCCACATTTGTATAGAGCGGATACCATGAAAAATAGAATCCATTTCTTCTAAAATATAAAAACTTTCAAATAAAAAATGTTTTCTTTGAAAAATATTTATAACATTTAACTTGGATTCATTATTTTTCTTACACATACTTATAACCTATGAAAACCATTTAAAAACATGGTATGATCACAAAAAGCTCAACAAGGGATATAAAAATAAGGAAAGAAAACATTAGTCCATGAATACTTGTAATGTATGAAATCATTTTAAAAAAGACATAATTTTCACCTATATAAACATAATTTGTGAAACATGATATTTCCATAAGATTTACACAAAACATATAGAACATAAATAGAACCATAAAGTTATCTGGGGTAATTACTTAGTTTTGTAACCATCATGGTTACCTTATGATTTTTAACCCTCATGACTACCTTACAATGTAACCCTCACAACTAACTTGTGGTTTAACCATCATAGTTAGACATGGAGTAACCATACAGATGACCTCCAACAAAAATATACCCAATTAATTGGAGGGAGATATAGGTCCCGCCCTTCATCATAAACAATTCCTATGAATCATAACATAATCATCAAACAAGAATACATTCATAAAAACATTCACTTTGAAGTTTTTAAAACTCAAAGTTTAAAAGAGTATTTTATAATAAAAGTCACTTATAATTGACATGAGAATCAATAGAACGAAATGAATATGTGTATACACTATAAATACACATAATAAAAAATAATAAAAAAAAAATTTCACACAAAATTATCTTAAAACCACACAACTAATGAAGTATAAGGTTAACTCAAAGAATGGAAATTATGTTAAGAATTCTCGTACCTCAGGTTTTTCTTACTCAAAACATGTTTAAAAATTATATATAATGGTTAAAAGAGTGTTATTAGTATTTTAAAGAAACATGTTCATGTTTAAAACACATTATATGATCATTTCATAACATCATTTCACCCTTTAATTATTAGTATTTTGTTCCCTTCATTGATTCGGGTGTGTTCTTTACATGATTTCCATGGTCAGTTTGTATTTGATTTTCTTTTCGTATGGAAAATAAATTTCAGAAGTGAAATTAAATCCTATTTATATGTCTCTAGAATATATAATTATATGATAAATCATTTTGTTATCATATATGATGATGAATCATTAGATAAAACATTAACAATATTTGTTTAGATCATTTTATGTGGTTCCTCGATAATCATGAAATTGTTTTTTTATATAATTTAATGTCATTCATAAAAGTTTATTCCTGAACATAAAATAGGTTACATAATAAACTTTAATTTTTTTTCTACCATCAAAAGGTATCTACAAACAATTTTTAAGGATGTAAAATAAATTTCAAACACATTGTCTATGCTTTTGGTAAATGACACATCACACACGATGTATTTATAAGAGGGGAGGTGATGAAGTAATATGAGGATTTGTTTCCATAAAAATGATAATGTAGAGAATACATAATAGGTTGGAGATTTCATGACTCTTGGATAAGAGGAAGATAAGATAGTATACTAAAAGAAAAGGAATTGAAAAAAAAACACAACAATAAGAAAGTGGATTTTTACCTCTTGATCTCTTCTCCTTGAGATATTCTTTAAGCCCTTTGGTTTTGGTATTTTGGTGAGACCATAAGGTCTTGAACATGAGGAAGATCCTTGTTTAGTGGATTTGGAAGAATGTATAAAATTCTCAAGGCTTGAGAGGTGTGATATGAAGAGGGGAATGTCGTTGGTATTTATAGTGGAGGAGATGAGGGGTTTTACATTATTTTAATTATCAGTTTAATATTTTTGCTCAATAATATGAATAGTATTGATTAATGTGACCCTAAATACTAATATTTTCATGTGAGTTCGAAACAAGTGTTCTTACATTATCCTTTCATCACCTATGATGCAGTAAAACAAGTATTTAGCATTTATCATCATTTACTATTCATAAAAAATTCAAGAATTTCAGAAAATCCCAAATATTCACTCTATCCATTTTTTAATGTGTATAATTAAAAAATGAACTCCATTTTTTGAAAATAATTTTCCAAATATTATTAATTTAATTTTTTTAAAAATCCTAATTTATTAAAAAATAACAATTTCAAAACTATAACTCATTTTTTAAAACCTTGAAAAATTAATCAAGACCTCATTATCTTATAACCATAATAATAATATATTTACTATTCATAAGAATCATATTAGTATACATAAGGGTAGGTTACTATTCATAAGGGTATGTTACTATTCATAATTGTATGTTACTATTCGCCAAAAAAACAGGTTGGTTTTATCAGACTCCAAATAACTTATTCATCACAACCTTAGATAACCATTTTTTTAAATTTAAATAATAGAAGTGGAAAAACTATGTTTAAAAGATAGTTATAACTATATAATTAAAATAATGGTTCATGCATTTCAATTTATTTTTAAAACCTTGGGCTGTTACATTCTCCTCACCTTCTAGAAATTTCATCCTCACAATTTTATTTACTTATTAAACAACTGAGGGTACCTTTTCCTAATAGAATTTTAAGATTATCATTTTGCTTCTTCAACGATGTGGTTTACCCACAAAATCATTACCTGGTGTATAACCTTATTCTGTAATTCTTGTTCTCTTCGGTCAAAAATCAGAATAGGTTTCTCTTAATAAGAAATATTCTCTTCCATATGAACTGCTTCTGTTCTCAAGACATGAGATGAATCTAGAACATACTTCCTCAATATCAAAACATGAAAAACATTATGTACCTGATAAAAACTTACAGGCAAAGATACTCAGTTGGCGACTGGTCAAACATTTTCCATAATTTCATAAGGTCCAATGAACCGTGGGCTTATCTTTACTTTCTTACCAAAATGAATAACACTTTTCCATGGTGAGATTCTATGAAAAACCTAATCACCTACCTCAAAAGAAAAGTCTTTCCTCCTATTTTCTGTATATCTTTTCTACCTGCTTTGAGCCGTCCTCAGATGTTGATTGATCATCTTTAATTTCTCAGCCACTTCCTCTACTAATTCTGTTCCCATCAACATCCTTTTCCAGAATTCATTCAAAAAATATGGAGTTTAATAGTACTTCCCATATAATGCCTCAAAAGGTACCATCTGTATATTGGAATGAAATCTATTATTATAAGAAAACTCAACTAAAGAATGATGATGATCCCAACTTCTTTATTAGTCCATTGAACAAGATCAAATCATATCATCCAATGTCCAAATCATTTGTTCTAACTGCCCATCTGATTTGGGATGAAAAGCTATACTAAAATTTAATTCTGTTCACAATGACTTCTGAAGGCCCTTTAAAAAATTAGAAGTGAACCTAGTATCCTGATCAGATACAATAGAAATAAGAACTCTATGTAACCTGGAAATCTATTTGAGTTAAATTCTAGAAATCTGATCCAAATACATTATATCTCAAATGGGAAGGAAATGTGCAGATTTAGTTAGTCGGTCAAGAATTACCCATACTGCATTGTTACCTCGATAAGTCTTTGGTAGTTCCCTGATGAATTCAATGGATATATTTTCCCATTTCCACTTCATCACTGGTAAATACTAAAGCATCCCCTTCGGTAACTACAACTCTACCTTAACCTATCGACATGTCAAAAATTTAACAATAAAATATTCAATAGATATTTTCATTTCACCCCACTAGTAATACTACCAAAGGTCTCTGTACAACTTTGTACTTCCAAGATGAACTGAAAATAGAGAACTACAAGATTCATTCAATAAATATTTCTTCAACTAGAAATCACAAGGCAAAAACAATCATTTTCCAAATCTCAAAACACAATCTTTATCAAGGTTAAATTCTTAAAGCTTACCCATTTTAACCAATTCTATTTTTTTGTAGCTCACGGTCTCCATTCTGTGATTGCTTAATTGTGTCTGATAATGATGAATGTACTAAAACCTGAAACAAAACATATGTATTTCCTACACCAATAACTTTTAGACCAAAATTCATCAAATCAATAATCAAGGGGTCATGTTCAACATGTAACATTTTTAATGATGCATGATGTTTTCGACTCAAGGCATTAACCACTTTGTTAGATTTCCCAGGATAGTAATCGGTCATGCAATAATAATATTTTATCAATTCAATCCATCTTCTCTACCTCATGTTTAATTCATTCTGAGTGAATATATACTTCAGACTTTTATTATAAGTATATATTTGATATTTGGCTCTGTATAAATGATGCCTACAATTTTTTAAAGAAGAAAACACAGATTTTAATTACAAATAATGTGTGGGATAATTTAACTCATGAGGATTTATTTTTTTTGATGCATAAGAAATTACTCGATCATTCTGCATCAAATCACAACCAAGTACCTTCCATGAAGAATCAATTTAGATGATAAACTCACTATTTCAGGAAGGAAAGCCCAAAACTAGAGCATTCACAAATCTCTTCTTCAGTTCTTGAAAACATCCATCACATTCTTCTATCTAAATATATTTAACCCTTTTTGTTTTAACTTAATTAGCGGGCTATATAATCAAGCAATATTATTAAAAAATCGTCAATAATAACCTTCTAATCCAATAAAACTACAAATATTTGTAACATTTGTAGGTATTGACCATTCATAAACCACTTTTGTTTTGGAAGGATCAACTATTATTCCATCCCTACTAAGAATGTTCCCAAGAAAAGAAATTTGTTGCAACCAAAAATCAAACTCTCTGAATTTTCCCTATAGTTTCATTTCCATTAAGGTTTTCAAAACAACCCTTATATTTTTTTCATGCTCCTCTTTACTCTTAGAAAATATCACAATGTCATCAATAAACACAACCACATAATTATACATGAAATCATTAAATATTATCTTCATAAGATCCATGAATAAAATAGGTTCATTAGTTAACCATAAGATATAACAAAAAAAATCATAATGCCTATATCTAATATGAAAAGCGATTTTCGGAATATTATCCTCCTTCATTTTCACCTGATGGTATCCAGATCTCAAGTGAATCTTGGAAAACTAATGAGCTCCCTGGAGATTATCAAATAAGTAATTGATATGAGGAAAAGAATATTTGTTTTTAATAGTGACATTACTCAATGATCTATAATCAATGAAAAGTATCATGGAACCGTCTTTATTTTTAACAAACAAAACAAGAGAACCCCATTGTGAAGTGCTGGGATGAATGAAGCTATTATGAAGAAACTCATACAACTAATTTTTCAATTCAATATGTTCCATTTGAGCCATTCTATATGGGGGTTTTAAAATTGGATTAGCATTTAGAACTATGTCAATTGTGAATTCTACTTCTTAATTAGGTATGACACCAGGTAACTCATTAATAAAAACATCATGGTATTCATTTACCACTAGAACATTATTAATCTGAAGAGTTCCCTTATTTTAAAAAATATGAGAAAGCTAACATTCATTTCAAATTTTCAATAGTTTCTCAGCTTCCTAATATGTTATCAATTATATGGGTATGTTTTTTTATAAAAACTAAAACCCTTTCTGAAAAAAACGTCTTTAGCACTACAGTCAATCTTAGCATGATAAATAGAAATCCAATCTATTCCAATAATAATATCAAACTCTACTAAGGAAAAAAAATAAGGTTTTAAGGTAATTCCTTTCAATAGATAATAATATAATGAATCTTAAAATTCCTTTTATCCTATAACATTTTCCCCCTGGTTTTTTAACAATAAGATCTTGTGTCATTTTTTGAGGTGTAATTTCCAATTTACAAGTACATTTCTCAGAAATAAAGGAATTTATAGACCCCGTATCAAAAAAAACTTTAGAAAAATATGAGTAAAAAAACAAGGTACCTAATACAACTTCATTAGATGGACCATCGTCTACTGATGTAGTTACAAAGGATATCATTATACCTTTCTGCTTATAGTATGAAGTTTTTGCAACATTTATATCTCTCTTTGGGAAAACATTTTCATAATCACCCATCTCACCACATTTAAAACACTTTATATTTTCCTTATCAGAATTAGTCTCAGGATAATTTTCATTAAAATATCGGGCCATATATCCAAAATTACTATATTGAAAATACTTCCCAATTTTGGGAAGGCACTCCCCATGGTGTTGTTTTCCAAAATTTTCACATATAGGAAACTTGAAATTCTTACCATTAGATTTCTTTGATTGATTCTTACCCATATCTTGCCATATGGACCTCTTCTTCTCCTTATTTTCAAAATGAACTTGATCAGCAGAAAATTCCATAACCACCCTCTCATCACATCATAAAAGTATCTCATAATTTTTGAATTCACGAGAGGGAAATGCCCTTCGATACATTGTCTTCAGTCCTGAGTAAAAGTGGTTGATTTTCAATCAAAATCCAGAATAAGATTTAGAGAATACATCACCAATAGAGTGAAGTTTTCTTCATACACATCCACTAAATCTTCCTCCTTTTTATTTAATTCAAGGAATTCATTCTCCACTCTAAGTTACACCACCTTATAAAAATAATTTTCAAGGAAAATAATTTTAAATTCACCCATTCTAAGGCATCAATCTCTTCTCTATCCCAGATATTTTTGATCATTGACCACTAATGATCAGTTTCACCTTCAAAATGATAAATGGAAAGACTTAAATTTTGATTATATGAACATCCCATAACATCTAATATCTTTTCAAGGGATTTAATCTATCCTTCCACCACTACTAGGTCAGAAGATCAATTAAAAGTAGGAGGGTTTTGTCTCATAAAATGTTCAACTATTTTCATTTTCCTTTGTGGTACCTCTGGTTGTTCTCTTTCATGGATGAAACATCCATATATTTCCCACTTCAGATAATCCATTACTATCACATGATGATCAGTTCAAATCCCTACCATTCCAGGCTATAGATTCAGAAGGATATCATTATTTCAGTGCCTCTTCACTTCAGCGTCCCTATTTCTTCTGTGGAAAACCATTCTAAAAAAACATATCATAGTCGAAGCAACATGGTATTCTTTAAATAATATTTCATTTAAAATTAAACATAGAGTAAAAATCATTTATGATATTCTATTAACACAAACCTAACCACTAAAGTTATATATATTATCCTCTCATACCAACTATAAGGACACAACCATATTACATTACATAATCTTAAATTTTAGTCAAGAAATCACTTACTTTAACATTGAGTATCTTTTCAAGTTTAGAGTTTTATAGAATTGGTATATAATACCTACATAACATTTCACATTTATATAGAGTATATATCATGAAAAATAGTATCCATTTCTTCCATAATATAAAACTTTTCAAATAAAACATGTTTTCTTTGACAAATATTCATAAAATTTAACTTGGATTTCTTCTTTGTCTTACACATCCTTATAACCAATTAAAACCATTTAAAAACATGGGATGAGAAAAAAAATATATCATTATGGGATATAAAAATAAGGAAATAAAACCTTAGTCCAGGAATACTTGTAACATATGAAATCATTTTCAAAAAGACATACTTGTCACCCATATAAACATACTTTGTGAAACTTGAGATTTACATGAGATTTACAAAAAACATAAATAAAATGAATAGAAACATAAATGTATCTTTGGGAATTAATTAATTTGTTTTTCAACCATCATTGATACCTTATGATTTGTAACCCTCACGACTACCTTATGGTGTAACCATCGTAGTTACACATGGAGTAACCATACAAACAACCTCCAACATACACATAACCCATGAATTTGAGGAAAATATAGGTACCAAACTTCATTATAAACAATTATTAAGAACCAAAACATATTCAGCAAACAATAATACATTTATAAAAATATTCACTTTGAATTTTGTAAAACTCTATGTTTAAAAGAGGATTTTTTAAGAAAAGTCACTTATAATTGATATGAGAACCAATAGAACAAAATAAATATGTGTATAAAATATAAATAAACATAATAAAACATAGTATAAACAAAAATTAATCAAAAAATGATCTTAAAAACACATAATTAATGAAGTATAAGGTTAACCCAAAGAATGGATATTAGGTTAAGAATTCCCTTACCTCAGGTTTTTCTTACTTCAAACTCATTTAAAAGTCTCGTACAACGATTAAAAGAGTGTTATTATAATTTTAAAGAAATATTGTCATGTTTATAACACCATATATTATCATTTCATAACAACATTTCACCATTTAATTATTATTATTTTGTTCCTTTCATTGTTTTGGGTGGGTTCTTTACATGATTTCCATTGCTGGTTTGTATTTGACTTTCTTGTCGTATGGAAAAGAAATTCCATAAGTGGAATGAAATTTAATTAATATGTTTTAAGAATATATAAAGATTCCATAAATCATTTTGTTGTCATATATGATTATGAATCATTAGATAATATATTAATGATATTTGTTTAGATCATTTTGGCGGTTCCTTGATAATCATTAACTTGTTTCATTATATAATTTAATGTCATGCATATATGTTCATTATAGAACATAAAATAGGTTACATAATAAACATTATATGATTTTTAAAACATTAAAAAGGTTTTACAAATACTTTTGAAGGAAGTAATGGAAATTGCAAACACATCATCCTTGATTCTGGTAAACGACACATCACGAATGATGTCTTTTTAAGAGGGAGAGGAGATGGAGTATGTTGAGGAATTTTTTCCAGAAACATGATAACATCTAGAATAAATATGATTTTGGAGAATTCATACCTCTGGGATAAGGGTTTGAGAAGAGAGTATAGGAAACGAAAAGTAATTAAAAAGAAAACAGAAGTATAAGAAAAAGGATTTTTACCTCTTGATCTCTTCTCCTTAAGATCGTCCTTAAGGCCATTGGTTTTGGCCTTTTGGTGAGAACAATAAGTCTTGAACTTGGGGAAGAGCCTTGGGGAGGGGATTTTATAGAACATAGAGAATGATCAAGGCTTTAGAGTTGTTATAGCAAGATCGGAATGAGGGTGGTATTTATAATGGAGGAGATAAGGGATTTTACATTATTTTAATCATTAATTTAATTTATTTTCTCAAGGCTACAAATAGTCTTGATTCATGTGACTCCAAATAGTAATAAGTGCATGTGACTTCTAAACAAGTGTGATTACATTAGTCTTTAATCACCTATTATGTAGCAAAACAAGTATTTATCATTTATTGTAATTTATCATATTTTACTATTCATCAAAAATTCAAGAATTTCAGAAATATCCCAAAAATTCCAGAATTTTAGAAAAATCCCAAAAATTCACTTTAACCATTTTTCGACATATATAATTCCAAAATGAAATCCATTTTTTGGAAAATAATTTTCTAAATATTATTAATTTAATTTTTAAATAAAATAATAATTTATTCAAAAATAACAATTTTAAAACTATAACTCATTTTTTAACACCTTGAGAAATTAATCAAGATCTTATTATATTATAAACATAATAATAATAATAGATTTACTATTCATAAAGGTCATATTACTATTCATAATGGTATGATACTGTTCATATGTATAGGTTACTATTCACCCAAAAACAAGTCGGTTCTATCGGACTCAAAATAACATAATGATCACAACCTTAGATGAATGTTTTTTGAAATTAAAATCATAGAAGTGTAAAAATTATGTTTAAAGGCTAGTTATAACTATCTACATAAAGAAAAGTTTCATGAATTTAAATTTATTTTTAAAACCTTGGGGTGTTACATTTTCCAGATACAATATAGCTTCCAGAATGTGGAGTGGGATTCTAGGAAGGTTTTTAGTTAGATCTTGGATGAAAAAAAGGTTTTCGAAGTGTGAGTAATAGAGATGAATGTGTTCCCTTTTATAGGAGAGAGGAGGGGCACTTTTAGAATTATAAAATTTATTAAATTAATATAAACTAATTTTTTATTCCAAATAGTCCGAAACTAATTTATTGGGAAGATATGATGATTTTAGGTCGAATCCTTATCATCCAACAAAAATTATAAAGGTTTTGAATATTTTTTAAACCTTATTTTTTGTTTTAACCGCTTTTAACTCTTACTGATTTATCGAGTAATTTATACTCTAAGGGTTAAAATAATTTCCACATCATTAGAAACAACCAATTAATGAGTCATTAATGAAATTTTTTGACTTATCTCAACTTTTTGGCCAAATATTATATTTTTAGAAATTTTATATCATTTTATTAAATATTTTATATTTTAAAATATGTATTATGTCAAGTTTGATACTATTCATTACATAACTTTATTAAAAAGTCATAAAAACTTGATTCCTTAAAAAAAACTACATTAAATCAATCCTAAAATGTCATAGTAATACCTAAAATTTGTGTATGGCATCAAATATTTCAAATTATATCTATTTTAATATTATTAATATCATATATATGATTCTTTCTTTAATAAATCTACTACTGCATCATCTTTGTGTCATAATTAAATCTAATTATTTAATTCCTAAAAATTATAAATAAATTACCCTGATGTAGGTAATATTTTTATATTTATAATAACTATTCATATTTTAATATATCATTTACATAACCCCATATTAAAATTTTTTTAGTAGTAAGAGACATATTTATGACATATTTTCCTTTACATTAAATTAAATGTTATAAATGTCATAATCACTCCCATGTGGATTCCAATGGTAAACATTTCAGCCCAAGGATGTTAATGGTCAATAATAACTCATAAAATAATATTAGGAAAATTTTTAGGGTAATTTTATAATATCATAATATTAATTTTACCTTTAATTACCATATTTACCTTTAATAGTGACAAATAAAATACTAAAGCTACTATTCACCAAAAAATTATTTTGATCATATTGGACCACATTTTTCATATTGTGTACAACCATGTATACTTGTTTTTGAAAATTAAACTCCCAAAAGTGGTTAAATTATGTTTAACACTAATCCCATTGATGGATCGAGAAAACAAATTTTTTAAGTAAAATGTTCAAAAGTTCACATTGTTTTTCAATTTAATTTTAATTTGAAATTTCATTTAATGAAAAAAATTAGATTAAATGATAAGAAGTTAATCTAATTATACCTTAAAACCATATAAATTGATAAACTAACAATACTAATAAATTAGACAAAAGAGATGTTTTGAATTAAAATGCGTTATTTTTCACTATACATTAAAATATGAATTTTATCAGAAAAATAAAAAAAAATATTCCGAAGTAAATTTTGATGTCCCAATTCCAAATAAGAAGTTTATTTTGTGAAATAGAGCATATATAAGTGAAATAAATATATTTAAAAAGGGTTATCCATGAAGAGGCTGTAAAACTACCTGTAAAAAAATATTAGAGTATTTTGTGATTAAAATTGGATTTATTCTAATTTTAAGCCTCTAAAATTTATTGGAAGAAAGTAAAAATATTTAATAAACCTGTGTAAAAATAATATAGTTAGTTATGTTCATTATTGTTAATACAAAGGCTAGGTGATAACTACCATTTAAAATATTATGATTACAAAATATTATTTTTTTCAATATAACTCAATCTTGTGTACAATGTAAGATTTCGGTGAAACCCATTGTTTCATGTTAGGTATGATATTGAACACAGAACCCCTTTAAGGTAAAATTACTATCTAATTCAGAAATATTAATAAATATAAAAAATTAATATTCTATAAATACCTAGGATGTTACATCCTTCCCCCTTTTGGAAATTTCATCCTCGCAATTTTAAATTTGGGCTCAGTAACTAAGGTTTCACTTTTCAAAATTACTTTTTTGAAATCCCACATTAGATAAAGAGTCAATTAACCCTCCACTTTAAAAGAAATAAATAAAGCACAAAATTCACATGAGATAACAAAAACTAGGGTTCTATGTAAGAAAATATGGATATGAAAGAGAAAACTAACCATCATGTTCTCACGGAGAGTGACATTAAACATGGTCAGAAAAAAGTTAACAATCACAAATCTATAAATTTTTGATGGGTTAAATGGTATTTTATTTTTTAGTAGGAGAAGTGAACATAATTTTTTCTTGTTTTAAGATCCTTTTTTTTGATGTTAAGGAATTATTTTACTACATAGAATAAGAACATAAGGAAATATACTTACTTGACAAGTAGGGTTTGATCCACTAATCGAATTCCACCAAAAACTCTTATTTTTATCTAAATGATGATTATTTAAGATGGTTTTTTCATATTTGAAGCCCTATAATCAGGTTATATAGAATCAAAAAATCCCCAAAATATTAACGATATTTTCTTCCTATCTTTAGACATTAAACATAACCAAAATGGTTCATACAAGATATGATAATTTTCCATGAAGAAAAAACCCTATATGACGAAAAACTACTCCAATATCAAAAATTCAACACTAATATCCAAAGTACAACAAATTTCATTTGATAAATAACTATCCTTAAAATTTATCAAAATATTCCAAACTAAGACTGAAACCCAAAATTCAAAAGGATTTGATCACATAGTCTTCAAAGATAATTTTTTACATTTATCTACAAATAAAATCAACCACTCTTAATGTCTCATACCAAAAAGTAATTATCATAATCACATACTCTCTATGATAGGTTAATCATTTCCATAAATAACTTAATTCCCCATAATTCCATAATAAAATTATATATTCTTCCAAAATAAAATTCAAATGTTAATCCTCAATTAAAATCAAATAGTATTCTATTTACCCTAATCATGTAAAGTTCCCAAAATAGTGAATTTCTTCCCATATAACATTTACAACTTAATTCCAAAATCATTTTCTAATACCAAGGATATCCATTTGATGAAACATAAGTTTCCAAAATCAACTTATTCTTATTTAATTAACTCATTAAAATAAAAATAAAAATTCATACTAACTAGGGACTTCATGAAGGCACGTGTTAGGTGATGCACCCTTGTTGCCCTTCGGTTGTGGGTTCGATTATCATGGACCTACTAGGCATGATAGGTTGTCTCCCATCCTGAGGGTTTTCATTTTTCTATAACTATATAATTCTTATAAAATTTCCAAAATGATAAATTGTTTTAAAAAATAACCATAACATATTTTAATATCAATTTTTATCTCATGCATTTCATTTTTCATCCTAAAATGTAATAACCCATAATCACCTCAAAAATAAAAGATCATATGAAGGTTATTTATTAATTTATAATTATATCCACAAAATATAATTATTCCTAATAAAATATTTCACATAAAAACTTCAAGGTTACATATTACATAACTAAAAAAAAGTCTTCAAAGGTACCCCCATAATCAAAAGAGTATTAATACCTAAAAAAACATCATCCAACTATCTACCATAACTCTTGAATCCTTTATATGTAGACTTGTTAATAATTTAGCATTATTCATGATACTTTAACCATGTTTTTTAATCTTATTCCTCAATATTTATTTCCAATAATCGAAAACAAGAATCATGTCCTAATATTCAATAATTTAAAAACATGAGACAAGAAAAAGTCTATACATTTCACAGGTCATTTTCCATTTCCCCATCTTCAATTGGAATGGCATTAGGTATTTCTAAAAATATATTTTTACGATTATATTGATCCCATTCACACACCTTATTTATAAGTACTGATTTTCATAATTTCCATACTCCCCACATTTAAAACATTCAATTGACAACTCAGAAAGAACTTCTTTGCCTTTTCTGGAGTCAACTAAACGCTTCCTTTTTCCTTGGGAGGTTATTTCTTTATGATCTTCATTATCACATCCATAACATCTTACCATCCCTTTAAAACATTTTCCAAGGTGTTTATTTCCACATCCTCGACACATATGTCAGTGAATATAATTACCATTATGGTCATTACATGAACTTCTATATGGAGTCATTTCTTTCATATATGATGCATTAGAAAACTCAGCAAGGGTCTAGTGGTTAATCATGACTCTTTATGGATGGTTTAGAATAACCATGAGATTTTTCATTATGGATACTATTTCATCTAGTTGATTATTCCGAGAACCACCACATTTTCCTTAACATCCATTGTTACTTTGTGGCCTACTGGATCTAACCATTTACTAAAACCAAAACGGTTAGAGTGAGTATATCGATAAAATCATCATATACTGTCTTATGAGGAATATAAACACTAAGATATAATTATTCATGTTATCTTACACTCATTCAATTTATCTAAAATAAGTTTGACTCTTCCTATCATGGTATAAAATATGGTTATATACAACTTTTAACTTATGATTAAATACACCATAACCTATAAAGTTATCAAAACTGACCTATGATACCAACTATAAGGCCCCAACCTTAAATATGACTTATTCTAATATTTTTGAACTAGAAATCACGTTCAAGGATATTTTTTTTTAGAGTTTTAGATAATTAGGACAAACTCATACAAAGTAGACCCATACATTACATGTGGAAAATTACACTATGTTTCCACTTCTTCCACCAAAGTAAACCCTTTTAAAGTAAAACATGATTTCACTTCGAGACTCATCATCAATTATTTCATCATGAAATCATCTTTATCCTTACCAATATTAAGACCTATGATTTTTTTTTAAAATATGGGATGAGCAAAAAAATATCAGTAAGGGATACACAAATGAGGAAAACTATTAACCTTATAAAACAAGTAAACCATGAATACTTATCATAAAGTAATACTTTTGACCTTTAATAAGTTATAAATACTCTTCACTGAATATAAGCTCATTAATTAACATTTTTTAAATAAAAATATTACCATAAAACCCATATACATAAAATATAGTCATACATAAATGGAATAACTATACGGTTGACTTCCACACATACTACTCTTACAAATGGAAAAAACATAAGGCCGACTTCCATACCCAATGCATTGGAGGTTATAATGTAACCACCTACCCTTGGTTTATTGTGGAGCCACCCATATTTAGTTTATTATGTAACCACCCATATTTGGTTTATCATGTAACCACCCGTCAAATTTCTATGTACCATTATATAATCATAAAAAATAAAATATTCCAATTATCAACATTTAATGCAAAAAATTTCATTTGAAATCACAAGAAATAATTTCAGGATATGAAAATTTTAAATGATTTTTCAAAAACATTTTGAATACCAAAATACCCAAAAAAGGGAATAAGGGATTTTTTCTCTTTTAAAAACAGTAAGACTTATGGAGGAATCCAAATATCAAATAATGGTTACGACGACAGAGAAGCTATTGACGCCACATACATTAAAGAAAACATTAATTTTTTCATTTTGTAAAGAAAGTAAAAGGATTTGTATAAAAATATTCCATTCGAAAATATTTTAATGAAATAAAAATCCAATGTGTTTGTGTATACACCATATAAAAGAATGTGACGCATAACATCAAAATATTTCTTAATGAAAGGAGATTGAGATGACATCCCTTACAAAGATGATTTTGTTAATAAAATAGATAAATTATATTTTTTTCACTATAAATCCACATAAAACAATTATAAATACAAGATAATATATCAAAAAGTCATTTCTCACATAATAATAGCATGACATAATCAAGAAGTATAAGTTTATCCCAAAGAATGGAAATTAGGTTAAGAAATTCCCTTACCTGGAGTTGGATTTGTCACATATGTTCCTTTTTATTCCTGAATAATAAACTTAGGTTAATTTATACTTGATTAATAACCTTTTAATTTTTATTATTCCTTTTATATCATTAATTACCATATTATAATAATTTGTTAATTATTTGAGATCATGTCAAAAGTTATGTCGATATTCGGTACTTGAGTCAAAAATGAACATTGTATGATGTCAATAATCCATGTGTTTATAACTCCATCACCACCAGAATAATATTCATGACATTATTATGATTTTTATAAATGAAGTATACTTTTAAATCAATCCATTAAATATGGTTATAAACAATTAACAATGTTATAATCATGAAGACAGTAAGTCATATGTATGCATGAGTAACGTTTTCCATTTTTTACTAATCATTATGGAATAAATATAAGTATTATTATATACTTACATAATTATTATAACATCATTAATATAATATAAATTCTTTAAATATACTTATATATATATCTTAAAAGTGATATAATGTAAAAAAAGAGTCACATCGCTTCGTGGAGGTGATAGTTCACACGTACGCATGAACACCATTATCATTTTTATGTTCATGGAATGTAAGAATGTAATTGATATATTATTATATTATAATGATTAATACATCATTAATATCACATATGAACATTAATTACATTATTATAACCTAACATGAGAGACGGTTATGGAAAATGAATTAGATCGGTTTGTGGATGTGATAGTTCACACATACACACGAATGATTAATTCCTTTCATATTTAATTGGAGTGGAAATGGATTCAGGTGATTATTTCAACATAATAACATATAATTATATTTATGATATGGTATTTATTATTTCATCTTCTAAGAAAAAGATTTTATGGAAGTGGAAGAAGAAATAAAATTGAAATACATAAATAAAATCATTACCTTTCCTTCGGATGAGAACCTTTCTTAACACATTAACACCTCCAAGGAGGGTTTTATGCCTAAAATAAGGCTCCAAGAATATTTTAAGGGATTCTAGGAAGGTTTTTTTTATATCTTGTCCGAAAAAAGGTTTTGGGAGTGTGAGTAATAGAGAGGAATGGGTTCCCTTTTATAGGAGAGGGGAGAGGCGCTCTTAGAATTATTAAATTTATTACATTAATATAAATTAATTTTATATTAAAAATGGTCCCAAAATAAATTATTTATAATATATGATGATTTTGGGTTGAATAATTATCATCCAATTAAAATTATAAAAGTTTTGAATATTTTTTAATCCTTATCTTTTTTAACCCCTTATAACTCATACCAGTTTATCAAGCAATTTACATTTGAGGGTAAAAATAATTAGCACATCAGGAAAAAGGACCAATGAACGATTCATTAATGAATTTCTCAGACTTATATAAAATTTTTCTCTGAATATTATATTTTTATATATTTTATATCATTTAATTAAATATTTTATATTTTACAATATGAATTATGTCAATCTTGAAACTATTCATTACACGACTTTTTAAAAAATCATAACGAATTGATTACTTCAATAAAAATGCATTAAATCAATCCTACCATGTCATAGTAATCCATAAATTTTTTGTATGGCATAAAATATTTCAAATTATATTTAATTTATTATTATTAATATCATTTATTTTATTCTTTCTTTAATAAATCTATTACTGCATAATCTTTGTGTCATAATTAAATTTAATTATTTAATTCCTAATAATTATAAATAAATTACCATGATATAGGTAATAATATTATATTTCTAAGTAAGATTCACAGTTGATGATATCACTTACATAAACCCATATTAAAATTGTTTTAGTAAGAAGGGACATATTTATGACATATTTTCCTTTACATTAAATTAAATGTTATAAATATCATAATCACTCCCAAGTTTCTTCTAAAGGTCATAATTTCAGCCCAAGAATGCTAATGGTCGATAATAACTCCTCCAATAATACCATGACAATTTTAGGGTAATTTTATAGTATTATAATATTAATTTTAACTTTAATTACCATATTTACCTTGAACCGTGGTAAATAAAATACTAAAGTTACCATTCACCAAAAATTAATTTGATGTAATTGGAAAGAATTTTTTATACTATGTTCAACCGTGTATATACATTTTTGAAATTCAATTCACTGAAGCGATTAAATTAGGTTTAACACTAATCCGATTGAGAGATTCAGAAAATGAGTTTTTTTAAACAAAATGTTCAAACGTTCACATTATTTTTTTCTATTTAATTTTAATTTGAAATTGAATCCAATGAAATAAATTATATTAAAAGATATAAACATCTTATAATTATACCTTAAAACCATATAGAATGATAATCTGACAATATAAATAAATTATAATAAAAATAAGTTTTGAATTAAAATGCATTATTTTTCTCTGTTAATTAAAATATGAATTTTATCAGAAAAATAAAAAAATCAATTAAATAAAATTTATATGTCCCTATTCTAAATAAGATGTTTATTTTGTGAAATAGAACATATAAAAGTGACAAAAACTATATTTAAACATGGTTTTCCATCAAAAGGTAGTAAAACTACCTTTAAAAAAATATTAGAGTATTTTATGTTTAAAATTGGATTTATTCTCATTTTAAGAATCTAAAATTTATTAAAATAAAGTAAAAAAATTGAGTAAACATGTATAAACATAATATATTTAGTTATATTTATTCTAATAAATACAATGGCATGGTGATAACAACCATTTAAAAAATATTATTATAACATTTTTTTGTATAACTGTGTCTTGTGTACAACGTATGATTTTAGGGAAACCCATTATTGGGTGTCAGGTATGCTATAGAACATAGTGATCCATTAATGTAAAATTAAAACATAATTCATAAATATTAATAAATATTAAAAAGTATTATTCTATAAATACCTGCGATTTTACAGTAGAGTTGGTTCATAGCTCAAGTGGTTAGATAATTGTTTTGGTAACAAATAGAAATGTCTCTATGTTAAATATGACATATGGGAAATTCCAAAAACAAATACCAAAAAATATTATTCTAAAAAAACCCTCCTGAAAAATTAAAATTTTCATCGCCTTCATAATTTAGAGGAAATAATGTGAATTCTACAAACACCTCTTTCACATATCTTCAATATTTTGGACCAGTTCAACAATCGTCAAAATTATATGGAAAATAGTAATCATCTAGGATTCTTAACGTCATCACTTCTTATAATCTCTAATGAGTGTGGACTATTTATTTAAAAATTACAAATCAAGTCCATAGGGTTCCACAATATCCCCCTTTGTATTTTTTTCAATATCCTTAATTAATCAAAAAAATCAATATGTAGATTCTCTTCCTTTATTCTCCTCCATATTGACAATAAATACATGGTGTATTTATGGGTACTCACATAAACTTAATATTTAACCAAATTCAAAACACCATTTTCCGATTTACCTCACCACAAATAAAAGAATCCAACATTTAAAAAATTAATGGAATTTTAGTTAATCAACTCTATTTCTATAGGGATAACCCAGTATAAAAAAAGAATTATTTCCGTAAAGATAAAAATATATCAAAAAAATATTTTTCATTTTGATACCATTCTAAATCCCAATAAACCTTTTCATTTCAAGGGTTATCTAAGAAAATTCTTCCAGAGGAATCTTTCAAAAATCCTATCAAGCACATCAAAAAATTTCAAGTGCATAAAATATAACTCCCCCTGCATCTCATCTTTCTCATTATACATCACTCCCACTTGATAAGTAGTTTGACATAACCAATGAATATGTTAAACTGTAATGGTCATACCACATATTCAGTGTTTCTCCCTCTGAAGGGATACACTCCATTCATCACACAAATATATGTCTAATCCATGATGAACAACCATTCTCCTTCAATTACCTTTATGTTAGTTTATAAAAAAGGAGTAAAGGGATAAGGTGGGACCTAAAATTATCCCTAGTTATAACAATAGGGCTAAGAGTTGCTTGTCAACCCATACATATTCTTAATAAAAAAAGGATTATTCACATTTTCCAGAATAGAAGTTTTAAATTTCTATAATAACTCTATCCCTCTTACCTCTTCCAACTATTTTGGACATATGGTCAAAAAAATTTAAGAATATGCTCTGTATCCATTTTTATATTTAATCCTTTTTCCCAAAAATGTTTTTAGGAAGTGAACTAATGTGTGTTTTCCCTTTCTTCTTTAATAATTTTTATTTTCTGGGAAACCATGTCAATAATTTGTAGCTAAATGACTATAAATATTAAAACTTTAACACAAATAATTAGCATTAATCAATTTAAACTTTTTAGTGAATTTTCTAGATTCTTCTTAAAATATTTCTTTTCCCAAATGAATCCCATTGTTTCTTTTATGGTTTGATTATTTCTTTAATTTCATCTTGCTAACTTTAGTATTAATGTTCATGTGAAATTAAAAATGTTCTATGATGTGACCTTTCCTACAATAATAGATTCATATTTTAATTGGTGTGACACCCTTCACATCATTCTTCATAAACTTATTGGGTGTTATTTGTTTAATAATATTATTCTTTTTCTCACCTCCTAAAGATGACCTATCATATTCTTTCCTTACATGATTCAATTTTTGTTGTGGTCTTCATTTTATATCAAAAAAGTATTTGGGAATTATTGTTATATACCAAAACTCATTATAATAGTGGCCACTTCTATTTTAGTAATCACAATAATTTTCAAAGTATTCAAATATGTTCTCGATAGACTGATTCCTTTTTTAAGAATTATTTTTTCTCTTGTGCATGTTTACTCCATTATTAAACTCTTCTCCCCCTAAATGTTAGAATTCTATAATTTTAAAACAATGAAATATTATTCCAATAATTTATTTCTTGATTATAAAAATTCCAAAAACACCAATAGTATAAAAAAACCATGATTTCTTATTTTGTGACACATTCTAACTGTCATTGATTCCTTTAGGAATTTGGACAACACAATTATTCTTTTGTGATTTATTTAAGGAATAAGAATTCCATTACTTACTAACATCTGTATTTGAAGAAGTAGTGTATTACTGATAATTTTTTTTCACCCATGTTTATTTAGATTATAGTCGTCAAAACATTAGTTTTATAAAAATATTTATCAGGATAAAAGGTAACATTTTTCAATAATCCTATAGAATATTTATCCTCAGATATTCTAAATCTCTTCTTGCCACCATGTTGGGTATTTTCATAAATAAGGTTATTATCAGATACATTCTGGAAAAAATTTCTTTTCTCTATAGCTTGGGAAGTATCAGCTTGTGCCTCTTCCATATTTCTCTGTTTGAGTTCTAGTTCAAGACATTTTAAGTTGAGATCAATCTTCTCATCTTCAATATAATTCAGTATTTCATCCCACTAAATATTCATATTCGAAATATCATTTTCATGATTATGGTTCGCCTTAAATAACAAATTTTCAAGATCCTTACTTATTTTTTACTTTAAAATATTGCTGAAAATCATTGACATTTATAGATATATCATGTAGTTTATTTTCAGTGATTGATTTGTTTTGTAAAAACCACTTCACACAAATCCTTATCACATAAAATCCATTGAAAATTTTCCCCAATAAAAGAAAGATTTTTTTGGAAAGTGAAACTAAATTTTATTTTTATTATTGAACCATGGAGACAATTTCTTTATACATCATTAGATTCTCTTCCTTGCCTTTTTCTAGTTTGAAGAGAGTGTTAAAGTTATGCACCTTATTAGGTAATTCTTTTTCCATTTCATCAACTTCCTCTTCCATTTATGATATTTCATTAAGAAGATCCTTGAAAACCTTTAATACAAAAGTAACCAATTATTTGAGGATTTTCATCAAATGATATCTAACTTTAGAATTTAATACATCTTAATCACAATGTGAACAAGATTCCTCAGAATTATAATCAACAGACTTCATTGAACAATTTTTACGCTGAGTTCCTTCAGCTATTAGTTGATCTTATTTCACCTTTGAGTTTTTATTTATCCTATTTTCCACTATTTTTATCCTATTTTCTGAGTCTTGATAGAAAATTTAATATTTATAAAATCAGGAGAAGAGTTAGTCTTTTCCATCTGAAGATTTTATAAATCTTCTTCAAAATCAAATCCGTAGTTTAAAAAATTTTGATATAACAAACTAGGAAAGTAAAGTAGATCTAACCAGATGTGGAACCCTTACTATAATACTAATTCAAGTAACCAATGTATCATGTTGTAATACTGAGATGGGGTGAATCAAGTGTGACTTATTCTAATGAATTATTTTCATTTTCTTTTACCCCCTTCTAATTCAAACCTCTATCACCTGTTAGGATGAGTGGATCATATATGAAATATAGAAAGAAAATGAAACACAACACATAGTATTTTAACATGTTTTAATACTAATACCTACTCCTTAAAATTTTGGTTTGAACCACTAATATAGATTATCCACTATTGTATTGTAATCTATTATAATGGTTTAGAGAAAAAATATTTATACACCCTAGTAGTCGATACTCTTGTTGATCCTGGTTATAAAACCTATCAATACAATTATTTTTCCAGATATGGCCATACCCCGAACATTTATCTCTCTTTATTGATTGGTTATACCATATATACTTGACCCTATTCAGTAGCTAGTTATACCCCCAACCACAATCTCCATTTCTTCTCTTCAAAAGATCTAATCCACTATGGAAATATATTTTAATAATCCTCCTCTACAAGCTTATTGGATCACACATTCTTGTGTACAATTCAAGAACCTTTGAAGCTTACTAGTCTTTCTCAAATATATATGATCATCTGTGTAAGACAAATTTCCTCAGTGCAACAATGATCAGAAAATTCTTACTTCAAATTTTGAAGTCCTAACTTCTCTTATCATTGAATACTTGGGAATAAAACCATTCTGAAATACTCCTCAGATTGAGAATCAAATTTATTTCTAAATATTAATGAAATGTATTTTTCATTTGGTCCACTATTCTTCATACATGCTTAAAACACATTTTTTATGCGCATAATGATCATGCATGTTTTTTAATGCTTGCATTCACCTAGTAAACATCTTCATTGAAATGTTAGTTAAAAAATGCCTAATCACACATTCACTATACTCTTTGAAAAATCCTAGATTGGTCGCAATACTCCTTCTTCAAGCTCAATGCCTACATATAAGGGTGTGTGTTGTCTCATTCCACTCCATGTAAGGATAAACACCTAATCTTAAGGGTATGTTCCTTCATGTATGGGTAAGTTCCTTCATTTAAGGATAAGAAACTTCAAGGAACTATTATTTTTGAAGCTATTTGAATGTGTTTAACATAAGTAAAGGACTTCATGATCTATTTTACCTCACACAAGCAATTCATGAAATATATTCTTCTTCATGAAATCTATAGGCTTTGTGAGTCTCCATTGTTCTACAAAATGAGATCTCTCTCTCAACTGGTAACAACATATATTGGACTCAATAATTCTATTTTTATAGGTGATATCTCCACCTCCTCTCCTCCAAATTTTATATTACATCATGAATCATATAAAATCCTACAAAATAAGTCAGGTGAAGCACATTTAAAATCACTAAATCTTTTTATGTTTCTTAAATAATCTAACACTGAAAAATATGGAATGTTTATGATACTAGCTTCTTCTCAGATAATGAAATAGGGTACATGCTATTATCACATGATCCCCATACTCCCATACTTTCTTCAAATGGGTATCATTCCATAAATTCATTTAGTCATGAGATTATTACTCAAACTGGAACATTAATGTAAATAATAACATTCCTATATGGCATACTCATTATTCAAGCCCTTATGGATAACCAAAAATAGTAAATAGATTCTATTGAAGATGGATCAATTTTGATGATGTTACAGCTTGAAAATACTGAGCACATAGAAGATTCAAACTCATTAGGCTAATCCCATGGAAGAATAAGATATGAATGAGTGATCAAACAACCACAAATGATTTGATTGGATGACTGTGATATATCCATAACATTTTAATGATAGGTGAAAAGTTTCCCCACTATGTTATCCCACATAGGTCTCGTACTTGGTTGACTACCACTATGTAAGTAAACTACTCCCTTTGAATTAGTAGATGAGAGTAGACTGAGGTCCACTCCTGGAACCACATATCACACACTAGGATTCATAAATATCACCTCCTTGTAAAGGTCCACCTTCCCACTTCAGTGCACACCCGAGTATGCACTCACTTTCCCATACAAGCCTCCTTATACTTTTATACATGCTTTATGTAATGGATCTTCTATGTGTTGGAGGTCCTCCTACCATATATTCAGAATAGATCTCGTTCAAATGGTTCTATATTTTTTTTGTAATATTTAGAAAAGTATCTAAATGAAATATCACATATAAAAAATTCCAAATACAAATTCCAAACCATATTCTTCTCAACAATCCCTGATGAAAAATAAAAATTGGTATGTCCTTCATAATATATATTAAATAAGTTTCATTCTCCAAATACCTCTTTCATGCATCTTTGGTATTTAGGACTAGTTGAAAAATAATCACAATTATACATAGAATAGTAATTCTTGATGCATATCCACTTCATATCTTATCATGATCTATAATACATATTGCACCTTTATTGAAGAAAAAAATACCATTGATGTCCATTGGGTTCAATAGTCCAAACCATAAATAAAAATTTAAATTTATATATCATATTAAAATAATGAATAATCAATAACATACATAATCAAAATGTCATAATAATCAATAAGCATCCATATTAGAAAAATAGCATACAAAATGTTAATATTTTCCTTATTCAACAAATGAAATAACATTATCATAATTCGTCCATAGAAATAAGGTGGTTGGTATATTTATAAAATATCCCTACTATAACATAAGTAATTTTTAAGGATATTGACATAGATGAAAACACATTTAAAAGAGCATTGAAATTTACATCGAGAAAGAAGAATAATTTCCATTAATTTCTTTATAAATTTTAATAAAATATATTATAAACTAATGTAATACTTTTTTTTTGTAAAAAATTGTAAAATTAGAGAGAAAACCTCATTATAAAAAATGATTATAAGATCTGGGAAAAGTGATTATATAGAAAGCATTAAATAAATATATTTTTTCACACTTTTAAAATGAGTCAATGTTGGAAGAAAAAAATATAAAAAATGTTAAAATTTTCATTTTATTAAGACTGTAAATTACATTGAAAAAACCTTTATAAATTTTGAAATAAATGATAATTATGTCCATAAAATAAAATAAATAATATAAATATGAAATATATTTATTTCCAACCAAAAATAATAGGTAATTTCAATTTATCTAACAAGTATATATTTGGATGAATTATGAACCAAATGGGAAGTGAAATGGTAATTGGGTATGTGAAAATCATAAAAAACCATTGTATACAAAACTATTGGTAGTTTTAGAGAAAATAATCACATAATTTCCCCAAATGTAAATATAGTCATAAAAATATCAAATCCAATGTGAGTCTGGAAAGAAAACCCTAACAGATTTAATAAATTTTGAATCAAAATACCTTGAAATAGATTACATGAGATGAATTTGTAAATCCATTTAATTTCATGAATGACTTGACAAAAGGAATCCATAGGGTAGTATATACACCACAAAAAATGAAACAAGTGGTGAATATAACATATGTCTCAAAATAAGAAAGATGAGATGAGAAAACATTTCCTTTACTCATGACTTCTAGGAAAGCGATTTAACCTCTTTTTTAATAAAATTCAACTTCCTAAAAACACATTTCAAAAACTAATTCATATATATTATCTTTTATAAAATTTAATTATAACCAGTCATTACTCATATATTAATTAGTTATTGTTTATTTCCATTATTAGATGTTAGTAATTTTAATCATTTTATACAATTTTAGTAATAGAGGTGTATGTCTTCATTATCTAATATAATGGTCATCATTCCCATATTAGTTAAGGTAATAAAATCATTGTGTTTCAGTGATTTATGAATTTTCATTTTCATTTTATGGAAGGAATGAGTATGGTTTGTGGAAATGGAATTTATATTACATATTAATATAATTCAAAAACCAAAAAATACTATTTATATATTTATATCATATTTATTCATTTAATTAATTTTTATAACCTTCAATGTATGGTGGTGATAAAAAATTAAATACATCAATCATGGGGTTGGTAGTTTACACATAACATGAGAAATTTTTTTTTTAAAGGATGAGAGGAAGGTATAGAATTATTATTAAATTTAGTATAATAACATTTCAATAAAGTAATTATAATGATAAAATTATGTGATTATGAGTATAATAGATTCAGAGGAGATGGGATAACAAATAAACTTAAAAGAAATCAGTTAAAAAAATTACATCTTCCTTGGATATTCTCCTTTAAGAAAATATTTAAGCCTTATTATAATGATATTTTAGGGAGAAGCTAACCTCTATAATGTTTTAAATAGTTTCCAAGATGGATTTGGGTATATATTGGTTGAAATAAGAGGCTTAAGTTGTGAGGAGAAGTGTGGGTGGTGAAGGGATTATTTTATAAGTGATAAGGGAAGTAATTTTCATAAATAATCATTAATTTATATTAAAGACTCCAATTTCAATCAGAAATGGATAAAAAATAGGTAAATAATCGAATGTTTATGTTTCCTGGTTGATCCACCAATTTTCTACACAAATAACTGATAAAGAATGAGGTATTTTAGTCCTTTTCAAATTAATTTTACTTTTTACCCTAATTTACTTTTACCATAGTAACTCATTTTTTAACATTGGTAACATGAATAAAAATAAAAAATGACCTTATAAAATAATTTTAAAATCTTTATTTCAAATATGAAAACCATTTTTAAATATTAAAATCATAGTGGTGGTAAAAATTAATTTTAATAAAATTATTCATAACACAATGAAAATAGTTTTTAGAAAAAATGGAATTTATAATCATAGAAATGAATTAATACCAAAAATCATGTATAGTATTTATTTTCATGAAATTTATTAGTTTATGATTAAAATAGATATTTTTTTGACTTTTAAATTAGTCCAATTCCAAGTAGATCGCTGTGAATACTTAATTAATGGAAAAGGACCAAAATATATCATAGGTTTAAAAATTTCAAAAAGTGATTTCTAAGTTCAAAATATTTTTTTAAATTCATTATTTTACTTTATTAAATAATTTTTTGGTGATTCACACTCAAATTTACTCTACAGGTATGCGGTCGTTGTAGTACAGGTAGGGGTCGAATCCACAGGGACTGAAGAAGGAACCTAAAGACACTATGATTTTAGAAGGATTTAGCTATGAAGTGGCAAACTTTGAGGTAGATATTAATTGGAGAACTAATGGTATAATTTATATAATAGACAAGAAAAATTATGTGAACAAAACAATTATTGATGATGGGTCGATCTTAGGGTTTCTCTTGGGGTGGATTGGATAATTTTATTTTCTTAAAAATTTCAGGTTATTAATGGAAGACGTATCCAAACAACAAGATAGTTCTCCCAAATCATTCACCAATTTAATCCCTACACAATTCAAGGCCAATCAACAATTCTATTTGAGGATCACTTTACTGGGAACTAAAAGGAAATAGATCATACTAGCACTCAAAATGTGTCATTGTTAAGGTTAGAGAAGAAGAAAAATAATGTAACTCATCCAATGGAAATCCTAAAATAACGAAAAGATTTAAATATTAAGTACATGAAATAACATCCAATCCCTGACCTTGCTACTTATTTGGATCAACCATAAGAGGTGAGCCCTCCATTGATTCTATTATAAAAATGTAAGTGGGATGCAGACTTATGGGGGAGGGATTGAAGAAGAAGAAAATTATTAAAAGAACAAACACTCCACTGTTGTGTGATTGAATTAACAAGTGCTGGTGTGAATAAATTCACACATTGATTCAAGGGTATCAACGTGTGAAGAAAATGAAAAGAATAAGTGAAGAAAAATAATAAATTTTATTAAAATACTAAACTTTAAAGAAAAATATACATGGGAAAACTTGACGATGCGATTACAAATTGAAAGCAGGAAATTACAATTGAAATAAATACATTGGATGAAATAAAAACTCAAATTAAAAGAAAAATATTAGATGATAATTCCCTTCACCCCCATCTCATTATATAGGCATATTAGGAGCCTCAGAGACACCCCACCACAATCAATTCCATCCACATTAATTTAGATAGTCAAATGGAGGGTGAGAAAATTAAGGGATTTTGACGTTTCGAAGATGACCCTGAAATTTCATCCAGATTCATCCACCATTTTAATGTGTGACTTAGTAATTGAAGGAGGCTGAATCTGGAAAGGTCGTAGAAGAGAAATATTCTCGTCCATCTGTACTCTATGATTTGTAAATATTTCAGGAAATTAGGAGCATCTGTTTGGATGTTATGGTCGAAATGGTGGGACAACTTTATGTGCATTCATTTCCAGCCCACCATTTAAATATCAACTTCAGATCCCTTTATCATCATGCAAAACTTAATAATTAGCTCCAGACACAGTTGAATAAAATGATACTCATATTTTTATCTTTCTAATGTAAAAATTTGAGCTTCATTGGGATTGGTTTGTGGGCCCCACATTTGTTTGATGGGCCTTAGGCCCATTATGAATTTTCCAGCAAATATCTGCATTCAGGCCTAAAAAGATCCATCTTCCCTTGAGATTAATCCATTGGACCTAAAAGATAAAATGTTAAAAATACATTGATGAATCATATACCAAAATATCAAATTAAAATGATGAAAAATGTATTTTACACAAGCAATTTATTGAGTGGGACCAAATTGACACTTTAAGCATGAATTGCACAGTGATGGGAATTGAAGTTCAATTTCTGAATTAGACTAAAATTGATGTTTATTTACTTTAAAACACATTAATATTAAGATATTAAAAATGAATATTATCCACTTTCAGTGACTAATCACACCACCTAACTTGAGTTTTTCCAGTCTCGAGCAAAATATATTACAAATATGAAATTCAAATCCACTATTCCAAAAACTTTTTAATACACATTGCTCACCCACAGACCTCATACCAAAAAAAATTATGAAACCCATAAAAATAATTTAAAACAAGCTAGGTCCATAAGCCTACCTCAAGCCCAAGCTGATACCTTTTTTCAAATTCATCGCCACATTTCATCCAATTTCAATTAAGCATGATAAAGTTTTGTGCATCACAAAAGATATGAGGCCCATTTTATTGTTCAAGGGAAAAAATGGAAGCGCAATGTTGGAATCACAGTAAAACTTAAGATGAGTATCCTTTTTTTTATTTTTTTTATTTCTTTTGTTTTAACCACAATAGATCGGAAAAGAATAACTCTAGACAATAAAACTATGGAGTCACGATCTGCAAGTGTCGGACGCCACACATATTATCAATTCCATGCTCTAAAATAGATATATAAAGCCTGACTATGGGCAAGACAACTATGGAGTCATGATCCCCAAGTTCCGGATGCTAAGCATTTGGTTAAAACAATTCTCTATGTGGTCATTATTTTTTTTAATTTTTTTTGGATACTAAAATTAAACTAAAAATGACCCCAGAACCCAATTCTGTAATGAAAGGGACCCAAGAACTCAAATTTACACCCAAGATCTAGTAGACGTGCATTGTGGCATTTTTATTTAGAGGATGAAAATGTAAACTTTGAAAAATCACATCGGACAACTGAAATTTCCAAAAACTTTTCTCATGAACTTAAACTTGCATTAAAATCAGAATCGAGGCATGAAAAATTATTTGATATCAAATTTAAATGTTTTCAATGCGTGTTATCATGTTCAAGGTTAATGGAATTTATATTTCCATTCATGTTATTATTAAAAAAATAATTTTTTTATTTCATCTCCCCCAACATAGAATAACACTGTCCTCGGTGTTTAAATAAAACATTGAAGGGGGTAAAGGAAGATGAGAGGTGTTCTAAAAGGAATTTGAAACAATAAACATGAAACAAATTCACTTGGTTTTTTGAAGTTGAAGTTCATGATGCTCCAGATTACTCCTTTAATCTCTCGGGAGATGTAGGCACCTCTTTGATCGAATATGTATCACCCAAAATAGTCCCTGAACCATACAAAGAAAACAAACTAGACAAAACAAACAATACAAAAAATTATTTAAAACCAAGTATCAACATTTTTATGGTTTTCCCTTTTTTTATTTTTTTTTTAAAATCAAACTGATGATACATTGTCTTCTTTATATTTTCTAGGTAAGGTATTACTTAGGGATCACACCGCATGACACAGATGAATACAATGCTCCCTTTTCATACCCATCCTTACTCATAAAAGAAGAACATGTCAATAATCAATTTTTTTAAATACCTACAAAAACATAAAAACAAAATAAACTGATGATACATTGTCTTCTTTTAAATTTATGGGTAAGGTATTACTTAGGGATCACACCGCGTGAAACAGATGAATACGGTGCTCCCCTTTCATACTCATCTTTACTCAAAAAAGAGGAATAGGTCAACAGTCTATTTTTTTTAAAAAAATTAACAAAATGAAGAAGAAGCAAAAAAATATGATTCACAATGATTGGAAACAGGAAAACCACAGGTTGCCTCCTGTGTAGCACTTTTGTTTATCATAGTTAGCTCATCATGAACCCCAAAAATTATCCAATTCCAAATTTCAACATTTTTAGGATCCCATTATTGTCCACCTCAACAATATTGAGATTAATTATTTTTTTTCAAAAAAATCATGTGAAATTTCGTGCTTAACAATGAGTGTGAATGTCCAAGGAATTTTGGTAATGGTTGATTGAGTTTCATCTGGAGTATTTCCTAAGACTTCAAGGTTCATTTATACTTTTTGATATTCTTGATGAAAATGGATGATAATTGTATGGTCTGGGTTATCATAAATGGAGGGATTCTTGAGTGGTGAAGGAAGGATTATTACATTGAGTTCAGTTTTATTGAATTTCCCCAAAGAAGAATAGAAATTTGAATCCAAATTTGTTTCTTCTAAAAAACGTTTTGAAATAACCGGTTCCTTTTGAAAATAGGATTCATCCCCAAAATTGTCCATTTGAATGTTAGGAATGTGCTTGGACTCACTATTTTATATCTCTCTTAATGGTTTAATTATTGGTACTTCTGAAAATTTATCAATGGAGTTATATTCAAGAAACTCAATCCATGATGTCAAATTTTCCTCTTTTGAGTCCAAAAAATAAATCTCCTCCTGATTTAAAGACCCTTTAACATTTTCTTAATCTTCTTCAGTTATCCCATATCCAAAGGTTAGTTCTTTTTTAAATTCATGAATGGTTTTTGGGATAAAAGATTCTTCTATCAGTAAAGAGGAAAGGACATCCTGAGTGGGAATGGGTTCCTCATAAGTCTCAATTCCTTGTATTTCTAATCTCAGTGATGAAACTTCTGAATTCATTTTAACCATTTTTTCACACAAATGTTCAAGATTTTTTTCAGAATTTGTATTGATAGATGTTTGGACATCATTCACTTCATTAAGTTTGATCTCTTCAATCATCCTCGTGAGTTATGGAAATTGATCCTTTAAACAATCAACATTCCATTGATTGTACATCTCATCTTGTGTGGTGTATTCAATAAAGGTTTGGTCAATGAAATTGCCTATGTGAGGTGATTCAAAATATTGAGTTTCCAGTTGATTATAGCCTTGGTCTATCAATGGGTATTGTGGAAGATAATCCATTGGAGTTGATTGAAAATTGTTTTTGTGATTCATTGGACACACGAAATAGAAGGGGGACTAGAGAAGAGAAATTAGGGTGAAAATAGAGAATTTGGGCTGAGAAAAGAAGATAAGTGTCTAAGGTAACTAACTTGGTCCCCAAAAACGGTGACAAAATTTGATTCATGCTCAAATTTACACTACAGGTATGCGGTCGCTGTAGTAAAGGTAGGGGTTGAATCCACAGGGACTGAAGAAGGAACCTAAAGACACTCTGATTTTGGAAGGATTTGGCTATGAAGTGGCCAACAATGAGGTATATTTTAATTAGAGAAATAGTGATATAATTTATATAACATACAAGAAAAATTCTATAAACAAAAAAATTATTGATGATGGGTTGATCTTAGGGTTTCACTTGTGGTGGTTTGGAAAATTTATTTTCTTAAAAATTTCAGGTCATTAATTGAAGACGTATCCAAACAACAAGATAATTCTCCCAAATCATTCACCAATTTAATCCCTACACAATTCAATTCCAATCACCAATTCAATTTAATGATCAATTTACTAATCACTCAAAGGAAATAGATTATACTAGCACTCAAAATGTTTCATCGTTAAGGTTGGTGAAGATGAAAAAGAATGTAACTCATCAAATGGAAATCGTAAAATAACGAAAATATTTAAAAATTAAGTATATAAAATAACATCCAATCCCTGATCTTTCTACTCCCTTGGTTTACCCCTATGTTTTTAGCCCTCCATTAATGCTATTATACCAATGGAATATGTATTTAGACTTATGGGGCAGAATTGAAGAAGAAAAAAATTATTAAAAGAACGAACATTCCACCGTTGTGTGATTGAATTCACAAGTGCTGGTGTGAATAAATTCACACCTTGATTCAATGGTATCAATGTGTGAAGAAAAGGAAAATAATAAGTGAAGAAAAAGAATAAATTTTATTAAAATACTAAACATTAAAGAAAAACATACATGGGAATACTTGACGATGCGATTAAAAATTGAAAGTGGGAAATTATAATTGAAAGGAATACAATGGATGAAAGAAAAAATAAGATTGAAATAAAATGTTAGATGATAATTCCCTTCACCACCAGCTCCTTATATAGGCATATTAGGAGCCTTAAAGGCACCCCACCAAAATAAATTCCATCCTCATTAATTTAGAGAGCCAAAATGTGGGTGAGAAAATTAAGGGATTTTGACATTTCAAAGTTGACCCGGAAATTTCGTCCAGATTCGTCTTCCATTTTGACATGTGACTTGGGAATTGAAGAAGGACGGATCTGGAGGGGTCGTACCAGAGAAATATTCCTTTCCATATATCCTATATGAGTTGTAAAAATATGATGAACTTTGGAGAAGCCGTTTGGATGTTATGGTCGAAATGGTGGGACGACTTTATGTGCATTTTTGTCGGGCTCACCATTTAAATCTAATCTTCAGATCCATTTATCATCATGAAAACTTCAGAATTATCTTCAGACACAGTTGAATAAAATGATCCTCATATTTTTATATTTCTACTGTAAATATTTGAGCTTCATGGGGGTTGGTTTGTGGGCCCCACATTTGTATGATGGGCCTTAGGCCCAATATGCCTTTTCCAGCAAATATATGCATTCAGACGCAAATATCTCCATCTTCCTTTGAGATTCCTCCATCAAACCTCAAAGATAAAATGTTACAAATAAAGTTATGAATCCTATAACAAAATATCAAATTAAAATGATGAACAATGTATTTTGAACAAACAATTTATTGAGTGGGCCCAAATTGACACTTTAAGCATGAATTGCATAATGATGGGAAATGAAGGTCAATTTCTGAATTGGACTAAAATTGATGTTAATGAACTTCAAAACACATTAATATTAAGATATTAACAATTAATATTAGCCACTTTCAGTGAATAACCATTTGGTTTAGATTTTTTTTTCATAAATTTAAAATTCATTCTTATATCATGATGATGTTATAAATATTTTGATATTGTGAAAGCTGAATTTTTACTATTCAACCAAAAAAAACCTTTTTTAAAAATATCCAAAAAATTAACCCCAATCTAATATTGACATGATGAGTCCATAAATTATGTCCATATAATCAAATAAAAAATATAAAATTTATGAATATATATTTTAAAAAAAGTCATAAATAAAACTAATTCTATTGTATTATGAATAGAATGTGCATTGTGCTCTAGATTGAGGATGTTGGGTTTACATAATATAGTATAATATCTATTATTATATTCTCCCCTCTTGAATAATTTCATCCTCAAAATTTGATATCTGTCATCTCATAAAAAAATTTAGGTAATCCTTATTTATTTATTCTCCACATTACTATATTTCTTCATCTATCTTATTATTATTTCAAAGATATTTCACCAAATGAGTTATCCAATTTCCCAATACATGATATTTAGTACCATGAACATCAATATGTTCCTCAATATATGACAGTATAGGTTATAAAAATATTTTCTCAGTGGTAATTATATGTATTCAATATGTAATATAATTCTTTAACACCAAAATATGGAATATTTCCTTCACTTTTGAGATGTTGGGCGACATATTCAGATGGTAGGACACAACTCCAATTATCTATAAAATATCAAAAGTCTTGATGTACCTAGGAATTATCTTCCCCTTCTACCTAACCTTATATATCCCATCCATGGATATAATTTTAAGAATACATGATCTTCCATTTGAAATTTCATGTCCTTACTCAAATTTCCAACATACCTCTTTTGTATAATTTTTTTGTCTTAATATTGCTATATATAGCTCACACATTAATAATAGTCTCCTTAACAAGTTTTGGGACTACTAAATTTTTTCTCCAATCTCATATTAATAAGTTGGAGTATGAAATATATTCTAATATAATACATTATATAGTACCATTTAGATGCTTGAATTAAAATTATTATTATATGAAAATTCCACAAAAGGTAGACAATGGTCCCATGTTCCTTGAAATTTAAGAAAACATGATATCAGAATTACTTCTAATGTTTTAATATTCTCTTTATACTTCTCATCAGTTTTAGGATGATAAGAAACACTCAAATGTATCCCAGTGTTGAGAGTATTTAAAAAATTCATCCAAAATTATAATGTGAACCAATGGTCATGATCAAATATAATTGTTAGAGGTGCAATATTAAGTCTTAACAATTTATTAATATAAATTCATGAAAGTCATTCAAGGAGAAGATCCTCTATATTACTATGAAATGTGTACACTTGTTAAGGAGATCCATAATGAACCATACAATATCATTCATACTACAAGTCTTTTGAATTAAGTGAAAATTCCATTATAACATTTTCCCACTTCCAAATAGGCATAAAGAGATATTTCATGACTCCTTTAAGTTGTTGTATTCCAACCTTTACCTATGGGCATAGCAAGTATCTAGATACAAAGTATATAATTTTCAACTTCATACTAACCAACTAGAAAGTTTCTCTTAAATATGTGTACATCTTTGTGATAACATGGTGTATATATAAATTTGAACTATGTTCTTCATATATCAATTCCATTTTTAGCTCAGGTTTAGAAGAAACACATAGTATCATTCCAAACATTAACACACTTTCTTCATAGATGTAGTCTAAAAATCTTCCATAATTCATTGATTTAATTTTCATTTGTGAAACCTTATCATCCCACTCAGACTTATTTATTTTCTCTAGTAAATATGGTTGGGAAATTTCTTGGAAAAGAATGATATTTTCCATTTACTAACAATAAATATATATAACATTACTATATCCATGAATATAGGATCCTTTTTTATCCCCATCATGATCATAACTCCATGTTCCTTCTTTCTCAATGGATTAACTACCTTGTTTTTCTTCCTAGGGTGGTAGTGTGTTGAGAATTCATAGTACTTGAGTAGTTCCAACCATCTAATTTGCCTAATATTGATATATTTCTAAGATAAAAGGAACTTAAAAATTTTATGGTCTAGTTATATGTCACATATTTCACCATAGAGATAGTGCCTCCATATCTTCTAGGAAAATATTATAGATTCCAAATTAATATCATGAGTTGGATAGTTATGTTCATGAATCTTCAATTTCCATGAGTTGGATAGTTATGTTCACGAATCTTAAATTTCCATGATTCATTAACCAATATCTTCATTAGAAAATTAAAAAAAATTCACATTATTTTTACCATGTGAATTTGACCCCTTTTCAAGTCAACTTGTTTACAGGTTGACCAATCAAGTAATTTTTTAACTAATTGCATATGATAACCTAATAAAATGAGGAAACTACATATCTAAATTGTATTCATTGACATTGGAAATATCTTGAATATAAATCTATTTGAATAATCAATAGATAATCTATATTTTGAGAAAATATGTCCATGAAAAGAAAATCCCTAGATCTAAAATTCATAATTTCTAAATTTACAATATAATTCATTTTCTCTAGGCATCTCAAGAATTATTATCATGCTCTTAATAACTTTTAGAGTGTATCAAGATATCATCAATGAATACCACCATGAATTTATCATGATAGTATTTTAATACTCTACTCATCAGATCTATAAACAAAGAGGGTGAATTAGTTAATCCAATGTGAATTACCATAAAATCAAAATGTATTTACCTCATATGAAATATCATCTTTTCTATATCATTCTTCTTGACCCTTAATTGATAATAACCATATCTAAGATCAACATTTGAAAAATATTGATCTCCATGACATTGATCAAATAATTTATCAATGTGTAGAAAAAGATACTAATTCTTTATAATAATAAAGTTGATTTCCCTGAACTCGATGCACAAATTCATATACCCTATTTATTTATCAAAAACAGGATATGATATCCATATGGTGAAATAATAGGATGTGTGAATCCCTTATCACATATATTTTTTAGTTTTTTTCTTTAAATCCACAAATTCTACTAGTTATATCATATAGGGAGTCCTAGATATAAGTTTTTTTTATCAAGAATGAGTTCAATGGACAACCCAACTTCACACATAGGTGGAGGTTCAGGTAAATATTTTGGAAATACATCAATTTATTCTGGAAAAAGAGGTCCATTCTATATTATTAGGATGCATTTCCCATACATAAATTTTGTTTTCTATTACTCTTCTCCAATAATTTCATTGAGGTGAGATACTAGATGAGGATCTAGACAAGACTCGGATAATGAATTCTCCCCTCTAAAGACAGGGGTTTCAATACATCCTTTGAAAATTTCAATCTCCTACTCTCAATAATAAATTATTTCATTATACTTCAAGATAATATCCACATCAAGTATTATTTAAATGTCAATCACTAGTATAACAGTTATGTTTTCAACTAGGGAATATTTATGAATCTTAATAGAGACTACCTTCAATATCATTATTAAAATAATATTTTCACTAGGTTTCCTGACTGATAACACCTTTCTCATAGTGTTATGGTATGACTAAATGCTCTTAGAAAACATTAAATTTATAAAAAATATATATCCAAAATAAAATAAATCATTCTCTAACATTGAGTTTATAATCAAGGTATATGTTATCACATTATTCAAAAATTCAACCTCAGTTGTAGTAATTTCATAATATCACCATTTCCCCCTTATCATCTTCTAAGGCAAATTCCCTTGATTCTTAGGGAATGGTTTGAATAGTGAACAATATCCTTACTCTTATATAATTATAATTCAGAGGATTATTCATTTCCTTTACATTCATGAGGATGATGACCTTTATCTCTACACTTGAAATAAACTCACATTCCCTCTAAGTGTCTACCATTGTATTTCCTTCCACAACAATTACAAGGTGTAAATCCCACCCTTCCCTTATTCCCCTTTTTCACATTTTTATTTATAGATTTATTTGTCACCCTATTATTATTTTTAAATTTCCATTAAAAATATAAGACCTATAGAATTATTTCCTTATCTTGATATCACCTGATATTATATCCTCATATGATAAAAATATATTTAATGATTAATTACTTAGGAAGGATAGGATATAGACCATAAAATAAGTGATGAATCTTACTTCTTGGATTAAGTACATAATCAACAACATGATTTGAAAACCTTGTAAAGTTAGCTTCAAATTCAATAATATCTTCCTCTTCTTTTTGTCTTAATTTGAGGAATTTAATTTCCATTTCATATTATTTTTCATGATTAAATTATTTTTTTAAGAATACAACCTTAAAAATATTTTATTACATATTATCTATCTCATTTTTCTCCTTACATTTTTGAATTCATGAAAATTATTCATCAAAATATCCTTTAAATAATTATCCACCATGATAACTTTATCCTTTTCAATACTTCCCAAAGTGATAAATACATACTCTAGGGAATTGATCCACTATTTCTCAACCAACAGAATAATGGTCCCATTGAATGATGGAGGTGGTTGTTGCATGGAGTGATTCGACATTATTTCACCATGTAGTAGATCAAAATGGTGCTCTATATGGGTAATGTTATTTGTCAAAAATCGAGTCAATTAACACAATATGGTTTTAAAATACTCAGATCCATCTCTAACCTTATTGACTCTATTGAATTTTTAATGAGGGAAATACCTATATAGATTACAAGTGTTAATAAATTTTCCATTCCTTCTTCTATATGCCATTTTTAAATAGTTCCATAAATTATATTATCTTATAACATTATAAATATTGAACCATATATTAAAATTTAATATGTAAGTAAAATATTCTAGAAAATTTTATTTAAAATCATAGGTGGTTATCATAATGTTTTTATCTACCTAATTATGTTTTTATAGATTTAGTTCCCAATGTTTATAATAAACTCACACTGGTCATCCCATGCTTTGAATACATGATTGAGATATCTCCCTCAACCAAACCTGGTCCATAACCCTACCTGTTCCTGATACATGGGTATATTTTTTATGTACCCAAGTTCTATGTCCTCCTGAGAGAGGTGTGAGTAAAAAACTCAGTAGGCTACCACCAATGTGGTACCATACATAACCATCAGTGTAGTGATTTTTTTAGGGGACATAAACCAAAAAACTAAATAACTAATAACTAATAAATAAATAAACCACAATACCTACTTTGAATTGATGATAGAAGAATTTTGTGCATGACACATGGACTGTGCTAACCCATGTACCATGTACCACACTGCTGTGGATCCTTAGGTCCATGACCCCAATCAACCATACTTACTTTGTCTAGTTCTAGGGTATATCTGAGTATATATTTATGACAATGTCTCCTAATAAGATAGGGTTGGGTCTCCTTAGTACATAGATAAGTAACATGTACCACCACTATGGGATCCTTCTCAGCCAAGGTAATAGACCATAAGTATCACAGACCTAGGGAAGACTCCTCAACAGCTCCATCTGAGCACACTGGATCAACTCCGGATCCATATCCATGGTATCCCCATCAATAGTATCACAACAACCCCAATAGATGTTTTCTTAGCTATGTATCATAGAACACTCTATGGTAGTTTTCGCATCTAAACATGATCCCATAAATGAACATCCACCCTTGTGTGTTTCCTAACCTAAAAAAGACTTTCCCTAATGGTGTGTACCAAGTAGAATTAACAATAATAATAAACAAGGATTTGTAAAATGACTAAAACCATCAACATTATCCACAACTCACCACAGCCTCTCAGGGTTGGTTTATCATCAGGGAACCTACTATGGTCCTCTTAGGTAATACAAAGCAGAGGCACCCCATGTGGTGACCTTAATCCAATGCATGAGCCTAGGGACAACACCTTCAATACGGGGGTCACATTTTCCCTTCCAAAACATAATCGCCAACTAGAATAATGTTGAAATAGGTCAATTATCACTCCAAACAGTATAGAGATATGGATCATGACCCACCTCATGGTATAAGTTCATGATTGGTTGGTCCACACACCCCCACAATCTGTAATCTACATAGGTTATAATCATGGGTAGTTATATCTCAAGGGGAAAAGAAACTCCTCCTAGACCTAACTTGATGAGTTGAATGGATTCAGATTGTCACTTGGTTAATTCATAGCTCATGAGTCCAACTCATCCAAGGGATTCTTTTAAATTAGGCATTTTAACATTTTTGAATGAAAATTCATTTATTTTTCAACATTCATGATTTATTTATTTTTGAGTTATTACTATATTTATTATTGATCATATGTTTACTCTGGATTTTTCCAGGGTGTTTTGGTTAAAAATGGGAGTTTTGGGTTAATAAGAGGTGACACACAGTTGGCGCACAGTTTGGAAAACCCAGTGCCCTTGCCCAAGAAATCGGGCAAGCAAAGTGAATTTTTTAATAGTGGATAACTGAATAGTTAGTACATAGTTTTTAAACCGTATAGGCTAACCATGTGAAAATCTCCTCTTAAACATCTAGGGGAGAATGATTTTTGAACAGTTTGGAAAACTGGGCGAGAAAACCGTGTGACATGTCTAGGTCATTAAAATTGGGGTTTTACCTCCCCCCCTTATATTTTTATCCATAAACACACCATATCCTCCACAATAAATATTATATAGCCTAGAAGCCTCTCCCTCCTCCCTTTTATCCCCCAAAAATCCATTTTGGTGGTGATTTTGGAGGGTATTCTTCAAGAAACCTTCATGTAAGTGATTTTCTACTTGGTTTCTTCCTCTTTTTTAGGGGTTCTTTTACTCTTTCTTGGAGACTCATATTTCTAGTGGATTGAGTGATATATTTTGGGTTGAATACTGATTATTATGGTTTAATATTCACATTTATGGTTTGCAATTTCCTTTATAGGGTCCCTTGGTGGTGCAGTTTCGGTTTATCACCAATTTCTAGATGTTTCTACACTTGATATTGTTGGTTACATGGTTAAACATTTTTTAGTGAATTTGATATGTTTTATTTGATTGTTTTTTATGTTATATGTATTTTGTATGAGGTGTGAAAGGTGTTTTAAAAAGTATTCATAGAGCGTTTGTGTTAAAAAGTGGGTTTTCAAAGGAAATGGGTTATGATTCATGTGTGTTGGAAGTGTGGTTTCTTGTTTTTCTCTTCAAAGGTGTTTGATAAAATGTGTAAGTGGCACGAAACATATTTTTAAATTATTTTGGTGTAATTTTGGATTTGAAATTCAGTTTGGTTGTGGGAATGGTGATTTATCAAGTGTGTTTATATTGATTGGCATGTGTATATTTGAATGTTGTGATATATGTAGCATGTGAAATGAAAATTGACCACAAAGGGAAACCTAGATATCCCGGCGGGTGGACTTGGACTAGTATGATAGTTGAATAAAAAGTGTTTTGGCCTAGATTCATATAGTAGGATTTATTATAACAACACTAACTAAATTATAATGATGATTGGAGACTGTTAGGCCCTTGGGATATTCCCTCATAGTGTCTTGTACATGAGAACGCTTTGGGTTATGAATTACATACCATTTGTTACTAATATACAAGGTTTATAATGCCGTATTTTTTCTAGTACCTATAGTATTTTCCTATAACATAGTGTTATTTTGTGATATCAAACCTACCATCAACATACAATGAACTTTGTTGGTTATTTTAAAATCAAATCATATTTTCCTTTAAAAATATTTTTTATTATTTATTTCAATATTTTCTTTAATAAAGATTTCATGTTAATTTGTCTTATAATGTTTCGGCATTGAATATATTTTATTGGGTGGAATCCTCTTGGGCTTTGGCTCACACCATGTATACACCTTTGGGTGCATGTATACTTGGTTATGTTTGACTCAGGTAAAGGCAAGATGTATTGTGATGGTGGTTTGGGTTTCTAGTGGTCTTATCTTGTAGGTGTTGGTGGTAGTGGATTGAGGATTATACTCCTCTTATTACATGGAGGTTTTTGGAATAATGTTGTTTTACATTTTTTGTAGTATCCCTTTTGAGTTTTATTCTGAGCTGTAAACTTTAAATATAAAAATTATTGACCCATTTTTTGTTATGATTATATTGTTATATTATTATTATTATTGTTGGTTGCTTACGATTATGTAAATTGGTAAAATCATTCCCAAAGCATATTTTGATACCCATGAATTAGTTTCCATCCCATGGGGAATATAAATGCCCTTCGGGCCATGTTTTAGACTAGGCCAGGTGTCGGGCTAGATGGAACTCTAGCTTGGTTTGCGAAAAAATAGTATCAAAGAAGGTCACTCTCTTTTTGGGTCATGTTATTTGGGTTATGTTTGGATAGACTGAATATAGGACTTTAAGGGCTTAAGGATCTGTTTTTAAGTAGGGTTCCTAGCCAGGACACCTCATGATAGATCTCTAGTCTCCAAGGGATGTTGTGATTTTGTTTCACTTATCCTCTAGGTGAGATGTACAAGATGCATACTGTATATGGACACAAGGTAGGGGTTAAGTGGTTTGGTTGTTTTTCCCTATTATGGTGATGTACTTGGTTATGTTTTTTTTGCCTAAGGAAGTGTTTTAAAATTAACCTTTTTGCTGAAAATTTTTAGAATATGGTTTTACAATTGTATTGTTGGTTTTCCTTGTGGTTATTGCTTCTTACAACAAAATGCTTCCCCATAGAATTCTTATAAAACCACTAGAAGAGGCTAGAGAGAGTTATTACTCACCATTTGATTAGAGATTAGTGTAATCTATGGTTTGTGTTATCCATGATTTGGGACAATGAGAGGGCTTTGGTCCTGCTCATGTTAGAGAAGCCGAACCAGGTCCCATAAAGGACAAAGATCATGATTTTATAAAGAACAAGCCTCCATCTTTCCAAGTCGGTGCAAAAACTCATCAAGTAAAGAAGTGTCTTTAGAAGATAGATAAGATGTTTTAGTTCCTCGACACTCTTAAGGTGGTTTGAGAGAAATACACTTCAATCTTGTTGGAAGGTCCCAATCAGAGGTGGTGGGAATCAATGGTTCAAGATGGGAAGCATGAGAAGATGTGTTGGAAATAATTTATGGTCTCTTTCAATGAACAGTATTGCCTTGAGGTCTTGGTCTACACCAAATCGTGAGAGTTTATGGAGTTGAGCCAAGGAGAATGGTCTGGATGGAATACGGTAACTGTTTTACTGAGTTTGTTCGATACGAATTCAAACTTGTTTCCTATGAAAAAATAAATTCTCAAAGGTTCAAAAAGGGGTTGTGGCCATAAATTTGATATCATGTTTTATTATTCAAGATAAATAACTATGATGAGGTGTTCGATCATGATATGATGGTAAAGATCGATCGTAGTGGATAGCCTAGCTTCGATGGATCAGTGTTAGCTACGGGAATTAGAAATTCATTAGATAAGAAGAGGAAGCATGATGAGTAGAGGAAAATGAGAGGTGGTAGTTCATGAAAAACTTATCGGCTTTCTTCATCAATGTATTTTGATGCGGGGTCATCCGTGTTCCATTAGTGTGGAAAGGTAGCGTACATAAAACATACATGAACATGTCCTCCAAGAACATGTCATCGATGTGGAGATATGGGAAAATTGTATCACTTTTTCAAAGTAACTGACCCTTATCATAGAGGTGAAAGATCAGTGGATTATATGAGGATATGAACCCAGTCATAACTGTCTAGGTTAGCATGTTCTTAGTTCGGTGGTCAGGGTGACAAGGCTAGACCATCTTCTGGGAAGAGTTAGTTCAGGGATGAACCACATGCTATTGATCGTTCTCAGGGTCAGGTTGAGGAAAAAAATATTCATGTTTTTGAACAATCCAGAGTAAGATCGGATGCAAGAATTATGAGATTTCTATGTAACATTCTTATTACATCATCTTTAGATGTTGTTTTTTTGACACTGTTGCATCTTTTTCATTTATCTCTGCTTATTTTTTGGACATGATGAGACTTCCAACCGAGATCATACCATATGTGATGGAGTTATTAAATCTACTTGGTAAGAAGTGACAACAAGGTTTTAGGTGTTCATCTGGTGAACTCACCATGTCAGGGGTAAAGTTGGAAATGGATTTCTTTGTTTTTGATATGGACCTCTTGGACATAATTCTCAGTATGGGTTTAATGGTGCACATCCAAGAACTCATTGATTATTATAGGTATAGAGTAAACTTTGTGGAACCTGAGGGAAGTACCCAGGTTTTTCATGGTGAATGGGATCATCGGTCGGGTCATACTAAACCTCCACTCTCAGAATTATGTAATATCATTTTTCTGTTATCTTCACTCGAATTGGTGTATAATAGTGGTTCTCCTTAGGGTAGATTACCTCTTGTAGTTGATTAGTTCCCATAGGTTTTTCCATAGGATTTTTTTCTAGTTTCTCTCCTGAGTGGGATGTGGAGTTATTGATTGATTTGGTAATGGGAACACACCTGATATTTCTTCCCTCATACCATATGGCCCCCAATTAGTTTATGGAATTAAAGGTATATATGGATGATATGTAATCCAAAGGAATGATTCATTCAAGTGTCTCTCCTTAGGTCACCCCAGTTCTGTTTTTGAAAAAGGATGATGGATCTCTCTAGTTATGTGTTGATTAAAATAAGTTAAATTAGGTAACCATCAAGAACATGTACCTCTTGCCCCATATTTATGACCATTTTGATCATCTTAAGGGGAAAAGTTGGTTTTCCAAGATTTATTTGCATTCTGGTTATCACCATGTTAGATTAAGAGAGGAGGATGTTCCGAAAATGGACTTATAATGAAAGTATGGACATTTCAAGTAATTGGTCATCCCTTTTGGGTTGATGAATGACCCAAAAGTTTTTATGGTGGTCATGAATAGAGTTTTCCACTAGTATATCAACTCCTTTATTTTGGTATTTGTGTATGAAATCCTAGATTATTCTGGATCGGAAGAGGATCATGAATGACACTTGAATATTGTTCTATGAACTTCTTTAGAACATTGTCTCTATGTAAAGTTTTCCAAGTGGACCTTGTGGATATATGGATGTGATGTTTATTTTCATGTGATGTCGAAACAAGGGGTTTTGTGGACCCTGAGAAGATTAGTATGGTAATTTCATGGGAGTATCCAAAGAATGTGTTTGAGATCAGAAGCATTATAGGCCTAGAAGGGTATTACAGGTGGTTTTTTTAAGACTTCTCTTAGATTTTTTATCAATGACGACACACACCCAAAAACGGGTGAAGTTTTAATGGATCCCATAGTGTCATGCATACTTTGAAGAGCTTGAGAGGTTGTTGAACAATACTGTTGTATTGATCTTTCCAGAATCTAGAATAGGGTGTGTGGTTTATTATGATTCCTTAGGTACGGGTCTTGGGTGTTTACTAATATAGGGTGACCATGTGGTGGAATATGGTTCTTTCTAACTCTAACCACAAGAAAATAATTACCCAACCCATGACTTGTAGTTAGAAGTAGTGATTCATTACTTGAATACATGACATCATTATCTTTTTGGAGAGATGTTTTTGGTTTATTCGGATAATAAGAGTTTGACATATATATTCCCCCAAAAGGATATGAATTTGAGGCAACATAATTGGGTTGAGTACCTTCAGGGGTTCGACATTGATATTGTGTATACCCTAGGAAATGGTAATTCAGTGGAAGATGCTTTGAGAAGGAAATTTCTACTAAATGCATTGAAAGAGTCTAGTGATGAGTGGAATTTGATGGGGCTCTTTGATCAGACACACTTGGAGACCAAGGAGCATAATGGGTGTGAATTCTTAGACAACGTTTAGATTAATCCATCCCTTCCAGAGTTTATTTATCATAAGAAACCTGGTGATGAGTTGTGTCAGAAGTCTATGCAGATTATTAATAGTGGGGAGAGGAATTGCGATTCTTCATTGTCTCTTGAGAATGTTTTATGATTCAAGGATCATTTTGTGTTGACAATTTCTATGAGGAAGGTGTAATGAAGGATATACACTAGTCCCAGTGGTCCATTCATACTACTTCTACCAATATGTACTTTGACCTGCATCAACAGTTCTATTGGGGAGGTATGAGGTGAGACATAGCTGAATTTGTATCAAGGTGTTATACATGTTAGTAGGTGAAAGAAAATCACCAAATGCCATATGATTCTCTTCATATTTTATCCATTCCTACCTATAAGTGGGACAATATTTATATGTAATTCATTTTCAAATTACCTCATTATCCTTGGGGAAGAAATTACATTTAGGTTGTGATTGACCATCTGACCATGTCAACTCATTTAATTTCGATCAAGGATTTATCAAAGGTAGAAGATCTAGGCCAGTTGTATGTTTGGGAGATAGCGAGGATTCATGGTGATCCATTATCAATAATTTCTGACATGGACCCCCATTTTACCTCACGGTTTTGGGAAGGCATTCAAAAGGAAATGAGGTTGTAGGTCAAGTTAAGCATGACATACCATCCTCAAATGGATGGTCAAATGGAGTGGATGAATCTGATTTTTGAAGACAAGATATGGGTATGTGTGTTGGATTTTGGTAGTGTGTAGGATAAACATCTGGTACTGGTTGAGTTTTTATATAAAAAATTCTACCAATATTATATTTTAATAGATTCATTTGAGGATCTTTATGGTCAACCGTGTAGGTCGACATTGTGTTGGGTTGAGGTTGGTGAGACTTCATTGTTGGGATCGAGCCTTGTGTAAGAGACTTCTAAAAAATTCAAGTTTACCAGATAGTGTTTGTTGATAGTTGAGAGTCACTGTAAGTCTTATTCCAATCAGAGGATCCAGGCTATGGAGTTTTCAGTGGGTGATCTTTTGTTTCCTAAAGTGTTACCACTCTTGGATCACTGTCGTTTGGGTAAAAAAGAAAACCTAATGCTGATGTTTTTCGAGCCTTTTGATATCATCGAGTAGATCAGTAAGGTGGCATACTAATTTTATTTTCCTTCTCATTTGACATCATTTCATGACATGTTCTATCTTTATTAGTTGAAAAAGTATAACCCAGATCCATCTCATGTGCCAAGTTGGGAAGTTTTATAAGTGGATAATGATTTATCCATGTTTGAGGAGACGATACAAATCATAGATTCTTGGTAGAAAGTGATTAATGGGAAATCCATTTTGTTGTTCAATGCTCTTTGGTAGCATAAAAATGATGAGCATGAGACTTGGGAATAGAAGTTTTGGGTTTAGGTGGAGTATCTATTTCTTGTCATGTTTTGGGTTGACTTTCCGTGGGCGGAAAGTCCTACTGCAAAATAGTCCTTTAACAGTGCTAGAAATGAATTTTATCAATGCTAGATAAGATCTGACTACTTGAGATAGATTAAAATAATAGATCTTTTATCAATTCAAAAAAATCTCAATTAAATAGACTTTTATCATCATTTATAGAAGAACTGAAAAAGTATTCCTTTTTCAGTACTTTTAAAAGCACCGATAAAGGGATATGATATAGTGTCCTACAACAACACACTATAGCACCAGTGAAATGTGATGTAACAGCACACTGCAGCACCAAAAACACTCTAGATATCTAAAAAAATTCCCAATACATAATTTAAATAAAATGAAAATTACAACACAAATGAAAGAAAAAAACACTATATTATATACATTTCAAACATTGGTTTATACAATTACATAAATACAAAATATTAAATACATTAAAAAACATTAATGTTCCTTTTTATTTTAATCCCGAACCTTACTCAGGAAATTTCTGAACAAAGCACCCTTTATTGAGAAAATAACACACCTATATAAGAAAAAAATTCTTATTTTAGTAATAATATAAAGAAATAAATTAACAGAAAGTGTTAATTTTACTAAAATTGATGTTAGATTTAAATAAAAAAGATTCCCTTGGAGTCATACTGGTCACACTATGCATCTTATTGAGGTTTGGTTTATTCCAACATTTCTCAAATGACTTTTGAATTGTTTTCATGAAGTATAAAAACAATATGAATGCTTTTTCTTAGATTTGAGTACATTAGTTATCTTTTTTACTAAAATGTCATTTTAAACTGAAAACACAAACTTTTGAGTCATTCCGATAAAATCGTGTCAATATGAAATGAAACATATTCCTACAAATCAAAGATTGCGTATGAATCACATTACTAAATTATCAATTTATTCTGAGCATGTTTGATCAATTTTCAACGAGTGACACTTTTTGAACTAAAATGTCAATTTTAAACTGAAAATGGACACTTTGAGTCATACCGGGCACATCGTGTATTATATTGAGGTTCTATTGATTCTTATATGTCAAAAATGAATTATGTATCATTATTGTCAGGTATCAAAACTATCTGAAGGCATTTTCTTGGTTTTGAGTACGTCTGTTGTCCATTTTACAAAAAATGATGTTAATTTTAAATAAAAATACCCTCTTAGAGTCATACCAGTTATAATTTGGGTTTGATTGAGGTGATGATAATTCTTACACATATAAAATGACTTATAGATCATTTTCATAAAGTACCAAAACAATCTAAATTTGTTTTATCAGTTTTGAGTATGTTACTTTTCATTTTTAATAAAATATCATTTTAAACTGAAAAGATGCACTTTGAATCATTCCGAACACATTGTCTATCAATTTTATTTGAGACCCATTCCTAAATGTCAAAAATTACTTAGGATTTCCCCCTGAATTATCATGAAAACCTAAGCGCATTTGATCATTTTTTAGTGAGTAACACTTTTTGAAACAAAATGTCAATTCTAAACTGATAACAAAGACTTTTAGTCATACTGGGAACATCGTGTGACACCCCAAGGATTTATAAATAAATTCATGAAAAATGAGTCTCCAAAAAACACTACATTGTTATAACCTACCCAGTAAACATAATTTTACCACCTTTGTGATTTGAATTTCGAAAAACTGACATACACGGTTGTGTTGAGTAGGATATTTAGAGTCTGATAAGAAAAATTGAATTTTTTTGTGAATAGTAACATACCATTATGAATAGTAATATGACCCTTATGAATAGTAAATAATATTTTTGTTTTATTTTCTTAAGGTTATAAGATAATGAGATCTAGATTAAATTTTTCAATGTGATATGAAACGAATTAGAGTTTTAAAATTGGAATTTTTCAAATAAACTATGATTTTATTTAAAAATAAAATTAATAATACATATAAACTTATTTTCAAGAAATGGAGTTCGTTTTTTTATTCTACACATTGAAAAATGGTTAGAGTTAATTTTTGGGATTGTTTTGAAATACTCGAATTTTTGATGAATAGTAAAATATAGTAATTTATCGTATATATACATTATGAGTTAAATTGACTATTAATAGAATCATGGATGATGTGAGAACACTTGGTTTGAAATAACATCAAATTATTACTATTATGGGTCAGATGAATCAACACTATTGGTTTTATTTATGGAAATAATAAAATATTGAATAAGATATTCACAAATCACCCCTCTCCTCTACTATAAACCCATCTTCTATTCACTCTTATCAAGCCTTTTTTCGTGTCTAAATCATTCTCAAATATCCTCCCAATATCCTCCCTCAAATTCATAATCCCTTGGTATCATAAAAATACCATAACCTCTCCCCTAAAGAGGCTCTCAAGTAATATTACTTCAAGAGTTAAATTCCTGTTTTCATTTCTTCTATTTCGAGTTCAATTTTTTTTCTTTCCTCAAATAATTTCATCCAAATGTTGTGATGACTCTATTAAATTACATGTAATGGAATATTTTTATAATAAATTAATAATTCTTCATCATCCCTCCTTTTCCCTTCTTTTATAATAGAAATGGAAACAACATCCGAGATGTGTTAATTTATCACATTTGAGGAAAATGGGTTTTAAATTTATATTACCATCTTCAATTATGGTCTTGAAACCATTTTATGGTTGAAAAAGACTATAATATCTTTATTATAACTTATTTGAGGTTCCATAATCCTTTATTACACATCATATTAATTTATAAATCAAAATAAGTTCATTATGATTAAGAACCACCAATTAAACCAAACAATTGTCATTAAAGTTTTATATAATGATTCATCTTCACTCCAAATAAACAAATTAATTTTATGACCATTTAATCTTCTAGATATTAAATAATAACATACAAATTCTATTCTGTACAACCATTTTTATTATACACGTTTATCCATACCAGAATATAAGTAAACCGGTCATGAAAACCAAGGAAGAAAATGCTCCCAAACAATGAAATTGAATCTCTTAACCCATCAAAAGGAAATGAATAAACCTAATAATGTTATAATAAATCAGTTAAATGTATTTGATGTTATTTAATTATTAATTTATGAAAATAATGTGGATTATTCATGTCATTAAGATCATGTGAGGGACACTTTCGGACTTAAGGTAAGGGTTTTCCACCGGAACCTCTATTTTCATTCGGGTTACTTTTATTGTCGACTTACTCCAATGAAATAATTATGTATTATTATGTACTCATAATAAAGTCTATGTGAGTGCACTATATATGTTTACCAACCATAAACTTTCTTTATTTCAAGGATAGTTACACATTTTAAAAGGAATATTCAAAATTATTTCTGAAATACAAGCCCGATTCAAGAGAATTTATCAAATTCATACCTATTTTCAAGGGAACTCTATAATATGTTTTTGGAAAAAATTAACTGTATAAAATAAATAATTTTATTATGAAAATACTATCTTACTTAACTTATTGTTTTATAAAAATATTTTTCCAAAGAACTCTTCTTTTCAAAGTGAAAGAGTATTTATCTCAAGAATTACTCGATGATTTTATAAGAGTATCTTTATCTATTTCAACACTCTTGTTGATTTTATGTATTTTTGGGATTAATATATTATGATATATTATACCATATTTAATTTAATGTTTTATTATTAATTTGACTGTGGATGTTCTATCTTAAAACCATTCACCAATTTACTCCGAATGGTTAGTGTTTATGCTTAATGACCGGGGAAAGTTATTTACATTTCCTATATTAGTTTCAATAGGAATTTATATGTTGTTTATGTTTATACGCATTTATATGAAGAATTAACTGGACTTAGTAAATGTCTATTGGGGACTTATATATCCCCTTGGTGAATCAGTATTTCTCATGAGAGAAAACTAGGTTCTTAGCATCAGGCCTTTAGAAAATGGATATTTATGGTCTTGGAACGAGGCCTTGACGGTATGATTATGATGTCCTACATTATGAATTCCCTCATTATGAAAATAGTAATTTAAAGTCCATGAGGTCATTATACTTGTAGAATACCCATGATTAATCATTATTATGGAATTTTTTATTCAGATCTTATTCCCACCACAATGTGTCGAAGTTCATTTTTAAAGGCATGTGTTTTTTAGTTATTCACCAGGCCTAATGTTTCTGTTTATGATATATTCCACTATATTGATTACCCTTACTAATAATTTGAGCTCACCCCTTTCTTATGTTTCGTTTTTTTAGACATGAAGAAGTTTATTATGAATGACCTGCAGGGATAAACTTATAGTCTTGGATGTTCCCAATAAAACTTATATGTTGTATTTCATTTCAAGTTGTAATGTTTAACTTTTATATGTATCTTTTTTCAAAAGCTACTAAACCAATCGGTCCTTTGAGATGCATATTGCTTTTTTATATTCCAATGTAATAAAAAAAGGCACAAGATCTGGGCATCTAGGGTTGGGTCCATACAGTTGGTATCAAAAGGTGTTTGTAGAAAACTTGGAAACTACATTTAGAAAACACAGATTTCGGAACAAAACCAAAAGAGATTCTTTGAGAATAAACATAAAATAACATCCTATAATTTTGGTATGGAATAAATTATGTGGATATTTCTAGAAAACAGATCAATGTACGGATACTACAAGTGGACGTGGTTCTAGCACAGATGTACCTAGGAGTGAAAACACTGACAGGGAGTTTCGACCTTGACCTAGGATATCCTAGTACATGACAGTGGGCCTTACTATGCACCTCGTTTGACCATCTTGAGAGATATTCTTAGGATAAGTCACAATTTATTTTCATGCCATTATGAAGGATTTAAATATAGTTTTTTTATCAATGAAACCATGTTTGTGATTACGGGATTAGCCATGCGCACAATTTAAATTTATGCTAAGTATTTTTCTAAGTTGAGATTATACATATTGATTCATAACCTAATATAGTGTGTGAAATTATTTAGAAATGTATCCTAGTGTAAGAAATGGAAACCACATGAATACGTGTATCCCATGTAGGGATTTACCTCCAATGCAAGATATTGATGTTGGCTCTAGATCTATGACCGTGGATGAGAAAATAATAACTATATTAGGACAGCTGACTCAAGTTATGAACAATAACCTTACCCATATGGAGTATCCTAATCCAAAACATGGAGGAGCTATGTTGGATCACTTTATGAGACAACAAACTCTATCATTCAATGGAACTACAAACCCATTTGTATTTGAGTAGTGGATAAGTTCCCTAGAGAAGATATTTCTCACTTTGGGATGTAAAAAAAGAGAGAAGGTTGTCATGGATGTTTATCATCTATAGAGAGATGAGGATCAGTGGTTGTCGCTAATCCAAAACACAAAAGAGGTGGAAGAAATAGAAGGGGTGGAATTGAAGGATTTTAAGGAAATCTTCCTCGAAAACCATTTTCCCCACAAACAATGAGAGGATATGGAAATAAAATTCTTGAATATGAGGCAGAAGTAGGATGAAAATGTTTACAAGTATAAATCCAACTTTACAAGGATGGAAAGGCATGCTGTGGATTGCATATGTAATCTAAGGAGAAATATTGATCAATTCTTTGATGGTTTAAAACCATTCCACCAAAGGGAACTAGTCTCCTAGAATTTATCATGTTATGAAGATATAGTCTCATGTGTTATAAATATAGAAAAATAACTTTCTATGTATTATGACTTTAAAGGAAGGAAAGAGAAGAATAGGGTTGTTGAAAAAATTGTAAATGGAAATAAGGAAATCGGTTAGAAGGAAAGAGTTGACCTTCAACCCTATAGTAATTGTGGGAAGAAACACCCTGGAACTTTCCTAAATGGAATGGGAGTCTGTTATAAGTGTGGAGAAAAACCCACCAATTTCATTATTATAAGGGGAATAAAGAAAAAATCAATGTTCAATTCGATAGTCGTAAAGATATGGTACATTATGCACATGAATGTCTTAAGCATTAGGGAAACGTCTCCCAAAGAAGGCCAAGAGAGCAAGGAAAATCTTATGTGGACAAAACTTTCTAGGTTGAGGTTTCTAACAATGTAGTGGCAGGTATTTTAATCATTTAGTTGAACATAGAAAATGCTTTATTTGATTTTGGGTCATTGCATTCTTTTATATCTTCCCAGTTTTTCAATAAAATTTGACATGTCCAATTTGATTTAATAAAGGATCTTTCAGTCAAAACTCCTTGGAGATATATCATTGTAACAAATATGTGTTGATAAGTCCCCCTTGTAACACATATACATGATTTAGTTTCTAACCTGATCATCATACCCATAATTGAATTTGATATAATTCTCGGTATGAGTTGGCTTTCACGTCATGATGCTATGATTCATTGCAAGAAGATGGAAGTTATGATTTTTGAGAATGGTGTTTAATCCCTTATATTTAGAGTAGAAACCTCGGAAACTAATTCTTATCTAGATCCACCACCAGTAGATCTACGGAATTAAATTTTTGGGGAGGAAGAGAACACAATATCTATGGGTGAGTAAATGAATGTTCAAATAGAGGACATGCCTATTACAAAGAATATGTTGATATGTTTCCAAAGGATTTATTGGGACATCCTCCAGATCGGAAAGTTGAGTTCTCGATTGATTCAATTCCTAGTTCAAAGACCATATCAAAGACCCCTTACTGAATGGCTGTTGTGGAATTATTATAATTTAAAAAACAACTAGAGAAAATTAGTGATAAATGATTTATTCACCCTGGTATTTCTCCATTGGGATCCCTTTTCCTTTTTGTTAAGAAGAAATATGAATCTATGAGGTTGTGAATTGACTACAAGGAGATCAATGCTATAACAATAAAGAACATGTATCCCATACCTCGCATTGATGATTTATTTGATCAAATTCATGGAGCTTAATATTTTTTAAAGATTGAACTTCTATTTGGATATCATCATTATTTTGAGGAAGGAAGACATTCCAAAAAAAACATTTCGAACCAGGTATGGACATTAAGAGTTTACTGTAAAGATTTTTGGACTGACTAATTTACCATTTTTCCATGGATCTAGTGAATAGATTTTTCAGGGAATATCTTGATGATCTTGTGATGTTATTTATTGATGATATCTTGGAATAGTCCAAAATCTATGAGGATCATGAAAATCATTTGCGCACTATTCTAAAAACGCTTAAAAGAAATTAATTATATGGGAAGTTTAGCAAGTGTGAATTTTGGCTTTAATCAGTTTCCTTTCTTGTCCATATTGTCTCTAAGGATGGAATATCTATTGATCCTATGAATAAAAAGGCTACACAAGAATGAAATACTCTAAAAAACATAACCAAGGTATATAGTTTTATTGGTTTGGTAGGTTATTATCAGGGTTTCATTCAGAACTTCACCCATTTAGCCAAACCAATGACCAAGATTACATGTAAAGGAGTTAAGATTGTATGGAAAAGGAATGTGAGGACCTTTTCAACGAATTTAAGAGTATATTAGTGAATTCTTTGATCCTAACTCTACAATTGGGTAATGATGGGTTTGTTATATATAGTGATGCATTAAAGAAAGGACTTGGTTGTGTCCTTATACAGAATGAGAGAGTTATTTACTATGAATCAAAAAAATTAAAAATTCATGAAAAAAACTATCTTTACCATGATATTGAGTTATCTATTGTGATCATTTCTCTAAAAATATGGAGACACTATCTCTATGGTGAAAGATGGGAGATATATATGGATCACAAGAGTCTGAAGTATATCTTCTCACAGAACGAACTCCACATGAGGAAATGACGATGGATTGAACTACTTAAGAATTATTATTGTTCCAAAAACTACCACATGGGAAAGGAAAATAAGGTAGCTAGTGCATTGAGCAGGAAGGATCATGGAGGTTTATAAAAAATGAGGATTAAAAGGGATCTTGTTTTCATGGTTATAATAAGTATGGACATGGTAATTGTCAAAGAAGGTGAAACATAATTACTTTTTCAATTGGTTTCCCAAGTATAACTATTAGAAATTATTAAAATATCTTATCCTGATGATGAGAACCTTTAAAAAAAATTAATGTTGTGAAACATGGGATGTTAGATGAATTTGTATGTGAATATGAAATTCTAAAATTTGGGAAGAGGATATGTGTTCCCTCTATACCCAAGATGAAAAGGGAGTTATTGGATAATTCCCACAGCTCTAATCTCTCTATTCACCCTAATAACACTAAAATGTATAGAGATTTGAAGGAACATTTCTTGTGGGACAACATAAAGCGAGAAATTACTGATTATGTATCATGATGTCTAGTCTGTCAGCAAGTAAAGGCTGAATGAAAACATCTAAGAGGAGTCATGAAAACTATACCTATTCCTACATAGAAATTGGATGAAATCACCATGTATTTTTTCACTGGATTACCCAATACTCTGAGAAAGAATGATGCAGTATGGGTAATTTATTATCAACATATGAATTCTTTACTTTTCCTTGCTATAAAGGAGGATTTTCCACTAGAGTGCCTAGCACCACTCTACATAAATGATAGTGTAAGACTTCATGGATAACTTCTCTTAATTGTGTCTAGTCATGATCCATAATTTACATTGAAATTCTAGAATATTATTCAAAAATATTTGGATACTAAGCTTCGATTTCATACTACTTATCACCCACAAACTGATGGGAAATTAGAAAGGATGATCCAAACCTTAGAGGACATGTCGAAATCATGTTCACTTTATTTTCATGGTATGTGGGATAAATATTTACCTTTAGTAATGTTTTCCTACAATAATAGTTTCTATTAAAGTATTTAAATGAAACCATATGGAGTATTGTACAAAAAGAGATGTCATACACTAAATTGTTAGTATGAAGTTGGAGAAAGGATGATTGTGGACCCATATCTTATATAGGAAACAAAACTGAAGGTAAAGACTATTCAAAGCCATTCCAAATCATCTTAAAGAAGAAGAAAAAATATGCTGATAATTGAAGGAAGGATTTGGAATTTCAATTGGGTTATCATGTTTTCTTGAAAAAATCTCCATGAAAGGGAGTTATAAGATTTGTGAAGAAAAGAAAACTGAGCCCTAGGTATATTGGAACTTTTTAAATTTTAGAGATAATTGGAGTTATTTCATATCATTTGGCTATGCCGCCTAGCCTATATAAAGTACACAATGTGTTCCATGTATCATTGTTAAGGAGTTACATGATAGACCCAAGGCATGTCGTCACTTTTGAAGGTATTGAATTGGAACCTAACATATCTTACTGTGAAGAGCCTATCCAGGTTTTGGATACTAAATAACAAGTTTTGATGAATTGTATGACTATATTGGTAAAGATACTTTTGTAAAATCGTAAAATCTAAGAGGCAACATGTGTGCATGACGATCTTGTGATGAAGAACTACCCAAATATTTTTGTGAGGTAACATTTTGGTAATTTCAAGGAATAAATTTTTGTAAGGAGGGAAAAATGTAACACCCCAAGGATTTATAAATAAATTCATGAAACAATGAGTCTCTAAAAAACAATACTTTGTTATAAACTATCTAGTAAACCAAATTTTACCTCCTCTATGATTTTAATTTCAAAAAACTGACATACATAGTTGTGGTCAGTAGGATATTTAGAGTCTGATAAGACAAACATAATTTTTCGTCAATAGTAACATAAACTTATGAATAGTAATACGACCCTTATGAATAGTAAATAATATTATTATTTTATTTTCTTAAGGTTAGAAGATAATGATATCTTGATTCTTTTTTACAATGCAATATAAAATGAATTATAGTTTAAATTTTTTTATTTTTTGAATAAATTATGAATTTATTTAAAAATTAAATTAATAATATGTAAAAAATTATTTTCAATAAGTGGAGTTCATTTTTTTAATTCTATACATCAAAAAATGGTTAGGGGGAATTTTTGGGATTTTTTAAGTACTCGAATTTATTATGAATGGTAAAATACGTCAATTTACCATATATATACATTATCAGTTAAATTCACTATTAATACCATCATGGATGATGTAATCACACTTGGTTTGAACTCACATTCACTTATTACTATTATTGGTCATATTAATCTAAACTATTTGTTTTATTGGCGGAAATAATAAAATATTGAATAAGATATTCGCAAATCACCCCTCTCTCCAATATAAACCCCCCTCAATCCCTTTTATTTTCACTCCAATAAAACCTTGTTCCTTGTCTAAATTCTTCTCAAATATCCTCCCAATATCCTCCCACACTTATAGAATACCATGGTATCATAAAAATACTAAAACCTCTCCCCTAAAGAGGCTCTCAAAGAAGATTACCTCAATAGCTAAATTTATCTTTTCCATTTCTTTTATTTCAAGTTAAATTATTTTCTTTTTATTTCATCACCTCCTTTCATCCAAATGTTGTGATGAATCTAGTACCTTAAATTTAATATATTTTTTTTATGATAAAGGAATAATTCTTCATCATCTCTTCTTTCCCCTTCTTTTTCACTATAAATGAAAACACCATCCGGGATGTGTTAATTTATCACATTCAAGGACGACTAGTTTTCAATTTATATTATCATCTTAAATTCTGGTCATGAAACCATTTTTATTGTTGAAACATACTATAATATATATATATATATATATAAACTTATGTAAAGTTCTGGAAATCTTTTCTACACATGATATTAATTTATAAATCAAAATAAGTTTGTTGTGATCAAGAACTACGAACTAACCCAAAGAATTGTAATTAATGTTTAATATAACAATTCCTCTTCAGTCTCAATAACAAAAAAATTTTTTGGCCATGTAATCTTATATTTTTTTACTAATAAAATAAAAAATATATTCTGGAAAACCCTTCTCATTCTACATGTTTATCCATACATGAATATAATTAAACAGATCATGAAAACCAAGGAAGAAAACACTCCCAAATAATAAAATTGAATATGTTAACCCATAAAAAGGCCATGAATGAACACAAAAAAGTTATAATAAAACTATTTAATGTAGAGGATTTTGTGGAACTATTAATTTATGAACTTAAATTTGATTATTCAGGTCATTAAGAGCAAGTGATGAACACCTTCAGAGTTAAGATAAGGGTTTCCACTTAAACCTCCATATTTATTCGGGTTACTTTTATTGTCTACTTAACCTAATGAAATTATTATGTATTATTATGTAATCCTCATAAATTTTGTTTGTATGCACTATATATTTTTAACAACTAGAATCCTTCTTTATTTTATGAGTAGTAACATGTTTTAAAAGGAACTTTCAAAATTATTTTTGTAATACAAGCCCGGTTCAAGAGAATTTCTCAAATTCTTACCTATTTTCATGGGAACTCTATAATATGTTTTTGGAAACCATTAAAATTTTAAAATCACTCAATTTATTATTAGAATACTATATTACTTAACTTATGATTTTATATAATGATTTTTCCAAATAACTCTGTTTTAAAAGTGAATGAGTATTTATCTCCAGAATTACTTGATGATTTTATAAGAGTATCTTAATATATTTCAACACTCTTGTTCATTTTTATTTATTATTGGGATTAATATTTTATGATAAAATTTACCATATTTAATTGAATGGTTTATGATTAGTTTGACTATGGATGTTTTATCTTAAAACCATTCACCAATTTACTCTGAATGGTTTGTGTTTATGCTTAATGTTCGGGGAATGTTATTTACATTTCATATATTAGTTTCAATATTAATGTATATGGTTTTTATGTTTATCCCCATTAATATGAGGAATTAATTGGACTTAGTAAGTGTTTAGTGGGGCCAGCTATAACCCCTCAGTGCATCAACATGTCTCATGAGACAAACTCTGGTCTTGGAACAAGGCCTTAACAAAATAAATATTTGTGGTCTTAGCACGAGGCCTTGAAGATATGGTCATGATGTCCCACATTATTCATTCCCTCATTATGAAACTAGTAATTTAAAGTTCATGAGGTTATTCGACTAGTAGAATACCCTTAATTATGCTCTATTGTGGGATTTTTTTATTATCTTTTATTCCGTCCATAATGTGTTCAAGTTCATTTTTAAAGGCATGTTTTTTTAGTTATTCAACATGCTTAATTTTTATGTTTATGATATCTTCCATTGGACTTCTTACCCTTACTAAGAATTTGAGATCACCCATTTCTTATGTTTCATTTTCTCAGAACATAAAGAGGTTTATTATAAATGACATTTAGGGATAAACTTATAGTTTTAGATGTTCCCAATAAAACTTATATGTCGTATTTCATTTCAATTTTCAGTGTTAAACTTATTTATGTATCTTGTTTCCAAAGTTACTAAAATACTTGGTCCTTTATGATGCATATTCCTTGTTTATATGCCAATGTAATAAGGTAAGGCACTAGCTTCGGGCATCTGAGGTTGGTTCCTTACACATCGTGTATCAGATTAAGGTATGAATGATCCCTAAATGTCAAAAATGAATTACGGATCATTTATATAATGTATAATTAAAATATGAATGTGTTTTATTGGTTTTTAGTAGGGTAGTTGTCCATTTTACTAAAATTGATGACAATTATAAATAAAAATATGCACTTGGAGTCATACCAATCACAAAATGCATCCGATTAAGGTGGATCTGATTCCTATACAACTCAAATGAATTATGTATAATTTTACTAAAGTATCCAAGAAATAGAAATCTGTTTTCTTAGTTTTGAGTACGTCACTTTTCTATTTTACTAAAATGTCATTTTAAAAATGAAACATACTCTTTGACCCATACTGATCACATTGTTTATCGGTTTGATGTGAAACTGATTCATATAAATTACAATTGAATTATGAATTGATGTAGTAAATTATTATGAAAATATTGTCACATTTTCTCAGTTTTCAGTTAGTGACACTTTTGGACCTAAAATATCGATTTTAAACTCATAACGGACACATTGAGTCATACCGGGTACATCATGTATCATATTTACTTGAATATAATTCCCACACATCAAAAATTATTTATATATCATTATACTAAATTATTTTAACAATATTAATGTGTTTTCTCAGTTTTGAGTAGGCCAGTTGTGCTTTTTACTAAAAATGATGTCAATTTTAAATAAAAAGGATCACTTGGTGTTTTACCGGTTACCCCATGCGTCAGATTGAGATGAAAATGATTACTACAAGTCTAAAATGACATACATATCATTTCAATAATTTATCAAAACAATATGAATGTGTTTGTTTGGTTCTAAGTAGGTCATTTGTCCTTTTTACTAAAATTTATGCCAATTTTAAATAAAAATTCACTTAGAATCATACCGGTCACACCATGCACCAGATTGAGATAATATTGATTAATATATATTCTAAATTAATTATGAGTTGTTTTAACAAATTATCAAAATAATATTAATGTGTTTTCTTAGTTTTGAGTACATCACTTGATGTTTTTACAAAAATGTCATTTTAAACATGTAACATGCACTTGGACTCCTACAGATCACATCTTGTTTCAGTTTAATGTGAGACCGATTTCTAAACATCACAGATGATTTATGAATCGATTCCCTAAATTATAAAGAAAATATGATCATTCTTGGTAAAATAGAGAAAGTATATTGTAACATTACCTTTGCATCTTTTTAAAGGATTTCCTTCATTATATATTCTTTTTATGAGGGATTGGTAAATTCATCATGTGTAGAATACATTGTCTACATGATTAGTAAAAAATTTAATTTAGATTATTTTAATGTATTAGATACCATATAATTTTATGAGAAAAAACGTAGTATATTAAAAAAAACATTTACCTTCTTAGTGAACTATATTTTTTAAATGATTTTTTTGAATTTTCCCCCCATCGAGAATCCAAATCCCCTCTTTATAGTCCCCTATAACATATAAGACATTGTCTACATTGTGAATATCATGAAGTGATTGTGATATCCCAATAAAATGGCCATCCTCGATTAAATCTTCTTATGACCCAACATTTATTTTAGTCTCTAGCAAGAAAATCGACCAATTCATATTTTTATGGATTAGAGACATAAAATACTATCACTGCTTGTGATTCTATTATAAGAATTCATATTTTTCCACCTCAACACTAAAATTCACCTTCATGAAGACCATTTCATCAAATTTCACCTCACTAATTTTTTCAACCCATTTCCAATGGAAAATCAATACTTGAAATGTTGTATAATCCAACTCTTATATCTGTTCGATAATTACAAAACATGACATATTTGGATAAATTGGATTTATATCCTTGGAACCAGATATGTGGATCGCTTCCTCCACAAGTATAACACCACTATTTTTCATCATATTAAAGTCATCATGTTCATTTTTATAGAACATATAACCATTGATTACAAAACCAGTGTAAAGTATAGCATTTGAATTCAATCCCCTAGCTATCCATAGAAGTCATTCAGTAATTGAATTCATATTTTCAGATAAATTCTTATAAATTTGATCTCAGAACCATCCTATAAATGTTTGATTTTATGTATTTATATCCATACTTTTCCCCTTGATAGATTCAAATCTATAAGAATTTCTTTGTGGGATTCAATGTAAGGAACAACTTCTTCACTATTATTTAAAATGTTAAGGCACACTTGATCCTACTTGGTCAACTTAATTGTAACAACATATCTTCTGGAAATCCATTTTCCCATAAGGATTTTTCTATGACGAGACTTTGGGAGACTGATGTTGTCAAAATCTGATTGGTAATCAATATATAATTCAATAGATAATTCAAAAATGTATTGTTCTTGAATACAACCTTCTAGATGAATTCGATTGTTGACATACCCTTTCAAAATATTCATATACCATTCAATGGGGTACATCCATCTGTAATGGACATGACCACATAGTTGATCCTCTTTAACCATGTGAACCATCAGGTGGACCATTATATCAAATAAATTTGGTGGTAATAACATCTATTATTCACATAATATGATTTCAAGCACTTTATTCATGATGAGAAACATCATAAAGTCTATAGATTTACTACATATGGATTTTAAAAACAAGAAGAGTCTGGTTAATTTATGTTGTACATTTTGAGGAATAATTCATTGAAAATAAACATGCATTAAATCTTGAATCAAAAAATAAAATTCGTGTGATTTTAGTCCTTGTATATTCAAATTATTCATTGACATGACATTATTAATATTTTATTAATACCCCTTGGAAACTTTTACACTATTAAGGAAAAGGAAAAACTGCAATTTTTTCTATCTGGATAGAGTGTAAGCAACTGGAGGAAGGAAAGTCCACCTTTTACCCTTCACCAGTTCTAAATCATATCCCCATTTAAATCATGTCCAACCTATCCTTGATTGTATATTTCATTTTTTTAGGAACATTTAATAATTTACCAATAACACTATAAAATACATTTTTTTCCACATACATGACATCGATAAATTTTTTGACATACAAATAATTCCAATACGGTAATTTAAATAAACTCTATCTCTACTTCCAACCTAATTTTGTAAGGTTTTTTGAAAATATTTTTTCGAAAACAATGTCAGTATCTTTTAATTTATTGTACAGTTGATTTTCCGTTACTAGAGATGGTGTTGTACCTTGTTCTATATTTCTATCAAATGATGTTGTCCAGGATAGGTATTTATGTCTTAGAGGTAAAATGTTTTGATGTCCTGAAAGCATAGTCTTAGATGAATGTTTCAACTAAACTAAGTAAGAGTTTTTTTCACAAATGGGACACCCCAACCTTCCTTTAATTCTATATCTAGATAAATTTCCATAAGCTAGGAATTCATTTATCATTCCATACTATAAAGAACTCAATGCGAATTCTTCACTTCTATGAGCATCCTACATTGTAACACCTGTATCCCACATCAATTTCATATCTCTGATTAATGGAGCTAAATTGACATCAATATCATTACTAGGTTTCTTTATTCTATATATAATAAGATACAACATAATGAATTTGAGCTTCATGAATAACCATGGAGGAAAGCTATAATTTACCAACATGACGAGCCATGTACTATGAGTACTACTCTGTACACCAAAAGGATTTATCCCATCTATAGATAATGCAAGATGAAAGTTTCCGGACTCATTTTCAAATTCAGGATACTCGTAATCAATTTTCTTTTATTGAGGAGAATCTACTAGATGACGTAGGTTCCCATATTTGGTTCCTGTATTTTCATGCCATGTAAATTGTCCCATGGTTTCCTAACATCAATATAGTCTTCTAAACCATGGAATTATAGGAAATTACCATAAATATTTTGAAGGTATTGATTCATTTTTCTTACATCGATATGCACCACACTTAGGGAATTTTATAAGTGATTCATAGTCCTTTAGAAACAATATGAAATTATTTGGACAAGCATGTATTTTTTAGAAATCATGACCATTTAACGTAACATTCATTTAGTGTCATATGTTCAGAATGGTAGTTAATTTTCTTCTGGTAGCATATCATTTAGGAGACCAAGTAGTTCTATAAAGCTGGTGTCACTCCATCCACTACCAACTTTCAAATTATATAACTTCAAAATGGCTAACAATTTTGTGTATTCAAGACATTCGGTATACAATGGTTTATTGGAAAATCTATTTAACTCTTTACACTACTTTGGATAATCATGAAGGTCATCTTCAATTTCCATTATCATTTCGTCAATGCGATCTCTATCGTCATTTATACTGGTATTCATAACAAATGATTCATAAACTATAGTATCCTTCTAATTGGTGTCCAAATTATGTTTTCCTCATGTTTAATCCAAAATTTATAGCTCTGATATATTCTGTGACAAATCAAATGTTTTTACAACACTTTCAGACTAATTTTTCTTAAATAAAAACAATGTAAAAATGGATTGAGGATTTGAGAAGAGTCATAGGCATGCCATCTTGCAAACTTATTGAAATCCTTAACTACATATTTATACTCTTTTGTTAAATGATTAGCGTGCATCCATTTTGGATTTATATCCATCCTATTGGGTTCATAAAATTTTAATTTTGTTTAATAAACAAATATATACACATAAGATAATCATTATCATCATCAACGTTAAATTTATATTCAAAATTAAAGGAATAAGGGAAACATGGGAAATCAGGATAGGAGGGGCCTAATGTAGTGAATACCAAGGTCATCCCAACAAATAATATTCACTCCCTCTGGATGGAGGGAAGAAACATTATACAAGTGTGTGACATTGGAGCCTTGATCGGCCAGAGAGGCCATGTGGTCTGCTACTTTGTTCCCCTCGTGCAAAGTGTGAGTAACCTTGAAATTTTTATTTAGAGGCTGTTTTCACTTCCTGTTGATTTATGAAATGGGCCAAGGCAAAGAACGTCTATCAAGGAATGATTCCGAAATTATCTTGGAGTCGGTTTCAACCTGGGATAGATGTATTCTTTCCTGATTGAAAAGGATGAGACAAATATGAAAATATTTTTCCTCTTCCAGAATAGAGGTACCATTGCCAAAATACACTGTGAAGGCCAGCCACACACTTCCCATGCAATCCCACACAACTCCACCACCTCGCATGATCCTAGAGCTGCAAGAACCATCAGTGTTCTTTTTGAGGCTAGAATCTGGGGGATACCACCGCACCTAGTTACCCTGAATCCTGGGGACAAGAGGATGAGACAAATGATTAGAGGCCCGCAACACCCGAAGGGAGGGAGCTTCCTGCACATTGGTAATCAGCGACACCATGTCCACCATAATATTCCTCACCCTCACAATGATCGCACTCCCAGGAGAAGGACTCCCCTCTTACCGAGCCCTGTTGCGGGCCTTCCATAAACACCAACACCTAGCCCTGAGCATCATAGTTCTTGCTATATTATCCAGGACTACTTCCTTGATCCTTTGCACCAACATTCCAGGAAGGGAGTGTTGCTCTACTCAATTTAAGAGTATGCAGTAAGCTCACCGATGGACCTCCAGACATCCTGCGCCTAATCCCCTTTGAAAAATATGTCGTTCATCATCTCTTCCTTCCTATTTTCACAACAGTGTTAGCATGAAGCAAGGCTGATCCCCATCCTCTTAACATTTTCATATAAAGGTAAGGCTTGGTTCCCGATCCTCCAAGTAATAAAACTATACTTCATTGGTATTTTATTGCACCAAACCTGAGAGTTCCATTTGTCGCGTTGAAGCAGAGTAGTGGAAGACCATCATATGTTTTTGGAGTTGAACCTCCTGGTGTTGGAAGGGATGAAGAAGCATCTCTTAGGATCCGAGTTGAAGGAAATGAGACCGAACACCTCTTTTTGATTTGAGTCCAGAACTGTCCTGAAAAAGGAGGGATGAATTCCCACCTCCTTGAACGAGATGGTGGGAGTAGGGCATCCTGGGTAACCAACAATATTCTCCACCTATTTGTGTTGCCAGAAAAGTATCTTTCCTTTCCCTATAATTCAAAGAGAGTTCTACTTGAGAAGCAGAAGGATATAACCAAGCTCAAACGAGATGTGAGAGATAGGGCTAGAAGAGTTTTCTTTTCCACCCCAGACATAGGACATGGTTTTCCCCCACAACGTCTGACCCTCGATGATTTCCCACACGAGTTTTACATGCATGCAGTGAATGGTCTCAACAAGGCTCTTGATGTTGATCCCTTCTTTGATAGTGGGCCTCTCCATTTTCCCCCAAGCAACCCAGTGTCACTTCCCCTCCGAGACCTCATCCCATATGAAGCTTTCAAGAACTCTATCAATGGATTTGATAATAGATTTCGGTACCAAAGTGGAGTCCAGGGAATCAATCAGTATGGCTATGAGAACACTGTTCACCAATGCGATTCAACCCCCGAAAGATAAGAAATGATTCTTCCAGTTGAGGACGCGTCCCATGATCTTTCTCACAACAAGATCGAAGTCATGGATAAAGAGTCTGCTTGAGGATATAAGTGTACCGAGATAATCTAGGGGGAAGGAACCACACTGCATGCCCAGACTGAGACTAATATCCGCGACTCGGTTTGCAGTACATTGTTTTGAAATGAAGAAGTAGCTCTTATCCTTGTTGACTATTTGGAAACTCCAATGACAATATCCTTCTATAATCTTGATGAGTCCATGTATAGACATCCTCCTAGAATTCATGAAGATGAATGCATCATCCGCAAACATTAAATGAGAGATTAAGGTTTGGTTCCATTTCCATCGGTATGGGATAATGTCTCTATTTTCCATGCCACTATTAAGAATGCGGATGACAGTTTCTTGAATTATAATGAAGATACTAGGGGATAAAGGATCGAATTGTCGCAACCCCCTTAATACTTTAAAAAAACCCGTGAGAGTGTCCCATGAAGGATACTTCTAGCCAAGAAGAACAAAAACACTTGAGGACGAGGTCGCATGCCCATGTAGAGAAGCCCTTTCTATTAAGAACTCTTTTGATGAAACCCCATTCAACCCAGAAAAAATCATTGTTCATAAACAATTTTATGGCCAGATTAGATCTACGGGACTTGGTGTTTAAATCTATTAGTATTTCAATAGACAACGTAATCGCTCCTCGAATTGAGCGGCCCTTGACAAAACCATTCTGCTCAAGAGAGATCTAGCGGGGGAGATGCTGGGAGATAGGAGTATTGAGGATGCTTTCTAGGATCTTGTAGGGGAAGTCACACATACTCACCGGTTGGTGGTGGAGGTGGGAGGAAGGGTATTTGATCTTTGGGATGTGGACCAGAGTCGTTGCACAAGCAGCCTGTGGTAGGCTTCCCCCACGGAAGAAGTCCTGGATAGCAGCGATAACATCTCCCTTAACCACCTGACATGATCCCCTGTAAAATGCGCTAGGGAAACCATTTGGGCCTAGTAAACTCTCCAGGTTTATGCTCATCATGGAAGAATTAATCTCACCCTCCTCTGGAATCACTTTGAAGAATGTTTGATCATGGGTAGAAACAGAGCAAGAGATCACATCCCATAGTGCATCGCCCCCCTCCGGGTAAGCATTTGTTGAGTTCAGACTTGGCCTGACCAGTAGGTTTTATCTTATTAATTCATTCAAAGGCGAATTATATAAAAAACTCATCCTCATAAACTTATCTCCAAGACATTTATAATTTCAATTTGTTGTTTGAAACATCCTTAATCTCTTGTTGAAATGCACATATGTAACTTGAAATACTCTAAGCAGTAGTCATCCATGGGATAAATAATGCTAAGAGTAATACAAGAAACATATAAGAGACACGAGATGAGTATCAAGTAACAAATTGAAATAATGACTATTCGAGAGATTTAGTTGAAAAGGATGATAGTTGTCTATAAAATAGATAGGGGATGAGTCTCAAGAAACAAATTGTAATAATTTCTATGTTTTGACACATATCAAGTCTTTCTTAAATCCCATAAACAAATGAAAATATAATATTGGAAATTAAGGTGTAATAAGAAACCCAAATATGATAAACCTGGATAATAAAATCTCATTCAATAAATTAGAATATATAAAAATTTATTGATAAAAAAATTAAATAAAAAAGGAGTTATTTTATATACATGGATGGTAATTAGATATTCCAAGTGGTGGAACCAATACATGTAGTAAAAAAAAGAATAATACCTAATAATAATTTCTAATATATAGAATTTGATAACCTCTGTTCTATTTTTTGGAATAAGTTATATAGAAACCTAAGGATTTTTTACATTTAAAATTAATGGGTTTTTAGATATTTGAAAACATCTTCAGACTCTTAGGATGTCATATCACCACACCAATCCATCCCAATGATTATAAGGAGTTCATAACATCAGATCTACCAATATAAAGGATTATATGGGTTCCATCTAATAAACATTGACCCATCCTTGAGATTCTAGGGAGGTCTATAAAGAAGTTAGCATAAATCAATAATAAACATCAACAAGATATATCACAAACAGGGGAGAAAAACATACCAACCCTTTCAATGTATATCGAATACAAATTTAAACACACACATATATATATAATATGGAATTTATAATACTCATAATTAAAAAAAATTCATATTTAAATATAATTTTTAATGAAAATTAATATAATCCATTCCTAATTTGAAAATATAAAACCAAAATTTGTGAATAAATAAATATAAAACCACCTTTACATTATAAGTTCTGAAAATTCATATAAATAGGTAGAAATATATATAAGTATATATATACATATATATACATATATATATATATTAAATAAACTTTAGTTGATAAAAATATATGTAACCCTTACAATAGAATATCATTACATAGTAAAATAAATACAACCCCATACTAATTTTCAAAATAGAGATCCATTGAAAATAAATAAATATGGTATCACCCTTACTAAGATTTATCTTAAAATAAAACACCACAATTCTAACTAAATGTGTTTTTTGGGAAACACCCTTACTCTAGAATATTAAAACAAAATTTAAATAAATAAATTCACTTTAATGAATTGCATAAAATCATCTTTTTTTGCTCATTCAGAGCATCATCAGACTAAGTATTGGTTTGATAAATCAATTTTCTCATTTCATTAAGGATTTAATATCCAAAACCTATAGTATTTATAGAGAGGCATAAATATTTATTTAATTGGTTTATCTGTAGGCCATAGGTGATTCTCTATGATTTCAAAAATTCGATAAAATTAAGCTTATAGATCTAGATCAGGTACAGATGTAGACAATAATGAAAATTGATTCAAAACAATAATTTAAAAAGTCCCAAATAGGATATCAAAAATGGTAGTCAAGAAAACAACGTATCATAAACAAATCATTCTATCCATAATCTAAAATAAAAATAGTAGACAATGACCAGACCACAAATAAATGATAACATCATCTAAGAAAAAATAAAAAATGAAACGACAAACATAGAAAGTAAATCAGAACCTATAAAGGAAAACCCAGGCCTACCTCACTATGTTAAAGAAAATTGGAGACCCTCATATCCAGATCTCGATGTTTTATTCAGAAACTAAAAATGAAAAAAAAACAAATTTCGGACGATGTTCAAGCCACTAGAGATAGTCGAGTGGGTTTGTGTGACTCGAGCTTTGATTCACCGAGTAGGAGCACCAATAGTGGATGGCTTCCACAAAAAGCTTTTGATATCGCGATGGTTTCACAACGCTTTAGGGCTTTTAAATAGATCTGGACACTTTTATCAGCACTTCCAAAATAGTACTAATAAAGAATCCTTCTATAAGTGCTCTTTCAGAACTAATAAATATATCTTTTATCCGCACTTATTACTTAAGCATTGATAAAAGATTTATAATTATAATTAAAAATAAAAAATTTGTAAATATATATATATATAATTAATAAATATATATAAATATAAATATCGTAAGTACATTCCTTATTTAAATATATTTATTATAATTTTATAATTATTTAAATATATAATTATTTATTTATTATTATATTAATGTTTTTTACAAATAATACGTGTATCATTATATATATAATAAATATATATAAATATTAATATACTAAATATATTCATTATTTAAGTAAAATTATTATAAATGTAATCATTATTTAAATATATAATTAATTATTTATAATTATATAAATACTTTAAAAAATATTTATTTATTTATAAATATAAATATAAAATTGTATAAATATAGTTAATATACATTTATAAATATATTTATTTATAAATATTTAAATATATATATATATTCTCAACATTATAAATGAATATCTAATTTTAAGTGCAATCATGTTAAGAATTAGTGTAATTTAATAAATTAAAAATAAGTACACTTTAACAATATTAAAAAAACAGATATGTTTTGAGTATGTGCATTATTTATAAAAATGCATTAATTATGTATATATGGAATCAATATAACAAAAATATTTGATCCTTGTTAAATTGAAAAATCAAAAAACATTCAACTATATGTTCATTACTCTATGCAATATGTCAGTATTTTTAATTCGTATTAATTTGTAATTATATACCATTATTCACTAAATATATGACTATTTAATGCAAAGCACCTAAATATTTTGTAATATACAAATCATATTTATATAAATTAATATATATCTATGTATTTAATATAAACTATATGTTAACATTATCTATAAATATCTAATTAATAACATGTTTAACATTTTCCTCAATTTACTTATTTTTAATTTTTATTTGTTTACACTTTTTTTCATATATCTATATATTTAATACATATTATTCATTAGTATTTATAATTTATATATTGTATAATAAATTTATTCATTTCTATCAATAATTATTAAATTAATAAATTTTTTAATATTTTTTAATATACTCATTTTTTATTTTTTTTAATTATTTCATTTTATTTATTCAGTCCTTTATCAGTGATAAAAGAGAGCTGATAAAGTATTCCTTTATGGGTGCTAAAAATCTAATGTTGATAAAGGGTACCCTTTATCAGTGATAAAAATAAAGTGCTGATAAAGGGTAGCATCTATCAATACTGAAAATAAAACACTCATAAAGTGTACCCTTTATTAGTGATAAAAAAGTTCGGATAAAGTTCCCCTTTATCAGTGACAAAAAAGCACTGATAAAGGGTTAAATTTATCAGTGGTTTCTTTTTCATTGATAAATATTCCATTTATCAAAACTTTTTGTTATCGCTGATAAATACCAGCATTGTTAAAGTCTTGTTTTGTAGTAGTAAAGTTTTAATGGTGGGGTTAATTTTCATATTCATGATTTTTTTGTTTGAAGGTATTATTATATTCATTATTGATCTTATGTTTATCCTTGAGTTTTTTGGGAGTTTTGGGGAAAAAATATGAGTTTTTGGGTTAACAGTAGGTGGTGCACGGTTGGGGCACAGTTTGGAAAACCGTGCGCCCTTTCCCAGAAAATTGTACGGACAAAGTGACATTTTGGATTGATTCTAACCACATGACTTGTGCATGGTTTTTAAATCATGATGGATAACCATGTGACATGTTCCTCTTGGACAGTAAGGGGTGCATTATTTCCATAAGATTTGGAAAACCATGTGGGAAAGCCATGCAAATTTTCCAGGTCATTAAAAATTGGGGGTTTACCTTTTTTCCCCATTCAATTTTTAATCATAAACACCCCAAATCTTCCCCACATGGGATTATCTAGCCTAGGATCCTCTCCCTCCACCCTTTTCACCTTTGTAACTTCATTTTGGTGGTTATTTTGGTGGGTATTCTTCATGAAATATTCGTATAAGTGATTTTCTCCTTGTTTTCTTTTTCTTTTCTAGGGCTTCTCTTCCTCATTCTTGGGGTTTCAAATTTTTAGTAGATAATGTGACATATTTTGGGTTTAATCTTGATTATTAGGATTCAATATTGACATTTATGGTTCGATCATGGATTTATAGGGTCCCCTAGTGTCGCAGTTGTGGTTTAACACCATTTTATGGAAGTTTCTACACTTAAGGTATGTGGTTCCATGATTAAACGTTATTTGGTGAATTTTATAAGTTTTTTTCTTCTTTTTAATGTTCTATGTATTGTGTATGAGGTGTGAAAGGTTTTTTAAAAGTATTAAAGGTGAGTTTGTATTAAAAAGTTGGATTAAAAATAATGGGTTATGATTCATGTGTGATTACTTGTTTTTCTCCTTAAAGGTGTTTGATGAAATGTGTAAGTGGTTCGAAACATATTTTTAAATTTTTTTAGAGTGTGCTTGGATTTGAAAGTGGTTTTGGTTATGGAAATAGGAATTTATCAAGTGTGTTTATATTGATTTCCATGTGTTTATGTGAATGTAGTGATCTATGCAGCATGTGAAATGAAAATTGAGCATGAAGGGAAACTTGGGTATCTAGGTGGGTGAACTTGGAGTATTACGATAGTTGAATCAGAAGTGTCTTGGCCCAGATTCATCTTTAAGTATTGATTATTACAACACTAACTAAATTATAATGATGACTGGGGACTACTAGGCCCTTGGGACATTCCCTCCTAATGGATCGTGCATGATAACTTAGTGGGTTATGGTTTCTCTACCATGTTTCATCAAGATACAATGTTCTTACTGTCCCATTTTATATAGTTCTAATAGGGCTTTCCTGTGACTTAGTGCTCTTTTTTGATATCTTACCTACCATCATCGTACAGTTCACTTTGTTGGTTATTTTTAAAAAAATTCATGTTTTCCTTTAAAAATATTTTCTGTAAAAAGGTTTCAAAATTTTATTTTATAAAAAATGCATGCTAATTTATCTTATAATGTTTTGGCATGGAATATTTTTTATTGGGAGGAATCCTACTAGGATTTTTCTCACACCATGTATACACATTTGAGTGTATGTGGACTGTTTTATTTTTGACTCAAGTAATGTCAAGATGTATCTTGATGGTGGTTCGGGTTGCTAGTGGTATTCTCTTGTAGGTGTTGGTGGTGGTGGCTTGAGGATGATGCTCCTCTTATTTCATTTAGGTTTTTGGAATAATGTCATTGTCCCCTTTTTTATAGTCCTTTTCAGTTTTGTTCAGAGTAATAAACATTAAATATGAAAATGATTGTACCATCTTAGGTTACGATTATATAGTTATGTTTTGTTTATTATTTTTGGTTGTTTACGATTATGCAAATGGGTGAAATCATTCACAAAATAATGTGATACCCAAACACTAGTTTCTATCCAGTGGGGATCAGGAAGGCCCTTCAGTCCATTTTTCAGATCAGGCAGGGTGTCATGTTGGATGGCACCCCATCTTGGTCTTTGACATAATTAAAATATGGAAATTCCCTTAGTGTCGAGGTTACACATTACATGCACTTTAAATAAGTAATATAACATATGGAATATATTAAAGACCACTAACCTCATTTGGATATCTTCCCATTTATTTAAATATCCTATAAGTTTCAACCCCAACCCATAAATCATCATACAAGTATAATCCAGACTAAAATCGACACCTAAGACTCTAAATCAAGACCAATAACCCATGTTAATTAACTATAATCTATTCAGGGTTAATTAAAAAATTTAATTTTTTTTACAAATCAATTAAACAAGGAATAATTTCTAATCAACTCATCGGGAACACACTTATCAAAAAACTCCTAGAAACCACCAGTGTGATGTCCAAAATGGTCTCCCGACACCATTACCTAGAAAATCTTTAATAGGTGGTGATGATTCCATAATTAAATTAAGACCAATTTAATGGAAAACCTATGAAATATCACAATGGTTTCATAACTTAATTAAATTTCAAGACAAAATAGTAAAACACCACTAAAAACATCCTCTATTAATCCTAAAAAAAATTCCCATTGTATCAAGATGCTTCCCCCATTATCCATTGGAATCTTCCATGAACTATATCTTGGTAGATACAAAATTTAGAGAGGAAGAGAGGATATGATGAACAAATTTTTCTAAAGGTGAATCCATACCATAAATCACTAAAGAACAAAACTAGAACCAGCCAAACTCAAAGGATGTTTAATGGAATAGATGGGTATTAGTTGGTTGGGATATGGTGTAATGCCCCGACCCTAGATACCCAGAGTCGGTGCATTATTACATAACATTGGCATGATCTCATGAAAGATCAAGTCTCGAAATACCAATTAGTTTAGTAGCCTTGGAATAACAAGATACATTCATAAAGATTACATTACATCATAAAGTGAAAACTACTACAAAAAAACATCTTGTCTTCATATCCCCTCACATTATCCCTGCAGTTCATTCATAAATTACTTCTTCACATCCTGGGAAAAATAAAATATTGAAAATGGGTGAGCTCAAATGCCCACTAAGGATAACAATATAGTAGAAACTTTCATAAATAAGAATTAACATTTAAGGAAATGTATAACTAAAACAAAAGCCTTTAAACTTGAACTTATGAATAATATGGCAAAGATAAAATAAAATAATTCCATTTACTTATTCACATGGATATTCTACTAGTCGAATAATCACATGTAATATCAATAACCACTTTCATAATGATGGAATGCATAATGCCAGACTATCATAACCACATAGCCAAGGCCTCATGCCAAGACTACAAATAAGATTTTTTCAAGGACTTGTGACAAGACACTAGTTTGTCTCATGAGACCTACTGATGTATCGAGGAGCTATAGAGGGATCCACCCATCACTTATTAAGTCCAATTCATTCCTCATATGAACATGTTTAAACATAACATAAACATTCGTATTAAAACTAGCATACGAAATGTCAATACTTTCTTCATAAACCATGAATGGTATAAAAATAACACATCCACAGTCAAAAATATCACAAAACCATCAATACAATATGGAAGTTTTGTATCATAATAAATCAACTCCAAATAAACATAAAATCCATCAAAGGATGTTCATATAGATGAAATCAAAACTCTTTTTAGAGAAATATCTCTTCATATTTTGAAATCATTTAAGAGTCACGTAATTATAAAATAAAACATTTACTTTGAAAATTTTCTTATAATATTGTAAGGTAATCTTCAAAGCTTTATATCGGCGAAAAATAGCCGCACCCGCCGTATAAGTTAAAAACTCAATCTTAGCTTAATTCTGTCGAAAAGGTTAAAAAGCACCATGTTTGGAAAATGACAGAAAGATTCCTTTATAAAACTCTTATAAAAACTCAAAAAAAGGTATAAATTACTTTAACCCATATTCTTGTAAATAGAAAAAATGCTTTGAAATACATTTTTAAGAAACATGGATGTGGATGATAAAGAAATCCCTGTAGATTATTACGTATAAACAACCTTGGATAATGAAGAGTTTGTGAAATAAACCCTTACCTTGTACTTTTCCTTTGTTGGGGGTAGGTTAAACTCCTATATCATGGTTAAATAATTGTTATTAAATTATAAAATAATCATATACATTATTATTATATCATATATGATTTTTTAACATTGCCTTGTTAATAATATCTTACTATTATCGTCGTTTTGGGTGTTAACTTACTCGTTTTCTTTTATATGATTTGTTACATAAGCCATGTTTTTCATGGGTAGGTTGTATCTTATTCATATATAGAAAGATATAAAGTCCTTAAATATTATTTTTAAATCATCAAATGATAATTATACTTGAATGGATACAATGGAGAATGAATCTCATCGCATTCGTGGAGACAGTAGTCCGTACGTACGCACGAGCGAAAATATCAATCTTTTGATATTAAAATAATATATAATTGGATGGTATATCATATATAAAGAACAATTATCATGTTATATTTATTATTTACATGAATTACATATCATTATTATACCCATCCAAATAATAATTTATTGAATAACAATTACACCACGATGTGGAGACGGTAAGCCGTACGTACGCACGTATGGTGACATGTCATTCAAAGGATGGATAGAATACTGAATATAGTTGTACCATATTTATAATTTATATTGTTAAATTATAAATTTGAATGGTTTTGAAGTATAATTAGATTATATTTTTATCATTTAATAAAATTTTGTTCATTGGAAGTAATTTCCCTTTTATATCGGACATAAACGCAAATCAATCTTTTGATAGTTTTTAGTTCTCAAAAACCTGCTTTCTGGTATTGACAACGGGAATTAATTTTAAATTAATTAATGAAACTTATATGTTTTGAATTTGGTAAAATAGACATCATTTTTTTATTTAAAATATCAAAATTATCTTAGGGTAATTTTTCGTTATTTTCTGATAACATTCCATTTTTGATGAATAGTGAAAAACAATGCGTTATTGTTTAAAAACCAACTTATTATTTAAATAATTATTTAATTTATTTAAAATTATTTTAAGTCAAAATAGATACAAAATACCTGTATTAGTTAAATATAATTCATTAGTGTCATTTTATAATAAAATTAGATGTATAAAATTTTATTGATTTTTTTAACATCTTTTACCCACCTTCTAGGAACATTAGCAAATTTTCATAAAACGTAATTTTACCATTTCTGTGAATTGAATTTAAAAACTCCAAGAGACATAGTTTAAATCATTATGTAAAATGTGGTTGAATATGATTAAAATAATTTTTTTGAATAGTAACTTTTGACTTTTATTTAACATGGTTAAAAGTAAATAGGGTAATTAAAGGTAAAAATGATATTATAATTTCCCTAAAAGATATCATAATTCTATTGGATAAGTTTATTTAGACCAAAATAAACATTTGTAAAAAAATATTATCCTTTTGGTCCACTTGGTTTAGATTAGGACATTTATTATTATTTTATTTAAAGAAGAGTAAAAGGTGTTAAATTCAAATTATAATAACTAAATTTTTTTTAATATTGGGTTATAAATAAGATACATTCGACTAAAAATATTCATTAGAAATATAAAAGTATTTCCTATATCATGGTATTTTATTTATAATTTTTAGACGTTAAATAATTAAATTTAATAATGAAACAATGATGATACAGTAACTACTTTATTAATGAAAGATTAAAATAATTAATATTATAAATATTAAAATAAATGTACATTGAGACTTTTGATGAATTCCACAAATTTTATAGGTTAATATTACATTTTAGGGTTGATTCAATATTTTGTTTTCAAATAAATCAGATTATTATGACTTTCACAAAAAAAATACTAAATAATGTCAAAATTGACATAAATGAGTTTTAAAAACAAATTCTATATTATTAAATGATATAATAGTCCTAAAAATATAATGTTCGGCCAAAGTAATTATATAATAATATATATGTCATTAATGAACCAATTTGGGTTATATTGGAATTTTATAGTAAGTTTATTAACCATATAATATAAAAATACCAAGAGACATGGTAAATGTTAAACTATTTAACCAAGAGTTAAATTTAAAAGATAATGTTAATATGGTGACCTAAACCTGTATAAAATCAATTGGTTGAGATTTTTTTGACCCAAACCCATCTTATCCTCAAAATAAATCATTTTGGATCCATTTTAAATCGAATATGATTGTATAATAAAATAATATTTCAAGGTTTTCCTAAATTGACCCTCACCTCTCTTATAAAAGGGTACTTCCCCTTATCTCAAAATCACGACTTCAAAGCCATTTGGATCGGCCAAACCCTACTCAAATATCATCCCAAATACTGTCAATTCAACCTAGAGGCCTTAATTTTATCATAAATCCAACCTTTAGATCCCTTTTCATCAAATCAAAAAGAATCACCCGAAGAAGAGGTAATTATTTCATCACCCTTTTCAATGTTCTTTTCTTCTTCCACTTCATATTTCTTTGTTGTTTCCATACCAAAATAATTAATAAAATGATTTAAAAAATATTTCATGTTATTATAAATATGTTACAACCATATTCATCATTCTATCCATCATATGAATGACAAAGTCACCATACGTGCATATGTATTGCTTACCGTCTCCACGTCGTGGTGTAGTTTGTTATTCAACACTTAATTATTTGGATGGGTATAATTATGAGTTTAATTGATGTAACTAATAAATATAACATGTTAATGATTCTATATATATGATAAACCATTCAATTACATATGTTTTCACCATTTATATAACGGTATTTTCGCTAATGCGTACGTACAGATTAACGTCTCCATGAACATGATGAGATTCATTCCCCATTATAACCATTCAAGAATAAATATAATTATATGATTAAAAAATAATTTTTAAGAACATAATATTATTCTTGATAAAAATAAAATACATCCTATCCATAACAAACATGACTTACCTAAAAAAACATATAAATAAAAACAAATCTGTTAACACCCGAAACAATGATACTACTGAAATATTATTAACAAAGAAATATTAAAAGATCATATATGATATCATATTTATGTATATGGTTCTTGTATAATTTAATAAAAATTATTTAACCATTATACAGGAGGTTAACCTACCCTCATCTAAGGAAAAGTACAAGGTAATGGGTTTTCATCTCACTTCTTATTCATGTGAGATTCATGCTATATTGCCATTATTTCCTTTTGTGTTGTGTATATTCTACCCATGATTGTATTATTTATGTATTATAAATTAATTTATGGGTATTTAAATATTCATTTAATGATCCTTTTTGCATGGAGTCTATGTTTTGTAAGTTACCAAATCAGTAAGATAATTTCAAATTTCAATTTCTAATCATTGGTTTTTACGCAAATTTCATTGATTATTTTACTCCATGAATATGTGTGAAATCACTATTTATTACATATATAGTAATTTCGAATACCCTTTGTTTGGATATACTTTTTGTATACATAATCACTCCATTGATAAATTCTCATGTCATCGATATGAACTTGATAAGAGTAATTTTAACTCAATTTCTATTCATTGAGTTAAACATCCAAGTCATTGGTGTTATTTTTATAAGAATATGTGTGAATGTACTGTGATTTATTTACACTAAATATCCAATAAAATTGAGTTTATTTATATTTTTCACACATAATTATATCATTTATTTATCCTCAAGGATATGTTCTTTATAAGGGATTTTATCTCAGTTTACATTCCATTCAGAATTATTTATTGTTATGCACCAATTCACTTTTATTTGGTGTATATAATTTCTTTGACATATTATATCACAAATCCTTTTATTCTCAGGATATTAATTTTTTTTATTAATGCTATTATTTTTAATCAAGTGTCATTTTTTTGGTTAGGAACACTTAAACATAAATATTGTTTTAAATGTTTTAATGATTTATTCTTCTAAATATTTCTCTTTAATGATCATATTTTAAAAATGGTTTTATGGGATTATTTATTTGGACATGAATGTATTAAAATTAAAATTACTTTCAAATGTTCCGAATTGGAATGGGACACTTTGATTCCAAAATCTCTTTTAGATGGCTTCTTCATAAATAGTGAGACTTTTAAATGTTTCCAAGAAAAGGGGATATTTCTCTCAAATAGTTTTACTGATTATTTTTATCGATGGAAATATCCTTCACTGTATTTAATTATTGATTGTGGTTGATTTATTATAATATAATCTTCCATATTATATTGAATGAGTTATGTTTGACTTTGGATGTGCTATTTTTATACCATTCATGGTTTATGGTTAAAGTATTGACATTATTTATGCAAGTTTTAATAAAAAATAAATTAGATTATGTTTTACCATTTTCATATGAGGAATGAATTGGACATAGTAAGTGATGATTGGAGCCTGTTATAGCTCCTTGATGCATCAGGTAGGTCTCTTGAGACAAACTAGTGTCTTGGCATAAGGCCCTGACAAAATCTTATTTGTAGTCTTGGCACGAGGCCTTGACTATGTGGTTTGATGTCCGTCATTATACATTCCGTCATTATGAAATTAGCTGTTTATATAACATGTGATTATTTATCTAGTAGAATATCCATGTGAATAAGTAAATGGAATTATTTGATTTATATTTTTCATATTAATCTGAAATTTAAGTTTAAAAGTCTTGTGTTTTAGTCTTATACATTTCCTTAAATCTTTATGCTTATTTATGAAAGTTTCTGCTATATTTTTATCCTTACTGTGCATATAAGTTCAGCATTTTCTATGTTTTATTTTTCCCAATATGTGAAGAAGTATATCATGATTAACCTGTAGGAATAGGCTAAGGGATATGAGTGTGTTAAATGGGGATACAATATTTTTTTTACTTATTTCCTGATGTAATGTAAAACTTATGTATTTATGTAGTACTACCAAGGCTAATAAACTAATTGGTCTTTCATGACTTGATCTCTAGTGATCATGCTAATGATATGTAATAATGCACCAACTCTGGGTAACTAGGGTCAGGGTGCTAAAATTTTTATGTCCCTTACTATGATTTTTGTTCCCATTCTATGATTTAAAATGTTTTTATAGGGTTTCAAGGATGGGTAAGAGAAAAAAAGAGTCTAAGATGAATGTTGTGAAGAATTTCTCATGGAATAATTTTTTTTAATTAAAAAAATGTACTGTGAAAAAAATGGATATTTTTTCAGTCCCACGTTGTGTGCTTATGATATTGAAATGTATGAAATTATGACCTAATTATCTAAAACTCTAAACCAAAAAGATATTTGGGAATGTAAGAAAGTGAATTCTATTTTAATTTACTATATTATGTAATGTTTAAGACATGGTATTTATAGTTCCTATCATAGAAAATATTAGATAACTTTAGGGGTTAGGATGATGTTAATAGCATACCCATAAATAATTTCTACCTTATGATTAATTTAAAAGAATATATAATTTTAATATTTCCATGTTGCTTCATATAATATATGTCTGTTCAAAATGGTTTTCCACAGAATAAATAGGGAAGCTGAAGTAGGAAGACAGACAGAGGATGGTATATTTCTGAATCCACAGCCAAGAAGGGTGGGGATTAGAAATGAGTAGTTTTTGATAGAAATTGATCATTTGTTGTTTTCTATAAATGGAGGTAAAATCCATTCAAGAGAACAACCATGAATACAATAAATTAATATGGTGATAGTAGAACATTTTATGAAGAAGAACCCTCCTTCTTTTAGTGGATCTTATAACCCAGTGGTGGATGAAGGGTGGATTAAATCCCTTGAAAAGATATTCAATGTCATGGGGTTTTTAGATAATCAAATGGTTATTATTTATATTTATAATTTTTATGGTTTAATGGACCCATGGTGGTCAATATTCAAGAATATCAGGAATAAAAAGAATATTGTTGCCTTGGAATGGGATGAATTTAAGAATCTTTTCCTCAAAAAATATTTTCCTAAGGTGGTTATACACAGTATGAATAAGATATTCCTTTAATTGAAAAAAGTAGTAATATTTATTGGACTTTTAAGAATAAAAATTCAATCGATTGGAATGGTACGATCCAAATATTATTTAGGACATTTATAGTAAAATCAATCATTTTTACTCGGGGTTGAATCCAAGATATCAACGAGTTTCGGTCTCCTGTGAATTAAAAAGTTATGACAAATTTTTTTGATGTGATGAGAGGGTATAAATGTAGTTTTCTGATGATCACATGTACTTTGAAAATAAGAAAAATAAAGGTACAAATAGAAATAAATGGATAATAATCAATCAAATAAATATGAAGGTAAGAAAATCCAGAATCCAGTTATGGGGAAGTTTATTAAAAAGAACCCTAGGGAATTCCATAACAAATTTGAGAAGTGTTTTAAATGTTGTATGTTTGGATATATGGCACAATATTTGAATGAAAATGATATTATGTTTAATTGTTATAAAAAACTATAAAGTGTTTTAAATTTGGTGAGATGAGTAATTATGAAAATACCTTCCCAAAAAAATATTTGAATAATGGATAATATCCAGATTAAAATAAAAAAGGTTCAATTTGCGATATCTCACTTTCCCTCAAAAGTGTTTGATAATAAAAAATTAATTTTTAGTCATTCAATTAAATCCTTTGTGACTACTTCAGCAGATGATGGGCCATCCAATAAAGTGGTATCAAGTACTTTTTTTGTTTACAAAAATTTTCTAATGTTTTTTTATATGAGGTATACACATTTCTTTATTTCTAATGAATTTTTCAGTAAATTGTAAATTTTACCTCAAGAAATGAAACTATATATTATGGTAAAATACAAAAGGGGAAATATTAATTAAAAATGAATTTTGAGAATAATCCTATTGTTGTTTGTGAAAATAAATTACCTACAAGCCATATTTTGTTTTTCCCTAGTAGAGTTTATTGTCATTCTAGGTATGGATTGAATTTCTATTTACTACGCTAAGATTTATTTTAGAGCTATATAATATGTTTTTCAAAAAGAGTTTCAATTTGAATATAATAATGAACCCAAACTATTAAAAATATACCTGGATGTTTAGAAGTTTTAAAAATATGGAAATGAATCTTATCTTGCATATATTGTTGAACACAATGGTACTATTCAGATTAATGATGTTCCAGTGGTAAATGAATACTTGGATGTTTTTCTTGAGGAGTTTCCTAGTGTTATACCATATTGAGAAGTTTAATTTACTATTGACTTAGTTATGGTGCTAATCAAATTTCAAAACCCCCTTATCAAATGGCTCTAGTGGAACTTCTAGAATTGAAAAAATAGTTGCAAGAGTTTCTTGATAATGGTTTCATTTGACATATAACTTCACCATGGGGTGCTAATACTTTATTTATGAAAAAAAAATATGGTTCCATGAGACTTTACATTGATTATAGAGAATTGAATAACATCATTGATATGAATAAGTATATATTTCCTCATATCTATGACTTATTTGATCAGCTCCAGGGAGCACATTATTATTCCAAGATTGAGTTGAGGTCAGGGTGCCATCAAATGAAGGTGAAGGAGGTTGACATTCCCAAGTCATAATTCCATACTAGATATGAGAATTATGAGTTTGTTTTATTCCCTTTATAATATAAAATTCCCATACTGTATTTATGGATCCTATGAAAAGAATATTGCTTGACTTTTTTGACAAGTTAGTTGTTGTTTTGATTGAAAATATTTTTGTGTTTTCAAAAATTTATGAACATCCTGAAATTTTTTTAAGGATTTTTCTATAAACACTAAAATAAAATAAGTTATATATAAAATTTAGAAAATATTATTTTTGGTTACAATAGATTTATTTCCTTGAGAACATTTCAAATAAAGATGACATAACAGTTGATCTAATAAAAAATGTGGTTGAAGAATGGAAATGACCCACAAATGTTACTAAGATTCATATTTTTCTTGGATTAGAAGGATATTACCAATGGTTTTTTAAAAAAATTCTTAGTTATCTTTCCCAAAATCTATGTTAACATGAAAAGGGGTTAAATTTATTTGGACAAAAGAATGTGATGTTCGATTTAAGGAACTGAAAAATAGATTGTTTAATGCTCCAGTTTTGGATATACCTTCCTAAAATGGTGATTTTTTCATCTATAGTAACACTTCTTTAAAGGGAATTGGTTGTGTTTTTATGCAGAATGATCGGGTAATTTTGTATGCTTCATGGAAACCAAAACCTCATAAGTTAAATTATCCCACACATGATTTAGAATTAGTAGTTGTAGTTTTCACATTAAAAATTTAGAGGCGTCATTTATATAGAGAAAAATGTGAAATATATACTAAAAATAAAAGTTTGAAGTAAATATTTACTCATAAGGAATTGAACATGAGGAAAAGATGATGGATAGAATGGATAAAGGATTACAATTTCATGATCATCTACCATTTGGGAAAAATAGAAAAAGTGGAAGATGCCTTGAGTCAAGAAAATCATGAGTTACTAACCATGTTATGTGTATAACATGAAACATTGATTAATAACTTAGTGAATTTTATCTTAGATGTTTATGGTGCAAGATATTCCCCTTGTTTTTTTCAGGTGTTAGTGTAGTCGTCTCTCTCAGAAAGAATTAAGAAAGCGTAGAAGGAAGACAAAATTAAGTGAAGCTCATAGTGTGCCTTGGAATTTGAGTGAATCTTATAGTTGATTTTATGTGTAAAAGGATTATGTGTGACTTAGATTCCCAGATGAAAAAAAATAATTTAATTGAAGCTCATAGTTCTCCTTTTTCAGACCATCCTTTTAGCACTAACAAGTACAGGTTCCTTTGGGAGTGTTACTGGTGGTATGGAATAAAAAGTGATATTGTTGATTTTACCCTAAAAATTTTGACTTGTCAAGAGGTTAAAGTAGAGAAACAACTACTAAAGGGTATGATTCATCATTTTCTAGTGCCAAAGTGTAAAGTGTAAAATATATCCATGGAATTCATGGTGGTATTACCAAATACTTATTGAGGTAACAATGAAATTTGGGTTATTATGGACCGACTAAAAAAATCTGCATATTTTCATCCTATTAGAGACACTCTGTATTTAGATTAACTTTTTCAACTATACCTTAAATATATTGTTATATTAAATTTAGTTCCCCTCTTCATTGTATCTAACCATTAACATAGGTTCACATCTAACCTTTGGAAAAGCCTTTAAAAGTCATTGGGAACTGAATTAAATTTTTGTACTTTTTTTCCCCTCAATATAATGGGTAATAAAAGTGAACAATTAAATAATTGTATGATATGATTTGATCTTTTTGATGGATTACCAAAGAAGTTGGGATCAAAATCTTTCTTTAGTTTAGTTTTCTTATAATAACAAGTTTCACTTGAGTATACAGATGAAACCTTTTGAGGCATTATATAGAAAGTGTTGTTGAACTCTAACATTTTGGGATGAAGTTTGGGAAAGGAGTTTATGGGACGAAAATTATAATAGGAGGTGGCTGATAAATTGAATACAATCAAGCAACATATGAGGACAACTTAGAGCTGGAAAAAAAGTTATGGAGATAACAAGAGGAAAGACCTTTCTTTTGAGGTAGGTGATTTTGTTTTCCTTAAAATATCTACTGGGAAAACTGTTATGCATTTTGTTAAAAAATTAAATCTAAGTTTAATGTTCATTATTCCTTTTCACATCCTGAATAAAGTTGGACAAGTTTCCTATAAAGAAACTTTTTCTCCTAGTTTATCCCAGGTACACAATGTTTTTCATGTTTCGATGATAAGAAATTATGTTCTAGAATGAAGTCATGTTTTCAGACTGGGATTAGTTCATATGGAAGAGAAAAATTCCAATAAAGAGAATCCAATTCAGATTCATGAATGTAGGATAAAAGTATTTTGAAACATGGTAATTTACGAAGTTACAATTTTGTGGAGAAACCATATAGTAGAAGATGCAACATTGGAATATAAAAATGTTATGTGGTAAAGGTACCCTCATTTATTTAATAATTGAATAAAGTTGCGAGGACACTATTTAAGTGGGGAGGGTAGATGTAACAACCCAATTATTCATAAAATTATTTTTTATATTATTGAATTAAATAGTTAAATTCATTATGTTAAGTAATTCTTGAAATAAATAGTTTTTATAGGTTTATTTATTTAAAAAATTAATTTTAAAATTATTGAATTTTATATTGAGAAAACTAATTCCATTTTAGGATTCATCATTTCATAAATATCTTAGTATGAATTTTATATAATTTTATAAAAAGTTTAATTTTCGGTGAATAGTAAAAAAATAGTTTTTTTACAGATAATATTTTTTGTGACATCATCAAGACATAAATATGATATAAAATTTATTAAACATATTGAATGAATAAATTATGGTTTTATAATTTAAATATTTTTAATAAATAATTAATAAAATGTATGTTATAATTTATTTCATGATAAGTATAAATATCTATGTTAGTATTGGTGTAGTGCTTGCGCGGCGGTGACAAAGTCAAATTTGGATCCTTATAAATAGTAATTGAGGATTAAAAATACTTTACTAATTTTTTTGTTAATTATTATCTATAATTGATTTTCTGTATGATATTTTAAAATTCTAGAGTTATATAACATATGCCTTATCCAAATTCGTGTGAAATGCTTGCGCAAGCCGAGAAAAGACAAATTAACAAATTAAAGAAGTTGTCTTCACATATATATGAGTAAATATAAAAAATAAACAAATATAGAATATCCATTTGAGTCTAATTAATTTAATTTGATGATATTAATTTATTTTTTACATTTATTTATAAAATAATTAACATTAATGTTTGTGAAATACTAATTCAATGCTTGTGCAAGAAGAAGAAAAATAAATAAAATAATTTTAATTAAAATTTTAAGAACTTTTAAATGAACCAGAAAGTGAATAAATATATTTTGATGTTTATGTTTCAAACAATATTTTATTTATATTCTAATTTGAGGACTTTTTGGATCCACTTTATTTTCTTTAAGACCTTTATAATATTTTATTTAAAAAAAAGACAAGTTATTCACACTATAGTTTTTAATAAGAATCATATTTTAATATATGGTTTTCTATAAGTGTTTTCCAAAAATAAATATTAATTTGAAATATAATAATCCGTCTTATTAATTATTTTTTTTAATTTTTAGGGATTATATAATTACCTTAATGGATTTCACAATGATGACCCAGTAATTAATTAATATATTAATAAATCAAGTGAATAAAATTAGTAATATTAAAATAAATATTATTTTAAGTTTTTAAGGTGATTAATGAATTATATAAGTGAATTTGATGTTTCTAGGATATAATAATTTTTTTTTCTAATTTAAAACTTTGTTTTTATGTTTCAAATTCATAATTATGAATAGTGTTTAATTTGAAAAAATTATTTTTCGTGAATAAAATATTTCATTAAATTATTTAAAAACAAAAAAAATCTTGAAAAGGACCAAAATTATTATATTTTGGCTAAAATGTGCTCTCATTTAGCTTTTATTCTGTTTTAAAGACTTTAACCTTATATTAGACCTATTATATATTAATTTTTTATGTAATTCCTAATTTTCCCCTCACCTCAACAATAAAATGATACTCTTTAATTCCAAAAACTTCATCACCTTAAAACATATTTTTTGGATATACTATTCCAAATTACCTTATCCTCATCCATTTCCACATTATAGTGTTTTTTTCTCACAAAAATTCCAATTCTAAGAGCCTTAAAGTGGTTCTTAACGAGAAAATATTCAAGAGGTAAATTCATTTTTCTTCTCTTTTAAATTATTTCCCACCTCTACCATATACTCATCCCTATAAAATGTTTCAAAATAAATATTATATCATATATATATTGGAATTTTATCATGTTAATGGTATATCCTACATAAAATCTCTTATTTTCTTCTTTTATTCTTAAAAATGAAATTTCCATCTATAGCGTGTTAATTCACCGCCTTCATGGATGTTGAGTTATCATTTGATTATAAATGATTAATGGAAAGTTTAAATTCATTTATAATTGTTTAAAATGAACTATATATATATATATATATGTTCTCACCTCTAGAGTATTATTTCTATTTAAAAAATAATTCCATAATAAACTGACCATGGAAACCATGAAAAGAATGCACCAGAAAAAATGTAAATAACAAAATATAATTGATAAGTGGGTGAAAAGTTGTTATAAAAATATTATATAAGATATTATTGATATAAATATAGTTCTATAATAAATTAATAACACTATTCAAACCATTGTACATGATTTTTTAACTTGTTTTACATAAAACGAATATGAGGTAAGAGATTTTTATTATAAAATCTTCTTTAATGTTTTTTATGAAATTCCAAAAGTCTATTTTTTAACATATACAACATGAAAAGGTTTTCACAATTTCATAAAGCCTTAATGTTTTTATATATAATTTTCAGCATTGCATGATTATTTTAAAATAAATTGTTTTCCTTCGTATGTGCACAATATTCATTTGAATTTAGTGATTTTCCTCAAAGTTTGTATTTATGATAAAAGTATTCATGTTTTGAGATTATGTTCTATTTCTTGTCAATTGTATATAATGATGCATGGGACCTATATCTCACTTCAATTAAATGGTTATTTTTATGTTGGAAGTTTTATTTAATGGTTATTCCAAGTGTAATTGCATTGGTTACACCATAAGGTAGTCGTGAGGGTTACATCATAAGGTAGTCATGAGGGTTACATCATAAGGTAGTCGTGAGGGTCAAATTTTAAGGTATCCATGAGGGTTAAAAATATTATGTTATCTATAATGGTTACAATCTTAGGTAATTATTTCTCTATATTACCTAAATGGTTTATTTATGTTTTCAATGTTTTGTGTAAATATATTGTTTTCACAAAGTAAATATAAGATACTTCATGGGTGAGAAGTTTATCTTTGTGAAAATGAATTCACATGTTTTTAAGTATTCAAGGAATAACAATTTATCTCTTTTTTTATGTCCCTTACTAATATATTTGGGAACATACCATATTTTAAAAAAAATTCTTATTGTTTTAAAGATGGGTAAGAAAAAAGAAGATTCCAAGAAGAATTTTGTGAAGTATTTTTCATGTAAGGATTTATGTTTTATTAAAAAAAATTTTATTATGGAAAAAAATGGATACTATTTTAGTTCCAATTTTTGTGTTTCTGGGATTTTCGTGTATGAAATCACAAACTAATTATCTAGAACTCTAAACTGAAAAGATCTTTGTGAATGTAATAAAGTGAATTCTTATTGAATTTACTATATTATTTAAATTTAAGGATTGGAACTTGAAATTAATTTAAGACCAATTAAATGGAAAACATAATGAAAATTACTATAATACCTTAATGAAATAAAGATCCACCATAGGAAAAATTCACAATGGGATGTCCTCTCTCCTAAATGACCAAAATACCCAATATCTCAGGATTATTTCACCACAATCTTGTGGAATCATCCATAAAACCTAGCCTAAGAGAAAAAAATACTTTTAAATGAAGAGAGGAAATAATGAGAAAATGTTACCAGAGGTGAATACATACTTCAAATATCCTAATAACAAAACCTAAACCACCTAAAAATCAATGGGTGTTGAAGGGAAGAGGAGGGGCTTGGTCGGATGAGACATTCATGTGAGAGGGGGAAAGAAAAAGGGTCTAGTGTTTTAAATAACCAGAGTTGAAAAATTGTAAAAATATACTTTTCGTGATCCAAAAAGTCTGGCCTTGTGTTTTTCTAACTCATATTTCAACCATGAAATATGATCTATCTAAGAACACCCATCTTATATGGTTGGGCTACATGATTTACCAAACCATGCACTAACCTTGGAAATTGGAACTGTTATGGTCTGGAAAAGTTCACATGGGTTGCTTTCAAGATTTCATAAACCTTGTTCCATGCCTCTAACCCAAAAAAATCCACTAGTTTCACCCTGGAATATTATAGTTTCCCCTAAAAAACAACCATTTTCTATAGGAATGAAACTGAAATCATGACCATGATTAGAGTGCCTCACGTTTCTTCTAAACTATGCACACCAAACCATGCAACCTATCCAAAAACCTAAAAACTCCCAAAACTTAAATCAAAGCACCCAAGAATCTTCTGAGAAATTGAGGACCTATCTGGAATCAAACCTTTCCCAAAAACATCACTCTATGATTCCACAACTTTCAGAATTCCATTCCAAACCCAAATTCAATAATGGTCCACCCACTAATTAAAAAATTCAAATTCCATCTAGAATATCCTATCCATATAGACACTAGATCTTGAAAAATGGTTTCATAGTGATATAATTCATATTTAGGGACATATTAATCTTATCATCAAGGCCTTTTACCTAGAAATCATACAAAAATAGGTAATTCATATTCCAAACACATAGGCTGGTTTTCCTCATGAGTCCTACTGATGCATTGAGGAGATATATTATTTTAGGAACCACCAAATAGTAAATAATTCCAATTCATTCATTATATGAAAATAATAATAAACAATACAATAAATAATCTACATGCTTTAATAATCAATAAAAATTTGTATTAAAAAAATTATCATATAAAATATCAATATTTTATATAGTAAACAAAATAGAATAATATGATCATAAAACATCAAGATAAATAACATAGATGGTTTAATTAGAGAATATCCTCAGTGCAACATATGAAACATTAAATTATGATGAAATAAATAAAATCAAATTTAAAATAGAACTAAAATTTAAATGTAGAATGAAGAAGAAAAATGCTTTTATTTTTTGAAACATTTTAAGAAAATATTTTGTAAAGTATGATAATATAAAATTATTTATAAAATTATAAAAACATAGATAGGAATATTCATTATGAAAAATGGTTATAATACTGAGAAAAGGTGTTCTTTTAGAAATCATTAAAAATATTCTTTTACACTTTTATAAAAATTCAATGTTGGTAGAAGAAACCGTACTACAAATATTAAAGACGATTCCATTTAGAAAATCTTAGTAGATTGAAAAATGACTTAATATATCATATAAGTAGAGATTAAGGATACCTATAAAATAAAATAAATAATATTGACATGGAATAGAATTATTACTGGTCGAGAAGAAAATGTATGGTCGGGTTCTCTTATATGCATCACTTTGGTTGAATTAATAACCAAAATGAAATGAAATGGTAATAGGACATGTAAAACTAATTAAAACCCATAGGATTAGAAAAAAAGATGTTTTTTATAGTGAATAATCATATAATTTTATCACATAGAAATTTTTTCATAATATTATTCTATTCAAAGTGATTTTGTAAAGAAAACCCTTACAAATTTGATAAATTTTCAATAAAAATACCTTGAATGAGAGAACTTGAAATGGATTTTGAAATAACATTAATATCATGAAGGTCACAATAAAATGAATCTATAGGGAATTATATACACAACAAAAAAAAGTTTTAAATCTGGAATATGCCTCAAAGGAAAAAATCTGAGAAAAGAAACTCATAATTTTTCTTATGTTTTCCATTGAAGAACTTTAACCTCCAATGTAATAAAAATAACCTTATCAACCATACATTTGAAAAAATTATTCATATCTATTATATTTTATAATATTCAATTATAATCATTCATTACACATATATTAGTTAGTTATTGTTTATTTTCATTATCGAATGCCATCATTTTTGATCATTTTATAATGGAAATTTATGTCCTCATTCTTTGATAAAAATTTCATCATTATTATATTTCAAGGTAATGGAATTTTTTTTCAATTATATATGAAGTCCAAATTTAATTTCATGGAAGGAATTAGTATGGTGTGCATGAATGGAATCCATGGTGAGCTTATTTTGGTAAATTTTTAACAAAAATGGTATCTTAAAAATGAGTTAAATATTAATATTACCATTACATAAACAAAAAAACAATTATATATTAATATCATATTTATTAATTAAAAAAAATGTTATAACCATTCATGTATGTTAGCGAAGAAAAAAATACGTCGTTCATGGAGGTGGTAGTCTACACATAACACATGCTACATTTTCATTTTTTTTAAATGGATGATAGGAAGGATGAGAATGGTTATTCATTTAAAATAATTAAATTTAAGTATACTACTTATGCTGATGTAATTATGTAATTATAATTATAATAGATTTGGGTATTATGGAAGAATAAAGAAACTTAAAAGAACTCGGTTAAAACAATTACCTCTTCCTCGGATACCCTCTTTTACGAAACTCCTTAAGCCTTTTTAAAATGATATTTTAGAGAGACCATAACCTATAAAACATGAAAAAGAGTGTTGGGGATGGATTTGGGTAAATATTTATTGGACCAATACTCTTAAGGTGTGATAAGAAGTGGTTTAGGGAAAGAATCCTTTTATAAGTTAAAGGGGTGACATTTTTTTGGTAAATACTAATTAATTTATATTAAATACGTGCTAATTCCAAAGACAAGTGGCCCGAAAGGTGGAACATAATGGATAAGGTGTAATTTTTGTTCAATCCACCTATCATACAAAAAATAAAGGATAATTATTGAGATGTTTTAGTCCCTTTCCCCCTAATTTAATGTTTTACTATAATTTACTTTTATTATGACAACTCTTTTTTTTAACATTTGTAATTTATTTTTATGCCTTGAACTTATAAAACAATTTTAACATTAAGAATTAGAATATGAAAAACGTTTTTCAATATTCAATTCCTCTAGGTGGTAAAACATAATTTTTATAAATGTAGGCTTAAAGCAACAAAAGCAATTTTTAGAAAAATTCCCATTTTAAGAATAAAAATTAATTTACATCAAAATCATATATATTATTGATTAAAATGACATTTATTGGGTTATTATTAAATAAAGTAGTGTTTTTTGAATAAAAAATCAAGCCATAACTAAATAAATCCTCATGAATACTTAATAAAATAAAAATTTTCAAAATATATCTTAGGTTCTAAAATATCAAACATAGATTTATAAATTTGAAAAAAATAAATTTAAATTCATTATTTACTATCTTAAATAGATTTTTTGGTTTAGCTAACATTTTATTAAATTTATAATTCATTCTTATATAATGATGATTTCATAAAACTAATTACATTATGAAAATTTCATTTTTACTGTGCACCAAAAAATCATCGCTCATAGAAAACGGTCAAATATTCACCCGAATAAAAATTTAACATGATTAATTAGAAAATTATATCCACATAATAAAATTAAAATAATAAAATTTTAGATTTATTCTTTTAAATATAGTAATGAATAAAACTATTTCTATTTTATTATTAATAGAATGTGAATTATGTTATAGTTTGGGGATGTAGTGTTTACTTGATTTGGTAAAATACTGGGTATTATATTTATTGTATTTATATACTTAGTGATAAATTTGAATTTAAATTCTTTTTAAAATAATAGTTTAAATTCAAGTATAATTTTACTTATTATAATTATATATATTATATCTAAAATGATATAAAATTTATATAAACATATAGAACATGTATTGGAGGATAACATATTAAAAATATCATATAATATTATCCAATTAGTATAAATTAATTTTTATGTCATGATAAATATGAAAAGTTTTATTAGTGTCAACATAGTGCTTACACAATATCGGAAAAGTAAAAATTGTTAACTTTGAGATAATATTGATGCGAATAAATTATATTATTATGAACAATTTTAAATGATAATATTTATTACAGATAAATTATATTTATTTTAGTAATTTGTTTATAATATTAAATTTTAATATAATTATCCAAAACAATTACATAGTGTTAGCGTAGTTCTTGTGTAAGTGGGAGAAATGTCAAAGATGATAGTTTTGAAAAATTTCTAATGATAAGGTTAGGATGAATTATGGTGTTGTACGTTTTTTATAGTTAAAAATGGTAGTAAATAAATTATTTATATGTTTAAATTTGAAATCCATGGTTATTTAGACATTTTGAAATTTTAATTACAATAATAACCGTGAAAGTAACTTTAAAGGGTATTTAATGTTAAAAATGAATAAATAATCATAAAAATTTATATTGAGTCAATTAAGGATAATTTATGGTCTATAATATCATCTATGTCATGACCCTTCCCCCAGGGCCGTATCGTGACTACCCCAAGACCACCATCCCTAGGCCAGGGGCTGGAGACTAGCACTAAAGGCGTAAATCCCTAAACTGGGAAGGCATTGCCTTTATAAATCGAAAACAAACACAACAGAGTACGGAACTAGACTTAAACACTAAATAAAATTGTATAAAAAATAGAGTTCTGAAAGTAAAGGCACCGGAAATACAAGACCAACTGTAAAGTACAAATAAAACTGAAAGAAGAAAAGTAAAGCAGCCATTGGGTTATCCTCCGGGGTTCCTACCTGAATGGGAGGTACATATGGCCTCATAATCACTCCACATTCATTCGTCCACTCGGTGTACTGTCTCTCCGAGTGGTCTACCTCTCGGTACCGTCCATTCATACTACACTCAGCCTCAGTCAGCGTTGTCTGTCGTCTGTAACAAACACAACCAGGTGCAGGCATAGCCCATGTAGGGGTGAGTATAACGATACTCAGTAGGGACCCCGAGACCCTCAAGGTCTCACAAAATCCAACAAAGATAAAACAAAAGGTATGAAATCAGTACATATCCATTACATAGGTATGTGCCCATATATATTCCTAAGTTATCTCGTAATCCATCTCAATCATGAGGAAAACACTAAAGTCATTGACTCAGCTCAAAACCAAGATTTTATTCTAGGGGTGGTAACATGTAACATTCCTAGTCAAACTGTCAATCCCTCGGCTGCTGGTGAACTCCTCCTCTATAGAGTATCGTGGGTGTACCGTGTCACACAGTGGTGCTTCCCACTATCCTGGATGGATGAGATACTCCTCTAGTCGAGTATTGTGGGTCTGATGCATCACACAGAGTTGTTCCCCAATGTGGGTCTGCCGCGTCACACAGAGGTGCTTCCCCTTGTTTCCTGCTGAGGTACTCCTCCTATTGAGTACCATGGGGCTGCCGTGTCACAAAGAGGTTCTCCCCACTATGGTATTGTCGCTTCACATATAGGCGCTTCCCATTGGTCTAGTCGAAACACTATGAGTCGAAAGGTCAGTAGTCCTCAGGTCACAGCCAGCTACTAGGTCTCTGTACTCCGCTCGCTCATCTATAAAAGGATCCACTCCACGAGCTACTGGTCGATACTCCAACTGTCACTAAGTCCCATGTAGATGTATCTCAAAGGTTAGCCTCATCATAGGGGTGTCAATGCAATAGACGGTGCGTCAAACGGACGCCCGGTCTGTGAGTTATTGGCATTTCCGTTCAAAGGGCCCGGTTGGTTTTTAAGTTCAAACAAACCCTAACATATCCCAACTGTGTCCAAACATAAATTGGGGTTTTCCAAAATAACAATCTCTCTCTAAGCTTTCTTTTGCCGCAGACGGTTCATCGATCGGACACTCGTAGCCCAAGATATGAGCGAAAAGGTGAAAACATGCCAAAGATGGTCCAGGTCCAGTCCGACCCAGTCGGACTGACCCGGCCCGACCCGGGTCTGAACCGGCCCACAGATCTGACCCAATCTGAGGGGGTGGCCTGGCCCGAGGGCGCGGCCTGGCACGAGGGCTGCCCGGCTGAAGGGTGGCCCGGCCAGAGGGAGGCCCGGTGGGCTGGTAGCCCGCGTGGCCCGGCCGGCTGGAGGCCCGCGTGGCCCGACTGGCCACATGGGTGGGGGGGGGGGGGGTCGTACCCCCCCTGATTTTTGAACGGAACCGGCGCTAAGTGCCGGTTCAGAAGCCGTGTGACCTAGGAGGGTCTCGCCTTGTCCGGCTCGCTGAGCGACCAGCCGGTTCCGCACCCCCGGCAGCCGGCCCGACACCAGCCACCCCTTCTCCTCCGCCGCGGCCCGCCCTGGCCAAGGCTAAACTACACCACACGTCGCGACGGTTCCGCTCCCCCTTCATCGCAGCCCGACCTGGCCGAGACCCCCTACTCCCCCACGCGGCACGACGGTGCCGCGCCCTTCCGGAAACCTTGCGCAGCCGTTTTCCTTTGCGGTCGGCCAGATGCCAGCCGCCGCTGCTCCACACCACGGTCGTCAACAAATGAGGAGAAACGAGGGGGGGGGGGTCGGGTCGTGTTCGTGCGGCCCGAGCCTTTCATGTTATGGAGATAAGAATTGGAAAACCACATTCCAAGATTTGTGCGTTGAAGGATGGAAACAATTTCAAATCTAAAATACCCTACCTCGTATTTGTTGATCATTAACAAAGTCAAGGAAAGGAAGGTGTCGATTCGTCAATGTTGAAAAAAAAAGAAGAGGATATCCATCATTGGTGGATGAGCATCCGGAGGTGATAAAGTTGAAGACAGTGTTCTTCGCGGTCGACTCCTTCTCTTGTTCCGGTTGAAGAAGGATTAAGGAGTTCATCGTTCTTCATTGGCGGAAGAGGCATTCTTTGTTGCTCTTCCAACTCCTCTACCAAATCCTCCACCAAAAGAAATAGATGACAACAAAAATGAAATAATAGATTTGTCTATTATTTAATTTTTGGCATTAATTAAAATGATTTAAAAATTTAATTAATTAATGTTCCATTAATTAATTCAAGTGGACTGGCATTTTAATGAGGGGAGTTCAAGAGTTTTCTCCCACTTATGGGGAGTTCAAGGAGTTAAGAAGCACGTGTGGTCACCACCTTAATTATCCTCCCAAGGGAGGTTATTCTCAGGTGGGACACACCACCATAACCTCCCATGGTAGGTTAGGGTGTGGTTTCCCCCACCTCTAACCTCCCCTTGGTGATTTTAACCGCCAAAATAAAAATAAGCTACACTTATTTTTATTTAACTTTATTCTTAAAAACTCCAAAAACCATCTTCCATTCTCGACCAACTGTCGTCGAGGTGAAAGTATTATTAAGTGAATATCGGCACTGCGAGTTCAATGGTGCCCTCGGATTTTAATTCTGAGCACCGGTTCAAAAGATATAAAATCTCGCATGTACGTTTACTAAACATACCCGAAAAAAACTTCAGAAATTGATTCCGGGCACACCAGGCCTCGAAATCAAGCACTGTAAATGTTCGCAAACTCGTAAAATTCCCATGTATTTAAGAAAAAAATTCCACAAAAATTATGGGTCATTATATTCTCCCCTTCTCAGGGCTTTACATCCCAATAAACTACAACTCGAACTAAGGGATCAAATGGGGCTACTGAGTAGGAATATGAGCCTTCCACTGCCATGTGCTCTCCTGGAGGTTCTGGTGCCTCCAGCGAACTCGCACCAAAGGTATTGACTATCCATGTTGGACCTGCACCTGTCAATCTTCAATATCCACTGGATCCTCTGTGAAAGTCGCATCGTCATCTTTGTCCGGTTCCCTGTGGTCGATGATGTGCGAAGGGTCGTGCACGTATCTCCTCAGCTGAGATATGTGGAAGACGTCATGCACCCGGTGCAACTAAGGTGGAAGAGCTAGGCGGTAAGCCACCTCGCCTACTCTACTGAGGGCATGTAAAGGTATTATGAACCTCAGAGATAACTTTCCTCCTCAGCCAAATCTCCGTAGACCTCGTCGAGGTGATACCCATAGGAAGACGTGGTCACCATCCTCGAACTCTATAGGTCTCTGCCTCCTATCATCATACGACTTCTGCCTGCTCTGTGCAGTCTTCATCTGCTCCTAGATGATATGAACCTTCTCTATGGTAGCCCATACCATCTTTGGTCCCACTAGTGCTGACTCTCCTGGGTCTGTCCAGCACAGTGGTGATCTGCAAGGTCGACCATACAAGGCCTCAAAAGGTTCCATACCGATGGTGGAGTGATATCTGTTGTTGTAAGCAAACTCCACCAAAGGTAAGTGATCCTCCCTGCTGTGTCCGAATTCAAGGACACAAGCACGAAGCATGTCCTCGAGGTTCTAAATGGTCCACTCGGTCTGACCATCTATCTGAGGATGGAAGGCGGTTCTCAAGAGAAGTTGTGTCCCGAAAGCCTCCTGCAACCCCTTCCATAGCCGGGAAGTAAACCGTGCGTCATGGTCGGAGATAATAGAAGAAGGTACTACATGGAAACGCACAATCTCCTGCACATATAGGCGTCCTAATATCTCTAATGAGCCCCTCTCTCTGATCGGTATGATGTGGGCCGACTTGGGGAGTCGGTCAATGGTCACCCATATCGAATCATGACTCTTGGATGTTCGTGGAAGACCCGTCACGAAATCCATGGATATCCCATCCCACTTCCACTCTAGGACCTCTAAGGGTTGTACCAATCCTGCTGGTACCTGGTGCTCTGTCTTCACTTGCTGACAGGTGAGGCACCGAGAGACAAACTTAGCTACTACCTTCTTCATACCTGGCCACCAGTGCTGTGGTCTGAGGTCCTGATACATCTTCACCACTCCTGGATGTACCGCTAAAGCGGAAGTGTGGAACTCCCTCAACATTTCCTCCTGAAGTGGAAGTGGTACCGAGATATGTCCTCTAAAGAGGATGATGTGTTCCCCACCTTCAAAAAACCCATCAGGTGCCTACCCTGTGGATATCTTAGCACTTTGTGTCTCACAGTCAGCGTCCCCATACTGTGCCTCCCAAACTCACTGATGAAGTGGAGGAGTGACTATAAGAGACTGAAGGAAAGCTACCCCATCTCGGTCCACATAAGAAATTTATAAAGCATCCATCTGCTATGTCTCCTCTCCCAGTAGTTGTATACCAGATCTCTTACTGGGAGCATCTGCAACAACGTTCCCCTTCCCAGTAGTATAGACTATCTCAAAGTCATAGTCCTGGAGGAACTCAAGCCATCACCACTGTCTCAGGTTTAGGTCATTCTGAGAGAAGATATACCTGAGACTCTTGTGATCAGAGTACACCGTAAAACGTTCGCTCATCAGATAGTGCCTCCACATATTCATGGCGAAGACCACTGCTGCTAACTCTAGGTCATGTGTAGCATAGTTTTTCTCATGCTATCTCAGCTGCCGAGAACAATATGCGATCACATCTCGCTCCAGCATCGGGACACACCTGAGTCTGGTCCCTGATGCATTGCAGTAGACTACGTACCCTAGGCCTTCCTCTGGAATCCTCACGATGGGGGCACTAGTCAGCCTCTACCTCAGCTCTTGAAATCTCTATTGGCATCTCTCTGACCACACGAAGGGTTTCCCCTTCTTCTTCAAGGATTATAGTGGTGATGAAACTCTAGAGAAGTCTGGAATGAATCTTTAGTAGTACCCAGCCGTGCCCAGGAAACTCCGTACCTCCGTCACACTCCTGGGTGGATCCCAAGAAATTACCGCCTCAATCTTCACTGGATCTACTGCAACTCCAGCCTCTGAGAAGACATGTCCCAAGAATTAAACCTCTCGAATCCAAAATTGTCACTTCATAAGCTTACCATAAAGCTGATGCTCTCAGAGTGTATCCAGTACTACCTACAAATGGTAGGCATGCTCCCCCTCAGTAGTCGAGTAGATCAAAATGTCTTCGATGAAGACCACGACAAAGCGATTGACGTATGGCTGGAATATCCTATTCATGAGACACATGAACACTTATGGAGTGTTGGTTACGCCAAAGGGAATAACCACGAACTAATAGTGGCCATACCGACATCTGAAGGCTATCTTCTACACATCCTCATCTCGAACCTTGAGTTGGTGACAGCCTGATCTGAGGTCTATCTTCAAGAACCACTATGCTCCCTTGAGCTGATCAAATAGGTCATCAATCCTTGGGAGTGGGTACTTGTTCTTCACGGTCACCTGGTTTAGGCGACTGTAGTCGACATAGAGCCTCAAGCTCCCATTCGCCTTCTTGGAAAACAGAGTCAGGGTTGCCCAGGGAGGAACACTAGGCCAGATGAATCCCTTTCCCTGCAAGTCCTCTAGCTATACCCACAGCTCATGATGCTCAGTAAGAGCCATCTAATATGTTGGATTAGATATCGGTGTCGTCCCGGGGTACAGGTCAATGTAGAAGTCCACCTCTCTGTGAGGAGGTAGTCCTGGGACATCGTTAGGGAAAACATCCACATACTAGTCCACCACTACAGGATAAATCAGACTCTCAAAATCAATTTCTACGAGGGTAAGTCAAGCCAACTGATGAGTGATTAGCTGCACCCTCCTCTAAGTAAGTCTGTCATATGCTGTAAAGGTTCGCTTCTCACCAGTGAAGGTAAAATTGGTCCCATCTGTGCGGACACACTGCACTTTTCTCCTAATATAGGCAATATGAGAATGGACTATAGATAACCATTCCATACCCAAGATGACCTCGTAAGGACTCGATGCCCCTACAAGGAGATCCCTGTCGAAGCTCTCGACTCCTAGAGTAAGCTCACACTACCGGAACTAGTGCGTAATCATCGAGTCTGCTCCCATAGAAGTCTCTATCCATAAGCATCGAGCCAACAGCTCCATCAGAATCTCCGAGCTCCGAACGAGGGCAGTGGCTATGAAAAAATGACGGGCACCTGTGTCTATAAGAACTACAGCTAAGGTGGAGTAGACATAGATCGTACCTAAAATCATCTCTGAAGCACCATGGTCATAGGCCTTAGCTACCTGAAGCTTAGATCTCCCATTTCCACCCACTCCCTGCGGTCGGGGTGGACCTCTTGGTGGTGGTGGTGGTAGCACCTCGTAACGTCATCCTCCGCCACCTGCTCGACCAGCTCCTCTGCCACGTCCACCTGATCCCTAGGAACTGCCTCGATCAAACCTCTGCCCTTTTCTGGGAGGTCCCTCAACTGTCTGTTGATCATATGAATGGTGGTTCAGACATTCATGAGCCATGTGACCTCGCTCGCCGCATGAGTAACATTGTCTGCTCCTAGTATATATGTCACTGCCCCAGGTGCCCAACACAACATATCCTTAGTCATGTGGTCATCCACTCATGGGTTGGGTCCTTTTGGACCTCTATGTCATCTGTCTACTGTCAGCTGCTGAAGACTCCACTGCATGTCGACTAGTAGTGGGTCTCACTTCTGGAGACTACTCAGTAAGGAAACTCTCCACTAGGAGGGCTCTCTCTAACACCTCTACCTGTGTCGGGATATCGAGGGAGATCATCGAGGATCTGATCTCTCCCCTAATCTCCCACTCGAAGGTCTGGTCCCTAAAGAATAGGCCTCGTACTATATCTGTGGAGTAGCACGAGAGGTCGGTGAACCTCGGTGAGTACTATACTACTGTCATGCTTCCCTGCTACAGATGAAGTAGCTCTTGTATCTGTACTACTCGTAGGGTCGCTAAAACAAACTCTGCCCGGAACAGGCTCTCGAAGTTTATCCAGAGTAGTGTCACCTCATCGTGGAACTAGACCATCAGGCTCCACCATATTCCTGATGCTTTCTAAAGGATACTCGAAGCAAGGATCACCATGAGGTCTGCTGGTGTCCCTACCATCTTAAAGACGCTCACCACAGCCTCCAGCCAATCATCTGCCGCCTGTGGGTCTGTCTCTCCCCAAGAACCTGGGTGGCCTCTGGCACTGTAACTCATGCAACACGCTCAAGCGACGTGCATCATCTGCTACTGGGGTTGGTGGAATCAGTGGCCCAATGGGAAGTGGTACTGCTGGTGCCTCCATTGGTGCCTCAACTGGAAAAGGTCCCTGCACCGCGGCCTCATTGTTTGGTGGGCTGTCAGAGCGTATGACTCTCGGGGCTCTGCAGGGAGGCATCCTGAAAGAAACAGATGTGACACAGTCAGAAGATTATACCTTGTGAGCTAACCTGGTTGAGATGACTTAAGAAAACTTTTGATAAACACAAACGCAATAAGTTTTTTCGTGAACTAAGTCGGAAATCAGTAGTCATGGTCCTTGTGTATGGATACGCATGCCACCCATACCAACACTGGACTCCCTAAACTGAAAACCACACTTAGTACCCTTAACACTATTGCTTTATAGAAAAAAATGATCAGAGTCCTAAGTTCTGCAGTATAACCGACTTCTTTGATACCAATTTGTCACGAACCGTCCCCCAGGGCCGTATCGTGACTACCCCAAGCATGCCTTCCATAGGCCAGGGGCTGGTGACTATCACCAAAGGCGTAAATCCCTAAACTGGGAAGGCATAGACTTTATAAACTTAAAACAAACACAACAAAGTATGCAACTGGAAGTAAACACTATGTAAAAATATATACAAAAGAGAGTGGTGAAAGTAAAGGGGGAGGAAATACAATCCCAACAGTAAAGTACAAATACAACTGAAAGAAGAAAATTAAAGCAGCCACTGGGTCAACCTCCAGAGTTCATACCTGAAGGGTTGGTATAGATGGCCTCCTCAGCACTCCATGTTCGTCTGTATGCTCCGTGTACTATCTCGCCGAGTGGTCCACCTTCGGGTAGAGTCCAGTCCTACTACTCTCTACCTCAGTCAGCGATGTCTATCATCTTCAACCAACAAAACCATGTGCGGGCATAGCCCATACAGGGGTGAGTAAAACGATACTCAGTAGGGACCCCGAGACCCTCAAGGTCTCACAAAATCCAACAAAGATAAGCCACAAGGTATGAAATCGGTAGATATCCATTACATAGGTATATACCCAACCATATTCCTAAGTTATCTAGTAACCCATATCAATCATGAAGAAAACACTAAATTCATTGACTCAGTTCAAAACTAGCATATTATTCTAGGGGTGGTAACATGTAACATTCCTAGTCAAACTGTCAAACCCTCGGTTGCTGGTGTACTCCTCCTCTATAGAGTACTATGGGCCTTCCGCATCACATAGATGAGCTTCCCACAATCTTGGACTATTGAGGTACGCCTCCTGTCGAGTAATGTGGGTCTATTGCGTCACAGAGAGGCGCTCCCCACTCTGGGTCTACCGCGTCACACAAAGGCGCTCCCCCTCGTAGCCTGCTGAGGTACTCCTCCTATCCAGTACCATGGGTCTGCCGCATCACACAGAGGAGCTGCCCACTGTGGGTCTACTGTGTCACACATAGGCGCTTCCCATTAGGCCAGTCAAAACACCCCAAGTCAAAAGGTCAAAAGTCATCAGGTCCCAGCCAGCTACTAGGTCTCCGTACTTCGCTTGCTCGTCTCCGGGAGGATCCACTCCATGAGCTACTGGTCGATACTCCAACTGTCATGAAGTCCCATGTTGAAGTATCTGAAAGGTCCATCTCATCAAAGGGGTCTCAATTCAATAGACGGTGTGTCAAATGGATACCCAGTCTGTGAGTTATTGGCATTTCCGTTCCAGGGGCATGGTTTCTTTTTAGGTTCAAACCAACCCAATTGTATCCCAACTGTGTCCAAACCTCAAGTAGAGTATTCCAAAGGAACCGTCTTGACCTAAACCTTTTGTTTCCATAGATGGTTCGTCGATCGGACACCCATATCCCAAGATATGAGAAAAAAGGTGAAAACATGCCCAAGCAGGTCCGGGTCTGGTCTGACCTCGTCAGACTGACCCAGCCTGACCTGGGTCTGGACCGGAGTCTGACCCGGTCTGCGGGTCAAACCAGGTCTGAGGGGGTGGCCCGACCCGAGGGTGGCCCGAGCCGAGGGCGGCCCGCGTGGCCCGGTCGGCTGGCGGCCCACGTGGCCCGACTGGCTAGCGGCTCACGTGGCCCGGCTGGCTGGGGCCCCCGTGACCCAACTAGCTGGCGGCCCGCATGGCCCGACTGGCCACATGTGTGTGTGGGGGGGGGGTGTTGTGACCCCCTTCTTGTCGAATGGAACCAGCACTAAGCACCGGTTCAGAAGCCGCGGGACCCATGAGGGTCCCGCCTTGCCTGGCTGGCCGAGCGCCGAGCCGGTTCTGCACCACTGGTGGCCAGTCCGACGTCGGCCACCCCTTCTCCTCTGTCGTGGCCCTCCCTGGCCGTGGATCCCCTCCACCACACGGTACGACGGCGCCACTCCACCTCCGTTGCGGCCCATCCTGGATGCAGCCCCCTTCTTTTTCGCGCGACACGACGGTGTCGCGCCCTTCCGGTGACCCTGCAGCCTTGCGCCACCGGTTTCCTTCACGGCCGGGCCGACGCATGCCTCCGCTGCTCCGCACCGCGGTTATCAACAAATGTGGATAAATGAAGGGGGGAGGGTTTGGTAGTGTTCATGCGGACCGAGCCTTCTACTTTATGGCGATAACAATTGGAAAAATGCATTCCTTGATTTATGAATTGAAGGATAGAAACAATTTCAAACGTAAAATCCCCTACCTTGTATTTTTTGATCGTTGAAGAAGTTGCAGAAAGGCGGGCGTCGATTCGTCAATTTCAGAAAACAAAATAAGAGGATATCCATTGTTGGGGAATGAGTGTCCGAAGGTGACAAAGTCTAAGATGACTTTCTTCACGGTCAACTCATTCTCTTATTCCGGTTGAAGAATGATGAAGGTGTTCATCGTTCTTCGTTGGCGGAAGAGGCATTCTTCATTCCTCTTCCAACTCCTCTCCCAAATTCTCCACCAAAAGAAATAGATGCCAACAAAAATGAAATAATAGATTTTTCTATTATTTAGTTGTTGGAATAAATTCAAAAGATTTCAGAATTTAATTAATTAATGTTCCATTAATTAATTCCAGTGGAGTGGCACTTTAATGAGGGGACTTCAAGATTTCCCCCCCACTTATGGGGAGTTCAAGGAGTTAAGAAGCTCAGATGGTCCCCACCTTAATTATCCTCCCAATGGAGGTTATTCTAGGGTGGGCCCCACCACCATAACCTCCCATGGGAGGTTCAGGTGTGGTGGTCCCCACCTTCAACCTCCCCTTGGATATTTTAACCTCAAAAATAAAAATAAGCTACACCTATTTTTATTTAACTTTATTCTTAAAAACTCCAAAAACTAACTTACATTATCGACCAACTATCATAGAGGTGAAAGTTTTCTTAAATGAATATCGATGTTGAGAGTTCAAAAGTGCGCTCGGATTTCAATTCTGAGCACCGGTTCAATAGATATAAATTCCCGCTCATACGTTTACTGAACGTACCTGAAGAAAACTTCAGAAATTGATTCCGGGCACACCGGGCTTCAGAATCATGCACCGTAAATTTTAACGGACTCATAAGATTCCCATGTATTTAAGAAAAAAATTTCCATGGAAATTATGGGTCTTTACAATCTATTTTTCATTTATGACCCATTTTACATTTTTTTGAAAATCACATTCACGACCTTTAAGGATTGTATATTTGTGAAAACACCATCAAATGTTTCCTATAAAAGGGGACTCAATCTCCCTTTTCCAAAACAAATATAATGTTTAGTTATTTCATCATATTCTAGAAAAATTAATATCCAATGATATCCTTCCACATTCATAAGTCTTTGGTCTAGATAAAATTCCTTTATATGAAGTCTTAAGATTCAATCCAAAGGAGGTTATTTAAAGATCAAGGTAAGGGTTCCAAACTCAATCTTTCCTTTCTTATTTGAAACTATTCCTCAATAAAAACATTTTAAATATTCAATTATTTTTCTAAAATGATACCATTATCAAATTATTGGAATAATTTTACCCATAAATTATGATATAACACCCATTACCTATAATCGAACTATTTTTCATAAGTTATTACTCTATCAAAGTATGCGTTTTAAAAAAAAGTTTATTTCTGGTTCAATTATACTCTTACCATTTTCAATAACAAAAGTAATATTTAAAACTAACAATAAATTTTTATTTTATTTACATATTAATTTTTTATATAACTCAAATATATATTATTATTTTCTTTATTTTAAACTATTTTGGAAAACATTGCTTACCGTGGTTGTTTTATGCTTCCTCAGAAAATAATGATGTTTTTATAAAATTATTTCATTTCTAAAAAATATTGAAAATTAAATTCATTATTTAATATAATTTTATTATTAAATTAATTTCATGATTATAAATTTTATGTGGTAAAATATCAATCACGATAATTAAATTAAAAGTGAACAATCATAGTAATTTTTAACCATAAAAAACAATATTATAAAAGAAGATTCTATGAGTAGTAAATATTTCAAGAACTTCCAAACTAATTAGTTTATATAATGAAATAAAATGTATAAATTTTCACTTATAATTATTATAGAACCATTGGAAAAGTATATTTCATTAGTACCATTATACTGAATCTTTTTAAGAACTATAGAGTAGACAACCTCTCAACAATTGGAAAAAGAAAAATTGATCTAATAAATGAATAATACATGATAGTAAATGAATGGAATGGGATAATAATAATATAAAATGAAAAAGGTTATGAATCAAGTAAATAATATATAAATTTTTTTATTAAGGAAGTAAATAATGAACGAGGCAAGTCAGGAATCGAGGTAAGAGGATTCTTAACATAATTTCCTCTCATTGAGTTATATCCTTTATTTATTTAATATGTTATTCTAAGAGAATGTGAAGTATACCCTATAATTTTTAGGTTGTATTTAATATTTTTTATGAGGATTTACATTTATTTCACATAATATCTTCCTTGATAGATTCTTGTGTCATGACTCTACCCACTAGGGTAAGAGATGGAACTACCCCAAACCAATCTTCAATAGGATTGGGGCTGGCGACTAGTGCCGAGAAGGCATGTCGAGGCATTTTCCAAAAGTACCTACACATGCACATATATATATATATATAAGCCCAAAAAATGTTGAAATGTAAAAAAATGATAATAATGCATTCATACATCTATAATACCACAATCAGAGTATGACATATAGTACAAGAATGCATGAAAAGGGTCCAAATACAAGCCCACCCAAAATTGGAAAAAAAGTCCATACTTCCTAGAAGGAGGAGACTAATGTCTAATGAAACATTGGTATACACTGATGTCATTCAAGTCCAAATTAAGATACACCTACTCCAAGTCCTAAAAGGACTCCATGAATGATCCTTCATTAGTATAAGACATGAAATATGTGGGAATATCCCATGTAGGGGTGAGTATAATAATATCAAGTTGGACACCTTGAAATCACTAAGAATAAAGTATCAAGAATAATGAGATCATCATAGAGATAAGTCAACAAAATATATATCAATAACATCAACATAATACTCATAGAATACACATTTTTTCAAGGTGAAGTCACAACCATAAATCCATCCTAAGATTCCTTCTTGAATTTTTCATATAACACTTTCCCTGGAGAACACACTCCATAAATCATATAGCTCTAATGGAGTCAATATGAGATATCGTTCTCATTGGGTATCTCCATATTAAGTAAACTCTAGAAGTATGATGATATTTATACATATATGGGGATCACACCCAAGACCATGGGGTATACTAACAACCAAATCACAATTAACTACCAATGTAAGGGATTGATGCCTGTGTAGTGTTGGTCCTGACGATACCAAGAACCCACCTAGGGAAAATGATGATGATAGAGGATCTCACATTGGGACTCACTATAGGATTAAAAAAACACTACCTAAGACTGAATTTTCGAAGTGGGGATCACCATCCTATGACTAGGATGAAATTCTATACTAAACCCTTCAGGAAAGGATCAAGGGAATGAATGATGCTGATACTGGTCCAAGGAAGCTCATAGAAGTACACTACAAAGATAAATTGAGGAGAAATTGAAATCTAACTTATCCTCAAAATAGTACACAACATGTATTAGGGGGTACATGGAATGTATCACTAACACTAGAACTACCAGTGTCTTGCACTCACATGGAATGTACTTTTCTATCTCATATTGAATGTCCCCGAGGTACACGACGTGTTGGTGTATGGGCTAGAACTCGGTGTGTAAAATTACCAATCCCATGTACTTTCCCAATTATGTAGCATTTAGCCTACCACACATGGTGTGTTGGGACACACAGTCTCCTGGGCATGTACTCCTTATACATTCCGAGCTATCCTCCATCCATTACATGATGTGTAACTTGGAAAAGATAGCGTGTAACTCTACATGGACCCCTGGGTTTGTATCCCTATACACGCTGAGCTGGTCAGTTAAGGGACACATTACATATGACATGTGTCACATGATGTGTGATACTTTTCTCTATGTGGAAACCCTAGCACCTCATATATGGTACTAGATTATGTGTGTTCATAGTAATACACACAACATAGTCCGGTTTTTCATAGAATCTAATATTTGTATTATGTGTCTTTACTTATACATCTAGTGTCTGATCTAGCCTCCTATCACACCAGGAATCACAATATATATCATGGATCCAGGGTTGACCAAACTGTCTCACCATAATTGGACATATTCTAGCTGTTTTAAGTATATATTCTTCTTGGGAAACACCCTCTATCTAGACTCATTGGTCCCACATTCTAGGATCACCATTGAGAACTCCCGATATTTCCATGTATCCACTGTTATCATAATTTAACACAATCATTATTTCTTATTTCCATCCTAAACCCTTGGTTGTGATCCATTACACGAATAAAATAATGTGGAAAGACTATAAACTGTGTATCTATCGAATCATAGGCCAAAAGAGAATGCAAATTATTATTTCATGTAGAATGGGGAGATAAAACCACAAAATAAAAGATAAGAAAAAAACATCATCCATTATTCAGTTTGGACTGAATCCATTTCCATTATAACAATGAATAAATATCCAACAAAAATCAAAAACAATAATTATTCCCCAAATCCGAAATAAATAAAGCATTCCCATAAAAACAAACAATCCAAAAATCAATCCATTTTTCAATTGATTTGAGTTCATAGTGGGATAATAAAATGGGGAAAAATCCCCAAAATATTGTTCCACCTTGAGATGGATTTATCACTGATGAAGAATGAATCTACATCATTGTTATTGGTGAGATATTTATACCCTAATGGCACAATTCTCTAAAATCTTGTTCTGATTTGATGTTGTCCTCTAAGAACGCTCTCCCCCAATGGTCCTCCAGATCTCCAGGGTTAAGCAAGAAACCCTGAGATCTCATCATAACCATATATTTATAGACAACCTCATGTCATTAAAAATTAATTAAATTAATTATATTTAATTAAATAATTTATTTAAACATTCTCTTAAGGTCGCGCCCAAACAGAGAATCTGATGCACTCCAAGGTTATTTCACACATAGTGTAACTCATGATTTGAACTTAGTAGTGGTCTCATATTTCCGATCTTAGACTATTTTTTTAGAGTTATTACAATTTTTTAGGAGAAATGTGCACAAGTGATATTAATATATTTAATATATTTATAATTTTAGTTCTAGCCTAACTGGGACTCAGAATCTCACAACATATCAATGTCTAGCTCCAAAAAATATTCTTAGAAATGTTCTAAAGTCTTACTTGGAAAAAAATGAGACATTACATTACTCCCCTCTCCAAGGATTTTCATCCCTAAAAAGTAATAACTAATAAAAAAGGTGGGGATACTGATCTATTAACGGGGTCTCCCAATCCCATGGTCTCTCCTAAAGGTTTCTCATGTAGTCCAGAAACATGCACCCAAGGAAAACACTTACTCTTAAATGATATTTCTCTTCTGGTTTTCAACATCGCTGGCTCCTTGAAAAGGAAACTCCACTCACATGGTTCATATTACCTAGGTTAATATCATACAGCAAGTCATGCACATACCTCCTCACCTGTGACATGTGGAGAAAACTATGCAACAAAAACTATTACGGTGTTGGGGTTAAGTAGTACACTACCTCACTATCCCGGCATAGTAGTAGGAAAAGAAATGGAATATGATCCAAAAATATTGTCTACCACCCAGGATAATACTTTTTAACTATAAAACACCAAATGCCTCTATCATAAGTTCCCTGAGGACACCTGATGTTTTTGAGGTAGTCATCATCATCCCTTAGATGAACTGCACCATTTTTAGCAATCACTATCACCAAAACTAAGACCCAAATTCTATTACCCAACAGATCAAACCAGTATAATAGTTTTCTAAAATGTCTCTCTTATATTTCCTATAAAAGGTGCTACTATGATGGAGGATTAGTAGTCATCATGAAACACAAACTCTATCGATGGTAGATGATCCTACTGGCTATGGTTAAAAATCGACATGAAAACCCAAATCATGTCCACTAGAACCTGAATGGTCTACTTTACCTGGATAGATAACTTGGGTAAAACAATATTCCAAATATAAAATGAATCCCCAAAGGCTTCCCTAACCCTTTACCTAATCATTTTGTTAGGTAAGAATCATTTTCTGCAATGATCTTCAAGGGAATTCCACAAATCTTGACTTCCTACAGCATGCACAGTCTTCCCAAACTCTCAACTAAACTATACTCTTTTATGTGTATGAAGTGATCCAACCTAGTCAGTTATTCTACGATCTATTATAAAACATCGAGACCTATCATCAATAATGGAATCCCCGTCATGAGAACCAAAAAACACCATACTATTTCCACTTCCACCCAACACCTCGGTCTCAACCTATAGGCAGGTGAGACGTCGGGTGTCAAATTCAGTAACAAAATAAAACATCCTTGGACTCCAAACTAAAATATAAAGTATTTTGGTATAAATTACCATCTCTTGGGTGTAATACTAATGGGAAAAAACTCTTATTACCCTTTTCCATAGTATGATCGGTCCCACCAACTGTCCTTGAGTATGGATATCATGCTCCCCGATTTTAGAGAATCCATTAGGAATGTATCTGGTGGATATATGGTCATGAAATATTTCCCAGTAGATATCTCATATTAATGCCTCTATAACTCATTGAAGAATTTCCAGGGTAATAACCATCTACTGGAGGTATAATTCACCATCCTCGCCCACAATGGTCAACTGCAAAGAGGTTATCTACTGTTTCCCCTCACATAAAAACAGTGGATGAAAAACCTTTCTATGAGCATCTAATGCCATGCCTATACCCAGGGTGGACCTCAAGCGCCTGACACATCAACCTATGAGTGTTACACTTTAATCCCCACATCTGATAAGATATATCGAGAGAAGTGTACCTTCAAATATAGAACTAACTCCATGAGGGATTCCATATGACTAGCACCCTCAGAGCATGTTTAGAACCATCATCCCATGTTTTGCATGTTCCAACACTAAGGACACAAGGTTAACATCATAAAATACTACCATGAACCAATCCATGAATGGTTTAGGATCATCCTCACTTGTCTTTTGAACTATATTTGGGTGTTTAACATGCCAAAGGGTATCAGCAATAACTCAAGGAAACCAAAGAGACTATAGAGGGCCATACTCAGTACATTCACCTCTCAAAATTAGAGCTGTTGATAACCCATCCTGAGGTAAAAATCCAAGATCAAATCAGCCTCCATCCACTGGGTGAAAGGTCATCTGTTATTAGGGTTTGATAGTGTCCCCCCTCCCCCTAATAATCATTTGGCTCAGGTGATGCCAATCCACACTCAACCTCAAACTCTCGTCCGAATATAGGAAAAAATATGGATACCCATGAAAAATATAGGGTCTTATGAATCCCTCATTCGCTAGGCTCTCCAAACTTTACATTTATCTCTTGAAAAAGCCTAGGGTCACCCGATATACCAGTGTATATATAGAGACTTCCCTAGTGAGAGTATATACATAAAAACCAAAATCTCATTGGATGTTCAACCTAGCATATCCTCAAGAAGGAAATCCAATTATTCCTCCACCACAATAGGAACTAAAAGATCATCTCATCTACTAATCCAATTTTAATACTAGCCAGACGATAAGGAAACGACTACAACCTTCTCCAAATGATCTCATGCTGACCTGCTCGGGGATCACTCTTTATCAAAGGAGAAAAACTATATCCCAACAAACCTGGATAAATAATACACTCACTGGTAGAAATCATCTGAGCATGGATACTAAATAACATGTACATACTAAGGAAAACATCATAGGATCCCACTACCACTATAAAAAGTTTTTATGTAAGGATATATCTCTCTATACTTACAGAGTTAGGTAACACCATAGATATAAATGTGTGATCAGTAATCCTCTATGCAGGAGCATCCAACATAAGGGTTGATAAAAAAATTGCCACTAGTATCACTTGGTCTTGAACAATGGATACACCTTGGGACATTGGATAAATCTATGTGGAAACTACAACTTTCATATTAGAGACACACATCATACCTCAAACCGCCCTTGAATCCTCTAAGATCTCTTATATGATCCTACCACTTGGAACTCATAATTTCCCTTTACCACCTATTTTATAGAGCCATGAATTACTCTGAAACCTTAGTATATCAAACAACCTCAAACACACAAGTAATAAAAACAAATTTACCACACCTCGACACTATCCACTTTGGGCAACACTAGCTCACCCACATGACTTTTTATCACATCTCAAGAATGCATTTTGTGGGGGAATTATCACTTTTATTTTTATGTCCAAAGTCACATTAGACATTAAAAACATAGGGATCTATAGATAACCCATGTCACCCTGGAAAAGTATCACTTTTAAGACCACCATAGGGAAGGGTTTCCATCCAAGTGGGACATTTACACCATAGGCTCATGTAAGTCCTCTACCACATGAGAAGGGGGTATATCAAACCACATAACCTAGATGATCTATAACATTGTAAGTTGAGTTTCACACTCAGCACTAGTGTGTCATCTTCAAGCACCACGGGCCTAACTACTCCACCATGGATAAAATGAGTTTTAAATGCAACCATCTGATCGATCCAGGGTCCACACAAGCAAGAAAACCTATCCCATCACCTTGAGTCAATCTTCCACTTCCTGAGGGTCTGGATCCCCAAAAAACCTAATTGATCTTTATTAATGGAACTTGAGTAACACACTAATCCTACACGTACCATCATATATTACTTCTAGTGATATTGAATAATAAACATGAAAATGATCATTTTCCTAATCCACATAAGGATATAAGAATCACTTGAAAGGCGGTAGAACTACTCTTTACCCTCTTAGAGGAATAACCTCATTAGTGGGTCCCAGAATGGATTCCTCATCACTCAACTAGTCATCATCATTACACTTTCTTAGAAAACAAGTTGGTTTTCATCATAGAGTAATCTTAAATATTATCTTGATTTACCAAAATCAATGAGTATATCTATGGAGTTGACATAAAGACATTAAAACCAAAAAACCATTCCTATATGATGCATGTACCGATGTTTTCCCCTATAACCAGTTCCCACATATATCGATTAAATGAGAAGGTTATCTGGGTCCTGGTGAATAGATATGTCAGCCACCACACCAACACTGGACTCCCTATCCAGAGATCCAAACTCAAAACACTTGAACACTATTTAAATAGTTCCCAAATGAAACCTCACAACTAGAAAAACAAAAAACCCCAAACTATAATCTTAAACCTAGTCAATGTCATAACAATTCAGGATAGGTATTTTCTATAATATAATTTTTTCACAACCCAAACCACTAGGTTATGTGGCATAACCACCCCAATACCACCTCCAATTATGTAGGGTATACATACTAGTGTTGAGAATGTATATCACACACATGGTAGGAATTTTCTTGAAGTACATGTACACACACACACACACACACCTCAATTCCACAAAAAGTATAAAATATAAAACAACTGATAACAATGAATGCATATATCTATAATCCCACAACCATAGTATGACATAAAGTATTATAAGGCATGAAAAATTCCAAATACAATCACACCCAAAACTATAAATAAGTTCCACTATACTTAGAAATAGGAGACTACAATCAAATGAAACACAGATATACACCTCAGTCTATCTAGCCGAAACTAAGCTCCACCTGATCATATTTCTCAAAGGACTCCATGAAAGATCCATCATCTGTATATGCCACAATTTGTGTAATATAAAACTAGTATTATTATACATATATATTATATCATTTTTGATGAATATATATTACACTACAAAAACACATTCCCAAGGACCGTAATAGTTTAGTTTCTTTGAAAACTTGGAAACATAAACACCAGTACATAAGTGATTTATGTAATATTCCAATACAATATTCATAACTAGAAACCCTATTATACATATCATATATAATAAATATTTCCACAACCATTTTAAAGGATATATAATAAAGGGTATGTTTAGATGCTCTGTAAGAGTAAATAAGGGAGATATGTAAGCATAACATGAACATAATGGTATGGGAACATGGGGATAACATTTTGAAACCATACCTTTTATATCAAATATCATATGCATGATTCATGGAATAAATATTGGTAGTTCATAGGAAATAAATCATAATATAATCAATGAACATGATCCATCAGAGAATAACATTGGAATAAGACATGGATTTATGGCATACACATAAGCATAGAAAATAATCTCCATATTAGTCATGACTCACTGCCAAGGATATCATATTGGAGTGTGTTCAATCCCAAAACCATAATAGAATTCAAGGTTCACTCCCAAGACCAACATAGTGGAAAAATTCCCTTACTATACTAATTTCACTCCATGTTCCTCTCTTGTCTATCTCATGACATATATGACTTTTCCCAATGCATTAGAGGGAAATATAGGTCTCACCCATCAAATAAAGAAAATAATATTTATGTGTACCAAAATATCATAATAATTCATCCCATCCTAACCCATGAAATAAAATGGGTACAATTAACATTTCATCATATCATAACCTATGGAAAATAGAGAGTATTTATAATCATTTCATCCTAAAATAACCCATGAAAGGAAGCAAGTTTCCTCAACATCATGCCATAAAAAATAAAACATTTAGATAAATAATATGAATGGTATCCTTGGATCATACCCCTATTTAGTAATAGTCAACACAAATAAATATCATCTTACATGGAGAATAATTTTGAAAACCATTTTAAAATTTTCTTGAGGAAAATATCCTTTCCACTATAAAAACGGTTTTAAAAACATAAAACATCTTTAAAAAAATTATTTGAAAATAAAATTGTAAAATTTTAAATTAATATTAATATAAATTATTATTCATGGAATTTTAAATTTTAATTAATTCTGTATAAGTTAAAATGAAGATTCCATTCACATTTTTGGTAAAATCCAAGCATGCATTGTCTTTGAAAATGACTTGAAGAATATTTTCAAAACATTTTTAAAAAATTAATAATGGGTAAAAATGAATTTAATAAATAATTTAGAGAATAACAGAACATTTTTGAAAATATTTTTAAAAAAATTGGTTTTGGAAGAAAACTTATTTCTGACTAAAGAGATAAATAAAGTCATATTTTCTTAAAAAATATTTCTTAATTATCTTAAGTACCAAAATGTGTAAAAGTAGCAGCCTTAATTGATGTTTTCATGAATAAATATAGAATAAGAAAATTTATGGAAATTATTGAGAGTTATATCACAATATTTCAACACTAGAGACTTAATCATAAACAATCTCGATAAATGATGAGATTGTAACATAAAATATTTACCACATCGGTAACTTTTAATCATATGACCCATGAAGGAATAAAATAAAATGAAACATTAAATATCACTAGGATTAATAAATTAAATATATTACATTTAAAATGGTATGTATATATGCCTCGTGAAATAATATAGGTGTATAACATAACATGGGTCTCAAAGAAGGAAACTTGAGACAAAAATCCATTACCTTGAGACTTAACTTCCGGCGTACTCGGTCAAACCTCTAATAAAATTAATATAATTTTATTATACATATATTAATAGACCATATTATTATATATAATATAATATATTATTTTATTATGACATTTTATTACCCATTTATTAATATTTCCAGGTTAAAGTTATGTTTCGGGTAATAATCGCTTTGTTTTTTGTATATGTTTTGATTTGTTTTATTTTTGTTCCTATTAATTTGAACATGGTTCCATAATATATAGAATTTTAACCATGATATAAATATAATATATATTTATTTTATATTTATTTAGAATAATTTATAAAATTTAGTGATAGGAAATGAAATACACTGTTCATGGAGATGGTAGGCCATACGTATGCATAATCACTATTTTTTCATTTTTCTTGTCATACTGAAGTAAAAAGACATAGATGATATATATTATCATTAAATTATAATGTTTATGTAACATATACCATAAATATTTATTAAACACATTTTTAATATATTCCATGTAAAGTGTGGATGAATCATATCGCTTCACAAGGTGGTAGTCTGACGTACATGCAAACGATGTTATCATATTCCCACAAAATGAAAGTCATGAAGGTGTGTGTAATATAAAAATTATAGAATCATAATGAAATCATAAATATCACATATATAATATATAAACAATAAATCCATCATTATGGCCATACTTGAGAGGTGGTAGTGGAAAACAATGACATCGGTTCGCGAGGCGATAGTCCACCGTACACATGAATGATGATTTCATAACCCATTTGTTAGAAGTGTATATGGTTTTAGGTCATTAAATTGACATAAAAACATCTAGGTATATGGAATATAATGATTTTATTATATAATAATGATATAAAAATAATTTAAGTGGGTGGCGAAGGAAATAAAATAAAAGTGCTCATTGATGAACATTACCTCTTCTTTAGGTATCCTCCTTAGGTTTTCTCTAAAATAATTGATATGATATATTTATTCCAAAATAAAGGCTTCCAATATGATTTAAGGAATGTTGGGGAAAGGTCATACTTGGTATTTTTGAAAATAAATAAGTTCTCCCATGTTTTTAATTTTTAAAAGGATAAAAATTAGGCCATTCTAGAGACTTATTTGTGGAATGGTTGAAATATGTACATCAAATAGTTTTTTAGAAAATATTATAGGATATTTTTAAACTTATAATTTTATTATAACCCCTTGAGAACCAATTTTTACCTTAACCGTGATAAATTATTTTTACTACATTCACTATTCATTTTTGGTAAAAAAATTAAGTTGACTATATTAGATAATATAAATTATTATGATTCAATATATGGAATAAATTATTTCAAATTACATTTACATAAGTGGAAAAAAGTTATTTAATATTAATCCCGAAGATGTGATGAGAAAGTAGGTTTTTTAAGTGAAAAAGTTCAAAGGCTTGAAATGTTTTTATATGAAAATTAACAGTGAAATTGATTTAAATGAACTAAATTGGATTAATTGATAAAATATTTACTAATTTTACATTAAAAAAATTTAAAAATATAATTTCGCATTATAAATTATTTAAAAAATAGATAGTTTTCAATTAAAATTTGAAATTTTTTCACTATTCCTCGAAAAATAAAACTTTTCAGAAAAATAAAAAAAATACACCCTATGATAATTTTGACATGATGATTTAAAAAATGAAATTTATTTTATCAAATTAAATTTATTAATATGTAAAAAATTAATTTTATTAATGTTCACAAAACACATAAAAATCATTTTTTGAAAAAATAGTACTTTTGAAACATATTAAAACACTAATGAAAATTAAAAATATGATTTATTTATATGAAAATTTTGTAATGGATATTTTAAAATTAGTTATTTATATTCATATCACTATGTTTAACAGCTATATTATTGCGGTTTCATTTAAATAACTATATTAATAATATATCTTGATTTTGTTAAAACTCACTATCTTGTGTAATGTAAGATAACATAGGGTTGTGTAAAGAAAAAGATTAACTTGTTGTTGCATGTAACACAAAAAATAGGACACCCCGAAATCACTAAGCATAGAGCATCAATAATAGTCAGCTCATCACAAGGATATTTCAACATCATATATAACAAAAAAATATAGAAAATACTCATTGAAAGCACACACTATCAATAATAGGTCACAACTGAAAATATATCATAGTATTCCTTCTCTAAGGTCCCATATAATAGTTGTTTAGTAGAACACACTCCATGTGTCCGATAGTAGTAATTTCATCCATCCGATATGTCATTCTCTTCAGGTCTCTCCATAATAATTACACACTAGAAATCTAAATATATAAATTCAAATATGGGGATCACACCCAAATCCATTGGGTATCCAAAAAACTAATCTGGATTAACCCACTAAGTAAGGGATCGATGCTCGCATAGTGTTGGTTATGACAATACCAAGAACCCACATTGGGAAAATGAGGATAAAAGATGATCTCACTCTAGGGATCATGAAGGGATTCCATCATCTCTCCAGTTTTGACGTACCTTATAAGAGATCACCGTCCTAAAAATAGGATGGAATTCCATACTAAACCCTTAGAGAATGATTAAGGGAATCCACCCTATCAAAACTGATCCAAGGAATCTCATAAAATCACAATACCCTAAGGGTACACAACATGTCTCACTAAGCCTGTCATTTCCTATGTCTCAAGCTCACATGACATGAACTTTCCCACAATATATGGAATGTCCCTAAGCTACACAGTGTGTAGGTGTCTGGGATAGCACTCTACATATAGCCTACCTATTCCCATGTACTCTCCTAAGTTCACGATGTGTAGCCCTCCACACGCAGTGGGGGGGGGGGACACAGTCTCCTGGATGTGTTCTCCCTATACACACCGAGTCATCCACCATGTATTATATAGCATGTAACTTGTACCACACAACATTTAATGTAGAGAACCAAAGCCTAACGTACAAGGACATTGCATTACTTTTTCGGAATACTTAATACATAACAAAAACCAACACTCAAGGATCATAATAGTTTAGTGTCTCTGGAAACTCGGAACACAATCTTCTAATCATGGTGAAAGATCTTCAACATCTCCCATAAAGATCTTCCCCTTTTGTTTTCTTACCTAAATCATTTCTTTATATCATGGGGAAAAGAAAACATAAAAAGGGTGGGCTCAAATTTTTCGTAAGGGTAAACATAGAGAACATAAAACAATCCATAAACATTTGAATGCAAAAACATAAACATTAAATCTAAACATCAAAATCATGAGCAAAGACAAAACTCTTGGAAGTACGTGAGGAATATATCATAATGTAACATCAATCACGTTAAAATAGCATGGTAATAAAACATTTAATTGTGGAAAACCATTAAGAACATGATATGATTTCCATAGTAGCCAAGGCATTGCTGTCACGAACCAACCCGGGTCGAACCTGAACCGATCACCCAAGAGGGTCCGAGACATGGCCCGAAGGGAGTTCCAGATCCCCACAGGCTGGAAACCAGTGTCAGGAATCAAAGTTTAATCGTTGGGAACGATTTTCCCCATTAACAAAATCAAAAAAAAAAGAAAACAGATTAAAAAAACAACTGATAAAAATAACACTAGCAGCAGAAAAGAAAATAACACTAAACATACCTCCACGTAACCCTTCAGGTCACCTCTTGACCAAAGGCCGACTTTGCTCCAACAACAAGCAACTCAGCCAAGAAAACCTGAGAAAGGAAACATGCAACTTAAATGATAAAAATAGGTGTGAGCATTTAAAATGTTCAGTAGGGATGCCAAAATAAACCACAAAACCCAGCGTCTCCCTTACCAAAGAAATCCATCAACGCAAGTTTGAAAAAAATTATAAAAGTAGGGTTTTCGCATTTGAAAACAAGAAACATGTTTTCCCCATTTAAAAACCCAACTCACACCAAATACCATTTTTGTCTAAAATCATTTGTTATTTTATAAATAAAATCCAAAACAGAATACACCAATGTTGTGATAGAGTAAAACAAGTAAAAGTGCAAGATGAAAATAAACTAGTGCATGAAAAGTAAACAAGCAATGAAAATAAAACAGTAACCATGGGTGATCCTAAACATCCCTAGACAACCCTTGGACAAAATCGGTTTCAGAACCACCTACCGGCGTATGGTGAATATCCTAATTCTATAACCAACTGGCCGCCCTAACTGACCATTCTAGTGGCAAAGCCCGCCTGGCCTAACAAAAAATCCAGGGGGTACCAACCCGTCTAATTTGGGTTGATCAGAAACCGTCACTTGATCTCTAGAAGATGCCCAGGAACCCATGGTGGTTACAATCATACTGTGTAAGTAGGAGTCCCTTGCACTCATGACTCATCTCACCGCACTTGCCTACCCCAAACACGGATGCTTCCAATGCGTTCACCCATAAAGGGTTACCCTAGACAAGAGCGCCCCCAAATACACATTCAAACATTTCACATTTACAAAGTGTCAACCAGGCCGTCATTCCATGAAATCATTAAAACCAGTTTATTACATTTTCTAAATAATAATGTTGTTAAATGGACATACAATAATCAAAACTTCGTCATTTCAAAGAATCAACACAAACATTACACTAAAGCTAAAAGTGCCAAACGGGCCGTCACATTCCAACACACACCCAAAACACACCTCATTTACCAAATGGGTCTTTACCCTTTCCAAAACCAACTTTTATTTCAAAACAGGATGAAAAGAACACAATACACATAAAGATGTCAAGAGTACTTCCTTACTATTAAAAAAAATAATTGTTCTCTATGCGACACCAAAACCATTTGAATACACGATTCACAATCACTTACACATTCTAATAAATCATTTAAACAATTTATAAAAAACTTCTAAGTAGCAAAACATTGACTTCCACCACACACACATCCAAAATACTCTTTTGGAATCAGACGCACACCAAAGCCCTTCCAAAATAAGTTTCGCATCTCGCACAATTTATCAAATGCCATAAAATGACTCAACAAGGGTTCACACATAAATGACACCCCATACCTCATTAAAAAAATCATCCTAAAACCAAATAAATGACAAGTCTTTCATGAAAAACACTTTTCGTTGTACACACATAACCCGTAAAACCTGTCAGAATGCACAAACAAACATAATATTTTTTTCAAACAATATTTAAATAGGACATCATTTCGAAATATACTCATAAAAAATTCTATCAGTTTGAAAACAACGTAACAGACTAACATCATACATCAAGGAGGTATGAATCATATATTAAAAAAACATCCAATTAAATTTTTATGCCTAATCAAACACATCATCGCAGATACGTGCAGATGTAAACGAGGAACTGACTCAAAGCATACTTTTAACAAACTCTAAAAATTTAAGAACACTATTGCAGTTAAATTAAAGGCATAATGAAACTGCGAATCAAGTTTCAAAACTAAATGAAAGAGTTCAAGTATTAATGGAGTGTTCTGGAAATGAAATACGCGAATTCACCTACCTTGGTGGTGCGCGAATACAACCGCGCCTCAACAGAAGGGAGAAGAGGACATCGCGGACCCTTCGCACCCCCTAAAAATTGAGGAACACACGAAAATTATACCTCAATCTTAGGGTTTGGCTAAAACCCCTAAAATTGACAAAGAAACGCACTGGAGAAGGAGAACGCCAGAGAGGGAGTTCGCAGCTGGAGATGGCGCCGGCGAAGGCGGTCGCGGCTGCCGGAGGAGAACGCCGACAAGGAGGAGGTCGCGCAAGGAGGGTCCGAGCAAGGTGGGTCCGAGCAAGGGGGTTCACCGGTGGGGAGTTCGTCACGCTGGAGAGAGGGGTGGGGGGTTTGGGTCACGCCGGAAAAATGCCAGTGCGACGAGGGGAGGGGGCGGATGGTCAGCTGGTCGGATGCGGCGCCAGCGAAAGAGGCGGCTCGACCAGGAGGAAGGAAAACGAGGGAGGCTGGGACGGAAGTGCGGAGGCTAGGGCGTGAGCGGGGCGCGAGTGGGGCATTCCAGTGAAGGGAGATGCGGAGGGAGGACCACGGCAGAGCTGGTGCGACCGCACGAGGGGAGAAAGCAGGAGGGGCGGGGGGGGGGGGGGGCTTCACGCAGCGGCAAAGGGGGAGATGTAGGGGCGCTGTGGAAAGGGAGAAAGGAAATGGGGGGGTGTCGACCTGGGTATAATTACGATTTGTTTTGTTTTTGTTTTTTTCATAATAATAATATTATTACATTAATAATAATCACAATAATAATAATAATAATAATTAGAGAATAATTATAATAATAATAACAATAATAATAAAAATAATACCAACAACAATAATAACAATAATTCAAATAACAATTATAATAATAATGATAATAAAGATGAAAATAGTAATAATAGTAAAAGTAATAACACTAATAATACACTAATGATAATAATAATAAAAATAATACAAATAATAATAATAATAATAAGGATAATATTAAGAAAATTTATTAACAATAAAGATAATAATAATAATAATAATAATGATAATATTGAGCAATTGCACATCACTTGGACGAGTTGCGTGTCTACTGCCAACCATGTGGTGGTCGCGCACGGGTCCGAAACCAACTAAAAACATTAAATGTCAACATTTTTAAATCGGGACTCAACCCAAAACTCACTGCGAGAACCTGAAACTAGGAAATAATAAATTGAAAATTAATTCAAAAAGTCAGGGTGCGAAAATTCTCCCCACCACAGACACTTTCTGCCCCCAGAAAGTCACCCAGCCGAACACTAGACAAAGGAAGAAACCATGCCTAGATGAAACCGAAAGAAACCACAATACAAGAGAATGGGAGAGCATGAAAGGGTTCTCCCCACCACAACAACTCATCTAGTGCAGAATTTTATCACCCAACCATAGCACCCCGGGAAGGGCCAGGGGCGATGCGGGAACTCCCAACCGATCCCAACTAACTTTTAGCACAAGTGGACAACACCTCCGTTGAAATGTGGAACTCTCGACCCATACCAATATCCCCACACACTAGAGAAAAACCTCCGGGAATAAAATGATCCCAACAATGAACTCGAGCATAACCACATGACTTAACTCCTCCGTAGGCACTTACATCTCCAAAAAAATGTCACCAAACCACGACCAACATATACAAGGATCAAACACACTTTTAAAGAAAATCATAATTCAGAAAACCATGATCAGACAAACAAAACTTGTTCGATTACAACATAACATGTATACTATAACTCCATGATGAAATGATGAACTTACAATGTCAAAACATTAACAATACAAAAACGAAAATGAAAAGACTTTAAATGTTCTACTGCCAACGCAGTACACAAAACCCGGACCAAGACTTCACACCCCTGGCAAATCCTAACTACGTGCGAGCTTCACCCCAAGTCCTATGGCTGGGACCCTGATGGCCGAAGCATCTCCTGCCTCACAGTTAGGCACTAAAATATCTCAGTCACAGTTTCTTCTTTAGGAGACTCTTTCTGCAAAACTTCTCTAGATTACCGAGATATTCACAACGATGGCATGTCTTCAGAGGCATGTGACATGACAGCTTCACATGCCCGAACTGGCCACACTGGTAGCACACCACTGAACGATCCAACGAATTAGAAGTTATAACCACTATAGAGGAATCTTTAGGAACAAGTTCCTCTGGCACATCCGGCTCGCTAGATGGGGAAACTTTATGAGTAACTAGATATGATATATTTCCAAGCACTTGTTCTCCGGAGACCAGTTTAGCTAAGAACGCCTCATCCACCAACTTCTCGAAACGATGGTCTTTAAAAAGGAGGATCTGCTCCTTGATCTCTGGGTGAAGACCCCCAATAAAGAGAGAAGTTTTCATCAAATCTAGTGATGTTTCCTCTGGAGAAAAGGACACAAGCTCCTTGAAATGGTCAACATATGTCTTCGTCGTCCGTTGTCCTTGTTGAATACGCATGATCTCTTCCCTTTTCTCCGTCTTTACCTCTTCAGGTATAAACCATCAGATGAAGACGGATTTAAAGACATCCCAAGTCATCTCAACTCGCACTGACGGTGGGGCAACCAACTCCCATTCATATAGAGCCAGACCTTCAAACAGACCCAAAATAGCATGCACTCTGACAGCTTCGGGAGTTCCCAAAACCTTGAAGACACACTCGACCCCTTCAAGCCATTCTGCTACTTCTAACAGACCTCGATCACCGTGAAGGATAGGCAATGTCCGAGAAGGACCAAAATCTGGGCATGACTTATCATAAACCTTGGGGACCTTTCTGGGAGGCATTTTCTGAACAACATATAAAACACAAAACCAAAACCAATATCAATCCGAAGCGACATCAAAGAAAGAACCTTCATCCAAAACAACCAGCTCAAAATAAAAAAGAAAATGTTAACACAGCCAAAATCCCCTTTTTCATTTTATATTTCAAAACCTCCTTATTCAAGGCCAGTTTTCGAACCAAATTCAATTTTTTTTCCCAAAAAAATCATTTTCCCTTTTTTTTCTTTATAAAAACAAGGTCAAACCATTAATTATAAGTGCACACCCCAGTAATCCCATGAACCATTGCACATGTCTTCACCCGCTTTCATCCATATGCACTAACACATGATTCTCATGTATTCCCTCACATGTGCCAATGTTCATAAAGAGTACCTGAGGTTGCACTCAAACCATATCTCTACAGGTTCTGAGAAAACACCGGATTTTTAGACCAAGATCTTTCATTTTTAAAACAAATCCATTTCACAAATTTAAAGCCCTTTAAAAGAAGCTGTTCTCATTTTAAACCCCCTTTTTCATTTTCAAAAGCGCACTTACACCCACAAGAACGAAGACAACACACAACATGCATCAAATCACCAAAGAGAGGGACTAGTAGTCGTGCTTAACCTAGCGACATGGTAGTGGGCCATGCTCCAAGTAAGTGCCAACAAGTAGGAGAAACATAAACCGTGTATTTGGACTCCACATGGGTCACTACTCCATGTGAAATCACGACGTGACATTGTCTTTCCTTTGTTGCCTTCCCTCAATCAAAAGAAAATAAGAACAAAACAAAGACTCAATTCTTGTACTACCCCTGGAGACATGAGGTTCGGAACAGGCGAGGGTTCATGACGTCCTTCCCGTACCTACCACTCGAGTCCCGACAGTCCTAATCTCCATCTACTAGACACCCCAAATAACAAGGGTGCCTCTGATACCATTTTTTCATGAACCAACCCAGGTCGACCCTGAACCGGTCACCTGAGCGGGTCTGCAACATGGCCCGAAGGGCATTCCCGATCCCCACGGGCTGGCACCCAGTGCTGGGCATCAAAGTTTAATCATTGGGAATGATTTGTCCCATTAAAAAACCAAAAAAACAAGAAAACAGATAACAAAAACAACTGATAAACATAACAATAGAAACAGAAAAGAAAATAACACTAAACATACCTCCACGTAACCCTTCAGGTCGCCTCCCGACCAAAGGCTGACTTTGCTCCAACAACGAGCAACTCAGCCAAGACAACATGAGAAAAGAAACCTGCAACTGAAATGATAAAAATAGGCGTGAGCATTTAAAATGATCAGTTGGAATGCCAAAATAAACCACATAACCCAACATCTCCCTTCCCAAATCAATCCATTAATGCAAGTTTGAAATACTATTATAAAAGTAGGTTTTTAACATTTGAAAACAAGCAACATGTCTTCCCCATTTAAAAACCCAACTCACACCAAATACCATTTTTGTCCAAAATCATTTGTTATTTTATAAATAAAATCCAAAATAGAATACACCAATGTTGTGCTAGAGTAAAACAAGTAAAATTGAAAGATGAAAATAAACTAGTGCATGAAAAGTAAACAAGCAATGAAAATAAACTAGCAACCATGGGTGATCCTAAACATCCCTAGAAAACCCCTGGACGTACTTGGTTTCGGAACCACCTGTCGGTGTATGGTGAAGCTCCTAAGTCTATAACCAACTGGCTGCCCTAACTGACCAATCTAGTGGAAAAACCCGCCTGGCCTAACAACAAATCTAGGGGGTACCAACCCATCTAATCGGGGTTGATCAGTAACTGTCACTCGATCTCTAAAAGATTCCCGGGAACCCATGGTGGTTACAATCATACTATATAAGTAGGAGGCCCTCGCACGCATGACTCATCTCACCTCACTTACCTACCCCAAACACGGATGCTTCCTATGTGTTCACCCATAAAGGGTTACCCTAGACAGGAGCGCCCCCAAATACACATTCAAACATTTCAAATTTACAAAGTTTCAACCGGGTCGTCATTCCATGAAATCATTAAAACCATTTGATTACCTTTTCAAAATACTAAAGTTGTTAAATGGACATACAGTAATCAAAACGTCGTTATTTCAAAGAATCAACACAAACATTACACTAAAGCTGAAAGTACCAAACGGGTCGTCACGTTCCAACACACACCCAAAACACACCTCATTTTCCAAATGGGTCTTTACCATTTCCAAAACCAACTTATATTTCAAAACATGATGTAAAGCACACAATAGACATAGAGATGTCAAAATGAATTCCTTACCATTAAAAAATAATAATTGTATTTTATTCGACACCAAAACCATTTGAATACACGATTCACAATCACTTACACATTTTAAAAAATCATTTAAAAATTTTATAAAACACTTCTAAGTAGCACAACATGGAATTCCACCTCACACACATCCAAAATACTCTTTTGAAATCAGACGCACACCAAATCCCTTCCAAAATAAGTTTCGCATCTCGCACAATTTATCAAATGTCATCAAATGACTCAACAAGGGTACACACATAAATGAAACCACATAACTCATTAAAAAATCATCCTAAAACCAAATACATGACAATTATTTCATGAAAAACACTTTCCGTAGTACACACATAACCCATAAAACATGTTAGATGCACAAACAAACATAATATTTTTTTCAAACAATATTTAAATAGGAGATCATTTAGAAATATACTCATAACAAATTCTATTAGTTTGAAAACACCATACCAGACTAACATCATACATCAAAGAGGTATGAATCCTATTTTAAAAAAAACATCCAAGTAAATTTTGATGCCTAATCAAACATATCATTGTAGATACGTGCAGATGTAAACCAGGAACTGACTCAAAGAATACTTTTAACAAAATATAAAAATTTAAGAACACTATTGCAGTTAAATTAAAGGAATAATGAAAATTTCAATCAAGTTTAAAAACTAAATGAAAGAGTGCAAGTATTAATGGAGTGCTCCGAAAATGAAATACGCGAATTCACCTACCTCAGCGGTGCGCGAATACAACCGTGCCTCAACAGAAGGGAGAAGAAGAAATAGCGGACACTTCGCACCCCCTAAAGATTGAGGAACACACACAAATTATACCTCAATATTAGGGTTTGGCTAAAACCCCTAAAATTATCAAAGAAACGCACCAGAGGAGGAGAGCGTCGGAGAGGGAGGTCATGGCTGGAGATGGCGCCGGTGAAGGCGGTCAAAGATGCCAGAGGAGAACGCTGACAAGGAGGAGGTCGTGCAAGGAGGGTCGAAGCAAGGATGGGCCGAGAAGGGGGGTTCGCCGATGGGGAGTCCATAGTTCTGGAGAGTGGGATGGGGGGTTTATGTTGCGCCGAAAAAATTCCAGTACGACGAGGGGAGGGGGCGGATGGTAGGGTGGTCAGACGCGGTGCTGGCAGAGGAGGCGGCTTGGGCAGGAGGAAGGGAAAACGGGGGCGGCTGGGAAGGAAGTGTGGAGGCCGGGGCGTGAGCAGGGCGTGCCAGTGAAGGGCGGTGCGGAGGGAGGCCCGTGGCAGAGCCGGTGCGACCGCCCGAGGGGAGAAAGAAGGAGGGGCGGGGGAGGGGGGCTTCGTGCAGCGGCACTGGGGCGATGTAGGGGAACTTCGGAAAGGGAGAAGGGAAATGGGGGGGGGGCTGGGTAGAATTAGGGTTTGTTTTGTTTTTGTTTTTTTCATAATAATAATATTATTGCATTAATAATAATCACAATAATAATAATAATAATAATAACTGAATAATTATAATAATAATAACAATAATAATAACAATAATACCAACAATAATAATAATAATAATTCAAATAACAATTATAATAATAATGATAATAAAAATGAAAATAGTAATAATAGTAAAAGTAATAACACTAATAATACACTAAATATAATAATAATAATAATAATACCAATAATAATAATAATAATAAAGATAATATTAAGAAAATTTATTAACAATAAATATAATAATAATAATAATAATAATGATAATATTGAGCAATTTCACGTCACTTGGACGAGTTACGTGGCTACCGCCAACCGTGCGATGGTCGCGCACGGGTCCAAAACCAATTAAAAACATTAAACGTCAACAATTTTAAATCAGAACTCAACCCAAAACTCGGCAAAAGAACCTGAAACTAAGAAATAATAAATTGAAAATTAATTCAAAAAAGTCGGGGTGTGACAATTGCTGTCAAGACCATCTTAGTGGACAAAGTCCCTTTTTGAATCGAGTTCACTCCTCGTTCTAGTCATGTATCACTGGACCTGATTAACTTACCAATCCAGCCATGTCTATCTCATGAGATATAAATCTTTACCCAATGCATTGGAGGGAGATATTGGTCCCACCCATCTCATAATGAAATCATTCTTTCATGTTCCAAAAAAGTAAACATACATCATTCATAATAACCGGACGAATAAAATGGGTTTCATAACCAACATCCCATAATAACATAATCCATATAAAATAAATGGATATAATTTAATCATAAGAAAATTTAAACCATGTAAACAATAGATACATTATACTTGAAACATAAACATACTAAATATTGTCATCTTAGATGGAAAATAGTTTTGATTAAACACTTGAAATGAATTCTTGAAGAAAATATCCTTTCTTTTTCAAAATCATTTTCTTTTCACAAAATACCATGCAATATTAAAAGAAAATGATATTGTTGAAAATAATCATGAAATCTTGGGGAGTAATGTTCATTGAAATAAGTTTTTATGAAACTGTAAAAATCCATTCACACCGTATAAGTTAAAAAAACATTCTTCTCGTACTTTTTCCAAAAAAGTCAAAAAGTACCTCATATGGAAAAAAAGATTCCTTACATACCATGTAGTAAAATTCAAAAATGGGTAAAAAGAACTTTAAACATACATGAAACCATTTTTAGAAAACATGGACAAGGAAGATAAATATAACCCTAGTAAATACTTACGAATAAACAATCTCGGATAAAAACGATATTGGAAAAGTTATCCCTTACCGTAGGTCCAATTTCCTCCATATGTGTCTGAAACATCTGTATAGTGGGTTTAAACATATTATTAACTTGTAACAGAACCATAATAATATTTATTATATCATATATGATTCACTTAGGTCTTTATATTACCCGTTCATTTGTCATTTCTAGGTTAATGCAACGTTTTGGGTATTAATTGTTCCATTTATCATACATGTTTGGACTTGTTGATCTTGATATCATTACTTATATCATTATTTACTTAATTAAATAATGTAAATAATGATTTATATATCATATATATTCATTATATATATATACAATAGTTAGATAAATGAAATGAAATACACCGTTCATGGAGACGGTCGGCTGTACGTACGCATGAACGCTGTTTTCTTTTCTTTATTGACTTGAATGGAAGTAAGTAGATGAAAAATATATATATATATATACATAAATCCAGTAGCTTTATCATTTCATATATTTCATTATTATTCATTATATATACTTTATAATCATTCTTGAATGGTTAACATGGAGAATGAATCTCATCGCGTTGTGGAGACGGTAATATGTACGTACGCACAAGGGATGATATCATTCCCATAATTATTGAAATGGAATTGGAGTGTATGATATAATATCTCAGAATCATTATTATGTTATAATAACTATATATAGTTATTCTTTACACCATTATACCCATGCAAGTAAGGTGGTGGTGGAAAACAGATTACACCACGACGTGGAGACTGTATTCCGTACGTACGCACGCGCGGTGATTTCATTTTATGTAGGATGGATAGAGGCTAAAATGGGGTTGTTTCATATTAATAATAACATATAAATATATTAGTGATACTTATGTTATTACTTTATAATGAAACAACTAAAGAAGAAGAAGTTGAAGAAGAAAGAAACTTGAAAGAATCGGTAGAAGAGATTACCTCTTCTTCGACGCACCTCTTTTAGGATTCCTTTTAAGGCACTAGAGATGGTCTTTTGAGAAGACCAAAACCTCCAGAATTCTTCTATGGAAGTGGAGAAGAGAAATGGGAAGGTTTTGGTAGAGCTTGTAGGCTCAATTTTGTGTAAAGAGGAGAGGGAGGAGGTTCCCTTTTATAAGGAAGGAGAGGGGCACCTTTGGAAAGTGTGAGAATATTATTTTATTATAAACCTATATTCAGTTTAAAAAGGTCCAAAAATCATTAAAGATTAAGATAAGATGAATCATGGTCGAAATAAAATCATCCAATCATAATTATACATGTTTTGGATAATATTTTAATAATTATAATCTTATTTATTTAGATCATTTATTAATGAGGTAACTACTGCATCATTATTGTTTCATAAATAATTTAATTTATTTGTAGTCAAAAAATTATAAACAAATACCAATCATGTAGGAAATATTTTTATCTTTAAAATGAATATTTATAGTCAAAAATATAATTTATATAACTCCTTATAAAAATTAATTACTAAAAGATTTGTGTTAATGTCAATTTTGTCTTTACATTAAATTAATTAATCCAAATTGTCATTATCACTACCAAGTGGCTCAATGGGGTCCCAAAATCGACCCAAGGATGCCCATGGTCATCCAATACTCATCCAATAAGATTAGCACAAGTGTTAAGGTAATTTTAAATTATTATAAGATTCTTTTAACCTTGAATTGCCCTATTTATCTTTAATCGTGGAAAATAAAAGTCAAAAGTTACTATTCTCCAAATATTATTTTCATCTTATTGAACCACATTTTACTTCTTGATAACAACCATGTATGAAAGATTTTGAAATTCAAGTCACTAAAGAGGTTAATTTTCATTTAAATGAAAGAGTCAGTTTTTTTAACTACCACTAATTGGTTTCACTATTCATCAAAAATTGATGTTTTTCAGAAAAATACCAAAAAATCAGCCTAATATATATTTTATTTTCCAAATTAAAAAAATTATGATCTATTTTTTCAAATTCAAAACACAGAAGTGACATTAATTTTAAAATTAATCGCCATTATTAAAACAAATAGCGTGTTTTTAAGAAACAAAACTTTCAAAAGATCAACACTTGTTTATGTCCAATTTCAAAGTGAAATTAATTCCCATGACCAACATTGGATTAAATGGTAAAAATATATTCTAATTAAACTTTAAAACCAATTAAAAATATAGTCTTACCATATAAATTATTACGATGAAAAAAGTTGTTTTTAATTAAAATATAGCATGCTTTTACTATTCATTAAAATATGAAATTTATCAGAATAATATGAAAAATTTATCTAAAGTAAATTTTTATATCCGGATTCTAAAAGAGAATTTTATTTTATCAAATTGAACTTATAAACATAGAAAAAACTAGATTTAAAGTCAGTGCGCTATCAAAATGTGGCAAAACTGCATTTTTGAAAAAAAATTATTTTACCTGAAAAATTTATTTTGTTCTCCTTCCATGTTGTATAAAATGTGTAAGATGAATAATAATGTTATAAAATTAAAAATTTAGTTAATACTATTCATAACGGCTAGTCCATAATAATATTATAACAATATATCATTGTTTAGTGAAACCCGGTATTGCGTACTACAGACGCTATCGAGGAAGGTCGTGATTGCGTGTAATTCAAGCCAAATCAGGGATGCGTGTAGTGCAAGCTCCCTTTGTTGTAACATAAAACCCAAGACATCAATTAAATTAAAAATAATAATTCTCATAAAATCTCGGGTTGTTACATTCTACCCCCCTTAAAATGAATTTCGCCCTCAAAATTCATCAGGGTTATAAATTGTTTACTACTTGAAAGTTTCTTTCATAGAAACCCACATCGTAAAAACAAATAATAAAACTTAATTTTAAAAACTGAAGTATGAAACATATCGGTTACCTAAATTGACTCATCACTGGGTTTCCACATAGGAGAACGTAGGTGAAAATATTGATATGGAAGAGAAACCTAACCATCAAGTTCTGATGGAGAGTGGTAAGAACATGGCTATGTAAAAGCCGACAATCACAAAGACATAAATCTGTGATGATCTAAGGTACCATCTGATTAATCGGATATAAGGGCACTAGGACAGCATTTTTGGTTTTCAATATCATTTCCCAAATGTTGAAGAATTTTTGAATTAAAAGAAATAATTACTTAATTTTGGTACAATCTCAACGCTATTGGTGCCTCGAACAATTTCCACTTCATCCCATAAAGAAATGAAGTTGAATTTGTCTTTCGCAAAGTTTTAGCAGATCATGTGATAGAATGATAGGTCATTCCATCTGTCACAAACATAAGTTAGCAAAAGTTATATACATAAGTCCATCTATGGTTAGATTAATCGGATATGGTTCCAAAAATGGACTTATACTTCAACTATAATACTGATTAATAAAATAAAACTAATTTCTACTAACCAGGGACTTCTTGTAGGCCAGTGGTAGGCGATAAAGACCTGTCGCACTTCGGTTGTGGGTTCGATTCCCACATCTTTGTCCGACGTGATGGGTTGTCGCCCGTCCTGTAGGTTGTCCTTTTGCTAAAACTATACTATTATAACATTCCAGAAATAATATCGAAAAAAATGTTATATCCTTAAACGATACTATATGATGTCTAACTTAATCTATTCTAATCTTTAGGCTTACCCAAACTCACAGTATAAGGAAAAAGATTGATAGAGAGGTCATCTACCAAACATGTAAATACAATAATTTATCCCCATATAAGATATGTCTGGTTGGTCACATTACAAACCTTCGAATTCCTTAATCATGTACTCTCTTGAAAAAAATTGAATACCCATTGAACCTTCGTGAAAACATGAATGCTGTCAAAAGTTAACTCTTTCAACATACCAAAATCCCAAAATTTCTATATACTCAAACCATGATATCACTTTGTCCTTATATCAGTTATAAGCTCATTAATATTATTTTCTCCTTATCCCTTCATTATGCGCATATCATCTACTTTCCAAAATATTTGAATTACTTTTCATGGTTACCGGTACAATATAATTATTGAAAACCATAATAAACCAATATATATATATTCCAATATTCCACAGTACTATAAATTAGATTCCACAACATTATTTTGGAATCCCGTTACATAAACACATAATCCTTCCAATACGTCGTTGTCATACTCAACATCGCCAATAGTGATCACATGTGACTTCCCTTTGTCCATTGCCTTAAGAGGTTGCTCACGTCGATCATCATTAACCCTTGGATTAGGGAATTGATTAGCATAATGCCCCATTTCCTTGCACTTGAAGCATTGAATTGTTGGTGGAGTGTTCTATGTAGTCTTTTCTCTATTCACATCATTAGCTACCTTTTCCCATTACTTTGACACTCAACTGCTCGATGACCTTCTTTTCTAGACTTGAAACATTTTCTAGTACCTTTTAGACAATCTCCACCATGCTTCTTTCCACACATTGAGAATAAAGAAACATTCACTTTCTTTTCACCATTGTTCTGAGGTTTTTCCTTGAACTCCATCTTTCGTTTCTTGTCAAAACCATGAGGTGGATATGTTACACCAACTTCTAGTTCTACCTTGATATCACAACGCACAATTTTTTCATAGCTATTGAAGTCTCTTATAGCTAATGCCTTTCGAATACTTGGTTTTAAGCCACTGATGAATTGATCAACTTTACTTTTAGTTTGGATGATAAAGCCAGATGCATACCTTGCGAGTCATGTAAAATTCGTTTCATATATACCAACAGATTCATCATCCTTTTAATTAAGCTCAAGTAACTCCTTTTCCATATTTTTTCGAAGAATACGAGGGAAGTACTTATTGAAAAATAAGTTCTTGAACTCATCCCATTCCATGGATTCAATTTCATCTTGGGGCCCCGTATTCTTAATTAGAGTCCACCATTGGTCCGCTTCACCTTCAAAACAGTAAATAGCCAAAATGAATTTTTCATGTTCCAAGAAGCGATGTATGGAAAATATATTTTCAATGGTACTGATCCATTGTTCAGAAACAAGTGGATCAGAAGACCCACTGAAAGAAGGTGGACGTTGCCTCATGAAGGACACAATAGAATATTGTACCCTTCTCTGCTCATTTGGAAGTCCAGAATGATTCATAGATTGTGTAAGTATAACAATAAGATTTTTCACTCCATCTCCCATAACATTGGTTTGTTCAGAAGGACAATAATTGCATTTTCCATTACATTGATCAACACGGTTCCTTTGGGTTCCAACCATCGTCTAAAACCCAAAAAGAATAGTGTGAGAGGAAAAAATCATGCTAGGGAAAACAACTTAATAAAGGGGGAGTACCTTAAATATCTAACATATTAGGTGTTATTCTAATATCATTACCGTAATTCTAGGACTATAACCTATAATTATACTTAACCTTAGGGAAATCCCTAGACATACCTTAGAAATATCTCTAGGGATCTCACAAAAGTTTTCACATCCTAGTTTCCAAAGGTTAACTAAACCTTTCCTTTGATACCAATTTTAGAGACCCAAAGCCTGACGTACAAGGACATTACATTAATTTTGTGGAATAATTAATATATAAAAAAACCGACACTCAAGGATCGTAATAGTTTAGTGTCTTTGGAAACTCGGAACACAATATTCAAATCATGGTGAAAGATCATCAACATCTCCCATAAAGATCTTCCCCTTTTGTTTTCTTACCCAAATATTTTCATTATATATTGGGGAAAATAAAAAATAAAAAGGGTGAGCTCAAATGCTCAGTAAGGGTAAACATAGAGAACATAAAACAATCCATAAAAATTTGAATGAAAAAACATGAACATAAAATCTAAACATCAAAATCATGAGCAAAGACATTAATCTTGGAAGTACATAAGGAATATATCATAAAGGAAAATCAATCATGATAAAATAGCATGGGAATAAAACATTTAATTTTGGAAAACCATTAAGCACATGATATGACTTCCATAGTAGCCAAGGCATTGCTGTCAAGACCATCTTAGTGGACAAAGTCACTTTTTGAATCAAGTTCACTCCTTGTTCCAGTCCTGTATCACTGAAACCTCTCAACCCCCCATCAATTAATTTTATGTGTCGACGTAAAATTAATTGCTCTCAATTAATTTTATGTGTCGACGTAAAATTAATTTCTCTCAATTAATTTTATGGGTCGACGTAAAATTAATTGCTTCCAGTTAATTTAATGGGTCGATGTAAAAGTAATTGGTGTCAGTTAATTTTATGTGTCGACGTGAAATTAATTGTTGTCACTTAATTTTATGTGTCCACATAAAATTAATTCGTGTCTTATGTTTTGACGTAGGCTATGTGGGGGAAACTTTTTGGCATCCTCCCCTTTTAAGTTGTTCCAACACACCTCTTAAATTGCGCCAACGTAATTTAATTCGCCTGACCCCCTTTTTAAATTATGTAACTGCATCGTTGGAATTTAGAAAGGTTCCAAATAAATGAACCGCCATAAATTCCACGATGGTTACATACCTCTCCCCCTCTCTTATATAAATGGAGTTTGGGAGAAGGTTTTGGGACGGCTTCACCAAGCGACGAAGCGTTGGTAAAGTATCACGACGCTCAACACTTGGGGAAATCTTATCCTCTCCAACAAAGAACGTGAAGAACGCCAATGAAGATTTTCCGCACGATTCTTCTTCAACCTTCCTTCCCCAGACACCTATCCTCCGCAACATCGTCAACAAACCGATGTAGCTCGGAATTGGGGACGTGTGGCGGACGCGACGAACGACGGTCTTCATCGTCTTCCTTTCGCGACTCCGCCAATGAGCGACGAGAAAGAGGTAGGGGTTTTATTTTATTTAAAGTATGAACCTTTACCATGTTCTTCCTTTCTCTCAAAATGAAGAACGGTGGTTGTTGTGCTTCATTCTTTCGAGAATATATTGCTACCACCCTAAACGTGGAGGGTCCGGGCCAAACCATCACAGCCCGACCCCTCCGTTATTCTTTTTGTGATGACTCTACGATGACATGGCAATGAGGAAACAACGACGAAGGAGGAGAACAAAGGCTGCTCTACCCGCGACCTCCGTGAACTGCACCGCCCCCACGGCTCCCTGGCGCACACCCGGTGCCCCGCGCCCCTGCCGGCGCACCCGCTGCGTCCTGCCGGCGCACCCCGGCGCCCTGCCGGCACCCCCCGACACCCCGTTGGCGCGCCCCGGCGCCCCCCGGCACCCTGCCGGCGCGCCCCGGCGCCCGCCGGCGTGCTGCCCAGCCAGTCGGGCGCCCCACGCCTGTGCTGGCGGCCTGCCCGGTGCACTCTGGTGCCCCTGAGGTGCCCTGCCACACTACACGGTGCGCCCTCGCGTGCTGCCCGGCGTTTGGTACCCTTCTTGGCGCACCCGCGCCCTACCCTGTGCACCCGCGACCAGCCCGAAGACCAGTCGGCCCGCCCGCACCCCGTGCGGTCTGCTCGTGGCCTCCCGGTCACTGGCCTTCTGAACAGGCCCGCGACACCTCCGCGGCCTCGCTGGTCGAACCGGCTCGGTCTCCCGGACCGAATTACCGAGCCGCCTACGTGGCGACTGTCGGGCCGAACCGCCCTCGCGGTTCGCTGGGCCGGGCCCAGGGGACCGGGTCAAAACATAGCGGGTTGACTCAACCAATGGGCTGAGTCAGACCCATCGAGTCTGACCGGGTCGACCCAGACCAGGTCGGCCCAGTTTGGGTTAGGCCAAGTGGGTCTGACCGGGTCGGACCCGACCCGGGCTCATTACTGGCCCATTACCTTCTTGGGCCATATCTTTGGCACCGGACGTCGGTTTGACGAACCGTCAGCGGTGCCGGTACTCTTGGAGCATAGCCATCCCTTTGGGTATACCCCATGGGAGTTTGGGGTATAGTTGAGATACAGTCAGGTTGGTTCGTACACGAAAGCAACCGGGCCCCTGGGACTAAAAAGCTAATAACTCACAGGCTGGGCATCCGATTGACGCGCCGTCTGTTGCGTTGAGACCACTATGACGAGTAGGACCTTTGTGTTACTTATAAATGAGACTTAGTGACACTTGGAAGTAACGACTAGTAGCTCATGGAGAGGACCCTCTCGGAGATGAGTGTACAGAGTGCGGAGACCAAGTAGCTATAGACCTAACGACTACTTGACCGATTCTATAAGGCCTCGACCTTAAATATTTCTTAATCATGAATTAAACAAATAATTCACATAGAGGATCTTTTCAGGTTTAGAGTTTTAGAGAATTAGGACATAACTATTATATCTTAAAAGATTACACAATAGACACTTCTACTAAGTTTCCATAAAATAAAAAAACACTTAAAAAGAAACATGTCTAGTTCCATGTTTTAGATAGAATGTCTTTCCTTGATCCCATCCTTGACCCTATTGATCTTTAAGTCCTGTGGAAAACATTTCAAAAACTTGGGATGATCATAAAAAACCCAGTAAAGGATACACAAAGAAGGAAAACTGTTAGTTTTTCAAAAACAACAAGTAAACCATGAGTACATTACCAAAGTAATACTTTTCACCTTTATGAAGTAGTAAAAACTCTTCACTTAATAAAAGATCATTACTTAACCTTTTGTAACCAAAAGATTACCATAAAACCCATATAAATAACACATAACATATAAAGGTAACTTGGGACATAAACATACTTAAATGGAATAACCATACGGTCGACTTCCACAAATACTTAATGTAATAGCCATACGGTCAACTTCCATACCCAATGCATTGAAGGTTATAACGTAACCACCCGTCCTGGTATTCACGGCACAACCCTTCATATGGTTTATCACGTAACCACCCGTAAAATGTCCAAGAACCATCATTACACGTAAAATATTGAAAATATAAACATTTTAATAACAACATTTCATTTGCAATCACAATAAGTAATTCCAAGATATTAAATTAATCAATCCATTTTCAAAAACCATTTAAAAGAGATTTTTGAATCAAAGTGTCCAATACCACTTTGAAGATTTTAATGTAATTATAATTTTAAAACATTAATGTCCATATAAATAAATACTGAAAACCATTTTGAAAACATGGACATTAAAGATAAAGATTTAGAATAATGAATCTTTAAAAAATTTAAAAAGATATTTTTGTTAAAGAGTTTTTAACAAAATGAGAGACAATTGAATACAAATAATTATGGAATAACATTTAATCCGAGCTTTATAATATCATGAGAATAAAGGTATTCATGATATAATATGTCAAAGGATAGTATACACACCATATAAGAGTGAACTGGTTCATAACAACAATGAAGTCTCAATGGAAATGTAAATTGAGATGAAATCCATTATAAATATGGTATCCTTAAATTAAGGATAAATCTATCACATAATTATGTGTGAGAAATATAAATACACCCAATATAAGTGGATATTAAGTGTGACACAATCAGAGTTCATTAAAACATAATCTTGGAAAAACAAAACCAATGACATAGGTATTTAACTCAATGAAATGAGATTGGGTTATTATTTCCCATACAAGTTCGTAAGAATTTATCAATGATTTGATTATGTGTAGAAATATTATATCTATACAAAGGTTTGTGGAAATTAAAACATAGAGATTCCAAAAATAATCTTGGCATAATAAAATCAAGAAGTAGAGGTTTAACCCAAATAATTGAAAGTGGGTTAAGAAGCTCCCTTATAGAAATTCGACAGCCTAACGGTGTCACTTTAAAATTCAGAAAATGAGTTGATGAGAGAAAAAATGGTATCTCATCACTTGAACATAAAATTTACATAAATAAGGATATATAATGACATATCCCAACATAATATTATGTGAATTAAAAGAAATAACAAAAGAAGTCTTTTAAAAAGAGGAGAGTGAATGGTCCCCTTACCGAGTAGGGTAACTTTCGAAATGTACACCCCATGGAAGGAGGGTCATACAATGAAGATGTAAATACCCATAAATGAAATTATATTACAAAAATAGTATAATAATTGGAAGTACATACACCACTCTAAGGAAATTGTGGCAAACGTAGCATAAATGTCATGAGAATAAAAGTGAGATGAAAAATCCCTTACGAAAACTCGGCAGCCTAACGGCACAACTTAAAACATCCAAAAATGGGTTTATGAGATCAAATAGGGTCTCTCATAATATGAACATAAAAATTAAAGTATGAGTAATATAGAAGAACATCCCCAAACATAAGAAATATGAGCTTAAAATAAATGGCATAAAAGAGAGTACTTAAAAAGAAAGAGAGAGGTTGGATCCCTTACCTCGTGTCCGACATGACTCGATCATTCTTTAATCTCTTGAATAATAAAATTTGGTCAATTTATAATTTCTTAAGGAACTCCTTTAAATATTATTATTCAGTTTATATCACATATTAGAATGTTATAATAATTGGTTAATAATGTGAGTTCATATCAGACGTTTTTGTCGATGTTTGGTACATGAGTCAAAAATGTACTTGTTTGAAAATGATTGTCCATGTAGTTATAGGTAGATCATCTCCAGAATAGTATTAATGATTTAAATATAATATATATCCAGTACATATTCATTTTATACTACTCTATAACATTTGGAGATAAAAAGAAATGAAATCCACCCTTCATGGAGACGGTAGACCGTACGTACGCATGAACGCTACTTTCATTTCTTTGTCATATTAATGTAATTAAAAATAATTGGGATATATATATTATAATTACAGTATAATATATATGTTATATAGGTCACATATGTTCATTAATTTCATTCTTTACACATTCCATGTATTGCATGAACGAGTCACATCACTTGAGGGGGCGGTAGTCCACACTTCCTCGTATGAAATTATCGCATTTGCACAACATGAAAAGCATAAAGGAATGTTTTAAATATAAAATTCAGAAGCATATAGAAAAAATAAATACCATATATATCATATATAAAGTATAGTGACGTCATAATGTCCACCATTAAATGTGTTAAAAGAAGATTGAACAATCATCATTTCGTGGGGCATAAATTCACCGACCATAGAAACAGTATGTTATTTAACAATTAAATGAAGGTGTCTGTAAGTTTAGCTCGAATACTTCACATACCAACATCCTATTATATTGAATATACCGGTTCTGTTACAAAATAAAGGTATAAAAATAGTTTAGAGGGTTGGAGAAGAAATATAAAATAAAAGAACACAAGTGAAGACATTACCTTAAAATCGGGTAACTCTTCTTGATTTGAGCTCAAAGGCTTCCTTGGAAATGATTCTGCCCAAAGGTGAGGCTTCAATGATGAAGATAGGGATGTGGAGAGATGAAATGGTCAGGGTTTGGCTGAGACAAATCCTATAGAGGTGTGGATAAGGTGGTAGAGGTGGGATCCTTTTATAAGAGAATAGGAGGGGCACTATTGGAAAGTTATAAAATATTACTTTATTATAAAATGATTTTAGATTTTAAAGGCCCCAAAAGAATATATTTCAAGGATAAGGTGATAATGTTTCGAAATACACCCATCCAAAAGGTTTGTGACAAGTTCAGCTCTTAGATTTTACATTATCTTTTCATTTTATTTAAATCGTTAAATAATGAGGTAATAGCTCCATCATCATGGTGTCATAAATAATTTAATTTATTTAGTGTCTAAAAATTATAAAACAAATATAATGATGTAGGAAATAGTTTTATCTTTCTAATTAATATTTATAGTCAAAAATATTACTTGTATGACATCATATAAAAATTGTTTTAGTAAAACAACACATGTTTGTGACATTTTAATTTTAAATTTAAATAAAAAGGTATTAATGTCATTTTCCTACCAAAGTGGCTCCATGGGGTCCCCAAGTGGACACATGGATTTTATTGGTCATCCATGACACATACAATGAGGTTAGGACATGTGTCTAGGTCATTTCATATTATTAAAACATTATCTTTACCTTAAATTACACTAATTACCTCTAATCGCGATTAATAAACTTAAAAGTTACTATTCACCAAAAAATTATTTTAATCCCATTGAACCACATTTTACTTCTTAATTACAACCATGTATGTCGGATTTTTGAAATTCAAATCACAGAAGTGGTAATTTTTCATTTAAACGAAAAATCAGTTTCTTTAACTACCACTTAATGGTTTCACTATTCATCAAAAATTGAAGTTTTTCAGAAAATTTCCAAAAATTAACCCTAGGCTATATTTGATATTCCGAATTCAAAAATGATGTCTATTTTACAAAATTCAAAACATATAAGTTACATTAATTAATTTAATAATTAATTCCCGTTGTCAGATCAAATAGCGTGTTTTTATGAAACAATAAGTATCAAAAGATTGACACTAGTTTAAGTCCAATTTCAAGATGAAATTAATTCCAACGACCACTATTGGATTAAATGGTAAAAATATATTCTAATTTCACTTTGAAACCAATTCAAAAGATAATCTAATCATATAAATAAATTAGATTAAAAAGAGGTTTTGAATTAAAATACAACATTTTCACTATTCATTAAAAAATGAACATTATCGGAAAAATACCAAAAATTTACAAAAAGTAAATTTTGATGTCACGATTATAAATAATAATTTCATTTTGTCAAATATAACACATAAAATTTTCAAAAAGTGTATTTAAAAGAGGTTCTTCATCAAAAGGAGGTTAATCGACCTTTTAAAGAATATTAGAATGTTTACGCTTAAATTGGATTCATTCACATTTTTAATTCTCTAATATTTATTGTAAAAATTAAAAATACTTGACAAACTTATATAATCATTTTGTAGTTATTTATGTTCATTCCCTCCATTACAACGGCTAGGCGTTAACTACAATTTAAAATAATATTATTTTATTATTAGAGTGCAACGGAAGATTCCCAAGAAACTCATTGTTGCGTATTGGGTATGCCATCGAGAATAGTGTCACCTTTAAATTTATATTAATATTTTATTCTCAAATATGGATAAATGTGAAAATTTCATATTCTTTATTTACCTGGGGTGTTACAGATTCGACTCAGAGTGATTCGATTATCCCAGTGGACATAGTGCTCGGTATTTGGCGGCAAACCCACGGTGGACGGAGCGCCTGGTAGTTGGCAGCAGACCCGCGGTACTCGACAAGAGGAGTACGTCTGTAGGCTATTAGGGGGAGTGCCCGATATTTGGCGGCAGACCCACAGTGGACGGAGCGCCCAGTATTGGGAAGCAAACCCGCGGTACTCAACCGGAGGAGGACCTCAGCAGTCTAAGGTTTGTGAGTAGCACCTCGGAGTCGTGATAGGGCCATTGTACTCGATAGAGGAGGAGTTCTCCAGCAGTTGTGGTTTCATTAATGAAAATCCTGGTTGGAGCTGAGTCAATGACCTTTGTGTTTTCCTCATGATTGAGATGGGTTACTTGATAACTTAGGTATATGTGTGGGCATATACCTAAGTAAAGGTTATCTGTTGAGATCTTTCTTTGTGGTTTATCCTTGTTGGATTTAGTGAGACCTTGAGGGTCTTGGGGTCCCTAATGAGTATTGTTATACTCACCCCTACATGGGTTACGCCCTCACCTCGTTGTGTTGGTTGCAGACGATGGACAACACTGGTAGTGGTTGAGGATTGTAGAGCTAGACGATACCCGGAGGTGGACATCACGAAAAGACGGTACCTGGAGGTGACAAACGGATGTAGATAGCTGAAGTGGCCATCTGTACCTACCCTACAGGTAGGAACCCGGAGGACGATCCAGGAGCTGCTTCACCATTCAGCTGTTGTCTTTTCAGTTGTACTTTACTTTTAGTTGTAGTTGTACCTTTCTGTTGGGATTGTATTTCCGGCCCCTTGTACTTTTAGAACACTTGTTATATTTCTCTACTTAGTGTTTGCTTCTACTTGATATCTTGTTGTGTGTGTTTACATTTTATAAAGGAAATGCCTACCTAGTTTTTAGGGAGTTACACCTTTGGTGCTAGTCGTCAGCCTCTGGCTTATGGAAGGCAGGCTTTGGGTAGTCACAATACGGGCCCTGAGGGACGGGTCATGACAAATTGGTATCAGAGGAGTCGGTTCTACCACAGAACATAGGACTCTGATATTTTCTTTTCTGTGAAGAAATAGTATTAAGCATACTGAGTGTGGTTTTCAGTTCAGGGAGTCCAGTGTTGGTGCGGCAGCCGACGTATCCATACACCAGGACCCTGACTTCTGATTTCCAACTCAGTGCATGAAAACAATGATTGCGAGTGTGTTTCCAAAAGTTTTCTTTAAGTCAGCTCAAACCAGTTCAGATCACCAGGTATAGTCTTTTGACTGTGTCACATCTGTTTCTTTCAGAATGACTCCCCGCGGACGACCAGCTAGAGCCCCGAGAGTTGTACGTACTGACAGCCCACCGAGCGACGAGGCCTCAGTATAGTGCCCTCTTCCAGTTGAGGCACCAGTAGAGGAACCAGTGGTACTACCACCTGTTGGGCCATCGATGCCACCAGCCCCAGCAGCAGGCGATGCACGCCTCTTGAGCGCGCTGCACGAGTTCCAGAGCCAGAGGCCATCCAGGTTCCGGGGAGATATGAACCCACAGGAGGTTGAGGATTGGATAGAATCTATGGTGAGAGTCTTCAGGCTAGTAGGTACACCAACCGACTTCATGGTGATCCTTGCTTCCAGCCTCCTTCAGGCAGCAACAAGATAATGGTGGAGCCTGATGCTCCAGATGCATGACGAGGCATCACTTCTATGGGCAGACTTCGAGAGCCTGTTCCGGGTAGAGTTTGTACCAGCCACCCTTCGAGTGGTGTGGATACAACAGCTACGTCAACTACAGTAGGGAAGCATGAGTGTAGCTCAGTACTCAGGGAGGTTCACAGACCTCTCACGCTACTCCACTGATATGGTACAAGACCGGTTCTTCAAGGACCGGACCTTCAAGCAGGGACTCAGGCGAGAGATCAGAGCTTCAGTTATCTCCCACTACATTCTGATGTAGCGGATGCGTGGCGGGCCCATAACCCACAGGTCTGAGGACCACCCCGACCGCAGGGAGTAGGTGGACATGGGAGAGCACAGCTTCAGGCAGCTGAATCATACGACTATGGAGCTCCGGAAGCAGGTGGATAGGAGTGGGACTAGTTCCAGGCATGGTGGCCTTTGTTCTTGGTGCTTCTAGTTTCCATGATTTTGTTGTTTGTGGTGGTTGTGTGTATTTGTACTTGAGTTGTAGTAATAAAATACACTTGTCCTTGTGACGTTTGATTTCCTTCCCTTTTGTGTGGTTGATACTGAGAGGTTCCGGTTAAAACTATTAACTTGACCCTCACTTTTGATATTACTACTGGAGGAGACCCAGTGACCACACACTGATGCCAATAGTGTGACTCAACCCTTGGAGGTGAGAGAGACAGTTGGATCTCTTGGTAGTAGTGTCGAGGCCTTACGACATCATCCCAGACTGGAATTGTACCATTCTTGTCAAGATTGATTGTATTGGGTGAAGAACGTGCTTCATCCATAGGATGAGACCGAATTTCTCTTTCTCAGCAGAGGGGAAATCTATGCAGCTCTTGTAAGACCTAAGATGGTTCAGGCTAGGATGGAGAAGGTGCAGATCATCCATTAGCTAATGAAGATTGCACATAGCAGACTGAAGTCCTATGATGATAGGAGACAGAGACCACTGGAGTTCGAGGATGGAGAACACGTTTTCTTACGGGTCTCACCTCGACGTGAACTACAGAGATTTGGCCGGGGTGACAAGTTATCTCTACACTTCATCTGGCCCTTCCACCACAGTTGCACCGGGTGCATGACGTATTCCACGTATCTCAGCTGAGGAGGTATGTGCACGACCCGACCCACATCATCGATCATGGGGAGTTGGATATCGACGAAGGGGCGACCTTCACGGAGGTTCTGGTGGAGATCGAGGATCGACAGGAGAGGGTCCTTCGTGGATGGTCGATTCCTCTAGTGCGCATTTTTTGGCAGCACAGGAACCTCCAGGAGAGCACTTGAGAGCGGGAGGCTCATATGCGTGCTCGGTACCTCCTTTTAGTTTCCCTTGTTTGTGTTGTAGCTTTACAGGGATGTAAAGACCTGAGGTGGGAGTAATGTAAAGACCTGTAAATTTCATGGAATTTTTTTTCTTAAATTCTTTGTAATTTTACGAGTATGCAATTTCTGACGTCACCTGATTCCGAGGCCCGGTGTGCCCAGAATAATTTTCTGAAGTTTTGTTAAGATTAAATTAATGCGCGTAAGCAGTTTTCCTGAAAAAGTGTAATAACTCTTTAATGGTTACTCGGATCAAAAATCTGAGGTCACCGTTGTTCTTAGGATGGCGGGCTTACCCTAGGCATGACTTAAGTTTAGTCGGCGCATGCCTCCTGTGAGAAAACCCAAAAATGGCCTAACCGTAAATAAAATAATTAAGAAAAGTTATTTTATTATTCAAATGCTTGTAACTCACAAACGGTAACTCAGATTAAAAATTCGAGACCATCGATGAACTCGTGAGGCTATTCTTTCTTCAAGAAGATACCAACTTTGGCCGGCGCGGTCCACCTGAGAAAGTTAGTTTTTGGCCGTAAATAAAATAATTAAGTGACAATTATTTTATTGTAAAATTCATAACTTCTAAACGGTAACTCGAATTAAAAATATGAGAGTACCATTGAGTTCGTTGGGGCGTGTTTCTCCTAGGAAGATCCTAACCTTTACCACAGTGGGTCGAGGGTGACTGATAATAATTTTCTGAACTTTTTTTCGGGTACGTTCCTTAAACTTACGAGCGGTGTTTTATAACTTTTGAACTAGTGCTCGGAATCTAATTCCAAGGGCACCGTTGAACTTGTAGAGCCGATATTTGCTTAATAATACTTTCACCTCAACGATAGATGAGTGGGAATAAAATTTAGTTTTTATATTTTTATAAAAAAATAATATAATAAAGTACAACACTTTATTTTATTTTTTTAAGTTGCCATGTGTTGATTGGGTTAGTTTAAACCTCCCCTTGGGAGTTGTAGGTGGGACCGCCACACCCTAACCTCCATTTTAATGGGGAGGGAGAGGAAACCTCTCCACCCCCCCCATAAATTAATTTTATGTGTCGACGTAAAATTAATTTCTCTCAATATATTTTTTATGTCGACGTAAAATTAATTGCTCTTAATTAATTTTATGGGTCGACGTAAAATTAATTGATGTGAGTTAATTTAATGTGTCGAGGCAAAATTAATTGTTGTCAGTTAATTTTATGTGTCGATGTGAAATTAATTGTTGTCACTTAATTTTATGTGTCCACATAAAATTAATTCATGTCTTATGTTTTGACGAAGGATATGTGGGGGAAACTTCTGGTCACCGGCCTGCTGAACAGGCCCGCGACGCACCCGCGCTGTCGCTGGTCGAACCGGCCTGGTCCCCCCGAGCTGAGTTACCGAGCCGCATACGTGGCAACTATCGGGTCGAACCGCCATCGCGGTCCGTTGGGCCCGGCCCAGGGGACCGGGTCAAAACTTAGTAGGTTGACTCTCCCAATGGGCTGGGTCAGACCCAGCGAGTCTGACCGGGTCAACCCAGACTTGGTCAGCCCAGTTTGGGTTAGGCCGATTTGGTCTGACCGGGTCGGACTGGACCCGGGCTCATTACTGGCCCATTACCTTCTTGGGCCATATCTTTGGCATCGGACGCCCGGTTGACGAACCGCCAGCGGCTCTGGTACTCTTGGAGCATATACATCCCTTTGAGTATACCCCATGGGAGTTCGGGGTATAGCTGAGATACGATCGGGTTGGTTTGTACATGAAACCAACCGGGCCCCCGGAACTAAAAAGCTAATAACTCACAGGTCGGGCATCCGATTGACGTGTCGTCTGTTGCGTTGACACCCCTATAATGAGGCGATCCTTTGTGTTATTTCTACATGAGACTTCGTGACACTAGGAAGTAATGACCAGTGGATCGTGGAGCGGACCCTCCCGGAGATGAGTGTACGGAGTACAGAGACCTAGTAGCTGTAGACCTGATGACTGCTTGACTGATTCAACTCGGAGTGATTCGATTAGCCCAGTGGATGGAGCGATCGTTATTTGGTGGCAAACCCACGGTAGATGAAGTGGCTGGTAGTTGGCAGCAAACCCGCGGTACTCGACAGGAGGATTACCTCTGTGGCTATTAGGGGGGAGCACCCGGTACTTTGCGGCAGACCCATAGCGGACGGAGCGCCCGGTATTTGGCAGCAGACCCGCGGTACTCGACTGGAGGAGTACCTCAGCAGTTTATGGTTAGTGAGTAGTGCCTCGGAGTGGTGACAGGGCCACTATACTCGACAGAGGAGGAGTTCTCCAGCAGTTGTGGTTTCGTTAATGAAAATCCTGGTTTGAGATGAGTCGATGACCTTTGTGTTTTCCTCATGATTGAGATGGGTTACTTGATAACTTAGGTATATGTATGGGCATATACCTAAGTAAAGGTTATATGTTGAGATCTTTCTTTGTGGTTTATCCTTGTTGGATTTAGTGAGACCTTGAGTGTCTCGGGGTCCCTACTGAGTATTGTCATACTCACCCCTGCACGGGCTACGCCCACACCTCGTTGTGTTGGTTGCAGATGACGAACAACACTAGTTGTGGTTGAGTCTTGTAGAGCTGGATGATACCCGGTGGTGGACTTCACGGCGAGACGGTAACCGGAGGTGACAGACGGACGTGGAGAGCTGAGGTGGCCATCTGTACCTACCCTAAAGGTTGGAACCCAGAAGACGATCCAAGAGCTGCTTCACCATTCAACTGTTGTCTTTTCAGTTGTACTCTACTTTCATTTGTTGTTGTACCTTTCTATTGGGCTTGTATTTCCGACCCCCTGTACTTTCAGTACACTTTTTGTATTGCTTTACTTAGTGTTTGATTCTACTTGTTCTCTGGTTGTGTGTGTTTATGTTTTATAAAGGAAATGCCTTCCAAGTTTTTAGGGAGTTATGCCTTTGGTGCAAGTCACCAGCCCATGGCCTATGGAAGGTGGGCTTGGGATAGTCACGATACGGGCCCCGAGGTATTGGTCGTGACATACCTCACGATTGATCGATCGCTGATGAAGAATAAATATGCATTGTTCTTTTTGGAGATATCAATGAACCTCAATGGTTTAATGATCCCCAATATCATTCTGATCTGATTTCATCTAACAAGAATGTTTTCCTCCAAAAATACTCTTGATCTATAGGTTAAAAATAAGACTATGAGATCTACTCATAATAGTATATTTATAGACAACCTAAAGTTATGGATATTTAATTGAACAATTTATATTTAGTTAAATAATTTATTTAAATATTTTTCCACCACCACATCCAACCCAAGCATCTGATAAGGTCTAAGGTTATATCATACCAATGGTAAAAACCACTCTCTTAACTTAACCTAAGTCTTATATTTCATATTTGAGACTCCATTTAAGAGTTATTACACTTTCCCCCCAAAAAAACTTTGTGAACATGATATTAATATATATAATATCGTCAAAATTTCAGTTTCAGGCTCACTGAGCATTGGAATATTGTGTCGTCTCAGCACCTAACTCTGAACATATTCGTAAAAATATTCCAAAGTCTTTGATGGAAATAACTAAGACATTATTATTTTCTTCACATGTTATTATGATTATAAGGGTTCATATTCTAAATCTCAATTCAAAATCAATATGTTTTATGAATTAATTTCCATTAGGGAAAATCATATGATAGTTCCATTTAAAAACCTATCTATTATCTTCTAATATAGTAATTTATGGGGGGTTAAATGTATTCTTACCATTTAACCTATTTTTTTTTAAAAAATCAACTAAAAGTTTTCTAATAAGTGGTGCAGAACTTATCTCATCTTTTTGAAAAAAATATTTCTTATCCATGACCTTATTATTTATTTTTTATAGATGAACTTTTATATACTTATATAATTTATTAATGTCATTTTATATTTAATTATACTTTTTTACAATTTTTTAAATGAATCTTATTTTAATCTTTTCTGCATGGTCTCTTTCTACCACTATCTTCTTTGATTTTCCTTATGAGTCTCCCATTATAAGGTTTCATGTTTATTCAAAGTAATTTTTTTTAATTTATCATAATTTTTATAAAAGAAATTATTTGTAAGTTATTTAAATTTTAATTAAATGTTATTAAAAATTTAAAATATTTTTCTTCTTATTTACCCAATAGTTTTATAATGTTCTTCCAAAGTGTTTTTTCATCTATTTCAAAATCATTTAATGATTCATATGGTCCACTATGATTATTATCTATTGATACCACAAAACATATTTATTTGGATGATTTATGATCTTTTCTTACTGAAATTTTCATGAAACCTATTTCTTTCTCATTGGTTAATTAATATAAGATAGAATTAAGAATATTTTCATGTTTATTTGGCACATATACATATATTTTTTCGTTATGTGATGACTGTGACCGAAATTATGTTTCTATCCAATGAATTAATTATATATTTATATATCATGAGATCACATGTAAAGGATTTAGGAGTGAATACAACCCACTATGGGACTATATCCACTAATTTTATGGGAATGAGTAGTGAACTTAATCCATTATAGGAATGTGATGACGGTATTATCAACGAGCCTTGATATAAGAATTTTTTTTCTACTTAAGTAAATGACACATTCATATGGAATATATATGTTATGAAACATACATTTATTATGTTTTCATGACTCATGATTATTGAATCATGTTTCCACCCGCATACGACTTATGTCTTATATTATGCCCTAAGCTTTCTGTCATGACTCATGAATTATGACCCATGTTTTATCAGGCATTCTTTTCTTCCATTATTTTCTTTCACCTTGATTATGTTCTTACACCAACATGAATATATTATAATCACTTATGATATTAAATTTTTATCACTTATTTTCACCATAAACAATGTTTTTTAGACTCATCCCATGTTTTAAAATGATTTTTATAGGGCTTAAGGATGGGTTAGAATGATTATGAAGTCAAAGTTCCATATATGATTTTAGAATTGAATAAATAAGGCACATAACTTATTATGTTTTTTTTAATGGGAAAAATTTCCATTTGTTAAGGGGTTGTATGAAAATACTTTTTCTAATTCTGTAAAACATTAAACTTAAAAGGTACTGGGTATGTAACTGATGAAATATTTCTATAAATCATGTAATTATGGTTAGTTATGTTCAATCCATTTTAGTTGGTATTGGAGTGGGGTTTAGATAAATTTATATGTTAGGATGTTATTTTTTGATGATATATAATAGTTTTAGGTACATCATGTGTAAATACGTTAAAGGGTTTTCATAAATTCAATGGCATAATCACCCTTTTTAGGTCTTATGTGATTAGAGTTTAAGGAGGATAATAATATTTTAGGAGATATTTATTGTCTTTTAGGAAGAATACATGATGTATAGATAACATTTTGGGTTAGTATTTATTTTTATTTTAAGTAAATTATAGACATTTGGAAAAAATGTATTTATATTTTGGGAACATATGTTCAAAAGAATAGATGAATTTAGGGGTTGAAAAGTGATTTGGTCATACAGGGATTAATTTTTTTTCAAATTATTTTTGTATATTATTTTGGACCATAGAGGAATAATTTGTATTTATAAAAAATTATTGGTTAGTATGAAACTTTCTATCAAAAATTGTAATTTTATTTCAGAAAAAAATATTGATTTAATTTTTCGGAGAATTATTAATCAAGTTGATCATACAATTTGGGTTTAGGAATATAATAATAAATATTTTAATTCTTATTTAGGTTTAATAATTTTTGATATAATGTTTAAATTGATTTTTGGTGGACCATGTGGTCAAGATTATATTGTTTTTTGGGGTTTGAATTTGGTAAGAAAAATTTCATTGAGTTTATAGGGTTTGGATGTTTTGGGATTTGATGAAGATAAATTTTTAATGAAACTCTTATAGGGTTGGTGATATTGTTGAAATTTAAGGTTAATGTATTAATTTTTCAAGGGATGGATTCTTTAGGTATTTTTATGAAACATTTTGGTTTCAATTGATGACTGATAATAAGGTGAAAAATGTAATCATAATTAAGAACAATTCCTAAATTTTAGGTTACCTTTATGATGATTAATGTTAGGAAGTAATTTACCATGTTATAATTTAGTAGTTGATAATTATTTCATGTTTTAATAATATTGGTTTATAATATTAAAGATAATTTATCAATATGTAATAAAACAAATCTTTCAAAAATCTCTCATACCTCCTATATGATTTAGTTACAATCATTTTTTCAAAATCTAGTTCAAGTTATCCTGCTATATTTTCTAAAACTTATCTTTCATGAAATTTAATTTATAAAATATAAAAACACCCTTCAATAATTTGATATTATAAGTGGTATCCATGACATTGAGTCATATTTTGAAGACACAACCTTACCATTTTACTTAGTTTTGGAATTACCACAAGGGGAATTATCAATTTTTCACAATGTCATAAACAACAAAAGGTCTCTCAATACTTTATACAATTGTATCTTTTATTCATTTATATATTTTTGGAGGAGGAATATCTTTGGGAAGAAAAAAACACATAAACACATATATTATTTTTTAAATTAGAGGTATTTTTATATATCTTTGTAAATGGCCATTTTTTAATAATTCTACTTAAATGACGCCTGAAGGTTTTATGGAAAAATAAAAATAAAATGATATTTTAAAATTTTATATTCAAATTTCACAACTGCATATAACTACATATCATTTATCACGTTCATTTATATTAATTGTTTTCAACTTTTTTCATATAACTATGGATTTAGGGAATTTTGAAACCATATGATACATTGTGCCAACAAATGGGCTTGATATGATGGACCTTTGAGCCTCCAAAAGTGAAAATGAAGTTGGAGTGCCTCACGATCTTAATTTTAAAGGGTATAAATGAATTTTTTATAACTATAAAATTAAAATTGCGGTGAAATAATTTCATTAGGGGGGGATAATGTGGAAACCTATGTATTTTTAAATAATATGCAAGGCTTATTTTTAATTAATTTTCATTATGAATTTATATATATTCAATAAATATTTATTTTACAGTATGTATACAAATATGTTATGCCACAAAAGATAATATATAGTCAAATTATATTATCATTATACATTTAAAATTATTATATTTACTTTATAATAGAAATGATGTTTTATTTAATGATTAAATATTTCTTCTTAAAATTATTTCTTATAGTGATTTATTTAAGGAATTATTTAATTATTGGATATTTTATAAATGGATATTTCTTTTAATTATATATATTTATAATGATATCTAATATTATGATTTCCATTTAAATAATTTTATCAAGGTATGGAGTAAGAATATTTTTTTTATTTAAAATAGAAATATATGTTTTAAGGAGTTTTTTATTTTAAATTCTATCTTTTAATAAATTTAGATTGAATTTAACAAAATGAAAAATATATTTTTGGTCTTTATGTCATCTTTAAGTGGAATCTATTTTGTTAAAACATTATAAAAATCAAGATATGATAGTAAATACTAAATTTGATGTGTACTCATAGTTATTGATTTATAATTTCTTTTAAATATTACAAATTATTTTTATTTAAATTTATTTTTAAATGTTTTGAATAATTAATTATTAAATTAAATATTAAAAGTTAATGTGGCTATATGTTAAATTATTTTATTAAATGATAGGTTGTATTTCAACTGAAATTTCACTTGTTATTATTATAGTTTTTATCTTAGATTATATAGAACATTATAGAAACCTATGACATGTGTAATCATTATAAAATTCTCAAAATATTATCTAATAAATATAAATTAATTTTTATGTGAAGATAAATATGAAAATATTCATTAATGATGATGTTGTGCTTTCATAACATTAAAAAAGAAACAGTTGGCCTCTTTGGGGTAATATATTACAAGGGATAAGTATATATTTGAATTGAATAATAAATACGATGAATAATACTTTTTTATTCATATTTTTTAACTTTAAAACTATAATATAAGTTAATTATTCAAATTCTTACCCAAAGCTTGCGTAAGATAAGAGAACTCCAAATTATTATCTTAAAAATGCTATCATGATATAAATTAAAATAAATAATTTTATGAATAGTTTTATATGAAAATATTTATGAATTATAAATTATATTTATATTATTAATTTGTTTTTTTAATTAAATAATAGGATAATTATCCAAATTGCCTCAATAGCTTCAACGTATCACTTACACAAGAATGAGAAAATTCCTAGATGATAATTTTAAAATATTTAAAAGGAATTTTTTTGATGAATTATGATTTTTAGGATTTTTAGGGAAAAACAGTTGATAATAAAATATTTAAATGTTTAAATATTAGTTCCATATTTATCCATATATTTTCAAATTCAAATTATAATAATAACATTTAAAACAACTTTAAAATTTATTTATTCTTAAAAATTTGTTATAAATTAATAAAAAATCCTAAAACCTTATATTGAGTCAATTTTGGATAAGATATGGTCGATAATATAATATATTTTCTATTTATGAACCATTTTATATTTTTGAAAATTACATTCCTGACATTCAAAGACTAAATATTTTGATAAAATACCATTGAATTTTTCCTATAAAAGGGGAAATATTTTACCCTTTAAAAATACATTTAAAGCTAGTTTTTATCGCCATATTATATTTAAACAACTCTATAAGCATACCTTTCTATGTTTATAAGGATTTTTTCTAGCCAGAATTCTTTTATTCGAAGGCTTAAGGTTCAATCTAAATGAGATGATTCAGAGAGAAATGTAAGGATTCCAAACTCAATATTTCATTTCTTATTTGAAATTATTTATCCTTACAATTATTTTACACCATAAATTATTTTACTACCATGATTCTATTATCTTATAATCCTTTTGATCCACGATTTATTATATATCACCCATTACCTCTCACCAAAATATTTATTATAAGTGGTTACTATGTCAAAATATAGGGTTTTCAAAACCAACATCTATTCTTTTAAATTTTACTATTACTCTTTTAAATAAAATAATTAATATTTACAATTAAACAAAAAATATATATTTTTTAATTTAATTTTTTAACAATTAAAATAGTTTTTGGGGTTTTCCTTATTTTAAAATCTTTTGAAAAAACATCGCTTACCGTATTAGTTTTATACTATCTAAGTAAACAATATTGTTTTCAAAAATTTATATCATTAATGGATATTATTAAATTTTAATTTAATGAATGAATATAATATTAGTATTAAATTAAATTAATTATTATAATTCTATAATGTAAAAATATCCATCATAAAAATGATATTAAAAGTAAACAACGGTAGTCATTTTTAACCAAAAAATAAGCTTATAAAGGAGGATTATCTGAATGGTAAATATTTAATAAACTATTTAACTCTCTAGTTTATGTAATAAAAAAAATAACCATACAAATTTAAACTTTTGGAACTTATAGAGTCATTGGATCAATATATTTAATCTTTACTGTTCTACTGAATTTTTTTTGGAACTATGAACTAGAAAACCTCAAAATGACTAATGAAAGAAAAATAGGTCAAATAAATGAATAATACATGATAATAAATAAATGAAAATGAATAATAATAATAACAATAATAATATAAAAATGATAAAGGTTCTGAATCGATAAAATAATTATTATAACTTTATTATTTAGCAAGTAAATAATGAACGAGGTGAGTTGGGACTCGGGGCAATGAGATTCTTACCAAAATTACCTTTCATTGAGTTATATCCCTTATTAAAAGACTATGGGATTATAATATTATTTTCACTATATACTATGATTTTTTTAATTATATTTCTATATTTTAATGATGGTCTACATTTATTTCACATAATCTCTACTTTAATATATTCTAACTTCACATGTCATGATTTTTGTAAGGGTTTCTTTTTCAATATCACTTTGAATTGAGGATTGTTTATGAATAAATTTCCATTAGGTGGTGGGTGGGTTATGTTTTATATATATAAAAACCCATATATTTTCTTCTAGTTTTTTATTTATAGGTTTTATATATCTTCTTACTATTTCACATCTCTTTGGTTTGCAACTTAACAAAAAGTTTTCCTGTAAGTGGAGATGAACTTATCTCATCTTTTTGGCCACAAATCTTTCTCCTCCTGGTCAATATTAATTTTATTTTTTTCATATCCATATATATAATTTTATAATTTATTAATGTTACCATCTATTAATTTTGACTTTCTTTACAAGAGCGTGAAAGTAATATTTTTTAACATCTTTCATATGATATCCTAATCCTATAATTCTATTTGATTTTCTTTACAAAAAATCCATTAAAACCTTTCATGGTTCTTAAAAAATAGTTATAATTAATTTATCATTATTTTTATATAGCTATTCACTTATATGTTATTTCCTTTTAAAATTATTGTTATTAAAAAATTAATGGATAATTCTTCTCATTTTCTAAACTATTTTCAAATGTTTTTTAATGTATTATGTTATCTATGTTAAAATCCATTAATGTTTATTACAATTTATTAGGGATATGATCTAATAATAAATTAAAAATTCTTTTTGTTAATGGGTTATGAATAAAATATTGTGTAAATATTCCTGAAACTCGTTTCTTTAAAACATGTTAATTATGATAAGATGTAATTATGCATGTTTTCATATCTACGTGAAACAAATTTGTATGGTTTTTAATTAGGAAATGAATGATAAAAAAATTATATACCCATCCAAGGTATTGGGTAAAGATTTATCCTTTATTATAAAATATTCAGGAGATTGGGGAGTGGACCTAATCTTCTTTGAGAATCCTTCCCCTAAGTTTATGTGAATAAGGAGTGAAGTCAATATATTATAGGACTCCATCCACAATGTTATTATGGTATTTAAAATGATCATTGACATAAGAAATATTTTTCTATACATATTTATATCCATAATTCTTATGCCACAACTTTATGTTATGAAACACACCAATTTAATGTTCTCATGGCTCATTATTATTGACTCATGTTTCTATACTCCTATAACTCATGTCTTATGTTTTGACCATATATTAATGTAATGAATCATAAATTAGGATCCATATTTTGTTGGTCATTATTTTCTTATGCTATTTTCATACTCCTTTATTATGTTCTCATACCCACATGATCATCTTATGCCCACTTATCATCTTCAATTATTATCACATATGTTCACTCTTTATTGAGTTTTTATTCTCATTCCACATTTTAAAATATTTTTTATAGGGAATAAGGATGGGTGGGAATGATTATGAAGTAAAAATTTTAGATATGAGGTTTTATCCTTGAATGAATCATAATGATTTTTTTAGTGTAAAACATTTCCATTTGGTATGGGTTTAGTTTTTTAAGGGTTTTTCTCATTCTAACAAACTCTAAACCTAAAATATCTTGGTTCTTTAAGTGATGAAATAGTTTTTATAAATAATATAATTATGGATGATTAAGTTTAGGTCATTTCAAAAGTCCCAGACAAGTGTTGTCTCTAGACTCCAACTCAATATATCTATATCAACAATCCATTGTAGAACCTTTTCCCTTACCTATGTCATGAACCAAGAAATTTTTATTCACAATAAAATTATTTTATAGGGTGCGAGTAAACTTCAGCATCCTACCAATAATAGTGTCCCTAAAAACATTCAAAAAATAATTTTTCATTTTATAGTGACATGGAAATAATAATAATATAAATAATATATGTTTTTGACATCCACAGGTTCCAACATGATATTTAGGATTGACTATAGTTACTTTTTATTGTGCTGATGTTGAGTCTAAACCTATCACATAATGATACCAATGGTCAGTATGATGTCCAACCATAATCCCATTCCACAGGGATCAGTAATTCTACTTGGTAGTTCCCTCAATTGAAGAAAAAAGTATGGTATTATTGGTAGTACACAAAAATTATACCACCAAATCATTCATGGTTGACAGTACACCCAACCCATAAAACTACAATGTCCATAGTTGACATTTCCTCAAAACCTAATCACATGAATAACCAAGGATGGAATTACACCAAACATTATTCATAATATAACCACATTTTCCAAGTTATAATTACACGAAAATGCATGTAAATATCACCTCATGGTTATAATTACACCCAAACACTTACCTATAATTACCACAAAGTTTGAATTAAACCCCACTTTATATTGAATATTGTAGGATCGAAAGAAATAATGTAGATGATCAATTAAAATAGGGGGTGGGGTGAATTGTACGTTTAAAAACATTCATTTTTAACCTTATGGAAAACTATGTTTAAAAAAATTAAACAAGGTAAATTCAAAAACCCTGAAATTGTTCTATAAGACAAACAATCTTAGGTTCATGAAATATGGTTCTGGAAATGAAAATTAAGAAAAGTTTACTTAGGAAAAGATTCTACATTAAAGAATATATAATCTTACTTAAATCATAAGAAAGTATAATAAATTTATACTTTCTTTCGTAATCAAAATACTGCAGAAATAAAACTTGGAACAAAACAAGTAACAAGTAAGAAATTTTTTAACCCTAAGAGTTGGGTATCCAACAACCTTGGATAAAGGTCCCTTGATTTATACTTTCAAGAAATTATATCTTACCCACACTAGGGTAAGCCCTCAATAGGAATATTAGAATCTGTCTTGTTATCCCCGCAAGCCCTCAATCATTAGGGTAGTCAACACATCTATCTTTCTATCCCTGAAAGTCCTCAAACTTTAAGGTAGTTGGTACCTCTGTATTCTTATCCCCAGAATCCCTCGACTGTACTCAGCAAAAATTAGAGTCGCACTACGCAAGATGAAAAATATTTATAGATACACACAAAGTATAAGCACCTCTCTCTTTAGAAATCACTTCACATCATGCTATCTCTAGATTGATGGAATGGTTTTTGATCTTGTTCAAATGAGCTCTTACTTATGGTAATAACTCCAACGATCAAATCCCTCCTCCAATGGTCATGTTTTTCCTTGAATCTCGGAGGGACCTATACACGTTTCACTCAACCAGTGGTTGGTTAGAAACAAATTGCACGACATAACATCATAACAATATCACATGTAAGGAAAAATTATGTTACTTAACCATATTTATTTTTTATAATCTAAGGAAAAAATATAATTTGGAGTCTAACCAGATAAACATTCAAAGTCTATAAGAAATGAATATTCAATTTCTATTTTACAAGGAATTTAGAATCTAAATTCTATATATTACAGAGTCTAAATTCTGATGAAATCAGTGTCAGAATTTTGAGTAATTTGGAGTCTGAATTATGAAGAATTCATAATCTGAATTTCAGGGAATTCAGAGGCTGAATTTTAGATAATTTGGAATCTCAATATTAGAGAATTAGAAATCTTAATTTTAGAGAATTCAAAGTCTGAATTTATGAGATTTTGAAATCTAAATTTTAAAGAATTCTGAATCATTATTTCAGATAATTCAGAGTCTGAATTTCATAGAATTTAGAATATGAATTTAAGAGAATTCAGAATCTAAATTTTAGAGAATTCGATGTCTGCATTTTAGAGAATTTAGAGTCTGAATTTCAATGAATTTGGAATCTGAATTTCATAGAATTTGGTGTATGAATTTCATAGAATTTGGAATTTGAATTTCAGAGAATTAAGAGTCTTAATTTCATTGAATTTGGAATCATAATTTCCGAGAAATCGGAGTCTAAAACTAGGACCCTCTATATCCATGGAATTATAAGATTTTGAGGTTTTACATAATAATCCAAAATTTATACTCAGTAATAAAATGAGTTTGATTTAGAGAGATTCTAAAATGAAATAATGAAAACAAAGATAATGATAAAAAAAATTTAAAGGAAATTTTCCTTATGAAAATAAAATAAAGGGAATATTATATTTCATTAAGAAAAAGTGTTTGGTATTTTCAAAACATAGAGGAATGAAAAATCCATAAGGAAACCTTATTGTCTCAACAATATCCCCCTTTTTGGAAAGCACAAACATCCTTACAAAAAATAATATAAAAACTATGAAGTTTTCTTTATGAACATAAAGGAAAAAACTTATATCCCTTTACTTATGAATCATGGTGAATACGACTAACTCCCCCTTAGGTTTTTAAATCCCTAAGGATTATATTATTGACTTCGTTAATGAAATTTTTCATTTCCTTGTATAAGCAAATCTTCATTGAGTAAACTCCCCCTTAGATGGACTCCTCCTTACTTAGGACATTCTCTTATTTACTTAGTATTATTTTTTATCATTCCTTTCTCCGCCTTAGTGATTTTCAAAAAGTAATAATGATAAGGGAAAACATTATATGGTACCTGAAATATTAGGACTATATAGAACATCCAAATGAAGCACAACATTATATTTCATTAGGATTGAAAAAATTGATTCAATGAAGGTTAAGAAAAGATCTTATTTTAAAGGAAAAAATTCATCCTTCTTTTTTCATTCTACATGAGCTTCTTCAAATTGGTCTTCATCTTCTTATGCTTTTTATGATCTTATTCAAAGATCTTGAGTAGCTATTCATTATCCTCATTTTTCTTATCCAAAGTGTTGATATTTTCATCCTAAGACTTTAGGATTTCTTCCTGGGACTTCAAGAACTCTTCTTGCTTGCTGAACTTCTCTTTGAATTCGATTCCAAGATCTCTTTCCCTCATTAAATTCATTGCAACTGGATTGAGATTCACATTAAAATATTTTACTTCTTACTTCCAGGGTGCTTGTTCTAGGTTCATATTTTATGAAAAACTTTTCATAAGATCCTTCATTATCTTATGTGATTTCTCAAAAGAATCTTTCACAGAGAATTGAAAGTAATCAATAATTATCAGGTCTTTAATCATCTTCTTAGAACACTTAGTGATTTCATATCATGACCTTCTATGAGCATCATAACCAATGAAAAAAAATTGGAAATTTTCCTCAGGATTTATAAATTTTTCTTATGGAATTTAACTTCTGATTGAAAGAATGTGGAAGTAACTGACACCCAAAATTAAAACTAGGAATCTAGGGAATGGTGTTTAATTACTTCATTAGGGACTGGACCCCAAAGTCCTAACCCATGGAAGATGATTCAGAATCCGATTCCCTTGCATGTGAATATTATTTCTATATCTCAACAACCTTTCCTTTTGATAAACCACCAACAAATTTCTTATATACCACATCTTTTTTAGGTGTATAAATTATCACCTGTTTTCCTTTATCAGCTCTAGAAATGGTCTCTACTAATTTTGGGGAGTCATGTTCACTATCCGATACTTGAACAATTATGTATTCACCAACCTTTTCCTTATCAACATATTCCATAAGATCATCTGGTTGAAAAAAAATCATGATTTTTTCTATCATTATCATATGGTTTATTAACTTCTTCCTAACCCTCATCTTCTTTTCCTGGGGAATAAAGTTTTGTATATTTATCCTAGGAAGTTCAGATCGACAACTTTTAGGAAAGTATTTCCTTCCCATGATATTATTCAACTTACCTTATCACATAATCAGTGTTATCTCCTTATTCATATTCTTCTTCTTCCACTTCATCTTACTAAACAATATTTCCTTCTTCTTTAGGTTCCAGAATTACAACCATCTTTATTGAAGTTACTAGAACTGATTCTTGTAAAATGGATTTCGGTACCTATATTAGTTAATAAGCATTCTCAGTATCCTTGAGAAAATATGGAATAATTTTTACCTCATACATCTTCTTCTTCTTCTTCTTCTCCTTTTCATATTTTTTATACTCTTCAGCAGCCTTAGTCTTCAATGCTTTTTCCTCAACAGGATCAAGTACAAAGCATGGATCATCTTCCTTCCTATTCTTCTTATCTTCCCTTCAATTCGCAACCACTTCATCAGGGTACGTTTATTTCTTCGTATACATTGGGGGTGATGACTGAGTTTCTTAAATTGTAGGTTTTTATATGACTTCTAGTTCCTTCTACATTATATTCTTTGGTACTTTATTGGAGGTCTCTGATACTTCCACTTTCTTAGCCCAGGTATCAATTTCCCTTTCATATAGGTCAAAAAATTCATCTGATTTTTTTATTGAAACCAACCTTCATCCTCCTTAAAGTTTCATCACTTAACAAAAAAATATGTAAAGTTCTTATCTTAGAGAAGCAAGGTATATTAAATGATTCTAGTGATAACACAATGATCTTGGATAGGATTTCTAGATACATAATAATTTGATATTTGAGGGTCCCATTTTTGATATTTTCAATAGTCAACAAGATATATTGTACTAAACTTATATTCCTCTAGTTTACCATAAAATCCATAACATAGATATCACTTTTCTTCAAGGTGTCTTTATCAACTTTTCTCAGAATGAGAAACCCTTGAACCCATAATTCTAGGATACAAAGATTCATAGAGAGAGGATTGATTTTTAGTGTCTTCACTCCTGTCAAACCAATGAATTCTATAGCCTTATCCTTTTGAAAACTTCCTAATTCATTAGGAAATTTATGGGAACAGAAAATAGCTTCATCCTCGTATTGAATTCCAATAATGATTGCTTCCATACTAAAGTAATGGGGATAGGTTTTCCCATAACTTTTGAAAGAAAACTTATCTCTACCTCCTTCATTGAAAAAACTCATTGTTTCATAAAATTCAATAATCAACTGAAGGTAAACCAGATCATATCCTTTTGGTTTTCCAACGCACAATCTTTCCCAACCATTCAACTTAATATTTTTTTATGAGGGAATTATACTTCACAATGAATTTTGGATCTACTAACCTTTATCTATAGATTTTTACACTACTATTTACTTGGCTAAAGACATTTGATTCTGAGGATAGGCTACCAAAGACATCAGTAGTTAAGCAAACCAAAAATGTAGAATGACCCGTTTGAATAGAGGCTGAGCTTCGGCATGCAAAATCTTGAAAACCGATGTGGGATAAATAATTTGAGGTTATTTATATAGGCGTTGGAGTGATAATTCATATTTTTGAATTGATCCAATGGTTCAAACCAACACGATCTGATCCGATGGTTGAAATGAAAGATGAAGAAGGATTTGGTAGATTATGATCTTTTGAGGTTTTTAAAGTAAAAATTCGAATATAAGGAAAGTTAATCCAAAAAATTTTCTTAAAATAAGATAAAAATTCTAACAAGTAAAAATTCAATTATCAACATTTAAGGAATCATAACTTCCAGATTTCTAGAAAAAATGTCAGTAAGGAAAAATATTCTTCTTGAAAAAATTTAGATTCTGGAATTTTTTATTAATGGAAATTTTGTAATCAAAAAATTTATTAAGTACAAAAAAATTAGTTCCAGAATTTGAGTTATGGAAAATTTTGATTAAAAAAATTTTCATTAAATTTTTTTTTCATTATGAACAAAATTTGATTGAGGAAAAATTTTGATTACAAAAAATTTGATTAAGGAAAAATTTTGATTACGCAAGAAAATGTACTACCCCTATGAAAAGAAGTTAATTAATGCAAAAAAATATAGGTTTTAATAAATAGTTAATATGGATGATTACCTTATGGTTATAATTCCTAAATTTTGTTTATTGTATTCAAATCAATCAAAGGGTAAATATTTTGTAAAAATATTAGCAAGTTGATCTTGCGTTCTATTAAATTGAAGAATGATATATCCTTTAAGTGTGTGATCCCTAAGAAAGTGATGCCTAATATATATGTGTTTTTAGTGGGAGTTATGTGTAGGGATATTACCTAGGGAAATATAACTAGTATTATCATCCAATATATGTGTTTTGGTAAAACTCATGCCATAGTCTGTGAGTGTGTGTTTCATCGACAACACTTGAGTGCAACAACTTCCAGCTGCTACATATTCGTCTTTAGTAGTAGAGAGTGTTACTGAGTGTCTTTTTTTGCATGACCAAGAAACTAAGGAATCTATGAAGAAATGATAGGTTCCTGATGTACTTTTCCAATCCATTCTACATCCACCAAAATCAGTATTCGAAAAACTTTTTAAAAAAATCATTTCTAGAAGTATAGAAAAGTCCTAAATCTATGGTTCCATTTAAATAGAGAAAAATTATTTTCACTTATTTTAAATTAGATTCCTTTGGATTAGATTGATATCCTACACCTAATCATACTGAAAAACAATAATTTTGTATGACTAACTGTCAAGTATAGTAAACATTCTATCATACCTCTAAATGATGTTTGATCAAATGGTTTTCGAGCATCATCAAGATCAAGAGAATATGAGGTACCAGTTAGAGTACTCATACTTTTAGTGTTTTCAAATCCATTCTTATTAATAAGATGTTTAATATACTTATGTTGAGATATATAAGTTCCTTCCAGTTTTTGAGAAATTTCAAAACCTAGGAAAAATGTTAACTCACCCATCATACTCATTTCAAACTCAGATTTCATTATATTTGAATACGAATTAATTAATTATTACTGAGTGGAACCATATATAATATCATCACTATAAATTTGAACAATCACAGCATTTTTCTTATCTTTATTTATAAAAATAGTTGGAAAAGCAGTTCCCTTAACATAATTGTTTTGCAAAAAAAATCATGTAAGTCTATCATAAGAGGATCTAGGGGCTTATTTAAGTCCATATAAAGCTTTGGTTAGTTTTAAAACATGTGCATGATGTTTTTTGTCTTTAAAAACTTAAAGTTTGTTTAACATAAACTTCCTCATGAACATATCCATTAAGGAAAGTACACCTTGCATCCATTTGAAATAGTTTGAAATTAAAGAATTTTACAAAGGAAATTAGAATTTGAATATATTCAAGTCTAGCTATAGGAGAATAGGTTTAGTCATCGTCTATTCCTTCTTGATGATTATAGACTTTAGCAAATAATATATCTTTATTTTTTAATATGATTTTATTTTCATCACACTTATTTCTGAAGACCCATTTTACTCCAATTACAGAACATTCTTTAGGTCTTTCAACTAAGGTATAGAATTTGTTCCTTTCAAATTCATTTAGCTCATCTTTCATGGATTTAATCCAATCATCATCACCTATAGCTTCATCAGTTCTTTTTTGTTCTAATTGGGAAAGGAATGCTAGATGTACAACTTCATTTCATAAGTAACCTCTATTCCTTAGTGGTTGATTTACATCACCAATTATATTATCACTAGGATGATTCTTAAGAAAAAACTGATTTTAGTTTTGTAAACTAGTTGATCAATATTTGGTAGGAAATATTCTGAGGTAAATGCTTCAAAAAGTTTTTCTGGAACATTTTCATTATTAGAAGAATCTTATATCAAAGTTTGGTTATCTATTTTTATAAAAGCATCCAAAGATGTAGGTTTTAATTTTTTAAAAACAAAAGGATCAAATTTATCAAATTTAACATGCACTATTATTCAACAGTACAAGTGTTTTTATTAAAAACTCTATAGGCCTTAGAAGTGGTGGAATGGAATAGAAAAATTCTTTCATCAGACTTGGGTGAAAATTTATGTAACTTATCTTTAGTATTTAATATGAATACTTTCCAACAAAATACTTTTAATTAAGAAAATCTTGGTTTTCAAGCATTCCATAATTCATAGGGAGTTTTATTAAGAAAATGTCTGATTAAAACTTGATTTATAGAATAAAAAGTAGTACTAATATCTTCTTCCCAAAAATGTTTAGCTATAAAATATTCACTCAACACGGTTCTAGTTACCTATTGAAGAATTCAATTTCTTCTTTTAGAAACACCATTCTGTTGAGGTGTTCTTGGAGCTAAGAAGTTATAAGTAATTCCTTTACTGCTACAAAAACATCCAAAATATGAATTTTGAAATTATCCTCCATGATCACTATATATAGTTATCTAAGGAATGTTTTTTTTTCATTTTTAACTTGGGCTCTAAAAGTTTTAAAATAAGAAAATTATTCATATTTCTTTGCTATAAAATAGACCCAAGTAAATCTTTTGTAATCATCAACTATGAATAATATATAATATTTTCCTCCAATACATCCTGTTTTTGTTGGTCCAAAAAGATCCATATTCACAAACTGTAATGAATCAGATGTCGATACTTCATTGATTGATTTAAAACATGATTTTTTTTCCTTGCTATATTTACAAGGATAAAAAACTTTTGAATAATAAAATCTAAGCACTGGTAGATCTTTAACAAGCCTTTTCTTTGAGGGTTTGCGTAGATTCATAAAGTTATAGTGTCCTAACCTTCTATACCATAACCAAGATTGATCTTACATTGCACTAAGGCTAGGTAGATCTTGGATCCTAAGGTATTCTATGTTTAGTGCGTATACATTCTCTTGCCTATGGAAAGAAAGAATAAACTCTTCCTTAGAATTATGTACTAAGCATTTATCAATCCAAAAATTTACAAGGTAGTCTTCATCACATAATTGAAATACACTAATGGGGTTTTCTTAATATCCTTAACAAATAAAACATTTTAAATAAATATTTTTCCAAGAAAAACATTGTTACCTATACCAACAATTTATCCTAGAGCATTACCTCCGAAAGATACTTTTCCTCCTTTCGTCTTGACAAACTATTCAATGAAATTTTTGTTACCAGTCATATTCCAGGAACATCTAGTATCTATGTACTATGTATTTCTGTTGGTACTATCTTTTTTTCTAAAAAATAAAAGAGTTAGGCTTTTGAAATCCAGAATTTCATGGATTTGGAAATTTCAAAAAGTAAGATTTTAGGAATCCACATTTTTTTAGAAAAATAAGCTTTATGAAAACCTAAATATTGGGTTTTGATTAAAGAACAGTTTACTCCCAATGTCCACTATAATGAAATTTAGTACAAAATAGAGCACTTTGGGGAACAAAATAATTGTTACTAAAAATAGGTTTTGAATGAGTATAACCAAATCCAGAATGATTTGTTAAAGGAATAATTTGGGAATACATCTTTTCAAAGTTTTCCTTACCAGAGGTAAAGTTTCAAAGGCGTTTCCATAAAGAAATTTTTTTTTGATTTTAGTTTAATAACTATGTTTTTATCTTCAAGGCCATTAGTTTTAGAACTAAAGTTAGCCTCTAAAATATTTTTCTTAGAAATATCATCTTTAAGATCCTTATAAAGTTTTTCCTTCTCATAATTAACTTCATTATATTTTTTATAAATACTTTCAAAATCAAAAATTTTCTGATCAAGATCTTTACAATGATATGATACTTCTATATCTAAAACCTAAATTATAGATTTTTCTTTCTCTAACTTCTTTTTTATATTAAAATTTTTATTTTTACGAAGTTTTGAAAATCGAGACACTTCTTCATAGGATGGTAAATAATTATCTTTATCATAATAAGATTATTCATTTGACGAATTATAATATTTATCATTAGTATAACATGAATTCAAAGATACATTAGTAATAGATTCAATAATTTGTACCTTGGCCATTAGAAAATGATTTTCAATGGGTAGTTTGGATAGTAGACCAAGATTCTTCTATCTAGAGGTTTCATACTCTGAAGATTCATCATATGAATCACCACTATTGTCACTCCATGTGTCATTAGCCTTCTATACCTTTTTAGCCTTAGATTTGTAATACTTCATTCTATTTCTTTTAGAATTATTTTCCTTCTTGTATCTTCTCTTAAGAATAGGACAATCAGTTATGATATATCCAGCCCTTTTACATTCGTAATAGGTTACTTCCAAATATTTTATGTCCTTTCTTTATTTCTTCTTATATCTATACTTAAAATTTTTCTTTCCCTATATCTTATCCATACTTTGAGAAATATTAGCTAATTCATTCTTAGAATGTTCACTTTTAGTAGACTTAAAAAGAACATTGAATCATTTAGACATAGATCTTGTAACCCTTACAAGAGTCTTGGATTTAGTAGTAGTAAAGGATACACTTCCATTTCCATTCTTCTTATTATTAATTTCATAATCTCTTTTCAATTTGGATTCATGCTGAAGAAGTGTTCAAAAATTTTCATCAAGATTGATTTGAGATACTTTCCTATTTTCATCAATAGTTGTTCTTTTGGATTCCCACTTGTTTGGTATGATATCAATTATTGTTTCCACAAGAGCTTCATCATGAAGACTTTTCTTATCCATAGATTTTATACTTTTGAAAATGGTCACGAATATTTTTTGTACATTGCAAATAGGTTTTACATAGAGATAGAAATCCATGATATTCATCTCTCAGCATTGCTCTTCTAGTCACTATCACTTTTGAAGTCCCAAAATGAGTAACCTCATTTTTCTTCCAGATGCAGTTGGAAGCTTCACTAGATGAAATTTGACTATATATATTCCTAGTCATGGAACACAACTGAGTATTGTTTACCTTTTAATTTAGTTGATATTCTTTTTTTCTTGATTGGTGAAGGTTTTGACGTCCTTGTTAGGAATTATGTAGTCTCTAGTAAACATAACAAATTTTTCTACTCCATAGTTAATGAAAAGGGTCTTCATTATATCTCTACAGTACTCATAATCATTACCATCAACAATAGGTGGCATGGTAGGATTTAAACTTTCAATGGAACCGATATTCATTTAGGCCATTATATAAAAAAATATCTTTCCACAAAACTTTTAAGTAGTAAATGTTTATAAACAAAAAAACATTAAGAAAATATTAAGAAATAAAAGTTAACTGAGAAAATTTAGAAAAAGGAAAAACTTGAGGAATAAAAATTATAGGTGAGTATAAGTATTTTAGAGACCTCCTCTGATACCAATTGAAGGATCATAATAAAGAATTTATATTCTCAATTACAAGAGGGGGTGAATTGTAATTTTAAAAACATTTGTTTTTAACCTTAATTAAATCCATGTTTAACAAAGTTAAACAAGGTAAATTAACAAACCATAAAATATTTCTTTGAGAAAAACTTACTTAAGTTTACGAAATATGGTTCTGTAAATGAAACTTAAGAAAATTTTACTTAGGAAAAGATTCTACCTTAAAGCGTATAGAATCTTACTTATCATAATAAATAAAAGTATAATAAAGTGTAATAAAGTTATACTTTTATCCTTTATTATATTACAACGGAAATAAAACTTGAAAAAAAGTAACAAGTATGAAATCTTTTAATCTAAAGAGTATGGTATTCAAAAACATTGGATAAACGTCCCTTTATTTATACTTTCAAAAAAGTTTGTCATACCCACTTCAGGGTAAGCCCTTGATAGGAATATCAGAATTTGTCTTGATATCCCTGAAAGCCCTCAATATTTAAATTTTCGGCACCTCTATCTTTCTATCCCTGGAATTCCTCAAAATTTATGGTAGTCTACACCTCTATCTTATTGTCCCCAGAATCCATCGATTTTGCTCAACAACAATCGGAGTCGCATTAAGAAAGATGAAGAAGATGCTTACATCCATACAAAGCATGAGAATATCTCTCTCTAGAAATCACTTCACAACATGTTATCTCTTGATTGATGCAATGGTTTTTGAGCTCGTTCAAATGAGCTCTTATTTATAGGCATAAATCTAATGGTCGGCTCCCTCCTCCAATGGTCATATTTTTCCTTGAAGTTTGGATGGACATTTACATGTGTCACTAAACCAATGGTTATTTAGAAACAGATTGCACGACATCATTTCATAATAATATCTTGTGTAAGAAAAAATGAAGTTACATAAACAAATATATATTTTCAGAGTATAAGGAAAAAATAAAATTCAGAGTCTAACCCAATAATCATTTAGATTTTATAAGACATGAATATTCAGTTTCTTTTTTTACAAGGAATTCAGTATATGAATTCTATAGATTTTGGAGTCTGAATTCCAATGAATTTGTAGTATCAATTCTGAGGAATTTGAAGTCTGAATTCTGTGGAATTTGGAGTTGGAATTTTAGAGAATTTGGAATCTGAATTTCAAGGAATTCAGAGTCTGAATTTCAGAGAATTCATAATCTGAATTTCAGAGTATTCAGAGTCTAAATTTTAGAGAATTCATAATCTAAATTTCAAAGAATTTAGGGTCTGAATTTCAGAGATATCAGAATCTGAATTTTAGAGAATTCAGAGTCTGAAAACAGAACACTATATATCCAAGGAATTATAAGATTATGATTTTTTACATAAGAATCTAAATTTTAGAGTTAGTAATAAAATGAGTTCGATTTAGAGATATTCAAAAACGAAATAATGAAAAAAAGGCAAGGATATAAATTTCTATAGGGAATGGAAATTTTTCTTATGAAAATAATCCTTAAGGAATAATATTTTTCAATATGATAAAGTGTATGGGATTTTCAAAACATAGAGGAATAGAAAAGTCATAATGGAACCTTATTATCTCGACAAATATATCCTTCAATGGACATTACACTCAAGAAAAACCTAAATATAGACCCAATTTTTCATTAAAAAAAATCATATAAACCACATTTATATGCTTTCATTACACCAAATATTATATTAAACATGTCCCTAGGTTGAAATTACACCCAACCATGTCCAAAAAAGTATCCTTGATTGGATTTGCACCCAACTGGACCCAAACATGGAAATAACATAATAGGACTAACATAAATAACCATATCATAAATTCACTAATCTATGATACAAAAAATACTATAATTCAATCCATATAAACAATATAAATAACTCATATGGTTTAACATGGGTTGGAATAGTGACCAACACTATTGATCACTTAACAATAGGTTGGTTTACTCAAAGATAACCTATTTCCCATTTCTCAAATCACATATAGGTATACCCTCAAGTTAGAACCTATCATTATACTCCATATCATCAAGAAGTAGTCCAAACACCTATTATGGTCCCTCATGTGCTAACACAACTAGGGACACCCCACATGGGTCCCTATTACCAATTACAAAACACATAGCCATAAATGTTTCCACATATGACCATGATCTTAATAACTATAAGTGAATGATATATTATTGATCAATCTATTATTAATTAATTTATAAGAGTCTATGAAACTTTATTTGGTTTTATATTGGAGCATTCTCCCATGCTCAGTAGGTCGCACAAAATAAAATTCTCATCCATCATATAAAAATTGATGAGAATGGATAAGAACCACCTACATAGTCTTAATATAGTCCTTCCCATTAAATACCATTATTGATTTAGTCTTAGATAGAATAAATCAAAAAACCTAGAATAAAACCCTAAATTTGGGCATAATAGGTGGAAAACAGTGAGAAAATAAGATAAAGAAAGATCATAGGGAAGATGATTTTTTCCTTACTCATGGTGATCCAACATAACTCATGAACTATCTCCACACTACCTTGCACCAATATGTAATCCTAAGTCATAAACAATTCCTCAACCAATCAAACCAAAATCTGTATCATTTTAGTATTTTCATGGAAGCATAAATTTCAATCTTTCCACATTGGGACCTTCAAACATGTAATGTATTAAGTCTTCCATGATTCTTTGTTTTATGAAAAATTTATTCTCATCATCCATTTAGGGGAACATATATTCATTTATAACAAAAAAATCCTCAATGAATAATTGAGAGGTCTCCGGGTGACAGAGGTTGAATCAGATTCGGAAGTTCTAGTTAGATCTCTTCAGGGTGATTGTGATGTGGCTTGGAATCGGGTGTATGTTTTTATAAGGTGCAAAGCGGAGACCAATTAGGGCAGGCTGATCCATCATAGTGTGAGAGAATCCAACTTTGCGGCTGATGCATTGGCTCGCGGGGAAAGACCAGAGGAGACTTTAATAGTGTATGACAAACTTAATTCTCTTCCTTCCGAGTGTGTCAATGTGATCCGGAAGGACTCACTTGGTCTTCATTACTTTCGACCTTCGTGATTTGTATCCTTTGATTTTCCTATCTTCTTAATAAAAAATAACTTCCAGTCCAATAATTGAGAGATTTTTTGTGAGTATATGATCGATCAAACCTCTACATGGAATCAATAAAAGGTAATAGGGAAGAGTCACAAATAATTTTGGTATCATTGATACAACCATCAAAATATGGTACAAAAATAAAATAAATAAATTATTATTAAACTATATTATAATATAGGCCAAAGGTAGTCTCCAAAACGAGGTGTAAAATTCAAGTTTTCACAATTAATAGAATGGATTTAGGGGATTGATTTTATTTGATTTATGAAAACCATTAAAAATTACAAGGGAAAATATTTATTGATTTTGGTTATGAAATAGGTGTTTGGTTTGGGGCTTGAATCACCAATTACAATGTTATCCAGTTCTTAAATTGATCAATCCTTCTGCTGAAATTTGATTAATGAAAGAAGTCAAATCACTTCATATCTAATTAAGGGGTAGTAATGAGTGTGAGTTTAAAAGTAGTGGTGATAAATTACAAAAAATTATCTTTCCTTGGATTGTTAAATATAAATAATGATATATTTCTAATCCACCTAAGAAACACCCAATCAGGTTAAGAAACTCTAGATAACCATAAAAAAATCCACTTCCTTCCTCACTCATATCTGTAATCTCAAGATACTTCACCACATAATCCTACACATTAAATCATATATGAGTAGAATAAAGAGGTTGGAGATAAGTTTTTATCATCCCAAGTAGTAAATAATACATGAAATACCAACTAAACATGATCACATTCCATTGGATATATCACCACTGTATACTGAGATCCAATAATAATAAAATGAATCGCTATTAATATTTAAGATCAATAATAAAAAAAGGTTCTTATTCCATTTCCCCAATCATATAATGTGTTTTATCCCTCCCTGTGTAGGGTTATTGTAGAGAATGAGTGAAATTATAGAAAAAACCTAAAAAATTAAATATAAATAGCTCATGGAACTCACTCTCTCTCAACACTTGTGAACTCTTCCCATAAATACTCCTTCCTTTATTTTGAATTTTCATGCAATTTCCCCCTTTTACTTCTAAATTCTCTTCCTCGATCGATTCCATGGGAAGATACTTTTTCTATATCTTCTCTAAATGTATTTTGAATATTTCCCTCTATATTTATGTTCCTTATGAAATTGTGATTAGAGTATTATATTCCCAAGGCCAGTTAATAGTTGGTGTTTAATATTAATTATTCTATGGGGTCTTGTTCCCACCTTATATTAAATGCATGTGTATAAATAAGATATTAATTTATTTAAATAGTTTAATGATGTGTCAATCCATGGAAGGGAATAAGTTATGAAATGATTCGGACTTCCTGTATCATCATCTATGAACCCCTATGCCGTGACCAAGACAAATATCCTTCAACACCATGATTTGAAAATTTTCAAGAAATTACAATGTTTCTCAGAACAAAATGCATTACTCACCACATGTGTAGTGACCACCTTTTTATATATCTTATTTATTATTTATATGAATTAATCACCACATTGATAGTCATGCCAAAATCATCACAATGTTTCACTTGGAATTATACCATGGACCACAACTGCCCTCTTACATGGAATAACACTATCTATTTCAACATAGAAAAATCCTTGGGTTCAGATTGTAGCCACTACCATGTCTTTACTATAATATTTCATGATATGGTATTCTATAGTCACTCCAAAGTTAATCTATCCTAAGAATGCATCAGGACATGACACCACTCTCCATGGAGACTTTTTAATCACCATGATGCGATAACATTAATTATTTGAATTTTCAAAAGTAAAAAAATCATATTATTTCATCTTAGATGAAATATTATATGTATAAATCCTTATGTATGATCCTTATAATCTTAGGTATGATTCAAAGAGAAATTGTAAAATCTTATGCATCTATTATATCCAAATAGAAAATATTATGTATGCGTAGACTAATATTTTTCTTAAGTATAAATCATCAGGTATGATCTTATATTCTACAATAGTAAAGTATAAAATCCTATACATAAGATTCAAGGATATTACATATTTTAGGGTTTCTCAATTATGACATATAATAGTAAAGGTAAAAACCGTACTCATCAGCCTAGAATGTTATGCATCCCAAAGTTTTACTAAATTATACTCTTTATTCCAAAATATATTATTTAAATTTCAAGATATATTATATATCATTGTTAGATCTAATAATTTTACAATTTGGTATGTAAATTCTTCTCACCTTTTATAATTTGATGAATTTGAATTTTTTCCAATCTTTCAAACTTCCTTGGGTTAACATTTGGAAAAACCTGATATAGCTAAATTATCCTAGAGCAAAATTCTATAGATGTATCAGTAGATAAATATTTAGTTGATTCAAAAAATTAAATCGTTTAATTAAATTCATAATTCAACCATTTAAATTAATATTCAAAAAATCCAATGAAATAATATTATAATGCTAAAATATCCTAAAACATAATTAATTTTTAAATTTAAGGGAATAAATGAATTGAATAAAAAAAATATAATGAATATATTTCTATTTTCAATTCATTTAAACTTAAACCTTATAATATTGGATAAATAAAAAAGAAAAATATTACTAAAGTAAAATTTAAAACACTAGCCAATGTGGGTTATGTTATCTACAACCAAGGCACCCAAATTTATCTTGCATCCTTAATTTGATTAATTCTATATTTTCAATTTGGTATATTCAATTCATTTCCACTTTACCCATTATACAATACAAATTAATACCTTCCAACCTAGAAGTATTTCTCTCATCATATAAATTAATAATTTTAGAAAATATTTTTTCATCTCAAACACATGAAAGGGCCATTATAGGCTTGCCGAGTTTCTAAATATCCAGCCAACGAGTCAATTACTCGAGTTTACCATGATCAATTTCAAGGGTTTTCTAGTATAAAAAGTATAATTTAGGTTTGGGTTTTACCATTTCTTATTAGTTATTGATATGAAAACCATGAGAGTCAATGTTTTAAAATCTTTTATTATAATAACCAATATAAAAACTATAGCAACCCAACCCCAGCAAGCCCAGAGTGGGTGTCATGCTACCATTATATTAAAATAAGATACAGGTAAATCACATCCCAAGCTATTGAATAGTTTATTAGTCTTGGTAAACTAGATACATGAGTATTGTCTTATAAATAAATACACTAATGACAACATGATTTTTTTATTTTGAGGATAATAACATTATTCCATCTAGCGTAACCTTTCATTTCTTTCTTAGTACAATTTCTAGATTATTGAGAAAAGAAAAAAATAAGGGTGAAGTCAAATTCTTAGTAAGGTTAAATTATAATATAAATAATAATTAATCAATGGGAATAATATTTATGGAATGGTAAATAAATGAACACACATACCATATGATCAAAAAACATTGAAGGAAGTGAATAAACAATATGGAATGGTAGTAAATGGAAACACATGCCATCCAAATAACTAGATAAGGAAAAATAAATATGACAAGGTAAGAAACTGAAACACATTACATTTAATCAAAAAATTAAAAATAAAATAAATCCATATATATGTTGATTCAAAATATCATGATAATTAATAAATGAATCTAAATGATGGAAATACTTAATTATTGGATGTCACGTCTAAGGAACATGAAAACCTATACCATCAAGACATTTCACAAGACGGTTTAAAACTACGGATAAAACCCTATTTAATTTTTGCAACTTATTTTTCTCCTGAGAAGCTTTCTATGAATCGAGGGGATATATAATGTTCAATACCCACACATTATTTCCTATAAAAATCACTCCACATATCTAATAGTCAAAATAGATTATACGCCTTATCAAATATTTGTATTGAATAAATAATACAGATTTATCAATATTTCCCTCAACAATCAAATAAATTTAAAAGTAGACACCACAAGTAAAATGATATATGGTTTAGGTAATAGTAATATCCATGATAAATGATATAGATAATTAGGGTAAATTCATTGTTCAATTCTCATATGGAATTGAGTATTTCAAGGTGGCTAACAAATGAATCAAGGAAGGGAATGTCAAAACAATCCTTGGTCAAAGAAATTATAAACCATCTAGATGAAGAACAAGGATGGTATTAATAAAAAATATTCAAAGTGGAGTAAAATAAATTATTGTTTTCAATGATTAATATAAATAATATATTTAAAAAAAATATTCTTGAAGAAAACATCTTTTTCATTTTGAAAAACATTTTGAGTACCAAAGAGTGTAAAAATAGTACTAGTACTAGAAAACGGTCTTGAATAATCAAAAGAGAAGAAAATTAAAGGCTTCATTGAACAATGGTCTTATAATTTACTCAAATTTAAATACCATCTAAATATCATTAAAATTATCATTGAGGAAAATAATCTTTAAACATCCCAAAGTTTCCCATTCCACTTTGAAACATCTTAGATCGTAAGACTCGTGAATGAATAATATTAAATGAAAGTTTTAAATAACATTAAGATGAAATAATTCCTGATTTTACATGTAAAATTTGAATTATTTACACCATATATAATAAATTAGGTGCACAACAATAAATTATGCCTCACGGAATGAAAAGTGAGATGAGAATCCCTTACCTTGCATTTTCTTTCAGGTGAGCATACTTTAACAACCTTTATAATGGTATTAAACATGTTAATAAATTATAACATAACCAATATTTATAATATCATATATAATCTTATTTTAATATCTTATTACCCATTTTTTTATAACCTTTCATTATTTTAACTATTTCGGGTGTTAATTGCCTAGTTTCTCGAGTGAGTTTTGACTTGTTACTTGTCGATCATTTTAATTATATCATGATTTAATAATCTCAAGAATGTAAACCATTAATTAATTATAATATATATTCCATATGGATTTATTTATAATAATTTATAATATTTTTATATAAGAAATGAAATGCATCGTTCATCGAGATGGAAGGTCATACGTATGCCTGAACGCAAATTTCATTTATTTTTCATATTAATAAAATGAAAAGTAGTTGATCAAAATGTTTATAATATTTTAAATAATTTATCTATGTCATATATGTTAAATAGGTTTATTAAAATCAACCATAATATGTCCCATGTATAGAGTGAATGAATCACATCGCTTTAAGGAGGCAGCAGTCTTCACATCCACAAATGATGTAATCGTATTTACACACAATGTAATGTATAGAGGTATGTGTTATAAAATAATTAAAGATGAATAAATACATAATAAATATCTCACATATCATATATAAACACATTTTTCACCGTAATTCCCACCATGAGAGGTGGTAAAGGAAGAGTGAAGAATCATCATTTCATGAGGTGGGAGTTCATCGCACACATAAACACTAAGTTCATTACCCATTATAAGAAAGTGTGTGTAAGTGAAGGTAAAAACCTTAATATGATAAAAATATTTATTTTTAGGATACTTATGTTATTATATAATCTTATAATAAGAATTTTTTAGGGATTGTATAATTTAAATAAATATAAAGATATTGGGGAAGTTTATTACCTCTTATTTGGGTAACTCCTTTTGGTTTGCAACAAAGGGTTTCCTTGGATTGATTTTTTCAAAAGATGATGATTCTTGGATGAGGGGAAATTGGTTTATGAACTATTTGGGTAGATATTTTTTGACTAAAAGTGGATTGAGATGTGTGAGTATGTGGGAGGGATGAGTAACTTTTTATAGTGGATGGGGAGAGACACTATGTTAAATTTGGGGAAAGAGAATTCCACACATGTTTTTCCCTTACAAAGTGAATCACATAATGAATAAAATTATAAAAAATAGAGTATAGGTTAGAAATATGACCATAAAAAGTATTTTTTACAAGTTTATAGGTCATTTGGGCCCATAAGTTTATGGTTTAGTTCCTCGTTAAGAATAATTTACCCTGAACCATTGTAAATAATTTTAATTACTTTAACTAATATTTTTAGTCAAAAACTAATTTGAAATTATTATAAATTAGAAAATATTCTTATCCAAAATATGGAATCCAATTTTACAAATTCTAATAAAATAAGTGGTATAAATTAATTTAAATATAATTCTGTAGATGGGATGACAATGCGGGTTTTTAATGTAAAAACATTTGAAAGATTACTTTGTTTTTATAGTCAATTTCAAAGTGAAATTTATTAAAATGACCTAAATTGGATTAATTTATAAATATTGATCTAATTATACTCAAAAAATAATTTAAAAAATAATTAAACCTTATAAATAAATTAGATGAAAAAGCAGTTTTGAACTAAAATTCAATATTTTTCACTATTCATTAAAAAATGAAACTTCAAAAAAAATTTATCCTAACTTAATTTTTATGTTTATATTTAAAAATTTTATTTTATTTAGACATATACAACCTATAAACTTTTCAAATATTGTATCTAAAATAGGTTCTCTAGTAAAAGGAAGTAAAAATTCCTTAATAACAATATTTTGTTTTATACATAAAATTGGTTTTGTTCTTATCTTATGATTTTAAAATATTTTGAAAGAAAATATAAAATATTATATTGAATATATAATATATATATTAAATTAATATAACTTAAAAGTTTTAATTAATTTTATTTATTAGGATGAAATAACTTTTTGAGCATACACATAGTTTCCTATAAAAATATATTTTTTGTATGCCATTGTTTCTTATATTAATTTATAATTAATTTGTATCCAATGAATTCCTTAAATATTTTCTTTAATCCATATAATTCATAAGTTAGTTAATCCTATTCATAACTTCTAATTTAATGGATAGGTTATATTTATTTATATTTAATAATAGTATTTTAATAATATGTTATTGTTTGGTAAAACTCGGTTTTCCATGTAATGAAAGCTATCGAAGAAAGTATCTATTGGGTGTAATGTGTGTTAACATGGTGTTTCATGCATTTAAATATATAGAATATATCTAATTTATTTAAAATAGGAATTATATTGTAAATTATCCTAATATTGTATTCCCATATGCGCTTAATGTTGTGTGTCATACACACTATCAAATACAATGTTCTGAATTTGGAATTTTGAGGTGTCACATTATCCCCATAATAATTAAATTACATCTTCAAAATTTAAATTTGATCTTGTTAATGTATTTCCTGATATTCTCTATTTTTAAATCTTACATCATAATAAGGGTTTGTAAAACATCCATTAGCAAAAAAGAGAATTGGAAGTTCCAAGGTTACATGGATTAACATATAACTAGATCTCTAAGTAGGAGAACATTAGTAGAATGTAAAGATACCTACATAGAAGAAAAGTATAAATATATATAGGGAGTGATTGAGGGAATAAATCAAAGAAAATTTGACGATCAATGTAAATTTGAAGGTCTCAAAGTTATAAATCTGTGATGATTTAGAAGACCATTAGTTCAAAAACATTATTGTATTAAGACAAAAAAAAATTGATCATTTTTCTAATGTTAAGAAATTATTTTACCATATAAGAATATAAAGAAATATTTTTACTTGATATATTTATATAGATACAATTTCATACTTGGGTTTTCTTCGATCAAATTCTAGTTCATTCCCTACTTCAAGAAATGTATATCCAAAAATCAACTTTGATGCCCGAAACTCTAAAAAACCTTACTATAGGATATTATGACCATAAAAGAGTGAGATTTATATCTATTTTTCTCTAAATAATTTCTAAAACTAATATGGTAAGTACATTAATATAAAAACCTAAAAACAAATATACTAGTTTATCATTAATATTTATTTATAAAATTTTTCAACTAATAACAATATCATATCAACCAAGAAATTTCCTAGGTCAGTGGTTGGAATGAAAAAATTATCATCCTTCAATCATTGGTTCATGCCCTATAGCCTTTCCGGATTTGATGGGTTGTCACCTAATATACATGTTTTTCTTTTCTAAAACCATGTTAATATATTTTCTAAAAATAAATATGATAGAAATCCATGAAATAAGGTCAATTACTAAATTTCTCTTTTAAGTAAGGTTTTCAATACAACACAAATATATACATACTTAATCCACTTATTTCCACATAGATCCTTCCTTGGAAAAGATTTTATCCTCTAGAATAGGGAATTGAATTAGTTAATTTTTAGGTTCCCCAAATTTAAGGCAATGAACCATAAATGGATCCTTAGGATGAATTTCATTTCCTTCCATTTCACTCTTCATTTTAACTCAACAATTATTTTCTTTATGTTCTTATTTCCCACACATAAATAATTTTCCCAATCCATTGAGACACTTTCCTAGTTTCCTCCTTCCACATTACTTGCATAATGGAAATCGAGACTTCTTTTCTTTATGGTATTCACCACTAGTGATCTTAGAAACCTCCACCGTTGTCTTCATTGGTGAGTTGGGGAGTTGTTTAATGTAAATTTTGTTAATCGTATTTTTGGAAAACTAATTAGGCATAAAAATTATATCATTCACTCCCACCATCACCTAATTTGGTTTCTAATTGTCACCACCTGTCCTTTATGTTCAATGTTAACTTGTCTCTTTTGGGTTTCATCCATTAAAAAATAGAAAGTAAAGTGTGAGTAATAATAGTCATATTGAGAATATAATATGATCATTTATAGTATATCAAAATCATGAAATATTATTTCAAATATAAAACACATTAGGTTTATCCTAGGTTATTTATTTTTATCATATGTTCAAATCCTTCATAATGGTTTGAAAATAAAATGTAAATTATCCTAAGCATATCATCCAAGATTGCCAAAGCAGGTGCGCAGTAAGGCCCATTTTCGAGTAGCAGGTTACACAGAGTCAGGGTCGATGCACCTTTTTGGAGTTGTTTCCCATAGGTAAATATATGTTAGAACCATGTCCACTTGTAGTATCCAGATATATATGTATTTCTAGGAATAACCATATAATCTCTACCTTAAAAAAATTCTAAGATGTTCTTATATAATTATCCTCAAATTCTATTTTAGGTTTATTTTCTCTAATATAGGTTTTCCTTAATATAGTTCCTCAGGTTGCTACTAAACTTTCTCTGATACCTATTATAGATATCCAACCCCAGCAAGTCTAAAGCTGATTTCGTGATACTATTACATTGGAAGAAGATACAAGTAAATCATTTACCAAAGGACAAAATAGTTTAGTAGTATTGGTAAACCATATATATACATGAGTCTTGTCTTATAAAGTTATACACTAATTACAACATTTTTTTCTTTCTAGGATAATAACATTATTCCATCTAGTGTAATTTTTCATATATTTCTTAGTACACTTCGTGTATTCCTAGGGAAAGGAAACATAATAAGGTTGAACACAAATACTCAATAAGGTAAAAGTATAGAGGAATAAATAATGAATCAATAAGAATAATAATTAGTTCATGATTAATAATTGAAAACTTGTACTATATAGACAAAAAACTGAGAATAAAGTTCATAAACAACATGGAAAGTTAATAAATGAAAACACATGACATCCAAATAAATAGATAAGGAAAAATAAATACAGAAAGGTAAGAAATTGAAACACATGATATTTAATCAATGATCTAAAAATTAAATGAATCCATAGATATGTTGACACAAAATATTACAGATAAAAAATAAATGAATCTAAATGAGGGAGATGATTAATTATTGGAAGTTATGTCTAAGGAACATGAAAACATATACCATCAAGACCTTTCACAAGACGGTTTAAAAATAAGGATTAAAACCCACTTAATTTGAAAAACATAATTATCTCGTGATAACTTTTTGAGGCATCAAGGTGATATATAAAGTCTGGTCCCCACTCATTATTTCATATCCAAACCATTTCTCTTATCGAATATTCGAAATAAATAATATTCCTTTTCAAATATTCATATTTTATAAAGAATAAAAAATTTTCAATATTTTCCTAGATATTAAAATAATTGTCAAAGTGGACACTATATGTAATATTATATATGGTTTAATTAATAGTAATATCTAGGATAAAGGATATGGAAAATTAGGAGAATTTAATGTTCAATAATCATAAGGAATTGAATATTTCATGGGTAATAACAAATGAATCAAGGAAGTGAATTTCAATACTATCCTTGGTTAAAGGAATCATAAACCATACAGTGGATGAATAAGGATGATATCAATAAAAAAATTTCCACGTGGAGTAATATAAAGGGTTTTTTTCATTGATGAATAGAAATAAGACATTTTAAAAAACATTCTTTAGAAACATATCATTTTCATTTTGAAAAACATTTTAAGTATTAAAGAGTAGAAAAATGGTACAAATACATGAAAACGATCATGAATAACTAGAGAGGAAAATTAAAGGTTTCATTGAACAATGGTCTTAAAATTTCCTCAAATATAAATTCCATTTATAGGTCATTAAAATTATTCTTGGGGAAAATAATCATTAAACATCTCAAAGTGTCCCCTACCAATTTGAAACAATTAGATCATAACACTCATGAAAGAATAATAATAAATTAAACTTTTAAATGCCATTAAAATAAGATAATTCATGATATTACATGTCAATGTGCCATTATTCACACTATATATAAGAAATTAGGTGCACAACAATAAAGTATACTTCACACAAAGAAAAGTGACACTAAAATCCCTTACCTTGCATTTTCTTTCAGGTGAACCACACTTTAACATCTATATGAGGGGTTTAATCAAGATAATAACTTATACCTGGACCATAATCATATTTATAATGTCATATATATCCAATTTTTTAATAATCTATCATTATTTTAATTATTTTACATTTTAGTTTCCTAGTTTCTCGAGTTAGTTTTGACTTGGTACTTGTTGATACTATTAATTATTTAATCATTTCAAAATTTATATAATTTAAACCACTAATTAATTATAATATATATTTAGTAAATATGTATTTATAATAATATATAATGATTGGAGAGAAAAAATTAAATGCGCCGTTAATGGAGGCAGAAGGCCGTAAGTACACATGAACTATACTTTCATTTATTTTTTGTATTAAAAGTGTGAAAAGTAGATGATAAATATGTATATTATAATTAAATTTTCCTGTATATTTCATATATTTTACATATTTTTATTAAAATAATCCTTAATAAGTTCTATTTATAGTGAGAATGAATCACATCACTTTATGGAGGTGGTAGTCCACACTTTCACCAACGATGTTATTGTTTTTACAAAAAATGGAATGTATATAGGTATGTGTTATAAAATAATTAAATAATAACAGAGTAAAAATAAATATAATATATACCATACATAAAAATATTTTCCATCATAATTCCCACCATGGGAGGCGGTAATGGAAGAACGAGTAATCATCGTTTCCTGAGGGGTTACTCCTTTTGGTTTGCAACAAATGGCTTCCTTGGATTTCTTTTTTGCCAAGAAGATGATTCCTAGATTAGGGGAGGTTTTTAAAGGAACTATTTTGGAAGGGGTTGTTGGATCCAATGTGACTTGAGAGGCATGATGAAGTGGGAGGGATGAGTGTCTTTTTATAGTGGAGGAGGAGTGGTACCCTTTTAAATTTTGGGAAAGGGAATTCCACCCATGTTTTTCCCATGGAAAGTGGTTCCCAAAATGGAAACAATTATATCCAATGAAGTTTAGGGTATACATATGTCCATAAAATGTATTTTGGATAATCTTATAGGTCATTTGGGTTCTTATGATTAAATTTTAGTCCTTTGTTGTTATTAATATCATCTTAATCATTGTAATTAATTTTAATTGATTTCACTAATAGTTTTGGTACAAAACTAAGTCGATCTTATTAGTAATTATAAATTATTATGATTAAAAATATGGAATAAATTTTACCAAATTTCAATCACATAAGTGGCATAAATTAATTTAAATTTAATCCGACAGATGAGACAAAAATGTAGGTTTTTAAAGTAAAAATGTTCAAAGTTTGCTATATTTTTATCATCAATTTCAATATGAAATTGATTATAATGACATAAATTGGGTTAATTTATAAAAAATTTATCTAAATAAAAATTAAAACAAAATTAAAATATAATTTAACTGTAAAATTAAATTATATGAAAAAGTAATTTTGAACTAAAATTTAGTATTTTTCACTAATCATTATAAAGTGAAACCTCATAGAACAATACCAAAAATTTATCCTAACATAATTTTCATATTTTTAATTACAATATGAAGTTTATTTCTACATATATAATCTATTATTTTCCAAAAATTATATTTAAAATAGGTTCTTCATTTAAATACTATAAAAATGCATTAATAAAAATATGGGTTTTTATGTATAAAACTAGCTTTGTTTTTGTCTTTTTCTTAACAAATGTTTTGAATGAAATTAAAAAATATTATATTGAAGAATAAATATATATATATTACTTTAATATCACTCACTAACTGTAATTAGTATTATTTATTAGAATAAAACAAATTTGTGATCCAAAAAATAGATTTTTTGGGAAATTATTCTTTTTATTTTCAATGGGTTCTTATATTCATCTATAATTAATTTTTAACCAATTAATTAATGTTATATTTGTGTAAGACATATAATTTAATAATATATTAAATAATATTCATAACTTCTAATTTATCAGCTTTGTTATATCTTGTTATATTAAATAATAATATTTTAATAATATTTTGTTGTTATGTAAAACTCAGTTTTGTCTGTAATGCAGGATATCGAAGAAAGGTTATCTTATGTGTAACACAAGATTACTCAGTATTTAATGCATTGAGATATATAGAATATATCAAATTTTTTAAAAAATATAATTATATTATAAATCTCTTGATATTATATTTCTTTACGTGTTTGGTGTTGCATGTCATCCACACTATCAAATAAAATATTCTTACTTCGGAATTTCAGGGTGTTAAAGAAAACCCAATTTGTCATGTTTTTCACATTTGTTTTTATAGAAACTGATTTTTAAACCTTTACATTCAAGGTTTTCAAGGGGGTTATTATAATAACTGATGAAAAATTTTCTAAAAAATTAAATACATGTGACTCTCAACTACTAAATTTTATTTTATCAAACCTAAAATTATTAAACCCTGATGTACATAAGTTGAAAAAGACCTCCCTCTACTCCTTTCATCTATATTTTACCTTTTTTTGTTTTTATCCTTTTATTACTAGTTTTATCAGTTATATAATTTACTTTCCACTGGCCTTTGTCAAATTTTGATATTTTAGAGGTGTTCTTCATTTTTATTTCATTTTCCATGATCCTTATTGTTGATTTTTTTCTACTATGATTTCACTTAATTGAATTCCATAAGGGGTTTTATTACTACTATTTTATATCTATTCATCACTTATATACTCTCCTTATCAATATTTTTTATGATTTTTTTTTATTTTCCTTAGTTAAATATTTATTATATGATTGTCATTTAAATTTTAATCATTTAATTATTATTAACCACACTCCTACTTAATTTCTACAATCTAAAGTTTTTTTATTACTATTTTTCCCTATTTTTTTGCAGATATATTGTTCTCATCTACATTTTTTTAGTGAAATTTTTATTTTCTTTAGATGGAGATTTTTTATTTATTTTTAATTTATAAGTTTAATTAATTTTTTTATTATTATTAGAAATTATATATACATTGGTTATATTATGGTCATTTATTTATCATATTAATGTTTATATTATATAATTGTTTGTTTTGATTAAATGTTTATGAATAAATAGTTTTGATTACATGTTTATAAATAAGTGGCGAGCTCATTTATTATATTGTATTAATTATTTTATTAATGTTCATTTTTTATTATTCCTTGTTTTCATTATTTTTTTTGAATAAATGGTTAATTGGTTGTTTTTTATTAGAATTTTTATATATGTGTATATATAATTTGAATAAAATTCATCTATATATATATATATATATATATATATATATATGTTTATATGTTTTAATATATTCATCTATTATATTTTAATTTTAGGTAATTAATGAATCATAATTAGATAAATTCACGAAGAACTTGTGATAAATATGAGAAAGAGGTTGATAATTTCATGGAATTTTCTAAATATAATATTCAAAATAAAGATATGATTTTATTTCCATGTGTGAAGTGTTTTAATATAAGAATATTACTGTACAAAGAAATCAAATACTATCTGATTTTTTATGGTTTTAATCATAATTGTACATGATAGATCTAGCATAGTGAAATAAAAAATTATTCATGATCAATTAATGGAAAAGATGATCAACATGAGATAGATGACCGTCTTGAAGATTTAATTCACGACGAATGTGTTAAAACATTGAAAAATAACAAGTGTTGGAATGTTTTAATGATGATCTTAAGAAAACATTGTTTTCATGTTGAACAAAAATTATAGTTTTATCAGTAGTGTTGAGATTGTTAACTTGAAAGTAATAAATGGTGGGTGTGATAAAAGATTCACTGAATTACTCGAAAATTTAAAAGAGATTCCGAAAAAAGGAAATATGCTTCCTGATTCTAATTATGAGGTTAAAATATTTAATTCCCAATGAGATTATAGTAAAAAAAAGATACATGATTTCTCCAACGATTATGTTCTATAAAGTGTGTAATATGAATGTTTTTCAGAATGTCCTAAATATGGGACATCATGACATAAAATGGATGGAAAATAAAACTATGATTCATTGTCAAGAACATACACCAAATATATATATAATGAAATATGATATCTTATAATATTTCCTCATTTGAATCTTATATTTTCAAATTCAAATTTTAAAATGAGTCTATGATGACATACAAATGATTTCAGCTTTGATGGAAACCTACTTCACCCTGCTGATTCGCCACAATAGAAGAGATTTGATAATTTTTTTTATGATTTTTGAAATGATGTTAAAAATATCCGAATGCGAATATGAAAAAAGTAATTGATCCTTATCAGATCCTCAGTAGACAACATAGTTTATATCTTATTGTTTTAGTTATCTATAACATGTCCCTATAGATATGTATGAAGAGAAAATATGTGATGATGATCTTGATGATTTCTGAAAAAAAGCATCTTGGAAATGATATTAATGTTTACCTATCACAATTGATTGATGATTTGAAATTTATATGGGATATACATGTTATAGTATTTTATGTATAGAACGAAGAGTATTTTCTTTTGCATGTTATGAAAATGTTCAATATAAAAGACTTTACTTCATAAGGAAACATATTTAGATACATTGTTAGCTGACATTAATCTTGCCTAATTTTCATATAGGGGACTTAATATCATCAATTATAGAATGGATGAAAGATAGTGTAAATGGTACATATGATATTTTTTCAAATGGATTATCCTTATTGAATATTAAAATGGAATTTAATAATTTACATGTTTATGATTTTTCACTATAACCATTGTTAGCTGAATAATAGTATGATAAGGTGAAAAACATTGATGAAAAATTTAAAAAGAAAGGATTTTCTTGTCATCAAAAAAGACATGGAAAAATGGTCTTTTTTTTCAAGCTACCTTATTCGATATTTTTTGAGGTTAAACATACCCAGCAAGTCTAGTCAGAAGCTATGATCCTGACTATTTATAAAAATAAAATAAAATGTACAGAGAAGGTGGGAGTGGTCAAACAATGGGACTCAACCTCATCCGTGAAGAACAAAATTACAAATCATAGTAAGACATGTCATTCTCATAATCAGAGCCATCAGAAGTGTCCCATTCAGATTGAGACTTACCCTGATTTGAAATCATAAGAAGATCAGTATTGAGCTTGGATGATGGCTGAGAATATCGAGTAGACACAATGTAGGGTGTGTTAGAATAGTCCTTCCTCGGCCTTCTATTCGGATGAGCATGAGTGAAATCATCCGCCTTACCTTTTTCAGATAGGTGTGCATCTTTGAAAGAGGAAGGAGCACCGCTATCCACAACCATCCCTTCTGCCTCAGAGATGTCACCCCACTTCTCAGATATCTTATATGAGTTCAAAAGATTTTGTATTTTCTGATGACAATCAACATGTTGAGGAGCTCCATTGTGATCCAATCTAGGTGATGAGTCAACAGTCCCATCACATAACACTCCACCAGTAGGACTATCATACATACCTGGATTTAGAGGTTCAGAATGAGTAGGAGACCCATCAATAAATATGCCGGTATTTTTTCCAGTCACATCAAATCCAGCAGGGGCAGCACGACCATCATTGGAATGATGAGAATTTGTCGGATCATTAGAGGGACCACTGTTAGCTCTCATCAGGGACTTATCCACCATAAGGCCTTTGCCTTCCAAATCAGACACCTGAGGGATGGATTTTTCAACATCCAAAATATCATCCTTAACGGAAGATGCTTTTTTGGAATCGCCATCACGAACAAGAGGCTTCAACAGAGCCATATGATTTCTTTCATGATTCCTTCTACAAAGAGTATCTGGATGACCCTTCATCCCACATCTCCCATAGGAGATCTTCCACTGACATAACTCCAATGATTGTCCAACAGCCATACATTCAGTTCGGAAGAGGGGTTTCCTTTCATATTCAACATCAAAATGAATATTATCAGGGGGAGTGGAGAGAGTTACCTTATCAATCAAGGTAGAACTCAGATTAACCTCCACCAGTATTTGAGCAAAATTTCCAAACCGAACCATCTCTGTTTCCTTGTCAAGGTGAATAGGAGTCCCAATTGCCATGCCAATATCATGAAAAATCTTTGGATACCAGAGGACCCAATTAATTTCATGCAACCAGACCCAAAACTGAGAAAAAACATTTCATGCATGTAAGAAATTGAAATCTAGAGACCATTAATGAAGGTGAATCCATCCCGGTTTCAGAGATAGATACCTGATACTCCATGCATGTATTTTGAAGTTATTTGATGGAAAAATGAAATGAAAGAATGCACATCCAAGAGACACACACTTCCAATCAGAGGATCCCCACAAAAACGAGATCTGTTTGACCAAATAATCAAACAACCAAGGATTCTCACCCTTCGGTAGAACAAGATTTTCAATACAAGAATTCATCCAGATTGAAATCCTCTCCACAAACACATCAGGATTCACATCAACATGAGTTGATGACCCTTTTCAGAGGATCTGACCAGAACAGGATTCAATGAGTGATGCAAACAGGGGTACCGATGCAGAAGAGTCTGCATTAACTCTGTTGGTCAGATCCTTAACATTAACTATACTATTTAGGAGCTTCGAAGGATCTTTAGGTTTCATCAGCCGTGGATCATAAATCATGAAATCAGAGGGCACATTGGAGTGCAACATCACCCTCGCCATCGTTGAAGGAAGGAAAACCCAAGACCCCTGCAAATCACCATCCATAAGAGGAACACCGGGGATTTGAGCATCCAAGTTAGGGGAACCACGACCCATAAAATCCCTCAACACAAGCAGGAGATCCAGCTTTTTCGCACCACCATCAATCTGATCCTGAGCCACATGATCCAAAATAGCAGACCTGGATTTGAAGCCATCACGATCATCAGATGTGGACAACACCTTCGGAATGCGAGGTGAATCAGAAGCGAGAACCCACACACATTCTCCATCCCGATGAACAGAGGCTCGAACATCATGATCCACAGTGGGAATTGATATTTTCGTCACAACATCTAGACACACGGTGGGTAGATCCACCGGAAGAGCTCCGCTACGAAGACGCAGCACGCCTTCATTCCAGGCCGATACCGGTTCTCCATCCACGAGTACTGAACAAAATCGGTGTTATGCATGTTGTGAAAAACAAATGTGATAGTTTGAATGGACCTTTTTTAAACATAAATAGAAATAAAAAAAATTATTAATTTATAGACAAGATTTAATTAATGTGAGAATATATTTAGAGTTAGATCCTATTATAAAAGGAGAAAAAACATATTTCCTTCCAGATTTTCACATATTTAGGTAAATATAGAATATAATTTTTTTATCAATGTAATCATGGTATTAAAAAACCTTGGGGGTTCTCTTAAAAATTTGAAAAAATTTATGTCATTGAAAGGTTTAAATTTAATAGGTATGAAATCCCATGACTATCATGTATTGATGCAACAATTTCTACCAGTTTCATTGTATAAAATACTTCTATTACCTATCATAAAGTCAATCATAAGTTTGTGTTATTTGTTTCAATTCAATTTTTAGTTTTTTCAAAGATCCAAATTTGTTATATTTGTTGGGGAATTATTTTTTCCTCATACTTTGTCAACTATAAATATATTTTACACCATAATGTTTTACTATAATAATTTATTAGTTAATTAATTTTGTTTGAGATATAATAATATATGGGATTGCTTATTTACATTACATGTATCCATTTAAAATATATATGAAAATTTTGAATGGATATGTAAAGAATTCACATCGACATGACACCTGTGTTATTCAAAAATATATATCAGAAGAGGTGATTGAGTAATTTACTAATTATTTGTTTGAAGTAGAGTATGTTGGTCACCCTATATCTATAAATTTTACATTTTATAGTAAAGGTAAAGGGATTTGTGGCTTAAGGGTTGCGTTAAAACCATGTAATGAAGTGATCCATACACATTTATAAATGTTGAACAATATAGGTGAGGTTCAACTATATATATCATCACATATTATTGGATTAAAGCTATGACATTCGAGAATAAATTAAAAGTGGTTGATGAATGAATAAAAAAAATTATTTATGGTTTATGGATAAATTCAACACAGATTTATATACATTATAAATATTTAAAAATTTAGTCGGGGGACCAAATTTTAATGTGATCCCATAGTCTATTTTTTATATTAATGGTAAAAAAATTTACAGAAACACAAAGATTAAAAGAGAACCATTCAAAATAGTGGTTAAATGGTAGTCATTGAAGCACTACATATTTCATGTTCGAAAGAAAAAAAATCTAATTTATGCATCAATGATATATTTTGGAGTTATTGAGGATATATAAGAGATCGATTATACTAAATTTTAATTCTAGTATTTCAATGTAACTAGGTAGACAATAAATGTGGTGTGAAACAAGATGAGTATGTATTTACACTTATTGATATAAAAAAGATTCATTTTTAAAGGGGAATCATTTATCATGGAGATGCATTCAAAATAAATATTTTGTATTGTTGACCCATCAAATGATCATTGGTTCATTGATTTGAAAAGTAAAAAAATATCAGATTCTTGAAAATATTGATGACATAAATACTTATGCTAAATTTCATCATCAATTATATGATTACCTAAGGATAACAATGACTGTGTTTTATACATAGTCCATGAAACATGAAATGATCACGTAGAAGGGATATGAGAAAACACGCAATTACTATCCTAATTAATTAGATGTTTTTTTTAAATTGACATAGTTACTTTTTTAAAATTTTATATTTAAATATATATATATATATATATATTGAGATTTATTTCTATTTTTTTAATAATTTTTATATTAAGTAGGTTTAGATATCAATTTTTTATTTGAAATTTTTTTCATTCATCATTTTTTATTACTATTTTATTTATATTTTTTAATTTCTAGTATATGATTTTATTCAATAAAATATTTATAATTTTCTTCCAATTTTAAAAAATTATATTTTTACCTGTAATATTTATTTATTTCTAATCAAATACAAGTAGATTAAATTATTTTTTTTTTGAAGATAACCATTTTTACAAACTGTTTTGTTTATTTTTATATTCAGTAGTTTTAGTTACTTTTTTTTTTGAAAAGTTTAATGCTAAATATTTTTATTTCTATTATGATAAATTGGTTTTTTATTTATATTAATTATTTAATTTTAATAAAATACATGTATACAAACTTTTATTGAAATAACATACATATTTCGAAATGACAAACATAGAGTTTGGGGAACCAAGGTATGCACATTTCTTGATATTAATATATATATATATATATATAGTAATTAAATTATTTAATGAAACTAAAATTTTATTTCATGAAATCATATATAACTTTTATTCTTCTGTAATGATAAATGAACCTAAATATGATATCCGCGAGATTAAATGTTTACCAAAAAATTTACATTCACGTGTATAGAAAACGATGGTGATTGAGTTTAATTATAATGACCACCCAGTTGACCCACATGCAATGTTGTTTAGAAGTTACTTGTCTATATAGATTCATTGTAAAATAAGTATTTTATTCCCTGATTGGAGGAGAACTGACTAGTAGATAGAGGATTAATTATAGGATTCTATAATGGTAAAATTTATAAAGTTATTTATTAACTCTTCTAATTGATTAAATATAATACATTTTATATGAATAATTTTTAATCAATTCAATTGCAAATGATATTTAAATTTAAAGAGGTGAAATAAATTAAGAAAAGGTCTGTATCCTTTTCTGAAACTAGATAGATAGATTTTACGACAAATTTGGCTTCATATAATATTTTTGGGAGTAAACAGAAACAAGTTTCATTCCTTAAATGTGGGTTTATAGATATAGATTCAAGGAAGAAGTTTGTCTCCAATCCGTGGGAGGAAACCTTTATGGCATGTAATTGTTGTTTATAAAATTTAATTATTGAGTAAATTTAATTAATTAATAACATTTTTTTAAATTTTTTAATAGGCCTATAAGAAATATCATCGAGTGATGCCGTCACATAATTTATACCCCTATACATTATCATGAAGAGGGTATCCTTTATTAGAGGAGAAAAAAATTGTTAAAAAAAATTAGTAAATTAAGTTACAAGTTAAGTAGTGGATTCGAAGAGGTTTAATATGACCCTCCATCTCCTCCCCCATAATCATGAAAAATGGAAAAGATGAGAATTTTAAAAGTGGAAGTTTATTACTAATCCAACAAAAATAGTTGACAAGATTATAAGTAATTAATTATTATTTTTCTTCAATATTACTACATTGTAAATTCACCTTAACAATATAACATTTAAAAATATTATTTTACTATACCCTTCAAGAGAAAATTGAATCAAGGACCTTTATACCTTTGGGTAGGATGTATATTCCTAGAATGACTTTAGGAAATCTATAACACATTAACCACATTAGAGGATATAAGGATTGTATTTGTTTTAGAATTTTTTTCCACCCTAACATGACATGAATTGAGTTGGGATATAATGGGGAAATATCTTCCTTGATGGCTGGGCTATTACTATTGAATGAGTCAATGGATGATAAAATTAAATCATCCATAGAAGCTATATTTTTGGAAATGATGAGTCAGACACAACCAATGCTACTTATATATCCAAATTATCTATATACTAATACATTCCCAACCATGTACTATGAGTTGTATACTGGGGATCCACAAGCACATATTATAGCAATCAAAATTGTTCATCATATGTTGAATTATTTATGTCATTAACTTGTGTCTTTGGGTAAGGTAATAGTAGCGGTAAATGATATTATTGATCAAACTTCTCCGGTTCCACTACCTACTGAGGATGTTACCAAAGTTGGACAATGTATGGGTTATTTTTTTACTATATTGAGCAAGTCTTTGTCTTTAGTTGACATATGAATTATACGTTATTTTTTTTATTAAATTAAAATTACCTATAATTATATAATGAACTTACCTTATATAAAAGTATCTAAATTAAAGGAATTGCATAAAAATAAAATAAAATTTTAGAAACCAAAACCTTCATATACTCCTCAGGATATTGAAGGGATAAAAAGGTTAACACCTGTTTATTATATATTAAATAACTATTATATTTTTATGATGAGTGATGATATTTATGGAATAAATTATATGTTAAATATATTCAAAAATGACATCAATAATATTATAAAGGGTTATTATATCACAATACCTGTGTTGTAGTTTTTTTCCAAAAAAGTAAATTTCAATTAGAGATTTAATTTTTTATGTAAACATATGTTATATTGACTTAATTTATTACTTTTATAATCAGATATCTCAGCATTATTTTTATACCATATTATTATACTTATGTTTATGGTTTTATATATTTAGAATAAATTTCAACAATTTTTATATACTTAGATCAAGATTCCAAAATTGAATATATATTTAAGAGATTAAAAAACACTCAGATTACATGTTGGTTTCTTCCATTCCTTAACTAGTAAGAACACATATATAATTATGAAACACTATTAATTATAATATTATTGATGATTAATTGTTTATATTTTAGTGTCCATTTAATTTTATTCATATTTTTTCTAAATGAATGAAATACATATTTTTTATCCTCCTTATTAGGTGTTGTTCAAAGAAGATATAAAAAATTGTTAAAGGTTTAACTCTTATTCTATTATTTTAGTTATTTAATATTACTATTTTTTTATATGTTTTGATAATTAATAATATACATTACAATAGAGCGTGGATTGGGTTCAATAGGAATCACTATTCAACAATTGAACCCAACAAATTTAATATTTGAAAGTTTAGGTATGTAAATTTTATATCAGTGAATACTTGTTTCTTCTTATGTATCTAGTGTTTCCATTTTCAAAACATGTTTTTATAAAGGCAGTGTCATCATCAAATAAGAGTTTTTCAATTTGGGTAATATGTTTTATGATTCGTTTATTAGATAATCATGACAATAACAACAATATATTTTGAAACTATTAGTTCCATAATGGAACATATAATTTTATAAAATATTTTGTATTTTTAAATTCATTAAAAATTATATTGTTATAGGTTTTTGATGATGTCTCACCATATATCCAAACAACATAAACCACCTTCAAAGTCTATTTGTAGAATATTTTTTATATTTAACTAATTCTTATATGTAGTTTTATTTAAGAGTATATTATTTTTAAAATATTTTTTAAATGTTTTTGATGATTTTTTATGCTACTTTTCGTGTTGTTTAGTGCTGTTATTTGTGTTTTACAGGTCCAAAATCATGTATTTTAGAATTATTTTTAGAAATATTATCAACTTTCAACATTGGTTTTATGAAACACTGAATTGAAAATATTTTCAATAAGTGATTTCAATGTCGATTTTTATTAAAACCTATTTTGAAATCTCCCCTAAATTGGTTTTATTGAAAATGATATGAAAAATAGTGTATAAGAGGTTTTAAAATATTCAATTTCTTAAAAAAATTACAGTAACTGCATTAATGTCTATTTTTAACTGATATTAAAAGGTAAAAAACTTATTTTAAAGGTGTTACTTGCAATATTCTGATTTTTTCCATCGTTATTTGAAAAAAATGAAAAATAAAGTGATTACCCAAAGTAGACATAAATCGTATTTTGGATGATTTGTATAGGGGGTCTCTGACGACTCACTAGAAACCTTAATTTTTCTTCTTTGTCTAGACAGTTTAACATTGTTTGACCACACTTTTCCAAAATATAGAAATTTATAAACAATTTCTAGAACCACACTTCCAAGATATAGTAAAATGATAGCCTAAAATCAACCACAAAAAGAATATGGGCCATAAATAACCACTACAATTTTAATAGTCATTACAATCAATTACTGAGTGATTTATTTAATGAAATTAACTAAAATAATTTAAAACTGATTAAAAAAATAAATATTCATTAAAAAATGAGTGTGTAATGGGTGTAATATTAAGGAACACAAAGGAGTATATTTTAAAAAAGATTAATGAATATTTATTGATGAAGATAATAAGTCTATATAAGTTCTTATTATGACATTTATTCTCTAAATATTAAACTTATTTATTCCTTGACCTAAAAGAAAAAGGCATTCAATAGTCGAGTGAATAAAATAGAAATAAATAATAGGTAAGACCATATATTTAATGTTTATGAATAAATTGAAAGAATTTAAATTGAATTTTGAATGTTAATTGTTATCATAATTCACAATGATCCTTGAAGCTATAATAAGTATTATAGAATAAAGAATGAACATCCAAACACATACCAAATAATCAAAAAATAAAATACAATTTATATCAATTAATCACCCTTATAAATTTCATCCCAACATAAAATATTAGCCAATCATATAACATTATGGAATAGATATGTATTTATTTTTTGTTTAAGTGGTTTTATTTTAGGTTCAGGAGTCATCGGAGGTGACTCAGTAGTGTTTCAAGGAACGTTTTCCTTGTTTGGTGGTTGTAGAAGGCCACAGGATAGCTGATGGAAACCACCATCCAGTTGATATAATGCTAAAATAAATGGGTTCCTATAGTAACCACATCATCTAATAGGTGGGGAGACCTAGGATATAGTAATTCCTCTTATTCCCTCCTGAAAGTCGGTTAGCTTCTGATGGATGATAGGATGTCCATTACCCATTGCACTTCTATTATGGCCACCATCTAGCTAGTTTCCACCATTTATTAGCTAAGGTCCTAAATTTTAGAAGAGTAATTAAGGTTGTAAACATAATTATATTCCAAAACCCCCCTTAATTAATCATCTTAATCCTTTATTCTATAACCTAATTTGACCATGTCTCTTAGAGAGTTTCCTATTTTTCATTTTAAGCTTGTTTGATCTTATCTTATTGGTGTTTTCATCCCATTTTGATCAGTTGTAAATGAATTTGTATGTTTGATCATTTCTCTTCCAAATCTTCTATTCTTCTGGAAATTGGCAGTGGTTATATTCTCCATTGTTCATGTTAATTAATCACTTGGTGATTCATCCTTTATTTCTTATAGATTTATCCTTTTTTCATCTCTTGGAGACCATATCTCTTGTTTTTTTAAGGCGCATGATATTCTTGAGGTATCTGTTTATCTATATTATCCATCAACCTATTTTCTTATGGAAAGTAAATTCTAAGTTATAGGAATATTTTTTAGGTCCTCCTCTTGATTAATCTTCTATTACCATTCCTTTTGGTGTGTGGATCCTATTGTGGTTATCATGAAACTTAATTTTCAGGTAGGTGGCTCCATCTATATGTTTGATGAGCTATGAATGATACTAGTTTTCTAAATATATTTATAAATGATAATTGGAATTATTATTCAATTGTTTGATATATGTTCTTAATTTTTTTATAAAAGGTGTTTTTTCAACTTTTTTTTCAAAATGAAAGATGGTTTTCAAAGAATTTTTAGATTGTATGCGGAATGGATTATCAATGCATGGTTCTAAGTGAACATAGTTATTTTGAATTGTATTTTAAATTTTGGTAATCCTTTTTGAAATTATTTGACATGTATATAACATGGGAAACTTGGGTAACTAGGTTTATGGTCTAGTATTGGGAGTTATCTCTTGACACCACAGGGGGTTCACTTTCTGAGGTGTTCCTATATTACCAGATCATAAAACCATTAGATCTAGAAATGTGATCTTTACACTATAAGGGGTTCACTTTCTGGGGTGTTCCTCCATCCCTAGTTCATATATTCTTTGGCTATAGGTACTTCAGTACACACTAGTTGAGTTTGTTACTGGGGTATGAGTGACCTAGCTAGTTCTCCCTATGATATCCTAGGGGTGATTTCCATTTTTCAAGGATTTATAATATTTTTATTGATATAATATATAATTCATACTTTGATAAACATAATTCGATTAACTTATAATATTCTTTGAAACAGTATTATTTGTATTTTTTAGAACTATGAAAAAAGGGAATTGATTTACCACATTTTTATATAAATTTGAAAACTATTTATCACACCATTTTTTCTTTTAAATTTAACATATTGGGATTTTTTGATAGAGACATTTTATGGAACTCCTGGGTGAGATCACCCTGAGCCTATTTATCTCAAACTATGCACACTCCCTTGGGGGTATGTAGACCTTTGTTTTTCTTGATATTGGAAAGGGTAATGCACTACACTGAAGTGGTGAGATTTAGGTTAGATGGGTATGAGTATTTGGTGGTGATATGGTAGGACATTTCCCAAGTATCACATGGAGTAGTTTTTGTGAGTTTTGGTTATCATTTTGGGATGTTTCAAGACGTGTACTCTGGGTTTGGTCTTGCTACATTTAATCGCACCACTACCTCTATTTATACGTTTTAGTTTATATTATATTTCTTTTTCTGGTTATCTTTCTATGTCTATGACATTTAACTTATTTAGGTAGGTAAAATCATTCCCTATAGTTATTGTTTAATGTATGGGTTCTAGTTACCAGCTTGTGGGGATCAAGAATTCCCATAAGGTCTTATTGTAGTTTCATTTAGAGACCATTTAAATGGGTTTTCTAGTCTAGTTCATGGAAATTTGGTATCATGGTATGATTATGCTCAGTATTGGGAAGTTTATAGATGGGAGATATAAATTTTTGGACTTAAGAGGTAGGTTGAAGTGAGTTCATACCCATCTCGTACCTTGAAGATCTTCAAGTCATGTTGTGATGTTGGGTTTTGTGTCTCATGAGTTGTGTTTTAATATAAATATTTTCTTCCATTTATATTATCTTGAGTTTAAATTGTGTTTTTTTATTATATGATCATTTCCTTCTATTTTTTGTATATAGAGTCATGCCGCCGAGACATCTTTTATGGGTTCCTTAGGAGGAAATAGTGGGTAATTGTACTCAAGTGAATCTTCCTCTTTATTAGAATATCCTAGATAATATTGTGAGGTAAGTTCATACATTGTTCCAGAACGTACCACCTATTCAAAAACAATCCACTGAGGTGAAAGCAGGAGCTAGAGAACACAATGACAATGTTTGTGACCACCTATTCCAAAAGGCACCATTTTTTAAGTGTACAAATTACCCTCAAAAGGCAGAAGACTAGTTGGAAAAGATCATTGAGGTATTTGATTTTCTAGAGACACCTTAATCTATCAAGGTTAAGTGTGTGACATTTTAGCTCAATGTGTCTAGAAAAAGGTGATGGGATTACAGGATTTTGGTGAGTCAAAATGTATGGTTAGAGTAGAAAATCTATAAGACCCTATTCTTTGAATATTTCAACCTAGAATCTTTGATGATTGGAAAGTCTATAGAATTACTCTATCTGTAGTATGGAGTTAATTCAATGACTGAGTACACCAAACAATTTTCTAAGTTGGTTCATTTTTTTCATAGGGGGTGATGAATGATTATCTAAAGGCTCAGATATACTTAAAATTCATACTAATAGACATACAATCATAGGTATATATGCAAAATCCAACCACCTATAATGAGATAGTCAATCGATCTATGATGAAAGAAATTTTTATAGTTGGAAAGATAGGTTTGTATTGATATTCTCTTCCACCTAGTGGTTATTCTAGTGGAAAGCAAGGGAAGAAGAGGAAGTGGCATGATAATCTCAAGAGTGGTGGAGGTGGTTCTTAGTAGTGTACATTTTCCACTCCATTATTGGTGACTAGAAGTGTTCCATTGACATGGTACCAGTGTGGAAAGGTGGGAACAGTCTTTGATCTTTACCTACACCTTTGAAGAACCATTGTGCTTGTAGTTGCCAAGTTCATCAGTAGAGATTATTCTAGGTTATTTATATATCCCATTATAGTTAGAAATATTCAGCTCCAAAGGACACTATGGTACTCTAAGAAGCATCAAAGTCAACAGGGCTCTAACAATAGGCCTTGAGAGTGGATCAACTTCCTGAAATGGATTTTTTTGAAATAGTTGATGTGAGATAACTATAGTGAGAGGAACAATTTTAAGATTTTATATAAACTTTATCTATTTGATATAGGTACCTCACACACTTTTATATCATCCCAGTTAGTGTATGTGCAAAAAATTACAAAAAATTATCTTGTACTTTGTTCTGGAGAAGGGAGAGACTCTTGATAAGAGAATAGAATAGTGGTTTCATTTTCCTTCGTGTCCTATTTTGATAGTTGATATAATGTTAGTCTTTGAATTCATGGTTCTTGATCTGCATCATTTTGATATCATCATTACAATGAATTGGATGGTTACTCACTAAACCAATATTTATTGTTATCATTGGAATTTTCTATTCTTTTCTATTGATGAGAACTCTTGGGTGTTCCAGGGAGAGATGGACCTAAGTTCTGGTCATGTGAGAACTTTTCTCCAAAATCTTGGGATTCCATTATATTCCTTTAAGGATGATCCTGATGATGTTTCTCCTCTGTTTTATCCTTCCTTGGTTATTCTATACTTCCCCAAGGTCTTCCTAGATTACTTCTCCAAACATCCTATAGAGAGGGAGGTAGAGTTCTCCATTGATTTAGCCTTCAGTGCTCAATCAATCTCGATACCCTATTATTGTATGAAACCTTTGCTACTGAAAGTTATTAAGGGATAATATAATGATTTTATAGATAAGATATTTTTTCATCCCACTATCCCTCTATTATAGGCCCTTGTTCTCTTTACCAAGAAGTTTTATGGTTCTATTAAATTATGCATAGATTATTAGAATTTGAATCAGTCAAAAGTTAAGAACAAGTATCATTTGACTCATATTAACGAATTTTATGAATAGTTTAAGGGGAAAACATGGTTTTAAAGAATTGATCTTCTGTCGAGTTAACATCAAAATAGAGTTAAATAATAAAATAACCTAAAGATCACTTTTAGGTGTAGGAATGGACACTATGAATATCTTATGATGAATTTTTGCATATCTAATGCTCTTATAATGTTTATATATTTGAAAAACCAAATATTAAACCAATATATCAATACATTTTTGTGTAATTAATGGGTGATATCCCTGTTTATTTGTTATTTGATCATGATAATGATCACTATATGAATGTGGTTTTTTAAAACTTAAAGGTTCCCCAACTTTATTGGAAGTTATCCAAGTGAATTTTCAAGATATGAGAGGTAAAGTTCATAAGGAACGTGATTTCAAAACATGGAATAAAATTTGATCATGAAAAGGTGAATAATGTATTTTCATGGGAAGAATCATGAAGCATCTTTGAGATACAGAGCTTCATAGGCTTAGTTGGACACAATCATTGTTTTGTTAAGGATTTCTTAAAGCTGGTGTCACTATTGACTGATCTTACCAAGAAAAAGGTGAAATTATCATGGTATGATAAGTATTAGGTATCATTTGATGATTCAAAATAGCATATGCAACAGATCATATTTTGAAATTTACAAAACCCGATAAAACTTTGTGGTATGATGTGATGATTCTGGTGTGGTTCGGGAGGTGTGTACTTATATTAGATGAACATGTTGTGGTGTATGATCCTTGAAAAATTTGGTCTAAGGAGAATAAATATCTAATTCCTGACTTATATCTCTCCACTATTATATATACTCTTAAGTGTTGGAGAAAATTTATTTTCAGAAAGAGGATCACATTATTTTCTAATCACAGTAGATTGGGTTACATCTTTTCTCATAAGGACCTAAACCCCAAGAAAATGTGATGGTTGGAGTGACTAAAGGATTTTAACATGGAAATTTACTATAACCTAGTAAAGGGTAATGTAATTTATGATTATATAAATTAAAAATTCCTTTTTTTATACTAAATTTTAAAAAGGAGTGAATCATCATGGGTTTTTTCTGAGTTGTATCTCAATGCATAGGAGGATGAATCAGTTATTGTTTAGGCTAGTGTTTACTAGTTATCATCTCTCATTGAATCTATTATACTAGAACAACAATAAAATTTTTAGTTTATATGAGTCAATTAATCTTTATATAGTGGATATTCTATCCTTTTATGTCATCACCCTCTAAGAGAATTATTTTCTTTGGGTGTCAGTACATATTCAATTTATCTGTTTGGAATTTTATAATGCATCTTTATTTTTATTATTCATGGATTGTTCAACATATAACAATGAAGATGTATAATTAAAGGAGATGATGTTTCCAGTGTATGTTAATAAAGTGTGGCAATGTTGTTTATGTGTCTTGTTGTTACACATACTAGTAAATTAAGACAGTGCACCTAAATCCTTCTGGTTTTCTCAACTCTCTTCCAATGCCCATATGGAAATGGAACAAGTTGTTTGTGGAATTCATTGTATGATTACCAGAGACTCTATAAAGACCCAAACCCTAGTATCCCTGACTCGTAAGTTACTTTATTACATCAGTAATAGATATAAGCGATTTCATTCCAAAGGACCTAATATATTAATAGTCTTGGAAAACTAGATAAATACTTGAATCTCAAAATAAATTTGAAAAAATAAAATACAACATAGTATTTTTTTGAGAACACTGTTATTCAATTTATAAAATCCCTCAAGATTAATCATAATAAACTTACTTACATCATGTCTAAAGAATGTATAAGAAATAGGTGAGATTAGATGCTCAATAAGGGTATATGTACAATAGAAGATAATAAGACATAAATAATATGGAAAGAATAAATGAAAATAAAATAATTCTAAATAAATAATCACATGATCTTAGAAAATATATATATGGATATCATAACACTCAAATAATCACATGAAAATCAATAAATTACATTATAACAAAGGAATTTGAAATGTCAGACATTTGAACCTTACCTTTGAGGACTTATGTAAAGATGTCTAACATAGATGGGTAAAGAATTGGCCAAATAACCAATATAGATTATATCATGAGACCTACTGATTCATATAGGGTATATTTAATTCCCTTCCCCACCTCTCATTAAATAATTCTGATGCATTCATCATATGAATAAATAAAACAACTTAATCAAGATACCTTAAAAATTAAAAATTGTTCGTACTGTAAGAACTAACATAAAAAATATAAATAATATCCCTAGAAAAATTTAACATAAACCATACATATAAATATATTTGATCATATCATTAGAATAAATCCTCATTATAACATTCAAAAAATTAAGTTTACATATAATAAAATAGCTTTACAAGATCAATGAAAATTTTCTTGAGGGAAATATAATTTTCACTTTGAAATAACATATTTAAATTAAAAAAATATTTCCGAAGTATTGAGGAAATAATTTTATTTGAAGGAAATCATGTAAAAATTTTAAGGTATCTTAAAATCAATTATTGGTCATAATGGTGGGAAATTCCGTTCATACTGTATAAAAAAATATTCCTTTCTCACTTTTGTAAAAAAGGTCAAAAATTGATTCAATCAGAAAACAACAAAAAATTTCCTTTTATTTAATTTATAAAAATTATAAAATGGGTAAAAATATATTCATTAAATCATTTTATAATTTTAAGAACATTATTTAATAAATTTTAAGGAAAATATGGACATGGATGAAAATGATTCCCGACCGAGTAGAAAACAAAGTCGGTTTTCCATTAAAATATTATTTGAGTATCTTGAGTACTAAAAGAGAGGTAAACTAAAAGAAAACTTTTAATTTACAAAAATAACTATATAAGAAGAAAATTTATTTTTTTAACATAAAAATATTAAATAATTCCCCCAACAAGGAATTAAACATAAACAATCCATAATAATGTTGAGATTGTAAAATAATCTCTCACCTCAGGTTCAACATCCTTCATATGTGGTCAAGAATCATATGTAATAAATATATATATTTATTATAAATATATTACATGACCATAATTATAAATATAAAACCATATATTATTTACATATAAACTTTTATCACCCTTTTATTAACAATTTTTTATTAAAATCACTATTCTGGATAATAAGTGCTTCATTTTCATTTATGTTTTGGTTTGTTGGTTTTCATCCTTATAATTAAATCATGGTTCAATCATATATATAATTTTAATCAAGATATAAATATCATATATATTACTTACATATGTATTCATTATAGTAATAAAAGTTAGAGATAGAAAAATTAATTACATCGTTCATGGATAAGGTACGTAGTACGTACACATGCATGTTGTTTTAATTTTTGATGGATGAAAAATAATTAATTTAAATTGTAATTAACTTTTATATAACCATTATTATATAATTTATATCATATATATCCATTAAATCTATCCTTATTACCATCCATGTTAAAAAATAACAAAAAACGTATCACATCACTTTGTGGAGGCGATAGTCCACATGTATGCACGAGTGACAGTTTCCTTTCCCTTTTGATGGAAGAGGTGATGGATATAGGTTATAACAATAACCTAATAAAATATAATTATATTTAATATACTGGTGTTATTATTTCATCATGGTTGAACAATATTTCATTTAGTTATAAGAAGAAATAATATGAAAACACAGGGTTAAGAACTATACCTCTTTTTGGACAACCTCTTCAGGTTGATACCAAAAGCCTTCCAAGGCTGGTTTAATGATCAAAAAAGAGAAAATAGATTACATAAAGGTATGTAAGTAAGTTATTTGGTTATGTATTGGATGAAACTAAAGGATATTTATGTGTGTATATAAGAGGAGAGGGAGTTCCCTTTTGCAATTGAGGTGATTGGAACACTTAATATTTTTCAATGTTTTAAAACAATGTCAAGTCAATTTATTGTACACAAGGATCCAAAATGTACCATTAAAAAATATTATATGGGATATAGAAAAAATATTTGTATCCAATAAATATTATACAAGTTGTTCTTTTTCATTTTAACACTTATGTTTTTAGTTTTGCCCCTTAGTAATCTTTTTTAACCTTAACCGTTGTAACAGATTTTTAGTGTTTTACTTTTCATTTTGAAAAAAAAATTGGGTTTCCCTTATTACCTAAGTATAATTATTATCATTTTAATTATTTAATAAATTTTTCCAAATTATATTCATAAAATTATATGTATTTTATTTAAACTTATATATACAATCATGAGGAAAAAACGGTTTTCCAAGGAAAATGGTTTTTAAAGTGAATTTTTTAATCCAAATTCAACAAAAAGTTAATTAAAATGACATATGTTGGATTAATTATAAAATAATAAAACTAATTTAAATTTAAAATATTTTAAAACCTAATATAACTTTCTATTTGTTTTAAATTAAAATACAATTTTAATAAAAATCATCATTTCAACTATTCATTGAAAAATTATTTTCAGAAAATTAAAAAAAAATAAATCTAATATATTATTGGAATTTTTATTTAAAAAATTATTTTATTTTTGTTAAATAAATTTTCTATAATTATAAAAAAGTAATTTTAAAATAAGGGTGCACAACTTAACAAAACTACTTTTTTGAAAAAAGACAGTTTTTAAGCATAAACCATGATTAATTATTATCTAAAACCTAGAGAAAATACTATATGAATGATAAAACATTTGATATAATATTTAAATTTCATTAAAACAACTAAAAAATAGTGAGTAAATTAATTTACTAATTTAAAAAAATATTTCACGCACACAAACAATTCTTTATAATTTTTTATTTATTTTCAAATGATTATTATTTACATTAATAATCAATTAATAAATAATGAATTTATTTTATATATGTCTAAATCATATAATTTTCATAATTTCTTCTACCCCTATTCATCCCTCCAATTTAAAGACTATCTTATTATGGTATACTATATTATGATTCATTTAGACTGAAGGTTGCGTGTATCAAAAGCTATGAATGATATTTATTTTAAAATAAATATATCATAAAATTTTTGGATATTAAATTCTACCTCCAGGAAAATAAATGTATCCCTTTTATTTTTGTTACTACAATACAAAAAATGAGGATATCTCTACCTCATCACATCCTCAGGTTCCCACGTAGCTTATTGGAATTTCTTTTTCCTCTAGAGAACTTTGAAAAAATGAGTAGTCTTTCTCTGTAGAAATTTATCTTAATGATACTATATCTCTAATATTTGTTCTTCATAGAAAAAATCATGCTCTAATAGTAATACCTTTGAGCTTAGTACATGTGAAGGATTGGGTATTCGCTTTATCAGGAGAGATACTTAGAATACATCATGAACTTGAGAGAGGTTTAGTGGAAGTGTCATGTGATAAGATACCATTCATAATCGATCAAGAATCTAAAAGGGGATAAAATATCATGGTATCAACATTAATTTCTTCTTGAATCTCATAACCTTATTGCATAGAGAAATTAATATAAGAACCTTATCATCAACTTATAACTCCAAAACTCATTGACTATTATTAACATAACTTTTCAATAGACTCTGAGATTCCTTGATGCATATTTGAATGATTATAACTTTATATATCATTTCATCATAAATATCAATTTCAAATAGATTTATTTATCCAACTTTATCTGAAAAATTTGGAGTTATATACTTCTTTACATAGATAGATTAATAAGGATCCATCTGAATGCTTGAGTGGAAGTTATTGATTTAATAAAACTCAACCAGAGGAAGGTATTGATCCCAACCACCATTTAAATCAATAGTACAAGTAATAATAATATACTCTAGGGTTTTAATTTTTCGTTTAGACTGAACATATTTTTATGGATGATAAGAAATGAAGAATATGAAATCTGTATCCAAATATTAATAAATAATTCTCTAAAACTTTGAGGTAAACCATGAATCCTGGCCAGACACCATAAATTGTGGTACTACATGTAACCTTAACAGTTACATAATTTATATCCTATAATTATTATCAGGAAATAAATATACATTGATAGTAATGAAGTGTGTTTAATTTTTAAGGCGATTGACTATAACCCAAACAACATCATATCCTTTAGATATTTTTGGGGAGTCTGATGATAAAATCCATGGTGATGTTTTACCATTTCCAATATGGTATGAGAGATGGTTATAAAATATCCTTATAATTATGTCTCCTAAACATAACTTTATGACATACTAAGAACCAAGATACATACTCAAAAATATCTCACTTCATGCTAACCCACCAGAAATACTCTTTCGGATCATTATACATCTTTTTACTTAGGGTATGAATAGAGAATGATGAAATGTGAGACTCATCCAAAAAATCTTTCTTTAAATGTAGCATGAAAAAAATACATGATTCTTGAACCTTATCATTCCATCAAAATAAAGGTCGAACATAGGATCATTTCTTAACGTATTTATTAGCTCAATATCCTCCTTCTACACCACTTGAACTTTTCCTTAGATAGATGGTTGAACACTGATTTGAGGAAAGTGAGGGCCATCTATTATTTGAGGGAAACTGGGAATGTTCTATGTGGAGCTACTTTAGTGAGTTCATTTCCCTCTATTCCCAAAACATGGCAGATCATTCATTCAAAGATTGGTGGTATCATGGTTCAGGAGAGAGGGTCTCAGAGAAGCTGGCTCACACCATGGTCCTGCATGTAGGTTGCTCGTGCATATGGCAGCCTAGGAACAAGGATAGTCATGATGGGGTCCAAACCTCAGGTAGATCCATCATTGTTAGAACAAATAAACTGCTTCTAGAAGTGGTCAGTCTTATTAGCACATGGCGTGAGGCTCCCTCCCTCAAACAACTTCAAGTGAATACAAATGTTTCCCATCCTAGTAGCAGCATTATTGAAAGAAATTGGGTCAGTTGGAATCCACAATATAGGGTTCTCAAACTAAATTAAGATAGGTCCTACAATATGGGGGTATTTTAAGGAGGAGGGTTCATCCGTTACTCCACTGGTTTAGTCATTTTGGCATTTTAATCCCACCTGGGTTAAGGTACCTCACTACAGGTGGAGGCTAAGGTGCTGCTACTGGGTTTAAGCCAGTGACACCAATGGGGGATAAATTTATCAAAAGTATAAACTGACTCAAAGATCCTTCAAAACACCCTTCATGGAATTGGTTCCACTCCATGGTCAATATACTACATCATCATAATGTGCCAGGGCATCTTTAATAACATCATCAAATTAGTTCATACATGGCCTGAGGGAAATCACATTGCGGACCACCTTGCTTTGTTTAATGTCCTTGGTTTATATCCAGTATGCTTATACAATGTAAAAAAATTTAAACTGAAGGGGGTAAATATGGTTATAGGGGATTCCCTTTGCCTTCACTATTGTAGACCTCCTTAGTCTCCACTTTCTCTAGGCTAGCTCTGGCTTGTTGTTACCTTTTCAAAGATCTTTTTTTCTTAAATAAAAATTTACATGATGATGAAATATATGATTTCTACCCATCCTTCAATATTTCAAGATTCATAATTTTAAAATCTATAAATGTTGGATCTTTTTTTATACTCATCATATATAATATTGAATAATTTTTTCGACTCAAAGAATATTCCACCTTTTTATCCTTCCTAGACCGGTAATGTACTGAGCAATCATAATATTTGATTAAATCCAACCATCTTATCTGGAACATATTAAAATTATTCTATGTAAATATATACTTCAATATCTTACAATCAATATATATATATCACACATTTCATAATATATATAATTCCTCCATATATTTAATGAAAAAGTTAATGAAACTAACTCTAAATTGTTAGTTGTGTAATTTTCTCATGAAACATCAATTGTCACGAGGCATAAGCAATCACTATATAATTATACATGAGGATACATCCCGGTACCTTTTTAGATGTATCATTATATATATATAATCCTTCTCCAATGCAGGGTAGTGTATTAATAGGTGTACTAACTAACCTTCTCTTTAGTTCCTTGAAATTTTAATCACATTCATCTATCCAAAGGAACTTAGTTCCCTTTCATGTTAACATAGTCATAGGATTTGACATTCATGATAAATTTTCCACAATATGTCAATAATATCCAACCAAACCAAGACAAATATGGATCTCAATCACCATGGTGGGTCTTAACCAATGTTTAATAACTTATATCATTAAAGGATCCACTGATTTACCCTCAAAAGATATTATATGACCATAGAATGAAACTTTCTGAATCCAAAAATCACACTTGGTAAACTTTGAATAAAAAATTTCCTTCCTTAGGGCCTTTATCACTATTCACTGATGTTCTTCATACTCTACCTTAATCTTTGAATATATAAGAATATCATCTATAAAGACTATTGAATACTGATCAAGCTGATCTATAAAGTCTCTATTAATTAAATCCATGATTATTGTAGGAGTATTTTTAAGTCCAAATGGATTAATATAAATTCATAGTGACATTACCTCATATGGAAGGCTATCTTGGGTATATCCTATTTATTGATCCTTAGCTGATGATACCCATATTGAAGATGAATCTTAAAAAAATATAGGGATCCTCATTGATAATCAAACATATAATTGATATATGATAGAGGATACTTATTATTAATACTAATCTTGTTATGTTCTTGATAATAAATGAAAACATGAATTGAACTATCTTTATTATTACTAAAAAGAGTAGGTACACCCCTTGGTGAAGCTCTAGTATAAATTAATCCTTTAACTAGATCCTCATGGAGTTTCTTCTTCAATTTTTACAACCCAATTGGGTCCATTTTATATAGAGTATTTGAAATTATCATAGCACCATATATGAGTTGAATTGAAAATTCAACTTCACAATTTGGGGGAAGACTCAGTAAGTCCTCAGGAAACACATCAACAGATTTCTGAAAAATAAAGAAATTTTCAGTGTGGAGTTTCTCCCTAACCATTTGAGAAAAATATCCCTCATGAATAGGTATAAAAACTCATATGATGGAATTAATATATATTGGGTGTTCAACACTACTATAAATACCACTTTTACAAAAGGTTATATCCCAACGATTTGATAAACCGTTGGGAAAGGCTATGTATACCAACGGATTTCTTATAACCATTGGTATAGAAGATTTTGTAATGATTTTTTTTAACGGTTTTACAAACTGTTGGTATAGGCCTTAGGATAGTCACTTTTATCAACGGTTATCAATAACCGTTTGTATATGTTAACTTTTTATGAACGGTTTGTATGAACCGTTGGTATAGGCCTCACATTTTGAAACATTCCCAATAGTTTTTAAAAACCATTGGGAAAGTTTTCGCCTAAATCAGATCAGGCGTCCAGTTCCCCCTCCGCTCGATTGTAGGTCCCCCTCCGCTCGATTTGTTCCATAAATTGAATCTCCCTCTTCCCAATCCTGCCAAACATATTCCAATGATCGATCCATCTTCAATTAAGGAAATTTTTTCTTCTACACTTCAAATATATAAATGATATCTTGGTTTTGTTGTTCTGCAACTATTTTTATACCTTGGTTTTTTTGTACTACAACTATTTGTTATCTCTTTTGATCTGGAATAAAGGAGAGCTCTATGGACATTAATCATGGTTTTGGGTGTTCATTTAGGATGTAAGACAGAACGTATTCATTTTACTTGATAAATACAATAATATTATTGTTTTTTTTTTCAATTTTATTATATTTGAAAAATTATTTTTTTTAATAAGTTGTTTTTAATGGTTGTAATAATGACTATATGGTATAAGGGTTCACATGGTTTGTATAAGGGTTCACATGGTTAGTATAAGGGTTCACATGGTGTCTAAGATAATCTAGTGTCCTAGGAATGTACACAGAGTACATGACTTAAATAGCCATGTAAATATAGAAGGCCAATCCCTTGTGGTGAAAATTATGTTTGGCCAAATGGGGTGTTGAAAACGTCCCATTTAAACATGCCTTTGTTTCATGGGTATGCCCATATGATGTGTTGGCCATACTATAGAGTGGGTAGTAATTAGATTACCCCAAACACTTTCATCCCTAAAATCCAATACTACATGGTCAATTGGAAGAACCCATGTTCCAATGACATGCCTAACCTAGTTTCTAACTCACCTCAATTAAACATAAACTAGAACACTAGTTAAATGCAAGAACCCATCCTAAACATACACTATAACATTGGTTAAATGGAATAACCCATCCTTGTTACTGAATTCCATACACATATGGACAAAAAAACATCATTCATGAACATCACTATAATGCATAGTCTTTTCGCAAAATACACATCTCTTAAATTCCATGAAATTCCAGTAGGAACTGAGATAAAGTTTTCATGTTTACAGGTGGAAGCTTCATAGCTTTGGATAATATATTCTCTGAACTATAGAGTGGAACCCCATTCGGTGTTTTTAGGTCAACCCAACTCCACACATGAAAAAGAAGATCATTATCCATCAATAAAACAAATGTAAATATATAAATTGTTATTCATATCTGTATCATTAATATATTTCCTTAGGAATTCTTAATCTATTAGGGTGATTTCCCGATACCTCCCCTATTGGATTTCAAATTCAATTATCCTCGTTTAGCACCACATTGAGGCATCTCTTCATTTACAATTATGTGTTGGTTATAGGATATTATGAAATCTTTATCTTCTATATTAGTTGGATCTATTTAATTAGAAATTTCAAAACCCTCCATAAAAATCCTACTTATAGCACTTTAATTTTATTTCTAAACCCACCTATTTAATTTTAGAACACTCTAAAGAGTCTTATTAAATAGGAAAAATTGATTTTCTTCATCCTTGAATGTCATGAACAACATCAGAATTGCAAAAAATATGTCATAATTTTGAGCATTTGGAGTAGAGGCATAATATTTGCATTTGTTTGAAGAAAAAAAATCCTTTTTAAGGTATTTTTAATTATGAGGTAATTTTTATGTTTTTTTGGTATTTTATTTTTCCCTTGTATTTACTTCAGTGTTTTTAAAGAAAATATAGTATTTTTACCCAACAATATGTTGTTCAGGGTTGGCACACAATTCAGTGAAACTATACCACATCCCAAGGGGAACCGGGTACCCAGGACAACATTTTGGATGTGTACGAGTGAACCCCTCCTCAATCTGATGCACAATGTGGCCGGTATCACTTAAAGTGTCTCACTTTTATTTGAAATGGACAACATTTTAAGTGAAAACAATTGACATACGTAAAAACAATCAAACACATTTGGATTGTGTAGACAATTTTGGACAACGATCCTTGGGTCATTTTTTATGTGTACGAGTCAACCCTGACTCAATCCGATGCACGGTGTGGCCGGTAACACTCAAAGTGTATCAATTTTAATTGAAATGGACATTATTTTAAGTGAAAACAACAATTGGCATATAGAAAACTGACCAAACGCATTTGGATTATGTTTATACTTTAGAACAAAGATCCATGGATAATTTTTGATAGGTATGAGTCAACCCCGCCTCAATTAGAGGCACAATGTGACCGATATCACTCAAAATGTCTTACTTTTGTTTGAAATGGACAACATTTTAAGTAAAAACAACTGGAATATGGAAAACCAACCATCCACATTCAGAATGTGTTGATACTTTATCACAATGATCCATGGGTCATTTGCGACATATACTAGTCAACCCCACCTCAATCTGAGGCACTGTGTGACCGGTATAACTCAAAGTGTATCTCTTTTATTTGAAATGGACAACATTTTATGCGAAAACAACTGGCATACAAAAAACTGATCAAACGCATTTGTATTGTGCTGATAATTTAGGACAACGATCCATGGGTCATTTTGGATGTGTACGAGTCAACCCTGCCTCAATCTGATGCACGGTGTGGTCAGTACCACTCTAAGTGTGTCACTTTTATTTGAAATGGACAGAATTTTAAGTGAAAACAACATCTTGCATACGAAAAAATGACCAAACTCATTCTAATTGTGTTGATACTTTAGCAAAATGATCCATTGATCATTTTTCATAGATACGAGTCAATCCCTCCTCAATTCGAGGCACAGTGTGACCAGTATCACTCAAAGTGTCTCACATTTGATTGAAATGGACTACATTTTAAGTGAAAACAATAACTGGCATATGGAAAATCGACCAACCACATTCAGAATGTGTGATACTTTATCAAAACAATTCATCGGTCATTTTTGACATGTACTAGTCAACCCTGCCTCAATCTGAGGCATGGTGTGACTGGTATCACTCAAATTGTCTCTCTTTAATTTAAAATGGACAACATTTTAAGAGAAAAAAATTGCCATACGGAAAACCAATCAAATGAATTTGGATTGTGTTGATAATTTTGGAAAACAATCCATGGGTCATTTGTGATGTGTATGAGTCAATCCCGCCTCAATCCAATTCATAGTGTGGTCGTTGCCACTCAAAGTGTCTCACTTTTATTTGAAATGGACAAGATTTTAGGTAAAAACAACAATTGGCATACGAAAAACCAACCAAACGCATTCATATTGTGTGTATACTTTATCACAATGATCCATGGATCATTTGTGACAGGTATGAGTCAACCCTGCCTCAATTCATGGCACGGGGTGACCGGTATCACTCAAAGTGTCTCACTTTTGTTTGAAATGGACCGCATTTTAAGTGAAAACAAAAAATGGTGTACAGAAAACTAACCAAACACATTTATAATGTGTTGATTCTTTATCACAATGATCCATGTGTCATTTTTGATGTATAATAGTCAACCCCGCCTCAATCTGAGGCATAGTGTGACCGGTATCACTCAAAGTGTCTCTCTTTTATTTGAAATGGACAACATTATAAGTGAAAAAAACTGGCATACGGAAAACCATTCAAATGCATTTGGATTGTGTTGATAATTTAGTACAACGATCCATGGGTCATTTTTTATGTGTATGAGTCAACCCCGCCTCAATCCGATGCACGGTGTCGTCAGTGCCACTGAAAGTGTCTCACATTTATTTGAAATGGACATGATTTTAAGTGAAAACAACAATTGGCATACTGAAAACCGACCAAATGCATTCGGATTGTGCGGATACTTTAGCACATAAATCCATGGATCATTTTTGATAGGTACGAGTCTACCTCGCCTAAATTCAAGGCACCGTGTGACCAGTATCACTCAAAGTGTCTCACTTTTGTTTGAAATGGACACCATTTTATGTGAAAACAACAACTAGCATATGAAAAAATGACCAACTGCATTTGAATTTTGTTGATACTTTATCACAACAATCTATGAGTCATTTGTGATGTATACTAGTCAACCCCGCCTCAATCTGAGGAATGATGTGACCGGTATCACTCAAAGTGTCTCTCTTTTATTTGAAATGGACAACATTTTAAGTGAAAACAACTGGCATATGGAAAACCAATCAACCGCATTTGGATTGTGTTTATAATTTAGGAAAACGATCCATGGGTAATTTTTGATGTGTACGAGTCATCCTCGCCTCAATTCGATGCACGGTGTAGTCGGTGCCACTCAAAGTGTCTCAGTTTTATTTGAAATGGACAGGATATTATGTGAAAACAACAATTGGCATACGGAAAACCAACCAAACGCATTCGGAATATGTTGACACTTTAGAACAATGATTCATAGATCATTTGGGACGTGTAACACTACTGGAAAGGGGGTCTATCCCCACAAATCTATCCCCGCGGTTTTATAAACCGTGGGGATAGGCCTTCTTTGTTTATCAATACCCACAGTTTTTTTAGAATCGTGGGTATTCAATCCACAATTTCACCCCCCATCGGAATCTTCTCACTCCGTCTTGCGCTCCCCCTCCTCCTCACTCTCGTGCTCCCCCGCTCGAACCCTAGGTTCCAGACCTCCGCCTCCGGCCCTCTCCCCCCCTCCCCGACCACTGCCTCTCGAATATCTGACCTCCACCTCCCAGCCCTCTACTCCCCTCTCCGACCTCCGCCTCCTGGCCATCCGACCACCGGTACCCGGCCATCTCATCCCCACTCCGGACTCCACATCCGCTCCCGAACTCGACCTCCCGACCTGCATTTCCACCTCAACGTCTTGGCCTCTGCCTCCCTTCCTCCAGCTCCAGCGACGTGCCCCTTCCCCCTGTAGGATCCCTCTCCTCCGGCAACGTCCCGGAAGATTCATTGCATTTAGGTTTTTAATTTTTTCTCCTTGATTTTTTATTCTTTTTAAACTAATCACTGATTCTTATATCAAATGCCTCAGCAAGTTGACTACACACTTTCTGCGAGCTGATTTTCATTGAATAAGTGGATGATTTTTATTTCCCCTAGTCATTTCACTTCAATTTCCATCATTTTGCAAGAATTTCTTGTATGTTTTTTATAGATGACATTCTGCTTAGGGTATAGACAAATTTATCCAAAGCATCAAAATTATTTTTGACCAATTATGGTCGATAGAGTGGGAAATAAATCAATCCAGCTAACTGTACTGTGTAAATTTCTGATAACTTCTTGTCCAAATGTTCAAAATTTCTTAAATGTTCACTTAGAATCTCTATGAATTATTTTCCTATGGATTTCTTGGGTTCATTATTTTCTTCATGTAAGATTCATATTTATCATTTTTATTATTTACCAAATATTATTACTGGTCATAAAACTAATTAAAACATTAGTTTCTATCCTTAGGATACAAGATCTCCTTAATTAGTACCATGTCTATCTATTATTGTGTCCTTATACTTTCATATACATAGGTTTTATCCTGGTTTGACATATACCAACATTATTCATATGGGTATCCATAAATGTTTTAAAATTTACAAAGTATTTGAAGATTTTAAAATATTTTCTTCAATGATAATTCATTCTTGTTCTATGAAACATGTTTCTTTTGTAAAAAAGGTTTGTTCTCAATTTTAACATTATTATCAATGCCTTTCGGACCTTTTTAACTTGTATATATTGAAATATTGTGCTAACAATTTATTTCCAAGTTCCAAAACCTCCAGTAACACCCACTACAGCCAAAAAACCCCTTTCTCTTCTCATTGAATGAAATCTGTCCAGATTTTTGTGAGAACTATTTTTAGATTGCTTCGCCTATATTTTGGTCTTGGTTTAGGGAACCATTATTAATAAATATTTTCAAATTTATCCTTGATGATGTTAATGATTCCCAAATATTTTTCTAAACCACATTTGTATAGTATATACTTTTTTTCTAGCACTATTTTATAATAAAGATTTTGTGTATGCAAGGCCTTTTGGAATGTGGCTGTTCTTATTCTATGTGCCTGAGGTGGATGTTTTCCTAACATGTTTTAAGTAATATTTACAACCTACAAGTGTCCCTATTTAGGGAAATTTAATCCTTGATACTTGAGTTGTTTCATTATTCCTTTCATATATTTGAGAAGGTCTAGTATAACCCAATTTATTATTTATCAATTTTATCTCCTACTTAGTACACATCAAGTTGAGGGTGATATTTTTATCTTCCATTGACAATAACCTAAATTCCCTATCACTCTTCAACAATTTATCTTGTTCATAATGAATCATACTTAACTATTTAAGGTAATTTTAATGCTCTTTAATTCTGTTTTCTTTTAAATTCAATTGTGCATCCTTGACACTCATAGTTACCTTGTATAGCTTCTCTAATGCATGAAATAATTCAGTCACAATAGCCTTAAACACTTCCTTCTCAGAAACTATTATTTGAAAATATTCATCAAAAAGTGACATATTTTCATTGCAAAGTTAGGCTATTTCTCCCTTAACTTTCACTAGTTCTTAGAGGGTTTAACTTTTGATATGCCTCAAATGGTGCAAGGTACACAACTTTCTTAATTTTAGTTTTACATGATTTAGGTTTCATACGTGGTGATAATGGGAATTTTGGTTCCTTGTTGTTTTCGCTTTGTTGCATGAGTGTCAATCGATCCTAAGAAACCCATCACATACCTCGGCTGAAACCTGGAAGTCAAAAAAAGCTCAAAAATCTCATGCTCCCGTTGCTCAGCAGAAAAGTCGCTTTGCTTCTTTTTGGAATCATTTTTGGTTGCATATGAAGCTTCTGTCCAGGGCTCACCTACTGTAAAATAATCCAGTAGCTGAAGAGAGCAGAAAAGAGGATTATATTGACATCATGCATAATAAAAATATAACAAGATTAAAATCTCAAATAAAACGCATGCATAATTCTAAATTTATAATTATAATTTAAAGGCCAAAACCATCCTATAGGGAGTAGTTCCCTAGGCCTCTGGTTGTTATAATAGACATTTATTTATGGTGGTTTTGGGCTTCTTTATTCTGGAATGTTGCTGAGAGCTTTTGAGTTTGTGTCTTTGGCTTATTTTTGGTTAGTGATCAGATAAACCAAGAACCAGGTGTAAAAAATTGATGTTAGGAAAGGAAGAAACCTCCACTCCATTAACAAGGCACCGACCAGGATAGCTCCAAGACTGACGGTTCCCACGGTGGTAATTGTACCACTTAAATGGATCACCTGACAAACCCGCGTATGAGAGTCCATTGGATTCCATGAACGAGAGGAAGGCCTGAAATTCTCTTCTATGAAAGGGTCCACATCCATTTTCCTCCCCAAGAGAGGCTACAATGTTGAAGTCTCCTCCAACTAACTAAGGAGTATCATATGGGTTAAAGCTGGTCAAATCATCCAAAAGGGACTCAACAGGACTGAGCCTCGCATTTAGGTTAAATAGTTGAAAAAAAGAATCCTATATCCAATAGAGAGTTTTATATTTATGAATTGATTGGAGGAAGAAATGATTTCTATAGAGATTTCTTCATTACAAGAATATCCATATATGTGAGTTGGCTGTGAATCCATTTAGAAAACCGTGTACTCTCAAATGATGATCATTGTCTTTGATATTTGAAGAAACCTGTTTGGTTTCAAGAACTACAACCATAGAAACATATTGAAGACACAAATCATTGGAGATAAAATCTGCTTTTACTAGATAGCCCACTCTCTGGGTGTTTTATAGGAGGAGATTAATCATCGAAGGAATAGTTTTCTGGCACTGCTCCTAGACCCTTATAAAATTTCATTGCAGGCCTGGATTTAGATTTGGAATTCCACTGAGATCTAGTCTGAACCCAATTCCGAAGACAGAGATGATGATGAGTTGAAGAGTGTCTATTGGAAACCAAAGTCTTCAGAGTAGAAGGTTTCTTGTTCATAGGAGAAGTAACTGAGGAGTTATCATCCAAATTAGAGGACGGGGAACTTGTGACAGGAGTGCAAGCTTGAAAAATATTAATAGAAGAGTCACCCAGGTCCAACTCCTTGACAATTCATTTTCTTTTGAATACTCGGGAAACATGTCTTCTTCTCCAGTTAAAGATCTTAATATATTTTGACTATTATATCTCTTAAATAAAATGAATTTTTAGTTCCCTCAAATTTTATTCACATCAATTGTTTCATATTTTATTTGAGAATGGTACTCACTCCTTCCTTTCATAATGAATATATTGTTTTTTCAGGAACTATGCTTGGGGTACAAATTTATTATATGAATAAAAATTGTCCTATATTAATTCACATTGTGTACACTATTTTGTTGATAATATAACCTTGTGAAGACCTCTACTTCACACATTGTATACATGAATCACACCTTCACTTCACACACATTATGTCCATATTAATGCACATAGCATGCAAGACCCCCCTCACCCTTCTTGATCCATAAAATATATCTCCCATCAACTTTTACTATTTAACTTTTCATTATTTTTCAAAATACACTTCCACTTCAAACACTCAATACATGTGTCTCAAAAATTGCTACATGTACAGTTTTTATTTTAGGAGCCAGTGAGTTGAGAGCCTTAATATATATCTCATAAATATACTATCAACTTTGTTAGAAATGGATAATTTGATCAATGATAGTATCTATTAACAATAGTGATTTATTTTATCCTTTTATCAGTAAAAATATGTTTAACCATGAATGTCACAAATCATTAAGAAATATACCATTTTAAGATCCAAATCCTAATTTTCTACATACATGCATATATGATCATGTGTTTTCCTCAATAAGAACTCCTCATCACACAAAAACCTCACAATGTTTCATGATTCATGGTCAATCACTCTTCAACCCTGAAACCTATACTTTCATTTATTATACATGATTACACAATAACTACAAAAAAAATTCATCCCTCTGCATTCACCTTTCACACACTTCTTACAACTTCGTGCATTATATACTATTCTTGTGTACTTACATTTCTGTTTCAGTGGTTTGAGTACTGGACACCACTAGGTGCATGCATAGTGCCTTTTGTTCTGTATGTTTTTCATATGTGTCTCTTGAGCACAATTATCCTCATGTCATGCATGTTTATATATACTAAAGACGGGTGACTTCTTCCTACATGTGACCCACCCATGCTTCCTTGTCACCCTAAATTATGCATTCCTCCATCAAAAATAATTTATGGTTTGTTTTAAAATAAAGAATAAATTCTAAACCTGTTTGGTTTTACACAGTTATAATTATAGGGACTTTGATTACTTAAATGATTTGGTTATGTATTTATGTTAAAATAGTGTTCAACTTCAGTCATTCAAAACCACTGGAAGAGTTTTATGACCCTTTCAGTCATGTCAATATCCAATGGATATTGTTTTTTGACTAATACAAATTACATAGAATGTACTTATATCTTCTTATTTTTAGACAAAAACTGATATTTTTTTTATTCTTTTCTTTCACGCTTCTGGTGGATGCCTTTAGAAAGATCAGCAATTCCTGTTCATTCCATGTAAGTAAGCTTCATCATTGATCATAGTAGACATCTTTGATTCATTTTGGGGAGGCTCTTTCGGGCTTTATTGTTGCTACTTGAAGTAGCTAAAGAAGTATCTTCAAAGTAGATTGAGCGATGTGATTGAGAATAAGGTCGACACTTCAGTCGCTACCTATCTATTTCTATTCAAACTGTTTGAAAATTTCTTTTAATTGGGATGAATGAACATAAATTAGACATATATGTTTCCCTCCAGTGGTTACAATGGTTCCATATTTGATTTTTAAAGTTGAAACATATATGTTTTCCTTTGGTGATTGACAAGGGTTCCCAATCTGTTTCAAAATTTTCCTTTTAGTGGTTACAAGGTTTCCAGATATGACAGATAATTTGCTAAAACCTGTCTCTTTTTGGTTATTTTCTAATTTGTATTATAGTGAGTTTTTAATCAGTTTTTTACTGCTTTTTGGGTATATGGTTTACTCTAATGGTCTTTTATTTTAACTTATGTCAAAATTCTCCTTTCTGTTTACCTCATCTCCCTTCTTATGCTTCTCTTTAGTATTATATTTTTGTGTTCTCTTCATATGCAGTTAAATTTTTAACTAATTCCTGCATAAAATCCCAGTGAATCCTAAATTACCTTCAATTGCACTACAACCAAAAAAATATATACTAGAGCATGTATTTTATATCTTGTATTCATGGTTTCAATTCTGTTTTACTGATTTGGAACCAATTTTTACAGGGTGTTAAGAGAGGATAAACTCACATTATGTGGATTTTATATTATGAGTTGGTTCCTACTGACATTATACAGCTCTGTTTGATACATTATTCTGCTGCATCTTCTAGAAAAGTAGTGTTTCATGTACTTTTTGAAATTTATATTTGTTTTAACTATTGTCTTTTTTATTTTCCTGCAGTACTATCTCCAAGGGGGATATGATTTGGTCACATTCGACAACCTGTTGAAGCAAGACGACCTAGGACTTTATCTCAGAATCAGGCCTTATGTCTGCACCGAGTGGAATTTGGGGTATTTATACAATTTTTTAGTATGTAAAACATATTAAGAACCAGAAATTCTAAAATTTGATGGCAAAAAAGTTTTTCATGTTATATTCGGATTACTGTGATTTTTGTTATCTATAATCTATACATTTTTTGACAAACATGTTTAACATTACTATCATCTAAAAATGGTAAACATTTCTTCTGATTAGTGTGTTTTTTGACATACATGTTTAACATTCTTGAGTAGGTAGGTAATTTTTACAGATTACAAATTAATTACCCACAATATGTTCTGTTTTACAGATTACAAAGGCTTTCTTCTGATTTGGGTCCGTTTTGTGCTATGTTTCAGTTCAGTTCATTTGTCGAGTCCATGTTGAGTTCTGCTTCTGTTTAGTTCACATGTTGGGTGCATTTTGTGTTCTGAATCATTTTAGTTCATGAAACTTTCCTTTCATCCATACATTTTTTGTTCTGTTTCATTTTGTGTTCTATTTCATTTTAGTTCATGAAACTTTCCTTTCATCCCTACATTTATTCTCCACAAATCAATTACCCACAATATGTCCTTTCATGCAGGGAGATTTAGGGGGAGGGCTGGGAAGTGGGGAGGGATGGGGAGGGGCTGGGCAGGGGGGAGGGGGAGGGGGGCTGGGCAGGGAAAGGGCTGGGCAGGGGGGGAGGGTTGGGCAGTGGGGAGGGAGGGGGAGGGGCTGGGAATGGGGGGAGGGGGAGGGGGAGAGGGAGGGGGGCTGGGAAGTGGGAGGGCTGGGCAGTGGGGAGGGAGGGGTAGGGGTTGGGCATGGCGGAGGGGGAGGGGGGTTGGGCAGGGAAAGAGCTAGGCAGGGGGGAGGGGGAGGGGGAGGGGGAGGGGGGAGGGGGTCTAGGCAGGGGGAGGGCTGGGCCGGGGGGGAGGGCTGGGCAGTGGGGAGGGAGGGGGAGGGGCTGGGCATGGGGGGAGGGCTGGGGCAGGTGGAGGGCTGGGCATGGGGGGGGGGAGGGCTGGGCAGGGGGAGGGCTGGGTAGGGGGGAGGGAGGGGGAGGGGCTAGGCATGGGGGGAGGGGGAGGGGGAGGGGGGGCTGGGCAGGGGGAGTGCTGGGCAGTGGGGAGGGAGGGGGAGGGGCTGGGCATGGAGGAGGGGGAGGGGGCTGGGCAGGGAAAGGGCTGGGCAGGGGGGAGGGGGAGGGGGAGGGGGAGGGGGGCTAGGCAGGGGGGAGGGCTGGGCAGGGGGGGAGGGCTGGGCAGTGGGGAGGGAGGGGGAGGGGCTGGGCATGGGGGTAGGGGGAGGGCTGGGCAGGTGGAGGGCTCGGCAGGGGGGAGGGGGAGGGCTGGGCAGGGGGAGGGCTCGGCAGGGGGGAGGGTGAGGGCTGACCAAAACTGAACTAGACCTATGTTTTTTAGTCAAGATTCTTTGACGGGGTCCTCTAATTTCCATTGTAAGTATATTTCCCTTTTCAGTTTCTGTTACTTTCCTATTTCAACTCCTGTTAAAGGAAGATTTAATATACTCTAGATATTCTTGGGAACCTATTTTCTACCATAATCCCTTATAAATTTTCAAGATTACCCAGAAAGACCAAGAAATCCCCTTACCTCTTCAACATTCCATGACACTCACCAACTCACCACAGATTCCAACTTCTTTGGGTCCATGGAGACGTCCTCTTCTGGAATCACATGCACCAAATACTCCACCATCCTCCTCCCAAAAGAATATTTCTTTTTGTTGGCATTCAACATATTGTTTTTCATTAATTGTAGCAGTTGTGGCAACATTGCCTGGTGTTCCACCCATCCTCTTGTAAAGAAGGATATCATCAAAAAACACTAAGACTCTCTCAACATTTATCAGAAAATATTGTTCATTGTTGCTTGGAAGGTTGCTGACGCATTATCAATCCAAATGGATTGACCACATTCATATCACCCCTCGCGAGTCTTGAACGTTGTCTTTCCAATGTCCTCTACCCTCATTCGAACATGATGGAACCCTGAATTCAAATCCAGCTTAGTGAAATAAGTCTCTCCATGCAACTCATCCATTAATTCCTCTATTACAGGAATTGGATACCTATTTGGTAATGTTATTCTGTTCAAGGCCTGAAAGTCAACACACATCTGCCACCCCCCGTCTTATTATCAGGTTTGAGTATGAGCTGTTACTGTGCTTGATAAATCTTAACCCCACTATCTCCTGTACTTGCTTCTGAATCTCGTTCTTCATATGGAAAACTTGCATGTATGACCTAATGTTTACAGGTTTTACCCCGTCTTTCAGATTAATGACATGGTCGGTTTCCCTCCTTGGAGGCAACCTGCTAGGAGAATCAAACACTATACAGTGTCGCTCTAACACCTTTTGTAATTGTTTCTGTTGGATAAGGTTCAGTTGCGCTTCATTATCACCTCCCTCCCATGCCACTGTCCACTGAATTTCTTGCGGTTTCCTCCCCTTTCTCAGGTATTCTTGCAAGGCCCCAGGTCAACTCTGTGGAGTTCTAACTCCCTGTAATGCCACATGCTTTCCTTCCCAAACAAATTTCACTGTCATGCCCTTTGAATTGGTTGTTATGCACCCAAGGTCTCAACAGTTGCACTTTTGTAGGGAATGGGAATATACACCCATTCTACAGTTAGGGTAAGAATGTGTGTCTTCCTATGTTTTTTATTCAAGATGCTTTGACTAGGTCCTCTAATTTCCATTGTATTTTCATGTTGGGATTGATATACAAGAGTTGGTATTTTCATATTATTGTTGATTTCTGATATATCTGAATTACAGGATTGTGAATTGCAGGATTGCAGATTCTGTAGGTGCAGAACGGTAGGGAGGTGGAGCTGCAGTTACTCCACCTGGGGAACAAGTCTATACCCACGGTTTGCCAAACCGTGGGTACATGTCAGGAGTTTTAATTCAGTATACCCACGGTTTGAAAACCGTGGGTATTGATGTCTATACCTACGGTTTGTTAAACCGTGGGTAATGTGAATTTTTCTACATCTATACCCACGGTTCTATGAAAACTGTGGGTATAGCCCTACTGCGACGGCACTGCAGCCAGCGGTTCTCGAAACCGTGGGTATATCCTATACCCACGGTTTCAAGGGCTATACCCACGGTTTAAAACCGTGGGTATAGGTACTATTTCCAGTAGTGTAAGAGTCAACCCCTCCATAATTTGAGGCACAGTGTGACCAATATCACTCAAAGTGTCTCAATTTTGTTTGAAATAGACACCATTTTAAGTGAAAATAACAATTGGCATACAAAAAACTGATCAAATTCATTTTTACTGTGTTGATAATTTAGGAAAATGATCCATGGGTCATTTTTGATGTGTATGAGTCATCACTGCCTCAATTTGATGCAAGGTGTCGTCGGTTCCACTCAAAGTTTCTGACTTTTATTTAAAATGGACAGGATTTTAAGTGAAAACAACAATTGGCATACAGAAAACTGACTAAACGCGTTCGGATTGTGTTGATACTTTAGCACAAAGATCCATGGATCATTTGTGATAGGTAAGAGTCAAAACCACCTCAATTAGAGGCACGGTGTGACTGGTATCACTCAAAGTGTCTCACTTTTGTTTGAAATGGACACCATTTTAAGTGAAAACAACAACTGGCATATGGAAAACTGACCAAACACATTTGAATTGTGTTGATAATTTATCACAACAATACATGGGTCATTTGTGACATGTAAAAGTCAACCCAACCACAATTGGAGGCACGGTGTGACCGGTATCACTCAAAGTATCTCTATTTTATTTGAAATGGATGGGATTTAAAGTGAAAACAACAACTTGTATACAGAAAACTGACCAAACGCTTTTATATTGTATTGATACTTTAGGAAAACAATAGATGTGTCATTTTCTACGTGTATGAGTCCAACCCGCCTCCATCCGTGGAACTGTGTGGCTGGTATCACTCTAAGTGTCTCAATTTGTTTTTGAAATTAACAACAGTTTAAGTGAAAACAGCAACTGACATACATAAAACTGACCAAACGTATTTGGATTGTATTGATACTTTGGGACAAAGATACATTGGTCATTTTTTACTTTTATAAGTCAACCCCGCCTCAATATAAGTCACGATGTGGTGGAATCCTACTCTAATCAATAGATCACACCATACTTGTACCATTTAGTGTTTATAGCCTTTAGAACATTTATATTATCCTCACTAAGGTCAATAAACTTACAGTTCCATTCTTCTAGACCATCACAAGTTGAACTTTGAATCATTTCAGTTCTGTCTAAATTTTAAATCAAGTAAAGAGTTCCGTACTTTACTCCTTTTGTAATGACCATGGAACCATGGGTCAGTTTCCAAACCCCATTTTCAAATTTAGTTTCATAGCACGCATCATCAATCTATCTCTTTAGATCTAGGAAGATGAAAACCACTCCCAGGTAAAATCCATTTTTTTAAATTTTTTATTTTCTAAAAATGTTGATTTTTTTAGGATAGTTCATATTTGGGTGTTCTTTAGTTGTCAAAAGATCTTATTATGATCCTCAAAAACATAACAATTTCATTAATTGAGAGGTTTTATTTCACAACATCAAGAAAGTGTAGCGAGGGAATAAGCCGCCACTTGTCAAAGTCATATGGTAGGATGGTTGGGTTAAAGAGGGTATTTGGGGCATGATTCAGTTGGATCTAATTTTTTTGAGGATATTATGATTCGTCACTTTTATTCTCACTATTAAGCATGATAGGGCCTCATAAATTATTTTTGTCATGGAATAAATAAGTGTCTCCCTTACATTAACTAGTAGTACACCATGTATGACTATAACCCATCCTGGAAGGGGACTGTTTTTTGTCAACCTCATATGTACCACGACACACTCTGGATCAGACACATGTTTAACATCAACTTATTCAACCAATTTTGACATGATCACTATGTGTATAAAAACCAATACCCACATATATTATGTTATTACCACTATAGTGTCTACCAAGAAAGCCATTACCATTCACCCAATATCTGACATTAACACCCCTACCTCCTTCATCTTCCATCTTAGTGCATCAAAACTGAAATTTCAGTTTCAAATAAAATATTCCATTTCAAATTTGAACATCTACATGTATTTTATCCAACACATCTGAAAACGATTTAGTTCACATTAGAATAAATTATATTACTATGTAATTTAGTTTGTATATATAACATGTCTCTAATCAAAGAGGTGGTGTCTCTGAAATTTACACTCATCAACGATAGTCGAAAACTCTTTTTCATGAGTTGCATAGTTTCACTCATGGGTTCATAAGTGATGAGACTCCAAAGAAAATACCTTTTCACCATATATTATAAAAAATACAAGTTCAATGAAAAATGCATCACAAATCATTAC